>CP136056.1:364345098-367017598 GCA_032464435.1 Aegilops umbellulata | reverse complement strand
CTCTTCAGCTCGGTAGAACGCGGCGGCGGCGGATACGCTCCGGGGAAGATCGGCGAACGCCCCTGGAGAACTCCGGATTCGGGTAAGTAATAGGTAGTTTACTTTTATATTCCTACTCTGCATTGAGAATGCCTTACCCGTTGCTATCTTTTTCACCTCTTCTAACTCTTGGAGGGCCTTCTGGGCTTCAGCCTTGGCACTCTTGGCGGTCTCGATGGCCGACGCGAGCTCGGATGCTTGCGTTTTTGACTCAAGCTCCAAACCCTCATGTTTTGTCATGAGAGCTTGCAGCTCTTGCTGCACCTCGCCGACCTGAACCCCAAGCCTTTATCGCTCGGCGCGCTCCTCGGCCGTTTTCTTTTTGGCCTCTGCCAGCGCCTGCTTCAGGGTTGCTACCTCGGTTGCGGCCCCTACAATAAGCAGTACAATCCTGTTATTCCTTTCTGCAATCAAGCCTCTCTATAGGCACCTTTTTTCTTCTTTTTTCTTTCTTTTTTTTAGGTATTTCTTACCTTCCTTCTCCTCGAGCTGCCGTTTGGCAAGGCCAAGCTCTTGCTCGGTCCGCCTGAGGTCCTGTTTCAGGACATCCACCTGCGCAGTCAGTGCGGCGGTGGACAGCAGTGAAGCCTGCATACGCATATTTGACCTTTTTGTTAGACTCCTGCAAAAATTACTAGATCCTCTATCCGGCTTTTCTTTCCGAACACCGAACAGAGCATCAGGGGCTACTGTCTATGCGGTAAATAATTTGACATATTTTTACTTACCTCGAAGACTGTTAGAAGGCTAGCGCAAGCTTCATTCAGTCCGCTCTTGGCAGACTGAATCCTTTGGATCACCGTACTCATAACAGTACGGTGCTCCTCATCGATGACGGCGCCCTTAAGCACCTCCAGCAGATTGTCCGGCGCCTCTGGTTGGATGGAGGCCGCCGGCTCAGATGGCTTACTCCTCTTGGAAGGAGTTCGCCCACCGCGGACCGGGACTGTCGAGTCCGGCGCGGTGTCCAGCACAAAGCCGGACTTGGAGCCCTAGGGGGTTTCATCCCCTTTACTCCTGGGGTCCGGAGGATTGCCTTGTGGCTCCTCCAGGACCATCTCCTCCTGCCCCGAAGCTTGGCGGGGCGCCACTTCGGCGTCGTCCGCCCCGCGGGGGGAGACCGCGGGCGGAACAGAGTTCACGTCAGACGAATCCAGGGAGCCGCTCGATGAGTCGTCGAGTTCGGCCCGGGGCGGGCTGCATAAAATACGTGCGATATCAGGGAAAGCCGCACACTAAAAGTATATCATGAATCACCCTGGTATATAAATACTTACGATTTCACCAGACGCTTGGTTCTGTCCGGCCACTCCTCTCCGCCCTCTTCAGCATCGTGGGAGTAGTCCGGCGGAGGGGTCTTCCTTTTCCTTGACCCCTCGGCCTCTCCCGTTGGGGCGGCCTTCTTCTTCTTTGCTCCCCTCGCTGGAGGGGGAGAGCTTCCATGTTCCTCCTCCTCGTTTTCACGAGAGGAGGGCGTTGCGGACTCATCAGATGACGAGTCCGACACCACCATGTTGCGGGAACCTTTTTGAGTCCCGGTGGTTTTCTTCTTCTTGGCCTTCCTCTCCGGCACCACGTAAGGTGCCGGAGCCATTAGCTTCACCAAGAGAGCTGGGGCCGGGTCTTCGGGCAGAGGAGCCGGACAGTTAATTGGTTCGGATACCTCCTGCCAAGCCTGTCAAAGGTAAAGGGAGTTTAGATCCCGCATAGAGTTAATCTATGAAGAAGAGCTTAGCGAACCTGTCAAAGGTATAGATAGCTTACCTCGCTAGCGTTGCGCTGCGAGCTGTACCCGCGATCCTCGGAGGCGGATGTGGGGGACTCGGCGCCTTTGGTCAGCACCTTCCAGACGTCTTCATACGTCGTGTCGAAGAGCCTACTGAGGGTTTGGTGCTGCGCCGGGTCGAATTCCCACAAAGTAAAATCCCGTTGTTGGCACGGGAGGATCAGGCGAACGAGCATGACCTGGACTATATTGACAAGCCGGATTGGCTTGTCCACCAGGGACTGGATGCACGTTTGCAACCCAGTCACTTCTTCCTCGTTGCCCCACGACAGGCCCGTCTCTTTCCAGGACATGAGCCGCGTGGGGGGTCCGGATCTGAACTCGGGGGCCACGACCCATTTCGGATCGCGGGGCTCGGTGATGTAAAACCACCCAGCCTGCCACCCCTTTAGGGACTCCACGAGGGAGCCATCGAACCATAGGACGTTGGCTATCTTGCCAACCATAGCGCCTCCGCACTCCGCCTGGGTGCCGGACATCACCTTAGGCTTGACGTTGAAGGTCTTGAGCCAGAGGCCGAAGTGGGGGCGGACGCAGAGAAAGGCCTCACACACGATGATAAACGCCAAGATGTCGAGAACAAAGTTCGGGGCCAGATCGTGGAAATCCAGGCCGTAGTAGATCATGAGCCCCCATACAAATGGGTGAAGTGGAAAGCCCAGTCCGCGGAGGAAGTGGGGAAGAAAAACTACCCTCTCATGGGGCCTTGGGGTAGGAAGAAGCTGCCCCTTCTCAGGAAGCCGATGCGGGATGTCCTTGGACAAGTATCCGGCTTTCTTTAACTTTTTTACTTGAGCCTCCGTAACGGAGGAGACCATCCACTTGCCTCCCGCTCCGGACATTGTTGGAGAAGGTTGAGGAGGGAAGAGCGGACTTGGGCGCTGGAGCTTGAGTGCGCAAGAGATGGATTGGCAAAGGAGGAAGAAGGCGTAGGTTTAAAAGGTGAATCCTTATTCCTTTATATAAGCAGGTACGGTTAGGCGTCCTCACCTACCTAATAAAACTCACTTGCCTCCCAAACGCCGCGGTAAATGGCGTGGTTGGGTTACCCACGTCCGTATTAATGAGAATCCTGCTAAAGGGGGGCACATGATCTCTGCTTCGACAAGACGTGCCAAGGAAACCGGGTCGCTAAACGAGCTGAGGTGGAACAATGAAAACAATTTATGTAGAAGGCTTGGCCTCAGTGTTATGACGCACTGCCAGATACGTCAGCGGATTTGATTTGTGTTAATATTATTCTCTATATGGCACTATGTGGAAACTTATTTTGCAGAGCCGGACACTATTTTGTGGTGTTTATAATCTTCTTGAAGAACTTGGAGGAGGAACCCGTCTTGCACTACCGAAGACAATCTGCGCGCCGGACTCGTCGTCATTGAAGCCTGGTTCAGGAGGCTACTGAGGGAGTCCTGGATTAGGGGGTGTTCGGATAGCTGAACTATACCTTAAGCCGGACTCCAGGACTATGAAGATACAAAGTTGAAGACTTCGTCCCATGTCCGGAAGGATCTTTTCTTGGCGTGGAAGGCAAGCTAGGTGTGCGGATATTCAAGATCTCCTACCATTGTAACCGACTCTGTGTAACCCTAACCCTATCCGGTGTCTATATAAACCAGAGGGTTGTAGTCCGTAGGACAACCATCATCATACACAATCATACCATAGGCTAGCTTCTAGGGTTTAGCCTCCTTGATCTCGTGGTAGATCCACTCTTGTACTACCCATATCATCAATATTAATCTAGCAGGAGTAGGGTTTTACCTCCATCGAGAGGGCCCGAACCTGGGTAAAATAAAGTGTCCCTTGTCTCCTGTTACCATCCGACCTTGACGCACAGTTCGGGACCCCCTACCCGAGATCCGCCGGTTTTGACACCGACAGAGACTTCAACCCACGGAGGGTAACGGTTGCGCGAGTCCACGGAGCGCTCCACCCACGAAGGGTCCACGAAGTAGCAACCTTGTCTATTCCATCACGGCCGTCGCCCACGAAGGACTTGCCTCACTAGCGGTAGATCTTCACGAAGTAGGCGATCTCCTTGCCCTTACAAACTCCTTGGTTCAACTCCACAATCTTGTCGGACGCTCCCAAGTGACACCTAGCCAATCTAGGAGACACCACTCTCCAAGAAGTAACAAATGGTGTGTTGATGATGAACTCCTTGCTCTTGTGCTTCAAATGATAGTCTCCCCAACACTCAACTCTCTCTCTCACAGGATTTGGATTTGGTGGAAAGAAGATTTGAGTGGAAAGCAACTTGGGAAAGCTAGAGATCAAGATTCATATGGTAGGAATGGAATATCTTGACCTCAACACAAGTGTAGGTGGTTCTATCTCAGAACATGTGTATTGGAAGTGTAGATGTGTTCTGGTGGCTTTCTCCATGAATGAAGAGTGGGTGGATGGGTATATATAGCCTTCACACAAAATCTAACCGTTACACACAATTTGCCAAACTCGGTGGGACTGAACGGTTAAACTCGGTCAGACCGATTCAGCAAACCTAGTGACCGTTAGGATTGTCGGTGAGACTGAGATGCAACTCGGTAGGACCGATATGGTTAGGGTTCGGGCATAACGTAATCTCGATGTGACCAATTACACAAACTCGGTGGGACCGAATTTGGTAATAAGCTAACCAGAGAGTTGGTCAGGTAAACTCGGTGGGACCGGTTCGCTCTTTTCGGTGAGACCGAAATGTTACGAAGGGAAACAGAGAGTTTACATTGCAATCTTGGTGGGACCAATTGCTCACTTTAGTTAGACTGAAACGTTACGAAGGGAAACAGAGGGATTGGAATCCCATCTCGATGAGACCGAGATCCCTATCGGTGGGACCAATTTTCCTAGGGTTTGTGGCAGTGGCTATGACATTTGAGCCAAACTTTTTGTCCTTAGAATTTTGAGGGATCCACTTTCCTCATCCATGCCATGCCATTCATTGAGCTTTTCTTGAAATATTAATCCTGGAATAATGTTAGCTCAATGAGCTATATGTTGTTAGGAATTACCAAAACCACTCAGGGATAGTTGCACTTTCAATCTCCCCATTTTTGGTAATTGATGACAACATATAGATCAAAGCTTCGACAAATGATAATAAGAGTGAAAGATATTGTCGCTTTGAGAAGTATGTGAAAAGCAAGAGCTCCCCCTAAATTTGTGCATATCTTAAGATTTGCTTTGGACTGCAAATGCACAATGAGTTAGGATCATGGGTTACTCTTCCATGTCACATACATCTTGGTGGAGCGCTCAAAATGATAAGAATTAAATACATGCACTCATCACCAAGCAAAGTGAATGATCAAATAGGGATAAAATGATAGTATCATCCAACAAGCATAAGTGTAGCTTATGATTAACCACATGATCATCAATGTCTCACAAATAAGCATAGTATCTCAAGCAATCAAAAGCAAACAAAGTATCAACCATGAAGACAAGAGAGAACAAAAGCAAACAAACTCTCTCTCTCTCGAAGCCTATGATCTATACATTTTTCTCCCCTTTGGCAACAAGTTACCAGAAAGTTCACAGAAAATGCATAGCACTAAAACGACTCTCATGCTTGGTCTTTAGGTGGTGGACTCCGGATAACGCCAAGGACGAAGGCTTCAGTTGAAGTAGATGGAGATGGAGCTGGTGGCACTGAAGTTGTAGCTGGTGCAGATGTAGTGACTCTGGTGTCAGAAACTGGCACTGCAGATGATCACTGAACTCTAGGCACTCTGGCAAATGCATCAGTGGTTGTTCTGCCCTTCATCTCCTGCATGTCATCCTGTAACTGCTCCACAACAGACTGAATCTCAGTTACTTTCACATCTAAGTCATAGAACTTTTGTTCCATGATTCTTTCCAAGCTCTCTTGGTTTCGAGTCAGGGTGGCCAGTCCTTTCTCAGTCCTCATAGTTGATGCTATCATATAACCGAGCTGCTCCTGCTTGCTCTTCAGAAAGTACTCAGATGCCTCCTCTTGAGTTGGTGTCGGTGTACTAGAGTAGGGGTACCCTAGTATCCCGAACTTGTGCACGGGCAGTCACAGCGCCCCGCGGCAAGGCTTGCCGGGTGACCGCCAAGGACCTCTGTGGTTCCTTTGGAACCATTCAAGAACAAAGTATTCAAGCCAAGAAGACAAGGCCCCGGCAAGAGGAGCTTGCCGGGAAGGCCACTTAAGGCACAAGACCCCGGCAAGAGGAGCTTGCCGGGAAGGCTACTCAAGGCACAAAGCCCCGGCAAGAGGAGCTTGTCGGGAAGGCCAACCAAGTCATCTCAAGGAACTTGCCGCGACGCGCCACGCGTCCCGGCAAGACCCAGCGAGCGACAAGCTCCCGGACGCGGCTAGCAACCACTCTGTACCCGCGCTCCAGCTCACCCACCAACGTGTCGCTCTGAGACCCTTCCAGGCGCACGTGGCGGGAGGCTGTGCAGCCAGGGGTGCACTGTGGCAAGCGGCGCTGACAAGATCGCCATCGTGGCGAGCGGTGGCGTCCCTGACGGTCCCTTTTCTGCACTGTTTGGGCGACGTAGATAGGCATTTAATGCCCTTGTCCCCTGCCGTCGGGGTTAGGTATGATACACTGTGTAGGTAGATGTACCTACCACAGCCCCTTTCCATTTTTACCCTTGCCTACGTTGCCACCTCTTGGAGACCCCTTGAGCATATAAAAGGAGGCCCATGCACAACGTAGAAGGGGGGTAGAACACTCACGCTCGGTCTCGTTAGCCGCTTGTGCGTACTGTAGCACTTAGCGCTCCCGAGCAAGAACTCAATACAAACCACAAAGCAGCAGTAGGAGTATTATCTCTCTGGAGAGCTCCGAAGCTGGGTAAAACCGCTCGTGTGCCTCGCCTCGATCTGCTCTTCGTGCGACCTCCGCCCCCCGCCGAACCGAAAAGGGGCTCCGTCCCCATAGGTGCTCGTGGAGGCAGTTTCCCCGACATCTTTGGCGCGCCAGGTAGGGGGCGTCGAGGTTGTGTGAACCTGATCCGGCGTTCACACGAGCCAGATCTTCATCGACTTCACCGACATGTCGTCGAAGAAGAAGGCTTCAGAGGCGGCTGCTCCGTCCGCGTCGAACCCACCGCCGCTGGAGCGAGCGGCTGGTGGGGAAGACGCCGGCGGAAGAACGGGCGTCGACGAGGGAGCCCACGGTGCCGCCACGTCCAAGGACAAGGTTGCGCTGCCCATCGGCGGTGTAGCCGGCTCCCACGACGACCGAGCATCCGTAGATGCACCGCGCCCATCTCAGGAGGTGCAGGACCGGCAGCGTCGTGGTACTCACGGTACCATACGCTCGCTGGACCCAGATCGAGCTGGCGGATCTCGGGATGCTCTTGGACAGCATGCACGCCAACGTGCTGGCGCAAGCGAGGCACGGTCGCCTGGACGGGATATTGCTCCTTCTAACGCAGTTAGAAGTCCGAGCATATCCCGCTCCTCGCACCGTTCGCCACCGCTACCCGCCACTCCAGCAGAAGCTTTGGCACGAGCTCAACTGCTCCTAGACTTCCCTCCAACGCCAGACAAGATCGACGACTGGAGGGCCACCATTCAGAGTCTCATCGGCTTCGCCAACGGCGACACTCCACGGCAGCCGACTACGTCGTAGCCGCGGCAAGTCTGCCAGGCGCGACCCGATGGCGACAAGACAGGTGGGGGTGCAACCACCGTGCACTCTCTGCCCCGAAGGCCAAGATCGCCGACTCGCCGGGTCCACCGCGACAGCGACTCCACCGCTTCATCAGATCCACGAGCTCGTCGCGATCAACACCAAGTTCTTCACGAACGACAGCAAGAAGACGCTCGTACTCGCATCGAGCGCCGAAGAGAAGCGCGGCGTCAATCAGACCGGCGCGCTGGACCCACTGTCGACATGCATGCGCCAGGGGAACCAGGCGACCTACCGTACGCGGTAGGTTGCCCTGCGTTTACCCGTGAGCTGTGGCAAGTCCAGTGGCCCAGAACAAAGAATTTCAAGCCAGACGTACCCGAGAAGTACAACGGCAAGTTGCATCCGTCGGAGTTCCTCAGCATCTACACCATCGCGGTGCAAGCTGCTGGGGGCGGGACGACAAGATCCTTGCCAACTACTTCCCGCTGGTGCTCAAACCCAACATCAGGTCCTGGCTCATGCACTTGTCGGACAACTCCATATCTTCCTGGGCAGACCTATGCCATCAGTTTGTCGACGCCTTTACAGGCGGCCACAAACCTCATGGCCAGGAGAGTGATCTTCATCTGCTTGCCCAGAAAGAAGGAGAGCCCCTGCGCAAGTACATCCAGAGATTCAGCCAAGTGCAACGCAACATCCCAGATGTCCACCCTGCCGCGGTCATCAGCGCGTTCCACCAGAACGTGCGTAACCGCAGGATGCGGGAGGAGATGGCGATGTGCAAGATCAGAGACGTCTGTGAGCTGTATGCCCTGGCCGACAGGTGTGCACGTGTTGAGGAAGGGAGGAAACTCCCGGGAGAGAATGAAGGAACAGGAGGATCTGACAGCAATGATGCTGCCCCGGCAAAGAAAAACCGGCAGCGGAACAACAGGAAGAGGAAAGGCAAAGACGTGCTAGTTGTTGAGCAGTCCGGCAGCGACGGTGGCGCCAAGAAAGCCAAAGATGGTAGCTCCGGCAAGGAGGTTGCCGCATGCGCCAACTGCCAAGCTGTGGCAGCCGCCGACAAGCAGGACGGCACCAACAGACAGTACTGCAAGATCCACCGCACCAAGGGACATGACCTTCAGAGCTACAAGAAGGTCGAGCAGCTTGTCGAGCTACAAAAGGCCGAGTACGAGCGACGCGACAAGGAGAAAGCCCAAGGGGGTGCTGGAGGATCCGGTACGAAGCGCACCGGCCGGGGAGGACGCCGTGGCAAAGACAAGCAGCGGCAAGGAGACAGACCTCCCCGCGGCCGCGACAAGGATGAAGATGACGATGACGAAGACATGGATGATGACGAGACCAGTGAGCAGGAGTTCCAGAAAGCCACAAAGGTCTTGTGCGTTGACGGCGGTGCTTCTCTGCATACTTCACACCGCCAACTCAAGCAGTGGGTGCGGGAAGTCAATGCGGCAGAACCACCCGTTGAGTCACGCAAGCTTCTGAAAGGGTCCAGCACACCTATCATCTTTGATATTGAGGACCACCCTGATCGCACAACTGCGGTCGGGTGTTTGCCGATGTTGGTCTCACCAACTATCCGCAACCTCAAGGTCACTAAGATGCTAGTTGACGGCGGGGCCGGCTTGAACCTGATCTCCTCCACTGTGCTCCGGAAACTCCAAATCCCTGACAGCGAGCTCGAAGAGACCAGCACATTCCAAGGAATCAACCCGGGAAGGAGCAAGCCGAAGGGGAAGATCACGCTGCCGGTGACATTTGGCAGCGAGTTGAACTTCAGGACTGAGAGGATCACTTTTGACGTTGCCGATTTTCCATTGCCTTACAATGGGATTCTCGGCCGTCCAGCGCTCGCCAAGTTCATGGCGGCCTCTCACTACGCATACAACATGCTGAAGATGCCAGGCCCGATAAGTGTCATCTCTGTCCCTGGCGACAAGAAAGATGCTCTTATCTATGCCGACAAGATCTACCAGGTAGCAGCAGCCGCAACGGATCGCGAGACACTTGCCGCTGAAGCTCCCGGGGGGAAGAAGAAGACCAAGTCCGGCAAGAGTTCTGATGCCCACTCCGGCAAGCGCACCTCTTCAGAGTGTTGCGCTACCGTCGAGGACGCACCATCGAGCTCCACCGGCAAGTGTAAGAAGACAATGGCAGCTCCGCCTGCGACCAAGAAGGTGTCCGCCAAGGAGGACGGCACTGGTGGTACTTTCACCATCAGTACTGCTCTCGACCCTAAATAGGAAAGCGCGCTCACTGCTTTCCTGCGGGCGAATGTCGATGTGTTTGCGTGGCAACCGTCTGACATCCCCGGTGTTCCCAGGAAAGTAATTGAGCACCACCTTGTCGTCTGTCCTCATGCGTGGCCCGTCAAGCAGAAAGTCAAGAAGCAAGTAGTGGAACGCCAAGAATTCATCGCAGAAGAGATCAAGAAGTTGGAAGCAGCAGGCCTCGTCAGAGGAGTGCTCCATCCTACGTGGTTGGCCAATCCTGTAGTCGTGCGCAAGGCAAACGGGAAATGGAGGATTTGTATCGACTTTACCGATGTCAATAAAGCTTGTCCCAAAGACCCATTTCCCTTGCCGCGCATCGACCAGATTGTTGACTCCACGGCCAGATGTGACTTGCTTTCATTTCTTGACGCATACTCAGGATATCATCAGATCTTCATGGCAGAAGAGGATAAGGAGAAAACCGCATTCATCACTCCATATGGCACATACTGTTTCATACGGATGCCTTTCGGTTTAAAGAATGCTGGTTCAACATTTGCAAGGGTCGGCCATACCGCTTTTGAGCCACAAATACACAGAAATGTGGAAGCCTACATGGATGATATAGTGGTCAAGAGCAGGGACAAAGCAACTCTGATTCAAGGTTTAGAAGAGACTTTTGCAAATCTGCGCAAGATCAGCCTCAATCTCAACCCCGAGAAGTGCGTGTTTGGAGTCCCTTCCGGCAAGCTTCTCGGGTTCTTCGCGTCTCAGTGGGGAATTGAAGCCAATCCCGACAAGATCAAGGCCATTGAGCAGATCGAGGCACCGAAGCGCGTCAAGGATGTGCGGAGACTTGCCGGCTGCGTGGCGGCTCTCAGCAGGTTTATCTCTAAGTCTGCTGAGCGCACCCTGCCGTTTTTCAAAATTTTGAAAAAGGCAGGTCCAATGAAATGGACTCCGGAAGCGGAGGCTGCGCTGCAGGACCTGAAGAGATACCTGTCCTCCACTCTAATACTTGTCGCACCTAAGCCACAAGGGAAGTTGCTGCTGTATCTGGCGGCAACCAATCAAGTGGTTAGTGCTGCATTAGTAGCGGAGAGGGAGGCAGATGATGAGCCAGCAACCACGGCGAGCGCATCCAGCGACAAGCAGGGGGCTTCCCCGACAAGCTCTGGTCCCGGCAAAGATGGATCTGCGCAGGCGCCCGAGGAGATACAGAAGAAAATGGTGCAGCGCCCAGTCTACTTTGTCAGTTCCCTTCTGCAGGGGGCTAAGTCAAGGTACTCTGGTGTGCAGAAATTGCTTTTCGGTCTTCTTATGGCCTCGAGAAAGCTGCGCCATTACTTCCAAGCACATGAGATCACAGTTGTCACTCGCTTTCCGCTGAAGAGGATACTGCAGAATCCAGAAGCAACAGGCAAGATTGTTGAGTGGGCACTGGAACTGTCAAGCTTTGGACTCAAGTTTGAGAGCACTTCAACTATCCAAAGCAGAGCATTGGTAGAATTCATAGCAGAGTGGACGCCAACACCAGATGAAGAAATTCCAGAGACGAGCATCCCCGTCAAGGAGGCAAGAAAAGAGTGGCTGATGTACTTTGATGGTGCCTTTTCGCTGCAAGGCGCCGGTGCTGGCGTGTTGCTTGTCGCACCCTCCGGAGAGCACCTCAAGTACGTGGTCCAGATGCACTTTCCCAAGGAGCAAGCAACAAACAATACTGCAGAGTATGAAGGATTGCTTGCCGGTCTCAGGATCGCGGCAGACCTTGGGATCAAGAAGCTCATTGTCAGGGGTGACTCGCAGCTTGTCGTCCGCCAAGTGAACAAGAATTATCGGAGTCCGTTGATGGAAGCTTAGGTTGATGAAGTGAGGAAGCTAGAAGAGCACTTTGTCGGCCTACAGATGGAACATGTTCCAAGAGCTCAGAACGACATTGCCGATGGCCTATCAAAGTGCGCAGCACTTAAGTTACCTGTGGAACCAGGGATCTTTGTGCTCAAGCTGACTCAACCGTCTATGACGCCATCAACTGGACAGATCAAGAAGAGGAACTTGATTTCTGGTGACTATTTTCCGACAGAGCTCCCCGAAGCCGCCGCCAAGAAGGTCCCCAAGATCAACGCCAAGAGTGCTGAGGAGCAATCTGCTCCGACAAGCCCCAGGGTTTGTTTCATTGAAGCAGACGCTCCCGACAAGTTTTGCTCCGGCAAGCTTGCCGGGGAACGTCAAGCTCCGGCTGAGCCGCAATTCCTCGCCGTAGAAGCGGATGTTCCCGCAGCAGCAGATATGCCTTTAGTCCTTGTTGTCGAGCCGCAACCTCCAGCATGGGCACAGCAGATCGTCCGTTTCCTTCAGACAGGAGAACTACCCGAAGAGCAAGAAGAAGCGGAAAGAGTAGCCCGGCAGTCAAGTATGTACCAGTTTGTCGACAACGCACTGTACAGAAGAAGACTCAACGGTGTGAAATTGAAGTGTATTCACCGGGAAGATGGACAAAAGCTATTGGCAGAGATACATGGAGGCATCTGTGGTCACCACATTGGCGCAAGAGCACTTGCCGGCAAAGCATTCCGGCAAGGTTTCTTTTGGCCGACAGCCCTCCAGGATGCAACTGCACAAGTAACCAAGTGTGAAGCATGCCAGTTCCATTCCAAACAGATACACCAGCCAGCTCAAGCTCTCCAGACGATCCCTTTATCCTGGCCATTTTCGGTCTGGGGGCTCGACATCCTCGGCCCCTTCCCCCGAGCAGTCGGGGGCTTTGAGTACTTGTACGTCGCGATCGACAAGTTCACAAAGTGGCCGGAAGTGGAAGCATTGAGGAAGGTGACAGCACAATCAGCAGTCAAGTTCTTCAGGTCGATTGTTTGCCCCTTCGGGATCCCTAACAGGATCATCACCGACAACGGTACGCAATTCACGAGCCGCACCTTCATGCAGTACGTCCAAGACCTTGGCGCCAAGGTCTGCTTTGCTTCTGTTGCTCACCCCAGGAGCAACGGTCAAGCGGAGAGGGCAAATGCTGAAGTGCTGCGTGGACTCAAGACCAGGACTTTCGACAGGCTGCACAAGTGCGGAAGAAACTGGATTGAGGAGCTGTCGGTGGTTCTTTGGTCGATCAGGACGACGCCAAATCGAGCCACTGGCCAGACACCTTTCGCTCTAGTCTATGGAGCAGAGGCAGTTATCCCCACGGAACTCGTATACGGGTCACCTCGAGTGCTCGCTTATGATGAGCTTGAGCAAGAGCAGCTGCGGGAAGATGACGCGCTGCTCCTTGAGGAAGACCGTCTTCAGGCTGCTGTACGAGCTGCTCGCTACCAGCAAGCTTTGCGCCGCTACCATAGCCGCAAAGTTAACGCCAGAAGTCTCGAGGAAGGCGACCTTGTTCTTCGGCGCGTTCAGTCCGCCAAGAATTCCAACAAGTTGACGCCGAAGTGGGAAGGCCCTTATCGGGTGAAACGAGTCACTAGGCCTGGCGCTGTCCGCCTTGAGACCGAAGATGGCATTCCGGCGAGCAACTCCTGGAACATTGAGCATCTTCGTAAGTTTTACCCGTAAGGCGCGGTTGCCAGACCCTGTTCCGGCAACCACCTTTTGTACAAGTCTTGCCGCTGTTGCATATAATCCTTTGTACAAAGCCAGGCGCAGACCCTATGCGTAAATAAAGCTCATGTGCTCCGCACATCTTGTCAATTTCATGCTTTTTATTTTTTGCATGAGTTATCTGACACTTTGTGCAGCGAACACCCCCGGGAAGCAATAACGAGCCATAAGGCTCCATATTATTATTTTCTCTACTTCCTTTTTTCTCAAGGGAATGAAGGTTCCTTCGCCCACAAGTTAGCCGGGGGGAAGGGGAAGATAATGGTATGGACCAGGCGTCGTTCAAGAAAGTCGCGCCTTGCCGGGAAGCAAACGACAGAAAAGCTAAGTTGCCAAAGTTTGAGCAATCAGATGTTTTTAAATATTTTTAAGTTATCTTCCTTGAACGACCATTGAGGGAGTCCTGGATTAGGGGGTGTTTGGATAGCCGAACTATATCTTCAGCCGGACTCCAGGACTATGAAGATACAAGATTGAAGACTTCGTCCCGTGTCCGGAAGGTTCTTTCCTTGGCGTGGAAGGCAAGCTAGGCGTGCGGATATTCAAGATCTCCTACCAATGTAACCGACTCTGTGTAACCCTAACCCTATCCGGTGCCTATATAAACCGGAGGGTTGTAGTCCGTAGGACGAACACATCATAACCATCATCATACCCATAGGCTAGCTTCTAGGGTTTAGCCTCCTTGATCTCGTGGTAGATCTACTCTTGTACTACCCATATCATCAATATTAATCTAGCAGGAGTAGGGTTTTACCTCCATCGAGAGGGCCTGAACCTGGGTAAAATAAAGTGTCCCTTGTCTCCTGTTACCATCCGACCTTGACGCACAGATCGGGACCCCCTACCCGAGATCCGCCGGTTTTGACACCGACATTGGTGCTTTCATTGAGAGTTCCTCTGTGTCGTCACCTTTAGGCCCGATGGCTCCTTTGATCATCAACAACGATGAGGTCCACGGTGAGACTTTTCTCCCCGGACAGATCTTCGTCTTCGGCTGCTTCGCTCTACGGGCCAACTCGCTTGGCCATCTGGAGCAGATCGAAAGCCACGCCCCTGGCCATCAAGCCAGGTGGGGAAGCTTAAACTACACGGCAGATACCCTCGGAGACCTGATCTTCGACGGATTCAAGCCACAGCCAAGCGCGCCGCACTATCTCGAGGGACATGATATAGCTCTGCCTCCGAACAGTGTCCTGGAGGTCGCATACGCTCCGGCCCCGATCCTTGATTCGGAGCCCGCTGCGTTCTTTGAAGATGAACGGTTGGACGTCACCTCGGGGGCTGCGATCTTAAAGGCCATTGAGCCGAACGCGAGCCCCGCGCTCCGCATAGCTTGTGACTCCAAGGAGCCGGACTCTTCTCCGAACTTCGGGTCGTCCGTGCCCCCACCGATTGAATCAGATTGGGCGCCTGTAATGGAGTTCACCGCCGCAGACATGTTTTAGTATTCACCTTTTGGTGATATTCTGAATTCTCTCAAGTCTCTCTCTTTGTCAGGAGAGCCCGGGCCGAACTATGGCCTGCGAGGTTGGGATTCGGACGACGAAGAAATTCAAAGCCCACCCACCGCCCACTTAATAGCCACTGTCGATGATATATCCGACATGCTCGACTTCGGCTCCGAAGACTTCGACGGTATGGACGACGAAGGAGGAGACGAGCAAGAACCAGCACCTGTAGGGCGCTGGACCGCCACCTCATCATACGACATATACATGGTGGATGCTCCAAAAGATGGAGATGGCGATGGAACAGCGGAGCATGGCACTTCGAAAAAGCCTCCAAAACGCCGACGTCAGTGGTGCCGCTCCAAATCCCGCCACAGCAGAAACGGTGATTCCGGCACGGGAGATAATACTACCCCGGACAGCGCCGAAGAACACCAAAACCAGCAGGATTCGGCACAGGAAGATGGAGAAGACCGCCCTCATGAGAGAGCGGCAGAGCGAGAGGTCGAGGACGATAACTACATGCCTCCCTCCGAAGACGAGGCAAGCCTCGGCGACGATGAATTCATCGTACCATCAGACCCCGCCGAACAAGAGCGCTTTCAACGCAGGCTTTTAGCCACGGCGAACAGCCTAAAGAAAAAGCAGCAACAGCTTAGAGCTGATCAAGATTTGCTAGCTGACAGATGGACTGAAGTCCTTGCGGCCGAAGAGCACGAGCTCGGACGCCCCTCCAAAAACTATCCTAAGCGCAGGCCGCTACCCCAATCAGAGGAGGAAGCCCAAGACATGGCAGATCGGCCACCTCGCGGCCGCGACAGAGAAGCCTGTCGAACATCCAAACAAGCCATGCCCCACAGCCGCTTTACCAAGGCACGGGAACACGAACCAGACCTGCGAGACGTCCTGGAGGACAAAGCAAGGCAAACAAGATCGATCTATGGATCGCGTGGACGCCCGACGGCACGTGATAGTTTTCACTCCGGACACAATAAATCCGGCCGGGCCGAACACAACAGGCACAGCTCCTCCGAACTGCGTCGAGACATAGCCCAGTACAGGGGCACCGCACACCCACTATGCTTCACAGACGAAGTAATGGATCATAGAATCCCAGAGGGTTTTAAACCCGTCAACATCGAGTCGTACGATGGTACGACAGATACGGCAGTATGGATTGAGGACTATCTCCTCCACATCCACATGGCACGTGGCGATGATTTGCACGCCATCAAATATTTACCCCTTAAGCTTAAGGGACCAGCCCGGCACTGGCTTAACAGCCTCCCCGCAGATTCGATCGGCTCTTGGGAGGACCTGGAGGCCGCATTCCTCGACAACTTCCAGGGGACCTATGTACGGCCACCGGACGCCGACGACCTAAGCCACATAATCCAGCAGCCAGGAGAATCGGCCAGGCAATTCTGGACACGGTTCCTAACAAAGAAAAATCAGATAGTCGATTGTCCGGATGCAGAGGCCTTAGCAGCCTTCAAGCATAACATCCGTGACGAGTGGCTTGCCCGGCACCTGGGACAAGAAAAGCCGAAATCCATGGCAGCCCTCACGACACTCATGACCCGCTTTTGCGCGGGCGAAGATAGCTGGCTAGCTCGCAGCAACAACTTATCGAAGAAGCAAGGTAATTCAGATACCAAGGACAAAAGTGGCAGGTCGCGACGGAATAAACAGAAACGCCGCGTCAGCAGCGACAGCAATGAAGATATGGCAATAAACGCCGGATTCAGAGGCCATAAATCCGGTCAGCGGAAAAAGCCATTCAAAAAGAATACCCAGGGCCCGTCCAGTTTGGACCGAATACTCGACCGCTCGTGCCAGATTCACGGCACCCCCGAAAGGCCAGCCAATCACACCAACAGGGATTGTTGGGTGTTCAAGCAGGCAGGCAAGTTAAGAGCCGAAAACAAAAACAAGGGGCTAGACAGCGATGACGAAGAGGAGCCCAGGCCGCCGAACAACAACGGACAGAAGGGGTTTCCCCCACAAGTGCGGATGGTGAACATGATATACGCGACTCATATTCCCAAGCGGGAGTGGAAGCGTGCGCTACGGGAAGTATACGCGATGGAGCCAGTCGCCCCAAAGTTCAACCCATGGTCCTCTTGCCTGATCACCTTCGATCGAAGGGACCACCCCACTAGCATCCGTCACGGCGGTTTCGCCACATTGGTTCTTGACCCAATCGTTGACGGATTTCACCTTACAAGAGTCCTCATGGACGGCGGCAGTAGCCTGAACCTGCTCTACCAGGATACAGTGCGGAAAATGGGCATAGATCCATCAAGGATCAAGCCCACAAGGACGACCTTTAAAGGCGTCATCCCAGGTGTAGAGGCCAATTGCACAGGCTCCATAACACTTGATGTGGTCTTCGGATCTCCGGACAACTTCCGAAGCAAAGAGTTAATCTTCGACATAGTTCCGTTCCGCAGTGGCTATCATGCTCTGCTTGGACGAACCGCATTCGCTAAATTCAATGCAGTGCCGCACTACGCATATCTCAAGCTCAAGATGCTAGGCCCTCGAGGTGTAATCACGGTCAGCGGAAACACCGAACGCTCCATCCGTACGGAGGAACACATGGCGGCCCTCGCAGCAGAGGTACAAAGCAGCCTGTTAAGGCAGCTCTCGAGTCCGGCCACTACAAAGCAGGACAAAGCAAAACGCGCCCGGAGTAACCCGCAGCAAGACCGACTGGCGCGTTCAGAGCACGCGTAGCAATACGACCCCAACCCCAGCCATCGCTACATAGCGGAGCTAGTACCTCGAGTACACAATTACGCCCTTACAATTCCATGGGCATAGGGGAAGGGGCAGATAAAATGGCATGCCAACAATACGGCGTCAAACGTACTAGGGGCTGCCGGGTTCTTCTTTTCTTTCAGGACTCCATACTCTGGATACAGTGTTCGGCCTTGCTGCCGCACAGACGATACAGGACCCAGGAAAGCAGACAAAACAAAGCCGCATCATGGAACTCTCAGGTGGTCTCTATTTCGAGCGATATATCTGTTTCTAAATTCCGCGGCCTGCGCCTAGTCAGGACATGTTAAATAGTCTAAATTTTTTTCGCACTACTTGTATCGTTCGGCTTGAATAAACAGCCTCCTCATAAATAATGCATAGCTTTTCGTCTATTTTTTGCATTATCTTCTTTTAATATACATATGTTTACTCAAATAACATGATCGCACCCGTACACCATGGTACGGCAAACCACGCCAGGGGCTTTATTACCCTTCTATCTGGTGTGAGAAGTCCGTCCACTTTCACAAGTGCGGCACCCCGAACTTATAGCATTATATGCATCGGCTCCGAGTCATGATTTTGGTCATATGTTGGGTTTTCCCGGCTCCTATGTTTTGGTGCCTTACGTTTCGCTCTATCGGCTAAGGTAGCACTAGGAGAACCACTGCGATTGTGCCCCAGATCAGGTGGGTGAGCACCTCAGTGGAGAAAGCTAAATAGACTGTCATGATAAGGCGTGAGACCGGTCGCTGTTCGAGAGGTTTTTCAAGTCCTTAAAGGCTTATGCCGCTTCGAGCGGAGAGCTGGTTAAGTCCGGCTAAAGGCGTGGATAGTGCCCCGAATTCGGCCTTCCGAACTAGGGGCTTCGCCGAAATTTAAAATTATAACGTTCTATGGCTAAGTGAGAGTGTTCAAGCATTATAGTCCGATTGCCTGGTTCGCTGTGCTGAGCGCCTCCCTCGAAGGACCCAACTATGGGAACAAGAGCCCTCAGGTTTATCCCGAACACCCCAGCACTAGTTGCATGGGGGCAGAAGCTGACGACTCGCCATCTCTCAGTTATTGATAAACGGCCGCACAGAAAATAATATTTTAAATTCAGAAAGCATTGCTTAAGCGCATATGAACAAGTTTTCAGCGCACAGGATACAAACGAGCGAGTTCATTGAAATATTACATCTTTGGCACACTCATCCGCGACAAGGCGAGCTCCAGCGAGAACTTCCTTGTAGTAGTTCTCGGGCTTGCGATGCTCCTTCCCCTGCGGTGGCCCGTCCTTCACCAGCTTCTCTCCGTCCAGCTTGCCCCAGTGTACCCTTACACGGGCAAGGGCCCTCCGGGCACCTTCTATGCAGACGGAGCGCTTGATGACCTCAAGCCGTGGACAGGCCTCCACCAGCCGCCGCACCAGCCCGAAGAAGCTCCCAGGCAGGGCCTCTCCAGGCCACAGCCGAACTAAGCCCTTCATGGCCTGTTCGGCCGCCTTGTGGAGCTCGGCCAGCTGCTTCAACTGATCGCTTAAGGGCACAGGGTGTCCGGCCTCAGAATACTGAGACCAGAACACACTCTCCGTCGAGCTGTCCTCTTCAGCTCGGTAGAATGCGGCGATGTCGGATGCGCTGCAGGGAAGATCGAAGAATGCCCCTGGAGAACTCCGGATTCGGGTAAGTAATAGGTATTTCACCTTTATATTCCTACTTTGCATTAAGAATGCCTTACCCGCTGCTATCTTTTTCACATCCTCCAACTCTTGGAGGGCCTTTTGGGCTTCGGCCTTGGCACTCTTGGTGGTCTCAACAGCCGACGCGAGCTCGGATACTTGCGTTTTTGCCTCAAGCTCCAAACCCTCATGTTTCCTCATGAGAGCTTGCAGCTCTTGCTGCACCTCGCCGACTTGGACCCCAAGCTTTTCTCGCTCGGCGCGCTCCTCGGCCGCTTTCTTCTCGGCCTCAGCCAGCGCCTGCTTCAGGGTTGCCACCTCGGTTGTGGCCCCTACAATAAGCAGTACAATCCTGTTATTTCTTTTTGCAATCAAGCCTCTCTATAGGCACCCTTTTTTTTCTTTTTCTTTTCTTCTAAGGGGTATTTCTTACCTTCCTTTTCCACGAGCTGCCTTTTGGCAAGGCCGAGCTCTTGCTCGGACCACTCGAGGTCCTTTTTCAGGACTTCCACCTGCGCAGTCAGTGCGGCGGTGGACAGCAGGGAAGCCTGCATGCGCATATTAGACTTTTTATTAGACTCCTGCGAAAATTGTTGGATCCTCTATTCGGCTTTTCTTTCCGAACACCGAACAGAGCATCAGGGGCTACTGTCTATGCGGTAATGAATTTAGCATATTTTTTGCTTACCTGGAAGCCTGTTAGAAGGCTAGCGCAAGCTTCATTCAGTCCGCTCTTGGCGGACTGAACCCTTTGGACCACCGCACTCATAACAGTACAGTGCTCCTCGTCGATGGTGGCGCCTTCAAGCGCCTCCAACAGACTATCCGGCGCCTCTGGTTGGACAGAGGTCGCCGGCTCAGACGGCTTACTCCTCTCGGAAGGAGTTCGCCCACCGCGAGCCAGGACGGTTGAGTCCGGCGCGGTGTCCGGCACAAAGCCGGACTGGGAGCCCTGGGGGGTTTCATCCCCTTTACTCCTGGGGTCCTGAGGATGGCCTTGCGGCTCCTCCAGGACCACCTCCTCCTGCCCTGTTCGGCGGGACGCCGCTTCGGCGTCGTCCGCCCCGCTGGGGGAGACTGCGGGCGGGACAGAGTTCATGTCCGATGAATCCAGGGAGCCGCTCGATGAATCATCGAGTGCGGCTCGGGGCAGGCTGTGCAAATAGCATTCGACATTAGGGTAAGCTGCGCACTTGAAGATACTATGAGTCATTCTGGTATGTGAATACTTACGATGTCGCCGGACGCTTGGTTCTGTCCGGCCACTCCTTTCCGCCCTCTTCGGCGTTGGGGGAGTAGTCCGGCGGAGGGGTCTTCCTTTTCCTCGACCCCTCGGCCTCCCCTGTTGGGGCGGCCTTCTTCTTTTTCGCTCCCCTCGCTGGAGGGGGAGAGCTTCCTTGTTCCTCCTCCTCGTTTTCACGAGAGGAGGGCGTCGCAGACTCGCCAGATGACGAGCTCGACACCACCACATTGCGGGCACTCTTTCGAGTCCCGGTGGTCTTCTTCTTCTTGACCTTCTTCTCCGGCACCACATAGGGCGCCGGAGCTAGCAGCTTCTCTAAGAGAGCTGGGGCTGGGTCTTCGGGCAGAGGAGCCGGACAGTTGATTGGTCCGGCTATCTTCAGCCATGCCTGTCAAAGGCAAAGAGAGTTTTTAGATCCCACATAGAGTTAATCTATGTAGAAAAGCTTAACGAACCTGTGAAAGGTATAAATAGCCTACCTCGCCAGCATTGCGCTGCGAGCTGTATCCGTGGTCCTCGGAAGCGGATGTGGGGCACTCGGCGCCTTTGGTTAGCACCTTCCAGACGTCTTCATACGTCGTGTCGAAGAGCCTATTGAGGGTTTGGTGCTGCGCCGGGTCGAATTCCCACAAAGTGAACTCCCGTTCTTGGCACGGGAGGATCCGGCGAACGAGCATGACCTGGATGATGTTGACATGCCGGATGGGCTTGTTCACCAGGGACCAGATGCAAGTTTGCAGTCTGGTCACTTCTTCTTCGTTGCCCCATGATAGGCCCGTCTCTTTCCAGGACATGAGCCGCGTGGGGGGTCCGGATCGGAACTCAGGGGCCGCGACCCATTTCGAGTCGCGTGGCTCGGTGATATAAAACCACCCTGCCTGCCACCCCTTTAAGGACTCCACAAAGGAGCCATCAAACCAGAGTGAGTTGGCCATTTTACCGGCCATAGCACCTCCGCACTCCGCCTGGGTGCCGGACACCACCTTGGGCTTGACGTTGAAGGTCTGGAGCCAGAGGCCGAAGTGGGGGCGGATGCGGAGGAAGGCCTCACACACGATGATAAACGCCGAGATATTGAGGATAAAGTTCGGGGCCAGATCGTGGAAGTCCAGGCCGTAGTAGAACATGAGCCCCCGGACAAAAGGGTGAAGTGGAAAACCCAGTCCGCGGAGGAAATGGGGGAGAAAAACTACCCTCTCATGGGGCCTTGGGGTGGGAAGAAGCTGCCCCGCCTCGGGAAGCCGGTGTGGGATGTCCTTGGACAGATATCCGGCCTTCCTAAGCTTTTTTATTTGACCCTCCGTAACGGAGGAAGCCATCCACTTGCCACCCGCTCCGGACATCGCTGGAGCAGGTTGGGGAAGAAAGAGCGAACTTGGGCGTTGGAGCTTGAGTGTGCAGGAGATGGATGGGCAAAGGAGGAAGAAGGCGTAGGTGAAAGAGGTGGATCTTTATCCCCTTATATAGGCTGATGCCGTTATGCGTCCCCACCTACCTAATAAAACTCGCTTGCCGCTCACACGTCGTGGTAAATGGCGCGGTTGGGTTACCCACGTCCGCATTAATGACAATCCCGTTAAAAGGGGCACACGATCTCTGCTTCGACAAGACGCGCCAAAGAAACCGCCTCGTTGAACGTGCTGCGATGGAACAACAAAAATAATCCATACAGAAGGCTTGGTCACAGTGTTATGACGCACTGCGGAATACGTCAGCAGATTTGATTTGTGTTTGTATTATTCTCTATATGGCAATACGTGGAAACTTGTTTTGCAGAGCCGGATACTATTTTTTGGTGTTTATTATCTTCTTGAAGAATTTGGAGGAGGAACCCGCCTTGCAATGCCGAAGACAATTTGCGCGCCGGACTTGTCGTCATTGAAGCCTGGTTCAGGGGCTACTGAGGGAGTCCTGGATTAGGGGGTGTTCGGATAGCCGAACTATATCTTCAGCCGGACTCCAGGACTATGAAGATACAAGATTGAAGACTTCGTCCCGTGTCCGGAAGGTTCTTTCCTTGGCGTGGAAGGCAAGCTAGGCGTGCGGATATTCAAGATCTCCTACCAATGTAACCGACTCTGTGTAACCCTAACCCTATCCGGTGCCTATATAAACCGGAGGGTTGTAGTCCGTAGGACGAACACATCATAACCATCATCATACCCATAGGCTAGCTTCTAGGGTTTAGCCTCCTTGATCTCGTGGTAGATCTACTCTTGTACTACCCATATCATCAATATTAATCTAGCAGGAGTAGGGTTTTACCTCCATCGAGAGGGCCCGAACCTGGGTAAAATAAAGTGTCCCTTGTCTCCTGTTACCATCCGACCTTGACGCACAGATCGGGACCCCCTACCCGAGATCCGCCGGTTTTGACACCGACAACCATGCTTTGTATGGAAAACCTGTGCGCGAAGGAACCGGCTCGTGGCTAGTAGCGCCCTTACTTTGTTTCAAGTTCGCTCAACAGTTTAAGTGTGCTGCGACTAGAGTCGCGCCCTTACTTTGTTTCGAGTTCGCTCAACAACTTAAGCAAGCTGCGACTAGTTACGACAAGGTTTCTTGTCGGCAACGGCACTGCCAGCAGGCTGCTGATGTTCCGCACTCAGTGCTCGCGGCAAGGGTGCCTGCGCCGGCAAGTTCCCTAAAAGCGTAGGGCAAAAACATACAAAGGAAGGAGTCAAGTAAAGGAAATAGCATTGCAATTACAACCCAAAATAAAGTTATATATTACAAGATAGCTTGTCGCGGCTCTAATAGACTGTTTTCATAACACGATCAGCAGCGACAAGAAAAGAAGGAAACGGGCGGCCTAGTCCACGCGATCGCCCTCAACCCTCTTGATCCCGCTCACCTTGTCCACAATGGGTGCGACAAGGTCCTTGAGCGCCTCCAGATCAGCTTTCGCCGGCAGGGATTTGAGGACGTTGGTGAGGTTGAGGCCCGGGTTGCGGAAGGCTACCTTCATCAACACCTTCTGAAGAGCTCCTGCGCAGATCTTGCGCGACTCGTCGGCCAGCTGCTTTGGGATCCTCTCCCGGAGTCGCTGGAGGGTCGTCGCCACGCCTTTGAAGAATAGAGTGAGCATGGCGCTGGATGGGAGGGTCTCATCGGAGGGATACCCGAGATCCCCCATCCCCAGCTGCGCCAGCTCCTTGTCGATGTCTGCGGCAGCATTCACAAGACCCTCCGTCCACTGCTCCACAGTTTCTCTAAAATCATTCTGGGTAGCGGCAATGCTCTCCAGCAGCGCCTTGTCGGCCTTGATCTCCTTCTTCAGGGCCGCTTCCTGCTCCCTGGCGCCGTCCAGCGTCTTGGTCAAAGCAGCCAGCTTCAGCTCAAGATCGGCGTTGGAGTCCTTGGCGGCGGCAAGCTCCTTGATCTTCTCGGCGAGACGACCCTGCAGCTCGCCAAAGGTGTAGGCGTCCTTCTTGCGCTCATGCTTGAGCGCGGCAAGCTCTTCACCGCTCGCCTTGAGATCAGTCTCCAGCTGCGCCACCTTCATCTCCAGCTCTTTCTTGGTGGCCTCGGCAGCTGCGGCAGCATCCTTTGCTTCCTTGAGAGCTCCGCTGAGTGTTTGCTCGCGCGCAGCAAGCTCCTCTTCGTGGCTGTCCAGGCTGGCCTTCAGCTGCACCAACTCGCCCTCCCGCGCAGATAGCTCCTCGGCGGCAATCCGCTGTTGCTCTGCAACTTCTGCCTTCTTGAGGATGAAGGCCTTCTGCGCCTCATCGAGCTGTACACGCTCCGCCGCCAACGACCGGAGAGCTGCCTGGTTGAGACCTCGGAGCTCCTCCACGCGCTTCTCCATGTCCACCCCCGCCTTCGCGACAAGCGCTTCGCGGGACTCCAGTTTGGCCTGGCGGGCACGGTAGAGCGACAACAGCTTCCGCAGTAGTCGCTCCTCCTCAGGCTCGTCGCTGCTGCTGCTTGGCGCGTCGACCAGTGTCAGTCCAGCGAAGGCAAGCACCTCCACGTCAAAGCTTTCTCCTTCGACTGGCGTCCTGGACGTTGACGCCCAGGGGAGGTTGATGAAGACGCCATCGCCGGCCTTCAAGTAGACACCTGGCTGGGGCTCTTCAGAGTCTGACGCTGCGGCAGCGGCGGGAGGATCGGCGGTCGGTGTAGCGCCTGTTGCTCCTGCGGCCTTAGGGTCGTCAGTATGATCGCCAGACCCCTCGTCAGCTGCTACGGCGGCAGCCTTGGCGGCCTCTTCGCCGGCGGGATCATCAACGCTGGCCGCTTCTTCGGTGGCGGCGGCATCATCAATAGCAACCTCCGTCTCCATCGGCTCCGCAGTGGGTGGATCTGACGGCCGAAAAAGGGAGAAAAGTCAAGCAAATATCCAAAAATAAGATCAAAGGAAGAAGAACCCAAGGGAAGTTTCGAAGCAAGAGGTTTACCTGCACTAGGCTCGGCAGTTGTGGTCTCCACCACCGGAGACCGCTGGTGCTGTCCCTTGCCGGAGACTCCTCCCTTGCCGGAGAGCTCCCCCTTACCGGAGAGCTCTCCCTTGTCGGTGGATCCGCCCTTGCCGAAGAACTCTCCCTTGGCGGCGTAGTCGAAGCAGATGTCAGGTCAGGGACGGCCTCCGGGAGCTCCTGGTGAGGCTGCTCTGCTCCTACACAAGCCAACAGTCAGATATCAGCAAACAAAGAGTATCCATGCGCGCTCAACAGCGGGAAGCAAACCATATACTTACGCTGGGGGCTGCTCTGAAGAACAGCTGCCGGGTCCGGCAAGCTTGTCTCAGGCACACCCCCTGCTGACACGGTGGGATCATCCTTGATGACAATCACCGGGACCTTGGCTCTCTTTGCCGCTCTCTGGGCCAGAGTCCTAAAAAGGAATAAGTTCAGAGTAAAGCAAATGAGATACAAGACAAGACAGCAAGTATTGAAGACATACAAGTACAACAAGAATCTTACTCTTCTTCTTCCTCGTCGGAGCTGAGCGCGGAGAAGTCAAAGCCTGGCCCTCCTCCGGCGCGAGGAGGCGGAGGAGTAGGATCCCTTGGCCGCTTGGCGGGAGCTGGAGCGGCGGACCGGGAGGACCCCGCTCCAGTTGCCGCTGCGGCGTGAGGTGCTTCCGCGGCAACAGAACTTGCCGCGGTGGAGCGCGTCGTGCGGCGCGGCGGGGGTTGACTCGTCCGCCGCTCCGCTACGTCCCCGGCCTTGCGAAGACGCCTTCTTGGTGGAGCCGGGGGCTCTGCTTGTGGAGCCGGGGGCTCTGCGCAAGCTGCCCGAAGATGAAGAGGAAGAGGATTCGATCTCCAACGAGCCGCTCGTATCCCCGGCGGGCCCGCTCGGCCCGACGTCATGCCCGGCGGACTTCTCCTCGCCGGCAAGTTCCTCTCGCTCGGCAAGGCTTGCCGCTTCTGCTGCCTCTGCCTCCTCCATGGTGAATCCAAACTCGCCCGCAGCTGCGGCTGCCGCCGCCTCTTCCAGCCTGGTGGCGATGTGCTTGAGCTCATCGTCGGTGGTATCCCGGGTGAGGCCCCTCTGCTCATCGGCGTCGATCGGCACTTCTACCAAGTTATCGAAGAACGTCCGCACGACATCATCTGCAGGCTCTATCCAGGCTAGGTCAATTCCATGCGAGTCGCACAGCGGCATCATTGCACCGATGCGGTCGAGCAAGGAGTTGTTGCACAGCGGAACGACGCCCCTCGGTAACCTGAACACTTCGGGATGCTGAGGGTCGTACTTGAACAGCTCCTGGAGCATCGCGGTGAGCTCCAGGACAGTGAAGTTGAAGTTGAGGCCCGGCCGCAGCCTCATGATATCCGCCGCGTTCTGGAACTCCCAGGCGGGTCTCCTCCTTTCCTGCAGGGGGCGATGCGGCGGCGGAGGAAATCTGCGCCGACCGCTCCTACAGTAAGCCCGGCAAGCCTTAGGCGTAGAATCCGGGCGACGGCAATCTTCAGTCTGTCGTCTTCTGGGGCCAGGCTACTCCAATCACTGCCGCGCACTACTGGAGTTTGGCGCAGGGCAGTAAACGGCTGCGGGTTCTCCTCGACAATCAGGCACCAGTCCGCCCTCCACTCCTCCCACTTGTTGCGGAACTCTCCATCCAGATAAGCATCCTTCTTGCCGGCTTTCGAGATCCAGGCGATTCCGCCGGATAAAGGCTCTCCTTTCTCAACTCGAGGCGAAAAGAAGTGGCGGAAAAGGGCTACGTTTGGATGGATTCCGACAAAGTTTTCGCAGAGATGTGCGAAAACTGCCATGGTCAGGACAACATTGGGGGTGAAGTCAAGGAGGTGGAGCCCGTAGGTGTTCATAACGTCACAGAAGAATTCAGAAAAGGGCGGGCAGATCCCGCAGTAGAAGAACAAGGCGAAGAAAGGGTACCCAGTGGGAGCCTTTTTCCAAGCAGTGGCTGGGAATACCTTCGTGCGCGGATGCGCTCGCGTCCTCGTCGACCAGAAGAGGTAGTAGAACTCCTTTAGCTCCTCCGCGGCAAGCCTAGGAGGGAAGATTGCCCGCTCCTTTCGCAGCGCCGCGAGCCACTGCGCCTCAGCCGACTTCACCTTCTCGGCTTTCGGAGCCATGGCGGGAGTGGTGAGGGAGGACGACGGCGTTGGTGGTGCTGGTGGCGATGGGGGCGGAGCGCTGCTCTCTTTCGGCTTTGAGAAGAAGGGGAGCAGCGGACATTTTTGAGTCTGGAATAGCAACGGGCAGATGGGCGAACTGCCCCTGTTTCCCCTGCTTATAAGGAGGGAGAGGGCGGACGTTCCGCCTTTCCAAATAAAGAAACCACCCACGACCTCTCCCACGACGCCGCAATTGACGCGTGCCGTTCGGGGAGGGCGCGGTGGATGCGGAGTAAGATGCGGCGTCACCCAGGCCGCGCGTGCCCGTGCCCTGTTTTGGGCCTGGCCCAACAGCGCTCGGCACCGTGTATGGCCCAGGCCTGGGGGCTCCTGTCGGTGTACTAGAGTAGGGGTACCCTAGTATCCCGAACTTGTGCACGGGCAGTCGCAGCGCCCCGCGGAAAGGCTTGCCGGGTGACCGCCAAGGACCTCTGTGGTTCCTTTGGAACCATTCAAGAACAAAGTATTCAAGCCAAGAAGACAAGGCCCCGGCAAGAGGAGCTTGCCGGGAAGGCCACTTAAGGCACAAGACCCCGGCAAGAGGAGCTTGCCGGGAAGGCTACTCAAGGCACAAAGCCCCGGCAAGAGGAGCTTGTCGGGAAGGCCAACCAAGTCATCTCAAGGAACTTGCCGCGACGCGCCACGCGTCCCGGCAAGACCCGGCGAGCGACAAGCTCCCGGACGCGGCTAGCAACCACTCTGTACCCGCGCTCCAGCTCACCCACCAACGTGTCACTCTGAGACCCTTCCAGGCGCACGTGGCGGGAGGCTGTGCAGCCAGGGGTGCACTGTGGCAAGCGGCGCTGACAAGATCGCCATCGTGGCGAGCGGTGGCATCCCTGACGGTCCCTTTTCTGCACTGTTTGGGCGACGTAGATAGGCATTTAATGCCCTTGTCCCCTGCCGTCAGGGTTAGGTATGATACACTATGTAGGTAGCTGTACCTACCGCAGCCCCTTTCCATTTTTACCCTTGCCTACGTTGCCACCTGTTGGAGACCCCTTGAGCATATAAAAGGAGGCCCATGCACAACGTAGAAGGGGGGTAGAACACTCACGCTCGGTCTCGTTAGCCGCTTGTGCGTACTGTAGCACTCAGCGCTCCCGAGCAAGAACTCAATACAAACCACAAAGCAGCAGTAGGAGTATTATCTCTCCGGAGAGCTCCGAAGCTGGGTAAAACCGCTCGTGTGCCTCGCCTCGATCTGATCTTCATGCGACCTCTGCCCCCCCCCCCCCCCCCGCCGAACCGAAAAGGGGCTCCGTCCCCATAGGTGCTCGTGGAGGCAGTTTCCCCGACAGTTGGCATCTTGGCGTCTTTCTCCATCTTTGCCTTCTCCTTCTTTGCTTGAGCTTGTACTGATGATGGTTCATTCTCATTCATCACAACTTGATTGTCCTCAAAATCTGGATGGATGGGCAAGTGTTCCTTATCCAACAGGTATGTGCCTGTGCCCATCTTCGAGTTAATCAATTCCTGAATATGTGGGGCATATCCACAGCTTCTCTTCTGATCAGCTGATGTCCTCTTGATAGTCTCAACCATGAGGCTCATGACCTTGAATTTCTGTGGCACATCAAATATGTGTAGCAAGTTAATTGCATGCCCTCTGATCATGTTGTGGTCACCTGACTTGGGCAAAAGAGTGTGCCTTAGGATCCAGTTGATTGTAGGCAGCCCTGACAGAAGAAAATGGACCGATCCAAACTTGGAAGTCTCAAGAGCTTTGTCTGGGATCTCCTTATACATGTTTGACATAGAATTGTGATCCATCTTCTTCTTGGCATAGACATCCAAGTCATCTTCTTCTTCCTTTGGGGCATTGATCAACTGAGCCCATTCCTCAATAGTTGAGTGGTACCTTGTACCCTCAGACATCCAAACTATCCTACCATCTGGATAGAAATGTGCTGTGGAGTAGAATTGCATTATGAGCTCCTCATTCCACTTTGTGAGCTTCTGCCCAACAAAGTCTGCAACTCCACAAGCACTGAAGCTGTCATACACTCCAGGATAGTGTTCTTCATTCTCCTTCATGTAGGTCCAGTCGACCCACCTCATATCACACACTATGGGTTTCTTGTCCAGCAGCACTGTCTCATAGAAGTCTTGCTATTCCTTTGTGTGGAACCTGTAATCAACAGCAGTCCTTCTTCTTGTAGCATATGGATCTGTCTCTCTCCATTTCCTTAGCCCTGCGTCTCTTCTGAGCTTCATGTTCTCAGCCACAGGATGAGCATCATTGTGGTCTGGAATCTTGGGTTTGAGCTTTCTCAGAACATGCTCTTCATCTCCTTCATCAGCAGCAACTTCAGGCACTGGGGCTTTGTTCTTCTCAGCAGCATATATGTTCCTGGTATTCCTCTTAGGTGCACTATTGGGCTTGGAGGCAGCTTTGGGTGCTTCTTTGGGCTTTGATGATGCAGACCCTGACCTTATAGCATAACCCATCAGCTTTTGTGCCTTAGGTGCTGGTGCAGCAACCTCTTCCTCTTCTTCTTCTTCTTCAGAATCTCTCCTCATAGAGGGTTTGCCAAGAACTCTAGCAGTAGTGGTTCTGACTCCCTTTTTCTTCTTATCTTGGCCAATAGCTTCCTCTTCTGACTCCATGGTAAATTTTATGGTTTCTCCAGTGGCAACCTTCCTAGGTTTGGAAGTGGGAACTCTCCTTGCAGGTGCCTTCTTCTGCATACCTGGCTTAGTGGCTGCAGCTGAGCCATATTCCTTCTTGAGCACTTTCTTCTTTGAAGTGGATTCCTCTTCCTCTGCAGCATAATCTTCATCTTCAGACTCTGAAGTCCTTTTCTTGCTGCTAGAGGGACTAGTGCCCTCACTCAAGTGAACCTGCTCCTCGGACTTGTTCTGGCTGTCACCTTGGTCAGACATGTTGCAAACACTAACTGTAGACCCTGTGAATAGATTGTAGATGAGATAGAGTGGATGAGCATCACAAAATACAGAGATTTTTGCAAAAGAATGAGTCAAAACTTAGTTTTAGTTTTCCACAGAAAGCATTTCGGATCAACCGATTTCCAAACTCGGTGATACCGAAGCAGCTGTTGGAACCAAAACTAGTGAACTCGGTCAGACCGAGTCACAGTTCGGTGGCACCGAGACTGCTAGGGTTTCACAAAGTCCTGAACTCGGTCACACCAATTTGCAATTCTCGGTCATACCGAGAACCACATGTGCAATGGCCTTGGCCGAATCAGTGGAACCAAGTTCTGCAACCCGGTGGGTCCGAGATGGTTTCGGCAGAAACCTAACCCTAAATTTTCGATTCAACTCTAATCTACGGAGTGTTTTGACTGGATTGAGGCGTTTCAATCGTGGCAAGAATCATAATGAACACAATGTGCTAGGAATCGGACGGGGATAGCACTGTGATCGAGTCCATACCCTAGTTCGGCGATGAACTCGCTACGGCGGCAACGGCGGAGGAGAATTCCGTTGACGGTGGCGGAGACCAGCGACAGGAGGCGGCTAGCGACGAGGAGGAACGATCCGAAGACCCAGGAGGCAGAGCGGCTATGCGCGGGCGAAGAGGTTTCAGAGAAATTTCCAAAATTTTGCCCGTGAGTATATATAGCCCGACTCCGTCGGTGTGACCGAGTGGAACAACTCGGTGGCACCGAGATGCATAACTGTTGATAGTTACAGCAACTCGGTGTGACCGAAAAGTTCAAATTGGTTGCACCGACATTGAAAACCTAGATCGACTCAGTGATCTCAGTATGACCGAAATGGAGGAATCGGTCAGACCGAAACACACAAAGAAGTTTTGGAAGTTTAAGCCTATGACGAATCGGGGACTCCAAGTGCTCCTCACACCGAGTGGTTCGAATTTGACTTGATCAAATTTTGTGATGTAGCATGAATAGAGTCTGAGACGAGAAAAGCATAGATAGCTAGAGAAGGTTATTAGGCATTCTTGTCCATCCACTTGGCCAAAGAAAAAGAAACCAACCAATCAAAACAACAAGTGGACATCCTCGAATGAGTGAAATATGCAACCAACATGCTCACACAATAAAATGACAATAGAAATATGTGGCAAATCATGCACATCCAATTCTAGCATCTATCAAGCAATTTGCGATGACTAGGTCATCTATATATGAGTATATTGACTTAGGAGTCAAATGAGGACATTTGATCATAGGTCATACTCATCGCGCAAGTGGGGTTACCACTTTTACATAAAGCATTGTTGTGTTCACATCATTAGAGTTGCTTTAGCTCAAGTCTTAGAGTAAAGCTCCCCCTAGATGTGAGATCCCCCCTAAGAGGGATGAACTAACCTTGGGTTTTGTCGATGATGACTCCATGTAGATGTTGAAGATGTGTATGCTCAATGTTGATGTAGATCATTTGGAGCTATCCATTGGAGTGAGTTGCACTTTCAATACCTACACGGGTTAGTCCCACAAGGAACAAACAAGGATATCCATAGACATAGAGTGATGCACACACAAGATGATGTCTATGAAAGCTTTTAGGTTACCTTGTCCCTTGTCTTACCAACAAGAGGGTTTGTGACTCCTTTAACTAGTGCAAGATGTGGAAGTTGATTGCACTTGTTCATGCCAAGATGATAAGAGTGAAATATGTTGGCGGAGTCATCCTCAAGAACTCTCTAGTTCTTCTTCTTCTGGATCCACACCATCTTGATGGGAATCCTCGGAGTTGTGGTTGTACTTGATGAAATGGAACTTGAAGTAGTCTTGGGAACCCATTTGACCAAGGCCTTAGGAGCTTCTTCAAATGTATCAATTTCCTCTTGAAGCTTGTCCTTGCCTTTTTGCTTGTGGTCTTGTGGTGGAAGATCATCTTGAGCTTGTGTCCCTTTGAAAGAAGTAGGATCATACTTCTCTTGTTGAGGAACAAACTTCGTCTTGGGGTATTGATCTTCTTCCCACTCAACTCCATTGGCATTGAACTTTCGTCCAAAACCAACACCTTGATTCTTCCGGTGCCTTCCTTGCTTGCGTACAATTTCTTCGAATTGCTTACTTCCGGCAAGGCTCTTGTAAACACCTTTCTCTATAATTCCCTTCAATAAGCTATTTTCTTGCTCAAGTGTAACTTGGCTAAGAGAATCATTAGTGGAATCAAGAGAACTACTAGAAGCAACAATATTGGATTTAGCATGATTATTGTTACTACTAGAGGAAGAATCATTCTTGTTCTTGTTACTAGACTTGACTTGAGGCATGTAAGTGGATAAGAGTAAACGCTTGGCAATGTAAGAAGAACTTTTCTTACGAAGATCATCATTGATTGCTTTTAAGAACTCATGCTCTTGCTCAAGGTTGAGCTTTTCAAAGCGTAATTTCTCATGAGCCCTTAATAGTTCTCGATGATCTCCTAAGATAGTTTCATGAGCTAACTTAAGAGTGTTTAGTTCTTTAGTTAGAGACTCAATCTTCTCCTTATCATTGTCATTCGTTTTATCTTGATTAGCATGATCAATTGACATTTCATCATAGTATTCATCACTAGAGTTGTCAACAAGTAAATCATCATCACCTAACAAGTCATCTTCATCACTACTGAAATCAACATACTCGGGGTGTGATACCTTTGGGCCTTTAGCCATGAAGCATCTTCCAACTCCTTCATTTGGTGAGTCAAATATGTCGTAGGAGTTGGTTGTCACAAGTGCTAGACCGGCAACACCTTCATCTTGAGTATATTCGGAGTTGGAGTGATAGCTTCTCTCGGAGTGGTTGTCGGAGTCGGAGCCAGATACCCATTCACCAACATGAGCTTGATGTCTTCGTTTTGTGTAGCTCCTTGATGACTTGTCCTTTCTTTCCGAATCCTTGCTTCTCCGTGAGGGTCTTCGTTCATAACGATCATCTCTACTCCTTCTTTCTCTAGATGGTGATTCTTCTCTTCTACTTATTCTCTTAGGAGAATCTTCTCTTCTCTTGTAGGGGGGCGTACACTCATTGGAATAGTGTCCGGGACTTCCACAATTGTAGCAGTTTTGCTCTCGACTAGAAGATCTTTTGTCATTGTAGGACCTTGACTTGGAGCTTTTCTCTTTGCTTCTACTCTTGTAGAACTTGTTGAAGTTCTTCACCATTAAGCTCAATTCTTCATTGAAGGTTTGTTTCTCACTTGATGATGTGGGTGTTTCACATGAGGCTTTGTAAGCACCACTTGATTTGTTGTGAAGTTCCTCTTTATCCTTGAGTGACATCTCATGAGCAACAATTCTTCCGATGACTTCCGTTGGCTTGAGATCTTTGTAATTGGGCATCATTTGGATCAATGTGCACACGGTATCATATCTTCCATCCAAGGCTCTTAGGATCTTCTTGATGATGAATCTATCGGTCATCTCTTCACTCCCTAAGTCGGGAATCTCATTTGTGATAAGAGCAAGCCTAGAGTACATTTCAGCGACACCTTCACCATCCTTCATTTTGAACTTGTCAAGTTGACTTTGAAGCACATCCAATTTGGATTCCTTGACGGAGTCGGTACCTTCGTGCATATCAATCAAAGTATCCCAAATTTCCTTTGCATTCTCAAGACGACTGATTTTGTTGAATTCTTCGGGGCACAATCCGTTGAAGAGGATATCACAAGCTTGAGCGTTGTATTGCAGCATCTTCAATTCTTCTGTGGTAGCTTCACGGTTCGGTTCTTTCCCATCAAAGAAGTCACCAGCAAGCCTACGGTGATAATTTCCCTCGCTAGACGCCATACTCTCCTAGGTTGTGAAACCAAGGCTATGACCACCAAAAGCTATGGAAATCAAAGCAAATGGAGACCAAAGCTCTGATACCACTTGTAGGATCGAAAGTATGTCTAGAGGGGGGTGATTAGACTACTTGACCAAATAAAAATCTAGCCTTTTCCCAATTTTAGTTCTTGGAAGATTTTAGCTATCTTAGCACAAGTCAAGCAATCTCCACACAATTCAAGCAAGCATGCAAAAGAGTATATGAGCAGCGGAAAGTAAAGCATGCAACTTGCAAGAATGTAAAGGGAAAGGTTTGGAGGATTCAAACGCAATTGGATACACGGATGTTTTTGTCGTGGTTCCGATAGGTGGTGCTATCGTACATCCACGTTGATGGAGACTTCTACCCACGGAGGGTAACGGTTGCGCGAGTCCACAGAGGGCTCCACCCACGAAGGGTCCACGAAGTAGCAACCTTGTCTATTCCATCACGGCCGTCGCCCACGAAGGACTTGCCTCACTAGCGGTAGATCTTCACGAAGTAGGCGATCTCCTTGCCCTTACAAACTCCTTGGTTCAACTCCACAATCTTGTCGGAGGCTCCCAAGTGACACCTAGCCAATCTAGGAGACACCACTCTCCAAGAAGTAACAAATGGTGTGTTGATGATGAACTCCTTTCTCTTGTGCTTCAAATGATAGTCTCTCCAACACTCAACTCTCTCTCACAGGATTTGGATTTGGTGGAAAGAAGATTTGAGTGGAAAGCAACTTGGGAAAGATAGAGATCAAGATTCATATGGTAGGAATGGAATATCTTGACCTCAACACAAGTGTAGGTGGTTCTCTCTCAGAACATGTGTATTGGAAGTGTAGATGTGTTCTGATGGCTTTCTCCATGAATGAAGAGTGGGTGGATGGGTATATATAGACTTCACACAAAATCTAACCGTTACACACAATTTGCCAAACTCGATGGGACCGAACGGTAAAATTCGGCCGGACCGATTCAGCAAACCTAGTGACCGTTAGGATTTTCGGTGAGACTGAGATGCAACTCGGTAGGACCGATATGGTTAGAGTTCGGGCATAACGTCGTGTGACCGATTACACAAACTCGGTGGGACCGAATTTGGTAATAAGCTAACCAGAGAGTTGGTCAGGTAAACTCGGTGGGACTGGTTCGCTCTTTTCGGTGAGACCGAAATGTTATGAAAGGGAAACAGAGAGTTTACATTGCAATCTCAGTGGGACCGATCGCTCACTTCGATTAGACCGAAACGTTACGAAGGGAAACAAAGAGATTGCAATCCCATCTCGGTGAGACCGAGATCCCTATCGGTGGGACCGATTTGCCTACGGTTTGTGGCAGTGTCTATGACATTTGAAACTCGGTGGCTCCGGATAGAAAGAATCGGTGGGGCCGAGTTTGACTTTTGGTTTAGGTCATATGTGGATGTGGGAAGGTAGTTGAGGGTTTTGGAGCATATCACTAAGCACTTTGAGCAAGCAAGCCATTAAGCAACACATCATCCCCTCTTGATAGTATTGGCTTTTCCTATGGACTCAATGTGATCTTAGATCACTAAAATATAAAATGTAGAGTCTTGAGCTTCAAGCTTGAGCCAAACTTTTTGTCCTTAGAATTTTGAGGGATCCACTTTCCTCATCCATGCCATGCCATTCATTGAGCTTTTCCTGAAATATTAATCTTGGAATAAGGTTAGCTCAATGAGCTATATGTTGTTAGGAATTACCAAAACCACCCAGGGATAGTTGCACTTTCACAACCTCAAGGAGGCAAATGAAGAAAAAATACATGATGGTTGCACTTGTTGGTATCAAGTACAGTGAGAAGTATCTCATGAAAAAGAAGAGAAGAGTTGCTATAATGACCGGACAACAGTGGGTTACCGAGAACTTGAGTACTCCAAAAGATTGCTATAATATGTTCAGGATGTACAAGCCTTGTTTTGATAGATTGCATCATACACTTATATACACTTATGGCTTGAAAGGAAAAAGAAACATGAGTTCAGAAGAAGCATTAGGTATGTTTCTCTGGACGGTTGGGGCCCTCAATCCATAAGCCAAGTGTAGAATCGTTTCAAGAGATCAACTGAAGTTATACGTCGCAAATTCAATGAAGTATTGAAATGCTTGAATGACATGACTGTAGACGTCATTCGACCAAGTGATCCGGAGTTTAGATTTGTACATGATAGGCTTTGAGATGCGAGATTTGCAGCTCACTTTGATGGTTTCATAGGTGCAATTGATGGATCGCATATTCCTATAATTGTTCCAAATGATGAGATCGTCAACCATGTTGGTCAACATGGATACCCAAGATATCATGGCAGTGTGTGACATTGACATGAGATTCACTTTTATTGTTGTGGGATGGCTAGGGTCAGCACATGACACAATGATTCACATATACTTTGGTGAAGTATGCAGATAGGTTTCCACGTCCACCTATAGGTATCCATTTCATTAACATGTGCACGACAATATTGTTTTAGTTATCTTGTTGATCCCTTGTGTAAAACTATCACTTTATGCAGGGAGGTACTATCTTGTTGACTCAGGTTATCCCAATTGTGATGGATATTTAGCTCCATACAAAGGGAAAAAGTACCATGTGCCAGAATTTCTCCAAGGTCTCCCATTGAACGGAAAAAGAAACATTTCACTTTGCACATTCATCTCTACGCAATGTTATTGGGCATTCATTTGGTGTCTGTAGATGAAATGGCATATTTTACAAGAAATGCCAAGTTTCCCTCCTGAGAAGCAAGCTTGAATCATCATTGCATGCATGGCACTTCATAATTGCATTAGAGAAAGAAATTTGAGAGACTTGGAGTTTGACAAATGTGATTGTGATGAGAATTACATGCTAGGGAATTTACAACCCCTACCCATAGGACATGTGTCCAATATTGTGGTTGGTGATGAGGCGACCATGAAAGCAACTTGTGAGGCGGTTGATGGTGGATCAAGTATAGTTTCACATATTACTTGATGAGACTTGATGATTGGTGCATATTTTGGGTGATATAGGTACATATGTAAGACTGATGGTTAGTACATAATTTGGATGATATGTCCACGTATGTAAGACTATGATGCTTGGTCCATATATGGATGATATATTTGTATGGAAGACTACGAGGGTTGATTCTTTTTTTTTATGTTACGTTTCATATGCATGTTTTAGATGATATATTCATACCATCATGTGATTTCTCAAAAAATATATTCTATATATTGTGTTTTTGTGCTAGTTATCACTTTATCAAGTCAAAATAGATAACTTGTACTTTAATATGCATATAAACATCATAGTCAGCGGTAGAGGGTGTTACTGACATTTCACAACACCCACAACTCCTAAAGCTGACAAACAATAGGGTAAACAAACAACCTGATTCCGATTCTCAGGAACCCAGAACCACAACTGATTCTCAGGAATCCATAGCAAAGTGACTCTCAGGAAATTGTAACCCAAACAAAGGGGGCATTAACCGCATATGAGTGTATTCATCGTATGTGTAGGAGAAAAGGGAAACAAGGTTGGTGCGCGGTCAAGATTGATATGATGAAGAAATACGATCGTGTTGAGTGGGTATATTTGCAAGGTATAGTGCAGCAATTAGGCTTTGATGAGGCCTGGATCTAGCTGGTGATGAGGTATGTATCTATAATAAGTTTCAAGGTAAAGGTAAATGGTGAGTTATTGCCATATTTTATGCCGTCAAGAGGGCTCTGTCAGAGAGACCCTATTGCATCGTACCATTTTTTTCTCTGTGGAGAAGGGTTGTCATGCATGCTCAAAAATGATGATGGAGAGTGGATAGACAGGGGTATTCGGGCCAACACAAGGGCGCCTTGGATCTCTCATTTTGTGTTTGCCGACGACTGCTTGATCTTTATGAAGGCAAACCGGATGAGTGCTGCTAGATTCAATGATAATCTGCATGATTAAAGTATGGGCTCAGGTCAAAGTGCCAACAAATTAAAGAGCTCCATTCTTTTTAGTCCAAATATTGGTGCCTCTCTATTAAGGAGTAAAAAACACATTAAATATTCAGAGGGAAGCCCTCAAGGAGAAGATATCTAGGCCTGCCCATGGCCGGAGGGAGAATTATCGAGCGGTCTAGGGGGAGTGCAAGGATGGCGTTCAAGGAAATTGGCATGTGCAGCAAGAGAAGTTCTCTTGAAATCAATGGTTCAAGAACTACCGACCTATTCTGTGAGTTGTTTCAAACTCTCAAAAGGTTTGTGCAAGAAACTTACAAATACTATGTCTAAGTTTTGGTGGGTCGGATCACTTGATAAAAAGGGAATGCATTCCAATATTGGGAGAAGATGGTGATCCCTAAGTCTAAAGGAGGGCTAGGGTTTCGAGATTAGCATATTTCTAATGATGCTATGTTAGCAATGCAGGCATGAAGGCTTCTCGACAATCCTGGAAGTTTATGTGCAAAACTTCTAAAAGGGAGATACTTCCCGGATGGAGAGTTTATGTCGGCAGGCTGTTCCACCGGAGCATTGCCACATGGAAGGTGATTATATGTGGTTGCAACATGCTAAAGATGGGATTAATAAATCGAGGGGGAGATGGCAGAAAAACTGAAGTGTGGCATGATAATTGGATTGAGGGTACAAAATCTATGCGGACACTTGGGACACTGGTAGAAACCCCGGTTCGGTTAGTAATGATTTGATTGATCTATATTCTAGTAATTGGGACGATTAGCTTATACGCCAAGTGTTCCATCCCTCTTATGCAAATGCAATATTAGCAATGGCAATACCTAGAAGAGCAGGGGAGGACATATGTGCATGAGCGTGGGAAAGAAAGGGTTGCTTTTTAGTTAAGTCAATCGATAAGGAGACGGTGGATAGGGTCGTTGCGGCGTTGGATGCTCCTAACACTTCCTAGTGGTAATGTGCGGATAAAGAAATCTTTGTGGAAGTTGCAGGTCCTCCCGAAGATCCGTGTCTTTTGGTGGAGATTGATTAAGAACATGCTCTTATGCTTCAGCAAGCTTCATTGGAGACACGTCAAGGATAGGGTGTTATGCCCTATTATGTGGTCATGATGAGGAAACTTTATACCACATTTTGTATTCATGTGATCATGCAAAGTTGTTCTAGGATGAGGCGGAAGCAACTTTAAGAAGTTGAAGCTCCACTCAAACACATGGACTATGGATCTCCTTGACACAAGAATGGTGGAGGAGGATACAACAACGATATGCATAATGGTGTGTTAGGCAGTTCGGAGCAACATAAACAAATTCACGCCTGGTGAGGACATGTACCAGTCACACCACTCTATGCAAGTCATCGCCGAGATAGTGAGGGTGTTGGAGATCCCCCCCCCCCCAAGCTGAATGTGGCGTTATCCATAGATAGCCAAGACATTCAGTCGTTATCGGAACAACGAAACACAAGAATATATATGGGCATCCATGTTCTCAAGAAGATTGTAGAGTTAGTTCGTACTAGTATGCAAGGGTTTGAGCTTCCTTATGCTAGTAGAAATGTTAATTATGTATTCCCTTCGTCCCATAATATATGACTTTTTTTACTTTAGTGTAGTATCAAAAAAACATCTTACGTTATGGGACGGAGGGAGTACCGCTTTATTGTGCTAAAGAAGCTCACAATGTACAGTCGTCTGTAAACTTTACTTATCTGGCCCCTGGCTTTCTGACGTGCGCTTTGCAAGCAGATATCAGATATGAATGAATGAATAAATGCAGGAGAGCGGATTTGTAAAAAAAAACTCTTTTATCCCCGAAAGAACAAGAATAACGTGGGCGGAGGCAGGCACACACTCCATTGGATCTGCCTCGGTTGGAAGTCCGGTCCTTGCTTTCCATCCTCCACGCTGGAAAATCTTTCGGCCGCATCCACGTATCCGACGAGCACCCTATCCCCGCTGGCCATACCGCGCCCGGTCCCCGGTACGCCGACGCACGGAACGAACCAACAAGGGAGCGTTGAGAAGAAAAGCGGCCCGTTTCTTGGTTCGGCCGGAATCGATCGAAACAGACGTCGTTCTCGCCAAAGATACGGCGCTTTTACGACGCCACCAATAGGCAGCTGCGTTGAGACCATTTCTTAAGTGGGGAGTTCCGGTAGGAGGAGTATATCCACTGCGACTGCTGCCAGGTCAGGCACAGATCAGAGGTAGATTCATGGCAAAGAAAACGAAAGAAATCAGCGAGGGATTTGATAGATTATTACTAGTACCACTTTGCCAAGTTCCCCCCTGAGCCTGACCCTGATTCGTCATTGGTTAAGGAAAAAGATATTAACCAATTACGTATTATGTTAACTAAAGAGGGGCAGAGTGGGAGGAGCAAAAGGTGCGAGGATAAGGCCCCGCTCCCCGGTCGCATTTGTTTAATCGAATCCATCGTGTCTCCACGTGGCGACCCAACCCAACCGCCTTGGAGTAGAGAAGAGAAGACCTTTGAGATTTTAGCCCCGGCCGTCGCCTTTTTATACCCGCCCATGCCGCTTCATTGCCTGGTTCGTCGCTCTGCCGTCTCCCTCCCTCCCTCCCTTCGCCCCCGCCTGCGTCTCTTCTGCCTCTTCTTTCTCGGCCTCTGCCTCTTCTTAATCTGCGCTAAAACTACCCTACGCACGGTCGCCTGGATATACTGTTGGTGACCTGAACTGCCCGGAGGAAGACGCTGAGAGAGAGAGAAGAGAATCAGTACTGGCAATGGTATTCTACTTCAAGGCGCGGCCGGACGCCGGCGACTACACCATCTACATGGGCGCCGATAAGAACGAGAACGAGGAGCTCATCAAGTACGGCCTCCCCGAGGACGTCTGGTACGAGCATTTGCCCAACTCTAGTCTCTAGCTTCGCCTCTCTCTCTCTCTCTCTCTCTCTCTCTCTCTCTCTCTCTCTCTCTCTCTCTCTCCCACCCATCCCTCTCTCTTCTACTCCTAATCTAGAACATAAACTCTCGTTAGGTTTGGGGTCTCGATCGATGGATATACTCATGGTAGTTCCTCCGTATATAAATATGCACGTGGAGTATAATAGGAGTACATTTAAACTCAGGCCAGTGAAATTCCAGAGAGAGACCGGCCGGCCAGCCGGCCAGAACGAGAGAGAAGACAGAGAAGCAGAGGGAGCGCGCGGATTGACTCGTGATGAGGCCATGACGAGGCTGGCGAGGACACTCCAACTACCAAACTGCGTAGAGTAGATACGACCCGAGCTACGGAACACAACGAGCTGCTCGCTCGAAACATGCCGCGTGCGTGACTGTCGTCCCCCAGAGCCTGCCATCTGCATCGCACAACACGAGCGTAGCTAGGGCCAAAACACCCTGTATATATCTATCGTCTAGAGGACCTCGCCCTCGGCTCGCGCTGCAAATTGGACTTATTTTACTGGTTTATATTGCTGAAAAATAGGTAACCATCGAGTTGAGTGGATATCGTGCTGTAGTACAACCTAGCTAGCCCGTTTATTAAGCAAAGCAACGATGATTGTACGGGATAATTATTAATCAGGGTTGCTGCATGCACGCTGGCGCACCACCATCTGTGCTGCAGGTTCCATGTGGACAAGGTGTCCTCGGCGCACGTCTACCTGAGGCTCAACAAAGGCGAGTCCATAGACACCATCAGCGAAGGCCTCCTGGAGGATTGTGCGCAGCTCGTAAAAGCCCATTCCATTCAAGGTACTATACCTGAAAGAAACTCATTGCATTGTTTATACTGCTACTGAAGATTGTGTTAGCTAGCAAGATTTTCTTGCTACCAAAAAGCTCCCTCAGAAATATGCTACCCCACAAAACATTGATATATATGTTCAACTATGTTTGCCATCTGAGCACGGACGGAAGAAATTAGCTCGTGGTGCGACTGTGACCGGCCGTGTCTAGTGCAAAGCTGCAGCATGCACATTGCTACCTCTTTCTGTGCCCATTACAGCAACTTTTTCTGGTGTATTATTGCCGGCCTCTCTATGCATGCGATGCGATGCATGGGCCCCTTTGCATTATCTGCCTTGGGTCGATAACTGGCCTATACTGTATGTGCGAGTGATTGTGATCGTCAGAACGTGACAAGTTGGGCCGATAATGGATGCTGGCTACATCATTCATGCATGCATGTGTTTATCGTGCAGGAAACAAGATGAACAATGTGGAGGTGGTCTACACGCCATGGTCTAATCTCAAGAAGGCGACATCCATGGATGTCGGCCAAGTTGGCTTCCACAGCCATCGCTTGGTAATCGATTAACCACTTCTACTCGTCTGCTAGTAGTACTACTAACTCCTCCATTTGGCAGTTATTTAACAAATTTAAGAAAAAATATTTATATAGACAAAGTATGCTTGATCTATTGTAGCGTTTCAATTAGGCTCAGTTGTTAAACGCATGTATGCAGTGGTACTGGTATCAAGTTATAGAAGCATTTCGAGTAGCACGAACAATAATTGGATAAGAAACCTTTTAAAATTTAATTAGATTATCTTGTGCAATAATTGGGAACATTCGATGAAAAAATAACTATTATAATGAAAGCTGCCAATTCATGACCAGTCTACCTTGGAAAAAGTCTGTCTTGTCTTGCGCATACCTGTAGCTGCTTAGCTGCCGACGGTCCCAACCGTCGCCAATGCTAACTGGCTCTAGCATGCTTCATTTCTTGCGTTGGCCCTTGGCTAATCATAAGTTGATTCATGTCTTTGCGACAAACAAATGTTCATATACAATCTACTGTCCGCCAACAGGTGCATGTCTTGACAGTGGAGAAGCGTGTCAATGAGATCCTCAACAGGTTGAATAAGACCAGGGTCGAGCGCCGACCAGACCTCAAAGGTACGTACACATACACAAGCTAGAGATCTCCATTCCGTGTGCACGTGTAGTACACCATGCATGCATGCATGCACGTGCAAGTGTGCAACTGGGATTTCATTCGCTAATTTGCTAATTTGTGTGTAGCCGAGAAAGACGCATCCAATGCAGCGGAGAAGGCGGAGAGGAAGATGCAGCTGAAAGACAAGGCACGCAACGCATGCATGCTAGCTAGCTCGACCTTTCTAGATCAAAGCCTGTCATGCATGGTGACAACCGACTAACCTTTTCTCTTGTGGCGTTGACAGAAGCGCAGGGAGGAGATGGAGAGGGTGGTGAAGGAGCGGCAGGCCGAGATACGGAGCTACAAGGGCCTCATGGTCGCCGAGAAGATGACCTCCAACCGCCAGATCGCCTCCGCCGGCAAGTCCATACAGGAAATGGAGGACGAGTTCGTCTAGCAGCTAGCCTCATGCGTGTGTAGTGTATCATCCATGTCCATGTGTATATGTGCCGATGCGCGCACCTTGCGTGCGTGTGCGAGCGTGGTCTCGACGAGGCAGCTGGTGATCGATCGATCCTCGATGTTACTGACGGTGCAGGTGTACATATATAAGGTCCTTGGTTTGGACAGAAATGAGAAAGCAGCTAGCGCAGAAATGAACTGTAAATTCCAAAAAAATCTGATGACAAAGGAAGGGCATTGCGGCGCCTAAACAAAACTGATCCAGATCTGGTATGCTTAGGGCTTTTTCGATTCACAGGATTCTGAAAATACAGAACTAGAAAAAATATAGAATCGGAGGGGCACATATCTACTTAAATCTTATAGGATTAGCGAGGGTTTGATGTCATAGAAAAAACAAAGAATTGTAAAAAGAGATTGAAGTGGATGTTAGATTTCCTATAGAATGTAGTACAAAAGATTTCATGACTCCTATGGAATCCAATTCTATGAATCAAACGACCAACCAACGTAGGAAAAATTCCTAATGATTTGAATCCTTCAAAAATCCTACAACGAACGTGTTGAGTTTGGAGCGCGAACAGAGTAAACCGAGGGAAATGGTGGTCCAAAAGGAAATGTGGAAGAAAACGGAAGTCCCGCATGACCGAGCTACGTGGGTGGCCCAATCTGGGCTCGTGCAGGTTCCTGCGGGAGCGGGTTTTAGGAGCTTTTTTATTTTCTATGTCTTTCCTGTGTTGATTTTCATCGGTTTTCCTTCTGGTTTTTTGGTTTGGGGGTTTTATTTGATATTTAATTTGATTTTTTGTTTGTTTTCAATGGTTTTTGTGTCAATTTTCAACAGTCACTGGTAGAAAAAAGACCTCTAGTCCCGGTTCGCAACAGCCTTTAGCCCCGGCTGTGCAACCGGGACTAAAGGGTCGCGACTAAAGCCCCCCCCCCCCCTCTTTAGCCGCGGCTCTTCCGGACCGCGACAAAAGGCTTTAGTCCCGGTTCTTGTGGCTGACCGGGACTAAAGGCCCGCCACGTGGGCGCCCGTGGTCCGTCGGGGCCGAGGACCTTTAGTCCCGGCTCTCGTGGCCAGTCGGGACTAAAGGCCTCCTCCGCAGGTTTAGGGTTTTAGCCCCCTTAAACCTGGTTTTTTTTTAATTTGTATTGTTTTATTTGTTTTATATTTTATTTGTGTTTTATTTTATTTTTGATGAAGTTTCAGTACACATATTCTACGCTACTATATATATACATGCATATGAAATTTCAAACAAGAAGAATTCAAGAGGAATATATAATATATATATATATACAACTTTGAACAAGTTTCCATACACAATTACGATGGATGACTATATACAACTTCGAACAAGTTTCAATCTCGGGTATGCATATAAATTTCTACGTCCTCGGTATAGTGTTGTCCTTTAGGATCGATGACTTCCCTCATTAAAAATCCTGCTAATTCTTCTTGAATTGGTCGGAAGCGAGCTTCTGGACTAAGCCTCCTCCGCAAGTTATCCCTCGCGTTCCGCACGCTAGCTGATTCCTTCCGCTCAGTGGTTTCTCTCCGGATGTTCTCACAAACATAGTATCCACATAGATCGGTCGCCGGTGGCTGCTGATCCACATTAACTAACTTTCTGAAATCTAGCTCATGTTTGAATTCACCGACAATTTCTTCTGAAAACCGTCTCCAAACCCTACAGGGCAAAGAAAATCAAATGAATAAGGGAGTTATATTAGTTAGTTGATATTAGGAAATGAACGAAAGAGACCGATCGATATAGAGCTCAAATGATTGAAAATAATTACTTTTTCAGCATTTTTCTCATGTCGGCCCAATGCTTTGGATCCGAATCCTTAGAGTCACTGATTAGAACTGTGGAGGTGTGAAGTTCAATATTTAGCAGAATCCAGTGGAACCTGCGGACACGTTACATGCACAGTCATGCATAACTCATCGATTAGACATACCATGCATGGAGTAAACAAAAGAGAATGGGCACAAGAAAGAAAACACTCACCCAAAATGGTAAGGAAATAGAATATGACTTTTGAGTTGATGCTTTGTAAGAAAGTTGTACAGGTCTTTCTCCACGTCGTTGGGGTGATGTTTTAACACATGTCCATTAACGATATGTGGGTCAATGAACCCAACATCATGGATGTTTCTTATTTTGCATTCCCAAATCTTCATTCTGCATAATAGCGTACCAAACAATATAGTTAGGACAATATATATATATATATATATATATATATATATATATATATATATATATATATATATATATAGTGCAGGCAATAATGAAGAATGAGATGAGGTAGAAATAAATCACTTACAGAACGTAGCAACTCAGCATAGATTTGTCGAGGGCGCGCAGATTGAACAGCTGGAACAATTCACTCATATGAATTTCTACAGAGTACCGTTTGGTGTGATGCTGTTCTGTAACATCCGCATAAACATATTCTTTGTCGGCCCATGATATGAATTGCTTATACCAACGTAGCAGATTTCGCATTTGTTGTGGTAGACTATTTTCCTGCTCAGGCTCGACGAGAGGCCCCTTCCGCACATATTGGAATGCTATCTCACCTACAGGCGCATCCTCAAGGTCTAAGCAGGCACGAAGAGTCAAACCCATCTCGGACGCTTGTTGCATGGCACCCGCTACAGTCAATCCAAGTGCTGCCGCAGCTGCTATGATCTCGGGGTCCTCTTCCGGACCGGCTTTCACTATGAGCGGGGGGATCGATTGTTTCTTCTGCATCCCGAGCTGGTCAACTTGTTTCCCGCTTTTTTTACGACTTTCTTCCTCCTTCAACATTTTTGCTTGCTTACGAAGTTCATGTCCATAGTCGTCAGGCATATTCAGCTCGGCTTGGGACGGTGTCGTCAAAAAATCCTTAGCCCACTTCTTTTGCTTCTCAGTGAATACTTGCTTGGGCTCAGGCTGTTTTTTGGCCTTCATATCCGCCTTCCATTTCTCATAATCAGCAGCCGCGGCCAATGTGAGGTCAGCTTCACTAAGTTCCCCAGGCCTTGGGAGGAGAGGCTTCAGTGATGGCTCCGGTACCCTTGTGGTCTTAGGTACATAAGGGTCCGGGTTAATAGTCCAGGAGCGGGTTTCCTTGCTGTCCGCCTGCTTCTGCTTCTTCGCCGGAGGTGGATTGGGGGGCGTCTGCTTACCCGCCGGAGGTGGATTGGGGGGTGTCGTACCCGCCAGAGGAGGATTGGGGGGCGTCGTACCCGCCGGATGTTGTGGATCGGGGGACGGCGTCGAATGGCGTGAAGGAGGTGTAGGTGAACCACCACGACCACCACCACCGCCACCACCGCCACCACCACCACCACCACCATCGGAGGGGGGTGGACTTGCTGGCCTTGGCGCCTCGCCTGGAAACACTATGTACTTCTTTTTCCATAGAATGTACTGGCGCTTGACATCTCCAAGTCTTCTCTCCCCTTCGGGTGTAGGTTTGTCAATCTCGAGGTCCTCAAACCCTTGGACTATGTCTTCCACCGTGACACGAGCATAGCCATATGCAATGGGGTTGTTGTGGTGGAGTGCTCCAGGTGTACAGGGTAAAGCACTGCCGCTAGCTACCTTCATGGAAATGTTCCCCACGGGATAATGCAGATCACAGTCTTTCATCTCCTTTACATCATCCACGGGGTAGTGAGGCTCCGGTGCACGAATCTCGATCATCGGTGCACTAGCACAAGGCGGGGCATCCGTGGAAGCCACGCTGCTTCTCCGCTGCTGGCTTTCGCGATCCGCTTCATGATCTTCATGCGGCCCTGCAGCCGATTTTTCTTTCATTAGTACATGCACGGTCTGCTTCAACTCATGGAGTTCCGATGCAAACTTCGTCATAAGATCTGCATCCCGGTCCGTCTTTCTCTTACGGCTTCTGTAACCGTACGGGTCATTGTCCTGGGAAAACCCTACTTTCCACGGAACTTTGCCTTTGCCTCGTACACGTCCTCCGTGTTCATCATTCCCGAGGGCTAAAGTCAGTGCGTCTTTCTCTCTGTTGAACTTGATCAAGCCCGCTTGAGCTTGGGTCATTGCGTCAATAAGGGCTTGGGTCGGAGCAAAGTGTCGATGCCGGTGAACACACTCCCCTGTCTCCGGGTCTAGCGACCCCCCATGCCCGTACCACCAGCTTTTGGCCCTTGGGTCCCATCCCTCTGTACCTAGAGGGATTCCTCGCACCCTCAGGTCCTCCTCCATCTTCTGCCACCTAGGGTCCGCAATGCGGTATCCTCCTGGCCCCATAACATGATGGTACTTTTTCTTACCCGCATTATCCTTATTTTTTTTCGATATTTCCTTGAAATGGTCCGATTGCTTTTGCCTCACAAATTCTGGCCAATCATCTTTCAGTTTCTCATGTTGTCCATTGAAATCCGGAGTCTTGCCCTTGTTGACATAGTCACGGGTTAAATTTTTCTTGAAGTTCCGGAATGCATCGGCCATCTTCTGAAGAGCGAACTCTTTAACTAGCCTCCTCCTCTGACGTCCACCCGGAACCTCGTTACCGAATTCATCGACTTTGTTGTATTCCGGAGGTAGAATGAAATGTTCCATAAGCTTTCTCCAGCAATCCTTTTTCGTTCTCTTGTCGACAAAACTGAAACCAAGACGTGCCTTCTTTGGCTCATTCCATTCCTGGACGGTGATCGAGACGTTGTCTCTAACAACGACTCCGCATTGGTTGACAAACTTTGAGGTGTGCTGTAGGGGCTTGCCGGTTGCACTGACAGACTCAATGGCATATGTTTCTCCTGTTCTCATCGCCCTGGATTTGCCACGATGCTTTGTCGTACTCGATCCGGATCCGGAGGGCTAAAAAAAGAAAGAGAGTCGCGCGCGTTAATACATATGTATTCACATTTCAGTAAGTTTGTATCACGAGAGGCTCTCAATGTATATAAATACCTCGCCGGAGGTGGTTGTTGCTACTTGCAATTGGAGATCGTCGGTTGTTGACGGTTGACCTCCGTCGACAATGTCCGTTCCTTCACCTTCTTGATCATCGTCACCGGCAAGGTTCAGATAAGAAGAGACTACATCATCCTCTTGTTGCTCATCTTCTGAGCCCGGCACATAAGGAATCTCGTTGTTGATGATGCCCATTAAATAACGTTCAGCCTCCGGATCCCTAAGCGGCTCGGTTCTGTCGTCCGCCATATGTCACTCCTGCATGTAGTAAAAATTCTTTAAGTGTAAAGGAATTAAAAAATAAGATTAAGGGGACATAGAGGAGGAGGAATTAAAAAATAAGATTTTTTAAGTAAAAAATCTTTTTTTCTTCTTCTTCCTTTCTTCTTCCTCTTTCTTCTTCTTCCTTTCTTCTTCTTCCTTTTTCCTTTCTTCTTCTTTCTTTCTTCTTCTTACTTTCTTCTTCTTTCTTTCTTCTTTCCTTTCTTCTTCTTTCCTTTCTTCTTCCTCTTTCTTCTTCTTCCTTTTTCTTTTTTCTTTCTTTCTTCTTCTTTCTTTCTTCTTCTTTCTTTCTTCTTCCTTTTTCTTTTTTCTTTCTTTCTTCTTCTTCCTTTTCTTCTTATTCCTTTCTATTCTTTCTTTCTTCTTCTTTCCTTTTTCATTTTTCTTTCTTTCTTCTTCTTCCTTTCTTCTTCCTTTCTTCTTCTTTATTTCTTTATTTGCTTTATTTCTTTATTTCTTTTTCTTTGCTTCTTTTTCTTTTTCTTTGCTTTATTTTTCTTTATTTTCTTTATTTCTTTATTTCTTTATTTGCTTTATTTTCTTCTTCAATTTGCTTTATTTCTTTGCTTTATTTTTCTTTTTCTTTGTTTTTCTTCTTCTTTTTCTTTTTCTTCTGTGTCTTCTTCTTCGGGGCGGCGACGGCGAGGTGGGGATGCAGGGGGCCGGCAGAGGCAGCGGCAGCGAACAGGGCATGCAGCGACGGCGACGGCGAGGCGGGGCGTCGGCGTCGGGGCGGCGACGGCGAGGCGACGGCGAGGCGGGGCGACGACGGCGCCGACGACAGAGGGGGAAGGGAGGAGGAGGAGCTCACGGCGGCGCGGGGACGCGGGGACGGCGCGGGGACGCGGGGACGGCGCGGCGACGGCGAGGCGGGGCATCGGCGTCGGGCGGCGCTTCGGCGTCGATCGAGAGAGAGAATGAGGAGAATGGGAGGCGAACTGCTAAGTGCTATATATGTAGTAGGACCTTTAGTCCCGGATGGGGAGGCGGACCGGGACTAAAGTGTGCCCTTTAGTCCCGGTCCGCCTCCCCAACCGGGACTAAAGGTCCGTGGTGGCATATTTTTAGTTTTAAAATCTTAAAAGTACAATTATATATCAAAAAAATCAGAAAAATAAAACTAATTCATTTTAAAATCTTAAAAATACAATTATATCAAAAAAATCAGAAAAATAAAACTAATTCATTTTAAAATCTTAAAAATACAATTATATATCAAAAAAATCAGAAAAATAAAACTAATTCATTTTAAAATCTTAAAAATACAATTATATATCAAAAAAATCAGAAAAATAAAACTAATTCATTTTAAAATCTTAAAAATACAATTATATATCAAAAAAATCAGAAAAATAAAACTAATTCATTTTAAAATCTTAAAAATACAATTATATATCAAAAAAATCAGAAAAATAAAACTAATTCATTTTAAAATCTTAAAAATACAATTATATATCAAAAAAATCAGAAAAATAAAACTAATTCATTTTAAAATCTTAAAAATACAATTATATATCAAAAAAATCAGAAAAATAAAACTAATTCATTTTAAAATCTTAAAAATACAATTATATATCAAAAAAATCAGAAAAATAAAACTAATTCATTTTAAAATCTTAAAATCCCTTGAAGGTTTGACAAAAGGTTTGATACATCATTCAGTTCATCGACCAAATACAAAGTTTGGTACAATTATACATTATTACACATCAATTCTTCCCTTGGACGTCCCTGCATGCTTACGATTGTGCCGTATCCATGGAGCATCCTCATCATTTAACTTAATGCTTGGGTCAGTGTTCACTTTGAAGGGCGGAATTTCACCAAACATATTATAATCTTCTGACATGTCTGTCTTGTCCTCCACTCCCACGATGTTTCTTTTCCCTGAAAGAACAATGTGGCGCTTTGGATCATCGCATGATGTACTGATCGTTTTCTTATCTTTCCGTTTCCTCGGTTTGCTACTCATGTCCTTCAAATAAAAAACCTGAGCGACATCTTTGGCAAGGACGAATGGTTCGTCAAGGTAACCAAGATTGTTGAAATCCACCATTGTCATTCCGTATTGCTCGTCCACCTTTACCCCACCTCCTGTTAGCTTGAACCATTTGCACCGGAACAAAGGGACCTTAAAGGAGGGTCCATAGTCAAGTTCCCATATCTCCTCTATGTAACCATAATATGTGACCTTTTGCCCATTCTCGGTTACTGCATCAAAGCGGACACCACTGTTTTGGTTGGTGCTCTTTTTATCTTGGGCGATGGTGTAAAATGTATTCCCATTTATCTCGTACCCGTGAAAAGTCGTTATAGTCGAAGATGGTTTCTTGGCCAACATGTACAGCTGATCTCCAACATCATTGTCATTCATGAAATGTTTTCGCAACCAACTGCCGAAAGTCTCCATGTGGGCCTTTCTAATCCAGGATTCAGGCTTCCCCGGGTTGTCCGAGCGTAAAATATTCTTGTATTGCTCGAAGTACGGAGCCACCAAGCTGGAATTTTGCAGGACTGTGTGGTGTGCTTCAGTCATAGAATGACCGTCCATACATATCGTGGTATCCCTTCCGATCTTGCCTTTTCCACTTAGTCTCCCCTCGTGCCGCGATTGAGGAATACCAATCGGTTTAAGGTCAGGAACATAGTCAATATAGAACTCAATTACCTCCTCATTTCCATAGCCCTTGACGATGCTTCCTTCTGGCCTAGCACGGTTACGAACATATTTCTTTAATACTCCCATGAACCTCTCAAAGGGGAACATATTGTGTAGAAATACAGGACCGAGAATGGAAATCTCTTCGACTAGGTGGACCAGGAGGTGCGTCATAATATCGAAGAAGGATGGTGGGAACACCAACTCGAAACTGACAAGGCATTGGACCACATCGTTCTGTAACCGTGGTAGATCTTCTGGATTGATTACCTTCTGAGAGATTGCATTGAGGAATGCACATAGCTTCACAATGGCTACTCGAACATTTTCCGGTAGGAGCCCCCTCAAAGCAATCGGAAGCAATTGCGTCATAATCACGTGGCAGTCGTGAGACTTCAGGTTTTGGAACTTTTTCTCCGGCATGTTTATTATTCCCTTTATATTCGACGAGAAGCCAGACGGGACCTTCATACTGCTCAGGCATTCAAAAAAAATGACCTTCTCTTCTTTGGTAAGAGCGTAGCTGGCACGACCTTGAAACCATTCCGGATGCCGGTCATCTGGGTCTTTCAAAAGTTGCTGGTCCTGCCGTGCTTCCTTTGTATCATTTGTCTTCCCATACACGCCCAAGAAGCTTAGCAGGTTCACGCAAACATTCTTCGTAACATGCATCACGTCGATTGCAGAGCGGACCTCTAGGACTTTCCAATATTCTAGCTCCCAAAATATAGATTTCTTCTTCCACATGGGTGCGTGCCCGTCAACTCCCCGCGGAACTGATTGTCCGCCAGGACCCTTTCCAAAGATGACTTTCAAATCCTTGACCATATCAAATATCTCAGCACCAGTACGTTCCGCAGGCTTCGGCCGGTGATCTGCCTTCCCGTTGAAATGCTTGCCTTTCTTTCTTACGTTATGATTTCGGGGAAGAAATCGACGATGACCCAGGTACACGTTCTTCTTACAATTAACCAAACGTACACTTTCAGTCTCATGTAAGCAGTGCGTGCATGCATTGTATCCCTTATTTGTCTGTCCCGAAAGGTTACTGAGAGCAGGCCAATCGTTGATGGTTACAAAAAGCAACGCTCGTAGATCAAATTCCTCTCCTTTGTGCTCATCCCAGACACGTACACCAGGTTTCGCCCACAACTGTAAAAGTTCTTCAACTAATGGCCTTAGGTACACATCGATGTCGTTACCGGGTTGCTTAGGGCCTTGGATGAGAATTGGCATCATAATGAACTTCCGCTTCATGCACAACCAAGGAGGAAGGTTGTAGATGCATAGAGTCACGGGCCAGGTGCTATGGCTGGAGCTCTGCTCGCCAAAAGGATTAATGCCATCAGTATTTAGACCAAATCTTAAGTTCCTTGCGTCAGCTGCAAAATCTTTGAAAACTCTGTCGATCTTTCTCCATTGCGTTCCATCAGCGGTGTGTCTCGACTGCCCGTCGGACTTACGGTCCTCTTTGTGCCATCGCAACAACTTGGCATTCTTTTTGTTCATGAACAGACGTTTCAACCGTGGTATTATAGGAGCATACCACATCACCTTGGCGGGAACCCTCTTCCTGGGTTTCTCGCCCTCAACATCGTCACCAGGGTCATCGCCTCTGATCTTATAACGCAATGCAGTGCATACAGGGCATTCATTCAAATTCTCGTATTCACCGCGGTAGAGGATGCAGTCATTAATGCATGCATGTATCTTCTGAACCTCTAAACCTAGAGGGCAGACAACCTTCTTTGCTTCGTACGTACTGGCGGGCAACTCGTTATTCTTCGGCAACATATTCTTCAACATTTTCAGCAAATTTTCAAATGATGAGTCACCTACACCTTCCTGTGCCTTCCATTTTAGCAAATCCAGTGAGCAGCCCAGCTTTTTCAGACTATTATCGCATCCTGGATACAACGACTTTTTGTGATCCTCTAACATGCGATCCAAATTCTCCCTCTCCTTATCAGTTTCGCAGCGTCTCCGTGCATCAGCAATGGTCCGACCAAGATCATCAGCGGGCTCATCATGTGCCTCTTCTTCACCTTCACCTAACCCTTCCCCACCTTCAGCATCATCCTCCATGAAAGTATCACCGAAATGATCACGATAGTTGTCATCGATATCATCCCCTTCTTCATCGTCTTCCATTCTGACCCCTCTTTCTCCATGCTTGGTCCAACAATAATAGCTTGGCATGAAACCATGCATAAGCAGGTCCATGTGAACTCTTCTTGGCGAGGAGTAACCCTTATCATTCTTACAGACAGCACATGGACAGATAATAAAACCTTGCTGCATGTTCGCATTTGCCACTACGAGGAAATCTTTCAAACCCGTAGTGAACTCGCCGGAGAGTCGGGAACCGTACATCCATTGCCGATTCATCTGCATTATTATTATATAAAGTATATAATTAACCATCATGCATTTGTTAAACTAAGTAGCTAGAAATAATACTAATTAAACAATGAACTACACACATGCGTATTTTATCAATGACACATGAAAGGTTCGAGTTGCTAACCGCGATCGCGGAGGAAAAATAAATGAGAAAGCTCAAGTGTGGCTTGTTTCAGGCTCTCGGGCATTTCATCAAACACCTTGTGTGCATAGGAGAAACCAAAAGCAAACCATCACCACCCCACCACCACCTTCTCAAAATTGTGAAGTGTGATGAGCTGAGTGAAGTGGAGTGAGCTGAGTATATATAGGGATGGGCCTTTAGTCGCGGTTGGCCAGGCCAACCGGGACTAAAGGCCTCCCGTCCGCCAGCTGGATGGGCCTTTAGTCCCGGTTGGCCTGGCCAACCGGGACTAAAGGCCTTCGGGGACCTTTAGTCCCGGTTGGCCTGGCCAACCGGGACTAAAGACCCTCCCGTCGGCCAGCTGTCGACCGAACGCGGGGGCCCAGGTAGTTGGTCACGGGCCTTCTCCCGAACCGCGACTAAAGAGCCCTTTGGTCGCGGTTCGGTTCTGTTGGGGACTAATGGCGGCGTATGGAAGCCCCTTTTTCTACCAGTGAGTTTTATTTTTAGTTTTCGGCTTCTATAGTTCTTTACTGGTTTTCTTCGGGTTTTTTCTTTCCCTTTTTATTTATTTATTTTTCAACACATCCCTAATTTTTACATATACATTGTACATTTTTAGTATACATCAGGACTTTAAAAAGTTTTCTTATTTTTGTAAACTACATGATAACTTTGGTTAAATATATGTTTTGATGTATATATTTTTTATACACATGGTGAATTTTTCGTGTACATCTAAAGCACTATTTTATACCCATTTCACATTTTTCCAATACATGTTTTTGAACATTTTTATAATGTATGTAAAATATTTTTTAAATAAACATTCTTCCATTTTTTTTGAATGATATGAAAAATCTAAACTACACAATTTTTTAATGTTATAGAGATATCTTGAAATTTGTGGCATTTTTTGAAATGTAGCGCATATTTTTTGAATGGTGCGAAACATTTGTTTGAATTACATAAACATCTCTTTACATTGTATAATCTTTATTTTTAAATGACATATAGATTTTTCTGAAACATGTGAATCTTTTTTAACACAACATTTTTCTGAATGGTATAAATATTTAAAAAATGTTCTCAAAATTAATTTACACTGCGTTAATATTTTTCAAGTTCATTGTTTTTTATTAAAATATAAATATAAATTTTGGAATATATGTATTAAGATTTTTTCAAAAATAGGAACAAAATGAAACAAGGGACAAATAAAAAATGAGAAGTAAAATGAAGTAACCTGCAAGGAGCTACTACTTGGACATGGCCATTAGTAGTGATGCTGAAGCTTCTGTCTTGCATAAAGCTAAACAAAAGAGCTCATGATACTTCCTGCATAGAGCTTATGAGCCCATGTTCGACGCCTTAAACGCCCGAACAGTTCCCTGCCGCTCACGCTCCCCACTAATGTGCCGGCCCAAGAAAAAGGCGAACACTCGACTGGTTTCCCTGGTCGCTCGATCGCGTTTGATCGGTCACGGTTGACTAGTTGACTGGAAAACCATTGACTTTTGAAAAACTACAAAAAAACATAAGAAATACAATAGTAAATAAAAATATGGATTCAAAAAATTTCATATATTTAAAAAATTCAAAAAACGTTGAATTATTTTTTAAAAATAAAATTTAGAAAAAAAGTTCATTGAATTTGCGAAAAGTTCATAAAATTTGCAAAAGTTTGTAGAATTTGAAAAAAAAATCATCAGTTCATTGGATGAGATCATGGACATGACGAGGAGTCTCGAAATGGTTGAGAGGTAAGGATTCATATATAGGCTGATACCATTCGGACACCGGAAGTGTTTCGGGGGTAGCGGATACGTATCGGGTCACCGGAAGGGGTTCCGGGCATCCCCCCAGCAACTACATGGGCCTAATGGGCCAAGAAAGGGACAGACCAGCCCTTAGGGGGCTGGTGCGCCCCACATAGGCCGAAATAGGGGGAAGGAAAGAGTAGAAGAGGGAAAGGAAGGGGAGGGATTCGGCCTCCCCCTTCCTTCTCTCCTCTCTCCTCCTTCCTTCCCCCTCCGGATGAATATGGAAGGGGGGAGGCCGAATTGGGAGGCTCCCAAGTAGGATTCCTCCTACTTGGGGCGCCCCATTGGCTACCTCTCCTCCCCTCCAACCTATATATATGAGGGGGGGGGCACAGCTAGAACACACAACATTGATTCCTAGCAGTGTGCGCCCCCCCTCCACAATTTACGCCTTCAGTTATATTCATGTAGTGCTTAGGCGAAGCCTTGCGCGGATCACTTCACCATCACCATCACCATGCCGTCGTGCTGACGGAAGTTTCCCTCAATGATACGTCTCCAAAGTATCTATAATTTTTTATTGTTCCATGTTGTTATACTATCAATCTTGGATGTTTTATAATCATTTTATAGCCATTTTATATCATTTTTGGTACTAACCTATTGACATAGTGCCAAGTGCTAGTTGCTGTTTTCTACATGTTTTTTACATCGCAGGAAATCAATATCAGACGGAGTCCAAATGCAACGAAACATCACGGAGATTTTTTTGGACCAGAAGGAACATAATGGGCCCTGGCTACGCGTGGGGGGTGCCCCGAGGGGGGCACAACCCACCAGGGGGCGCCAGGAGGCCTAGGCGCGCCCTGGTGGGTTGTGCCCACCTCGGGTGCCGCCCAGACCGCCTCTTTTCTCTATAAATACCCCAATATTCCCAAAACCCTAGGGGAGTCGAAGAAATATTCATCTAGTCACTGCAGAGTCCAGAACCACCACATCCAATCTAGATACCATCTCGAATGGGGTTCACCACCTCCATTGGTGCCTCTCAGATGATGTGTGCGTAGTTCTTTGTAGACCTTCGGGTCTGTAGTTAGGAGCTAGATGGATTCCTCTCTCTCGCTGAATTCTCAATACAATGGTATCTTGGAGATCCATATGATGTAACTCTTTTGCGGTGTGTTTGTTGGGATCTGATGAACTTTGGGTTTATGATCTGTTATATCTTTTTATATGCATGAAAGTTGTTTGAGTTTCTTTGATCTCTTATATGCATGATCTCTTATAGCCTCGTATTTCTTCTCCAGTATTTGGGTTTTGTTTGGCCAACTTGATCTATTTATCTTGCAATGGGAAGAGGTGCTTTGTAGTGGGTTCGATCTTACGGTCCTTGATCCCAGTGACAGAAGGGGAACCGACACGTATGTATCGTTCCTACTAAGGATAAAATGACAGGGTCTATCTCTACATAGATAGATCTTGTCTACATCATGTCATCGTTCTTATTGCATTACTCCATTTTTTCTATGAACTTAATACACTAGATGCATGCTGGATAGGGGTCGATGTGTGGAGTAATAGTAGTAGATGTAGGCAGGAGTTAGTCTACTAATCTTGGACGTGATGCCAATATAATGATCATTGACTGGATATCGTCATGATTATTCGAATTTCTATCAATTTCCCAACAGTAATTTATTTACCCACCGTTTGCTATTTTCTCGAGAGAAGCCACTAGTGAAATATACGGCCCCCGGGTCTTCTTTCTCATATATTTGCCTTTGCGGTCTACTTTTCTTTTGCATTTATTTTCAGATCTATTAAACCAAAAATACAAAAATACCTTGTTGCATTTTATTTTATTTGCAATCTATTGTTCAATCTACTACAATTTGTTTCCCGTCCATGCACCGTTTGAGGCGCCGTACCCGAAAGAGATTGACAACCCCTTTAACACGTCGGGTTGCGAGGTGTTGTTATTTGTGTCAGGGGATGTTTACATTGTGTTGCTTGGTTCTCCTACTAGTTCGATAACCTTGGTTTCATATCTGAGGGAAATACCTACCGCCGTTATGCTGCATCATCCCTTCCTCTTTGGGGAAATACCGACGTAGCTTCAAGCGACATCACTCAACACCTTGCTGGATCAAGAGTTCAAGGGATGTCATCCAGCTGAACGTGTGCAAAACTCGGAGGTGTCGTACGTTCGGTGCTTTATCGGTCGGAACAAGAAGAAGTTCGCCTACATCAACTGCGTTGTCAAACGGTTCCGCTTTCGGTCTACGAGGGTACCTGGACACACTCTCCCCCTCTCGTTGCTATGCACCTCCTAAATAGATCTTGCGTGAGCGTAGAATTTTTTTAAATTGCATGCTACGTTTCCCAACAGTGGCATCAGAGCCAGGTCTATGCGTAGATGATATGCACGAGTAGAACAGAAAGAGTTATGGGCGGTGATCGTCATACTGCTTACCACCAATATCTTATTTTGATTCGGTGGTATTGTTGGATGAAGCGGCCCAGACCAACCATACATGACCACGTTCATGAGACCGGTTCGACCAACAGACATGCAACTAGTTTTGCATAAAGGTGGCTGGAGGGTGTCTGTTTCTCCAACTTTAGTTGAATCGAATTTGAATGCGGACAGTCCTTGTTGAAGGCTAAAACAGCAAACTTCATAAATCACCATTGTGGTTTTGATGCGTAGGTAAGAACGGTTCTTACTAGAAGCTTGTAGCAGCCACGTAAAACTTGCAACAACAAAGTAGAGGACGTCTAACTTGTTTTTGCAAGGCATGTTGTGATGTGATATGGTCAAGACATGATGTGATATACATTATTGTATGAGATGATCATGTTTTGTAAAAGTTATCGGCAACAGGCAGGAGCCTTATGGTTGTCGCTTTATTATATGAAATGCAAACGCCATGTAATTGCTTTACATTATCACTATGCATTACCGATAGTTGTAGAAGAAATAGTTGGCGAGACGACCACGACGTCATGATGGAGATCAAGGTGTCAAGCCGGTGACGATGGAGATCATGACGGTGCTTTGGAGATGGAGATCAAAGGCACAAGATGATGATGGTCATATCATGTCACATATTTTGATTGCATGTGACGTTTATCTTTTATGCATCTTATTTTGCTTAGTATGGCGGTAGCATTATAAGATGATCCCTTACTAAAATTTCTAGGTATAAGTGTTCTCCCTGAGTATGCACCATTGCGACAGTTTGTCGTGCCGAGACACCACGTGATGATCGGGTGTGATAAGCTCTACGTTCACATACAACGGGTGCAAAACAGTTTTGCACATGCGAAATACTCGGGTTAAACTTGACTAGCCTAGCATGTATAGACATGGCCTCAGAACACTGGAGACCGAAAGGTCGAACGTGAAACATATAGTGGATATGATCAGCATATAGATGTTTACCATTGAATATTACTCCATCTCACCTGATGATCGGACATGGTTTAGTTTATATGGATCACGTGATCATTTAGATGACTCGAGGGATGTCTATCTAAGTGGGAGTTCTTAAGTAATATGATTAATTGAACTTAATTTATCATGAACTTAGTCCTGATAGTTTTTGCATATCTATGTTGTAGATCAATGGCTCGTGCTTCCATTCCCTTGATTTTTAATGCGTTCCTGGAGAAAGCTAAATTGAAAGATGACGGTAGCAACTACACGGGCTGGGCCCGTAACTTGAGGATTATCCTTATTGCTGCACAGAAGAATTATGTCCTTGATGCACCGCTAGGTGAAAGGCCCGTTGCAGGAGTAGATGCTGATGTTATGAACGTTTGGCAAGCTCGATCTGAGGACTACTCGATAGTTCAGTGTGCCATGCTTTACGGCTTAGAACCGGGACTTCAAAGACGTTTTGAATGTCATGGACCATATGAGATGTTCCAGGAATTGAAGTTTATATTTCAAGAAAATGCCCGAGTTGAGAGATATGAAGTCTCCAACAAGTTCTATAGCTGCAAGATGGAGGAGAACAGTTCTGTCAGTGAACACATACTCAGAATGTTTGGGTATCATAACCACTTGACTCAGCTGGGAGTTAATCTTCCAGATGATAGTGTTATTGATAGAGTTCTCCAATCAATGCCACCAAGCTACAAAGGCTTCATGATGAACTATAATATGCAAGGGATGGAAAAGACTATTCCCGAGCTCTTCGCAATGCTCAAAGTTGCGGAGGTAGAAATCAAGAAGGAGGATCAAGTGTTAATGGTTAAAAAGACCACTAGTTTCAAGAAAAAGGGCAAAGGAAAGAAAGGGAACCTCAAGAAGAATGGCAAGCAAGTTGCCACTCCCGGGAAGAAGCCCAAGTATGGACCTAAGCCTGAAATTGAGTGCTTCTACTGCAAAGGGATTGGTCACTAGAAGCATAACTGCCCCAAGTATTTGGCAGATAAGAAGGATGGAAAAGTGAACAAAGGTATATTTGATATACATGTTATTGATGTGTACCTTACTAATGCTCGTAGTACTGCCTAGGTATTTGATACCGGTTCGGTTGCTCATATTTGTAACTCGAAACAGGGGCTACGGATTAAATGAAGATTGGCTAAGGACGAGGTGACGATGCGCGTCGGGAATGGTTCCAAGGTCGATATGATCTCCGTTGGCATGCTACCTCTACATCTACCTTTGGTATTAGTTTTAGACCTGAATAATTGTTATTTGGTGCCAGCGTTGAGCATGAGCATTATATCTGGATCTTGTTTAATGCGAGACGGTTATTCATTTAAATCAGAGAATAATGGTTGTTCTATTTATATGAGTAATATCTTTTATGGTCATGCACCCTTGAAGAGTGCTCTATTTTTGTTGAATCTCGATCGTGCTGATACACATATTCATAACATTGATGCCAAAAGATACAAAGTTGATAATGATAGTGCAACATATTTGTGGCACTGCCGTTTAGGTCATATTGGTGTAAAGCGCATGAAGAAACTCCATGCGGATGGACTTTTGGAATCACTTGATTATGAATTATTTGATGCTTGCGAACCATGCCTCATGGGCAAGATGACTAAAACTCCATTCTCCGGAACAATGGAGCGAGCCACTGACATATTGGAAATAATACACACTAATGTATGCAGTCCAATGAGTGTTGAGGCTCGCGGCGGGTATCGTTATTTTTTGACCTTCACAGATGATTTGAGAAGATATGGGTATATCTACTTAATGAAACACAAGTCTGAAACATTTGAAAAGTTCATAGAATTTCAGAGTGAAGTGATATACCATCGTAACAAGAAAATAAAGTTTCTACAATTTCAGAGTGGAGTGAAGTGATATACCATCTGATCGTGGAGGCGAATATTTGATTTACAAGTTTGGCCTTCATTTAAAACAATGTGGAATAGTTTCACAACTCACGCCACCTCGAACACCACAGCGTAATGGTGTGTCCGAATGTCGTAACCGTACTTTATTAGATATGATGCGATCTATGATGTCTCTTACTGATTTACCGCTATCATTTTGGGGTTATGCATTAGAGACAGTTGCATTCACGTTAAATAGGGCACCATCTAAATCCGTTGAGATGACACCGTATGAACTATGGTTTGGCAAGAAATCTAAGCTGTTGTTTCTTAAAGTTTTGGGTTGTGATGCTTATGTGAAAAAACTTCAGCCTGATAAGCTCAAACCCAAATCGGGGAAGTGCATCTTTATAGGATACCCAAAAGAAACTGTTGGCTACACCTTCTGAGGGAGTCCTGGATTAGGGGGTGTCCGGACAGCTGGACTATGACCTTTGACCGGACTGTTGGACTATGAAGATACAAGATTGAAGACTTCGTCCCGTATCCGGATGGGACTTTCCTTGGTGTGGAAGGCAAGCTTGGCAGTATGGATATTCGGATCTCCTCCCATTGTAACCGGCTCTGTGTAACCCTAGCCCCTTTCGTGTCTATATAAACCGGAGGGTTTAGTCCGTAGGACAACAACAATCATACCATAGGCTAGCTTCTAGGGTTTAGCCTCTCTGATCTCGTGGTAGATCTACTCTTGTACTACCCATATCATCGATATTAATCAAGCAGGAGTAGGGTTTTACCTCCATCAAGAGGGCCCGAACCTGGGTAAAAACATCATGTCCCTTGTCTCCTGTTACCATCCGCCTAGACGCACAGTTTGGGACCCCCTACACGAGATCCCCCGGTTTTGACACCGACATTGGTGCTTTCATTGAGAGTTCCTCTGTGTCGTCGTCATCAGGCTTGATGGCTCCTTCGATCATCGTTGGCGATGTAGTCCAGCGTGAGACTTTTCTCCCCAGACAGATCTTTGTATTCGGCGACTTTGCACTACGGGCCAATTCGTTTGGCCATCTGGAGCAGATTGAAAGCTACGCCCCTGGCCATCAGGTCAGATTTGGAAGTTTGAACCACACGGCTGACATCCGCGGAGACTTGATCTTCGACGGATTCGAGCCGCAGCCGAGCGCGCCGCACTGTCACAATGGGCATGATTTAGTTCTGCCGTCGAACAGTGCCCTGGAGGCCGCGCCCGCATCTGCTCCGACCCTTAGCTCGGAGCCAACTGCGCCGATCGAGGACGGGTGCCTAGACCCACCGCGGGGGCTGCAGTCTCAACGGCGATCGAGCCGAACACCAGCCTTATCCTCTGCGAAGCCCGTGACTCCAAAGTGCCGGACTCTTCTCTGGACTCTGAACCCTCCGCGCCCCAGCCAATCGAATCCGATTGGGCGCCCATCATGGAATTCACCACCGCAGATATCTTTCAGCACTCGCCCTTCAGCGACATTCTGAATTCACTAAGGTCTCTCTCTTTGTCAGGAGAGTCCTGACCGGATTATGACCGGCAGGATTGGGATGCGGACGACGAAGAAATTCGACGCCCACCCACCACCCACTTCGTAGCCACTGTCGATGATTTAACCAACATGCTAGACTTCGACTCCGAAGACATCGACGGTATGGACGACTATGTAGGAGACGAACAGGAACCAGCGCCTATAGGGCACTGGAAAGCCACCTCGTCATATGACATATATGTGGTGGATACACCCAAAGAAGGCAATCGCGACGCGGGGGACGACCCCTCCAAAAAGTAACCTAAGCGCCAGCGTCAGCGGCACCGCTCTAAATCCCGCCAAAGCAAAAACGGTGATATCACAACACCATTTTCATCTTGCTTGTTGCGGTAGATCCACTTTGTGCCAATGATGTTATGCTTGCAAGGATCGGGACGATTGACTAGTTCCCAAACATTGTTGAGCTTGAACTGATGTAATTCTTCTTGCATGGCCTGAATCCACTCAGGCTCCAGAAATGCTTCATCTACTTTAGCGGGCTCTATGATAGAGACAAAAGCAAAGTGCCCACAAAAGTTAGATAGATGTGAAGATTTTGAGCGTGTGAGAGGACCTGGTGCTCTAATGTCATCGATGATCTTCTCCACTTGCACTTCTTTTGCAACGCGAGGGTGAGCTGGTTGTCGTTGAGGAATTTGATCAACATTTTCTTTAGCATGAATTTCCTCAGCATTTTCTTCAGGTGCATCGTCTCGACGTTCTTCATGTTCTGGAATGAATTCTTCAGCAGATTCTTCAGTAGGAATGACATCTTCAGTAGCCTTGTGTTTGATAGAATCCTCGGGTGCTGGTTCATCTAACACAGAAGGTAGGTGCTCTCTTTGCGAGCCATTAGTTTCATCGAACCGCACATCTACAGTTTCAACAATCTTGTGAAGAACATTGTTGAAGACTCTGTAGGTGTGCGAGTCCTTTCCGTAACCAAGCATAAAACCTTCATGTGCTTTCGGTGCAAATTTAGAGTTGTGATGAGGATCTCTAATCCAGCATTTAGCACCGAAGACTTTGAAATAACTCACATTGGGTTTCTTGCCAGTGAGGAGTTCATAGGCAGTCTTCTTGAAGAATTTGTGAAGATATACTCTGTTGATGATGTGGCACGCAATATCAATTGCATCAACCCAGAAACGACGAGGCGTTTTGTACTCATCGAGCATAGTGCAAGCCATCTCAGCAAGAGTCCTGTTCTTGCGCTCCATGACGCCATTCTGTTGAGGAGTATAAGGAGCAGATAACTCATGAGTAATGCCAAGTTTATCAAGATATTCATTAAGACTTGAATTCTTGAACTCAGTGCCATTGTCACTTCTGATGTGCTTGATCTTCACACCAAAGTTGGTTGAAGCCCTCGAGGAAAATTGTTTGAAGACTTCCTGCACTTCATGTTTGTAAGAGACAAGGTGTACCCATGTGTAACGAGAGTAATCATCAACAATAACAAAGCCATATTGAGATGCTTCATTTGAGACAGAGGAGTAGTGATTAGGATCGAAGAGATCCATGTGAAGCAATTCGAATGGTCGAGTAGTGGTCATGATGGTCTTTGCTGGATGCTTGGCCTTTGTCATCTTTCCAGCTTCACAGGCACCGCATAAGTGATCCTTGAGGAATTTGACATTCTCAATGCCAATGACATGCTTCTTCTTCGCAAGCGTGTGCAAATTCCTCATGCCTGCATGACCAAGTCGTCGATGCCATAGCCATCCTTCTGAAGCTTTTGCAAGTAAGCACACGGCTGGTTGTGAATCTGCAGAGAAATCAACAATATACAAGTCTCCTCTCCTAAAGCCTTCGAAGACTTTGGAATTGTCAGCTTCCATAATCACAACACAACGATACTTGCCAAAGACAACAACCATATCAAGATCACAAAGCATTGAGACAGACATAAGGTTGTATCCTAAGGACTCAACAAGCATGACTTTGTCCATGTGTCGATCCTTTGTGATAGCAACTTTACCTAGACCCAATACCTGACTTTTGCTTTTATCACCGAAGATGATATGCTTCAGATGTGATGATGATAAGGGAGCATCCATCAACAGATTCCTGTCACTAGTCATGTGATTTGTACATCCACTATCAAGTACCCACTCAGTGGCTTTGGGTTGATCATCCTGCAGATGAATTAGTGCAACTTACGAACCGCATATACTTCAGCAGTGAAGAATATGATATCACAATTCATCAGATCAATTTCATTGATCAGTAGGACAGATAAAACAGAGGGAGGACGTATGAAATGAAAGTTCATTTCATCATGGTTAGCCTGCGTCCTTTCAGGCACTTTGTCAGGTCCCTAGCAAATTCTTCAGACATTTCAGTGTGTCTGGAGACCTGACCCTGCATAAGAGATTAGTTCTTTTTCTTCACCACCCACATCTGAAGGGGTGGCAAAGAGTTCATCACTCTGCAATCTCCATATGAGAATGGTGGCATAGCGGCCAAACCATTACGTTTCACATAAGAGGGATTAGGGTAAGCATATGAATAAGCAGAGAAATTCTTTGAGGACTTATGAACATAATAATTTGAAGAATAATGCTCATATTCATAGCCCTTGGCTCTTCCCTATGAAACAGAGTTGTTAGCACGATGATGTTCATATGAGGACCTTGATCCATGTGAGGAATTTGATCCCCTTGAGGAATTTGGTCCGTATGAGGACTTGGATCCATATGAAGAATTTGGTCCATATGAAGAATTTGATCTGGGGTTCCTATTCTTCACAGGTGGTGTCATGAAGACATTCACCTGAAGACTTTCAAGACACCTTTTGGGAACCCAGATTTTCTTCATAGGGGAACCATTCCTGCAGTTAGTGCCAACATATCTAGCAAATACTTCACCATTCTGATTTTTGAACAGTTTATAGTTGGAGTCAAATGACTCATCAGAAGAATGAGAGGATTCACATGTGTAACCAGATTAATTAGATGGATCAACTGGAGGTCCCTTTGCAGCAACCCATGAGGTTTTGGGGTACTGCTCAGGCTTCCAATATGTACCATCAGCATTGAGTTTCCTCTCAAAGGCAATACCCTCTTTCCTAGGGTTCCTGTTGAGGATCTGCTTTTTAAGCACATCACAAAGAGTCTAATGCCCTTTGAGGCTTTTGTACATGCCTGTCATGTACAATTCCTTCAGCCCTGCATCGTCAGTGATACTAGCAATGTCCTCAGATGAGGAATTAGTGATAGCAGAGGCAGGTGAAGAATTTGTAACATTTGAAGCATTTGAACATTCAGGTGAGGAATTAGCAGATTCTCGTTCAATGCATTTTAAACATGGAGGAATAAATTCTTCCTGAGCAGCGCTGATTTGTTGAGAAAGTAATGAATCGCGCTCCTTCTGAAGATCTTCATAACTCACTCTTATCTTCTCAAGATCGGACAAGAGAGAGTTATGCTGATCTTGAAGGGAGTCATACTTAGAATGAAGTCTCTGAAGACTTTCAGCCAAAGCTTGTGACTGATCCATTTCTTCACTCAACATATCATTGCTCTTACTAAGCATGTTGTTAGCTCTTTCCAAAGCTCTTTGTTGTTTAGCAGCAAGTGAGGCAAGTTTGACATAACTGGGTCCAAATTCATCACCAGATTCCTCATCACTAGATTCAGACAGATAGCATTTAGTTACCTGTTCACCATCTGCCATGAGGCATGGTGAGGAGGAGGATGATTCTGGTTCAGATGTCATTGTCTTGAGAGATTTCTTGAAGTCCTCAAACCAAGGATAATGACAGGTTCGATGGCCTTCATAAACATCAGAGATACGGTCCCAGATAAGCTTTGCCTGATCGAGATGCATGACGTTCCTGAACTGATTTCGAGACAGGTTGGAGCAGATGACGGCCTTCGCTGTGAGGTTGAGGTGGGTGTACTTGCGAATGTCATCAGCTTCCGCCATCTTGCACAGATCGGTCAGACCAATCTCAGTGACGGTCCACAGCTCGCTGTTCATCGCCATGAGACGCTTTTTCATCATGGCCTTCCATTTGGGATACTCGTGACCGTCAAAGATGGGGCATGTCACTTTCTTCATATCTGCGGTCGACATAACTAAAACTCCAGGCGGTTAAACCAAAATCACACAGAACAAGGGAGTACCTTGCTCTGATACCAATTGAAAGTGCATTATATCGACTAGAGGGGGGGTGAATAGGCGATTTTTATGAAATCCTTCACCAAGGAATTTGCTCGTGAGGAAATTCCTTAGCGAAGAACTACTAGCAGCGGAATAAGTACTCAGAGGTAAACATGACAGAATACATGCATGGTCATCATGATGAAATGAAGACAAACACAGAGTACAGAAAGCGTAAACACAGGATAACACAAGATGAAGACAAACAGACTGAAGAAAATGAACTGAGGAAATTGAGAAAGTCTTCAGTCAAAGTCTTCAAACACAGATATGAACAAACATGCAACACAGTAATGAGGAAATGAAAGGGTTGAAGAAATGGAACCAGTCGGCTTGGTGAAGACAATGATTTGGTAGACCAGTTCCAACTGCTGTCTCAGTTTACATCTGGTTGGAGCGGCTGAGTATTTAAACTCGAGGACACCTAGTCCCGGACACACAGTCCTCATCGTATTCTCCTTGAGCTAAGGACACATAGTCCTCGCCCAATCACTCATGGTAGGTCTTCAGGTGACTTCCAAACCTTCACAGACTTGGTCACTCGGCGATCCACAATTCCTCTTGGATGCTCTAGACCTTGACGCCTAACCGTCTGGAAGAAGCACAGTCTTCAAAGGTAACAAGCGTCGGATCCACGCAGGATCAATCTCTTCAGTGATGTCAATCACTTTGGGTTTGTAGGTGTTTTGGGTTTGGGTTTGGATTTTCCTCACTTGATGATTTTCGCTCAAAGTCCTCGGAGGATGGGTTGCTCTCAAATGACAAGTGTCAAGTTCACGCGGAGCAGCCAACCAGCTAGTGGTTGTAGGGGGCGGCTATTTATAGCCTAGGGAGCAGCCCGACATGATAAGACATAAATGCCCTTCAATGATGTGACCGTTAGGTGGATAAGATATTTTGGGACAGCTGGCGCGTAGCACAGCAACGGTCGGAAATTTGAGGTTCAAATTCCTCAGGGCTATCATGTTCCTCACTGTCTAGGCAATTCGCACTGGCGAATTCCTAACTCCTCAGTCAGAACAAAGTCCTCAGTGACCAGAAGAACTGTGTCTCTGTCACTGAAGAAATTGACTGAACTGTATGAGATTTCCAATGGCTTCACTCGAAGGGATTGGTAGGTGTAGGATTTGAGATGAGCATCACATGGAAATTTTCTCCTTAGTATTTCCTCGACCCCCTTTAATAGTACGGTGTTTCCTATGACTTAATAAAGAGAGAATGAAACTATGGAAACAAAAGTCTTCACGCTTCATGTTCCTCGAATGATAACCAAGTCTTCAAGGTCACACCAATTTCTTCACTTTCAAAGTCTTCAGAAAGTCTTCAGAATATCAAAGTCTTCAGTTGAAGAACTTCATTTTTAGGGGTCGACTTTCTCTGTAAATATCAAACTCCTCATAGACTTATAGACCTGTGTACACTCATAAACACATTAGATACTTAACCTATAAGTCTTCAATACACCAAAATCACTAAGGGGCACTAGATGCACTTACACCAAGCAAGAACAAGTATGGACAACAAACATGTAAGAAAAGCACAACCATACATCGAAGGACCTGCAACAACTTAGAGAGACAACCGTGATAGCATAAGCACAAGACCTCTAGATGTCATCTTCCAATGACCCAAAGTAACACTTGCTTGAGAAAGGGTGTCAGGATGAAGACGACCACGACATCATAACTGGCATAGCACCGAAGCAAGGAGAACACGACCATATAGATGTCTCACTACCAAACAAACTCACACACTGAGAAACCAGGTGGGGAAAGATCCACAAAAGAGAGATCAACCTAGCAACAAGGGCAGGGCATCAATGACCAGGGAGAGGACTGCATACGTCCAAACGACCAAAATAAGGACCATATTCAGTCACATCAAGGTGAGTGAGGCGACAGAGAGGGCGGAATGCCAAATATTGTGGTCTGACTCTAGGATCTGGACAACGTCGACCAAGGAGGGGTGGGGCACCAGACTCGACGATGGGATGCCCAGATCTGTCCGAAGACAACAGAGGGGAGGTGGAGGCACACCAAAGCTCAGTAAACATCGTAACAAGGTCACAAATCAGCATATACTAAGGACGACTGGAGGAGGCGGAACTTTGGATCCGAACGAAAATGAAGGAGGAGAGGAGGAGGATGACTGATACACCACCTCGACTAAACCACAAACCCACAACATGGCAACCATGGGAGTTGAGGAGGAAGCGGAGCAGCATTGCCAAGGACGACTAGGAGCACACCTATATGCTCGTCCGATAGTTGCCTCCCGTCGAAGAGAATGACTACATGGTTGAATGCCCTATAAGATTTGGCCCACACCCGACTAAGGATGCAATTGAGAGAGGTTTTGTCGCCACCGCTGACCTTGCTGGTCATGTGGTCTTGTGGACGACACCCTTGAGCAACGATGAAGGACAAGGAGTGTTGGTAGTGGTAGAGAACTGGGTGACTAGGGTTTGGGGATGAGAGGTCAGTCGCCGTCTTGACATCAACGCCTCACACAAGCACGCAAACTTGTCATTGTGTCACCTCTTATTGGGTGATTCTACACAAACAATGGGAATAGTGTTGGGGAACGCAGTAATTTCAAAAAATTTCCTACGCACACGCAAGATCATGGTGATGCATAGCAACGAGAGGGGAGAGTGTTTGTCTACGTACCCTCGTAGACCGAAGCGGAAGCGTTGACACAACATAGAGGAAGTAGTCGTACGTAGAGGAAGTAGTCGTACGTTCTCCTCGCGATCCAACCGATCACAGCACCGTTACTCCGGCACCTCCGAGTTCTTGGCACACGTTCAGCTCGATGACGATCCCCGGGCTCCGATCCAGCAAAGCGTCGGGGAAGAGTTCCGTCAGCACGACGGCGTGGTGACGATCTTGATGTGTTACCGGCGCAGGGCTTCGCCTAAGCACTGCAACGATATAATCGAGGTGGAATTTGGTGGAAGGGGGCACCGCACACGGCTAAGGAACGATCCGTAGATCAACTTGTGTGTCTTTGGGGTGCCCCCTGCCCCCGTATATAAAGGATCCAAGGGGGAGGGGCTGGCCGGCCAGGTTTGGTGCGCCAGGAGAGTCCTACTCCCTCTGGGAGTAGGATTCCCCCCCCCCCCCAATCCTAGTTGGACTAGGATTGCTCCAAGGGGGAGAGAGAGAGAGAGGGGGCGCCCCACTTCTCCTAGTCCTAATAGGACTAGGGAAGGGGGGAGGCGCGCAGCCCCTAGGGCTGCCCTCTCACCTTTCCTCCAAGGCCCATGTTGGCCCATTATGCTCCCGGGGGGTTCCAGTAACCCTCCCGGTATTCCGGTAAAATCCTGATTTCACCTGGAATGCATCCGATGTCCAAACATAGGCTTCCAATATATAATTCTTTATGTCTCGACAATTTCGAGACTCCTCGTCACGTCCGTGATCACATCCGGGACTCCGAACTCCTTCGGTACATCAAAATGCATAAACTCATAATAACTGTCATCGTAACGTTAAGCGTGCGGACCCTACGGTTCGAGAACAATGTAGACATGACCGAGACACGTTTCCGGTCAATAACCAATAGCGGGACCTGGATGCCCATATTGGCTCCTACATATTCTACGAAGATCTTTATCGGTCAGACCGCATAACAACATACGTTGTTCCCTTTGTCATCGGTATGTTACTTGCCCGAGATTCGATCGTCGGTATCCAATACCTAGTTCAATCTCGTTACCGGCAAGTCTCTTTTCTCGTTCCGTAATACATCATCTCGCAACTAACTCATTGGTTGCAATGCTTGCAAGGCTTTATGTGATGTGCATTACCGAGAAGGCCCTGAGATACCTCTCCGACAATCGGAGTGACAAATCCTAATCTCGAAGTATGCCAACTCAACATGTACCTTCGGAGACACTTGTAGAGCACCTTTATAATCACCCAGTTACGTTGTGACGTTTGGTAGCACACAAAGTGTTCCTACGGTAAATGGGAGTTGCATATTCTCATAGTTAAAGGAACATGTATAAGTCATGGATAAAAGCAATAGCAATATACTAAACGATCGGGTGCTATGCTAATGCAATGGGTCATGTCAATCAGATCATTCAACTAATGATGTGATCTCGTTAATCAAACAACAACTCTTTGTTCATGGCTAGGAAACATAACCATCTTTGATCAATGAGCTAGTCAAGTAGAGGCATACTAGTGACACTCTGTTTGTCTATGTATTCACACATGTATTATGTTTCCAGTTAATACAATTCTAGCATGAATAATAAACATTTATCATGATATAAGGAAATAAATAATAACTTTATTATTGCCTCTAGGGCATATTTCCTTCAGTCTCCCACTTGCACTAGAGTCAATAATCTAGATTACAAAGTAATGATTCTAACACCCATGGAGTTTTGGTGCTGATCATGTTTTGCTCGTGGAAGAGGCTTAGTCAACGGGTCTGCAACATTCAGATCCGTATGTATCTTGCATATCTCTATGTCTCCCACCTGGACCAAATCCCGGATGGAGTTGAAGCGTCTCTTGATGTGTTTGGTTCTTTTGTGAAATCTGGATTCCTTTGCCAAGGCAATTGCACCAGTATTGTCACAAAAGATTTTCATTGGACCCGATACGCTAGGTACAACACCTAGATCGGATATGAACTCCTTCATCCAGACTCCTTCATTGGCTGCTTCTGAAGCGGCTATGTACTCAGCTTCACATGTAGATCCCGCCATGACGCTTTGTTTAGAACTGCACCAACTGACAGCTCCACCGTTTAATGTAAATACGTATCCGGTTTGCGATTTGGAATCGTCCGGATCAGTGTCAAAGCTTGCATCGACGTAACCGTTTACGACGAGCTCTTTGTCACCTCCAAAAATGAGAAACATATCCTTAGTCCTTCTCAAGTACTTAAGGATGTTCTTGACCGCTGTCCAGTGATCCACTCCTGGATTACTTTGGTACCTGCCTGCTAAACTTACAGCAAGGCACACATCAGGTCTGGTACACAGCATTGCATACATGATAGAGCCTATGGCTGAAGCATAGGGAACATTTTTCATCTTCTCTCTATCTTCTGCGGTGGTCGGGCATTGAGTCTTACTCAATTTCACACCTTGTGCCACAGGCAAGAACCCTTTCTTTGCCTGATCCATTCTGAAATTTTTCAAAACTTTGTCAAGGTATGTGCTTTGTGAAAGTCCTATTAAGCGTCTTGATCTATCTCTATAGATCTTAATGCCCAATATGTAAGCAGCTTCCCCGAGGTCTTTCATTGAAAAACTTTTATTCAAGTATCCCTTTATGCTATCCAGAAATTCTATATTATTTCCGATCAGTAATATGTAATCTACATATAATATCAGAATTGCTACAGAGCTCCCACTCACTTTCTTGTAAATACAGGCTTCTCCGAAAGTCTGTATAAAACCAAAAGCTTTGATCCCACTATCAAAGCGTTTATTCCAACTCCGAGAGGCTTGCACCAGTCCATAAATGGATCGCTGGAGCTTGCACACTTTGTTAGCTCCCTTTGGATCGACAAAACCTTCTGGTTGCATCATATACAACTCTTCTTCCAGAAATCCATTCAGGAATGCAGTTTTGACATCCATTTGCCAAATTTCATAACAAGTCGAGCTTTATAGACAGTAACATTACCATCAGCGTCAGTCTTCTTTTTGAAAATCCATTTATTTTCTATTGCTTGCCGATCATCGGGCAAGTCAACCAAAGTCCACACTTTGTTATCATACATGGATCCCATCTCAGATTTCATGGCCTCAAGCCATTTTGCGGAATCTGGGCTCACCATCGCTTCTTCATAGTTCGTAGGTTCATCATGGTCTAGTAACATGACTTCCAAAATAGGATTACCGTACCACTCTGGTGCGGATCTTACTCTGGTTGATCTACGAAGTTCAGTAGAAACTTGATCTGAAGTTTCATGATCTTTATCATTAGCTTCCTCCCTATTTGATGTAGGTGTCACAGAAACAGATTTCTGTGATGTACTACTTCTCAATAAAGGAGCAGATACTGTTATCTCATCAAGTTCTACTTTCCTCCCACTCACTTCTTTCGAGAGAAACTCCTTCTCTAGAAAGTTTCCGACTTTGGCAACAAAAATTTTGCCTTCGGATCTGTGATAGAAGGTATACCCAATAGTCTCCTTTGGGTATCCTATGAAGACACATTTTTCCGATTTGGGTTCGAGCTTATCAGGTTGAAGCTTTTTCACATAAGCATCGCAGCCCCAAACTTTAAGAAACGACAACTTTGGTTTCTTGCCAAACCACAGTTCATAAGGCGTCGTCTCAACGGATTTTGATGGTGCCCTATTTAACGTGAATGCGGCCGTCTCTAGAGCATAACCCCAAAAAGATAGCGGTAAATCGGTAAGAGACATCATAGATCGCACCATATCCAGTAAAGTACGATTACGACGTTCGGACACACCATTACGTTGTGGTGTTCCGGGTGGCGTGAGTTGCGAAACTATTCCGCATTGTTTCAAATGTAGACCAAACTCGTAACTCAAATATTCTCCTCCACGATCAGATCGTAGAAACTTTATTTTCTTGTTACGATGATTTTCCACTTCACTCTGAAATTCTTTGAACTTTTCAAATGTTTCAGACTTGTGTTTCATTAAGTAGATATACCAATATCTGCTTAAATCATCAGTGAAGGTGAGAAAATAACGATATCCGCCACGAGCCTCAACATTCATTGGACCACATACATCAGTATGTATGATTTCCAATAAATCTGTTGCTCTCTCCACAGTACCGGAGAACGGTGTTTTAGTCATCTTGCCCATAAGGCACGGCTCGCAAGTGCCAAGTGATTCATAATCAAGTGACTCCAAAAGTCCATCAGTATGGAGTTTCTTCATGCGCTTTACGCCGATATGACCTAAACGGCAGTGCCACAAATAAGTTGCACTATCATTATTAACTCTGCATCTTTTGGCTTCAACATTATAAATATGTGTGTTACTACTATCGAGATTAAGTAAGAACAAACCACTCTTTAATGGCGCATGACCATAAAAGATATTACTCATATAAATAGAACAACCATTATTCTCTGATTTAAATGAATAACCGTCTCGCATCAAACAAGATCCAGATATAATGTTCATGCTTAACGCTGGTACTAAATAACAATTATTTAGATCTAATATTAATCCCGAAGGTAGATGTAGAGGTAGCGTGCCGACCGCGATCACATCAACTTTGGAACCATTTCCCATGCGCATCGTCACCTCGTCCTTAGCCAATCTTCGCTTAATCCGTAGCCCCTGTTTTGAGTTGCAAATATTAGCAACAGAACCAGTATCAAATACCCAGGTGCTACTGCGAGAATTAGTAAGGTACACATCAATAACATGTATATCACATATACCTTTGTTAACCTTGCCATCCTTCTTATCCGCCAAATACTTGGGGCAGTTCCGCTTCCAGTGACCAGTCTGCTTGCAATAGAAGCACTCAGTTTCAGGCTTAGGTCCAGACTTGGGTTTCTTCTCTTGAGTAGCAACTTGCTTGCTGTTCTTTTTGAAGTTCCCCTTTTTCTTCCCTTTGCCCTTTTTCTTGAAACTAGTGGTTTTGTTAACCATCAACACTTGATGCTCCTTTTTGATTTCTACCTCCGCGGCTTTTAGCATCGCGAAGAGCTCGGGCATAGTTTTGGTCATCCCTTGCATATTATAGTTCATCACGAAGCTCTTGTAGCTTGGTGGCAGTGATTGGAGAATTCTGTCAATGACGCAATCATCCGGAAGATTAACTCCCAGTTGAATCAAGTGATTGTTATACCCAGACATTCTGAGTATATGCTCACTGACAGAACCATTCTCCTCCATTTTACAGCTATAGAACTTATTGGAGACTTCATATCTCTCAATCCGGGCATTTGCTTGAAATATTAACTTCAACTCCTGGAACATCTCATATGCTCCATGGTGTTCAAAACGTCGTTGAAGTCCCGGTTCTAAGCCGTAAAGCATGGCACACTGAACTATAGAGTAGTCATCAGCTTTGCTTTGCCAGACGTTCATAACATCTGGCGTAGCTCTTGCACCAGGCCTGGCACCTAGCGGTGCTTCCAGGACGTAATTCTTCTGTGCAGCAATGAGGATAATCCTCAAGTTACGGACCCAGTCCGTGTAATTGCTACCATCATCTTTCAACTTTGCTTTCTCAAGGAACGCATTAAAATTCAACGGAACAACAGCACGAGCCATCTATCTACACAACATAGACAAGCAAGATACTATCAGGTACTAAGTTCATGATAAATTAAAGTTCAATTAATCATATTACTTAAGAACTCCCACTTAGATAGACATCTCTCTAATCCTCTAAGTGATCACGTGATCCAAATCAACTAAACCATGTCCGATCATCACGTGAGATGGAGTAGTTTCAATGGTGAACATCATTATGTTGATCATATCTACTATATGATTCACGCTCGACCTTTCGGTCTCTGTGTTCCGAGGCCATATCTGTATATGCTAGGCTCGTCAAGTTAAACCTGAGTATTCCGCGTGTGCAACTGTTTTGCACCCGTTGTATTTGAACGTAGAGCCTATCACACCCGATCATCACGTGGTGTCTCAGCACGAAGAACTTTCGCAACGGTGCATACTCAGGGAAAACACTTCTTGATAATTTAGTGAGAGATCATCTTATAATGCTACCGTCAATCAAAGCAAGATAAGATGCATAAAAGGATAAACATCACATGCAATCAATATAAGTGATATGATATGGCCATCATCATCTTGTGCTTGTGATCTCCATCTCCGCAGCACCGTCATGATCACCATCGTCACCGGCGCGACACCTTGATCTCCATCATAGCATCGTTGTCGTCTCGCCAATCTTATGCTTCTACGACTATCACTACCGTTTAGCAATAAAGTAAAGCATTACAGGGCGATTGCATTGCATACAATAAAGCGACAACCATATGGCTCCTGCCAGTTGCCGATAACTCGGTTACAAAACATGATCATCTCATACAATAAAATTTAGCATCACGTCTTGACCATATCACATCACAACATGCCCTGCAAAAACAAGTTAGACGTTCTCTACTTTGTTGTTGCAAGTTTTACGTGGCTGCTACGGGCTTTAAGCAAGAACTCATCTTACCTACGCATCAGAACCACAACGATAGTTTGTCAAATAGACTCCGTTTTAACCTTCTCAAGGACCGGGCGTAGCCACACTCGGTTCAACTAAAGTTGGAGAGACAGTCTTCCGCAAGCCATCTCTGTGCAAAGCACGTCGAGGGAACCGGTCTCGCGTAAGCGTACGCGTAAGGTTGGTCCGGATCGTCTCATCCAACAATACCGCTGAACCAAAGTATGACATGCTGGTAGGCAGTATGACTTGTATCGTCCACAACTCACTTGTGTTCTACTCGTGCAAATAACATCAACCATAAAACCTAGGCTCGGATGCCACTGTTGGGGAACGCAGTAATTTCAAAAAATTTCCTACGCACACGCAAGATCATGGTGATGCATAGCAACGAGAGGGGAGAGTGTTTGTCTACGTACCCTCGTAGACCGAAGCGGAAGCGTTGACACAACGTAGAGGAAGTAGTCGTACGTAGAGGAAGTAGTCGTACGTTCTCCTCGCGATCCAACCGATCACAGCACCGTTACTCCGGCACCTCCGAGTTCTTGGCACACGTTCAGCTCGATGACGATCCCCGGGCTCCGATCCAGCAAAGCGTCGGGGAAGAGTTCCGTCAGCACGACGGCGTGGTGACGATCTTGATGTGTTACCGGCGCAGGGCTTCGCCTAAGCACTGCAACGATATAATCGAGGTGGAATTTGGTGGAAGGGGGCACCGCACACGGCTAAGGAACGATCCGTAGATCAACTTGTGTGTCTTTGGGGTGCCCCCTGCCCCCGTATATAAAGGATCCAAGGGGGAGGGGCTGGCCGGCCAGGTTTGGTGCGCCAGGAGAGTCCTACTCCCTCTGGGAGTAGGATTCCCCCCCCCCCCAATCCTAGTTAGACTAGGATTGCTCCAAGGGGGAGAGAGAGAGAGAGGGGGCGCCCCACTTCTCCTAGTCCTAATAGGACTAGGGAAGGGGGGGAGGCGCGCAGCCCCTAGGGCTGCCCTCTCACCTTTCCTCCAAGGCCCATGTTGGCCCATTATGCTCCCGGGGGGTTCCGGTAACCCTCCCGGTATTCCGGTAAAATCCTGATTTCACCTGGAATGCATCCGATGTTCAAACATAGGCTTCCAATATATAATTCTTTATGTCTCGACCATTTCGAGACTCCTCATCACGTCCGTGATCACATCCGGGACTCCGAACTCCTTCGGTACATCAAAATGCATAAACTCATAATAACTGTCATCGTAACGTTAAGCGTGCGGGCCCTACGGTTCGAGAACAATGTAGACATGACCGAGACACGTTTCCGGTCAATAACCAATAGCGGGACCTGGATGCCCATATTGGCTCCTACATATTCTACGAAGATCTTTATCGGTCAGACCGCATAACAACATACGTTGTTCCCTTTGTCATCGGTATGTTACTTGCCCGAGATTCGATCGTCGATATCCAATACCTAGTTCAATCTCGTTACCGGCAAGTCTCTTTTCTCGTTCCGTAATACATCATCTCGCAACTAACTCATTGGTTGCAATGCTTGCAAGGCTTTATGTGATGTGCATTACCGAGAAGGCCCTGAGATACCTCTCCGACAATCGGAGTGACAAATCCTAATCTCGAAGTATGCCAACTCAACATGTACCTTCGGAGACACTTGTAGAGCACCTTTATAATCACCCAGTTACGTTGTGACGTTTGGTAGCACACAAAGTGTTCCTACGGTAAATGGGAGTTGCATATTCTCATAGTTAAAGGAACATGTATAAGTCATGGATAAAAGCAATAGCAATATACTAAACGATCGGGTGCTATGCTAATGCAATGGGTCATGTCAATCAGATCATTCAACTAATGATGTGATCTCGTTAATCAAACAACAACTCTTTGTTCATGGCTAGGAAACATAACCATCTTTGATCAATGAGCTAGTCAAGTAGAGGCATACTAGTGACACTCTGTTTGTCTATGTATTCACACATGTATTATGTTTCCAGTTAATACAATTCTAGCATGAATAATAAACATTTATCATGATATAAGGAAATAAATAATAACTTTATTATTGCCTCTAGGGCATATTTCCTTCAAATAGTTATATGATGTCTCCTTGGTTGATAACATGGCTATATTTACGTTTATCCTCTCGTTTCCTCCCCTAACCCTAGCCGTCTAGGGAAAACTTTCCCCTCCAGACTTCACCGATGAGCCCGTGGATTCGTCTTCCCTCTGCCCGCCGCACCAACGACCGGTGGCATTGAGGGGAATCTTGGTGCATCTGCCCCGTTTAGTAATTTAGGTTAGGTTTTTTAGTCCTTGCATGTGCGGTGCTCAGGTGGATGGTGGCGCTTCTTCTTCGAGCTTGTTTTTCGGGATTCGATCCTCCCCAAGTTCGTCCGTATGGACGTAGTCGGTGAAGCTTCATCGTAGATTCCTGTCATCTCCTTGGGGCGGTGAAATCAGGGATTCTCGTCATGTAGCGAGCTTTGGTGTGAGGTGCTTCACATCTATGCAAGAGTTCAACGACAACGACTGTGGCTCCAGGGCATTGGTCCTTAGAGGCACGTGCACGAAGACTTCTCAACTGTCATCGACAAGGTCAAGTCAGCTCCGATAGGGAAGTGATGACAGTGGCGCGTCGACAGCTCGTTCTGACTGCAGTAGTTGTCATTCGGTGGTCTCGGAATCTAGGTGTATTTTTTTGTTTGAGATGCTTTGTATTTCTCGTGAACATTTATAATAGATCCCATCCTTTTCGAAGAAAAACTATATTTACAAGCAAGTTAGGATACAAATTTAACTATGAAAAAGTTAGGGAACAAATTTATAGAATTACTCATGAAGAGGCCCCGGGCTGTTCAGATTAAACGCTCAAAATTCACTGCCCCTTGAAGATAAACAAAATTCACCGCGCCACAAAACAACAAGCATTGTGACCGAGTTACCGGTGCGATGCGATCGCTGTTCTTTCACGAGCGAGCTTCGCACGTCCGACCACGCCATTTCATTGCAGAGCTGCGAGAACTTCTCAGACACGCGATGGACGTCGTAGCGTAGCGTTCGAAGTTAGAGCAGGCGGTCACATGAAGACTGGCAGGAAGTAGCGGCGGGTCTCTCATGGAGGCAAAATTTCGTGTTTTGACCCTTTTGACAAACAAAATCAAGATCTGACCCTGGTTTGATTTTTTTTCGAGATTTGACCCTTTTTCCTACCGCCAGGGGCTCCGGCGGTAGGGTTACACAGCCTACCACCAGGGACCCTGGCGGTAGGAAACTTATCCACGTCAGCGCGCGGAGACGGCGCCGCCCCCCTCCGTCGCACCCTACCGCCAGGGGTCCTGGCGGTAGGGTCCGGGCAGTTATTTCGCCCGAGACCCCCGCGCCCCTTCCCTTCTCCCCACCCCTCCCCTCCCCCAAGTCGGCAGTTCATCCATTCTCTCCCCCAAGTCGCGCCCCTCTCTCCCTCTCTCATCTCCTCCACTCTCCCCCTCCGATCTTCACCGTTTTGCGGATCGAGATGGCCCCAAAGAGAGAAACATAAGCTCCTCCGATCCCTCCAATTACTTTTTGCGAACTTGCTTCTGATTCGACGCATTATTTGCTTGAAATCCCTCATATTTTTTAACTTAGATTGGATTTTTTTCCACCTAAGATTGATTGTAGTTGTAGTTCTTAGTTCTTTAGTAACTAGTGGTATTGGATATGAACTCTAATCAATAGTTCATATGTTAGTGTGAAGATGAACCCTAGTTCATAATTTTTTTTGTTAAAAAAATTATGATGTAATGTTGATATGAGGATGAACCCTAGTTTGATGATGCATGTTGATATGATGATATGATCTAGTGTGAAGATGAACCCTAGTTTGGTGATGCATGTTGATATGATGATATGAAGATGTTGTTTGGAAAATTTTATTTAAAAATATGAAGATATGATGTATGTTGGAGGTTTTTTTATATGATGCATGTTGATATGATTTGATCCATCATGTGTAGTAGATGTTGTTGGAGGAATATTCTTAAAATTTTATTTTGATATGATGCATTTTGATATGATTTGAGTTCATTGTTTGTTTATTTATGCTTATGCTTATGGTGCTTTTGTTTATGAAATTCTATTAAGGCGGCCACCTCTTGCGGACAACATCGGCCAACGGTACTCCATGCTGGACTAGGCATTTGGCAAGGGTCATCATGCCCGTTTCATAGAGAATGGAGAGGTAAGTGATATGAATGAAATATTGATCAAAGTTTTCAGATTGATGAAAATGATTTCCTAACTTTTGGCGTTCACTGTTTGACAGATGCTCCAGCCACTGCACATGAGGGGTCACGGAGTTCATGGGCATATGGACTATGATGAGCGCTACGCGCCATTCTTCAAGAAAGCCCGTCTATTGGGTTTCGTGTTGCAGTTCAAGCGTCAGCCGCCGACGCTTGTCCACGCAGCTCTCACAGCTCTGATTGACCGGTGGCGACCGGAGACCCATTCTTTCCATCTGCCATGCGGGGAGATGACAGTGACCCTCGAGGACTGGGGGATGATTACTGCCATGCCGATCGAGGGTCATGCACTCACCGGTCGAATGGAGAGGACCAACTGGCAGGAGAGGGTCACCACCCTCATCGGCGACTGCCCCGGTGCCAAGAGTAACCGTACATCCGGTGTGCCGTTCACCTGGCTCTCGGAGCACCGGAAGACATGCCCCCAAGGCGCAGATGAGGCGACTGTGGAGTTGTACGCGAGGGCCTATCTGTGGTATATTCTCTCGGAGGTCGTGTTTCCAGACAGCTCCGGGAACTCTGCCAACTGGGCGTATATGTTCTTCCTAGCGGACTAGGATGCAGGGTACAGTTGGGGGACCGCATCTCTCGCCTACCTATACCGTTCGGTAAGAGAGTGTATAATTGCCTACCTCCCTACGAAAGTGTGTCCATGACATTTTCTTATATCTGATCCTCATTTGATGTTTTGCAGCTTGACGACGCAATGCAGAGGACGGGAGACAAGTCCAATATGGGTGGCTTTGTCTGGGCCTTCTCCATTTGGATGTGGGAGCGGCTGCCGGTGGGGCATCTGGAGAAGTTGCAAAGACGCCCATGGGAAGACTATAGCGGAGACGGCGACGAGACTCGAAACCCCACCGTAGCTTACGAGTGGGACGTTGTCAAACTCTACACGGGCCTAAAAAAGACTTCGTACAAGACCTACACCAACGAGTTGTACGCTTTGATGCATACGCAGGTATATGAACTCGCTCAACACCTTTCTCTTTGATTCCACTTTTGACCGAGAGTGCGAACTTACCCAGGTATATGTAATAGGTAAACTGGTGGTCGTATCGACAAGACCGATAGTGGGACTTTGATCTGAACGTGATGTGCGATGCGGACCGTGGTCTCTGGCGGTGCATCGTGCCCATGATCTGTGTGTACGCCGTCGAGTGGCACTTGCCACACCGCGTGGCCACGCAGTTTGGGATTTATCAGCATACCCCACCGGGCCAGCCCACCAATACCGGCGGCCACGCGCTCCACCTGTGAGCGCTTTGTTCTCCATGCCCATGATTTCATTACGTTTATCATGTTTCTTATGATGATCTCTTGCCTATGCCTTGCTAGATGAGACGGCAGAAGAATCAGTCGATCACAGACCGGCGAGAGGAGCATAAGACTTACGTGGCGGCGTGGGACCGACGGAGGTACCGGAAAGACGTGGAGAGGAAAGTGACTGACTGGGATGCTTACTTGGGTCAATACATGTGGTACAATGATGGCCAGAAGCACCGTCTTCGTATCTGGCCTCGGTGGAGGGCGGAAGACATTGCGGAGCTGGAGAGGGATGACCCCGATGAACAGGCATACCAGACCGGCATCAGAGACATGCACAGTGAATTTAGGGAGTTTGCACCCCTCATCAACAGAGTGGTAAGTTTGAACCGACGGTTGTATTTAAAAAAATTATTCGTCATCGTGACTGACTTATGCCGTTGCAGTCCGGTGAGCTGAACAGATGCATCTTTGAAGCCTCAGATGCACTAGGTGATCTCCCCGGGAGCATAGAATCTGAGACCAAAGTGAGGGGGACGATGAAGGTACAATTTCAGCCTCCTCGGAACAGATGCATCTTGTTTACTTGCAATCAGTCGATCTGATACTTATTATGACCTTGTTTCATTGTGAGTGCAGAAGTTCGTGCAGCGTTGTCGCAAGCTCGTAGGGCTGCTTGGGTGTGCTAGAGCTGGGTTAGTTGAAGCTTATCAGCCTGTAGCCACACAGGGTCTCATCGGCTCATCAAGCCATGCTCCCTCGTCGTCTAGGTTGGTTGGGGGAGGAGGAGGAGGAGGAAGAAGAGGAGGAGGAGGAGGAGGCCACACATGAAGAAGGGGGGGAGGAGGAGGATGAGAGCAACGGTGAGGAGGAGTACGATGAAGATTATGGACCTCCACCAACTCAAACATCTCAAGCATCTCAGCTGCTGAAGAAGAGGAATCTGAAGAAGAAGGATTTGCTGAGTCCAGACCCTTTCCAGAAACCGGTTCCTCGCCGACCCAAGAAGAAAACCGTAGAGACTCGTTCAAAGAGTAACAAGGACCGTACCTTCAAGAGGGGAAGGAGCAACTGATTATGCTTTTCGATACTTGGCTCTTTTAGTTTGGTTGAACTTGTCTAGTGGTTGTGAAACTACGTGGAACTATGTGTTTGCTATTTGTGGATCTATGTGTTTGCTACTATGTGGAACTCCGGTTACTGATTAGTTGAAGTTCGTTTGAAATGTTCTATGCACTTCAAGTTATCTTAATATGGATCTATGTGATGCCCAAGTTTAATTATTTAAAATCTGTGATATTGCTGTCATATTTGTGAAACTTGATGTGATATTGCTGTCATATTGAAATTGAAAACAAGCAACCAAATGAACTTGAAAAAACAAATAGAGGACCCTACCGCCAAGCAACATGGCAGTAGGGTTACACAACCTACCGCCAGTGCCCATAGCGGTAGGGTGAACCTACCGCCAGGGCCCTTGCATATTTCGTTACAGAAGCTTTATACGGCAAAACACAGGACCCTACCGCCAGACGCCCTGGCGGTAGGGTCAGACAGCCTACCGCCATGGGTCCTGGCGGTAGGGTGAACCTACCGCCAGGGCACTTGCATATTTCGTTACAGAATGTCTGTACGGCAAAACCCCTGCCACACCTTACCGCCAGAGTCGCTGGCGGTAGGGTTACACAGCCTACCGCCAGGTTGGCTGGCGGTAAGGTACTTATCCACGTCAGCGCGCGGTGACGGCCGCCGTCCCCCTCCGTCACACCCTACCGCCAGGGACTTTGGCGGTAGGCTGTCTAACTCTACCGCCAGGGGCTCTGGCGGTAGCAAAAGGGTCAAATCCCGAAAATATTTCAAAGTAGTTGTCATTCGGTCGTCTCGGAATCTAGGTGTATTTTTTTGTTTGAGATGCTTTGTATTTCTCGTGAACACTTTTTTTTTTCGAAAAGGGGGGCTCCCCGGCCTCTGCATCAGAATGATGCATACGGCCATCTTATTAACCAAATAACAAAAGGTGTCATCAAGGTTCCAAAGTTTCCAGCTGAAAAAAGAAAAGGCAGCTCACACAGAGCGAAGAAAGGCTAGATACACAAACTAGCGAGGAAAAGATGCCACAACCGGCTGGCTAAAAATAGATAGGTAAACTAATTGTCTATCCTATTACATGACCGCCATCCAAACCGGTTGAAGATATCCCGAGCTACCATCTCCCAACGGATAGATCCAGTAATCAAATGCTCCCTGGCCTTCATCGGAGTGAGTAGCGACCACGAACAGATCATTGCCGTAGCTCGCAAAATAACCTGCAAAAAATGAATCCGTGATGTTCTGTTAAAAACCAAATCATTAGATCCGATCCTTTTCGGAAGAAAAAAACTATATTTACAAGCAAGTTATGATACAAATTTAACTATGAAAATGTTAGGGAACAAATTTATAGCATTACTCATGAAGATGCCCCGGGCTGGTCAGATTAAACGCTCAAAATTCACTGCCCCTTGAAGATAAACAAAATTCACCGCGCCACAAAACAACAAGCACTGTGACCGAGTTACCGGTGCGATGCGGTCGCTGTTCTGTCACGAGCGAGCTTCGCACGTCCGACCACGCCGTTTCGTTGCAGAGCTGCGAGAACTGCTCAGACACGCGATGGCCATCGTAGCGTAGCGTTCGAAGGTAGAGCAGGCGGTCACATGAAGACTGGCAGGAAGCAGCAGCGGGTCTCTCATGGAAGCATTTGACAAGACGTTGCCCTCTCCCTCTGTCTCTGCGCAGCCGAGACAACGGCACGGATACGGGCATTTCCCCAGACAGCCACGAGCTGCTACCGCTGCTGCGCTCTCCGCGCACCCGGACGAGGACGAGCGTTGTGCGCTGATGCCGAAAGCACCGACCCCCGCTGCCCAAACAACGCACACGCCCCCATCCGACCGTCCGCCCGCGTCCATCCAAGCATCCAACGGGGCGCGTCGAGCCGGGGGGCGGGGGCCCCGCCAGCGACGCGGGCAGGACAAAGCCAAAGCCTCGTAAACCGAGCGCGCGCACCACTCGCTAGTCGCTCCACCTTTGAACCCTTTCCCGTGCTCCAACGCGCGCTCGTGCAGTGCGGGTGCGTGCTCTGCCTCCGCCTCCGCCTCTGCGCGTCCGTGGGCATGGCCGCCACCCTCGCCGCCTCTCGCCTCCTCCTCCTCCTCCTGCTCATCCGCGTCACGGCCACCGCCTCCTTCTCGCTCGGGCTCGCCGGCCGCTCGCAGCTGGACCCGCAGCAGCTGCTGGCGCTGCGCGCGCTCGGCCTCGGCGCGCGCCGCGCCGGCGACCCCTGCGACGCGGACGGCGCCGTGGCTGCGTCCTGCGACGCGGGGGCGCCGTTCCGGCGCGTGACGTCGCTCGCCCTCACCAACTGCTCCGACACCACCTCCGTCTCGGCCGCGGCGCTCGAGGCGCTCGCGCCGTCGCTCCGCGCGCTCGCCTTCTCGGACTGCCCCGCCGCGCCGCCGCGGCTCCTCCCGCCGGAGCAGCTCGCCGCGGGTCTCCTGTCCTTCTCCTGCACCGCGTCTCTCGGCCGCCTCTCCGCGGTCTGGCTCTCCCGCCTCGCCAACCTCACCGAGCTCACCGTCGCGAACACCCCTCTCGCCACCGGCTCCCCGTCCGAGCTGGCCGTGGTCATCTCGCACATGGACCATCTCAACCGCCTCACCATTTCCAATGCCAACCTATCCGGCTTCCTCCCGCACCACTGGCACTGCCCCAACCTGACGCACCTCGACCTCTCCGGCAACCGCATCGCCGGCGCCATTCCCGACACCATCACGCACCTTGGCGGCATCACCCACCTGAACCTCAGCTCCAACGTTCTCAAAGGGCAGATCCCCACACACATCGGTGACCTCATTTGGCTCACCACCGTGGACCTGTCCAACAACTCCCTCTCCGGCGGCATCCCGGAGACCGTCTCCACGCTGCCCGAGCTGGAGGTGCTCAACCTGGGCTCCAACCGGCTCAACGGGAGCATACCGCCGTTCTTGTCCGAGATGAGGGGCCTCAAGGAGCTCAACCTGGAGAACAACGACTTCGACGGCGTGGTGCCGTTCAGCGCCAGGTTCTTGTCGCGGCTGCGGGTGTTCAGGGCGGCCGGCAACGGCAAGCTGTGCTACAACAGGTCGGTGCTCTCCGCCGAGGTGGCCGTGGGGGTGGCGCCGTGCGACAAGTACGGGTTCCCGGTCACGGCACCCCCGGCGACGGCGCAGTCGGAGAAGAGCACGGCGGACTACGACGACGGCGGCAGTGACGGCGACGCGGACGGCGGCGATGACGCTCGTGGCGGCCCCAGCGCGGTGGTTCTCGGGCTCGCCATTGGCCTGTCCTGCTTGGCGTTTGTGGTCATCCTGGTCGTCTGCCTGTGCAAAGTGTGCAGATGAGATGCCATGCAGGAGCGTCTCGTGAACTTTTTGTTGCTTCTCTTGTGTTGACGAGATTGGTTTACCACTGCATGTTGAATAGTCGGATCCGAAATTTGCCGTTGCTGTGTGGCGTAGCAGTGCATGTTGCACTCCTAAACCAGCATAGATCAATTGATCAGTCGAAAAAAATGACGAAAAATACAACGAAGAGGCCGCATTTGCAAAGCAGAGAGTATTTCTCTTGTCTTTGTTTGCTGACCAATGTCGTTGTTGTTATTCAGTGTTGCCTTTGTCCCGTCGTCGCATTGTTCTACTGTATGTATTCACTGCAGCATGACGAATTCAGAAGAGTAAAACAGTTATGCATGACGGACCGATGTGGGCAAAGAGCATCACGTGTGTGCTGAAAACAGCCAGAATCTTAAGGACACCAGTTCAGTTTCGGGAAGAAAAAAAAAATCTCGTGTCTAAAGGGATTACTGTACAAAGCATGCCCCGTCTGCCAGTTCTAAACCAGACGTGTAGATACCGGACCCTGTCCGCACTGCATGTCACAAACTGATGTCCTCCACTCTTCGGTAAATAAATCAAGAAAGAAACCTTTGAGGGTTTCCTACGTGGCTGATGCTAATGTGCATGATTGTCATTGTCTGGGTGGGTGGGTGTCTGTTTATGTATCTCTGTGTAAGGCCAACCCTAGCGCGCGACTTCATCCTATTCGGGTGCGTCCGTTTTGGCAAAATGGACATACCAGACGGCCCAACGGGCGCTTGTCCTCACCTGGCCCATGTTCGGGTGCGTCCGTCTGGTATGTCCATTTTGCCTAATCGAACAGCGCGCGGATGGGCAAGACGCGCGCGCTTGTCCTCTTCTGACCCACACGTTGGTGGTACAAAGCACCAGCCTGGCGCCTCATTTCCCTCCAAACCCTCCCACGTTCCGTCCACCACCCTCCTGCCCATGGCTGATGCCCCGCCGGCGACAAAACTATTTATTTTGGAGGCTGGCTGTATTGCCGGCGAGGTCGTGTAGGCAGGCTGTGTTGTCGGCATGAACTAGGGCCGCTGGCATGAACTACGGGTGTGGTTTGTTTGAAAATTTGCGTTTGAAAAAGGAGGCGGACAGGATGCGTCCGCGCGTTGGGCACACGACCACCGCATTCCAGAAATGACCCGGGCACGACCCCATTGCCCGCCCCAACAAACAGAACCCTGGCAAATGGGCGTCCGTTTAGGGTCGTGCGTGCTGGAGTTGGCCTAAACAAGTGAGGGGAAGAAGGGGAAGTCGGGTGGAGAGAGTGATCTTTTTTTTCTTGAGGGGTGAGTGGAGAGAGTGATGAGAGCTGGACAAGAGTAGCGCTTCAATCTCCTTTGTTAGGCTTTTCCGTGCACTGGCCGGCCTTATTTTCACTTTAGTTTAGGCTTGAAGCGTACTCCGCCGCCAACCGGAACCGCGCTCTTTCACGGCCATCATGCATGCAGAGCGCAGCTTGGCGGGCTAGGCTATGCCGGTCCCTCGCCATCCTCGCAACATGATGCACAGCTAGCCACGCTTTTGAGTTGCGCTGCCACTTCTGGCAAGGGCACCGCAGTGATCTCTGTTTTCACAGTACCTCGTTGACGGTAATCATACAGTGCGATCTTGTACGCGCGCGCGGTACACTCGTACTCCTGTTTGTACAGATTGCACGGATGCAGCAGACACGCATGTAGTGATGCTCTGGCTCAGTAGATCAGTTAGGCCAACTCCATCGCGCGACCCCATCCGGACGTTCATTTTTGACAGTTTGGGGAGCGACTGGACGGACGTCCGAGGGGCCAAGCATATGGTGTAGCTGCGCCCAACACGCACAAGGCCTATTGGACCCAAACGGTCCACCCCGGCTCATCGCAACGCGCCGCCGCCTCGCCCCGAGCTCGCCATGCCGCCCCGAGCTCGCCACCGCCTCGCTGTGCCGCCCCGCGCACGCCGCCGCCTCACGCCCGAGCTCGCTCCGCCTCGTCATTGTCCCGCCCCGTGCTCTGTCGCCCCGCCCTGAGCTCGCTCCGCCTCGCCGTGGCCCCGCCCCGTGCTCCGCCGCCCCGCCCCGAGCTCCTCCGCCTCCCCGCCGTCTCGCCCCGCCACTTCCTGCCGCCGCTTCCTCTCCTCCTCGCGGCGCGTCTGCTACTGCGCGCGGCAGCGGGAGCGCGGCGCGCGGCGGCCGACGCGGGTCGCGCGACGGCGGGCGCGGCAGCCGGCGTGGGTCGCGGGGCGCGCGACGGCGGATGCGGCGACAGGCGCGGGGCGCGACGGCGGACGCGGCGGCTGGCGCGGGGCGTGCGGGCACGGCGACGGGCGCGGGTCGCGGGTCGCGGCGGCCGGCGCGCGCGCGACGGCGAACTCGGCCGCTGGCGCGAGGCGCGCGGCGGCCGGCGCAGGGCGCGTAGTGGCGGACGCGGCGGCCGGCGCGGGGCGCGCGGCGGCCGGCGCAGGGCGCGTAGTGGCGGACGCGGCGGCGGCGCGCGGCCGCAGCTGGCGCGGGGAGCAACGAGTGGCTCAGTGTGTGTCGCTGATACGTGGGCCAGGGGCGGACATGAGCGGACGGGAGAGGGCGAGAAGAGCGTCCTTTGTGTCCGCACAGACCCATTTATTACCCAACTTTGCTTCAGATTTGGGTTCGAGCCGGACGAAAATGGACATCTGCGGACAACTTTGTCCATTTGGGGTCTAGCACTGGCCGTGTTTTGCCCCAAAGGGTGTCCGACGGACAAGATAGGGTCGCGCGGTGGAGTTGGCCTTAATTTCAAGGCCCGTGAAGGATGTTTACAGTTACAGTAGTCTTTCGATTCATATTGCAGGCTTTGCCATGGCAATCTACCGGGATTTTTCAATGATGGATCACCGTCCTAATGAACGCTCATGATTGAATAGTACAAGCATCATACCAAGGCTTTGATTCCCCACTCATGCCCCTACGTTGTTCATGCAATCAAGACCCACCACGCTGAGCCAAATGCAGCCCATAAGCAGCATTAGCACTAGCACTCGATTGTGCATCGAGATATAGCTAGGCTGCATCAGTGGTGCAGCACATCGGGCATCATTTAGCCACATCATTCTTGACATATAGGATAATCGATCGATGAGCTGTGTGCCTTCCTCGCGTGTGTAATTCTAATTCATGCCCTCGTGAAAATTAGGTAGCAGCGATTGACGTCTCATCAGTGCGCCTTTTCACTGAGAACGCGGAAATTAGCACTCCGTTCTGATGTTTGTAGTGGGGAAAAAGGTAGTCGAAAAGGTGATGCTGCAAAGGTCGTGATAGTCTGCTAAATGATGATGATACACTTGGTTAGAGTAGTTCTATGGCAAAACTAGAATCATGCGACGGCAAAGTTGACATCGGAAAACGGAACTGGCTGTAGCTTGTAGGAACACAATGTGCCTTCATCTCCGTAGATGGATTCACCGGTTGAAGAAGCCTACCTTGCTTTTGTTGAACCTCCTCAGTCGCCGTGGCTTCCCGGTCTCATTCAGGGACATGATTGCCGCCCTACACCGCTCTTCGTCTTCTAGAGTCCTGCTAAACAGGGTGCCGGGCTAGCCCATTTGTCATGGTGGAGGACTTTGGCAGGGCGATCCGTTATCCCTCTGTTTTTTGTCCTCGCCATTGGTCCCATACATAGCATCCTTGACACTGCCACTGGACAGGGCAAAATGCATCGGATTAGCGGCGGGACCACTCACATGCACACCACATTGTATGCCGACGATGCGGCAATCTTCGTGGCACCTTTTAAGGAGGACATCCAACAACTCACGTGTCACGTCCATCCTGCCTAATTTCAGGGAGGTCACTGGCCTTGTGACAAACTTGGAAAAGAGCACTATCGCGCCTATCCGATGTGCCAGTATCAATCTTGACGACGTGCTCGAGCGCTTCCCGGCCACGCGCTCGGCCTTTCCCATGCTCTAACTTGGCCTACCTCTGTGGGTTTACCTACTTAGGAAGATTGATCTCCAACACTTGGTGGACAAGGCCACTGGGAAGCTTGTGATTTGGCAGGGGCGATTCATCACGGCTATTGGGCGCACGGAGCTGGTTAAATCAGTGCTCACGGCCCAGGCAACTTCTCATGCTACAACAATTAAGCTATCGGAAAGCACGGTGGGTGCCCTCAACAAGATTGAGAGGGCTTGCCTATGGGCTGGATCTGATAAAGTCTCCATTGGGCAGTGCAAGGTCAGCTGGAGGTTAGTCTGCATACCCAAGGGACTCGGTGGTTTGGGTGTCCTGGCTGAACATGTATGTTCGAACTCTGCATTTGAGGTGGCTCTGGTATAAGTGGAAAGAGCCTGAAAGAGCCTGGGTTGGCATGGGCAACCCATGCGACTCGACGGAGAGAGGTTTTCTATCCAGCCACAACTATCACCGTGGGGGATGGTCGGAAGATGAGGTTTTGGCACTCTCCTTGGCTGGAGGGAAGGAAGAAGCCCAAAGATATAGCTTCATCCATATTTGTGACCTCTGCAAACAAGAACAAGTCGGTTAGGGAAGGCCCTGCAGGACCTTAATTGGATCCAATGCATCAACATAAATGATGGGCTAGTGGAGCAGCATACTGAGCAATTTTGCGTGCTCTGGGAGAGGATCCGGCGGGTGCAGCTTCATGATGACAGGGCTGATAGCATAGTATGGAACCTCACGACCGATGGAGTTTACTCTTCGACCTCGACCTACAAGGCACAATTTGAGGGGACTGTGTCCACCAACATGACAACGGTCGTCTGGGGTAATTGGGGGCCTCCTAAGTGCAAATTCTTCGCGTGGCTTGTCATCATGAATAGGATTTGGACGAGGGATTGGCTACTGAGGAGAGGACGACCAAATTGCAACTTATGTCAACTCTGTAAGAGGGAGCCTGAGACGGCGCACTTCCTTTTCCATTGCAGGTTCTCCACACACACATTTGGAATGTGGTTAAGTGTTGGCTTGATGTTCCGGAGTTGGATATTGCCGCCTGGATCAGGGTCCCGTCGGTCAAGCAATGGTGGGAGAGGACCGTCCTCGGACGAGGCCACAGGAGGTAGGCGATGTCCTCTCTTCTAATGCTTGTCTCATTTGAGTTACTGAACAAGAGAAATGTGAGGGTATTTCAAAAGAAAGCTACGATGTCGCCCGTTGTTGTTGACCGCATCAAAGCGAATTTCAAAAAGATGGGTACTGGCCGGGGCAAAACATTTGGGATCTTTGATGTCGCGAGAGTAGGCTTTTGTTTCTTACATTTGTGGAGGAGTAAGAGCATCTACATCCGGGCGCCTCAAACCCGCCTCATACGCCCGGGCGGGCCACTCGGTCACTGTATGGTCACGATTTTTTCACCCAGACGCCCCCCTCAAACAGCCCTCAAACGCCCGGGCTGACCGGCACCCCTCATATCTAGCCCAAATATGGGGCAGATATGGGGGCGTCCGTGCGCACCCGGGCACGCCCGCCACGTCAGACCCGGCCCACGCTGGCCCACTTGACCCCACACAAATTCCTTCACATCCGCTCGTTGGACCAACCTAGCCACTTCACTCCCCTTCCCTCCACTCCCCTCCGCCACCCAAGCTCGTCTCCGTCTCCTTCCGGTCGTCTCCGGCATGGCGGACAGTGGATCCGAGTCCTTCACCTCTAGGTCCGTCAACCCTGAACTCATCCCATGCGGCCCCGAGGAGGAGATGGTTGTCCGGCTTGCGCTCCGTCGCGCTCGGACTCCTTCCATCCGGAATCCATTGCGTCCGCCCAAATGGCGCATGGATCCAGTGCTAGGCCAGCCGTAGCTGCCTCGCTGGAGGCCGTGCGGTCCGTCTGGAGTCTGAAGGCGCTGGCGGACACGCAACCGCTCCATTGGCGCGCCGAGCATTGGGACACACAATGGGCCTCGACCGATGAGGCCATGGCACAGCGTGCCCGCCGTGCACGCCACCGGGCGCGGGATGTTTGTAAACGTAGTAGAAAACAAAAAAAATCGCCCTACGATCACCCAGGAACAATATGAAGATGCATAGCGGGTTGCAATCAACGATCGTTACCGACTCCGGGAGTGCAGCGGGAGTAGACGAGTCGGTGTAGATCATACTTGAAGTCCCTCGAACGTTGATGACGATCCCGCGAACCGCCCACGAACGATCCCTCGAACAGAAGATCGAAAGCACGACTCTCTACTTGGTTGCAAGCGTACGATCTTCAAGATACGGCAGCGCTTCATCGTCCAGAGCTAATCATTGCCCGAGAATTAGAGGGAGGAGATTAGAACCACACATGACTTCTAACTATGAGTATTAGAGGTGGCTAGGGCTCACTCTAATTAGTCAACTAGGGACAACTAGAACATGCACTAGATCAACTAGAGGAGGCTCCAAAACTTGTGTATCAATAGGGTGGAAAATCTCTAGTATATATAGGTTAGAGGGCGGGAGAGGGCAGCCACCAAGGAGCCCTTGGGGATCCGGCCATAAGGGGAGGAGTAGGACTCCTCCTCAAGTCCAATTCGGCCCCCTATAAGGAAGGGGGGGCGGGCGCGCCTTCCTACTTGGGCCCTTGTGGCCCAAGTTGTCTTCCACCTCTTGGCCTTTTGAGGCCCATTGATATTTAAATTAAATATAAAATATTCTAAACATTTTCAGAGCATTATATATATAATATAACATATTCGAAAACATTCTCCACATATATATAATTAATCAGTAATACCCGGTATTACTCGATATTCACCGAAACCCTTCCGGTGACCCCGAAACGCTTCTGGAACCTCTCGGAACTATTTTGGATATTAATGAAACAATTCCACAAATATATTCTCATCACTCCCGTCCTACTAACACTCAACATATTGTGATTACCTTAGGCTTGTGACCCCGTAGGTTCGGTAAACCATAGACATGAACGAAACCCATTTGTTCAATGACCGATAGCGGAACTGTGGACATCCATATCAGTCCCTATGATTACACGAATGATATTCGAGTGAACCTTTGGTTATAATGTGACATTCCCTTTGCTTTGCGATACTTTACAAAACTCGGGGTGCATCGGTATCCTTCTGAGTCATCACCATGATCACTATACCATTGCTCCCGTTGCCGGTTTTGTTCTTCTTTCTCGTTAACGTGTTCCAACATCCCCGTGATGTAGTCACCCATGTCTGGGCAGACGATGATGGATGTCCTTACACCGAGAGGGCCCTAATAATATCTCTCCATCATCGGAGGAGCAAATCCCACTCTCGAGCTGTCCGGTCAATTGTCAAAATTTCCTGTGTGCCTGAAAGTTGTCGTTATGATTGACACGTCTCCAACATATCTATAACTTTTGATTGTTCCATACTGTTATATTTTTATTCTTGAATGTTTTACAATCATTTTATAGCAACTTTATATCATTTTTTGGGACTAACCTGTTGACATAGTGCCCAGTGCCAGTTGTTGTTTTTTGCTTGTTTTTACATCACAAAAAATCAATACCAAACGGAGTCCAAACATAGCGAAACTTTTTGGAGAATTTTTCTAGACCAGAAGACACAAGATTGGCCAAAGAAGTACCAGAGGGGTGCCCCGAGGGGGGCACAACACACCTGGGCGCGCCTGGGGGCCCACGCGCGCCCTGGTAGATTGTGCCCACCTCGATGGCCTCCCGCATCGCCTCTTCGCCCTATAAATACCCAAATATTCCAGAAACCCTAGGGGAGTCCACGAAACACAATTCTAGCCGCCGCATGTTCCAGAACCACGAGATCCAATCTAGACACCATCACGGAGGGGTTCATCATCCTCATTGGTGCCTCTCCGATGATGCGTGAGTAGTTCATTATAGACCTACGGGCCCGTAGGCCGTAGCTAGAGGGCTCTCTCTCTCTCTCTCTCTCTCTCTCTCTCTCTCTCTCTCTTCTCAATACAATGGTCCCTTGAAGATCTATTTGATGTAACTCTTTTTGCAGTGTGTTTGTTGGGATCCGATGAGCTTTGAGTTTATAATCAGATCTATTTTGTCCATGAAAGTTATTTGAGTTTTGATCTCTTATATGCATGATTATTTATAGCCTCATATTTCTTCTTCGAATCTTTGGTTTAGTTAGGCCAACTAGATCAATTTTTCTTGCCATGGGAAGAGGTGCTTTGTGATGGGTTCGGTCGTGCGGTGTTCTTTCCCAGTGACAGAAAGGGTAGCAATACACGTATTGATCGTTGCTATTAAGGATAACAAGATGGGGTCTATTTCTACATGAATAGATCTTGTCTACATCATGTCACCGTTCTTATTGCATTACCTCGTTTTTCCATGAACTTAATACACTAGATGCATGCTGGATAGCGGTCGATGTGTGAAGAATAGTAGTAGATGCAGGCAGGAGTCGGTCTACTAATTTTGGATGTGATGCCTATATATTGATCATTACCTGGTTATCGTCATAATTATTTGAGATTCTATCAATTGCCCAACCATATTTTGTTTACCCACCGTGTGTTATTTCTTGAGAAAAACCACTAGTGAAATCTACGGCCCCCGGGACTATTCTTTATCATATTTGCTTTCCGATCTATTATTTGCCTTTGAGATCTATTTCTATTTGCATTTATTTTAAGATCTATTATTCCAAACACCCAAAAAATACTTTGCTGCATATTTTATTTGAGATCTATTTATCCAATCTATCACAATTTTATCCTGTCAACTTGACAATTTTCTACGCCGTTACCCGTAATAGGGATTGACAACCCCTCATAACCGCCGGATTGCAAGTATTTGTTCTTTGTGTGCAGGTACTATTTACATAGTGTTGCTTGGTTCTCCTACTGGATTGATACCTTGGTTTCAGAACTGAGGAAAATACCTACGGTAGCTGTGCTGCATCATCCCTTTCTCTTTGGAAAAATACCGACGTAGTTCAAGCGACATCAATGATCACCTTATTACAGATGGTGTCTGAGCAACCCCAAAGTCCATCGTCTGGTAGGAAGTGATCGAGACACTCTCATGGTCCGAGGAACTAAAACACATGCTAACACTTCGCGTTATAATAGATGATTTCAGACGATATGATCATAAACTATAACAGAGAAGTATTGGGTCGTCGATTCAATATGATTGTTCTTCTAACGTCATACCCTCAATGTTGTTTTAGGACTATCGTTACGATATCTTAAGATCCGAAAAACGTGATCACATGAGCCGGTCTTAGAGGCGAGACCAGGAACCTATTGTTTACCGTTTATCATTTCACACATGCATATGAGTTTTCCACTTAATTGCATATTCCAGAATCATATCAGTTATAGCGTGAAATATAAACTCTTAATTATGAAAGACGAAAATATAATAATATAATATTATTGTCTTTGGGGCATATTTCCAACACGGGAGGCGGCGGCAATCATCGCGGCGGTGGACATCGGCGAGGCGGAGTCAGCATTCTCCGGCGCCCTGTATGGCGCATCAGTCCGGGCGCCGCAACCACACCGTGGTGGACGTCGATGGCTCGTTCCCGGACGGAACTGTCATCGATCTGACGTCCACCGGCACCCAACGGTTTCCGAGCTCTGACGAGGAAGAGTAGGGCATGGGAGACGGCGGCGCCTTGAGTCCTGTGAGCCGGTTCGTGTCCCATGTTCTACTCTACCTTGCCGGCAACCGGACCAACACTCTGAGGGGCGCAGTCAGCCACCGAACATGGCCACGGCGGAGCTGGGTGGGCGGGGAGCAGAACCGGACGAAGCTCCGCTCAAAGATCGTTGTGTTGCATGTAATAATATAGATTTGAGGCTTCTAATTTGAGGTATCCGGATGTGGATTGCATTTTTAAAGGCGTGACCGGTCACTGTCCGCGGACACGCCTGGTGTTTTAGGGTTTGGATTTGCAAGTCTGGCTGTAGATGCTCTAATAACTGGGCGCGTGTGCGGGCGTTTGAGGGATCGGGTTTGCCAAATCCGGTTGTAGATGCTCTAATAACCCTCTTAAGACCTTGTTACCCTTCTTTATTAATGAGATGAGGCAAAGTTTTTGCCTCGTTTCCAAAAAAAATTGTGGCTGCACTGCATCGAGAGTTTGAAGCATTTCTCCAAACTGTCGATGGGGTGACAGACTTAAAAAATCTCATTTCTAAAAGGCCGAAGGGTACAACCTGTTTGCTAGTAGTAGTAATTCTTATCTTCATGGAGAAAGAGCTCTTCCTTTTAGAAGGCCAGTCACAGCTGGCAATCTTATCATTTCTCATATGAGATACAATTCGAAACTGCTGTGCGGACGACGCACAGCCTGCACGACAGGGAAACGATGGCTAATCCATCCGTTGGCCCCACTTTAGTCATATGCATGGACGGCTTGATTTAGTTGTCATGCACAAATGGTCTCCAAAACATCGTCTGCATAGCAGCACTCGATACAATTTCAGGTTCCTCTGGTGCAGATTTTTTCTCTCTCTGTACAGAAGTACATGCTTCCTTTCTACAAGTATGCTTTACACGAACTTCAACTTTGGCCGCTCACAATTCCAGCGGCTTTAACATCAAAACTTTCCATAAGAGAGTCAACAGCAGCGAAAAAATCGACACAAAATAGTAGCCTACATCACCTCTGTAATAGTGGGCAAAGGTCTTTACATTGATCAAACACACACATCCGCTGACCAGCAAACAATTGCCTGGACCTCCAAGCAGTGGCAGTTGCTCAGCAGTCGATGCTGCTGCAGGCTCCGGTGGCGACGGTCTCGGCACCGGTGATAAAGGGATCGATCTTGACCCAGAGGAGGGAGAAGACCGAGGCCAGCAGGACGGACCAGAGGATGACGATGGTGGGAGTCCGGTTCTGGCGGCCCATGAGACCCTTGAGGAACGGGTACAAGTGCATAATCACCCACATGGCGAAGAACACCTTGCCGAAGAGCGGCCCCCATGACTCGTAGCCGCTGTTGAGCGCGTCCGAGAACCCGGCCACCACGCCGACCAGGTTGAGCACCAGGATCGTCGTGGGCGGGATCAGCACCGTCGTCCACTTGAACACATACAGCTCAGCGAAATCGCCGTCCTCCGCGGCCTTGCTCGTGACCGTGAAGTTGGTGTCCAGCCCGATGACCATCTTGAGGATACCCTGGAACACGGCAAAGAGATGAGCAGACACGCCACCGATGACCCAGAACTGCTCGTTGCGCCACCAGTCCTCAATGCCAATGCCGCTCCACCGCAGCTCCAAGACGCTTGTCAGGATGATGGAGGTGAAGAGGCCAAGAAACCATATCGTCGCGGCGTTGGAGAGCTATATTGACAGCAAGTGAACAATGTTATCGTTGCTAAACAGTGATAGTTATCAGAGTTCAATGCGAATGTATATATGTGTCTTGAGAAATCTTACAATGGGAATGATGAATTTGCCGGTGAGCAAGCAAATGGCAGGCAGGCAGCAGTATGCGACAAGAGGAACAGAGGTGAAGGGGTAGACGATGGTGTTGATGTAGGACAGCCTCTGGAGCCATCTCAGACGGCCACCGCCATAGCCATACCACAGCGGGCAATGTCGGCTGAAGAAGATCTCGACAGAACCGAGAGCCCACCGAAGGACCTGGTGCAAACGATCGGAAAGGTTGATTGGGGCCGATCCCTTGAATGCGGGTCTTATCGGCATGCAGTAGATGGATCGCCACCCACGGCAATGCATCTTAAACCCAGTCAGAATATCCTCTGTAACTGAACCATAGATCCAACCAAGCTGACAAAAAGGCAGAAACAGGCAGTCATGCCTTAGTGAACAGAGCAAACTAACTCGAGGCGTCGTCAAGTAATTCGACATAAGCATAGACACTGAAGAGCAAGAGCTAACCTCTTTTCCCCATTCAGTTTTCTCTTCATATCCACAACTAATGACATGAATGGCTTCTTTAATCAGTGTAGAAGGGTCTACAGACTCAGGAACACCCCCATTCTCCATAAGAGTTGATTCGATGAATACCGAAGACTGCCCAAACGACTTCTCGAAGCTCATCTGGGAGATAAGCATGGACCGCTCATACTCGTCGTAGTCTGCAGAAGCAACCAATGTTACAAAAACACAATTCTGAAGATTTAGAACGTTTTATTCCACATAGTTCGTGCACTTACTGTCAATTTCCCGTAGATTGAAAATGGCAGACTCAAGGTCTTCTCGTCTGGAGTCTCTGTGCATTTCTTTCTCAGTTTTTTCAACCTTTTTCTTAGGACAGCAGCAGCAGCAGAATGAACAAGCCGAAGATTTTGGAAGGGCAGGCAGAGATGGTGGCCCATAACCGTAGAGTGCTTGCCTATAGAAACAACAACCAGTTCCCACATAAACCGGCCCTTGGATGCCATCAAGCCCTTTCATGTTAACCTGTGCATGATAAGTATGAACATATAAGTTGGGTAAAGATACTTAAATGGAATACACATCAGTGGCATAATGCTTACATCAAAGAACACGACGTTCCTATTGGCATAACGATCGCTGCGATCAATCCCATCGAATCTCTGTGGGAACTGAACATAGCAGACATCTCTACCAACAGAAGGGTCCATCATGAAGCACATTGCTTCACGCACAGCTTTGCTGTTGTTAACATAGTGATCGCAGTCAAGGTTAAGAATGTAGGGAGCATTTGTCAGAACAGCAGACACTCGGACCTGCCAAATTAGATAATTATTCAGTAACCTTGTATCCAAGCGAATTTTGTCAAAATAGACAATAAATGAGATAATTCTCTCTAAAAAGGATTTACCAGAGCATTCATAGCCCCTGCCTTCTTGTGGTGTTGATACCCTGGTCTTTTCTCTCTTGAAACATATACTAGCCGAGGAAGCTCATTTCCATCGTAGTCGCGAGCACCGGTCTCACCAAGGAAAACCTGCAACCAGAAGTCAGAAATACGATAAGGGTAAGTTTCAACAAGGCGCTATCATCCACAAGGTAACTATTCGTTGGCTTTCTTGGAAGGATCAGCAAGCATCATATTAGAGAAGCATCAATTCTGCAAACCACGACTTCGCTCTTAACCATGTAAGTGGAACCTGATCTCATGTAAGTTCAGCTTCAATGAGGACATTTGAGACAATGGTAACTAATTGTATGCTGAACAATAAATGACTGATTTAAGACACAATGCCCTGGAAAATTAACTACCTGATAGATCCTGATCTTTTTTGTAGAGGTTATAAATCATGAACATTTCGTTATGTCTTAATATCTTATAAGAGGTTAAAGAAAGTTAGCACTTTGCCGTTGCTTATATCTTAATATAAAACTTCATTATTATGACATGTATAAACTTCAATACGAGGTAAGAACTTCCAGTTGCTGTCAAAGATCGCCTTATATGTTATTAAAAAACGATTGAACCCATAACATTTCCTGGATTGATCTTTCAATAGTGAAAAGCAAGTTACCTGAATCATGCCGGGGTGGTCACGAGAGTTGTTCCCAGGCCATGGTGTCCCATCCTGCATGACCCAGCCTTCCTCCGGTGTCTTTTGAGCCTTGGCAACCAAAGCATTTATCCTTACCTTGAACTCTTCATAATCTCTCTGCACGAAACACAATGCTTATTTACATGACTAACAGCAAAACAAAACTGCCAAAATAAAGGACATTGTCAAACTGTCCAATAGAAATATACCTTCATAGCCCTACGCTCCTTGACGAAAGACGGGTGTATTTTATCCTTTAAGTAGTCAATCTTCTGTGAGAAGTAGAACTCAGGGGTTCGTGGCTCAATGGAGAACTTCTTGCAAAATGGAACCCATCTCCTTGCAAATTCCGCAGTTTCAGCAAGTGATTCAAACGTGAGCATGGCAGCTCCGTCGTCAGAGACGTAGCACGAAATTTTCTCAACAGGATAGTCCACCGCAAGAATGGACAGCACAGTGTTCGCAGTGATTAGTGGAGGCTCTTTCAATGGATCCACTGTACTGACAAAGAAATCCACAGGTGCTAACCCAGAATCTTCCCCATCTCCATATCTGTAACATGCATGGATTATGTAATTCAGTACAAACAATGCTTACTGATATATAAACAGTTTTAGTGGTACTACTACCGAGCATACCGTGCAATCAGCCTATCGACGTAAGTCTCTCGGTTGACAGGACACCACTTGGGAAATTGATCCAAGATCCAGGAGAAACCGAACCAGATCTCACATATGACTGAAGTCAGCCAGAGACCAAAGGCACTGTCGACAGGGTTGGTGATACGGTAGTGGAAGAAGAGCCCGAGAACAACTAGCCGCATAATGATGACTGCCCTGTAAGGTGTGAGCTTGTTCTTCGATATAGGGATGATCCGGGAAAGTGGCTCATACGCATCTGTCAAACTGCAAAATCGTTTGGTGTGTAACAATAAATTGTCAGCATATTAAAATTAAAACACTTGAATTATATGAACCAACCAACTCACCCAAAATCCTAAGCTAATGAGGGAAGGTGACACTATGCATTTCAACAAAACACCATGTCATTTTATAATGTAGCAGAGGTGAAGCTCAAAAAGGTCTTGAACTAAGCCAGGGGAGAGTATAATAGCAGAAAAGTTAAACATATTAAATGGACAACTTAGGAAGATCCTGATGTTAAGATGTATAAACAAGGTGTGGTTAATGGTTATAGGCCAACTTAAGCAACAAATTGTGTGACTAAGGTGTAAATGAAGCATGTTAATGAGATATGAAATGTGAATACAATATCACATCTCCAGATTAGTTTAAGCTATTTTCCCCAGTACATGGGAAATATAGAAGTTTGTATATGGATCTGGTAAGATAGCAATCACATGAGACCTTAAGGTCAATTTCAAATATAACTGGCATCTAGCTCATCTAAAAAAATTTGGTGTGAATCAGCTAACTATATATGATTATACCTATAAAAATGGTGAACCAGAGATTTACAGATATTCATTTGTTAGGAGACATCGATACATATATACAAGTAGAAGCTCTAGAGTAATCATTTTAAGGATGAATAAATGGATGCGTAATTCATACTCCTTTTCTTCCATGATCTGTTCTTCCACAGGCGGAACTTGTGCTTTAGCCGCAGCCTTTTTCGCTGAGGCTTTCTTCTCATTCTTCTTCTCCTTCCAACTATCAACCCTGTTCTTCCAGATGGGCTTCCCGGATTCGTCATTCAACTCTTCAAATCCAGAGTGAGTGAAAAAAATTCAGTACTCAAGCGACATCAGAGTAAGGTAAAAAGCCCAAGCAGTATGCCTACCACTCCCAACTCCAGACATGCTGCTAAGGGTCCTGGCATGACTTACTACATCCTGTTGCACCAAAATCACATCCAACATTGTCAGAACTGTAGGAAATTCCCCTTCCTTGAGGGGTGTGTGTTCAGCTGATCTACACAAAACCGAACAGTTGCACGAACAAATGACTTCACCTGGCGATCGCTGAGTTGGTTCGCCATTGTGACCCGCCCACGCAGGCCCTCGGCGACGAGCTGGTCCTCCACCGCCGCCTCCTCCTCCTCCTCCACGGCGCTCCCCTTGCCATGCGCTGGAACAGAGGGCAAACCCGTCAGCGCAAACCCCCTCGCTGGAGTGAAAAAGCCTCTATCAAGGAAAACGGACCTGGGTCGGAGACGGCGTACTCCCCGCCGCAGCGCGCGCAGGCGGCGCGGCCCTCGGCGACGTCCTCGTCGAGGCACGCCTTGCAGAGCGCGTAGCTGCAGGCGCGGCAGGCGGCGTGCGCGTCGTCCCCGCAGGCCGCGCAGGGAGGATGGGCCCCCGGCTCCATCGCGGCTCCTCCTCGTCGGGGCGCGCACTGCTACTACTCACCCCTCCTCGCCGGCGCGCGGGCGGGCGGAGCGGCAGTGGCCGGAAGGGTGGGGAGTGGAGTGGAAGAGAGAGGGAGGGATAGGCTCAGCGTGCCGGAGGTTGGATGCGTGGTGATATAGCCACGGCCGCGCGGTGGCGTGGCGCTGGCAGGCGGTGGGTGGGGTTGGGGCGTCGGCATCGCATCGGCGGGTGGATGGAAAGAATGGAAGCAAAGGGTTGGGCGCCTGAGCGGGCAGGGGAGGGGCGCAGAGGCGGGGCGGCGTGCGGCAGGTGTTTTTCGCGGGAGGGAGGGAGGGGGGATTTTGCGGGGTTTGGAAGCGAAGGTGACAGGCGATTGGGCGGGGCGTAACCTGCAAGGCGGGCGGGTCGGAGGTCGGGGGCAGGTTGGTGGTGTGCTCGGTGTCGTCGGTGCGGGGCCCGGGGCGAGGTGAGAGCAAGAAGGGATCGCTCGCGCTGCGGCGTCGCTTTTGACAGCACGTTTTCTAACTCGCGACCGACGCGACGGCGAAGGGCGAGGAGGGAGGGGGAGTCGTGCTATGCGTTGGACGAAATTGGAGGCAAATTGCAGATGCGCACGCACCTGCAGGCCCAGCATCAGCATCGATCATCCGCGTTGATTCTGCACTCGTTTGCACCCGAAAATTGCTACTCCCCTGTCCGAAAAATCTTGTCTCAAGCTTGTCTATTAAATGGATGTATCTAGCACTAACTTGGTGCTAAATACATTGATTTGAGGGACAAGCTTTTCCGGACGGAGGAAATAAAAATCAGAGATGAACTTTGTATGCTATGAATGTGTATGAATATAGTACAATTTAATATACAGATACTTGGTACTTAATGTTCATTTCGCTCCCGTTGGACTACACACTGGACCTTACATGTTACCTCTTTCCTTCATGTTCATCTTCTTCGTCTGGACCGGCGGCGCACGGCTGCTTCGACGTGTTCCAGAACTACACTGTCGGAGATCTTGCGGATGGATATCTGGATCGGATAGAATCCGGTCGTTGATACGTCTCCAACATATCTATCTTTTAAAAGCATGTTTTCTCTTGTTTTGATCTTTAATTTGCATGATTTGAATGAAATTAACCCGAACTGACACTACTGTCAGCAGAATTACCTTGGTGTTGTTTTTTGCAGAAAAAAAAGTTCTAAAAAATTAGACGGAATTTTACGGAGAATTGTTTTGAAATATATAAAAATACTGGCGTAAAGAACTACCAGAGTGGGGTCACCAAAGAGCCCCAAGCTCAGGGGGTGTGCCATCTTGAGCTTGTCGGGTTCTCGAGCCTCCGTTTGCCTTAACTCGAAGTCCCTAAATACTGTCTTCCTGAGAAAAAAACCAGAGAGAAAGTTTCATCGCGTTTTATGATACGGAGCTGCCACCACCTCCTGTTTTTCATCGGGAGGGCTGATCTGAAGTCCATTCGAGGCCCCGCAGAGGGTGTTTGTCACCGTCATCATCACAATCCTTCTTCATCAACAACCTCGTGATGCTCACCACCGAGAGTGAGCAATTTCATTGCAGGCATACTAGAGATAGATGGAGATGGATGTGTTTTGTCATGTAATCAAGTCAATTTGTTAGGGTTTAATCCCTAGTATCCACTATGTTCTGATATTGATGTTGGTATGACTTTGCTATTCTTAATGCTTGTCACTAGGGCCCAAGTGCCATGATTTCATATCTGAACCTACTATATTTTTATGAATATATTTGAGTTCTTGATCCTATCTTTTAAGTTATATGCGACTGTTATTGTTCTAAACCGTAGACCCCAAGGTGACAATAATTGGGATACTCTCCGGGGATGGCTGTAATTTGAGGAGTTCATGTATTCACTTCGTGTTAATACTTTATTCCGGTTCTCTATTAAAAGGAGCGCCTTAATTACCCTTAGTTTCCATGAGGACCCTACTATCGCGGGAGGGTAGGACAAAAGATGTCGTCCAAGTTTTTACCGCAAGCATATATGACTATATATGGACTACATGCCTACATATGATTGGTGAATTAGAGCTATTGTGTATCACTCTCGATTGTGACTGTTACATGATGAATGTTATCCAAATATCCATTGCTACTCCATGCCTACGCCTTTCATAATATTGCCTTTCCTCATATCACTATTACTGTTGTTGTTTCAATTACTACAAAACTGCTACTACTGTTTTTGTTACTGTCACTATTGCTACTACTGTTTCCACTGTTATCATATTACTATGCTGCAAAGAAGTGATTCTCAAGTGTGGTTGAATTAACAACTCAACTTCTAAGGCTTATAAATATTCTTTGGCCCCCCTTGTGTCGAATCAATAAATTTGAGTGAAATACTACCTTCGAAAACTATTGTGATCCCCTATACTTGTGGGTCATCAAGACTATTTTCTGGTGCCGTTGTCGGGGAGCATATCTCTATTTATTAAGTTCACTTGGGAGTTGAATATCTGCTGCAATTTATATTCACTATGAAGAATCTGAAAGACTCTAAGACCAAGATCATGACCTCTAAGACGAGGGGAGGTAAGGAATTACCAACTCGATCCACACTTGATTAACCTTCTATTTTAAGTCAGCTTGCGCACCACCAGCTGCTATTCAATCTGATATGTCACAAGTAATTGATAACAGTTCTAATGTTGATGATACTCATGATGATGCTTCTACTTTGTTTGATAAATCTGTGCCACTTGTTGAATTACTTGATGCTCATATTGCTAAAGCTAAAGAATCTGAAATTATTGAAAACTATGAATCACCTGTTACACCTAGTACTCCTATTAGAACTAAGAGGCTTGATATTCCTGGAGGTTACACTATTGATGAGGAGATTAATAGAGAATTGCTTGCTTGTAAAAATAGGGAGAATTTGCATATTTAATTATTAAGCTGAAAGACAAGGCCATGAACCAAATGATGAAATATGATCCTAAATTTGCAACTTCGCCTATTTTTGTTAGCGATAAGGATTATGAATTATCCATTGATCCTTAACTTATTACTTTGGTAGAATCCTATCCTTTTCATGGTTATAAATCTAAAACTGTTGTTGCACATCTCAGTAAATTGAATGATATTGCCACCCTATTTCCTCAAGAGAAAAAGATATGCTATTATTACATTCTTAAACTGTTTCTCATTAAAGGGTGATGCTGAAATTTGGTTTAATAATCTTGCTCCTGGTTGTGTGCGTAGTCCCATGATATGATTTACTACTTCACTGAAAAATATTTTCCTGCTCATAAGAAACAAGTTGCCTTACAGGAAATATATAACTTTGTGCAAATTGAGGAAGAGTATCTCCCTTAAGCTTGGGGGAGGCCCCTCCAATTATTAAATGCTTTGCCTGATCACCCTCTTTAGAAAAATGAAATACTTGATATCTTTTATAACAGACAAATAGATACTTCTAGGGACTACCTAGATAGTTGTGTTGGTTGTGTTTTAAGGGAAATGACAGTTGAGCAAACTCAGGAATTACTGAATAACTTATTAAGAAATGCTGATGATTGGACACTTCCTGAACCACCTCCTAAGACACTCCGAAGAAAAGAGGTATTCTATTCCTCAATCCAGAAGATATGCAAGAAGTCAAGAAATCCATGAGACAGGAAGGTATTAAATCTGAAGATGTTAAGAATCTACCACCTATTGAAGAAATGCATGGACTCGATATCCCGACACAGGTAGTAGAGGTATACTCTCTTTATAGGTTTGACGAGGGTGATATTCCTTAGAATAAATCTCCAAATCAGTGCTTAGATGAACTTGATAATTTTATCGTTAAACAAGAAAACTTCAATGTGCAAATACGTGATCAACTGAAATGAAGGGGCGAAGCGATGATCCGGGAATATTCGCCATTGTGGTTAAAGCTCTGAGAGCAACAATGGAAGAGGAGATTGCACAAAGACAAAATAGAAGCAGAGGAGATGAGAAAGAAGTTTTTCACCCCAGCTTTATATGTGTGACAATTAGACATACCACGATGGGACGTTTAGAGTCCCTAGAGACTATGCATGTTTCCCAGGCTTCGTACCTTGCATGCGTATGCGGATCGAGGGAAAGAAATTTAAATACCACTAAAAGAGGAATTCGGGGCCCACTATAACTCCCCCTATTGGGAATGCCAAAGTGAGGGGCTAGGAAATTGCCAGAAAGTCATCAGAGGAACCTTGGAAAGGTATGCTTCGCCTATAAGCAATCTAGTTTGACATAAAAGACTTTGGACCTAGACAGGGTTTCATCGAGAAAATTGGAATATCAAGAACTCGCCTACGAAGCCGAAGACCGAATAAAGAACCGCCACGCCGAGAATAAGACATCTTCGACTTGAAGACTACTTCAGGGGCTACTGGCAGTGTCCTGGATTAGGGGGTACTTATCATGTCGGCCTGCCATTCATGGACTGGACCGAGGACCCACTAATAACCGACGAATGAGCCATGTTTACTTTGATCCTTGGCGTACTCAAGATGGAATCTACCAAAGACTTGGCGCAGACTTCAAGGCAAATATTCGGCATGTTATCTCTAGATGCAACCGACCATGTGTAACCCTAGGTACTGCCCGAGCACTATATAAGCCCAGGGGTTTAGTACATAGAGACAGGTTAGATTCATTCATACGATCTCAAGGTAGATCATCATGTACTTTGTACCCCCTCCACAATCAATACAATACAAGCACGACGTAGGGTTTTACCTCTTCGAGAGGGCCCGAACCTGGGTAAATTACTAAATACTGTGTCTCTCTACTTCCTATTACCATCAAGCCGAGATCCCCAGCTCAGGACCCCCTACCTGAGATCTGCCGTATTTAGCTCCGGCAGTTGGTACGGTTGATCTGAAGTTTACTTCAGGAAGGATCATGCATCTAAAGAACATGCAGCATGTCCCCGCCATCTGTTCCGTTTGGGATTTTCCCTGAAGAGGAAGGGTGACGCAATATAGTAGGGGATAGTATTGAAGGAAATATGCCCTAGAGGCAATAATAAAGTTGCTATTTTATATTTCCTTATATCATGATAAATGTTTATTATTCATGCTAGAATTGTATTAATTAATCGGAAACTTGATACATGTGTGGATACATAGACAAAACACTATGTCCCTAGTAAGCCTATACTAGACTAGCTCGTTACAAAGATGGTTAAGTTTCCTAAACCATAGACATGTGTTGTCATTTGATGAATGGGATCACATCATTAGGAGAATGATGTGATGGACAAGACCCATCCGTTAGCTTAGGATGTTGATCGTTCATTTTTATTGCTATTGCTTTTTTCGTGTCATATACATATTCCTTTAACTATGAGATTATGCAACTCCTAGATACCGGAGGAATACTTTGTGCGCTATCAAACGTCACAAGTAAGTGGGTGATTATAAAGATGCTCTACAGGTATCTCCGAATGTGTTTGTTGGGTTGGCATAGATAGAGATTAGGATTTGTCACTCTGAGTATCGGAGAGGTATCTCTGGGCCCTCTCGGTAATGCACATCATGATAAGCCTTGCAAGCAATGTGACTAATGAGTTGGTTGCGAGATGATGCATTACGGAACGAGTAAAGAGACTTGCCGGTAACGAGATTGAACTAGGTATGAAGATACCGAAGATCGAATCTTGGGCAAGTAACATACCGATGACAAAAGGAATAGCGTATGTTGTCATTACGGTTTGACCGATAAAGATCTTCGTAGAATATGTAGGAACCAATATGAGCATCCAGGTTCCGCTATTGGTTATTGACCAGAGAGGTATCTCGGTCATGTCTACATAGTTCTCGAACCCGTAGGGTCCGCACACTTAACGTTCGATGACGATTTTGTATTATATGAGTTATGTGATTTGGTGACCGAATGTTGTTCGGAGTCCTGGATGAGATCATGGACATGACTAGGAGTCTTGAAATGGTCGATAGGTAAAGATTCATATATAGGACGATAGTATTCGGACACCGGAAGTGTTCTGGGGGTATGGGGTACGTATCGGGTCATCGGAAGGGGTTCTGGGCAACCCCCGGCAAGCTATATGGGCCTAATGGGCCAAGAGGGGAAACACACCAGCCACAAAGGGGGCTTGTGCACCCCCCAATTTGGGCTGGCCAAATTGGAGAAGGAAAGGAAAAAGGGAATAGGATTCCCCCTTTCCCCTCTTCCCTTCCTACTCCGAATAGGAATAGGAAAGGGGGGAGGCCGAATTGGGAGGACCCCAAGTAGGATTCCTCCTACTTGGGGCGCCCCCTTGGCTGCCTCTCCTCCCCTCAAACCTATATATATGAGGGGGGGGGGCACTGCTAGAACACACAACAAACATTGTTAGCCATGTGCAGCGCCCCTGCACAGTTTACGCCTCCGGTCATATTCACGTAGTGCTTAGGTGAAGCCCTGCGCGGATCACTTCACCATCACCGTCACCACACCGTCGTGCTACTTTGCTAGATCAAGAGTTCGAGGGACGTCATCGAGCTGAACGTGTGCAGAACTCGGAGGTGCCGTACGTTCGGTGCTCGATCGGTCGGAACGAGAAGAAGTTCGACTACATCAACCGTGTTGTCAAATGCTTCCGCTTTCGGTCTACGAGGGTACGTGGACACACTCTCCCCCTCTCGTTGCTATGCATCTCCTAGATAGATCTTGCGTGAGCGTAGGAATTATTTTGAAATTGCATGCTACGTTTCCCAACAGTGGCATCCGAGCCAGGTCTATGCGTAGATGATATGCACGAGTAGAACACAAAGAGTTGTGGGCGGTGATCGTCATACTGCTTACCACCAATGTCTTATTTTGATTCGGCGGTATTGTTGGATGAAGCGACCCGGACCAACCTTACATGACCATGTTCATGAGACTGGTTCCACCGACATACATGCAACTAGTTTTGCATAAAGGTGGCTGGCGGATGTCCGTTTCTCCAACTTAAGTTGAATCGAATTTGACTGCAGCCGGTCCTTGTTGAAGGTTAAAACAACAAACTTGATAAATCACCGTTGTCGTTTTGATGCGTAGGTAAGAACTGTTCTTGCTAGAATCCCGTAGCAGCCACGTAAAACCTGCAACAACAAAGTGGAGGACGTCTAACTTGTTTTTGCAGGGCATGTTGTGATGTGATATGGTCAAGACATGATGTGATATACGTTATTGTATGAGATAATCATGTTTTGTAGAAGTTATCGGCAACTGGCAGGAGCCTTATGGTTGTCGCTTTATTGTATGGAATGCAAACACCATGTAATTGCTTTTATTTATCACTATGCGTTAGCGATAGTTGTAGAAGCAATAGTTGGCGAGACGACAACAACGCTACGATGGAGATCAAGGTGTCAAGCCGGTGATGATGGAAATCATGACGGTGCTTTGGAGATGGAGATCAAAGGCACAAGATGAGGATGGCCATATCATGTCACATATTTTGATTGCATGTGATGTTTATCTTTTATGCATCTTACTTTGCTTAGTACGGTGGTAGCATTATAAGATGATACCTTACTGAAATTTCAAGGTATAAGTGTTCGCCCTGAGTATGCACCGTTGCGACAGTTCGTCGTGCCAAGACACCACGTGATGATCGGCTGTGATAAGCTCTACGTTCACATACAACAGGTGCAAGACAGTTTTGTACATGCGGAATACTCGGGTTAAACTTGACGAGCCTAGCATGTACAGACATGGCCTCGGAATACTGGAGACCGAAAGGTCGAACGTGAATCATATAGTAGATATGATCAACATAGAGACGTTCACCATTGAAGACTACTCCATCTCACGTGATGATCGGACATGGTTTAGTTGATATGGATATGACTTGAGGGATGTCTATCTAAGTGGGAGTTCTTAAGTAATATGATTAATTGAACTTAATTTATCATGAACTTAGTCCTGATAGTATTTGCATATCTATGTTATAGATCAATAGCTCGCGTATAGCTCCCCTATTTTATTAGTGTTCGTAGTAACCCCTAGATATTTTATATCGGTTCAGTTGCTAAGATTTGTAACTCGAAACAGGAGTTGCAAAACGAACAGATACTAGTTAAGGTCGAGGTGACAATGTGTGTTGGAAGTGATTCCAATGTTGAAAATATCATCATCACACACTCCCTTTACCTTCGGGATTAGTGTTGAACCTAAAATAAATGTTATTTGGTGTTTGCGTTGAGCATGAATATGATTGGATCATGTTTATTGCAATACTGTAATTCATTTAATTCGAAGAATAATTGTTGTTCTATTTACATGAATAAAACCTTCTATGGTCATACACTCAATATAAATGGTTTATTGAATCTCGATTGTAGTGATACACATATTCATAATGTAGATGCCAAAAGATGCAAAGTTAAATAATGATAGTGCAACATAGTTGTGGCACTGCCGTTTTGGTCATATTGGTGTAAAACGCATGAAGAAACTCCATGCAGATGGACTTTTGGAATCACTTGATTATGAATCATTTGATACTTGCAAAGCATGCCTCAAGGGCAAGATGACTAAAACTCCGTTCTCCGGAACAATGGAGCGAGCTAATGACTTATGGAAATAATGCATATCGATGTATGCGGTCCAATGAGTGTTGAGGTTCGCGGCGGGTATCGTTATTTTCTGACCTTCACAGATGATTTGAGCAAATATAGGTATATATCTACTTAATGAAACACAAGTCTGAAACATTTGAAAAGTTCAGAGAATTTCAGAGTGAAGCGGAGAACCATCGTAACAAGAAAATAGAGTTTCTACGATCTGATCGCGGAGGCAATTATTTGAGTTACGAGTTTGGCCTTCATTTAAAACAATGCGGAATAGTTTCATAACTCACGCCACCTGGAACACCATAGCGTAATGGTGTGTCCGAATGTCGCAACCATACTTTATTAGATATGGTGCGATCTATGATGTCTCTTACCGATTTACCACCATCATTTTGGGGTTATGCATTAGAGACAACTACATTCACGTTATATAGGGCACCTTCTAAATCCGTTGAGATGACACCGTATGAACTGTGGTTTGGCAAGTAACCTAAGCTGTCGTTTCTTAAAGTTTAGGGTTGCGATGCTTATGTGAAAAAGCTTCAACCTGATAAGCTCGAACCCAAATCGAAGAAATGAGTCTTCATAAGATACCCAAAAGAAACTGTTGGGTATACCTTCTATCATAGATCCGAATGCAAGATCTTTGTTGCTAAGAATGGATCCATTCTAGAGAAGGAGTTTTCTCGAAAGGAGTGAGTGGGAGGAAAGTAGAACTTGATGAGGTAATTGTACCTTCTCTCGAATTGGAAAGCAGCTCATCACAGAGAAACCATTCCAGTGATGCCTACACCAACTAGAGAGGAAGCTAATGATAACCCACAAGTATAGGGGATCGCAACAGTTTTCGAGGGTAGAGTATTCAACCCAAATTTATAGATTCGACACAAGGGGAGCCAAAGAATATTTGATGGTATTAGCAGCTGAGTTATCAATTCAACCACACCTAGAGATTAATTATCTGCAGCAAAGTGACCAATAGCAAAGTAATATGATAGTTTTGATAATAGTAGTAGCAGTAGCGGTAACGGTAACAGTGATAGCAGTAATTTTGTAGCAAGTGTAATAGTGATGATAGCAGTAGTAACTTAGCAAGAACAATATATGATAAATTTGTAGGCATTGGATTGGTGACTTGTTGGATGATATTCATCATGAGACAGTTATAACCTAGGGAGATACGACACTATCTCCAGTTCGTCAATATAATGTAGGCATGTATTCCATAAATAGTCATATGTGCTTATGGAAAGAACTTGCATCACATATTTTGTCCTACCCTCCTGTGGCAGCGGGGTCCTATTAGAAACTAAGGGATATTAAGGCCTCCTTTTAATAGAGAACCGTAACAAAGCATTAACACATAGTGAATACATGAACTCCTCAAACTACGGTCATCACCAGGAGTGGTCCCGACTATTGTCACTCCGGGGTTTGATGTCGCTTGAAGCTACGTCGGTATTTCCCCAAAGAGGAAGGGATGATGCAGCACATCGGTGGTAGGTATTTCCCTCAGATATCAAACCAAGGTTATCGAACCAGTAGGAGAACCAAGCAACACAACGTAAACATCCCATGCACACAAATAACAACCACTCGCACCCCGATGTGTTAAAGGGGTTGCCAACTCCTTTCGGGGTACGGCGCCAGGAACGATGCGTGGACGGGAGAAAATTGTAATAGATTAAATAAATAGATCACAAATAAATAAAAGTGCAGCAAGATATTTTTGTATTTTTGGTTTAATAGATCTGAAAATAAAAGCAAGGAAAAAGTAGATCGCAAGCAAATATATGAAAAAGAATACCCGGGGGGCCGTAGGTTTCACTAGTGGCTTCTCTCGAGAAAAATAGCAAACGGTGGGTAAACAAATTACTACTGGGCAATTGATAGAACCTCAAATAATTATGACGATATCCAGGCAATGATCAATACATAGGCATCACATCCAAGATTAGTAGACCGACTCCTGCCTGCATCTACTACTATTACTCCACACATCGACCGCTATCCAACATGCATCTAGTGTATTAAGTTCATGGAAAAACGGAGTAATGCAATAACAATGATGACATGATGTAGACAAGATCCATTTATCTATATGGCGGTAGATATAGATCTCGTCTTTTTATCCTTAGTAGCAAGGATACATACGTGTCGGTTCCCTTTCTGTCACTGGGATCGAGCACCGTAAGATCGAACCCATTACCGCGCACCTCTTCCCATTCCAAGATAAATAGATCAAGTTGGCCAAACAAAACCCAAATATCGGAGAAGAAATACGAGGCTATAAGATATCATGCATATAAGATATCAAAGAAACTCAAATAACTTTCATGGGTATAAAAAGATATGACTGATCATAAACTCAAAGTTCATCAGATCCCAACAAACACACCGCAAAAAGAGTTACATCATATGGATCTCCAAGAGACCATTGTATTGAGAATTCAGCGAGAGAGAGAGAGAGAAAGCCATCTAGGTACTAACTACGGACCCGAAGGACTACAAGGAACTACTCACGCATCATCGGAGAGGCACCAATGGAGGTGGTGAACCCCATCTGAGATGGTGTCTAGATTGGATCTGGTGGTTCTGGACTCTGCGGCGGCTGGATGAATATTTCGTCGACTGTTCTAGGGTTTCTGGAATATTGGGGTATTTATAGAGCAAAGAGGCGGTCCAGGGGCACCCGAGGTGGGCACAACCCACCAGGACGCGCCTGGGCCTCCTGGCGCGCCCTGATGGGTTGTCCCCTCCTCGGGACTTCCCCAGGTGCAACCAGGGCCCAACTTCTTCCTTCTGGTCCATAAAAAATCTCCGTAAAGTTTAGTGGCATTTGGACTCAGTTTGATAAGGATTTTCTGCAATGTAGAAAACACAGAAAAAACAACAACTCGCACTTGGCACTATGTCAATAGGTTAGTACCAAAAAATGATATAAAATGATTAGAAAACATCCAAGATTGATAATAAAACAGCATGGAACAATAAAAAATTATAGATACGTTGGAGACGTATCAGCATCCCCAAGCTTAACCCCTGCTCGTCCTCGAGTAGGTAAGTGATAAAAACCGAATTTTTGATGTGGAGTGATGTCTATCATGTCATATCATATTCTTTTCTTTATAGCATGGACATTTGGACTTTTTATGTGATTCAAAGCAATAGTCTAGTTTTGACGTAATAATTTAGATACTCAAGCATATCAACAAGCAACCATGTCTTTCAAAATATCAACGCTAAAATAAGTTATCCCTAGCCCATCATGCTCAAACATTGATCCATTCATGAAACATGCTCAAATATTTACTACACCCAATACTTAAGTACGATCATATTGCCTCCTAGTTGGTGCTTTTATAAGATAAGATGGAGACTCAAATTTCAAAAATAAAAATTGCATAAAGTAAAAGAAAGGCCCTTCGCAGAGGGAAGTAGGGATTTGTAGAGGTGCCAGAGCTCAAAGCGAAAAACTTAGAGATAAAAACATTTTGGGAGGTGTATCCATCCCACGAATGAAAACGACTTAGAGTTCCGAACACTTTCCATGCTAGATATGCCATAGGCGGTTCCCAAATAGAAAATAAAGTTTATTCCTTTTTCCACCATACTTTCACTTTCCATGGCTAGCCGTATCCACGTGTGCCCTCCACACCAACACTTTTCCAAGGAATTTATTATTTGACAACATAAAGTAAATTCAATTTTATTTTTTTGCATTTCGGGACTGGGCATCCCTAATGCCTTTGCCTTACTCTCGTGCAATGACAAGTGAATAAACACTCATCTTGAGAATAACACATCTAGAATGGAAAATATTAGCCACCGCTACCATTCCGCGAGCAAAACAAACACACAAAAGAGAAGTTTATTTTGAAAATTAGAGATGGCACATGCAAATTTGCTTAGAATGGCAAAAGAATACCGCATATAGGTAGATATAGTGGACTCATGTGGCAAAACCGGTTTAAGGGATTTCGGATGCACAAGTAGGGGTCATACTTAGTGCAAAATGAAGGCTAGCAAAAGATTGGGAAGCGACCAACCAAGAAACGAATAATCTCATAAGCAAGCATTAAGCATAATTAACACCGAATAATGCACCACAAGTAGGATATAATTTTCATTACATGATTATTGACTTTCGTGCATGCATAGGGAATCACAAACCTTAACACCAATATTCTTACTAGAGCACAATCACATCATCATATCTCAAAACTATTACTAGGAATCAAGTTTATTTTGTCCAATGATCTTCATGAATTTTTTAATTTCTTTATCCTTCTTGGATATCTATCACTTTGGGACTAATTTTCGTGTGTTGCTTTTCATAAGCTCAAACAAATATAAGTGAAGATCATGAACATAACAAATTTTCTTTCTCTCAAAATAATTTAAGTGAAGCAAGAGAGAATTTCTTCAAAATTTTACTAACTCTCAGATAAATCTAAGTGAAGCAAGAGAGCATTTCTTCAAAAATACTAAGCACACCGTGCTAAAAAAGATATAAGTGAAGGACTAGAGCAAGTCCATTGCTCATAAAAATTTAAGTGAAGCATAGAGAGCAATCTAACAAGTCATGACATAATTTTGGATCTCTCAAATAGGTGTGTCCAGAAAGGATTGATGACTTAAAACACAACATAAAACAAGCAAAGACTCATAACATACAAGACACTCCAAGCAAAACACATATTATGTGATGAATAAAAATATAGCCTCAAGTAAAATACCGATGGTCGATAGAAGAAAGAGGGGATGCCACTCGGGGGCATCCCCAAGCTTAGATGGTTGCTCATTCTTGGATAATAGCTTGGAATGCCGGGGCATCCCCAAGCTTAGGCTCTTCCATCCTTCTTTCATCCATCGTAAGATAACCCAAAACTTGAAAACTTCAATCACACAAAACTCAACAAAACCTTCGTGAGATCCGTTAGTGAAAAAACTAAACCACTACTATAATTGTTGTATCAAACCAATTCATATTTTGTTTTTGTATTATATCTATGGTATTGCAAATTTTCTATGGCAAAAAATCATCAAAGAAAACCATAGAGCCATCAAAATAAGCACACAACACAAAGAAAACAAAATCTGTCAAAACAGAACAGTCTGTAGCAATCTGACTTAAATGAAAACTTCTGGAACTCAAAAAATTCTTAAAAAATAGGAAGACCTGAGCAATTTGTATGTTAATCTTATGAAAAAGAATCAGGGCAAAATCTCTTTCTGAATAAGAATTAAAATTAATTTCGTGAGCGCAAAGTTTCTGTCTTTTTCAGCAAGATCAAACAACTATCACCCAAGAAGATCCTATCGGTTCTACTTGGCACAAACACTAATTAAAACACAAAAAACACAATCATAACAATAGCATAATTGTGTTAACACACAAGAACATAAATCAAAAAGAAAAAATAAATTTTATTAATTGGGTTGCCTCCCAACAAGCGCTATAGTTTTACGCCCTTAGCTAGGCATAAGGCAAGGATCTAAGTTTTGCCTTCTGAAGTTTTGGCAACTTTTGTAAGGGTTTTCTCAAACCCGGGAGGCCCTTTACGCTTCCCTAAATTCTCTGGGAAAGAAACCATCTTAAGATCCAAAATATCCAATCGCTTATTGCAAAGAGTAATCAGGGTATTCATGCGATTGATACTACCATTGAGGTGTTTGAGGGGTTCATTATATTTCTGTATTTCAACCATATGTTTATGCAAATCACCAAGTTTGGCCAACATTTGGGCTCCCTCTGGGGTAAAAGGAAACCCCTTCTTTTGGGGTGGAATTCCCAAAATTTCCTCTAAGATTTCATAGGTAGCATTGTGATGTCTACTACACAACCTTCTTCTTGTAGACGTTGTTGGGCCTCCAAGTGCGGAGGTTTGTAGGACAGTAGCAAATTTCCCTCAAGTGGATGACCTAAGGTTTATCAATCCGTGGGAGGCGTAGGATGAAGATGGTCTCTCTCAAACAACCCTGTAACCAATAACAAAGAGTCTCTTGTGTCCCCAACACACCCAATACAATGGTAAATTGTATAGGTGCGCTAGTTCGGCGAAGAGATGGTGATACAAGTGCAATATGGATGGTAGATATAGGTTTTGTAATCTGAAAATATAAAAACAGCAACGTAACTAATGATAAAAGTGAGCGTAAACGGTATTGCAATGCTAGGAAACAAGGCCTAGGGTTCATACTTTCACTAGTGCAAGTTATCTCAACGATAATAACATAATTGGATCATATAACTATCCCTCAACATGCAACAAAGAGTCACTCCAAAGTCACTAATAGAGGGGAACAAATGAAGAGATTATTGCAGGGTATGAAACCAGCTCAAAGTTATCCTTTCTGATCGATCTATTCAAGAGTCCGTAGTAAAATAACACGAAGCAATTCTTTCCGTTCGATCTATCCTAGAGTTCGTACTAGAATAACACCTTAAGACACAAATCAACCAAAACCCTAATGTCACCTAGATACTCCAATGTCACCTCAAGTATCCGTGGGTATGATTATACGATATGCATCACACAATCTCAGATTCATCTATTCAACCAACACAAAGAACTTCAAAGAGTGCCCCAAAGTTTCTACCGGAGAGTCAAGACGAAAACGTGTGCCAACCCCTATGCATAAGTTCACAAGGTCACTGAACCCTCAAGTTGATCACCAAAACATACATCAAGTAGATCACATGAATATCCCATTGTCACCACATATAAGCACATGCAAGACATACATCAAGTGTTCTCAAATCCTTAAAGACTCAATCCGATAAGATAACTTCAAAGGGAAAACTCAATCCATTACAAGAGAGTAAAAGGGGAGAAACATCATAAGATCCAACTATAGTAGCAAAGCTCGCGGTACATCAAGATCGTGCCAAATCAAGAACACGAGAGAGAGAGAGAGAGAGAGAGAGAGAGAGATCAAACACATAGCTACTGGTACATACCCTCAGCCCCGAGGGTGAATGATAACCCACAAGTATAGGGGATCGCAACAGTTTTTGAGGGTAGAGTATTCAACCCAAATTTATTGATTCGACACAAGGGGAGCCAAAGAATATTCTCAAGTATTAGCAGCTGAGTTGTCAATTCAACCACACCTGGATAACTTAGTATCTGCAGCAAAGTATTTAGTAGCAAAGTAGTATGGAAGTAACCGTAACGATAGCAAAGTAATATTTTTGGGTTTTGTAGTGATTGTAACAGCAGCAACGGAAAAGTAAATAAGCGAAGAACAGTATGTGAAAAGCTCGTAGGCATTGGATCGGTGATGGAGAATTATGCCGAATGCACTTCATCATGTAAGAATCATAACATAGGGTGACACAGAACTAGCTCCAATTCATCAATGTAATGTAGGCATGTATTCTTAATATCGTCATACGTGCTTATGGAAAGAACTTGCATGACATCTTTTGTCCTACCCTCCCGTGGAAGCGGGGTCCTAACGGAAACTAAGAGATATTAAGGCCTCCTTTTTAATAGAGTACTGGACCAAAGCATTAACACATAGTGAATACATGTACTCCTCAAACTATGGTCATCACCGGGAGTGGTCCCGATTATTGTCACTTCGGGGTTGCCGGATCATAACACATAGTAGGTGACTATAGACTTGCAAGATAGGATCAAGAACTCACATATATTCATGAAAACATAATAGGTTCAGATCTGAAATCATAGCACTCAGGCCCTAGTGACAAGCATTAAGCATAGCAAAGTCATAGCAACATCAATCTCAGAACATAGTGGATACTAGGGATCAAACCCTAACAAAACTAACTCGATTACATGATAGATCTCATCCAACCCATCACCATCCAGCAAGCCTACGATGGAATTACTCACGCACGACGGTGAGCATCATGAAATTGGTGATGGAGGATGGTTGATGATGACGACGGTGACGGATTCCCCTCTCCGGAGCCCCGAATGGACTCCAGATTAGCCCTTCCAAGAGGTTTTAGGGCTTGGCGGCGGCTCCGTATCGTAAAATGCGATGAATCCTTCTCCCTGATATTTTTCTCCCCGAACACGAATATATGGAGTTGGAGTTGAGGTCGGTGGAGCGTCAGGGGGCCCACGAGGCAAGGGGCGCGCCCAGGGGGGCAGGTGCGCCCCCACCCTCGTGGACAGGCGGAGGGCCCCCTGACGTGGATTCTTCTTCCAGTATTTTTTATGTTTTCCAAAAATATGTTCCGTGCAGTTTCAGGTCATTCCGAGAATGTTTGTTTCTGCACATAAATAACACCATGGAAAGTCTGCTGAAAACAACGTCAGTCCGGGTTAGTTCCATTCAAATCATGCAAGTTAGAGTCCAAAACAAGGGCAAAAGTGTTTGGAAAAGTAGATACGACGGAGACGTATCAACTCCCTCAAGCTTAAACCTTTTCTTGTCCTCAAGCAATTCAGTTGATAAATTGAAAGTGATAAAGAAAAACTTTTACAAACTCTGTTTGCTTTTGTTGTTGTAAATATGTAAAGACAACATTCAAGTTTTCAGCAAAGATTATGACTAACCATATTCATAATAACATTTTAGGTCTCATGTTTACTCATGTCAATGGCATAATGAACTAGCAAACAATAATAATAAATCTCGGATGACAACACTTTCTCAAAACAATCATGATATGATATAACAAGATGGTATCTTGCTAGCCCTTTCTGAGACCGCAAAACATAAATGCAGGGCACCTTTAAAGAGCAAGGACTGACTAAACATTGTAATTCATGGTAAAAGAGATCCAGTCATAGTCATACCCAATATAAATTAATAGTAATGCATGGAAATGACAACGGTGCTCTCCAGCTGGTGCTTTTTAATAAGAGGGTGATGACTCAACATAAAAGTAAATAGATAGGCCCTTCGCAGAGGGAAGCAGGGATTTGTAGAGGTGCCAGAGCTTGGTTTTAAAACAGAGATAAATAATATTTTGAGCGGCATACTTTCATTGTCAACATAACAACCAAGAGATGGCGATATCTTCCATGCTACACACATTATAGGCGGTTCCCAAACAGAATGGTAAAGTTTATACTCCCCTTCCACCAACAAGCATCAATCCATGGCTTGCTCGAAACAACGAGTGCCTCCAACTAGCAACACCCCTCGGGGGAGTTTTGTTTGCAATTAATTTGATTTGTTTTGCATAAAGCATGGGACTGAGCATCCCGGTGACCAGCCATTTTCTCGTGAGTGAGGAGCGGAGTCCACTCCTATTGAGAATAACCCGCCTAGCATGGAAGATACAGATATCCCTAGTTGATACATGAGCTATTCGAGCATACAAAACAGAATTTCATTTGAAGGTTTAGAGTTTGGCACGTACAAATTTACTTGGAACGGCAGGTAGATACCGTATATAGGAAGGTATAATGGACTCATATGGAATAACTTTGGGGTTTAAGGGATTGGATACACAAGCAGTATTCCCGCTTAGTACAAGTGAAGGCTAGCAAAATACTGGGAAGCGACCAACTAGAGAGCGACAACAGTCATGAACATGCATTAGAATTAATATACATTGAGTGCAAGCATGAGTAAGATATAATCCACCATGAACATAAATATCGTGAAGGCCATGTTGATTTGTTTCAACTACATGTGTGAACATGTGCCAAGTCGAGTCACTTAAATCATTGAAAGGAGGATACCACCCCGTTATACCACATCACAACCATTTTAATAGCATGTTGGCACGCAAGGTAAACCATTATAACTCATAGCTAATCAAGCATGGCACGAGCAACTATGATCTCTAATTGTCATTGCAAACATGTTTATTCATAATAGGCTGAATCAGGAACGATGAACTAATCATATTTACAAAAACAAGAGAGGTCGAGTTCATACCAGCTTCTCTCATCTCAGTCAATCCATCATATATCGTCATAATTGCCTTTCACTTGCATGACCGAACGATGTGAATAATAATAATAGTGCACATGCATTGGACTAAGCTGGAATCTGCGAGGATTCAATAAACAGGAGAAGACAAGGCAATACGGGCTCTTGGTTAAATCAACAATAATGCATATAAGAGCTACTTCAACAATTTAATCATGGTCTTCTCCTATCGACCCCCGAAGAAAAGAAAAGAAATAAAACTATTTACACGGGAAAGCTCCCAACAAGCAAAAGAAGAACGAGAAATCTTTTTGGGTTTTCTTTTAATTATTACTACTATAGCAAGAAAAGTAACTAGCTAAAAGCTACAACTAATCTTTTTTTGTTTTTCTTAAGGTTTAACAAACACACAAGAAGAAAGCGGAAAAGGAAAATAAACTAGCATGGATATTACAGTTAAAAAGTATGAGCACTGACATCTAGCAATGAGTGTGTAAACATAAGTGTAATGTCGGTGAGAAATACGTACTCCCCCAAGCTTAGGCTTTTGGCCTAAGTTGGTCTATTGCCACGGCTGGCCTGGCGGATATCCATAGTTGTAGTTGGGGTTGTACTGAGATGCAACGGCTATTGCCTCCTGAGCTGCAGCGTGACGGCGAGCTGCCTCCGCCCTCCTCTCGTACTCATTTGCCTCCTCTCTGGTAATAAATTGTCTTCCTTTTGTCTGATAGTCAAAGAAGGCAGGAGCAGGGAGAGTAATAGGGACAACACGACGCCTGTCAAAGATTAGTCGATACTGGAGAGGTGGTTCATTCCTCTCGACAAACTGATGGTGAACCATAGCATTAAAGTCTAGATAAGTAGGAGGCAATTCAATATCATCATCACGTATGGTTACACCAAGAAAATCAGCTAAGCGGGTTGCATAAATTCCACCAAAGAAATCTCCATTAAATCTATTATGATGCAACCTACATGCAACAATGGCTCCCAAATTATAAGATTTGTCTCCTAACACAGCGCTCCTAAGAATACTGAGGTCAGGGACACACATATGACATGCTTCATCTTTACCATTTATGCACCTACCTATGAAGAGAGCAAAATAATGTATAGCAGGAAAATGAATGCTCCCTATGGTAGCTTGTGCTATATCTCTAGATTCCCTCACAGTTATACTAGCAAGAAAATTTCTAAATTCAGATTTGCGAGGTTCACTAGCACTACCCCATTGTGGAAGTTTGCAAGCTGTGGCAAAATCCTCTAAGTCCATCGTATAAGATTTTTCATAAAGATCAAACAGGACAGTTTGAGAATTCGGTGAAGATGAAAATTCAAACCTCCTCACAAAGGAACTAGTGAGGTAGTGGTACTGGCGGCACTTTTCCTCCTCAAAGCTCACAAGATCAGCATTACGCAAATATGCGTTAAATTCTTCCTTGATTCCCGCTCGATCCATAAAGTCCTCTAAAGGTCATTCACAAGGCCGCACTGGAGCGTTCCTTTGTGGCTCATCGTCAGCATCACGCATTGCAAGCCTGGGTCCTTGCTTCCTTGAAGAACCACCTTGGTACATTTTCCTAAGCATATTTCTTCCTCTGAAAAATTTCTGAAATTTTTAGTAACTTCAAATAAAAGTGAATCAAGCTCAACAAAATTGATAGCAACTACTCCTACAAGTGCCTAGAGCCTATATCATGCATTAGAACTACTTGGAACCATATAAATTTGACATGCAAGCTCAAGAACATGGTCACCTAGGCAGCACAAATTTTCAATGAATAAAGCACTAGAACAAAAACTAATTGGACCAATGGAGGAGTCACATACCAAGGAACAACCCCCCCCAAGCAGTTTTGTGAGAGGTGCTTTGAGCAAGGAGATCGAAAATCGCAGCAAAATGAGCTAGAACTCGTGCTTGAGCTGGATGGTGATTTTTTTGGGAGGAAGAAGAAGTGTGTGGGTGCAGGATTAAGTGGAGGGGAGCCACCATGGGCCCACGAGGCAGGGGGCGCGCCCTCCACCCTCATGGCCAGGTGCTTGCCATATATTCTCAAATATTTCAGAAAAAAAAATCATATTTCAATTTCAGGGCATTTGGAGAACTTTTATTTTCGGGGTATTTTTATATTGCACGGATATTTCAGAAAACAGACAGAAAAATACTAATTTTACTTTATTTCAACTAAATAACAGAAAGTAAAGAGAGACGATACAGAAGGTTGTGCTTTCTAGTTTCATCCATCTCATGCTCATCAAAAGGAATCCACTAACAAGGTTGATCAAGTCTTGTTAACAAACTCATTCCGAATAACATGGAACCGGAGAAATTTCGAATAACACTAGGTTACCTCAACGGGGATATGCACATCCCCAACAATAAGAATATCATATCTCTTTTTGACAGTAGGAAGAGGAAATTGAAAACCTCCAATAATAATCGATGGAATTTTTCCAATAGAATTGATACTATGAACTTGAGGTTGTTTCCTCGGAAAGTGAACCGTATGATCATTGCCATTAACATGAAAAGTGACATTGCCTTTGTTGCAATCAATAACACCCCCTGCAGTATTCAAAAATGGTCTTCCAAGAATAATAGACATACTATCGTCCTCGGGAATATCAAAAATAACAAAGTCCGCTAAAATAGTAACGTTTGCAACCACAACAGGCACATCCTCACAGATACCGACAGGTATAGCAGTTGATTTATCAGCCATTTGCACAAATATTTCAGTAGGTGTCAACTTATTCAAATCAAGTCTACGATATAAAGAGAGAGGCATAACACTAACACCAGCTCCAAGATCACATAAAGCAATTTTAACATAGTTTCTTTTAATGGAGCATGGTATAGTTGGTACCCTGGATCTCCAAGTTTCTTTGGTATTCCACCCTTAAAAGTATAATTAGCAAGCATGGTGGAAATTTCAGTTTCTAGTATTTTTCTTTTATTTTTAACAATATCTTTCATGTACTTAGCATAAGGATTCATTTTGAGCATATCATTTAATCGCATACGCAAAAAGATAGGTCTAATCATTTCAGCAAAGCGCTCAAAATCCTCATCATCCTTTTTCTTGGATGGTTTGGGAGGAAAAGGCATGGGTTTCTGAACCCATGGCTCTCTTTCTTTACCGTGTTTGCTAGCAACAAAGTATCTCTTATCATAACGTTGATTCTTTGATTGTGGGTTATCAAGATCAACAGCAGGTTCAATTTCTACATCATTGTCATTACAAGGTTGAGCACCATCGTGAACATCATCATTAATATTTTCACTAGGTTCATGTTCATTACCAGATTGTGTTTCAACATCAGAAATAGAAATATCATTTGGATTCTCAGGTGGTTCAACAATAGGTTCACTAGAAGCATGCAAAGTCCTATCATTTTTCTTTTTCTTCTTTTCAGAAGGACTAGGTGCATCAATATTATTTCTATGAGAATCTTGCTCAATTCTCTTAGGGTGGCCTTCAGGATACAAAGGTTCCTGAGTCATTTTACCAGTTCTAGTAGCCACTCTAACAGCATAGTCGTTTTTCTTACTATTCAATTCATTGAGCAAATCATTTTGAGATTTAAGTACTTGTTCTACTTGAGTGGTAACCATAGAAGCATGTTTACTAATGAGTTTAAGTTCACCTTTAACATTAGCCCTGTAATTACTCAAGTGTTCAATCATATAAGCATTTTGTTTTAATTGTCTACCAAAATAAGCATTAAAGTCTTCTTGCTTAACCATAAAGTTATCAAATTCATCCAAACATTGGCTAGCAAACTTAGTAGGAGGGATTTCAGCTTTATCATATCTATAGAGAGAATTTACTTTTACTACCTGTGTCGGGTTATCAAGACCATGAGTTTCTTCAATAGGTGATGAATTAAGATCATATATTTCTTCAACAGGCGGTAAATTAAGACCAGGTATTTCTTCAATAGGAGGTAAATTCTTAACATCTTCAGCTTTTATACCCTTTTCTTTCATAGATTTCTTTGCCTCTTGCATATCTTCAGGACTGAGAAATAGAACACCCCTCTTCTTCGGAGTTGGTTTAGGAATAGGCTCAGGAGTTGGCTCAGGAAGTGTCCAATTATTTTCATTTGTCAACATATTATTCAATAGAACTTCAGCTTCATCCGGTGTTCTTTCCCTCAAAATAGAACCAGCACAACTATCCAGGTAATCTCTGAAAGCATCGGCTAGTCCATTATAAAAGATATCAAGTATTTCATTTTTCTTAAGAGGATGATCAGGCAAAGCATTAAGTAACTGGAGAAGCTTCCCCCAAGCTTGTGGGAGACTCTCTTCTTCAATTTGCACAAAATTATATATATCCCAGGCAGCTTGTTTCTTATGAGCAGGGAAATATTTAGCAGAGAAGTAATAAATCATATCCTGGGGACTACGCACACAACCAGGATCAAGAGAATTAAACCATATCTTAGCATCACCCTTAATTGAGAACGGAAATATTTTAAGGATATAAAAGTAGCGAGTTCTCTCATCATTAGTGAACAGGGTGGCTATATCATTTAATTTAGTAAGATGTGCCACAACATTCAGATTCATAGCCATAAAAAGGATCAGATTCAACCAAAGTAATTATATCAGGATCAACAGGGAATTCATAATCCTTATCAGTAACGAAGATAGCTGAAGTAGCAAAAGCAGGGTGAGGTTTCATTCTAGCATTAAGAGATTGCTGCTTCCATTTAGCTAATAACTTCTTAAGATCATATCTATCATTGCAAGCTAAAACAGCTCTAGCAGCTTGTTCATCCATAACATAACCGTCAGGAACAACATACAATTCATATTTATTACGGGGAGAGTCCTCATCATCACTATCTTCAATATTACCAGTTTCAATAATTTCATTCTCTCTAGCCCTAGCAAGTTGTTCATCAAGAAATTCACCAAGCGGCACAGTAGTATCAAGCATAGAAGTAGTTTCATCATAAGTATCATGCACAGCAGAAGTGGCATCATCAATAACATGCGACATATCAGAATGAATAGCAGAAGCAGGTGTGACGCCCCCGATTCAATCGTACACTAATCATGCACGCAAATGTGTACGATCGAGATCAGGGACTCACGGGAAGATATCACAACACAACTCTACAAATAAAAATAAGTCATACAAGCAACATAGTACAAGCCAGGGGCCTCGAGGGCTCGAATACAAGTGCTCGATCATAGACGAGTCAGCGGAAGCAACAATATCTGAGTACAGACATAAGTTAAACAAGTTTGCCTTAAGAAGGCTAGCACAAACTGGGATACAGATCGAACGAGGCGCAAGCCTCCTGCCTGGGATCCTCCTAACTACTCCTGGTCGTCGTCAGTGGGCTGCACGTAGTAGTAGGCACCTCCAGAGTAGTAGGAGTCGTCGTCGACGGTGGCGTCTGGATCCTGGGCTCCAGCATCTGGTTGCGGCAATCCGGGTAGAAGGGAAAGGGGGAAAAGGGGGAGAAAGGCAACCGTGAGTACTCATCCAAAGTACTCGCAAGCAAGGAGCTACACTACATATGCATGGATATAGGTGTAAAGGGCCATATCAGTGGACTGAACTGCAGAATGCCAGAATAAGAGGGGGATAGCTAATCCTGTCGAAGACTACGCTTCTGGCAGCCTCCGTCTTGCAGCATATAGAAGAGAGTAGACTGAAGTCCTCCAAGTAGCATCGTATAGCATAATCCTACCCGGCGATCCCCTTCTCGATGCCCTGTTAGAGAGCGATCACCGGGGTGTATCTGGCACTTGGAAGGGTGTGTTTTATTAAGTATCCGGTTCTAATTGTCATAAGGTCAAGGTACAACTCCGGGTCGTCCTTTTACCGAGGGACACGGCTATTCGAATAGATAAACTTCCCTGCAGGGGTGCACCACATAGCCCAACACGCTTGATCCCATTTGGCCGGACACACTTTTCTGGGTCATGCCCGGCCTCGGAAGATCAACACGTCGCAGCCCCACCTAGGCACAACAGAGAGGTCAGCACGCCAGTCTAAACCTAAGCGGGCAGGGGTCTGGGCCCATCGCCCTGAGCACACCTGCACGTTGCGTACGCGGCCGAAGAGCAGACCTAGCAACCTCCATTACAAAGGAAGTCACGTTACGCGGTCCAACCCGACGCGCGCCGCTCAGTCGCTGACGTCACGAAGTGCTACGGCTGATACCACGACGTCGGGATACCCATAACTACTCCCGCGTAGGTGGTTAGTGCGTATAGACCAAATGGCCAGACTCAGATCAAATACCCGGATCTCGTTAAGCGTGTTAAGTATCGCGAACGCCGACTAGGGCCAGGCCCACCTCTCTCCTAGGTGGTCTAAACCTGCCCTGTTGCTCCGCCACAAAGTAACAATCGGGGGCCGTCGGGAACCCAGGCCCACCTCTACCGGGATGGAGCCACCTTCCCCTTCAGCCCCCATCTCCGAACAGTATCACAGGTAAAGTAACAGTGTAAAGTATATAGTATATGCCCGTGATCACCCCCGAGTGATCACGGCCCGATAGTATAGCATGGCAGACGGACAAGAGTGTAGGGTCACTGATGGAACACTAGCATCCTATACTAAGCAAGTAGGATTGCAGGTAAAGGTATCAACAGCAGTATTAAAGACAGGCTATGCATCAGGATAGGAATAACGAAAGCAGTAACATGCTACACTACACTAATGCAAGCAGTATAGAGGAGAGTAGGCGATATCTGGTGATCAAGGGGGGGGGGCTTGCCTGGTTGCTCTAGCAAGAGAGAGGGGTCGTCGGTGACGTAGTCGACCACAGGGGCATCAGCATCGGTCTCGGAGTCTACCGGAAAGAAGTAACGGAGGGGGAACACAATAAATAACAGAGCAATCAAATGTAACACAAGCAAGATGCGGCAATACGCGGTGCTAGGTGTGCCCTAACGCAGTACTAGGTGATACCGGTGAAGGGGGAAAACACCCAGGAAAGTATCCCCGGTGTTTCGCGTTTTCGGGCAGAAGAGCCGGAGGGGGAAAGTTGCGAGTTCGAAATGTTAGGGGGGTGTGGCGGACGAACGAGTTGCGTATCCAAAATCGTCTCGTCGTTCTGAGCAACTTTCATGTATAAAGTTTTTTCATCCGAGTTACGAATTAATTTATATATTTTTTAAAGATTTAAATCATTTTAGGATTAACAGAATTAATTAAATAAATAAAAAAGCATTTATGACGTCATCATGACGTCAGTATGACGCAAGCGGTCAAAGTTGACCGTTGACCAGTCAACTAATGGGTGGGTCCCGCATGTCATAGGCTATTAACTAATTAACAACAGTTAGTTTTATTAGCAGGTTAATTAGGTTCAATTAACTAGATTAATTAAGTTAGTTAATTGTTTAACTAATTAATCATTTATTTATTTGTTTTAACTCTTTTTTTAAAATGTCTCACAGGGGCGGGCCCCACATGCCAGTGGCCCAGGAGGCCACTGGAGCGGGCGCAAACGGCGCGCGGGTGCGTGCGCCCGGACTGGGCGCTGCCAGTCGATGCCACGGGAGGGGAGGACGACGGCGCCGGCGTGGCAGCGGCGAGGCCACGGCGGGGCGAGGCTGTGGTGATGCGGGCGGTGTCGGGGCACCCGGACGGTGCGACGGGGCGGACAAGCGAGGCCAGGGCGCAGGCAGGTCGCGGGGCCGGGTGAGGGGCCGACGGCAAGCGAGCTGCAGAGCAGCAGCACGCAGCCACGGCGCGGGAGCGTGACCACGATGGTCGAGCGCGGCGACGAGCGCCGGTGACAGTGGCGAACGAGCTAAGGGGAGGGGAGGCAGCGCCCGACGAGGATGACTCGGGCGCAGGGAGCTCGGCACAGAGGGCGCGCGGGGCACGGTGAGCGCGTGCGCGCGGTGAAGAGAGGAGGGAGGGGAGGCGGAGGCTCACTGGGGCCGTAGGGGGAGTGGCAGCGTGCCCGGGGAGGTCCGGCGAGGCAGACCGACCACGGGGGGCGAGGTGGCGCTGACGGTGAACGGCGTCGAGGCGAGGCCGCGGCGTCAGGCGGGCGCCGCGGGACGGAGAGGACGGGCGCAGGGGATGGGCGCTGGCGTCGAGGCGCATTGGGGTGGCGCGGGAACTGGCCCCCCCGATCCAGTCGAGTGGGGGGCGCCTGGGAGGAGGTTGGGGCGGCGTTCGACGGGGTGGCGAAGGGAACGGTGGCGCCGGGGTCGTCGGGGCGCCAGGGACGTCGGGGCGATGGGGGAGCCCAGCGACGGGGATGGGGCGCTGGCGGTACATCAAGATCGTGCCAAATCAAGAACACGAGAGAGAGAGAGAGAGAGAGAGAGAGAGAGAGAGAGAGAGAGAGAGAGATCAAACACATAGCTACTGGTACATACCCTCAGCCCCGAGGGTGAATGATAACCCACAAGTATAGGGGATCGCAACAGTTTTCGAGGGTAGAGTATTCAACCCAAATTTATTGATTCGACACAAGGGGAGCCAAAGAATATTCTCAAGTATTAGCAGCTGAGTTGTCAATTCAACCACACCTGGATAACTTAGTATCTGCAGCAAAGTATTTAGTAGCAAAGTAGTATGGAAGTAACGGTAACGATAGCAAAGTAGTATTTTTGGGTTTTGTAGTGATTGTAACAGTAGCAACGGAAAAGTAAATAAGCGAAGAACAATATGTGAAATGCTCATAGGAATTGGATCGGTGATGGAGAATTATGCCAGATGCGGTTCATCATGTAACAACCATAACATAGGGTGACACAGAACTAGCTCCAATTCATCAATGTAATGTAGGCATGTATTCCGAATATCGTCATACGTGCTTATGGAAAAGAACTTGCATGACATCTTTTATCCTACCCTCCCATGGCAGCGGGGTCCTAACAGAAACTAAGAGATATTAAGGCCTCCTTTTAATAGAGTACCGGACCAAAGCATTAACATATAGTGAATACATGAACTCCTCAAACTATGGTCATCACCGGGAGTGGTCCCGATTATTGTCACTTCGGGGTTGCCGGATCATAACACATAGTAGGTGACTATAGACTTGCAAGATAGGATCAAGAACTCACATATATTCATGAAAACATAATAGGTTCAGATCTAAAATCATGGCACTCGGGCCCTAGTGACAAGCATTAAGTATAGCAAAGTCATAGCAACATCAATCTCAGAACATAGGGATCAAACCCTAACAAAACTAACTCGATTACATGATAGATCTCATCCAACCCATCACCGTCCAGCTAGCCTACGATGGAATTACTCACGCACGGCGGTGATCATCATGAAATTGGTGATGGAGGATGGTTGATGATGACGACGGCGATGGATTCCCCTCTCCGGAGCCCCGAACGGACTCCAGATCAGCCCTCCCGAGAGGTTTTAGGGCTTGGCGGCGACTCCGTATCGTAAAATGCGATGAATCCTTCTCCCTGATTTTCTTCTCCCCGAACATGAATATATGGAGTTGGAGTTGAGGTTGGTGGAGCATCAGGGGGCCCACGAGGCAGGGGGCGCGTATCAGTGAACTACTCCCTCCTCATCATGGAGAGCGCCGGGATGATGAAGATGGCCACCGGTGATGGATCCCCCCTCCGGCAGGGTGCTGGAACATGGTCCCGTTTGGTTTTTCGTGGCTAGAGATGCTTGCGGTAGTGGAACTCCCAATCTAGGTTATTTTCTGGAGGTTTCAGTATTTATAGGAATTTTTGGCGCCGGGAACAAGTCAGGGAGGTACCCGAGTCGTCCATGAGGTAGGGCGACACGCCCGGGGGGGGGGGGGGGGGGCGGGGGTGGGCACGCCCCCACCCTCGTGGACGGCCCGGGACTCTACTGGCCCAACTCTTTTACTCCGGGGTCTTCTTTTGGTCCATAAAAATCATCAAAAATTGGCACGTGCATTGGACTCCGTTTGGTATTCCTTTTCTGCAAAACTCAAAAACAAGGAAAAAACAAAAACTGGCACTGGGCTCTAGGTTAATAGGTTAGTCCCAAAAAAATCATATAAAATAGCATATAAAACATCCAAGATTGATAATATAGTAGCATGGAACAATAAAAAATTATAGATACGTTGGAGACGTATCAAACATCACCAAGCTTAATTCCTGCTCGTCCTCGAGTAGGTAAATGATAAAAATAGAATTTTTGATGTGGAATGCTACCTAACATATTTATCAATGTAATCTTCCTTATTGTGACAAGAACATTCAGATCCATAAGATTCTAAACAAAAGTTTAATATTGACATGAAAACAATAATACTTCAAGCATACTAACCAAGCAATCATGTCTTCTCAAAATAACATGGCCAAAGAAAGTTATCCCTACAAAATCATATAGTCTGGCTATGCTCTATCTTCATCACACAAAATATTTGAATCATGCACAACCCCGATGACAAGCCAAGCAATTGTTTCATACTTTTGATGTTCTCAAACCTTTTCAATCTTCACGCAATACATGAGTGTGATCCATGGACATAGCACTATAGGTGGAATAGAATGGTGGTTGTGGAGAAAAAAAGGAGAAGATAGTCTCACATCAACTAGGCGTATCAACGGGCTATGGAGATGCCCATCAATAAATATCAATGTGAGTGAGTAGGGATTGCCATGCAACGGATGAACTAGAGCTATAAGTGTATGAAAGCTCAACAAAAGAAACTAAGTGGGTGTGCATCCAACTTGCTTGCTCATGAAGACCTAGGGCATTTTGAGGAAGCCCATCATTGGAATATACAAGCCAAGTTCTATAATGTAAAATTCCCACTAGTATATGAAAGTGACAACATAGGAGACTCTCTATCATGAAGATCACGGTGCTACTTTGAAGCACAAGTGTGGTAAAAGGATAGTAGCATTGCCCCTTCTCTCTTTTTCTCTCATTTTTTTGTTTTTTTTTTGTTTTTTTGGCCTTCTCCTTTTTTGGCCTCTTTTTTTTCGTCCGGAGTCTCATCCCGACTTGTGGGAGAATCATAGTCTCCATCATCCTTTCCTCACTGGGACAATGCTCTAATAATGATGATCATCACACTTTTATTTACTTACAACTCATGAATTACAACTCGAAACTTAGAACAAAATATAACTCTATATGAGTGCCTCCGGCGGTGTACCGGGATGTGGAATGAATCAAGAGTGACATGTATGAAAGAATTATGAGGGTGGCTTTGCCACAAATACAATGTCAACTACATGATCATGCAAAGCAATATGACAATGATGGAGCGTGTCATAATAAACGGAATGGTGGAAAGTTGCATGGCAATATATCTCGGAATAGCTATGGAAATGCCATAATAGGTAGGTATGATGGCTGTTTTGAGGAAGGTATATGGTGGGTGTATGATACCGGCGAAAAGTGTGTGGTATTAGAGAGGCTAGCAATGGTGGAAGGGTGAGAGTGCGTATAATCCATGGACTCAACATTAGTCATAAAGAACTCACATACTTATTGAAAAAGTCTATTAGTTATTGAAACGAAGTACTACACGCATGCTCCTAGGGGGATAGATTGGTAGGAAAATACCATCGCTCGTCCCCGACCGCCACTCAACAATCAAAAAATAAATCATGCTCCGACTTCATCACATAACGGTTCACCATACGTGCATGCTACGGGAATCACAAACTTTAACACAAGTATCTCTCAAATTCACAACAACTCAACTATCATGACTCTAATATCACCATCTTCATATCTCTAAACAATAATAAAGAATCAAACTTCTCATAGTATTCAATGCACTTTATATGAACGTTTTTATTATATCCCTCTTGGATGCCCATCATATTAGGACTAAATTCATAACCTAAACAAATTACCATGTTGTTTAAGACTCTCAAAATAATATAAGTGAAGCATGAGAGTTCATCTATTTCTTCAAAATAAACCACCGTCGTGCTCTAAAAGATGTAAGTGAAGCACTAGAACAAATGACAAACTACTCTGAAAGATATAAGTGAAGATCAATGAGTAGTCGAATAATTATGCAACTATGTGAAGACTCTCTAACATTTAATAATTTCAGATCTTGGTATTTTATTCAAACGGCAAGCAAAACAAAAGAAAATAAAATGAGGCTCCAAGCAAAACACATATCATGTGGTGAATAAAAATATAGCTCCAAGTAAAGTTATCGATGAACGAAGACGAAAGAGGGGATGCCATCCAGGGAATCCCCAAGCTTAGGCTCTTGGTTGTCCTTGAATATTACCTTGGGGTTCCTTGGGCATCCCCAATGTTAGGCTCTTGCCACTCCTTATTCCATATTCCATCAAATCTTTACCCAGAACTTGAAAACTTCACAACACAAAACTTAACAAAAAACTCATAAGCTCCGTTAGTATAAGAAAATAAATCACCACTTAGGTACTGTTGTGAACTCATTCTAAATTCATATTGGTGTAATATCTACTGTATTCCAACTTATCTATGGTTCATACCCTTCGATACTACTCATAGATTTATCAAAATAAGCAAACAACACTATGAAAACAGAATCTGTCAAAAACAGAACACTATGTAGTAATCTGTATCATTCGAATACTTCTATAACTCCAAAAATTATGAGATAAACTGGTGTACCTGAGGAATTTGTCTATTAACCATCTTCAAAAATAATCAACCTAAAAGCACTCTCCAGTACAAAATGGCATCTAATATCGTGAGTGCAAAGTTTCTGTTTTTTGCAGCAAGATCATAAAGACTTCACCCAAGTCTTCCCAAAGTTTCTACTTGGCACAAACACTAATTAAAACATAAAACCACATCTAAACAGAGTTTATATGGATTATTTATTACTAAAAAGCAGCAAAATCAAAGGACAAAAATAAAATTGGGTTGCCTCCCAACAAGCGCTATCGTTTAACGCCTTTTAGCTAGGCATGATGATTTCAATGATGTTCACATAAAAGATAAGAATTGAAACATAAAGAGAGCATCATGAATAATATGACTAGCACATTTAAGTCTAAACCACTTCCTATGCATCGGGATTTTGTGGGCAAACAAGTTATGGGAACATGAAACAACTAGCATAGGAAGGTAAAACAAGCAAATCTTCAATATTTTCAACACATAGAGAGGAAACTTGGTATTATTGCAATATGTAGAAGCATATGATCCTCTCTCATAATAATTTTCAGTAGCATCATGAATAAATTCAACAATATAACCATCACATAAAGCATTCTTTTCATGATCTACAAGCATAGAAAATTTATTACTCTCCACATAAGCAAATTTATTCTCATGAATAATAGTGGGAGCAAACTCAACAAAATATTTATCATGTGAGGCATAATCCAATTGAAAACTAAAATCATGATGACAAGTTTCATGGTTATCATTATTCTTAATAGCATACAAGTCATCACAATAATCATCATAGATAGCAACTTTGTTCTCATAATCAACACTACAAAAAAATACACTTCCGTGATGATACATGTTTGTCACAGTAGGTCGCATTTTCTGTCATGCATGTACATCCATGACAAATTTATGACAGAATCAAGATAGTCATACCTGTGCTATCGTAGAAGTGTCCCATGACATTGCCAAAATTATCATCACGGAAGTGTCCACTTCCATGACGATAAATTGCGCGTCACAGAAGTGCTTTCGTCAAGGGTGACCGACACGTGGCATCTACCATAACGGAACGCCGTTAAGCTAACGGGTCGGATTTTGGATCCGATAACCCGTTAACAGCCACGACCAATGTCGATTTTCCACGTGTAAAATTCTCATTGGCTGACGGATCCACGCGTCAGCTCCGCGTTGGCACAGGTGTCACTCATCCAACGGTCGAAATGGGCCTATGATATGAAGACACGTGGACCGGCCCAAAAGTGGCCCACAAAGATTAAATGGGCCGGCCCAACCGAAGGCCCATAAGATTTAGCGAACCATAATGGGCCGGCCCAGCTAAAGGCCCACAAAATTTACCGGACCATAATGGGCCGACCCAGGTAAAGGCACACACGATTTTGCAGACCATAATGGGCCGGCCCAGCTAAAGGCCCACAAGATTTTGCGGACCACAATGGGCCGGCCCAGCTAAAGGCCCACAAGATTCTGTCGACCATAATGGGACGGCCCAACTAAAGGCCCAACATTCTCTGTCAAATCGGCCCGTCAACGGCCTGTCCTAAACTTGTCATCAACGCGACCCATGGTCACTTCTGGCCCGTTAACAGTCCGCTAACTAATTGGGCCGAATTACGGCCCGGTGTATTTCCATCCTGTTAAAGGTCCGGCTTCATTTGGGCCCATTTACAGGCCATCAAAACTTTCAGCCCATAAACGACCATGAAGGATTTGGGTCATATTCGGCCATGTCAGACATTCGGCCTATTAGAGGCCCACTATAGCTTTGGGCCACTTTCGGCATGTTGTCATTTTTGGCCTGTTAATGCCGGACGTAAACCATGGGCCATATGTGGCCCAACGTCATATCGGGCCCATTAACGGACCATATAAAAATGACGATAATCTAGCCCGACCGAAGTTCTGGCCTGTTAAAGGCCCGTGTATTAGGTCGGCGCATTTACGGGCCGTCCGAATTTCGGCCTGTTAAAGTCCAGTGGGTTATTTGGCACAATCAGGGCCCGATCTCACTTTCGGTCTATTAAAGGCCCATGTATTTTATGGGCTCGAGATATTTACACTTGTAAATGGCCTATTTTTACTGAGGGCCCAAATTATGTTTAGGCCTGTTAAAGGCCCACTATGGGCACAGGCCTACTAGAAAAATATGAAAGCTTATGCTGATTTAGGCCCAGATATTTTTAGTGGGCTACTTGCCAATTTCGGCCTGTAATCGTTTTTAGCCCAATTGGAATGGGCCCGACGAATGTTGGCATGTTGGGCTCCTACGAAGCTTTCGGCCGAATACATTACTAAGATAAACCTACACTATACAAAAATAGCGTCATAATTACTGCAGCCTGAGGCAGCATCATAAATGTTGTATCACAACAAAATAAATTCCAACCATACAACAAAAGGCCTGTTGGCATAAAGTTTACAGTCCTTCCAGATATAAGCACCATCCGATGTATAGAAGTACAGATCATTTGACCTGAGTGCTAATGTTTCAGGCTGTAGAATCTGATGGAGCAGCATGATCTCCACCTTTTTTCCGCCATTGCTCTTGAACAACGAAGCGAATGTTTGATAGTCTGGTTTCAAAACCATTCATATCTTGACGACATTTCTCAACCACTATTCTTGTTTCCGAAACAACGTCCATTAGGGATTGGACTTGTGTCTGGAGCACAGATATATCACTCTGTCTAGCAGGAAGATTTTGTTCAGTAGGCGATTTGGACGAGGTTACCTTGACAACCAACCCAGAATTACGCAGGAATGTGCTTTTTGCACTGTTAGTGGAGAGATACTGACGCACTGCAGCAAGAGGTGACATTGTGCCTGTAGTGGCCTCGTCACCTTCAGGTGGTTGTGGCTGTTCAATCATTTGTTCCATAGCTTCCTGAAAGTTTGAACTTGTAGATTAGTGTACCATATAAGTTACTAATGAGACAAAAACAAACAAACTTGGTTAAACGTTTATACATAACTTATTTTTGTGAACTACTGTAATACATTAGCATGTATTGTAGTGCCAACTACATAATAAAATCACTTTCGGAACATATGTCCATGTAGCATGCCTACTGTATTGTCTATTTCCTCACATTCGTTGACATCTAAGGATAAAGAGACATGGTTTAAAGTAGTATGAACATAGTATGACATCATTCATATCATGGGCAAACAGATATAAAACAAACATGCTATTTTATCATTGTGTGCGCACGTGAACATAACAACTAGACTACAGATTAAGACCAAAAGAATATTCTTCATCTCTTTTAAACCATGTAAGGTGAAATGATACGTTAAGACAACTGTGAATAAAAGTGAATAGAGTAACTGACATTGGCTGCAAACCAAGTAGTTAAATGAACACATCACAGTACCAATTAGTTCAAGGCAGGAGGAGTAAGGACTTACAACAGCGGCTTGAACTGGTGTGCTCATTCCCTTCATCTTGCTGGTGTGACAATCCTTGAAGATTTGCACTGCATTCGGTTTAGGTTCTTTTTGGTCCGCACAAGATTTCCTTTGTATTTGGAACAAGTCAATATAGATACGATAATATGGCAAAAAAAGAAGAAGGAAGTAGCAGCTATTTACAAGAGCCTCGTAGTGTGCAATATAGCTACGAGATCCTGTTGTCAGTTGGAATTTCAGTTTAGAACGGTTGGTTTTGTTCTTCAAACAGTTAGCCTAGAAGAAGATACACTTGTAAGGCACATACATAAATACAAGTTCAATATGTGGTCTGATCAAATACATATAGCCTACCTGATACTTTGGATCAGACTAGTGTTTAACGAGGGCTGTCCAGTCTTCATCTGTAATATATTCCACTGGAGATGTTTGGGCGATTTCATTTTTAGCCTTGCCTTCAAAGTGATATTTTCTAAGGTGGTACCGATACTGTCGCAGAGTAGACTGAAAAACATGAGTGCATGCTTGTCTAGTTGCATCATATTTCGGATCCAACTTGAACCTCATCTGTTGAAAAAAGAATGTGAGTCTTATTAGGAGGAAGCCAGAAAGTATGGGACAGAGCAAGACAATATTACTAATTGCAATGAATAACATTACTTACGGATAAATGGTCAAGGAAGGTGTTAAACTGGGTATTGTCTTTCTCATTCCTGTACTGGATCCACGTTGGGAGGATACGTGCATGACACCTAACGACAACGGTTGCCTCTGATACTAACTTGGCTGACTCTGTAGCATCACGTGGCCTTTTTAAACCTGCCTCAAAATGGATCTCCATTCTTCCTCCTTTAGATTTTGTTAATCTGTCAAGCATTATCCCTGATGTCTATTTCCGCTTGCGCCGTGGTGCTAGTTCAACAATGAATATGGAAAGTGTTAGTGTACATCAATCTGTGAGAGTACATATAAAGGAGCATGCAACTGCAACTTGACTCGGTCAGGTACCATCTTGGTGTTGATGATCATGAGGTTCATCTGATCTTGCCAAGTCCTGTTGTGTCAGCAGTGCTTCGGAAGTAGTGTTAGGTGTGAAGGCAGCTTGGGAACTGGCCAGTTCTGGAGCAAACGAACAAGTAACTGGTTGAGATGCTGGTACAGTTGAAGCGGACGCTGCAGCTGGTGGAGCAGGTGATACTGTGTTTGTAGATTTAGCCGGTGGACTTGGACCTTCTACTGCACTATAAGTACCAGCAGAATCTCGACGGCAGAACCTTTTCCGTTTCACCCGACGAGTAACAACACTCCCTACTATATTATTTTCCTTGCTCTTTTTTGACTTTGCCATGTCAAGCTGTACCCACAACACAAAAGAATAAAATCACTCTTTAGAACTCATTGATGCATGATACAGACAAGCAATACTTTGATGTAAGACAACCGTATGAGGATGGAATATGTAAGAAAAATAGGACGGCATGACATATTCACAGCTACGATGTGCAAACTAAGCAGAAGGATTTTCAAGAAAATAGAAGTAATGCAAGCTAGACACCATATGAAAGATGCAACCAATATTACTCTGCCAAGTTAAAAGTGTCATGTCATAATGTAACATCCCAAATTTTCAATTTGGAATGTTATACATTAGATCATCATGCATATCATATTTTCTTGCATTTTGGCCGATCCTAGAAATTTCACGCAACTCAAGGACCCTCGGAGAGAGTTGGAGATTTCGTTATTTTCATATTTGAGTTTTCTCAAATTTTGAAAGAAAGGGATCATTGGTTTTGTCGGAGTTTGTTTGCCTTTTATTTGGATAGGAAAAAATGCGCATTTTCAAAAATTGCATTTTAGGCCCGGAGAAAAGTTCATTTTGTTCGACCCATTTTTAGGAGTTGGGGAAATTTTACTTTATTGATTTTGGAGTCCGGTAGATTTTCTTTTTCTGTGTTTTTCCGCGCGCGAAACCGATCTAAAAAAAATCCCGTGCGCGCCCTGGGCCAAAGGCCCAGCCGGCCGGCCAGGCCATCGCCGCCGCGCGCCAGGCGCAGGAGGCCGCCGCCGCCGCCCTCTTTTGGGAAGTCCTAGTAGGACTTTTGTCCTACTTCCGTTATTCCGTTTTTGTTTCTAGATCTTTCCTACTCCTATTCTTATTCCTTGATCCCTCCCCCAAGTAAACCCCCTCCCCAATATAAATACCCCCACACCCCCCTCTAAATCATCAAACCCAAAGCCCCCAAGCCTCCACCGCGCCCCTCACCCGCCGCCGCCGCCGCCGCCGCCCTACACCGCCGCTGCCGCCGCTGCCGCCGCCCCACGCCGCCGTCGCCGGAACCTCGCCGAGGTAGCCGCGCCGCGTCTCTTTCTCTTTCATCGGATCGTTTTCTTCTAATCGTTCCGATTCTTTTTCTTCTCTTCCGATTCGTTTTCTAGATCGGTTTTTCGTTCGGTTTTCTTTTCCGAAACCCTAGATTGGATTCGTTTTCTTTTCCGATTTAGTTGCCTCGAGATCGTTCGCCGGACCGTCCGTTCTAACGAACCTGATCACCGGATTCTTCTAGGTTAACGAACGTCCGTTCATTCAACCGTTCTTCTTTTTTCTTCTCATCGGATTTACTCCGCGATCGCGATCTCAGATCCGATCTTCGTTCTAGTTTATCTTCTCACTCGTTTATCGGAATCAGGTGATTCAAGCGCCCGGAGTTTCGTTTCGAAACCGTCGTTCCGTCTAATCAACTTAAACAAGTTTTTGCTACTCTAAAATTTGACCTAGATTCAAATTGCTAGAACCAAGTTGTTTTCTTTCGCCGTTTGTTCTCCGTTGCTTTGTTCGATTCTATTCTTTTTGCAACCGGAGTTCTTAAGTTGAACTTTCTGGTTAGATCTTTTATTTGAGTTTTACCTGTGCATTAGATGAGTACTTATTGTATGCTTGTTGTTTGTCTGTGATAGATCACCCGGAGTGCGCCGCCTGTTATTTCGAAGCTCTAGGTTTCACGGACCCTCAGCAAGGCAAGTAACACTTTGATCATACCTTTTGTACTACCTAGTTTTATTGCATTAGATCAATCCTCAAACATTGCATGATTTAGGATCTAATTAAATTGTGGGATGGGAAGTAGATGAGGTAGTACCTATCACCTGTTTTACTTATGAAACCTTTGGGAGTTACTTCTATGTTTGCTTGTTATGCCATGCTATGCTAGTAGACGTGGATTGGGTGAGTGATATCCATGACAGATGTGAGTTTGTTCATTTTAATGGTTTACTTAAGGTGGCAACTTAAACACACATCTGGGTGGATTGAGGCACCTGGTTTCTATCAGGACTTGCCTATTTTTCTTCGGACCGCCACCCAGGCTCAAAGGGATCATAAGATCATTCATGCTAGTAACTTCCGTGTGCAGCCACAAGCCATTATGGGATCTGGCATAGCTGACTAAGTCGTGCGAACTCTTACAGTGGTAGACTAGCAGATGTAGGGGATGTAGGTTGGCACGGTCTATCACAACGTAAGGTGTGAGCGCTTCTGAAAGACTATGTCTCGGTCATCCGTCTCTCAAACACCATGTAGTGCGAGAAACCAACGGAGGCGATCGAGTCTTGTGGGGAAAAGTGTGCAAACCTCTGCAGAGTGTACAATCTGATCATGATTAGCCGTGTCCCCGGTTATGGACATCTTGAGTATCTAGTTCTTGAATATCGTGTGAATCTCATCATGTTACTTCTAATTAAATTTGTTGGGTTATTAATTGTTTCACTTAATTGGGATCGGAATGCTGTCAACCATTCTCGATGTTTCAACCACCATGATAGTTAAATAAAATTTATTCCTTTGCAGTAGGAAAAAAATTGGCTTTACGCAAAATTGTAACCATAGAGCTTTCCACCAGCCATATATGCATGTAGTATAGGCTTATTCATTCATTACTCTCTATGTGTTACATTGCCAGCATATTCCATGTCTGACCCGTTTTCGGGCTGCAACTTTCATGTTGCAGACTTTTCAGACGACGAGTAAGGTGCTTTTAGGTCGTGGTTCTATACTCAGTGATGTCGTTGGAGTTGATGGACTCACTTATCTTCCAAGTCTTCTGCTGTTATCGATATTAGATGGCCTTAAGCCATATTTATTGTAATAAGTTCTCTTTGAGACATCGATGTAATAAGTGTGTGATTGCTACTCTGCTATAAATCCTTCGAAGTACTGTGTGGTGTCAGCATTACTGATCCAGGGATGACACCGGAGCACAGAGACTCGACCATCTGAGGTCGGGTCGCTACACATAAGTGGCAATTCAAAAAATTAGAGGCAGTACAACGTAGAAATCAATGCAAGATGCAACCACTATCAAACTGCCATGTTAAAAGCGTCCAATCATGAGTGAATGATGCGGGATACACAACAGCAGTACTTTGATGTAAGAACATGGTATGATAGATAGATGTAGTGTATTCTAGACACAGAAAGACATGTCATATGCACATGTATAACGTATAAACTCAGCAGGTGCAATTTAACCAAAGTAGAAGAAATACAGGCTAGACAACATATGCAACATGAAACTAATTATCACACTGTCAACTTAGAGCAAGCACCTGCGATGGTGGAGTACGGGAGATGAACTCATCATGTAGACTTGGGACTTCAACTTCATTAGCAGTAGCAGTGGCAAATCTAGAGAGTCTCTGTTTGCGTCGGTGCGGAGGACCACCAACATCCCCTAACTACTCTTTTCCTTCCTATTTTTTGATATTGCCTTATGAAGTCAAAACCACAAGAAGATGAATAAAATTAGCTCTGCATAACTGGTTGATGCATGATACAGACGAACACTACTTTGATGTAAGGCAAGCGCAGGATAGGAGGATGGAATATATACAAAAAAAGACAGCGTTTCATATTCACACGTACGATAGCGTGTCTTATGGGTAAGTGATCATTGCAGGTATAAGTTTTAAGCTACGCAGATGCAATTCAACATAATCAGAAGCAATACAAACTAGACATCATACGGAAAACGCAACCACGTATAAGAGTTCCAAGTAAGAGCAAGCACCTGTGATGGTGGAGTAGGGGAGATGTGCTCATCATGTACATGTATGTTCTAGAAACAGGAACACGTGTCATATTCACATGCATTATGTCTAAAGTAAGCAGATGCAATTCAAGTTAGAAGCAATACAAGCTAGACATCATACGCAGCATGCAACCACATATATAGTGTCAAGTTAGAGCAAGCAACTGTGATGGTGGAGTAGGGGAGATGTGGTCATCATCTACACAGCTACGTTGACTGTACAACCTTGTGTTGTCTTGCGAATCTTGTTGGGAGGATGGCGGAGTAGAATCCGTAGAGACCCCCTGTTTGAGTTGCTCCGAAGGACCACCATCATCCACTGCCAGACTAATTTCCTTCAGCTATAATGATATTGCATTGTGAAGTCAAACCGATAAGAAAAAGGAATTAGAAACACTGCAAGACACCATATGGAAGGTGCAATCAATATCACTCTGCCAAGTTAAAACTGTCTCGTCATAGGTGGTGTTCATCAAACTAGAAGCAATACATGCTAGAAATCATATTCAAGACGCAAACCAATATCACACTACCAACTTAAAGGTGTCCCATCATAAGTGACTGATGCAGGATACATAAGAAGAGTAGTTTCATGTAAGAACATGGTGTGATAGACAGATATAGTATGTACCAAAAACAGGAAAGCGTGTCATATTCACATGTATCATGTGTAAGCTAAGCAAATGCAGTTTACACTAATTAGGAGCAATACGAGCTAGACACCATATGCAACATGCAACCAGATATCACACTGCCAAGTTAGAGCAAGCACCTTGGATGGTGGAGTAGGGGAGCGGAGACTTGGACCTTGTAATGCACTATCAGTACAAGGAGAATCGGTACAGATGCTCCGTTTACGTTGCTGCAGAGGACCACCATCATCGCCTTCCTTACTCTTTTCCTTCCTCTTTCTTGATTTTGCCTTGTCAAGTCAAACCCGCAAGAAAAAGGAATAAAATTTGCTCTTCAGAACTCATTGATGCATGATACTGACGAACACTACTTTCATGTAAGGCAGCCGCATGATAGGAGGATGGAATATGTATGAAAAACAGGACGGCGTGACATATTGACATGTATGATGTATAAAGTGTAAACTAAGCACAAGGTGCTTGATCTTGTTAGAATCGATGCAAGCTAGAAACCATATGAAAGATGAAACCAATATCACTCTGCCAAATTAAAAGGGTGCCCTAACAAATGTATTTGACCAAATTAGAAGCAATACATGGCAACAGGCTAGAAATAATATGCAATATGCAACGAATAAAGGTGACTCATCGTAAGTGATTGATGCAGGATACAGAAGAGAGGTAGTTTCATGTAAGATCAAGGTTAACACATAGATGTAGTGTGTACCAAAAATAGGAAGGCATGTCATATTCACAGGTATAGTGCGTGAACTAAGAAGATGCAATTTACCCTAATTATAAGCATTACAAGCTAGACACCGTATGCAACATGTAACCACATATCACACTGCGAAGTTAGAGCAAGCACCTGTGATGGTGGTGTAGGGGAAGTGCAGTCTTCAGGTATAGAGCTATGTTCAATATCTTCATTTAGGCTTGCTGTTTCTTGATAATCATGTGGAGAGGATGAAATTTCATTCTTTATAAGAGTATTGCGTCTCATATTAACCAACGCGCGTGACTGTCTCATCATAAGCGATAAACTCAGGATACACAAGAACAGTAGTTTGATGTAAGAACATGGTGTGATAGGCAGATGTAGTATGTACCAAAAACAGGAAGGCTTGTACTATTCACATGTATAATGTGTAAGCTAAGGAGATGCAATTTAACAAATTAGGAGCATTGATGAGGGATACACAAGAAAAGTAGTTTGATGTAAGAACATGGTTAATAGAAAGACGGTATGTACCGAAAACAGGAAGGCATGTCATATTCACAGGTATAATGTGTTAACTAAGCAGATGCAATTTACCCCAATTAGAAGCATTACAAGGTAGACACCATATGCAACATGCAACCACATATCACACTGCCAAGTAAGAACAAGCACCTGCGATGGTGGTGTGGGGGAATTGCGGTGATCAACTAGAGTGTCGTGGTATTCTCACGGGGGTGCTAGACGACATATGCCACAAGGTGGCTTCGTGTGAGGGCAAGACTGCTGCTAGAATATCCAGGGACGAGTATGCGAGTAGCACGCGGTGGTTTACCCAGCTTCGGAGCTCTCCGGAGAGATAATACTCCTACTGCTGCATGTCTGAGTGTATCTATCTGGGGTGTACATCGGGCAGTACAAAGTGCTCCTGGAGCTGTATCTGGGATCAGTGCCAAGTGCATCTGATCTGGTATATGCCTACATGAGGCATGCTAGTGGCCGGCCATGCTCATGGCCGTGAGCATATGAGTGCTCATGCGTGAGTGTGTGTGAGTCCATCCCCTGGATGGATGGATGTGTGCCTTTATATAGGCATGGCTAGCTTACTTCCTAAGCTATGTAGTGGCATGGACAAGTGGGCATGGGGGTATGGTGTGGGTGTCATGCTTGTCTCCTGGGTCACTTCATGAATAGTGCCCAGGGACAAGTGACACTGTACATGATGGCTGGGGTGACACATGAACAGTGCCGGGTAAGGTCGTCACGTCGGGGTCGCGTCAGGCCAGTTGACTTCGGGCAGCCGGCCTGGTGGAGGAGTCGGCAGCCAGCAGTCGGCCTGGAGCGGCTGGGAAGTCGGCAGCCTGCAGTCGGCCTGGAGCGGCCGGGAAGTCGGCAACCTGTAGTCGGCAGCCCGCAGTCGGCAGCCAGCAGTCGGCAGCCTGCAGTCGGCAGCCTGCAGTCAGCAGCCTATAGTCCGCAGCCTGCAGTCGGCAGCCTGCAGTTGGCAGTCTGCAGTCGGCAGTCTGCCGGGTAGTTGGACTGAGGGGCTTTGCTAGCCCCGATGTCTTGAATTATTGTCTCGCCATCTTCGGGGTAATTACTCCGACAGTAGCCCCCAAGCCTCCGGGCAACTTTGCAAAGTTGGGTGGAGGTTTTTATGCGAGTGTTCATGAAAATGATCATGAAAAAGACGAAGTTAGTCCACGCAAATATATCAAATGTTTGCTTTTTAGCATTGCAAGTTTTATGCGGAGGGTGCCGACTCGGTTTCGCCCGAGCCCCCTTAATCTTTTTCGTGTTCCCTCCGCTTTTTGGCTTGTGCTCTTGCTTGCCGGACAGCCGCTCTGCGGTCTATGGCTGAGAGTGGGCCGCGAAGCGGAGTGTACAGTACTCAGAGTCTGGGAGCAGATTCAACCGAGTAGATACTTGTAAAGGAAACGACCGGATCGCCCGATCTGTTTTTCTTCCCGGACGTTTTTCGCGTGGGTGGCCTCCAGCGTTCACTCTTGCTAGTCGGACAGCCGCTCTGCGGTCTGTGACTAAGAGTGTGCCTTTGGTACCGTGCACGCTACTAAGCCATCTGCGGGAACTAACGTCTCAGGCCTAGCGGCCAGCCCCCGGGCCAACTCTGGTTGGCGCCGGGGTGAACAATGATGCAACTATAATAAAATGCGGAGATAGCCCCCGAGCATCGCTCGGGGTTATCCGTGCTCTTGCGGTGCAAAAATATGCGGGTGAGGAGCTCACATTGATTTTCGTATAGCCGAGGCGGAGTTTGCCTAAGACAGCCGGCGCGACTCGGTCACGGAGCGCGTCGGCGCACCCCCTGGGTGTAGCTTTCGAGCCTCCGGGTGCTCGAAGGAGGGTCCCGGCCGGTCAGGCTCGACCAGCCAGGCGGCGAGGTGTCTTGCAATACCCTTTTTCTTCTTTTTCTCTTCTGCCGGCTGCTGGCAGCCAGACAAAACTCTTCTCTTGTCTGCGATCTTCCGTGGGGGCGCGCCAGCGCACCCACCGGGTGTAGCCCCCAAGATTCGGGCCGACTGCTGAGCAGTCGGGCCGGATCTTCCGGCAACTACCTTGTCTTCTTTTTCGCGGGGGCGCGTCAGCGCACCCGCTGGGTGTAGCCCCCGAGATTCGGGCCGACTGCTAAGCAGTCGGGCCGGATCTCCCGGTGACTACTTTATCTTCTTTCTTCTTCTCTTTGTCTGGCTATGGGCAGCCGGACGCATATTTCTTTTTCGTCCGGCTGTTGGCAGCCGGACGCTTCTTTTTTTTCTCGTGAGCCGGCTGTAAGCAGCCGAACGCACGTCCCTTTTCTCTCTCTCTTTTTCAATCCGACCCCACGCAAGCAACTGGACCCTCTTCTTTTTTTTAGGCTGTGGGCAGTCGGCTACTACTTTGGCATCTGAGCAGTCGGCCCTTCTGTTTTTCTTCTCTGACTTCTCTTTCTTCAAACGGCCGGACATCCGCAGAGCAGGGCGCGGGCGGCTACCCAGAGCCGGACCCGGCTAGGCGCGGGGCCAGACGGGGTCGGGCGAGCCGGCGTCCGGGACGCCGAGGGTCGGCCGCCGGCTAATCGGACGAAGACGGACCCAGCGAGGCGGACGGAGCGTGCGACCCGGCTGCGTGCGTGCGAAGGCGGCAAGGCAGAGCCGGACCACGAGGAGCCCACGACGGAGGCGGAGTACGTCGGCCGCGTGCGGATGCAGGGGCGGGCGCGGGAGGCGGCAGACGGGAAGCCGGCTCCGGCCGGGCTCGCGGAGGAGGCGGAGGGCCGCGGGAGGAAGCCGGCCTGCGCGGGGTTGGAGCAGCGCACCGGGATGCGGGCGCGAGCCAGTGTTGCCGGGCCGCGGGACGCCGGACGGGTCGGTGGCGCGAAGCCGGCGAGCGAGCGCGGCCGAGTCGGAGGAGGGAAGCCGGACTCGGACCCGGCGCTGTGCGGGAGTAGTCGAACCCGGCGCTGCGGGCGAAGATGGCGCGCAAAGCAGCCGGGCAGCAGGCTTGGCTTGGTGAGGAGGAGGGCCTCGGGGAGGCTGGAGTAGCCGGCCGAGTCGCCGGGTTCGCGGGCGGAGCCGGGGATCGGGCGAGCCGGCGGCCGGGACGCGGAGGGAGCGGGGGATCCGGCTGGCGGATAGGGCCGAACCCGGCCAAGCCTGGGGCGGCGTCGGGGAGCCGACGCGAGGTCGGACGCGGCCTAGCTTGGGGAGGCGACCCGGAGCCGGCGCGGAGACCAGGCCGAGCGCGGCAGTGGCTGGCGGGCTGGAGTGGAGCGCTATGGTGGAGCGGGGTGTTGAAGATCGTGGGGAAGGAGGCAGCGGCCATGGCGCGGTGGCGCGCTGAAGGACGAAACAACAGTGGGGGCAGGGCGTGGCCCCAAGCGCGAGGGGCTCCTCCTCTGGTGGCGTTTGAGCGAGGATGCAGCGGGAGCAGCTACAACCGGACATCAACGCCATGGATATTGGAAGCGTTTGGGCATTGTCTGACTAATGCATATCGGACCATTATCTGGGTATGGCCATCGTCTGGGGCGCGTCTGACTTGCATCCGAGGGATTTTTGGGTAGTGTATGGGGTAGTCTGGGTAGTATTTTGCTAGTGTATTTGGCTAATGGTTTGACCATTGTTGACTCGCATCTAACTAGCTTGCATAGATAGTATATGGAGGAGTGAGCACGCGTTTCCGCAGGAGCAAGGCGCAACGCGGAGGGAAGCAGACGCAAGCGGCGCGTGGATGGCCACGACCGACCGAAATGATTCCCCGCGTGCGGCGCGCGCGCGAACGAACGGCCAGCGTTGCGGTGGTGGTGAAGAAGGCGAGGCCGACGGCGAGGACGCGCCGCCCCTCGCAGCTGCTCCGAGGGCGTGTCGATGTCGAGCCATCGAGTGCTACCAGAGAGACGACGGCGACGTCGCGGCAGAGATGACGAAGATGGTCCCGCCCGGACTGCGAAACCAGCAGCAGCGCGGTAGCATAGTACCGCCCCACGGTGGGCGCCAAATGTCGTGGTATTCTCACGGGGTGCTAGACGACATATGCCACAAGGTGGCTTCGTGTGAGGGCAAGACTGCTGCTAGAATATCCAGGGACGGGTATGCGAGTAGCACGCGGTGGTTTACCCAGCTTCGGAGCTCTCCGGAGAGATAATACTCCTACTGCTGCATGTCTGAGTGTATCTATCTGGGGTGTACATTGGGCAGTACAAAGTGCTCTTGGAGCTGTATCTGGGATCAGTGCCAAGTGCATCTGATCTGGTATATGCCTACGTGAGGCATGCTAGTGGCCGGCCATGCTCATGGCCGTGAGCATATGAGTGCTCATGCGTGAGTGTGTGTGAGTCCATACCCTGGATGGATGGATGTGTGCCTTTATATAGGCATGGCTAGCTTACTTCCTAAGCTATGTAGTGGCATGGACAAGTGGGCATGGGGGTATGGTGTGGGTGTCATGCTTGTCTCCTGGGTCACTTCATGAATAGTGCCCAGGGACAAGTGACACTGTACATGATGGCTGGGGTGACACATGAACAGCGCCGGGTATGGTCGTCACGTCGGGGTCGCGTCAAGCTGCAGTTGACTTCGGGCGGCCGGCTTGGTGGAGGAGTCGGCAGCCAGCAGTCGGCCTGGAGCGGCCGGGAAGTCGGCAGCCTGTAGTCGGCAGCCCGCAGTCGGCAGCCCGCAGTCGGCAGCCTGCAGTCGGCAGCCAGCAGTCGGTAGCCTGCAGTCGGCAGCCTGTAGTCGGCAGCCTGCAGTCGGCAGCCTGAAGTCGGCAGCCAGCAGTCGGCAGCCAGCAGTGGGCAGCCTGCAGTCGGCAGCCAGCAGTCAGCAGCCTGCAGTCGGCAGCCTGCAGTCGGCAGTCTGTCGGGTAGTTGGACTGAGGGGCTTTGCTAGCCCCGATGTCTTGAATTATTGTCTCGCCATCTTCGAGGTATCCGTGTCCAATGACCGACATAGAGAGCCACGTTGACTATCTTCATTTAGCCTTGCTGTTTCTTGAGAATCATGTGGGGAGGATGACACTGCACTCTTTAAACGAGTATGGCGTCTCACAGTAACCCACCCGGTTGACTGTCTCATCATAAGTGATTGACGAGGGATACAAAAGAGCATTAGTTTGATGTACGAACATGGTTAATAGACATATGTAGTATGTATCGATAACAGGAAGGCATGTCATTATCAAAGGTATAATGTGTAAAGTAAGCAGATGCAATTTAACCAAATTGGAAGCAATACAAGCTAGACACCATATGCAACATGCAACCACATTTGACAGCGTGAAGTTAAAGCAAGCACCTGGGATGGTTGTGTGTGGCAATTGAGATCATCAACTGCAGAGCTACGTTTACCGTCTCCAACTGCTGACACTTCACCCGTTAGAGCACTGGAATGCTTAATGCTTGTCTTCGAATTACACTGGAGCGACTTCTCTCTTTTCTTTTCTGCATTCATCAACACTGCGTCAGAGTCTGAAATACCCATGCATAAAAAACAATAGTGTGAGTATGGGTGAAGTGTGTGCACAATTAGTACAGTGTAAAGGTAGCAGATAGCAGGTCGGTAAGAAATAAATGACGGGAGACATATGATAGCTCTACAACATGCATGGCACACTAAATTACTACAAGATTCTATGAAAATAACAGTCGACTGAAAGCAAATAGGTCAGTCCATTTTTTCTGCACCATCTGACGTACAAAGAACGGGCAGATCACCTTCATTTACCTCCAGCGAGTCAGTGTTGATGATCTTCCTCGAAACGCCAGCGACCACCGGCCCAGTATTCCTCCCCTGCCTGCGCCCTCCCCTCGACCTCACCACACCGCCATGCTTGGCACCGCCCCCCGGCCATCCATTCAAGCCCCGCCGACCTCCAGATCGGGAGCAAGCAGCTCCTGCGCCCCACACCCTGCTTCCCCGGGTAACAGGCGGACTAGGTGCTCCGCACGCCTAAGCGGGTGTTGCTTCTTTTAATTGCGGTTCGACTGACCCTGAATTGAAATCCAGGCGGGCTACTGACCTCTAGCAAAGGTGAAATAGTAAAAGGGAGGAAACCTTGTGCATTTAGTATCACGAAGAAGATGAAGTAAGAAGCGCTCAACTAGTTTCTTTAGTGGGATGAATACGGTGTGAGCGGAGACGTAAGATTTGCACGAATAAGGGAAGAGGAGTACCTCTTTCTGCTGGCAGTGTTGTGTCCTCCTTCTGTTTTTCCAACGATCTTCTTGTTGTTCACCGGAAACCAGAAGTTGTGGAGGACGGTGTAGCCTTGGACAAACCCATGGCCAAGTTATTTAGTGTGGTGCGATGGCCGTCTGTCGGCAGTGGGGAAGCAGATCCGAGGCGGCGAACGACGACGTAGTGAGAACAGCTCCGGTGCGGTGGACGGTTGCGACAGTGGAGCCGCAGCAGTGAGGCACAGGACGGCATGGTCGGAGTGGTTCTGGTACGTCGCACGTTGGCGTCGGCGCCGTGGAGGCAGCTCTGCCTCGGCTTCAGCTGCTAAGTCCTTGAGGGCGTTGCGGTTGCATTGGACGACAACGTCGGGGTACCGGCTCCGGCGTGATGGAGGAGGGCGGCAGTGGATTGGCCACTATGGGGTGGAGGACAGAGGAGGCTAGGGTTTCGCGGCTGGTGGAGAGGGCGTTTTCGCGCCCACGGAGTATGAATGAGGAAACGGAGGGAGGCGGGGAACTAAGGGGGAACAATGTTTCGGTTTGAGATGCGCTTGTTTGAAATTTGGGGAAAGTTACAAACTTTCCCCCCATCTAAAATTTCGGACATATTGCGGGTTGGGGGTAGGACAATCATGTCAGGTGTCCCAAATGTGGGCGGGATAGATTTCGGCCGAGCGCATGGGTAGGCGCCCACGGCGTATGAATGCTTCTCTGGCGTCTTGGTGAAGTTACAAACCTACCCCAGTTTAGACCTTTGGACATCGGGCCGATAGGCTACACGGGCCAGAGTCAGGACAGTAATTTCCTACACCAAAACATTAGTCTCACGCGGTTTCGGGTGACCAGAGGCCTATTTGGCGCTTCGTTCAATATTTGGGAGCAGAAGCATTAACGTTTTCGGTTCTCTTGAATTGAACTTTCAGGATTTGTCAAACTTCACAAATCTTTACTCTTGAAAATCCTAATGCTACGATTATTTTGGAATGGAGGGGGTACATTTGAATATACATTGTACAGGAGTATATATTAAAAAATATGCAACTTACCTAAGTTCATGCATGGTTCCAGATATAATCTCCTTGGTTGCAAAAAAAAGTTAGATATGCGTATGAATATATATAACATGTTCAAACTCACAACAAAGATTGATGCCCCCTTTTACATCTGATTTACAAATGCCATTATCTCGGGTTCAAATAGATGAATGCACTTCCTATGAATTCGAATCTTCGAAACCCCCTTTATGTTGAATTCGACATGTATTCTATTTCGTAGCTAGCAATTTAGAATGTATCCATGCAAGTGACAAATGTATAAAGTGCTTCACACTAACAACATGGAGTGCGCTAATTAATGTTTATATATGAATTGCAAAAGCATCCATTGCATGTATTTCAAACCGCTCTCACTCTATGGATCGATAATATGAAATAAACACATGCACATGCTAGAATTCAATTGCAGTTGAAGAAAGAGCCTACTCTTGGTACTGTATATTAGTGATAGCGGTGTGTACAAAGTACACGTGAATACCAGGCATTGTGCGTGTGTGTATACTATCGATGAACTAGCCCCCAAGCTTGTATAACATACTAAGGGCCTAGGGTTACAAATCATATATAGTCGGCTTATCACTAGTGGGGATAGAGTCCTCCGCGACTTTGGTAGCTTCGTGTTGTACGCCAAGTCCTCCACATGGGTCTTCGTATAACACGTCTCGGTCCAACCTATATGTGGCGCAGGATGGAACCGACCCATGAGTCTTCATGTTGACCCACCACAACTAGAAATGATGTGCCCACCACACCACACACGCAATTGGCCACTAAGAAAATAAGCATATACAATATTACAACGGTATCTAGCGCACGATACATCTCCATATTTTGTTGATGACACTGACGGACTATGCATTTGATGCGTGCTCCGTATTTTGTTGACGACACTTACGGTCATTGTATTTGAAGCGAAAGCACGATATGGTCACTGGACTTCAGAATAAGCTCATCACGGTCACCCACATACATTTTGTCGTGCTAACCAACATGTGGTTGGATGGTTAGAGGACAGTGGTTTCTCGAGCCCACCAAGGTTAAAGTCCCGGTGCTCGCATCACGGTCACCCACATTAATTTCAGTATTTTCCGGCGACGTACGTTCAGTGGGAGGAGACGTTCCACTCGACTACGAGGCACCTATGGTGATTTCGTAAAATCTCAAGGTCATATATGCTGGCCCACTCTCTCGAAGGTGCTCATAGGGGTAGGGTTCGCGTGTGTGCGCTTATAGCGGTGAGTGCTTGCACGTATATATGAGCCCTTGAGTCTGTACCGTGTTAAACAAATACATATCATGATTATACGGTCACTGGCTCACCCGTACAACTCCGTATTTTGTTGATAACACAATCAATTGACCAGTCAAACGTTCACGCGACGCAACTAGTGTTGCGCCATTGGGGCACGTAACCGTGGGGCCCACCTGTCAGCCCGTATATGAAAGAAAGAAATGGTAGTTTGATTCTGTACTGTGTTAATAAAACATGAGTACATTTTAGGGTGATCATACGGTCACTGGCTCACCATACAGCTCCATAATTTGTTGATAACATGATCAATTGACCAGTCAAACGGTCCACATTCAGCAGCGCACATTACCATAGGGCCCACCCGTCAGCGCGTATATGAAGGACAGAAATGGTAATAAATTAGTGGTCGGTGGGTATTCGAAGTCGTGAGACCTCTGGTTGGCAGTCACCGGCGGTTGGGGGGCGTTCATTGGGCGGTGGGGTGGGGATCCCCGGAGAAAAAGCTCGGCAGGGGGGGTTAGAGGGATGGCCGGTGCGGCGGCGGACTGGCGGTGGGGAGTGGTTTCGAGGAGGGCAGGCCGGCCGCGGGCGGCGGGGGCTGGTGGTTCGGCCGGTGGTGGCTGGCGGCTCAGGGGGGGTGGGGGGTGGAGTTTGATGATAAACTGGAGGCCCTTGATTTCGTATCGAACGGCTGGAAAATCTAATGACCAGAGATGAAAAAGTCAGTCGACTGACGTGTAGCCTCACCCCGCATGTACACATGCAGGCACGCAAGACACGCACGCATGTAGGCGTGCAACATTGACACGCACACACACACGCATGCTGGCGTGCAAAACTGACACGTACACATGCACTCACGAACACACGCACGTACGCACCCATGCATGCAACACTGAAACGTACCCTTGCACGCAGGCAACACTCACACGCCTGCATGCACACAGCACACGACGCAAGACACACGTTCAACCTATACGTGCATGCACCCTTTGTTAAGGACATGGATTGTTATGGGTATTAATCAATCTTATCTGTGATAAGCAGAACATTGATGTTTGCAGCGGTCTTTATGAATCACAACGTATTGAACGGGCTATCAACATAGTAGGCTTAGAGAAGGTACAATAGTACACAGTCAGCAGGCTATTAGCAGTTCCACGTCATCAAATTCATAGCTGGAAGAGAGAGAATGAAGAGAAAAGGAGGGAGCGGGCGCTTGAGCTATCGCCAGCTTGAGCGCAAGAAACAAGAAACCGAACCTGCATGCAGCCCACATGCAGTCGTGTGAGCCTGTGCGCCTCTACTTTCCACCAATGAGCATGTGCCTTCTTTTCTTCTTTCACATGCAAGCATTAAATACCAGAAGCTAGTTTACAGCCCATCTATTATATTAGCTGGCTATTATAAAGGCTCCAAGTGACATGGCATTGGTATACAGCCAGCAGCTGGCTTTCTTATTAACCATGCCCTTATCTACATAAAAAAGATGATGTCACACTCAATGAACAATTATCGGTTTATGAAATGCCCGCTTCTGACCGCCCTGGCCCACCAAAGGTTCCTCTGCTGTGCGCTGCCTGCGTTGGGTCACTGACATGCATGCCATGCACCCAAAGAGCCCACATGTCAGTGGAAGGACGGTGCGGTGTCCTAGGTCAGAGTCGAGGGTGCCACTCGCGGCACGCCCGGCTGAACACGCCTCCGTGCCGCATTCAAACGCCTCCATGAAACCCGCCCGTGTGGAAGACGAGAAACCCACTCTGGACACACGTCCGTTCATGACCGGGCCGGCGTTAAACGCAACGCCGGCCGAGCTCCTCCCGTCCACCATCTATTTAATCTCGTATTTAAACGAGGCCAAACGCCGACCAAGAATCGCACACCTCCGCCGCTCCCCTATCTCCCCCACCATTTTGTCCACTCTTACAATGGCTTACGAAGAGTAGTTATTCCGCATCCAAGCCAGCTGGGTAGCCCGCCGGATACAAGCTATGCAGCTCGCTGATCCACCTCCCTCCCCTCACCCGACGGAGCCAGTTGTCGCCCCAAGCCGGCGCACGGTTCAGCAACTCGCCGCTCCAGGCCAGCTCGACAAGGAGCGACGCACGGGCATCGTTGCTGCCGTCCACGCCACCGCCTAGTACCGCGTCTCCTGGTTCTGTGGCCGAGACTCCCATGCCGGCGGCCGCGCCATGCAAGCAGCGACAGAAGCTGGGTGCGCGGAGAGCGACGAGTCGGTGGCCAGCGCCTCCGCGTCCGCCACCATCATCGAGGAAGAAGTAGAACACGGGAGGCCACCGCCGCTTGGGTCCCATGAAGGCCACCGCGGAGGCGACGCCGGCGTACACAACAGGTGTCTTGCCGGATCCTTTTGTTACGAGGACCTTCGTCGACCCCGCATGGGCTCCACAGAAGAGGGCAATGTTAGGATGAACTTGAGCCGGTTCCGGCCATGGCGAAGTAGTCGCCAATATTTGGGTTACGGGCAAGATCCAAACAGCCCCTCCCAATAGATTCAAATCCCTCGTTCGCCGTGGAATTTTGCCATGTGTTGTTTTCATGGACTAGCAAGATGCCTGTGCATTGCACGGAACATCAAGATGCATTTTTTTACAAACTCCCGCATGCATGCAAGGGATAATTAATGTCCTCCTTTGCTAGTACCACGAGGCAAACACCATTAATATTGCATCGATTAGTGTTAGTGGCCTTGTATATCTGCAGATTGTAATTTTGAGTGGCCCCTTGTATATAAAAATGGAGGGAGAAAGATGAGAGATAAGGTGAGGAGGAGTGGGGCGTGGTGGTGAGTGGTGGTCGGACTGGGCGGAGGCATGCGGATGGACCGCGCATTATGTTTAGGTTTGTATCTCTCTCACACACGCCCACGTAGGTGGGGGACGTGCACGAAGAGAAGAGGTGCACGCACGGCACACGTACTCCCGTCTCTTTCCCAACCACACCTACGCAGGTACACGGTGGAGCTCATTTCTGTACGAAAAAGGCAGCCCACGTGGTAATTTGGCACGTGTACTGGTTGTCCACTTGGTGGAGGGAGGATCGTCTACCACGGGTGAATAAACAAATTGCGACTTGACGCGTTATGTTAAATTAAAAGAAGAGGCAAACCATGTGGGGCCTATCTTAGAGGCAAGGCTCTATACACTGGAGTACTTTTGATGTGTCCCGTCAACTCGCAGAATGAGGAGAAGCTTGCTTAGTACGCTGTCTCCCCCGCCCACGGGCGCGGTGGCTCGCAGGATGAGGTGAAGCTTGCTTACTACGCCTTACGCCCGCTCCCTCGCCCACGAGCGCGGTGGCTCGCAGCACGAGGAGAAAATTTTACTACTCCCTCCGTTTACTCCTCGTCCCTACTAGTACGTACTTTGGTTAGTACTCCCTCCATTTACTTATACAAGGCCACTATAAAAAAATACATTTTGCTTCTATACAAGGCCACAAATAGTAATCGAGACAAAAGTTACTACTCCCTCCTTTCCAGTTTATGGCTCAATTTCAAAATCTCTCCAACCAAGGTAGACGATGAGTGGTCGAATTAATTTCGTAGTTTGCACAAGTAATTAGTACGCTAGTTTTTCTCAAGTAGTTATGTTTACCAAGGCATTAATTAGAACGAATGCATGAATGACCACTAAATTTCCATGAACTTGTACATGCATTGGTTAGGTTCCTCTTGACACTGCTTGCGTCGGGTGATCTAACGCACCTCGAAATCCAACATGTAATGGTACTACTACTAGTATAGTAAGAATTGAGACTTATCAAACGGAAAATGGATGTTTTTTAGATGAGCCCTATAAACTCTAGTGGGTACGTACTCCGTAAAAACAGATGTTTCCAAAACTAAGTCGCTCCCTTTCATGAATTCTATAGTATACTCCTCCGTCGACGCTCCCTTTCATGAATTCTATACTTCCTGTCGCCGACATGTGGGACATATAGCAACCGGGTTGACGTGTCAAGCACCAAATAACAGTGCAGAACAGCAGGGGGACGCACCCCACTCGTACCGGCCCAGTAGTAGTAATGAGCAATGAGACGTCAAATCACAATGCCGCACTTTCCCAGACGGACAAAGCAACCATTATTTCACACTTCGGTTCGCCATCATCTCAAACCACGTACTAGTATTGCTTCTTCCTCAAGAGGGACACGCACATCGCCTTGGTACATCATGACACGTGGGACCGCATGACAGGCCATGCTCCCTCGCCGATTGCTCGGTAAAATCACCTCATTTTTACTAAACTTCCTCCGTATCGGTTTACTACATGGCATGCACGTCGTTCTAGGTTGAGAATTTAACTGGCTATATATGTGATGAACAGTACTCTAGCCTTTTAAAAAATGTATACTTTTGTACAGTAGTACTATCGATGGATTGCGCCATGGAGAAAAATTGAAATTTTAAAAAAAGATGGTACATATAGAGAGCGCTCGTCGCCAAATTATGCATATAGTACTATTAAGAAAGCTAGTACGTGCTTAATTGGGGTGCTAAATTCTATTCAAGAAATACTAGTAGTATGTACATACTAAAGAGTTAAAGTAACGAGAAGAAACATAACATAGTTCTGCTGGGGGCTCAGCACAACATACCCCTCAAATTAAACTAAGCACACCTGAAATTAAACTATGCAACTAATCCGGTAGACACTGCATTAGAAGTTTAGAACCACCATGAGCAACGACACTGCCACCTTACTCAGAGTCCTCATCCACGTCCTCGACTTCGTCCTTGTCCCTATTCCTCTTGGCCGATACTTCTTTGCTTGAACCGCACACTTGGTTGTTGCTCTTCATCCAACCCTTGTAGATATTGAAACAAAGGTAGCCATCCATTGAAGCATAGTGGATGTGGTCTATATCTAGTACATTTCGCTGCCATGCATGACGATGAAACGTGTATGGAGGTTTCACCAGTTTACCGTACGAAGGATGAACCATGGCTCCTGCCAGGGTCAGCATTGAAGGCTGATGAGAGGGCACCAGCCGATTCTTCTGGAGGTCGAAGGGGCTGCCTACAACGAGGCCTATCCGACCCAGGATTTCTTCGTCGTTCGTAAAGTCTACAGTAACGAATTTCACTGTTTTGTCCTTGAGGAAGTTCTTAAAATCCTGGCAGTCAACGTCGGCATGACATATGTGGTAGACCAAGCAAATGTTATGTACACAAACCTGGATCACGGCGGGCTTCTTCATCTCTTCGTCCTTTAGATCCTTCTCTCGTCCCAGGACTGTGGTGTACTCAACATCTAGCCCAGCGACCCACTCATCATCTGAGTTTTCGAACATGCGTCTAAAGTGAGAAAGGCATCCTTTCACCGTCGCGGAAGAACGGGTGTAGATGACGTCGAACTCATCACTAGTGATGGTTCTAACCTTGTACTCACCGCCGATCATGGAGATTTGGGATTTGGGAGGAGGGTTAGGATTAGGGGAACTGCCGTAATGTGAATGGATGGGACGACTAGGAGCGAACCGCCGTAGTATTGAAGGACGTGCGGGGATGAGTAGGAGCGAACTGCCAGCGTGCGAATGGCAGGGTAGTGGCTTTCCATTCTCCCATGATACGGGCTTCCGAGACACCTTGGATCTGAGATCGAACAGTTGCATGGCGTGATTCTTGACCTATGGGTGAATATCCTATCCTGGAGGGTTATTCTGCAAATTTTCAGCAACTTAGCATGCGACCGTTTGATCTCAGATCCAAGGGCTGCCAGCAGCCCGTATCATGGTCGCGCCTACCACAACCATTGCGTCGCTCGCGCGGTCGCGCCCTTGGAGATTTAACACGGTGCGTTAGGCTATCTGATGTTGGCATGTCATACATAGTCATCACTTAGTCACTCATACTACAACAAGGTTGGCTATAAGTGTATTTTTTTACTCCTCTCTATCTCTTTGTTCGTACTCAAGGAAGAAACGGTTCTAGTAAGCGTGTGTATTTATTGCATTTGCCAAGGAGTGACCTCTTCCAATGAAATGGTGTTGCTAAGTTTGCTTCATTTAATTAGCTATAGACTCAAAATTGTCTTTTCACCTAGGTACACGCGCTTAGCACCGTTTCTTCCTTGGGTCACCAAACTAGTCTCTCTCTTCTTGATTAACTTGCCACATCAGACTTTATGCCTATGTGGCAAGCTTAAGCACCTGTAGGAGCAAGTAAAAGTAAGTACAATAGTGCGCTTTACATGACATTTTTGCATATGTGGAGGAAAGAGAGGCAAGGAAAAAGTGGAGAAGTGGGCTCTCATGCAAGAGCCAGCCACTACTACATGGTGGAGCATTGAGAGAGGCACCTGTATGGAGGTGGTCAGGAATCTGGGAGACTCACGCCGGTCGTAGCACCGCAGTTAAAATGATTATGGCAAGTCAAATCACGGGGCCCCACCTGTCCAGCAGTAACTCGCTGTCAAATCACACAGCCCTACGTTTGCAGCAGCCTACTCCCTCGTCTTCTCGCGTCTCTGTCGAACCAACTAGGCGGAACTGCCCCGCCGCCTACCGCGCAGGAAAAGCCCCGCCCTCGACTTTTAAATACAACTACATCCACTTAAGAATCCAATGATATATTTTTCTGACATAGTAACTCATGTTTAGTTAGTCAAATGGATGACCTAGAACTACGTGCAGGCCCTATAAACCGAGACGGAGAGGGTAGTTCAGCACATATCTTTTTAGATCAAAATATAGTCGGGATACACCAAGGAGCAAAACCAAGTGGTAGGTTGCTCCTGTCGTGTTGGCGTAGCAACTCAAGCAGGGTCATTCCACACACGAAATGGCGACACACTTAAGAGGACCCCTTTGGCCAACAATTGGCTCATCCACCGTCTTGTTCCACGTGCGATGCACCAAATTACAGTTCAGAGCAGCGGTTGGAATTGGAGGCACCCCGGTCGTAGCGCTGCAGTAGTAGAAAATGAGCGACGAGGGGTCAAATCACAAAGCCCCACCTTTCCCGCATTAAGCAGGATGGACGAAGCAACCATCATTTCACTCTAGGGCGCAAGAGCATAAAGAAAAGAGAAAACAATGATGCATGCAGCAGCTACCTAGGGCACCCTAGGGTAGGGGTCTCCACTACAGATCCTTTTTTTGAAAGCGCCTCCACTACAAATCGGCTTCTCCCTCGTCCTCTTGAAGAAAACCGATGATGAGTGCGGCGGTAGGGTTTGTAGGAGTACTACGGTGTGCAGGGCCACGTCGTAGTAAACGGGTTCGAGCCGACGCCTTAAATATGTGTGGGCCGCTTGGTTTTACGGGAACGAGGCGGCATTTTGGGTTCGGGGACCAGTGGAGATATAGTACGTACAAAAAATTGTGGACTTAGGTTCGACCGAAAGGCAATGATGCTTGGGCCCTGCATTTTGATATACCCGGGGCCGCGTGAAATTTGCTACTCTACTCAAAACTATTAAGGTACACATGTATTGAACGCATGAGATTTCGAAACCAAATTATGAATAAATACACACTATAGCATGTAAAGCTTTGAGTCATATATGCATGATGTAGATGTTCGCTTAGTTCTTATAGTTCATCTCATTCAAAATCAATAAGTTTTATAAAAATGTTAAGATTCATGGGGTTGTGCATTGTACTCCCTCCGTTCCAAAATAGATGACCCAACTTTGCACCAACTTTGTGCAAAGTTGGGTCATCTATTTTGGAACGGAGGGAGTAAATCATAAAGTAAAAAACAAATAATGGCAATTCATTTAGAAAATAATAATCAATTATGATACAGAAGATTCTATAACAAAGGAGAAGTGCTTGTGTTTTGAGGTTTGTGCATTATGCTTAAGTTCAACCATGGAGTCTTCTAAATTGTACATGTGGCAGATCTGGTGGAATGTTGATGATATCCAACGGCCAGTAGTGCTCGGATTTGCCTATCTCTGCACTGTCGGGTTAGCTTCATCCAGTGACCATCTTTCAAAGTTATAGGCACACTATATAGTTCTTGTGCCATAGTTGCATGTTTTGGAAAAAGCTACTAGTGGGTTGTACTATCTATTTAGGAATAGAAGATGTATAGATGGAAGTTGTAGGGAAAGAGATGACATGGAGCATCTCAATTCCTATGAGTAGGGATTGGAAAAGAGATGTCATTTGGTTCACATCATAGGAACTTTTCTATTGAATCTAGAGATGACATGTATCTCAATTCCTATGAGGAAGGATTAGAAAAGAGATGTAATTTGGTTCATATCATAGGAACTTTTCTATTGAATATACGCTAATGTTTATTTTCCTTTGAAATTAAGGGAGTATAGGAATCCATTCATATGAACCAAGTGGCTCTAAAGCTATAGAAATGATATCATGTTTATTTCCTTTGAAATGTGGAGTATATGAATCTATTCCTATGAACCAATTGGGTCTAAAGGAAAAAATCCTATAAAAATCATATCATATAGAGTTCCTATGATATTCCTCGACACTAAAGGATGCTTGAAATTGCTGCGGGTGATACGATGGTCTTTCTTTGTAGACTCCTCACCCAACTTTATAGTTACCTCCCGAAGATGAATGAAATGATATATACATGGTATTCTACATGTGCAATTTGGTACACGAAAACTCGGTAAAAGTTTGCGAGGTTCGAATTTTCAATAAAGCTATATGCACCGCATTTCGGAATGGAGGGACCATACGGCAGTTGCTAAAAATCACGTGGAAGATTTGTGTGTAGGAGGAGTGGCTGTTCTGTTAAATGACATGGCAAAACTGACACTGTCGGATGCCGATCTAACGGTTCTTACGCCGTTCGTCAGGAAAAGGCTTGTGGCGAACGTTTGTCGGATAATGATTTACGGACACATGCATTGCATTGATATGTGCCCCCTCTCTCTCATGCACACGCACCCTCATGAGTCACGACTCTCTCGAGTCCTCTCGCAGACTCGCACGTCGCACCCACCGTCTATCTGTAGGTAGACGTCACGCACATATGTGCTCTTCACACCCTCAGAACTTCTAAAAAAACAAAAGATGGTGCGCACATTTTATTTTAGCTCACACGTCACACACTTGTACTATTACTCTTGCGGCGAACGTTCTTTGGGCATAGTATATTGTACTCTCACGAAGAGAAGCGATGCACGCACACACTAGTTCTCTCACACCCACTCGTGGGTACACGTAGGAGCGCATTTTTTTGAAGCTGGTACAACAAAATCACTCCACTATATATAAAAGCATGAGCGTTAGCGCTTTCTTTACTAGGGTTCCTCTCGTTCACTCTCTCATGCTCTCCAGATCTAAGCAACACATAGGTGGCGACACTCTCTCTCAGCTCACGGCTGGTCACAAATCTGGCCGGACAACCTCGACCGGGGCAGGGGTGTAGGTGCATCATTCACGCTGTCGTCGGCGGCGAGGGAGGAGACCAACGGCTGCCCGCGCGTCCCGATCGGCGGCCGTGCCGTTCTCTCCGAGAGAGCGCCGGCTCGGGAGGGCCTCCGACCCCTTCTTCCTCCCTACGGTATTGTGGCCAAGATGCGGCCTCCCGACACCGTCTTTGCGACATGCTGCCGACCCTCAGGTATATATTCCTTCGAAACCTGCCTTGCTCTACTGCCCCACCTGTTGGAAATATGCCCTAGAGGCAATAATAAATAGGTTATTATTATATTTCCTTGTTCATGATAATCGTTTATTATCCATGCTAGAATTGTATTGATAGGAAACTCAGATACATGTGTGGATACATAGACAACACCATGTCCCTAGTAAGCCTCTAGTTGACTAGCTCGTTGATCAATAGATGGTTACGTTTCCTGACCATGGACATTGGATGTCATTGATAACGGGATCACATCATTAGAAGAATGATGTGATGGACAAGACCCAATCCTAAGCCTAGCACAAGATCATGTAGTTCGTATGCTAAAGCTATTCTAATGTCAAGTATCGTTTCCTTAGACCATGAGATTGTGCAACTCCCGGATACCGTAGGAGTGCTTTTGGGTGTGCCAAACGTCACAACGTAACTGGGTGGCTATAAAGGTACACTACAGGTATCTCCGAAAGTGTCTGTTGGGTTGGCACGAATCAAGACTGGGATTTGTCACTCCGTGTGACGGAGAGGTATCTCTGGGCCCACTCGGTAGGACATCATCATAATGTGCACAATGTGATCAAGGAGTTGATCACGGGATGATGTGTTGCGGAACGAGTAAAAGAGACTTGCCGGTAACGAGATTGAACAAGGTATCGGTATACCGACGATCGAATCTCGGGCAAGTATCATACCGATAGACAAAGGGAATTGTATACGGGATTGATTAAGTCCTTGACATCGTGGTTCATCCGATGAGATCATCATGGAACATGTGGGAGCCAACATGGGTATACAGATCCCGCTGTTGGTTATTGACCGGAGAACGTCTCGGTCATGTCTGCATGTCTCCCAAACCCGTAGGGTCTACACACTTAAGGTTCGATGACGCTAGGGTTATAAAGGAAGTTTGTATGTGGTTACCGAATGTTGTTCGGAGTCCCGTATGAGATCCCGGACGTCACGAGGAGTTCCGGAATGGTCCGGAGGTAAAGATTTATATATAGGAAGTATGGTTTTGGCCACCGGAAGAGTTCTGGGCATCACCGGTAGTGTACCGGGACCACCGGAGGTGTTCGGGGGTCCACCTAGTGGGGCCACCAGCCCCAGAAGGTTGCGTGGGCCAAGTGTGGGAGGGGACCAGCCCCAGGTGGGCTGGTGCGCTCCCCCACCAAGTCCCAAGGCCTCCTAGAGGGGAAGGGGGCAAACCCTAGGGCAGATGGGCCCTAAGGCCCACCCCTGGTGCGCCTCCCCCTCTCCCCCCTTGGCCGCAACCCTAGATGGGTTTTGGGGCTGCCGCCACCCCTAGGGAGGGAACCCTAGATGGGGGCACAGCCCCTCCCCTCCTCCTATAAATAGTGAGGCCTAGGGGCTGACCAAATGACACGAGTTCCTCTCCTGTGCTGGTGCAGCCCTCCCCCTCTCCCAAGTTCTTCTCCTCTCCCGCGGTGCTTGGCGAAGCCCTGCAGGATTGCCACGCTCCTCCATCATCACCACGCCGTTGTGCTGCTGCTAGATGGATTCTTCCTCAACCTCTCCCTCTCTCCTTGCTGGATCAAGGCACGGGAGACGTCACCGGGCTGTACGTGTGTTGAACGCGGAGGTGCCGTCCGTTCGGCACTTGGTCATCGGTGATTTTGATCACGACGAGTACGACTCCATCAACCCCGTTCACTTGAACGCTTCCGCTTAGCGATCTACAAGGGTATGTAGATGCACTCTCCTTCCCCTCGTTGCTGGTTTCTCCATAGATAGATCTTGGTGATACGTAGGAAAATTTTGAATTTCTGCTAAGTTCCCCAATAATGGCATCATGAGCTAGGTCTATTGCGTAGATTCTTTGCACGAGTAGAACACAAAGTAGTTGTGGGCGTTGATTTTGTTCAATATGCTTACCGTTACTAGTCAATCTTGATTCGGCGGCATTGTGGGATGAAGCGGCCCGGACCGACCTTACACGTACACTTACGTGAGACAGGTTCCACCGACTGACATGCACTAGTTGCATAAGGTGGCTAGCGGGTGCCAGTCTCTCCCACTTTAGTCGGATCGGATTCGATGAAAAGGGTCCTTATGAAGGGTAAATAGCAATTGACATATCACGTTGTGGTTTTGCGTAGGTAAGAAACGTTCTTGCTAGAAACCCATAGCAGCCACGTAAAACATGCAAACAACAATTAGAGGACGTCTAACTTGTTTTTGCAGGGTATGCCATGTGATGTGATATGGCCAAAAGGATGTGATGAATGATATATGTGATGTATGAGATTGATCATGTTCTTGTAATAGGAATCACGACTTGCATGTCGATGAGTATGACAACCGGAAGGAGCCATAGGAGTTGTCTTTAATTTATTTATGACCTGCGTGTCAACATAAACGTCATGTAATTACTTTACTTTATTGCTAACCGTTAGCCATAGTAGTAGAAGTAATAGTTGGCGAGACAACTTCATGAAGACACGATGATGGAGATCATGATGATGGAGATCATGGTGTCATGCCGGTGACGATGATGATCATGGAGCCCCGAAGATGGAGATCGAAAGGAGCGAAGTGATGATGGCCATATCATGTCACTATTTGATTGCATGTGATGTTTATCATGTTTTTTGCATCTTATTTGCTTAGAACGACGGTAGTAAATAAGATGATCCCTCATTAAAATTTCAAGAAAGTGTTCCCCCTAACTGTGCACCGTTGCGAAAGTGTTCACGACTTGCACCATCGTCGTTTCGAAGCACCACGTGATGATCGGGTGTGATAGATTCTTACGTTCGAATACAACGCGTGTTGACGAGCCTAGCATGTACAGACATGGCCTCGGAACACATGCAAACACTTAGGTTGACTTGACGAGCCTAGCATGTACAGACATGGCCTCGGAACATAGAAGACCGAAAGGTCGAGCATGAGTCGTATGGTAGATACGATCAACATGAAGATGTTCACCGACGTTGACTAGTCCGTCTCACGTGATGATCGGACACGGCCTAGTTGACTCGGAATGACTAGAGGGATGTCTATCTGAGTGGGAGTTCATAAGATGAACTTAATTATCCTGAACATAGTCAAAAGATCTTTGCAAATTATGTCGTTAGCTCGCGCTTTAGTTCTACTGTTTAGATACGTTCCTAGAGAAAATATAGTTGAAAGTTGATAGTAGCAATTATGCGGACAGTAGAAGGCTTATATCCTTATTGCAACGCTCGGTGTGCTGGACCTCAAACGTGGTCTGTGGATGTTGCGAACATTTTACATACACGTTTTGATGACTACATGATAGTTCGGTAATGTTAAATGGTTTAGAATTGAGGCACCGAAGACATTTTCGAAATGTCGCGGAACATATGAGATGTTTCGAGGGCTGAAATTGGGATTTCAGGCTCGTGCCCACGTCAAGAGGTATAAGACCTCCGACGATTTTCTTGGCCTGCAAATAAGGGAGAAAAGCTGAATCGTTGAGCTTGTGCTGAGATTGTCTGAGTACAACAATCACTTGAATCGAGTGGGAGTTGATCTTCCAGATAAGATAGTGATGTTTCTCCAAAGTCATTGCCACCAAGCTGCTAGAGCTTCGTGATGAACTATAACACATCAGGGATAGATATGATGATCCTTGAAATATTCACGATGTTTGACACCGCGAAAGTAGAAATCAAGAAGGAGCATCAATTGTTGATGGTTAGTGAAACCACTAGTTTCAAGAAGGGCAAGGGCAAGAAGGGATCCTTCATGAAATGGCAAATCAGCTGCTGCTCTAGTGGAGAAACCCAAGGTTGAACCCAAACCCGAGACTAAGTGCTTCTGTAATGAGGGGAACAGCTACTGGAGCAGAATTACCTTAGATACTTGGTAGATGAGAAGGCTGTCGATAGAAGTATATCGGATATACATTATGTGAATGTGTACTTTACTAGTACTCCTAGTAGCATCAGGGTATTAGATACCGGTTTGGTTGCTAAGTGTTAGTAACTCGAAATAAAAGCTACGGAATAAACGGAGACTAGCTAAAGGTGAGCTGATGAGATGTGTTGGAAGTGCTTCCAAGGTTGATATGATCAAGCATCGCACGCTCCCTCTACCATCGAGATTGGTGTTAAACCTGAATAATTGTTATTTGGTGTTTGCGTTGAGCATAGACATGATTGGATCATGTCTATCGCAATACGGTTATTCATTTAAGGAGAATAATGGTTACTCTGTTTATTTGAATAATTCCTTCAATGGTCTTGCACCTAAAATGAATGGTTTATTGAATCTCGATCATAGTGATACACATGTTCATGCCAAAAGATATAAGATAGTAATGATAGTACCACCTACTTGTGGCACTGCCATGTAAGTCATATTGGTATAAAACGCATGAAGAAGCTCCATGTTGATGGATCTTTGGACTCACTCATTTTTGAAAAGGATTGAGACATGTGAACCATGTCTATTGGTATATACGCATGAAGAAACTCCATGCAGATGGACCGTTTGCACTCGCTTGATTTTGAATCTCTTGAGACATGCAAATCATACCACATGGGCAAGATGACTGAAAGCTTCGGTTTCAGTAAAATGGAACAAGAAAGCAACTTGTTGGAAGTAACACATTTTGATGTGTGCAGTCCAATGAGTGCTGAGGCAAGCAGTGGATATCGTTATGCTCTTACTTCGTAGATGATTTGAGTAGATACTGAGTATATTTACTTGATGAAACACAAGTCTGAATTATTGAATGGTTCAAGTAATTTCAGAATGAAGTTGAAGATCTTCGTGATAAGAGGATAAAATGTCTATGATATGATCATAGAAATGAATATCTGAGTTACGAGTTTGGCACTGTGGAAATTGTTTCACAACTAATACCGCCTGGAACACCATAGTGTGATGGTGTGTCCGAACATCATAGTTGCACCCTATTGGATATGGTGCGTACCATGATGTCTCTTATCGAATTACCACTATCGTTCATGGGTTAGGCATTAGAGACAACCGCACTCACTTTAAATAGGGCACCACGTAATTCCGATAAGATGACACCGTATGAACTATGGTTTAGAGAAGCCTAAGCTGTCATTTCTTATAAGTTTGGGGCTGCGACGCTTATGTGAAAAAGTTTCAGGCTGATAAGCTCGAACCCAAAGCGGATAAATGCATCTTCATAGGATACCCAAAACAGTTGGGTATACCTCCTGTCTCAGATCCGAAAGCAATAGGGATTGTTTCTCAAATCGGGTCCTTTCTCGAGGAAAAGTTTCTCTCGAAAGAATTGAGTGGGAGGATGGTGGAGACTTGATGAGGTTATTGAACCGTCACTTCAACTAGTGTATAGCAGGGCACAAAGAGTTGTTCCCGTGGCACCTACACCAATTGAGGTGGAAGCTTATGATAGTGATCATGAGACTTCAGATCAAGTCACTCCTAGACCTCGTAGGACGACAAGGATGCGTACTACTTCAGAGTGGTACGTAATCCTGTCTTGGAAGTCATGTTGCTAGACAACAAAGAACCTACGAGCTATGGAGAAGCGATGGTGGGCCCGGATTATGATGAATGGCTCGAGGCCATAAAATCCGAGAGAGGATCCATGTATGAAAAACAAAGTGTAGACTTTGGCAGAACGGCTCGATGGTCGTGAGGCTGTTGAGTACAGATGGATTTTAAAAGGAAGACGGACAATGATGGTAAATGTCACCATTAAGAAAGCTCGACTTGTCATTAAGATGTTTTCCGACAAGTTCAAGGAGTTGAATACGATGAGACTTTCTCACTCGTAGCGATGCTAAGAGTCTGTTGGAATTAGCAGGTACTGCATTATTTATGAAATCTTGCAGATAGGATGTCAAAATATTGTTTCCTTGTTCTTGAGGAAAGGCTGTATGTGATACAACCAGAAGATTTTGTCGATCCTGAAAGATGCTAACAAGTATGCAAAGCCCCAGCAATCCTTCTAAGGACTACCAGTCAAAAAGAAAATCCTTCTAAGGACTGGAGTAAGCATCTCGGAGTTGGAATGTACACTTTGATGAGATGATCAAAGAATTTGGGTTTATACAAAGTTTATGAGAAACTTGTATTTCCAAAGAAGTGAGTGGGAGCACTATAGAATTTCTGATGAGTATATGTTGTTGACATATTGTTTATCGGAAATGATGTAGAATTTCTGGAAGGCATATAGGGTTGTTTGAAAAATGTTTTTCAATGAAAACCTGGATTAAGCTACTTAAACATTGAGCATCAAGATCTATAAGGATAGATCAAAATCGCTTAATAGTACTTTCAAACAAACACATACCACGACAAGATTTTGAAGGAGTTCAAAATAGATCAGCAAAGAAGGAGTTCTCGGCTGTGTTACAAGGTGTGAGTATTGAGCAAGACTCAAGACATGACCACGGCAGAATAGAGAGAAAGGATGAAGGTCGTCCCCTATGCTTTAGTCGTAGGCTCTAAAGTATGCTATGTTATGTACCGCACCTGAAGTGTGCCAAACCATGAGTCAGTCAAGGGGTACAAGTGTGATCTAGAAATGGATCACAGGACAACGGTCAAAGTTATCCTTAGTAACTAGTGGACTAAGGAATTTTCTCAATTATGGAGGTGGTAAAAGAGTTCGTCGTAAAGGGTTACGCCGATGCAAGCTTTGACACTAATCCAGATTATTCTGAGTAGTAAACTGGATTCGTATAGTAGAACAGTTATTTGGAATAGCACCAAATAGAGCGTGGTAACTACATCTAGGAGATGACATAGATATTTGTAAAGCACACACGGATCTGAAAGGTTCAGACCCGTTGAATATAACATCTCTCACAAGCATAACATGATCAAACCCAGAACTCTGTGAGTGTTAATCACATGGTGATGTGAACTAGATTATTGACTCTAGTGCAAGTGGGAGACTGTTGGAAATATGCCCTAGAGGCAATAATAAATAGGTTATTATTATATTTCCTTGTTCATGATAATCGTTTATTATCCATGCTAGAATTGTATTGATAGGAAACTCAGATACATGTGTGGATACATAGACAACACCATGTCCCTAGTAAGCCTCTAGTTGACTAGCTCGTTGATCAATAGATGGTTACGGTTTCCTGACCATGGACATTGGATGTCATTGATAACGGGATCACATCATTAGAAGAATGATGTGATGGACAAGACCCAATCCTAAGCCTAGCACAAGATCATGTAGTTCGTATGCTAAAGCTATTCTAATGTCAAGTATCGTTTCCTTAGACCATGAGATTGTGCAACTCCCGGATACCGTAGGAGTGCTTTGGGTGTGCCAAACGTCACAATGTAACTGGGTGGCTATAAAGGTACACTACAGGTATCTCCGAAAGTGTCTGTTGGGTTGGCACGAATCGAGACTGGGATTTGTCACTCCATGTGACGGAGAGGTATCTCTGGGTCCACTCGGTAGGACATCATCATAATGTGCACAATGTGATCAAGGAGTTGATCACGGGATGATGTGTTGCGGAACGAGTAAAAGAGACTTGCCGGTAACGAGATTGAACAAGGTATCGGGATAACGACGATCGAATCTCGGGCAAGTATCGTACCGATAGACAAAGGGAATTGTATACGGGATTGATTAAGTCCTTGACATCGTGGTTCATCCGATGAGATCATCGTGGAACATGTGGGAGCCAACATGGGTATCCAGATCCCGCTGTTGGTTATTGACCGGAGAACGTCTCGGCCATGTCTACATGTCTCCCGAACCCGTAGGGTCTACACACTTAAGGTTCGATGACGCTAGGGTTATAAAGGAAGTTTGTATGTGGTTACCGAATGTTGTTTGGAGTCCCGGATGAGATCCCGGACGTCACGAGGAGTTCCGGAATGGTCTGGAGGTAAAGATTTATATATAGGAAGTATGGTTTTGGCCACCGGAAGAGTTCTGGGCATCACCGGTAGTGTACCGGGACCACCGGAGGTGTCCGGGGGTCCACCAAGTGGGGCCACCAGCCCCAGAAGGTTGCGTGGGCCAAGTGTGGGAGGGGACCAGCCCCAGGTGGGCTGGTGCGCCCCCCCCCACCAAGGCCCAAGGCGCCTCCTAGAGGGGAAGGGGGCAAACCCTAGGGCAGATGGGCCCTAAGGCCCACCCCTGGTGCGCCTCCCCCTCTCCCCCCTTGGCCGCAACCCTAGATGGGTTTTGGGGCTGCCGCCACCCCTAGGGAGGGAACCCTAAATGGGGGCGCAGCCCCTCCCCTCCTCCTATAAATAGTGAGGCCTAGGGGCTGACCAAATGACACGAGTTCCTCTCCTGTGTTGGTGCAGCCCTCCCCCTCTCCCAAGTTCTTCTCCTCTCCCGCGGTGCTTGGCGAAGCCCTGCAGGATTGCCACGCTCCTCCATCATCACCACGCCGTTGTGCTGCTGCTGGATGGAGTCTTCCTCAACCTCTCCCTCTCTCCTTGCTGGATCAAAGCATGGGAGACGTCACCGGGCTGTACGTGTGTTGAACGCGGAGGTGCCTTCCGTTCGGCACTTGGTCATCGGTGATTTTGATCACGACGAGTACGACTCCATCAACCCCGTTCACTTGAACGCTTCCGCTTAGCGATCTACAAGGGTATGTAGATGCACTCTCCTTCCCCTCGTTGCTGGTTTCTCCATAGATAGATCTTGGTGATACGTAGGAAAATTTTGAATTTCTGCTACGTTCCCCAACACCAGCTCCCTTCGTGTGGATCCTTTTCTACTTCCGTCCGCTGTTCCATAGCCACCTAGACTTCTACTGTTATTAGAAGTAAAGCTATTTCATACAGTCGACTCAAAGCGTTGGTTCAAACAGGGAAGAAAGTGGGAAAGCTGTAGCATGAATCTAGGACTTGGTTCTAAGAGGAAACGGGGGAAAGTAGTAATATCTGTCACTGTTTAAATAACCGTATTTCTTATTTGTGCAAATAGGGATGTCTGTCTCCATATCGTTTCGGGATGTCTATCTCTGTATCGTTTCTATCCGCGCAATCAAAAGCACACACCTCAGATTTAGTACAACTGCGCAAAATGAGATGGCTATCCCTCGCTGCCGTCGTCTAACCTCCCGTCTTCAAGGTATCCCTACATTGATAGTAACTAAGGTAGAATGACCAACGCAATCTAAAAGAAGTTGATTCGTACGTTTTACTTCCTGATTGCAGTGCATGGACGAGCAAAAACAACTGCATCCTAGTCCGGAATGCACTTTCTACCAGTTCATCCATGGACCAAGGACTAGCTGGCACGGCTGCACGGCATTTTTTGGACAGGTGCGCGGACAAGAGGCATTGTGGTCTGCTTATTTCTGCAAATAGCGGTGCTTAAATTTAGTGGAATGCACAAGACTTTCAGCTGGTCAGTACACTGCATGGTTCAGTTCAGCATTCCAGCTGAGACCACAATTATAATTGGTTATTCTGGAATGAGAGAACCTAACCCTGAATGGTGGCAACAAGAAAAAACCAGAGTGAACTCCAGGAAATTTAAGCCTGCCGGGATGCCCTTTTCTCAGAGAGAAGCCTTGCTTGTTTTTTTCCTGATTTGTAAACCTTCTCACAACTTTGTCTTTTGCCGTGAACTAGTATATGTTTGTTATGTTCTATGAATCATTGAGATGTATAAAATTGCTTAACTTATGCTTTTCAAGTTTTCTATGAAGACGAGTTTAATGTGAGTGTTCCACATGAGCGCTGGACTAGCGTGTGAACGTTTGTAATTTATTACATTGTGGCCTCAATTAACTGCATGAACCACTGTAACAAGATACATAGTTGCTTATATGTCAGACAGCAGATTGTTGATTGTTAGCTGGTCGATAGCCTAGTGTTGAAGTGAGCTGAGCCAATGTGCCGTGTTTTGCACAACTGCTTACAAGTGGGGTAGCACCAACAGCATTTACAAGTACTTATGTATACGTCGGCGCACGGTTCTTGAACGAGTGCTCTATTTCATCAAAACACACACTGCTCGTATGATAAACCGTGACAACTTATGTCTTACCATGCCATATTCATGAAAAAACTAGTGAGGATGCATCTGTTTCGGCAACAATTACGATGGTTCTCACATGATTCACGGGCACACAAAAGTAGCAGCAATTCCCATAGATGGATTCAAACAGAGTACTAGCCCCAGAGGGGTCGATAACAGGCAAGGTTCGGATAATTAGACACAATCCAAACTACTATGAAACACTAGCTGGGGCAACTATTTCATGCCTCGATCTAATTTGGGCTGGACACAAGACGGACCATGCCATGAACATCATCGAGGACGTCCCGCAGCAGCTCAATCCTGTGAACCTTCATGAAGACAACCTTGTGGCCTTGCCACTGATAAACTTGTTTGTGGAGGCATGCCACGTCATCTTCCTGCGTAAGCTTGACAAGAACAGTATTCCTCACAAACGAAGGAGTAGCTTTGAACTTCTTGTGCTTCAGTACACCCTGGACAACACACCTGGCAACAGTGAGGCTGGAATACAACTCTTCATTGGTATAACCGCAAATGCCTTCCAGGATCCAACAGCCTAAGAACTCTGTTTTCCCAGTGCGTATATTCAGGTCGTCCGCCTCATAGCGAGTGACATGTACAACCATACAATCCTTGTCTGCGTCAGGGCTCTAATTGAAACAGAAACAAATTGTGAATTACTTTTCAGTATAAGAAACACAAGTTATTTAAACCACTACGTATACCATGGCATCAAAGCTAATAAAATTTTGCATTATTAATCACCACATACTTCCTTTTCTAAAAAAGTCACCACATACTTAGATGAAAAACCACAATCGATATCGGCAAAGAAGGAAATCACCTTGGGCAGCTCAGCGGGGGGGGGGGGGGGGGACACATCCTCGAAGGGGGAAAACTGCTCCTGCAGTGCCACGGGGGCTGTAACCTCAAACGGGGCGTTGACCATCTCAGTATCTGGGGTCGCCTCGGTGGTTGCCTCCATCTTCTTGGGGCTCTCTGTCTCGTGGGGATCAGCCTCCCGCGTCTGCTCCAATATCGGCAGATCTTTGCCTGGTTCTCCTTGGTCCATCATGAAACTGACGAATACTGGGAGACCACTGAAAGGAAAACACAATCACAATGACAATGAAACAAAAAAGACAATGAGGATAGGTTACTGCTTTGCAAAAGTTCTTTTTTGCCTCTGAACGAAAATATACCAACATCACGGATCCGCTTACCTTCCCTTCGTTAGGAGAGAAGAACAGTGGCAGATGCAAGTGTTGCCTTTCTTGAAGATGGTGAGCGAGAAGGGGATTCAGCGAAGAGTGAAATGATGGTTGCTTCGTTCGTCAAACTTAGACTGCGGGGAGGTGGGGTTTTGTGATACGACGGCTCGTTACTGCCGCGCTACGACCAGGGTGACTCTCCGCCTGCATACTGCCTTCTACTTTGGTGGATGGCATTTGGGCCCGCGCGCTGCATGGCCCGCATGTCGATGAACAAAAGTATAGCGGCATTCAGTAGAGGCAGATGTTTCAATGACCTAGGAGGAGCCAGAAGCGATAGAGTGTCTCCATTGTACTAGTAGTAATTGTTTTTCTAGGTAGCTGTAGAGTGTCTCCACTTTACTAGTAGTAATTGTTTCTCAGGTCCCAAGACAAAACAGCCCATCCACACTAGTAAATTGTTTTTCTTCCTCCTCGCTCCCACCCACCTCACGTCAGCTCGCTCCACTCGTACCCCCAGATTCCGCACCTCACTCCTACAGAAAACCCCAGCTCCCCTTCTTCCTCACTCCTACAGAAAACCCCCAGCTCCCCTTCTTCTTCGCTCACACTACAACTAGGCTCGTCATTCATTACTCTGCTCAAATCCATGAGCGTGACGCGATGCCCTCGAGGAAAATGGAGTCGGTTGACCCTAGCGCCAAGAAGATGAGGCCCCCACCAGCGGCGACGCCTGTTGTAGATCCCGCACCCGGCAGCGCGGGGAGAAGCGGCAACCCCGCCCCCACCGGATCCCAGGAACCTGTAGAATCTCGGGTAGACCGCATCAGCGATCTCCCGGACGCCATCCTTGGGGAGATCATCTCGCTTCTCCCCACCAAGGATTGCTGCCGCACCCAAGTCCTCTCAATTCCGCGGCGCCCTCTATGGTGCGCCGTTCCCCTTAATCTCGACTGTCGTCAGCTATCTCTCTTCAATGATTTTGAAATCCCCAGAGCCATCATCTCCTCCCACTAGGGCTCCGTTCAAAGCCTCTGCATCCCATCATGCTACCTGAGCAAGCATACCATGCCCTGCATGGTGGACGCCTGGCTGGAATCCCCTGAATTCACAGAACTGCAGCTGCTTGAGTTCTACTATTCCCCTGGAAATCACATACCACATACCAAACGCCATGAACTTGTGCCCTCAACACCGATGTCCATCTCGGGGTTTTCGTCCTCTCTCCACACTGCCACCTTTGCACAGTGCTACCTACCAGACAATCTGGTACTAAACCTTTGACTCCCATTTCTCAAGAAACTTTCACTTGTGCGGGTTTGTATATTGGAGGCCTCATTGCACAGCATCATCCACTCCAGTTGCCCTGTGCTGGAGTGGTGCTTGTTTTCACAGTTAGAATCGGTTGTCTCCAAATAAAGTCGCCTAACCTTGTAAGAATTGGAATTTCTTTTGACGGAAGGTAGCTCGTCATCAAATATGCCCCTTCACTTCAAAGGTTGATCCTTGATTCTAGTTATTCACCGTTGCAAATAACCGTCCTCTCTGCGCCTAAACTGGAGACCTTGGGTGTAATACATGATCTCTGTGCTCATTTCAATATGGTGTTTGGCTCCATAGTTCTTCACGTACTTTATATTATCATCTACACTTGTAACCATAAGCTGCATTTTAAATTTCTGCGCATAATTTATATATCATCTTGGAGTACACATTTTGTACTAATATTATGTTCTATGCTCAATGAAGAGTTTCCCCATGGATGGCCTATCAATGGTGCTGGCTTCTGTCAAGATCGTATATATCCAAATGAATAGTTTTGATTTGAACAAGATTATTGGCTTGCTGCAATGCTTTCCATGTCTCGAGAAGTTGTATATAAAGGTGATAATTTCACGCACATTGGAAGCCCGCATATAGTGTACTAGAATTAACCGTTCAGTTGTTGCTCTTTCGACACTCTTCTTTTAGACCTTAACTGTTTTTAATCTTCATGTCTATTTAGGCAACAGGATGGGGTAAGAAAGTTATAATCAATCGGTGGATTCGTAAGCATCGGGATTTTCTCACTTCTCATGAGATTCGATTGAAGACAATAACGCTAGAACGATATGTAGCCAACCGTGCAAACACAAGATTTGTCACATTCTTCCTGCTGAATGCGAGGTTACTATTGTCCATCAGGCTTAAGTTTATCAGCAGCATGGTTTTGACGGATGGGTATGTCGAAGAGCAAAAAAAGGAGTTTCAGGTGGGCAAAAGAGCTTCTGAACGTGCCGGGCTTCTATTTACAACATATTGTGGTCATAATCCAGTAAATTTTACGACCCAGGATGTTCATTATATTGACCTGACCAATCCATTTGACTGTGACTGCCGAAAACAATGTTGGAGTTAGATGTTGTTGCCCTTTTCAATCTGGTTTTTTTGTAAACCTGATGAAAAATTAACCCTCGTGCTTTTGTACAGTTTGTAAGCTGGAGTTAGATGTTCCTGCCCTTTTCAACTCGGCTATGACTGTCATATTTTCTTTGAAACAAGGAAAGTGGCTTGCCATTCGTTTAATTTAGAGTGAAATATTGTAACAAATCCAAACTAAGGGAAATAACATCACTCTCGCTGGCTGCTTGAGCTCACTGTGCATTACAGAAGCCAAGTGATTAGCCCCCACCAGCACCCATAAACTTATTTCGAACTAGCACATTAAATGGGATGTAAATTTTCATAGGAAAGGCTGGACATCTGGGGCTCACGCTATTGTCAACGTAGTCAATAAACGAGAGAATTACACTACGAGCGGCTGACACCAGGGACCCAGCAAGTCGCGCAGTTTTTTTTAAGGAACAAGAAGTTGTTATTTATACTAGTTTTAGCAACGGATCAGGGTAACAACGGGGTTGTGCGGGGGCTGTGGCCCATCTAGCCAGGGTTTTATTTATGTTTACCACATCATGAGCCCAGTTGTGTTTTTTTCTTGCTGAAAATGGCTAGCCCAGTTCTTTTTTTAAAGAAATACCCAAACAAGGCCTACTTGCTTTATCGGCCCTGCTGGGCTGCAAATCTTTCAAGACGAGGAGAGTTTCATTCGGTTTGCCCAGAAATGGGTTGTACATTTTTAAAACACATCAAACCGGGAATTAGTTTCATTTTTTTTTCATTACAAGATATTAAATTCCATTGATTTTTATGTGTGGACAATTATTTGGATTTTATATTTATATAAATTATTTTTCAAAATAGTTTGAATGTGAATCGATATTTCTGGATTAAAAACAGTTGACCACACCGAAATATGCAAAATTTCATATACTTTTTAACCGTGGCCACAATATGGGGTGTGATGCTAACAAAAAGAAGATGGGCTCCAAAAAAATTCTTAAGAATTAGCAAATGGGCTGTACATTATTAGAAATAATGCCAGATGGGCTGTATGCTGTTTTCCACAGATTTGAGGCTGACTTGTGCGCCTACTATAGGTTGACGCTTATGCTTTCATAAAAAAGGTTGACGCACACGCAGCGCCCTATCAACTTAACACACGAGAGCAGTGACTATTGGATGTCCATCCAACGACTGTCGTGGTTCTTCAATCTCTGCTCTTCATGCTCAAGCCGCTCAAACAAGCGCAGACGGGACTGCCTGCTCCCTCCTCCCGCGGCCGGCTATGCTGCCGTGCAGGCCTCCCATCGCTGGCCTAGCCATCCCTCTACTCACCCACACATGTTGTTATTCTCCGGCGACGGCAGACGAACCAGTAAACCCTCGTACTCCTCCGCGTGGGAAACAACTGCCGAGTATTCCCCGGCTCCGCGTCGTTCCCTTCCTAGGCCTCGCCGTCGTCCACCGCCCTGGAGCTCTCGGCGCGGCCTGGTCAACGTGGTCAATGAACGACATCCATCGGAAGTGGACTGTACGTGGAGAGGCTGACAGCTGGGTCCAGGGCCACACGCATGGAAATGCCTCCTTATTACACGCAAAATAATGATTCCTCCACGTGACAGCTAGGACCCACAGGAAGGGCCTCTGTATTTCACAAAAAAAAAGTTCCCCCGCTAACAGGTCGGACACACCAGTTATATCTTCGCACGCAAGGAAGTGCCACCTTATTACGCCCAAAAAAATGAATACCCCCTGCTAGCTGGGACCCACCATATTGTTGGGCTGACATGTGGGCCTACTAAGTTGACAGGGACGGAGAGCTTTGTCAACTTAGTCAATACTCCAGTGACCGTATGATGTCCATCCAATGGCCATAGTGCGTCTTCAACCTTTGGTCTTCTTGTTCCAGCCGCCCAAAGCAGTGCCGGTCGTGCCGCCTGCTCCTGCCTCCCGTGGCCGGCTATGCTACCGCGAAGGCCTCACCGCCCCCATACTACTCCCACCACTGGCCAGGCCATCCCTCCACTCACCCACACCCCCTATTATTCTGCGGCGGCGGCAGCCTCACACCGCAGCCGAACCAATGAACGCTCGTACTCCTCTCTGCGTGGGCATCCACTGCCGCGTCTTGCACGGCTCCGCGTCGTCCCCTTCCTAGGCCTCGCCGTCGTCCACCGCCGTGGTGCTCTCGGCGCGGCGTGGTCAATGTGGTCAACGACCGACTTCCATCGGAAGAGTACTGTAAGTGGAGAGGCTGATAGCTGGGTCCACGGCAGCCGCAAGGAAGTGCCTCCTTATTACACGGAAAATAATTATTCCTCCACCTGACAGCGGGGACCCACCGGACTGGCCACTAGTATTTTGCGAAAAAAATCGTTTCCCCCTGACTGCTGGGACCCACCGGACGGGCCACCGTATTTTGCAAAGAAAACTTTCCCCCCACTGTCAGCTCGGACCCACCGGAAGTGCCTCCTTATTACGCACAAAAAAAATGAATACTCCCCCGGCTAGCTGGGACCCACCTTGCTGGGAGGCTGACTTGTGGGCCTACTAAGTTGACGGGGACGAAGGGCTTTATCAACTTAGTCAATATGAACGATTCTAGCTCTAGTGACCGTACAATGTCCATCCAACGGCTGTAGTACTTCTTCAACCTTTGGTCTTCTTGCTCCAGCTGCCCAAAGCAGCGCCGGTCGTGCCGCATGCTCCTGCCTCTCGTGGCCGGCTGTGCTGCCGCAGAGGCCTCACCGCCCCTACTATTCCCACCGCTGGCCAGGCCCTGCGACAACGGCAGCCTCACACCGCAGCCGAACCAGTGAACCCTCGTAGTCCTCTCCGCGCGGGCTTCCATTGCCGCGTCGTCCCCTTCCTAGGCCTCGCCATCGTCCACCGCCGTGGTGCTCTCCGCGCGGCGTGGTCAACGTGGTCAAGGAACGACTTCCATCGGAAGAGTACTGTACATGGAGAGGCTGACAGCTGGGTCCACGGCCACAACCCAGTTTTTTTGTGATTTGCCAAGTAAGTCGCTTTGTCAGGCCTGTTTGTCTGCAAATCTTTCAAGACAAGGAGAGCTTTTATTCGGCTGGCCGAGAAAATGGCCCATCAGTAATGAGAAATGGGTTGTACATTTTTAAAACACATCAAACCGGCAATTAGTTGCAAATATCTTTTTTTTATTTCAAGATTTTAAATTACATTAATTTTTATGCGCGGAGAATTTGTTGGATTTTATATTGATATACATTTATTTTTAAAATCAGTTTGAATGTGAGTCGAAATTTCGGGATTAAAAACAGTTCGGACCGCACTGAAATATGCAAAATTTTGTATAATTTTTTAACCGTTGCCACAATATGGGCTGTAATGCTAACAAAAAGAATATGCGATCCAAAAAAACCTTAATAATTAGGAAATGGGCTGTAAATTATTAGAAATAATGGCAGATGGAATGTATGCTGTTTTCCATAGATTTGAGGCATTCCTAAAAAAAGGTTGACGCACAAGCAGTGACTGTTGGTGTCCATCCAACGGCCGTCGTGCTTCTTCAATCTCTGCTCTTCCTGCTCCAGCCGCTCAAACAAGCATCGGCGGGACTGCCTGCTTCCTCCTCCCCACGGTCGGCTGTGCTGCCGCGCAGGCCTCACCGCCCCACCATACTCCCATCACTGGCCTAGCCATCCCTCTACTCACCCACACCTGCTGTTATTCTCCGGCGACGGCAGACGAACCAGTAAACCCTCGTACAGTCGTACTGCCCTCCACGTGGGAAACAACTGTCGAGTCTTCCCTGCCTCTGTGTCGTTCCCTTCCTAGGCCTCGCCATCGTCCACCGCCCTGGTGCTCTCGGCACGGCCTGGTCAACGTGGTCAACGACCGACATGCATCTGAAGTGGACTGTACGTGGAGAGGCCGACAGCTGGTTCCACGGCCGCACGCAAGGAAATGCCTCCTTATTACGTGCAAAATAATGATTCCTCCACCTGACATCAGGGACCCACCGAAAGGGCCTCTGTATTTCGCAAAAAAATGTTACCGCCGCTGACAGCTCGGACCCACCAGCTATATCTTCGCACGCAAGGAAGTGCCTCCTTATTACGCATAAAAAAATGAATACTCCCCCTGTTAGCTGGGACCCAGTATAGTGGCAGGCTGACTTGTGGGCCTACTAAGTTGACGGGGACGGAGGGCTTTGTCAACTTAGTCAATATGCACGATTCTAGCTCCAGTGATGTACAATGTCCATCCAACGGCCGTAGTGCTTCTTAGACCTTTGGTCTTCTTGCTCCAGCCGCCCAAACCTGCGCCGGTCGTCCCTCGTGCTCCTACCTCCCGTGGCCGGTTGCGATGCGGCGGAGGCCTCACCGCCCCCTACTACTCCCACCGCTGGCCAGGCCATCCCTCTACTCACCCACACCCCCTGTTACTCTGCGGCGACGGCAGCCTCACACCACAGCCAACCAGTGCCCTCGTAATCCTCTACGCGTGGGCATCCACTGCCGCGTCTTCCCCGGCTCTGCGCCGTTCCCTTCCTAGGCCTCGCCATCGTCCACCACCCTGGTGCTCTCGGCACGGCGTGGTCAACATGGTCAAGGAACGGCTTCCATCGGACGTGGACTGTACGTGGAGAGGCTGACAGCTGGGTCCACGGCCGCAGCAAGGAAGTGCCTCCTTATCACGTGCAAAATAATTATCCCTCCACCTGACAACGGGGACCCATCGGACGGGCCACCGTATTTCGCCCCCGTGACTGTTGGGACCCACCAGCTACATCCTCGCACGCAAGGAAGTGCTTGACAGTCGGGACCCACCTGGTCGAAACGTACGTAGCGTTGTCATTCTGGTCGCGAATGTGTACGTACATATATACTGGTGGATGTAGAGGCGTGCACGTGTCGTAGTAGAGGCGGCCAGGGTGCAAGAAAGAAAATACGACCATGTATGTGTACATACGGGCGGGGTCTCGAACGCCTACTCGCGCATATGTACGGCGAGGGCTTGTTGCCATGGCAGGGTCGGAACGGAGAAACAGCGTCGTCGTCGTGTTCATGGGGAGGCAACGGAATGCGTCGTGTTCATGGGGAGGCAACAGAATGCGTCGTGTTCATCGGGAGGCAACAAAACGCGTGGGAGCCAACCAGCTGGGTCAGAACGGAATGCGTGGTCGTGTTCATCGGGAGGGCTTGGACGGAACAAGCGATGGAAACGAGGCCTGGCGTACCGCACAACGGAGGAAATGTACCTCCTACGTTCGGAACGGGGTCCTGTTGATCGGGAGGGGTCTGGCGTACCGCAAAACGGAGGAAACGGACCTCCTACGGTCGAAACGGGGGTCCTGTTGATCGGAAGGGGTGTGGCCTACCGCAAAACGGAGGAAACAGACTTGTGTTGGAGCGCTATGGTCGAAACGGGGGTCCTGTTCATCGAGAGGGGTGTGGCATTCCGCAAAACGGGACTCCACGGGATACTGTTCATCTCCACCATCGACCCCCTCCAGCCTCCACGAGCTACTGTTCATCCACCGTCGACCTCCTCCAGCCTCCACGGGCTCCTGTTCATCCAGCCTCCACCGCACGCTACTCCACCGGCTACTGTTCAACCACCCCTCCACCGTCTACTGTTCATCCAGCCCTCCACACCACAGGGTCCTATTCAACCACCCCTCCACGGGCACCCCTCCATCGTCTATTGTTCATCCAGCCCTCCACGGGGTGGTCCGGTTCATCCAGCCCTCCACGGGGTCCTGTTCATCCAGCCCCAACCGGCTCGATCGATCGGGGTCCTGTTCATCCAGAGGCAACACCACGGGGTCCTGTTCATCCACCCCCACCGGGAACTGTTCATCCAAACCCCCCCGCAACGCTCACTGTTCATCCAGAGGCATCATCGATCGGCTTTAGATAGCAGCAGTAGCGAAGGAATCGCTCGATCGGGTTCAGTTAACAGCCATCGATCGATCGCTCAGGTTCAGTAAGGCATAGCCTGTAGTGCAATCTCCCGGGTTCAGTTAGAGCCCAACGCCTCGCTCGGGTTCAGTTAGAGCCAACACCTTGCACACACGCGCGTACGTGTACGAGAGAAACGCGCATCGCTCGGCCCCCGACCTCCCACCGTAACCGGGAACTCCCCGAAATTTTTCTCCCCCTCGCTACTACCACGGTTTTTTCCGTCATGGACGGCCCAAAGAATGTCATGCAGCTGCGTCTCCGGCCCGCCTAGGACGAAAAGCCCATTTTCTGTCATGATTTTTGGTCATAGAAGTAGGAGCCCACCACATCTATGATGATACCGGGTTTTGTCACAATTATCGTCATAGAAGTGTCACATGTATGACAGAAAAAATTTCGTTCGGCCCAAAATGTCACGGATGTGTCTTTTTCGTAGTGCAATTGGAACCTTTTCCGAAATAGTGGATTCATCACTAAATAAAGTCATGACCTCTCCGAAACCACTTTCATCAATATAATCATCATAAATATGAGGCATGCTTTCATCATAATAAATTTGCTCATCAAAACTTGAGGGACAAAAAATATCATCTTCATCAAACATAGCATCCCCAAGCTTGTGTCTTTGCATATCATTAGCATCATGGGTATTCAAAGAATTCATACTAACAACATTGCAGCCATGCTCACATCATTCACATATTTTATGCCAAGCATTCTATGTAATTCTTCTTCTAGTACTGTAGCACAATTTCCCTTCCCATCATTTTCACGAAAGACATTAAAAAGATGAAGCATATAAGGCAACCTTAATTCTATTTTTTGTAGTTTTCTTTTATAGACTAAACTAGTGATAAAACAAGAAACTAAAAGATTCAGTTGCAAGATCTACAGATATACCTTCAAGCACTAACCTCCCCAGCAACGGTGCCAGAAACTGCTTGATGTCTACTACACCTTCTTCTTGTAGACGTTGTTGGGCCTCCAAGTGCAGAGGTTTGTAGGACAGTAGCAAATTTCTCTCAAGTGGATGACCTAAGGTTTATCAATCCGTGGGAGGCGTAGGATGAAGATGGTCTCTCTCAAACAACCCTGAAGCTAAATAACAAAGACTCTCTTGTGTCCCCAACACACCCAATACAATGGTAAATTGTATAGGTGCACTAGTTCGGCGAAGAGATGGTGATACAAGTGCAATATGGATGGTAGATATAGGTTTTTGTAATCTGAAAATATAAAAACAGCAAGGTAAATAATGATAAAAGTGAGTGTAAAGGGTATTGCAATGCTAGGAAACAAGGCCTAGGGTTCATACTTTCACTAGTGCAAGTTCTCTCAATGATAATAACATAATTGGATCATATAACTACCCCTCAACATGCAACAAAGAGTCACTCCAAAGTCACTAATAGAGGGGAACAAACGAAGAGATTATTGTAGGGTACGAAACCACCTCAAAGTTATCCTTTCTGATCAATCTATTCAAGAGTCCGTAGTAAAATAACATGAAGCTATTCTTTTCGTTTGATCTATCCTAGAGTTCATACTAGAATAACACCTTAAGACACAAATCAACCAAAACCCTAATTTCACCTAGATACTCCAATGTCACCTCAAGTATCCGTGGGTATGATTATACGATATGCATCACACAATCTCAAATTCATCTATTCAACCAACACAAAGAACTACCAAGAGTGCCCCAAAGTTTCTACCGGAGAGTCAAGACGAAAACTTGTGCCAACCCCTATGCATAAGTTCACAAGGTCACTGAACCCACAAGTTGATCACCAAAACATACATCAAGTAGATCACGTGAATATCCCATTGTCACCACAGATAAGCACATGCAATACATACGTCAAGTTTTCTCAAATCCTTAAAGACTCAATCCGATAAGATAACTTCAAAGGGAAAACTCAATCCATTACAAGAGAGCAGAGGGGGAGAAACATCATAAGATCCAACTATAGTAGCAAAGCTCGCGGTACATCAAGATCATGCCAAATCAAGAACACGAGAGAGAGAGAGAGAGAGAGATCAAACACATAGCTACTGGTACGTACCCTCAGCCCCGAGGGTGAACTACTCCCTCCTCGTCATGGAGAGCGCCGGGATGATGAAGATGGCCACCGGTGATGGAACCCCCCTCTGGAGGTTGCCGAAACAGGGTCCCGATTGGTTTTTGGTGGCTACAGAGGCTTGCGGCGGCGGAACTCCCGATCTAGGTTATTTTCTGGAGGTTTCAGTATTTATAGGAATTTTTGGCATCGGGAACAAGTCAGGGAGGTTCCTGAGTCATCCACGAGGTAGGGCGGTGCGCCCGGGGGGGGGGGGGCGCCCCACCCTCGTGGATGGCCCGGGACTCTTATGGCCCAACTCTTTTACTCCAGGCCTTCTTTTGGTCCATAAAAAATCGTCAAAAATTGGCACGTCCATTGGACTCCGTTTGGTATTCCTTTTGTGCAAAACTCAAAAACAAGGAAAAAACAGAAACTGACACTGGGCTCTAGGTTAATAGGTTAGTCCAAAAAGTCATATAAAATAGCATATAAATGCATATAAAACATCCAGGATTGATAATATAATAGCATGGAAAATTAAAAAATTATAGATACATTGGAGACGTATCACATTGGCATCAAGTTCAATGAAATTTCCTTTAGCGGCAAAATCGAGAAGTTGTCTATGATTTAAAGCCAATCCTATGTAAAAATTACGAAGCAAAACTTTAGCGTCCCCCTTTAAGTTGGAAATACGATAAGATTCCATAAACCTATACCATACATCTTTCAAAATTTCTTCTTGTCTTTGCTTGAAGTAAAGAACTTCAAAATCCGGTGACAAAGGAGGAGTAGGGACGCTAGCCATCAGGACTAGAGACAAGAGATCGGTGAAAAAGAGAGGCAAATAAAACGGCAAATTTTTGTGAAGTGGGGGAGGAAAATGAGAGGCAAATGGAAAATAATGTAAATTGCAAGGAGATGAGATTTGTGATTAGGAACCTGGTTATGATGAAGATCCTCCCCGGCAACAGCGCCAGAAATTCCTTTTGATGTCGCTTGAAGCTATGTCGGTATTTCCCCAAAGAGGAAGGGGTGATGCAGCACAGCGGCGGTAGGTATTTCCCTCAGATATGAAACCAAGGTTATCGAACTAGTGGGAGAACCAAGCAACACAACGTAAACAACCCTTGCACACAAATAACTGAAGGAAATATGCCGTAGAGGCAATAATAAAGTTGTTATTTATATTTACTTATATCATGATAAATGTTTATTATTCATGCTAGAATTGTATTAACTGGAAACTTAGTACATGTGTGAATACATAGACAAATAGAGTGTCACTAGTATGCCTCTACTTGACTAGCTCGTTAATCAAAGATGGTTAAGTTTCCTAGCCATAGACATGTGTTGTCATTTGATGAACGGGATCACATCATTAGAGAATGATGTGATTGACTTGACCCATCCGTTAGCTTAGCACGATGATCGTTTAGTTTGTTGCTATTGCTTTCTTCATAACTTATACATGTTCCTATGACTATGAGGTTATGCAACTCCCGAATACCGGAGGAACACTTAGTGTGCTATGAAACGTCACAATGTAACTGGGTGATTATAAAGATGCTCTACAAGTGTCCCCGATGGTGTTTGTTGAGTTGGCATAGATCGAGATTAGGATTTGTCACTCCGAGTATCGAAGAGGTATCTCTGGGCCCTCTTGGTAATGCACATCACTATAAGCCTTGCAAGCATTGTGACTAATGAGTTAGTTGCGGATGACGCATTATGGAACGAGTAAAGATACTTGCCGGTAAAGAGACTGAACTAGGTATTGAGATACCGACTATCGAATCTCGGGCAAGTAACATACCGATGACAAAGGGAACAACGTATGTTGTTATGCGGTCTGACCGATAAAGATCTTCGTTCATATGTAGGAACCAATATGAGCATCTAGATTCTGCTATTGGTTATTGACCGGAGATGAGTCTCGGTAATGTCTACATAGTTCTCAAACCCGTAGGGTCCTCACAATTAACGTTCGGTGACGATCGGTATTATGAGTTTGTGTGTTTTAATGTACCGAAGGTAGTTCAGAGTCCCGGATATGATCACGGACATGACGAGGAGTCTCGAAATGGTCGAGACATAGAGATCCACATATTGGATGACTATGTTTGTGCATCGGAATGGTTCCGAGTAAGTTCGGGCATATACCGGAGTACCGGGGGGTTACCGGAACCCCCCGGGGAGTATATGGGCCCAAATGGGCTTTAGTGGAGAGAGAGAGAGGGGCGGACAGGGCAGGCCACGCGCCCCTCCCTCTCTGGTCCGAATTGGACTAGGAAGGGGGGGGGGCGGCGCCCCCCTTTCCTTCCTCCCTCTTTCCCCCTTCCTTCTCTCCTAGTCCAACTAGGGAAGGGGGGGGGAATCCTACTCCCGATGGGAGTAGGACTCCTCCAGGGCGTGCCATAGAGGGCCGGCCCTCCCCCTCCTCCACTCCTTTATATACGGGGGAGGGGGCACCCCATAGACACACAAGTTGATCTCTTAGCCGTGTGCGGTGCCCCCGCCACCATAATCCACCTTGGTCATATCGTTGCAGTGCTTAGGCGAAGCCCTGTGCTGGTAGCTTCATCATCACCGTCATCACGCCGTCGTGCTGACGAAGCTCTCCCTCGACACTCAGCTGGATCGAGAGTTCGTGGGACGTCACCGAGCCGAACGTGTGCAGATCGCGGAGGTGCCGTACTTTTGGTACTAGGACCGGTCGAATCGTGAAGACGTACGACTACATCAACCGCGTTGTCATAAGGCTTCCTCTTACGGTCTACGAGGGTACGTGGACTACACTCTCCCTTCTCGTTGCTATACATCACCATGATAGATCTTGCGTGTGTGTATGATTTTTTTGGAAATTAATGCGTTCCCCAACAGTGGCAACCAAGCCAGGTCTATGCTAGATGTTATATGCACGAGTAGAACACAAAGAGTTGTGGGCGATAGTAGTCATACTGCACCAGCATGTCATACTTTGATTCAGCGGTATTGTTGGATGAAGCGGCCTGGACCGACATTACGCGCACGCTTACGCGAGACTGGTTCTACCGACGTGCTTCACACACAGGTGGCTGGCGGGTGTCAGTTTCTCCAACTTTAGTTGATTCAAGTGTGACTAAGCCCGGTCCTTATTGAAGGTTAAAACAACACACTTGACGAAAAATCGTTGTGGTTTTGATGCGTAGGTAAGAACGGTTATTGCTCAGCCCATAGCAGCCACATAAAATTTGCAACAACAAAGTAGAGGACGTCTAACTTGTTTTTGCAGGGCATGTTGTGATGTGATATGGTCAAGACATGGTGCTAATTTTTATTGTATGAGATGATCATGTTTTGTAAAATAGTTATCGGGAACTGGACAGAGCCATATGGTTGTTGCTTTATTGTATGAAATGCAATCGCCATGTAATTGCTTTACTTTATCACTAAGCAGTAGCGATAGTCGCAGAAGCAATAGTTGGCGAGACGACAACGATGCTACGACAGAGATCAAGGTGTCGCGCCAGTGACGATGGTGATCATGACGGTGCTTTGGAGATGGAGATCAAAGGCAAAAGATGATGACGGCCATATCATATCACTTATATTGATTGCATGTGATGTTTATCCTTTATGCATCTTATTTTGCTTAGTTTGACGGTAGCATTATAAGATGATCTGTCACTAAATTTCAAGGTATAAGTGTTCTCCCTGAGTATGCACCGTTTCTATAGTTCGTCGTGCCGAGACACCACGTGATGATCGGGTGTGTAAGCTCTATGTTCACATACAACGAGTGCAAGCCAGTTTTGCACATGCAGAATACTCGGATTAAACTTGACGATCCTAGCATATGCAGATATGGCCTCGGAACACTGAGACCGAAAGGTCGAGCGTGAATCATATAGTAGATATGATCAACATAGTGATGTTCACCATTGAAAACTACTCCATCTCACGTGATGATCGAACATGGTTTAGTTGATATGGATCACGTGATCACTTAGATGATTAGAGGGATGTCTATCTAAGTGGGAGTTCTTAAGTAATATGATTAATTGAACTTTAATTTATCAGGAACTTAGTACCTGATAGTATTTTGCATGTCTATATGTTGTTGTAGATAGAAGGACCGTGTTGTTGTTCCGTTGAATTTGAATGCGTTCCTAGATAAAGCTAAATTGAAAGATGATGGTAGCAACTACACGGACTGGGTCCGTAACTTGAGGATTATCCTCATTGCTGCACAGAAGAATTACGTCCTAGAAGCACCGCTAGGTTTTAAACCCGCTATTGTAGCAACGCCAGATGTTGTGAACACCTGGCAGAGCAAAGCTGATGACTACTCGATAGTTCAGTGTGCCATGCTTTACGGCTTAGAACCGAGACTTCAATGACGTTTTGAACGTCATGGAGCATATGAGATGTTCCAGGAGTTGAGGTTAATATTTCAAAAAAAATGCCCGGGTTAAGAGATATGAAGTCTCCAATAAGTTCTGCAACTGCAAAATGGAGGAGAATAGTTCTGTCAGTGAGCACATACTCAGAATGTCTGGGTACCACAATCACTTGACTCAGTTGGGAGTTAATCTTCCAGTTGATAGTGTCATTGATAGAGTTCTTCAATCACTGCCACCAAGCTACAAGAGGTTCGTGATGAACTATAATATGCAAGGGATGGATAAGATGATTCCCCAGCTCTTCGCAATGCGAAAGCTGCGGAGGTAGAAATCAAGAAGGAGCATCAAGTGTTGATGGTCAACAAGACCACCAGTTTCAAGAAAAAAGGGTAAAGGCAAGAAGGGGAACTTCAAGAAGAACGACAAGCAAGTTGCTGCTCAAGTGAAGAAGCCCAAGTCTGGACCTAAGCCTGATACTGGGTGCTTCTACTTCAAAGGGACTGGTCACTGGAAGCGGAACTGCCCCAAGTATTTTGCGGAGAAGAAGGATGGTAAAGTGAAAGGTATATGTGATATACATGTTACTGATGTGTACCTTACTAATGCTCGCAGTAGTGCCTGGGTATTTGATACTGGTTCTGTTGCTAATATTTGCAAATCGAAATAGGGGCTACGAATTAAGCGAAGATTGGCTAAGGACGAGGTGACGATGCGCGTGGGAAATGGTTCCAAAGTCGATGTGATCGCCGTCGGCACGCTACCTCTACATCTACCTTCGGGATTAGTTTTAGACCTAAATAATTGTTATTTGGTGCCAGCATTGAGCATGAACATTATATCTAGATCTTGTTTGATGCGAGACAGTTATTCATTTAAATCAGAGAATAATGGTTGTTCTATTTATATGAATAATATCTTTTATGGTCATGCACCCTTGATGAGTGGTCTATTTTTACTAAATCTTGATAGTAGTGATACACATGTTCATAGTATTGAAACCAAAAGATATAAGTTTAATAATGATAGTGCAACTTATTTGTGGCACTGCCGTTTAGGTCATATTGGTGTAAAGCGCATGAACAAACTCCATGTTGATGGACTTTTGGAATCACTTGATGCTTGCGAACCATGCCTCATGGGAAAGATGACTAAGACTCCGTTCTCCAGAACAATCGAGCGAGCAACGGACTTGTTGGAAATAATACATACTGATGTATGCAGTCCAATGAGTGTTGATGCTCGCGGCAGGTATCGTTATTTTCTTACCTTCACAGATGATTTGAGCAGATATGGGTATATCTACTTGATGAAACAAAAGTCTAAAACATTTGAAATGTTCAAAAAATTCAGAGTGAGGTAGAAAATCATCGTAACAAGAAAATAAAGTTTCTACAATCTGATCGTGGAGGAGAATATTTGAGTTATGAGTTTGGTCTTGATTTGAAACAATGCGGAATAGTTTCTCAACTCACGCCACCTGGAACAGCACAGCGTAATGGTGTGTCCGAACGTCGTAATCGTACTTTACTAGATATGGTGCGATCTATGATGTCTCTCACTGATTTACCGCTATCGTTTTTGGGTTATGCTTTAGAGACGGCTGCATTCACGTTAAATAGGGCACCATCTAAATCCGTTGAGACGACACCTTATGAAATGTGGTTTGGCAAGAAACCCAAGTTGTCGTTTCTTAAAGTTTTGGGTTGTGATGCTTATGTGAAAAAGCTTCAACTAATAACCTCGAACCTAAATCGGAGAAATGTGTCTTCATAGGATACCCAAAGGAGACTATTGGGTACACCTTATATCACAGATCCGAAGGCAAGATATTCGTTGATAAGAATGGATCCTTTCTAGAGAAGGAGTTTCTCTCAAAAGAAGTGAGTGGGAGGAAAGTAGAACTTGATGAGGTAACAGTACCTGCTCCCTTATTGGAAAGTAGTTCATCACAGAAATCAGTTCCAGTGATTCCTACACCAGTGAGGAAGCTAATGACGATGATCATGAAACTTCTGATCAAGTCACTACCGAACCTCGTAGGTCAACCAGAGTAAGATCCGCACCAGAGTGGTATGGTAATCCTGTTCGAGAAGTCATGTTACTTGACCATGACGAACCTACGAACTATGAGGAAGCGATGATGAGCCCAGATTCCACAAAATGGCTTGAGGCCATGAAATCTGAGATGGGATCCATGTATGAGAACAAAGTGTGGACTTTGGTTGACTTACCCGATGATCCGCAAGCCATAGACAATAAATGGATCTTCAAGAAGAAGACTGACGCTGACGGTAATGTTACTGTCTACAAAGCTCGACTTGTTGCGCAAGGTTTTCGACAAGTTCAAGGAGTTGACTACGATGATACCTTCTCACCCTAGCAATGTTTAAGTCTGTCCGAATCATGTTAGCAATTGCCGCATTTTATGATTATGAAATTTGGCAAATGGATGTCAAAACTATATTCCTTAATGGATATCTTAAAGAAGAGTTGCATAAGATGCAACCATAAGGTTTTGTCGATCCAAAAGGTGCTAACAAAGTGTGCAAGCTCCAGCGATCCATTTATGGACTAGTGTAAGCCTCTTGGAGTTGGAATATACGCTTTGATAGTGTGATCAAAGCATATGGATTTATACAGACTTTTGGAAAAGCTTGTATTTACAAGAAAGTGAGTGGGAGCTCCGTAGCATTTCTGATATTATATGTGGATGACATATTGTTGATCGAAAATGATACTGAATTTTTGAATAGCATAAAAGGATACTTGATTAAGAATTTTTCAATGAAAGACCTCGGTGAAGCTGCTTATATATTGGGCATCAAGATCTATAGAGATAGATCAAGATGCTTAATTGGACTTTTACAAAGCACATACCTCGACAAAGTTTTGAAGAAGTTCAAAATGGATCAAGCAAAGAAAGGGTTATGTTACAAGGTGTGAAGTTGAGTCAGACTCAATGCCCGACCACTGCAGAAGATAGAGAGAAAATTAAAGTTATTCCCTATGCTTCAGCCATAGGTTCTATAATGTATGCAATGCTGTGTACCAGACCTGATGTGTGCCTTGCTATTAGTGTGGCAGGGAGGTACCAAAGTAATCCAGGAGTGGAGCACTGGACAACGGTCAAGAACATCTAGAAATACCTGAAAAGGACTAAGGATGTTTTTCTCGTTTATGGAGGTGACAAAGAGCTCATCGTAAACAGTTACGTCGATGCAAGATTTGACATTGATTCGGATGACTCTAAGTCACAAACCAGATACGTGTTTTTATTAAATGGTGGAGCTGTCAGTTGGTGAAGTTCCAAGCAGAGCGTCATGGTGGGATCTATGTGTGAAGAGGAGTACATAGCTACTTCGTAAGTATCAAATGAAGGAGTCTAGAAGAAGGAGTTCATATCCGATCTAGGTGTCATACCTAGTGCATCGGGTCCAATGAAAATCTTTTGTGACAATACTGGTGCAATTGCCTTGGCAAAGGAATCTAGATTTCACAAGAGAACCAAGCACATCAAGAGACGCTCAATTCCATCCGCGACCAAGTCAAGGAGGGAGACATAGAAATTCACAAAGTACATATGGATCTGAATGTTGCAGACCCATTGACAAAGCCTCTCTCACAAGCAAAACATGGTCAGCACTAAGACTCCATGGGTGTTAGAATCATTACAATGCAATCTAGATTGTTGACTCTAGTGCAAGTGGGAGATTGAAGGAAATATGCCGTAGAGGCAATAATAAAGTTTTTTTTGATAGAAAGACCGTAAGGGAACCCCCTACAGTATAATTGGTGCAACAAACCCAAATTGCAAGTACCATGCCTTGAACCTGGGTGGGTGGGAAGGCATCAACCCCTCCCCATCACTAGGCAATAATAAAGTTGTTATTTGTATTTCCTTATATCATGATAAATGTTTATTATTCATGCTAGAATTGTATTAACCGAAAACTCAGTACATGTGTGAATACATAGACAAATAGAGTGTCACTAGTATGCCTCTACTTGACTAGCTCGTTAATCAAAGATGGTTAAGTTTCCTAGCCATGGACAAAGAGTTGTCATTTGATAAATGGCATCACATCATTAGAGAATGATGTGATTGATTTGACCCATCCGTTAGCTTAGCATGATGATCGTTTAGTTTGTTGCTATTGCTTTCTTCATAACTTATGCATGTTCCTGTGACTATGAAATTATGCAACTCCTGAATACCGGAGGAACACTTAGTGTGCTATCAAATGTCACAACATAGCTGGGTGATTATAAAGATGCTCTACAGGTGTCTCCGATGGTGTTTGTTGAGTTGGCATAGATCGATATTAGGATTTGTCACTCCGAGTATCGGAGAGATATCTCTGGGCCCTCTCGGTAATGCACATCACTATAAGCCTTGCAAGAATTGTGACTAATGAGTTAGTTGCAGGATGATGCATTACAGAACGAGTAAAGAGACTTGTCTGTAACGAGATTGAACTATGTATTGAGATACCAACGATCGAATCTCGGGAAAGTAACATACTGATGACAATGGGAACAACGTATGTTGTTATGCGGTTTGACCGAAAAAGATATTCATAGAATATGTAGGAACCAATATGAGCATCCATGTTCCGCTATTGGTTATTGCCCGGAGCTGAGTCTCGGTCATGCCTACATAGTTCTCGAACCCGTAGGGTCCGCACGCTTAATGTTCGGTGACGAACGGTATTATGAGTTTATGTGTTTTGATGTACCGAAGGTAGTTTGGAGTCCTGGATATGATCACGGACATGACGAGGAGTATTGAAATGATCGAGAAATAAAGATCGATATATTGGGTGACTATGTTTGGACATCGAAATGGTTCCGAGTAAGTTCGGGCATATACCGGAGTACCGGGGGGTTACCGGAACCCCCCGGGGAGTATATGGGCCCTAATGGACTTTAGTGGAGAGAGAGAGGGGCGGCCTGGGCAGGCCGCGTGCCCCTCCCCCTCTGGTCGAATTGGACTAGGAAGGGGGGGGGGGCGTGCTACCTCTTGAGTACTACGTTGGTTTTCCCTTGAAGAGGAAAGGGTGATGCAGTAAAGCAGCGTAAGTATTTCCCTCAATTTTTGAGAACCAAGGTATCAATCCAGTAGGAGGCCACGCACGAGTCCCTTGAACCTACACAAACAAATAAATCCTCGCAACCAACGCGATAAGGGGTTGTCAATCCCTACACGGTTACTTACGAGAGTGAGATCTGATAGATATGATAAGATAATATTTTTGGTATTTTTATGATAAAGATGCAAAGTAAAATAGAAGGCAATAAAAATAACTAAGTGTTGAAAGATTAATATGATGTAAAATAGACCCGGGGCCATAGGTTTCACTAGTGGCTTCTCTCGAGAGCATAAGTATCAAGGTGGGTGAACAAATTATTTTTGAGCTATTGATAGAATTGAGCATAGTTATGAGAATATCTAGGTATGATCATGTATATAGGCATCACGTCCGAGACAAGTAGACCGACTCCTGCCTGCATCTACCACTATTACTCCACACATCGACCGCTATCCAGCATGCATCTAGAGTATTAAGTTCATAAGAACAGAGTAACGCCTTAAGTAAGATGACATGATGTAGAGGGATAAACTCATGCGATATGCTATAAACCCCATCTTGTTATCCTCGATGGCAACAATACAATATGTACCTTGCTGCCCCTACTATTACTGGGAAAGGACACTGCAAGATTGAACCCAAAGCTAAGCACTTCTCCCATTGCAAGAAAGATGAATCTAGTAGGCCAAACCAAACTGATAATTCAAAGAGACTTGCAAAGATAACCAATCATATATAAAAGAATTTAGAGGAGATTCAAATATTGTTCATAGATAAGCTTGATCATAAACCCACAATTCATCGGTCTCAACAAACACACCGCAAACGAAGATTACATCAAATAGATCTCCATGAGAGAGGGGGAGAACATTGTATTAAGATCCGAAAAGAGAGAAGAAGCCATCTAGCTAATAACTATGGACCCGAAGGTCTGAGGTAAACTACTCACACATCATCGGAGAGGCTATGGTGTTTATTTAGAAGCCCTCCATGATCGATGCCCCCTCCGGCGAAGCTCCAGAACAGGCCCTAAGATGGGATCTGACGGGTACAGAAGGTTGCGGCGGTGGAATTAGGTTTTTGGCTCCGTATCTGGCAGTTTGGTGGTACGTAGGTATATATAGGAGGAAGGAGTATGTTGGTGGAGCAACGTGGGGCCCATGAGGGTGGAGAGCACGCCTGGGGGGGGGGGTAGGCGCGCCCCCTACCTCATGCTCTTCTGGTTGATTGCTTGACATAGGGTCCAAGTCCTCTGGATCACGTTCATTCCGAAAATCACGTTCCCGAAGGTTTCATTCCGTTTGGACTCCGTTTGATATTCTTTTTCTACGAAACTCTGAAATAGGAAAAAAACTGCAATTCTGGGTTGGGCCTCCGGTTAATAGGTTAGTCCCAAAAATAATATAAAAGTGTATAATAAAGCCCGATAATGTCCAAAACAGAATAAAATATAGCATGGAACAATAAAAAATTATAGATATGTTGGAGACGTATCAAGCATCCCCAAGCTTAATTCCTGCTTGTCCTCGAGTAGGTAAATGATAAAAACAGAATTTTTGATGTGGAATGCTACTTGGCATAATTTTAATGTAATTCTCCTAATTGTGGTATGAATATTCAGATCCGGAAGATTGAAGACACGAGTTTAATATTAACATAAAAATAATACTTCAAGCATACTAACTAAGCAATCATGTCTTCTCAAAATAACATGGCCAAAGAAAGTTATCCCTACAAAATCATATAGACTGGCTATGCTCTATCTTCACCACACAAAGTATTTAAATCATGCACAACCCCGATGACAAGCCAAGCAACTGTTTCATACTTTTTGTGTTTTCAAACTATTTCAATCTTCACGCAATACATGAGTGTGAGCCATGGACATTGCACTATATGTGGAATAGAATGGTGGTCGTGGAGAAGACAAAAAGGGAGAATATAGTCTCACGTCAACTAGGCGTATCAACGGGCTATGTAGATGCCCATCAATAGATATCAATGTGAGTGAGTAGAGATTGTCGTGCAACGGATGCACTAGATATATAAGTGTATGAAAGCTCGAAAAGAAACTAAGTGGGTGTATATCCAACTTGCTTGCTCACGAAGACCTAGGGCATTTTGAGGAAGCCCATCATTGGAATATACAAGCCAAGTTCTATAATGAAAAATTGCCACTAGTATATGAAAGTGATATCATAAGAGACTCTCTATCATGGAGATCATGGTGCTACTTTGAAGCACAAGTGTGGTAAAAGGATACTAACATTGTCCCTTCTCTCTTTTTCTCTCATTTTTTTGTTTGGGCCTTTTTTTATGGCCTCTTTTTTTTGTCCGGAGTCTCATCCCGACTTGTGGGGGAATCATAGTCTCCATCATCCTTTCCTCACTTGGGACAATGCTCTAAAAATGGTGATCATCACACTTTTATTTACTTACAACTCATATATTACAACTCAATACTTAGAACAAAATATGACTCACTAGTATATGAAAGTGACAACATAGGAGACTCTCTATCATGAATATCATGGTGCTACTTTGAAGCACAAGTGTGGTAAAAGGATAGTAGCATTGCCCCTTCTCTCCTTTTCTCTCATTTTTTTGTTTGGCCTTTTCTCTTTTTTTATGGCCTCTCTTTTTTTTAGTCCAGAGTCTCATCCCTACTTGTGGGGGAATCATAGTCTCCATCATCCTTTCCTCACTGGGACAATGCTCTAATAATGATGATCATCACACTTTTATTTACTTACAACTCATGAATTACAACTCGAAACTTAGAACAAAATATAACTCTATATGAGTGCCTCCGGCAGTGTACCGGGATATGCAATGAATCAAGAGTGACATATATGAAAGAATTATGAACGGTGGCTTTGCCACAAATACAATGTCAACTACATGATCATGCGAGGCAATATGACAATGATGGAGCGTTTCATAGTAAACGAAATGGTGGTAAGTTGCATGGCAATATATCTCGGAATGGCTATGGAAATGCCATGATAGGTAGGTATGGTGGCTGTTTTGAGGAAGATATATGGTGGGTGTATGATACCGGCGAAAAGTGCGCGTTACTAGAGAGGCTAGCAATGATGGAAGGAAGAAAGTGCGTATAATCCATGGACTCAACATTAGTCATAAAGAACTCATATACTTATTGCAAAAATATACAAGTTATCAAAGCAAAGTATTACGCGTAATTTCCTAGGGGGATATATTGGTAGGAAAACACCATCGCTCGTCCCCGACCGCCACTCATAAGGAAGACAATAAATAAATAAATTATGCTCCGACTTCATCACATAACGGTTCACCATATGTGCATGCTACGGGAATCACAAACTTTAACACAAGTATCTCTCAAATTCACAACTACTCAACTAGCATGACTCTAATATCACCATATTTATATCTCAAAACAATTATCAAGCATCAAACTTCTCATAACATTCAAGACACTCATAAGATTTTTTTACTAATCTTGAATGCCTATCTTAGGACAAATTTCTCAATTTAAGCAAATTACCATGCTGTTTTGTAGGACTCTCAAAATAATCTAAGTGAACCATGAGAGAACAACAGTTTCTATAAAACAAATCCACCACCGTGCTCTAAAAGATATAAGTGAAGCACTAGAACAAAACTATATAACTCAAAAGATATAAGTGAAGCACATAGAGTATTCTAATGAATTCCAATTTATGTGTGACTCTCTCAAAAGGTGTATACAGCAAGGATGTTTGTGGTAAACTGACAAACAAAGACTCAAATAATACAAGACGCTCCAAGCAAAACACATATCATGTGGTGAACAAAAATATAGCTCCAAGTAAAGTTACAGATGGAAGTAGACGAAAGAGGGGATGGCTTATAGGTGTCCTTAGATTATCTTGGGGTTCCATGGGCATCCCCAAGCTTAGGCTCTTGCAACTCCTTGTTCCATAATCCATCAAATTATTCACCCAAAACTTGAAAACTTCACAACACAAAACTTAGCAGAAAATCTCGTGAGCTCCGTTAGCGAAAGAAAATAGAAGACCACTTCAAGGTACTGTAATGAACTCAGTATTTATTTATATTTGTGTTAAAACTACTGTATTCCAACTTCTCTATGGTTTATGAACTCTTTTACTAGCCATAGATTCATCAAAATAAGCAAACAACACACGAAAAACAGAATCTGTCAAAAACAGAACAGTCTGTAGTAATCTATAACTAACGCAAACTTCTGGAACTCCAAAAAATCTACCAATATAGTAATACCTAGACAATTTGTTTATTGATCAGCAGCAATTGGAATAAATATTTTATCACGTTCGGGTGATTTTTAACAATTATTTTCGTGAACAGAAAGTTTCTGGAATTTTCAGCAAGATGAAATAACTATCATCCAAGAAGATCCTATAGGTTAAACTTGGCACAAACACTAATTAAAACATAAAAGACATCTAACCAGAGGCTAGATCAAAGATTTATTCCTAAACAGAAGCAAAAAGCAAAAAACTAAAATATAGAATTGGGTTGCCTCCCAACAAGCGCTATCGTTTAATGCCCCTAGCTAGGCATAATAGCAAGGATAGATCTAGGTATTGCCATCTTTGGTAGGCAATCCATAAGTGGCTCTCATAATAGATTCATAAGGTAAATTTATTTTATTTCTAGGTAAGTGTTCCATGCCTTTCCTTAACAGAAATTGGAATCTAATATTTCCTTCCTTCATATCAATAATTGCACCAATTGTTCTAAGGAAAGGTCTACCAAGAATAATAGGACATGAAGGATTGCAATCTATATCAAGAACAATAAAATCTACAGGCACATAATTCCTATTTTCAACAATAATAACATCATTAATTCTTCCCATAGGTTTCATGATGGTGGAATCCGCAAGGTGCAAGTTTAGAGAGCAATCATCAAAATCACGGAAACCTAGCAAATGACATAAAGTCTTTGTAATCGTGGAAACACCAGCACCCAAATCACACAAAGCATAGCATTCATGATCTTTAATTTTAATTTTAATAGTAGGTTCCCACTCATCATAAAGTTTTCTAGGGATAGAAACTTCCAACTCAAGTTTTTTTTCCATAAGATTGCATCAAAGCATCAACGATATGTTTGGTAAAGGCTTTGTTTTGACTATAAGCATGAGGAGAATTTAGCACGGATTGCAACAAGGAAATACAATCTATCAAAGAACAATTATCATAATTAAATTCCTTGAAATCCAAAATAGTGGGTTCATTAATATCTAGAGTTTTGATCTCTTCAATCCCACTTTTACCAATTTTTGCATCAAGATCTAAAAACTCTGAATTTTTGGAACGCCTTCTAGGTAAAGGTGGATCATAATCAGTCCCATCATTATCAAGATTCATATTGAGAAACAAAGATTTAATAGGGGACACATCAATAACTTTTAGATCTTCATCTTTATTTTCATAGAAACTAGAAGAACACGCTTTCACAAAATAGTCTTTCTTAGCACGTATCCTAGCGGTTCTTTCTTTGCACTCATCAATGGAAATTCTCATGGATTTGAGATACTCATTGATATCATGCTTAGGAGTAATAGATCTAAGTTTTAAAGAATCCACATCAAGAGAAATTCTATCAACGTTCCTAGCCAAATCATCAACTTTAAGCAATTTTTCTTCAAGCAAAGCATTGAAATTCTTTTGCGAATTCATAAATTCCTTAACACTAGTCTCAAATTCAGAAGGTATCTTATTAAAATTTTCATAAGAATTGTTGTAGGAATTACCATAATTATTAGAGAAATTACTAGGATAAGGCCTAGGATTAAAGTTTCCTCTATACGCGTTGTTACCAAAATTATTCCTACCAACAAAATTCACATCCATAGATTCTTTATTATTCTCAATCAAAGTAGACAAAGGCATATCATTAGGATCAGAAGAAACACTCTTATTAGCAAATAGTTTCATAAGTTCATCCATCTTTCCACTCAAAACATTAATTTCTTCTATCGCATGCACTTTTTTATTAGTGGATCTTTCGGTGTGCCATTGAGAATAATTAACCATAATATTATCTAGGAGTTTAGTAGCTTCTCCTAAAGTGATTTCCATAAAAGTGCCTCCCGCGGCCGAATCTAAAAGTTTCTAGAAGCAAAATTCAATCCAGCATAATTTTTTTATAATCATCCACAAATTCAAACCATGCGTAGGGCAATTACGTGTCATTAATTTCATCCTCTCCCAAGCTTGTGCAACATGTTCATGATAAAGTTGCTTAAAATTCATAATATCTTTTCTAAGAGAGATGATTTTAGCGGGAGGAAAATACTTAGAGATAAAAGCATCTTTGCACTTATTCCAAGCACCAATACTATTTTTAGGCAAAGACAAAAGCCAAGCCTTACCATGATCTCTAAGCGAAAAAGGAAATAGCTTCAATTTAACAATATCATTGTCCACATATTTCTTCTTTTGCATATCACACAAATCGACGAAGCTGTTTCTTCTTTTGCATATCATACTAGGAAGGCCGGCGAATTGATCTTTCATGACAAGATTCAACAAGGCAGCATTGATTTCACAAGATTCAGTATCGGTAAGAGGAGCAATCGGAGTGCTAAGAAAATCATTGTTGTTGGTATTGGTGAAATCACACAATTTAGTATTATACTGAGCCATTGTGACAAGCAAGCAATCCAACACACGAGCAAAAAAGAAGCGAGCAAAAAAAGCGAACGAAAAAGAGAGGGCGAATAAAACGACAAGGGTGAAGTGGGGGAGAGGAAAACGAGAGGCAAATGGCAAATAATGTAATGAGGGAGATAAGGGTTTGTGATGGGTACTTGGTATGTTGACTTTTGCGTAGACTCCCCGGCAACGGCGCCAGAAATTCTTCTTGCTACCTCTTGAGCACCGCGTTGGTTTTCCCTTGAAGAGGAAAGGGTGATGCAGTAAAGCGGCGTAAGTATTTCCCTCATTTTTTGAGAACCAAGGTATCAATCCAGTAGGAGGCCACACACGAGTCCCTCGCACCTACACAAACAAATAAATCCTCGCAACCAACGCGATAAGGGGTTGTCAATCCCTACACGGTCACTTACAAGAGTGAGATCTAATAGATATGATAAGATAATATTTTTGGTATTTTTATGATAAAGATGCAAAGTAAAATAGAAAGCAATAAAAATAACTAAGTGTTGAAAGATTAATAGATGGAAAATAGACCCGGGGGCCATAGGTTTCACTAGTGGCTTCTCTCGAGAGCATAAGTATCATGGTGGGTGAACAAATTACTATTGAGCAATTGATAGAATTGAGCATAGTTATGAGAATATCTAGGTATGATCATGTATATAGGCATCACGTCCGAGACAAGTAGACCGACTCGTGCCTGCATCTACTACTATTACTCCACACATCAACCGCTATCCAGCATGCATCTAGAGTATTAAGTTCATAAGAACAGAGTAACGCCTTAAGTAAGATGACATGATGTAGAGGGATAAACTCATGCAATATGATATAAAACCCATCTTGTTATCCTCGATGCCAACAATACAATACGTGCCTTGCTGCCCCTACTGTCACTGGGAAAGGACACCGCAAGATTGAACCCAAAGCTAAGCACTTCTCCCATTGCAAGAAGGATCAATCTAGTAAGCCAAACCAAACTGATAAATCAAAGAGACTTGCAAAGATAACCAATCATACATAAAAGAATTCAGAGGAGATTCAAATATTGTTCATAGGTAAACTTGATCATAAACCCACAATTCATCGGTCTCAACAAACACACTGCAAAAGAAGATTACATCAAATTGATTTCCACGAGAAAGGGGGAGAACATTGTATTGAGATCCAAAAAGAGAGAAGAAGCCATCTAGCTAATAACTATGGACACGAAGGTCTGAGGTAAACTACTCACACATCATCGGAGAGGCTATGGTGTTGATGTAGAAGCCCTTCGTGATCGATGCCCCCTCCGGCGGAGCTTCGGAACAGGCCCGAAAATGGGATCTCACGGGTACAGAAGGTTGTAGCGGTGGAATTAGGTTTTTGGCTACGTATCTGGTAGTTTGGGGGAACGTAGGTATATATAGGAGGAAGGAGTACGTTGGTGGAGCAACGTGGGGCCCGCGAGGGTGGAGGGCGTGCCTGGGGGTGTAGGCGCGCCCTCTACCTCGTGCCATCCTGGTTGATTGCTTGACGTAGGGTCCAAGTCCTCTGGATCACGTTCGTTCCGAAAATCGCGTTCCCGAAGGTTTCATTCCGTTTGGACTCCATTTGATATTCTTTTTCTGCGAAACTCTGAAATAGGCAAAAAACAACAATTCTGGGCTGGGCCTCCGGTTAATAGGTTAGTTCCAAAAATAATATAAAAGTGTATAATAAAACCCGATAATGTCCAAAAGAGAATATAATATAGCATGGAACAATAAAAAATTATAGATACATTGGAGATGTATCAGGGCGGCGCCCCCTTTCCTTCCTCCCTCTCTCCCCCTTCCTTCTCTCCTAGTCCAACTAGGGAAGGGGGGATCCTACTCCCGGTGGGAGTAGGACTCCTGCAGGGCGCGCCATAGAGGGACGACCCTCCCCCCTCATCCACTCCTTTATATACGGGGGAGGGGGACACCCCATAGATGCACAAGTTGATCTCTTAGCCATGTGCGGTGCCCCCCTCCACCATAATCCACCTCGGTCATATCGTTGCAGTGCTTAGGCGAAGCCTTGCGTCAGTAGCTTCATCATCACCATCATCTCACCATCGTGGTGACGAAGCTCTCCCTCGACACTCAGCTAGATCGAGAGTTCATGGGACGTCACCGAGCCGAACGTGTGCAGATCATGGAGGTGTCGTACTTTCGGTACTAGGATCAATCAGATCGTCAAGACGCATGACCACATCAACCGCGTTGTCATAACGCTTCCGCTTATGGTCTATGAGGGTACGTGGACTACACTCTCCCTCTCGTTCCTATGCATCACCATGATAGATCTTGCGTGTGCGCAGGATTTTTTTTGAAATCACTACATTCCCCAACAATAACAACCACTCGCGACCCGACGTGTTAAAGGGGTTGTCAATCCCTTTCGGGGTACGGCACTAGAAACGGTGCGTGGACGGGAGAAAATTGTAATAGATTAAATAAATAGATCGTAAATAAATAAAAGTGCAGCAATATATTTTTGTATTTTTGGTTTAATTGATCTGAAAATAAAAGCAAGGAAAAAGTAGATCGTAATCAAATATATGAGAAAGAAGACCCCGGGGCCGTAGGTTTCACTAGTGGCTTCTCTCAAGAAAAATAGCAAACGGTGGGTAAACAAATTAATGTTGGGCAATTGATAGAACCTAAAATAATTATGACGATATCCAGGCAATGATCAATACATAGGCATCACGTCCAAGATTAGTAGACCGACTCCTGCCTTCATCGACTACTATTACTCCACACATCGACCGCTATCCAGCAAGCATCTAGTGTATTAAGTTCATGGAAAAACAGAGTAATGCAATAAGAACGATGACATGATGTAGACAAGATCCGTTTATCTATATGGCGGTAGATATAGATCTCGTCTTTTTATCCTTAGTAGCAACGATACATACGTATCAGTTCCCTTTCTGTCACTGGGATCGAGCACCGTAAGATCGAAAACAATAGAGGGCACCTCTTCCCATTGCAATATAAATAGATCAAGTTGGCCAAACAAAACCCAAATATCGGAGACGATATACGAGGCTATAAGAGATCATGCATATAATAGATAAAAGAAACTCAAATAACTTTCATGGATATAAAAAGATATGACTGATCATAAACTCAAACTTCAACAGATCCCAACAAACACACCGCAAAAAGAGTTACATCATATGGATCTCCAAGAGACCATTGTATTGAGAATTCAGCGAGATATAGAAAGCTATCTAGCTACTAACTACGGACCCAAAGGTCTACAAGGAACTACTCACGCATCATCAGAGAAGCACCAATGGAGGTGGTGAACCCCATCCGAGATGGTGTCTAGATTGGATCTGGTGGTTCTGGACTCTACAGCGGCTGGATGAATATTTCGTCAACTATTCTAGGGTTTCTGGAATATTAGGTTATTTATAGAGAAAGGAGGCGGTCCAGGGGGCATCGAGGTGGGCACAACCCACCAGGGTGCGCCTGGGCCTCCTGGCGCGTCCTGGTGGGTTGTCCCCTCCTCGGGACTCCCCCTAGGTGCAACCAGGGCCCAACTTCTTCCTTCTGGTCCATAAAAAATCTCTGTAAAGTTTCGTGGCATTTGGACTCCGTTTGATAAGGATTTTCTGTGATGTAAAAAACATGAAAAAACATCAACTGGCACTTGGCACTATGTCAATAGGTTAGTACCAAAAAATGATATAATATGACTATAAAATGATTATAAAACATCCAAGATTGATAATAAAACAACATGGAACAATAAAAAATTATAGATACGTTGGAGACGTATCAGGGTTGCCGGATCATAACACATAGTAGGTGACTATAACTTGCAAGATCGGATCTAGAACATGAATGTAATTATGATAACATAAACGGTTCAGATCAGAGTTCGTGGCACCCGGGCCCGAAGTGACAAGCATTAAGCATGGAAAAGTCATAGCAACATCAATGTTAGAACATAGTGGATACTAGGGATCAAGCCCTAACAAAACTAACTCGATTACATGATGAATCTCATCCAACTCCTCATCGACCAGCGAGCCTACGAAGGAATTACTCACTCCCGGTGGGGAGCATCATGGAATTGGTGATGGAGAAGGGTTGGTGATGATGAAGAACAAAGACCCCCCTCTCCGGAGCCCCAAACAGACTCCAAATCTAGCATCCCGATGAAGAATAGGAGGTGACGGCGGCTCCATCTCATGGATTGCGATAATTCTTTCTTCCTTGTTTTTTTTGGAAAAATAGGATTTTATAGCGTTGGTTTCAGGGTCTGCGGGGCCTCCAGGTGGGGACAACCCACCTGGGCCCACCAGGAGAGGGGGGCGTGCCCTGGTGGGTTGTGCCCACCCAGGTGCCCCTCTCCGGTAGGTCTTGGCTCCAGAAATTCATATTTATTGTATAAAAATTCCTCGCAAAGTTTCATTCCATTCCGAGAACTTTTATTTCTGCACAAAAACAACACCATGGTAGTTCTGCTAAAAACAGCATCAGTCCGGGGTTAGTATAATTCAAATCATGCAAATTAGAGTCCAAAACAAGAGGAAAAGCGTTAGGAAAAGTAGATATATTAGAGACGTATCAACTCCCCCAAGCTTAAACCTTTGCTTGTCCTCAAGCAATTCAGTTGATAAACTGAAAGTGAAAAAGAAAAACTTTTACGAACTCTTTTGCTCAGCCAACATTATAACTAACAATGCCGACAATAAATCTTAAAGATTATATTAACTCATATCAATGACATAATCAATTAGCGAGAAATAATAAGATATCTCAAATGGCAACACGTTGTCAAAACAACCATGATATAATATGACAATAGTGGTATCTCGCTAGCCCTTTCTGAGACCGCAAAACATAAATGTAGAGCTCCTCCAAAGTTCAAGCAGCGACTAAACATTGTAATTCATGGTAGAAATGATCTAGTCATGATGCACCCAACATTAGCTGCACACAATGCATAAGTCATGCACTACAAAAAAACACACTTCCGTGATGATATGTGTTTGTCACAGTAGGTCACGTTTTCGGTCATGCATGTACATCCATGACAATTTTATGACAGAATCAAGATAGTCATACCTGTGCTATCGTAGAAGTGTTCCATGACATTACCAAAATTATCATCACGGAAGTGTCCACTTCCATGACGATAAATCGCGCGTCATAGTAGTGCTTTCGTCAAAGGTGACCGACACGTGGCATCCACCGTAACGGGACGCCGTTAAGCTATCGGGTCTGGTTTTGGATTCGATAACCCGTTAACAGCCCGGACCAATGGGAAATTTCCATGTGTAAAATTCTGATTAGCCGAAGGAAACATGTGTTAGCTCGTCAGTGGGTCAGATAGGCGCCTATGATATGTCGACACTTGCGACGGCCCACCACTGGCCCATTTAGCTTACAAAGGACTGCCCGTTTGACTTGGTCAAAAGATAGCGGGCTGGCCCATGAAAAGCCTGTTAATAGTCTGTTCACAAATAGCCCATTTTACGGCCCGGTAACTCACGGCCCGTCAGGGCCTACACGAAATCGGCCCAACTATGTCATGTGGGCCATCGAATATAACACCAGCCTGTTTCACTTTCGGCCCATGTATGGCCCATAATGTCTTTCGGCCCATATGAGGCCTTCGTATCTTTAGGCCCTTTAGAGGCCCACGGTGACTCTAGCCCATAATGAACAATAAATTTCTTTGTACCCATTAACGGCCCATGATTCACATGGGCTGTTTCCAGCCCGTGTTAGCTTTCGGCCTACTGACGGCCCATACGTTCTTGGGCTCCATTCCGGCCCTCGATTACTACCGGCCTGTTACTGGCATGTTCCCCTAATGGGCCAAATTTGGCCCGTGGCAAGAGTCGGCCTGTTTCTGGCCTGTTAACCCGTTGCGCCGTTTCCAGCCCGTCCTATATTCTGGCCCATTAACGACCCGTTATGCCTGTGACAGAATTAAGCCTTTGCTGTCCTCCGGCCTATTAACGGCTCGTTACCGTGCTGGGCCGGTACCAATTAAGCCCGTCTACGACCCATGTAGACCCATTTATCCAACGGCTCGAGGCCCACCGATTCTACGGCCGTGTTGGAGTCCCATTTAAAGACGGCCCATAGGAGGCCCATGGATCCTACGGGCCGTAGCAGGGTCAAGGTTACCACGGTCTGTATATGGCCCATGATTGTTGCAGCCACTAGCAAACCAGGGAAAAAGAAGACTAGGAAATAAATAAGCCCGAAACTAACGCTAGGCTATTAAGCCTATTGCACATATTACATCCACTGGGCATCAAAGATCGCCACCAGTGAAAATATAGGGAACACCCTACACTATACAAAAGTGGCTTGCTGTTTTCTTCAGCCGGTGGCTGGACGTTAAGAACAAATTTTATATCACAGCAAAACAAATTACAACTATAAAACAAAAGGAAGGTTGGCATAAAAGTTAATAGTCTGGCAGATAAATGCACCACCAGAAGTTTAGAAGCTCAGTTCATTTGACCAGACTGTTATGTTTTCATGCTGTGTTGTCCGATGGAGCACCATAACCTTCGCCATCATTTCTCCTAGGCTCCTGATCAACATATCAAATGTCTGATAGTCTGGTTTCAAAACCATGCATATCTTGACGACATCGAACAATGTCTGTCCTTGTTTCACAAAGGGTCTCTGTTAGGGAACGGACTTGTGTCTGGAGCGCAGATATAACTTTGTTTTGAGCTTGCATATCTTGATCATGAGGCAGTTTGGACGAATTGCCTTAACAACCAACCCAGTATTACGCAGGAAGGTGCTTTTGGCACTGTTAGTGGACAGGTACTGACCCACTACAGCAAGAGCTGACATTGTGGTTATAGTTGCCTCGCCACCTTCAAAAGGTGGTGGTTCCACCATTTTTTCCATAGCCTGCTGAAAAGTTGAGTTTTTACATTAGTTGTACCAGAACAGAAGATATTAAGGAGGCAGCAAAACCAAACAAAATAGCTTTGGTCTATATACAGAACTTATTCTGGTGAACCCATGTAAAATATTAGTTGTATTTTACTGCAAAGTACATAATAAAACCAGGTTCCAAACATATGACCATGTACGATGGCTCATGTATTGTCTATTTCTTCACATTGTATTGATAGCTAAGGATAAAGAGACCAAGTTTATAATACGGTAAGCATAGTATGACATCATTCATATCACAGAACAACTGAGAGCAGACAAACAGGAAATTGTAACGTTGTGTGGGCAAGTCCAGCACGGAACTAGATTATATGTCAAGATCAAAGGAACATCACTCCTCTCTTTAACCTTGTAAGGTGCAATGATACGCTAAGACAATTGTGTATAAAATTGAAAAGAGTAATAGACATTGGCTGCAAACCATGCAGTTCAAGGCACAAGTCAGAGTAAGTAGTAGTTAAAAGGCATGAGGATCAAGGACTTACAACAGCGGCTTTGACTGGTGTAGTCATGCCCTTCGTCTTGCTGGTGTGACAGTCCTTGAAGATTTCCACAACATTTGGTTCAGGTACTTTTTGGTCCTTGCGGGCTTTCCTCTGCATTTGGAACAAGTCAATATAGATCCGATAATATGGTACAACGAAAAGAGTGAAACAACATCTAATTACAAGAGCCTCACAGTGTGCAATATAGAGACGAGATCCTGTCATCTGTTGGAATTTCACTTTCGTACGGTTGGCCTTGTTCTTTGAACAGTTCACCTACAAGAAGATAGATTTGTGTGGCACATGCGAATAGGACTTCAACAGGTGATCCGATCAAATATATATAATGTACCTGATACTTCGGATCAGACCAGTGTTTAACGAGGCCTCTCCAGTCTTCATCTGATATATTTTCCACTCAAGATGTTTGGGCAAGTTCACTGTTAGCCTTGCCTTCAAATTGAGTTTTCCTCAAGTTATACTGATACTGTCGTAGAGCAGACTTGAAAACATGGGTGCAAGCTTGTCTGGTTGCATCATCTTGGTTATCCAACTTGAACCTCATTTGTGGAAAATTATGTGAGTCTCATTATCAGCAACCTAGAAACTATTGGGCAGAGCAAGACGATATTACTAGTTTCCATACATAACCGTACTTATAGATAAATGGTCGAGGAAGGTATTGAACTAGGTTTTGTCTTTTTCATTCCTATACTGAATCCATGTTGGGAGGATACGTACATGACACCTAACGGCAACCGCTGCCTCTGATACTAACTTGGCTGACTCTGTAGCATCACGTGGCCTTTTTAAACCTGCCTCAAAACGGATCTCCATTCTTCCTTCTCTAGATTTAGTTAACCTATCGAGCATTATCCCCGATGTTTGTTTCCTCTTGCGCCTAGGTGCTAGTCCAACAACGAACATAGGAAGTGTTAGTGTACATCAAACTGTGAGACTAAATATAAAGAAGCATGCAACTGTAACTTGACTCCAGCAACTACCTTCTTGCTGTTGAAGCTCACAAAGTTCATCTGATCTTGCCAACTCATCTTGTGTCAAGAGTGCTTCGGAAGTAGTGTCAGGTGGCAAGGGAGCTTGGGAACATGCTGCTAGCTGAGTTGACCAACAAGTAAATCGTGCAGCTGGTGGTACTGTGGAAGGTGCTGCAACAACTAGGGATGTCTCTGCTTGTTTGGTGGCAGCTATTTGTTTCCGTTTGGCTTGTTCTGCAGCTCGTGTAGCACGGGATACCCTGTCGGTACAATTTTCCGCTGGACTTTGACCTTCTATTGCACCATCAGTACCAGCAGAATCTGCAGGATTCTTTCGCTTCCCTTTCCCTGTCGTTCTATGTTGCTTCCTTTTTCTCCGTGCCATGTTAAGTCAAGCCGACAAGAAAAACAAATAACAATTTAGTTCTTCAGAACAAATTGATGCGTGATACAGACGAACTAAACTTTGATGTTAGACAACCACATGATAGGAGGATGTAATATGTACGAAAAACAGGACGCCATGAGATAACCAGAACTATGATGTGTAAACTAAGCACAAGACATTTCACTAAATTAGAAGCAATGTAATGGAAGGTAGACACCATATGAAAGATGCTACAAATATCACTCTGCCAAGTTAACAATATCACACTGCCAAGCTAGAGAAAGCACCTCGGATGCCGGTTTCGCTGGAAGACCGCCATCAGTCCCTGCCTTATTCTTTTCCTTCCTCTTTCTTAATTGTATTTCCTTGTCAAGTCAAACCCACACAAAAAATGAATAATAAATTGTTTTTCAGTACTCATTGATGCAGGATGCTGACGAGCACTACTTTAATGTAAGGCGACCGCATGATAGGACAATTGAATGTGTAAGAAAAAAGGACAGCATTGCATATTCACAGCTATGATGTGTAAACTAAGCAGAAGGCATTTCAACAAATTGGAAGCAATGAAAGCTAGACACCATATGAAAGATGCAACGAATATCACTCTACCAAGTTAAAAATGTCTCGTCATAAGTGCCATTTCAACAAATTAGAAGTAGCACAAGCTAGAAAAGAATGCAAGATGTAACCTATATCACACTCCCATGTCAAACGTGTCTTATGATAAGTGATTTTTGCAGGTTACACAACAGTAGTACTTTCATGTAAGAACATGGTGTGATAGACAAATATTGTATGTTCTAGAAACAGGAACATGTGTCTTAGTCACAAGTATAATGTGTAAAGTAAGCAGATGAAATTCAACAAAATTAGAAGCAATACAAGCTAGACATCATACATAACATGCAACCACATATAACAGTGCCAAGTTAGAGGGAGCACCTGTGATGGTGCACTAGGGGAGATGTGCTTATCACCAACACAACTATGTTGAGTGTCTATGCATGTGTTGTCTTGCAAATCATCTTGGGGGGATGGAGGAGTAGAATTTGTAGAGGCCCTCCGTTTGGAAGGAGCACCTTCATCCGCTGCCTTGCTAACTTCCTTTCGCTTTATTGATTTTGGATTGTCAAGTAAAACCGACAAGAAAAAACAATAAAATCCACTCTTCAGAACTCATTCGTGCATGATACTGACAATCACTACTTTGATGAAGGCAAACACATGATTCCAGGATGGAATAATACGAAAAATAGGACGACATGGCATATTCACAACTATTTGTGTAAACTAAGTAGAAACCATTTCAACAAATAAGAGCAATGCAAGCTAGACACCACATGAAAGATGCAACCAATATGACTCTGCCAAGTTAAAAGCATCCCATCATAAATGGAATTTCAACAAATTAGAAGCAGCACATGCTATAAATCATATGAAAGATGCAACTAATATCACACTGCATATACTGAAGGTGTCTCATCATATTGACTTATGCAGGATACAAAAAAACAATAGTTTTATGTAAGGACATGCTTAATAGACAGATGTACTATGTACTAAAAACAGGAAGGCATGTCACCTTAACAGGTATAATGTATAAACTAAGTAGAATAGCACATGTAATTTATCCAGATTAGAAGAATTACAATCTAGACACCATATGCAACATGCAACCACATATCACGCTACCAAGTTAGAGCAAGCACCTGCAATGCTAGTGTAGGGGAATGCGATAATCAACTATAGAGCTACGTTCACTATCTTCATCTAGCCTTGCTGTTTCTTGAGAATCATGTGGGGAGGCCGACGCTGCATTCTTTAAATGAGGGTCTTTTATCACAATAGTCCACTGGCCTGACTGCCTCATCATAAGTGATTGATGAGGGATACACAAGAACATTAGTTTGATGTAAGAACATGGTTAATAGACAGATGTACTAGTATGTACCAAAAACAGGAAGGCGTGTCATATTCAAAGGTATAGTGTGTAAGTTAAGCAGATGCAATTTAACCAAATTAGAAGCAATACAAGCTAGACATCCGGCTGGAGTGGTGAGCATGATCATCTAGGACCTGAGAGCCTGGTGGGAGGTGGGCTGCTTCGCCACCATCGTGGCTTTTTAGTTGGCTTCTAGGTGATGCATGTTTGTGCTGGGCTTGTCACTGGCTCAGCCAGTGCCCTGACTAGCTATTTGTCTTCTGGTGCTCCCAGGATGGTGGTTCATGTAAAAAATATCTTTCCTTATCTTGATAAAGACTGACTTCGGCCTTTCAAATACAAGCTAGACACCATATGCAACATGCAACCACATATGACACCGTGAAGTTAAAGCAAGCACCTGGGATGGTGGTTCACGGCGAGCGAGATCATCAACTCCAGAGCTATGTTCCTCGTCTCCATCTACTGAAACTACACCCTTTAAAGTATTGAAACGTGTCTGGCCTAGCCGCATACCATGTTGGCGCGACTTCTCTCTTCTCTTTTCTGCTTCTGTCAAGGCAGGGTCTGAAATACCCTTGCATAAAAACACAATAGTGAGTGTATGGGTGAAGTGTGTGCAGAACTAGTGCACTATAAAAGTAGCAGATAGCAGGTGGCCTTGTGAATGGCCGTCAGAAGATTTCATGGTCCAAGCAGGAATTAAGGAGGAATTTGACGCATATGTGCGTAATGCTGAACCAGAGGGCTTCATGCTAGATAAGTGCCCTCAGTATTATTAACTAACTGATTCCTTTGTGAGAAGGTTCAAATTTACATCTTCACGCAATTCTCACACTATCCTATTTGATCTTTTTGGTAAATCTTATACCATGGACTTAGAAGATTTTAATACTGCTTGTAAACTCCCGCAATGGGGTAGTGCTAGTGAACCTCGCAAATCTGAGTTTAAAGATTTTCTTGCTAGTATCACTGTGGGGGAATCTAGAGAAATAACACAAGATACCATAGGGAGCATTCATTTTCCCTCTATACATTATTTTGCTCTCTTTATAGGTAGATGTATTAACGGTAAGGACGAGTCATGTCACATGTGTGTCCCGGATCTTAGTGTTCTCAAGAGTGCTGTATTAGCAGATAAACAATATAACTTGGGGTCCATCATTGCACGTAGGTTGCATAATAATAGTACTAATGGAGATTTGTTCGGTGGAATTTACGCAACCCGTTTGGCTCATTTTCTTGAGATACTCATACATGAAAATGATATGGAACTGCCTCCTGCTTATATAGATTATAATGCTATGGTTCGCCATTAGTTTGTTGAGAGGAACGAACAGTTCCTCCAGTACCGACTAATCTTTGACAAGCGTCGCATTGTCCATGTTGCTCTCCCTACTCCTGGTTTCTTTGACTTTCAGGCACAAAAGAGATATATTATAACCAGGGAGGAGGCGAACGAGTATGAGAGGAGGACGGAGGCAGCTCACCTCCAAGCTGCAGCTCATGAGGCAATAGCTGCTGCATCTCAGTATGACCCCACCTACAACTTTGATCCATGGGCATAGACCAACTTAGGCCAAAAGCCTAAGCTTGGGGGAGTACGTATTTCTCACCGACATTACATTCATGTTCACACATTCTAGTTGTCGGTGCTCATACTTTTTCATTATACTATCCATGCTAGTTTATTTTCTTTTCTGGACTTCTTCTTGTGTGTTTGAAAAACCTTAAGAAAAACCAAAAAAATTAGTTGTAGCCTTTAGCTAGTTTACTTTCCATGCATGTAGTAGTAATAATTAAAAAGAAAACCCAAAAAGATTTCTCGTTCTTCTTTTGCTTGTTGGGAGCTTTCCCGTGTAAATAGTTTTATTTCTTTTCTTTCCTTGGGGGTCGAGAGGAGAAGACCATAATGAAAATGTTTAGTGGCTCTTATATGCATTATTGTTGATTTAACCAAGAGCCCATGTTACCTTGTCTTCTCCCTTGTATTAAAATGCTTGCAGATTCCAGCTTATTCCAATGCACATGCACTATTATTATTATCCACACCGTTCGGCTGTGCAAGTGAAAGGCAATAATGACGATATATGACTGACTGATTGAGATGAGAAAAGCTGGTATGAACTCAACCTCTCTTGTTTTCATAAATATGACTAGTTCATCGTTCCTGATTCATCCTATTACGACTAAAACATGTTTTCAATGACAATTAGAGATTATAGTTGCTTATGCCATGCTTAATTTGCTAGGAGTTTATAATGGTTTACCTTGCGTGCCAACATGTTGTTAAAATGGTTGTGATGTGGTATGATAGGGTGGTATCCTCCTTTGAATGATTCAAGTGACTTGACTTGGCACATGTTCACGCATGTAGTTGAAACAAAATCAACATAGCCTTCACGATATTTATGTTCATGGTGGATTATATCCTACTCATGCTTGCACTCAATGTTTATTAATTTTAATGCATGTTCATGACTGTTGTCGCTCTCTAGTTGGTCGCTTCCCGGTTTTTTGCTAGCCTTCACTTGTATCAAGCGGGAATACTGCTTGTGCATCCACTTCCATAAACCCCAAAGTTATTCCATATGAGTCCTGTCGGGGAACGTAGTAATTTCAAAAAAAATCCTACGCACACATAGGATCATGGTGATGCATAACAACGAGAGGGGAGAGTGTGTCCACGTACCCTCGTAGACCGAAAGCGGAAGCGTTAGCACAACGCGGTTGATGTAGTCGTACGTCTTCACGATCTGATCGATCAAGTACGTACCGAACGCACGACACCTCCAAGTTCAGCACACGTTCAGCTCGATGACGTCCCTCGAACTCTGATCCAACCGAGTGTTGAGGGAGAGTTTCATCAGCACGACGGTGTGGTGACGATGATGATGTTCTACCGACGCAGGGCTTCGCCTAAGCACCGTTACGATTTTATCGAGGTGGACTATGGTGGAGGGGGGCACCACACACGGCTAAGAGATCAATGATCAATTGTTATGTCTATGGGGTGCCCCCTCCTCCGTATATAAAGGGGGGGAGTAAGAGAGGGCCGGCCAAGGGGAGGAGGCGCGCCCTAGGGGGGCAATCCTATTCCAAGTAGGATTCCCCCCTCTTTCCTAGTCCAGGTCGTAGAGGGGAAGGAAGGGAAGGAGAAGGAGAAGGAAGGAGAGGGAGGAAAAGAAGGAAAGCGGGGCCGACCCCCTAGTCCAATTCGGTTTGGGCTAGGGGGGCTGCGTGCCCTGCCTCCTCTCTTCCACCACTTGGCCCATGATGCCCATTGCTTCCTTCTCGTATTCCCGTAACTCCCCGGTACCCCCGAAAACACCCGAATCACTCGGAACCTTTCCGATGTCCGAATATAGTCGTCCAATATATCGATCTTTACGTATCGACCATTTCGAGAGTCCTCGTCATGTCCTCGAGCTCATCTGGGACTCCGAACTACCTTCAGTACATCAAATCACATAAACTCATAATATAATCGTCACCGAAACTTTAAGCGTGCGGACCCTATGGGTTTGAGAACTATGTAGACATGACCGAGACACGTCTCCGGCCAATAACCAATAGCGGAACCTGGATGCTCATATTGGCTCCCACATATTCTACGAAGATATTTATCGGCCAAACCGCATAACAACATACGTTGTTCCCCTTGTCATCGGTATCTTACTTGCCTGAGATTCGATCATCGGTATCTCAATACCTAGTTCAATCTCGTTACCGACAAGTCTCTTTACTCGTTCCGTAATGCATCATCCCGCAACTAACTCATTAGTCACATTGCTTGCAAGCCTTATAGTGATGTGCATTACCCAGTGGGCCCAGAGATACCTCTCCGACAATCGGAGTGACAAATCCTAATCTTGAAATACGCCAACCCAACAAGTACCTTCGGAGACACCTGTAGAGTACCTTTATAATCACCCAGTTACGTTGTGATGTTTGGTAGCACACAAAGTGTTCATCCGGTAAACGGGAGTTGCATAATCTCATAGTCATAGGAACATGTATAAGTCATGAAGAAAGCAATAACAACATACTAAACGATCAAGTGCTAAGCTAACGGAATGGGTCAAGTCAATCACATCATTCTCCTAATGACGTGATCCCGTTAATCAAATGACAACTCATGTCCATGGCTAGGAAAATCAACCATCTTTGATTAACGAGCTAGTCAAGTAGAGGCATACTAGTGACACTATGTTTGTCTATGTATTCACACATGTACTAAGTTTCCGGTTAATACAATTCTAGCATGAATAATAAACATTTATCATGATATAAGGAAATAAATAATAACTTTATTATTGCCTCTAGGTCATATTTCCTTCAAGTCCACCTTACCTTCCTATATGCGGTATCTACCCGTTGTTCCAAGTAAATTTGTATGTGCCAAACTCTAAACCTTCAAATGAAATTCTATTTTGTATGCTCGAATAGCTCATGTATCAACTAGGGCTGTCTATATCTTCCATGCTAGGCGGGTTATTCTCAAGAGGAGTGGACTCCGCTCCTCACTCATGAGAAAATGGCTGGTCACCGGGATTCCCAGCCCCATGCTCAAACCAAATCAAAAATAATTGCAAACAAAACTCCCCCAGGACTGTTGTTAGTTGGAGGCACCCGTTTTTTCGGGCAAGTCATGGATTGATGCTTGTTGGTGGTGGGGGAGTATAAACTTTACCATTCTGCTTGGGAACCGCCTATAATGTGTGTAGCATGGAAGATATCGAGATCTCTCGGTTGTTATGTTGACAATGAAAGTATGCCGCTCGAAATATTATTTATCTCTATTTCATAATCGAGCTCTGGCACCTCTACGAATCCCTGCTTCCCTCTGCGAAGGGCATGTCTATTTACTTTTATGTTGAGTCATCATCCTCTTATTAAAAAGCACCAGTTAGAGAGCACAACTTTCATTTGCATCCATTACAATTTATTTATATTGGGTATGAGTATGATGGGATCTCTTTTACCATGAATTACAATGTTTAGTAAGTCCTTGATCTTCAGAGGTGCTCTGCATTTATGTTTTGCGGTCTCAGAAAGGGCTAGCGAGATACCATCTTGTTCTATCATATTATGATTGTTTTGAGAAAGTGTTGTCATCCGAGATTTATTATTATTGCTCGCTAGTTGATTATGCCATTGATATGAGTAAACATGAGACCTAAATGTTATTATGAATATGGTTAGTTCATAATCTTTGCTGAAAACTTGAATGATGGCTTTACATATTTACAACAACAAGAGCAAACAGAGTTTGTAAAAGTTTTTCTTTATCACTTTCAGTTTGTCAACTGAATTGCTTGAGGACAAGCAAAGGTTTAAGCTTGGGGGAGTCGATACGTCTCCATCATATCTACTTTTCCAACCACTTTTGCCCTTGTTTTGGACTCTAACTTGCATGATTTGAATGGAACTAACCCGGAGTGACGCAGTTTTCAGCACAATTGTTATGGTGTTATTTTTGTGCAGAAATAGAAGTTCTCGGAATGACATGAAGATTCATGGAGAATATTTTTATAATATATAAAAATACTGGCAAAAGAATCAAGACCAGGGGCCCACACCCTATCCACGAGGGTGGGGGCGCGCCCCTGCCTCGTGGGCCCCTAGTGCTCCACCGACCTCAACTCCAACTCTGTATATTCACGTTCGGGGAGAAAAAAATTAGAGAGAAGGATTCATCACGTTTTACGATACGGAGCTGCCACCAAGCCCTAATCTCTCTAGGGAGGGCTGATCTGGAGTCCGTTCGGGGCTCCGGAGAGGAGAATCCGTCGCCATAGTCATCATCAACCCTCCTCCACCACCAGTTTCATGATGCTCACCGTCGTGCGTGAGTAATTCCATCGTAGGCTTGTTGGACGGTGATGGGTTGGATGAGATTTACCATGTAATCTAGTTAGTTTTCATAGGGTTTGATCCCTAGTATCCATTATGTTCTGAGATAGATGTTACTATGACTTTGCTATGCTTAATGCTTGTCACTAGGGCCCGAGTGCCATGATTTCAGATCTGAACCTATTATGTTTTAATGAATATATGTGAGTTCTTGATCCTATCTTTAAAGTCTATAGTCACCTATTATGTGTTATGATCCGTTAACCCCGAAGTGACAATAATCGGGATACTTATCGGTAATGACCGTAGTTTGAGGAGTTCATGTATTCACTAAGTGTTAATGCTTTGGTCCGGTACTCTATTAAAAGGAGGCCTTAATATCCCTTAGTTTCCAATAGGACCCCGCTGCCACGGGAGGGTAGGACAAAAGATGTCATGCAAGTTCTTTTCCATAAGCACGTACTATATTCGGAATACATGCCTACATTACATTGATGAATTGGAGCTAGTTCTGTGTCACCCTATGTTATAACTATTGCATGAGGAATCACATCCGACATAATTCTCCATCACCAATCCAATGCCTATGAGCTTTTCACATATTGCTCTTTGCTTAGTTACTTTACCGTTGCTGCTGTTACAATTACTACAAAACCGCTACTGTTACTTTTATCACCGTTACCGTTACTTCCATACTACTTTGCTACTAAATACTTTGCTGCAGATATTAAGTTATCTAGGTGTGGTTGAATTGACAACTCAACTGCTAATACTTGAGAATATTCTTTGGCTCCCCTTGTGTCGAATCAATAAATGTGGGTTGAATACTCTACCCTCGAAAACTGTTGCGATCCCCTATACTTGTGGGTTATCAACGGTCAACTAGTCTCTTCTGTGGGATGAATACCGTGCAAGCAGACACGTAAGATTTGCATGAATAAGGGAAGAGGAGTACCATTTCCGGTTGCCGGTGTGGTCTCCTCCATATGTCGTGGCGATCTTCTTCTTTTTTCCAGGGGAACCGATGTTTCGGAGGAGGGCGCAGGCTTGGACGAACCCATGGCCAAATTGTTGTCTGTGTTGGCATGGCCGTATGCCGGCGGAGGGGAAGCATATCTGAGGTGGCGAAGGATGGCGTAGCAGGAACAACTTCGGTGCAGTGGACGGTGGCAAAATTGGAGCAGCAGCGGTGAGGCGCAGGACAGTGTGGTTGAACTGGCTCAGGTACGGACGGCTCGGCCTTGGCTTCAACTACTAGCGGTGGAGGGCGTTGCGGTTGAGGTTGCGGTGGACGACGACGTCAGGGTATCGGCTCCGGTGAGATGGAGGAGGGCGGCGGTTGATGGGTTGGATGGGGTGGCGGGCGGAGGACGCCGGGGTTTCGCGGCTGGTGGAGAGGTAGTTTTGGCGCCCACATAGTACAAATGGGGAATCAGACAGGGGGCGGGGGGGGGGGCGGGGGCGGGGGGAGCTAAGGGAGATCCATGTTTTAGTCTGGGATGCGCTTATTATTGGCTTTTTTGAATAGATGGGACGCGCTTGTTTGAAATTTGGGGAAAGTACAAACTTTACCCACCTCTTAAATTTCGGACCTACTGCGGGTCGGGGGTAGGATGGTAATCCCAGGTGTCCCAAATAGTGGGCGGCAGCGATTTCGGCCACGCGCATGTGTGCTTAGGCGGCCATTATGTATGAATGTTTTCGGAGGCGGTTGCGTGGCGTCTAGATGAAGCTACAAACCTACCCCGATTTAGACCTTTGGACGTCGGGCCGGTAGGTTTCACGGGTCGGAGTTAGAAAAGTAATTTCCTTCTACTGCCAAACATTGGTCTCACGCGGTTTTGGGCGAGTAGAGGCTCTTTTGGCATTTTGTTCGAAATTTTGAAACAGAAGCATTCACGTTTAGAGTACTCTTGAACTTTGAGGATTTACCTAAATAGACAACGTTAAATTTGACCTTGTATGTTTGAAAACCTCATTAAATTATCCGCTTCTTTTTGAAATTTTGACACTTGAAAATCCTATAACTACGATTATTTTGGAATGGAGGAGCTAAATTTGAATCTATTTTGTACACGACTATATATGCTGTTATGTATAAAATCAGAGCAAAGATTCGTGCCCCCATAATTTAGGTATGATTTACAAATGCCATGATATCGAATTCAAATAATTGAATGGACTTCATGTTGAATTCGATTTTTTAAACCATCTTAAGTTGAATTCAAATGTATGCTAGTTCATAGCTAGCTATTTAAAATGTTAATTGTGTAACTTTCGTATGTATAATGTGCTTTACACACACAACATGAACTATACTCATGTTTATATTCGATTGCTAAAGCGATGCATTGTCAGGAGTTCAAAATACTAACTATGTGGATCAATTATGTCGAATAATAACATAGACATGCTCAAATTCGATAGAATCTAGATGTCTGATGGATCAATGACCATTCCTTACGCGAATTGCAAATATCATCATCCCATCCTAATATTAGGATGCAATTTATATGTTCAATCAATGTGTACATCAGTCTTTTAGGTGTAGTTTCACTCTCCATCGGTGATCTCTCACACATGCTCACACTCTCTCTCCCGAGGTGTCTTTCTCGCATACATGCTCTTGATATAACCCTCCCGCCCTCTCGTAACCATTTTTGACTGTTTTCACTAACCTTTATGACAAACACTCTTCCTCTCACAAGCATACACACGTACAATCCCCATCGACCCTTTCTATATACATAGACCTTCGTACGTGTCTCCTGTACGCACATTATCTTTAGGTCTGTCTCTCACGCTTTGTCTCACACCACTCTTCCTAATCGACGAGTATGATTCTAGCAGAGCATTATGTAGGATGCCCCTTAAAGTTAGGTTGGATGAATAGTAATATCAGAGATAAGGAGATACCTCAGTCCGAGAACCCAGGGTTACAAATCCTAGCCGACTTTGTTAGTGGACACGGAGTCCTTCACAGTTCTGCTACCGTTGTCTTGTATGACAAGTCATCCATGGGTCTCCCTAAATGCGTCACGGGCCGACCAATGTGGCACAGGATGGAACCGAACCAAGGGCCTCACCTCAACCCACTGGACCTCACACGGTGACACACCCTCTGCCCCCAGGTCTCGTTATCTTCTCACACCCACACATACCAACACAGACACCACACAAAAAAAATCTCCTCGTGCCTCTATTCCCTCCCACTTGCATATACACACTCAAGGGAATCTCTCTCCGTGACATCATATTAGTCTCTCTCTCTAGGCCTCTCTCATTTCTCGTGCTATCTCTCCCACGCCCCCTCCCCCCACCGGCCCCTCTATCCATGCCTCTCTCGAATACGTAATACACACACACACACACACACACCTCTCTAGGCCCTGCCAAGTACATCAACTACACATTCACACATGTTACATCACGTACCCCATTGATCTAAAAAGCCCTAACTTCACGTTAATTTCGCATACAACATTCCTTTTGAATAAAGTGTGGCAAAAAAATTATTTTAGAATTTCTACATATATACAACATTACAAAGTTATATGGAGGAGTATCAACGTTAATTTGCATTGGATGGTGCCCACAATGATATTTATTCCGCACTATGAATTTTTATATTTTTATACTATATATAAAGTTAGTCATAATAAAGAGAAACGAAGAGCATCTCTCTCCCCATCGCATACACCCCCTCTACGCCCCTTTCACGTACGCACACAAACTATCTCTAGGTCCTCTAAAAGTAAGCCCCCAACACATTCACGCATGTTTCATCTTTCCCTCGCGATATATACAGTGACGATCATTGTATTTGGAGCAAAAGCACAATATGCACATTGGACTTCAGAATCCACTCATTATGGACACCATTTATGTTTTGTGGTTATTATACAGTCACGGGATCACCGTACAACTCTGTATTTGCTCAAGACACGACTAGTTGACCAGTTAAACGCTCCATGTGGCACCTCTAGTGTTGCATCACATTATCTCACTACCATTGGGCCCACCTGTCGGCTTGTATCTACTCTTGTACACTCTTATAAAAAATAGAGTTGGTGATGATGGTGTGCCTGCCATCCTGCAATATCGGCTGTCCAATTTATATCTGACGGATAGGAAGGAAACTATGGCAATTTTGCAATAAGGTAACCACACACCTCCCCACATTTGCAAATAAGGCCTTCCCTCGTTCATCCTTTTCTCTCACAAGATAAACTAGTCATACAAATGCATCTTGATGTTACGTGCAACACACGGGCATCTTGCTAGTAAGAATGAAAAAAACGACAAAAAAATATTGGACGGTGGTTCGAAGTCATGACCGCGGGCACAGCGGACAAGGTGGCCTTGTATTGGTATGCTGAGCCGTCTGTTTTAACACACAGGAGCTGGTGTGGTGATTATACTCACACGCACGCATGCACATGAACCGCATGCACGCAACACTCAAAGGAACACATGCATCCATGCACGCACGCAACACTCACACGTACACACGCAGCCGCGCACGCACACAACACTCGGACGCACACACGCACGCATACATGCACACACCACACGACCAACACACACTCTCACGCTCAAGTGCTCAACCTACATGTGCATGCGCACACATCAAGCCCTAACAGATCCACAACCAGGTGATTTCCGCTCGTGTTCTTATGGGAACATGCTCTCTCTCTCTCTCTCTCTCTCTCTTGTTCTTGATTTGGCACAATCTTGATGTATCACGAGCTTTGCTATTATAGTTGGATCTTATGATGTTTCTCCCCCTCTACTCTCTTGTAACGGATTGAGTTTTCCCTTTGAAGTTATCTTATCAGATTGAGTCTGTAAGGATTTGAGAACACTTGATGTATGTCTTGCATGTCCTTATCTGTGGTGACAATGGGATATTCACGTGATCTACTTGATGTTTGTTTTGGTGATCAACTTTCCAGTTCCGTAACCTCGTGAACTTATGCATAGGGGTTGGCACACGTTTTCATCTTGACTCTCCGGTAGAAACTTTGGGGCACTCTTTGAAGTACTCTGTGTTGGTTTGAATAGATGAATCTGAGATTGTGTGATGCATATCGTATAATCATACCCATGGATACTTGAGGTGACATTGGAGTATCTAGGTGACACTAGGGTCTTGGTTGATATGTGTCTTAAGGTGTTATTCTAGTATGAACTCTTGAATAGATAGATCCGAAAGAATAACTTTGAGGTGGTTTCGTACCCTACAATAATCTGTTCGTTTGTTCTCCGCTATTAGTGACTTTGGAGTGACTCTTTGTTGCATGTTGAGGGATAGTTATATGATCCAATTATGTTATTATTGTTGAGAGAACTTGCACTAGTGAAAGTATGAACCTTAGGCCTTGTTTTATAGCATTGCAACGCCGTTTACGCTCACTTTTATTACTTGTTACCTTGCTGTTTTTATATTTTCAGATTACAAAAACCTATATCTACCATCCATATTGCACTTGTATCAACATCTCTTCGCTGAACTCTTTTCTGGCGCCGTTGCCAGGGAGGTTAGCGCTTGAAGGTATACCTTTAGATCTTGCAATCGAATCTTTTAGTTTTTTGTTTTATCACTAGATTTGTTTATAAAACAATACTACAAAAAAATGGAATTGAGGGTGCCTCATATGCTTCATCTTTTTAATATCTATCATGAAAATAAGGATGCCGACAATTGTGCTCAATTGCTAGAGGAAGAATGCATTAGGATGTTTGGCACTAAATATTTGAATGATGAGCATGATGGCAATGTTGTTAGTATGAATTCTTTGAATATCCATAGTACTAATGATGATTGCACTAGTCATGATGAAAATGTCTCTTATAAGCATGCCAACTTTTGTGGAATACATAGATCTTGCAAGCACACACCAAATAGGGACGATAGATTTTGCAAGAGGCATAAGTATTTGGAAACTAATGGTTGCAAGAAAGGCTAGATGATTGTGCTGAAATATTCAATATTTATCGCCATCCTTGTGAACTTTGCAATGAACATGGTCATTTAAAGCTCCAATGCTATTTTTTTCATGATCAAATCGTGTCCAAAAATTGTGATAACTTGATTACCCTTGAGCATCATAAAGAGCTTAGTCTTCTTTTGGGGTATGAAGAAATGAAAAGTATAACTGAGGGTATTCCAAAATTTAATCTTGATAGATTTCTTGATTTTTATCTAGAAGAAATTTTTATGTATTGTGCGGTGAATTGCATTGAAAATCCTTATATTTCCAATTACATAAAGAAAAGAAAACAAATAGAAGATGAAGAGAATACTAATGAAAGGGGAGAGGCTTCCCAATATCATCCTATTATTTCTTAAGATGAATCAGGTAACGGGGAGGAGCCTTCTGTTCAACCAATCTCATTAATAAGGAGCTCCAAAAAGAGGATTAAACCCACACATGATGTGAATAAGAAAAAGAAAATACGGAGAAGCAAAGGTAAAAAGGTATCCCTCCCAAATGATGTTGCTCCTATTACTCATTGTGATGATGATAATTGCTATACTATTGGTGCTATCCATACTATTAATGATGAGAGTGATTATGCTTATGATATGAAAAGGCCCAAGCTTGGGGATGCTATGTTTGATGAGAATGACATGTTTGAGAATATATTTGTTGCAATTAATGTTTGTCCCAAGCTTGGGGATGCTATGGTTAATGAAGATGATATTTTTAGCCTCCCAAGTTTTGATGAGCAAATTTATTATGATGATAGCATGCCTCCTATTTATGATGGTTATATTGATGAAAGTGGGTTTGGAAGAGTGTCAACTTTAGGAAGTAATGATCCCACTATTTTGAAGGGTGCTGAATCTTATTGTGATAATTATAAAAGTGGATTTGGAGAGGTCATGACTTTATTTAGTAATGATTCCACTATCTTGGAAGAGGTTTCAATCGATTATGATGAGAACAAAGTTGCTACCTATGATGATTATTGTGATGATACGTATGCTATAAAGAGTAGTGATGATTATATTTATAAAACTGTCATGATTATGATCAACCTTTTTCTGAACACTACTCTTTTAATGTGGAAACAATTTATAGTATTCGAGTTTCTTATGATACTCCCACTATTCCGATTGAGAAGAATTTTGCTTATGTGGAGAGTAGTAAATTTTCTATGCTTGTAGATCATGAAAAGAATGCTTTATGTGATGGTTATATTGTTGAATTTATTCATGATGCTACTGAAAATTATTATGAGGGAGGAATATATGCATGTAGGAATTGCAATAATTTAAAGTTTCCCCTATATGTTCTTAAAATCTTGAAGTTATGCTTGTTTTGCCTTCCTATGCTAGTTGATTATTGTTCCCATAAGTTGTTTGCTCACAAAATCCCTATGCATAGGAAGTTAGTTAGACTTAAATGTGCTAGTAAAATTCTTCATGATGCTCTCTTTATGTTTCAATTCTTATCTTTTATGCGAGCATCATTGAAATCATCATGCCTAGCTAGGGGCGTTAAACGTTAGCGCTTGTTGGGAGACAACCCAATATTTACCCCTACTGTTTTTGTGTGTTCACATGATTAAGCTACTTTAGTAATCATGTTTTATAGCTTTTGTTTCAATAAAGTGCCAAGTAGAACCTTTGGGAAGACTTGGGTGGAAGTTAATGTGATCCTACTGTAAAAAATAGAAACTGTGCGCTCACGAGTTTAGCTGTCATTTTTTACAGAATAGTGATTTTAAGTTGATTCTTTTTGCAGAAGATTAATAGACAAATTACTCAGGTCCAGAAATTTATTTCATAATTCTTTGAGTTCCAGAAGTATACGTTTGATACAGATTACTACAGACTGTTCTGCTTTTGACAGATTCTGTTTTCTATGTGTTGTTTGCTTATTTTGATGAATCTATGAGTAGTATAGGAGGGTATGAACCATAGAGAAGTTGGAATACAGTAGATATTACATCAATATAAATAAATAATGAGTTCAAGACAGTACCTAAGTGGTGGTTTTATTTTTTTATACTAACGGAGCTTATGAGTTTTCTGTTGAGTTTTGTGTTGTGAAGTTTTCAAGTTTTGGGTAAAGATTCGATGTACTACGGAATAAGGAGTGGCAAGAGCCTAATCTTGGGGATGCCCAAGGCACCCCAAGGTAATATTCAAGGACAAACAAAATGCTAAGCTTGGGGATGCCCTAGATGGCATCCCCTCTTTCGTCTTCGTTCATCGATAACTTTACTTGGAGCTATATTTTTATTCACCACATGATATGTGTTTTGCTTGGAGCGTCATTTTATTTTCTTTTGTTTTGCTTGCTGTATGAAGAAAATACCAAGATCTGAAATTCTTGAATGAAATAGAGTATTCACATAGCTACATAATTATTTAACTACTCATTGATCTTCACTTATATCTTTTTGGAGTAGTTTGCCATTTACTCATGTGCTTCACTTATATCTTATGAGTAAATGGTTGTATGATTTGAATGTCATAAATCTGAAATTATATATGTTTCATATGCCTTTCCCATGGGTAGTAATGCCTTCACATATAAGAAGTAGGGGTGGTATATTTTTTGAAGGTTAGCAAACATTGTATTGGTCACTTGAACAATTCATGAAAGAATATTGAAGGAAGAGAGATTTCACATATAAATATACTATCTTGGACATCTTCTATGATTGTGAGACCCATTAATTATTTTTAAACCTGAGAAAATTAGTTGAAGTTGGACAAGGAAGACAACATAATGAGTTATGCTTGGGTATATTTGTATAGCAGTTATATTGTTATGGATCTTCTAACATGTGGTGCTTGCTATTTAGAATCCTTTGCTAGCCAAAATATCTGTACTAAGCGGGAATACTGCTTGTGCATCCAAATTCCTTGAACCAAGTTTCTTCCATGAGTGTTCACCATATCTTCCTATATGCGGTATGTACCTGCCGTTCCAAGTAAATTTGCATGTGCCAAACTCTAAACCTTCAAATAATAATCTGTTTTGTATGCCCGAATCGCTCATGTAGCGACCAGGGGCTGTCAGTATCTTCCATGCTAGGTGGGTTATTCTCACGATGAGTGGACTTCGCTCATCATTCACGAGAAAATGGCTGGTAACTGGGATGTCTAGTCCTGTGATCAAAAGATCAAAAACAAATTTGCAAATAATTTAAACAAAACTCCCCCAGGATTGTTGATAGTTGGAAGACACACGTTGTTTCGGACAAGCCGTGGAGTGTGATTGTTGGTGGAGGGGGAGTAAAATCTTTACCTTTCTATTTGGGAACTTCCTATAATATATCTAGTATGGAAGATATTGGGAAGTCTTGGTCGTTATGTTAACAATGAAAGCATACCTCTCAAAATTATTTTCATCTCTGTTTTAGCTTCGAGCTCTAGCACCTCTGCAAATCCCTGCTTCCCCCTGCGAAGGGCCTATCTTTTACTTTTATGCAAGAGTCAGTAGTATTCCTTCTCATTCCAACCTACTTTTTAGTTGGCAAGCATCGTATGGTGGAGAAAATCTAAGCATATATGGCCATTCAAATATATTTGATCATGAATTATTATTGTTGACAATTATCTATATGATAAATAAGTTGGGAGGCGAAACATTAAGCCCCTATCTTTTTCTGTGTTTGATGGATGCTATTTGTTCTAAAATAATGCTTTGAGTGGTAGCAATCATGGAAGACTATATGATAGTTGAGTATGTGGGATTTGCTAAATCAAAGCTCTTACATAGACCCTTCCTGAAAATAAGATGAATTGCAATTGTTTGATGACTGAGAACTGTTTGTTAGTTTTCAAGAAAGTTTATGATTTATACTTTAACATGTGAATAGCTTGTTACTTGATCATGAGAAGCTTTATGATTTGAGCTACTGTTATGACTTATAATGATGCTAGAAAAGGTGACTGAAATTATCATTGATCAAACTTGTGCACCTGCTAGCATTCACACTTCATAAATTATTTCTTTTATCATTTACCTACTCAAGGACGAGCAGGAATTAAGCTTGGGGATGCTGATACGTCTCCAACATATCTATAATTTATGAAGTATTCATGCTATTATATTATCCTTCTAGGATGTTTTATATGCATTTATATGCTATTTTATATGATTTTTGGGACTAACCTATTAACCTAGAGCCCAGTGCCAGTTTCTGTTTTTTCCTTGTTTTTGAGCATCGCAGAAAAGGAAAACCAAACGGAGTCCAATTGACCTGAAACTTGACGGAGCTTATTTTTTAACCAGAAGAAGGCCATGGAGTAAAAGAGTTGGGCCAGAAGAGTCCCGGGCTGCAAACGAGGGTGGAAGGCGCGCCGACCCCACCTAGGCGCACCCCTACCTCATGGACAGCCCGGAGACCCCCCCTGACTTGTTCTCGATGCCAAAACCTCTTATATATACAAAAAAACCCAGAACATAACCTAGATCGGGAGTTCCGATGACGCAAGCCTCTGTAGCCACCGAAAACCAATCTAGACCCGTTCCGGCACCCTAACGGAGGGGGAAACCGTCATCGGTGGCCATCTCCATCATCCTGGCGCTCTCCATGACGAGGTGGGGGTAGTTCACCCTTGGGGCTGAGGGTATGTACCAGTAGCTATGTGTTTGATCTCTCTCTCTCTCTCTCTCTCGTGTTCTTGATTTGGCACAATCTTCATGTATCGCGAGCTTTGCTATTATAGTTGGATCTTATGATGTTTCTCCCCTGTACACTCTTGTAATGGATTGAGTTTTCCCTTTGAAGTTATCTTATCGTATTGAGTCTTTAAGGATTTGAGAACACTTGATGTATGTCTTGCATGTGCTTATCTGTGTTGACAATGGGGTATTCAGGTGATCTACTTGATGTATGTTTTGGTGATCAACTTGCGAGTTCTGTAACCTTGTGAACTCATGCATAGGGGTTGGCACACGTTTTCGTCTTGACTATCCGGTAGAAACTTTGGGGTACTCTTTGAAGTACTTTGTGTTGGTTTGAATAGATGAATCTAAGATTGTGTGATGCATATCGTGTAATCATACCCACGGATACTTGAGGTGACATTGGAGTATCTAGGTGACATTAGGGTTTTGGTTGATATGTGTTTTAAGGTGTTATTCTAGTATGAACTCTTGAATAGATCGATCCGAAAGAATAACTTTGAGATGGTTTCGTACCCTACAATAATCTCTTCATTTGTTCTCCGCTATTAGTGACTTTGGAGTGACTCTTTGTTGCATGTTGAGGGTTAGTTATATGATCCAATTATGTTATTATTGTTGAGAGAACTTGCACTAGTGAAAGTATGAACCTTATGTGACGTCCCCGATTCAATCATACACTAATCATGCACGCAAATGTGTACGATCAAGATCAGGGACTCACGGGAAGATATCACAACACAACTCTACAAATAAAATAGTCATACAAGCCTCATAATACAAGCCAGGGGCCTCGAGGGCTCGAATACAAGTGCTCGATCATTGACGAGTCAGCGGAAGCAACAATATCTGAGTACAGACATAAGTTAAACAAGTTTGCCTTAAGAAGGCTAGCACAAACTGGGATACAGATCGAACGAGGCGCGGGCCTCCTGCCTGGGATCCTCCTAACTACTCCTGGTCATCGTCAGCGGGCTGCACGTAGTAGTAGGCACCTCCATAGTAGTAGGAGTCGTCGTCGAAGGTGGCGTCTGAATCCTGGGCTCCAGCATCTGGTTGCGGCAACCGGGTAGAAGGGAAAGGGGGAAAAGGGGGAGAAAAGCAACCGTGAGTACTCATCCAAAGTACTCGCAAGCAAGGAGCTACACTACATATGCATGGATATATGTGTAAAGGGCCATATCAGTGGACTGAACTGCAGAATGCCAGAATAAGAGGGGGATAGCTAGTCTTATCGAAGACTATGCTTCTGGTCGCCTCCGTCTTGCAGCAGGTAGAAGAGAGTAGACTGAAGTCCTCCAATTAGCATCGCATAGCATAATCCTATGGCCAGACTCAGATCAAATAACCAGATCTCGTTAAGCGTGTTAAGTATCCGCGAACGCCAACAGGGCCAGGCTCACCTCTCACCCAGGTAGCCCCGAACTGCCCTGCCGCTCCGCCTCAAAGATCCACTCGCGGGTACTCCTCGAGCCAACCCGACTTTGGTCACCACATGTATCATGTATATAGTATAATATATATCCATGATCATCTCCCGAGGTGATCACAGCCCAGTAGTATAGCATGGCAAACAGACAAGAGTGTAGGGCCACTGATGGAACACTAGCATCCTATACTAAACAAGTAGGATTGCAGGTAAAGGTATCAACAACAGTATCAAAGACAGGCTATGCATCAGGATAGGAATAATGAAAGCAGTAACAGGCTACACTACTCTAATGCAAGCAGTATAGAGGAGAGTAGGCGATATCTGGTGATCAAGGGGGGCTTGCCTGGTTGCTCTGGCAAGAGAGAGGGATCGTCAACTCCGTAGTCGAACGGGGCAGCAGCAGCGTCGGTCTCGGTGTCTATCGAGAGAAGAGGGGGGAGAAACAATAAATATTTAAGCAAGCAAATGCATAGTGATGCATGACATGACAAGTAACGGCGTTAGAGGTGCCCTAACGCGGTATGCGGTGATACCGGTGAAGGGGGAAAACATCCGGGAAAGTATTCCCGGTGTTTCGCGTTTTCGGGCAGAGGAGCCGGAGGGAGAAAGTTGCGAGTTTGATATGTTAGGAATGTGTGGCGGACGAACGGGCTGCGTATCCGGGTTCGTCTCGTCGTTCTAAGCAACTTTCATGTAGAAAGTATTTTCATGCGAGCTACGGATTATTTTATATTAATTTTTAAAGTTTTACTAATACTCTGGAATTAATTTAATTAACTAAATTCGAATTATCCAAAACAGTGGCCTGTGATGTCAGCATGACATCATCCAGGCATCAGCGGTCAACCTCAGATAGTCCAGGTCAACCCTGACCAGTGGGGTCCAGGGGGCTGAGTCAGCATGTACAGTCAGCAGTTGACCAGTCAATGTTGACTGGTCAACAGGGTCAGCGGGTCCCACATGTCTTTGACTGTTTGTTAATTAACCTAGTTAATTAATTTAACTAAACAGATTAATAGTTAAGCTAATTAATCTAAATCAATTAAGTTAACTAATTGTTTAATTAAAATTATTTATTTACTTATTTTAAAATTCCCTTTTTTATTTAAACATTCTGGGGCCGGGCCCCTCTGTCATAGGCCCTGGGGGCCTTATCGGGCATACGCGTGCGGGTGGGCACCGGGACCCGGCTGGGCACCCGAGCGGGGCTGGTGGGCGCCGTGTCGCCGACCCCGGGCTTGTGCTGGCTGGCTGGCGGCCACAGCAGGGCGGCCGCAACCTGACCGGAGCAGGGCAGCGAGGTGAGGGGCGGTGGCCTACGGGGTGAGGTCTGGGTGGCCACGAGCGCGGCCGAAGGCGGCGGAGGCAGCGGGCGGAGGGGGCCCGAGCGGCGCCAGGCATGGGACGGCGACGAGCGCGGCGCAGTAGCTCGCGAGCGGATGGCGGTTGCGGTGGCGTGTGCGGGGGCGCCGGCGGCAGCTACGGAAGCGGGCGGGTTCGGCGAACTGCAGCGGGATGGCGCGGGGCGGTGGTGGTCGCGAGCGGGCGACGTGGGGAACGGGGCGGCGCGCTGGCCACGACGCGGTGAGCGCGCCTAGGCACGCGCGCGTGCGGTGTGAGCGCGGGGGGGGGGACGCAGGTCGCGGCCCCGGCGAGCCGACGCGGTGGTGCCCGCGCAGGGACAGAGGGGAAAGGGGATATGGGAGAGGTGGTGGCTCACAGAGGAGCGGGAGAGGCATGGCAGCGGGCCCGGGGCGACCCGTGGGGAGGAGGACGAGGACGGCGGCTCCGGCGAACGACGACGGTGGGGACGAGGCGACGGGGGCGCGGTCGGGCCGGCGACGAAGATGAGGCCGACGGGGCGGCGTCGAGGAGGCGGCGCAGTCCGGTGTGGAGGAGGACGGGGACACAGCAACGGCGGCTGTTGGTCCTAGTGCGGCGGCGGTGCTCGACGATGGCAGGTGGCAATGGTGACGGCGAAGGGGGCCGGAATCGCTCCCCGTCCCGATCCAGAACGGGAAGGAGAGGAGGGGAAAGGCGAGCGAGTGGGGGGGAGTGGGGTTACTGGGTGTCGGTTAGGGTTTGGGCAGGGGTGTATAGGGAGTGGGGTGGGCCGGCCTGGTGGCCAGCTGGGCCAGGGCCCAGCGAGGGGGGGGCTTTATTTTCCTTTGTTCTGTTTTAACCTTTTATTTATCTTATTTCTTTTCTGTTTTATCTTAGTTTCTATTTATTTTAGTTTTAGTAAAATACAAAAGTGATCCCTAAATTGGTAATAGGAATAATATCACTGCCACAATTAACTTGGCACCTAAATATATTAGTTTGGAATTGTTTATCATTTTAAAAGCATTTAAATAATTGTTTTTGCTACTGTTTAAATCATTTTAGAGTATTTGAACATTTTATAAAAGTGTAGTTCCTCTGCCATAATTACTTATGCATTATTTGGCTCACTCTGAACATTATAGTTTTAATTTTTGAAAACTTTTGTTGTTTGCCTGATTTTTAAATCGAATTCAAATCGGTTTCGAACTAGTGCGAGATTAGCCACCGCAATCGAGGTGACGTGGCATCATTAGCGGAGGATTACTGTAGCGTAACTATCCGGGCGTCACAATTCTCCTCCACTACAAGAAATCTCGTCCCGAGATTTAAGAGGGGAGTAAGGGAAAAAGGGATTTGGTTACGAAATTCTAACAAGTTTTCTCGGTCTTGGCTGCTCTTCTCGAAGAGGTCGATCCATTATAATGATGTCTTCACTTCTCTGCTTCAGGTCATCACGATGAAGTCATCATCCTTTCTTCGGAAATTTCATCGTACTTACGAAAGGATAAGGGGTGGTTATTCTGTAAGAACGGACCTCTGCAAGGTTGACTACCTGGTAGTTAACACCGGGGAAGGTGGCGGAAAGTAACTCTCGAATTGAAACTTAAGAAAATATCGAGAGCAAAGTAAGAAAGTATCATGGGAAGTTTCGAGCGGGCAGGCAATCGTTCGATGCCTCAAACAAAGTGTTGAAGGGGTTTAGAGCAATGTGAATAAGCATTGCATCTGATACCTGAATAGATCAACAGGCAGGTGGCCCGTGAATTACATACAAAGTCAAGCGCGAGGAATAACTTCGACAACAGGGTGTACAGGAGAGTCAGGTTTCGATCCTGGGACCTGTGGGTTATGGGCCCCCCACGCTTCACCATGTGGGTTAAAAATAGGAGCGGTGACATCTTGCACGGTCACAATAGCAAGGCATGTCAGAGGGTAGCCTATCAGTTATGTCGGCAACATTGTCGGTACCAAGGGCGAGGGACGAAGAGAACCATTTTCCCGCTCGTTGAAACGAGGCGGACCAGTAGGCAAGGTTCTCGTCCATCGGCGGTTACCGACATGTCGTCAACAATAGTAACAGAGTCTTACTGACACAGTGGTACAACGAGGTGTTTACATAAGCAGTGAAATATTACTGCTTAGATCATATAGATCACAAGAAAGGTTGAACCAAACAATGGAAAGGAAAATGTGTTTAAACACATATTTCAGGGTATATCCTTCCCAAGGACAAGCAGTGCATGATATCCATGACAGGATAGAAAGTAGAAAACCATTAAGGTAAGGGGAAGGGATTTCATGATATTACCCATACAACGGTGTTTGGATAATTGAGCAAGAAAACATTTAGCATTGGGCTTCAAATGTTCTTGTCGAAAATCGGAGTACCACAGACATGCTTCGAGACAGCATAGGCATGGTCACTGGGTAAAGATCAGACTTTGGATACACAAAGGATCCATTAGGAACAACTTATAGAATAAGTCTTATAATTTCCTCATGGAAGAATGGATAGCATTGGTAAAAGGGAAAATTATAACAATAGGTCCTCCGGTCAGGTGTGCTAGGCATGACAACACCTTACCGAGTCGTAAAAAGACCAACGTTATAACTCTTGGAAAATGTTCCAGCCATCATATCTGGCCGAGATTCAGATCTGATTGGTGTCAGGATAACTCAGACCCGGGGACTGAACTATGGGAGTGAGTTCCGAAATGAGAGTTCATCATTAAACTAAGGAGAGGATGAGGAGGTGGCTGATGGACTCGGCGACAACTCATCGAGATTTCCAAAAAGATGGATTTCCACAATTATGTGAACAAGGAAATATCATTTGTTGGAACAAATGATATAATGATGTATGCTTGAGGGAAACATACACAACTGAACAATGATAGAAGGGTGCACCCAAGAGTCTGGACTAGGTAGCACGATCAATGTTCGAATGATGATTAAATAAGCAATCGACTTCGAGTGAAATTGTAGACCAATAACTTCAAAGCAATAGGGTTGCTAGAAGTTTAGAATTTACAAATCACAGACCATTTGTCGGTATTCCGGTTAGAAACAACACGGAGACCAAGAAATGAACGCAAAAGGCGAGAGATATTACTATACCAAGAATTCTCAAGAGGTGGTAAAATTACCACGACATTCTTGACATAAGAGGTGGTAATATTCTAAGGTAAGGGAGAACAATTCCTGGATAGCAAGGAACTCAAGGTATAACATCAAACGCGAACAAGTTTGTGTAGAAAGAAAGGCAATAAAGTGGTCGATGATAACGCAAATCATCGAGGGCAAGGATGGTGTTTCTCATCATGAATTCAATAGATACCCTGGAAGAGCTTAGAGTGCTGATGATGATCATGACACATTTGTCAAGAGATTTCATGAAGAGGTAATTGATCGGCGATGGTATCAAGTCAAAGGAATGATGAAGCAAAATGTTATTGTAACCATGGGTACGACACAACCTCGGAATCAAGTATTGTTGTTCAAGAAAATAATATGTGACAAGGAAGATCGACGTAAGCTTAGCTCAGCGTCAAAAGTGTGTTCCGGGAAGAAAGGCCACATAATACTGTTAAGATTTAGCACGATAATGATATAGCCGATCAGGATAGGAACGACATGATCGGGTACAAACTCGTAAGTAAAGAATATCAGCATGAGTTGTTGAACCGTAACACGGACTCGGTTCAGTTATCGGGGTCTTCGAGTATTTGACCACTCGGAGCCCGTGAAAAATTGGAATCAGTGAGAATGTAGCACTTGATGAAGAACTCATAAGAAGTTATGCAGTTCCATAATAATCTCGAGATACCAGGGGGTTAATACTCGATGATAGATCAAAGTAGAGGTTGGACGGGTGCATTGATCTGCAGAGGACAAGTGGTTCAACTTGTCCGAGAAAAGGATCAAAGATGATCAATCATGGTCGGAACCACGGTCACAAAGGACCAACATAGTTACAAGATGAGCTTATAACAAGGGGACCATTATTAATACAAGAAGCTTTCATGATAGATTCCACATCGGGTCCATGGGCATGAACACAAAGTTCAAGGTCGACTCCCACTTCTCCAAAGCAGAACCTTACATTCACTTCTCGTTTTGAAAATGGCATTAGTGTTGAAATATTTTACCTGGTGCAATACCAGATAAATATGCCCTGTGAAATCTTTCGGGTTTACACAGATTAGGGAAGGCATTGGCTCAACCCATCGGGGCTCCTTAGGAACATATACCCCAAGCTTCAAGAGTAGATATCACCAGCTCGAAAACAGAGCATGGTTGGCCAAGTGGATGATACAATTTACCAAGGGCATTATGTATCAGGTAAAGAACTCACAAGAATTTTGGTTGAGAAGGACATTATCGGATAATAACCCGGCAATGGGTATGGCGATCCACAACGGGGCTGCTGTGAGTATCGGTACTCAATCAAAGGAAGAAGGAATGCCATGGCATCGGGTTATAGAAACAACTGACTAATTCAAAGCTTAATGCAAAGAAACTTTATGATCTCCAAATCAAGGGATTAGAAGCAATCTTCTGATCGAAAATTAATAAGTTCAACAGACTTGGAAGCACAAACGATCAAGGCATTGATTGGTCAAGAACCAGCTCATATCCAAATGACGTCTGAGCCGGAAGGATGAATCCTAGGATTTAACTGAGGAATGCGAGCATCCTCAACATATTGAATCAACGGACTTAAAATGATAAAGACAAGGGAGGCCAATAAGATTACAAAACTTATGGGATTAACCATAATGCAAGCAAGCGAGAATTTCAAGAGCAATAGGCTGCTCGGGATTTTCGGAAGATCGAATGATATTTTGAAGTCTTTGGCGAAACACCTGAACAACTGGGAATGAGTGGATACCCGATAAGTGCGAGAATTATCCGTAGGGGTGTATATGTGGATAATGAACTGCAAAGCAGTAGGCACAAAGTATTCTTGGAAAAATAGAGAGAATTTCCGAGGTATCTTGTAATAACAAGATCAACTGGGAATGAAGTTATGGACGACAAGTGTATGTAGCTTTCCATAGGGACTTATCGGTGGTATGGAATTGCAACGGCGAAGGACACAAAAGTCTCGGGGAAACATCGGAGAGTATTGTCAGAATATTCTGTTGCAGCAGGCGATCATCTGTAATAAGAGGCTCTCCGGGAGAAATTTGTTACGAGAACCGAATGTTAGAGTTTTAGCAAATCCATTTAACCCGAAGAGAAGAGCGATTAGAGTCCCAGAGTAAAGGTCGAGGAGTAAAAGATCCTAGTAACACCCGATGGCGACGTGGGCCCAGGGGCTGCACAGCCATGTTAGTAAAACTTTTTGCAATGTCTAGACTCGACTTCGGCCAAGGAGTGTGGAAGGGGGATTCCTACAGGCAGTTGGCTCTGATACCAACTTGTGACGCCCCCGATTCAATCGTACACTAATCATGCACACAAATGTGTACGATCAAGATCAGGGACTCACGGGAAGATATCACAACACAACTCTACAAATAAAATAGTCATACAAGCCTCATAATACAAGCCAGGGGCCTCGAGGGCTCGAATACAAGTGCTCGATCATAGACGAGTCAGCGAAAGCAACAATATCTGAGTACAGACATAAGTTAAACAAGTTTGCCTTAAGAAGGCTAGCACAAACTGGGATACAGATCGAACGAGGCGCAGGCCTCCTGCCTGGGATCCTCCTAACTACTCCTGGTCGTCGTCAGCGGGCTGCACGTAGTAGTAGGCACCTCCAGAGTAGTAGGAGTCGTCGTCGAAGGTGGCGTCTGGATCCTGGGCTCCAGCATCTGGTTGCGGCAACCGGGTAGAAGGGAAAGGGGGAAAAGGGGGAGAAAAGCAACCGTGAGTACTCATCCAAAGTACTCGCAAGCAAGGAGCTACACTACATATGCATGGATATATGTGTAAAGGGCCATATCAGTGGACTGAACTGCAGAATGCCAGAATAAGAGGGGGATAGCTAGTCTTATCGAAGACTACGCTTCTGGTCGCCTCCGTCTTGCAGCAGGTAGAAGAGAGTAGATTGAAGTCCTCCAATTAGCATCGCATAGCATAATCCTACCCGGCGATCCCCTCCTCGTTGCCCTGTTAGAGAGCGATCACCGGGTTGTATCTGGCACTTGGAAGGGTGTATTTTATTAAGTATCCGGTTCTAGTTGTCATAAGGTCAAGGTACAACTCCGGGTCGTCCTTTTACCGATGGACACGGCTATTCGAATAGATAAACTTCCCTGCAGGGGTGCACCACATAGCCCAACATGCTTGATCCCATTTGGCCGGACACACTTTCCTGGGTCATGCCCGGCCTCGAAAGATCAACACGTCGCATCCCCACCTAGGCACAACAGAGCGGTCAGCACGCCGGTCTAAACCTATGCGCGCAGGGGTCTGGGCCCATCGCCCTGAGCACACCTGCACGTTGCGTACGTGGCCGGAAGCAGATCTAGCCCCCTTAATACAAGTGCGAGCTTACGATCCAATGCGGCGCATGCCACTCAGTCGCTGACGTCAAAAAGTGCTTCGGCTGATACCACGACGCCGAGTGCCCATATCTTTCCCGCGTAGTTGGTTAGTGCGTATAGACCAAATGGCCAGACTCAGATCAAATAACTAGATCTCGTTAAGCGTGTTAAGTATCCGCGAACGCCAACAGGGCCAGGCTCACCTCTCACCCAGGTAGCCCCGAACTGCCCTGCCTCTCCGCCTCAAAGATCCACTCGCGGGTACTCCTCGAGCCAACTCGACTTTGGTCACCACATGTATCATGTATATAGTATAATATATATCCATGATCATCTCCCGAGGTGATCACAGCCCAGTAGTATAGCATGGCAGACAGACAAGAGTGTAGGGCCACTGATGGAACACTAGCATCCTATACTAAACAAGTAGGATTGCAGGTAAAGGTATCAACAGCAGTATCAAAGACAGACTATGCATCAGGATAGGAATAACGAAAGCAGTAACAGGCTACACTACTCTAATGCAAGCAGTATAGAGGAGAGTAGGCGATATCTGGTGATCAAGGGGGGGGGCTTGCCTGGTTGCTCTGGCAAGAGAGAGGGATCATCAACTCCGTAGTCGAACGGGGCAGCAGCAGCGTCGGTCTCGGTGTCTATCGAGAGAAGAGGGGGGAGAAACAATAAATATTTAAGCAAGCAGATGCATAGTGATGCATGACATGACAAGTAACGGCGTTAGAGGTGCCCTAACGCGGTATGCGGTGATACCGGTGAAGGGGGAAAACATCCGGGAAAGTATTCCCGGTGTTTCGCGTTTTCGGGCAGAGGAGCCGGAGGGAGAAAGTTGCGAGTTTGATATGTTAGGAATGTGTGGCGGACGAATGGGCTGCGTAACCGGATTCGTCTCGTTGTTCTGAGCAACTTTCATGTAGAAAGTATTTTCATGCGAGCTACGGATTATTTTATATTAATTTTTAAAGTTTTACTAATACTCTGGAATTAATTTAATTAACTAAATTCGAATTATCCAAAACAGTGGCCTGTGATGTCAGCATGACATCATCCAGGCATCAGCGGTCAACCTCAGATAGTCCAGGTCAACCCTGACCAGTGGGGTCCAGGGGGCTGAGTCAGCATGTACAGTCAGCAGTTGACCAGTCAATGTTGACTGGTCAACAGGGTCAGCGGGTCCCACATGTCTTTGACTGTTTGTTAATTAACCAAGTTAATTAATTTAACTAAACAGATTAATAGTTAAGCTAATTAATCTAAATCAATTAAGTTAACTAATTGTTTAATTAAAATTATTTATTTACTTATTTTAAAATTCCCTTTTTTTTAAACATTCTGGGGCCGGGCCCCTCTGTCATAGGCCCTGGGGGCCTTATTGGGCATACGCGCGCGGGTGGGCGCCGGGACCCGGCTGGGCACCCGAGCGGGGCTGGTGGGCGCCGGGTCGCCGGCCCCGGGCTTGTGCTGGCTGGCCGGCGGCCACAGCAGGGCGGCCGCAACCTGACCGGAGCAGGGCAGCGAGGTGAGGGGCGGTGGCCTACGGGGTGAGGTCTGGGTGGCCACGAGCGCGGCCGAAGCCGGCGGAGGCAGCGGGCGGAGGGGGCCCGAGCGGCGCCGGGCATGGGACGGCGACGAGCGCGGCGCAGTAGCGCGCGAGCGGATGGCAGTTGCGGTGGCGTGTGCGGGGGCGCCGGCGGCAGCTACGAAAGCGGGCGGGTCCGGCGAACTGCAGCGGGATGGCGCGGGGCGGTGGTGGTCGCGAGCGGGCGACGTGGGGAACGGGGCGGCGCGCTGGCCGTGACGCGGTGAGCGAGCCTGGGCACGCGCGCGTGCGGTGTGAGCGCGGGGGGGGGGGGAACGCAGGTCGCGGCCCCGGCGAGCCGACGCGGTGGTGCCCGCGCAGGGACAGAGGGGAAAGGGGATATGGGAGAGGTGGTGGCTGACAGAGGAGCGGGAGAGGCATGGCAGCGGGCCCGGGGGCGACCCGTGGGGAGGAGGACGAGGACGGCAGCTCCGGCGAACGACGACGATGGGGACGAGGCGACGGGGTCGCGGTCGGGCCGGCGACGAAGATGAGGCCGACGGGGCGGCGTCGAGGAGGCGGCGTAGTCCGGTGTGGAGGAGGACGGGGACACAGCAACGGCGGCTGTTGGTCCTAGTGCGGCGGCGGTGCTCGACGATGGCAGGTGGCAATGGTGACGGCGAAGGGGGCCGGAATCGCTCACCGTCCCGATCCAGAACGGGAAGGAGAGGAGGGGGAAAGGCGAGCGAGTGGGGGGGAGTGGGGTTACTGGGTGTCGGTTAGGGTTTGGGCAGGGGTGTATAGGGAGTGGGGTGGGCCGGCCTAGTCGGCCTGGTGGCCAGCTGGGCCAGGGCCCAGCGAGGGGGGGGGCTTTATTTTCCTTTGTTCTGTTTTAACCTTTTATTTATCTTATTTCTTTTCTGTTTTATCTTAGTTTCTATTTATTTTAGTTTTAGTAAAATACAAAAGTGATCCCTAAATTGGTAATAGGAATAATATCACTGCCACAATTAACTTGGCACCTGAATATATTAGTTTGGAATTGTTTATCATTTTAAAAGCATTTAAATAATTTTTTTGCTACTGTTTAAATCGTTTTAGAGTATTTGAACATTTTATAAAGTGTAGTTCCTCTGCCATAATTACTTATGCATTATTTGGCTCACTCTGAACATTATAGTTTTAATTTTTGAAAACTTTTGTTGTTTGCCTGATTTTTAAATCGAATTCAAATCGGTTTCGAACTAGTGCGAGATTAGCCACCGCAATCGAGGTGACGTGGCATCATTAGCGGAGGATTACTGTAGCGTAACTATCCGGACGTCACACCTTAGGCCTTGTTTTCTAGCATTGCAATACCGTTTACCATCACTTTTATTATTTGTTACCTTGCTGTTTTTATATTTTCAGATTACAAAAAACTATATCTACCATCCATATTTCACTTGTATCACCATCTCTTCGCCGGACTAGTGCACACAGGGTTACAAATCCTAGCCGGCTTTGTTAGTGGACACATAGTCCTTCACAGTTCTGCTATCACTGTCTTGTACGCCAAGTCATCCATGGGTCTCCCTAAATGCGTCACGGGCCGACCAATGTGGCGCAGGACGGAACCGAACCAAGGGCCTCACCTCAACCCACCGGACCTCACGCGGTGACACACCCTCTGCCCCTAGGTCTCGTTATCTTCTCACACCCACACATACCAACACAGACACCACACAAAAAAAATCTCCTCGTGCCTCTATCCCCCCCTTGCATATACACACTCAAGGGAATCGCTCGCCGTGACATCATATTAGTCTCTCTCTCTCTCTAGACCTCTCTCATTTCTCATGCTATCTCTCCCACGCCCCTCCCCCCGCCGGCCCCTCTGTCCATGCCTCTCTCGAATACGTAATACACACACATACCTCTCTAGGCCCTGCCAAATACATCAACTACACATTTACACATGTTACATCACGTACCCCATTGATCAAAAAGGCCCTCTCTTCATGTTTATTTCGCATACAACATTCCTTCTGAATAAAGTGTGGCCAAATTTTTTTTTTAGAATTTCTAAATATATACAACATTACAAAGTTATATGGAGGAGTATGAATGTTAATTTGCATTGCATGGTACCCACAATGATATTTATTCCGCACTATGAATTTTTATATTTTTATAGTATATATGAAGTTAGTCATAATAAAGATAAACGAAGAGCATCTCTCTCCCCATCGCATACACCCCCTCTAGGACCCTTTCACGTACGCACACAAACTATCTCCCGGTCCTCAAAAAGTAAGCCCCCAAACACATTCACGAATGTTTCATCTTTCTCTCGCGATATATACAGTGACGATCATTGTATTTGGAGCGAAATCACGATACACACATTGGACTTCAGAATCCAATCATTACGGTCACCATTTATGTTTTGTGGTTATTATACAGTCACGGGCTCACTGTACAACTCTGTATTTGCTCAAGACACGACTAGTTGACAAGTTAAACGCTCCACGTGGCACCTCTAGTGTTGCATCACATTATCTCACTACCATTGGGCCCACCTGTCGGCTTGTATCTACTCTTGTACACTCTTATAAAAAATAGAGTTGGTGATGATGGTGTGCCTGCCATCCTGCAATATAGGCCGTCTGATTTATATCTGACGGATAGGAAGGAAACTATGGCAATTTTGCAATAAGGTACCCACACACCTCCCCACATTTGCAAATAAGGCCTTCCCTCGTTCATCCTTTTCTCTCACAAGATAAACTAGTCATACAAATGCATCTGATGTTACGTGCAATGCACATGCATCTTGCTAGTAAGAATGAAAACAAACGACAAAAAAATATTGGACGGTGGTTCGAAGTCATGACCGCGGGCACAGCGGACAAGGTGGCCTTGTATTGGTATGCTGAGCCGTCTGTTTTAACACACAGGAGCTGGTGTGGTGATTATACACACACACGCACACATGCACACGAACTGCATGCACGCAACACTGACACGAACACATGCAGCCACGCACGCACGCAACACTCACACGCACACACGCACGCATGCATGCACACAACACACGACCAACACACACTGTCACGCTCAAGTGCTCAACCTACACGTGCATGCGCACACATCAGGCCCTAACAGACACATACACAACCAGGTGATTCCCGCTCACGGGTTCGAGTCTTGTCGCGCCTGCGTAAATTTGTGTTTATCTGACCTTTTTCCTATGTGAACTAACATGTGGGACCCACAAGGAATGTGGTCAATTGAACTAGTCAACATGGTGCCACACAGACTATTTGGCCGGTCAACAGAGTGCAATCCGATGCTGAACGGTGAGCAAGTGACCGTATAATCATGATACGTCTCCAACGCATCTATAATTTATGAAGTATTCATGCTATTATATTATCCTTCTAGGATGTTTTATATGCATTTATATGCTATTTTATATGATTTTTGGGACTAACCTATTAACCTACAATGCAGTGCCAGTTTTTGTTTTTTCCTTGTTTTTGAGCATCGCAGAAAAGGAAAACCAAACGGAGTCCAATTGACCTGAAACTTGACGGAGCTTATTTTTGGACCAGAAGAAGGCCATGGAGTAAAAGAGTTGGGGCAGAAGAGTCCCGGGCTGCCCACGAGGGTGGGAGGCGTGCCCACCCCTGGGCACGCCCCCTACATCATGGACAGCCCGGAGACCCCCCTGACTTGTTCTCGATGCCAAAACCTCTTATATATATAGAAACCCCCAGAACATAACCTAGATCGGGTGTTCCGCCACCGCAAGCCTCTGTAGCCACCGAAAACCAATCTAGACCCATTCCGGCACCCTGCCGGAGGGGGGAACCCTCACCGGTGGCCATCTTCATCATCCCGGTGCTCTCCATGACGAGGAGGGAGTAGTTCACCCTCGGGGCTGAGGGTATGTACCAGTAGCTATGTGTTTGATCTCTCTCTCTCTCTCTCTCTCTCGTGTTCTTGATTTGGCACGATCTTAATGTATCAAGAGCTTTTCTATTATAGTTGGATCTTATGATGTTTCTCCCCCTCTACTCTCTTGTAATGGATTGAGTTTTCCCTTTCAAGTCATCTTATCGGATTGAGTCTTTAAGGATTTGAGAACACTTGATGTATGTCTTGCATTTGCTTATCTGTGATGACAATGGGATATTCATGTGATCTACTTGATGTATGTTTTGGTGATGAACTTGCGAGTTCCGTAATCTCGTGAACTTATGCATAGGGGTTGTTAGCACACGTTTTCGTCTTGACTCTCCGGTAGAAACATTGGGGCACTCTTTGAAGTACTTTGTGTTGGTTTGAATAGATGAATCTGAGATTGTGTGATGCATATCGTATAATCATACCCACGGATACTTGAGGTGACATTGGAGTATCTAGGTGACATTAGGGTTTTGGTTGATATGTGTCTTAAGGTGTTATTCTAGTACGAACTCTTGAATAGATCGATCCGAAAGAATAACTTTGAGGTGGTTTCGTACCCTACAATAATCTGTTCGTTTGTTCTCCGCTATTAGTGACTTTGGAGTGACTCTTTGTTGCATGTTGAGGGATAGTTATATGATCCAATTATGTTATTATTGTTGAGAGAACTTGCACTAGTGAAAGTATGAACCTTAGGCCTTGTTTTATAGCATTGCAACGCCGTTTACGCTCACTTTTATTACGTGTTACCTTGCTGTTTTTATATTTTCAGATTACAAAAAACCTATATCTACCATCCATATTGCACTTGTATCACCATCTGTTCGGGGAACTAGTGCACCTATATAATTTACCAATGCATTGGGTGTGCTGGGGACACAAGAGACTCTTTGTTATTTGGTTGCAGGGTTGCTTGAAAGAGACTATCTTCATCCTACACTCCCACGGATTGATAAACCTTAGGTCATCCACTTGAGGGAAATTTGCTACTGTCCTACAAACCTCTGCACTTGGAGGCCCAACAACGTTTACAAGAAGAAGGTTGTGCAGTAGACATCAAATCACCGCAAAACGTATATAGTGACCGTAATGAGCGTATTCTGAAGTTCAGTGACCGTATTACGCTTTTCTTTCTATAGGCCCTCCAAAACTACATCTCTACATGTTCTCGCATGTTACATCTAACAACTATGCAATACAATACTACTACTACACTCTAACACAATAAATCATATGTGTTTTTAATTTTACTAGATGTCATATTGTTACTTAATTATTCAGTTTGCATACATTAAAATTGCCTTTGAAATGTATGACCAGTGTCATCTACCGCGCGGGAAAAATCCCGCCCTTTCCTGTTTAATCGGGTTTGTATCGATTGATCGTGCGAAACAACAAAAACTGTAGTACTATACAATACAAGTGACAGTTCACGGGGTCGCCGTGTCATGTACTCCTCTGTCGTAAGAGTGGAGCGCTCGCTTTCATAAATGTTCTAGCCCCGTTCACCGACATGTAGGACATCATGCTACCGGGTCCACGTGCCATACCGAAATACAGTGCAGAGCAGCAGTGGTGAAGCACCCTAGTCATGGCGCAGGCGTAGTAATGAGCATTGAGGCGTCAAATCACAAAGTTGCACCTTTCTCGCAGTTAAGTTGGAGGGACGAAGTAATAATACTAAAAAATAAGTTGGAGGGATGAAGCAACCATCATTTCACTCGTTGCTGAATAAGAAACCTCCCCCGCCATCCGCGCGGCAAAATCACCTCCTGTCGGCGTTCTGGGAACGGGGGTCCCCAGACTTTCCTACCTGCGGCCCACGGCGTGGCTGTGCTAGCAGGCATGTACGGCCCATCTTCACCAACAAGGCATTCAAGACCCTCGCGAGGGGCCAAGCCTCGCGAGGCGGACGACACAAGACCACCTCAAGAGCGGCCTCACCAGGCAGGCTCGCGAGGTTCGGAGAGATCAAGGCAGGGCAAACCTCGCGAGGCTCTCCTGACGTGAGCCATGACAATCAAGAGCAGGCTGGCGCCAGGCAAGCGCTAGCGCGCACAGTGTCCTTGTTTCCTCTTTGGTGCTAAAGGGGCAAGCGCAGGCGCAGAGTACCGAGGCATCAAGCAAAGGTTTCCATATCGGTGCAACGAGACCAAGACCAACAGGACAGCAAGACGGAGGTCACCATGGAGCCCAAGGCGGCGTCACCACCAGAGCCTTTTGCAGGCAAAGACCGCTTTTTCCAGGATAAGCTGTACTAGCTGTCCCCTTTCATATTGGCTGTTGTTGGCTCCCTTCCCGCTCAATATTTGGGAAGAAGACCAGGGCCTATATAAGTAGAAATAGCCACCACAGTAGGGGGGATCGATTCCACCTTCCATCCTCTCACCCACAAGCGCACCAAACACAAGAACACCTCAACCTCAGGAGGCTTTTCTTCCCCTTGTATTGTTCATCATCAGCCCAAGAGGCAATCCACCACCACCACACTGGAGTAGGGTATTACAGCACAACGGTGGCCCGAACCAGTATAAACCTCGTGTCTTTGTGATTGTGAGTTCGTCGAGCTCATTCTTGAGATCTTAGCTAGTTAGGACGCGGATCGGCAGGATGGAGAGAACTTCGCGAGCACCCCAGAGTTCAAACCTTAAGGGTTTTGCCGGAACCCGTGATCCGACATTTGGCGCGCCAGGTAGGGGTGCGCCTTAGCCTCCCTTCCGTCAATCTGCGCTCCATCGCTCCGTCGTCTCCATGGCGGACGCTCGCCGTGCTCGTGCTGAGCGCCGGGCTGCCTTTGCCACCCGCGTCGCTCAGACGGCTCCCGTCGGCGGGCCACCTCGACGTTCTTCAACACCTGCTGCCAACGCCGCCACCGGCCCGGCGGGGAACGAGCAGCGAGCATCCTCGCTGGACCCCTCGGTGCAGCGGGATAGCCGCACCGCCACTCCAACGCTGACCCCAGCCGGTTCTTCATCCCATGCACGTCGTGCTCCCATGGACGCGCGTGCCGTGCTCCTCATGGCGCACGAGCTCTTGCGCTACCACCCGATCAACGACCTCTATGAGGACTGGTTCGACCGCATCACCGAGCTTTTCCGCGCCGCAGGGGGCTCCCCTGCGCCATCCCTGTCTCCACCACGCCCTCCGCCAGCTACTAGCGACGTAGCTCACGGAGCACCTACGCCACCTCTGCCTCAAGACGGCACCCTGGCGCCAAGGCGCTCGCCTCCACAGCGAGACCCACCGAGTCTGGCACCCGCGCATGAAGAAAGAAGCTGCCAAGAAGTTCCTCGGCCACAAGAGAACGCTCCGCCACTCCTCGCCCCACTGCGCCAGGATCGTCTGCCGTGGCAGGGCCCCGCGCCGCTTGCCATGGCGGCACGTGAGCGTCAAGACCAAGCTCCGCCTCCAAGACGGGCCCCGACGACCACAGCCGGTTGCCGCGCCTTCACCCCCGAGCTGCGTAGTGTTTCCTGGCCGGGCAAGTTCAAGCCGGATCTGCCTCCTCACTACGACGGCACCCCCGACCCCGCAGAGTTCTTGCAGCTCTACGAGCTGAGCATCGAGGCGGCCAACGGCGACGAGAATGTCATGGCTCCTGAACTTGCCACCGGGCTCGATCTTCTCCTGGGACGAGATGCGCGACCGCTTCGTCGCCAACTTCCAGGGCACTCGCGACTGGCCAGCGGCCGCAGGAGACCTGCGTCACTTCAGGCAACAACAAGGAGAGACCCTCCAGAAGTACATCCAGCGCTTCAACAACGTCCGGCTCAAGATCCCCAATGTTACGGACGAAGCCATCATCTCTATGTTCTCTGATGGCATCCGTGATGTCAAGATGAAGGAGGAGCTCACTATCCACGAGGAGTTGTACACATCTCAGGAGCTGTTCAACCTGGCGACCAAGTGCGCAAGAGCTGAGGAAGGGCGCCTCTTCCTCCTTGAGCTCCCGGCTGCGGACACGGAGGAGAAGAAAGCCAAGGCCAAGGACGTGAAGCGCAAGGGAGCAGCCGTGCTCGCGGCGGAACCAGACACCAAGCGCGGCAGAGACCAGCCCGAGTCATCCAAGAGCAGCCGACCGTTCTACGCCTTCCACAACCTGCACACCCACAACACCAACGATTTTCAAGAGCTCAGAGCCATTCGAGAAGGACGCTTCGGTCGACGCCCCGAGCGCAACGATCGGGGCTACGGCCAGGGAGGAGGACGTGGTGGCGGACGCTGGGACGACCATGGCCCGCGCCAGGAGTGGCGCGGCCGACCTCGTGAGGACCGTTGGTAGGATCAGCCTCGCAAGGGTGGCTGGAAGGACCAGCCTTGTGAGGATCGCCCCCAGGGCAATGCCGGTCTTCCCCCACTACCGCCGCCGCCAAGAAGGAATGACGACCACCATCAAGACGAGGGGGATAGGGGCTTCCAGGAGCCGTGTGCTATTGCCTGCATCTTGGGTGGAGGTCAAGCCCCAGCCTCACAGCGTATCCTCAAACAATTTGCTCGTGAAGTGAATGCAGTTGTCGGTGTCAAAACCGGCGGATCTCGGGTAGGGGGTCCCGAACTATGCGTCAAGGTCGGATGGTAACAGGAGACAAGGGACACAAAGTTTACCCAGGTTCGGGCCCTCTCGATGGAGGTAAAACCCTACTCCTGCTTGATTAATATTGATGATATGGGTAGTACAAGAGTAGATCTACCACGAGATCAAGGAGGCTAAACCCTAGAAGCTAGCCTATGGTATGATTGCGTATGATGATTGTTCGTCCTACGGACTACAACCCTCCGGTTTATATAGACACCGGATAGGGTTATGGTTACACAGAGTCGGTTACAATGGTAGGAGATCTTGAGTATCCGCATCGCCTAGCTTGCCTTCCACGCCAAGGAAAGTCCCATCCGGACACGGGACGAAGTCTTCAATCTTGTATCTTCATAGTCCTGGAGTCCGGCGAAGTTATAGTCCAGCTACCCGAACACCCCCTAATCCAGGACTCCCTCAGTAGCCCCTGAACCAGGCTTCAATGACGACGAGTCCGGCGCGCAGATTGTCTTCGGCATTGCAAGGCGGGTTCCTCCTCTAAGTCCTTCATAGAAGATTGTAAACACCAAAAATAGTGTCCGGCTCTGCAAAATAAGTTTCCACATATTGCCATACAGAGAATAATATTAACACAAATCAAATCTGCTGACGTATTCCGCAGTGCGTCATCACACTGCGGCCAAGCTCTTTATACAAATTGTTTTCACTTTTCCACCTTAGCACGTTTAGCGAGGCGGTTTCCTTGGCACGTCTTGTCAAAGCAGAGATCGTGTGCCCCTTTTAACGGGATTCTCATCAATACGGACGTGGGTAACCCAACCGCGCCATTTACCACGGCGCTTGGGAGGCAAGCAAGTTTTATTAGGCAGGTGGGGACGCATAACCGCATCCGCCCATATAAGGGGATAAGGATCCACCTTTTTTACCTACGCCTTCTTCCTCCTTTGCCAATCCATCTCTCGCGCACTCAAGCTCCAGCGCCCAAGCCCGCTCTTCCCACCTCAACCTTCTCCAGCAATGTCCGGAGCGGGAGGCAAGTGGATGGTCTCCTCTGTTACGGAGGTTCAAGTAAAAAAGCCAAGGAAGGCCGGATACCTGTCCAAGGACATCCCGCACCAGCTTCCTGAGAAGGGGTAGCTTCTCCCCACTCCAAGGCCCCATGAGAGGGTAGTTTTCCTTCCCCACTTCCTCCGCGGACTGGGTTTTCCACTTCACCCATTCGTCCGGGGACTCATGTTCTACTACGGCCTAGATTTCCACGATCTGGCCCCGAACTTCATTCCTCAACATCTCGGCGTTCATCGTCGTGTGTGAGGCCTTCCTCCGCGTCCGCCCCCATTTCGGCCTTTGGCTCAAGACCTTCAACGTCAAGCCCAAGGTGGTGCGTGGCAGCCAAGCGGAGTGCGGAGGTGCTATGGCTGGCAAGATAGCCAACATCCTCTGGTTTGAGGGCTCCTTTGTGGAGACCCTAAAGGGGTGGCAAGTCGGGTGGTTTTACATCACCGAGCCACGCGATCCGTAATGGGTCGCAGCCCCCAAGTTCAGATCCGGACCCCCCCCACGCGGCTTGTGTCCTAGAAAGAGACGGGCCTGTCGTGGGGCAACGAGGAAGAGGTGACCGGACTGAAGACCTGCATCCAGTCCCGGGAAGACAAGCCAATCCGGCTGGTCAATATAGTTCAGGTCATGCTCGTTCGTCTGATCCTCCCGTGCCAACAACGGGATTTCAATTTGTGGGAGTTCGACCCGGCGCAGCACCGAACCCTCAACAGGCTCTTCGACACGTCGTATGAAGACGTCTGGAAGGTACTAATCAAAGGCGTCGGGGCCCCCGCATCCGCTTCGGAGGATCGCGGATACAGCACGCAGCGTCACGCTAGCGAGGTAAGCTATCTATACCTTTGACAGGATTTTTAAGCTCTTTTTCATAAATTAACTCTATGCGGGATCTAAACTCCCTTACCTTTGACAGGCTTGGCAGGCGATATCCGGACCAATTAACTGTCCGGCTCCCCTGCCCGAAGACCCAGCCCCAGCTCTCCTAGTGAAGCTGCTGATTCTGGCATCTTATGTGGTGCCGAAGAAGAAGGTCAAGAAGAAGAAGACCACCGGGACTCGAAAGAGTGCCCGTAACTTGGTGGTGTCGGACTCATCGTCTGACGAGTCCGAGGCGCCCTCCTCTCGTGAAAACGAGGAGGAGGAAGAAGACGGCTCTCCCCCCCAGCGGAGGGAGGAGAGAAGAAGAAGGCCGCCCCATCAGGGGAGGCCGAGGGGTCTAGGAAAAGGAAGACCCCTCCGCCGGACTACTCCCTCGATGCCGAAGAGAGCGGAGAGGAGTGGCCAAACAGGGCCAAGCGTCCGGCGAAACCGTAAGTATTCGTATACCAGAGTGACTCATGATATTCCTTTAATGCGCAGCTTTCCCTAATGTCGAATGTGATTTATGCAGCCTGCCCCGGGCCGAACTCGACGATTCGTCGAGCGGCTCCCTGGATTCGTCGGACGTGAACTCAGTTCCGCCCGCTGTCTCCTCCCACACTGCAGATGTCGCCGAAGTGGCATCGCAAGAAGCTCCGGGGCAGGAGGAGGTGGTCCTGGAGGAGCCGAAAGGCGACCTCCCGGACCCCAGGAATAAAGGGGACAAGACCCCCCAGGGCTCCGAGTCCGGCTTTGTGCCGGACGCTGCGCCGTACTCTTCAACAGCGCCGGTCCGCGGTAGGCGAACTCCTACCAAGAGGAGCAAGCCTTCTGAGCCGGCGGCCTCCGTCCAACCGGAGGTGCCGGACAATCTGCTGGAGGTGCTTGACGGCGCCTCCATCGATGAGGAACACCGTACTATTATGAGTACGGTGATCCAAAGGGTTCAGTCCGCCAAGAGCGGACTGACTGAAGCTTGCGCTAGCCTTCTGACAGGCTTCGAGGTAAGTAAAAATATGTCAAAATGTTACCGCATAGACAGTAGCCCCTGATGCTCTGTTCGGCGTTCGGAAAGAAAAGCCGAATAGAGGATCTATTAATTTTCGCAGGAGTCTAACAATAAAGAGTAAATATGCGTATGCAGGCTTCGCTGCTATCCACCGCCGCACTGACTGCGCAGGTGGATGTCCTAAAAAAGGACCTCGGGCGGACCGAGCAAGAGCTCGGCCTTGCCAAACGGCAGCTCGAGGAAAAAGAAGGTAATAAATACCCTACAAAGAAAAAAGGTGCCTATAGAGAGGCGTGATTGCAAAGAATAACAGGATCGTACTGCTTATTGTAGAGGCCACAACAGTGGTGGCGACCCTCAAGCAGGCGCTATCTGAGGCCGAAAAGAAAACGGCCGAGGAGCGCACCGAGCGAGAAAGACTTGGGGCTCAGGTTGGCGAGGTGCAGCAAGAGCTGCAGGCTCTCATGAAAAAACATGAGAGCTTGGAGCTTGAGTCAAAGGCGCAAGCATCCGAGCTCGCGTCGGCCCTTGAGACCGCCAAGGGTGCCAAGGCCGAAGCCCAAAAGGCCCTCCAAGAGTTGGAGGAGATGAAAAAGATAGCAGCGGGTAAGGCATTCTTAATGCAAAGTAGAAATATAAAAGTAAACTACTTGTCACTTACCCAAATCCGGAGTTCTCCAGGGGCGTTCGCAGATCTTCCCCGCAGCGTATCCGACGCCGCCGCATTCTACCGAGCTGAAGAGGGCAGCTCGACGGAGAGTCTATCCTGGTCTCAGTATTCTGAGACCGGACACCCTGTGCCCTTGAGCGACCTGCTGAAACAGCTGGTCGAGCTCCACAAGGCGGACAAACAAGCCATGAAGGGCTTCCTAGTTCGGCTGTGGCCCGGAGAGGCCCTGCCTGGGAGCTACTTCGGGCTGGTGCGGCGGCTGGTGGAGGCCTGTCCAAGGCTTGAGGTCATCAAGCGTTCCGTCTGCATCGACGGTGCCCGGAGGGCCCTTGCCCGTGCAAAGGTGCACTGGGGTAAGCTTGACGGAGAGAAGCTGGTGAAGGACGGGCCGCCGCAGGGGAAGGAGCATCGCAAGCCCGAGAACTACTTCAAGGATGTTCTTGCCGGTGCCCGCCTTATTGCGGACGAATGTACCAAAGATGTAATTTTTTAATGAACTCACTCGTTTTTATCATGTGCGCTAAAAACTTGTTCATATGCGCTAAGCAATGCTTATTGAATTTAAAATATTGTTTTCTGTGCGGCCTTTTATCAAAAATTGAGAGATGGCCAGTCGTCGGCTTCTGCCCCCATGCCGCGAGTGCTGGGGTTTTCGGGATAAACCTGAGCGCTCTTTTTCCCATGGTTGGGTCCTTCGAGGGAGGCGCTCAGCACAACGAACTAGGCAATCAGACTATAATGCTTGAACACTCTCACTTAGCCATAGAACTTTATAATTTTAAATTTCGGCGAAGCCCCTAGTTCGGAAGACCGAATTCGGAGCGCTATCCACGCCTTTGGCCGGACAAAGCCAACTCCTCGCTCGAAGCGGCATAAGCCTTTAGGGACTCGAAAAACCTCTCGAACAATGACCGGTCTCTCGCCTTATCATGACAGTCAGTTTTAGCTTTCTCCACTGAGGTGCTTAACCCAGCTGAACCGGGGCACAATCGCAGTGGTTCTCCTAGTGCTACCTTAGCCGATATAGCGGAACGTAAGTCACCAAAACATAGGAGCCGGGCAAACCCAACTATTGACCCAAATCATGATTCGGAGCCGATGCATATAGTGCCATAAGTTCGGGGTGCCGCACTTGTGAAAGTGTACGGACTTCTCACGCCAAATCGAAGGGTAATGAAGCCCCTGGCGTGTTTGCCGTACCATGGTGTACGGGTGCGATCATGTTATTTAATAAACATATATATTAAAAGAGAATAATGCAAAAAAATAGACAAAAAGCTATGCATTGTTTATAAAGAGGCTATTTATCAAAGCCGAACGATACAAGTAGTGCGATAAGCAAAAAGATATTAGACTATTTAACATGTCCTGACCAGGGGCAGGCCGCGGAATTGTGTTCGAAACAGATATACCGCTCGTAATAGAGACCACCTGAGAGTTCCATAATGCGGCGTAGCTTCGTCTGCTTCCCTGGATCTTGCATCGTTTGTGCGGTAGTCGAATTGCCGAACAGGTCATCCAGAGTGTGGAGTCCTGAAATTAAAAAAAAGAATCCAATGAGGACTCTTGTGAGATGAAATCCGTCGATGATTGGGTCGAGAACCAATGCGGCAAAGCCGCCATGATGGATGCTAGTAGGGTGGTCCCTTCGATCAAAAGTGATCGGGCAAGAGGACCATGGGTTGAACTTTGGGGCGACTGGCTCCATCGCGTATACGTCCCGTAGCGCACGCTTCCGCTCCTTCTTGGGAATGTGGGTTGCGTATATCATGTTCACCGTCCACACTTGTGGGGGAAACCCCTTCTGTCCATTGTTGTTCGGCGGCCTGGGCTCCTCCTCGTCAGCGCTATGCAGCTCCTTGTCTTTGTTTCCGGCTCTTAACTTGCCTGCCTTCTTGAACACCCAACAATCCCTGTTGGTGTGATTGGCTGGCCTTTCGGGGGTGCCATGGATATGGCACAAGCGGTTGAGTATTCGGTCCAAACTGGACGGGCCCTGAGTATTCCTTTTAAATGGCTTTTTCCGCTGACCGGATTTATAGCCTCTGAATCCGGCGTTGACTGCCGTATCTTCATTGCTGTCGCTGCTAACGCGGCGCTTTTGCTTATTTCGACGTGTCCTGCCACTTTTGTCCTTGGTATTGGAATTACCAGGGTTTTTTGATAAGTTATTGCTGCGAGCTAGCCAGCTATCTTCGCCCGCGCAAAAGCGGGTCATGAGTGTCGTAAGGGCTGCCATAGATTTTGGCTTTTCCTGTCCCAGGTGCCGGGCAAGCCACTCGTCGCGGATGTTATGCTTGAAGGCTGCTAGGGCCTCTGCGTCCGGATAGTCGACTATCTGGTTTTTCTTTGTTAGGAACCGTGTCCAGAATTGCCTGGCCGATTCCTCTGGCTGCTGAATTATGTGGCTTAGGTCGTCGGCATCCGGTGGTCGCACATAAGTGCCCTGAAAGTTGTCGGGGAATGCGGCTTCCAGGTCCTCCCAAGAACCGATTGAGTCCGTTGGCAGGCTGTTAAGCCAGTGCCGGGCCGGTCCTTTGAGTTTGAGAGGGAGGTATTTGATGGCGTGTAGATCATCGCCACGTGCCATGTGGATGTGAAGGAGATAATCCTCGATCCATACCGCCGGATGTGTCGTGCCATAGTATGATTCGATGTTTACGGGTTTGAAACCCTCTGGGATTTTATGATCCATTACTTCATCTGTGAAGCATAGTGGGTGTGCGGCGCCCCTGTACTGAGCTATGTCACGACGCAGCTCGGAAGAGCTATGTCTGTTGTGTTCGGCCCGGCCGGATTTATTGTGTCCGGAGTGAAGATCATCGTCACGTTTCGTCGGGCGCCTGCGCGGTCCGTAGATCGATCTTGTATGCCTTGCTTTATCCTCCAGTACATCTCGCAGGTCTGGTGCATTTTCCCGTGCCTTAGTTGAGCGGCGTCAGTGCATGGCTTGGGTGGAGGTTCGACATGCCTCTCTGTCGCGGCCGCGAGGTGGCCTGTCTGCCATGTCGTGCGCTGGTGATGTAGGCGCTTCCTCCTCTGATCGGAGTAGCGGCCTGCGCTTAGGATAATTCTTGGAGGGGCGCTCGAGTTCTGTAACACCCCCAGTGTCATGCTACAGTAATCCCATGTTAATGGTGCAATGTCATCACATTACTGTTGCTAATCTTCACTTGATCCAATTCACAATTCAAATTCAAATCCAATCTGAAGTAAAAAATTCATGTGTGTCAGACATGAAATCTAAAATGTTTATCTTGTGCCAAATAATCCCATAACGAATATTGGTAGTGAACCAATTTTTTTGCAAAGTGTTTAAGTGCACTAAACTAGCTAAAACAGTGCTTATAACATTTATTTAAATGCTTTTAAAATAGTAAGCAAATATAAACCTATTTTATTAAAGGGCCAAATCATTTGTGGTAGTAGCTATTTTAATAATACTAATTTAGGGGCTAGTGTTGTATTTTACAAAGCTAATAAAATAAAACAAATAGGGAAAATACAAACTTAAAATAAAGCCCACAACCCCCTGCCCCCTGGGCGTAGGCCACCCAACCGAACCCCTCCCCTTTGTCGTCTACCCCGCTACAGGAAGACGACCGAGACGACCCGAGCCGAGTCCTAGCCGGATCGCCTCGCCGGCGAACTCCCCCCCGGTGGATAAGATCGCCACGACCCTCGCCTCCTCGATCCCCTCTCCCACTCGGCCCCCACTGGTTCGCACTCTCTCCCCTCACCTCACCACCGCTCCCCTCCTCCAGATCCGCCCGCTGCCGACCATGCTACACCGATGGCCGTCATCGCCGTTGCTCGTCCGCGTGGACACCATCCTCGAATCGCCTCCCGGTGTGTCCAGGAGGATTGTCATCATCCGCCTCATCGTCTTCACCGACTGGATCCAGCAGGGAGCCACCACAACATCGACATCGACCTCGTCTTCGTCTTCGTCCACCGGAGCTCCGCCGCGTCAATCCACTGCACTGCCGCTCCTAAGCTTTCACCGGGCCGCCGTGTGCCTTCGCGGTGAGCTCATCATCTGATTCCCCTGTTTCTTCCTTCGTTTTAGTCATCGTTGGCCATTGTTCCACCCATAGTAGCCTGGTTCGCGGGTCGAGGGTGCGTTCCCTGACCCGGGGTCGATCGACCCCAATCGGGGGTCGGGGACGAGGTGGGGTCGAGGTGGGTCGTTGGGCGGATCGTGACCCCGATCCTTCCATGATACCCTCAGATCGGTTGGGAAGATTGCAATAAGCTACGCAAGAACATCTATGTGGGATCGAGGCTCAAAAGTTCATGGTGAATCGAGGCTAACCTGGCAATCGTGCTCAAAAGTTCTGAACTCCGCCGAACTATTGTAACCCGCCCTCCCGCGATCTGCCACTTGCCTGCCGGTCGTCGAGCTTCCTGCTGCGGTGTGCGCTCACTCCCTCCCCGCTCCTGCAGTCCCACCATTGATGGATACGCTCGATGCTCGCCGCTGCCGCTTAAGAATCCGATGCTAACCAGCGAACAAAGACTGCACAAGAAAGAACGAACGACTGGAAGGGCAAACAGGAGGGTGTTGGACTAGAGCTTTGCAGATGACCTGACGAAGAGAGATTTGGGGCAGTTTTTGCGGACATTTTTCTTTACACAGATGCGCATAGGCTTCGTGTAAAAGGAAACGGGAGATGAAAAGATCACGCCGTAGACGGCTCGACCTGTGGCCCTATTTCTTCTGACGAAGAGGGAAGGGAATTAAATTACCGCGCAGATCATGATTTTTTCAGAGGGAATGTCGGGATCTTTCTTTCCCTACATGGCGAAACCACAGCGACCCGGAGCCATCGACCCAAAATGTTTTGGATCGCGATCCACGTTCCAAATTGATGTCCCGAAGATGTATACCCCTCACCGCACCTCGTTCCGGAGGGGTGGCGACCACGACCCGCGACCCCGTTCCTCGACCCGGTCGACCCGGATTTCTGGCAACTATGGTTCCAATGCCATGGCCGGAGCTCGCGGACGCCTTACGCGCCCAGCCGCCGTTGGCTGCGCCCTGGGCCACGCACGCGCGCCCGTTCTCCACGCCCGCGCCCTTTGACTCCCCCTGTTGCTTTCCCCCTGCCTCCGCTAGCGCCCCACCGCACCGCCATCGCCCGCCACGGCCGCTTCATGCGTGCCCCGCCGCGTCCCTTGGCCACGTCCAGCCGCGACCGGTCGCGCGTCGGCCGTCCCCTGGCTGCGCCCTACGCGCCTACGTACTGCTGCTTCTGCCGCCGCCGCCCGCAGGTCTCCCCCCGCGCTCGCCCTGCTGTTTCTTCTCCTTGTAGTGCTGCTGCTCGGCTACTGCCGCTGCTACTTGCTGCTGCTGCCCGCTGCGTTTTGCAGCTGCTACTGCCTTCAGCCACGCCGGCCCTCGCCCGGCCGCGGCGCCCCGCCCACGCGGCTCCCCTCCCAGCGCACCGCCGTCCCTGGCCGTGGACCACACCGCGCCGGCCGCGCGCTCCCCGCCACTGCGTCGCCCGCGCCGCGGCTCTGCCCATCGCTCCTCTACATGTATTGCTACTAGCTACTGTACATGTTGCTAGCTTTCCTATTTTCACAATGACTAACCCCCTTGACAGCCTTTGATCAGCGGTTAAACAACTACTATCAGGCCTAAAAATAATGTGAGTAGAAAGCATAGATGACAAACTCCACTTTATCTCACCGGACCAAATCCTTTTGATGATTAGATTAAATCCTACAAAAATCACAAAATGACATCTTATGTTAATAACTTCTAGCCTACTAACTTGTGTGTGCTGTGTGTGTGCGTCGTGCACGTGGCCGAAGTAGTGGCCGGCCTTGCTTAGATTAGTACTACTAGGTGTTAATTAATGGCTAGAATAGTTTATGTACAATGACATGTGGCCCCTTTTATTTAAAAGGCTAATTAATTGTTTGTGCCAATGACAATTAGGGCCCAATGCACTATTCATTGGCTGACTTGTAAAGGTGTTGACTGAGTCAACCCAGCTCTTTGACCCCACATGTCATTGAGTGTGACTAGCCCCCTAGTGAGTTCAAAAAAACATTTCACTGTTTATGATTCGAATTAAATAAATTAAAAAATGTTTAAATCTTTATAAATTCGAAGATAATAAACCGTAACTCGGATGAAAATGTTTTCTACATGAAAGTTGCTCAGAACGACGAGACGAATCCGGATACACTCTCCGCTCACCTGTCACATGCCTCTAGCATAGCGAACATGCAACCTTCCCCCTTCGGTTCGTCTGTCCGAAAATGCCAATTTCGGGGAAACATTCCCGGATGCTCTCCCCCCTTGCCGGTATCATGTAGTGCCGTGTTAGAACACGTCTAGATCTCTATGTTGTCCTGTTATGCTCTTGTTTGCTCTGTATTTATTGTTCTCCCCCTCTTCTCTCCGGTAGACCCCGAGACCGATGTTGCCCCTATGATCGACTACGTCGACGACAACCCCTCCTTGCCAGAGCAACCAGGCAAGCCCCCCCCCCCCTTGGATCATCCCGATATCGCCCATTCCTTTCTCTCATGCTTGCATTAGATTTTGCTACTGTTATTGTTTGCTCCTATTCTGATGCATAGCCTGCTTTTGTATCTGCTATTGTACCTTATCTGCTTATCCTAAACTGCTTAGTATAGGTTGGTTAGTGATCCATCAGAGACCCCCACTTGTCCTTGTTGCCCCTGCTTTATCATTGACGACTCGATCTACGTGATCGAAGACCAGGCCTCGACACCGCACATCACTTCCCCTTAGTTGCTCGACACTACTGGGTTACTATCGAGTACCGAGGGTGAACCTCTTTAGCACTTCTGATGTTACCCTGTAGTGTAGCTATTCGGTCGTGGTCATCGAGGGTGATTCCGCCTTAACCACTTCCGATACGGCTCTGTCGTGCAACCCCTCAAGTGTGAACTTCGAGGGTGATTCCTCTTACGTTCACCTTGATGATTACATCTAGTGGAATTCATCGGGGGTGATTCCTCGGGTTTTCCCCTTGATGTTTGGACACACGGATACTTGGACTTTACCACTGTTACTTGGAAAGACGGGTCAACCCTGAGGGGTACCCGCGCGAGCTTAATTGCGAGTGATGTGGAGTCGGGCGGACCTGGAAGGTGCCCGCGAGATAATTACGAGGCGTGGCCGGGCATTCCTAGCCCTTGCCGCAAGTCCTCGAGACGGGGCAACGGGGTCACATCTTTCGTGTGTCTCTGCTTGTTACCGCGCGTTCCTAATCCACAACGATTTGGATATTTGATCCGAGGGGCCTCTGGCCTGATAGCACTAACCATCACGTGGGCATAGTATGGGCGTTCTGCGTCGTATACATCAGCCGAAGCTTAATAGACGTCAGCGACTGAGTGGCGCGCGCCGGGTTGGACTGGTAAGCTCCTTCCTTTTTAAGGAGGTAGCTAGGTCTACTCACCGGCCGCGTACACAACATGCAGGAGTTCCCGGGGAGATGGCACATGACCCCTGGGGGCATAGGTTTAGTCCGGTGTGCTGGCCTCTCTATTAAGCCTAGGTCGGGTTGCGGCGTATTGTTTGGTCGAGGCCGGGCATGACCCAGGAAAGTGTGTCCGGCCGGAGTTAATCGAGCATGGTGGGTAAGTTCGTGCACCCCTGCAGGGAAGAAAACATCTATCGATAGCCTGTCCTACGGTAACTGACACTTGGAGTTGTATCCCGGTCGATACAACTAGAACTGGATACTTGAGATGAGACATGGATATGAGAATTGGATTGTGGTGATAACTGGATAGTATGGCTCTGGGATTGCTTTCTCGCAGGGAGTCAAGAAAGTATCTCTGGCCAAGGTTGATAACACTACTACTACTTTACTTTATGCTACTCTACTCCCTCCTGTTGCTGCAAGATGGTGGTTTCCAGAAGATGCTAGTCTTCGATAGGACTAGGCCTTCTCTCTATTCTGGCATTTCTGCAGCCCAGTCCACATATACAGCCTTCCTTTGATAATGTTGCATATGTAGTGTAGATCCTTGCTTGCGAGTACTTTGGATGAGTACTCACGGTTGCTTTGATCCCCCTTTCCCCCCTTTCTTCTTCTTTCTGGTTGATGCAACCAGATGTCGGAGCCCAGGAGCTATATGCCACCGCTGATGCATACTACTACATGGAGACCGCCGACGGCCAGGAGTAGTTAGGAGGCTCCCAGGAAGGAGGCCTTGCCTTTTCGATCGTTGCTGCTTTTGTGCTAGCCTTCTTAAGGCAAACTTGTCTAACTCATGTCTGTACTCAGATATTGTTGCTTCCGCTGACTCTTGTGTATTCGAGTTTATGTATTCGAGCCCTCGAGGCCACTGGCTTGTAATATAAAGCTTGTATTATTTTAATTTGTGTCTAGAGTTGTGTTGTGATATCTTCCCGTGAGTCCTTGATCTTGATCATACACATTTGCGTGTATGATTAGTGTACGATTGAATCGAGGGCGTCACAAGTTGGTATCAGAGCCGACTGCCTGTAGGTAGCCCCCTTTCCAACTCCTTGGCTGAAGTTGAGTCTAGTCACTGAAAAACTTTTACTAACATTGGTTGTGTGTCTTACGGGCCCACGTCGCCATTGGGTGGCATTAGGATCTTTTACTCCTCGTCTATGATCTGGGACTCTGATCTCTCTTCCATTCGGGTTAAAAGATTTTACTAACTCTAACTTTAGGTTCTCGTAACCACTTCCTACCGGAGAGCCCCTTCAGTCCAGATGATCGCTTGCTGCTTCAGAAGATTTCGAAGATACTCTCTGATGTTTCCCCGAAACCCTTGTGCCCTTCGCCTTTGCAATTCCATATCACCGATAAACCCCTCTGGGTAGCTACATACACCTGTCGTTCATATTGTCATCCCAAGTTGATCTTGTTATTACAAGATGCCTTGTAATACTTTTAGGTATTTCGAGAATCCACTGTGCCTGCTATGTTGCAGCTCCTTTTTCGCCTGAATACATGTACGAATAATTCCTCACAATTATCGAGGATTCGTTCATCCCGAATTGTTTATGTATTTCACAAAAGTCTTCGAAATACCATTCGATCTTCCGAAAATCCTCAGCAGCCTATTGTTGTTGAAATTCTTGTTTGCTTACATTGTGGTTAATTCCATATTTCTAGTAATCTTTGTTGATATCCTCTGTCACTATCGTTCCGAGTCCCTTGATCCAATATGTCGTGAATGCTCGTAATCCTTAATCAGATCCTAGCATTCATCCTTCCAGCTCAGACGTCACTCCAAACATGAGCTTGATTCTGTCAAATCAAACCTTGATTGATTGTCAACCTGTATCGATTCAACTCAATTATCTTTTGATCAGAGCCTCTGCTTCAGATCTTATGATTTGAAAATCGTAATTCCTTTGTATTCAAGCTTTGAAGTTATCCGGTTATACCTATAACCCAATGCCTTTGCATTCTTTCTTCTTCTGGGTGACTATCGATACTCACATCAGATCTTTTATGGACCGCCATATCCTTGGTTGGATTATTATCCGACAATGTCCTTCATATTCATTAAACTTATGAGTTTTGCCCTGACACATAATGCCTTTGGTAAATTCTATCATCTGCTTTTGACAACCATGCTCTGCTTTCGAGCTGGTATATTTTAATCTTGAAGTTAGTGGTATTTGTTCCTAAGATACCCCTACGGGTTGAACTAATGCTTTCCCTAATTTGTGTGAACCCGGAAATTTCTATGGGTCATACTCTACTGGTGTGTTACGCCGGATAAAAATTTCTACATTACAACTTCTTCAAAAGCGAGAAGTAAATGAAAGGTTATGCATGAAGGAAATATGCCCTAGAGGCAATAATAAAGTTATTATTTATTTCCTTATATATCATGATAAATGTTTATTATTCATGCTACAATTGTATTAACTGGAAACATAATACATGTGTGAATATATAGACAAACAGAGTGTCACTAGTATGCCTCTACTTGACTAGCTTGTTAATCAAAGATGGTTAAGTTTCCTAACCATAGACAAGGAGTTGTTATTTGATTAACAAGATCACATCATTAGTTGAATGATCTGATTGACATGACCCATTCCATTAGCTTAGCACCCGATCGTTTAGTATGTTGCTATTGCTTTCTTCATGACTTATACATGTTCCTATGACTATGAGATTATGCAACTCCCGTTTACCGTAGGAACACTTTATGTGCCACCAAACGTCACAACGTAACTGGGTGATTATAAAGGTGCTCTACAGGTGTCTCCGAAAGTATTTGTTGGGTTGGTGTATTTCGAGATTAGGATTTGTCACTCCGAATGTCGGAGAGGTATCTCAGGGCCTTCTCGGTAATGCACATCACATAAGCCTTGCAAGCATTGCAACTAATAAGTTAGTTGCGAGATGATGTATTACAGAATGAGTAAAGAGACTTGTCGGTAACGAGATTGAACTAGGTACTGGATACCAACGATCGAATCTCGGGCAAGTAACATACCGATGACAAAGGGAACAATGTATGTTGTTATGCGTTCTGACCGATAAAGATCTTCGTAGAATATGTAGCAGCCAATATGGGCATCCAGGTCCCGCTGTTGGTTATTGACCAGAGATTTGTCTCAGCCATGTCTACATTGTTCTCGAACCGTAGGGTCCGCACGCTTAAAGTTACAATGACAGTTATTATGAGTTTATGCATTTTGATGTACCGAAGTTAGTTCGGAGTCCCGGATGTGATCACGGACATGACGAGGAGTCTCGAAATGGTCGAGACATAAAGATCGATATATTGGAAGCCTATATTTGGACATCAGAATGGTTCCGAGTGAAATCGGCATTTTACTGGAGTACCGGGGGGTTACCGGAACCCCCCCGGGGGTTAATGGGCCCATATGGGCCTTAAGGGAAAATAGGAGGGGCGGCCAGGGCAAGCCGCGCGCCCCCTCCCCCCTAGTCCGAATAGGACAAGGAAGGGGGGGGGCCTTTTTCCTTTCCCCCTCTCTCCTTCCTTCTCCTACAAGGCAAGGGAGAGGAGTCCTACTCCCGGTGGGAGTAGGACTCCTCCTGGCGCACCCCTTGGGGGCCGGCCGCGCCTTCCCCTCCCCTCCTTTATATACGGGGGCAGGGGGCACCCTAGAACACACAAGTTGATCATTGCGATCGTTCCTTAGCCGTGTGCGGTGCCCCCCTCCACTATATTCCACCTCGGTCATATCGTTGCAGTGTTTAGGCGAAGCCCTGCGTCGGTAGAACATCATCATCGTCATCACGCCGTCGTGCTGACGAAACTCATCCCCGAAGCTTTGCTGGATCGGAGCCCGGGGAACGTCATCGAGCTGTACGTGTGCTAAGAACTCGGAGGCGCCGGAGTAACGGCGCTTGGATCGGTCGGATCGGGAAGACGTACGACTACTTCCTCTACATTGCGTCAACGCTTCCGCTTCGGTCTACGAGGGTACATAGACAACACTCTCCCCTCTCGTTGCTATGCATCACCATGATCTTGCGTGTGCATAGGAATTTTTTTGAAATTACTACGTTCCCCAACAGTTGTATCAGAGCCTAGGTTTTTATGGTTTGATGTTATGCACGAGTAGAACACAAGTGAGTTGTGGGCGATATAAGTCATACTGCCTACCAGCATGTCATACTTTGGTTCGACGGTATTGTTGGATGAAGCGGCCCGGACCGACATTACGCGTACGCTTACGCGAGACTGGTTCTACCGCCGTGCTTTGCACACAGGTGGCTGGCGGGTGTCAGTTTCTCCAACTTTAGTTGAACCGAGTGTGGCTACGCCCGGTCCTTGCGAAGGTTAAAACGGCATCAACTTGACAAACTATCGTTGTGGTTTTGATGCGTAGGTGAGATTGGTTCTTGCTTAAGCCCGTAGCAGCCACGTAAAACTTGCAACAAACAAAGTAGAAGACGTCTAACTTGTTTTTGCAGGGCATGTTGTGATGTGATATGGTCAAGACATGATGCTAAATTTTATTGTATGAGATGATCATGTTTTGTAACCGAGTTATCGGCAACCGGCAGGAGCCGTATGGTTGTCGCTTTATTGTATGCAATGCAATCGCCCTGTAATGCTTTACTTTATCACTAAGCGGTAGCGATAGTCGTAGAAGCATAAGATTGGCGATACGACAACGATGCTACGATGGAGATCAAGGTGTCGCGCCGGTGACGATGGTGATCATGACGGTGCTGCGGAGATGGAAATCACAAGCACAAGATGATGATGGCCATATCATATCACTTATATTGATTGCATGTGATGTTTATCTTTTTATGCATCTTATCTTGCTTTGATTGACGGTAGCATTATAAGATGATCTCTCACTAAATTATCAAGAAGTGTTCTCCCCGAGTATGCACCGTTGCCAAAGTTCGTCGTGCCCAGACACCACGTGATGATCGGGTGTGATAAGCTCTACGTCCATCTACAACGGGTGCAAGCCAGTTTTTGCACACGCAGAATACTCGGGTTATACTTGACGAGCCTAGCATATGCAGATATGGCCTCGGAACACGGAGACCGAAAGGTCGAGCGTGAATCATATAGTAGATATGATCAACATAATGATGTTCACCATTGAGAACTAATCCATTTCACGTGATGATCGGTTATGGTTTAGTTTGATTTGGATCACGTGATCACTTAGAAGATTGGAGGGATGTCTATCTAAGTGGGAGTTCTTAAGTAATATGATTAATTGAACTTAAATTTATCATGAACTTAGTCCCTGATAGTATCTTGCTTGTTTATGTTGATTGTAGATAGATGGCCCATGTTGTTGTTCCGTTGAATTTTAATGCGTTCCTTGAGAAAGCAAAGTTGAAAGATGATGGTAGCAATTACACGGACTGGGTCCGTAACTTGAGGATTATCCTCATTGCTGCACAGAAGAATTACGTCCTGGAAGCACCGCTGGGTGCCAGGCCTGCTGCAGGAGCAACGCCAGATGTTATGAACGTCTGGCAGAGCAAAGCTGATGACTACTCGATAGTTCAGCGTGCCATGCTTTACGGCTTAGAACCGGGACTTCAACGATGTTTTGAACACCATGGAGCATATGAGATGTTCCAGGAGTTGAAGTTAATATTCCAACAGAATGCCTGGATTGAGAGATATGAAGTCTCCAATAAGTTCTATAGCTGCAAGATGGAGGAGAATGGTTCTGTCAGTGAGCATATACTCAAAATGTCTGGGTATTATAATCACTTGATTCAACTGGGAGTTAATCTTCCGGATGATTGTGTCATCGACAGAATTCTCCAATCACTTCCACCAAGCTACAAAGGCTTTGTGATGAACTATAATATGCAAGTGATGGATAAGACAATTCCCGAGCTCTTCGCAATGCTAAAGGCTGCGGAGGTAGGAATCAAGAAGGAGCATCAAGTGTTGATGGTTAACAAAACCACTAGTTTCAAGAAAAAGGGCAAAGGGAAGAAGAAGGGGAACTTCAAGAAGAACAACAAACAAGTTGCTGCTCAAGAGAAGAAACCCAAGTCTGGACCTAAGCCTGAAACTAAGTGCTTCTACTGCAAGCAGACTGGTCACTGGAAGCGGAACTGCCCCAAGTATTTGGCGGATAAGAAGGATGGCAAGGTGAACAAAAGTATATGTGATATACATGTTATTGATGTGTACCTAACTAGAGCTCGCAGTAGCACCTGGGTATTTGATACTGGTTCTGTTGCTAATATTTGCAACTCAAAACAGGGACTGCAGATTAAGCGAACACTGGCAAAGGACGAGGTGACGATGCGCGTGGGAAATGGTTCCAAAGTCGATGTGATCGCAGTCGGCACGCTACCTCTACATCTACCTTCGGGATTAGTATTAGACCTGAACAATTGTTATTTGGTGCCAGCGTTGAGGATGAACATTATATCTGGATCTTGTTTGATGCGAGACGGTTATTCATTTAAATCAGAGAATAATGGTTGTTCTATTTATATGAGTAATATCTTTTATGGTCATGCACCCTTGAAGAGTGGTCTATTTTTGATGAATCTCGATAGTAGTGATACACATATTCATAGTGTTGAAGCCAAAAGATGCAGAGTTGATAATGATAGTGCAACTTATTTGTGGCACTGCCGTTTAGGTCATATCGGTGTAAAGCGCATGAAGAAACTCCATACTGATGGACTTTTGGAACCACTTGATTATGAATCACTTGGTACTTGCGAACCGTGCCTCATGGGCAAGATGACTAAAACATCGTTCTCCGGTACTATGGAGAGAGCAACAGATTTTTTGGAAATCATACATACAGATGTATGTGGTCCGATGAATGTTGAGGCTCGTGGTGGATATCGTTATTTTCTCACCTTCACAGATGATTTAAGCAGATATGGGTATATCTTCTTAATGAAACATAAGTCTGAAACATTTGAAAAGTTCAAAGAATTTCAGAGTGAAGTTGAAAATCATCGTAACAAGAAAATAAAGTTTCTACGATCTGATCGTGGAGGAGAATATTTGAGTTACGAGTTTGGTCTACATTTGAAACAATGCGGAATAGTTTCGCAACTCACGCCACCCGGAACACCACAACGCAATGGTGTGTCCGAACGTCGTAATCACACTTTACTTGATATGGTGCGATCTATAATGTCTCTTACAGATTTACCGCTATCGTTTTGGGGTTATGCTCTAGAGACGGCCGCATTCACATTGAATAGGACACCATCAAAATCCGTTGAGACGACGCCTTATGAACTATGGTTTGGCAAGAAACCAAAGTTGTCATTTCTTAAAGTTTGGGGCTGCGATGCTTATGTGAAAAAGCTTCAACCTGATAAGCTCGAACCCAAATCGGAGAAATGTGTCTTCATAGGATACCCAAAGGAGACTGTTGGGTACACCTTCTATCACAGATCCGAAGGCAAGATATTTGTTGCTAAGAATGGATCCTTTCTAGAGAAGGAGTTTCTCTCGAAAGAAGTGAGTGGGAGGAAAGTAGAACTTGATGAGGTAACTGTACCTGCTCCCTTATTGGAAAGTAGTGCATCACAGAAATCTATTTCTATGACACCTACACCAATTAGTGAGGAAGCTAATGATAATGATCATGAAACTTCAGATCAAGTTACTATAGAACCTCGTAGATCAACCAGAGTAAGATCCGCACCAGAGTGGTACGGCAATCCTGTTCTGGAAGTCATGCTACTAGATCATGATGAACCTACGAACTATGAAGAAGCGATGGTGAGCCCAGATTCCGCAAAATGGCTAGAAGCCATGAAATCTGAGATGGGATCCATGTATGACAACAAAGTATGGACTTTGGTTGACTTGCCCGATGGTCGGCAAGCAATAGAGAATAAATGGATCTTCAAGAAGAAGACTGACGCTGATGGTAATGTTACTGTCTACAAAGCTCGACTTGTCGCAAAAGGTTTTCGACAAGTTCAAGGGATTGACTACGATGAGACCTTCTCACACGTAGCGATGCTTAAGTCTGTCCGAATCATGTTAGCAATTGTCGCTTTTTATGATTATGAAATTTGGCAAATGGATGTAAAGATTGCATTCCTGAATGGATTTCTGGAAGAAGAGTTGTATATGATGCAACCAGAAGGTTTTATCGATCCCAAGGGAGCTAACAAAGTGTGCAAGCTCCAGCGATCCATTTATGGACTGGTGCAAGCCTCTCGGAGGTGGAATAAACGCTTTGATAGTGTGATCAAAGCATTTGGGTTTGTACAGACTTTTGGAGAAGCCTGTATTTACAAGAAAGTGAGTGGGAGCTCTGTAGCATTTCTGATATTATATGTAGATGACATATTACTAATTGGAAATGATATAGAATTTCTGGATAGCATAAAGGGATACTTGAATAAGAGTTTTTCAATGAAAGACCTCGGTGAAGCTGCTTACATATTGGGCATTAAGATCTATAGAGATAGATCAAGACGCTTAATTGGACTTTCACAAAGCACATACCTTGACAAAGTTTTGAAAAAGTTCAAAATGGATCAAGCAAAGAAAGGGTTCTTGCCTGTGTTACAAGGTGTGAAGTTGAGTAAGACTCAATGCCCGACCACTGCAGAAGATAGAGAAAAGATGAAAGATGTTCCCTATGCTTCAGCCATAGGGTCTATCATGTATGCAATGCTGTGTACCAGACCTGATGTGTGCCTTGCTATAAGTTTGGCAGGGAGGTACCAAAGTAATCCAGGAGTGGATCACTGGACAGCGGTCAAGAACATCCTGAAATACCTGAAAAGGACTAAGGAAATGTTTCTCGTGTATGGAGGTGTCAAAGAGCTCGTCGTAAACGGTAACGTTGATGCAAGCTTTGACACTGATCCGGACGATTCTAAATCGCAAACCAGATACGTATTTACATTAAACGGTGGAGCTGTCAGTTGGTGCAGTTCTAAACAAAGCGTCGTGGCGGGATCTACATGTGAAGCGGAGTACATAGCTGCTTCGGAAGCAGCAAATGAAGGAGTCTGGATGAAGGAATTCATATCCGGTCTAGGTGTCATACCTAGTGCATCGGGTCCAATGAAAATCTTTTGTGACAATACTGGTGCAATTGCCTTGGCAAAGGAATCCAGATTTCACAAGAGAACCAAGCACATCAAGAGACGCTTCAATTCCATCCGGGATCTAGTCAGGTGGGAGACATAGAGATTTGCAAGATACATACGGATCTGAATGTAGCAGACCCGTTGACTAAGCCTCTTCCACGAGAAAAACATGATCAGCACCAAGACTCCTTGGGTGTTAGAATCATTACTGTCTAATCTAGATTATTGACTCTAGTGCAAGTGGGAGACTGAAGGAAATATGCCCTAGAGGCAATAATAAAGTTATTATTTATTTCCTTATATATCATGATAAATGTTTATTATTCATGCTAGAATTGTATTAACTGGAAACACAATACATGTGTGAATATATAGACAAACAGAGTGTCACTAGTATGCCTCTACTTGACTAGCTTGTTAATCAAAGATGGTTAAGTTTCCTAACCATAGTTGAATGATATAGACAAACAGAGTTGTTATTTGATTAACAAGATCACATCATTAGTTGAATGATCTGATTGACAAGACCCATTCCATTAGCTTAGCACCCGATCATTTAGTATGTTGCTATTGCTTTCTTCATGACTTATACATGTTCCTATGACTATGAGATTATGCAACTCCCGTTTACCGTAGGAACACTTTGTGTGCCACCAAACGTCACAACGTAACTGGGTGATTATAAAGGTGCTCTATAGGTGTCTCCGAAAGTATTTGTTGGGTTGGTGTATTTCGAGATTAGGATTTGTCACTCCGAATGTCGGAGAGGTATCTCAGGGCCTTCTCGGTAATGCACATCACATAAGCCTTGCAAGCATTGCAACTAATAAGTTAGTTGCGAGATGATGTATTACAGAATGAGTAAAGAGACTTGTCGGTAACGAGATTGAACTAGGTATTGGATACCGACGATCGAATCTCGGGCAAGTAACATACCGATGACAAAGGGAACAACGTATGTTGTTATGTGGTCTGAACGATAAAGATCTTCGTAGAATATGTAGCAGCCAATATGGGCATCCAGGTCCCGCTGTTGGTTATTGACCAGAGATTTGTCTCAGGCATGTCTACATTGTTCTCGAACCATAGGGTCCGCACGCTTAAAGTTACAATGACAGTTATTATGAGTTTATGCATTTTGATGTACTGAAGTTAGTTCGGAGTCCCGGATGTGATCACAGACATGACGAGGAGTCTCGAAATGGTCGAGACATAAAGATCGATATATTGGAAGCCTATATTTGGACATCGGAATGGTTCCGAGTGAAATCGGCATTTTACTGGAGTACCGGGGGGTTACCGGAACCCCCCGGGGGTTAATGGGCCCATATGGGCCTTAAGGGAAAAGAGGAGGGGCGGCCAAGGCAGGCCGCGCGCCCCCTCCCCCCTAGTCTGAATAGGACAAGGAAGGGGGGGGCGCCCCCCTTTTTCCTTTCCCCCTCTCTCCTTCCTTCTCCTACAAGGCAAGGGAGAGGAGTCCTACTCCCGGTGGGAGTAGGACTCCTCCTGGCGCACCCCTTGGGGGCCGGCCGCGCCTTCCCCTCCCCTCCTTTATATACGGGGGCAGGGGGCACCCTAGAACACACAAGTTGATCATTGCAATCGTTCCTTAGCCGTGTGCGGTGCCCCCCCACTATATTCCACCTCGTTCATATCGTTGCAGTGTTTAGGCGAAGCCCTGCGTCAGTAGGACATCATCATCGTCATCACGCCGTCGTGCTGACGAAACTCATCCCCGAAGCTTTGCTGGATCGGAGCCCGGGGAACGTCATCGAGCTGTACGTGTGCTAAGAACTCGGAGGCGCCGGAGTAACGGCGCTTGGATCGGTCGGATCGGGAAGACGTACGACTACTTCCTCTACGTTGCGTCAACGCTTCCGCTTCGGTCTACGAGGGTACGTAGACAACACTCTCCCCTCTCGTTGCTATGCATCAGCATGATCTTGCGTGTGCGTAGGAATTTTTTTGAAATTACTACGTTCCCCAACAATGCATTGAAGAAGTGGGAGTCGATCTTGAACTTTGTGTTCATGCCCATGGACACAATGTAGATCTTACCATGGAAGCTTCTCCTTAAATTAATTATTCCCCTATCTTATATCTGGGATATGGTCTTTTGCAATCGTGGTTTCGACCATATTTTCTCCCCGATTCCATTTCTCACACAAGTTAAAGCACTTGTCTTCTATAGATCAATGCATCTCTCTAACCTCTATTTTGATCTTCCTTCGAGTATTACCCTCTGGTATCTCGAGAATATCACGGGACTACATAACTTCTTATGAGTTCTTCCTCAACTATTATTTCTCGTCGATTCCAATTTTCCACGGGTTCTGGGTTATTAGTCACCGAGAACACCTATAAGTGAATCTATTTTCCGCACAATGATTTTATAACTCTTAAGTATTTTTCCTTGCTTACAAGTTCAACAATCCTTCATGTCATTCCTAGCTTGATCAGCTATATTGTTATCGTACTAAAAAATTTAACTATGCTACCTGGTCCTTCTTCCCGGAGCACAGTTTCCGACAATGATCTAAGCTTACATCGATCTTCCTCTTCATATCATTTAGCCTTGAACAGCAAGCTTGATTTCCAGTTTGTGTTGTACTCGTGGTCCCAATAACCTTTCGCGTCACCATCCTTTTACTTGATGTCATCGCTGACCGATTACAACCTCATGAACCCTCTCGACAAAATGTGTTGTGATCATCATCAATGTTTTGACCTCTTCCAAGTTGTGGATCAAATTCATGATGAGAAATACCATCCTTGCCCCCTCGATGACTGGTGTTGTCATCGACACATCCTTAACTTCTGCCAACACAAACTTGGTCATGTGTTTGGTTATACCTTACGTTCTTTGCTATCCCTCAAAATGTTCTTTGTGTATTCCTCTTGATCTTCAGACCAACCTTTACTTGAAACACCAAATTACTACTACGTCGAAGCATGACCGTGATATTCCGAATAACAATAAGAACATTGAAAGCGCAATGCTAAATATTCCTTGATCAATTATCCAAACACCATTGTATGGGTAACTTCATGAGTTTTCCTCGCCCCTTCCACTAGATGATTATCTACTTGTTGTCCCGTCTTGTATATCCTGCGCTGCTTGTTCTTGCGAAGGATATACTCCTAATACTTGTGTTTAAACACATTTCGCCCTTGGTACCAACGTTGTTGACAACATAACTGACAGTCTATCATCTGACATGCCTTGCTATTGGCCCCTTTCTACTTTTAACCCACATGGTGGGCTCATAACCCACAGTTCTATAGGATCACCCATAGTTCCACAGGATCGGAACCTGAATCTCCTGTATATCCTTTATTCCGAAGTATCATTTGCTCTTGGCTTTGTGTGTTGTCACGAGCCACCGTCCGAGAGATGATCTATTCCCGGTGCTCTGAACCCCCTTCTCACACTCTGTTCAGGTATTGATCGATTGTCCATTCGCTTGAAACTTCCTATTGTACCTTTATATTTTGCTCTCGATATTTTCTTAAGTTTCAACTCGAGAGATACTTCTGCCATATTCCCTGAATTGTTCACCAGATAATTAACCCTATAAGGGTCAGTTCTCCCGAAGTTACTCTTTACTTCCGCACTTAAATCTCGGGACGAGATTTCTTGTAGTGGAGGAGATTTGTAACACCCCCAGTGTCATGCTACAGTAATCCCCTGTTAATGGTGCAATGTCATCACATTACTGTTGCTAATCTTCACTTGATCCAATTCACAATTCAAATTCAAATCCAATCTGAAGTAAAAAATTCATATGTGTCCGACATGAAATCTAAAATGTTTATCTTGTGCCAAATAATCCCATAACTAATATTGGTAGTGTACCAAATTTTTTGCAAAGTGTTTAAGTGCACTAAACTAGCTAAAACAGTGCTTATAACATTTATTTAAATGCTTTTTAAATAGTAAGCAAATATAAACCTATGTTATTAAAGGGCCAAATCATTTGTGGTAGTAGCTATTTTAATAATACTAATTTAGGGGCTAGTGTTGTATTTTACAAAGCTAATAAAATAAAACAAATAGGGAAAATACAAACTTAAAAAAAGCCCACAACCCCCTGCCCCCTGGGCGTAGGCCACCCAACCGAACCCCTCCCCTTTGTCGTCTACCCTGCTACAGGAAGACGACCAAGACGACCCGAGCCGAGTCCTAGCCGGATCGCCTCGCCGGCGAACTCCCCCCCCGGTGGATAAGATCGCCACGACCCTCGCCTCCTCGATCCCCTCTCCCACTCGGCCCCCACTTGTTCGCACTCTCTCCCCTCACCTCACCACCGCTCCCCTCCTCTAGATCCGCCCGCTGCCGACCATGCTACACCGATGGCCGTCATCGCCATTGCTCGTCCGCGTGGACACCGTCCTCGAATCGCCTCCGTGGTGTGTCCAGGAGGATTGTCATCATCCGCCTCATCGTCTTCACCGACTGGATCCAGCAGGGAGCCACCACAACATCGACATCGACCTCGTCTTCGTCTTCGGCCACCGAAGCTCCGCCGCGTCAATCCACTGCACTGCCGCTCCTAAGCTTTCGCCGGGCCGCCGTGTGCCTTCGCGGTGAGCTCATCATCCGATTCCCCTCTTTCTTCCTTCGTTTTAGTCGTCGTAGGCCGTTGTTCCACCCATAGTAGCCTGGTTCGCGGGTCGAGGGTGCGTTCCCTGACCCGGGGTCGATCGACCCCAATCAGGGGTCGGGGACGAGGTGGGGTCGAGGTGGGTCGTTGGGCGGATCGTGATCCCGATCCTTCCATGATAACTCAGATCGGTTGGGAAGATTGCAATAAGCTACGCAAGAACATCTATGTGGGATCGAGGCTCAAAAGTTCACGGTGAATCGAGGCTAACCTGGCAATCGTGCTCAAAAGTTCTGAACTCCGTCGGACTGTTGTAACCCGCCCTCCCGCGATCTGCCACTCGCCTGCTGGTCGTCGAGCTTCCTGCTGCGGTGTGCACTCACTCCCTCCCCGCTCCTGCAGTCCCACCATTGATGGATACGCTCGATGCTCGCCGCTGCCGCTTAAGAATCCGATGCTAACTAGCGAACAAAGACTGCACAAGGAAGAACGAACGACTGGAAGGGCAAACAGGAGGGTGCTGGACTAGAGCTTTGCAGATGACCTGACGAAGAGAGATTTGGGGCAGTTTTTGCGGACATTTTTCTTTACACAGATGCGCATAGGCTTCGTGTAAAAGGAAACGGGAGATGAAAAGATCACGCCGTAGACGGCTCGACCTGTGGCCCTATTTCTTCTGACGAAGAGGGAAGGGAAATAAATTACCGCGCAGATCATGATTTTTTCAGAGGGAGTGTCGGGATCTTTCTTTCCCTACATGGCGAAACCACAGGGACCCGGAGCCATCGACCCAAAATGTTTTGGATCGCGATCCACGTTCCAAATTGACGTCCCGAAGATGTATACCCCTCATCGCACCTCGTTCCGGAAGGGTGGCGACCCACGACCCGCGACCCCGTTCCTCGACCTGGTCGACCCGGATTTCTGGCAACTATGGTTCCACCGCCATGGCCGGAGCTCGCGGACGCCTTACGCGCCCAGCCGCCGTTGGCTGCGCCCTGGGCCACGCACGCACGCGCGCCCGTTCTCCACGCCCGCGCCCTCTGACTCCCGCCATTGCTTTCCCCTTGCCTCTGCCAGCGCCCCACCGCACTGCCATCGCCCGCCACGGCCAGGGGCGAATCTACGTTGAGGGTTGTGGGGGCGAATGCCCCCACTTGATTTTTTTTGGCCGACTTATACACGGCCTGGGATATAGAGCATTGCCCCCGCTTAGGCCAGGAGATTTGCCCCCACTGGCCCACTTCTTGTTGTTGTATTAAAGCCCATATATCCATGTGAGACAAGGCAGCAACGGAGCAGCCCATCTGAGAGAATACAACACGCACATGCGCATACGAGCAGGCTGAAACCGCTACAAATGTAAGCGTTCGGTGTTCCTCTCTCTCAAAGAAAAGAAGAAAATGTGCACGTACGCACGTCCTGACTAATCTACTTCTCTCCTGACCGCCGAGCTGAAACCGCCGCCGCCGCCTGGCTCTAAACTGCGTAGCCCTATGCACCGCCGGCCGCCCCTCCGATGATAAGCCTCGATCTGTACCGTGCACGCCGGCCGTCTGGCTGGCCGGCCGCGTCGCCGTCCCTAATTTTTCAAGACCTAGGTTCAATTCTGATCTATTCCTTTCTAATTTTTCTATTATCAGTCTATCATGGTTCGACGTTTAAAGGTACAAACTGGTAGTTAGGTTGATTGAACCTAGCTTCATGTAAGAATTTTGTGGGAATAAGTTTAAGCATGTGGCTGTCGGAGTAGAATAAAATCTATATACTGTATTAATATTGTGCCTTCATGTACGTCAATGTATTTACTGTTTAACTATTTGACATCGACAGGAAAGCTAATGGAGGGATTCTTTACAAAATCCACAACTGGCACTATGCCTGAAATAATCGATCTGAATTAACAAGCTTACTCGGTAATGTGCTCTGGCTTATATTTTTATCTGTCAATGTTTACATTCTCTCTATATTTAAACATGATTTTGTTTTTCCTGCAGCTTGAGGCTAGAAATCAAGGACGTACCAAGAAAAGAAACAACATATTCATATTTCTCAAGTTATTCTTCCTTAAGTGGTTAGTTTACTTTCATTTGGCAATGAACTTGTCATAGTGACGTGTGTGATGACATCATCTTATATAAGCAAGTATACGATTATGCTTCTTACACACTATATGTATGCTTGTGTGGTTGGTTTTTTAAATCATCTACCTATTAGTTCGTATATATGTTTTTGAAAACAAATCGTATACCTCTTTGCCCCCTCTCGATTTTTATCCTGGCTCCGCCCCTGGCCACGGCCGCTTCATGCGTGCCCTGCAGCGTCCCTTGGCCACGTCCAGCCGCGACCGGTCGCGCATCGGCCGTCCCCTGGCTGCGCCCTACGCACTTACATACTGCTGCTTCTGCCGCCGCCGCCCGCAGGTCTCCCCCCGCGCTCGCCCTGCTGTTTCTTCTCCTTGTAGTGTTGCTGCTGCGCTGCTGTTGCTGCTCGGCTACTGCCGCTGCCCGCTGCGTTTTGCAGCTGCTACTGCCTTCAGCCACGCCGGCCCTCGCCCGGCCGCGGCGCCCCGCCCACGCGGCTCCCCTCCCAGCGCACCGCCGTCCCTGGCCGTGAACCACACCGCGCCGGCCGCGCGCTCCCCGCCACTGCGTCGCCCGCGCCACGGCTCTGCCCATCGCTCCTCTACATGTATTGCTACTAGCTACTGTACATGTTGCTAGCTTTCCTATTTTCACAATGACTAACCCCCTTGACAGCCTTTGATCAGCGGTTAAACAACTACTATCAGGCCTAAAAATAATGTGAGTAGAAAGCATACATGACAAACTCCACTTTATCTCACTGGACCAAATCCTTTTGATGATTAGATTAAATCCTACAAAAATCACAAAATGACATCTTATGTTAATAACTCCTAGCCTACTAACTTGTGTGTGTTGTGTGTGTGCGTCGTGCACGTGGCCGAAGTAGTGGCCGGCCTTGCTTAGATTAGTACTACTAGGTGTTAATTAATGGCTAGAATAGTTTATGTACAATGACATGTGGCCCCTTTTATTTAAAAACCTAATTAATAGTTTGTGCCAATGACAATTAGGGCCCAATGCACTATTCATTGGCTGACTTGTAAAGGTGTTGACTGAGTCAACCCAGCTCTTTGACCCCACATGTCATTGAGTGTGACTAGCCCCCTGCTGAGTTCAAAAAAACATTTCACTATTTATGATTCGAATTAAATAAATTAAAAAATGTTTAAATCTTTAGAAACTCGAAGATAATAAACCGTAACTCGGATGAAAATGTTTTCTACATGAAAGTTGCTCAGAACGACGAGACGAATCCGGATACACTCTCCGCTCACCTGTCACATGCCTCTAGCATAGCGAACATGCAACCTTCCCCCTTCGGTTCGTCTGTCCGAAAATGCCAATTTCGGGGAAACATTCCCGGATGTTCTCCCCCCTTGCCGGTATCGTGTAGTGCCGCGTTAGAACACGTCTAGCTCTCTCTGTTGTCCTGTTATGCTCTTGTTTGCTCTGTATTTATTGTTTTCCCCCTCTTCTCTCCGGTAGACCCCGAGACTGATGCTGCCCCTGTGATCGACTACGTCGACGACAACCCCTCCTTGCCAGAGCAACCAGGCAAGCCCCCCCTTTGATCATCCCGATATCGCCCATTCCTTTCTCTCATACTTGCATTAGATTTTGCTACTGTTATTGTTTGCTCCTATTCTGATGCATAGCCTGCTTTTGTATTTGCTATTGTACCTTATCTGCTTATCCTAAACTGCTTAGTATAGGTTGGTTAGTGATCCATCAGAGACCCCCACTTGTCCTTGTTGCCCCTGCTTCATCATCGACGACTCGATCTACGTGATCAAAGACCAGGCCCCGACACCGCACATCACTTCCCCTTAGTTGCTCGACACTACTGGGTTACTATCGAGTACCGAGGGTGAACCTCTTTAGCACTTCTGATGTTACCCTGTAGTGTAGCTATTCGGTCGTGGTCATCGAGGGTGATTCCGCCTTAACCACTTCCGATACGGCTCTGTCGTGCAACCCCTCAAGTGTGAACTTCGAGGGTGATTCCTCTTACGTTCACCTTGATGATTACATCTAGTGGAATTCATCGGGGGTGATTCCTCGGGTTTTCCCCTTGATGTTTGGACACACGGATACTTAGACTTTACCACTGTTACTTGGAACGACGGGTCAACCCCGAGGGGTACCCGCGCGAGCTTAATTGCGAGTGATGTGGAGTCGGGCGGACCTCGAAGGTGCCCGCGAGATAATTACGAGGCGTGGCCGGGCATTCCTAGCCCTTGCCGCAAGTCCTCGAGACGGGGCAACGGAGTCACATCTTTCGTGAGTCTCTGCTTGTTACCGCGCGTTCCTAATCCACTACAATTTGGATATTTGATCCGAGGGGCTTCTGGCCTGATAGCACTAACCATCACGTGGGCATAGTATGGGCGTTCTGCATCGTATACATCAGCCGAAGCTTAATAGACGTCAGTGACTGAGCGGCGCGCGCCGGGTTGGACTGGTAAGCTCCTTCCTTTTTAAGGAGGTAGCTAGGTCTGCTCACCGGCCGCGTACGCAACGTGCAGGAGTTCCCGGGGAGATGGCCCATGACTCCTGGGGCATAGGTTTAGTCCGGCGTGCTGGCCTCTCTATTAAGCCTAGGTTGGGTTGCGGCGTATTGTTTGGCCGAGGCCGGGCATGACCCAGGAAAGTGTGTCCGGCCGGAGTTAATCGAGCGTGGTGGGTAAGTTGGTGCACCCCTGCAGGGAAGAAAACATCTATCGATAGCCTGTCCTACGGTAACGGACACTTGGAGTTGTATCCCGATCGATACAACTAGAATTGGATACTTGAGATGAGACATGGATATGAGAATTGGATTGTGGTGATAACTGGATAGTATGGCTCTGGGATTGCTTTCTCGCAGGGAGTCGAGAAAGTATCTCTGGCCGAGGTTGATAACACCACTACTACTTTACTTTATGCTACTCTACTCGCTCCTATTACTGCAAGATGGTGGTTTCCAGAAGATGCTAGTCTTCGATAGGACTAGGCCTTCTCTCTATTCTGGCATTTCTGCAGCCCAGTCCACATATACAACCTTCCTTTGATAATGTTGCATATGTAGTGTAGATCCTTGCTTGCGAGTACTTTGGATGAGTACTCACGGTTGCTTTGCTCCCCCTTTTCCCCCTTTCTTCTTCTTTCCGGTTGATGCAACAAGATGTCGGAGCCCAGGAGCTATATGCCACCGCCGACGCATACTACTACATGGAGACCGCCGACGACCAGGAGTAGTTAGGAGGCTCCCAGGCAGGAGGCCTTGCCTTTTCGATCGTTGCTGCTTTTGTGCTAGCCTTCTTAAGGCAAACTTGTCTAACTCATGTCTGTACTCAGATATTGTTGCTTCCGCTGACACTTGTGTATTCGAGCTTATGTATTCGAGCCCTCGAGGCCCCTGGCTTGTAATATAAAGCTTGTATTATTTTAATTTGTGTCTAGAGTTGTGTTGTGATATCTTCCCGTGAGTCCTTGATCTTGATCGTACACATTTGTGTGTATGATTAGTGTACGATTGAATCGAGGGCGTCACAAGTTCGTACTCTTCGGCCGCAAGGACTTCGGTCCATCTATCCGCTAGCAAATCTTGATCAGCTCTAAGTTGTTGCTGGTTTTTCTTTAGGCTGTTCGCCGTGGCTAAAAGCCTGTGTTTGAAACGCTCTTGTTCGGCGGGGCCTGATGGTACGATGAATTCGTCGTCATCGAGGCTTGCCTCGTCTTCGGAGGGAGGCATATAGTTATCATCCTCAACCTCTCGTTCTGCCGCTCTCTCATGAGGGCTGGCTTCTCCATCTTCCTGCGCTGAATCTTGCTAGGTTGGGTGTTCTTCGGCGCTATCCGGGGTAGTATTATCTACCGTGCCGGAATCACCATTTTTTGCTTTGGCGGGATTTAGAGCGGCGCCGCTGACGCCGGCGCTTTGGCTGTTTCTTGGAGGTGTCATCCCCCGCTGCTCCATCGCCATCTCCATCTTTTGGAGTATCCACCATATATACGTCATATGATGAGGTGGCCGTCCAGCGCCCTACAGGTGCTGGTTCCTGTTCGTCTCCTACCTCGTCGTCCATACCGTCGAAGTCTTCGGAGCCGAAGTCAAGCATGTCGGTTAAATCGTCGACAGTGGCTACCAAGTGGGTGGTGGGAGGGCTTTGAATTTCTTCATCGTCCGTATCCCATCCTCGCTGACCGTAATTCGGCCAGGGCTCTCCTGATAAAGAGAGAGACTTGAGAGAATTCAGGATGTCGCCAAAAGGCGAGTGCTGAAAGATGTCCGCGGCGGTGAACTCCATTATCGGTGCCCAATCGGCTTCGACTGGCAGGGGCGCGGGGGGTTTGGAGTCCGGGGAGGAGTCCGAACCCTCGGGATCACGGGTCACGCGGAGTGCGGGGCTGGCGTTCGGCTCGATCGCCTTTGAGATCGCAGCCCCCAAGGTGACGTCCAGCCGCTCATCCTCAATTGGTGCAATAGGCTCCGAGTTAAGGGTCGGAACCGGTGCGTGTGCGGCCTCCAGGACACTGTTCGGAGGCAGAGCTAGATCATGCCCCTCGAGATAGTGCGGCGCGCTTGGCTGTGGCTCGAACCCGTCGAAGATCAAGTCTCCACGGATATCAGCCGTGTAGTCTAAGCCTCCAAACCTGACTTGATGGCCAGGGGCGTAGCTTTCGATCTGCTCCAGACGACCAAGCGAATTGGCCCGCAGAGCGAAGCCGCCGAAGACGAAGATCTGTCCGGGGAGAAAAGTCTCACCCTGGACCTCATCGTTGTTGATGATCAGAGGAGCCATCGGGCCTAAAGGCGACGACACAGAGGAACTCTCAATGAAAGCACCAATGTCGGTGTCAAAACCGGCGGATCTCAGGTAGGGGGTCCCGAACTGTGCGTCAAGGTCGGATGGTAACAGGAGACAAGGGACACGAATTTTACCCAAGATCGGGCACTCTCGATGGAGGTAAAACCCTACTCCTGCTTGATTAATATTGATGATATGGGTAGTACAAGAGTAGATCTACCACGAGATCAAGGAGGCTAAACCCTAGAGCTAGGCTATGGTATGATTGTGTATGATGATTGTTCGTCCTACGGACTACAACCCTCTGGTTTATATAGACACCGGATAGGGTTAGGGTTACACAGAGTCGGTTACAATGGTAGGAGATCTTGAGTATCCGCATCGCCTAGCTTGCCTTCCACGCCAAGGAAAGTCCCATCCGGACACGGGACGAAGTCTTCAATCTTGTATCTTCATAGTCCTGGAGTCCGGTGAAGGTAAGTCTGGATACCCGAACACCCCCTAATCCAGGACTCCCTCAGCAGTCCTCCCCAAGCTCGAGGCCAAGCTCCCACTCAGATGGTCCCAATGCCCCATCGCGTTCAATTCAGCAGATCAGCTCAAGTGTGGAGCTACCGCTGGCGCCGTCCCAATGCTTTGTTCACCAGTCATCAGCAACGTGCAAGTTACCAAGACTCTCATCGACGGCGGTGCAGGGCTTAATGTCCTGTCCGTCGACACGTTCGACAACCTCCAGGTGCCATATGACCAGATTCAGCCTACCAAGCCTTTCTCAGGAGTGACCGACGGCTTCACCACACCGATAGGGCAGGTCCGCCTCCCTGTCACCTTCGGAGAATGGAAGAACTACCGCACTGAGCTCATCGACTTCGACTTTGCGCACATCCGCCTGGCGTACAATGCCATCCTCGGGTATCCAGCCCTGGCCAAGTTCATGGCGGTGACTCATCACGGCTACAATGTCCTCAAGATGCCAGGAAGCGACGGAATCATCATGGTCCCGTGCGAGGAAAGAGACGCGGTGTGCTCCCTCGAGCGTGCCTTCCAAGCCGCTGCAATCGACGACCCCGACGACAAGGGCGAGGGCCCTCCTGAGGCCACCCCCAAGAAGAAGAAGCAGCAGCATTGCACGGGGTCTCAGGCAAGCGGCGCCTCGTCAGGATCAGTGCCCGTGCCATGAGCGCCTCCCTCCATCGCATAGGAAGGCGCGCCCAGTGCCCTATTCGGGAAGGGCTTGAGGGCTCTCTTCTGGAGGGCCTCAGACTTTGTCAACATCACGAGGAGAACACTGGGCGAGGAGCGCCCATCGCTCAGGAGTTTATCACCAAGACCATCCAGGAACTGCAAGACGCAAGGGCCATGCGCTGCGACCACCGCTCACGAGGCACAACTCCCCATCCTGGCGAGGATGTCGGGCTGCGCGTCTGCATCGACGTTCCAGGGCTCAACAGGGCCGCATCTCAGGAGCTCTTCTAGCCTTCATGCGTGGGCCGCTGCAAGGATCCACCGCACAGCTACGTTCGCATGCCTTTCGGCCTGCCGAGCGTGTCGTTCGTCTACCAGTGCAACTTGCGGCGCACCCTGGCGGCTCAGGAGGCCAGGCACCGCGCCGTCCTGGCGGAGATGGAGACGGTCCTCAAGGAACCACCTGGACCCCCAGAGCCTCCCGAGGCTTAGGACCATGGTGGCTCATGAGGAGCGGCCGCTTCATGCGTACCTTCAGCTGCCCCAACACCACTTCATCAACAGAACCAGGTGATATTTTCCAAGTTTATCTAGCTGGGAGCGCCCCTCGGGTTGCGTCATTCCCAGGCCACGTGGGTCCGTCCCTGTGGCATGTATCCATTTTTATGTCTTTAGCTTACCTTGCTAGGGGCGCCCTTCGGGCTGCATCATCCCCAAGCAGCTCGGGCCAGACCTAGTGGCCTGTATCTTCTCTGCATTTACCTAAGCTAGTATGCTTTCCATGCTTAATCTACCTATGACTATTACCTGCTTGATCGCCTCCCGCCGTTCGAGCCACGCGCCGACCGTATTTCTTCAGGACCCGTTGCGTGGGTAAGTTAAGCAAGGCGTCTGTGCTCGGACCCGTCCCTGCAGCATCGATAAATCCAGCGGCTGAGCTCTGTCTGGCGAGCCGGACCCGTTCACGTCACCTCCTGGGGCCATTGGTGCTTGGCTTTCTCACGCGATAACCTTGGGAGATTCGTTCGGCGCAGGTTGTCTGACCACCTCGCAGGACTAACACGGCAAACAAGAGCCAAGACCAGGCGCAACCCGCCTTGAGGTAGGGCCTCGTGAGTCCCGCGCTGGCTCACGAGTGCCCAGATACACCTTGTCTAGCCCTGTCGTGCAAGCCACGTGTCAGGGCGGGGTTGTACACGCTCTAGGGGCTCTCCGCAGAGGGAGCCCCCCACCCACGCACAAGTGGAAGCACCATGCTCCGCGCTGGCCGTCAAAACTGCCGAGGAGCGGCTATGCCCGTGCACAAGCAGAAGCACTATGCTCTGCGCTGGTGATAAACAACTGAGGGCGGCCTCATGGCCGTACCAACCTCAGGGAGCCCTAGAGCTCAGTGTCCGACCTCACCGCAACGCCTCCCCTCGGGAGAGCCGCGCGAGGGGGCTGGGCACGGGGGCTGCGCTCGGGTCACGCCTAAGCATACACCACCCAACCAGGTCTCCCGGACCTGGTCATCGCGCGCCCCTCCCGAGCCAGGCCTCGGCGAGGACAAAGGTATGGAGATTGTTTGCACATCAAGGGGGACTCCTGAGCAATTCGACTCAGGAGCCTAACTGGTCACGTAGCCCCTCACTCCTTGGTCCGTCCTGGTCTCCGGTCGGCCCAACGGCGGTTGAGGTATGCGCGGGGCCAGGCTCTGCCGACGTAGAACATTAACCTATCCCCGCCTATTCTTCCTATAAGCTGTTTGCGCATCAAGGGGGACTCCTGAGCATCGCGACTCAGGAGCCTAACTGGTCACGTAGCCCCTCACTCCTTGGTTCGTCCTGGTCTCCGGTCGGCCCAACGATGGTTGAGGTATGCGCGCGGCCGGGCTCTGCCGACGCAGAACACAAAGCAAATAGGAAGAAAATCGCAAAATCCCAAAGCAAATATTACAAGACATATTGTTCTCACAATATCAAAAGAAAGTTTAATGCCTCCACGAGGCCCGATGCATGCTGCAGGAACGAAACAGGAAAGCAGCCGCAAGTCACCCCCGGACACCGCCATCGCCCGCAGAAGGTGCTCCTCCCTTGGTAGTGTCGCCTTCACCAGCACCGCCAGCCGCAGGGTCAGTGGCATCGCCGGTCGAGGGCACGAGGATGAAGCCGCGGAACTTCTTCAGCAGGGCCTCCACCTGACCTTTCACGGCTGCGGCGGCAGCCGCACAATGTTCATCAGCTATAGGCTCCAGCAGCTCGTCGAGACAAGCGTGGGGGTCGCGAAGGTACAGATGGCTGAAGACACGCGTCCGCGCAGCTGAAGAGAGGACACAGGCCTCCGCCTCAGCCATGGGACCGATGCCCTCCACGACTTCCTCGAGCGCCTTCACCAAGTGGGGAAGCAGCTGAGCAGGGCCATCCTCGTCGATGGTCAGCGGCCTCTCCAAGCCCTTCTCATATAGTGAGTTCAGCGCCACGCTGGACCTCTTCTCAAGAAGCGAGAAGGCCACACTGTCTTCGGCCAGGACCTTCGCCTTGGCGTCGAGATCGGCCTCCCTCGGCTTCGCCATCAGCTCCATCTCCTCCAGCCGGTCACGCTCTGCGGCCTGCGCCCTCGCCAACTCCCCCAGCTTGACGTCGCGGTCCCCGACAGCGTCCTCCCGGGCCTTCATCTCCTCCTCCTTCGCCTGGCGGCCACGGGTTTCTTCGGCGTGCTGGTCACGCAGACTCTTCAACTCGTCCTCCAGCACTCGGCAGCGGCTGCGAGCGGCCTTGGCGTCCTTCAGCACCGCCTCATGATCGGCCGCGGCTTGTGTGGTGGCCCGCTTCTCCTCCTCGGAGGCCGTCGTGGCCTGGTTTAGTGTCGCTCGGATCGCCGCGTCAGAATGAAGCCAGCCGAAGGCCAGCTCTAGGCGCCCGGCCACCAAGCGCGGGTCCGCGCCCAGGAGATCTTCCTGCAGCTGGGCCATCTTCGAAAGGACGCGCTCCAAGGCGGCATAGGAAGCATAAGAGCCTGGAGCCAGAGGCGCGGCAGCAGGAGGAGGAGGCGACGTCGTTACCAAAGCCTAGGTGATCAAGGGCTCGAGGGCCTTTGGGACCTCATCAGCCGAGCCAGGCACCGGCGCTTCCGGAGCCAGCGGGGCCACGGGGGCTGACTCCTCCTGACGATGCTCCCCTTGGACTCGCGAGGGCGACCGGGCCGGGGAGGTGCGAGTGTTGTCGCCTCCTTTCTCTGCAGAAGGGGGCACGACCGCTGCGTCCTCCTTCCTTTTCTTTGCTGAAGGCATCGGCCTGACCAACCCAAGGTGAACGTCAGAAAATAGAAAGCACTGGCGGGAATGAGATGAAGCTTGAAGCACTTAATGGTCCACTGCGACATAGTCCACCTTCCGCTTGGGGAGCCTGAAACCTGAAAGCTTCGGAGCCTGAGAAGTGGGCGCACTGGCTCCGGGAGCAGAAGACAGCGTAGCAGAAGGGCTGGAGGCAGCTCCAGGCGGCGTCAAGGCGGGGTGGCGTCTCGAGAGACCAGCGACGATCTGCCCCTTGTCGGGATAAGGGGCAGGCCCCCGTCCTCCTAGCGGGCGTCGATCTTGGCGTCGTCTGGCAGGGCACGAAGGAGGTCGGCCTTGCTCAAGGTAGAAGTTTCCCCCATTTCCTCGGGGGTCGCCTCCGAGTCCACCTCCTCTTCTTCCTCCCCACGGGACTCATCAGAAGACTGCTCCACCAGCTTCGGCGCTGCAAGGCCTCCAGGGGGCATGGGCGGCACCAGCCCACGCCCGTCAAAGGTCGGCCAGGAGGCCACGATCGGCTCCCAGTCCTTCCGGTGGAACAAGGGAACAAAGGCGCTCGGCGGGTACTCCTGGTTGTCCCCAACCAAGAGGCGCAGGACAACAGCCAGCTCATCGCCGGGCAGGGCCTCCGGCCTCAAGCGAATCTTGTCTTCTTCATCTCCAAGCTTCCACAAAGGGCGCCTGCGCGCCTGAAGTGGAGCAACGCATAGCGTCAAGAATTCCCTCAGGAGCATAGCCCCGGTCACTTTGGCCGCCTTCGCGTTGCCTGGTTTCAAGTTAGTCTTCATCTGCTCCAACACCGACAACACCCGCTCGTCAGTGAGCTCTACACGAGGCCACCCCTTGTTGGACTGGGGCGCCTCCATCGGCAATGCCAAGTGCGGGTGGACGCCCTTGGCATGCATCATGACCCATTTGGCCCAGATGTTGTCGGCTCTCTTCCCGGTGTTCGAGATCGAGTTGGCCTTGCCGGCTGCGACGAAATTGACGCACCCGGAGACGTGGCCCTTGTCGGATCACGGGTTCCAGCAGACCCTTAAGGTTCGAACTCTGGGGTGCGTGCGGAGATTATGCCCTCTACCTCTCCGTATCGCAAGGATCTAAACAATCGGACGAACATCACAAGAGACACAGGGTTTATACTAGTTCGGGCCACCATTGTGGTGTAATACCCTACTCTAGTTTGTGGTGGATGGATTGCCTCTTGGGCTGATGAGGATGAACAGTACAAGGAAGAACAGCCTCGCGAGGGTCTGTTCTTGGCTAGGGGATGAACTGATGGGCGAGTTCGATCGCCTTTCTCTCTAAGTGTGTTGCTAGCTCTGTTTGTGGATGCTACGTTCTAGCTGGTCTCTCCCCCTCTCCTCTGGGGGTGGCTAGTCCTATTTATAGGCAAAGGCCCTGGGCCTCTTCCCAAATATTTGAGCGGGAAGGGCGCCAACAATTGGCCTATTCGAAGGGGAACATCTAGTACACTTATCCTGACTAAAGTTGGTCTTCGCCTGCCAAAGGCCCTGTGGTGACGCTGTTCTGGGCTCCATGGTGACCTCCTTCCCACCGTTGGACTGGTCTTGGTCTTGTTGCATCGAAATGGGTGCCTTTGCTTGATCCTCTCGCCTGCGCTTGCCCCCTTTGCACCAAAGAGGAAAGGGGAACGCTGCGCGGGCTGGCGCCCGCTTGGCACCCTTGGTCGTCATGGCTTGCATCATGGGCACCTCGCGAGGTACCCTGCCTTGATCTCTCCGCCTTCTCGTGAGCCATCCTAAGGAGGCCACGCCTGAGGAAGCACCGTGTCGTCCGCCTCGCGAGGCTTGGCCCCTCACGAGGGTCTTGGGTCTTGTGTTGGTGAAGATGGGCCGCGCTGGGCCCCCATTCGTGCCACGCCGCAGGCCGCAGGCAGGCAAGTCTGGGGACCCCCGTTCCCAGAACGCCGACAGTAGCCCCCGGGCCCAAGGTGCGCATGGACTTGGCCGTGCCGAGAGGCGAAAGGGCAAGGGCGAAGCGTCGCGGGCCCTAATAGCCTGCGGCCTTGGGCGCCACGTGGCGGTTTGACAGGACGTGGGCGTCTCTGCTTCCCCATGACGCCTTGGCAACTGCGTGACTTGACTAGTCCCTGAATGCATAGATACGGGTCATTATTACCTACGATCGTGGTGCTCGACGGTTGGCCTCTTCCGGCTATAAGTGTGAGGCCGCATAAGCTCCGCCAGTCCACCCCTTACCGCTTCTCTTCTTCTTCCTCTCCTTTGGCGCCCGCAGCTCGCATGGCTCCGAAGAGGTTCTCGGCCGCGGAGAAGGGAAAGGCCAGTCGGGCGGGGCCCGACTCCCCTCCGGCCAAGCGCGGCCGGGGTCGTCCCCGCAAGCATCCCGCGGTCCCCGCTGTGGCTCCCCGTGGGCACAGGGACGGTTCTCTGCACGGTGGTGAGCGCTCGGCTGCCAAGGGGAGGCAGGCTATGGCTGCGCGGCCCCCCAGGCCGCGCTTTCGCTCGGTGGAGGTGCTGCCGGAGTTCGTCGTGTGGTCGGCGGACCCGACCAACACCTAGCTCCAGCTCCCCCGCTTCTTCATCAGCGAGCTGTCGGCCAGCGCCCGGTGCGGCTTCTGGCTTCAGACTGACGGTTGCTGCAGTAGGGCCTCCTGGGTGTCGCTCGAAGTCTCTCCTTCTGGGAATGGGGCCCTGACCCGCGGCTGGCAAACGTTTGCCCGCGCGCGCGGCCTGGGCCAGCGGTGCACCCTGCACTTCAAGTTCGATGACGATGGCACCCTCTACGTGAGGGTGTTTGGGGAACATGGTCGCCGCGCAGGATGCTGCCCCGAGGGCGATGACCGTGGCCAGGGGCCTCGCTCCGACGACGATGGAGGAGACAGCGTCCGCTTCGATGGCGGCGCCCGATGCTCCCCAAGCTCCACCAACTCTTCTTCGGCGGCTCCTCCAGCGGTGGCCGCAGCCAGCTCCCTCGCTGTCGCGCTTGCTTGGGGTGTGGCTGTTCATCCGCCCGTCGCCGCGCCCCGGTGAAGCGCGAGAGGGAGTCTGCCTGAGCTTCGGGGGCATCCCGCGTCGCCTCTGCAGGCCGATGTGAGGCGGGCCGCGCCGGGCTCGCCCTCTTCTTTTCCTTTTGCTCCCTGTGTAAGACAAAACAGTTGCATGGAGCCCCGTGGGGGCGTGTGGAGAATCATTGCCGTTGTAGCCATTACCTTGACTTTGTTGTTGCGCCTCTCAACTATTTCCCCTCGCGTAGGTAGTTTGCGGCCCCAGCTGGGGGGCGACCGACCCAGGCCCTGTGTGCGTGTTGCGGTGCCCGAGGGACACGGACTAGAGGGGTGCTCCTGTAGAGAGCCCGTGCCGTGAAACCTTCAAGCGGTTAGAGCTGAAACGCTCGCGAGGGCATTCGAGTTCCGTCCCTCGTGAGGCCTTTCATGAGAAAAATCAAAACGAGGAGCGAAAATCGACGAACCACAAATCAACAACGGCGATAGTTTTGATAAGACTTCAGATGCAAGTAAACACGTCAAATGCGGAAAGCAAATGAAAAAGCCGCGTCCGGCACCTAATCTAGTCTTCGACGTCTTCTCACCAGCGCAGAGCTAAGTGCTGCCACTGGGCGTGGAAGGGAGCCCCAGGGCCTGAGGCCGGCGCTCCTGAGACTCCGGGGCGTGTACAGCCCCACTCATTATTACGTGAGAGTGTCACGGGGCGGCGAGCTTCAGAGGCATTGGCCTTCTTCACAGGCTCCGGGCCTTTTTCAAAAAGAGATGAGCTTCACAGGCGTTCGCCTTCTTCACAGGCTCTGGGCCTTTTCCAAAAAGAGATGATCTTCACAGGCGTTCGCCTTCTTCACAGGCTCTGGGCCTTCTCCAAAAAGGGATGATCTTCACAGGCGTTCGCCTTCTTCACAGGCTCTGGGCCTTCTCCAAAAGGGATGATCTTCACAAGCGTTCGCCTTCTTCACAGGCTCTGGGCCTTCTCCAAAAGGGATGATCTTCACAAGCTCTGGGCCTTTTCCAAAAAGAGATGATCTTCACAGGCGTTCGCCTTCTTCACAGGCTCTGGGCCTTTTAGGGGTAGAACCTCCGGAGGTGCTGGATGTTCCACGCGTTCTGGATCGGCTCCCCCTCTTGAGTCTCCAAGCGCACGGAGCCCGGCCTGGAAACATGAACAACCTTGAACGGGCCCTCCCACATGGGAGAGAGCTTGTGCAGCCCCTCCCTGGAGAGGACCCGCCTGAGTACGAGGTCTCCTACCTCGAGGGTCCTGGGGCGGATGTTGCGGCAGTGATATCATCGTAAAGCGCCTGTTGGTACCTCGCCGCTCGCAGCGCGGCCTCTCGGCGGCGTTCCTCCCCCAGCACGAGGTCCATCCCCCGCAAGGCGTCCTGCTGCGCCTAGTCGAACGCCAGGACCCGTGCGGAGCGACGCCTGACCTCGTGAGGAAGGACTGCTTCGGCTCCATAGACCAGGAAGAACGGGGTCTCCCCGGTTGGTTTGGTCGCGGTGGTGCGGATGGACCACAGCACGTATTGGAGTTCGTCGTACCAGCCCCTGCCGCAGGCCTCCAGCTTCTTCTTGAACGTTCTGGTCTTGAGGCCCCTCAGGACCTCCGCGTTGGCTCGTTCGGCCTGCCCATTGCTTCGCGGGTGCGCCACCGAAGCGTAGCATATCTGCGTGCCAAGGTTAGCACAATATGTTTTGAAGAGATTACTGGTGAACTGCAAACCGTTGTCGGTGATGATGCGGTTTGGCACCCCGAACCGGCTCACGATACCCCTGATGAACTTGATCGCGGAGCCCGCGGGGATGGTACGGACAGCCTCCACCTCTGCCCACTTGGTGAACTTGTCAATGGCGACGTAGAGGTAACGGTAGCCCCCTGGCGCCCGAGGGAACGGGCCCAGGATATCCAATCCCCAAACTGCGAATGGCCACGAGAGGGGTATAGTTTGCAGGCCCCCGCTGGTTGATATATCTGCCTGGAATGGAACTGGCAGGCCTCACAAGCCTTCACCAATTCAATTGTGTCGTTGAGCGCGGTGGGCCAATAGAACCCACTACGGAATGCCTTGCCGACGAGGGTCCGTGATGATGAGTGGTGTCCGTAGTCTCCGCCGTGTATGTCTTCTAGTAGTTCCTTTCCTTGCTCCCTAGAGATGCAGCACAGAGATACATCGTTTGGTCGCTTCCGGTAAAGTTCTCCATCTCTGAAGCAGTATGCCGTGGCCTGCCGCGCCACACGTTCTGCATCCTCTTCCCTTTCCGGTAGGGCCCCTTGTGTTAGATAGCTCCGGAGTTCTGTGATCCAGCACTCCTCCTAAGGTTCCATCGTCAGGAGCAGGCGCGCTCTTGAGGTCGGCCCGCAGACCGGGGCTCCCGAGGCTGGTGGCTGGGGGAGCTCCTCTCGAGGCTGAGCCGTGTTTGATAACGTCGGCTGTGCTGAAGGTTTGAAGAGCCGCTCCTCGAAGACGCCGGGTTCCTGCGGCAACCGCCTGGATGCCCGTGTGGCTATATCTTCAGCTTCCTGATTGGTACCGCGGGGCACGTGCTTCAGCTCCAGCCCCCAGAACTGCTTTTCCATCCTGCGGACCTCCGCCAGGTAAGCCTCCATATGCTCGTCCTTCGGCTCGTACACCTTGTTGGAGAAATTGACTAGGAGCTGCGAGTCGCCCTTGACGGTGAGGCGCTTCACGCCCAGGGCCACTGCGGCCTTCAGCCCGGCTATCAGTCCCTCATATTCTGCTATGTTGTTGGAGACCTTTTCACCTTGCTGGAAACAGAGCTATACGGCATAATAGAGCTTATCCTGAGTGGGCGATATCAGCACCGCACCAGCCCCCGCGCCGTGTCTGGAAAACGCCCCATCGAAGTACATAACCCAGCCTTCCGGCGCCTCGCTTCCTGGGGAGAGGGACCGATCCTCGTCGTCCTTGAGGCCTGGTGCCTCCGCCCATTCCGCCATGAAATCCGCCAATGTTGCTCCCTTGATGACCCTGGTTGTGCTGAACTCAAGCTGAAACGCCCGCAGCTCTATATTCCACTCGGCGACCCTTCCTGCCGAGTTAGGGCTTCTGAGCACTCTCTCCAGGGGGTACGATGAGACGACCTTGATGGGGTGAGCCTGGAAGTAGTGACGCAGTTTGCGCGAGGCTACCAGTAACACGAGGAGGAGCTTCTGAGGCATTGGGTACCGTGCCCTCGCGTCCCTTAGCACTGTGCTAACAAAGTAGACCGGGTGCTCAACAAGGCTGAGAGCATCTTGGGTCGCGGTGCCCTCGGGAGGTAAGGGCACCTCATGTGACGACGTGGCCTCAGGAGGTGAACCGTCTGGGCATGTGGCCTCCCCTGTCTCCGGTGCGTTCTTCGGTGGCTGACCCTCTTCATTTGTGGTTGTGGCTTCCACGGGTTTTCCTTGTTCCCATTTTGTCTTGCCTCGGGTTGCCGCCACGGTCTTGACCTGGCGCCCCTCCCTAACTGCAACCAGGGCTACGCTGGCGGAGTAGGGAGTGGCGGCGAGGTAAAGCAACAAGGGCTCTTGAGGGCGCGGAGCCACCATGACTGGGGGACTGGTCAGGTACCTCTTGAGATCTTGAAACGCCTTATCTGCCTCTTCGGTCCATTCAAAGGGCCCCTTTTTCTTCATCAGCTGAAAGAAAGGCAGCGCTCGCTCCCCCAACTTGGAGATGAAGCGCCCTAGCGCGGTCACGCGCCCAGTGAGCATCTGCATTTCTCTGAGGGTCTTTGGCGGGCTCATGTCCTCGACCGCCTTGACCTTCTCCGGGTTAGCCTCGATGCCACGGTGGGACACGAGGAAGCCTAAGAGCTTGCCCGAGGGGACCCCGAACACACATTTCTCTGGGTTGAGTCGCAGGTTTACTGCGTCGAGGCTCACGAAGGTCTCCTCCAGGTCTTGTATCAGGGTCTTGGCCTCCCGAGATTTCACCACAATGTTATCAACGTAGGCTTCAACATTCTTCCCGAGTTGCGGGCCCAAGGTGATGTGCATCAGCCGCTGAAAGGTCGCCCCTGCGTTACGCAGTCCAAATGGCATGCATGTGTAGCAGTATACCCCGCACGGAGTCAAGAAGGCGGTCTTCTCAACGTCTTCTACCGCCATCTTGATCTGGTGATATCCGGAGAAGGCGTCCAAGAAGCACAGCAGGTCGCACTCGGCGGTGGAATCGACGATCTGGTCGATGCAGGGGAGCGGAAACGGATCTTTCGGGCATGCCTTGTTGAGATTGGTGAAGTCGACACACATGCGTTCCTTCCCCCCTTTCTTGGGCACAACGACAGGGTTGGCCAACCAATCCGGGTATCGAATCTCGCGGATGACCCCAGCGGCTTCTAACTTGCGGGTCTCTTGGACGATGAAGGCCTGCTTCTCCGCGGACTGCCGCCTGGCCTTCTGCTTCACGGGGCGCACATTTGGGCACACATTGAGGTGATGCTCGATGACGCTCCTGGGGATCCCTGCCAACTGATTGGGCTCCCAAGCAAACACCTTCTTATTTGCGTGCAGGAACCTGACCAAGGCCTCCTCCTCCTCAGGCTCAAGGTTGGCGCCTATGGTGAAAGTGGCACTGGAGGACCCGTCCTCGTCGACGGGTATCTGCTTGGTTTCTGCCTTGTCCTGGGTGAACAGCTGCTTCTTCTTGGTGGGCGCAGCCCCCTTGGGCTCAGGGGTCCCCGCGTCGGCGGGCTGTGCCGATGCCGCCATCTTGAACGTGAGCTTGAGTACTCGCAGGGCGTCCCCGGTGTCTCCGTCCACAGTGAGGGTACCGTTGCTCCCGGGCATCTTCATGAGGTTGTACGCCGGGTGCGTGGCGGCCATGAACTGAGCCAGTGCCGGGTAGCCGAGGACGGCGTTGTAAGGGAGGCTGATGGGGGTGATGTCGAAGTCGACCATCTCCGTGCGGAAGTTGTCGTAGGTGCCGAAAGTTACCGGGAGCCGGATCTGTCCCAAGGAGTCGGATGATCCGCCCCCGACGCCCGAGAAAGGTCGGCTGGGTTGCAGCCGCTCCCGAGGTATGCAGAGAAGGTTGAAGGTCTCGACCGAAAGCACACTGAGGCCCGCGCCGCCGTCGACAAGGGTTCTGGTGACGGCCACCTGGCAGATGGTGGGGGTGCACAACAGGGGGAGCGCGCCCGAGCCGGCCAAGTTAGCGGGGTGGTCCTCCGAGCTGAAGGTCAGACCGGCCTCGCGCACCGCCCGGCCCGGGGGAGCCCCCTGCCGTGCGGAAACGGCGTTGATCCGGCGGGCAAACAGCTTGACATGGCGGCTCGTGGGCGGCGCCTGCGAGCCGCCCAGGAGGGCTGCAATGACCGGGTGCGTCGGTGTAGCGGTGCGGTCGCTCTGTCGCGTAGGCGGATGCTGGGGTGGTGCTTGCCGCTCATTTCCCGCCGGGCCGGTGGCAGTGTTGACGGCGGACGACGGGGGACGGCGAGAACGCCCACCGGCGAGGGCCGCCGGCACGACGCGAGCTCGATGGGCGCTGCACATGGATGCAGATGCCGGAGGAGGACGGAGCGGTGGAAGGCAGATTCCGGCGCACCCCTACCTGGCGCGCCAAATGTCGGATCACGGGTTCCGGCAGACTCTTAAGATTCGAACTCTGCGGTGCGCGCGGAGATTATGCCCTCTACCTCTCCGTCTCGCAAGGATCTAAACTATCGGACGAACAGCACAAGAGACACAGGGTTTATACTAGTTCGGGCCACCATTGTGTTGTAATACCCTACTCTAGTTTGTGGTGGATGGATTGCCTCTTGGGCTGATGAGGATGAACAGTACAAGGAAGAACAGCCTCGCGAGGGTCTGTTCTTGGCTAGGGGATGAACAGATGGGGGAGTTCGATCGCCTTTCTCTCTAAGTGTGTTGCTAGCTCTGTTTGTGGATGCTACGTTCTAGCTGGTCTCTCCCCCTCTCCTCTGGGGGTGGCTAGTCCTATTTATAGGCAAAGGCCCTGGGCCTCTTCCCAAATATTTGAGCGGGAAGGGCGCCAACAATTGGCCAATTCGAAGGGGAACATCTAGTACACTTATCCTGACTAAAGTTGGTCTTCGCCTGCCAAAGGCCCTGTGGTGACGTCGTTCTGGGCTCCATGGTGACCTCCTTCCCACCGTTGGACTAGTCTTGGTCTTGTTGCACCGAAATGGGTGCCTTTGCTTGATCCTCTCCCCTGCGCTTGCCCCCTTTGCACCAAAGAGGAAAGGGGAACGCTGCGCGGGCTGGCGCCCGCTTGGCACCCTTGGTCGTCATGGCTTGTGTCATGGGCACCTCGCGAGGTACCCTGCCTTGATCTCTCCGCCTTCTCGTGAGCCATCCTGAGGAGGCCGCGCCTGAGGAAGCACCGTGTCGTCCTCCTCGCGAGGCTTGGCCCCTCGCGAGGGCCTTGGGTCTTGTGTTGGTGAAGATGGGCCGCGCTGGGCCCCCATTCGAGCCACGCCGCAGGCCGCAGGCAGGAAAGTCTGGGGACCCCCGTTCCTAGAACGCCGACAGCCCTCGCTGACGCGAAGGAATAAGAAGTGGCGCAGAATAGCCATCAACGGCATCACGCCCAGATACGCCTCACAATAGTAGGCCAAGATGGATAGGAAGAGGATGGAGTTGGGATGAAGATGCAGCACCTGCAACCCGTAGTGGTCGAGGACCTCATAGAAGAAGTCAGACAAAGGGGGAACCAACCCGGCGGTGATGTTGCTCGTGAAGAAGAGGAAGATGGTGCTTCCCTCAGGCTCCGGCACGTCGGAGGCAAGCCGGAGCTCCGTCTTCCCCCTCTCGTTGCTCTCCCCCGCCGTCAGCAAGCGTGTGGCGGCTAGGCTCTTCTCCGTGACGTTGGGCGCTTCAAGAGCTGGCTCGTACCAAGCCGGTGCCGAGGTGGCCTTAACCTTGCGCGACGCCATCGGTCGTAGATGCGGAGCTAGGTTGGAGCAGATCTGGAGGTTTTCGACAGCGAGGAGCGAGAAAGGGGATCTGGAGCAAGGCGAAGGGGAGCAATGAAGGCAAGCGCTGTCCGCACCAGCCTTTTGTCAAGCCGGGCAGTTGCCAAGGCAGCGTGGGGAAGCGGAGACGCCCATGTCCAATCAACCGCCACGCGTCGACCAAGGCCGCAAGCTTTTGGGGTCCGCGATGCTCCGTGCTTGGCCTTTGGCTTCGCCTCGAAGCCAAGCCCGAGCGCGCCTTGGGCCCGGGGGCTACTGTCGGCGTTCTGGGAACGGGGGTCCCTAGACTTGCCTGCCTGCGGCCCACGGCGTGGCTATGCTAGCAGGCCTGTATGGCCCATCTTCACCAACAAGGCATTCAAGACCCTCGCGAGGGGCTAAGCCTCGCGAGGCGGACCACACAAGACCACCTCAGGAGCGGCCTCACCAGGCAGGCTCGCAAGGGGCGGAGAGATCAAGGCAGGGCAAACCTCGCGTGGCTCTCGTGACGTGAGCCATGACGATCAAGATCAGGCTGGCGCCAGGCGGGCGCCAGCATGCGCAATGTCCTTGTTTCCTCTTTGGTGCTAAAGGGGCAAGCGCAGGCGCAGAGTACCGAGGCATCAAGCAAAGGTTTCCATATCGGTGCAACGAGACCAAGACCAGCAGGACGGCAAGACAGAGGTCACCATGGAGCCCAAGGCGGCGTCACCACCAGAGCCTTTTGCAGGCGAAGACCGCTTTTGTCAGGATAAGCTGTACTAGTTGTCCCCTTTCAAATTGGTCGTTGTTGGCTCCCTTCCCGCTCAATATTTGGGAAGAGGACTAGGGCCTATATAAGTAGAACTAGCCACCACAGTAGGGGGATCGATTCCACCTTCCATCCTCTCACCCACAAGCGCACCAAGCACAAGAACACCTCAACCTCAGGAGGTTGTTCTTCCCCTTGTACTGTTCATCATCAGCCCAAGAGGCAATCCACCACCACCACACTGGAGTAGGGTATTACACCACAACGGTGGCCCGAACCAGTATAAACCTCGTGTCTTTATGATTGTGAGTTCGTCGAGCTCGTTCTTGAGATCTTAGCTAGTTAGGACGCGGATCAGCAGGAGGGAGAGAACTTCGCGCGCTCCCCAGAGTTCGAACCTTAAGGGTTTTGCCGGAACCCGTGATCCGACACCTCCTTTTTACTAATCTTGATTCTATAATTTTTTAGATCAATATAATTGAGATTTGTATAGATAGCACACAGGAGCAAAACAAAGTGGTACAGTTAAGGGCATCCACAATGTGTAGCCAAATGTGAAAATAGCTTTTGGCATCGATGGGAACCATTGTGGACGGTGCTGCCAAAGCCAAAAAGATGGAACCGAAGCTCCCTGATTGATTGATTGAAGGAATAGAAAAATGCAACGTCTCTCCTCTTGCTCCCATGCTTGGACGCATGTACAGTATAGAGCACAGAGTCTACTCTGCTGTCCCTTCTATCACAAATCAAAAAGCATTGAGGCATCAAATCACAAAGCACGGAGGAAGCAACCATCATTTCACTCTTTGCTGACTCTGCTTCTCCATCGTCTTCTTCGAGAAACCACCTCACCGCACTAAGCTGGACGGACGACGCTATTGTGTACTAGTAGTACTAGTGCATTTGCGCGTCTTTGGTTCGACAGACTTCCTGGATGCAAATAAGGCGGTTGTCTCGGCTTGCAGGCGGCACTTGCGAACGACTTACCGTGGTCTCCCTCAACGGTGTTCTCCGTCGAATGCACTTCGCCAAACCACAACGTTCGAGATATCATCGATGTCACCGCAATGGGGAAGAAAGTCAAATAGTTACTACCTCCATTTTTTGTACACAAGGCCAGTATATCAAAATTACAATTAGCAAAAGGCCACTAACACTAATCGAGGGAAAATTGATGAGGTTTGCCTCGTAATAGCAACCAAGGACACTAATATACCCTTGCATGCATGCGGAAGTGAGAAGGTTGGTTTGCATGGCGCTGCATTAATCAAGCGATGAGGAGTGAGATGGTTAGCTCTTTGGGCTTTGGAGAAAAAATACGCATTAATTGACACGTCAAATGAGCATTTGTATCGACTAATCCCGCGAAGGAAAACCCCGCCTTTCTTTAATAACACTAGTACTCCTAGTACATACGTACTTATCCTGTTTGGGTCTAGGCCTTGCATTGCCATACTTCGCCACACATTTTTGCCAAGCTTGCCTAAAGTTTTCAAAATGAAAAGAAGGTACACTTGCGCACGGCTGTCGCGGTCGCACCGCACCCTCACACGGTCGCTCCACACCCTTACACAGTCGCTCCTGCACGCTGCAAACCCAACCAAGGGAATGCACCCCTCACTAACACGTGCTACCACATGTGAACAAACCAAACTCATCCATCCTACCGCTGACACATAATTTCCGCTCATACAGTATGTTTATCCAACCGCATGTTGGGAAGGATCCGTACGGCCCGTGCGGTGGTTTGTTGGGGAAGAAGAAGAGGTGAGGAAGAAGTGTTAGGACATGTAGGATATTCATCCAACCGCCTGAAATGGTAGACTGGCCCAAATGATGAAAGTCAGGCGACTTGCATAACAATATATGTTTTTACACAGCAAAAGATCCCTAAAAATAACAACATAAAGAAAAACTATCACTGCTCGCGGAATGAGACGATCTCATCGTCTTTGGCTGCGGGCGCGAACCAACTGTAGCTGCCGACGTGTGTCTCCGCACTGTGGTTGTCCTCGGCCTCCTGCTATTCGTTCACGCGAAGCATAGCCCGGTTCAAGTCGAGGACGTCCGGTTCTGCCTATAGGAGGGCCTCGATGGTAGCGGCATCCGCACACTCCGTGTTGAGTTGAGCCTCCGCCGCCCGATTCAAGTCCAGTACGCCCGGTTCCTCCTGCAGGAGGGCCTCGATGGCAGCGGCATCCGCGCACTCCGCGTCGAGTTGAGCCTCTGTCGCCCGGTTCAAGTCGAGGATGTCTGGTTCCACATGCAGGAGGCCCTCGATGGCAGCGGCATCCGCGCGCTCCGCCTCAAGTTGAGCCTCCGCCGGCCGGTTCACATCCACGACATCTAGTTTCGCCTGCAGGAGAGCCTTGATGGCAGCGGCATGCGCACGCTCCCCGTCGAGTTGAGCCTCTGACTCCCGGTCCTCCTTTAGTATCGCCAGGTTGAACCGTTGGTCCGCCTGCACCAAGGGGGACCCGGACGCCGGCACAAAGTCGACGTCTATTCGTCCCATACCCATCAGGGGCCTTCTGCGCCGCGACCTCCTCCATGAACATTGGATCGGCTTCCTCCTCCTCGTAGCTTGGCTCCAGAGAACTCGGGGATTGGCTCGCCACAAAGCGAGCTTGGGAACAGAAGTCTGTGGCGCCGACCACCGCTGCGAATTCTGTGCAGCGCTCCGACGTCAGCACCTTGTAGTACGTGATCTTGTGGCGCACCATGGCTTTTCGGCGAACTAGGGGACGCTTGATGAAGGCTAGGGGATCGAAAGGTGGGGGAATGGGCTGGAGAGGAGGTGTGGTTTTCGGACAGTGGCTGGCGTAGGCCGAGCAGCGAATGTTCTGGTGTGAATAGTGGTTCTGGTGACGACCGGCCAATCGATTTTGACTGTACATCGCCCTTGTCACGTTCACGTTGCACCCCGGCATGCTTGACCCTCCATGTCTCTCACCGAATGGAACACGCTTCGTCTTGCATTTTCGCTCACTTGTGGGACCTAGTTGAGAGCAAACCGACGTCCCTCCCCCTCCCCCGACCGCGTCATTTATACTACCACTCCCTCTGTTTTATGCGGAGTAAATAAAAACAGAGGGAGTATACTACGGATGAGGATCCCCTGACGTGTCTGAACCCATTGAGCAACTGACATGCGGGGCCTAGAAAGCGTGGGGTCTTCCAGTAAGTGAACCAAAGGGAGGGTAAGGCATGGATACCTATGTCAAAGGATCCACTTCCACTACTACTCCCTCCTTCCATCTACAGGGCCCAATGCGTTTTTCGAGGCTAATTTTGACGAAATGTTAGAGTAATAATATATGACATGCAACTTACACAAAGCATATGGTCAAATTTGTATGTAAAAGGAGCTTCCAATGATATGATTTTCACATTATACATCTCATGCACTATTAATCTTGTCAATAGTCAATGGCGGTTTTTAAAAACGCACTAGAGCATGGTTAATAATATAGCCAGCCGATGGCTATAAGGAACTGCCATGTCATCTATAGCCATCATCTATATGCACTCATACAGTAGTGTGGGCTATAAGGTTGGCTATTTACCGCAAAAAAATAAGGTTGGCTAGTACTTTTTTCCATCTCCTCTATATCTCTTTCTTCATATTTATTGTATTTAACTAGGAATGCGTATATAGCTAAGCTCTTGCATGAGAGCTCACTCCCCTTACTTTTTCACATCTCTCTCCTCCACATAGGCCCTATATAAATGGAAGGAGGGAGTACTATGAGCACTGCATACTCTACTACAGATGTTGTCATTACTCCACTATTACTATTGGACAGGGAGCTTAAAAAGTTACTATTGGGATGGCTATACGTGGCGAAATTCTATTAGGAAGAGCATGCACGAGAACAAGCACATTCACGCGGTTGAAAACAAATTGGAAATCATGTCTATTGAATACAAATCTAGGATTACGTACGAATCTAACAATATTGATTGGGCGTTGTTCAATGTTGATACTTTTTTCTGTAAGTTTGATCAAAGTAGAGATACTTTGACTACACATAAAACTTATATGTAAACTAGAAAGGATCAGAGGGAGTATATTGTACGTTCAAGAGCGAAACGAACATTGAATACCCTTTATATATTATTTGTGGATGCTATGATCATGGGTTCTTAATTTTGAATCCGCCTTAGGTATCACACATGCACCCACTCGTTCTCTCTCGATTTCATCTCGGGGTTCGGAGATCGATTGAAAGAGGACTAGGGTGGGTATAATACGTTCGTTTCGCTTATGAACGTACAATGTACTCCCTCTGATCCCCACAGACCCCCCCCCCCCCCCCCGCTGGTCATTTCTATCATAGAAACAGAGCAAACCTTTATCTCCTTGCACGACACACAATTGATCTATCAACATCAATCGATCTCGTCAAGATGTGTCGGGGCATGAACCGAATGGGATGTCAAAACTAAGACGGGAAGCGACACGTAGTGGAGGCAAAGTGAAACTTTAAACAAACCGTTTGTTTGTATGCATGTCAGACAAATTACAACATTGGAAATACAAGCATGGTCTAGGCCCACATGCGAATGATACTCAGCGGAATGTTCAAATGAGGCATGCGGGAGCGACACAATCATCGTCTCTTTACACGGTCGGTTTTAGTGTGCCGAGGGTGGCGTTATCAACACATGGCTCATCGAGGTTGCACGGGGCGCCGAAGTGCGCGCGCGCCGCGATGCGTCCGCGGAGTGGTGTAGCGCGGTCAACTGCATCCCCAAGACCTGAGACCTTGCCGGGTCATCTTGCTTTTTCAATGACATGTGGGGTTGCATGTGAGCAAAGGGCATCTCCAACGTTGCCACGACCGCATCTAACTACCCTGGCACACCAAAAACCCTCGTCACTTGCGCCGTCGCATGGTGCGTTCCCAGTCGGCGCCAGCTACCCGCATTCATGCCGTCCATCTGTATGTCATCGTTAAGAGGCTCGGTGCCTGAGGAACCAACTCCGGCGACTTAATGATGCACCCGGACGCTTGGCCTCACCGGAATGTGCTACTTAAAGCGGCAACGCCTAGCTAACCTCCACACCATAGCGCATCGTCCTGCTACCTGGCACCACATCCGCCATGACCATGAGCGCGAATGCTCTGCGGGAGAGCTTGTCTTCGGGGATGAAGCTCGAGGTCGCCACCCTCATCAAGTCGCCACTCGCGACGCAATAGCGACATAGTCGGACGCGGATGCGACCACACAAGCGGTAGCCACGCTGGTGGACGACAACGGGAGCACCGTCGTCCATGCGTCCTACTTGCCGTCGTCCAACATCCGGCACCGCCGAGGTCGGGGACTCCTCCGAGGATGAGTAGGGCATGGGAGGCGGCAGGGCATAGTGTGCCAACTGGCCAATCCGTTTCCCGTGTTCTACTCTTCCTCGCAGGAGACCGCACCTTCACTTCACGGGTCTTGAACCCCGCCCCTGTACATGGAGATCGCAGATGGAGGACGTCGGTCGCCGCCGTAGAATAGGTTTAGGGTCAGGTTTCTTTTATTTTTCTGTCTTATAAAAGTTTGAAATGTAATGAAAATCTGACGTGTTTGCATTAATCTTGGAAGGTGTATATGAACTTTCACAATAATATAGTAATATTGTAGGAGTACTAGCAAGATGCCCGTGCATTGCACGGAACATCAAGATCTTGTGGGAGAAACGGATGAACGAGGGAAGGCCTTATCTACAAATGTGGAGAGGAGTGCGGGTAAATTGTCATAGTTTCATTCCTATCCGTAAGATATAGATCGGCGACCTATGTTGCAGGATGGTAGGCACACCATCATCGCCAACTCTGCTTTTTATTGAACCGAGACAAAGCTAACATGCGAAGTAAATAAACACATAGTCTACATACACAATTTATCTTAGGCACTCCAATAGTACGTCCACTACACATTCACGCATTTCACATCTTTCTACATCTAGGGGAACCTACAAAAGGGTTAACGTAAATTGCCTCTCTCTCCTCCCTGATTTTCATGGTGGCGGGCCCCTCCCTCCCCCAATCTACAATCAACAGCTCACACGTTTCACATTACGTTAATTATGTAACTCGGATTATGTAGGTGTAGCACTACTTGTCCTAAAAAACCCAACCAAGCCAACCTCCCAGCATATCACGCGGAAAAAGACCCGGCCGTGCCGTTTTAGTCTTGATTACCAGATTACTAGTAGTAGTATCGATGCATCGCACGAAGCACCAAGTTTTCTTTTCTTTAGGGGGTGAAGCACCTAGTTTAAAAGGAAAAAAGGCGGTACACTCACATCACCCCTGTCACGGTCGCATTGCACCCCACACATGTTCGGTCCTGCACACGGCTCACGCAAACGGAACGCGCTTTGGCTTGCCTCTTCACTGACACGTGGGACTACACTTGGAGAAACCGACCATGCGCCAAACTCCCCCCGCCCACCGCGCGAAAATCCCTCCCCCCTGAGGGAGTCCTGGATCAGGGGGTGTTCGGATAGCCGGACAATACCTTCAGCCGGACTTTGGTGCTTTCATTGAGAGTTCCTCTGTGTCGTCACTTTTAGGCCTGATGGCTCCTTTGATCATCAACGACGATGCGGTCCAGGGTGAGACTTTTCTCCCCGGACAGATCTTCGTCTTCGGCGGCTTCGCACTGCGGGCCAATTCGTTTGGCTGCCTGGAGCAGATCGAAAGCTACGCCCCTGGCCATCACGTCAGGTTTGGAAGTTTGAACTACACGGCTGACATCCGCAGGGACTTGATCTTCGACGGATTCGGGCCACAGCCAAGCGCGCCGCACTGTCAAGATGGGCATGATCTAGCTCTGCCACCGAACAGTGTCCTGGAGGCCGCACGCGCGTCGTTTCCGACCCTTAATTCAGAACCTGCGGCACCGATCGAGGATGAGCGGTTGGACGCCACATCAGGGGTTGCGATCTCAAAGGCGATCGAGCCGAACAACAGCCCCGCACTCTGCACGACCCGTGACTCCGAGGATCCGGATTCCCCTCCGGACTCCGAACCCCCCGCGCCCCTGTCGATCGAATCCGACTGGGCGCCAATCATGGAGTTCACCGCCGCGGACATCTTTCAGCACTCGCCCTTCGGCGACATCCTGAACTCACTAAAGTCTCTCTCTTTACCGGGAGAGCCCTGGCCAGACTATGGTCAGCAAGGATGGGATACGGACGATGAAGAAATTCAAAGCCCACCCACCACCCACTTTGTAGCCACTGTCGACGATTTAACCGACATGCTCGACTTCGACTCCGAAGACATCGACGGTATGGACGACGATGCAGGAGACGAACATGAACCGGCACCTGTAGGGCGCTGGAAGGCCACCTCGTCATATGACGTATATATGGTGGATGCTCCAAAAGATGGAGAAGGCGATGGAAAAGCGGGGGACGATACTTCTAAGAAACATCCCAAACGCCGACGTCAGCGGCGCCGCTCTAAATCCCGCCAAAGCAAAAACGGTGATTCCGGCACCGGAGATAATACTACTCCCGGATAGCGCTGAAGAACACCCTCTCTAGCAAGATTCGGCACAGGAAGATGGAGAAGCCAGCCCTCATGAGAGGGCAGCAGACTGAGAGGTTGAGGACGATAACTATATGCCTCCCTCCGAAGACGAGGCAAGCCTCGACGGCGACGAATTCGTCATACCATCAGACCCCGCCGAACAAGAGCGTTTCAAATGCAGGCTCTTAGCCACGGCAAGCAGCCTCAAGAAAAAGCAACAACAGCTTAGAGTTGATCAAGATTTGCTAGCTGACAGATGGACTGAAGTCCTTGCGGCCGAAGAGTATGAGCTCAAACGCCCCTCCAAGCGTTACCCAAAGCGCAGGCTGCTACCCCGATTAGAGGAGGAAGCACCTAAATCACCAGCACATGATATGGCCGACCGGCCACCTCGTGGCCGCGACAGAGAGGCCTCTAAGCCCTCCACTCAAGCCATGCCCCGACGCCGCTCAAAACATAATAAGGCACGGGAAAACGCGCCAGACCTGCGAGATATACTTGAGGACAAGGCAAGGCAAACAAGATCGATCTACGGATCGCACGGGCGCCCCACGGCACGTGACGGTGATCGTCACTCCGTATACGATAAATCCGGCCGGGCCGAACACAATGGACAAAGCTCCTCTGAGCTGCACCGTGATATAGCCCAGTATAGAGGCGCCGCACACCCACTATGCTTCACAGATGAAGTAATGGATCATAAAATCCCCGAGGGCTTCAAACCCGTAAACATCGAATCATACGATGGCACAACAGATCCTGCGGTATGGATCGAGGATTATCTCCTTCATATCCACATGGCCCGTGGTGATGATCTACATGCCATCAAATACCTCCCACTCAAACTTAAGGGACTGGCCCGGCATTGGCTCAACAGCTTGCCAGCAGACTCAATCGGTTCTTGGGAGGACTTGGAAGCCGCATTCCTTGACAACTTCCAGGGCACTTATGTGCGACCATCGGACGCCGACGACCTAAGCCACATAGTCCAACAGTAAGAGGAATCGGCCAGGCAATTCTGGACACGGTTCCTAACAAAGAAAAATCAAATAGTCGACTGTCCAGACGCTGAGGCCCTAGCAGCCTTCAAGCATAATATCCGCGACGAGTGGCTTGCCCGGCACCTGGGACAGGAAAAGCCGAAATCTATGGCAGCCCTCACGACACTCATGACCCGCTTTTGCGCGGGAGAAGACAGCTGGCTAGCTCGCAGCAACAACTTAACCAAGAACCTTGGTAATTCGGATACCAAGGACAAAAGCGGAAGGTCGCGCCGGAACAAGCAAAAGCGTCGAGTTAACAGCGACAGCAACGAGGATACGGCAGGTAATGCCGTATTCGGAGGCTATAAATCCGGTCAGCGGAAAAAGCCATTCAAAAAGAATACTCAGGGCCCGTCCAGTTTGGACCGAATACTCGACCGCTCGTGCCAGATACATGGCACCCCCGAAAGGCCAGCAAATCACACCAACTGGGATTGTTGGGTGTTCAAGCAGGCAGGCAAGCTAAGAGCCGAAAATAAAGACAAGGGGCTTCATAGCGATGACGAGGAGGAGCCCAGGCCGCCGAACAGCAGTGGACAGAAGGGTTTTCCCCCACAAGTGCGGAAGGTGAACATGATATACGCAACCCACATTCCCAAGAGAGAGCCGAAGCGTGCGCTACGAGACGTATACGCGCTGGAGCCAGTCGCTCCAAAGTTCAACCCATAGTCCTCCTGCCCGATCACCTTTTGTCGGCATTCTGGGAACGGGGGTCCCCAGACTTGCCTGCCTGCGGCGTGGCTCAAAGGGGCCCCAGCACGGCCCATCTTCATCAACACAGACCCAAGACCCTCGCGAGGGGCCAAGCCTCGCGGGGCGGACGACACGAGCTTCCTCAGGCGCGGTCTCATCAGGCTGGCTCGCGAGGAGGCGGAGAGATCAAGGCGGGGTACCTCACGAGGTGCCCATGACGCAAGCCATGATGACCAAGGGCGTCAGGCGGGCGCCAGCCCGCGCAGTGTCCTCCCTTTCCTCTTTGGTGCAAAGGGAGCAAGCGCAGGCAAGAGGATCAAGCAAAGGCACCCAAATATGTGCAACGAGACCAAGACCAGCTTCGCGACAAGGAGGAAGTCGCTGTGGAGCCCAAGCCAGCGTCATCACCAGAGCCTTTGGCAGGCGAGGACCAACTTTAGTCAGGATAAGTGTACCAGATGTTCCCCTTCAAAATGGCCAATTGTTGGCGCCCTTCCCGCTCAATATTTGGGAAGAGGCCTAGGGCCTTTGCCTATAAACAGGACTAGCCACCCCCGGGGTAGAGGCAGCTAGGGATCGAGAAATCTAATCAGCTAGGATCCAGAGAGAAGGGCGACTGAACCCCTCTAGCAGTTCATCACCCCAGCCAAGAACAGACCCTCGCGAGGCTGTTCTTCCTTGTATTGTTCATCATCAGCCCAAGAGGCAATCCACCACACCACCACACTGGAGTAGGGTATTACACCACATCGGTGGCCCGAACCAGTATAAACTCTGTGTCTCTTCTGTTGTTCTTCTGGTAGCTTAGATCCTTAAGAGGCGGAGGGGTACAGGTAGGTAGGAAGCGTAATCTCCGCACGCACCCCAGAGTTCGAACCTCAAGGGTCTGCCGGAACCCGAAATACGACATTTGGCGCGCCAGGTAGGGGTGCGCCGGAATTCGTCTTCCACCGCCCGTTTCTCCTCCGACCATCGTGTCCTTGTCTGACGCCCGTCGGGCTCGCGCCGGGCGCCGGGCCGCCCTCGCTTCCCGCATCACCCAGACGGCTCCCGTCGGCGGGCGTCATCACCGTTCCCCGGCACCTGCCGTCAACACCGCCACCGGCCCGGCGGGGAACGAGCAGCAAGTGTCGTCTCAGCATCCGTCCGTGCGGCAAGATGGCCGCACCGCTACATCGACACCCCCGATCATCGCGGCCCTCCTGGGTGGCTCACAGGCGCCGCCTACAAGTCACCACGTCAAGCCGTTTGTCCGTCGGGTCAGCGCCGCTTCCGCGCGGCAGGGGGCTCTCTCGGACCGGGCGGTGCCCAAGGCCGGCCTGACCTTCAGCTCGGAGGACCACCCCTCCAACTCGGCCTGCTCGGGCGCGCTCCCCATGCTGTGCACCCCCACCATCTGCCAGGTGGCCGTCATCAGAACTCTCATCGATGGCGGTGTGGGCCTCAGCGTGCTCTCGGCCGAGGCCTTCAACCTCCTCCGCATACCCCTAGAACGACTGCAACCCAGCCGGCCCTTCTCGGGCGTTGGGGGCGGATCATCCAGCTCCTTGGGACAGATCCGGCTCCCAGTAACCTTTGGCACCTACGACAACTTCCGCACGGAGATGGTCGACTTCGACATCGCCCCCATCGGCCTCCCCTACAACGCCATCCTCTGCTACCCAGCGCTGGCCAGGTTCATGGCCACGACACACCCGGCGTACATCCTCATGAAGATGCCCGGGAGTAGCGGTGTCCTCACCGTGCACGGGGATACCGAAGACGCGCTGCGAGTGCTCAAGCTCGCCTTCAAGACGGCGACGTCAGCACAGCCCGCCGACTCGGAGGCCCCCGAGCCCAAGGGGGCTGCACCCGCCAAGAAGAAGCATCTTTTCACCCAAGACAAGGCAGAAACCAAGCAGATACCCGTCGATGAGGACGGATCTACCGGTGCCACTTTCACCATAGGCGCCAACCTTGAGCCCGAGCAGGAGGAAGCCCTGGTCAGGTTCCTGCGCGCAAACAAGAAGGTATTCGCTTGGGAGCCTGACCAATTGGCAGGGATCCCTAGGAGTGTAATCGAGCATCACCTCAACGTGTGCCCCAACGTGCGCCACGTGAAGCAGAAGGCAAGGCGGCAGTCCACAGAGAAGCAGGGCTTCATCGTCCAAGAGACCCGGAAACTAGAAGCCGCTGGGGTCATTCGCGAGGTCCGATACCCGAATTGGTTGGCCAACCCTGTCGTTGTGCCAAAGAAGGGAGGTACGGAGCGCATGTGTGTCGACTTCACCAACCTCAACAAGGCATGTCCGCAAGATCCATTCTCGCTCCCCCGCATCGATCAGATCGTCGATTCCACCGCGGAATGCGACCTGCTATGCTTCCTGGATGCCTTCTCTGGGTATCACCAGATCAAGATGGCGGTAGAAGACATCGCGAAGACAGCCTTCCTAACCCCGTGTGGGGTGTACTGCTACACATGCATGCCATTCGGGTTGCGAAACGCAGGGGCGACCTTTCAGCGGCTGATGCACATCACCTTGGGCCAGCAGCTCGGGAAGAATGTCGAGGCTTACGTCCATGACATTGTGGTGAAGTCTCGGGAGGCCAAGACCCTGATACAAGACTTGGAGGAAACCTTCGCGAGCCTCGACGCGGTGAACCTGCGGCTCAACCCAGATAAGTGTGTGTTCGGGGTCCCCTCAGGCAAGCTCTTGGGTTTCCTTGTGTCCCACTGAGGCATCGAGGCTAACCCGAAGAAGGTCAAGGCGGTCGAGGACATGAGCCCGCCAAAGACCCTCAGAGAAATGCAGAAGCTCACTGGACGCGTGACCGCGCTAGGGCGCTTCATCTCCAGGCTGGGGGAGCGAGCGCTGCCTTTCTTCCAGCTAATGAAGAAAAAGGGGCCCTTTGAATGGACTGAAGAGGCCGACAAGGCATTCCAAGATCTGAAGAGATACCTGACCAGCCCCCCGGTTTGTGGCCCGGCCTCAGGAGCGCGCCTGCTCCTGACGATGGAACCTCAGGAGGGGTGCTGGATCACGGAGCTCCGGATTTATTTAACACAGGGGATCCTGCCGGAGAAGGAGGAGGAAGTGGAGCGTGTGGCACGGCAGGCCACGACATACTGCATCAAGGATGGAGAGCTCTACCGGAAGCGACCAAACGACGTATCCCTGTGCTGCATCTCCAGGGAGCAAGGAAAGGAACTGCTGGAAGACATCCACGGCGGAGACTGTGGACACCATTCATCATCACGGACCCTCGTCAGCAAGGCATTTTGCAGTGGGTTTTATTGGCCCACCGCACTCAATGACGCCGTCGAACTGGTGAAGGCTTGTGAGGCCTGCCAGTTCCACATCAAGCAGATCCATCAGCCGGCGGGAGGCCTGCAGACTATACCCCTTTCGTGGCCATCCGCAGTCTGGGGGCTGGACATCCTGGGCCCGTTTCCTCGGGCGCCAGGGGGCTACCGCTACCTCTACGTCGCCGTGGACAAGTTCACCAAGTGGGCTGAAGTAGAGGCCGTCCGCACCATCCCCGCGGGTTCCGCGGTCAAGTTCATCAGGGGCATCGTGAGCCGGTTCGGGGTGCCAAACCGCATCATCACAGACAGTGGTTCGCATTTCACTAGTAACCTCTTCAAAACATACTGTGCTAACCTTGGGACGCAGATATGCTGCGCTTCGGTGGCACACCCCCGAAGCAACGTCCAGGCGGAGCGAGCCAACGCAGAGGTCCTAACAGGCCTCAAAACCAGGACGTTCAAGAAGAAGCTGGAGGCCTGCGGAAGAGGTTGGTACGACGAGCTTCCGTCCGTGTTGTGGTCCATCCGCACAACCGCGACCAAGCCGACGGGAGAGACCCCGTTCTTCCTGGTCTACGGAGCCGAGGCGGTCCTTCCTCACGAGGTCAGACGTCGCTCCGCACGGGTCCTGGCGTTCGACGAGGCGCAGCAGGACGCCATGCGGGGGATGGACCTCGTGCTGGGGGAGGAACGCCGCCGAGAAGCCGCACTGCGGGCGGCGAGGTACCAACAAGCACTGCGACGATATCACTGCCGCCACATCCGCCCCAGAACTCTCGAGGTAGGAGACCTCGTGCTCAGGCGGGTCCTCTCCAGGGAGTGACTGCACAAGCTCTCTCCCATGTGGAAGGGCCCGTTCAAGGTTGTTCATGTTTCCAGGGCTCCGCGCGCTTGGAGACTCAGGAGGGGGTGCCGATCCAGAACGCGTGGAACATCCAGCACCTCCGGAGGTTCTACCCCTAAAAAGGCCCAGAGCCTGTGAAGAAGGCGAACGCCTGTGAAGATTATCCTTTTTGGAAAAGGCCCAGAGCCTGTGAAGAAGGCGAACGCCTGTGAAGATTATCCTTTTTGGAAAAGGCCCAGAGCCTGTGAAGAAGGCGAATGCCTGTGAAGATTATCCTTTTTGGAAAAGGCCCAGAGCCTGTGAAGAAGGCGAACGCCTGTGAAGTTTATCCTTTTTGGAAAAGGCCCAGAGCCTGTGAAGAAGGCGAACGCTTGTGAAGATTATCCTTTTTGGAAAAGGCCCAGAGCCTATGAAGAAGGCGACTGCCTGTGAAGCTGTCGCGTTTTGGAAAAGGCCCAGAGCCTGTGAAGAGGGCAAATGCCCGTGAAGCTCGTTCCCCCAAAGAAAGGCCTGGAGCCTGTGAAGAAGGCCAACGCCTGTGAAGCTCGCCGCCCGTGACACTCTCACGTAATAATGAGTGGGGTTGTACACGCCCCGGAGTCTCAGGAGCGTCGGCCTCAGGCCCTGAGGCTCCCTCCCACGCCCAGTGGCAGCACTTAGCTCTGCGCTGGTGAGAAGACGTCGAAGACTAGATTAGGTGCCGGACGTGGCTTTTTCATTTGCTTTCCACAGTTGGCTTGTTCATTCGCATTCGAAGTTTTATTGGAGCTATTGCTGCCTTTGACTTATGGTTCTTCGACTTTTTCACTCTCCTGCCTCGATTTCTCTTATGCAAGGCCTCACGAGGGGAAGGGGGAGCCGAGCGCCCTCGCGAGTATTTCTGTCCTAGCCGTTCAAAGGTTTCGCGACCTAGGTCCATTGCAGGAGCACCCCTCCAGTCCGTGCCCCACGGGCACCGCGACATGAACACAGGGCCTAGGTCGGTCGCCCCACCCCCTCACGGCTGGGGTTGGAAACTATCTACACATGGGCACGAAGCCAGAAGGCACGATAGCAAAAGCCAAGCGATGATTAACAGCGATAACCCAAACACGCCCCCGCGGGGCCCCACGCTACTGTCTTTTTATGCAGGACAAAGGAAAAGAAAGAACAAATCGTGCGCAACCCGCCTCACACCGGCCTGCAGGGAAGACTCGAGCCGCCTCCAAGACTCAGGCAGACTCCCTCTCGCGCTTCACCGAAGCGCGACGGCGGGAAGACGCACCACCACCTCCCGGGAAGGTACGGCGGCATGGAGGCTGGCTGCGGCCACCGCTAGAAGAGTCGCCGCCTGAGGAAGAACCGGTGAAGCTTGGGGAACCCTGAGCACCGCCGATCACGCGAGCGCTGCCCTCTCCATCGTCGCTGGGGCTGGGTTCCCGCCCGCGGTCGTCGTCCTTAGGGAAGCACCCTGCGTGGCGACCATCTTCCCCGAACACCCTCACAAAGAGGGTGGCATCGCCGTCAAACTTGAAGTGCAGGGTGCACCAACGGCTCAGGCCCCGCGCGCGGGCAAACGTCTGCCAACCGCGGGCCAGGGCCACCCTCGCAGCTGCGGAGACCTCCAGTGAAGCCCATGAGGCCCGGCTGCAGCAGCCATCTGCTTGAAGCTAGAGGCCGCCCGGGGCACCGGCCAGGAGCTCGCCAAGGAGGAAGCGAGGAAGATGAAGCCGGGTGCTAGTCGGCTCCGCCGACCACACAATGAACTCCGGCAGCACCTCTGTCGCGCAAGAACGCGGCCTAGGGGGGCGCGCGACCGAGGCATGCCCCCCAGTCACCGCTGCCCGCCCGTCACCGAGCTGGAAATCGCCCCCACGGCCGTGAAGGGCTGTCATAGTGGCCGCGGTATGTTAGCGAGGGCGCCCCCGGCCGCGCTTGGGCGGAGGAGAGGCAGGCTCAACCTGGCGAGCCTTCCCTTTCTCCGCGGCTGAGAACTTCCTCGATGGCGCCATGAAGAAGAAACAGAAGCAAGGGGATGGACTGGAAGGGCGCGTGCCATTCTGTACTTATAGCCGGCGAAGGCCAACCATCGGCCTCCACGATCTCAGGTAATCATGACCCGTTTTGCATGCAGGGACTTGTCCAATCCGTGCAGATGCCGAGGCGTCGTGGGGAAGCGGAGACGCCCACGTCCAATCAACCGCCACGCGGTGCCCAAGGCCGCAGGTTGTTAGGGCCCGCGGCACTTCGCCCTTGCCCTTTCGCCTCCCTGCACAGCCAAGTCCGGGCGCGCCTTGGGCCCGGGGGCTACTGTCAGCGTTTTGGGAACGGGGGTCCCCAGACTTGTCTGCCTACGGCCTGCGGCGTGGCTCAAAGGGGGCCCAGCACGGCCCATTTTCATCAAGACATACCCAAGACCCACGCGAGGGGCCAAGCCTCGCGGGGCGGACGACACGGAGCTTCCTCAGGCGTGGCCTCATCAGGCTGGCTCGCGAGGAGGCGGAGATATCAAGGCGGGGTACCTCACGAGGTGCCCATGACGCAAGCCATGACGACCAAGGGCGCCAGCCCGCGCAGTGTCCTCCCTTTCCTCTTTGGTGCAAAGGGAGCAAGCGCGGGCGAGAGGATCAAGCAAAGGCACCCATTTCGGTGCAACGAGACCAAGACCAGCTACGCGACAAGGAGGAAGTCACTGTGGAGCCCAAGCCAGCGTCATCACCAGAGCCTTTGGCAGGCGAGGACCAACTTTAGTCAGGATAAGTGTACCAGATGTTCCCCTTCAAAATGGCCAATTGTTGGCGCCCTTCCCGCTCAATATTTGGGTAGAGGCCCAGGGCCTTTGCCTATAAACAGGACTAGCCACCCCCGGGGTAGAGGCAGCTAAAGATCGAGAAATCTAATCAGCTAGGATCCAGAGAGAAGGGCGACTGAACCCCTCTAGCAGTTCATCACCCCAGCCAAGAACAGACCCTCGTGAGGTTGTTCTTCCTTGTATTGTTCATCATCAGCCCAAGAGGCAATCCACCACACCACCACACTGGAGTAGGGTATTATACCACATCGGTGGCCCGAACCAGTATAAACTCTGTGTCTCTTGTGTTGTTCTTCTGGTAGCTTAGATCCTTACGAGGCGGAGGGGTACAGGTAGGTAGGAAGCGTAATCTCCGCGCGCACCCGAGAGTTCGAACCTCAAGGGTCTGCCGGAACCCGAAATCTGACACCTTTGATCGAAGGGACCATCCCACTAGCATCCGTCATGGCGGGTTTGCCGCATTGGTTCTTGACCCAATTATTGACGGATTTCATCTCACAAGAGTCCTCATGGACGGCGGTAGCAGCCTAAACCTGCTTTACCAGCATACAGTGCGGAAAATGGGCATCAATCCCTCGAGGATCAAGCCCACAAGAACGACCTTTAAAGGCGTTATACCAGGTGTAGAGGCCAACTGCACAGGCTCAGTAACACTTGAAGTGGTCTTCGGATCTCCGGACAACTTCCGAAGCAAAGAGTTAATCTTTGATATAGTCCCGTTTCGCAGTGGCTATCACGCCCTGCTCGGGTGAACCGCATTTGCAAATTTCAACGCGGTGCCGCACTAGGCATATCTCAAGCTCAAGATGCCAGGCCCTCGAGGAGTAATTACGGTCAATGGAAACACCGAGCGCTCCCTCCGAACAGAAGAGCACACGGCGGCCCTCGCAGCAGAAGTGCAAAGCAGCCTTTTTAGGCAATTCTCCAGTCCGGCCGCTAAAAAGCCGGACACTGTCAAGTGCGCCCGGAGTAACCTACAACAAGACCGCCTGGCACGTTCTGAGCAGGCGTAGCAATGCGGCCCCAACCCCAGCCCTCGCGACGCAGCAAAACCAATGCTTCGCGTACATAACTACGCTCTTGAAATACCATGGGCACAGGGGGAGGGGCACAATCACGGAGAGCCCAAAACACGGCCTAAACCGTACTAGGGGCTGCCGAATTCTTTTTAATCTTTTCTTACTTTCAGGACTCCATACTTCGGACGACCTATTCGGCAATTCAAATGCCGCACAAACGATGCAAGACCCAGGGAAGCACACAAGCCAGCCGCACTAAGGAACTCCCAGGTGGTCTCTGTTACGAGCAATATACCTATTTTGAATACAATTCCGCGGCCTGCCCCTGGCCAGGACATGTTAAATAGTCCAATACCTTTTGCTTATCGCACTATTTGTATCGTTCCGCTTTGATAGCAGCCTCTTTATAAACAATGCATAGCTTTTTGTCTATTTTTTTGCATTATCCTCTTTTTATATATATGTTCATTAATGACATGTGGCACCCGTACATTGTGGTACGGCAAATACGCCAGGGGCTTCAGTACCCCTTAATATGGTGTAAGAAGTCCGAACAGTTCATAAGTGCGACACCGCGAACTTATAGCACTATATGCATCGGCTCCGAATCATGATTTGGGTCAATAGTTGGGTTTGCCCGGCTCCTATGTTTTGGTGCCTTACGTTCCGCTATATCAGCTAAGGTAGCACTAGGAGAACCACTGCGATTGTGCCCCAGTTGAGCTGGGCTGAGCACCTCAGTGGAGAAAGCTAAAACTGACTGTCATGATGAGGCGAGAGACCGGTCGCTGTTCGAGAGGTTTTTCGAGTCCCTAAAGACTTATGCAGCTTCAAGCGAGGAGCCGGCTTTGTCCGGCCAAGGCGTGGATAGCGCCCCGAATTCGGTCTTCCGAACTAGGGGCTTCGCCGAAATTTAAAATTATAAAGTTCTATGGCTAAGTGAGAGTGTCAAGCATTATAGTCCGATTGCCTTGTTCGTTGTGCTGAGCGCCTCGCTCGAAGGACCCAAACATGGGGAAAAGAGCGCTCAGGTTTATCCCGAACACCCCAGCACTAGTGGCATGGGGGCGGAAGCCGATGACTGGCCATCTCTCAATTTTTTAATAAACGGCCGCACAGAAAATAATATTTTAAATTCAACAAGCATTGCTTAGCGCATATGAACAAGTTTTCAACGCACAGGATAAACACGAGCGAGTTCATTCAAAAAATACATCCTTGGTACATTCATCCGCCACAAGGCGGGCACCCGCAAGAACATCCATATAGCAGTTCTCGGGCTTGCGATGCTCCTTCCCCGGCGGCGGCCCGTCCCTCACAAGCTTCTCACCGTCCAGCTTACCCCAGTGCACCTTTGCACGGGCAAGGGCCCTACGGGCACCTTCAATGCAGACGGAGCGCTTGATGACCTCGAGCCTTGGACAGGCCTCCACCAGCCGCCGCACCAGTCTGAAGTAGCTCCCAGGCAGGGCCTCTCCAGGCCACAGCCGAACTATGAAGCCCTTCATGGCCTGTTCGGCCGCCTTGTGGAGCTCGACCAGCTGCTTCAGTTGGTCGCTCAAGGGCACAGGGTGTCTGGCCTCAGCATACTAAGACCAAAACACCTTCTCCATCGAGCTGCCCTCTTCAGATCAATAGAATGCGGCGGCATCGGATACGCTGCGGGGAAGATCTGCGAATGCCCCTGGAGAGCTCCGGATTCGGGTAAATAACAAGTAGTTTACTTTTATATTTCTGCTTTGCATAAAGAATGCCTTACCCGTCGCTATCTTTTTCATCTCCTCCAACTCTTGGAGGGCCTTCTGGGCTTCGGCCATGGCAGACTCGGCAGTCTTGACGGCCGCGGCGAGCTCGGACGCTCACATTTTAGAGTCAAGCTCCAAACTCTCATGTTTTTTCATGAGAGCCTGAAGCTCTTGTTGTGCCTCGCCGACCTGCGCCTCAAATTTCTCTCGCTCGGTGCGCTCGGTGGCCGCTCTCTTCTCGGCCTCGGACAGCGCCTGCTTGAGGGTCGCCACCTCAGTTGTGGCCCCTACAATAAGCAGTACAATCCTGTTATTTTTTGCAATCGCGTCTTTTTATAGGCACTTTCTCTGTATGGTATCTATTACCTTCTTTCTCCTCGAGCTGCCGCTTGGCAAGGCCGAGCTCTTGCTCGGTCCGCTCGAGGCCCTGTTTCAGGGCACCCACCTCCGCAGTCAGTGCGGCGGTGGCTAGCAGTGAAGCATGCATACGCATATTGACTCTTTTTTGTTAGACTCCTGCGAAATTTAATAGATCCTCTATTCGGCTTTTCTTTTCGAACGCCAAACAGAGCATCAGGGGCTACTGTCTATGCGGTAATATTTTTACATATTTTTACTTACCTCGAAGCCTGTTAGAAGGCTAGCGCAAGCTTCGGTCAGTCCGCTTTTGGCGGACTGAACCTTCTGGACCACCGTACTCATGATAGTACGGTGCTCCTCGTCGATGGAGGCGCCCTTAAGCACCTCCAGTAGATTCCCCGGCGCCTCCGGTTGGATGGAGGCCGCCGGCTCTTCCAGGACCACCTCCTCCTGCCCCGGAACTTGTCGCGACGCCACTTCGGCGTCGTCCACAGTGCGGGGGGAGACAGCGGGCGGAACTGAGTTCACGTCCGATGAATCCAGGGAGCCGCTCGACGACTCGTCGAGTCCGGCCCGGGGCGGGCTGCATAATTATGTTCGACATAAGGGAAAGTTGTGCAACAAAGGAACATCATGAGTTACTCTGGTATCCGAATACTTACGATTTCGCCGGACACTTGGCCCTGTCCGGCCACTCCTCGTCGTCCTCGTCGGCGTTGGGGGAGTAGTCCAGCGGAGGGGTCTTCCTCCTCTTGGACCCTTCGGCCTCCCCCGTTGGGGCGGCCTTCCTTTTCTTTCCTCCCCCCGTTGGAGGGGGAGAAGTTTCTTCTTCCTCCTCCTCGTTTTCACGGGAGGAGAGCGTCTCGGACTCGTCGGATGACGAGTCCGACACCACCATATGACGGGCACTCTTTCGAGTCCCCGTGGCCTTCTTCTTCTTGGCCTTCTTCTCCGGCACCACATAAGGCGCCGGAGCCAGCAGCTTCGCTAACCGAGCAGGGGCTGGGTCTTCGGGCAAGGGAGCCGGACAGTTAACCGGTCCGGACTTCGCCTGCCAAGCCTGTCAAAGGTGAGGGAGTTTAGATCCCGCATAGAGTCAAACTATGAAAAAACTTTACATCTTGTAAAAGGTGAAAATAGCTTACCTCGCTAGTGTGACACTGCGAGCTGTATCCGCGGTCCTCGGAAGCAGATGCGGAGCCTCGGCGCCTTTGGTTAGCACCTTCCAGACGTCTTCATGCGTCGTGTCAAAGAGCCTGTTAAGGGTTTGGTGCTGCGCCGGGTCGAACTCCCACAGATTAAAGTCCCGTTGTTGACACGGGAGGATCCGACGGACGAGCATAACCTGGACTATATTGACAAGCTTGATCGGCTTGTTCACCAGGGACTGGATGCATGTTTGCAGTCCGGTCACCTCTTTTTCATCACCCCATGACAGGCCTGTCTCTTACCAGGACATAAGCCGCGTGGGGGGTCCGGATCGGAACTCAGGGGCTGCGATCCATTTCGGATCGCGTGGCTCGGTGATGTAAAACCACCCGGATTGCCACCCCTTTAGGGTCTCCACGAAGGAGCCCTCGAGCCATAGGGCGTTGGCCATCTTGCCCGCCATGGCGCCTCCGCACTCCGCCTGGCTGTCGCGCACCACCTTGGGCTTGACGTTGAAGGTCTTGAGCCAGAGGCCGAAATGGGGGCGGATGCGGAGGAAAGCCTCGCACACGACGATAAACGCTGAGATGTTGAGGACGAAGTTCGGGGCCAGATCGTGGAAATCCAGGCCGTAGTAGAACATGTGCCCCCGGACAAATGGGTGGAGTGGAAAACCCAGTCCGCGGAGGAAGTGGGGAAGGAAAACTACCCTCTCATGGGGCCTTGGGGTGGGGAGAAGCTGCCCCTCCTCGGGAAGCCGGTGCGCGATGTCTTTGGACAAGTATCCGGCCTTCCTCAGCTTTTTGACATGGCCCTCCGTGACGGAGGAGACCATCCACTTGCCTCCCGCTCCGGACATTGCTGGAGAAGGTTGAGGTGGGAAGTGCGGGCTTGGGCGCTGGTCCTCGGGTGCGCAGAAGATGAATAGGCAAAGGAGGAAGAAGGCGTAGGTAAAAAGGTGGATCCTTATCCCCTTATATGGGCGGATGCGGCTATGCGTCCCCACCAGCCTAGTAAAACTCGCTTGCCTCCCAAGCGCCGTGTTAAATGGTGCAGTAGGGTTACCGACGTCCGTATTGATGAGAATCCCGTAAATGGGGGACACGATCTCTACTTTGACAAGACGTGCCAAGGAAACCGCCTCGCAGAACGTGCTGAGGTGGAAAAGTAAAAACGATTCGAATAAAGGCTTGGCTGTAGTGTGATGTCACGCTATGGAATACGTCGGCAGATTAGATTTGTGTTAATATTATTCTCTCTATGGCAATATGTGGAAACTTATTTTGCAGAGTCAGACACTACTCTTGGTGTTTACAATCTTTTATGAAGAACTTGGAGGAGGAACCCGCCTTGCAATGCCGAAGACAATCTGCGCGCCGGACTCGTCGTCATTGAAGCCTGGTTCAGGGGCTACTGAGGGAGTCCTGGATTAGGGGGTGTTCGGATAGCCGGACAATACCTTCAGCCGGACTCCTGGACTATGAAGATACAAGATTGAAGACTTCATCCCGTGTCCGGAAGGGACTTTGCTTGGCGTGGAAGGCAAGCTTGGTGATGCGGATATTCAAGATCTCCTACCATTGTAACCGACTCTGTGTAACCCTAACCCTATCCGGTGTCTATATAAATCGGAGGGTTTTAGTCCGTATGACAACTTCATCATACAACAATCATACCATAGGCTAGCTTCTAGGGTTTAGCCTCCTTGATCTCGTGGTAGATCTACTCTTGTACTACCCATATCATCAATATTAATCAAGCAAGAAGTAGGGTTTTACCTCCATCGAGAGGGCCCGAACCTGGGTAAAACTTCGTGTCCCTTGTCTCCGGTTACCATCCGGCCTAGACGCACAGTTTGGGACCCCTACCCGAGATCCGCCGGTTTTGACACCGACACCCCCCCCCCAAAATTCCCCCCAAATCCCAAATTCAACCGCCCTTCGGCCAACTAGCCAATAATATTCCCCAAACCCCTCTCCCCGCCCCCTCCACTCCATTCGTACCGCCAAAGCGGCCCTCCCCGCCGCGCTAATACGTCGGTGCCGTAGTTCATCGAGCGGACGCACGACGATCCTCTCGTTCCCATAGTATACTCTCGGAGACTGCCATCCTCTAGCCGCGCCGCCACCGCTGGCGATGTTCTTGTGGAGGCGCACGATGGTCAGCGCCGCCACCGCTGGCGACGTTCGTGTGGAGACGCACGACAGTCAACTTCTCCTATGGTACGCGCATTCTATACTGAGGCCCCATGCATGTCGGTGTAGCGCTGAATGTTAGCCGATAGACGCTGTTAATCTCACTATTTGACGAAGTAGTTTACAGTCAATATGCTCTACTTAAGAAGCTTCCTTGCCCTGTTCTGCACTCAATCTGCTTAGCTGAGATGGCATGCCAAGCCCGATTAGTTGCTAAAATATGCTGCCATATATGTATTGTGACGTAGATTGCCATGATCTAGTAGCCAATCTGTTAGGTGAAATAGTTGTACACCGTTTTATACTCGATCTTTGTTACTGCGATGGCCTTCGATCATTTGATGGTTGTGTGCTTGGCCTCATTGACTTCTGAAATAGCGTGCCATAATTTAGCACTCAAATCTGTTTGCTGAATTAACTTGACATATATCTTGTTACTTAGATCTGCTCGTCCAAATATCTTGCCATAGCTTTAGACATCGACCTAGGTATTTTTTTTCTGGACTTCGTAAAAAAGCATATATGCTTTTCTGTAATATGTAGTAGAAGTACTAATTTGTATGTCTAACAGATGGACAGGACTTGGATAACTTCTGCTCAAAGATTCTCCACTACATATGTCGTGGGGGTTGAAAACTTCATGAACTTTATTAGAGCTGAGTACGGTGGTCCGAAATCAGATGTGCTCTGCCTGTGTAGCAGTTGTATGAATTCAGTTACAAGACCCCAGTCAACTTTGCAAAATCATCTACACTTGTATGCGATGTCGGTCACATATAGGTGGGTTCATCATGGTGAAGCTATGAACGTCAATGTTACTGACTATGTGGAAGCAGCAGATCACCATCTTGATCTGCCTAATGCTCTAGTGGAAGAGAAGGAGGTGGTGGTGGTGGCGGAGCCAGTGAGTTTGACTAAGATTGAAACAATGCTACGAAATGCTCGTGCATTTCGTGAACTTTCACCTGCAGAAGAAAAATGGTGGGCCCGCATGTTGGAACAGTGCAACGTGGCTGTCACCCCAGAAAATAAGTTGTCAGTATTCTCATCTATGGTCACCTTTCTTCAGGTGAAGACATCTGAGCGGATGACCAACAAATCATTTGATGCAATGTTGGCTGCTTTCCGCAAATCTTCCCGGATGTGTCTGATCTGCCACACACCTACAGTAAAATGAAGGATTTCCTTTGTGCAGTTGGAATTGGATATGATATGATCCATGTTTGTAAGAATAATTGTGTTCTGTTTCGGAGGGATTATGCCAACTTAAGTGAATGCCCAAAATGCAGATCATCAAGATGGAAAGATGGCGATGCTGTGAAGAGGGTTCCTCATAATGTTCTGAGACATTTTCCAATTACACCAAGATTGCAGAGGTTGTTTCATGATGCTGAAACAAGAGAGGATGTACTGTGGCATTATAGGAACCAGGAGTATAGAGATCAGAATGTAATGAGCCATCCATCTCATGGTAGTGAGTGGCAAAGCTTCAATCAGAAACACAAAAAGTTTGTTGCTCACCCGAGAAACATTAGTCTTGGCTTAGCTTCAGATGGATTTAACCCATTTGGCCTCCAGAGCGCCACATATAGCATGTGGCCAGTGCTTGTTGTCCCTTACAACATGCCTCCAAATGTCTGCACCAAAGAATCAAACTACATGATGGCCTTGCTCATCCCAGGTCCAAAAAGTCCTGGAAAGGATTTTGATTTATTCACAGAGCCTCTTGTGGAGGAACTTCAACAACTATGGAGGGGTGTTCTCACTCGAGACCTATATAGCAGCCCACCAGCTGATTTCTTTCTGCGTGCTATTCTAATTTGGTGCATCCATGATTATCCGGCTTTGGGCACTATGTCAGGGCGAACGACACATGGTTACAAAGCATGTGTTCACTATGACAGGAATCCGCTGTCATACGCAATACTTAGCAAGATCTGTTACATTGGACACCGCCGTTTCCTTGCCAAGGACAAGCCACATCCTACAAAATACCGAAGACATGTGTTCAATGCAAAGCATGAAAACCGTGATGCGCCAAAGAGGCTCACCGCCGATGAGTTGCAAGTGGAATTAGAGAAGGTCAGGCATATTACGTACACCAGGAAACCATCCTGGTAATGGTAGCGGGAAAAGGAAGCGTGTCAGCGCAGAAGAGAGATTATTGTTTACCCGCAGGTCCACTTTGTGGGACTTGGAGTATTGGAAAGATTTGGATCTGCTGCATAATCCTGATGTGATGCACATCGAGAAACATATATGTGACAGCATTATCGGCACACTTCTTAATATTGAAGGCAAGACGAAAGATACCTTAAAATCTAGGATTGATTTGACACACCTGGGTATCAGAAGGGATTTGCAGGTGCAAAATGAAGGTAAACCACGGGATATGGCACCAGTTGTGTACGTCTTGGACAAGGTAAAAAGAAAAGAATTCTACGAGGTCCTGTCACGTGTGAGATTCCCACATGGATTTGCTTCTAACCCTGAAAGGAGAGTCAGTGCAGATGGAAACAAGGTACAAGGGTTGAAAACTCATGACTGCCACGTCCTACCTCAAAGGGTTTTACTTGTTATCCTTAGAGGATTGGGCAACCCTGACTTATACAGAGTAGTTGCAGAGTTGGGACAATTCTTCAGGGAACTCTGCAGTAGAAATATCAAGATAGAAGCTTGGGAGTATCTTAGAGACAAGATACCAACTATGCGACCTTGAGAAGATATATCCTCCAGCCTTCTTTGATGTGATGGTGCATTTGACTGTTCATCTACCTGATGAGGCACTACTTAGAGGTACAGTACAGTATGGCTGGATGTACCCTATTGAAAGGCGGCTAGGCACTTTCAAGGGCTATGTTAGGAATAGAGCTAGACCCGAGGGTTCCATTGCAGAGGCCTACATTGCTACAGAAGCATTGATATTCTGCTCAAAATACATTGAAACAGCTGATCAGCTTAGCAAAGAGGTGGGTGAAGACAATCCTGGGCTCAATGTTTTCGATTATTCTGTCGAGTTACAGGGAAGAGTCGACAAGAGGACAAACCTAAAGATTTGGAAAAAATGGTTTGGTATGTGTTGAATAACTATCCTGGGATACTACCTTATATCAAGTAAGTGCTAAGTACTACAGCTTATACATCGTAATCTATTAAACTTGCAGCACATTCTTATATATTTAGATGTTTGACGCGATCACTATGTTGTGCAGCATCTACAAAAAGGAGTTCTTGCCACAAAATCAAAGCAACGTTGACAAACTGGTTATGGCAGGATTTGCGAAATGGTTCAAGAGCCATGTAAGCTTTTGAATTTCACTGTTAGTGTTTTTAATATATTGAGTACATAAGATGATTAGCTTGTCTATTTTCTAAACATAGGTTAAGAAGATGCAGGAGGATGGGCAGGCAGTTGATGTGCCCTTTATGCACTAGCAGTGGGTCGTGATACTCAGGTAAGACATTATGAATCTTGCGTTGTTGGAGATGTGCGCTACAACACCCTTGCACGCGACGAAGGCAGGAAGACACAAAATAGTGCCATCATGAGCACGGATACATACGACGGAGTGACAACTGAAATGTATGCTAACATAACAGACATTGTTCAATTGCAGTATATCTCCAGTTTCGAGGATCATTGGTGTGTGGTCCTGTTGTGCTGTCGTTGGTATAACCTGTTTTCCAGGATCGCAAAACCCAAAGCTGATGTTTATTTCAAATCCATCAATGTCAAGGCGGCGTACCAGACCAGCGAGCCTTTTATTTTGGCAAATCAAGCAACACAGATATTTTTCTTCGAAGACACATTTGCATGTAGCGATGACCGGAGAGTATTGCAAAGGTCTAATGAAGTTGCACAACAAGATGATCCTTACACCGCTCCTGATGTACAAGATTCCACAGATGTTCCTAATGTCTTTGAGAACCATCACATCAATGACACTAGTGAAAAGATTGCCTGTCGTGCTGTGGAAATACAAGAGGTGATCAAGAAGAATCCAACGTTTGTAGTGACCCGACCTCAAACGGTCAAGTCTCCGTGCTTCAGTGTCATCCCTGGATCGGTAATACTGACAGACACAGTACTCAAAGGATTTATAACGGAGTAGCAATCACACACTTATTACATCGAATGTCTCAAAAGAGAACTTATTACAATAAATATGTCTTAAGGCCATCTAATACGATAACAACGGAACACTTGGAAGATAAAGTGAGTCCATCAACTCCAACGGCATAGCTGAGCTGCACGGCAATGACCTAACAAACCTTACTCCTCGTGTAAAAAGTCTGCAACATAATACGTTGCAGCCTGAAAATGGGTCAGCACATGGAATATGCTGGCAATATAACACAATAGAGCAAGTACAAAATAATGCTATCACTACATGCATATTTGGCTGGTGGAAAGCTCTAGGGTTATAGTTTTTGCGAAAAGCCAATTTTTCCCTACAACAAAGGAATAAGTTTTATTTTAACTATCATGGTAGTTGAAACATTATTGAGAAGGTTCCTCCAACTCAATTCCAATTAAAAGTAATTATCAACCCAACAATGTTAAATTAGAGTGACGAGATACTTAGGATAATCCAAGTACTAGATACTCAAGATGTCCATAACCGGGGACACGACTAACCATGATTAGATTGTACACTCTGCAGAGGTTTGCGCACTTTTCCCCACATGACTCGATCGCCTCCGTTGGATTTCTCGCACTACATGGTGTTTGAGAAATGGATGACCGAGACACAGTCTTTCAGAAACATTAACTCTTTCCGGGTAGACCATACCAACCTACATCCCTCTACCTGCTGATCCACCTCTTCAAGAGCTCATGCAACTTACTCAACTATGCTAGAGCCCATAATAGCATGTGGCTGCACACGGAAGTTTCTAGCATGAAAATATCTCAGTTCCCTTTGAGCCTGGGTGGCGGACCTTAGGATGATCACACGGGTACTCCGGGATATCCTAGGACCACACTGGATTCTCCAGGTGCTCGACAAGCAATCCACCCAGATGTGTATTATAGTTGCCACCTTAAGTTGTACCATTAATTAACAATCTCACATATGTCATGGATTCACTCACCCAAACCACGTCTATGAGCATAGCATAGCAATATAAGCAATACGTAGAAGTAACTCCCAAGGGTTTGAATATAACAGGGCAATAGGTTCTACCTCATCAACTACTTCCCAATACCCACAAGTTAATCATATCCTAATCATGCAGTGTTTGAGGATTGGAGCTAATGCATAAAAACTGGGTATGAAAAGAGTATGATCAATGTGTTACTTGCCTTGTTGACGATCTGCAAGACCTAGGGACTCGTAGTAGCACGCTACGCACTCCGGGAATTCTATCGCAAACAAACAATAGAATACATAAGAAATCAAGCAAAGAAGCATGGTTAAATCTCAAATAAGAAGATCTAACCAGAAATTTCAACTTAAGAACTCCGGTTTGCAAAAAGAATCAAATCAAACGGAGCAACGAAACTCAAACTGCGAAAGAAACAAGATTCGTTTACTAAACTGGACTGAAGTCAAATTTTATAGTACCAAAATCTTGTTCAAGTTGATTAAACAGAAAGAGGGTTTCGAGACGAAGATCTAGGCGCTTGAATCGCCTGATTCCGATAAACGAGCGAAAAGATAAACTGAAACGAAAATTGGATCAGAAATCACGACCGAAAAATAATCGCGGAAAATCCGAGAAAAAGAAAACTGACGAACAGGCTAACGAACGAGTGTTCGCTGTCTGCGGCTAAACGGTGAAAACCGTTCGTTAAAATGAATGTAAAAATGGGTGTTCGGTAAATAACTAAACCAAAAATAAACCGAACCAAATCTAATAAAAAACAAATCTAGGGTTTCGAAAAAAACCAAAACGGTTTTCTCACAAAAACCGAGGCGGCTACCTCGGGTCCGGCGAGGTCCAGCGCGGTGGCGGGCAGCGGCGCGGCGGGATTAGGGTTAGGGCGCGGGTGGCGGCGGTTGAGCTGGCTCGGGGCTCGGGGTCTCGGGCTTTAAAGGCCGGCCCAAGGAGTCCTGGCCGGTTACGGCCCGGAGTTGGTTCATTTTGTTATTTTATTTTGATAATTCCGACATGCAGAAAAAGAAAGAATTGAAATACTAAACAGACTCCAAAAATTCCGAAATAAATTTTCCCCGTCCTCTAAAAATAAGCCGGACAAGGTGAACATTTATTTGGGCCTAAAATGTAATTTTGAGAAATGCATATTTTCCTAATTCAAATAAAATAGCGATAAAATTTCCGAATAAAATCCAACATTTTATTTTAATATTTTTCCTCCAATATTTCAATTATTTTGGAGAAGTCACATTATCTCCTCTCATATATTTTAATATGAAATATATTCGGAGAGAAAAATAATTAAAACCAAAATCCTCGTTTCAATATTTGATAGAATTCAAATATGAAAACAGGGAAATCCCCAACTCTCTCCGAGGGTCCTTGAGTTGCTTAGGATTTCGAGGATCGTGAAACGAAATGCAGCAAAATATGATATGCAGGAATGATCTATGTATAACATTCCAAATTGAAAATTTGGGATGTTACAAATCTACCCCCCTTAAGATGAATCTTGCCCTCGAGATTCAGGTTGGCTAGAAAATAGGTGTGGGTGGTCTTTGCGAAGATCATCCTGTTGTTCCCAGGTGGCTTCATCCTCGGTATGGTGACTCTACTGAACTTTGCAAAACTTGATAACCTTGCTGCGGGTGACTCGGCTGGCAAATTCAAGAATCCTGACTGGCTTTTCCTCATAGGCCAGATCACTGTCCAACTGAATCGCCTCCAAGGGCACTGTATCTCCTAACGGTATATCGGCCATATCAGCATGACACTTCTTCAACTGTGAAACATGAAACACATCATGAACTCCTGACAGACCTTCAGGTAACTCCAACTTGTAGGCAACTTCTCCCATACGTTCCAAAATTCGATACGGTCCTACAAATCTCGGGACTAACTTTCCCTTGACTCCAAAACGTTTCACTCCTCGCAGAGGTGACACTCGCAGATATGCTCTATCTCCAATTTCATAGGTTACCTCCTTGCGTTTCAAATCTGCATAACTCTTCTGCCTGGACTGAGCTACCTTTAGTCTATCGCGAATCAATTTAACCTGCTCTTCAGACTCCTTGATCAAGTCTGGTCCAAACAACTGTCGATCTCCAACTTCATCCCACATCAACGGTGTTCTGCACCTTCGTCCGTACAGGGCTTCGAATGGTACCATCTTCAAACTGGCTTGATAGCTATTGTTGTATGAGAACTCCGCGTAGGGCAAATTGTCATCCCAACTAGATCCATAATCTATCGCACAAGCTCTCAACATATCCTCCAGAATCTGGTTGACTCTCTCGGTCTGTCCATCCGTCTGGGGGTGGAATGATGTACTGAACTTCAATCTCGTTCCCAAAGTCTGGTGTAGTTGATGCCAAAACTTTGAAGTAAACTGTGCTCCTCTATCTGATACGATGGTCCTCGAAACTCCATGCAGACATATGATCCTGGTCATATATATCCTGGCCAACTTCGCACTTGTATAGGTGGTTTTCACTAGGATATAAAGTGAGCCACTTTGGTTAATCGATCAACTACTACCCATATAGAATCATATCCTGATTTGGTCCTGGGCAATCCGGTGATAAAATCCATGCCAAGTTTATCCCACTTCCATTCGGGTATCGGCATAGGTTGTAACAATCCTGCTGGCTTTTGATGCTCAGCCTTCACTCTTTTACATACATCACATACGGCTACATACTCGGCAATATCCTTCTTCATACCAGTCCACCAGAAATGTTCCTTCAAATCCAAATACATCTTGGTGTTTCCGGGGTGTATCGAGTATGGTGAGTCATGAGCCTCCTGAAGTATTAACTTCCTGATCTCTGTGTTATTGGGCACATAAACATGGTCCTCAAACCATAAGGTGTCTTGATCATCCTCACGAAAACCTTTGGCCTTTCCTTTTCTCATTCTCTCTTTTATCTCGGCAATCTCTTTTTCATCCTTCTGAGCTTCTCGAATCTTTCCTAACAATGTAGACTGTACCTCCATTGTGGCAACAAAACCTCTAGGAACAATCTCCAATCGAAGTTCCCTGAGATCCTCTGCTAACTCCTTTGGCAATCCTGTGCTTATTAGAGTATTAGCATAACTCTTCCGACTCAAAGCGTCTGCTACGACATTGGCCTTGCCTGGATGATAGTGAAGCTTCATATCATAATACTTTATAAGCTCCAACCATCTCCTCTGCCTAAGGTTCAACTCCTTCTGTGTGAAAATGTATTTCAAACTCTTATGATCCGTGCACACATCAGAACGGTTTCCAATAAGGTAATTTCTCTAGCCAATTCCAAATCATGCGTGGCATAATTCAATTCGTGTGGTTTTAGTTGTCGTGAGACATGTGAAACAACTCTTCCATCCTGCATAAGCACACTTCCAAGTCCTAGGCGAGAGGCGTCGCAATACACTTGGAAAACCTTGCGTATATCCGGCAGGATCAGCACTGGGGTTGTAGTCAAATGTTTCTTTAACTCCTGAAAACTCGCCTCACATTCTTCCGTCCATTTAAATTTGGTATCCTTCTTCAGTAACTCCGTCATAGGTTTCGCAATCTGGGAAAAATTCTCAATGAATCTCCGGTAGTATCCTGCGAGTCCAAGAAAACTGCGGATCTTGCTAACTGAAGTGGGTGCCAACCATTCAGTGACTGACTGAACCTTGGTGGGATCTACTGCTATACCTTCTCCTGATATAACATGTCCAAGGAATCCGACTTCCTTCAACCAAAACTCACATTTGCTAAACTTGGCATACAACTGGTGTTCCCTGAGTTTCTCGAGAACTAAACGTAAATGCTCCTTGTGCTCCTCCTCATTCTTCGAGTATACCACTATATCATCAATGAACACCACAACAAACTTATCCAAATATTCCATGAACACCTTGTTCATCATGCTCATGAAGTAAGCAGGGGCCTTAGTCAGTCCAAATGACATGACCGTATATTCATACAACCCGTACCGTGTGGTGAATGTTGTCTTTGGTATATCCTTCTCTCGAATGTTCAGCTGGTGATATCCTGATCGCATATCGATCTTTGAAAACACCTTAGCTCCTTGTAGCTGGTCAAACAAATCATTGATCAGTGGCAGTGGGTATTTGTTCTTGATCGTCACCTCATTCAACACACGATAATCAACAACCATTCTTAGAGACTTATCCTTCTTCTCAACCAAAAGCATTGGGGCTCCCCATGGTGATGAACTCCGTCGAATGTAACCTTTCTCCAATAACTCCTCGATCTGCTTCTTAATCTCCTCCAGATCATTTGTGGGCATCCGGTATGGTCACTTTGATATAGGCCCGGTGCCTGGCAACAGTTCTATCAAAAACTCGATGTCTCGATCCGGTGGCATGCCTGGTAACTCCTATGGAAAAACATCCAGGTAATCCTTCACTGCACGCACTTCCTCCTGAACAACTCCCGTGAGGGTTTTTACTTGGCTCCTCCTAGGCGCATGCCTAGATACATACTTAATCCTTTTTCCCTCAGGGGTGGTGAGATAAATTGACTTAATTACTAGCACAGTAAATTCTTCCTCCGTACTTTGACATCTAGTCCATGCCTAATATCACATCCAATCCTTGTGACTCCAAAATTATTAGGTCTGACGGGAAAACATGGCTACCAATGGTTAAGCGTATCTGATCGCACCATCGGCTAGCCATATACTCTGCTCCAGGTGAACTCACTACTAGAGGGGTCCTAAGGGTTTGGGTTGGTAGTTTAAACTTATCCGCGAATCCCCTTGATATGTATGAATGCGATGCACCGGTGTCAAAAACAACAAGGGTGGTAAAAGAGTTAACCAAAAACTTACCGATAACCGTGTCTGGCTGCTCTTCAACCTCCTCCATGTTAACGTGGTTCACTTGTCCTTTGTTGAATGCATTGGGCTTCTTCCCAGTGCTCCCGTTACCGTTTCCATTCTTCACTTCAGGGCACTCCGTGGCATAGTGTCCAGTCTTCCCGCACTTGAAGCAAGTAATGTGACTTAGGTCTCTCTTGGTGGGTGTGGCCGGATTGGAGCGGTTCTGATTGTTGCTTGTTCCATTCCCAGTCCCATTCTTAGAACCATTGTTGTTATGTGAACTTCCTCCGGTGTGGTTATGACCTCCATGGTTATGAACTAGTCCTCCCGAGTTCGGGGTTAGGCGAGGTTTCTCCTGCGCTCCTGAGTTATACCTTCCTTGTCCATACTTCCTCTTACGGCTCTCAATCTACTGCTGATTCCCTTCAATCATAAGAGCCTTATCTACCAACTCCTGGTAGTTGTTGAATGTTGCCACCATCAACTGCATGCTCATCTCATCATTCAGCCCTTCCATAAACTTCTCCTGCTTTGCGGCATCTGTGGCCACATCGTCAGGGGCATAGCGAGATAACTTGCAAAACTCATCCACGTACTGAGCCATAGTACGGTTCCCCTGGCGTAAGTTGCGAAACTCACGCTTCTTCATGCTCATAGCTCTAGTTGAGACATGGGCCGTGCGGAAAGCTTGCTGAAACTGATCCCAAGTGACGTTGGCTATGGGGAAAGTGGCCGTATAGTTCTCCCACCATGAGGCTGCTGGTCCATCCAATTGATGTGCGGCAAAGCGCACCTTCTCAGCATCTGTGCAACCTGCGGTGGTCAACTCCCTTCCGATACGGCGTAGCCAATCATGTGCAACTATAGGCTCGGTGCTACTGGAAAACACCGGCGGCTGCAAACTCAAAAAGCGAGCTAGGTTGTCAACTAGAGGCGAGTTTTGTTGTTGTTGTTGTTGTTGTTGTTGTTGTTGTTGTTGTTGTTGTTGTTGTTGTTGTTGTTGTTGTTGTTGTTGTTGTTGTTGTTGTTGTTGTTGTTGTTATTGTTGTTGTTGTTGTTGCCTTGGTTCTGGACTAACAATTGCATCAAGGCACTCTTCTGCTGGATCAACTGAGTGAGTTCTAGCAAGAAGGCAAATCCGGTGTCACGTCTCGGTGGCATCTGGCGGGTTTAGAGGGGAGAGATTAGAATAGAAAAGAGGTCTAGTGAGAAAGCACTGCCTATATGCACATGAGACAAACACAATCATTTCACTCAATCAATCAAGCAAGGGCATACAAACGGTCTAGAACTATCATAAAAAGTGCTCAACTACTACTACATTCATGGGGGAATACTACTAATCATTTGGTGGTCATCTAGAAATTTTGATCGGTGGAAGACTCCATGATGTCTGCTCCAGCTTCGTCTTCAAAGTCATCTTCACTAGGGTCGAAGTCGGTGTTGTTGATGATGATGTAGTTCTCCGGACAAGTGGAATCGTCGTCCTCTCCTCCCGGCGCGGGGTCTCCCATGAATACTCCGATCTTGTTTATCAAGTCATCATTCTTCTCCAATAGTGTTGCAATTTCCTCCCCATATCCATCGCGTGTAGACTTAAGTTCTTCTTCCAGCTCGATTGTGACGCCCCCGATTCAATCGTACACTAATCATGCACGCAAAATGTGTACGATCAAGATCAGGGACTCACGGGAAGATATCACAACACAACTCTACAAATAAAATAAGTCATACAAGCATCATAATACAAGCCAGGGGCCTCGAGGGCTCGAATACAAGTGCTCGATCATAGACGAGGCAGCAGAAGCAACAATATCTGAGTACAGACATAAGTTAAACAAGTTTGCCTTAAGAAGGCTAGCACAAACTGGGATACAGATCGAACGAGGCGCAGGCCTCCTGTCTGGGATCCTCCTAACTACTCCTGGTCGTCATCAGCAGGCTGCACGTAGTAGTAGGCACCTCCAGAGTAGTAGGAGTCGTCGTGGACGGTGGCGTCTGGATCCTGGGCTCCATCGTCTGGTTGCGGCAACCGGGTAGAAGGGAAAAGGGAAAGGGGGAGAAAAGCAACCATGAGTACTCATCCAAAGTACTCGCAAGCAAGGAGCTACACTACATATGCATGGATATATGTGTAAAGGGCCATATCGGTGGACTGAACTGCAGAATGCCAGAATAAGAGGGGGATAGCTAATCCTGTCGAAGACTACGCTTCTGGCAGCCTCCGTCTTGCAGCATATAGAAGAGAGTAGACTGAAGTCCTCCAAGTAGCATCGTATAGCATAATCCTACCCGGCAATCCCCTCCTCGATGCCCTGTTGGAGAGCAATCACCGGGTTGTATCTGGCACTTGGAAGGGTGTGTTTTATTAAGTATCCGGTTTTAGTTGTCATAAGGTCAAGGTACAACTCCGGGTCGTCCTTTTACCGAGGGACACGGCTATTCGAATAGATAAACTTCCCTGCAGGGGTGCACCACATAGCCCAACACGCTTGATCCCGTTTGGCCGGACACACTTTTCTGGGTCATGCCCGGCCTCGGAAGATCAACACGTCGCAGCCCCACCTAGGCACAACAGAGCGGTCAGCACACCGGTTTAAACCTATGCGCGCAGGGGTCTGGGCCCATCGCCCTGAGCACACCTGCACGTTGCGTACGCGGCCGGAGAGCAGACCTAGCAACCTCCATTTCAAAGGAAGTCACGTTACGCGGTCCAACCCGGCGCGCGCCGCTCAGTCGCCGACGTCACGAAGTGCTTCAGCTGATACCACGACGTCGGGATACCCATAACTACTCCCGCGTAGGTGGTTAGTGCGTATAGACCAAATGGCCAGACTCAGATCAAATACCCAGATCTCGTTAAGTGTGTTAAGTATCGCGAACGCCGACTAGGGCCAGGCCCACCTCTCTCCTAGGTGGTCTGAACCTGCCCCTGTCGCTCCGCCACAAAGTAACAGTCGGGGGCCGTCGGGAACCCAGGCCCACCTCTACCGGGATGGAGCCACCTGCCCCTTCAGCCCCCATCTCCGAACAGTATCACATGTAATGTAACAGTGTATAGTATATAGTATATGCCCGTGATCACCCCCGAGTGATCACGGCCCGATAGTATAGCATGGCAGACGAACAAGAGTGTAGGGGCACTGATGGAACACTAGCATCCTATACTAAGCAGTAGGAGTGCAGGTAAAGGTACCAACCGCAGTATCAAAGACAGGCTATGCATCAGGATAGGAATAACGAAAGCAGTAACATGCTACACTACTCTAATGCAAGCAGTATAGAGAAGTGTAGGCGATATCTGATGATCAAGGGGGGGCTTGCCTGGTTGCTCTGGCAAGAGAGAGGGATCGTCAACTCCGTAGTCGAACGGGGCAGCAGCAGCGTCGGTCTCGATGTCTATCGAGAGAAGAGGGGGGAGAAACAATAAATATTTAAACAAGCAGAGGCATAGTGATGCATGACATGACAAGTAACGGTGTTAGAGGTGCCCTAACGCGGTATGGGATGATACCGGTGAAGGGGGGAAACATCCGGGAAAGTATCCCCGGGGTTCCGCGTTTTCAGGCAAAGGAGCCGGAGGGGGAAAGTTGCGAGTTTGATATGTTAGGGGTGTGCGGCAGATGAACGGGCTGCGTATCCGGGTTCGTCTCGTTGTTCTGAGCAACTTTCATGTTGAAAATATTTTAATCCGAGTTACGGATTAAAAGATGTGATTTTCTAAAGGTTTTATTCATTTCGGGAATTTAATTAATTAATTAATTCGAAATTAGATTTATGACATCAGCATGATGTCATGCTGACGTCAGCAGTCAATAGAGTTGACTGGGCCAAACTGACATGTGGGTCCAGTGGGGTCCCAGTTGACCAGTCAACATTTGACTGGTCAACAGGGGGTGGGGCCCGCGTGTCATTGTCTCAGCTAACTAATTACTGATTTAACTAACTAATCTAGTTCATTATATTAATTAATTATGTTAATTAACCATTTAACTAATTAATTAAATAATTATTTTTATTAACATTTATTTATTATTGTTTTTTTTTAAACTGGGGGGGTGGTGGGCCCCGGTTGCCAGTGGCCCAGGGGGGACCACGCGGTTAACGGGTGCAGGGGGTTATCGGGCGTGGGTGTACGCCCGCACGGCGAGGCGAGTTGGGCGAGCGGGCGCCGGGGCGCCGGCGACCAGGGTCGACAGGGGGTGTGGGCCGGCGAGCGGGAAGGCGCCGGCACAGCAGCGGCAACAGAAGCATTAGCGGGGCGAGGCCACGGCGGACATGTTCGCGTGTCAACGCGCGCAGCATCGCGGGCGCGCACGGGAGGGCGCCGGGGCGAGGCGAGGGTGGCCGGGCGCATCTGTGGGGCGCGGTGATCGGGCGTCGGGCGTGCAAGGCAGGACGCGGCCATGCGCTTGTTCGAGAGGCCGCGGGCGGCGAGCAGGCAACCGTGACGACGGACAGGGGGAGGGGAGGACGACTGGGGTCCTCACCAGCGTTGGTGAGCAGGGGGCGTCGAGGCGCGTTGAAGCGAGCTGGGGAGGGGGTCGGGGACGGCGCGCGATGGGCGGCGCCGGCGATGGGGCGTAGGGGACGACGGGTCGGCGACGAGTCGAGGCCGCGGCTTCAGGCGAGCGTCGCGAGAGGAAGGGGAGGGGCGAGGAGGAGTCCGGCGACGAGGCGGCCGGTGACGGGGGCGTGGTGGCGTCGACGAGGAGGAGGCAGGCCAACGGAGAGGGCTCCGGCGACGGGCGATCCGGGCAGCGGCGTCGTGCCCCGATCCGATCTGGATCGGGGAGAGGGGGAGAGGAGAGGCGTGGGGAGTGGGGGGGAAGCGGGCTGCAGTTAGGGTTTGGTTGTGGGGGGGGGAGTGGCCTAATAGGCCAGGGGCAAAGTGGTCGGCTGGGCCAGCCGGCTGGCTAGCTGGGCCGGTTGGCCCAGCGTGGGGAGGAGGGTTGTTTCTTTTCCTTTTTTTGTTTTGTTTTATTTTTAATTTTTCTTTTCTGTTTAATTTCATTTTAAACCATTCAGCCACTTTATAAAAATGTGTTTACTTCACCATAATTACGAGTGCAATATTTGGCACCCACCGAGCATTTTTGTTTTGACTTTTGAAAACTTTTATTGTTTGCCTCTATTTTGAATTTGAATTCGAATCGGTTTTTGAACTAACACGAGATTAGCGATAGTAACAGAGGTGACATGGCGTTATTAGCAGAGGTTACTGTAGCTTGATTATCCGGGCGTCACAATTCTCCTCCACTACAAGAAATCTCGTCCCGAGATTTAAGAGGGGAGTAAGGGGGAAAGTTCTGATTATGAAATTCTAACGAGTCTTCTCGGTCTTGGTTGCTCTTCTTGAAGAGGTCGATCCATACCGTTGATGTCTTCATACCTCGGCTTCAGGTCATCATGATGAAGTCGTGATCCTTTCTTCAGGATCTTCACCGGACTTACGAATGGATAAGAAGGGGGAAAACTCTATAAGGCCGGATTCTAACAAAATTGATCATTGGACGATTAACTCAGGGGGAGAAGCATGAGTATCTCTCGATTTGAAACTTAAGTTATCAAGAGTAAAGTAAGAAGGTACCATGAGAAGTTTCAAACGGATAGGCAACCGTTCGATGTCTGAAAAATCACGCGAAAGTGGTCCAGAGCAACAATATTGAGTATTGCGTCTGTTACCAGAATAGATCACTTGGGACGGTGGCCCGTGATTTACATACGAGGCCACACGCGAGGAATAACTTTGGGAACAGGGGGCGAACAGGAGAGTCAGGTTTCGATCCTGTGGAACTGTGGGTTATGGGCCCACCATGTGGGTTAAAAGTAGGAAGGGCATTGACATCTTGCACGGTCATGATAGCAAGGCATGCCAGAGAATAACCAGTCAGTTATGTTGGCAACATCATTGGTACCAAGGGCGAGGGACGAAGAGAACCATTTTCCTGCTCGTTGAAATGAGGCGGACCAATAGGCAAAGTTCTCGTCCATCGGTGGTTACCGAAATGTCATCAGAAATAGCAACAGGGTCTTACTGACAGAGTGGCACAACGAGGTGTTTACATAAGCAGGGAAATATTACTGCTTATATAATATAGATCACAAGGAGGTTTAAACAACCCAATGGAAAGGAAAAGTAATTACCAGGTTTAGACAGAACAATGTAAAGTAAAATGTGTATACACACATATTTCAAGGGTATATCCTTCCCAAGGACAAGCAGAGCATAATATCCGAGACATGATATAATGTAGAAAACTCATTAGGTAAGGGGAAGAATTTTCATGACATTACCCATACAACGGTGTTTGGATAATAGAGCAGGAAACATTTAGCATTGGGCTTCAAATGTTCTTGTTGAAAATCAGAGTACCATAGACATGCTTCGAGATAGCATTGACATGGTTATCCTGTGAAGATCAGACTTTGGAAACACAAAGCATCCATCAGGAATAACTTGTAGAATAAGTCTTTCAATTTTCTCATGGAAGAATGGCTAAACTTGCTAAAAAGGAAACAATATCAATAGGTCCTCCGGCCAGGTGTGCTAGGCATGACATCACCTTACCGAGAGATATATAGACCAATGTTAAAAACTCTTGGAAATATGTTCCAACCATCATATCTGACCGAGATTCACATCTGATTGGTGTTAGGATACCTCAGACATCAGGATGCCTGAGAAGAAAAGGTGCAACACAAATTGACGAGATGACATTGTAAGATCCTCGGGAAATGAACTATGGAAACGAGTTACGAATCATTAGTTCATCAGTAAACCAACGAGAGGATGAGGAGGTGGCTGATGTAATCAGCGGCAATTCATCGAGATTAACAAAAGATGGATTCCCACAATTATGTGAACAAGGAGATAACATTTGTCAGATCAAATGGTATAATGATGTATGCTTGAGGAGAACATACACAGTTAAACATTGGATGAGAGGTGCACCCGAAATATGGGCTGGGTTGCACGACCAACGTCGGAATGATGATTCAATAATCAATTGTCTAAGAATGAACGGCCGACCATTAACTTCAAAGCAATAGGGTTGCTAGAAGGGCAGAATCCAAACAGAACCGCTCACTTGTTGGCACCCCGGTTGGAATCAACACGAGGACCCAAGAAGAATGGTGATGGTTAAAAGTTTCACCATTCTAAGAATTCTCAAGAAGTGGTGAAATTTCCCACGACATCTTGTCTTAAAAGGTGGTAATATTCCAAGGTAAAGAAGAACAAATGCTGGATAGCAAGGAGTTCAAGGTATAACACAAAACACGGGCAAGTTTGTGTTGAACAGAAGGCAATAAAGTGGTAGATGATAAAACAAATCATCGAGGGCAAGGATGGTGTTTCTCAGCATGAATTCAATTGATATCTTGGAAGGAGTCAATTGTTGATGATGATCACGATAAATTTTGTTGAGAGATTTCATGAGGATGTGATCGATCAGCGATGACTTCAATTCAAAGGAATGATGAAGCGGGAGGGTATTGGAACCATAGTCAAGACACAAACTCGAACTCAAGCTTGTTGTTTAAGGTGAAAGGGTATGACGAGGAAAATCGACGTAAGCTTAGCTCATCGTCGAAACTGGTGCTCCCGGAATAAGGACCAGGTAGCATAGTTTAAAATCATCAAGACAATGATATATCCAAACAGGCTAGAAATGGCGTGATCGGGTACAAACTCGTACTTATAGAAGCTTACCGAAGAGTTGTTGAACCGTAGTGCGGACTCGGTTCAGTTATTGGTGTCTTTGAGTGTTTAATCACTCAGAGCCCGTGAAAAATTGGAATCAGTGAGAATGTAGTACTTGATGAAGAACTCATAAGAAGTTATGCAGTTCCAAGATAATCTCGAGATACCAGGGGGGTAATACTCGACGACAGATCAAAGTAGAGGTTGGACTGGGGTATTGCCCTACAGAAGACAAGTGCTTAAACTTGCACGAGAAATGGTATTTAAAGGAGAACATGGTCGGAACCACGATTGCAAAAGGCCAGATCCCAGATATAAGATGAACTTATACCAAAGGAATAATTAATTTAAGAGAAGCTTTAATGATAAGATCTACATCGTGTCCATGGGCATGAACACAAAGTTCAAGGTCGACTCCCACTTCTCCAATGCATAACCTTTCATCCACTTCTCGCGTTCGATGAAGTTGTATTGTTGAAATTTTATCTGGCAAAATACCAGAAGAGGATGACTCGTGGGAACTTTCGAGTTCACAGATATTAAGGAAGGCATAGGTTCAACCCATCGGGGCATCATGGAAACATATACCACAAACTTCGATAGTAAACACCACCAGCTCGAAAGCTGAGCATGGTTGAGAAAGCAGAGGATACAATTTACCAAAGGCATTATGTATCTGAGGGAAGGCTCACAAGGTTGTTGAATATGAAGGATGTTGTTGGATAAAATCCAACAAAGGGTTTGCCGGTCCATAATGGAGCTGATGTGAGTATCGGCACACGATCAGAGAACAAAACAAAGCGAGGACTTGGATTATAGAAACAACTGACTAATTCAAAGCTCAAAGCAAAGGAATTAAGATTTCCAAAGCAAAGGATCAGAAGCAACGCTCTGATTAAGGATGGATAAGTTGAGTAAGCTTAGGGGTAAAATTGACAAAAATTTGATTGGTCGAGATCCAGCTCACGTTTAAGACAATGTCTGAGCCGAAAGGATGAACTCTAGGATCTGATTGAGGATTGCGAGCATTCGCAACATATTGAGTCAATGTACCCAAAATGATAGTGACAAAGGCTGCCAATAAGATTACTATACTTATGGGTTTAACCATAATGCAAGCAAGCAAGAATTTGAAGAGCAATAAGCTGCTAAGGATTTTCGGAATATCAAATATTATTTCGAAGAACTTAGTGAAACACATAAACAACTGGGGATGGGCGGATACTCGGTAAGTGTGAGGAATTATCCGTTGGGGTGTTCATGTGGGCAATGCACTGCAAGGCAGTAGGCACAAAGTATTCTCGAAACAATAGAGAGAACTTTCAAGGTATCTTGTAATAACAAGATCAATGGGATTGAAAGGACAAGTGTATGTAGTTAACCATAATAACATAATAGTGGTAGGGAATTTGCAAAGGCGGTGGGCACAAGTGTCTCGAGAGAACATCGGAGATTATCTTCGGAATCTTCTGGTGAAGCAGTCGATCATCTGTAATGAAGGGGCTCTCCGGCAGGAAGTGGTAACGAGAACCTAGAGTTAGATTTTAGTAAAATTATTTAACCCGAATAGAAGAGCGATCAGAGTCCCGGAGTATAGGCCGAGGAATAAAAGATCCTAATACCACCCAATGGCGATGTGGGCCCGTAAGGCACACAGCCATGTTAGTAAAAGTTTTTGCAATTTCTAGACTTGACTTCGGCCAAGGAGTGTGTAAGGGGGATTCCTACAAGCAGTCGGCTCTGATACCAACTTGTGACACCCCCGATTCAATCGTACACTAATCATGCACGCAAAATGTGTACGATCAAGATCAGGGACTCACGGGAAGATATCACAACACAACTCTACAAATAAAATAAGTAATACAAGCATCATAATACAAGCCAGGGGCCTCGAGGGCTCGAATACAAGTGCTCGATCATAGACAAGGCAGCGGAAGCAACAATATCTGAGTACAGACATAAGTTAAACAAGTTTGCCTTAAGAAGGCTAGCACAAACTGGGATACAGATCGAACGAGGCGCAGGCCTCCTGCCTGGGATCCTCCTAACTACTCCTGGTCGTCATCAGCAGGCTGCACGTAGTAGTAGGCACCTCCAGAGTAGTAGGAGTCATCGTCGACGGTGGCGTCTGGATCCTGGGCTCCATCGTCTGGTTGCGGCAACTGGGTAGAAGGGAAAAGGGAAAGGGGGAGAAAAGCAACCATGAGTACTCATCCAAAGTACTCGCAAGCAAGGAGCTACACTACATATGCATGGATATATGTGTAAAGGGCCATATCGGTGGACTGAACTGCAGAATGCCAGAATAAGAGGGGGATAGCTAATCCTGTCGAAGACTACGCTTCTGGCAGCCTCCGTCTTGTAGCATATAGAAGAGAGTAGACTGAAGTCCTCCAAGTAGCATCGTATAGCATAATCCTACCCGGCAATCCCCTCCTCGATGCCCTGTTGGAGAGCAATCACCGGGTTGTATCTGGCACTTGGAAGGGTGTGTTTTATTAAGTATCCGGTTTTAGTTGTCATAAGGTCAAGGTACAACTCCGGGTCGTCCTTTTACCGAGGGACACGGCTATTCGAATAGATAAACTTCCCTGCAGGGGTGCACCACATAGCCCAACACGCTTGATCCCGTTTGGCCGGACACACTTTTCTGGGTCATGCCCGGCCTCGGAAGATCAACACGTCGCAGCCCCACCTAGGCACAACAGAGCGGTCAGCACACCGGTCTAAACCTATGCGCGCAGGGGTCTGGGCCCATCGCCCTGAGCACACCTGCACGTTGCGTACGCGGCCGGAGAGCAGACCTAGCAACCTCCATTTCAAAGGAAGTCACGTTACGCGGTCCAACCCGGCGCGCGCCGCTCAGTCGCCGACGTCACGAAGTGCTTCAGCTGATACCACGACGTCGGGATACCCATAACTACTCCCGCGTAGGTGGTTAGTGCGTATAGACCAAATGGCCAGACTCAGATCAAATACCCAGATCTCGTTAAGTGTGTTAAGTATCGCGAACGCCGACTAGGGCCAGGCCCACCTCTCTCCTAGGTGGTCTGAACCTGCCCCTGTCGCTCCGCCACAAAGTAACAGTCGGGGGCCGTCGGGAACCCAGGCCCACCTCTACCGGGATGGAGCCACCTGCCCCTTCAGCCCCCATCTCCGAACAGTATCACATGTAATGTAACAGTGTATAGTATATAGTATATGCCCGTGATCACCCCCGAGTGATCACGGCCCGATAGTATAGCATGGCAGACGAACAAGAGTGTAGGGGCACTGATGGAACACTAGCATCCTATACTAAGCAGTAGGAGTGCAGGTAAAGGTACCAACCGCAGTATCAAAGACAGGCTATGCATCAGGATAGGAATAACGAAAGCAGTAACATGCTACACTACTCTAATGCAAGCAGTATAGAGAAGTGTAGGCGATATCTGATGATCAAGGGGGGGCTTGCCTGGTTGCTCTGGCAAGAGAGAGGGATCGTCAACTCCGTAGTCGAACGGGGCAGCAGCAGCGTCGGTCTCGATGTCTATCGAGAGAAGAGGGGGGAGAAACAATAAATATTTAAACAAGCAGAGGCATAGTGATGCATGACATGACAAGTAACGGTGTTAGAGGTGCCCTAACGCGGTATGGGATGATACCGGTGAAGGGGGGAAACATCCGGGAAAGTATCCCCGGGGTTCCGCGTTTTCAGGCAAAGGAGCCGGAGGGGGAAAGTTGCGAGTTTGATATGTTAGGGGTGTGCGGCAGATGAACGGGCTGCGTATCCGGGATCGTCTCGTTGTTCTGAGCAACTTTCATGTTGAAAATATTTTAATCCGAGTTACGGATTAAAAGATGTGATTTTCTAAAGGATTTATTGATTTCGGGAATTTAATTAATTAATTAATTCGAAATTAGATTTATGACATCAGCATGATGTCATGCTGACGTCAGCAGTCAATAGAGTTGACTGGGCCAAACTGACATGTGGGTCCAGTGGGGTCCCAGTTGACCAGTCAACATTTGACTGGTCAACAGGGGGTGGGGCCCGCGTGTCATTGTCTCAGCTAACTAATTACTGATTTAACTAACTAATCTAGTTCATTATATTAATTAATTAAGTTAATTAACCATTTAACTAATTAATTAAATAATTATTTTTATTAACATTTATTTATTATTGTTCTTTTAAAAATTGGGGGGTGGTGGGCCCCGGTTGCCAGTGGCCCAGGGGGGGCCACGCGGTTAACGGGTGCAGGGGTTATCGGGCGTGGGTGTACGCCCACACGGCGAGGCGAGTTGGGCGAGCGGGCGCTGGGGCGCCCGCTGTCAGGACCCCGATCCTAAGCCACATCGATCCAGCATGTAACACATCATATCACTTTGCGGCCTCACGCACGGTACTCCCACGGGTGCCACCTTACCTGGCCCGGGACCGTTTGCGCCTTTTGGCTCACGTATATGATAGTGTCGCTAGCATCCATATGACAGAGAACCCGGGCCGACATGGCTAGTCGTTAACCCAAGGCGGCACTAACCTATGAGGACAGGCATACATGAATCACATCGAGCATGTCGGTCAACAACGTATAAATCCGGGCTGTAGCACTGGGCTAACAGGACTCCGGTAATCCGGGCTGTAGCAGGCTAGGCAGGACTCCAGATAACACCGTGTGACATTTCCCCGAAGGGACAGACATAGGAACGAAGTGAAACACATGCCGGCCAGTCAAGTGTTCCAAGCAGTAGTGCTAGGCTAGCAGGACTCCGGTGAACCGGGCTGTAGCGGACTACTATCGCTCAGGAAGCACTAGACTACATTTCCCCATAAGAAAGGCTGCCAAGGATAAACAACTAGATAGTCGGATCCCACACATAGCAAGCATTTCAATCATACACACAATATGCTCGATATGTGTAGATACAACATGGCATCACAACAAGACTCTACGACTCAAGTATTTATTCATTAGGCTCCGAGGAGCGAGATATTACAAACATGGGTCTCATGACCCAACATTCAGAGCATACAAGTCAAACACATGCGGAAGCTTAACATGTCTGAGTACAGACATCTACAAATGAAAAAGGCTGAGAAGCCTGACTATCTACCAGATCCTGCCAAGGGCACAAGATCGTAGCTGAGGTAACAAGCTAAACGTCGAAGTTCACACGGAACTACTAGCGAGACTGACGTCTCTCTGCAAAAACATAAAATAGGCAAACGTGAGTACAAACGTACTCAGCAAGACTTACATCAGAACTAACTACATATGCATCAGTATCAAAAGGGGGTAGTGGGGTTTAACTGCAGCAAGCCAGCTTTGACTCGGTGGCTAACCTGAACTACGACTGCAAGCGACTCTTTTGAGGTGGCGCACACGAGTCCACATATTCACCATCCAATACACCACTATGGATCCACTTTCATCTCCCTACGAGAAGGCCATCCATAGTACTCACGCTTATCTTGCGTATTTTAGAGTATCCACTTTCACTTGTCTATGAACTGTTATAGGCAACCCAGAAGTCCATTACCGTGGACACGGCTATTCGAATAGATCATTTATAACCCTGCAGGGGTGTACTTCTTCACACATGTTTCCACCACTTAGCGTTTGCACACGACATGTGCTCGGCAGACTTCAAGCGAAAGCCGACGTGGGTGTAGACCACGACCTAACCAACCACACAAGTCTCTAGTCCAGGTTTATCGCCTATTCGGGTTCCATCCATGAGGAGATCCGGCCGGAGTTTCGCTCACAGCCCCAAACGATGTGTGCAGGGTTCCCGGGACACCAAACGGGCGCCCGGTACACCATGCCACGTGCCTACCGCAACACAGCCCACCCCTACGGTCAGCGCTGCGTGCGGCCCCCAGCATACTACAAACACCAGAAACTACTTGCAACTCCTGGACAGAGAACGAGAGGGGTCGGTAAATCAAGCGGGGTCATATTTCAGGGACCAATGTGTGGTAGTAACTGTATCATGGATCACAAACACAGAACTCAGTTCCTGAGGACGGCTTCAATGAGACAACCCACCATGTACTCCTACATGGCCTCTCACCAATACCTTTACCAAATCGTGTTCACACACTTAGCTCACACATAGTAGGACATGTTCAACACCATTCCGATTCATACCCGATGAATCAGACCCGACTCAACTCTAAGCAGTAGCAGGCATGACAACAAACATGAATGAGCAGGCACATCAGGGCTCAAAACAACTCCTACTCATGCTAGTGGGTTTCATCTATTTACTGTGGCAAAGACAGGTCATGCAAAGGATAAAGGGGTTCAGCTACCGCAGCAAGTAACAGTTGAATCGTTGTTGTCCTAATGCAGTAAAAGAGAGCAGGAGCGAGAGAGTGGGATTGTATCGAAATGAACAAGGGGGTTTTGCTTGCCTGGCACTTCTGAAGATAATATAGTTCTTCATCAGTGTCATCGATCTCATCGTCGGCACATCGTCTATCGAGAGGGGACAATTACCGGCAACAGAGAAGGAAACACAATCAATGCAATGTGACAATATGATGCATGATCATGACATGGCAAAATGATGTGATTTGAGCTAATGCAGCTATCAAGAGAAGGGTTTGAGTTGATTTGAACCAAAGGTTCAAATTCAAAATCAAACTATGAATTTATAAAGTGTATTATCATGTTTTCATCTAAACAGCAAGGTTAAGTTGCTTAGTCATGCATGATAATGGTACAAATGGATAGATTTGATTTTTCTGATCATTTTTCATATATAACTTATTTTAATCTGAGCTACGGTTGAATTGATATGAATTTTAGAAGTTTAGAGTATTTTCTGAAATTTATAAATCATTTCTGATTTATTTTAATTCCAGAAAACAAATACTGCGTCAGCATTGAGTAAGCATGATGTCAGCAAGTCAACTGCGGCTGACCAAGTCAAACCTGACCAGTGGGGTCCACTGGTCAGTCACACAGTGCTGTCTGTGTCAATGACAGGTGGGGCCAGGTCAACAGACACGTCAGCAAGTCAATACTGACGTGTGGGGTCGGTCAACGGTTGACGTGGCCAGGTCAAACTGACCTATGGGGCCCATGGGGGTTAGGTTAATCTAAACGCAGATAAAACCTGGGTTAATTAGGGCTCGGGGCCCAGCTGTCATTGTCATAGGGTTAGACTAATAACATAATTAGTACTAGTCTAATCTGCCACGTCAGCGTCACCGGAACCTCGCCGGCGGTGACCAAAACGACGGTGGCGCGGCTCGGAAACGTGCTACGGGCGGCGGTTTGGCTCGTTGAGGGTACCAGGGCATAGCCCTTGCGCCCGTGCATCCAACGGAGGCAGTGGCAGGTCGCGGGGTGGCCGGAGCTCGCCGGTGTGGAGCCCGCGGCGGCTGCCGGAGTTCGGGACTGGTGCGGGTTGGTGCTACGGTGCATGGGAGGGCGAGCTGGTGGCTGCTTTGGCCTCCTGGGGGCTCCAGGAGCACGATGACGCGCTCCGACACGAGCGGCAGGGGCGGTGGCCGCGGTGGCGCCATGGCCGGCGGAGCTGAGCTCACGGCTCCGGCGGTGACAGCTGCTAGAGGACGAGCTAGAGGAGGAGAATAAGGGGAAACTAGAGAGGAGCTCACTGCGGGGCTAGCAGAGGTGACGGCCACGTCGGGGAAGCGCTGGGGCCGGCGAATCAACGGTGGCAATCTCGGGCGCCCGTCGGTGAGGACGATGACGAGGACGACGATGTAGGGCAGCCGAGGACGCGTGAGTCGGTGGAGAGGACGAGAGAGTCGAGGCGGAGCTTTGGGAGGCGTCGGGGAGGTCTGGCAGTGGCTGTGGCCGCGGCGAACGGCGTCGGTGGCGACGAGCTCCGCTCGGGCGGCGCGGAGCAGAGAGCAGAGGAGGGGGGAGGAGTCCAGGGAGAAGTGAGAGGGGTCGAGAGGGCCGCGTGGCGCTGCGAGGGAGGCCCAGGGCGACGAGGGGGAGCGGCAAGCAGGAGGTGGCCGGGCGTGCGCCGGCGTGCGTCGGCCACGCGCTCGTCCGACTGGCGCGGGGAGGAAGGCGACAGAGGGGGAAGCGGTGGTGGGCTGGGCCGCCAGGTGGGCTGGCCAGCTGGGTCAACCAGGTAAGTTACAGGTAGGTTCCCTTCTCTCTCTTTTAATTGTTTTTGTTTTCTATTTTGACATTTGTTTTTGACTTAACAATAAATGCTAGCACAATTACAAAAATGTTGGGATTGCTTGTGACCACTAGTTATAATATACCAGAGGCCCTCACCAATTTCCAACATTTTTGAAGCCTTTAAAATATTTATATTATTTTAAACAGCTCCAATTCAAATACATATGGGTTCATTCAAAAATCCAAAATGTTCAGAAAAATGTGCATCACCTCTGGTTGTTGTTTGCAACATTTTCCAAAGACCATGAACATTTTTGAATAGCATTTTGGGTTAATTGAAATTCCATTTTTAATTAGCATCTATTGAATTTGCTTTGGTGTTAGGGTTTGAAACATTCCCCATTTCAAATTTAATTGAAACGTTAACATGATGCATGGATGCAGATGCCACTAACTACAAACAATTCTGGGGCCGTGACAACTCACCCCCACTAAACAAGAATCTCGTCCCGAGATTCAAGTCGTGAGGTTAGAAGAAAGGAGGTCACAACTATCACGGTCTCCTCGATCCAACTGCCCTTCTCGAAGAAGTAGCTTCATTGCATCATATTGATCTTGACGTCCTTGCTTTTGAGATCTTCATCCAACACGATGGTGACAGAAAGAAACTCTATAGGAAACGATCTCCTCGAAGATGGAGCATTCAGGATTAACTCGTGGAATGAGATGTTGGAACATCTCGAGTTGAGGCACAAAACACATCGTGAGGGACGGAAGAACAACAACGAGGTTCAATTTGGTGGGCAACAATTCCACGCTTAGAGAGATGGTGGATGGTGTCAAGGTGGCGAGGAAAAAATTGCCATGATTCCATAACGGGGCACCTTGAGGGAGGTGACTCGTAGAACTTTTCCCTTAAGTGGCAAAAAGAATTACTTTTGATTCAAGAATCATTGCAACTCTCTATACCAGCTTAAGGCAATCACAAACGATCATTTGAACGAATTCGAAAGAATGGCATACACACACCAGAGTGGATGATGTGGACTACCTTGTTGAAGACAACGCAATGGATGATTTTTGCTTATCACCGGAAATGGATGGGACCAAGACATGACCACTTTTGAAAATGATTCTAAACAATAATTACTGAGAAGTGCAGCCCATGGAATTTTGGTACTATGGCGGGGCGAGCTGGGGACAAAATGCAAATGCTGGGAATGATTCTGGTAACTGGAATAACTCAACGAGGGTGATTCCACCGTTTGAATGGTTATAGTTTAATCGAGGAAACCAAGAGCACAAGAATCCTTAGGGAGCAACTTCTATAATAAGTCGCGCGAGATCCTCATGGAGAAGATGGTCAAATAGTTTAATCAAGATACTACAATGATAGATCTTCCGGCTAGGTGTGTCGGCCAGACATCAACCTTGTCGAGACCTACATAATAGATCTTGGAAAAATTCCAACCATCACATCTGCCTGAGATTCAGATCTGGTTGGTAACGGAATATTTCAGACAGCCTATCTGGAAAAGAAAGTTTGCAACACAAATCAACGAGATGTTGTTGCGAGATTCTCGGGAAATGAACTACGATAGCAAGCTCCAAAACATGAGCTGGTCCTGCTAAACACATGTGAACATGTTGTCCAAGACAAGCATGACCACAGAGTAGTCTTACAATAAAACACTACCGAGTTCAGGTGGGAAACCATCATTGCAGATAACGAAGTCCTTGATTAAGCCCGGGTTAGCTCTTAAAAAGGAACTTCCTCTCCTTGAACAAATCAATCAGTGGCTTGGTGTGCTAGGGACACATATAGAATGAAGGTTGCAAGTCTCCAAACCACAGAATACTTCGCACGTATGCATGACTGATTTGGGATGATTCCAGAGGAGGCAAAACAAACTTTTCTCAAATCCACGGCAGCAACTTACATCAAATGCACGTGAATTAGAGGAAGTCACTCCCTTCATCCAAGCATAAGCTTCATGAACGGAACACGAAGGCATTGCTTACAAAGTTTCCAATACTAGTATAATGTTCAACATGAATCATGGGGGAGACAAAATGCTGCTAATGGGCTCAACAACAACTCATCGGAATTTCCATATCACTGGACTTCCACCATCATGTGAATACGGTGATAGCATTGGTCAGACCAGAAGGTGTAATGGTGTATGTTCGAGGGATCAACCACGAGTAAGACAACATTACGAATATCGTTGGTTCTGATTTGACTTGACGATAGCCCATACTCAAGTCTAAGTTTTGACAAGGCAATAGATCCAATCAACTGATCACGAGGACCAATCGATGGAGATATCATCTTTGTTCAACACACACACAGAAGATATCCCTTAGAGACGAACTAAGTTAAGCAAAGCTTTTACCTTCCAACTCTCCAAGTCGTTGTTTAGCTCAGCCAACTAGCTCAGGGGTATCCAACACAGATTCTTGGAGAAGGTGTGGTTTAGAGGAAAACCAACTTGATCACGAACTCAACATAACGGTCAGGTGACAACCTGGTGATACTTCCGAGAAGATATTCAGAATATCACGAACCACCGGTATGTTACTAAGCTCGAGAACAACCTTGCTTTTCAGGGCAAGATGATATGATCAACAGAGTGAGGGATTGACACAATCCTAACTCATTGATCAAAGAGTGCACCAGAAATAAGGACTAGGTAGCACAATCAATCTTATAATGATGATTCCATAACCAACACGCTAAGAATGAGAATATTGTCCAGTTACTACCAAGCAACACAGTTGCTAGGAGTATTGATTTCACACATCATGATTCACTTGTCGGCATCCTGGTTACAACAACACGGAACCGAGAAATGAACAATGATGGCAAGAAGTATTACTGCGTCAAGAATTCATAAGAGGGGGTGCAATTCTCATGTCACTCTTGTCATAAGACGGTAATACTTCAGGGTAGAACAGAATCAAAAGCTTGATTGCATTTGGTCTGCAGAATACAACTGCTTCGACCCAATCCTAGAAATGGATGAGGCACTGGAGTTTCTTTCTCCAAGTCATTCTGGAATAGAATGGCTTGACGGGCCACAAGAATAATAGGCATCGACGAACGAATGCACGCATACTCTTGACTATCAATTGATAGACGAAGGTCAGAGGACGACTAAAGAGGGACAACTCGAAGGAACATATTGTTTTCTGAGTTGTGTATGCATGGACTAGTATGTCGAACCAAGTCCAACATATTTCTTCCAGATAATCCATGCAGGAAGGTGGAACTGGCAGAATCACAATTATGAATGGAGAACTCCTCAAGAGTACTCTGATTGTGAGCTTTTGGTTCAAAAGAACTCCTGCCAAGGATGGTTCATGGTATTTGGAAGAAGGAATTACCACGGACCTCGATGACTATCGCAAAGGTTACTAATGTCCTAAGGAACTAGCAAGCACTATCAGCATGAAGTAAGTAGGGTGAATCTCGGGTTCAGAAACCCAGGAGAAGAATACCTACTACTAAATGGCATCATGGGATGCTTTCGAGAATGGTGGCCAGAATCATCACACCGGGAACATAAAACATGGACAGATTGTTAGATGATTCATAAGATACCTAAGGTCATAGTAGTAGCTCCAACATATATGTCAAGGCAATAAATTACCTCAACGCACCGGTTAGTGTGCTTATTCTGACCAAAAGGACATCGGGAACAGGAAGAAAAGATTTGCAAATGCATCTGACTGTTTAGAAACCTGGGGTGACTCGGACAGCATAACGGCTGTAAATGCTCAAAATGATTTAAGACATCCTGCAAAATGGTGGCATAACCACTCAACATCACAATATCAAGGTTCCAAGATCAACTGTCAATATACTAAAAGTAATAGAAACTGAACTGGGGCTTAGATCCAACAATCTTATAAGTCTATGGATTAGTAACACGTCAACCTGTTAGATAGAAAAGAAGCCTAGTTCTTAATCCCCGTAGAAAAGAAGAGGATGACTCAGATCAGAGGGCCATGAGGTATAAGGAGTAAAAAGAGCCTTACGTTCCCTTCCATAATCAATTCCCTTACATAACTAAAGCATTTCTAGACACAACTTCGACCAGTTTGGCTTGGTAAACCTACAGGCAGTCAGGCTCTGATACCAACGCTGTCAGGACCCCGATCCTAAGCCACATCGATCCAGCATGTAACACACATATCACTTTGCGGCCTCACGCACGGTACTCCCACGGGTGCCACCTTACCTGGCCCGGGACCGTTTGCGCCTTTTGGCTCACGTATATGATAGTGTCGCTAGCATCCATATGACAGAGAACCCGGGCCGACATGGCTAGTCGTTAACCCAAGGCGGCACTAACCTATGAGGACAGGCATACATGAATCACATCGAGCATGTCGGTCAACAACGTATAAATCCGGGCTGTAGCACTGGGCTAACAGGACTCCGGTAATCCGGGCTGTAGCAGGCTAGGCAGGACTCCAGATAACACCGTGTGACATTTCCCCGAAGGGACAGACATAGGAACGAAGTGAAACACATGCCGGCCAGTCAAGTGTTCCAAGCAGTAGTGCTGGGCTAGCAGGACTCCGGTGAACCGGGCTGTAGCGGACTACTATCGCTCAGGAAGCACTAGACTACATTTCCCCATAAGAAAGGCTGCCAAGGATAAACAACTAGATAGTCGGATCCCACACATAGCAAGCATTTCAATCATACACACAATATGCTCGATATGTGTAGATACAACATGGCATCACAACAAGACTCTACGACTCAAGTATTTATTCATTAGGCTCCGAGGAGCGAGATATTACAAACATGGGTCTCATGACCCAACATTCAGAGCATACAAGTCAAACACATGCGGAAGCTTAACATGTCTGAGTACAGACATCTACAAATGAAAAAGGCTGAGAAGCCTGACTATCTACCAGATCCTGCCAAGGGCACAAGATCGTAGCTGAGGTAACAAGCTAAACGTCGAAGTTCACACGGAACTACTAGCGAGACTGACGTCTCTCTGCAAAAACATAAAATAGGCAAACGTGAGTACAAACGTACTCAGCAAGACTTACATCAGAACTAACTACATATGCATCAGTATCAAAAGGGGGTAGTGGAGTTTAACTGCAGCAAGCCAGCTTTGACTCGGTGGCTAACCTGAACTACGACTGCAAGCGACTCTTTTGAGGTGGCGCACACGAGTCCACATATTCACCATCCAATACACCACTATGGATCCACTTTCATCTCCCTACGAGAAGGCCATCCATAGTACTCACGCTTATCTTGCGTATTTTAGAGTATCCACTTTCACTTGTCTATGAACTGTTATAGGCAACCCAGAAGTCCATTACCGCGGACACGGCTATTCGAATAGATCATTTATAACCCTGCAGGGGTGTACTTCTTCACACATGTTTCCACCACTTAGCGTCTGCACACGACATGTGCTCGGCAGACTTCAAGCGAAAGCCGACGTGGGTGTAGACCACGACCTAACCAACCACACAAGTCTCTAGTCCAGGTTTATCGCCTATTCGGGTTCCATCCATGAGGAGATCCGGCCGGAGTTTCGCTCACAGCCCCAAACGATGTGTGCAGGGTTCCCGGGACACCAAACGGGCGCCCGGTACACCATGCCACGTGCCTACCGCAACACAGCCCACCCCTACGGTCAGCGCTGCGTGCGGCCCCCAGCATACTACAAACACCAGAAACTACTTGCAACTCCTGGACAGAGAACGAGAGGGGTCGGTAAATCGAGCGGGGTCATATTTCAGGGCCCAATGTGTGGTAGTAACTGTATCATGGATCACAAACACAGAACTCAGTTCCTGAGGACGGCTTCAATGAGACAACCCACCATGTACTCCTACATGGCCTCTCACCAATACCTTTACCAAATCGTGTTCACACACTTAGCTCACACATAGTAGGACATGTTCAACACCATTCCGATTCATACCCGATGAATCAGACCCGACTCAACTCTAAGCAGTAGCAGGCATGACAACAAACATGAATGAGCAGGCACATCAGGGCTCAAAACAACTCCTACTCATGCTAGTGGGTTTCATCTATTTACTGTGGCAAAGACAGGTCATGCAAAGGATAAAGGGGTTCAGCTACCGCAGCAAGTAACAGTTGAATCGTTGTTGTCCTAATGCAGTAAAAGAGAGCAGGAGCGAGAGAGTGGGATTGTATCGAAATGAACAAGGGGGTTTTGCTTGCCTGGCACTTCTGAAGATAATATAGTTCTTCATCAGTGTCATCGATCTCATCGTCGGCACATCGTCTATCGAGAGGGGACAATTACCGGCAACAGAGAAGGAAACACAATCAATGCAATGCGACAATATGATGCATGATCATGACATGGCAAAATGATGTGATTTGAGCTAATGCAGCTATCAAGAGAAGGGTTTGAGTTGATTTGAACCAAAGGTTCAAATTCAAAATCAAACTATGAATTTATAAAGTGTATTATCATGTTTTCATCTAAACAGCAAGGTTAAGTTGCTTAGTCATGCATGAGAATGGTACAAATGGATAGATTGGATTTTTCTGATCATTTTTCATATATAACTTATTTTAATCTGAGCTACGGTTGAATTGATATGAATTTTAGAAGTTTAGAGTATTTTCTGAAATTTATAAATCATTTCTGATTTATTTTAATTCCAGAAAACAAATACTGCATCAGCATTGATTAAGCATGATGTCAGCAAGTCAACTGCGGCTGACCAAGTCAAACCTGACCAGTGGGGTCCACTGGTCAGTCACAAAGTGCTGTCTGTGTCAATGACAGGTGGGGCCAGGTCAACAGACACGTCAGCAAGTCAATACTGACGTGTGGGGTCGGTCAACGGTTGACGTGGCCAGGTCAAACTGACCTATGGGGCCCATGGGGGTTAGGTTAATCTAAACGCAGATAAAACCTGGGTTAATTAGGGCTCGGGGCCCAGCTGTCATTGTCATAGGGTTAGACTAATAACATAATTAGTACTAGTCTAATCTGCCACGTCAGCGTCACCGGAACCTCGCCGGCGGCGACCAAAACGACGGTGGCGCGGCTCGGAAACGTGCTACGGGCGGCGGTTTGGCTCGTTGAGGGTACCAGGGCATAGCCCTTGCGCCCGTGCATCCAACGGAGGCAGTGGCAGGTCGCGGGGTGGCCGGAGCTCGCCGGTGTGGAGCCCGCGGCGGCTGCCGGAGTTCGGGACTGGTGCGGGTTGGTGCTACGGTGCACGGGAGGGCGAGCTAGTGGCTGCTTTGGCCTCCTGGGGGCTCCAGGAGCACGATAACGCGCTCCGACACGAGCGGCAGGGGCGGTGGCCGCGGTGGCGCCATGGCCGGCAGAGCTGAGCTCACGGCTCCGGCGGTGACAGCTGCTAGAGGACGAGCTAGAGGAGGAGAATAAGGGGAAACTGGAGAGGAGCTCACTGCGGGGCTAGCAGAGGTGACGGCGACGTCGGGGAAGCGCTGGGGCCGGCGAATCAACGGTGGCAATCTCGGGCGCCCGTCGGTGAGGACGATGACGAGGACGACGATGTAGGGCAGCCGAGGACGCGTGAGTCGGTGGAGAGGACGAGAGAGTCGAGGCGGAGCTTTGGGAGGCGTCGGGGAGGTCTGGCAGTGGCTGTGGCCGTGGCGAACGGCGTCGGTGGTGACGAGCTCCGCTCGGGCGGCGCGGAGCAGAGAGCAGAGGAGGGGGGAGGAGTCCAGGGAGAAGTGAGAGGGGTCGAGAGGGCCGCGTGGCGCTGCGAGGGAGGCCCAGGGCGACGAGGGGGAGCGGCAAGCAGGAGGTGGCCGGGCGTGCGCCGGCGTGCGTCGGCCACGCGCTCGTCCGACTGGCGCGGGGAGGAAGGCGACAGAGGGGGAAGCGGTGGTGGGCTGGGCCGCCAGGTGGGCTGGCCAGCTGGGTCAACCAGGTAAGTTACAGGTAGGTTCCCTTCTCTCTCTTTTAATTGTTTTTGTTTTCTATTTTGACATTTGTTTTTGACTTAACAATAAATGCTAGCACAATTACAAAAATGTTGGGATTGCTTGTGACCACTAGTTATAATATACCAGAGGCCCTCACCAATTTCCAACATTTTTGAAGCCTTTAAAATATTTATATTATTTTAAACAGCTCCAATTCAAATACATATGGGTTCATTCAAAAATCCAAAATGTTCAGAAAAATGTGCATCACCTCTGGTTGTTGTTTGCAACATTTTCCAAAGACCATGAACATTTTTGAATAGCATTTTGGGTTAATTGAAATTCCATTTTTAATTAGCATCTATTGAATTTGCTTTGGTGCTAGGGTTTGAAACATTCCCCATTTCATATTTAATTGAAACGTTAACATGATGCATGGATGCAGATGCCACTAACTACAAACAATTCTGGGGCCGTGACACCGGCGACCAGGGTCGACAGGGGGTGTGGGCCGGCGAGCGGGAAGGCGCCGGCACAGCAGCGGCAACAGAAGCATTAGCGGGGCGAGGCCACGGCGGACATGTTCGCGTGTCAACGCGCGCGGCGTCGCGGGCGCGCACGGGAGGGCGCCGGGGTGAGGCGAGGGTGGCCGGGCGCATCTGTGGGGCGCGGTGATCGGGCGTCGGGCGTGCAAGGCAGGACGCGGCCATGCGCTCGTTCGAGAGGCCGCGGGCGGCGAGCAGGCAACCGTGACGACGGACAGGGGGAGGGGAGGACGACTGGGGTCCTCACCAGCGTTGGTGAGCAGGGGGCGTCGAGGCGCGTTGAAGCGAGCTGGGGAGGGGGTCGGGGACGGCGCGCGACGGGCGGCGCCGGCGATGGGGCGTAGGGGACGACGGGTCGGTGACGAGGCCGCGGCTTCAGGCGAGCGTCGCGTGAGGAAGGGGAGGGGCGAGGAGGAGTCCGGCAACGAGGCGGCCGGTGACGGGGGCGGGGTGGCGTCGACGAGGAGGAGGCAGGCCAACGGAGAGGGCTCCGACGACGGGCGATCCGGGCGGCGGCGTCGTGCCCCGATCCGATCTGGATCGGGGAGAGGGGGAGAGGAGAGGCGTGGGGAGTGGGGGGGGAGCGGGCTGCAGTTAGGGTTTGGTTGGGGGGGAGTGGCCTAATAGGCCAGGGGCAAAGTGGCCGGCTGGGCCAGCCGGCTGGCTAGCTGGGCCGGTTGGCCCAGCGTGGGGAGGAGGGTTGTTTCTTTTCCTTTTTTTGTTTTGTTTTATTTTTAATTTTTCTTTTCTGTTTAATTTCATTTTAAACCATTCAGCCACTTTATAAAAATGTGTTTACTTCACCATAATTACGAGTGCAATATTTGGCACCCACCGAGCATTTTTGTTTTGACTTTTGAAAACTTTTATTGTTTGCCTCTATTTTGAATTTGAATTTGAATCGGTTTTCGAACTAACACGAGATTAGCGACAGTAACAGAGGTGACATGGCGTTATTAGCAGAGGTTACTGTAGCTTGATTATCCGGGCGTCACATCGATGATCCTTGTCTTCGCCTTCTTCAAATCTATCATATCTGCACACATCTGGTTCTCCTGGTGACAAATGTGATGGTTTAACTCCTGGATGAAAGCTGCAATGGATCTGTCCTTCTTAGTGCTGATCATCTCCCATTGCTCATCTCGACGCCCACATATCTGATAGATCGTGTCCTTAAGATCCTTGTTGTAGACTTCTCCAATATGTCCCATCAAAATGTGGGCTGCCATGCTCTTGCCTAGGCTCTAGGTGGGTGCTTCAAAAGAAAACTCTATGGGCTTAGTGGTTGGCGAGAACGTCCTTCCTGGTACTTGAACTTGAATCATCCAGCGCTCCTCTTCTGGTAAAGTGGCGTTGTAAGTCCCGGTGAAGCTTGGTATTCCGATGTTCAGGTACCTACTGACTTCCTTCAAGTGACGTCCAAAAGGGGTGTCTTCATCCGGTTGTGCAAACTTGTTCCTTGAATCCGCCATGCTAAAAGTAGAAAATGGAGAGGAGTCAGAAATGAGAAGAGAATAGTGATCTAGGGCTTTTATCTTAGTGGTCGTGTCCTACACTCAACGTGTGCTCTGATACCATCTTATAGCAACCCGACCTCAAACGGTCAAGTCTCTGTGCTTCAGTGTCATCCCTGGATTGGTAATGCTGACACACACAGTACTCGAAGGATTTATAACAAAGTAGCAATCACACACTTATTACATCGAATGTCTCAAAAGAGAACTTATTACAATAAATATGGCTTAAGGCCATCTAATACGATAACAGCGGAAGACTTGGAAGATAAAGTGAGTCCATCAACTCCAACGGCATAGCTGAGCTGCACTGCAATGACCTAACGAACCTTACTCCTCGTTTGAAAAGTCTGCAACATAATATGTTGCAGCCCGAAAACGGGTCAGCACATGGAAAATGCTCTCAATATAACACAATAGAGCAAGTACAGAATAATGTTATCACTACATGCATATTTGGCTGGTGGAAAGCTCTAGGGTTATAGTTTTTGCGAAAAGCCAATTTTTTCCTACAACAAAGGAATAATTTTTATTTTAACTATCATGGTAGTTGAAACATCATTGAGAAGGTTCCTCCAACTCAATCCTAATTAAAAGTAATTATCAACCCAACAATGTTAAATTAGAGTGACGAGATACTTAGGATAATCCAAGTACTAGATACTCAATATGTCCATAACCGGGGACACGGCTAACCATGATTAGATTGTACACTCTGCAGAGGTTTGCGCACTTTTCCCCACACGACTCGATCGCCTCCATTGGATTTCTCGCACTACATGGTGTTTGAGAAACGGACGACCGAGACACAATCTTTCAGAAACATTAACTCTTTACACCGAGTAGACCATACCAACCTACATCCCTCTACCTGCTGATCCACCTCTTCAAGAGCTCATGCAACTTACTCAACTATGCTAGAGCCCATAATGGCATGTGGCTGCACACGAAAATTTCTAGCATGAAAATATCTCAGTTCCCTTTGAGCCTGGGTGGCGGACCTTAGGATGATCACACGGGTACTCCGGGATATCCTAGGACAACACTGGATTCTCCAGGTCCCCAACGAGCAATCCACCCAGATGTGTATTAAAGTTGCCACCTTAAGTTGTACCATTAATTAACAATCTCACATCTGTCATGGATTCACTCACCCAAACCACGTCTACGAGCAAAGCATAGCAATATAAGCAATACGTAGAAGTAATTCCCATGGGTTTGAATATAACAGGGCAATAGGTTCTACCTCATCAACTACTTCCCAATACCCACAAGTTAATCATATCCTAATCATGCAGTGTTTGAGGATTGGAGCTAATGCATAAAAACTGGGTATGAAGAGAGTATGATCAATGTGTTACTTGCCTTGCTGACGATCCGCAAAACCTAGGGACTCGTAGTAGCACGCTACGCACTCCGGGAATTCTATCGCAAACAAACAATAGAATACATAAGAAATCAAGCAAATAAGCACGGGTAAATCTCAAATAAGAAGATCTAACCATAAAGTTCAACTTAAGAACTCCGGTTTGCAAAAAGAATCAAATCAAACAGAGCAACGAAACTCAAACAGCAAAAGAAACATGATCTGTTTACTAAACTGAACTAAAGTCAAATTTTACAGTACCAAAATCTTGTTCAAGTTAATTAAACAGAAAGAGGGTTTCGAGACAAAGATCTAGGCGCTTGAATCGCCTGATTCCGATAAACGAGCGAAAAGATAAACTGAAACGAAAATCGGATCAGAAATCGCGATCGAAAAATAATCGCGGAAAATCCGAGAAAAAGAAAACTGACGAACAGGCTAACGAACGAACGTTCACTGTCTGCGGCAAAACGGTGAAAACCGTTCGTCAAAACGAATGTAAAAACGGGCATTCGCTAAATAACTAAACCGAAAATAAACCGAACCAGATCTAATAAAAAAACAGATCTAGGGTTTCCAAAAAACCAAAACGGTTTTCTCACGAAAACCGAGGCGGCTACCTCGGGTCCGGCGAGGTCCGGCGCGGCGGCGGGCGGCTCCGGTGCGGCGCGGGGCGGCGGCAGCGCGGCGGGATTAGGGTTAGGGCGCGGGTGGCGGCGGCTGGGCTGGCTCGGGGCTCGGGGTCTCAGGCTTTAAAGGCCGGCCCGAGGAGTCCTGGTCGGTTACGGCCCGGAGTCGGTTCACTTTTTTAAAATAATTCCGACATGCAAAAAAGAAAGAAAAGAATTACTAAACAGACTCCAAAAATTCCGAAATAAACTTTCCTCGTCCTCTAAAAATAAGCTGAACAAGGTGAACATTTATTTGGGCCTAAAATGCAATTTTGAGTAACACATATTTTTTCCTAATTTAAATAAAATAGCGATAAAACTTCTGAATAAAATCAATATTTGATTTTAATTTTTTCCTCTAATATTTCAATTATTTTGGAGAAGTCACACTATCTCCTCTCATATATTTTAATGTGAAATATTTTCGGAGAGAAAAATAATTAAAACCAAAATCCTCGTTTCAATATTTGATAGAATTCAAATATGAAAACAGGGAAATCCCCAACTCTCTTCGAGGGTCCTTGAGTTGCTTAGGATTTCGAGGATCGTGAAACGAAATGCAGCAAAATATGATATGCAGGAATGATCTATGTATAACATTCCAAATTGAAAATTTGGGATGTTACAACGTTCGAGGACATTGATGATGAAGAAGAAGATGACACTCTGGGGAATTACGATTTAGACTGATACACATGGCAAATATGTTGACGCTGCTGCTGCGGATGATGATTAGATTGCTTTTGTCATATTTGCCTGTCAGAAGACGTTTTTTATCTACTATGTGAAATTGTGTTTGCTATGACAACTGAAACCTGATGAACGTGTTGTTTAGTATTTTGCTATGAGAACATCACTTGTTATGTATGTTCATTTGTGTTTGGTGATTGTATGACGAGTAAAACATGATGACATTGTTGTTTAGTTGTACTCATATTTGGCTGTGAAACTTGAATTTGATGACATAGTTTGCTGTTGGACTACAATTTGTTCGACATCTTCGAATGGGAACAAAGCTGACCCGATAGGGCCTCTCCTAATTTATTTATTTATTACCAAAAGGGCCTCTTCTATTTATTTATTTATGAGCAAAAGGGGATACCCCCCGATTTTCATTAATAGAAATGATTAGATGTTCACAACACTACGCCCAGCCAGCTACACAGGTTTCATTCATTACTAGTTTCAGCAAAGTGCGCATGTCATAGCCATTGAATACATCACGAGTGCTACATACACTGCAAATAAAGAGACAATCATCCTACAGAGCACATCGATTTTGCCCATTATCTTCACAAGCTCTTTCATCTCCTCGTTGTTGTCAAGGCCGTTCAACAGCCGTTGCTTGGCCATGATCAGAGGAACTACATCTTTAACCTTCTGCTCTGCATCTTCGTCTTCTGTCGTTCCTTTAGTTACTTGTCCAACACCCCAACCAGCTGGTATTGGGATTCCTCGGCTAACCAAATAATCAGCGTAGTTGCATTCCCCCACATCAGCAACTTCCCAGAAATACAAATCACACAAATCTTCCCTTTTCTGCACGAGTCAAATTGGAAGATCATCAACGAAACTATTAGAAAAATCAGCAACTGAAAGCAGCTGAACAGCACTTAAACATATTATTACCCCATGATTTGGGCATTTGTAGAAGACTCGGCCAGGGTTGAGGATTGTGGTTGAGACGCGACGGATGACTCTGCGTGATTTGCAGCAGTGGCACCACACCAATGGCAGCGGGTTGCGATGAGCAACTGGCTACGGTGTGATGTCTACTACGCAACCTTCTTCTTGTAGACGTTGTTGGGCCTCCAAGTGCAGAGGTTTGTAGGACAGCAGCAATTTTCCCTCAAGTGGATGACCTAAGGTTTATCAATCCATGGGAGGCGTAGGATGAAGATGGTCTCTCTCAAGCAACCCTGCAACCAAATAACAAAGAGTCTCTTGTGTCCCTAACACACCCAATACAATGGTAAATTGTATAGGTGCACTAGTTCGGCGAAGAGATGGTGATACAAGTGCAATATGGATAGCAGATATAGCTTTTTGTAATCTGAAAATATTAAAACAGCAAGGTAACAAGTGATAAAAGTAAGCGTAAACGGTATTGCAATGCGTTGAAACAAGGCCTAGGGTTCATACTTTCACTAGTGCAAGTTCTCTCAACAATAATAACATAATTGGATCATATAACTATCCCTCAACATGCAACAAAGAGTCACTCCAAAGTCACTAATAGCGGAGACAAACGAAGAGATTATGGCAGGGTATGAAACCACCTCAAAGTTATTCTTTCTGATCAATCTATTCAAGAGTCCGTAGTAAAATAACACGAAGCTATTCTTTCTGTTCAATCTATCATAGAGTTTGTACTAGAATAACACCTTAAGACACAAATCAACCAAAACCCTAATGTCACCTAGATACTCCAATGTCACCTCAAGTACCCGTGGGTATGATTATACGATATGCATCACCCAATCTCAGATTCATCTATTTAACCAACACAAAGAACTTCAAAGAGTGCCCCAAAGTTTCTACCGGAGAGTCAAGACGAAAACGTGTGCCAACCCCTATGCATAGGTTCATGGGCGGAACCCGCAAGTTGATCACCAAAACATACATCAAGTGGATCAATAGAATACCCCATTGTCACCACGGGTATCCCACGCAAGACATACATCAAGTGTTCTCAAATCCTTAAAGACTCAATCCGGTAAGATAACTTCAAAGGGAAAACTCAATCCATTACAAGAGAGTAGAGGGGGAGAAACATCATAAGATCCAACTATAATAGCAAAGCTCATGATACATCAAGATCGTATCACCTCAAGAACACGAGAGAGAGAGAGAGAGAGAGAGAGAGAGATCAAACACATAGCTACGGGTACATACCCTCGGCCTCGAGGGTGAACTACTCCCTCCTCGTCATGAAGAGTGCCGGGATGATGAAGATGGCCACCGGTGAGGGTTCCCCCATCCGGCAGGGTGTCAGAACAGGGCCCTGATTGGTTTTTGGTGGCTACAGAGGCTTGCGGTGGCAGAACTCCCGATCTATTATGTTCTTCGATGTTTTAGGGTATATGGATATATAGGCGAAATAAGTCGGTCAAGGGAGCACGAGAGGCCCACGAGGGTGGAGTGCGCGCCCAGGGGGTGGGCGCGCCCCCTACCTCGTGCCTTCCTCATTGATCCCCTGACGTGCACTCCAAGTCTCCCGGATTGCTTTCTTTCCAAAAATAACTCTCCCGAAGGTTTCATTCTGTTTGGACTCCGTTTGATATTCCTTTTCTTCAAAACACTGAAACAAGGGGAAAAAACAGGAACTGGCACTGGGCTCTGGGTTAATAGGTTAGTCCCAAAAATAATATAAAAGTGTTTAATAAAGCCCATAAACATCCAAAACAGATAATATAATAGCATGGAACAATAAAAAATTATAGATACGTTGGAGACGTATCAGCATCCCCAAGCTTAATTCCTGCTCGTCCTCGAGTAGGTAAATGATAAAAACAGAATTTTTGATGTGGAATGTTACCTAACATATTTATCAATGATATCTTCTTTATTGTGTCAAGAATATTCAGATCCATAAGATTCAAGATAAAAGTATAATATTGACATGAAAATAATAATACTTGAAGCATACTAACAAAGCAATCATGTCTTCTCAAAATAACATGGCCAAAGCAAGCTATCCCTACAAAATCATATAGTCTGGCTATGCTCTATCTACATCACACAAAATATTTAAATGATGCACAACCCCGATGACAAGCCAAGCAATTGTTTCATACTTTTGATGTTCTCAAACTTTTTCAATCTTCCCGCAATACATGAGCGTGAGCCATGGACATAGCACTATAGGGGGAATAGAATGGTGGTTGTGGAGAAGACAAAAAGGAGAAGATAGTCTCACATCAACTAAGCGTATCAACGGGCTATGGAGATGCCAATCAATAGATATCAATGTGAGTGAGTAGTGATTGCCATGCAACGGATGCACTAGAGCTATAAGTATAGGAAAGCTCAAAAAGAAACTAAGTGGGTGTGCATCCAACTTGCTTGCTCATGAAGACCTAGGGCATTTTGAGGAAGCCCATCCTTGGAATATACAAGTCAAGTTCTATAATGTAAAGTTCCCACTAGTATATGAAAGTGACAACATAGGAGACTCTCTATCATGAAGATCATGGTGCTACTTTGAAGCACAAGTGTGGTAAAAGGATAGTAGCATTGCCCCTTCTCTCCTTTTCTCGCATTTTTTTGTATGGCCTTTTCTCTTTTTTTATGGCCTCTCTTTTTTTTAGTCCAGAGTCTCATCCCGACTTGTGGGGGAATCATAGTCTCCATCATCCTTTCCTCACTGGGACAATGCTCTAATAATGATGATCATCACACTTTCATTTACTTACAACTCAACAATTACAACTCAATACTTAGAACAAAATATGACTCTATGTGAATGCCTCTGGCGGTGTACCGGGATATGCTATGAATCAAGAGTGACATGTATAAAGATAATGAACGGTGGCTTTGCCACAAATACGATGTCAACTACATGATCATGCAAAGCAATATGACAATGATGGAGCGTGTCATAATAAACGGAACGGTGGAAAGTTGCATGGCAATATATCTCGGAATGGCTATGGAAATGCCATAATAGGTAGGTATGGTGGCTGTTTTGAGGAAGGTATATGGTGGGTGTATGATACCGGTGAAAGGTGCGTGGTATTAGAGAGGCTAGCAATGGTGGAAGGGTGAGAGTGCGTATAATCCATGGACTCAACATTAGTCATAAAGAACTCACATAATTATTGCAAAAATCTATTAGTTATCAAAATAAAGTACTACGGGCATGCTCCTAGGGGGATAGATTGGTAGGAAAAGACCATCACTCGTCCTCGACCGCCACTCATAAGGAAGACAATCAATAAATAAATCATGCTCCGACTTCATCACATAACGGTTCGCTATACGTGCATGCTACGCGGATCACAAACTTTAACACAAGTATTTCTCAAATTCACAACTACTCAACTAGCATGACTCTAATATCACCGTCTTCATATCTCAAAACAATCATAAGGAATCAAACTTCTCATAGTATTCAAGGCACTTTATATGAATGTTTTTATTATATCCCTCTTGGATGCCCATCATATTAGGAATAAATTCATAACCAAGAAAATTACCATGCTGTTTAGGACTCTCAAAATAATATAAGTGAAGCATGATATTTCATATATTTCTTCAAAATAAATCCACCGCCATGCTCTAAAAGATATAAGTGAAGCACTAGAGCAAACAACAAACTACTCCAAAAGATATGAGTGAAGATCAATGAGTAGTTAAATAACTATTTAGCTATGTGAAGACTCTCTCTCATTTAAGAATTTCAGATCTTAGTATTTTATTCTAACATAAAGCAAAGCTAGAGAAAATAAAATGACGCTCCAAGCAAAACACATATCATGTGGTGAATAAAAATATAGCTCCACGTAAAGTTACCGATGAACGAAGAAGAAAGAGGGGATGCCTTCCGGGGCATCCCCAAGCTTAGGCTATTGGTTATCCTTTAATATTACCTTGGGGTTCCTTGGGCATCCCCAAGCTTAGGCTCTTGCCACTCCTTATTCCATAGTCCATCGAATCTTTACCCAAAACTTGAAAACTTCACAACACAAAACTTAACAGAAAACTCGTAAGCTCCGTTAGTATAAGAAAATAAATCACCACTTAGGTACAGTTGTGAAATCATTCTAGATTCATATTGGTGTAATATCTACTGTATTCCAACTTCTCTATGGTTCATACCCTCCGATACTACTCATAGATTCATCAAAATAAGCAAACAACACATAGAAAAACAGAATCTGTCAAAAACAGAACAGTCTGTAGTAATATGTATCAAACGTATAATTATGTAACTCCAAAAATTCTAAAACAAATTGGTGGACCTGAGGAATTTATCTAGTAATCATCTAAACAGAATATAGATGGATTATTTATTCCTAAACAGAGCCAAAAAGCAAGAAACTAAAATAAAATTGGGTTAACTCCCAACAAGCGCTATCGTTTAACGCCCCTAACTAGGCATGATGATTTCAATGATGCTCACATAAGACATAAGAATTGAAACATACAGAGAGCAACATGAAGAATATGAATAGCACATTTAAGTCTAACCCACTTCCTATGAATAGGTATTTTGTGAGAAAACAACTTATGGGAACAATAATCAACTAGCATAGGAAGGCAAAACAAGCATAACTTCAAAACTTTGAGCACATAGAGAGGAAACTTGATATTATTGCAATTCCTACAAGCATATATTCCTCCCTCATAATAATTTTCAGTAGCATCATGAATTAATTCAACAATATAACCATCACCTAAAGCATTCTTTTCATGATCTACAAGTATAGAATTTTTACTACTCTCCACGTTAGCAAATTTATTCTCTTTCGGAATAGTGGGAGTATCATAAGAGACTTGAATACTATAAATTGTTTCCACATTAAAAGAGTAATGTTCAGAAAAAGGGTAATCATAATCATGACAAGTTTTATAAATATAACTATTACTACTTTTTATAGCATAAGTTTCATCACAATAATCATCATAAGTAGCAACTTTGTTCTCATCATAATCAATTGAAACCTCTTCCAAGATAGTGGAATCATCACTAAATAAAGTCATGACCTCTCCAAATCCACTTTCATAATTATTATAGTATTCAACATCCTCCAAAATAGTGGGGTCATTACTTCCTAAAGTTGACACTCTTCCAAACCCACTTTCATCAACATAATCATCATAAGTAGGAGGCATGCTATCATCGTAACAAATTTGCATATCAAAACTTGGGAGATTAAAAATATCATCTTCATTAAGCATAGCATCCCCAAGCTTGGACAAACATTAATTTCAGCAAATATATTCTCAAAAGCATCATCTTCATCAAACATAGCATCCCCAAGCTTGGTCCTTTTAATTTCATAAGCATCCTGGATATTCATAGAATTCATACTAACAACATTGCAATCATGCTCATCATTCACATATTTAATGAAAAGCATTCTATGTAATTCTTCTTCTAGTACTTGAGCACAATTTTCCTTCCCATCATTTTCACGAAAGACATTAAAAAGATGATGCATATGAGGCACCCTTAATTCCATTTTTTGTAGTTTTCTTTTATAAACTAAACTAGTGCTAAAACAAGAAACAAAAAGATTCGATTGCAAGATCTAAAGATATACCTTCAAGCACTCACCTCCCCGGCAATGGCGCCAGAAAAGAGCTTAGTTGACGGGGTGTGAGTGTCGCTTACCTAGACTCCCCGACAACGATGCCAGAAAAGAGCTTGATGTCTACTATGCAACTTTCTTCTTGTAGACGTTGTTGGGCCTCCAAGTGCAGAGGTTTGTAGGACAGCAGCAAATTTCCCTCAAGTGGATGACCTAAGGTTTATCAATCCGTGGGAGGCGTAGGATGAAGATGGTCTCTCTCAAGCAACCCTGCAACCAAATAACAAAGAGTCCCTTGTGTCCCCAACACACCCAATACAATGGTAAATTGTATAGGTGCACTAGTTCGGCGAAGAGATGGTGATACAAGTGCAATATAGATAGTAGATATAGGTATTAGTAATCTGAAAATATAAAAACAACAAGGTAAAAAGTGATAAAAGTGAGCGTAAATGGTATTGCAATGCGTTGAAACAAGGCCTAGGGTTCCTACTTTCACTAGTGCAAGTTCTCTCAACAATAATAACATAATTGGATCATATAACTATCCCTCAACATGCAACAAAGAGTCACTCCAAAGTCACTAATGGCGGAGAAAAACTGAAGAGATTATGGCAGGGTACGAAACCACCTCAAAGTTATTCTTTCTAATCGATCTATTCAAGAGTCTGTAGTAAAATAACACGAAGCTATTATTTCCGTTTGATCTAACATAGAGTTCGTACTAGAATAACACCTTAAGACCCAAATCAACCAAAACCCTAATGTCACCTAGATACTCCAATGTCACCTCAAGTATCCGTGGGTATGATTATACGATATGCATCACACAATCACAGATTCATCTATTCAACCAACACAAAGAACTTCAAAGAGTGCCCCAAAGTTTCTACCGGAGAGTCAAGACGAAATCGTGTGCCAACCCCTATGCATAGGTTCATGGGCGGAACCCGCAATTTGATCACCAAAACATACATCAAGTGGATCAATAGAATACCCCATTGTCACCATGGGTATCCCACGCAAGACATACATCAAGTGTTCTCAAATCCTTAAAGACTCAATCCAGTAAGAAAACTTCAAAGGGAAAACTCAATCCATTACAAGAGAGTAGAGGGGGAGAAACATCATAAGATCCAACTATAATAGCAAAGCTCACGATACATCAAGATCGTATTGATACGTCTCCAACGTATATATAATTTTTGATTGCTCCATGATATATTATCTACTGTTTCGGGCAATATTGGGCTTTATTATCCACTTTTATATTATTTTTGGGACTAACCTATTAATAGGAGGCCCAGCCCAGATTCGCTGTTTTTGCCTATTTCAGTGTTTCGAAGAAAAGGAATATCAAACGGAGTCAAAACGGAACGAAATCAACTGGAGAAGTTATTTTTGGAAGGAAAGCCACCAGATAGACTTGGACTCTACGTCAGGAGATACGGGTGGTGCTCACGAAGGTGGGGGCGCACCCCCTGCCTCGTGGGGCCCCCGTAGCTCCTCCACGTCCTCCCTGCACCCATATATACTCTCGTACCCTAAAACTTCCAAAACAGAGAATGGATCAGAAGTTCCGCCGCCACAAGCCTCTATAGCCACCAAAAACCAATCGGGGCCCTCTCCGGCATCCTGCCGGAGAGGGCCATCATCACCGGAGGCCATGGAGGAGTATCCCGGTGGGGTCTTCATCACCATGAAGGCCAAGGACCAGAAGGTGGAGGCCATGGAGGAAGGAGCACAAGGGGGAGAACCTCTCCTCCTCTCTTCCGGTGGTGCCGGAGTGCCATCGAGAGGGGAATCATCGCTGCGGTGATCATCTTCATCAACATCACCATCATCATCACCATCCTCATCTCTTTTACGCGGTCCACTCTCCCGCACACCACTGTAATCCCCTACTTGAACATGGTGCTTTATGCCACATATTATGATCCAATGATGTGTTGCCATCCTATGATGTTTTGAGTAGATATCTTTTGTCTTTGGGTTGATTGATGATCTAGATTGGTATGAGTTGTATGTTTTACTTTGGTGCTATCCTATGGCACCCTTGATGTAGCGCAAGCATGAGGGGTTCCCACTATAGGGTGTTGCAATACGTTCATGATTCGCTTATAGTGGGTTGGTGAGTGAACAGAAGCACAAACCCGAGTAAGAGGGATTGTTGCGTATGGGAATAAAGAGGACTTGATGCTTTAATGTTATGATTGGGTTTTACCTTAATGATCTTTAGTAGTTGTGGATGCTTGCTAGAGTTCCAATCATAAGTGTATATGATCCAAGTAGAGAAAGTATGTTAGGTTATGCCTCTCCCTCTTATGAAACTGCAATAGTGATTATCGGTCTTGTTAACAATTGCCTAGGACAATTCCGCACACCGATCCACCATTATTCCACACTCGCTATTTATATTATTTAGTATTATGTTCTAACTTCATTATAACAGCACCTACTTTTATGTTTTAGCTCTCCGATACCATGCAAAGTTATCCTCTTCATACCCACAACGTAGTTTTATTTCTCTTTGCTAGTTGGAAGCAAACGTTCGGTGCACGTAGAGTCGTATCAGTGGCAGATAGGGCTTGATAGAATATTGATCTTACCTTTAGCTCCTTGTGGGTTCGACACTCCATACTTATCACTTCCACCTTTGGAAAGTGCTACGATGATTCCTTGCACTTGGGGATTATCAAGCTCTTTTCTGGCGCCGTTGCCGGGGAGCAATAGCGTGGGGTTGATATTCTTGTGTGTACTTGTTTGCTTTCTTCACTAAGTATATTTTGTTTTTCCTTTTTGTTTATGTTTAGTTGTGGGTTAAACATACAAAAATATTAAAAATGAAAATACAAAAAAATATTACTTGCCTCTCATGCCTAAAAAGTTTTTCAAAAAGAGAAGTGATTGGAAGGTTTTGCATTGAAGAAGTGAGGGTCGACCTTGAGCACTTGTGCTCATGCTCACGGAAACAATGTAGAATTTTTCATGGAAGTTTCTATGTAAATAATTATCCCTTGGTATATATTCATTGTACTATAAAAATAATGGGCCAAGCTTGGTTTTAGGATGATTAGATTGCTTGTTTGCTATGTGCAGAACAAAAACAGAAACTTTGGCTGTAGTGCATGAATTTACGTTTTTAACAGGAAAGTCAAATGGTTCTGATTCTTTTTGAACATTACTTCTGTACAAATTTTTCAAAGTTTAAAATTTAGTTTATAATTTTAGGAGTTACAGAAGTTTGCCAAACTTCCAGATTACTACAGACTGTTCTGTTTTTAACAGATTCTGTTTTGCATGTGTTGTTTGCTTATTTCGATGAATCTATGGCTAGTATTGGAGGGTATGAACCATAGAGAACTTGGAATACAGTAGGTTTAACACCCATACAAATAAATAATGAGTTCATTACAGTACCTAAAGGTAGTGATTTGCTTTATTACACTAACGGATCTCACAAGTTTTTGTTAAAGTTTTGTGTGGATGAAGTGTCCGAAGGTCGAGGAACTATCAATATGAGAAGAATAAAGAGAGGAAAGAGTTCAAGCTTGGGGATTCCCAAGGCACCCCAAGTAAATATTCCAAGGATACTCAAGCATCTAAGCTTGGGGATGCCCCGGTGGGCATCCCCTCTTTCTTCTTCAACAATTATCGGTATACCTCGGGTTTTGTTTTGTTCACATGATTTGTGTCTTTTTGTGTTTTTCTTTTTCTTCAAGAACCATGCTAGCATGAGATATCCCTTCAATGATTTATATAATACTTCTGTGTGCTTCACTTATATCTTTTAAGTATGATCTTATAGAATTGCTCTTTGTGCTGCACTTAAATCTTTTGAGTATGGTTTTATAGAATGCTTCATGTGCTTCACTTATACATTTTGAGCTTGGATATTGGTTAGTTGTAGAATGCTCCATGAACTTCACTTATAACTTTTGGAGTATGAATAATACTATCATTTAAAGTGGGTTTGGAAGAGTGTCAACTTTAGGAATTAGTGATCCCACTATTTTGGAAGATATTGAATCTTAATGTGATATTTATGAAAGTGGATTTGGAAGAGTGTCAACTATAGTTAGTAATGATTCCACTATTTCAGAAGAAGTTCCAATTGAGTATGAGAACAAAGTTGTTATCCATGATGCCTATGAAAATTATTATGAGGGAGGAATACATGCTTGTAGGAGTTGCAATAATATTAAGTTTCCTCCCTATGTGCTTAAAGTTTTGAAAGTTATGCTTGTTTTTCCTTCCTATGCTAGTTGATTGTTGTTCTTATAAATTGTGTGCTCACAAAATCCCTAGGCATAGGAAGTGTGTTAGATTTAAATGTTCTAGTCATATTCTTCAAGATGCTCTCTTTGTGCTTCAATTCCTATCTTTTATGTGAGCATCATTGAAATCATCATGCCTAGCTAAAAGGCATTAAAGAAAAGCGCTTATTGGGAGACAACCCAATATTTATCCTTTCTGTTTTTGTGTGTCAACATGATTAAGCTACTGTAGTAATCATGTTTTATAGCTTTTGTTTCAATAAAGTGCCAAGTAAGACCTTTGGGAAGACTTGGGTGAAAGTTAATGTGATCTTGCTGTAAAAAACAGAAACTTTGCGCTCACGGGAATAGATGTCATTTTTTACAGAGGAGTGATTTTGAGTTGATTCTTTTTGCAGAAGATTAATAGACAAATTCCTCATGTCCACCAATTTATTTAATAATTTTTGGATTAGTAGAAGTATGGTTATTGTTCAGATCATTACATAATGTTCTGTTTCTGACAGATTCTGTTTTCATTACATAGTTTGCTTGTTTTCTAGTTTCTATGACTTATATTTCTCAATATAAATTGTAGAACTGATATGGTACAGTAGGCATTGTGTGAGAACAATTATGAACCTTGTCTTTTACAGTACCCAAGTGCATGGTTTGCTCTTTATCATACTAACCTATCTCACGAAGTTTGGTTAAGTTTTGTGTGATTGAAGTTTTCAAGTTTTGGGTGAGATATCGATATGAGGAGAATAAGGAGTGGAAGGACCCTAAGATTGGGGATGCCCAAGGCACCCCAAGGTAATAATCAAGGAAGGCTCAAGCGCCTAAGCTTGGGGATGCCCCCGAAGGCATCCCCTCTTTCGTCTTCAAAACTATCGGTATACTTTACTCGGAGCTATATTTTTATTCGTCACATGATATGTGTTTTGCTTGGAGCGTGTTTTCAATTTTACTTGTTGTTTGAATAAAATCATTGGATCTGAATTATTGAATGAAAAGAATCCTCCCATGGCTAGTGAATTATTTGACTACTCAGTGTTCTTCACTCATATCTTTGGAGTAGTTTGTCAATTGCTCTTGTGCTTCATGTATATCCTATAAGTAAATGGTTGAATAAATTGAATGTCATAAACCTGAATTTATATATGTTTCATATGCTTATAACATGGGGAGTAATGGCTTCGCACATAGTAAGTATAGGTAGTAAACTTATTGAAAGTTAGCAAACGTAGAATTGGTCACTTGAACAATTCATGAAAGAAAAATATTGAAGGGAGAGGGATTTCACATACAAATATACTATCATGGACATCTCTTATGATAGGGAGCACTCATTAAAATATGACATGCTAAAGAGTTGATGTTGGACAAGGAAGACAACGTAATGAGTTATGTTTTCTTATATCTGAGATAAAGTATGTTGTCATGGATCCTCTAACATGTTGAGCTTGCCTTTCTCCCTCATGCTTGCCAAAATTCTCAACACCAAGTAGAGATACTACTTGTGCTTCCAAAATCCTTAAACCAGTTTTGCCATGAGAGTCCACCATATCTACCTATGGATTGAGTAAGATCCTTCAAGTAAGTTGTCATCGGTGCAAAGCAATAAAAAATGCTCTAAATATGTATGATTGATTGGTGTGGGAGAAATAAGCTTTATACGATCTTGTGATGTGGAAGTAATAAAAGCGAAGGACTGCATAATAAAGGTTCATATCACAAGGGGCAATATAAAGTGACGTTCTTTCATATTGAGATTTTGTGCATCCAACCATAAAAGCGCATGGCAACCTCTGCTTCCCTCTGCGAAGGGCCTATCTTTTATTATTATCTTGTACCTTATGCAAGAGTCATGGTGATCTTCACCTTTCCTTTTTCATTTTATCCTTTGGCAAGCCCAGCATGATATATATATATATATATATATATATATATATATATATATATATATATAGGTAAATTAACTGGGGCACCTAGGTGCCTGGGCACCTAACTTCCTCTAACCCATTAGCGTGAGCTATACCCGCTAATGCATGGTGTGCATAACACAGTCAGATTGCTTCCCAAAAGAGAATTGCATGTTGTTTCCTCCTATTAATGAATTCCTTTCCAAATATATTTCTATAATCACCTTTTCATATATGTACGCACTATACTACCTATTCAACCATACGGTGTAAAATGCCTTTAGTACACTAACTTGACCTTTCATACTTCTTGTTGTAACATTGTTTTTCCGCCGTTAGATTTTTAGGTATCATATACCCAAATGACATGACGTATGGCCTACGTACTATTCTGGGCCTGAAGTTTATATGCAGCTATCATATAAAACAAGTAGTAATACGAAATTTAGGTATATACCTAGGTGACCTAAAATAAATACAATATACGTAAAACAACCAATTGGCACGCGTTACAAAAATGATATAGCAAAAAAAAACCTTAGTTTAAATTAGAGTGTGTGGCATAACTAGAAATGATATAGCCAACATCTACTTATTATATCCAGGGGACTAATACCCTTTTTTTTCTCGAGTATATACCCAACAATGTGAAATCGACTTTAGATACCCCTCCTAATAGAAATTTAATTTTGAAAAATACCAAGCTACTCTTTCAGGTAGGAAAATATTGTACATACCCGTCTATGTGAAGAAAATGTAGGAAAGTATTGTACATCCAATAATATACCTCAAGTGAAAATATACCTAATGTGTCTACGCACTTTATATAACCGGCTATGTGAAAATTGCTCGGAAAATGATGTACATACCCAGTCGACGTATGTACCTAAAATAAAATATTGCTAAGTATATACCCGACGTGAGGTATCTAATACGGGTATCAAATATATACCCCATATATTTCGAGTAAATAAACATATGTAAGATATTTTACAAGTCATGTATTTGATACTCGTACGTACAATAGTCATGTACTAATACCTACGTACATTAAATCTTGCTTCTCTCTCCTATTAGCATGCATGAGTCTGGCCATCCCGTAGAATATGAATTAAATAAGGACCTGAATTATGTTTCCCAAAAAAATGCTAATTGATTATCTCTTAATCACACTTTCCATTTCAGCATCGCCATGCAAAAACAATTTGGCAGGTAATCAATGTACACTTTCCAACTGAGGTATGCATGCATAATTTTTTGGAATGTACTTCAATGACGTGCATGGGTATGCAGATGCCACCAAATTATGGAAAGTACATTATAACCGGCGGAGTATGTAAGGAAAATTTGTTAACGGGTGAAACCCGATAATCAATCTGCCCATCTCATAAGCAAAGGCAAGATTCAATCTAACGGCATCTAGACAAGGTGCCTGGGCACCTAGGTGTCCCATACTGTCGTCCTATATATATATATATATATATATATATATATATATATATATATATATATATATATATATATATATATATATATATATATATATATATATATAGCATGAATTATTATTGTTGACATTACCCTTGAGGTAAATGGTTGTGGGGCAAAACTATAAGCCCCTATCTTTCTCTGTGTCCGATTAAAACTCCATAACCACAAGTATTGCATAGTGTTAGCAATTATGAAAGATTAAATGATAGTTGAGTATGTGAAGTTTGCTAAATTAAAGCTCTGACATAGACTCTTCCTGAAAATAGGATGAATTGCAATTGTTTGATGACTGAGAATATCGTTTGTTAGTTTTCAAGAAAGTTTATGATCCATGCTTTAAATTTGTGAATTGCTTGTTACTTGATCATGAAAAGTTTTATGAGATGAGCTATTGTTATGATATGTAATTATGCTAGAAAAAGTGATTGGAATTATCATTGATCAAACTTAAGCACTACTAGCATTCCACATCAAAAATTATCTTTTTTATCATTTACCTACTCGAGGACGAGCGGGAATTAAGCTTGGGGATGCCTGATACGTCTCCAACATATATATAATTTTTGATTGCTCCATGCTTTATTATCTACTGTTTCGGGCAATATTGGGCTTTATTATCCACTTTTATATTATTTTTGGGACTAACCTATTAACCGGAGGCCCAGCCCAGATTTGCTGTTTTTTGCCTATTTCAGTGTTTCGAAGAAAAGGAATATCAAACGGAGTCAAAACGGAACGAAATCAACTGGAGAAGTTATTTTTTTGAAGGAAAGCCACCAGATAGACTTGGACTCTACGTCAGGAGATACGGGAGGTGCTCACGAGGGTGGGGGCGCCCCCCCCCCCCTCTTAGGGCGCGCCCCCTGCCTCGTGGGGTCCCCGTAGCTCCTCCGACGTCCTCCCTGCACCCATATATACTCTCATACCCTAAAACTTCTAGAACAGAGATTGGATCAGAAGTTCCGCCGCCGCAAGCCTCTGTAGCCACCAAAAACCAATCGGGGCCCTCTCCGGCACCCTGCCGGAGGGGGCCATCATCACCGGAGGCCATGGAGGAGTATCCCGGAGGGGTCTTCACCACCATGAAGGCCAAGGACCAGAAGGTGGAGGCCATGGAGGAAGGAGCACAAGGGGGAGAACCTCTCCTCCTCTCTCCCGGTGGTGCCGGAGTGCCATCAGGAGGGGAATCATCGCCGCGGTGATCGTCTTCATCAACATCACCATCATCATCACCATCCTCATCTCTTTTATGTGGTCCACTCTCCCGCACACCGCTGTAATCCCCTACTTGAACATGGTGCTTTATGCCACATATTATGATCCAATGATGTGTTGCCATCCTATGATGTTTTGAGTAGATATCTTTTGTCTTTGGGTTGATTGATGATCTAGATTGGTATGAGTTGTATGTTTTACTTTGGTGCTGTCCTATGGCGCCCTCCGTGTTGCGCAAGCGTGAGGGGTTCCCACTGTAGGGTGTTGCAATACGTTCATGATTCGCTTATAGTGGGTTGGTGAGTGAACAGAAGCACAAACCCAAGTAAGAGGGATTGTTGCGTATGGGAATAAAGAGGACTTGATGCTTTAATGCTATGGTTGGGTTTTACCTTAATGATCTTTAGTAGTTGCGGATGCTTGCTAGAGTTCCAATCATAAGTGTATATGATCCAAGTAGAGAAAGTATGTTAGGTTATGCCTCTCCCTCTTATGAAACTGCAATAGTGATTATCGGTCTTGTTAACAATTGCCTAGGATAATTCTGCACACCGATCCACCATTATTGCACACTCGCTATTCATATTATTTAGTATTATATTCTAACTTCATGATAACAGCACCTACTTTTATGTTTTAGCTCTCTGATACCATGCAAAGTTATCCTCTTCATACCCACAACATAGTTTTATTTCTCGTTGCTAGTTGGAAGCAAACGTTCGGTGCACGTAGAGTCGTATCAGTGGCAGATAGGGCTTGACAGAATATTGATCTTACCTTTGGCTCCTTGTGGGTTCGACACTCCATACTTATCACTTCCACCTTTGGAAAGTGCTACAATGATTCCTTGCACTTGGGGATTATCACGTATCACCTCAAGAACACGAGAGAGAGAGACACACACACACACAGACAGAGAGAGAGAGAGAGAGATCAAACACATAGCTACTGGTGCATACCCTCAGCCCCGAGGGTGAACTACTCCCTCCTCGTCATGGAGAGCGCCGGGATGATGAAGATGGCCACCGGTGAGGGTTCCCCCCTCCGGCAGGGTGCCGGAACAGGGCCCCGATTGGTTTCTACAGAGGCTTGCGGTGGCAGAACTCCTGATCTATTCTGTTCTTTGATGTTTTTAGGGTATATGGATATATATAGGCGAAAGAAGTCGGTCAGGGGAGCTTGAGGGGCCCATGAGGGTGGAGGGCGCGCCCAGGGGGTGGGCGCGCCCCCCAGCCTCGTGCCTTCCTCATTGATCCCCTGATGTGCACTCCTTGTCTCCCGGATTGCTTTCTTTCCAAAAATAACTCTCCCAAAGGTTTCATTCCGTTTGGACTCTGTTTGATATTCCTTTTCTTCGAAACACTGAAACAAGGGGAAAACAGGAACTGGCACTGGGCTCTGGGTTAATAGGTTAGTCCCAAAAACAATATAAAAATGTTTAATAAAGCCCATAAACATCCAAAACAGATAATATAATAGCATGGAGCAATAAAAAATTATAGATACGTTGGAGACGTATCATGGTGCGTGTGCCGGCGGGGGTGTGATGAGACCCACAGGCGATGGTACGGGTGGCGACTTGGCGCATATCTGGTTGTTGCCTGCTGAAGAGCAGGTGGACGAGCAGCCAGTGGACATGGTTGCTGCAGCCAGAGCTTCTGATGCTAGGCAGAGTAAGTAGAGAAGAGGAGAAGCGAACGTTGGATATGTCAATTTCATTAATTGGAGAGTAGCATAGCACCATATATAGTCATAGTCTAGGTTTGGATTCGAACCAGCTACAGGAGCACGTCTCTCTTTTTTCTAAAACTCAGCAACGTCTCTTTACTGGTACACTAGCTTGTTCTGTACGCCTCTAAGTCTTTGATCTTCTTTCTCTTTTTTTGCGAGGAAGGAAGGAGGACAAAACTGAGAGTTCCTGGGACTCGAACCCAAGGCCTCTCGGTTGAAAACCAAGGGTGCTAGTCACTTATGTGGCAAATGTTCCCTGTGAGGAGGACGGCAGACGAACGCATTTTCCTCATAGTTTTAGTTGCGACGCAAGATCGAACGGTCGCAGTTTTGGGAATGTTACCATGCGAACGAGCCCAGTTTTTTTCTTCCTATATATAAAAAAGTATGCTACTTGGTGTCGGCTTAGTCAACAAACGATTGTGCCAACCTTGACCATTGGATTGACATTCAACATCTGTCGTGTTTCTTTAGTCTCTTCTTCCTCCAGCCGCCAAAGCCAAACCAGCGCTGGTGGGACCGCCTGCTCCCTCCTTCCACTGTTGGCTATGCTGCCGCGCATGCATCATGGCCACATCGCACCCTAAAACTCTGCGCATCTTCCCTGGCTCCTATTTGTTCCCTTCCGAGGCCTCACCATCGTGCTCTGCCTTGGTTCGCTTGTCGCGGCGCCGCCCTCCGGTGTTGTCAACATGGTTAACAACCAAGAGGAATAAGTAGATGATTGTGCATGGTGAAGATGATAGTAGGGACCCAACAGCGCGCGTAGTAATTTTGTTTTTTCGGGACGTAGAACGGGAGAAGGGTATCAACTGGGTTGTGCGGGAGTTGTGGCCCGTCTAGCCCAGGATTTTATTTCATATGTTTAGCACATGACCAGCCCAGTTTGTTTTTTTCCTTTCTGAAAATGGCTAGCCCAGCTATTTTGTTATTTGCAAAATAACCAACGTAGGCCTACTTGCTTTTCTACGCCCTGCTGGGCCGGAAATCTTTCAAGACGAGGAGGGATGCATTTTGCCCAGAATTGGGCTATAAGTAATAAGAAATGGGCTATAAGTAATAATAAATGGGCTGTAAAATGAAAAAGATACAATAAACGGGCAATTGGTTCCAAAATACTTTTTTCTTTCGGATTTTGATATTTTAAATTTCATTGTTTTTGTGCGGGTAAAATTTCATTGGGTTTAAATTAATGTATGTTTAGTTTTTAAATTAATTTGAATATGGCTAGAAATATCGGGTTGTATGCTGTTTGGGACAGATTTAGAGGCTGACTTGTGGGTCTACTAGGTTGACGTGTACGAAAGGCTTTGTCAACTTAGTCCACCAACGATTCTAGCAGCAGTGACCATTGGATGTTAATCCAACGCCCGTGCTGCTTCTTCAATATCTGATCTTCTTGCTCCAGCCGCCCAAACCAGCGCCGGTGGTACTGCATGCTCCCGCCTCCCGTGGCCGGCTGTGCTGCCGCATAGGCTGCACCGCCCCACCCTACTCCATTGCTGGCCAGGCCATTCCTCTACTCACCCACACCTCCTATTATTTTCTGGCGACGGCAGCCGGACCAGTAAACACTCGTACTCCCCACCGCGTGGGCAACCACTGCCGAGTCTTCCCCGGCTCCGTGTCGTTCCCTTCCTAGGCCTTGCCGTCGTCCACCGCCCTGGTGCTCTCGGCGCGGCGTGGTCAACGTGGTCAACGAACGACATCCATCGGACGTGGACTGTATGTGAAGAGGCTGACAGCTGGGTCCACGGCCGCACAGAAGGAAATGCCTCCTTATTACGTGCAAAATAATGATTACTCCACCTGACATCTAGGACCCACCGGAAGGGCCTCTGTATTTCGTGAAAAAATGTTCCCCTCGCTGATAGGTCAGACCCACCAGCTATATCTTCGCACGCAAGGAGGTGTCTCCTTATTATGGACAAAAAAATGAATACTCCCCCTGCTAGCTGGGACCCATCATAGTGGGAGGCTGACTTGTGGGCCTACTAAGATGACGGGGACGGAGGGCTTTGTCAACTTAGTAAATATGAACGATTCTAGCTCCAGTGACCTAATACGTCTCCAACGTATCTATAATTTTTTATTTCTCCATGCTATATTATCTACTGTTTTGGACAATATTGGGCTTTATTATCCACTTTTATATTATTTTTTGGGACTAACCTATTAACCAGAGGCCCAGCCCAGAATTGTTGTTTTTTTGCCTATTTCATAGTTTTGCAGAAACGGAATATCAAACGGAGTCCAAACGGAATGAAACCTTCGGGAACGTGATTTTCTAACGGAACGTGATCCAGGAGATTTGGACCCTAAGTCAAGGAAGCTTCGAGGAGGGCACGAGGTAAGGGGGCGCGCCCTCCACCCTCGTGGGCCTCACGTTGCTCCACTGACGTACTTCTTCCTCCTATATGTATACCTACGCACCCCCAAACGATCAGAGACGGAGCCAAAAACCTAATTCCACCGGCGCAACCTTCTGTACCCACGAGATCCCATCTTGGGGCCTGTTCTGGAGCTCTGCCGGAGGGGGCATCCACCATGGAGGGCTTCTACATCATCATAGCCCCTCCGATGAAGTGTGAGTAGTTTACCTCAGACCATCGGGTCCATAGTTAGTAGTTAGATGGCTTATTCTCTCTTTTTGGATCTCAATACAATGTTCTCCCCCTCTCTCTTGGAGATCTATTCAATGTAATCTTCTTTTTGCGTTGTGTTTGTTGAGACCGATGAATTGTGTGTTTATGATCAAGATTAACTATGAACAATGTTTGAATCTTCTCTGAATTCTTTTATGTATGATTGGTTATCTTTCCAAGTCTCTTTGAATTATCAGTTTGGTTTGGCCTACTAGATTGGTTTTTCTTGCAACGGGAGAAGTGCTTAGCTTTGGGTTCAATCTTGCGGTGTCCTTTCCTAGTGATAGTAGGGGCAGCAAGGCACGTATTGTATTGTTGCCATCGAGGATAACAAGATGGGGTTTTTATCATATTGCATGAATTTATCCCTCTACATCATTTCATCTTGCTTAAGGCGTTACTCTGTTTTCTTAAACTTAATACTCTAGATGCATGCTGGATAGCGGTGGATGAGTGGAGTAATAGTAGTAGATGCACGCAGGAGTCGTTCTACTTGTCTCGGACGTGATGCCTATATACATGATCATACCTAGATATTCTCATAAGTATGCTCAATTCTGTTATTTTCTCAACAGTAATTCGTTCACCCACCGTAAAATACTTATGCTCTTGAGAGAAGCCACTAGTGAAATCTATGGCCCCCGGGTCTATCTTCATCATAATTAATCTTCCATCACTTTATTATTGCCTTTGCTTTTTACTTTGTTTTTATTTTACTTTGCATCTTTATCACAAAAATACCAAAAATATTATCTATCTTCTCTATCAGATCTCACTCTCATAAGTGACCGTGAAGGGATTGACAACCCCTTATCGCGTTGGTTGCGAGGAGTTATTTGCTTTGTGCAGGTACGAGGGACTCGCGCGTAGCCTCCTACTGGATTGATACCTTGGTTCTCAAAAACTGAGGGAAATACTTACGCTACTTTGCTGCATCATCCTTTCCTCTTGAAGGAAATCCAACGCAGTGCTCAAGAGGTAGCATGACCATACGATGTCCATCCAACGGCCGTAGTGCTTCTTCAACCTATGGTCTTCTTGCTCCAGCCGCCCAAACAAGCATCGGCCGCGCCGCCGGCTCCTGCCTCCTGTGTCCGGCTCTGCTGCCACCGCTGGCCATGCTATCCCTCTATACTCACCCACACCTCCTGTTATTCTCCGGCGACGGCAGCCTCACACCACAGCCGAAGCAGTCAAGCCACGTACTCCCCTCCACATGGGCATCCACTGGCGCGTCTTCCCCGGCTCCGCGTCGTCCCCTTCCCAGGCCTCGCCGTCGTCCACCACCCTGGTTCTCTCGGCGCGGCGTGGTCAATGTGGTCAACGAACGACTTCCATCGGAGAGTACTGTACGTCGAGAGGCTGACAGCTGGGTCCACGGCCGCAGCAAGGAAGTGCCTCCTTATTACGTGGAAAATAATGATTCCTCCATCTGACAGTAGGGACCCATCGGAAGGGCCACCGTATTTCACGAAAAAACGTTTACCCCCTGACTGCTGGGACCCACCAGCTACATCTTCGCACGCAAGGAAGTGCCTGATAGTTTACCCCCTGACTGTTGGGACCCACCCGGTCGAAGCGTACATAGCGTTTTCATTCTGGTCGCGAACGTGTACGTACAGACGATCGGTCTGTCTGCAAGCTGCAGCGATGAACCGTGGCCGTGTAAGGAAGGGCACGTGTCGTAGTAGAGGCGCGCACGTAGCATGTGCGCGTACGTACATCGGACAGGGTGCAAGAAAGTAAAAACGGCCACATATGTACATACAGGCGGGGTCTCGAAGGCCTACTCGCGCATACGTACGGCCAGGGCTCGTGTAGATGGCTGGGTCGGAACGGAGAAACTGCGTCGTCGTCGTGTTCATGGGGAGGCAACGAAATGCGTCGTGTTCGTTGGGAGGTGATGGAACGTGTGCTGTTCATCGAGAGCCAACCGGCTTGGACGGAACAACCGATGGATGTGAGGCCTTGCGTGCTGCAGAACGAAGGAAACGGCCTTGTGTTCGACCGGCCACGGTCGAAACGGGATCCTGTTCATCGGGAGGGGTCTGGCGTTCCGCAAAACAGAGGAAACGGACCTCCTACGATGGAAACAGGGTCCTGTTGATTGGGAGGGGTGTGGCATACCGCAAAACGGAGGAAACGGACTTGTGTTGGAGCGCTACGGTCGAAATGGGGGTCCTGTTCATCGGGAGGTGTGTGGCGTACCGCAAAATAGGACTCCATGGGATACTGTTCATCTCCATCGTCGACCTCCTCCAGCCTCCACGGGCTACTGTTCATCCACCGTCGACCTCCTCCAGCCTCCACCTGCGACTGTTCATCCACGGGCTACTGTTCATCCAGCCTCCACCGCACGCTCCTCCACCGGCTACTATTCAACCAGCCCTCTCCACGGAGTCCTGTTCAACCACCCCTCCATGGGCTACTGTTCATCCAGCCCTCCACCGGCTACTATTCAACCAGCCCTCCACCGGCTACTGTTCAACCAACCCTCCACGGGGTCCTGTTCATCCAGCCCTCCACGGGGTCCTATTAATCCACTGGCTCGATCGATCGGGGTACTGTTCATCCAGCGGCAACGACCTCTACTACCACGGGTTCATGTTCATCCAGCCCTCACCGGGAACTGTTCATCCAAACCCCCCAACAACGCTCACTGTTCATCCAGAGGCAGCATCGATCGACTTCAGTTAGCAGCAGTAGCGAAGGAATCACTCGAGTTCAATTAACAGCAAGGGGTCGATCGATCGCACAGGTTCAGTAATGCATAGCCTGCAGTGCAATCGCTCAGGTTCAGTTAGAGCCCAACTCCTCGCTCAGGTTCAGTTAGAGCGCAACGCCTCGCACACACGCGCGTACGTATGAGAGAAACACGCATCGCTCGGCCCCGACTACCCACTGTAACCGGGAACTCCCCTGATATTTTCCTCTCCCTTGCTTCTACCACGGTTTTCTCCGTCATGGACGGCCCAAAGAATGTCATGCAGCTGCGTCTCTGGCCCGCCCAGGACAAAAAACCCATTTTCTATCATGATTTTTTGTCATAGAAGTAGGAGCCCACCACATCTATGACGATACCGGGTTTTGTCACAATTATCATCGTAGAAGTGTCATAAGCATGACAGAAATAAATTTCGTTCGGCCCAAAATATCACGGATGTGTCTTTTTTTTGTAGTGATGACAATTGTGCTCTCAGGTTCTAGCGCTTGTACTAGAAGGTGATGACACAACATAAAAATAAATAGATAGTCCCTTCGCAGAGGGAAGCAGTGATTTGCAGAGGTGCCAGAGCTCAAATTTTAAAACAGAGGTAAATAATATTTTGAGACATGCACCCTTCTCATTTACTTCACGACTATCAGTTATCAATGTCTTCCATGCTAAGCACGCTAGTGGCGGTTCCCAAGCGATAAAAGTAAAGGTTTTGACTCCATTGGGAGTTTTTGTTAGATTATTTGTAAGATTTTTCTGTTTGCAGTTTGGGACTGGGCATCCCTATTACCGCCCTTTTCTCATGCGATTGGGAGTGAATAAACACTCGACCTGAGAATAACCCACTTAGCATGGAAGATACCGACCACCTCGGTACAACTATAATCTCTAATTGTCATTGCAAACATGTTTAATCATAATGGGTTAAATCATGGATACTAGGTTAAACATATTTACACAAACAGAACAAGTCGAGTTCATACCAGTTTCTCTGTGCCACGGCCAGTTCATTGAATGTCGTCATTATTGCCTTTCACTTGCACGACCGGACGATATGAAAATAATAATAGTGCAAGAGTGCCGTGGACTAGGCTGGAATCTGCAAACATTTTATTCAACGGGAGAAAACAAGGTAAAATGTGCTCTTTACTAGATCAACAGTTATTCATGCGAGAGCCACTCACATTTTCATCATGGTCTTCTCCTCGGTACAACTCGAATAAAAAGAAAAGAAATTCAGAGAAACACACTGAAATATTTTTGGAGTTTTTGGTTTCTTGAACAAGCAAATAAAAGGGAAAAGCAAAAAATGAGAAAAACTACTATTTACACAGGAAAGATCCCAAAAAGCAAAAGAAGAACAAGGAAATCTTTTTGGGTTTTCTTTTTAGTGCTATAGCTAAACATGCATAGAAAGTAAGCTAGCTACAACTAAATTTTTTTAGTTTTTCTAAAGTTTTTCAAACACACAAGAAGAAAGCAAGAAAAATAAATCTAAACATGGATGGTACAATGAAAAAGTGTGAACACCGACTAATGGAATAAGTGAACATGAATGCAATGTCGGTGAGAAACACATACTCCCCCAAGCTTAGGCTTTTGGCCTAACTTGGTAATCGATCAGTAGCCTGGATGGTAGTTGGGGTACTGAGGAGCGGGCATCCACTCATCCCACTGTTGAGGCTCCTCCGCAACCTTTACAGCAGCCTGATCGTTCCGGTAGGCGATGATGTCCGCAGGCATAATCCTATATCCGCCCCTGGCAACAAAATCAAACAAAGCAGGAGTAGACAATGGAATAACATCACGAGTCTTCACACTAAAAACCAGGTTATATGGAACAGGGATGTCAGGAGATTCGATATCAGTAAAGTGATGGTGATCCATGGCTGCATGGTCTAGGTAAACCTTGGTCAGAGGGTGATCAAGAGGGCGTATCTCTACCTCGAAGTGAGCCGCTAAACGAGTAGCGAAAATCCCACCATGTATCTTACCTTTGGACTTATTAACATGGAGGCGATGTGCCACAATAGCTCCCAAGCTATAAGTGTTATCGCCCTCTAGTGCACAATGTAAAACAGCAAAGTCTGGTGCACTGAGTGCACCCACTTTTCCCCTAGCAAGCAAATACTTAGAGATAAATAAAGCAAAATAGTGCACGTCAGGAAAGTGTATGCTAGTGGCCGTGACGGCTAACACCCCTCTCTCATCTCCCACTGTCAAGATACGATAAAAGATCTCAAACTCTGTCGGCCTAGGCTTGGCTAAGCTCCCATCAGAAGGGATCATGCAAATGTTGCAAAACTCAGTAAGTGGTATCTGATGGGGTTCAGCATATAAATCAAACCGTACTTCAAGAGGATTATTCCTAGAAAGGAAAGTAAAACTTTGAACAAAGATGTTTGTGAGGAGATGATACTTTTCGCATTTAGCTGCAATGAAGTCGGTGAGGCCGGCATTAGCAACATATTGCATGAACTCTGGAAGGATTCTAGCCTCTTTCATGAACTGGGTGTGCGGCCATTCGCACGGCCGTACCTCCGCCAACCTCCGAGGATGGAGATCACTGTCCCAAGACTCCCCAATAACACCCTTGGTGTTCTTCTTAGTGGCAAACTTCCTAAGATATTCATCCTTTTCCTATGAACAAAATTCTGAAATTTTTAGTCCATAATTTTTTCTCAACAAAACTTCACAAAATTGATAATAACTACTCATAGGGATACATAGAGGCCATAACAAGCATTCAAACTACTTAGAACTCTAAGAAGTCAACATGAAAGGTCATCTATAGCAGCACCAAGAGTAGCTAATTATTCAAAATATAAACCACTAAAACAAAACTAATTGGACAAACGGTGGAGTCAAATACCAAGGAACAATCCCCCGAAACAATTTCGAAAACGGAGCTTCGAGCAAAGAGATTGAAATCCGCGGGTTTGAGAGCAAGAACACGGGAGAGAGAGCAATGGGGAATTTTTTTTCTGGAGGTAAGTGATGATATGGTGTGAAGGGATAAGTGAGGGGGCCCACATGGGGACCACAACCCACCAGGGCGCGCCTAGGGGTCCTGGCGCGCCGAGGTGGGTTGTTCCCACCTGGTGAACCTCCCTCTGATATTATTTGCACCAGAAATAGTAAAAAAATTCGTATTAAATTTTCAAGGCATTCTGAGAACTTTTATTTTTTGGGTCATTTTTTATTGCACGGGAAATTCAGAAAACAGAAAAAACATGGCATTTTATTTTGGCCATTTGCATTTCTATCCCTAACTCGAACCACCTAATCAGATATACGCCTAATTCGAAAGCCTGCTCAAATTTGCCCCTCCGCCGTTAGGTGCCCTTACAGAAATGCCCTTCTGTGTCATTACCGTCCGGTCAATCAGCTTTGACCGTCCTGAAAAAAATAGAAAAAAATATAAAAAATCTAAAATTTTGTGAGATCGAACATACTCATGTGCGCAAGGTGTGTGCAAATTTTCGTGCTATTTGGACATTTCAGGAGCTCATGGCGAGGAAAAATAGTTAATCTGCACGCTTGTGAACATTAAATTTGAAATAAAATAGCAAGAAAGTTTAAAAAAATATGAATTGTTTTGGCATCAAAGAGGCTTGGGTGCACAAGGTGCTTGCAAGTTTTTGTGATCTAATGACATGCGAGGAGCTATAGCAAGAAAAAACAAAATAGTCATTTTTCCCAAGTTTTTTCCTGAGCCAAATTTTGTTTTTTTTCTCCAAAAGCCCCTCCAATGTCCAAACACAACAAAATCTTGCACGTAGCTTGCAGACCCGAGCCTCTTTGATGCCAAAATTTTTCATATTTTTTGAATTTTCTTGCTATTTTTTTTGAATTTACTGTTCACAGGCTTACAATTTTATTATTTTTCCTTTAACACTAGCTCCTGGAATGTCCAAACAGCACGAAACTTTGCACGCACCTTGCGAACCTGAGTATCTTTGAACCCACAAATTTTCAGATTTTTTAGATTTTTTTTGCTATTTTTTCAGGACGGTCAAAGCCCTTTGACCGACTTTGACCTGCTTTGTCCAAACGGTAACGGCATAGAAGGGCATTTCTGCAAGTGCACCTAACGGCGGAGGGGCAAATTTGAGCAAGCTTTGAAATTAGGGGTAAATCTGAGAGTGGGCGCAAATTAGGGGCATAGATGTAAATGTCCCTTTTATTTTATTTAACTAATAAAAACAGAAAACAAAAAGTAGAGAGAGAAGGTAGTGCTTACTAAATTCATCAACTTCATACCGCTCAAAAATGATCCATTAATAAGGTTGATTAAGTCTTATTAACAACCACTTTCGATTAGCATGAAATCGAAGAACTTTCACAAATGACTAATTTACCTCAATGGGGATATGGATGTCCCCAACAATAAGAATTTCATATTTCTTTTTAAAGAAGTAGAGGTATTTGAAAACTTCCAATAGTGATTGTCGGAGATTTTTCAATAACATTAATACCATTCACTTGGAATTGTTTCTTCGGAAAATGCACTGTATGCTCATTACAATTGATATGAAAAGTGACCTTGCTTTTATTCCAATCAATAACAGCCCCTGCAGTATTCAAGAAGGGTCTACCAAGGTTAATCGACATGTTAGTCAGGCATCTCAAGTATAACAAAGTCAGTCAAAATAGTAACATTAGCAGCAACAACAACGGGCACATCCTCACAGATACCGATAGGTATGGCAGTTGATTTGTCAGCCATTTGCAAAGATATTTCAGTTGGTGTGAGTTTATTCAAATCAAGTCTTTTATATAAAGAGAAAGGGATAACACTAACACCAGCTCCTAAATCACACAAAGAAATTTTCACATAATTCTTTTTGATGGAGCAAGGTATAGTTGGTATTCCCGGATCTCCAAGTTTTTTAGGTACTCCATCTTTAAAAGTGTAATTAGCAAGCATAGTGGAGATCTCAGCTTCCGGTATTTTTCTCTTATTGGTGATGATGTCTTTCATATACTTTGCATAAGGAGGCATTTTCAAGATATCAGTCAAGCGAGTACACAAAAAGACTGGCCTCAACATTTCAGCAAAGCGTTCAAATTCTTCATCATCTTTCTTTTTAGTTGACTTAGGTGGAAAGGGCATAGGTTTTTGAACCCACGGTTCTCTTTCTTTACTGTGTTCTCTAGCAATGAAGTCTCTTTTATCATATCTTTGTTCTTAGGTTTTGGGTTATGAAGATCAACAGGTGGTTCTATCTCAACATCATTGTCTAGTTCTTTATTATTTGGTTGAGAGTCTTCATGAACCTCATCATTGTCTTTTTCATTGTCACTAGGTGAATTTCATTACCAGACTGAGTTTCAGCATCAGAGATAGAAGTTTCATTATCATTGTCAGGAGGTTTTTCTATTTCAGGTTCACTAGAAGTATGCAAAGTCCTGTAATTTTTCTTCTTCTTTTTCTTTCTAGAAGGACTAGGTGCATCAATGTTAACTCTTTGTGAATCTTGTTCAATTCTTTTAGGGTGTCCCTCAGGATAAAGTGGTTCCTGATTCATTTTACCTCCTCTAGTTGCAACTCTAACAGAAAGTCATGTATATTATTATTCGTTTCATCAAGCAACTCTCTTTGTGATTTAGCAACTTGTTCAAACTAAGTTCGAACCATAGAAGCATGCTTTCCAACACCTATAACATCATTTGATATTCTAAATAACAAGTCACTCAAGCGAGCAATCATATCATAATTGTATTTCAATTGTTTCATAGCATTTTGCATTGAAGTGATCTTGTTTTCTAATACAGTTTTCAAACTCATAAAGGCATTGGCTAGGATACATATTGTGAGGATTGTCATTGTCAACTTCATTAGAGCTTTTATCTCTACCACCTTAGGCAGTGGTGGTGTATTAAGCCCATGTATTTCTTCAATAGGAGGTAAATTCTTAACATCCTCAGCTTAATACATTTTTCCTTCATAGATTTCTTTGCCCCCTGCATATCTTCAGGACTGATATATAATATACCCCTCTTCTTCGGAGTGGGTTTATGCGGTGGTTCAGAAATAGTCCAATCATCATAATTTTTCAGTATATTATTCAATAATTCTTCAGCTTGTCCAACAGTTCGTTCCCTGAAAACACAACCAGCACAACTATCTAGGAAATCCCTAGAAGCATCGGTTAGTCCATTATAGAAGATATCAAGTATTTCATTTTTCTTAAGAGGATGATCAGGCAAAGCATTAAGTAATTGACAATGCCTCCCCCAAGCTTGTGGGAGACTCTCTTCTTTAATTTGAACAAAGTTAAATATTTCCTGTAAAGCAGCTTGTTTCTTATGAGCAGGGAAATATTTTTCAAAGAAGTAATAAATCATATCTTGGGGACTACGCACACAACTAGGAGCAAGAGTATTGTACCAAGCTTTAGCATCACCCTTTAGTGAGAATGGAAATAATTTGAGAATAAAGTAATAGCGAGTCTTCTCATCGTGAGAAAAAGGGGTGGCTATGTCATTCAACTTAGTAAGATGTGCCACAACAGTTTCAGTTTCATAACCATGGAAAGGATCAGATTCAGCCAAAGTAATTTACTCTGGGTCGACAGAGAACTCATAATCCTATAAAGATCGGTGAAGTAGCAAGCTTAGGATCATATTTCATTCTAGCATTCATATATTTTTCTTTATACTTGCATAATAATTTCTCTATATCATTTCTATCTCTGAAAGCAGGAATATCTCTAGTTGTCTCCTCATTCCAAACATAATCTTCCTGTACCTTAGGCAATTCATATCTCGGAAGGCTAGTTCTACCAGGTGTTTCAAGAGTTTCAGTTTCAAGCTCATCATCAGATTCAACAACATCATTTTGTATTACTCTACCAATTTGTTCATCAAGAAAGTCAGCAAGTGGCACATCATCATTATCAAGAAAGGTACTAGCATCATCATAAGTACCATTCATAGCAGAAGTAGCATCCTCAATAGCTTGTGACATAGCAGGATTAATAGCATGTGGTGGTGTTGCAAGTTTACTTATAAAAGAAGGTGAATCTAAAGCAGAACTGGATGGCAGTTCCTTAACTCCCCTCGTCTTTGAGGGAAATATCTTAGTCTTAGCATCCTTCAGATTCTTCATAGTGATAATATGATAATAATCCCAAGTGACTCAACAAATATAGCTATGCTCCCCGGCAACGGTGCTAGAAAAAGGTCTTGATAACCCACAAGTATAGGGGATCGCAACAGTTTTAGGGTAGAGTATTCAACCCAAATTTATATATTCGACACAAGGGGAGCCAAAGAATATTTGAAGGTATTAGCAGCTGAGTTGTCAGTTCAACCACACCTGGAGATTAATTATCTGCAGCAAAGTGATCAGTAGCAAAGTAATATGATAGTTTTGATAATAGTAGCAGCAGTAACGGTAATGGTAACAGTGATAGCAGTAATTTTGTAGCAAGTGTAACAGTGATGATAGCAGTAGTAACTTAGCAAGAACAATATAGGACAAATTCGTAGGCAGTGGATCGGCGACTTGTTGGATGATATTCATCATGAGACAGTTATAACCTAGGGCGATACGGCACTAGCTCCAGTTCGTCAATATAATGTAGGCATGTATTCCGTAAATAGTCATACATGCTTATGGAAAGAACTTGCATGACATGTTTTGTCCTACCCTCCCATGGAAGAGGGGTCCTATTGGAAAATAAGGGATATTAAGGCCTCCTTTTAATAGAGAACCAGAACAAAGCATTAACACATAGTGAATACATGAACTCCTCAAACTACGGTCATCGCCGGGAGTGGTCCCGACTATTGTCACTGAGGGGTTGCCGGATCATAACACGTAGTAGGTGACTATAACTTGCAAGGTCGGATCTAGAACATGAATATAATTATGATAACATAAACGGTTCAGATCTGAGTTCATGGCACCCGGGCCCAAAGTGACAAGCATTAAACATGGCTAAGTCATATCAACATCAATATTAGAACATAGTGGATACTAGGGATCAAGCCCTAACAAAACTAGCTTGATTACATGATGAATCTCATCCAACACCTCACCGACCAGCGAGCCTACGAAGGAATTACTCACGCCCGGTGGGGAGCATCATGGAATTGGCGATGGAGAAGGGTTGGTGATGATGAAGAACGAAGATCCCCCTCTCCGGAGCCCCAGATGGACTCCAGATCTAGCCTCCCGATGAAGAACAGGAGGTGACGGTGGCTCAGTCTCATGGATCGTGATAATTCTTTCTCCCTGATTTTTTCTAGAAAAATAGGATTTTATAGCGTTGGTTTCAGGGTCTGCGGGGCCACCAGGTGGGGACAACCCACCTGGGCGCGCCAGGAGAGGTGGGCGCGCCCTGGTGGGTTGTGCCCACCAAGGTGCCCCTCTCCGGTAGGTATTGGCTCCAGAAATTCTTATTTATTGTATAAAGATTCCTCGCAAAGTTTTGTTCTGTTCTGAGAACTTTTATTTCTGCACGAAACAACATCATGGTAGTTCTGCTGAAAACAGCGTCAGTCCGGGGTTAGTTTCATTCAAATCATGCAAATTAGAGTCCAAAACAAGAGGAAAAGCGTTAGGAAAAGTAGATACGTTGGAGACGTATCAGCTAACGATAATGATCATGAAACTTAAGATCAAGATACTAATGAACCTCGTAGGTCAACCAGAGCACGTTCCGCACCAGAGTGGTATGGTAATCCTATTTTGGAAGTCATGTTACTAGACCATGACGAACCTACGAACTATGAGGAAGCGATGATGAGCCCAGATTCCGCAAAATGGCTTGAGGCCATGAAATCTGAGATAGGATCCATGTATGAGAACAAAGTATGGACTTTGGTTGACTTGCCCGATGATCAGCAAGCCATAGAGAATAAATGGATCTTCAAGAAGAAGACTGACGTTGTTGGTAATATTACTGTCTACAAAGCTCGACTTGTTGCGAAAGGTTTTCGGCAAGTTCAAGGAGTTGACTACGATGAAACTTTCTTACTCGTATCAATGCTTAAAGTCTGGCCGAATCATGTTAGCAATTGCCGCATTTTATGAAATCTGGCAAATGGATGTCAAAACTCCATTCCTTAGTGGATTTATTAAAGAAGAGTTGTCTATGATGCAACCATAAGGTTTTCTCAATCCTAAAGGTGCTAACAAAGTGTGCAAGCTCTAGCGATCCATCTATGGACTAGTGCAAGCATCTTAGAGTTGGAATATACGTTTTGATGAGTTGATCAAAGCATATAGTTTTATACAGACTTGCGGTGAAGCCTGTATTTACAAGAAAGTGAGTGGGAGCACTACAACCTTTCTGATAAGTATATGTAATGACATATTGTTGATCATAAATGATGTAGAATTTTTTGGAAAGCACAAAGGAGTGTTTGAAAGGAATTTTTTCAAAGAAAGACCTCAGTGAAGCTACTTACATATTGGGCATCAAGATCTATAAAGATAGATCAAGACGCTTGATAAGACTTTTGATGAGTACATACCTTGATAAGATTTTGAAGGAGTTCAAAATGGATCACTCAAAGAAGGAGTTCTTGCCTCAGTTGTAAGGTATGAAGTTGAGTAAGACTCAAAACCTGACCACGGCATAAGATAGAGAGAGAATGAAAGTCATTCCCTATACCTCAGCCATAGGTTCTATAAAGTATGCCATGTTGTATACTAGACCTATTGTGTACCTTTCCATGAGTTTGGAAAATGGGTACAATAGTGATCCAGGAGTAGATCACTGGACGACGGTCAAAATTATGCTTAGAGAACTAAGGAAATATTTCTCGATTATGGAGGTGATAAAGAGTTCATTGTAAAGAGTTACTTCAATGCAAGCTTTAACATCGATCTGGATGACTTTGAGTCTCAATCTGGATACATATTGAAAGTGGGAGAAATTACCTAGAGTAGCTCCATGCAGAGCATAGTAGACATAGAAATTTGCAAAATACATACAGATCTGAATGTGGCAGACCCATTGACTAAACTTCTCTCACAAGCAAAACATGACCACACCTCAGTACTTTTTGGGTGTTAATCACATGGTGATGTGAACTAGATTATTGACTCTAGTAAACCCTTTGGGTGTTGGTCACATGGCGATGTGAACTATGGGTGTTAATCACATGATGATGTGAACTATTGGTGTTAAATCACAAGGCAATGTAAACTAGATTATTGACTCTAGTGCAAGTGGGAGACTGAAGGAAATATGCCCTAGAGGCAATAATAAAGTTGCTATTTTATATTTCCTTATATCATGATAAATGTTTATTATTCATGCTAGAATTGTATTAACAGGAAACTTGATACATGTGTGGATACATAGACAAAACACCCTGTCCCTCGTAAGCCTCTACTAGACTAGCTCATTAATCAAAGATGGTTAAGTTTACTAAACCATAGACATGTGTTGTCATTTGCTGAATGGGGTCACATCATTAGGAGAATGATGTGATGGACAAGACCCATCCGTTAGCTTAGCATGTTGATCGTTCAGTTTTATTGCTATTGCTTTCTTCATGTCATACATACTCCTTTGACTATGAGATTATGCAACTCCCGGATACCGGAGGAATACCTTGTGTGCTATCAAACATCACAACGTAATTGGGTGATTATAAAGATGCTCTGCAGGTATCTCCGAAGGTGTTTGTTGGGTTGGCATAGATCGAGATTAGGATTTGTCACTCTGAGTATCAGAGAGGTATCTCCGGGCCCTCTCGGTAATGCACATCATGATAAGCCTTGCAAGCAATGTGACTAATGAGTTAGTTGCAGGATGATGCATTACAAAAAGAGTAAAGAGACTTGTCGGTAATGACATTGAACTAGGTATGCAGATACCGCCGATCGAATCTCGGTCAACTAACATACCGATGACAAAGGGAATAGCGTATGTTGTCATTACGGTTTGACCGATAAAGATCTTCGTATAATATGTAGGAACCAATATGAGCATCCAGGTTCCGCTATTGGTTATTGACCTGAGAGGTGTCTCGGTCATGTCTACATAGTTCTTGAACCCGTAGGGTCCGCACGCTTAACGTTCGATGACGATTTTGTATTGTATGAGTTATGTGATTTGGTGACCGAATGTCGTTCGGAGTCCCGGACGAGATCACGGACATGACGAGGAGTCTCTAAATGGTCGAGAGGTAAAGATTCATATATAGGACGATAGTATTCGGACACCGGAAGTGTTCTGGGGGTACCGAGTACATATCGGGTCACTTGAAGGGGTTCCGGGCAACCCCCGGCAAGCTATATGGGCCTAATGGGCCAAGAGGGGAAACACGCCAGCCACAAAGGGGCTGGTGCGCCCCCCATATGGGCTGGCCAAATTGGAGAAGGAAAGGGGAAGAAGGAAAGGAAAAAGGGAATAGGAATCCCCCTTTCCCCCTCTTCCCTTCCTACTCCGAATAGCAATAGGAAAGGGGAGAGGCTGAATTGGGAGGACCCCAAGTAGGATTCCTCCTACTTGGGGCGCCCCCTTGGCTGCCTCTCCTCCCCTCCAACCTATATACATGAGGGGGGCACCGCTAGAACACACAAAAAACATTGTTAGCCATGTGTGGCGCCCCCCTCCACTGTTTACGCCTCCGGTCATATTCACGTAATGCTTAGGCGAAGCCCTGCGCGGATCACTTCACCATCACCGTCACCATGCCGTCGTGCTGACGGAACTCTCCATTGACACTTTGCAAGATCAAGAGTTCGAGGGACATCATCGAGTTGAACATGTGCAGAACTCGGAGGTGTCGTACGTTAAGTGCTTGATCAGTCGGAACAAGAAGAAGTTCGACTACATCAACCGCGTTCTAAAACACTTCCTCTTTCAGTCTACGAGGGTACATGGACACACTCTCCCCCTCTCGTTGCTATGCATATCCTAGATAGATCTTGCGCGAGCGTAGGAATTTTTTTGAAATTGCATGCTACGTTTCCCAACAAGTATTTCCCTCGGTAGATAACAAAGGTTATCGAACCAAAAGGAGAACCATGCAAACACCTGTCAACAGTACCTGCACACACAAGAGCAAATACTTGCACCCAACACCGACAAGAGGGTTGTCAATCCCCTTGTACTCGTTAATTTCAAGGATTAAATCTGGTATAGGTAGATAGGTAAACTGAAAGTAAAATAAAATAAATAAAATTGCAGCGAGGTATTTTTGGTTTTCCTAATATGCTTAAAATAGACCGGGAACCATAGTTTTCACTAGAGGCTTATCTCTTATAATAGTAGCATACGGTGGGTAATATTTTTTTACTGTTGGGCAATTGATAGAAAAGCACATAATTATGAAGATATTCCTAGCATGATCATGTACATAGGCATTACGTCCGTGACAAGTATACTGACTCCTGCCTGCATCTACTAATATTACTCCACCAATCGATTGACTCCTACCTACATCTATGGTATTAAGTTCATGACAAATGGAGTAACGCTTTAAGCAAGATGGCATAATGTAGACACAATAAAACCAAGCAATATGATTAAACACCGTTGATTTCCCCTTAGTAGAAACAATACAATAGGTGTCTCGCTACCCCTGCTGCCACTAGGTGAGGACACCGCAAGATTGATCCTAATACTATGCACCACTTTCATTTGAAGATCAACGAATCAACTTGGCCAAAGAAAACAAATAGATCGGAAAGCATTACATAGCTATAACAATCACACGTACATAATAAATTTCAGCAAAGACTCAATTACTATAAATGAATATTCCAAATCATAAACCCACAATTCATTGGATCCCAACAAACAAACCGCAAAAGAAGATTACATCAGATAGAACTCTGAGGAGAACATTGTATTGAAGATCAAAGGGAGAGAAGAAGCCATCTGGCTAATCACTATGGACCCGTAGTGTGCTCAAACATCATCAAAGGTGCAGCAAGGTTGATGTAGAAGCCCTCCGTGATCGATTCCCCCTCCGGTAGAGTATCGAAAAAGGTGTGCAGATGGGATCATGGAAGAACAAAAGCTTGCGGCTACGAAAAATTGTTTCGGGTGGCTCTCTGTTGGTTTTGGGATTTGTGGAAATTTATAGAGGTGGAATAAGGTCAAACGGAGTTACGTGGGGCCCACAAGCTCAGGTGGCGCCGGCCCCTGGGGCTTGCCGTGTGAGCTTGTGGCTCTCCCATACATCTTTTCCCGTACATCTTCTGGCCTCCTCCCTAAGCTTCCAGGGTCCCTTCTGGTCCAAAAAAGATCATCGTAAAGTTTCATTATGTTGGACTTCGTTTGGTATGGATTTTCTGTAAAACCAAAAACATGTAGAAAACAACAACTGGCACTGGGCACTGAGTTAATAGGTTAGTCCCCAAAAGTGATATAAAATTGCATATAAAGAATATAAGATAGCATGAAACAATCGAAAATTATAGATACATTGGAGACGTATCAGCATCCCCAAGCTGAACTCCTGCTCGTCCTCGAGTAGGTAAATGATACAAAAATGTTGAATGCTACCTAGCATGTCTATCATGTAATCTTTTACAGTATAAATATTGAGAAATTATGAAATAATTGATATCAACATAATAATATCCATGAATACAAGAACATAATCATTACGTTTTCAAAATATATTATGCTTAACAAATGTAAGCATAGCATAACTCCGCCTTCACCGCATTAAGATAAATCATGAGCACCCCGATGTCAAACCAAGCAATTGGATCATACTTTTTCACACGCTTCATCATTTTCGACTCCACTCAATATATGAGTGTGAGACATGGACATAGCACTACGGGTGGAATAGAGTGTGGTGGTAGGGATTAATAAGGAAAGTCAAAAAGGAAGAAAGACTCGCATCAACTCGTCGAATCAATAGGCAATGGAGAGGCCTTTCAATCAATATCAATGCAAGGAGTGAGAATTGCCATGCAAAGGATGCACTAGAGCTATGAAATCTCAATACAGAAACTAACTGGGTGTGCATCCAACTTGCTTGCTCATGAAGACCTCGGGCATTTTGAGGAAGCCCGTTTTCAGAATATACAATCCAAGTTCTATAACGAAAATTTTCCTCTAGTATATGAAAGTTACAACTGTGGAGACTCTCTATATGAAGAACATGGTGCTACTTTGAAGCACAAGTGTGGTAAAAGGATAGTAGCATTACCCCTTCTCTCTCTTTCTCTCATTTTCTAGAACAATATCATTAACCTCATCCCCACATTTCGGAGGACTCGTCAATCTCCATCATTCTTTACCTCACTAGGACAATGCTCTAATAATGATGATCATCACACTTTTATTTACTTATAACTCGATAAACTGGAATGAGATGACTCTATATGAATGTCTCTAGCAGTGTACCAGGATGTGCAATGATCTAGCGTAACATGTATTACAATGATGAACGCTGGCTTTGCCACAAATATCATGCCAGCTCTATATGATCATGCAAAGCAATATGATGATGAACACTGCTACTTGTGAGTTGCGTTGGGATTTCCCTGAAGAGGAGAGGATGATGCAGTATAGTAGAGATAAGTATTTCCCTCAGTTAAGAACCAAGGTTATCAATCCAGTAGGAGAGCCACGCAACACCTCGTGAACAGTACCTACACACAAAATAACAAATACTTGCACCCAACGCAAACAAGGGGTTGTTAATCCCTTGGTGATTAGTTGCAAGGATCAAATCTCGTAGTGATAGATATATAAAAACACAAAATAAAATGAAGGTAAATAAATTGCAGTAATGTATTTTTGGATTTTATATATGATAAAGATAGACCCGAGGGCCATAGTTTTGACTAGAGGTTTCTCACTTGAACATAGCATGCGGTGGGTAAACAAATTAATGTTTAGCAATTGATAGAAAAGTGAATAATTATGAAGATATTCAAGGCAATGATCATGTGTATAGGCATCATGTCCAAGACAAGTAGACCGACTCTTGCCTGCATCTACTACTATTACTCCAACATCAACCGCTATCCAACATGCATCTAGAGTATTAAGTTCATAAAGAACAAAGTAACGCCTTAAGCAAGATGACTTGATGTAGACAAAGTAAACTCAATCAGTATGAATAAACCCCATTTTTTATCCTTAATGGCAATGATACAAGTACATGTCATGTCCCTTTCTATCACTGGGATTGAGCAATGCAAGATCGAACCCAACACAAAGCACCTCTCCCATTGCAAGATAAATCAATCTAGTTGGCCAAACAAAATCAATAGATCGGAAAGAAATAGAAAGTTATAATAATAGACTGAAACTAAGCAAGGAGAGCTTGAGCCCACCAGTTGTGCCACACTGTACAGGAGTGTGGTTGGAAGTCTGAGGTACCTAATTCACACTCAACCAGACATTTGCTATTATGTTGGATATGTGAGCAGGTTCATGGAGAAACCAACTTCAGAGCATCTGGCTGCAGTTAAACATATTCTGAGGTATGTGAAGGGAACACTGAACCATGGGTGTTTTTACAATAAAGGAACAGACGAGAGACTGCAGTTGGTTGGGCATACTGACAGTTATTTTGCAAGGGATATTGATGACAGAAAGAGCACTACAGGGGTGATTTTCTATCTTGGTAACAGTCCTATTACCTAGGTGTCTTGAAAACAGAAGACTGTTGCTTTATCTTCATGTGAAGCGGAGTTTATTGCTGCAAGTGCAGCTGCATGCCAAAGTGTTTGGTTCGGGAGGCTTCTAGCATAATTATTCAACAAGGAGCCAGACAAGGTGGTGCTCAAGATTGATAATCAATCTGCCATATCCTTATGCAAAAATTTGGTGGTCCACGAGAGAAGTAAACACATTGACACACGATATTGTTTTGTGAGAGGATGTGTTGATGAAGGGAAATTTGCAGTGGAGCATGTTAGAAAAGAGGATCGGCTTGCCGACATTTTAACCTAGCCATTGCCAAGTCTTAGGTTTCAGGAAATGAAGGAGAAGATTGGGTTACAAAGTGTCAAGCTGGCGCACCAAGCTTAAGGAGGTGAAATGTTATGTAAATCTAGTTGCACATGTTCTACTTTTCAGTTAGTTTTTCTTGTGGAGAATAATGGAAGCGTCTCAACTCCGAGACAAGGAGCCTATAGCGTTATTATTGATATGACGAGAGGAGGGTTTCGTTGGTTTACATCGTGAGGAGTAGTAACCGAACAGGAGATACATAGGGAATACATATATAAGAGAGAGAGAGAGAGAGAGAGAGAGAGGAGATTTAAAGAGAGAAAATATCTAACTATCCTAGACATCAATGTACATGAGGCACAAGGCCATCCTGGTTCGGTCTAACCATAATGTATTGCATGTCCAACACCCTCCCTTAACCTAAACTTCGCAAGTTAAGATTACGTTTGAACTCCTCAAATTGTCTTGTAGCCAAGGCCTTTGTAAACCCATCTGCAACTTGGTCTTTTGAAGGAATAAATTGAATCTCCAACTCCTTGCTTGTAACCCTTTCTCTAACAAAATGATAATCAATCTCAATGTGTTTAGCCCTTGCATGAAACACAGGGTTAGCAGAAAGATATGTGGCACCAAGATTTTCACACCAAAGACATGGTGTTTGAGCATATATTCCAAGTTCCTTGAGCATGGACTTAACCCATATGATCTCTGTTATTGCATTGGCTAGTGCTTTGTACTCTGCCTCAGTACTAGATCATGACACTGTCGCTTGCCTCTTAGCACACCAAGAAATAAGATTAGGTCCAAACAAAACTGCAAAACCACATGTGGACCTTCTGTCATCCAAGCATCATGCCCAGTCAGAATCAGAGAAAGCACTAACAAGAGTAGAGGAGGACTTGCTGAAAGTGAGTCCAACACTCAAAGTGTTCTTTATATATCTCAAAATATGCTTAGTAATAGACCAATGAGCTGAAGAGGGTGCATGAGAAACCGACACACTTTCTGACCGCAAAAGGAATATTAGGTCATGTAAGTGTCAAGTACTAAAGTGCACCAACCAAACTTCTATACTTGGTGCCATCCTCTTGATTCAAGAGTACACCCTCTGCAAGAGACAATTTTTCTACACTGGAAAGTGGAGTTGGGGATGGTTTACATCCTTGCATCCCAGGCTTGCTCAAAAGACCGGTCGCATATTTTTCCTGAGAAAGATGAAGCCCACCTTCATTATTTCTCTTTAGCTCAATACCAAGAAAGAAGTGAAGATCTCCTAGACCTTGAGAGCAAATTCTGAGTGCAAATCTTGCAGCAAAGCTGTGACCGCTTTATCAGAGGAACTGGTAACAATAATATCATCCACAAAAATAAGCACAAAAATGATGGTGTGTGACTTATTGTAAATAAACAAGGATGTATCTAACTTGGAGGGAATAAAACCAAGTGTTTGCAGTTTGGAGCTCAAGCGTGAATGCCATGCTCTGGGGGCTTGCTTTAAACTATAGAGGGATTTGTCAAGCCTGCACATATGAAACGGATTGTTTTTAGGGACCACTAGGAATCAGACTACTGATTCTTAACTTCCCATCAGACTAGTGTTCCACCGTAGGATTGGATTCATCTGGAACGTGCAATGGGCCAAAAAATGGTGCTTAATTTGTTTCCATGCAACGATCTATTAATGGCAATTTATTTGGTAATAAACCATTCCCGTAAATATCTCCATGCCTAAATTCTAGCATCGTGCAATTTGCTTCCATACCAAGATGTTTGTTTCCAATTGGGTGAATTTTATTCCAGCACAAATTAATCATGCTTCTTACAAAGATAATTTGCTTCCATTCCAAGATGTTTGTTTCCAATTGGGTGAATTTATTCCTGGCGCAAATTAATCTTGCTTCGTACGAAGAATATTTGTTACCATGTGATAACGATATTGCTTCCAACTCAAGATTATTTTGATTAGTATTTTTTGTTTTCCAACATGGAAAACGTGCTTTGAACAGTCAAAAGGTGTTTTTGTTTAACATAGAACTATGCTTCCAATGTTTTTCCCCTTCTATCAGCAATGCTTCAAACAGAGAATATAATTTTCTTCCAAATAAAAAATATTTTGCTTCCAAACAAATGGAGATAATTGCTGAAGCGGGAATATATGTTGTGTCCAACTAATACATCTTATGTGTGTAGTGACCCATCGGAGCATAGTTTGCTAATTGTTGAAGCATGTACAAAATAGTATCTAAGCATTGTCGTGGGCATGTATGTACTTGGAAACATATTGTACATGCATCGGGTGCATGTCTCATATGATATTGAAGCACGTATGTAGTCTAAACCAAATGAAGCATATACATATGCACTAGTAAACTTAATACATTTTTCTGAGGTAAACTAGTAAACTCAATACATAGAACCCTAAAGCAATGCATCCATGTAAACAACAAACGACATTAAAAAGATTAGCCCAGCCTTTCTCTCGAACGGGATCCTTCCAGGCAGGTTTAAGACGCCATATTTTAACTTAGAGATGCATAACGACTGTTCAATGTACACTATGCTTTGGGCTGCTTCATTATCCTGGGTCCACTGAAAAACATAAGAAGGGTAGCAAGCTATGGCAAAACTAATAATCTGGGAATTGAGTGAATAATTAGAAATATAAACATTATCGATAAAGCACGGCTCAGCATTCATTTTCCAAAGATGTATAGAAGCAAATCACCTACAACAAATTCAAAGTTGTACTACAAATTAAATAATTAAGTAGCAGCAAACAAGATAGCTTGGATCAGCAACCATAGAAGCAAATGAAGCGTAACACAGGAAGTTGCAACTGCAAGATGCTTGACAATAAGCTATTTATAGGTGACATAGAACATGTGTTATGTACAGGAGCTCCAGTGGAAGCACAAAACAACAAAATTTAAGCAAACTAATATTGTGGGCAACAAAGGATGGATATCATGTGGCGGACATACAAATGGGTCAAAATTTTCTAACATGTGGAAGCAAAATTAGTAGAGTTCAGAAGCATGTGTATTGCAATTTAGATGCGACACAACAAAGAAACATGAACATGGTACTTTGGGAATCGAACTAGTCTTAGATGGAAACATGGAAACTTGAAATTGTTCAGAAAACTGATATTATTGTGATATGCATACCTACTTAACCAAAACTCATAGATTATATGGTGATCAAATACACATCAGATACTGAACCAAGATATGAACATTAGTGACACATGTCAACTCAAATGCTTCAGATTGAATTTGTATCAACATGAGAGAACCAAAAACATTAAGTCGGGTGAGTATGTACCAAGAGCGATTCGTCGGTGTGCCTATTACCTGCGGGTGAAGAGCACATGGTCGCCTTACCTCAGTGACGGTGCTGCTGTACGTGGAGCACGACCGATGGAGAAGGTGATATTTCGTTTAGGATCTTAGAGGTGGAGCGGTGGAGAATGTTATCGAGTCATGGTCTCAAGCGGAGCAGGGAACATGATGGGGGAGGAAGGTGCGGGATTAGGGGAAGATAATGTGCATGCTTAAGTTATGCGGGAATAAATGGTTGGTTGGTACGGGATATGTTGGAGCCTCTCAGCCATGGGATTGAAAATAAATCAATGGACGAGCACTAGTCTGATGATTTGTTAGTATTTAGACGTCTGGCTCTAAGAGTTTCCCTTGTTTTTATCCTCAAACCCAGGAGGTTGTTTCATGTATACTTCCTCTTCCGGAACACCATGAAGGAACGCATTCTGCACATCCAGCTGACGAAGTCTCCAACCTCTGGACACGACAACGGACAAAACAAGACGGATGGTGGCAGCTTTAACAACATGATTGAAAGTATCCTCATAATCAAGTCCATACCTTTGCTTAAATCCCTTGGCAACAAGCTTGGCTTTATAGCGATCAATGGTGCAATCTGATCGACGTTTGATGCGATACACCCACTTGTAATCAATGACATTTTTACGTGGATGATAAGGGACAAGATGCCAAGTATGATTTTCCTGAAGAGCATGAAACTCTTCATCCATAGCCTGCTTCCACTATGGATGAGCAAGAGCATCATGGACATTACGTGGTTCGCCTGCGGAATCAGAAGGAATAGCTAAACCATATTTTGTTTTGCAATTAACAGGCTGAATAACCCCCGCCCGAAGACGCGTGTGGGGCAGCGATGGTGGAGCCATAGAAGATCCAGGCGAAACAGGAGACTGCTGCAGAGGAGATCCCGCCGATCCCGAGGGAGTAGACCCGCAATGCAGTGCAGGATCGTCTAGGGCCAGGGATGTCGGAGGAACAGCAGGCGTATGTTGGGAAACGTAGTAATTTCAAAAATATTCCTACGCACACGCAAGATCATGGTGATGCATAGCAATGAGAGGGGAGAGTGTCTTCCACGTACCCTCGTAGACCGTAAGCAGAAGTGTTATGACAACGTGGTTGATGTAGTCGTACGTCTTCACGATTGACCAATCCTAGTATCGAACATACAACACCTCCGCGATCTACACACGTTCAGCTCGGTGACGTCCCACGAACTCACGATCTAGTAGAGCTTCGAGGGAGAGTTCCGTTAGCACAACGGCGTGATGATAGTGTTGATGAAGCTACCGACGCAGGGCTTCGCCTAAGCACCGCTACGATATGAACGAGGTGGATTATGGTGGAGGGGGGCACCGCACACGGCTAAAAAATCAATGATTAACTTGTGTGTCTATGGGGTGCCCCCCTCCACCGTATATAAAGGAGTGGAGGAGGGGGAGGGCCGGCCCACCTATGGCGCCCCCTGCAGGAGTCCTACTCTTCAAGGGTGCATGACCATAAAAGATATTACTCATATAAATAGAACAACCATTATTTTCCAATTTAAATGAATAACCGTCTCGCATCAAACAAAATCCAGATATAATGTTCATGCTCAACGTTGGCACCGAATAACAATTATTCAGGTCTAAAACTAATCCCGAAGGTAGATGTAGAGGTAGCGTGCCGACCGCGATCACATCGACTTTGGAACCATTTCCCACGCGCATGGTCACCTCGTCCTTAGCCAATCTTTGCTTAATATGTAGTCCCTGTTTCGAGTTGCAAATATTAGCAACAGAACCAGTATCAAATACCCAGGTGCTACTGCGAGCATTAGTAAGGTACACATCAATAACATGTATATCACATATACCTTTGTTCACCTTGCCATCCTTCTTATCCGCCAAATACTTGGGGCAATTCTGCTTCCAGTGACCAGTTCTTTTGAAGTAGAAGCACTCAGTCTCAGGCTTAGGTCCAGACTTGGGTTTCTTCACTTGAGCAGCAACTTGCTTGCTGTTCTTCTTGAAGTTCCCCCTCTTTCCCTTACCCTTTTTTCTTGAAACTGGTGGTCTTGTTGACCATAAACACTTGATGCTCCTTCTTGATTTCTACCTCCACAGCCTTTAGCATCGCGAAGAGCTCAGGAATTGTCCTATCCATCCCTTGCATATTATAGTTCATTACGAAGCTCTTGTAGCTTGGTGGCAGTGATTGAAGAATTCTTTCAATGACACTATCATCCGGAAGATTAACTCCCAGTTGAATCAAGTGATTGTTATACCCAGACATTTTGAGTATATGCTCACTGATAGAACTATTCTCCCCCATCTTGCAGTTGTAGAACTTATTGGAGACTTCATATCTCTCAATACGGGCATTTGCTTGAAATATTAACTTCAACTCCTAGAACATCTCATATGCTCGATGACGTTCAAAACATCGTTGAAGTCCCAGTTCTAAGCCGCAAAGCATGGCACATTGAACTATCAATTAGTCATCAGCTTTGCTCTGCCAGACGTTCATAACATCTCGCGTTGCTCCTGCAGCAGGTTTGGCACCTAGCGGTGCTTCCAGGACGTAATTATTTTGTGCATCAATGAGGATAATCATCAAGTTACGGACCCAGTCCGTGTAATTGCTACCATCATATTTCAACTTTGCTTTCTCAAGGAACACATTAAAATTCAACGGAACAACAGCACGGGTCATCTATCTATAACAACATAGACATGCAAAATACTATCATGTACTAAGCTCATGATAAACTAAAGTTCAATTAATCACATTACTTAAGAACTCCCACTTAGATAGACATCCCTCTAATCATCTAAGTGATCACGTGATCCAAATCAATTAAACCATGTCCGATCATGGTGATGCATAGCAACGAGAGAGGAGAGTGTCGTCCACGTACCCTCGTAGACCATAAGCGGAAGCGTTATGACAACGTGGTTGATGTAGTCGTACCTCTTCACAATCGACCGATCCTAGTATCGAACGTACGACACCTCCGCGATCTGCACTCGTTCAGCTCGGTGGCGTCCCACGAACTCACGATCCAGTAGAGCTTCGAGGGAGAGTTCCGTCAGCACGACGGCATGATGACGGTGTTGATGAAGCTACCGACGCAGGGCTTCACCTAAGCACCACTACGATATGACCGAGGTGGATTATGGTGGAGGGGGCACCGCACACGGCTAAAAAAGCAATGATCAACTTGTGTGTCTATGGGGTGCCCCCTCCCCCGTATATAAAGGAGTGGAGGAGGGGGAGGGCCGGCCCTCCTATGGCGTGCCCTGGAGGAGTCCTACTCCCACCGAGAGTAGGACCCCCCCCCTTTCCAAGAGTAGGAGTAAGAGGGAAGGAAGGAGGAGAGAGGGGGAAGGAAAAAGGGGGGCGCCCCCTTCCTTGTCTAGTTCGGACTAGAGGGGGAGGGGCGTGCGGCCTGCCCTGGCCGCCCCTTCCTCTCTCCACCAAGGCCCATGAGGCCCATTACAATCCCCGGGGGTTCCGGTAACCCCCCGGTACTCCGGGTATTCGTCTGAACTCATCCGGAACCCTTCTGAAGTCCAAACATAGTCATCCAATATATCGATCTTTATGTCTCGACCATTTCGATACTCCTCGTCATGCCCGTGATCATATCTGGTACTCCGAACTACCTTCGGTACATCAAAACACCTAAACTCATATTACCGATCGTCACCGAACGTTAAGCGTGCGGACCCTACGGGTTCGAGAACTATGTAGACATGACCGAGGCACGTCTCCGGTCAATAAACAATAGCGGAACCTGGATGCTCATATTGGTTCCTACATATTCTACGAATATCTTTATCAGTCAAACCGCATAACAACATATGTTGTTCCCTTTCTCATCGGTATGTTACTTGCCCGAGATCCGATCGTCGGTATCTCAATACCTAGTTCAATCTCGTTACCGGCAAGTCTCTTTACTCGTTCCGTAATGCATCATCCCGCAACTAACTCATTAGTTACATTGGTTGCAAGGCTTATATTGATGTGCATTACCGAGAGGGCCCAGAGATACCTCTCCGACAATCGGAGTGACAAATCCTAATCTCGATCTATGCCAACTCAACAAGTACCATCGGGGACACCTGTAGAGCACCTTTATAATCACCCAGTTACGTTGTGACGTTTGGTAGCACACAAAGTGTTCCTCCGGTATTCGGGAGTTGCATAACCTCATAGTCATAGGAACATGTATAAGTCATGAAGAAAGCAATAGCAATATACTAAATGATCAAATGCTAAGCTAACGGAATGGGTCAAGTCAATCACATCATTCTCTAATGATGTGATCCTGTTAATCAAATGACAACTGATGTCTATGGCTAGGAAACTTAACCATCTTTGATTCAAAGAGCTAGTCAAGTAGAGGCATACTAGTGACACTTTGTTTGTCTATGTAGTCACACATGTACTAAGTTTCCGGTTAATACAATTCTAGCATGAATAAATATTTATCATGATATAAGGAAATACAAATAACAACTTTATTATTGCCTCTAGGGCATATTTCCTTCAGCGTAGCCACAGAGGATCCGGGCGGGCGCGGAGCACGGAGAATATCTAGCGCGGAATCCGCGTCCAACTCGACTGATGTAGCCACAGGGGCCCACCGGGAGTAGACCCGTGGGACCGGCGCATACCGCTTGGTCGGTCTGTCCCCTGCCTCTGATTGGCACACCGCGCCCAGGGTGGCCAGCTCGATGGAGAGGCGCGACGTGGCAAAGCGGGACTGGCGCGGAGGGGTGGAGGACGGGCTTCCTGATCCCATCATCCTGGATGCCGATACCGAAGGGGATACGGTCGGATTCGGCGCAGTCAGGGGCGCCGATCCCAAGGGGGATCTCCCTTGATCGCATGTGTCCTCTTCTGTACCTTCTGCCAAATTATTTCTTGCGCCGTTTTCACCAGGTTTGTTTCTGAAACATAAAACTCAAGTGCAGCTGTAGATGTATTAGTCAAAGTTGGGTCATTATAATTATTAGAACCCTCACATGGAATGCCAGAGAGATTAGAAGGAAGGAGAAGAATTTCCTTCCGAAGAAGCGCGCCGACATTTGGATGAAGTTTTTCAAAGGGAAATTGAGTTTCATCAAAGACAACGTCACGTGATATATAAACACGTTCGGTGGAAACTTCTAAACACTTAACGCCCTTATGTTGAGCACTATACCCAATAAAACACATTGCTTAGAACAGAAACTAAGCTTACGAGTGTTGTAGGGACGAAGGTTTGGCCAACACGCACACCCAAAAACTCGAAGTGTGGTGTAATCTGGTGTGACATGAAGTAGACGTTCAGTGGGAGTTTCATTGGAGATAGTACGGCTGGGCCACATGTTAATGAGATGCATGGCAGTAAGTAATGCTTCATCCCAAAATTTGAGCGGCATAGAAGCAAAAGCTAAAAATAGCAAAGCCTACTTCGACGATGTGTATATGCTTGCGTTCAGCAGAGCCATTTTGTTGGTGTGGATGTGGGAAACAGACATGGTGTGAGATACCAATCTTCTAAAAAAGCATTTAGTTTCTCATACTCACCACCCTAGTCTGGTTGCACGGAAATAATTTTGCTATCAAATTTACGTTCAACAAGAGCTTGGAAATTGTGGAAAACTTGGAACACATCAGCACATTTCTTAAGAACATATATCCACGTATACTTGCTATAATCATCAATGAAGCTCACGTAATAAGAATGTCTACCAACTGAGGTGGGGGCAGGACCCCAGACATCAGAAAAAATAAGTTGTAATGGCTTGGTAGACACACTAGTAGACAATGGATAGGGTAATTGATGACTTTTTGCTCTTTGACATGAATCACAAATGGTTTCTAAATTTCTATCACCAACAACTAGGAGGTTATTTTACTAAGAATCTGATGAACGGTAGAAAAAGATGGATGACCTAAGAGATTATGCCACCTTTCAGCAGAAAGCCTTGATGGCACCATACACTTGTTTATTGTACTGGCAATACTTGGGAAGCAAAGCATAGAGGCCTTCAACACACACACCCTATGGGGGACTTCCTTCGTGACATGATCCTTGATCAAAAAGAAGAATGGGTGAAACTCTAGAAACACATTATTGTCAAGAGCAATATGATGGACAGATAGCAAAGTTTTGGAAGTATTAGGAACATACAAGATGTAACTGAGTTCAAGATTTTTGTGTGGGGTTTTGATAAAAGATTGACCAACATGACTTATCTCCATACCTGCATCGTTTGCTGCAGTGTAGACTTGATCATGGCCATGGTATTTCTCATGCATAGTCAGCCTGTCCCAACTCTCCAGTGATGTGGTTGGTGGCACCCGTGTCCATGTACCAGTTGATACCAACTCCATAGGACACGTCGACTGCAACTGCAACTTTCTTTTTCTGGGAATTGTTGTCATCAGCGTAGCGCCAATCACAGTCTTTTGCAATGTGGTTTGTTTTTTTACAAATTTGACATTTGTTTCATAGCCTTCATACCCTTGGAAGTTGCGCCCCCATTGTTGTTACCGGGGGGAGCCGATTGTAGCCGCCGCCACCACCAGAAGGGTTCTGGTTCTGATGATAATGGCCACCGCCACCAGGATCAGACCCTTGGTAGCCCCCGCTATTCTGGTGGAAGCCATATCCGCTGCCATAATTAGGGTTAGGGTTGTAGCTGCCGCCGCCTCCCGCCATGTTGTAACCACCAGCAGTGCCGTATCCACCACCAGCAGTGTTGTAGCCATCGTCGATGGTGTTCACGCCATAGCCGCCACCGCCACTACTGCAATGTCCACCACCCCCGCCTTTCCGGTAGCCACCCTTGCCGCCACCAAAACGGCCCCGCGAGGCAGCATTGGCGTACGACTTGAAGCCACCCTTACCGGTGCCATGAAACATCTCCATGCGCTGATCAAAGTGTTGGGGAACGTAGTATTTCAAAAAAATTCCTACAATCACGTAAGATCTATCTAGGAGAAGCATAGCAAAGAGCGGGGAGAGTGTGTCCACATACCCTCGTAGACCGAAAGCGGAAGCGTTAAGTAACGCGGTTGATGTAGTCGAACGTCTTCGCGATCCAACCAATCAAGTACCGAACGCACGGCACCTCCGCGATCTGCACACGTTCAGCTCGGTGATGTCCCTCGAACTTCTAGATCCATCTGAGGTCGAGGGAGAGTTTCGTCAGCACGACGGCATGGTGATGGTGATGATGAAGTTACCGACGCAGGGCTTTGCCTAAGCACTACCACGATATGACTGAGGTGTGTAACTGTGGAGGGGGGCACCGCACACGGTTAAGACAAATCTTGGAGTGCCTTTGGGGTGCCCCCTACCCACGTATATAAAGGAGGGGGAAGAGGAGGCCGGCCTAGGAGGGGCACGCCTATAGGGGGAGTCCAACTAGGATTCCCAATCCTAGTTGGAGTCCCCTTCCTTTTCCAAGAGGGGAGAGAGGAAAGGAGTAGGAGAGGGAGAAGGAAAGAAAGGGGGGCGCCGCCCCCTACCTAGTCAAATTCGGACTTGCCATGGGGGGGGGGCATGCGGCCACCCCTTGAGGCCCCTTTCTCCTTTCCCATATGGCCCATTAAGGCCCACTACTTCCCCAAGCGAATTCCCGTAACTCATCGGTACTCCGAAAAATACCCGAACCTCTCAGAATCTTTCCGATGTCCGAATATAGCCTTCCAATATATCGATCTTTACGTCTCGACCATTTTGAGACTCCTCGTCATGTCCGTGATCTCATCTGGGACTCCGAACAAACTTTGGTCACCAAATCACATAACTCATAATACAAATCGTCATCGAACGTTAAGCGTGCGAACCCTACGGGTTCGAGAACTATGTACACATGACCGAGACACATCTCCGGTCAATAACCAATAGCGGAACCTGGATGCTCATATTGGCTCCTACATATTCTACGAAGATCTTTATTGGTCAAACCGCATAACAACATACGTTGTTCCCTTTGTCATCGGTATGCTACTTGCTCGAGATTCGATCGTCGGTATCATCATACCTAGTTCAATCTCGTTACCGGCAAATCTCTTTACTCGTTCCGTAATGCATCATCGCGCGACTAACTCATTAGTCACATTGCTTGCAAGGCTTATAGTGATGTGCATTACCGAGAGTGGCCCAGAGATACCTCTCCGACAATCGGAGTGACAAATCCTAATCTCGATCTATGTCAACTCAACAAACACCATCAGAGACACCTGTAGAGCATCTTTATAATCACCCAGTTACGTTGTGACGTTTGATAGCACACTTAGTGTTCCTCCGGTATTCGTGAGTTGCATAATCTCATAGTCATAGGAACATGTATAAGTCATGAAAAAAGCAATAGCAATAAACTAAATGATCATTATGCTAAGCTAACGGATGGGTCTTGTCCATCACATCATTCTCTAATGATGTGATTCCGTTCATCAAATGACAACACATGTCTATGGCTAGGAAACTTAACCATCTTTTGATTAACAAGCTAGTCTAGTAGAGGCAAACTAGGGACACTTTGTTTGTCTATGTATTCACACATGTACTAAGTTTCCGGTTAATGCAATTCTAGTATGAATAATAAACGTTTATCATGATATAAGGAAATATAAATAACAACTTTATTATTGCCTCTAGGGCATATTTCTTCACAAAGTTCGCCACGAGGGAGAAAAGACCGTTGACGGTTATGGGCTCGGTGCGGACGTCTAGCGTGGAGATGATGGGTTGGTAATCCATGTCAAGACTAGCGACAATGAAGGAGATGAGCTCTCCCTCCCCAAGTGGTTTTCCCACCGCTGCGAGCTCGTCGGAGAGGGAGCGCATGTGGCCGAAGTAGGCGGAGGCCGACAGGGAGCCCTTCTGCGCGTTGTTTACAGCGACACGGAGGTTGTTGGCGTGGGACAACGACACGTTAGAGAACATGGTGGCCAAGGCGGTCTAGATCACATGGGATGACTCGAGCGATACGACTTGGACGAGGACCTCCTTGGACAGATTGCGCAAGAGGCACGCGACGATCTGTTGATCCTGGACAAGCCAGGGGCATAGGCAGGGTTGGAGATGACCTGATCCTTGCCATCCTTGTCTTCGGTGGTGATGATTTTGGGAGGCTTCTCAATAGTACGGTCGATGTAGCCTTATAAACCAACACCCAGTATTTGGGGTCGGGCTTGAGCTTTCCAGAGAGCGTAGTTCGTCCGGGTAAGCAGTTCAGAGGTGTTGTAGTTGAGGGTGGATGAGATTGATGCGCTGGAGGTGGATATGGTGGTGAGGGGATGGGTGGCAGGCTGAAGAACGTAGGTTAGGGATGATAGAGATGAGGCAGCGAATGAGAGGTGGAGGGTACAAGCTAGATGCAATCGGAAGAGCCTACTTTGTATACCATGTGGAGAATAGTGGAAGCGTCTCAACTCCTAGACAAAGAGCCCGCATCGTTATATATGACGAGAGGAGGGTCTCGTAGGTTTACATCGTGAGGAGTAGTAACCAAACAGGAGAGAGAGAGAGAGAGAGAGAGAGAGATATTTAAAGTGAGAAAATCACTAAGGGCATCTCCAGCCGCGCCCCCAGGAAGGCCTCCCCAGGCGTTTTTTTTTGCGCCGGCGCCGAAAAATCGGCCCAGTCGCGTCCCCAGGAGCCCGATTTTCGCCGGCCTGGGCCGAAAACAGCGCCGGCGGACCCAGGCCGAACCCGGCGCGCTGTGGGGCGCCCGAGGGCGCCGGGCGAACTTTTTTGGCGCGGAAAAGCAGCGGGCCCGCCGTGTCAGCGAGACGGCTCTCTTCTTGGCCCTTCGTCGTCCTCATCGCCTCGTTTCCCGCGGCGAATCAATGCCAAAGCTGCCGCGCCGGTCAGCCTGCGCCATTGATGCCTCACGGGCGGCGCAGTGAAGGCCGGATGACGCGCGTCCCTCGCCCTCCCTCGCCCGCCACGCGTACACACGGCGGACACGTGTACGAGCGGCGCCTCGGCCTATATAAGACGCGCACCAGCGTGCTTGGTGATCACACTCTCTCGCCGTCGTCGTTCCTCCCTCTCCTCTCTCTCGCCGTCTCCAGTTCATCACCCATGGCCGAGCGCTTCCCTGGTGACGGCGCGGCGGCGAACGGCTTCGGCTGCCGCCATCTCCACGAGGACGAGGCTCGCCTCCTTTACGAGGCCGAGTACCCGGTCCCGCCGGACATGCGGGTGCCCGGCGCGTGGAGGATCAGCGCCGGCGGCGTGCCGGTGCCCCCGGTGCCCACCGGCGCGGCGCGGCGTGCGGAGATCGCACGCATCCGCGTGAACCTGCCGCGGGCAGCGAGGGAGGGACCTCGGTACGTCCCCGACAGCCCACTCTGGGAGCCCTACTTCCGGCGCCGCCATGCCCAGCAGCTCGAGGCCACCAACGGTGTAGAGCCCTCCGGAAGGCTCAACTCCGAGGGCCGGCGCCGGTGGTGGGGCGTGCCCGGGCGCACGTTGGAGGCCGTCCTCGAGTACATCGAGGGCGGCAACACGCCGCGTCTCGAGTACCCCGCTCCCCCTTCCTTCTCACGCCGTCGGGGAAGCTCCTGGACCCCGAGGCGCATGGAGACCGGGGGGTCCTCCTCCTCGTCCGGCGGCTCGCTTTGCCTCCGCCCCGTCAAGCCGGAGCCCCAGGACACGCCGGTCAGCGCGCGCACCCGCAGCTCCGGCGTCCGCATCGGCGCCAACGCCTCCCCACCCACCAGCCGCCTCGTCCTTGTCGAGCCCAAGCCGGAGCCCGGCCTCCCCACGGAGTACGAGGAGATAGCCCGGCGTGGCTTCTCCGACGAGGACGCCATGCGGTGGGCACGGGACGACTACCTCCGCGTTGAGATGGTCCGGCAGTGCCGGGCCCTGGAGGAGATCGCCGCCCGCAAGCGTGGGCACGGCGTCGTGGTCCTCGACAGCGACGACGATGACGACGACGCCCCCGGACCGTCCAACCCGCCGCGCCAACCGGGGGAGGGATGCAGCAGGGACGGCGGAGGCGCGGGCGGGGGCGGCGACGACGACGACGACGACGGCGGCGGCGGCGGTGACTACACGCGGTTCTACAGCCTCCTCGGCATGTAAACCGCGTGGGCGGGCGGCGAGGCGGGCGGCGAGGGAGACGGCGGGGGTAGCCCGCGGAAGTTTTTTTTCTTTTTCTTGTATGATATGTTTAAGTTTGAACGAACTCGCCGATGTTTGCGTTAAATTTGAGTCGTTTTTGCGCCGTTTTTGACTTTTTTGACTAACCGTGGGCGCCGCGACTGGGGGGCATCACGCCCCCGGTGCGCGGTTTAGCGCCGGCGCGCCCCCAGGGGGCGATTTTTTGCCCCTCCTGGGGGGCCAACGGCTGGAGATGCCCTTAACTATCCTATACATCAATGTACATGAGGCACAAGGCCATCCTGGTTCGGTCTAACCATAATGTATTGCATGTTCAACATTTCTCAATAGTTCTGAATCGTGTTGTGTGCGCGCTCAGGTTCAGTTTAGACTTTAGACAGGCTAGCTCTTTCCTCAGACTTGGTCATAGTTTCCTTTGTTGTTGTAATTGTGGGTGTATCGGCCACGACTCTGTCCGTGGGATGGCGCGGGTCAAGCGGATCGTGGGCACTGCATGCTGCGAGTTTGTTACGCAGAGAATAAAAGGAAGAAACGAAAAGACGCAAAGTTTTTGCGCGTCGCAAAACTCCGTCTCCTCTCTGTTTTCCCTGTTCGTCAGTGTTCTTCAGAGTTGGGACTGAACCCACCCTCGTGTGTGTGTGTGTGTGTGTGTGTGTGTGTGTGTGTGTGTGTGTGTGTGTGTGTGTGTGTGTGTGTGTGTGTGTGTGTGTGTTGATCTGGGGCTGATCTAACAATAACAAGAAAAACATGTCTTGAGCAACCAAAAATCTGATGGGCAAACAACTGAATAACAGCACCAATATGGTTGACTCCTCACTAGTAAAGTTCCAGCTTAGCAATGGCATGGAGAGCATAGAAACGAACTCTAGCTATAGGATGCAATAATATTATTGCCTGGAGCAACCTTGAGATATTCAGAGATCCGACTTGCGATGTAAACAAGTGATAAACCCAAAGTTCTCTGGACGCCGAACTCAGACACTCCCCTTATCGTCTTGCTCTTGGTGTCGACAGCAAGCACCCATCCGTTGCGGTCTTCGTCCCGATGGTCGACCTTGGCGAGCAAGTAAACAATGTCATCGTCTTGCAGGCTCAGGGTGGGCTGACCTATGTGTAGCGTCTTCAATGTTGGCTGAGCTGTACCCGCATCAACCTTCAGCTTCAGCGTATCAGGTATGTCAGAGGCATCAAGAACGTAGTCCAACTTAAACTTTTTCGACAACGTGTCTGTAATCTTCATGCTCCATTGCGCAGCTGACCATCCATCTAAGGTGTAGGTGCCACAGCCAAAGGATGAACCTGGCACAACACGAACCTGCAGCTCAATGTACTTGATGACACCATTGACGACGGCAATGTCCCGAGAAATCCGCGGGCTGCCCCTATCGAAAACCTTGTCTTCAACGTGTGGCGGTGGCAGCGGGACGAAGCGAAGTGTGTGCTGTCCATCCGCGGCGAGCACGTCGCAGAAGACGATGCCCCGCCAGAGATCAACCCAGCCCACCGTGCCAGTCTTTCCTCCAACGGTGATCGTAATGGAAGTGGATGCGTGAGGGCGCGCAGTCTTGATGTCCAGCTAGATGGTCTGCCTGCTCCAGGCCATGGCATCGGAGCGAAACAGCACGAGGTGGTAAGATTTTCCCATGTGGGGTCTGAGCGAGGCGATGGTGTATTTACAATTGCTGCAGTCGTGATAGTCGCTGGCGCCATGGCAACCCAGCGTGCGGCCACGGTCGCGGTGGCGATTGCTGCAGTGGCGCACGATGGTGGTGTGATGGTCGAGGAGTTCATAGGGTCTGGGGTGCGGGAGCTGCGTGAGGGACGGATCCTCCCCCATGGCGCCGGCGTGATAGATGAAGTACTCGCTGATGTCGGGGTCCAAGCTGTGGTATTCATCACCAAGGGGGACGCGGAGGAGAACCAGGCCGCCCTCCGAGGCTACAATTTCGGGCTCCGATGCGAAACGGGAGAGCTTCAAACCGCCGGTGAAGTGGACGCAGAAATAGGATACGAGCGGTGGGGCGGCGGTGCAGAAGGTGACATGGATGAACCCCTTGCCATCCCTCATCTTGCAGGATGCGGTGGTGGCGTTGGAGCGGTCGGCGAAGTAGGCCGTGTAGTCAAGGAGGACGAAGCTGCCGCATGAATCGCCGTCTTGTCCATGAGCAGGTGGACACAGGGAGGCGGGCAAGATGGCATCTTCATTGGCGTCTTCTTCATCCTCGCTCTCCATATCCTCGTTTTCATGCGCGGAAGACTCGTCGATCTGCATATACCCTCAATTCCATCCACCAAAGGCTCGTCGAGCTTCATCTTTCCGTTGGGTCGATACTGTTGGCTCTGTCGAATGGACGATGCGGGGGCTCGATCAATTTATGCAGGCAAAAAGAAACGGGGCTGGATACCAATTCGGCATGAGGGTTGGAATCGACTTGGCCCAGTCGACGTACCGGTTTGGTCCATTTTGTTTTGTTTTTCCTTTCAATTCATTCTTTCTTTCCATTTCTTTGTTTCCTTATCGGGTTTTTCTTTTCCTTGTTACTCACAAATTTTCTTTGTTTCTACTAGTAAAAAGGTCCATGCGTTGTAAAAAATCATAATCTTCAACAGCCATAATCACATTTTCCTGCACCACCGGGATACACTATCACTCTCAATTTGATGATGTCATGAACAATTTTTTTAAACTCGTGACCTTATTTAAAATCCTTCACAGTTTTTCAAATTCGTGAACAGTTTTACAAATTTTCGAACATTTTATAAAATCGAGAACATTTTTTGAACTCACTAACATTTAATATGATTTGCAAACATTTCGTAAAGAAATTGTGAACATTTTTATAAACAACTTTCTTCAATCGGCAAACATTTCTAGAATAGACAAAGATTGTTTTCGAAATTGATGGAACAATTTTTAAAATTTACGAACATTTTTTAAATGCATGATCATTTTCTGAATCAGCAAACAATTTATGAATGAATAAACTATTTTTTAAGTCATGAACAGTTTTTAAATTTTTAGGATAGTTTTCCATTGTAAACATTTTTTGGTTAGCCTACCCCAACTTGTTTGGGACTAAAGGCTTTGTTGTTGTTATTTTTGTTATGAATATTTTTTAATTGGCAAAATTTTTCAATTTCACTAATATTTTTTAACACAAGAACATTTTTTATTTCCCAAACATTCGTTTTCCAAATTTCGAACATTTTTCAATAAGCAAATACTTTTTAGAAAAATCATAAAAAAAATTGAGTCCACAAAAAATATGATTTATTTAACATTTTATTTCAAAATTCTCATTTTTTAAATTATTTTGCAGTCCTAAATTATTTAAAGTTGAAAAAACGAGAATATAAAAGAAAAATGAAAAAAAAAAACAGGCCGCCCGAATGTGAGCTGGCTCAAACAGGCACGCCGCGTCTTCTCCCAGTGCACAGAGCCAAAAATAGTTCAGCCGGCCCAGGCGGGGCATTCCCCTGTGTGAAACGTGTTTTATCACCTATAGATGACATTGGTGGGTAATATTTCGCAGCTCTGGGGATAATTTTCGTAACGTACCATCGGAAGGTATAGATATCACCGTTTTTATTAGATTTCTTCTTCTCAGGTTTTTACTGGGTTTTTTATTATTTTTTTCTTTTTCTTCGTTTTTCACCGGTTTCTTTGTTACTTTCACGGCTTTTATTGGATTTCTTCTTCTCAGTAAACTGTTTTTTTCTTTCCTTTTCTTTCTTTGTCTTCATTTTCTCTATTTCTTTTCTTGGTTTTCTTCATCTTTCTTTGTCTCTTTCTCGGGTCTCACTCTTTTCATTCTTTTCAACTGGTTTCTACGGTTTTCATTTTCTTGTTTGATTTTCTTAGTTTTATTTTTGGGTTTTTATTGGTTTTCTTTGTTTGTTTGCCGATTTTCATCAGTTTCATTTTTTTCAATGCATAATAAACATTTTAAGTACACTGTATTTTCTAATTTTTCAGTACACAATATACATTTTAAGTGTACATTTGGAATATTTTTTATACATGTTGGAATTTTTTAAATACACGATATAAATTTTTATTGTAATACATGTCAATATTTTTTCAAATACACGCTGACTTTTTTATGGTAATAATCATTTTTTGAAAACTTTGCAAATATTTTACGAACATATTTTAAATGTTTTTAGTACATAATGTACATTTTAGTGTGCACGTGACTCTTTGTGATACACGTTGAATATTTTTCAAATAACGATGTACATTCATGATGAGCGGCCCAACATCGGCTCCCTCTAGGCGAAGCTGCCTCTGCAACATGCCTTGAACACACACACACACACACAGAGAGAGAGAGAGAGAGAGAGAGAGAGAGAGAGAGAGAGAGAGAGAGAGAGAGAGAGAGAGAGAGAGAGAGAGAGAGAGAGAGAGAGAGAGAGAGAGAGAGAGAGAGAGAGAGAGAGAGAGAGATTCTATGCTCCGTATGAAGCCATTGTATGTTGAGGGCCAGTCAACTCTATCGACAAAAAAGAGAAATATTTCTTCGTCGGTCATAATGTTTATTTGCATACCACAGTATAAAGGCCTATACTTTTCTGTTGTAGAAGAAGGGCATATTACTTTCTAAGCGCATTTGCCTTTCTTGTCTCGATTCTAGGACAGGTTTATACGACCTCTCAAGTTCCAAGCTAAAAATTTACTATCTACTCCCACTTTAGTGAGCTGAAAAGTCTTATATTTGTTTACAAAAAGAATATAATATATGAAAATTTCATGAGGATAAAACAGATCCCTTGTTGCCCTTTTGCCCTATCTCTTCTCTTCTACTGGCTACGTTGATCATCATATTAATTATACAAACTGACACATGTCGTTGCAAAAAGGAAAATCATACACATACATATGTAAATGACATTTATTGGAACACGGCGGGCAACAAAGAAAAGTATAGATTGGTTAAATGGAATATATATTTTTGGAACAGTGGTTAAATGGAATATATTATTTACTTGATCCATATAAGGCTAGCCACAATGAATAATAACATACACTAGTAATATACACATATCCCTAGACTATGTTACTACCTTCATAATGGATAGTAACATAAGCACCAAATGGATTGTCAATGAAGAACGAACCTACTAGATATAAGCTTGAGTTTAGTTACAAACTGGAAGGAGCAGACTTAATTAAATCTGAGAATTTTGCACCCAGGTTTCTTTAAGACCTACAACACTTAAGAACTGAATCTAAAACTGAAGAAATTGAAAACTAGAGCATACAAATATAACCATGTTACTGCCACAATATGCCTAATCTGCTGCTATTTCACGACAGTGAAGAATTGAAAAACAGAGTACTTATCCCACCAACAGAACAAACAGATGGACCATACCAGTGAATAGGCGAGGTGTAGGGGACGGAGGAGCTGCCCACGGCTCCAGGATAGTAGTATGGAGGTGACCCCATCGCTAATGGAGGTGCTGACGGCATCTCCTTGTTGTTGTTCTTGCGGCGTGCCATGGAGGAGAAGTTCCTCGCGAAGAAGAGCAGAACGGAGGCGGGTCGCGGAGGTGCTCGCATCGGTGGTTGGCACCTGCGTTGGGGGTGGATTGGGGGCCCGCCGCCGCCTGTGGAGCGGTGGATTGGAGGCGAGCCGCCGCCGGTGGAGGGGTGGATTGGGGGTGAGCCGCCAGCGGTGGAGGGAGTGGATTGGGGGCGAGCTGCCGCCGAGGGCTCGGTACAGAGAAGCCCCACGGGCGCACGGGATCAATCCAATTAATTGTTTCCTCGATCGAAACGCTATGATACAGTATTAGTGTATGATACCCATCCTTATATTTCCTCATTTAATCATGTGCCACATCATAAAAAATGCCTAGCTGACATATATGATACCGGCTAAGTGTGGGGTCATGCAAAGGTTCATTTATTAGGTTATAGACTCATATTACATTGGGACATGTGATGGTACGATAACTGTTGAAATATGAGATGGGCCTAGAGCCCATATGACAATTTCAGATTTGATCTCTAAGGGCCCATGTAGGTGGCATGACAAGGTGGTGGGAAGTTTAGTCCCACCCCGGAAGTGGAAGGAGAGTTGGAGTGGTTTATAAGGGATTATCTCCCTCATGCTATTGGAGCTTGAGAAGGGATGAGGCCCTCGCGCACTCCTCCTCCACTCGCCTCGCCACGTCACGTCACGACGCGCCGCGGGTTGCGGGATTGAGCCGAGCCGAGCTCACTCCCATGCGCTTCTTTTTGCCGGTCAGGAACGGAGAGTATTTGACAGGTAGGGCCACGATCCGAGACGTCGGATCATGGGCTACCGACTTGGACGTGGGTTCAGCCCACGTCTCTCCACGCGCGGCCGCACATATATATATATATGGGGCGCTGCCAACCCTAGCCGTGACGAAACAGAACGCATCTCCCATCTCCGCCTCCACGCCCACGTCGTTCCGCTGCCGCCGGCGACTCCATCTCGTTCACCGCGTACACGGTTGACGGGAGAGCAGGCCTCCGAAACCCCGCCTCTCCGGATCCTGTACGAGAGAGGGGCGATTAGGTTTTTGGGTAGCGACTACGCGACTGCTCGCTTCTGTTCATCTACGTCCGCATCACCATGTCGATCGACGCCGACCGTGCCGCCGCTGAGAAGGCCGAGGCGGACAAGAAGGCTGCCGAGGATGCCGCGGCTGCTGCCACTGCCACCGCCACCGCGTGGCCGATTGGAGGGTATACATCGCTTATCCCTCTCGTGTTTCTTTCTGTTGTAGCAGTACAAGCGATATGCGTAGATGTTTCTACTATGTGCGTAGTACATGCTCTGTTAGATCGTAATCAGTGTGTTATCAATGCTATCCAGGTCATGCTCATGATTTATTCATGGATTAATTTAATCCAAAAACTGCCTATTTTCTTATCAATCCAAAAACCTAATATGTGTAGGAGTTTTTCGAATTCTGGTTTTGCTGCTGCACTGAAACCGTCTCCGTTTACGGGGACGTACTTTAAGCGTTGACAGACTAATACCACCTTATGGCTCACGGCCATGAACGTGTTCTGGGTCGCCGGTTTGACTCCCACAGGAACGATCGCTCCTGAACAGGAGAAGGCATTCGAGGAGGCCACTGTCGTCTTCTTCGGGGCAGTTCTGAGCGTGATTGGAGATAAGCTGGTTGACGCATATTTGCATGTGCGGTCTGCCAAGGACTTGTGGGAGGCGCTCGAATCTAAGTTCGGGGCGGCCGATGAAGGGAGCGAGATGTATATTATAGAGCAGTTCCACGATTACAAGATGGTTGAAAACCGTCCTGTATTGGAGCAGGCTCATGAGATAATATGCATTGTTAAGGAGCTTGAGCTTCTTAAGTGCGAGTTACCGGGCAAGTTTGTCGCGGGCTGCATAATCGCTAAGCTCCCCAATTCCTGGAGGAACTTCGCCACCACCCTGAAACATCATAGGCGTGAATTCTCTGTGGAGGATGTCATTGGCCATCTGAGTGTTGAGCAGAATTCAAGGGCAAAGGACTCGCACGGAAAAGGGATCGAAGGAACTTTCGTGGCCAATATGGTGCATCAGAAGAACTCCAATTCCCACAATCTCAAGGAAGGAATGGTGTCCAACAGAGTGCCGACTTTAAGAAGAAGGGTAAGAAGACCTTCAAGAAGAACAAGAAGGATGAGGGCTGCTTTACTTGTGGTTCGCTTGAACATTGGGCCAACAAGTGCCCAAACAAGTACAAGAAGCAAGGGCGGGACTCCAAGTATGTCAATATGATTGTGAGCAACAATGAGAGTGGTGCATCTGGGTACGGTAATTTATTTGTTGTATTTTCAGTTTGGCCGTCCACCGATTGGTGGGTCGACACAGGTGCAGGTGTTCATGTGTGTGCTGACATTTCATTGTTTTCTTCTTACCAGGCCACATGTCACGGGTCCGTACTGATGGGAAATGGCGTGAGTGCTTCTGTTATTGGTGTTGGCACGGTTTATCTAAAGTTTACTTCGGGAAGGATCGTGCAGCTGAAGAACGTGCAGCATGTCCCCGCCATCAAGAAGAATCTCGTTAGTGGCTCCCTTCTATGTAGAGAAGGGTTTAAGTTGGTATTCGAGTCTAACAAATTAGTTGTTATGAAATATGGACTATTTGTTGGAAAGGGTTATGAATGCGGAGGCATGTTCCGCCTTTCTCTTGCAGATCTATGTAATAAAGTCGTGAACAATATTCATTTGAGTGTTAATGAATCTGAAGTCTGGCATTCACGTCTTTGTCACATTAGTTTCGATGTTATGACGCGGCTAGCAAAATCGAATTTAATCCCAAGTTTCACTTTAGCCAAAGGTTCTAAGTGCCATTCGTGTGTGCAATCTAAGCAACCTCGCAAGCCTCACAAGGCAGCAGAGGAGAGACACTTGGCGCCACTGGAACTCATACATTCTGATCTTTGTGAGATGAATGGTGTGTTGACTAAAGGTGGAAAGAAATATTTCATGACTTTGATAGATGATTCCACTAGATATTGCTATGTATATCTGTTAAATACTAAAGATGAGACTCTACACTACTTCAAAATCTATAAGGCAGAAGTTGAGAATCAACTTGAAAAGAAAATTAAACGAGTCCGGTTAGATCGTGGTGGAGAGTACTTCTCGAAAGAGTTTGATGCCTTTTGTGTGGAACACGGCATTATTCAAGAGAGGACGCCTCCCTACTCACCCCAGTCAAACGGGGTTGCCGAGCGGAAAAACCGTACTCTAACTGATTTGGTTAATGCCATGTTAGATACGTCGGGTTTATCGAAGGCATGGTGGGGGGAGGCTATAATGACATCATGTCATGTCCTGAATAAAGTTCCGACAAAGGATAATGAGATCACTCCTTATGAGAAGTGGACCAAGAGAAGGACAACACTCTCGTACTTACGTACCTGGGGCTGCTTGGCGAAAGTTAATGTGCCGATCCCCAAAAAGCGCAAGCTTGGACCAAAAACTGTGGACTGTGTTAATTTGGGCTACGCTATGAATAGTGTTGGCTATAGATTTCTAGTAGTGAAATATGAGGTACCTGACATGAAGGTCGGTACAATTATGGAGTCTAAAGATGCTACATTCTTTGAGGACTTTTTCGCCATGTTAGATGTACAAAGCACTTCTAGACAGGAATCTGAGGAGACTCCTGAACCTGCCATTCCGATGGAATATTATAATCAAACACATGATGAAAATCCTGAGGAGGATAATGAGGAAACCCTTGGTAGGGGCAAGAGACAAAGGACTGTAAAGACCTTTGGTGATGATTTCTTCATATACCTCGTGGAGGATAATCCCACTTCTATTTCCGAAGCGTATGCATCTCCAAAAGCTGACTACTGGAAGGATGCGGTCCGTAGCGAGATGGATTCCATCATGGCTAACGGGACTTGGGAGCTTACTGAACGTCCTTATGGTTGCAAACCATTGGGATGCAAGTGGGTGTTTAAGAAGAAGATTAGGCCTGGCGGTACGATAGAAAAGTACAAGGCTAGGCTTGTGGCCAAGGGCTACGCCCAGAAAGAAGAAGAAGATTTCTTCGACACTTATTCACCTGTGGCCAGACTAACCACCATTCGAGTATTACTCTCGTTGGCGGCCTCGCATGGTCTTCTCATTCATCAGATGGATGTTAAGACGGCTTTCCTGAACGGAGAGCTAAAGGAGGAAATCTATATGCAACAGCCTGATGGCTTTGTGATGGATGGTCAGGAAGGAAAGATGTGTAAGTTGGTGAAATCTTTGTATGGGCTGAGACAAGCGCCTAAGCAATGGCATGACAACTTTAATGAAACGTTGACATCTGTTGGCTTTGTTGTTAATGAGGCCGACAAATGTGTATACTATCGCTATGGTGGGGGCGAAGGAGTTATACTGTGCTTGTATGTTGATGACATACTGATATTTGGGACTAATCTCAAGTTGATCGAGGAGGTTAAGTCTTTCCTATCTCAGAACTTTGAGATGAAGGACCTTGGAGTGGCTGATGTTATCTTGAACATCAAGTTATTGAGAGATGATGAGGGTGGGATTACACTTCTGCAATCCCATTATGTTGAGAAGGTGTTGAGTCGCTTTGGATATTCGGACTGCAAACCATCTCAAACACCATATGATTCTAGTGTGCTGATTCGAAAGTCTAAAGGCACAACTATAGATCAATTGAGATACTCTCAAATTGTTGGTTCACTCCAGTATCTAGCGAGCACAACGAGGCCTGACATCGCATTTGCTATTAGCAAACTAAGTCGATTTGTTTCCAAACCGGGCGATGTACATTGGCGTGATCTTGAGAGAGTTATGCGTTATCTGAAAGGTACTATGAACTATGGACTTCACTATACCGGATACCCGTCGCTACTTGAAGGGTATAGTGATGCGAATTGGATCTCTGATGCTGACGAGATGAAGGCCACGACTGGGTATATGTTTACTCTTGGAGGTGGTGTTGTTTCCTGGAAGTCTTGCAAGCAAACGATCTTAACAAGATCGACAATGGAAGCAGAATTAACAACATTAGACACATCGGGTGGCGAAGCAGAATGGCTTTGAGATTTTTTGATGGACTTGCCAGTGGTTGAGAAGCCGGTTCCGACCATCCTTATGAACTGCGACAATCAAACATTTATTGTCAAGGTGAAGAGTTCAAAGGACAACATGAAGTCCAACAAACACATAAGAATGAGATTGAAAGCTGTCAGAAAATTGAGGAACTCCGGAGTGATAGCATTGGATTATATTCAAACGGCTAAGAATATGGCAGATCCCTTTACTAAAGGGCTATCACGTGTTGTGATAGATAGCGCATCAAAGGAGATGGGTATGAAACCCACATGAGTTGCCATGGTAATAACCCAACCTATGTGATCGGAGATCCCGTGAAGTAGGACCTGGGAAAACAAGCCAGCGGTGAACTGAGGAGAGTAACTTTACTAACCCACTCCGTTGGAGATGCAATACTCTCGGAAACTGTATGGAAGGATGACTACTGTCTTAATGTGTTCCAAGGCTTATATGTATAAGCAAGATGCTATCCTACAGAGCGATCTTTGGAGGAACACACCTATATGAGCCCGATTGTTAGTCACAGTCTATGAGATTGGGGTGATCTCTAGCAAGCTCATGAACAGGCCAGGAGTGTGACTGAGGGAGTCCTGGATTAGGGGGTGTCCGGATAGCCGGACTATAACCTTTGGCCGGACTCCTGGACTATGAAGATACAAGATTGAAGACTTCGTCCCGTGTCCGTATGGGACTTTCCTTGGCGTGGAAGGCAAGGTTGGCGATACGGATATGTAGATCTCCTTCCGTTGTAACCGACTTTGTGTAACCCTAACCCTCTCCGGTGTCTATATAAACCGGAGGGTTTTAGTCCATAGGACGAACAACAATCATACCATAGGCTAGCTTCTAGGGTTTAGCCTCTCTGATCTCATGGTAGATCTACTCTTGTACTACCCATATCATCAATATTAATCAAGCAGGAGTAGGGTTTTACCTCCATAGAGAGGGCCCGAACCTGGGTAAAAGCATCGTGTCCCTTGTCTCCTGTTACCATCCACCTAGATGCACAGTTCGGGACCCCCTACCCGAGATCCGCCAGTTTTGACACCGACATTGGTGCTTTCATTGAGAGTTCCACTGTGCCGTCGCCGTCAGGAAGGATGCCTCATCCCATCTTTAAAGACGACGTTGTTGCTAAAGGAGCTTTGGCTATCGGCCAAACTCTCCGGCTAGGTGGTTTTCTTATGACCTCCTGTTCGGCCGCCGCGCCGACGATGACTTCTCGGGTCATCAAAAGCAATCTTCACGTCAACTCAGAACTCGTCGAGCAGTTAGATCCAACGGAGCTCTCTTCCCTAAACGAGCTCTTGGATCGCATCGCCGCCCTGGGAGTCGCTACGGACTACGATCAGATTGGGCTTAAACCCGATCTGAGAGAGATTAACTCTCCCCAGGTCACCCATCACGTTGCAGTGGTGGAGGAACAATGCGGCGACCCTTCATCTATCTTAAGGACTAGTTATGTCCGGATTCCCGATCCCTCCAAGCCGGGTACCCGCGGAAGGGAGGATGTCACTCAAGCCCTGGACCTAAAGTCAGGCAGCGGGCTAGACTCGTTGGACAACATCCAAAAACCCAAGCTTCCGAGTTTGGAAACTCCTTGGCCCCTGAGTCTCAGATCGGGTGAGGTTCCGGATTTAATTCCACCCACCCACCCAAACATAATCGATCTATCCAAAATTTGGCAAGAGCCCGAAGAAACAGTACACCATTACTGGGCCAGATTCCTCCTGGTCATGAACAGGATAAAGGACTGCCGCGAGGAGGATGCAATTTCACTCTTCTGCCATAATTGCACGGACAAGGGAATCCTCAATGCCATAAGTCGCCGTGAAATTACACGCTTCGCTGACTTGGCGTCCATAGTACGAAAGTACTGTGCGATGGAAAGCGCCTGGAAAACCAAAATAAAATTTTGGGACAATCCGGCCCTGCATACAAACCTAGTCCGAAATAAAAGGGTGCATTATCGCCAGACACCCGGGTTAAACACCAAAAAGCAAAACCCTCTACAGGGCATGGAACCGTGCTGGAGGGGTGGCTCAATGGACCCTGTAAAATTCACAGTACAAAGGGCGCCACACCAACTCATAGCCTTAGAGCATGTTGGATACTCCGGCAGGTGGCCAAAAGTGGTGAAGATCTTCTAATCCCAGAAGCCACAGAGCACCAGCCAAAAGATACCAGTACGGTATTAACAGTCTTCGAGACTTTCGCATCAAACAATATGCGAAAACGAACACTCCGCAGCCTTGCCGAAGTCTACCATGTGGCAACAATAAACCCATGGAGTGACACGGCTATTACTTTCAATGCCAGTGATGAACCTAAATTCCGAACAGCCCGAGCACCAGCCGCATTGGTCCTCAGTCCAATAGTGGACGACTTTCGACTCACCAAGGTACTCATGGACGGCGGCAGCGGATTGAACCTCATTTATGAGGAAACCCTTTAAAAAATGGAAATAGACTGGAACCGCATTGAGCGAAGCAGCACAACCTTTAGAGGAATAATCCCCAGTCGGGAAGCGTGCTGTAAAGGAAAAATCACACTAGGTGTGGTGTTCGGCACGCTGGACAATTATAGGTCCGAAGAGGTCACATTCCAAGTGGCCCCGTTCAGCAGCTGATAGCACGCTCTATTAGGACGGGAGGCATTTACAATCTTCCAAGCCATACCCCATTACGGGTACATGAAGCTCAAAATGCACGGGCCCAACGGAATCATCACTCTTGCTAGTGATCCGGACACAGCACTCCGCACCGAAAATAAGACAGCCGCACTAGCCCTCGAGGCACTATCCGAAGCCCTAGCGGTTGAGGAACTGACTGCGCTGCGCTCCACGGTGAACAGGGACGACGTGATACTCGACAAAAGATCCAAGTCCACCTCCTTTAAACCAGCGGACGAAATAGTCAAATTCCAAGTCCATCCAACGGACCCTACAAAAACAGCTTCCATCGGGGCACAATTAAACCCTGATGTAGACGCCGCACTGCGAGAGTTCCTACGTGAGAACTGGGACATTTTTGCCTGGCACCCTTCAGACATGCCAGGAATCCCACACAGGCTGGCCGAGCACAGCCTAAATATCCTAAAAGGATTCAAGCCAGTCAAGCAGGCTCTTCGGCGTTTCTCCGGACCTAAGAGACAAGCCATGGGAGAGGAACTAGCCAAGCTATTGGAGGTCGGGTTCATCAGAGACATAAAACATCCGGACTGGCTAGCAAACCTGGTGATGGTACCAAAGAAGGACAAATCCTGGCGCTTGTGCGTCGATTTGATGGACCTCAACAAGGCTTGCCCAAAGGATCCCTTCCCCCTCCCCCGCATCGATCAAATTATCGACGCTACCGCAGGACACGACTCATTGTGTTTCCTCGACGCATACTCCGGCTACCATCAAATTAAGATGGCAGAGTCAGATCAAGCCGCAACGGCATTCATCACACCATATGGCCCATTCTGCTTCAACACAATGCCCATCGGGCTCAAAAACGCCGGCGCAACATATCAGCGCATGATTCAGACATGTCTGGCAAAACAGTGGAGGCATACGTAGATGACGTGGTCGTCAAAACTAAGCATGTCGAATCTCTAGTAGATGACTTGAGGCTCACATTCGATAACCTCCGAACATATGACATCAAGCTCAACCCGGAAAAATGCTTTTTCGGCGTACCAGCCGGAAAGCTCTTGGGCTTCATTGTATCCGGTAGAGGAATTGAAGCAAATCCAGCCAAGATCCGAGCTCTGTCGCAATTGGATATCCCAAAGGACCTCAAACAGATACAAAAATTGACCGGATGCATAGCGGCTCTAAGCCGCTTTATCTCTCGCTTGGGAGAAAAGGCATTACCCCTTTATCGCCTCCTCTGGCGCACCGAACACTTCGAGTGGACAGATGCCTCCACGGCCGGACTCGACGAAATTAAATCCATATTGGCAACAAACCCAATCTTGGCCGCGCCAAACATTGGCGAACCAATGCTATTGTACATTGCGGCAACTCATCAAGTTGTGAGCGCAATACTCGTCGTCGAACGAGAAACGGACGGACACAAATTCCCCCTTCAAAAGCCGGTTTACTATGTGTCCACTGTCCTCACTCCATGCAAGTCACGGTACCCGCATTATCAAAAGATAGCGTACGCGGTATTCATGGCGTCCCGGAAGCTGCGACACTACTTTCAAGAGTGTTCAATAACGGTAGCCTCGGAAGTGCCACTTAACGATATTATAAACAACCGCGACGCGACGGGACGGATTGCCAAATGGGCCATTGAGCTCCTCCCGTTCGACATAACCTACAAGCCACGGCGAGCTATCAAGTCGCAAGTTTTGGCCGACTTCGTCGCCGAATGGACGGAAGCCGAACTCCCTAAAGAGTACGGCACATATTCCAAATGGATCATGCACTTCGACGGCTCCAAAATGTTGGCTGGTCTGGGGGCTGGCATCGTTTTGACGTCCCCAACTGGAGATACCGTTCAATACGTACTCCAGATAATGTATACGAACTCCAACAACGCAACCGAATACGAGGCCCTTCTACATGGTCTCCGGATGGCAGTATCCATGGGCATTCAACGCCTAGAGGTGCGCGGGGATTCGAACCTCGCGATATCCCAAATAAATGGAGACTTTGATGCCAAGGATCCGAAAATGGCAGCTTATCGCAACGCCGTCCTAAAAATGTCAGCTCGGTTCGAGGGGCTCAAATTTCACCATATAGCCCAGGAAAACAATCAGGCGGCAGATGTCCTGGCACGCATAGGTGCAAAACGCGATGTCGTCCCTCCCAACATCTTCTTGTAAAGGCTGTTCAAGCCATCCGTAGTATGGGAAGGGGAACCCGGAAATAACAGCCCGGACCCAACCTGTAACGCCCTCGATGCGGCTATATCTCCCATGTGTCGAAGCACGACTTAGAGGCATAACCGCATTAAAAGCAATGTCGCAAGTGAGGTAATCTTCACACAACCCATGTAATACATAAGGGAAAGAGATACATAGTTGTCTTACAATCGCCACTTCACACAATACATGAGTAGAGCATTACATCATACAGATACAATCAAGGTCCGACTACGGAACCAAAATAAAAGAAGACTACCCCAAATGCTACACAGATCCCCGATCGTCCCGACTGGGCTCCACTACTGATCAACTGAAACAAAACAACACAATGAACAGGATCTTCATCAAGCTCCTCCTTGAGCTCGGGTACGTCACCTGCACGGTTCATCGGCACCTGCAAACTGGTTTTGGAAGTATCTGTGAGTCACGGGGACTCAGCAATCTCACACCCGCGAGATCAAGACTATTTAAGCTTAAAGGTAGGACAGGGTAGTGAGGTGGAGCTGCAGCAAGCGACTAGCATATATAGTGGCTACCATACGCAAATGAGAGCGAGAAGAGAAGGCAAAAGCACGGTCGAACAACTATGATCAAGAAGTGATCCTGAACTACTTACGTCAAGCATAACTCCAACACCATGTTCACTCCCCGGGCTCCGCCGAGAAGATACCATCACGGTTACACACGCGGTTGGTGTATTTTATTTAAGATCAACTTCGGGTTTTCTACAACCGGACATTAACAAATTCCCATCTGCCACATAACCGCGGGCACGGCTTTAGAAAGTTCAAACCCTGCAGGGGTGTCCCAACTTAGCCCATTATAAGCTCTCGCGATCAACGAAGGATATTCCTTCTCCCCGGGAAGACCCGATCAGTCTCGGAATCCCGGCTACAAGACATTTCGACAGTAATAAAACAAGTCCAGCAAAGCCGCCCGGATGTGCCGACAAATCCTGATAGGAGCTGCACATATCTCGGTCTCAGGGCACACCGGATTGTCCAAACTTCCGGTAGGCGAAACCCAGAGTTGCCCCTGGTGGCCACCGGCGGCTGACGGTTTGGACCAGCACTCACGACGAGCACTAGCCCGGGGGGGTAAAATAAAGATGACCCTTGAGAGCGCGACTCCCAAGGGAAAAAGGGCTAGGTGAGGCAAATGGTAAAACCAAGGTTGGGCCTTGCTGGAGGAGTCTTATTCAAAGCGAACTGTCAAGGGGGTCCCGTAAATCACCCGACCGCGTTAGGGACGCAAAATCCGGGAACATAATACCGATATGACGGAAACTAGGGCGGCAAGAGTGGAACAAAACACCAGGCATAAGGCCGAGCCTTCCACCCTTTACCAAGTATATAGATGCATTAATTAAATAAGATATATTGTGATATCCCAACAAGTAAACATGTTCCAATCAAGGAACAACATCTCCATGTTCCAACAAGGAACAAACTTCATCTTCACCTGCAACTAACAACGCTATAAGAGGGGCTGAGCAAAGCGGTAACATAGCCAAACAACGGTTTGCTAGGACAAGGTGGGTTAGAGGCTTGGTTTGACAATATGGGAGGCATGATAAGCAAGTGGTAGGTATCGCAGCATAGGCATAGCAGAAGAGCGAGCAACTAGCAAGCAAAGATAGAAGTGATTTCGAGGGTATGGTCATCTTGCCTGAGATCCCGCAAGGAAGAAGAACGAGTCCATGAAGAAGACAAATGGATGTAGTCGATCGGATCCTCACAACTCCGGAACGAAACCGAAGCTAACGAGAGAAGCAACCCGGAAAGAAACAAGCAACATAGTAAACAACCACCACATACACATGGCATGATGCACAAACAAGTATGATGCATGTCCGGTTTAAATATGCATGGCATGGCAAAATGCAACAAACAATACTACAAGTTAAGTGGAGCTCAATATGCAACGAGTTGCATATTGACGAAACACCACATACGATTATTTAGTTCTCTCTTGTTATGTACCCAACAATATTAAATGTTGTTAAACATGGCAAGGGGTGAATCATATGAAACCTAGCTATTTAGGCAAGTTTAAATGAGGCCAGAAATAAGAAACAACAATTCCGGAAAACCCTCATGTGCATATTTTGAATTTGGTACTGTTCTGCCTAAAACGTATTTTAATGTCGTTAAATAGGAAAATAAAGTGCAACATGTTAATCTAAGCATTTTTCTACCCCATTTACATATAAAGTTTATTAAATTCCGAGTTACGGTTAATTAGTTATGAAATAAATCATTTTACCATGGCATTTAAGCAAATTAATGGAAACAACAAATTAACCATACTTGAAGTTGATATCATGATGCAGATGACATGAGCAAGTTTTATGCAATATTTATGAAAATGTTGACAAGAGCATTATGAAGCATTTGTCGTCGTGGCGGAAACGAAAAAGGGTGCCACGGCAACGACAACGGAAATGGTGCCACGGCAACATATCGGTTCCGATAACTCGATTGAGATGCCGGTGCAAAAGGGAAATTAACGAGAGCGTGACATGCAATAGAAGGTGGGGTGATCCCGGTTACCGGGTTCCCATGTGTCGGTGGCATGGCAAAAGAGGGGCATCGCAAACGACAATTCGATCACGGTGCAAACACAAGCATCTCATACACCACACAACATTCGTTCTCGGAAGGTCTTCTCGGGGTTATACCTTCGACGCGTGCATTTTCGAAGCGAACCGGTTCGGAGGGGAAGTAGTCGTTCTCGCGACGGTAGTGGTTCACGTGACGTTGGGGAAGTAGTGGTACTATTGGTTCTTGTCGACGGAAATGGAAGTAGTGGTACACGCGGAGGTAGTCGAACTTGTCGGTTCCGTTACACAGCCTTCGGCGACGGTAGATGTACTCGGTGCCAATATGGTCTTCAGGTATTTGACGATATACGTGCGTAGAGGTACTTGGCAGTTTCCTGTAGACGAACTTGAGGTACTCCGGGGCAGAGGTTGCGGCGTTGCAACAGAGCAGCCGTGGGAGGCCCGTGACAGAGAAGGACGGCAGGGGCAGGCGTTGGACGATGCGGGCGAGCGGAGGCACGTCCTCCGCCCTGCTCGAACAAAGCAGAGGCGGGGCAGGGGCTCCGGACGGCGCGGAGGCGGAGAGGAGTGACGACGGCGGCGCTTGGGACTGATCCTGGCGTTGGAGGCCGGGTCTTGGCCGGCAGCAGGGCGTCGCGGAGGACGGCGCTCTCCTTGCGGCGAGGCAGGGACGCGCGGCGGCGGGGCAGCATGGTGAAGGAGAGGTGGCCGACCGGGTTGCGAGGAAGACGGCAGGGGCGAGGCGGCCTGGTCCGCTGCTATGGTGGCCGGCGACGATGTCTACGGTGGGCGCGACCTGCAGGGTTGGCGAGGCTCGGCCGCGCGGACTCTGCTCCGCGGCTGCGGGCACGGGGACGAGGAGGCTGGACGTCGGCGGGGCTCGAGACGGGGGCGACGACGTGGATCCAGTGGGGCGGAGCTTAGAGAGGCGACGCCATGGAGGACGGCGACGAAGCGGAAGCGAAGGAGCTGCTCGGCGGCGCTCGCTTCTGGCGGGGTCGAGGGAGGAGCGGGCGGCGGCCTGGCGACGCGGTCCCCGTTGGAGCTCGAGGGAGAGGGCGAGAGGAGGGGGATCAAGTGAGAGATGGCTCCTGGCGGCGGGGGATGGACGAGGGGGGGAGATGGGGATCAGGCAGAGCTAGCTAGGGTTCGGGAGGCGGCTGCCGGATGGGCCTTAGAGGCCGGCGGCTGGGCTGGGCTCTCTCTCTCACTCTAAAGAAAAATAAAAAACAAAACAGAGAAATAAGAGAAAGAAAAAGAGAGAAGAGAAGGTTAGAGGAAGAATTTTTGGGCATGAGGTTGACTTTCTTGGAGTCGCAAAAATGTGCTTGTTCCGAGAAAAATAGAAAAGGCCAAGATTGAGATATTTAAATTCCAACTCATTTGATTTAAATTCAAATGATTTGAATAGGAAGTGAGGGTTGGGAAGGTCCAAATAATGTTGAGAATTTTGGTAGAGCTCCGGAAAATGATGAAAGGACAAGTGGCAAAGTTAGAGGCCAAGAGTTGAAATAATAAAAGGCATTGGGATTTTTGCAAGTGTGTAAAGGTGAATTTCAAATTAAAGAAATATTGAATATAGCTCCCTACTATCGGGAGGATAGGTTATAAAGAGAAACCACCATGTGAGTTCCCTCGATTTAAATGGACCGAAGATCCATGCAATTTATTTAGTGAGTTGAGGTGCAAAGATTTATGAGATGATGGCATGATGACATGATGCAATGCAAAAATAAAAGGGCAGGCACAAATGAAACACACGGCGAAACCCGGAATATATGGAAGTCTTCTGAAGCGTCGGTCTCGGGGCATTACACAACCGCACTGCCCGACACCGAACACTCTGACACAATTGGAGGCTCTGCCAACGAAGTAACATCCTCAGCCCACGTAATAATGGCAGTCATCGCCCCGTGGACAGAACCATTCCTAGCCTACCTAACCAGGCAGGAACTTCTCGAGGACCAAAACGAGGCACGCTGCATAGTGCGGCGATCTAAAGCCTACAAAGTCCATGAGGGAGAGCTTTATAAGAAAAGCACCACCGGAGTCCTTCAAAGGTGTATCTCCGAAGAGGAAGGGCGGAATCTTCTGGCTGAAATTCATGCCGAACTCGGCGGGCACCACGCTGTAGCCCGGGCCCTTGTAAGCAAGGCCTTCCGTACAGGATTTTATTGGCCGACGGCCCGGGCAGATGCTCAGGACTTAGTCCAACGATGTGTTGGTTGCCAGCTCTTTGCTAACCAAAGCCATATGCCGCCCACCGCCCTCCAAACTATACCCATCACCTGGCCCTTCGCGGTCTGGGGGCTTGACATGGTTGGACCGCTTAAAGGAGGAACCCGCAAGCAAAAATACTTACTGGTCATGGTGAATAAGTTCACCGAATGGATAGAGGCCAGGCCTGTTAAGACGGCCGAATCCGGACCGGTGATAGACTTCATATCCGGGGTCGTACACCGTTACAGCGTCCCCCACAGCATTATCACTGATAACTGCACGAACTTTACGACCGACGAGGTCAAACTCTGGTGCAAAAACATGGGCATCAAGCTCGACTATGTTTCAGTCTATCAGCCACAAACTAATGGTCAAGTAGAGCGAGCAAATGGTCTAATCATGAGCGGCATCAAACCCAGATTAGGGCGGTCCCTCAAGGAATCTAACACGCACTGGGTAGAGGAGCTCGACTCCATACTCTGGGGGCTGCGGACCACGCCGGATCGCACCACCGGATACACACCATTCTTTATGGTATACGGTGCAGAGGCGGTTCTGCCCTGCGACATAATTCATGACTCACCTCGCGTGCGCATGTACAAAGAAAGAGAAGCCGAACTCGATCGGCAGGACAGTTTGGACGCCTTGGAGGAGGAGCGTGACGTGACAAAAGCCCGTTCCGCATTCTATCAACAGCAGACTCGAAGATACCATAGCAGAGAAGTACGGGCCAAAACGTACAATGTTGGCGATTTAGTTCTACGCCTGCCTGACAAGAAAAAGGACAAACTCAAGCCCAAATGGGAAGGTCCCTTTATTATTGACCAAGTCCTGACTGGTGGAGCGTACCGTCCATGAGATGCATCAGATAACCGACTCGAGCCGAACCCATGGAATGCAACCCGTCTCCGAAGATTCTACGCCTAGCGCCGGACTCTATGCTCGTCTCCTTCCTCTATCTATTTTTTATACACTAGCTGTCTTATATTTCTCTCCTTCTCCCCTCCCTTTCTCTTATATCCTTTAAGGGCTCATTCGCGCCTTGTTCGCACACAACTGACGCGCTGCCCGCGCTCATTATACCTGGGGGCTTCTTTAACAGAAGCTTATTTATACGGGCTTCATGCCCAGCACATGTGTCACACTTTCGCATGTACCTTTTATTCACCACTATATGCATCGATATGACTTAAGTTTTGGCCAAGATGGGTTGCCTGGCTCCTGTGCTTACCCCTATGTTCCCGATTGTTCGGCTAGGTGGTAAAGGGAGCACCCCTGCGATTGTTGCTGCCGGGTCAGCCGGATGTGTACCTCAGACTGGGTGAAGCCGAAAGCTAGCGTTCTTAAGGGAATATTCGGTCGGTGAACTAAAAGATGATTTCTCACTTATTTACTTATGCGCCCCCAGATGTTTTTCCTGCGTCTCTTTTTCGTAGTCCGGACATGCACTTTAGGGCATGCCTCCCAGGGAAAGGAACCCCTAACGGGACTATTCTCCCTGGAAGATGTTTCTTACTAACCATGTAATATAACATAACTAGTTGGGCACTAGTCTGTTCAAGCACTAATGACCCCTACGCCTGGTCTCCATGCATGCCACGGTTCTTACATAACCGAAAGGGTATTCAGACACACTCCGGACCGTCGGGTCCCTAGGTTGAAGCGAAAAGGTCTGCCATGACAAACAATCTACAATCCGACTAGAAGGCATTATACATGTCATCTTAAATTACATAATCAAATTTACTGATTATATTCCTCTTCAATGCCATCCAACAGGCTGTCCAGTTTACAGTCCTGTTGGGAATACTTTGCGGCCAATTCTACTTGGCCGTATACTAAGCTCACAGGGATCTCCTTCCCATCGGGCCCTACAGGTCCGACCTCGGCCATGTGGTTTGGGTCAGCCTTCGTGTACCGCGTCTTCACCATGGCCCAGGCCTCCCGGGCACCTTGACGACAGGCCGATATCTTCCATAATCGGAAGCGCCGCCGTGCTCCCTTCAGCTTCTCTTCAAGCTCTCCAAGGCCTTCGGGCATGGAGACGGATGGCCACAAGGCCTGGGCAACGCCTTGCATCACTTGCCGAACTCGTTCGTGCAATTGCGAGAGCTCGGGAAGAAGGTCACCCGTAGAACCGGGCATTTCCTCTGCAGGACGACCTGTTAGCATACCTACAGACATAACTCTGTTAGTCGACTTCCTCGCCGAACGCTTTTTCAAAGTTCGTTCAAGCACTTACTAAACATGTCACGTCGAAGCCGTCGATTCTCCTTAACGGAGTCCGACAGTTGGGCACGAACATCTTTTAGTTCCACACCCAACTGGGTGTTGGCATCTTGGAGATCATTCTTCTCCTGCCTCACCTTTGTAAGCACGCTCTCACCAGCCTTCAGCTGGCGTAGGAGTTGCTGCTTCTCCGGATCTAATCCGGCGCCATCTGCAATTCTATTGTCAGATTTGCATACACGCCGCACTTTACATGATACTCATCAAGTCAGGGCATATACTACCAGAGGGGGTCTTCTTGGGCTGCCCTGCCGCGACTAGTGCGACCTGAAGTTGGGCTTTGCACTTTTCCAGCTCCTGGGACAGTTGGGTATTCTTTTCTGTAAGAACCTGCATAACAAATGATCCTTAAATCAGTTATTCTAACTGTTTCAAGTCTCGGGGGCTACTGATGTATATATAATCATCAAATTTTCTTACCCGTATGTCTTTTAAATACTGCTCCGTGGCCCTGGTTAGACCATTTTGAGCGGCACGGAGGTACGCATTTCCCGAGGTGAAGGCATCCAATGCCTCTTGGGAGAAACAAGCGTCGCAAAGAACTGCCCGGCGGCGCCTGTGGTTTATGGCACTCTCCACCTCGGAATTGCTGGCAGACATTCTATCCGCGTCCTTTGTCGGAGGAGCGTCCGACGCACGCCTCATGTTCGCCTCTGCTTCTGGACCTGGCTTTGGAGCCTGGCTGGTGGAGGCCCGATTGGCAACCTCTCCGGATATAGTCCCGCGATCCCTCTTTTTCCTAAAAAGAGCACGGGCGTTAGTACGCATCGTAAGAATAATACCTTGGAATAAAACGGCGCGCCTTACTGCTACACCGGTGTCTCGATCCAGACTGCGGGTCTTTTCAGCCTGCCTGTCCTCGCAGTCCCTTGTTGGCTGGTCGCCGCAGGCTCGGCATTCCGCCTCAAGATCCTCCCTTGCGAAACACCGTTGGTATGCGATGATCAAAAATAAGCGTGAACGGATCATTTTCGAGGTATTGGGACTTCGGTCTCAGTTACCTGTGAGGCGGGGAGCATTCCAGGATAATCGGTCGTAATGGCCACCAAGACGTTGTCGTCACTCAATTGATAAAATATCCCGTCGATCAGCTCCACAGATATGTTCGGATCCTCTTGGGAGGCCGGGTCGAGGGACCGTTCTGGATCCTTGGGTTGTGGAGGAGGGCTGTTTATCTCCTTTACGGCCTGACGCAGTTCCTGCGTCGAAGTCACAAGATAAGATACTTAACCATGGGAATATGGAACGGATGGGTAAAAAGAAGTGTCCACTTACCCAGTTTGGACGATTGTACATAGAAAATCCACCCTGTGGATTGATGCGAAGAAATTCCTCCTCTTCTCCCTTGTACAATGCGGACAAGATCTTCGTCAGAGCGGCAACCGATTCCGGCCCCTTACGGCCGCAGCGGGTGGCGTCATCCTCCCCGTTGAAATCCCACATGGGGTGGCCTCTATACTGAAGCGGCTGCACCCCCCGCATAATGCATGTGGCCATGACTTCGATCATGGTCAGTCCGGAATGAGCTACTAACCTTATCCGGCTCATCAGGTAAATGACGTCCTTGTCATTTTCCTTCTGAGGGCTCCGTGGACGCCAACTTAGGCGCTTCTTCAAGGGAGCATTATCGAACTCAGGGAGGCGGATCCGAATAGAGTCCGGCAGGGGGACATCTTCTATATAAAACCATTCTGAAGGCCCGTCTTCGGACGCCTTCTTTGGGGTTCCGGATAGATATCCGGTCCCGGCGATGCGCCATACTTCGGCTCCGCCCACTTGATATACTGACCCCTTCTGAGAACGGGGCACGATGCAGAACAACTTCTTCCATAGCGCGAAATGAGCCTCACGGCCCAAAAACAGCTCGCAAAGGGCTACGAAGCCCGCGATATGCAATATGGAGGCACGCGTAAGGTTGTGCAACTGGAGGCCGTAGAACTCCAGGAGCCCCCGGAGAAACGGATGAATCGGAAATCCGAGCCCTCTTACCAAATAGGGGACAAGGCATACCCGCTCTCCTTTGGAGGGATTAGGGACGCTCTCCGCTTGCTCTCCGCCATTATAGGTGGCAAGCCCGGCTCGAACCGGGACCATGTAGGCTGGGGGAAGAAATCCTTTGGTTTGGAGCGTCACTAGCTCGCTGTGCGGGATGGAACATCTCTCCCAATCTCCAGGCTGGGGGCTGGGAAGGCGAGAGGAGGAGCAGCGACGACCAGCAATGATGGAATGGGTCTCTGTCAAATGCGCTCCGATGAAAGCTCGTGGAGGGAAGATGGTGTGATTTGGATCTAAATCCTCGTCTCTTTAATAGACAGCTCATTTACGCAGCTAGGGGGTAAATGTAAAAACACCCTGACTTTTCGCATTCATTTGACATGTGGAAGAAGGCCATTATTGGGCGTGGAAGCCAAGAAGCGCAATATTCACAAAAAGCCGGACACAATTCAACAGGTACGTGGAATTTGGAGAAGAACCCGCCTTGCAATGCCGAAGACAATCTGCGTGCCGGACTCGTCGTCATTGAAGCCTGGTTCGGGGGCTACTGAGGGAGTCCTGGATTAGGGGGTGTCCGGATAGCCGGACTATAACCTTTGGCCGGACTCCTGGACTATGAAGATACAAGATTGAAGACTTCGTCCCGTGGCCGGATGGGACTTTCCTTGGCGTGGAAGGCAAGGTTGGCGATACGGATATGTAGATCTCCTTCCGTTGTAACCGACTCTGTGTAACCCTAACCCTCTCTGGTGTCTATATAAACCGGAGGGTTTTAGTCCGTAGGACGAACAACAATCATACCATAGGCTAGCTTCTAGGGATTAGCCTCTCTGATCTCGTGGTAGATCTACTCTTGTACTACCCATGTCATCAATATTAATCAAGCAGGAGTAGGGTTTTACCTCCATCGAGAGAGCCGAACCTGGGTAAAAGCATCGTGTCCCTTGTCTCCTGTTACCATCCGCCTAGACGCACAGTTCGGGACCTCCTACCCGAGATCCGTCGGTTTTGACACCGACAGTGACTAATATGCTCCACCCGAGGGGTCGGCCTTCGGCAGCCTCGTATCAGTGAGACTTGTGGTGAAACTTCTTGACGCCAAACTGACAATTCAAGGCATAGTCCATTGTTCAGTTGCGAAGGAGTGTAACTACTTGGTCTAGGTGGAGCTCAATCTTAATCGGTCTCCACTGAGATGCTGGTATATCAAAACAGCGTTTGGAACAAAGGACAAAGTGGGCCCCTGAGATCTGGTGGGGGATTGTTGAAATATGAGATGGACCTAGAGCCCATATGACAATTTCAGATTTGATCTCTAAGGGCCCATGTAGGTGGCATGACAAGGTGGTGGGAAGTTTAGTCCCACCCCGGAAGTGGAAGGAGAGTTGGAGTGGTTTATAAGGGATTATCTCCCTCATGCTATTGGAGCTTGAGAAGGGATGAGGCCCTCGCGCACTCCTCCTCCACTCGCCTCGCCACGTCACGTCACGACGCGCCGCGGGTTGCGGGATTGAGCCGAGCCGAGCTCACTCCCATGCGCTTCTTTTTGCCGGTCAGGAACGGAGAGTATTTGACAGGTAGGGCCACGATCCGAGACGTCGGATCATGGGCTACCGACTTGGACGTGGGTTCAGCCCACGTCTCTCCACGCGCGGCCGCACATATATGTATATATGGGGCGCTGCCAACCCTACTGTGACGAAACATAACGCATCTTCCATCTCCGCCTCCACGCCCACGTCGTTCCTCTGTTGCCGCTGCCGCCGGCGACTCCATCCCGTTCACCGCGTACACGGTTGACGGGAGAGCAGGCCTCCGAAACCCCGCCTCTCCGGATCCTGTACGGGAGAGGGGCGATTAGGTTTTTGGGTAGCGACTACGCGTCTGCTCGCTTCTGTTCATCTACGTCCGCATCACCTTCGTCATCACCATGTTGACCGACGCCGACCGTGCCGCCGCTGAGAAGGCCAAGGCCGACAAGAAGGCCGCCGAGGATGCCGCGGCTACTGCCAATGCCACCGCCACCGCGTGGCCGATTGGAGGGTATACATCGCTTATCCCTCTCGTGTTTCTTTCTGTTGTAGTACTAGCGATATGCGTAGATGTTTCTACTATGTGCGTAGTACATGCTCTGTTAGATCGTAATCAGTGTGTTATCAATACTCTCCATGTCATGCTCATGATTTATTCATGGATTAATTTAATCAAAAAATTACCTATTTTTTTATCAGTAACTAGCTAAGTTATTCAAACTACATCTCTCCTCATTAACTCATCGTCACATAAGCAAATTTGCTAAGTTGGACTCGATGTTACTGCTGGAGTTATTTCCACTGTGACTAGTCTAACACAATGGGAGGCCTGAACTGTTGGTGAAATAAAGGATGACGGGAGCTGAACGTCGTTTCTTCTTCCATTTTCAGGCGAGAGATATACATATGGCACACATTCAGGCGGGCGGAACACGATTGCACGACACCGCGAGCTGTTCTGGCGTTTGCGTCGTGCTCTGCCACTCTTGCTCTGTCGCATTCGCATTCCCTGTAGCACTCCCAATATTTTTCGTGCCTCGACAAAAAAAGTCAATCATAACGCCAGCAATCGGAGGATGAACGAGTCGGATAAGGCCTGTTTTATATCCGAAATCAAAGCCAACTAATAATCCATGTCAAAAGGATAACAGTAAAGAAAAGAAAATGATGCATCCATGTCGCTGTCAGCTGGATCAGCACAGGCATGCATGCACTCCTTTTTGCTCTTCTCAAAACTGGCCACACCGGATGGATAAATCCCATTCCACGCTTTTACAAAGCCATCCTCGACATGCAATTCCTCGTCGAAGCTGGAAAAACAAAAAATCGGGCGCTGGGGTACAAAACCAGGCGGCTGACGACGGCATCCAGCGCGTCCGTGCCGTGTGAAGTGTTTCCTCCACCCGTTGCAGCGCTATGCCACCAGTTCTTGTGCGTGCGCGCGCGTGATGTGAAACCAGTTCTTGTCTGCGCATGCGGGCGAAGCTTCCACGCACGCGCCTGTCGCCTTCCTTCGCCAGCGCTGTCGCTAATGCCTATCAGTCCTCCCGTTCCACCTGCTCCTCGGAAAAAATCCACAGACTTTCCTCTCTGCCTTGTCCGTAGCACACTAGTATGTACAGAACTTTGCTATGCCTGGCTTGCGATATCCATTTCCTCGGATTTTTGTTTTGCTTGATCTGCTTTTGCTTTTGATTTCATGTCCGTGGCGACTGCTGAGGCAAGGCCCCGTGATTAGGAGAGCACCATTCTTATATTTTGAATGGATACAGTATGACCGCAGACGCGTATGACACGCATTTTATTTCTTCTTTCTTGCGGAAGGAGAACGCCACTCAAAGGAAAACGAAAAACAACCCAGAAGACCAGCAGCTGCACGTCCACTAATTAATTGGCATCACCCTGCATGTCAGTCAGACACGTTTATTTCTGAGATCCCAACGTCTCTCGTGTACACCGTACGTAGTCCGTGGCTTCAGATCTAAGGATTCGTCGTTTGACTATGCAATGCAAATGGATGCATCGTCCGGCCAAGGCGAGATATTTATCTCCTTGGCCAAGAACCAGTCAAGAGATGGGCTGGTGATGCAAGTATAGTAGTAGTAGGAGAAGAGGTAGTGATTAATACTATTAATACTCCCCGTCCCCGATCCATGGCAACGTAACCTCCAAATCAACGATTCTTTATCACGGATGATTGGGATCGGTCGACGACTGATGAACCGATGCCGCTTCTTCAATTCGGCCGTTTCTTGGTTCCATCGATCGAGAGATGCGGAGCAACAACGGTCCGCACCAGGAAGCGCGCATGATGCCTGCATTTAGCCGTTGCGTCTCTCTAATTGATCATCCGCACACATGAGCCTTGTATTGGAGCTCACGTTCCAGAATTACTAGATTTGTATCCCGAACCTCGCAAACAGCAGCATATCTCTAGTCGAATTGTTAACGCGGCCCACGAGGCGTGGCACGTTCGCATTTGCAGAAACCGATGGGATGGGGGGAACCTTTTGCTTGGAGCAGCGAAAAAAACACCCGTCCTATGATTCTTTAACCTGCTCCCCAGATCGGTAGGGCCCGGATGATGGAAGAGGATAAGGTGAGGCCGGCCGGCTTCCTCGAGCTGTTTAATCAAACTTCTAGTGGTGTTTGATTGAGTAGGGTTTGGTTTCGTAGTCGTGGTCACGCACACGGCTATTTTAATCCTCGATTTAAGGCGTAGGCAGCTGGAGTTGCGCTCAAGGGCATCTCCAATGGTTGTAAGATAGTTGTTGGTAGACTTTGCCACATAAGATTTTTGGTGATGTGTCATACAATAAATGAGGAAAGAGATGAAGGTTGTATATACATGAACCAACACTCCTTGCACAAGCTCCAATGTAGAATGAGAGAGCATCTTATTTATTATCTCACATCCTATTGAGCAAACTAGATACAACCTATTGAAGTTGTTGTATGTTAAGGTGTTGGTTGATGAGATGGCATATTTTACCAACAAGCTAACATACAAACTGTTGAAGATGCCTTAAGCCATGCGGTTAGCCAGCTGAGTAGTAGCCAATCAGTAGTTAGTTGTTAAATCGCACAATATACCACTCCCTTCGCTCCTAAATACTCGTCTCTAGGTTTCAAATGGACTACAACATTTTAGAGTGTAGATTCACTCATTTTGCTCCGTATGAAGTCTTTTGTTGAAATCTTTAAAAAAGACTTATATTTGGAAACGGAAGGAGTATGAATACGCGTAATAGAGAAACAAACTTACTTATTACATGCCCCGAATAAGCGAGAAGAGAGCCACGTCGAGAGAGAAGTGCTTCACTTCTCGCTAGAATTAGTGCGGAAATGCTATTTTAGCCACTAGATTTTGGTGTCACTCGGTTATGAGTTACTAACACAGACTACTTGTTTTAGTAGTATCATTTTATCCTTGGCTAGATCTATTTGGCGAGTTAGAGGATTAGAGTTCAACGCACGGCGATCTTTCTTCATTGGGTTAGGTTTTCGTCATGCAAACCGAAGCTTCTAGTTCGGATACTAACACGCACGATGTGGAGACTATGATGAAGGAATGTGGTCTAGGAAGTTCTTGATGAAGTCATGGTGGAGTAGGGGGAGGCGTTCCAGGCTTATTCAACCCAATGGATGACCATTGCCCGAGCGCACATAGACAAGCCCTACAGCCAATACTGGTTTTACAAGAACATGAAGGCTGCTTGGGATATGGCCAAGGAGGTGAAAACTTGCCCTTTTAACATGTGCACATTCCAAAATATGCGCCTCGGTGATTGAGAGAGGGTCATGGAAGAAGGGCCTTGGACTTTCCACGACAATGTTGTAATGCTTACACCATATGGTTGATTCACCAAATCTTCCTCAGTTAATCTTGATACGTTCGAACTATGGATGCAAATTCATGATCTACAAGATGGATTTGTACCGCTACTAACATCCCTAGCAAGAAAAATTGGGGGATTTGTAACACCCAAATTTTCAATTTAAAATGTTATACATAGATCATTCTTGCATATCATATTTTATTGCATTTTTGTTCCGCAATCCTCGAAATTCTAAGCAACTCAAGGACCCTCGGAGAGAGTTGGGGATTTTTCGGTTTTTCATATTTGATTTTATCAAATAATGAAACGAGGATTTTGATTTTAATTATTTTTCTCTCCGAAAAATATTTCATATTAAAAAAATATATGAGAGAAGATAATATGACATCTCCAAAATAATTGCAATATTAGAGAAAAAATGTTAAAATCATTTATTTGATTTTATTTGGATTTTATTTGCATTACAAAAATTGCACATTTTCAAAATTGCATTTAGAGCCAAGAAAATGTTCATCTCGTCCTAAATATTTTAATTAGACGGTGAAAATTTGTTTTGGCATTTTTTAGATTTTTATTTTATTTTTTAGGATTTTATTTCTGTCGGCGAAATTGTTTAAAAAAAACTTCCCGCGCCCGACTGGGCCGAAGCCCAGCCGAGCCAGGCCGGCCCGCCCCACGCACCGCCTCCCCTCGCGCGCGCCGCCGTGCTCGGCACGGACGCCGAGGAGAGTCTGGCTTGGACTCCTCCCCGGGCGCCCCCTCGCCCAAGCTAGCCCCCCCCCTTTAAATCTGCGCCGCCCGAGCCCCCACAACCACAATCGCCGCCGCCGCTGCAGCCCGCCCCAAGTCGCGCCGCCTCCCGCCGCCCGCGCCTCGCCGCCGCCGCCGTTGCTTGCCGCCCGCGCCGCAGCCGAGCCCCGCCGCCCGACCCCGCCTCGCCGGAGCCACCTCATCGAGGTACCGCGCCGATCCAAGCCGCTGGTTTTTTTAGAAACCCTAGTTTGTTTTTTAGATTGGTTCGCCGGTTTTTTTTCTCGGTTCCTCCAATTAGCGGACGTTCGTCCGTACGTTCGTTTAAACGAACGATTTTTGCCCGTTAGTTATAGCTAACGAATGCTCGTTCGTTAGTCTGTTCGTCAGTTTTCTTTTATCGGATTTTTCCGTGATTATTCTCGATCGCGATTTCTGATCCGATCTTCGTTTCTGTTTATCTTTTCGCTCGTTAGTCGGAATCAGGCGATTCAAGCTCCTAGATCTTTGTCTCGAGACCCTCTTTCTGTTTAACTAACTTAAACAATATTTTGGTACTGTAAAATTTAACCTTAGTTCAGATTAGTAAACGGATCTAGTTTCTTTCGCCGTTTGAGTTTCGTTGCTCCGTTTGATTTGATTTTTTTTTTGCAAACCGGAGTTCTTAAGTTGAAATTTCTGGTCAACCTCTCTTATTTGAGTTTTGCCTGTGCATCTTTGCTTGTTGCTTATGTATGCTATTGTTTGTTTGCGATAGAATTTCCGGAGTGCGAAGCGTGTTACTACGAGTCCCTAGGATTCGCGGATCGTTAGCAAGGCAAGTAACACATTGATCATACTCTTTTCATGCCCAGTTTTTATGCATTAGTTTCAAATCCTCAAACATTGCATGATTAGGATGTCATTAACATGTGGGTTGGGAAGTAGTTATTGAGGTAGAACCTATTGCCCTGTTATATTCAAACCCTGGGGAGTTACTTCTACATGTCGCTTATATTGCTATGCTATGCTCGTAGATGTGGTTTGGGTTTGAGTGAAATCCATGACAGATGTGAGATTGTTAATTAATGGTTCAACTTAAGGTGGCAACTTTAATACACATCTGGGTGGATTGAGGCACATGGGGAACCCAGTGTTGCCTGTATTTTTTTGGAAATCCCGGGGTACCCGTGTGATCTTCCTATGGACCGTCACCCAGGCTCAAAGGGAAATGAGGTGATTCATGCTAGAAACTTCCGTGTGCAGCCACAAGCTATATGGGCTCTAGCATAGTTGTGTAAGTTACGTGAAGCTCTTGAAGAGGTGGATCAGCAGGTAGTGGGTTTGTAGGTTTGGTATGGTCTACCCAGAGTAAAGAGTTAATGTTTCTGAAAGACTGTGTCTCGGTCATGCGTTTCTCAAACACCATGCAGTGCGAGAAATCCAACGGAGCCGATTGAGTCTTGTGGGGAAAAGTGCGCAAACCTCTGAGAGTGTACAATCTAATCATGGTTAGCCGTGTCCCCGGTTATGGACAATCTTGAGTATCTAGTACTTGGGTTATCACATGTATCTCATCACTTTTAATCAATATTGTTGGGTTGTTAATATTGGGATTGAGTTGGGGGTACCTTCTCAATGTTGTTGAACCACCATGATAGTTAAATTAAAATCTATTCCTTTGTTGTAGGGAAAATTTGGCTTTTCGCAAAAACTATAACCATAGAGCTTTCCACCAGCCAAATATGCATGTAGTGATAGCATTATTCTGTTTATGCTCTAGGTTATATTGCCAGCATATTTCATGTGCTGACCCGTTTTCGGGCTGCAACGTATTATGTTGCAGACTTTTCAGACGGGGAGTAAGGTTCGTTAGGTCGTTGCCGTGCAGCTCAACTATGCCGTTGGAGTTGATGGACTCACTTTATCTTGCAAGCCTTCCGCTGTTATCGTATTAGATGGCCTTAAGCCATATTTATTGTATTAAGATCTCTTTTGAGACATTCGATGTAATAAGTGTGTGATTGCTACTCTATTATAAACCCTTCGAGTACTGTGTGTGTTAGCATTACCGATCCAGGGATGACACTGAAGCACAGAGACTTGACCGTTTGAGGTCGGGTCGCTACAAGATGGTATCAGAGCACACGCTGTGTGTAGGACACGACCACTAAGATAAAACCATAGGTCACTCTTCTCTACTCATTTCTGACTCCTGTCCATTTTCTACTCTTTAGGATGGCGGAGATGAAGAACAAGTTTGCACAACCAGATGAAGACACCCCCTTTTGGACGCCATTTGAAGGAAGTCACTAGGTACTTGAACATTGGAATACCAAGCTTCATCGGGACGTACAATGCCACACTACCAGAAGAGGAGCGCTGGATGATTCAAGTACAAGTTCCAGGAAGGACGTTCTCGCCAACTTCTAAACCCATAGAATTTTCTTTTGAAGCACCCACCTGGAGTCTAGGCAAGAGCATGGCAGCCCACATTATCATGGGACGCATTGGAGAAGTCTACAACATTATCATGGGACGCATTGGAGAAGTTTACAACAGGGAACTTAAGGACACTATCTACCAGATATGTGGGTGCCGAGACGAGCAATGGGAAGTGATCAGCACCAAGAAGGATAGATCCATTGTAGCTTGCATCCAGGAGTTAAACCAACACATTCGACATCAGGAGAACCAGATGTGCGCGGACATGATGAACTTGAAGAAGGCGAAGACTAGGATCATCGAGCTGTAGGAAGAACTCAAGTTTACACGCGATGCATATGAGGAGGAAATCAAGACACTATTGGAGAAGAATGACGACCTGGTTAAGAAGACCGGAGTATTCATGGGAGGCCCAACACTGGGGGTAGAAGACGACGATTCCACTTTCCCGGACAACTACATCATCATCGACGACACCGATTCCGATCCTAGTGATGATGACTTTGAAGACGAAGCTAGAGCAGACATCATGGAGTCTACCCCCGATCAAAATTTCTAGATGACCACCAAATATTAGTAGTATTCCCCCATGTATTTAGTAGTAGTTGAGCACTTTTGCGATAGTTCTAGACCGCTTGTATGCCCTTGCTTGATTGATTGAGTGAAATGATTGTGTTTGTCTCATGTGCATATGGGTAGTGATTTCTCATTAGACCCCTTTTCTATTCTGATCTCTTCCATCTAAACCCCTCAGATGCCTCCGAGACGTGACACCGGTTTTGCCTTCCCGCCAGAGCTCACTCAGTTGATCCAGTAGCAGAATGCCTTGATGCAATTGCCAGTTCAGAACCAGGGCAACAACAACAACAACAACTCGCCGCCAGTGGACAACCTAGCCCGTTTTCTAAGGTTACAACCGCCGATGTTTTCCAGTAGCACCGAGCCTATAGTTGCTGATGATTGGCTACGCCGTATTGGAAGGGAGTTGACCACCGCAGATTGCACAGATGCTGAGAAGGTGTGCTTTGCCGCACATTAATTGGATGGACCAGCAACCTCATGGTGGGAGAATTACACGGCCACTTTCCCCATAGCCAATGTCACTTGGGATCAGTTTCAGCAAGCTTTCCGCACATCCAATGTCTCAACTGGAGCTATGAATATGAAGAAGCGGGAGTTTCGCAATCTAGCCAGGGGAACCGTACTGTGGCTCAGTACGTGGATGAATTTAGCAAATTATCTCGCTATGCCCCTGATGATGTGGCCACAGATGCCGCGAAGCAGGAGAAGTTTATGGAAGGGCTGAATGATGAGATGAGCATGCAGTTGATGGTAGCAACCTTCAACAACTACCAGGAGTTGGTAGATAAGGCTCTTATGATTGAAGGGAAGTAGCAGCAGATTGAGAGCCGTAAGAGGAAGTATGGACAAGGGAGGTATAACTCTGGTGCTCAGCAGAAGCCTCGCCTAACCCCGAACTCGGGAGGACTTGTTCATAACCATGGAGGACATAACCACACCGAAGGAGGGATCGCATAACCACAATGGTTCAAAGAATGGGAATGGGAACGGAAGTAACAACAATCAGAACCGCTCCAACCCAGCCACACCCGCCAAAAGAGACCTAAGTCAAGTTACTTGCTTTAAGTGCAGGAAGACGGGGCACTACGCCAATGATTGCCCTGAAGGAAGGAATGGAAACGGAAATGGGAGCGCTGGGAAGAAGCCCAATCCATTCAACAAAGGACAAGTGAATCACGTTAACGTGGAGGAGGTTGAAGAGCAGCCGGATGCCGTAATAGGTAAGTTTTTGGTTAAGTCATTTACCGCTCTTGTTCTTTTTTATACTGGTGCATTGCATTCATACATATCAAGGGGATTCGTAGATAAGTTTAAACTACCAAGCCAAACCCTTAGGACCCCTCTCCTAGTGAGTTCACATGGAGCAGAGTACATGGCTAGCCGATGGTGCGACCAGATACCCCTAACCATTGGCACACATGTTTTTCCGTCCGACCTAATTATCTTGGAGTCACAAGGATTGGATGTGATATTAGGTATGGACTGGATGTCAAAGTATGGAGGAAGTATTGATTGTGCTAGTAAGTCGATTTATCTCACCACCCCGGAGGGAAAAAGGATTAAGTATGTATCAAGGCATGTGCCTAGGAGGAGCCAAGTGAATACCCTCACGGGAGTTGTTCAGGAGGAAGTGCCTGTAGTGAAGGATTACCCGGATGTTTTTCCAGAGGAGTTACCAGGCATGCCACCGGATGGAGACATTGAGTTTTTGATAGAGCTATTGCCAGGTATCGGGCCAATATCCAAGAGACCCTATCGGATGCCCGCACATGATCTAGAAGAGATTAAGAAACAAATCAAAGAGTCATTGGAGAAAGGTTACATTCGAAGGAGTTCGTCACCTTGGGGAGCCCCAGTACTTTTGGTTGAGAAGAAGGATAAATCCCTAAGGATGGTTGTTGATTATCGAGCTTTGAATGAAGTAACGATTAAGAACAAGTACCCACTGCCGATGATCAATGATCTGTTTGATCAGTTGCAAGGAGCTAAGGTGTTTCGAAGATTGATCTACAGTCAGGATACCATCAGTTGAGAATTCGAGAGAAGGATATACCAAAGACAGCGTTCACCACGCGATATGGATTATATGAGTATACGGTCATGTTGTTTGGACTGACTAACGCCCCTGCCTATTTCATGAGCATGATGAACAAGGTGTTCATGGAGTATTTGGAGAAGTTTGTTATGGTGTTTATTGATGATATTATGGTATACTTGAAGAATGAAGAGGAGCACAAGGAGCATTTGCGGTTAGTTCTCGAGAAACTCAGGGAACACCAGTTGTATGCTAAGTTTAGCAAAATGCGAATTTTGGTTGAAGGAAGTCGAATTCCTTGGACATGTTATATCAGGAGAAGGTATAGGAGTAGACCCCAGCAAGGTTCAGTTAGTCACTGAATGGTTGGCACCCACTTCAATTAGCGAGATCCGCAGTTTCCTTGGACTCGCAGGATACTACCGGAGATTCACTGAGAATTTTTCCAAGATTGCGAAGCCAATGACTGAACTACTGAAGAAGGATACTAAGTTTAAATGGACAGAAGATTGCGAGACAAGTTTCCAGGAATTGAAGAAACGTTTGACTACAACCCCAATGCTAACACTGCCAGATATACATAAGGATTTCCAAGTGTATTGCGATGCCTCTCGCTTAGGACTTGGATGCGTGCTTATGCAGGACGGAAGAGTTGTTTCGTATGCCTCGCGACAACTAAAACCTCATGAGTTGAATTATGCCACACATGATTTGGATCTAGCAGTCGTAGTGCATGCGTTGAAAACTTGGAGACATTACCCTATTGGAAACCGTTGTGATGTGTACACGGATCATAAGAGTTTGAAGTACATCTTCACCCAGAAGGAGCTGAACCTTAGACAGAGGAGATGGTTGGAGCTTATAAAGGATTACGGCATGAAACTACACTATCACCCAGGAAAGGCCAATGTCGTAGCAGATGCTTTGAGCCGGAAGAGTTATGCTTATATCCTAGAGAGCACGGGACTACCAAGGGAGTTAGCAGAGGGTATCATGGAACTTCGATTGGAGATTGTTCCTAGAGGTTTTGTTGCAACAATGGAGGTCCAGTCGACATTGTTGGGTAAGATTCGGGAAGCCCAGAAGGATGACAAAGAGATTGCCGAGATAAAGGAGAAAATGAGCAAAGGAAAGCCAAAGGTTTTCGTGAGGATGAGCACGATACCTTATGGTTTGAGGACCGAGTTTATGTGCCCAATAACACTGAGATCAAGAAGTTAATACTTCAAGAGGCTCATGACTCACCATACTCGATACACCCCGGAAACACCAAGATGTATTTGGATTTAAAGGAACGTTTCTGGTGGACTGGTATGAAGAAGGATATTGCCGAGTATGTAGCCGTATGTGATGTATGTCAGAGAGTGAAGGCAGAGCATCAGAAGCCAGCAGGATTGCTACAGCCTATGCTGATACCCGAGTGGAAGTGGGATACACTAGGCATTGATTTTATCATCGGATTGCCCAGGACCAAATCAGGATATGATTCTATATGGGTAGTAGTTGATCGCTTGACCAAAGTGACTCACTTTATCCCAGTGAAAACCACTTATACAAGTGCGAAGTTGGCCAAGATATATATGACCAGGATAGTATGTCTGCATGGAGTTCCGAGGACCATCGTATCAGATAGAGGAACACAGTTTACCTCAAAGTTTTGGCATCAGTTGCACCAGACTTTGGGTACGAGATTGGAGTTCAGTACCGCGTTTCACCCGCAGACGGATGGACAGACCGAGAGAGTCAACCAGATTTTGGAGGACATGTTGAGAGCCTGTGCACTACATTATGGATCTAGTTGGGATGACAATTTGCCTTACTTAGAGTTCTCATACAACAATAGCTATCAAGCCAGTTTGAAGATGGCACCGTTCGAAGCCCTGTATGGATGAAGGTGCAGAACGCCGTTGATGTGGGATGAAGTAGGAGACCGACAGTTATTTGGACCAAAATTGATCAAGGAGTCTGAGGAGAAGGTGAAGTTGATTCGTGATAGATTGAAGATTGCTCAGTCCAGGCAGAAGAGTTATGCAGATTCAAAACGCAAGGGGGTAACCTATGAAATTGGAGAGGGTAACCTATGAAATTGGAGACAGAGCATATCTGCGAGTATCAGCCTTGCGAGGAGTGAAACGTTTTGGAGTCAAGGGAAAGGTAGCCCCGAGATTTGTAGGACTGTATCGTGTTTTGGAACGGATGGGAGAAGTTGCCTACAAGTTGGAATTACCGGAGGGACTGTCAGGAGTTCACGATGTGTTTCACGTTTCACAGCTGAAGAAGTGTCATGCTGAGATGGCCGATATACCGTTAAGAGATACAGTACTCTTGGAGGCGATTCAGTTGGATAGTGATTTGACTTATGAGGAGAAGCCAGTTAAGATTCTTGAGTTTGCCAGCCGAGTCACCCGCAGCAAGGTTATTAAGTTTTGCGAAGTTCAGTGGAGCCACCATACCAAGGATGAAGCCACATGGGAACAAGAGGATGATCTTCGCAAAGACCACCCACACCTATTTTCTAGCCAACCTGAATCTCGAGGGCGAGATTCATCTTAAGGGGGGTAGGTTTGTAACATCCTAAATTTTCAATTCGGAATGTTATACATAGGTCATTCTTGCATATCATATTTTACTGCATTTTCGTTCCGCAATCCTCGAAATCCTAAGCAACTCAAGGACCCTCGGAGAGAGTTGGGGATTTTCCGGTTTTTCATATTTGATTTTATCAAATAATGAAACGAGGATTTTGATTTTAATTATTTTTTCTCTCCGAAAAATATTTCATATTAAAAAAAATATGAGAGGAGATAATATGACTTCTCCAAAATAATTGAAATATTGGAGGAAAATATTAAAATCATTTATTTGATTTATTTGGATTTTATTTGAATTTTATTTGCACTAGAAAAATTACACGTTTTCAAAATTGCATTTAGGGCCAAGAAAATGTTCATCTCGTTCTAAATATTTTATTTAAACGGTGAAATTTTTTTTTGGCATTTTTTAGATTTTTATTTTATTTTCTAGGATTTTATTTATTTCGGTGAAATTGTTTTAAAAAAACTTCCCGCGCCCGACTGGGCCGAAGCCCAGCCGAGCCAGGCCGGCCCTCCCCGCGCACCGCCTCCCCTCGCCCAAGCTAGCCGCCGAGGAGAGTCCGTCTTGGACTCCTCCCCGGGCGCCCCCTCGCCCAAGCTAGCCGCCCCTCCTTTAAATCTGCGCCGCCCGAGCCCCCCCCCCCCACCACAACCGTCGCCGCCCGCCCTGAGTCGCGCCGCCTCCCGCTGCCCGCGCCTCGCCGCCGCCTCTTGCCGCTCGCGCCGCAGCCGAGCCCCGACGCCCCGCAAGCTGCCGCCCCGCCGCCCGACCCTGCCTCGCCGGAGCCACCTCGTCGAGGTACCGCGCCGATCCGAGTCGCCGATTTAAAAAAACGTTCGATTTTTTAGAAACCCTAGTTCGTTTTTTAGATCGGTTCGCCGGTTTTTTCTCGGTTCTTCTAATTAGCGGACGTTCGTCCGTACGTTCTTTTAAACGAACGATTTTCGCCCGTTAGTTACAGCTAATGAACGCTCGTTCGTTAGTCTGTTGTCAGTTTTCTTTTTATCGGATTTTTCCGCGATTATTCTCGATCGCGATTTCTGATCTGGTCTTCGTTTCTGTTTATCTTTTAGCTCATTAGTCGGAATCAGGCGATTCAAGCGCCTAGATCTTCGTCTCGAGACCCTCTTTCTGTTTAACCAACTTAAAAAAGATTTTGGTACTGTAAAATTTGACCTTAATTCAGATTAGTAAACGGATCTAGTTTCTTTCGCCATTTGAGTTTCGGTTCTCCGTTTGATTTGATTCTTTTTGCAAACCGGAGTTCTTAAGTTGAACTTTCTGGTCAACCTCATCTTTGCTTGTTGCTTATGTATGCTATTGTTTGTTTGCGATAGAATTCCTGGAGTGCGAAGCGTGTTACTACGAGTCCCTTGGATTCGCGGATCGTCAGCAAGGCAAGTAACACATTTATCATACTCTTTTCGTACCCAGTTTTTATGCATTAGTTTCAAATCCTCAAACATTGCATGATTAGGATGTCATTAACATGTGGGTTGGGAAGTAGTTATTGAGGTAGAACCTATTGCCCTGTTATATTCAAACCCTTGGGAGTTACTTCTACGTGTCGCTTATATTGCTATGCTATGCTCGTAGACGTGGTTTGGGCTTGAGTGAAATCCATGACAGATGTGAGATTGTTAATTAATGGTTCAACTTAAGGTGGCAACTTTAATACACATCTGGATGGATTGAGGCACCTGGGGAACCCAGTGTTACTTGTATTTTTTTTGGAAATCCCGGGGTACCCGTGTGATCTTCCTATGGACCGCCACCCAGGCTCAAAGGAAACTGAGGTGATTCATGCTAGAAACTTCCGTGTGCAGCCACAAGCTATTATGGGCTCTAGCATAGTTGAGTAAGTTACGTGAAGCTCTTGAAGAGGTGGATCAGCAGATAGTGGGTTTGTAGGTTTGGTATGGTCTACCCGGAGTAGAGAGTTAATGTTTCTGAAAGACTGTGTCTCGGTCATGCGTTTCTCAAACACCATGCAGTGCGAGAAATCCAACGGAGGCGATCGAGTCTTGTGGGGAAAAGTGCGCAAACCTCTGCAGAGTGTACAATCTAATCATGGTTAGCCGTGTCCCCGGTTATGGACAATCTTGAGTATCTAGTACTTGGGTTATCACATGTATCTCATCACTTTTAATCAATATTGTTGGGTTGTTAATTATTTTAATTGTGATTGAGTTGGGGGTACCTTCTCAATGTTGTTCAACCACCATGATAGTTAAATTAAAATCTATTCCTTTGTTGTAGGGAAAAAATGGCTTTTCGCAAAAACTATAACCATAGAGCTTTCCACCAGCCAAATATGCATGTAGTGATAGCATTATTCTGTTTATGCTCTACTGTGTTATATTGCCAGCATATTCCATGTGCTGACCCGTTTACGGGCTGCAACATATTATGTTGCAGACTTTTCAGACGAGGAGTAAGATTCGTTAGGTCGTTGCCGTGCAGCTCAGCTATGTCGTTGGAGTTGATGGACTCACTTTATCTTCCAATCCTTCCGCTGTTATCGTATTAGATGTCCTTAAGCCATATTTATTGTAATAAGATCTCTTTTGAGATATTCGATGTAATAAGTGTGTGATTGCTACTCTGTTATAAACCCTTCGAGTACTGTGTGTGTCAGCATTACCGATCCAGGGATGACACTGAAGCACAGAGACTTGACCGTTTGAGGTCGGGTCGCTACATGATTTGTCTACGACGAGCCTAAGTTGCAAGATTTCGAAGGAAATTTTTCCAGGGTCCGAATTAGGGGATTTGTCTACAACAAGCCTCTAAAAAACGTTGTTCCGCTTGTTTGTGGCAAGAAGCGTCAGATCTTCCGTATTCAATACGAGCGACTCCCTAATTTGTGCTCATTATGTGATAATCTTGGTCACCTCTACAAAGAATGTGGTGATGGAGTTCACCCTCCATCGACGCTTGTCTTAAAAAACCTGCGAGCTAACTGGTTCAGAGGGGCTAGACACGGACCTGGACGAGACATAGGTCGTTATCGTACCAGCCAAGGGCCCGGGCGTGGAGTTGCTAATTATACACCATGATGTGGCAGGGGGTTACAGTAACTATCATGATGAATATGTCTATTCGAATGTCACCATGGAGGATGTTGATTTGAACAGGAACTAGACATCTGATCGGATTGTTGATTTGCACGTGTGGGTGATTGCGACGAACTCTTGCTCTTACTGGGATCGTCCCGGTAACAACGTGTTGGCTCTCCGATCACCACCATTGGTCCCTCCTAGCCCTCTTCCGAAGCAGGATCCAGAAATAACCATAATGGGAACGACACATGCAAGACAAAATGGCAAGAAGACGAACAACCTCGGCAAGAATCTTGATGCACGATCGACAGGCTCCCTTGAGAGGCACCACCGGGCACAATGAGTCTTCTATGTTTGAATTTTTGGGGTGTGCGCGACAATTCAAGAGCTTTACAATCTCCCGAGGCAATTATGCATCATGGAAACCCAAATCCCTAAAGCACGTGTTGAGCTACCCTAAAGCACGTGTTGAGCGTCTAGCTGGTACGCTAGGATTTGATAATGGTTATGTTGTGAGTAGCTCTGGCCGGAGTGGTGTCCTATGGATCTTTTGGCATAATGGAAAATGTTGATGTTTTTGGTTACTCCGAATATAACATCAATGCCACTATTTCTGCGTCGGGGTAGGACGATTGGAGACTCGTGTGTTTATGGAGAAGCTCAAACTAGTGAAAGGTTCAGAACATGGGATCTACTCAAGTCCCTCACGTCTGCTAGACCGAACGTGAGATTTCTATGAAGTTCTCCTCTCTTTCTAACATGATGTTTTGGCCATAGAAGGCCCTCACAAATTGCGGGATTTAGAGATGAAGTGGATGGCTGACTTGAGGTACCAAGGTTGAATCTGGATTTTTGAAAAAAGGTGGTCGGGGGAACTTACTGTCGAGTCCAACTTGAAAGAGCTATGGCGAGTCCTACCTGGTTAAACATATACCCTCATTCTGCACTATTTCATGAAAAGGCCGCGGGCTCGGACCACTCTCCTATTCGGCTTCAGCTAGCATTGCTAGAAACAAAACATGTTGGTGTTCGGTCACCGTTCTGGTACGAACATCACTTAGAGGAACATGAAGGCTTTCGGGATGCACTTGAGCAACACTGGAACAATTCCAAGAGGCACACTCTGTGGCAGATTTGAGTAGGTACTAATTCAACTCTCAGACTCACTCGTATAGTGGTGCAGAAAGAATATAGGGAATCCTCGAAAGTAAGGAGGCTAAAGGATTTCGAGAACTTGCAAAATAGCTCCTCAAGTTTTGGGTTGTCACATGCACAAGAACAAAGTGAATGATCGACTAGTTGAGCTATACCACGCTGAGGAAATTATGGTGCCAAAAGTCGCAAATTGAGTGGCTTATGGAAGCACACAAACACACACGTGCGCGCGCGCGCCCACACACACACACAATCCAGCAATGGGCCAACAGGCGTAGAAGGAAAAACATGATCAAAATCATCACACAAGGTGATGGCACGACCATGGATAATCCTTTGTAGATGGAGGCTCCTTCTATGTCCTTTTACAAGATCTTATCCGAGTTGGAGCCCACTTCTGGCACGGTTGAGGTCCTGGATATTGTCCCGATCAAAGTCACATATGTTATGCACTCTAAACTGTTGGAGCCTTACAGTGGTGAGGAGGTGAAGTTTCCCTTCTTCCATATGTTCCCAACAAATGTGCCAGGGCCCGATGGTTATCATGCATACTTCTTTCATTGTCACTGGGACATTTGTTGTTATGAAGTTACAGTCGACTCAAGGTATCACCTTGCCTTATATCACATATTTTATTTGCGGGTGGCACATAGCTCTTCTTTGAACCTTGACATGATCAAGCGTCACATGTTAAGGCTCCCTTGGATCTTTATAGTTTGGATAGGGATAGAATTTGAGCCGAGTCGAGCTAGCTCGACTCGACTCACTAAAGCTCGTTTCATTAACGATCTACCTCAACTCGACTCGTTACTATAACGAGCTCAATTCCAAGATTGGCTCGACTCATATAACTCACGAGCTTTGAGTTTTTTTTCCAGCCCTAAGTTTGGCAATGGGACAAAGCCTAAATTATGACAAATGATCGATCTTGTTTGGTGATGCTTGCCCTTTGTTAATCAAAAAGCAAGTTAAAGTTGTCCTAAATGTTGTGGTGCTAGTTTTGAGGAGAACTATCTTGGTTTGCCAAGTCCGAATGGTCGCATGTCCAAAGGGAAGTTCTAGAACCTTCAGGCCAGTCTAACAAAGATGCTACTTAAGTGGGGAGAATGGTCACTTGGCACAACTAGGGAGGAAGGTTCACATTAACTCTATTTCTCAAGCCTTGCCAACATATATTATGGGTGTTTTAAACTTTAGTTTTTAGTTTGTGATAATCTCACAACCATGGTCATGAACTTCTATTGGGTTCCTAAAGAGGACAATGTAAAGTACATTGGAAATCTTGGGATAAATTGATGCATCCGGAAGATTAAGGAGGAGCTGGAGGACTTTAGGCTTTTCAATCAAGATTTACTTGCTCGGCAAGCATGGTGCCTCCTTACTAGGTTAGACAGTTTATGTGCTCGACTGTTGAAGACCCATTATTACCCCAATGACAATTTGAAGGACATTGTATTGACGGGTAGTGCGTCTTCTTCGTGGCAAGCTACTGGTCATGTTGTTGATCTTTTGAAAAAGGCCTATATGGAGAGTTGGGAATGGCGGGAGTATTCAGGTGTGGCGTGATAGTTGTATTCCTAGACCCCACTCCTATAAACCTATCACAAGCTAATGGTGATGTAGAGTTTGTTTTCTGTCAGAGTAGCTAAACGGTAATAGGTCATGGAACTTGGAACACCTCGGGAACTATTTCCTCCCATGCGACGTGAACGAAATACCGAAGATCAAAGCTTCACCGAGATTGATGGATGACACTTTCTCATGTGGACTGAGTAAAGTAGGAGTATTGTCGGTGAGGTCCGCTTATCTTATGGCCTTTTGAGGAAGCTAAACGAGATCAAGAAGTTGCCTCAAGTTCTGTCCCGAATGGTTGCCGATCTTACTGGAAAATGATTTGGTCTATAAACGTGCCCCCCACTGTCCGCAACTTTGCTTGGCGTGCAACCACCAATTCTCTTGCTACTTGGTAGAATAAGCATAAGGATGGTCTTGAGGTTTCAAGCATATGCCCAGTCTGTGCCGCGAACTAGAGGATTTCTTTCATGCCTTGTGTCGATGCCCTTTGGTTGTATCCTTGTGTTCGAAAATGGCAGAGGTCTAGAGGTTGCCGGTCCTTGCCAAGGTGGAGAGCATTAACATAGAGTGGCTATTGCATGCCTTGGACCCCGTGACCGAGAATGATCGTTGCATGTTACTTATGAATCAGTGGTGTTGCTCGCATATATGGAATGAGGTAGTGCACCATAAGGAGCCTCCACCACTTGACATCTCACAAAGATTTCTATGTAGCTACCTTCATTCGTTGATCGTTGTGAAGTTAAAATCGAAGGCCGATCCTACAAATGGGAAGGCGATGGTATATTAAGCCCACTCATGAAATAATGAGGCCAATTTCTCATGATAGAATCTCTATAACCTAGCGAGATGGATGCACCAAGCGAGGGATGGATGAAAATGATTGTTGATGGATCTTACTTTGTTGATGGACTTGCTGGAGCCGACATGATTCAGATTTCAAGGGTGTTTCTTCTTCTTCCCACACGACTTTTCTCGTGTCGGGATGCTCTTGAGACAGAGTTGTGTGCGGCCATGGAGGAATTGTATTTAGCATTATAGAGGTATGATTCTTCTATTGCAGTTGAGATGGACTCGCTCGTTGCAGTATAGTTGATCCACGCACGGGATCTGGATAGATCAGTATACTCCTCTCTGGTCCAGGAAATTAAACATCTTCCCTCTCTTTGTGAAACTTGTACTACTCATGTAAGGCGAACTCAAAATAATGTTAGTGATTGTTTAGCAACTTTGCTAAATTAGAGGGTAGAACCATCACGTGGATTGGTTCAGGTCCTCCAAGTGCATTAGAACAAAAGATGGCAGATTGAAGGACATTATTACCAAAAAATACATCGTGGAAGTTAGGTCTAGGCGCACCTGAATTGATATTCTTTTAAGAAAAATAAACAAATATTTTTGAAGCTTTGTGGCAAGAAAGATGGTCTAGATAATACTCACGTTTCGGGGGGGGGGGGGGGATGATTTACAACGTATTTTGAGCAAAATACAACATAATCCACACTATATAAACACTACTGTTCTTGGTTTTTGTTTCTTTCTGTGAGAAGGGTATGATTTTATTCCTCTGAAATAGTGTTATAGTCCGCTAAAACAAAATTAGAAACACTGTCTGGAACACGGCGCAACCAAAAAGCGGTGCGACCTCCAGATTTACCAATATTAGCTAAACTATAAGCAACACTATTTTCAATGCGATCAATCTTCTGCAGAACAAAATCACGGGGTTTCAAAAGCTTCTTGACTTCCATTATAAGGTGTTCATAGGCAAATTTATTCAGAGAATCATCCATCAACGCAACAATTACAACAGCGCTGTCAGACTGAATCACAATGGGTAGCTCTAACTGTTGTAAACTGAACGACACACCTCCCAATACTGCACTTATTTCAGACTCCAGTGCATCATGACAATGAAACAGGTATCCATAAGCCGAGAAAATGACTCCACCATTTGAGTTTCTTAATACCATACCTGAGCATGCCGATTCGGTGTCCTTGACGAAGGACCCATCTACCAATAGCGCAACCCAGCCAGGCGGGGGTTTTAGCCACAGTTTCTTTTGCTTCACCACAGGAACCGCCCTACAGGGCTCTCCCATGTTCATCTTTCCTTTAGTAATGTCCTTTATTCCATAGTTCTGTACTTGAGTATAGGAACTTAAATAGCTGCACAAGAAAGTCATTGATATTTATCTAGATGGAGTCGACTTGCCATGAAGTGTTTCATTACGTAAACTCCATATCCTCCACAGTAACATGATTATCATTGCTCGAACTTATTCTTTCCGAACTGATAAGATACTAAACAGCCATTTTTTCCCTGTCTCCAACAACTGTTCACGGTTTTTGTAGCTGCACTTTTATTTTTTCGCTCAAAATACGACATAGTAGCTCATTTTGTCCCAAAACTATAAACATGAGTATTATGCTCGACTATACTTGTCACAAAAGAGTTCCACTTTTTTTATTGACTTTGTTTTACTATTTTTAAAATTTTGTTTGCTTAATCGGACATGCAATACTCTCTCCGATCCAAAAAAAAGTGTGTCGTGGCTTCCTTTTTGAATCGCGGGGGAGTAAATTTTTCACCCGAAAAGAAAAGGCTTCATGGAGCAAATTAGTAGGACTCGAGAAAAAGAACGATCATGGATGAAACAAGAAAAGGGCACACTTCGGTTAAAGGCACGAAAAGAGTATTATACGGTCGGGGTCAGGACCGGGAAGTCTGAAAATGAGAAGAGGCCGGCAAAATAAGGCTTCTAGACGCCATCATATGGACGAGAGGGAACAGACTTGAGTTGGAGCATGTCAAAATCACATATATCAGTGGCGCCAAGAGAAAAAAGTGCACGTGGGAACGCATTTTGCCGGCACGGGAACCCAAGCTCCAGCGAACACCGGGACCACTTTCCAGTAGTATTATCTTGCATCGATCTTGTGTTGTACTACTACTCTGATTTTTCTTTTGGTAAGCTGTACTGTACTGTACTGCATTAGAGGGTGCTTGGATCCAAGGGACTATTTTTAGTCTGACTAAAAATAGTCTTTTTTAGAGGCTAAAGTTTCAAGCACCTCAGACTAAAGAGAGGCTAGGACTAGTCTTGAGGCTAAAACTTTTTAGTTAGAGGGTGTTTGGATCCAAGGGACTATTTTTAGTCTGACTAAAAATAGTCTCTTTTAGAGGCTAAAGTTCCAAGCACCCCTGACTAAAGAGAGACTAGGACTAGTCTTGAGGCTAAAAATTTTTAGTCATAGGAAACCTACTAAAATGTGTATTAGCCCTCTTTCTCCTCATTTAATTCCTCTACTTTAACACATGCGAGCTCCGGATTGGATGGTTTGGAGGATAATAAATGCTCAATAACTTGCTTTTAGTCTCTTTAGTATTTGGATCCAAGCATGGGTGAGGCTAGCAAGTTTTAGTCCCACTACTTTTAGTCATGGGACTAAAACGTATCCAAGCACCCTCATAGAAAACCTACTAAAATGTGTATTAGCCATCTCTCTCCTCATTTAATTCCTCTACTTTAACACATGCGAGTTCTGGATTGGATGGTTTGGAGGATAATAAATGCTCAATAACTTGATTTTAGTCTCTTTAGTATTGGATCCAAGCATGGATGAGGCTAGCAAGTTTTAGTCCCACTACTTTTAGTCATGGGACTAAAATGTATCCAAGCACCCTCTTAGTTAGCCATATGTCCTGCCAAAGCAGCAATACAATACCCACGCCAAAATTAACAAGCTTTTATCTGTCAGGCAGAGTCCGTGTAAAGATACCGTGGAGTACTGACAGTGTAAGATGGAATTAACAAGTAGCCGCAGTGCAGTTTCCCAGCGACTCACATGGATCATTAATTGATGGATGGATGAACCTTGGCACCATCTGATCTGATGGATGGATCTCGCCATTCGACCAACTACTACTACGTACCTGCATACGTACGACAGTAATCGGTTTTCGCGCGTACGCTTGTAGACGTACTACACGGTTTGTAATGATTCGACACGAAAATAGTGTATCGTCTAGAGCAGCTGCATGGCGTGTACTCCAGCAGTATTCCGAAGGCTCTGCATGCGGTACGCGTCAAAAAATGAAAGAAAAAAAAACTATAAGGGTGGTGCTACAGTGGTGCGCATCGACGTATCCTGACCGTCGAATTAGAATCTGATGCTCCAGTTGGATCGGTACCGAATTTAGCGAACCCGACACCTGCTACATACATGATCACGGGCGGCTCGCTGGATCAGGCAGGCAGGCGGCAAAGTACATCATCACCATCGTCTCGCTCCGGCTCCGCACATGCACAAAACAAAAGATGCGCCATGTGTGTACATGGGGCGGGAGGCAAGGCCGCGGACATGATTGGCCAGATCGGTTAGGGAGGGCGTCGCCATCGCAGCCTCCGCTAATTTAATCGGCCCCAAGACGTCGCCCTCCTCCTCTCGCTCCGGCCCTCCTCCTATACGCGACAGCGAGGGAGGAAGGAGAGGAGGGAGAGCGATCCAATCCAGAACCCGGATGCACGAAACGCTAAACAAACAGGCGAAAACGCTGCGCGCACACACACAAGCACATCCCATTCCATACAGTAGTACGCGCTGCACCCGGTGGATGGCAACATCGTGCGCATAAACAAAAGCGTCCGTCCACCAGCGCACATATACAAACGCGCACGTAGCAGGGGAGAGGGGGCGGATCATTGAAAGCTGCACCCAGTCACTCGACCCGGCCCTGTACCAGTACTACTACTACCCGCCTCCCCCCATCCCTCGACCTGATAGTACACTTCGTTGTGGCAGCCAGTGATCATCGCCAAGCCCAGCCCGCAGATATATACGCTTTCGGAAAGTGGGGGTTGGTTTCGCTTTGAGCTTTTTATCCGGGGCAGCCAGCCGCCGGGCCGGGACTTCTGTTACGCGTCCAGAGGCTAGATAGCTCCGTCCGCCCGTGTCCGATTCCGCCGGGGCCGGGCGTGGATACCTAGGCTAGGCTAGGCGCCGCCGATGTCGGACTGCAGCACGGGCACGGACTCGCCGCGGGCCGACTCCGTCGACGAGCAGCCGCCCGCCGACGCCGAGTCGCCCGGCGGAGGCCAGAGCAAGCGCGACCACCCCTCGCCCTCGTCCCCGCTGCCGCCGCCCAAGCGCAGGTACGTACACACGCATCTCCATCCATCCATGGAACCAGTCGAATCTCGATTAGTATTGGTTTTTCTCTTGTTGAATCAACGGAGGATTGATTCAGTCTGTTTGTTTGGCGATTTCTTGCAGCCGGAGATCTGTGGAGAAGAGGGTGGTGTCAGTGCCGATTGCCGAGTGCGGCGAGCGGGCCAAGACCAACGGCGAGGGCCCGCCGCCGCCGGACTCGTGGGCGTGGCGCAAGTACGGCCAGAAGCCCATCAAGGGATCCCCCTACCCGCGGTAAGTACGCCGGCCTACCCGCCATACGTACATACAGCTTTGCAGGACAGGCTGGTAATTTGTGGCAATTAAAATCATCAGTTACTAAGTAAGTATAGGCTCGTCTGATTTGTGTGAATTGCTGTCGCGTCTTGTGTTCAGGGGGTACTACCGCTGCAGCAGCTCCAAGGGGTGCCCGGCGAGGAAGCAGGTGGAGCGCAGCCGCGCCGACCCCACCGTGCTGCTCGTCACCTACTCCTACGATCACAACCACCCGTGGCCTGCGCCCAAGACCGGCTGCCACCCCACCAAGTCCTCCCCGCGCCTGGTGGACCCCAAGCCCGAGCCTGGCACGCCGGCGGAGTGCCAGCCCGAGCACGGACCTGAAGCACCGGAGCACGGGCCTGAAGAACAGGAGGAGGAAGAAGAACAGAAGCCTGTCATCGGCCTGGCCGACCCCGCGGCGATCACGACGGTGACCGCGGCGGCCGAGGAGGAGGAGGAGAGCTTCGACTTCGGGTGGTTCGACCAGTACCCGACGTGGCCCCGGACGGCGCTGTACGTGCCGGCGTTCGACGTGGCGCCGCCGCCGGAGGACTGGGAGCGCGAGCTGCAGGGGGAGGACGCGCTCTTCGCGGGGCTCGGCGAGCTCCCGGAGTGCGCCATCGTGTTCGGCCGCCGGCGCGAGCTGGCCCTGGCGGCCACCGCGCCCTGCTCCTGACCGTCGCGCCTCCCTCCCGTTCCGATCCCGTTTCCCCCCTTTTCTTTCTTTTCCTTTTCTCCGGCCGTAGTTTTACCCGGAGTAATTTGGAGGTGTAGTACATAGCCTGGATCAGATCAAAGGGATTTCGCTGTTCAAGGGTGGCTTTCCGCTTATTTTACTGTCTCGGTTCCGTCGCGCTCGCCGTATCCAAGGCCGTGCCCGTGCTTGCGCTGTGCCGCCCGCGCCGCTCCGGGAGCAGTTCCGGTCACGATGCACGTCCGATTCCAGCGAAAAGCAGCGAAATGTTGGCATTTTCAGGCTCCTCGTCACCCGTGACGCGCAGCGCACCGCAGATGGACGCATACTCCTCTCCCGGCGCAGAAGCTAGCGGGGCAAGTGGCGGCGAACTGGGCAAGTGGCGCGGGGTGGTGGTTGGGGGAAGCGCACGAGGCCGCCACATGCCGGCCTCGCCACGCGGATGCGCGTGCGCTGCCGCGCCACCATCCTTGCCGGCCACGGCCGGCTCGGTAATTTGGTGCCTGGCGCGGGCCGGCGGAGCAAATACCACGGCGCGGCACGCGGACGGACGGCTCCACCAATCCCCGGGGAAATTTGCGTGCCGGGCCGGGTCGCGTACGCCGTCTTTGAGTGCGACGTCTTGAATTGGGTCGCTATCCCTGTGCCGTATTCGTGCCCTGTCGCCGTCGGCCCCCTGCCCGGTCGTGATATTTTTGGGAGAGGAATCTGCCTACAACCAGACAAACAAATTATTGGGTTGGGTTGGGCCTGGCATGAAAAGATCGAGCCAACTCGACTGATCCATCTATCCACCCATCCAGGCAGGCAGGAAAAGCGAAATGAATGAGTACCACTACGTACTCGATGCGATTGTCTCGAAAAGAAAAAAGAAAAACGTACTCGATGCGAATCCTTGGCGTTGCATTCGAGCCGCTGATGCTCCAGGAGTTGGGAACCGATGGATGGTGAGTAGAGTAGGTAGATTCGTGGTACTCTCGCCTAGCACTCCAAAGGACGGTTAACTATCTTATCCTACGAGTTAGGAAGCACACCCACAGGTATGATATCTATGATGAACTGCTCTGCATCACAGCGTCGTCGCAGCAGAGATTCTCCCACCCATTGTTTTGTTTAAAGGGGGAGCTCGAATGAATGAACTCTCCATCACATGCTTATTGATCCACGTTCCACGGCATTAATTTCAGCTCAGTACTTACACCACTAGAAGTACGTTGGGATTAGCTGTTGAATGATTCTGTGTGAGCGTCCCAGGATTATGATGTCTTGGCAAAAAAAAAACTTGCAACGGTACTATTGACTTTACTTGGATGCTAAGAGATAGAGGGAGGGACAAACGATGAAAAGTGCGCGAAGGCATAGACGAGTGGAAAGGGCTAACAGCTAGCAATCGTAGAAAAATGCCACATCCGGCCAAGCTTGCGATCGACGGATCAAACATATGACGTTGCGTCCTGTTTGGAGTCATTATCCTTAGCTGAAGAATCAACCCGGCAAGAGAAAACAAATTGGAAGCTCTTCTCACTGACGTGAGCGAGAGAGGGACATTTTTTTTAGCAGAAGCGAGGGAGGCACATGATCGGGAGCTGGGCCTCCTGGTAGGTAACTAACCACCACGTACGCAGCCCGCAGCCCGCAGTGACGAACCTCAAAAGAAAAGAAAAACTGGCAGGCCTGTTTTGCTAATTACGTGACCCCGACAGCCCCACTTCGAAACGGAATTTCCTAACGGACGCTCGTTGCGTCAAATTGTCGAGGCTTCGCACAGAGGCGAGCGAACTAGCGATCAAGATGGGCCGGCGGCCCAGTTACGAGATATTGCACGCGATAGCGTCCGGTTTAGGGAACCTTCTGGACAGTTCCCTAACGGTTTTGGGAACCTTCTACAAGGTTCTTGAACTGGGTTTTCACTGGTTTTTTCCGTTTGTTTTTTCAGTTTCTGTTTCTGTTTTTCTTTTTCTTTGTTTGTTTTTCTGTTTCTTTATTTCATTTTTCAATTTCTTTTTCTTCTCTATTTATTTCTTTTTGTTCTCAAGAATTTCAAATTCTTTTCTAAAATTCTAAAAATGTTCCGAAGTTCAAAAAAATGTACTTTGCTATTAATTTTTGTTTACAAATTAAAAAAATGTTCTTCACTTTCTCAAAAATGTTCCCATATTATATTAAATGTTCGCTTTTCAAAAACTTTCTGTAAGTTCATGTTTTCAAATTATGTTTGAGAGTTTCAAACAATATTTGAATTTCATAATTTGTTTACAATTTCAAAAAAAAAAGTTCGAATTTTCAAATTTTGTTGGGAGTTTCCATAAATGTTTCCATTTAAAGAATTGTTCGCAAATTCCAAAAAATGTTCATGTTTCAATTTTTGTTCGGAAGTTTCAAAAAATGTACGCAAGTTTTGAAAACTATTCATGTGTTCATGTTTTGTTCGGGAGTTTCAAAAAATGTTCCCAGTTTTAAAAAATGTTCGAGTATCCAAAAATTATTTTCAAATTTGAAAAATGTTCGGGTTTTCAAAGAAAACTTTCACGTTTTATATTTTTGGGAGATTTTACAAAAATGTTCCCATTTCGAAAAAATGTTTGCATTTTTGGAATTGTTGATTTTTCAAATTTTATTCTAAATTTCTAAAAGTGTTCGCTGTTTCATACAACTTTCACGTTTTTTTCTCAAAAATAATGTTTTGCGTACAAAATTTTAAAGACGTTCGGATGTGCGCTCGGTTTTATTCTTAATATGTTGTGCTGCGTTAAAAACCAGGAAGCTCTCTAGCTGAACTGGCTGGCTGTACTTCTTTTAAGCGTCAGGTCTCAGGTTCGAACCCTGCTTAGAGCATCTCCAACAGCCGCGCTAAGCGCCGCGCGCAAAAAACCTGTTTACCGCGCGCGCTGCGGCTGGTTTTACGCGCCCGCCTGCACTGGCTCCAGCAGCCGCGCTATAATGCAGCGCGTGCGCGCCGCTCCAGCAGAGCGCAAAAATACAGCGCGCGCGACTCGCCGGGCATTTTGCATATATGATATTTTGGACAAAAATGAACATGTGAAATTTGACACAAACAAGTTGATGAATAAAAGTTCATGCCCACAAGTTCAAAATCATGCCCACAAGTTCATCCAACCAAGTTCAAATGCAAACTAAAGTTCAAGACATGAAAGACACATCAATCTTCATCTTCCTCGTCTTCGTCCTCATCTTCCGAAGACGACTCTTCCGCCTCCGAAGATGAATCTTCCTCCCTCTCCTCATCACGCACCGCATCACGCACCGCATCATGTGAAGCTCCGACGGTGTTGACAAGATCTTCAACGGCATCTTCATCGAAATGTGTGTGAGAAGGCACATCAAAAGACATTGCACCCATGGCGGCCGGAGGTGCACCCATGCCTCCCATGAGAGAAGCAAAACTCATGCCTCCCATGGCGGCCATAGCGTCGGAGGGTGCTCCAAAGCCACCCATGCCTCCCATGGCGGCCGGAGGTGCACCCATGCCTCCCATGGCGGCCGGAGGTGCACCCATGCCTCCCATGGCGGCCGGATGTGCACCCATGCCTCCCATGGCTCCGAAGCCACCCATGCCTACCATGGCGCCGAGGCCACCGCCACCCATGGCACCCACGCCAGCGCTTCCCGCGCTAGGGTTTTCGGCGGCGGCGGGGGGGGGGGGGGGAGGGGGGTCGCGGCTGTACAGTGGGGTGAGGAGGGCGCCGGTGTGCGCGTCCATGGGTGGGTGGCAGGGCGCCGGCGCCGGCGCGCGCGGGGCGTAGGACGAGGAGAGGAGAGAGTGCGGCGCGAGCGCTCGAGTGTGCCGCGCGCTGTAGCTGGCGCCCGAAATACGCCGCGCGGGTAAGTGTTTTCAACCGCGCGCCCAACCCGTTATAGCGCGCGCCGTTTTTGCGCGCCCGCTGGAGCGACCTGCCGCGTTGCGCGCGCGCTAAAACGGCCCAATTTGCGGCGCGGCGCTAGTTTAGCGCAGCTGTTGGAGATGCTCTTAGAGCATTTTTCTTCTCGATCGCTGCATTTTTCCGTTCCGTACTGGTCGCTAGCGATATGGGCCGGCACCCGCCTGTGCGTCCGGTCGATATTCTGCCGCAAAGAGCGGCAGATAGGACCTCTCCTTCGAAACACGCACTAAAAAGTGCAAAAATAACTCTCTCTGTACCAAAATGTAAGCCTTTTTGGTTCTGCATAGGGCATAAAAAACGTCATGCATATTGTTACGAAGGGAGTATATGATTTTTTTTTACATGTGCACAACTGAAACCTACCATTTCACCGATTCAGGTCTTAAAAATCGACTAATAGCACAAGAAAGAAAAAACAAAAAAATCAAATCGTGGAAGTGCCAAAATCCAGAGGCCAGTTTGAGTGAACTTACTATTCATAGCATGATCTCTTGTTTTTTCTCAAGCTATGGGTTATATTCAAATCTGTTTTTTAATACAGTTGCGTCAGCAGCTTAAGTTCGAACACACACCAATTGCAAATGAAAGACGATGCTCGCCAATGGGGCACTGCTGGTGATGAAAATGTTCAATTTTGCCTGTTACAAGTTCACATGTTTTTTAGTGTGTTTTCTCTACTAATGCAGGATTCTTGGCCTGCTTGTATTTTCTATTTCTGTCATAATTGACAATACATTACATGCAGTTCTCCTTCATGGTTCTGATAAAAATAGACACTGAGACATTGCTCAGATCCTACTGTAAACAAAGTACTCGCAAAATATCATTATCAATCTGACATAACTGTTTCAGGTGAAAGCTGAACCAACCTAACCATCACCATAACCGCAGCAAAATGAGAGAATCAACAAATCTGTTTTGTTGCAATACAAGATACACCAACCAGTAGAAAACGCAGCAAATAATAATGCATCTATACCCTAACTCGAGCAGCAGCCGGCTCTCTTCAGCGAAGACACGTCGTCTTTCACATTTATATTCTCCCCTTTGCTTGGGGCAGATGAGCCGTCGTCTCCTGCATCAACCGTCTTCCTGCTCGCAATTCGGTATATCTGAGTCAAAACTTCTGAGAAAGCGTTGTCTACATTTGTCGCGTCTAATGCAGATGTTTCCATGAAGTACAGTGACTCCGCCTCAGCATATTCCTGCCCATCTTCAGTTGAAACAGCCACCAAGTGGCGAAGATCAGATTTGTTGCCAACTAACATGACAACAATGCTAGAATCAGTGTGATCTCTCAGCTCTTTTAGCCAGCGCGCCACATTGTCGAATGTAGCACGGCGAGTGACATCATACACAAGCAACGCGCCTACTGCTCCTCTATAATAGGCACTTGTGATAGCACGGTATCTGACAAATTAAGAGAAAAATATCAGGCAATCATATAACTGAGCAAAAAAGGGATGCAAAAAAAAGGTGCTGCTAGTGACCAGTGTTGATCCCACCATTCATGCTAGAAATGATCTACACAAACAGCAATTACGTACAAGAGTAAAAATAAATGTTGTGAACATCGAATATCATACAGTGCAGCAGATCTCAGAATGAACAGCACAATCTCTTAGCCAAGGTGTTATTCGGATGTGAAATGTCATATAATATACACTTTGTGTGTCAAGGATGAAAGCTTTGTTAGTGATGAAACTATAGAATAATTGAATTCATGTGCCAACTGCTAGCAGTGCCACTGATAAGGGCAAGAGACATGGGATGGGCCACACTTTTTCCCCTCCACTAAAACCAGGTAAACAAGAGCAACATGGTGTGCTTGAGCCCTCGACTTCATAGTCAGTATCCTCAGTTAGAGGTCATAGAAGTAACAAGTAATGTTCCTTTGGTAAAAGCATACAAGTCTATCTCTAAGAAGCCAGAGGTAAAGCAGAACAAATGTCTGCAAGTATGAGTCCATATCTAAACGATAATCAAGGTGGCTCGAAGAATAGGAGAGGGGATATTGAACTTACAAGGTACAAGTATCAACACGCTAAACAGAAAATATCCCACAAGTATAACATGAGTTAGACATCATACAAAGGGAAAATAAATTGTCGTGAAAAAAGTAATAATAGGTGACTTTATTGATAAATCAGAGAAAAGGAACTGTCTCCACCCTGCTTATTTTGTATTTTGCGTTGGATGATTGTCTCCCATTACAGTTGCATAGCATTCAGATCTAATTTCTCTACTTGCAAGTTTCATTAGCATGTGAGTCATTTTGTTGCAACAACAACAACAACAACAAAGCCTTTAGTCCCAAACAAGTTGGGGTAGGCTAGAGATGAAACCCATAAGATCTCGCGACCAACTCATGGCTCTGGCACATGGATAGCAAGCTTCCACGCACCCCTGTCCATAGCTAGTTCTTTGGTGATACTCCAATCCTTCAGGTATCTCTTAACGAACTCCTCCCATGTCAAATTCGGTCTACCCCGACCTCTCTTGACATTCTCCGCACGCTTTAGCCGTCCGCTATGCACTGGAGCGTCTGGAGGCCTATGCTGAATATGCCCAAACCATCTCAGACGATGTTGGACAAGCTTCTCTTCAATTGGTGCTACCCCAACTCTATCTCGTATATCATCATTCCGGACTCTATCCTTCCTCGTGTGGCCACACATCCATCTCAACATACGCATCTCCGCCACACCTAACTGTTGCACATGTCGCCTTTTAGTCCGCCGACACTCAGCACCATACAACATTGCGGGTCGAACAGCCATCCTGTAGAACTTGCCTTTTAGCTTTTGTGGCACTCTCTTGTCACAGAGAATGCCAGAGGCTTGGCGCCACTTCATCCATCCGGCTTTGATTCGATGGTTCACATCTTCATCAATACCCCCATCCTCCTGCAGCATTGACCCCAAATATAGAAAGGTGTCCTTCTGAGGTACCACCTGCCCATCAAGGCTAACCTCCTCCTCCTCACACCTAGTAGTACTGAAACCGCACATCATGTACTCGGTTTTAGTCCTACTAAGCCTAAACCCTTTCGATTCCAAGGTTTGTCTCCATAACTCTAACTTCCTATTGAACACTTTGTTGATGAATAAAAATAAATTTGTGAGACCTGTTTCCTAGTGAACACTTTATTCTCAAACGGGAATCACATAGCTATCATATTGTCCTATCAATGATGCAAGAATTCCCTTGATGAACCAATTCATGGATATGTATATCTATAGTCTAGTAAACAAAGCATAGCAGAAAAACTATCAAATCAAGACTGTTAGCGCTGCAATTTACACTGCTCCTTATTTTCTGCAATCAGGTTTTCATCCTATAACCTGTGTCCGAGCTGAGAGTAGGCAGTGGGTTTCCTGATGATGCATCGAAACCGCTCCTTATTTTCTGCATCCTCTGCTTTTGTGTGACCGTTGTTTCCGTTAATGATGGAAAATGGGGTAGCTTGGTTCCAAAAAAATATATTCTTTGACAAAGTGGTCTCGATGACGTGCTGCTTCAGTTGCTGGCAAGACAGCTAGCTGATCAAAAATAATTTGCATCGTACTACAGGCCAGATAAGAGCATCTCCAATAGATGATGTAGATGTAAAAACAACCGGATTTTACATCACTAAGCCCCAAAAACGGTGCTCCAACAGATGATGTAGATGCTAAATTTTTTTACTCACAATTTGCTCCAGATGTAAAATAGGGCATTTGGTCATGCAAATTTGTATCACCAGCCACACCCGAGCAAAACGTAGCCGTCCGTGCGCGCACCCCCAACTGCCGCGCAGAAACTTCCCGCCCCCCGCCCGCCTCCAGCCAGCCACCACCAAACCCCATGGACCCCGCTGCCGCCACTGCCGCTCCGCCACACCTCGCCATGGTCGCCCCCGCGTCTCCCGCCGCCGCAATGCCTCCCCCAAATTGCTGCGCCGGATTTGCACAACCCCCCCGGTCCCATGGCGGCCGCCGAAGAAGAAGGCTGCCGCAGCCAAACCACGTGGCGGCGGCTCGAAGCGGCTGCCCCACAACCCCGTCACGGGTTCGTCCCGGCCGAAGAAGACGAAGGCGGCCGCTGCTGCTTCGTTGCCGCCGTCACCCGCGGCAAGTGCTGCTGCTGATGGCACGCCTGCTCTCCGATCACCTCATGCCCCACCACCGGCCGTGGAAGAGGAGTCGTCGACGCCCTCGGCCACCGTCTTCAACATGTTTGATGAAATGTCGCAAAGGTAAAAAAAATCTTCTTTTTTGATTTTTTTTGTCATGTTCATATGAATAGAATGTGAGATTGTGTGTATGTGCATTTGTAGTCTTGTTGATGACACATTTATGCGCATGACAAATGTTGTGACCCAAGATTTTGTCTCTCAAGATTTTCCATCGCAAGAATATGATACAACATTTGATGATGATAATCTTGACATGGAAGAGAAGGGTTTTGTGAGAATGCGAAGGGAAGAACTGCAAACTATGTTTTATCTTCATGTTTATGTGCACTTTTGTTTGTTGGATCATGAACTATGTTTGATATGACGCACTTATGTGGAGTTGATGTTGAATTTGACATATTGTTGATTATGTGTGCGATGATCTTGAAATTGTTGTGCTGATGTTGGCTGCTGTTGTGCTGCTGGCCTATTTTTACATCATCTATTGGAGCGGTTGGCGCGCGACTGCCCTATTTTACATCATCTGTTGGAGTTGCAGGTTTTTGGTGATGTAAAAAACCACTTTTTGGTTATGTAAATTTTACTCCAACCACTTTTTGGTGATGTATTTTACATCATCTATCGGAGATGCTCTAACAACTTATGTTGTACAAGTGTAATTATGCCACCACATGATGCAGAAACACAGTGATTCAATGACTAAGTTGTACCATGAGATCTAGCAAGATGAACCCTCTGCAGTGGTCATTTCATCCCCAAGGCCACACCAACAGATCTTCCAATACTTGTGACACACCTTTCCTTCTCCAATCACACCCCTCGCATGGTCACACCAAGTGTGCTGGTGCACAATCCAACAATGTCACGATGCATCTCTCGACTGATTTATGTATGCACGCCAATGAAAGATGAAACTACAACCACTAGCTCACAACAATGATTTCAACTGCTTCATCCCCAAACCACTAAACTGTAAGACACGGAAGTCCCAAGCGCTAAATCACAAATGGGCGTCCAATCTACCCTGCAGGAGCAACCAAGTGAAACCCAGACGTGAACTGGGATACCAAGCAGTGGTACTCATTTGCTATTAACCACTGATTTACTACCCCACTCCGACCCACATCCGTGCACACTCTACCAAGATCGTCTAGACCGGCAACAAAAATGCAGCAATCACCCGATTACCAGCATCACCAAACCAATTTGATAGAGCAAATGGATGGCCAAGGGAAGGTAGCATCCTGGTTCCTAAGAAACAGATCATGAAGCAAGCAAAGCAAATCCATACTGACGAGCATACTACTACAACTACCGATTTGAGCAGCTACTAACGGGAAGCGGCAAGAGTTAGTAATTAAGAAGAGAAGGGAGGCAAGCAGGCAGTCACCTCTCCTGGCCGGCGGTGTCCCAAATCTGGGCCTTGACGACCTTGCCGTCGACCTGGAGGCTGCGGGTGGCGAACTCGACCCCGATGGTGGACTTGGACTCGAGGCAGAACTCGTTCTTGGTGAAGCGCGAGAGCAGGTTGGACTTGCCGACGCCGGAGTCGCCGATGATCACCGCCTTGAAGAGGTAGTCGTAGTCGTCCTCCGCCCGGTACGCGCCGCCTCCGCTGCCCGCCATCGCCTCCCTGCCTCGCGGGTCCTGGACCTTCTTCCTCCCCGACCTGCTAGTGCTGGGCTCTGGATCTCGCGGGGTCTGGGTGCAGCGTTGGCGTCGCTGTGAACGACGACGGAGCAGTAATGGGCGACAGCGACACAGTGTGAACTGGCTGCTGCAATGCTATGCAGTCGTAATAAATCTGAAATGCTTATTTGGTGCGCTGTTCTTGTTCATGAAACCCCCTGCGATTTTATGATTTTGCGACTATGACAATAAACACAGAGCCTTTTTATCGTCCCATTCCTCTCAGTGATACTTGAATCTACAAGGGGGGCAGCGGGAAAAGTGCTTCGCCTTTCGTAGACTCCGCTCCAGCGCACGCCAGAAAGAGAAGAAAAGCGGCGACGCCTCCTCGTTTGGTGGGTGCGAGGCGGGGGAGTCCGCGGCGCGCGGGCTCGGCTCGTGATCCGGTCGGCGCGGTGGATCCTGCCTGACGCCGTCGGCTCAAACGGCGTGCGCTATGTCGACCCCGTCCCCGGCTCCCCGTCGGTCGTTTTTCGATCGAGGACCACGGATTCCGCCGTCTGCTTCCCCGTGCAGTAGTGAAATGCGGCTACGGGGAATGCCAGCGGCGCATCCGAGATGCTGCACATGAACACACATCGGACCCCGCGAGCCGAATCAATATCACAGCGCGTCCACGGGATCTCGGTTTCCACGGAAACGACCTCCGTCCCCCGAATACGCGACGTTTTTTTTACTTTGTACGGTCGGCCAATAAAGTTTTTGAACAATATAGAGTTTTTTGCGCGAGTAATATATAGAGTTTTTCCCATGAACGTGTAGAAAAATACTTTGTTTTGCGAGAAGTGTAGAAAAACACTTCATTCTAAGATGCTTCATCCAAACTGACGACTTTTTCTCCTAGCGTTTTCTCCTCTTTTCCTCGGTGGCTAGGCAAAATCTCCCCTTCACACTTTGCCCGTGAGCCCATGGGTTCGTCTTCTCTCTGCATATCGCTCTGCGGTCGGTGGTGGGGAAGGGAATTCGATGCCTTCGCTCCGGCTAGTAGTTTAGGGTAGTGTTTTTATAGTCCTCGTTGGTGCGGCGCTTGATGGATGACGGTGTTTTTTCTTTGAGTTTGTGTTCCGCACTCCAATCCTCCTCAAATTCATCCATTTGTACGTGGTCAACGGAGCTTCAGCGTAAATTCATGTTGTCTTCTTGGGGTGGTGACTTAGGGTTTCTCGTCATGCGTTCGCGACGGCTGGATTTGGTGTCAGTTGTTGCAGATCTATTCAAGGGTTCAACGACGACAACTGCGGTTTCAAGGTGCTAGCCCTTATGAGCGTCGAGCCGTCGACGGAGCGAAGGGGAGCGTCGACGGTTTATTTTGACAGCTATAGTGGTCGTCCGGTGGTCAAGAGACTTCAATGTAAATTTTTTTATTATGCTTGAGGTGCATTGTACTTCTAATGAACTTTTATAACAGATTTGGATCTTTTTCCAAAAAAATATTTATCATGTAGCAACTTCTCATATTAGCCCCTCTGGTAACAAAGTTTAAATTTGTTGAGTCATCATTCGAGCACGCAGAGGCCAGGACCTTGACCTAAAAAAACTCAGCATATTGCAATACTGCTCTCCAGACTACCTTTCTATATCTTGAATTCAAGGGTTATATAGTCTAGTGTCCAAACCTCATATGTGAGTTGGACTCTCCCAAAAGTCAATTTGTAAATGGAAATGTATGGTACTCCTCCTCCAGAGCAAATCGACAAGACATTTTTTGCAAATTGACTTGGTTGGTATGGGCGTATTTGGTTGCTCGCATGAATTTTGGCCCCCTTATACGAGTGCCCTCGTGGAGCTTGGTTGATGGGATACATCACACGAGTCGTGTTCTGCAACCCGTTTGGTTGCCCACAAAACTCTAGGTTGCATTAGGGCAACGAAAACAAAAAAAATAACATTTGGTTGCCTATGTTTTAGGATTTCAGCGGGCCTGATGCAGTACGTGGTGTTTGATTACACACATTCGATGATGTGGTTACGTTGCACTCCATGTGGTGAGCGTACCATCTACCACCGTAACGAATGATGTCATTGCATGCTACATACCATCATAAAGAGGGATAGGATAACAGCAAAATCACAACCACGACGAATTGGACGGAGTTTAAAGTTCTCCAGTCTGCTTAACCCAATTCGACATATACCCTAACCACAACTTCATGATTGCTCTTCTTTCCAAGTGCACAACTTAGAGTATTCATCCTCTGCCTCCTAGAAAAACTCTCTATAGCAGTTGCGCTTGTAATCATGCACTTGTTCATGACATGCTTGCCATGAACTGTTGAACCTCCCTGAGTACACCACATACCACTTAAATCTAGCAAGACAAAAGAACAAAATTTCAACAAGCAAGACAAGTTGACAAGAACATATGGAACATAAGCAACATAAGCATGCATGATTCATATACCCAAAAGTACCACAGGTTCATCCTACCTACTATGGTGTTATCCTACCACACATCAAAAGAGGATGTAATCATACCACCGCAAATTCACCTGAGATGTTAGTATATACCACAACAGCAAAATATACAGGCCTTCAACAATTTTCAAACCCTAGCTACCACAAAATATACATCTCATCATGCATGCAGCATGCCACCACCACCAGAAACCCTTGCACCACACATAGTGTCATGTGCCCCACTTATACCTTGAAATTTTAGTAAGGGATCATCTTATAATGCTACTGTCGTACTAAGAAAAATAAGGTGCATAAAAGATAAACATCACATGCAATCAAAATATGTGACATGATATGGTCATCATCATCTTGTGCCTTTGATCTCCATCTCCAAAGCACCGTCATGATCTCCATCGTCACCAGCTCGACACCTTGATCTCCACCGTAGCGTCGTGGTCGTCTCGCCAACTATTGCTTCTACAACTATCGCTAACGCATAGTGATAAAGTAAAGCAATTACATGGCGTCCACATTTCATACAATAAAGTGACAACCATAAGGCTCATGCCAGTTGCTGATAACTATTACAAAACATGATCATCTCATACAACAACGTATATCACATCATGTCTTGACCATCTCACATCACAACATGCCCTGCAAAAACAAGTTAAATGTCCTCGACTTTGTTGTTGCAAGTTTTACGTGGCTGCTATGAGCTTCTAGGAAGAACCATTCTTACCTACGCATCAAAACCACAACGGTGTTTCATCAAGTTTGTTGTTTTAACCTTCAAAAAGGACCGGCCGTAGTCAAATTCGATTCAACTAAAGTGGGAGAAACAGACACCCGCTAGCCACCTTTATGCAAAACTAGTTGCATGTCTGTCGGTGTAACTGGTCTCATGAACATGGTCATGTAAGGTTGGTCCGGGCCGCTTCATCCAACAATACCGCCGAATCAAAATAAGACGTTGGTGGTAAGCAGTATGACTATCACCGCCCACAACTCTTTGTGTTCTACTCGTGCATATCATCTATGCATAGACCTGGCTCTAATACTACTATTGGGGAACGTAGCATGCAATTTCAAAAATTTCCTACTCTCACGCAAGATCTATCTAGAAGATGCATAGCAACGAGAGGAGGAGAGTGTGTCCACGTACCCTCGTAGACCAAAAGCGGAAGCGTTTGACAACGCGGTTGATGTAGTCGAACTTCTTCTCGTTCCGACCGATCAAGCACTAAACATACGGCACCTCCGAGTTCTGCACACGTTCAGCTTGATGACGTCCCTCGAACTCTTGATCCAGCAAAGTGTCGAGGGAGAGTTCCATCAGCACGACGGCGTGGTGACGGTGATGGTGAAGTGATCTGTGCAGGGCTTCGCCTAAGCACTACGAAAATATGACGGGAGGCATAAACTGTGGGCGGGGGGGGGGGGGGCCTCCGCACACGGCTAACAATTGTTGGTGTGTCTTCTAGGCGCCTCATCCCCATGTATATATAGGTGGGAGGGGTAGGGGAGCAGCCCTGGGGCGTCCCAAGTAGGAGAAATCCTACTTGGGGGCCTGCTACCTCTTGAGCATTGCGTTGGATTTCCCCGAAGAGGAGAGGATGATGCAGCAAAGTAGCATAAGTATTTCCCTCAGTTTTTGAGAACCAAGGTATCAATCCAGTAGAGGCTACACGCAAGTCCCTCGTACCTGCACAAAACAATAGCTCAACGTAACCAACGCGATTAGGGGTTGTCAATCCCTTCACGGTCACTGACGGGAGTGAGATCTCATAGAGAATATTTCTGGTATTTTTGGTATAGAGATGCAAAGTGAAAAGTAAAAAAGGCAAAGTAAAAAGCAAGCAAGATTAAAGTGATGGAGATTGATATGATGAGAATAGACCCAGGGCCATAGGTTTCACTAGTGGCTTCTCTCAAGAGCATACGTGTTCTACGATGGGTGAACAAATTACTGTTGAGCAATTGACAGAATTGAGCATAATTATGAGAATATCTAGGTATGATCATGTATATAGGCATCACGTCCGAGACAAGTAGACCGACTCCTGCCTGCATCTACTACTATTACTCCACTCATCGATCGCTATCCAGCATGCATCTAGAGTATTAAGTTAAAAACAGAGTAATGCCTTAAGCAAGATGACATGATGTAGAGGGATAGTTTCATGCAATATGATAAAAACCCCATCTTGTTATCCTCGATGGCAACAATACAATACGTGCCTTGCCGCCCCTTCTGTCACTGGGAAAGGACACCGCAAGATTGAACCCAAAGCTAAACACTTCTCCCATGGCAAGAAAACCAATCTAGTAGGCCAAACCAAACTGATAATTCGAAGAGACTTGCAAAGATAACCAATCATACATAAAAGAATTCAGAGAAGATTCAAATATTATTCATAGATAGACTTGATCATAAACCCACAATTCATCGTTCTCAACAATAACACCGCAAAAAGAAGATTACATCGAATAGATCTCCACGAGAGAGGGGGAAAACATTGTATTGAGATCCAAAAAGAGAGAAGAAGCCATCTAGCTAATAACTATGGACCCGTAGGTCTGAGGTGAACTACTCACACTTCATCGGAGGGGCTAGGATGATGTAGAAGCCCTCCGTGATGATGGCCCTCTCTGGCAGAGCTCCGGAACAGGCCCCAAGATGGGATCTCGTGGGTAAAGAAGGTTGCGGCGGTGGAATTAGGTTTTTGGCTCCATACCTGATCGTTTGGGGGTACGTAGGTATATGTAGGAGGAAGAAGTACGTCGGTGGAGCTTCGAGGGGGCCACGAGGCAGGGGGCGCGCCCCCCACCCTCGTGACTGCCTCGTGGCTTTCTTGACGGAGGGTCCAAGTCTCCTGGGTCTTATCTAATGAGAAAATCACGTTCCCGAAGGTTTCATTCCGTTTGGACTCCGTTTGATATTCTGTTTCTCCGAAACTCTGAAATAGGCAAAAAACAACAATTCTGGGTTGGGCCTCCGGTTAATAGGTTAGTCCCAAAAATAATATAAAAGTGGGAAATAAAGCCCAATATAGTCCAAAATAGTAGATAATATAGCATGGAGCAATAAAAAATTATAGATACGTTGGAGACGTATCAGGGCCTCCTCCAATTCGGCCTCCCCCTTTCCTTATCCCCGGAGGGGGAAGGAAAGAGGGGAGAGGGGAAAGGAATGGGGAATCCTATTCCCTCTATTTCCTTTCCTCCTCCCCTTTTCCTTTATCCACTTAGATCGGCCCATATGGGGGCGCACCAGCCCAGAAGGGGCTGGTATGTCCAGCCCTAGGCCCAATACGGCCCATATCTTTGCCGGGGGTGCCCGGAACCCCTTCCAGCGACCCGATACGTACCCGGTACCCCCAGAACACTTCCGGTGTCCGAATATTATCGTCCTATATATGAATCTTTACCTCTCGACCATTTTGAGACTCCTCGTCATGTTTGTGATCTCATCCGGGACTCCGAACAACATTCGGTCACCAAATCACGTAACTCATATAATGCAAAATCGTCATCGAACATTAAGCGTGCGGACTCTACGGGTTCGAGAACTATGTAGACATGACCGAGACACCTCTCCGGTCAATAACCAACAGTGGAACCTGGATGCTCATATTGGTTCCCACATATTCTATGAAGATCTTTATCGGTCGTACTGTAATGACAACATATGTTATTCCCTTTGTCATCGATATGTTACTTGCCCGAGATTCGATCGTCGGTATCTTCATACCTAGTTCAATCTCGTTACCGGCAAGTCTCTTTACTCGTTCCGTAAGACATCATCCCACAACTAACTCATTAGTCACATTGCTTGCAAGGCTTATTATGATGTGCATTACCGAGAGGGCCCAGAGATAGCTCTCTGATATTCGGAGTGACAAATCCTAATCTCGATCTATGCCAACCCAACAAACACATTCGGAAATACCTATAGAGCATCTTTATAATCACCCAGTTACGTTGTGACGTTTGATAGCACACAAGGTATTCCTCCGGTAACCGGGAGTTGCATAATCTCCTAGTCAAAGGAATATGTATATGCCATGAAGAAAGCAATATCAATAAAACTTAACAATCATTATGCTAAGCTAACGGATGGGTCTTGTCCATCACATCATTCTCCTAATGATGTGATCCCGTTCATCAAATGACAACACATGTCTATGGTCAGGAAACTTAACCATCTTTGAGTAACGAGCTAGTCTTATAGAGGCTTACTAGGGACACTGTGTTTTGTCTATGTATCCACACATGTATCAAGTTTCCGGTTAATACAGTTCTAGCATGAATGATAAACATTTATCATGATATAAGGAAATATAAATAACAACTTTATTATTGCCTTTAGGGCATATTTCCTTCAGTCTCCCACTTGCACTAGAGTCAATAATCTAGTTCACATCGCCATGTGATTTAACGCCAATAGTTCACATCTTTATGTGCTTAACACCCATAGTTCACATCGCCATGTGACGAACACTCAAAGGGTTTACCGGAGTCCATAATATAGTTCACATCGCTATGTTGATTAACACCCAAAGAGTACTAAGGTGTGATCATGTTTTGCTTGTGAGAGAAGTTTAGTCAACGGGTCTGGCACATTCAGAGCAGTATGTATTTTCGCAAATTTTCTATGTATACAATGCTCTGCATGTAGCTACTCTAGCTAATTCCTCCCACTTTCAATATGTATCCAGATTGAGACTCAGAGTCATCCGGATCGGTGTAAAAGCTTGCATCGACGTAACTCTTTACGACGAACTCTTTATCACCTCCATAACCGAGAAATATTTCTTTAGTCCTCTTAGGTAACTAAGGATAACTTTGACCGTTGTCTAGTGATCCACTCCTGGATCACTATCGTACCCCCTTGCCAAACTCATGGCAAGGTACACAATAGGTCTGGTACACAACATAGCATACTTTATAGAACCTATGACTGAGGCATAGGAAATAACTTTCATTCTCTTTCTATTTTCTGTTGTGGTCGGGTTTTGAGTCCTTCTCAACTTCACACCTTGCAACACAGGCAAGAACTCCTTCTTTGACAGTTCCATTTTGAAATACTTCAAAATCTTGTCAAGGTATGTACTCATTGAAAAATCTTATCAAGCATCTTGATCTATCTCTATAGATCTTGATGCCCAATATGTAAGCAACTTCACCGAGGTCTTTCTTTGAAAAAACCCCATTCAAATATCCTTTTATGCTATCCAGAAATTCTATATCATTTCCAATCAACAATATGTCATCCACATATAATATTAGAAATGCTTTAGAGCTCCCACTCACTTTCTTGTAAATACAGGCTTCACCGTAAGTCTGTACAAACTATATGCTTTGATCAACTCATCAAAGCGTATATTCCAACTCTGAGATGCTTGCACCAGTCCATAGATGGATCGCTGGAGCTTGCATATTTTGTTAGCACCTTTAGGATTGACAAAACCTTATGGTTGCATCATATACAACTCTTCTTTAATAAATCCATTAAGGAATGTAGTTTTGATATCCATTTGCCGGATTTCATAAAATGCGGCAATTTCTAACATGATTCAGATAGGCTTAAGCATCGATATGAGTGAGAAAAACTCATTGTAGTCAACATCTTGAACTTGTCGAAAAACTTTTTGCGACATTTGAACTTTGCAGATAGTAACACTACCATCATCGTCTGTCTTCCTCTTGAAAATCCATTTATTCTCAATGGCTTGCTGATCATCGGGCAAGTCCACCAAAGTCCACACTTCGTTCTTATATATGGACCCTATCTTAGATTTCATGGCCTCATGCCATTTATCGGAATCTGGGCTCATCATCGCTTCCTCATAGTTCGTAGGTTTGTCATGGTCTAGTAACATGACTTCCAGGACAGGATTACCGTACCACTCTGGTGCAGAACGTGCTCTGGTTTACCTACGAGGTTTGGTAGTAACTCGATGTGAAGTTTCATGATCATTATCATTAGCTTCGTCACTAGTTGGTGTAGGCATCACGGGAACGGTTTTCTATGATGAGCTACTTTCCAATTCGAGAGAAGGTACAATTACCTCATCAAGTTCTACTTTCCTCCCACTCACTTCTTTCGAGAGAAACTCCTTCTCTAGAAATGTTCCATTGTTGGCAACAAAGATCTTGCCTTCGGATCTATGGTAGAAGGTGTACCCAATTGTTTCCTTAGGGTATCCTATGAAGACACACTTCTCCGATTTGGGTTCGAGCTTATCAGGCTGAAGCCTTTTCACATAAGCATCGCAACCTCTAACTTTAAGAAGTGATAGCTTAGGTTTCTTGCCAAACCACAGTTCATACGGTGTCGTCTCAACGGATTTAGACGCTGCCCTATTTAATGTGAATGCAGCTGTCTCTAATGCATAACCCCAAAACGATAGTGGTAAATTGGTAAGATACATCATAGATCGCACCATATCTAATAAAGTACGGTTACGACATTCGGACACACCATTACGCTGTGGTGTTCCAGGTGGCATGAGTTGTGAAACTATTCCACATTGTTTTAAATGAAGGCCAAACTCGTAACTCAAATATTCACCTCCGCGGTCAGATCGTAGAAACTTTAGTTTCTTGTTACGATGATTCTCCACTTCACTCTAAAATTATTTGAACTTTTCAAATGTTTTAGACTTGTGTTTCATTAAGTAGATATACCAATATCTTCCCAAATCACCTGTGAAGGTTAGAAAATAACGATACCCGCCGCGTTCTTCAATACTCATCGGACCGCATACATCGATATGTATTATACCCAATAAATCATCAGCTCGCTCCATTGTTTTGGACAATGGAGTTTTAGTCATCTTGCCCATGAGGCTTGGTTTGCAAGTATCAAATGATTCATAATCAGGTGATTCCAAAAGCCCATTTGCATGGACTTTCTTCATGCGCTTTACACCATATGACCTAAACGGTAGTGCCACAAATATGTTGCACTATCATTATCAACTTTGCATCTTTTGGCATCAATATTATGAATATGTGTATTACTACGATCGAGATTCAATAAACCCTTTACATTGGGTGTGTGACCATAGAAGGTTTTATTCATGTAACCAGAGCAACAATTATTCTCTGACTTAAATGAATAACCGTATTGCAATAAACATGATCCAATCATATTCATGCTCAACGCAAACACCTAATAACATTTATTTAGGTTCAACACTAATCCCGAAGGTAGAGGGAGTATGCGATGGTGATCTTATAAACCTTGGAATCACTTCCAACACACATCGTTACCTTGCCCCTAACTAGTCTCTGTTCATTTTGCAACTCCTATTTCGAGTTACTAATCTTAGCAACTGAACCGGTATCAAATACCCTGGGGTTACTATGAACACTAGTAAGGTACACAATAATTTGTATATCAAATATACCTTTCCCATCCTTCTTATCCGCCAAATGTTTGGGGGTAGTTCCACTTCCAGTGACCATTTCCTTTGCAGTATAAGCACTCAGTTTCAGGCTTGGGTCCAGCTTTGGGCTTCTTCACGGGAGTGGCAACTTGCTTGCCATTCTTCTTGAAGTTCCCTTTTATTTCCCTTGCCCTTTTACTTGAAACTAGTGGTCTTGTCAACCATCAACACTTGATGCTCTTTCTTGATTTCTACCTTCACCGATTTCAGCATCGCGAAGAGCTCGGGAATCGTTTTCGTCATCCCCTTGCATATTATAGTTCATCACGAAGTTCTAGTACCTTGGTGATAGTGACTAGAGAACTTTGTCAATCACTATATTATCTGGAAGATTAACTCTCACTTGATTCAAGCGATTGTAGTACTCAGATATTCTAAGCACATGCTCACTGGTTGAGCTATTCTCCTCCATCTTGTAGGCAAAGTACTTGTCATAGGTCTCATACCTCTCGACTCGGGCATGAGTCTGAAATACCAATTTCAGCTCTTGGAACATCTTATATGCTCCGTGGCATTCAAAATGTTTTTGAAGTCCCGGTTCTAAGCCATAAAGCATGGCGCACTAAACTATCAAGTAGTCATCATACTGAACTTCCCAAACATTCATAACGTCTGCATCTGCTCCTACAATAGGTCCATCAATTAGCGGTGCATCAAGGACATAATTCTTCTATGCAGCAATGAGGATAATCCTCATATCATGGACCCAGTCCTCATCATTACTACTATCATCTTTCAACTTATTTTTCTCTAGGAATATATCAAAAATAATCGGGGAGCTACATCGCAAGCTATTGATCTACAACATAGATATGCAAATACTATCAGGACTAAGTTCATGATAAATCAAGTTCAATTAATCATATTACTTAAGAACTCCCACTTAGATAGACATCCCTCGAGTCATCTAAATGATCACGTGATCCAAATTAACTAAACCAGGTTCGATCATCACATGAGATGGAGTAGTCTTCAATGGTGAACATCTCTATGTTGATCATATCTACTATATAATTCACGTTCGACCTTTCGATCACCAGTGATCTGAGGCCATGTCTGTACATGCTAGGCTCGTCAAGTTTAACCCGAGTACTCCGCATGTGCAAAACTGTCTTGCACCCGTTGTATGTGAATGTAGAGCCTATCACACCCGATCATCACGTGGTGTCTCAGCACGAAGAACTTTTGCAACGGTGCATACTCAGGGAGAACACTTATACCTTGACATTTTAGTAAGGGGTCATCTTATAATGCTACTATCGTACTAAGCAAAATAAGATGCATAAAAGATAAACATCACATGCAATAAAAATATGTGACATGATATGGCCATCATCATCTTGTGCCTTTGATCTCCATCTCCAAAGCACCGTCATGATCTCCATCGTCACCAACTCGACACCTTGATCTCCATCATCACCAGCTCGACACCTTGATATCCATCGTAGCGTCATGGTCGTCTCGCCAACTATTGCTTCTACAACTATCGCTAACGCATAGTGATAAAGTAAAGCAATTACATGGCGTTCGCATTTCATACAATAAAGCGACAACCATAAGGCTCCTGCCAATTGTTGATAACTTTTACAAAACATGATCATCTCATACAACAACATATATCACATCATGTCTTGACCATATCACATCACAATATGCCCTGCAAAAACAAGTTAGACGTCCTCTACTTTGTTGTTGCAAGTTTTACGTGGCTGCTACGTGCTTCTAGCAAGAACCGTTCTTACCTACGCATCAAAACCACAATGGTGTTTCGTCAAGTTTGTTGTTTTAACCTTCAACAAGGACCGACTGTAGTCAAATTCGATTCAACTAAAGTGGGAGAAACAGACACCCGCTGGCCACCTTTATGCAAAACTAGTTGCATGTCTGTCGGTGGAACCGGTCTCATGAACATGGTCATGTAAGGTTCGTCCGGGCCGCTTCATCCAACAATACCGCCGAATCAAAATAAGACGCTGGTGGTAAGCAGTTTGACTATCACCGCCCATAACTCTTTGTGTTCTACTCGTGCATATCATCTACGCATAGACCTGGCTCTGATACCACTGTTGGGGAACGTAGCATGCAATTTCAAAAAATTCCTACGCTCACGCAAGATCTATCTAGGAGATGCCTAGCAACGAGAGGAGGAGAGTGTGTCAACGTACCCTCGTAGACCGAAAGCGGAAGCATTTGACAACACAGTTGATGTAGTCGAACTTCTTCTCGTTCCGACCGATCAAGCACCGAACGTACGACACCTCCGAGTTCTGCACACTTCAGCTCGATGACGTCCCTCGAACTCTTGATCCAGCAAAGTGTCGAGGGAGAGTGGGGGAGTCCTGGATTATGGGGTCCTCGGGCATCCGGGCTATGTGACGTGGGTCGGACTGATGGGCCGTGAAGATACAAGACGGAAGACTTTCCCTCGTATCCGGATGGGACTCTCCTTGGCATGGAAGGCAAGCTTGGCGTGCGGATATTAAGATTCCTTCCTCTGTAAACTGACTCTGTACAACCCTAGCCCCCTCCGTGTCTATATAAACTGGAGGGTTTAGTCCATAGAGGCAATCATAATCATATAGGCTAGACATCTAGGGTTTAGCCATTACGATCTCGAGGTAGATCAACTCTTGTAACCCCCATACTCATCAAAGTCAATCAAGCAGGAAGTAGGGTATGACCTCCATTAAGAGGGCCCGAACCTGGATAAACATTGTGTCCCCCGTCTCATGTTACCCTCGATCCTTAGACGCACAGTTCAAGACCCCCTACCCGAGATCTGCTGGTTTCGGCACCGACATTGGTGCTTTCATTGAGAGTTCCTCTGTGGCGTCGACGGAAGGATCGATGGCTCGCCTTGTCATCAAGGACAGTATCAATTCTGGAGGAGCCCTAGTTTCAGGGCAAACCCTCCGGCTTGGCGGCTTCACCATGAGTGCCCGTTCGGCCGCTAAGCCAAAGGCAACCCCCCAAGTTGTCGAAAACCCTCTCCGTATCAGCCCCAAATACTCCGATAAGATGGATCTGGCAGATCTATCGTCTTTGAACGAGCTGCTAGATCGCATCGGCACCCTGGGGGTCTCAACTGACTATGATCAGATCAGGCTTAAACCCGATCAGATAGAAATTAAATCTCCACCAATCACCCATCAGGTAGCGGTCGTGGAGGAACAAGCCGACAATAACTCTTCTCCTACGTTGAGAACAAATTAACTATGTTTGGATTTCCGAGCCCGAGTAGTCGGATGCCCATCCTCGAGAGGACACTCCCTGTCCTCCGAACACAAAATCAGACGTTAAGCCTGAGAATTCACTGGACACTCCGGAGCCTGGGCTGGTAACCTCAGAAGTTCTTCAAACTCCGGATTCCACAATGGGTGAGGGTGCGAATTTAAGCCCACCCACCCACCACAAGCAATATTCTCCAAGCAATTCCAGCCCTCCGGACATATGCGACCTAATGTACGTGCGGCAACAGCCTCGGGAGACAGTCCATCACTTTTGGGCCAGATTCCTCCTTGTTAAAAACAAGATAGAAGACTCCCGCGAGGACGACATAATTTCAGTATTTTGCAACAACTTTACGGATGAGGGAATCATTAATGCCCTCAATCACTGTCGCGTACTGAACTTTGCAGATTTGGAACACATAGTACAGAAGTACTGCGCAATGGAAAGCGACTGGAAAACTTAGACAACCTGCTGAGAACCGCAGGCAGTTAAGCCATCTCCCGGACATGCAACAAGGATGCACCCTCGTGGGGCACCTGATCATCATCCCGTGGACAAGAAAATTAAGCCCTTTATGGGACATAGAATTGTCCTCGAAAAATGGCTCGATAGGCCATGCCAAATACACATGACGCCGAATACCGAACCAACGCACAACCTATGGGCATGTTGGATACTCCGGCAAGTGGCCAAGAGCGGTGAGGGTATCCTCACCAACACTACCCAAAGAAGTACTCTTTGGAGGATTACGATCCCGAAGTATTCACAATCTTCGAGACCTTCTCATCAAACAATCGGTGCAAACGGGCGCTCCGCGACCTTGCCGAAGTCTGCCAAGTAGAAGCAATAAACCCTTGGAACGACACGACGATTACTTTCAATGCCAATGACGAACCAAGATCCCGCTCAGTCCGGGCACTAGCCGCTCTGGTCCTAAACCCAATCGTGGACGGCTTTCGGCTCACTGATGTACTAATGTACGGTGGCAGCAGACCAAACCTCATCTATGAGGGCATGCTCAATAAAATACAAATGGACAGGAGTTGCATTGAGCAGAGTAATACAACTTTTCGAGGCATTATACCCAGTCGAGAAGCAAGGTGCTCGGGAAAAATCAAACTCAACGTGGTATTCGGCACGCCAGAGAACTATAGGTCCGAAGAGTTACTCTTCCATATGGCACCTTTCAACAGCAGGTATCACGCCCCACTTGGGCGAGACGCATTCACACGCTTTCAAGCTATACCCCATTACGGGTACAGGAAGCTCAAGATGCCCGGGCCCAACGGGGTTATCACTGTCAGCAGTGATCCGGACATAGCACTCCGCACCGAAAACAAAACCGCCTCCCTGGCCCTCGAGGCACTATCGGAGGCCCTCGCTGCCGAAGAATTAACCACCTTACGTTCCACGATGGATAGGGACGACGTAATCCTCGATAAGAGACCCAAGTCAACTTCCTTCAAACCAGCAGACAAAATAGTTAAATTCCAAGTTCACCCGACGGACCCCAAGAAGACAGCTTCCATTGGGGCACAGTTGGACCCGACGGTTGACGCCGCATTACGCGCGTTCCTATGCGAGAACTGGGACATCTCCGCCTGGCACCCTTCTGAAATGCCAGGAATCCCACGTGGATTGGCCAAACATAGTCTCAATATACTGAAGGGATACAAGCCAGTCAAGCAAACGCTGCGGCGATTTTTTGAACCCAAACAACAGGCTATGGGGGAGGAGCTAGCCAAGTTACTCGAAGCCGGGTTCATCGGAGAAATCAAACACCCGGACTGGTTAGCCAACCTGGTCATGGTACCGAAGAAGGATAAATCATGGCGCCTGTGTGTCGACTTCAAAGACCTCAATAAGGCCTGCCCCAAGGACCCATTCCCACTACCTCGCATTGACCAGATTATTGATGCCATCGCGGGCCACGATTCATTGTGTTTCCTCGACGCATACTCTGGATACCATAAAATTAAGATGAGGGAATCCGACCAGGCCGCAACGACATTCATCACCTCGTATGGGCCTTTTTGCTTCAACACCATGCCTTTCGGGCTCAAGAACGCCGGCACCACTTACCAATGCATGATCCAAACGTGCCTGGAAAAGCAAACCGGGAAGACTGTGGAGGCATATGTAGATGATGCAGTCATCAAAACCAAGCATGTTGAATCATTGGTGGACGACTTACGCCTTACATTCGACAACCTCCGAACATATGACATAAGGTTCAATCCGGAGAAGTGCGTTTTCGGCGTTCCCGCCGGCAAACTGCTCGGGTTTATTGTCTCCAATAGAGGAATTGAAGCAAACCCAGCCAAAATCAGAGCCCCGTCACAATTGGCAACACCAACTGACCTCAAGCAGGTCCAAAAACTAGCCGGGTGCGTGGAAGCTTTGAGCCGTTTTATCTCCAGATTAGGAGAAAAGGCATTGCCATTCTATCGCCTGCTCCGACGCACCGACCACTTTGCATGGAAGGACACTGCAACAGCCGGACTGGAGGAAATAAAAACTTTGCTAGCAAGCAACCCCATCCTGGCCGCACCAAACGTCGGCGAACCAATGTTGCTCTACATATCTGCAACTCACCAGGTGGTGAGCGCGGTGCTCATCGTCAAACAAGAAGAGGAGGGGCATAAATTCCCACTCCAAAAACCAGTATACTACGTATCGACGGCCCTTACACCATGCAAATCCCGATACCCGCATTATCAGAAGATAGCATATGCGGTCTTTATGGCATCCTGCAAGCTGCAGCACAACTTTCAAGAGTGCTCGATCACGGTGGCTTCAGAAGAACCACTCAATAATATTATAAACAACCGGAACGCCACCGGCAGGATTGCCAAATGGGCCATTGAGCTCCTACCATTCGACATAACGTACAAACCACGCCGAGCCATTAAATCTCAGGTGTTGGCTGACTTCGTCGCCGAATGGACAGAGGCCGAACTCCCTAAAGAGTACGACACGTATTCCAACTGGGTGATGCACTTCGATGGCTCTAAAATGCTAGCCGTAGTTGGGGATGGTGTTGTTTTAACATCCCCCATAGGAGACACAGTCCCTTACGTGCTCCAAATACTGTATACAGACTCTAACAATGCAGCCGAATACGAGGCCCTATTACATGGTCTCCGAATGGCTGTCTCCATGGGCATACAACACCTTAAGGTGCGCAGGGATTCAAACCTTGCAATATCCCAAATAAACGGAGAGTTCGAGGCAAAAGATCCAAAGATGGCGGCTTACCGCAACGCCGTACTCAAAATATCAGCTTGGTTCGAGGGGCTCGAGTTTCATCACGTGGCTTGAGAGAGTAATAAAGCCGCGTACATCCTTGCTCGCATGGGCGCTAAACGCGACCCCGTCCCACCTAACACTTTTGTGGAAAGGCTCTTCAAGCCATCCATGGTGTGGCAGGACGAGAGCGGCAATACCGTTCCGGAGCCGATCATACCCCCAGAATCCGAACACAGTCCCGATATCATCGGGGGCTCGGGCACCGAAATAACACCATCGACCCACAAAATCATGGCTGTAATTGCCCGTGGACCGAACCTTTCCTTGCCTACCTTACTAGGAATGAGCTCCCGGAGGATCAAACTGAGGCCCGCCGCATCATTCAACGATCAAAGGCCTACAAAGTTCATGAAGGAGAACTGTACAAGAAAAGTACTACCGGAGTCCTTCAACGATGTATCTCCGAAGAAGAGGGACGACAGCTCTTGGCTGAAATACACGCTGGTCTTGGTGGCCATCACGCCGCAGCTCGGCCCCTTGTAAGTAAAGCCTTCCGTACAGGTTTCTTTTGGCCCACGGCCCGGGCAGATGCATAGGATCTCGTACAGCGCTACGTTGGATGCCATCTTTTCGCTAATCAAAGCCATATGCTGCCCACTGCCCTTCGAACAATCCCCATCACTTGGCCCTTTGCAGTCTGGGGGCTCGATATGGTCGGACCTCTTAAAGGGGGAAGCCATAAGAAGAAATACTTATTGGTTATGGTCGATAAGTTCACTAAGTGGATAGAAGCCAAGCCAGCTAAAACAGCTGAAGCCGGACCAGTGATAGACTTTATATCCGGTGTAGTACACCATTACAGTGTCCCGCATAGTATTATTACTAACAATGGATCTAACTTTACAACCGATGAGGTGAAAACTTGGTGCGCCAATTTGGGCATCAAGCTCGATTACGCCTTCGTATATCACCCTCAGACAAACGGTCAGGTCGAACGGGCTAACGTCATGATAATGAGCGGCATCAAACCTAGACTAGTGCGATCTTTGCAAGAATTAGACAAACACTGGGCCGAGGAACTCAATTCCCTACTCTGGGGGATGCGGACCACGCCCAATCGCACGACCGGATATACACCTTTTTTCATGGTGTACGGTGCGGAGGCGGTTTTGCCTTGCGACATTATTCACGACTCACCTCAAGTGCGCATGTATGAAGAGAGAGAATCCGAGCTCGATTGATAGGACGACTTGGATGGCCTGGAGGAGGAGCACGATATCACGAAAGCCCGTTCCGCATTCTATCAACAACAGGCTCGGCAATATCAAAGCAGAGAAGTACGGGCAAAGACTTACAATGTCGGCAAACTCGTTCTATGCCTACCAGAGAATAAAAAGGACAAGCTCAACCCCAAGTGGGAGGGCCCTTCATTATGGATGAAGTTCTCATTGGAGGAGCCTATCGCCTTTGCAATGCTTCGGACAATCGCTTGGAGCCAAACCCATGGAACGCGGCAAGGCTCCAAAGATTCTACGCCTAAGTCTGCACATATACCTTTTTCCTCGTTCCTTCTTTTATACCTTTCGTTGTTTTCCTTTTTTTCTCGTTTCTATACGACTTCTAGCTCGTGTTCGGATAAACCGCACACCTGAGGGGTATACATCCTTAAATGTACATACTCCACAATACCTGGGGGCTTCTTTTCACAAGAAGCTTATTATTATTTTTCGAGCATCAAGCTCGCTGTATATATGTGTCGTCTACTCATATATATGTCTTTTCTTCGCCATTATATGCACCTTTATGACTTAAGTTTTTGCCAAGCTGGGTTGCCTGGCTCCTGTGCTTATGCCCTATGTTCCCGCTTGTTCGGCTATGGCATAAAGGGAGCACCTCTGCGATTGTTACATCTGGGTTATCCGGACATGTACCTCACACGGGTGAAGCCGAAATATAGCGTTCTTAAGGGAATGATTGGTCGGTAAGCAAAAGACGAACTGCCCTCGTTGCAATAGAAAACCCCAGACTATAACGCATATTGTGATTGTTTAAGCATCACAGCTTCAATACGCACAAAAAACCGCATACTGGCCCAGGGAGAGGAACCCTTAACGGAACTATTCTCTCTGAAGATGTTTCTTACAATCAAATGTAATATAATATAACTCCCCGAATAAAACTTGCCTGTTCAAGCAACTATGACCGGACTACCTTGTTTCCAAACATCTTTGGTGTTTACCTATGATACGTCTCCAACGTATCTATAATTTTTGATTGTTCCATACTATTATATTATATTTTTTGGATGTTTAATGGGCTTTAATATAACTTTTTATATTATTTTTGGGACTAACCTATTAACCGAAGGCCCAGTGCAGATTGCTGTTTTTTTGCCTACTTCAGTGTTTCCAAACGGAATGAAATCTTTGCGAGGATCTTTTTTGGAACAAAGGCAATCCAGGAGACTTGGAGTGGAGGTCAAGGAAGCCACGAGGCGGTGGAATTAGGTTTTTGGCTCCGTATCTGATCGTTTGGGGGTACGTAGGTATATATAGGAGGTAGAAGTACGTCGGTGGAGCAACATGGGGCCCACAAGGGTGGAGGGCGCGCCCCCTACCTCGTGCCCTCCTCGAAGCTTCCTTGACTTAGGGTCCAAGTCTCCTGGATCACGTTTGGTGAGAAAATCACGTTCCCGAAGATTTCATTCCGTTTGGACTCCGTTTGATATTCCGTTTCTGCAAAACTCTGAAATAGGCAAAAAACAGCAATTCTGGGCTGGGCCTCCGGTTAATAGGTTAGTCCCCAAAAAATATAAAAGTGGATAATAAAGCCCAATATTGTCCAAAACAGTAGATAATATAGCATGGAGCAATAAAAAATTATAGATACGTTGGAGATGTATCACCCCTCCCCATGTATATATTGGTGGGAGGGGGAGTGGAGCAGCCTTGGGGCGCCCCAAGTAGGAGGAATCCTACTTGGGGGCCTCCTCCAATTCGGCCTCCCCCTTTTGTTGTGGAGTGGAACTCCGTACGGCCAATCTTTTCACGAAAGGAGCGGATCCCAACTAAGAACACGAAGAACACGAGGGGAAAACGAGGGAAAACACAAGAGGAAACACAAGAGAATCACTCAACCAACAAGAATAGATCACACATGCGCTAGATCAATGAATACAAAGGTGAGATACAAGATCCAAGTCCAACAAAGAACTATACAAAAGGTAACCGGTTCTTCTCTATGAGGAGGTCTTGATGGGGCCACCCAAGAGGGGGTCTTGAATCCGCTTGGAAGGATCTTCTCCAATGGAGGCACGTCTCCGAGGAGAAAGTAACCAAGTGGCTAAGCAAAGCTCTCACACAAACATGAGCTAATCCTTTGCTACCCCTAACTAGGAGGAGGGGGTGTCCTATTTATAGTCATAGTGCAAGTGGGGGCGAAGTGAAGTGGTACATGGGCCTCAGCCCGCAACTGGACACAGCCAGGGACCGGACGTTAGCTGGGCACTGGACGTTTGGTGGTTCCAGGGGGACCGGTCGTCCGCTAGCGCCGGACGTCCGCTGAAAGTGTTCTGTGGTCGGGGTACCGGACGTCCGGAAGTCTCAGACTTCCGTTAATATTGCCGGACGTCCGGTGCGTGGTCGGACGTCCGCTCGCTGGGAGGGCTGTAGCTGGCGTAAGCTGGTCTTCAGGCGCCGGTCGTCCGCCGAGGGTCGGTCGTCCGCTCGCTGTGAGAGGTCGGTCGTCCGGTGTCGTCCGAATGTCCGCTCGCTGGAGCTTCTTCGGTAGTTCCTTGTACTTGGTGCCCTCGCCGTCTTGTCCATGGTCTTCCTCTTTGTTCCTAGTCATGCATAGCACACACGTTGGAGGTAGTAGCCATGTCTCACATGTAGAAAGTGAAGGTTCGTAGAGGAGCGAGTTCACCTCGTGTCCAATGGCGTATGTTCGAGGTCTCGTCATATGTATCCTCGGATCTTGGAGAGTAGTCGGAGTGTACATGGGGATGAACGTGGGATGCTCCGCATCATCTCCTCCCCCTTGGGAAAGATTCGACCTCGGATCGTGATCCTCATCACCATGGAAACTGTTATTGTGGAGGACTTGAAGTTGGACGGAGTGGAAGACGTTGCACAATCCATGTACTCCAAGGTGTCGCCGGAGTGGTATACATGCAAGAAAAGCAAGCAGAAGCAACACTTGGAAATACAATGGTTAGTGCACATAGAGTGTCCATCATGTAAGAACGAGTCCGTGCGGCAAGATTGTTCGTGACAAAGCGCATGAAGCTTATCAAGATGATATAGAATGATATGCAAAGCATTCATGGGAGCAAATGCAATCATTGTGCATACAAATGTGTTGTGAATATTATCAATGCAACCACGGTGCAAAATGATGTCTGATATGTCTCCAACGTATCTATAATTTTTGATTGCTCCATGCTATATTATCTACTGTTTTGTACCATATTGGGCTTTATTTTCCACTTTTATATTACTTTTGGGACTAACCAATTAACCGGAGGCCCAGCCCAGAATTGCTGTTTTTTTGCCTATTTCAGTGTTTCGAAGAAACATAATATCAAACGGAGTCCAAACGGAATGAAACCTTCGGGAATGTGATTTTCTCAACGGGAATGAAACCTCTGGTGCATCCGTTGCATGGAAATCCCTACTCTCTCACATTGATATCTATTGATGGGCATCTCCATAGCCCGTTGAGTTGATGTGAGACTATCTTCCCTCTTTTTGTCTTCTCCACAACCACCATTCTATTCCACATATAGTGTTATATCCATGGCTCACGCTCATGTATTGCATGAAGATCGAAAAAGTTTTGAAAATGTCAAAAGTATGAAACAATTGCTTGGCTTGTCATCAGGGTTGTGCATGATTTAAATACTTTGTGTGGTGAAGATAGAGCATAGCCAGACTATATGATTTTGTAGGGATAACTTTCTTTGGCCATGTTATTTTGAGAAGACATAATTGCTTTGTTAGTATGCCTGAAGTATTATTATTTTTATGTCAACATGAAATTTTGTCTTGAATCTTTCGGATCTGAATATTCATACCACAATTAAGAATAATTACATTGAAATTATGCCAAGTAGCACTCCGCATAAAAAATTCTCTTTTTATCATTTACCTACTCGAGGACGAGCAGGAATTAAACTTGGGGATGCCTGATACGTCTCCAACGTATCTATAATTTTTGATTGCTCCATGCTATATTATCTACTGTTTTGGACCATATTGGGCTTTATTTTCCACTTTTATATTACTTTTGGGGCTAACCTATTAACCGGAGGCCCAGCCCAGAATTGCTGTCTTTTGCCTATTTCAGTGTTTCGAAGAAACGGAATATCAAATGGAGTCCAAACGGAATGAAACCTTCGGGGACGTGATTTTCTCAACAAATAAGATCCATGAGACTTGGACCTTCCGTCAAGAAATCCACGAGGCGGTCACGAGGGTGGAGGGCGCCCCCTAGGGCACACCCCCTGCCTCGTGGGCCCCCCGAAGCTCCACTGACGTACTCCTTCTTCCTATATATACCTACGTACCCCCAAACGACCAGAGACGGAGCCAAAAATGTAATTCCACCGCCGCAACCTTCTGTACCCACGAGATCCCATCTTGGGGCCTGTTCCGGAGCTCCGCCGGAGGGGGCCATCATCACGGAGGGCTTATACATCATCATAGCCTCTCCGATGAAGTGTGAGTAGTTTACCTCAGACCTTCGGGTCCATAGTTAGTAGCTAGATGGCTTCTTCTGTCTTTTTGGATCTCAATACAATGTTCTCCCCCTCTCCCGTGGAGATCTATTCGATGTAATCTTCTTTTTGCGGTGTGTTTGTTGAGACCGATGAATTGTGGGTTTATGATCAAGTCTATCTATGAACAATATTTGAATCTTCTCTGAATTCTTTTATGTATGATTGGTTATCTTTGCAAGTCTCTTCGAATTATCAGTTTGGTTTGGCCTACTAGATTGGTTCTTCTTGCAATGGGAGAAGTGCTTAGCTTTGGGTTCAATCTTGCGGTGTCCTTTCCCAGTGACAGTAGGGGAAGCAAGGCACGTATTGTATTGTTGCCATCGAGGATAACAAGATGGGGTTTTTATCATATTGCATGAAACTATCCCTCTACATCATGTCATCTTGCTTATGGCGTTACTCTATTTTTAACTTAATACTCTAGATGCATGCTGGATAGCGGTCGATGAGTGGAGTAATAGTAGTAGATGCAGGCAGGAGTCGATCTACTTGTCTCAGACGTGATGCCTATATACATGATCATACCTAGATATTCTCATAACTATGCTCAATTCTGTCTATTGCTCATCAGTAATTTGTTCACCCACCATAGAATACTTATGCTCTTGAGAGAAGCCACTAGTGAAATCTATGGCCCCCGGGTCTATTCTCATCATATCAATCTCCAATCACTTTATTAATGCTTTGATTTTTTACTTTGCCTTTTATTTTACTTTGCATCTTTACATCAAAAATACCAAAAATATTATCTATCAGATCTCACTCTCGTAAGTGACCGTGAAGGGATTGACAACCCCTAATCGCGTTGGTTGCGTTGAGCTATTTGTTTTGTGTAGGTACGAGGGACTCGCGCATGGCCTCCTACTGGATTGATACCTTGGTTCTCAAAAACTGAGGGAAATACTTACGCTACTTTGCTGCATCATCCTCTCCTCTTCGGGGAAATCCAACGTAGTGCTCAAGAGGTAGCAAGAAGAATTTCTGGCGCTGTTGCCGGGGAATCTACGCAAAAGTCAACATACCAAGTACCCATCACAATTCCTTATCTCTCGCACTACATTATTTGCCATTTGCCTCTCGTCTTCCTCCCCCCCACTTCACCCTTGCCGTTTTATTCACCCTCTCTTTTCCGTTTGCCTTTTTTCTCGCTTGCCTTTTGTTTTGCTCGTGTGTTGGTTTGCTTGCTTGTCATGATGGCTCAAGATAATACCAAATTGTGTGACTTTACTAATACCAACAATAATGATTTCCTTAGCACTCCGATTGCTCCTCTTACCAATACTGAATCTTGTGAAATCAATACTGCTTTGTTGAATCTTGTTATGAAAGATCAATTCGCCGACCTTCCTAGTGAAGATGCCGATATTCATCTGAATAGCTTGGTTGATTTATGTGATATGAAAAAGAAGAAATACGTCGATAATGATATTGTTAAATTGAAGCTATTCCCTTTTTGCTTAGAGATCATGCTAAAGCTTGGTTTTCGTCTTTGCCTAAAAATAGTATTGATTCTTGGAACAAGTGCAAAGATGCTTTTATCTCTAAGTATTTTCCTCCCGCTAAGATCATCTCTCTTAGATATGACATTATGAATTTTAAGCAACTTGATCATGAACATGTTGCACAAGCTTGGGAGAGACTGAAATTAATGATACGTAATTGCCCTACTCATGGTTTGAACTTGTGGATGATTATACAAAAATTTTATGCCGGATTGAATTTTGCTTCTAGAAATCTTTTAGATTCGGCCGCAGGAGGCACTTTTATGGAAATCACTTTAGGAGATGCTACTAAACTCCTAGATAATATTATGGTTAATTATTCTCAATGGCACACTGAAAGATCTACTAATAAAAAAGTGCATGCAATAGAAGAAATCAATGTTTTGAGTGGAAAGATGGATGAACTTATGAAATTATTTGCTACTAAGAGTGTTTCTTCTGATCCTAATGATATGCCTTTGTCTACTTTGATTGAGAATAATAATGAATCTATGGATGTGAATTTTGTTGGTAGGAATAATTTTGGGAACAACGCGTGTAGAGGGAATTTTAATCCTAGGCCTTATCCTAGTAATCCTTCTAATAATTATGGAAATCCCTACAACAACTCTAAAGGAAATTTTAATAAGATGCCCTCTGAATTTGAGAATAGTGTTAAAGAGTTTATGAATTCACAAAAGAATTTCAATGCTTTGCTTGAAGAGAAATTACTTAAAGTTGATGATTTGGCTAGGAACGTTGATAGAATTTCTCTTGAGGTTGATTCTTTAAAGCTTAGATCTATTCCTCCTAAGCATGATATCAGTGAGTCTCTCAAAGCTATGAGAATTTCCATAGATGAGTGCAACGAAAGAACCGCTAGGATGTGTGCTACGAAAGATGCCTTTATTAAAGCATGTTCTTCCAATTCCTATGAAAATCAAGATGAAGATCTAAAAGTTATTGAAGTATCCCCTATTAAATCTTTGTTTTGCAATATGAATCTTGATGAAACTGAATATGATCTTCCTTTACCTAGAAGGCGTTCCAAAAATTTGGAGTTTTTAGATCTTGATGATGCAATTGATAAAAGTGAGACTATGTAGCGACCCAACCTCAGATGGTCAAGTCTCTGTGCTTCAGTGTCATCCCTGGATCGGTAATGCTGACACACACAATACTCGAAGGATTTATAACATAGTAGCAATCACACACTTATTACATCGAGTGTCTCAAGAGAGAACTTATTACAATAATATGGCTTAAGGCCATCTAATACGATAACAACGGAAGGCTTGGAAGATAAAGTGAGTCCATCAACTCCAACGGCATAGCTGAGCTGCACGGCAACGACCTAACGAACCTTACTCCTTGTCTGAAAAGTCTGCAACATAATACGTTGCAGCCCGAAAACGGGTCAGCACATGGAATATGATGGCAATATAACACAGTAGAGCATAAACAGGATAATGCTATCACTACATGCATATTTGGCTGGTGGAAAGCTCTATGGTTATAGTTTTTTGCGAAAAAGCCAATTTTCCCTACAACAAAGGAATATATTTTAATTTAACTATCATGGTGGTTGAACAACATTGAGAAGGTACCCCCAACTCAATCCCAAATTAAAGTAATTAATAACCCAACAATATTAATTAAGAGTGATGAGATACATGTGATAACTCAAGTACTAGATACTCAATATTGTCCATAACCGGGGACATGGCTAACCATAATTAGATTGTACACTCTGCAGAGGTTTGCGCACTTTTCCCCATAAGACTCGATCGCCTCCGTTGGATTTCTCGCACTACATGGTGTTTGAGAAACGGATGACCGAGACACAGTCTTTCAGAAACATTAACTCTCTACTCCGGGTAGACCATACCAAACCTACCAAACCCACTACCTGCTGATCTACCTCTTCGAGAGCTTCACGTAACTTACTCAACTATGCTAAGGCCCATAATAGCTTGTGGCTGCACACGGAAGTTTCTAGCATGAATCATCTCAGTTCCCATTGAGCCTGGGTGGCGATCCATAGGAAGATCACACGGGTACCCCGGGATTTCCAAAAAAAACAGACAACACTGGGTTCCCCAGGTGCCTCAGTCCACCCAGATGTTAATTTAAGTTGCCACCTTAAGTTGAACCATTAATTAACAATCTCACATCTTTCATGGATATCACTCAAACCCGAACCACGTCTATGAGCATAGCATAACATAGTAATAAGCAAGCGTAGAAGTAACTCCCATGGTTTGATAGTAACAGGGCAATAGGTTCTACCTCAACATCTACTTCCCAACCCACAAGTTAATGACATCCTAATCATGCAATGTTTGAGGATTGAAACTAATGCATAAAAACTGGGTATGGGAAGAGTATGATCAATGTGTTACTTGCCTTGTTGACGATCCGTGAATCCTAGGGACTCGTAGTAACAGCTTCGCACTCCGGGAATTCTATCGCAAACAAACAATAACATACATAAGCAACAAGCAAAGATGCACAAACAAAACTCAAATAAGAGAGGTTGACCAGAAAGTTCAACTTAAGAACTCCGGTTCGCAAAACGAATCAAATCAAACGGAGCAACGAAACTCAAACGGCGAAAGAAACAAGGTCTGTTTACTAATCTGAACTAAGGTCAAATTTTACAGTACCAAAATCTTGTTCAAGTTGATTAAACAGAAAGAGGGTCTCGAGACGAAGATCTAGGCGTTTGAATCGCCTGATTCCGATAAACGAGCGAAAAGAAAATCAGAAACTAAGATCGGATCAGAAATCGCGATCGAGAATAATCGCAGATAAATCCGATAAAAAGAAAACTGACGAACAGACTAACGAACGAGCGTTCGTTAGCTGTAACTAACGGGCGAAAATCGTTCGTTAAAACGAACGTACAGACGAACATCCTCTAATTAGAATAACCGAGAAAACCGGTGAACCAAAAAAAATTGATCTAGGGTTTCTAGAAGAAAAAAACCGAACGGTTTTTTTTTAAAAACGGCGGTCTCGGATCCGGCGGGTACCTCCGGCGAGGGGCTCCGGTGAGGCGGCGGGGCAACGGGGCGGCGGCTCGCGGGCGGCGGCAGGCGGCGGCGGCAAGCGGTGGCGGCAGGCTCGGCTGCGGCGGTGGCGGCGGCTCGAGACGCGGGCGGCGGCTGCGAGGCGGTGGGGCTGCAGTGGTGGTGGTTTGGGGCGGCGGGGAGGCGGCTTATAAAGAGGGGGGCGGCTGCTTGGGGAAGGGGCAAGCGGCGGCGGAGGCGGAGTCCGGCTCGGACTCCGGTCCGAGCGGCGGTACGCGGGGCGCGCGCGAAGGAGGTGGTGGCGGCGGCTGCTGGGCCTGCGGCCTGGCTGGGTTTCGGCCCAGTCGGGCGCGGGAGTTTTTTTTAAATAATTACGCCGACATAAATAAAATCCTAGAAAATAAAATAAAAACCTAAAAATGCCAAAACAATATTTCACCGTCTAAATAAAATATTTAGGACGAGATGAACATTTTCTTGGCCCTAGAGTGCAATTTTGAAAACGTGCAATTTTTCTAATGCAAATAAAATCCGAATAAAATCAAATAAATGATTTTAATATTTTTCCTCCAACATTTCAATTATTTTGGAGAAGTCATATTATCTCCTCTCATATATTTTTAATATGAAATATTTTTCGGAGAGAAAAATAATAAAAATCAAAATCCTTGTTTCGTTATTTGATAAAAATCAAATACGAAAACCGGGAAATCCCCAACTCTCTCCGAGGGTCCTTGAGTTGCTTAGGATTTCGAGGATTGCGGAACGAGAAATGCAATTAAATATGATATGCAAGGATGACCTATGTATAACATTCCAAGTTGAAAATTTGGGATGTTACAGACTAAAAAGAATAAAAACCTAGATGTTGCTAAACCCACTATATTGGATTTCAAGGAATTTAATTATGAAAGTTGTTTTTTAATTGATTGTATTTCCTTGTTGCAATCCGTGCTAAATTCTCCTCATGCTTATAGTCAAAATAAAGCTTTTACCGAACATATCGTTGATGCCTTGATGCAATCTTATGAAGAAAAACTTGAGTTGAAAGTCTCTATCCCTAGAAAACTTTATGATGAGTGGGAACCTACTATTAAAATTAAAATTAAAGATCATGAGTTTTATGCTTTGTGTGATTTGGGTGCTAGTGTCTCCACTATTCCCAAAACTTTGTGTGATTTGCTAGATTTCCGTGATTTTGATGATTGCTCTCTAAACTTGCACCTTGCGGATTCCACTATTAAGAAATCTATGGGAAGAATTAATGATGTTCTTATTGTTGCCAATAGGAATTATGTGCCCGTAGATTTTATCGTTCTTGATATAGATTGCAATCCTTCTTGCCCTATTATTCTTGGTAGACCTTTCCTTAGAATGGTTGGTGCAATTATTGATATGAAGGAAGGGAATATTAGATTTCAATTTCCATTAAAAAGGGCATGGAACACCTTCCTAGGAAGAAAATAAAATTACCATATGAATCTATCATGAGAGCCACTTATGGATTGCCTACCAAAGATGGCAATACCTAGATCTATCCTTGCTTTTATGCCTAGCTAGGGGCGTTAAACGACATCGCTTGTTGGGAGGCAACCCAATCTCTTTTTTAGTTTTTTTAGTTTTTGCTTATGTTTAGGAATAAATAATCCATCTACCTTCTGTTTAGATGTGGTTTTATGTTTTAATTATTTTTTGTGCCAAGTTAAACCTATAGGATCTCCTTGGATGATAGTTATTTGATCTTGCTGTAATTTTCAGAATATTTCTGTTCACGAAAAAATTGTTAAAAATCACCACAACGTGATAAAATACTGACTCCAATTGCTGCTGATCAATAAACAAATTGTCTAGGTCTTACTATTTTTGTAGATTTTTTGGAGTTCCAGAAGTTTGCGTTAGTTACAGATTAATACAGACTGCTCTGTTTTTGACAGATTCTGTTTTTCGTGTCTTGTTTGCTTATTTTGATGAATCTATGGCTAGTAAAATAGTTTATAAACCATAGAGAAGTTGGAATACAGTAGGTTTAACACCAATACAAATAAAGAATGAGTTCAATACAATAACTTGAAATGATCTTTTGTTTTCTTTCGCCAACGAAGCTCACGAGATTTCTGTTGAGTTTTGTGTTGTGAAGTTTTCAAGTTTTGGGTGAAATCTTTTGATGGATTATGGAACAAGGAGTGGCAAGAGTGAGGGAGTCCTGGATTAGGGGGTGCTTGGATAGCCGAACTATATCTTCAGCCGGACTCCAGGACTATGAAGATACAAGATTGAAGACTTCATCCCGTGTCCGGAAGGTTCTTTCCTTGGCGTGGAAGGCAAGCTAGGCGTGCGGATATTCAAGATCTCCTACCAATGTAACCGACTCTGTGTAACCCTAACCCTATCCGGTGCCTATATAAACCGGAGGGTTGTAGTCCGTAGGACAAACACATCATAACCATCATCATACCCATAGGCTAGCTTCTAGGGTTTAGCCTCCTTGATCTCGTGGTAGATCTACTCTTGTACTACCCATATCATCAATATTAACCTAGCAGGAGTAGGGTTTTACCTCCATCGAGAGGGCCCGAACCTGGGTAAAATAAAGTGTCCCTTGTCTCCTGTTATCATCCGACCTTGACGCACAGATCGGGACCCCCTACCCGAGATCCGCCGGTTTTGACACCGACATTGGTTCTTTCATTGAGAGTTCCTCTGTGTCGTCGCCTTTAGGCCCGATGGCTCCTTTGATCATCAACAACGATGAGGTCCAGGGTGAGACTTTTCTCCCCGGACAGATCTTCGTCTTCGGCGGCTTCGCTCTGCGGGCCAACTCGCTTGGTCATCTGGAGCAGATCGAGAGCTACGCCCCTGGCCATCAAGTCAGGTTTGGAAGCCTAAACTACACGGCAGATATCCGCGGAGACTTGATCTTCGACGGATTCGAGCCACAGCCAAGCGCGCCGCACTATCTCGAGGGGCATGATATAGCTCTGCCACCGAACAGTGTCCTGGAGGCCGCATACGCTTCGGCCCCGATCCTCGATCCGGAGCCTGCTGCATTCTTTGAGGATGAACAGTTGGACGTCACCTCGGGGGCTGCGATCTTAAAAGCCATTGAGCCAAACGCAAGCCCCGCACTCCGCATGGCACATGACTCCAAGGAGCCGGACTCTTCTCCGAACTCCGAACCTCCCGCGCCCTTGCCAATCGAATCAGATTGGGCGCCGGTAATGGAGTTCACCGCCGCGGACATCTTTCAGTATTCACCTTTTGGTGATATTCTAAATTCTCTCAAGTCTCTCTCTTTGTCAGGAGAGCCCGGGCCGAACTATGGCCTGCGAGGTTGGGATTCAGATGACGAAGAAATTCAAATCCCACCCACCGCCCACTTAATAGCCACTGTCGACGATATATCCGACATGCTCGACTTCGGCTCCGAAGACTTCGACGGTATGGACGACGAAGGAGGAGACGAGCAAGAACCAGCACCTGTAGGGCGCTGGACCGCCACCTCATCATACGACATATACATGGTGGATGCTCCAAAAGATGGAGATGGCGATGGAACAGCGGAGGATGGCACTTCGAAAAAGCCTCCAAAACACCAACGTCAGCGGCGCCGCTCCAAATCCCGCCACAGCAGAAACGGTGATTTCGGCACGGGAGATAATACTACCCCGGACAGCGCCGAAGAACACCAAAACCAGCAGGATTCGGCACAGGAAGATGGAGAAGACCGCCCTCATGAGAGAGCGGCAGAGCGAGAGGTCGAGGACGATAACTACATGCCTCCCTTCGAAGACGAGGCAAGCCTCGGCGACGATGAATTCATCGTACCATCAGACCCCGCCGAACAAGAGCGCTTTCAACGCAGGCTTTTAGCCACGGCGAACAGCCTAAAGAAAAAGCAGCAACAGCTTAGAGCTGATCAAGATTTGCTAGCTGACAGATGGACTGAAGTCCTTGCGGCCGAAGAGCACGAGCTCGGACGCCCCTCCAAAAACTATCCTAAGCGCAGGCCGCTACCCCAATTAGAGGAGGAAGCCCAAGACATGGCAGATCGGCCACCTCGCGGCCACGACAGAGAAGCCTGTCGAACATCCAAACAAGCCATGCCCCGCAGCCACTTTACCAAGGCACGGGAACACGAACCAGACCTGCGAGACGTCCTGGAGGACAAAGCAAGGCAAACAAGATCGATCTATGGATCGCGCGGACGCCCGACGGCACGTGATAGTTTTCACTCCGGACACAATAAATCCGGTCGGGCCGAACACAACAGGCACAACACCTCCGAACTGCGTCGAGACATAGCCTAGTACAGGGGCGCCGCACACCCACTATGCTTCACAGACGAAGTAATGGATCATAGAATCCCAGAGGGTTTTAAACCCGTCAACATCGAGTCGTACGATGGTACGACAGATCCGGCAGTATGGATTGAGGACTATCTCCTCCACATCCACATGGCATGTGGCGATGATTTGCACGCCATCAAATATTTACCCCTTAAGCTTAAGGCACCAGCCCAGCACTGGCTTAACAGCCTCCCCACAGATTCGATCGGCTCTTGGGAGGACCTGGAGGCTGCATTCCTCGACAACTTCCAGGGGACCTACGTACGGCCACCGGACGCCGACGACCTAAGCCACATAATCCAGCAGCCAGAAGAATCGGCCAGGCAATTCTGGACACGGTTCCTAACAAACAAAAATCAGATAGTCGATTGTCCGGATGCAGAGGCCTTAGCAGCCTTCAAGCATAACATCCGTGACGAGTGGCTTGCCCGGCACCTGGGATAGGAAAAGCCGAAATCCATGGCAGCCCTCACGACACTCATGACCGCTTTTGCGCGGGCGAAGATAGCTGGCTAGCTCGCAGCAACAACTTATCGAAAGTGGCAGGTCGCGACGGAATAAACAGAAACGCCACGTCAGCAGCGACAGCAATGAAGATACGGCAGTAAATGCCGGATTCAGAGGCCATAAATCCGGTCAGCGGAAAAAGCCATTCAAAAAGAATACCCAGGGCTCGTCCAGTTTGGACCGAATACTCGATCGCTCGTGCCAGATTCACGGCACCCCCGAAAGGCCAGCCAATCACACCAACAGGGATTGTTGGGTGTTCAAGCAGGCAGGCAAGTTAAGAGCCGAACACAAAAACAAGGGGCTAGACAGCGATGACGAAGAGGAGCCCAGGCCGCCGAACAACAACGGACAGAAGGGGTTTCCCCCACAAGCGCGGATGGTGAACATGATATACGCGACTCATATTCCCAAGCGGGAGAGGAAGCGTGCGCTACGGGACGTATACGCGATGGAGCCAGTCGCCCCAAAGTTCAACCCATGGTCCTCTTGCCCGATCACCTTCGATCGAAGGGACCACCCCACTAGCATCCGTCACGGCGGTTTGGCCGCATTGGTTCTTGACCCAGTCATTGACGGATTTCACCTTACAAGAGTCCTCATGGACGGCGGCAGTAGCCTGAACCTGCTCTACCTGGATATAGTGCGGAAAATGGGCATAGATCAGCCCACAAGGACGACCTTTAAAGGCGTCATCCCAAGTGTAGAGGCCAATTGCATAGGCTCCATAACACTTGATGTGGTCTTCGGATCTCCGGACAACTTCCGAAGCGAAGAGTTAATCTTCGACATAGTTCCGTTCCGCAGTGGCTATCATGCTCTGCTTGGACGAACCGCATTCGCTAAATTCAATGCGGTGCCGCACTACACATATCTCAAGCTCAAGATGCCAGGCCCTCAAGGTGTAATCACGGTCAGCGGAAACACCGAACGCTCCACCCGTACGGAGGAACACACGGCGGCCCTCGCAGCAGAGGTACAAAGCAGCCTGTTAATGCAGCTCTCGAGTCCGGCCGCTACAAAGCAGGACAAAGCAAAACGCGCCCGGAGTAACCCGCAGCAAGACCGACTGGCGCGTTCAGAGCACGCGTAGCAATACGGCCCCAACCCCAGCCATCGCTACATAGCGGAGCTAGTACCTCGAGTACACAATTACGCCCTTACAATTCCATGGGCATAGGGGAAGGGGCAGATAAAATGACATGCCAACAATACGGCGTCAAATGTACTAGGGGCTGCCGGGTTTTTCTTTTCTTTCAGGACTCCATACTCTGGATACAGTGTTCGTCCTCGCTGCCGCACAGACGATACAGGACCCAGGAAAGCAGACAAAACAACGCCGCATCATGGAACTCTCGGGTGGTCTCTATTTCGAGCGATATATCTGTTTCTAAATTCCGCGGCCTGCGCCTGGTCAGGACATGTTAAATAGTCTAATTTTTTTTCACACTACTTGTATCGTTCGGCTTGAATAAACAGCCTCCTCATAAATAATGCATAGCTTTTCGTCTATTTTTTGCATTATCTTCTTTTAATATACATATGTTTACTCAAATAACATGATCGCACCCGTACACCATGGTACGGCAAACCACGCTAGGGGCTTTATTACCCTTCTATCTTGTGTGAGAAGTCCGTCCACTTTCACAAGTGCGGCACCCCGAACTTATAGCATTATATGCATCGGCTCCGAGTCATGATTTTGGTCATATGTTGGGTTTGCCCGGCTCCTATGTTTTGGTGCCTTACGTTCCGCTTTATCGGCTAAGGTAGCACTAGGAGAACCACTGCGATTGTGCCCCAGATCAGGTGGGTGAGCACCTTAGTGGAGAAAGCTAAAACAGACTGTCATGATAAGGCGCGAGACCGGTCGCTGTTCGAGAGGTTTTTCGAGTCCCTAAAGGCTTATGCCGCTTTGAGCGGAGAGCCGGTTAAGTCCGGCTAAAGGCGTGGATAGTGCCCCGAATTCGGCCTTCCGAACTAGGGGCTTCGCCGAAATTTAAAATTATAACGTTCTATGGCTAAGTGAGAGTGTTCAAGCATTATAGTCCGATTGCCTGGTTCGCTGTGCTGAGCGCCTCCCTCGAAGGACCCAACTATGGGAACAAGAGCCCTCAGGTTTATCCCGAACACCCCAGCACTAGTTGCATGGGGGCAGAAGCTGACGACTCGCCATCTCTCAGTTATTGATAAACAGCCGCACAGAAAATAATATTTTAAATTCAGAAAGCATTGCTTAAGCGCATATGAACAAGTTTTCAGTGCACAGGATACAAACGAGCGAGTTCACTGAAATATTACATCTTTGGCACACTCATCCGCGACAAGGCGAGCTCCAACGAGAACTTCCTTGTAATAGTTCTCGGGCTTGCGATGCTCCTTCCCCTGCGGCAGCTCGTCCTTCATCAGCTTCTCTCCGTCCAGCTTGCCCCAGTGTACCCTTACACGGGCAAGGGCCCTCCGGGCACCTTCTATGCAGACGGAGCGCTTGATGACCTCAAGCCGTGGATAGGCCTCCACCAGCCGCTGCACCAGCCCGAAGTAGCTCCCAGGCAGGGCCTCTCCAGGCCACAGCCGAACTAGTAAGCCCTTCATGGCCTGTTCGGCCGCCTTGTGGATCTCGGCCAGCTGCTTCAGCTGATCGCTTAAGGGCAAAGGGTGTCCGGCCTCAGAATATTGAGACCAGAACACACTCTCCGTCGAGCTGTCCTCTTCAGCTCGGTAGAATGCGGTGGCGTCGGATGCACTGCGGGAAAGATCGAAGAACGCCCCTGGAGAACTCCGGATTCGGGTAAGTAATAGGTATTTCACCTTTATATTCCTACTTTGCATTAAGAATGCCTTACCCGCTGCTATCTTTTTCACATCCTCCAACTCTTGGAGGGCCTTTTGGGCTTCGGCCTTGGCACTCTTAGTGGCCTCAACAGCCGACGCGAGCTCGGATGCTTGCGTTTTTGCCTCAAGCTCCAAACCCTCATGTTTCTTCATGAGAGCTTGCAGCTCTTGCTGCACCTCGCCGACTTGGACCCCAAGCTTTTCTCGCTCGGCGCGCTCCTCGGCCGCTTTATTCTCAGCCTCAGCCAGCGCCTGCTTCAGGGTTGCCACCTCGGTTGTGGCCCCTACAATAAGCAGTACAATCCTGTTATTTCTTTTTGCAATAAAGCCTCTCTACAGGCACCTTTTTTTTCTCTTTCTTTTTTTCTAAGGGGTATTTCTTACCTTCCTTTTCCACGAGCTGCCTTTTGGCATGGCCGAGCTCTTGCTCGGACCGCTCGAGGTCCTTTTTCAGGACTTCCACCTGCGCAGTCAGTGCGGCGGTGGACAGCAGGGAAGCCTGCATACCCATATTAGACTTTTTATTAGACTCCTGCGAAAATTGTTGGATCCTCTATTCGGCTTTTCTTTCCGAACACCGAACAGAGCATCAGGGGCTACTGTCTATGCGGTAATGAATTTAGCATATTTTTTGCTTACCTGGAAGCCTGTTAGAAGGCTAGCGCAAGCTTCATTCAGTCCGCTCTTGGCGGACTGAACCCTTTGGACCACCGCACTCATAACAGTACGGTGCTCCTCGTCGATGGTGGCGCCTTCAAGCGCCTCCAGCAGACTATCCGGTGCCTCTGGTTGGACAGAGGTCGCCGGCTCAGACGGCTTACTCCTCTTGGAAGGAGTTCGCCCACCGCGAGCCAGGACGTTTGAGTCCGGCGCGGTGTCCGGCACAAAGCCGGACTGGGAGCCCTGGGGGGTTCATCCCCTTTACTCCTGGGGTCCTGAGGATTGCCTTGCGGCTCTTCCAGGACCACCTCCTCCTGCCCTGTTCGGCGGGACGCCGCTCCGGCGTCGTCCGCCCCGCGGGGGGAGACTGCGGACGGGACAGAATTCATGTCCGACGAATCCAGGGAGCCGCTCGATGAATCATCGAGTGCGGCTCGGGGCGGGCTGCGCAAATAGCATTCGACGTTAGGGTAAGCTGCGCACTTGAAGATACTATGAGTCATTCTGGTATGTGAATACTTACGATGTCACCGGACGCTTGGTTCTGTCCGGCCACTCCTTTCCGCCCTCTTCGGCGTTGGGGGAGTAGTCCGGCGGAGGGGTCTTCCTTTTCCTCGACCCCTCGGCCTCCCCTGTTGGGGCGGCCTTCTTCTTTTTCGCTCCCCTTGCTGGAGGGGGAGAGCTTCCTTGTTCCTCCTCCTCGTTTTCACGAGAGGAGGGCGTCGTAGACTCGCCAGATGACGAGCTCGACACCACCACATTGCGGGCACTCTTTCGAGTCCCGGTGGTCTTCTTCTTCTTGACCTTCTTCTCCGGCACCACATAGGGCGCCGGAGCCAGCAGCTTCTCTAAGAGAGCTGGGGCTGGGTCTTCGGGCAGAGGAGCCGGACAGTTGATTGGTCCGGCTATCTTCAGCCACGCCTGTCAAAGGCAAAGGGAGTTTTTAGATCCCACATAGAGTTAATCTATGTAGAAAAGTTTAACGAACCTGTGAAAGGTATAAATAGCCTACCTCGCCAGCGTTGCGCTGCGAGCTGTATCCGCGGTCCTCGGAAGCAGATGTGGGGCACTCGACGCCTTTGGTTAGCAGCTTCCAGACATCTTCATACATCGTGTCGAAGAGCCTATTGAGGGTTTGGTGCTGCGCCGGGTCGAATTCCCACAAAGTGAACTCCCGTTCTTGGCACGGGAGGATCCGGCGAACGAACATGATCTGGATGATGTTGACATGCCGGATGGGCTTATTCATCAGGGACCGGATGCAAGTTTGCAGTCCGGTCACTTCTTCTTCGTTGCCCCACGATAGGCCCGTCTCTTTCCAGGACATGAGCCGCGTGGGGGGTCCGGATCGGAACTCAGGGGCCGCGACCCATTTCGAGTCGCGTGGCTCGGTGATGTAAAACCACCCTGCCTGCCACCCCTTTAAGGACTCCACAAAGGAGCCATCGAACCAGAGTGCGTTGGCCATTTTGCCGGCCATAGTACCTCCGCACTCCGCCTGGGTGCCGGACACCACCTTGGGCTTGACGTTGAAGGTCTGGAGCCAGAGGCCAAAGTGGGGGCGGATGCGGAGAAAGGCCTCACACACGATGATAAACGCCGAGATATTGAGGATAAAGTTCGGGGCCAGATCGTGGAAGTCCAAGCCGTAGTAGAACATGAGCCCTCGGACAAAAGGGTGAAGTGGAAAACCCAGTCCGCGGAGGAAATGGGGGAGAAAAACTACCCTCTCATGGGGCCTTGGGGTGGGAAGAAGCTGCCCCGCCGCCGGAAGCCGGTGCGGGATGTCCTTGGACAGATATCCGGCCTTCCTAAGCTTTTTGATTTGACCCTCCGTAACGGAGGAAGCCATCCACTTGCCACCCGCTCCGGACATCGCTGGAGCAGGTTGGGGAAAAAAGAGCGAACTTGGGCGTTGGAGCTTGAGTGCGCAGGAGATGGATGGGCAAGGGAGGAAGAAGGCGTAGGTGAAAGAGGTGGATCTTTATCCCCTTATATAGGATGATGCCGTTATGCGTCCCCACCTACCTAATAAAACTCGCTTGCCGCTCACACGCCGTGGTAAATGGCGCGGTTGGGTTACCCACGTCCGCATTAATGAGAATCCCGTTAAAAGGGGCACACGATCTCTGCTTCGACAAGACGTGCCAAGGAAACCGCCTCATTGAACATGCTGCGGTGGAACAACAAAAAATAATCCATACAGAAGGCTTGGTCGCAGTGTTATGACGCACTGCGGAATACGTCAGCAGATTTGATTTGTGTTTGTATTATTCTCTATATGGCAATACGTGGAAACTTGTTTTGCAGAGCCGAACACTGTTTTTTGGTGTATTATCTTCTTGAAGAATTTGGAGGAGGAACCCGCCTTGCAATGCCGAAGACAATTTGCACGCCGGACTCGTCGTCATTGAAGCCTGGTTCAGGGGCTACTGAGGGAGTCCTGGATTAGGGGGTGTTCGGATAGCCGAACTATATCTTCAGCCGGACTCCAGGACTATGAAGATACAAGATTGAAGACTTCGTCCCGTGTCCGGAAGGTTCTTTCCTTGGGGTGGAAGGCAAGCTAGGCGTGCGGATATTCAAGATCTCCTACCAATGTAACCGACTCTGTGTAACCCTAACCCTATCCGGTGCCTATATAAACCGGAGGGTTGTAGTCCGTAGGACGAACACATCATAACCATCATCATACCCATAGGCTAGCTTCTAGGGTTTAGCCTCCTTGATCTCGTGGTAGATCTACTCTTGTACTACCCATATCATCAATATTAACCTAGCAGGAGTAGGGTTTTACCTCCATCGAGAGGGCCCGAACCTGGGTAAAATAAAGTGTCCCTTGTCTCCTGTTACCATCCGACCTTGACGCACAGATCGGGACCCCCTACCCGAGATCCACCGGTTTTGACACCGACAAAGAGCCTAAGCTTGGGGATGCCCATGGCACCCCCAAGATAATCCAAGGACACCAAAAAGTCAAAGCTTGGGGATGCCCCGGAAGGCATCCCCTCTTTCGTCTACTTCCATCGGTAATTTTACTTGGAGCTATATTTTTATTCACTACATGATATGTGTTTTGCTTGGAGTGTCTTGTATTATTTATGTCTTTGTTTGTTAGTGTGACACAATCATCCTTGCTATACACACCTTTCGAGAGAGCCATACATGAATTGGAATTTGATAGAATACTCTATGTGCTTCACTTATATCTTTTGAGCTACATAGTTTTGCTCTAGTGCTTCACTTATATCTTTTAGAGCACGGTGGTGGATTTGTTTTATAGAAACTATTAATCTGTCATGCTTCACTTAGATTATTTTCAGAGTCTCAAATAGCATGGTAATTGCTTAATAATAATATGCTTGGTTTTCAAGATTTGTAAAACTTTCTTTTGAGTGCGTTGAATACTAAGAAAAGATTGATGCTTGATAATTGTTTTGAGATATGAAGATGGTGATATTAGAGTCATGCTAGTTGAGTAGTTGTGAATTTGAGAAATACTTGCGTTAAAGTTTGTGATTCCCGTAGCATGCACGTATGGTGAACCGTTATGTGATGAAGTCGGAGCATGATTTATTTATTGATTGTCTTCCTTATGAGTGGCGGTCGGGGACGAGCGATGGTCTTTTCCTACCAATCTATCCCCCTAGGAGCATGCGCGTAATACTTTGCTTTGATAACTTCTAGATTTTTGCAATAAGTATATGAGTTCTTTATGACTAATGTTGAGTCCATGGATTATACGCACTTTCCTTCCTTCCACCATTGCTAGCCTCTCTAATACCGCGTACCTTTCACCGGTATCATACACCCACCATATACCTTCCTCAAAACAGCCACCATACCTACCTATTATGGCATTTCCATAGCCATTCCGAGATATATTGCCATGCAACTTTCCACCGTTCCGTTTATTATGACATGCTCCATCTTTGTCATATTGCTAGCATGATCATGTAGTTGACATCGTATTCGTGGCAAAGCCACCATTCATAATTATTTCATGCATGTCACTCTTGAATCATTGCATATCCCGGTACACCGCCGGAAGCATTCACATAGAGTCATATTTTGTTCTAAGTATTGAGTTGCAATTGTTGAGTTGTAAGAAAAATAAAAGTGTGATGATCATCATTTTTAGAGCATTGTCCCAAGTGAGGGAAGGATGATGGAGACTATGATTCCCCCACAAGTCGGGATGAGACTCCGGACGAAAAAAAGAAAAAGAAAAAAAAGAGGCCATAAAAAAAGAGAAAAGGCCCAAATAAAAAAAAGAGAAAAATTGAGAGAAAAAGAGAGAAGGGACAATGTTACTATCCTTTTACCACACTTGTGCTTCAAAGTAGCACCATGATCTTCATGATAGAGAGTCTCTCATTTTGTCACTTTCATATACTAGTGGGAATTTTTCATTATAGAACTTGGCTTGTATATTCCAATGATGGGCTTCCTCAAAATGCCCTAGGTCTTCGTGAGCAAGCGAGTTGGATGCACGCCCACTTAGTTTCTTTTGTTGAGCTTTCATATACTTATAGCTCTGGTGCATCCGTTGCATGGCAATCCCTACTCACTCACATTGATATCTATTGATGGGCATCTCCATAGCCCGTTGAGTTGATGTGAGACTATCTTCCCTCTTTTTGTCTTCTCCACAACCACCATTCTATTCCACATATAGTGATATATCCATGTCTCACGCTCATGTATTGCGTGAAGATCGAAAAAGTTTTGAAAATGTCAAAAGTATGAAACAATTGCTTGGCTTGTCATCGGGGTTGTGCATGATTTAAATACTTTGTGTGGTGAAGATAGATCATAGCCAGACTATATGATTTTGTAGGGATAACTTTCGTTGGCCATGTTATTTTGAGAAGACATAATTGCTTTGTTAGTATGCTTGAACTATTATTATTTTTATGTCAGCATGAACTTTTGTCTTGAATCTTTCGGATCTGAATATTCATACCACAATTAAGAAGAATTACATTGAAATTATGCCAAGTAGCACTCCGCATCAAAAATTCTCTTTTTATCATTTACCTACTCGAGGACGAGTAGGAATTAAGCTTGGGGATGCCTGATACGTCTCCAACGTATCTATAATTTTTGATTGCTCCATGCTATATTATCTACTGTTTTGGACCATATTGGGCTTTATTTTCCACTTTTATATTACTTTTGGGGCTAACCTATTAACCGGAGGCCCAGCTTAGAATTGCTGTTTTGTTGGTTATTTCAGTGTTTCGAAGAAACGGAATATCAAACGGAGTCCAAACGGAATGAAACCTTCGGGAATGTGATTTTCTCAACAAATAAGATCCATGAGACTTGGACCTTCCGTCAAGAAATCCACGAGGCGGTCACAAGGGTGGAGGGCGCCCCCCTAGGGCGCCCCCCCTGCCTCGTGGGCCCCCCGAAGCTCCACCGACATACTCCTTCCTCCTATATATACCTACGTACCCCCAAACGATCAGAGACGGAGCCAAAAACCTAATTCCACCACCGCAACCTTCTGTACCCACGAGATCCCATCTTGGGGCCTGTTCCGGAGCTCCGCCGGAGGGGGCCATCATCACGAAGGGCTTCTACATCATCATAGCCTCTCCGATGAAGTGTGAGTAGTTTACCTCAGACCTTCGGGTCCATAGTTAGTAGCTAGATGGCTTCTTCTCTCTTTTTGGATCTCAATACAATGTTCTCCCCCTCTCTTTTTGCGGTGTGTTTGTTGAGACCGATGAATTGTGGGTTTATGATCAAGTCTATCTATGAACAATATTTGAATCTTCTCTGGATTCTTTTATGTATGATTGGTTATCTTTGCAAGTCTCTTCGAATTATCAGTTTGGTTTGGCCTACTAGATTGGTTCTTATTGCAATGGGAGAAGTGCTTAGCTTTGGGTTCAATCTTGCGGTGTACTTTCCTAGTGACAGTAGGGGCAGCAAGGCACATATTGTATTGTTGCCATCGAGGATAACAAGATGGGGGTTTTATCATATTGCATGAAACTATCCCTCTACATCATGTCATCTTGCTTAAGGCGTTACTCCGTTTTTAACTTAATACTCTAGATGCATGCTGGATAGCGGTCGATGAGTGGAGTAATAGTAGTAGATGCAGGCAGGAGTCGGTCTACTTGTCTCGGACGTGATGCCTATATACATGATCATACCTAGATATTCTCATAACTATGCTCAATTCTGTCAATTGCTCAACAGTAATTTGTTCACCCACCCTAGAATACTTATGCTCTTGAGAGAAGCCACTAGTGAAATATATGGCCCCCGGGTCTATTCTCATCATATCAATCTCCAATCACTTTATTATTGCTTTGCTTTTTTACTTTGCCTTTTATTTTACTTTGCATCTTTATATCAAAAATACCAAAAATATTATCTATCAGATCTCACTCTCGTAAGTGACCGTGAAGGGATTGACAACCCCTAATCTCGTTGGTTGCATTGAGCTATTTGTTTTGTGTATGTACGAGGGACTCGCGTGTGGCCTCCTACTGGATTGATACCTTGGTTCTCAAAAACTGAGGGAAATACTTACGCTACTTTGCTCATCATCCTCTCCTCTTCGGGGAAATCCAACGCAGTGCTCAAGAGGTAGCAATGTCATAGTGAGACGGTTTATCAAAAACATGAATATGGCAATGGATGCTCAATATGATTATTTTATCATGTAATTGATGGTTGGCAATATGATCATGATGTAAGAATATGCCATCAAGAAATATCACAACAAATTTGCTAAGGAAATGCACAAGCTCAAATATCATGGATGACATGGGAATACAAGATGCAACAAGGCAATCATATTGTGAGTCAATCCATTCATAAGATGCAAATTTGTGGTGACTATGATATGTCCATCGAGCATGACATGTGTGAGCACAATAAACAAATATGTAGGTGTGGGTGCAATGTGTCAAAGGAGTGTAGATGTACCAATGCTCGATGTCGTGGCATGAGTGTAGGTTCGAAGGTGCATCCAATAAGTGCGAGCGCTCCTCAATGGGAAGGTCCATAGAGCCAATCTCCAATGTCGCTCCTCCGTTCTCGAGATGTATCATGTATGCAACAAGAAGGAAACAACAATGAAAGAATGACCCATCCAAGATGCATATGTGAGGATGGCTCAAAGGGAAGGAGGTCACCTTTAGGAGTTTCTCAAGGATGATGGAGTTGCGCATCTTGTATGCCTTCACATAACCAATATGTCTTGTGAAGGTACCGCCTTGTGAATCCTTCAAAATGAAAGAACATGACAAACACTCAGAAAAACAAATGAGGTTAGCAGAAGTGCAAAACCTATCATTCGTGTGGTAGGATACCCAACAAGTGTATGCATCATGCTCATCATAAGAAAGGACAAGGGAGCATTTCATAGTATGGAGGCATATGATGCAATAACAACCAAATACAATAGGCTCAATGAAACAAGCATGCTTCACAAGTAATATGTCCAAGTCTCCATGATCAATAAGCATAGATGCAACTAATAGAGACAAACGACAAATATCAAGATATATCACGTGAGAGGCATGAATATATATGTCATCGACCCAAGAAAGCAAGTAAGAATGGAACATGGGTGATGCAACAAAGCAAACAATCATATTGATAAAGTCAAACAAGCTAGTAGTGTGAAGATGCAACATACTAGAAGGAATCATGGCAAGCATGGCATGTGTGCAAATAGTGGGCATGAATAATTCACATGGCATAGCACAAGCATGAAAGCAAGATATGAGGAAAGTAGCATCAATGTATTGGCGATAGGTCATATGCAAATAGCAATGGAACATCATGGCTCTCCCAACACAAAAGTCAACAATAGCATGAGGCACAAGTAAAGCATGGCAATAGCAACAAGGATCTCCACCAAGCATGCAAATACACATAGGGGTAGCATAATGGTGAATCATGGGTAGATGCAAGCAACGGTCACAATTTCATGGCAAAGGCATAGAAGCAAGCATAACATGCAAAGTGAACACAGAAAAATGAGCATGAGGCAACAAGTGATATATAGCCCATAGCCGTGTGAGAGCCAAGTAAAAGAGATGCGCGTAGTCCTTGCGCGAAGGGAAAGGTGGTAAGGATAGTCCACGGGATCCCAAATCATCGTTGCTCTCAAGAGCTCGTTTCGTCAACTCTTGGGATTGAGATGTTGACGAGTATACGTGAGTACCTACACAAAACAAAGGCAAAGGAAAATTTGTGTGTGCGTGGTAGATGTACACATCATCCATCATGATGCACACGTGCTTGTGTCGGTTAGCACAAAATAGCCAATGCTCAAATAAATGAGATGCGTGATATAGAAACATGTCATCCATCATGATAGGTTTGTTATTATGTATAGCATAATGGAGACTCAAATTGTGTAATGCATCATGGGAAATATGTAGAGCATTGTTATTCATGGAATGCATATGGTGCAAGCAATTATGGGAATCATGCAAAGTATGGAATGCATCAAAATCTCCTAATATGTATGAGGAAACTATGGGGGGTCTCCTCATGAGCATTAGTGTAAACATCACATGGAGAATATTGACAACATCCAAAACAAAGCATATTAGGTTCTATGTGATCATGGCATGACATAGTAGATGAATTGCGCAAATCATGTAAAGGAAGCATGGCAATATCATTACATGAAAAACAAAAGCCAATGACCATCATCTCGTCATCTATGCCATAAGTGCAAATGGGATTTATTTTAATGGGGCATGCATGGTTACTATGTTGAGATTGAAATGATGCAATATGAGAGATCTCACTCATAGCATATGACAAGTTCAATGGATTGTCAAACATTACATGACCAATAGAATTTTCACATGATATCCTATGGAGTATAGCATTACAACTAGGCAATTCAACATGCTCATCATCATATTCATCATAAATTGGTAAGTCATGACATGAGGAAGTCGCACTAGCATGAAGCATGGGAATAGGTGGATCAACATCATGCAAGCAATCATTGGTAAGATAGTCCACTAGTGGGACAAGAGAAACATCGTCACCTATGTTACCTTTAGAACATCGCTCATGTGTTGTAGGTGAGGTTGCAACTTGATGGTACCATGTGGGGGGTGCATCCTCTTCCACCATGGCCATCGTCGTCTCCATTGGAGGTATGGACTCTCGAGGATAGGCATGTCGTCATGTAGGAGACCTAGCACGAAAGAAAACACACTCGGAGTAGAGGTTAAGTTGTTCAAAATCATAGTGGCCTCACATGCCGTGTCAACTACCTCACTCACTAAGTGTTGTCGCTCACTCACTTCCTCAAGGATGCGCTCACTCGTATGGTTGGTGGAGTCACTCAAATGGATCTCAACCTCACATAGGATGTGTGGCATGCTCTCGTGTGCGGGTCTAGTGGTGGTCACACTCATCCTCTCATAGGAAATGCACGCAATGTCACATATGGTGGAGTCACTCATATCACTCATGGTGGGGTGGATCTCCTCACATGGGAATTGGGACATCTCGTCATATATGGGTGTCAGAGAGGTGTAGGTGCAAACGTCTGCATGCTCAACTCCTATCGCCGCCTTGGTTGAAGGAATAGTCCCATGCTCAACCTTCTTGTCACCGTATTGTTGTTGGAGGTCCGTATGATGTGGCACCTCGTAGCTCGTCTCCATGACCGAAAGGAATTTCCCATGCTCGGCCATCTTCCTTGAGTGGCTTCCGAAGATGGAAGTGTCGCCCTCGCTCGTAGGTGGTCGCCTTGTTGTTGAAGATGTCGATGTAGGCGAACTCACGGGAAGTAGGCGAAGTTGCCGTAAGTCCAGAGGCGAAGATGCCTTGATAGCACTTGGTGAAGATGTCGAAGTGGTGGTGGTAGCCGTAGCTCCGTCTTGGTGGTGCTTGTCTCGCGGCCTTCTCTTTTGCTCTTGAAGCTTGGCCTTGGCGTGAAGTAGGGCTTGTTGGGACTTGTGCATTTGCGCTTGTGGAGCATCTTCATGATGATGATGTCGTTGTCTCACTTGAGCTCATAGTAGATGTCGTTCGTCGTCGTCGTGCACATGATGCTTGGAGGTGACTTGCCCTTCATGACGATGTGGATGACGAATGTGATGGTGGTCGCCATGGAGATGTGGACGTGGATGACTTGCGCTTGCATCGCTTGGGAGCTCCGAAGATGATCGACTTGCTCGCCGTCGCCTTGAGGATGATGAAGGGGAAGAAGACTTGTAGTCGGCCACCATGTCTCGCAGTTGATCCTTTAGCTCGCCCAACTTGGTGTCGATGTAGTCCCTTTTCCTTGCTTCGGAGTGTCGTATGTCGATGGCGAGGTTGTCGAGGTGCTCTCGCAAGGTAGATTATGTGCCTTGCATTTATCCTTGTAGATCGAAGATGGACGCTTTGGTGATGTAGTTGTTCACGCCGTCGTTGTTGTCAAAGACCAGAGATGAAATGCCTTGCCTATCCATCACAGGACTCGAGCAAATATGAGTGGGAGAAAGAGAAGAACTTATACCAAATGTACCTTGACCGATGTTGAAAATGGATCAATGATCACTCAATGTGTAACAAGGAAATAGCACAATTGGTACCAATTCTTGTCGGTTTCTCACACCTACACAAGTAAGGCTTATGGTGGAGCTCGGTGAGGATAGTGGCACAAAATTTTGATGCAAATTGTTAGCAAGAGTCAATAATGTTGAAAGAGATTCACAAATTCGCAAGTGTAACAAGTAGATCAATAGCAATGAATGTCACACGGAAACACACACACGGATAGATAAATGGGGTCGTGCAACCAAGAAATGAGCACAAAATGTGGAATCCACAGAAAATGCTCGTGTTGCACAACTCAAGAGAGATGCTAGCACGGTTGCTCTATAGGCGGATACGACACTTGTGCACAACCTATAAGATGCAAAATGTATGAGCTTTCTATCCCAAGTATGCTATATATGTATGGTTCCCGGTGTTTCTCTCAAGATGATCCAAGATGATCCGATATGACAATATTATGCAATGTGGTAAGATGCTATGGCTATTGCTTACAAGCTTCTTTGATATTTCTCTTTTGCTTAAAAGATTATTCTTTTTTTTCTTTTTTTGTATGGCCACAATGCGAAATGTACAAACCAAGATAGCAATTGTGTATATGCGGGAACAATCTTTGTGACATAAGAGATGATATGATGATACCAATATGATATGGTATATATATATATGTAATGGAAGGTGTAGACTAATGATCTCTAATGTGCACAAGTAACGTGGTCCGGCAATACTCAAATGGCTAGTCTCGATAGGCAAGTGACGCAAAATGGGCTAGGGGTTATCAATGCAATAGCAAGGGGAATGTACAATGGTGTCGTCGAGGTTACCGTCCTTTGTGATGATGAGTGGTGGTGTTCTTGATGTAGATACCAAGATGATGTAGACTCGCCCCTAAGTAGCCGAAACACCTTAGGAAACGGAAAAAGCGCGAACTCAAAATCTCAAGGACAAAAGTTAAATGGTGGTAGCGGAAAGGGGTGGTAGTTTTGCACTTGGCAATGCGGAAGTGGAGCGATGGGTTATGTGAGTTGAAGTTGAAGTTGCCGTCCCTAAGTAGCTAAAACACCTTAGGAGACACAAGCCACAACGCAAACAAGGTCAAACAAAATTGGGTTATGTTGGGGTGGTGGAAGTGTATGGTGGGTAAGCCTATGCGGAAGTGGTGGTGCTGGTTGTTGAAGAAGCAACTGTCCCTAAGTAGCTGAAACACCTTAGGAGACTCAAATCACAACTCAAACAACCACTAATGCGATGTGGAACAAAATGGGTTAGGTTGCGGAAGTCGGTGGTGGTGTAGCGGATGATGTGGTGGAAGCCCTAGGCAAAGATGCCAGAATTCACACAAATTGATGGAGTCAAATGATATTGGTGGTATTTTTGTGCGAAGGGGGATGTCAAGAGCTTCAAAACGAGCTAAAGAACGTCCAAATCGGAGTTCGGATGAATTAGTTATGGACAAAACAAAAATCAGCCGAAGTTGATATGTACAGGTAGCGGACGTCCGGAAATGGACGGATGTCCGGTGGCCGGGCGTCTGGTGAACTCGGAAATCCGCTAATTTCATTCTGGAATGGGATGCCGGACGTCCGGTAAGTAGTGGATGTCCAGTGGTTCCTGGGGCTCCGGACGTCCGGTAAAGTGGCGGTCGTCTGGTGGGTCGGGGTCAAAACGGGATTTGAGCTCCGGGATGCGATTTTGGGCGGAAAATGGAGATTTTGGGGGCAAAATTGAGGAGATTTCGTGGATGGAAAGTGGGGAAACTTGGGGAAATGCTAGGTCCACTCGAAACCAAGCAAATCCATGGATCAAAATCATCAAAACTTCTTCATACCAACAAATCACAAAAAAAAATTGGGCTATTTTTGTGGGGAATTTTCTAATTAGGACGAAAACAACAAAATCAAGCTAGAAAACACAACGGGGAGGCTCCGAAATCGTGATTAACGTGGCTCATGATACCAACATGATGTGGAGTGGAACTCTGTACGGCCGATCTTTCACGGAAGCAGTTGATCCCAACTAAGAACACGAAGAACACGAGGGGAAAACGAGGGAAAACACAAGAGGAAACACAATAGAATCACTCAACCAACAAGAATAGATCACACATGCGCTAGATCAATGAACACAAAGGTGAGATACAAGATCCAAGTCCAACAAAGGACGATACAAAAGGTAACCGGTTCTTCTCCGTGAGGAGGTCTTGATGGGGCCACCCAAGAGGGGGTCTTGAATCCGCTTGGAAGGATCTTCTCCGATGGAGGCATGTCTCCGAAGAGAAAGTAACTAAGTGGATGAGCAAAGCTCTCACACAAACATGAGCTAATCCTTTGCTAACCCTAACTAGGAGGAGGGGGTGTCCTATTTATAGTCATACTGCAAATGGGGCCGAAGTGAAGGGGTACATGGGCCTCAGCCCGCAACTGGACACAGCCAGGGACCGGACGTCCGCTGGGCACCGGACGTCCGGTGGTTCCAGGGGGACCGGTCGTCCGCTAACACCGGACGTCCGCTGGAAGTGTTCTGTGGTCCGGATACCGGACGTCCAGAAGTCTCGGACTTTCGTTAATATTGCCAGATGTCCGGTGCGTGGTCGGACGTCCGCTCGCTGGGAGGGCTGTAGCTGGCGTATGATGGTCTTCAGGCGCCGGTCGTCCGCCGAGGGTCGGACGTCCGCTCGCTGTGAGAGGCCAGTCGTCCAGTGTCGTCCGGACGTCCGCTTGCTGGAGCTTCTTCGGTAGTTCCTTGTACTTGGTGCCCTCACCGTCTTGTCCATGGTCTTCCTCTTTGTTCCTAGTCATGCATAGCACACACGTTGGAGGTAGTAGCCATGTCTCACATGTAGAAAGTGAAGGTTCGGAGAGGAGCGAGTTCACCTTGTGTCCAATGGCGTATGTTCGAGGTCTCGTCATATGTATCCTTGGGGCTTGGAGAGTAGTCGGAGTGTACATGGGGATGAATGTGGGATGCTCCGCATAACTGAAAGCACAAGTGCTCTCCAGGTGGTTTTGGTAATTAATGTCAATATATCTCTTGTTGGACTAATACTTTTATCTAGTATATTTCAGATAAGTTCAACAATGGAGTGGCATGGACTAAAGGTTGTGGGAACTCCTTCAAGATGCTAAGGACAAAGGATTGGCTAAAGCTTCAAGCTCAGGACTCTTCATTTTACACTTTTAGTGATCCAAGATCACATTGAGTCCATAGGAAAAGCCAATACTATTAAGAAGGGATGAGGTGTTGCTTAATGAGCCTTTTGCTCCATGTGCTTGATGATATGCTCCAAAACCCTCAGCTACTTTCCCACTTCCACATATGACCCAAACCTAAAGTCAAACTCGGCCCCACCGATTTTTTCCATCCGGCGCCACCGAGTTTCACATGTCATAAGCCACTGCCAAACCCTAGCAAATCGGTTCTACCGATAGGGATCTCGGTCTCACCGAGATGGGATTGCAATCTCACTGTGTATGTCCATTGTCAAAATCGGTCTCACCGAGTTTAGGCAATCGGTACTACCGAGATTACAATGCAAACTCTCTGGTTAACTCATTACCAAAATCGGTCTCACCGAGTTTAGTAATCGGTCCCACCGAGTTTGCCTGACCAACTCTCTGGTTAGCTTATTACCAAAATCGGTCTCACCGAGTTTGTGTAATCGGTCTCACCGAGATTACGTTATGCCCTAACCCTGACCATATCGGTCCTACCGAGTTGCTTGTCAGTCCCACCGAAAATCTCTAACGGTCACTAGGTTTACCTTTTCGGTCCGACCGAGTTTGTTGATTCGGTCCCACCGAGATTGGTAAATTGTGTGTAACGGTTGGATTTTGTGTGGAGGCTATATATACCCCTCCACCTCCTCTTCATTCGTGGAGAGAGCCATCATAACAGATCTACACTTCCAACTCATATGTTCTGAGAGAGAACCACCTACTCATGTGTTGAGACCAAGATATTCCATTCCTACCATATGAATCTTGATCTCTATCCTTTCCCAAGTTGCTTTCCACTCAAATCTTCTTTCTACCAAATCCAAATCCTATGAGAGAGAGTTGAGTGTTGGGGAGACTATCATTTGAAGCACAAGAGCAAGGAGTTCATCATCAACACACCATTTGTTACTTCTTGGAGAGTGGTGTCTCCTAGATTGGCTAGGTGTCACTTGGGAGCCTCCGACAAGATTGTGGAGTTGAACCAAGGAGTTTGTAAGGGCAAGGAGATCGCCTACTTCGTGAAGATCTACCGCTAGTGAGGCAAGTCCTTCGTGGGCGATGGCCATGGTGGGATAGACAAGGTTGCTTCTTCGTGGACCCTTCGTGGGTGGAGCCCTCCGTGGACTCGCGCGACCGTTACCCTTCGTGGGTTGAAGTCTCCATCAACGTGGATGTAGGATAGCACCACCTATCCGAACCACGGGAAAAACATCCGTGTCTCCAATTGCGTTTGAATTCTCCAAACCCTTCCCTTTACATTCTTGCAAGTTGCATGCTTTACATTCCGCTGCTCATATACTCTTTGCATGCTTGCTTGATATGTATTGTGTATGTTGAAACTGTGCCTAAAACTCCACTCAAACCGAAAAAGTTTAAAAACTGCAACTTTAGCACTAAGTGTCTAATCACCCCCCTCTAGACACACCTACTTCTATATCCTACAAGTGGTATCAGAGCTTTGGTCTCCATTGCCTTGGTTTAATCACCATTGGAGGAAGATGGATGTGTCTACTTTAGGGAGTCTTAGACATAGAGTGCCTATTCTTGATGGAGAGTATTTTCATGAGTGGAAAAATGAGATGCTTGTGATTTTCAATCAATATCATTTGAACAAGTATATTGCTAGTCCTTGTGCACCTCATGTTGATCCTATGCACCCCACCCTAGATGAAGATATTGACATGATTCGCAATCTTAGAACCATTGAGCTCATCATTAGAGGATTGCCCAAAAACTTGATTGCTAGTTTACCTACTCTCAAGTGTGCCTATACTATATGGAAATTTCTTGAGGAACGATTCTCCAATTATTCCTTGAAAAATTTGGATGAAATTCTCCATAAATCTATTGCCTTGAGTAAAATGAACTCTAGTGATCCTAGTTTTGGTAATTGTCCATTTGAGCTTACCAATCTCATGCGTGCTAAAGGAAATGTTGGAATCATTGGTGATATCATAACCGAATCTATAAGAATTCATAAAAGTGACGACTTTGATGATCATTTATCTAATGAATTACCCTCTCTAGGATATGATCAATCACAAGATGATGTTGAACATGGATACTATGATGAAGATGATGATAGTGACTTCGATCTTGATGATGCAATGAGACACTTTGGTCTTATGGCTAATCTTCGAGGATATGTGTCAGGAGGAAAGGAATGGGTTCTCGACAGTGGATGTACTGATCACATGACCGGAGATGAAGAGATGTTCCGTGAGCTTGCTGAAAATGACGGCCCTCGAAAATATGTCACCTTTGGTGATAATTCAAAGGGTAAGGTGGTTGGCCTTGGTAAGGTGGCCATCTCACACGATAGCTCCATTCAAAATGTCATGCTCGCTGAATCTCTTGGGTACAACTTACTTTCAGTATCTAGACTTGCTGATTTTAGTTTGAATGTCCTATTTACTGAGGTAGATTGCCAAGTGTTTCGTCGAGACAATCATAAAATGGTCTTTACCGGTATACGTAGAGGTGACCTTTACATTGTCGATTTCTCTAAAAAGGCACAACCTAAAACTTGCTTTATTGTTAAATCCTCAAAAGGTTGGTTGTGGCATAGACGACTAGGTCACGTTGGCATGAGAAACCTTGACAAGCTTATTAAAGGAAATCATATCCTTGGAGTTAACGATGTCATATTTGATAAGGATAGACTTTGTAGTGCTTGTCAAGCAGGTAAACAGGTTGGAGGAACGCATCCCGTGAAGAACATCATGACCACAAGGAGGCCACTCGAGCTACTTCATATGGATCTTTTTGGTCCCAATGCCTATAAGAGTCTCGGTGGAAATTCTTTTGGTCTAGTTATAGTTGATGATTTTTCAAGATTTACGTGGGTGTTCTTTCTTGATGACAAGTCGCAGGTCCAAAAGATCTTCAAAAACTTCGCTAGGAAGGCCCAAAATCAATTTGACGTGAAGATCAAGAAGGTTCGAAGTGACAACGGAACGGAGTTCAAGAACGCAAATGTGGACACCTTTCTTGACGAAGAAGGGATTTCACACGAGTTCTCGGCTACGTACACACCTCAACAAAATGGAGTTGTTGAGAGGAAGAACCGGACGCTCATCAAAATGGCGAGAACGATGCTTGATGAGTACAAGACGCCAAAGCACTTTTGGGCAGAAGCGGTTGAGACGGCTTGTCATGCAACAAATCGCTTGTGTCTTCACAAGCTACTCGGCAAGACGGCATACGAGCTCCTCACCGGTAACAAACCCCAAGTTGGTACTTTCGAGTATTCGGCTCAAAGTGCTACATTCTTGATAAGCATCGTCGTTCAAAGTTTGCTCCTAAATCTCATGAAGGTTTCCTACTTGGTTATGGTTCAAACTCTCACACTTACCGTGTCTACAACTCTTTCACCCGAAAGGTTGAAGAAACGGTAGATGTGAAGTTTGATGAATCTAATGGCTCGCAAGTAGAGCAATTGCCAATTGATGTAGGAGACAAAGACCCTTCAGAAGCAATCCAAGACTTGTCTATTGGCAAAATTCGTCCAATGGAGGTGAAGGAGAATACCTCGTCCGTCCAAGTGGAAGCTTCTACTTCACGACAAGGTGAACCAAGAGTTGACACGAAAGCATCCACAAGTGGGACACACCAAGATGAAGAAAACAAGGAAACACATCAAGACGAACATCAACAACCTCCTTCTCCACCACGACAAGAGAACAACAACGTCAACAATGAAGAAGACCAAGAAGATGAACAAGATGAAGAAGATGTTCAACGAAGACCCAAGCAAAAGCTTTTACGAGTTCGAGCAAGAATTGCCAAAGATCATCCCGTAGAGAAAATCTACAATGATATGCAAACCGGGAGAATTACTCGCTCAAAAACTCGTTTAGCTAACTTTTGTGAAAACTATTCTTTCATCTCTAGCATTGAACCTATGAAGGTTGAAGAAGCATTGGAAGATCCGGATTGGATAAACGCTATGCATGAAGAGCTACACAACTTTGAGAGAAACCAAGTTTGGACATTGGTTGAGAAGCCCGACAACAACCATAACATCATTGGTACCAAATGGGTGTTTCGCAACAAGCAAGATGAAGATGGACAAGTGGTTCGCAACAAAGCACGTCTCGTCGCCCAAGGGTACACACAAGTCGAAGGTATGGACTATGGTGAGACATATGCTCCCGTTGCTAGACTCGAGTCCATTCGCATCTTACTTGCCTTTGCTAATCACCATAATATCACCTTGTACCAAACGTACATTAAATGTGCTGTTCTAAATGGTGAAATAGAGGAGGAAGTTTATGTCAAACAACCTCTCGGCTTTGTCAATCCTAAGAAACCTAATCATGTTTACAAACTTCACAAAGCTCTTTATGGTCTTAAACAAGCTCCTAGAGCATGGTATAAATGCTTGACCAAGTTCCTTATTGCAAGTGGTTTTGAAATTGGAAAAATTGATTCTACACTATTTACTAAAAGGGTGAATGGAGAACTATTTGTATGCCAAATTTATGTTGATGATATCATATTTGGTTCAACTAACCCTCTTTTTAGTGAAAAGTTTGGAAAGCTAATGTCGGAGAAGTTTGAGATGTCTATGATGAGTGAACTCAAATTCTTTCTCGGTTTGCAAATCAAGCAAACTAAGTAAGGTACATTTGTATCTCAAACGAAGTACACCAAAGACTTATTCAAGAAGTTCAATATGCAAGAATGCAAAGGTATGTCTACACCCATGCCTACTAGTGGACATAATGACTTGACCAAAGATGGTGAACCAGTTGATCAAAAGGTTTATCACTCTATGATTGGTTCATTGTTATACCTATGTGCCTCACGTCCTGATATTATGCTAAGTGTGTGCATGTGTGCACGATATCAAGCTGCTCCGAAAGAATGTCATCTTAAGGCCGTGAAAAGGATAGTGAGATACTTAATCCATACACCAAATTTTGGCATTTGGTATCCTAGGAGGTCCTCTTTTGATCTTGTTGGATATTCCGACTCGGATTATGCCGGAGACAAGGTTGATAGAAAGTCCACTTCGGGTACTTGTCAATTTCTTGGTAGATCTCTTGTGTCTTGGTCCTCCAAGAAACAATCGGTATCCTTATCTACCGCCGAAGCGGAATACATTGCTGCTGGTTCATGTTGTGCTCAATTACTTTGGATGACCCAAACTCTTAAAGATTATGGGGTCTATGTGAAACATGTTCCATTGCTTTGTGACAATGAAAGTGCTATCAAAATTGGTCATAATCCTATGCAACATTCTCGAACTAAGCACATTGAAGTTCGTCATCATTTCATTCGAGATCATGTTGCTAAGGGTGACATTGATCTTAAGCATGTTCGCACCGATAAGCAATTAGTGGATATATTCACTAAACCACTTGATGAGAAAGTGTTTTGCAGGTTGAGAGGAGAATTGAACATGATTGATGCTTCGAACTTGGAGTAGAAACTCCATTGGATACATGCAAGACATGAGCTTATGACAAAATCCATGATATATCTCTTATGATGACTATCTTATGTCTTGGATATATTTGTATCTTCCATGTTATCTAACCCATGTAGGTACTTGGTTGAATCTAATTCTATGAGAGTGCAACTCACTCACATCTTGAGCAATCTCTACATCACCAAGTCTCTACACAACGGTGGTTGACGACAAGGAAGCACGAAACCATTTGAACATATCCTTTGACAAATTCTATGTTGAGCTTCATGATTGTCATTTTTGGATATACAAGTGCTTTTCCTTGCAAGAACTAATCCATGTAGGTAGATGAACTCAAACTCCGAGTGGTGCTCCCAACTCATGATGATCTACATCACCCTTGAGCACCCACACAAGTTCAACTACATGAGCAAGATCCACACCACCACCCAAGGTATGTTGTTCCATCTTAGAGAAGCTTTACTCCAAGCCATGAGATAAAGCAACTCCACAAGGTGAGAATACATCAAAATGCTTAAACGAAAAATGGTAACCCCATTTTGAGCTTAAACGATGAGTATGACGTATGATCGAGTGTCCTCACTTGACTCCTAAGTCAATATACTCTAACATAGGTGACTATGTCACCGCCCAATTCTAGATGAAGTTATCTTGTGTTCTTTTCTTTTGTTATTGCATTTGTCCCTTTCATATTTGTTTCCCTCTTTTTCAAACAAAAAAAACTTCATCTAGAACTTTCATTCTTTTCTTTTTGATTCTTGTTTTGCATATTTCTGCATCAAATTCCTTGCAAATCTTTCAGCCAATTCATTGCAAATCTTCGTGAGATCTTATTTGACTAGTGAGCTGAGGTGACAAGTGTTTTCTCTGTAATGACCTCGGTTTCACCGAATTGTAATTTTCGGTCCAACCGAATCCCTTCGGTACCACCGAAACATACCACTCGGTGCCACCGATTTCGTAACAGGAAAAACAATTTGCCACATATTCTATATTTCTTCTGATCCAGCTTCACTCAATGAATCTTGTCCTCTACAAGCATCACAGTTTTATCCACTGCTTTGTGCTGCATCTCAAGGACCGAACCTATTCGACGAATTCCAGGAAAAACCTTCTTGGAAATTGATGTCAAAGGGGGAGAGAGATATCACATCAAAGCTTATCATCGGAGAGAGAGAGAGATCACATCAAAAGCTTATCACCTACAAAGGAGAAAGTACTAAGGGGAGAGAATACTCAAGGATCCCAAATATTAAGGGGGAGAAAGACATCTCCAGGAGGAGAGAATACTCAAGGATCCCAGATGCTTGATGTTCAAGAGGAGAGATGCCACATGTCTTTTTGGGGGAAAGACATGTTCATATGTACTCATTTGAATTAAGTTCTATTCATATCTTTCAGCTCTGATTTTCTGTTTCCTATCTTCTCCCAATATCCCATGTCAGATTCAGGGGGAGCAAGACATCAAAGGGAAAGAAATCATTCAAATTCATTGCATATCTTTACTCTTGGGGACATGTCTAATCCAATGTGGTACCTTGTACTCACTCTTTACATGTCATCCCAGTCTTGGTATTCTTGTGGTTTCTTTTGGTTTGCTCTGGCTGTTGGATGTACCTGTGTTATCTAACCTTGTTTGTGCAGGTTCATTCCATCCTAAGTCAACTCAAGACTACAAGGTAAGTATATGCATCAAAATCATGAGTATGAGGAATTCTTGCTTTTTGTACATACTGTTTGCAAGAAGGACTCGTAAGCATGAAGGTATTTCTCTTAATAATCTTTTGCTCTGATGCATATGGCCAAGATACATGTAACACATTGCCTACTCTGTCATGATTATGCTCTCACATGCTTCTATATTCTGTATTCACATGATTGCATACATGTAGGGGGAGCCTATGTTTGTCACATGTTCTTTCAAAGCTTTACTTGCTATTATTTGTATCTTTATCTAAAGCTTTGATGTATGTTGCCATCAATTACCAAAAAGGGGGAGATTGAAAGCACAAGTGCTCTCCAGGTGGTTTTGGTAATTAATGTCAACATATCTCTTATTGGACTAATACTTTTATCTAGTATATTTCAGATAAGTTCAACAATGGAGTGGCATGGACTAAAGGTTGTGGGAACTCCTTCAAGATGCTAAGGACAAAGGATTGGCTAAAGCTTCAAGCTCAGGACTCTTCATTTTACACTTTTAGTGATCCAAGATCACATTGAGTCCATAGGAAAAGCCAATACTATTAAGAAGGGATGAGGTGTTGCTTAATGAGCCTTTTGCTCCATGTGCTTGATGATATGCTCCAAAACCCTCAGCTACTTTCCCACTACCACATATGACCCAAACCTAAAGTCAAACTCGGCCCCACCAATTTTTTCCATCCGGCGCCACCGAGTTTCACATGTCATAAGCCACTGCCAAACCCTAGCAAATCGGTTCTACCGATAGGGATCTCGGTCTCACCGAGATGGGATTGCAATCTCATTGTGTATGTCCATTGTCAAAATCGGTCTCACCGAGTTTAGGCAATCGGTACTACCGAGATTACAATGCAAACTCTCTGGTTAACTCATTACCAAAATCGGTCTCACCACCGAGTTTAGTAATCGGTCCCACCGAGTTTGCCTGGCCAACTCTCTGGTTAGCTTATTACCAAAATCGGTCTCACCGAGTTTGTGTAATCGGTCTCACCGAGATTAGGTTATGCCCTAACCCTAACCATATCGGTCCTACCGAGTTGCTTGTCAGTCCCACCGAAAATCTCTAACGGTCACTAGGTTTACCTTTTCGGTCCGACCGAGTTTGTTGATTCGGTCCCATCGAGATTGGTAAATTGTGTGTAACGGTTGGATTTTGTGTGGAGGCTATATATACCCCTCCACCTCCTCTTCATTCGTGGAGAGAGCCATCAGAACACATCTACACTTCCAACTCATATGTTCTGAGAGAGAACCACCTACTCATGTGTTGAGACCAAGATATTCCATTCCTACCATATGAATCTTGATCTCTAGCCTTTCCCAAGTTGCTTTCCACTCAAATCTTCTTTCTACCAAATCCAAATCCTATGAGAGAGAGAGTTGAGTGTTGGGGAGACTATCATTTGAAGCACAAGAGCAAGGAGTTCATCATCAACACACCATTTGTTACTTCTTGGAGAGTGGTGTCTCCTAGATTGGCTAGGTGTTACTTGGGAGCCTCCGACAAGATTGTGGAGTTGAACCAAGGAGTTTGTAAGGGCAAGGAGATCGCCTACTTCGTGAAGATCTACCGCTAGTGAGGCAAGTCCTTCATGGGCGATGGCCATGGTGGGATAGACAAGGTTGCTTCTTCGTGGACCCTTCGTGGGTGGAGCCCTCCGTGGACTCGCGCGACCGTTACCCTTCGTGGGTTGAAGTCTCCATCAACGTGGATGTAGGATAGCACCACCTATCCGAACCACGGGAAAAACATCCGTGTCTCCAATTGCGTTTGAATTCTCCAAACCCTTCCCTTTACATTCTTGCAAGTTGCATGCTTTACATTCCGCTGCTCATATACTCTTTGCATGCTTGCTTGGTATGTATTGTGTATGTTGAAATTGTGCCTAAAACTCCACTCAAACCGAAAAAGTTTAAAAACTGCAACTTTAGCACTAAGTGTCTAATCACCCCCCTCTAGACACACCTACTTCTAGATTCTACAATCACCTTTCCTTATCCCCGGAGGGGGGAAGGAAAGAGGGGAGAGGGGAAAGGAAGGGGGGATCCTATTCCCTATATTTCCTTTCCTCCTCCCCTTTTCCTTTCTCCACTTAGATCAGACCATATGGGGGTGCACCAGCCCACAAGGGGCTGGTCTGTCCCGTCCTAGGCCCAATAAGGCCCATATCTTTGCCGGGGGGTGCCCGGAACCCCTTTCGGTGACCCGATATGTACCCGGTACCCCCGAAACACTTCCGGTGTCCGAATACTATCATCCTATATATGAATCTTTACCTCTCGACCATTTCGAGACTCCTTGTCATGTCCGTGATCTCATCCGGGACTCCGAACATCATTTGGTCACCAAATCACATAACTCATATAATACAAAATCGTCATTGAACGTTAAGCGTGCGGACCCTACGGGTTCGAGAACTATGTAGACATGACCGAGACACCTCTCCAGTCAATAACCAACAGTGGAACCCTGATGCTCATATTGGTTCCCACATATTCTTCGAAGATCTTTATCGATCACACCATAATGACAACATACGTTATTCCCTTTGTCATCGGTGTGTTACTTGCCCGAGTTTCGATCGTCGGTATCTTCATACCTAGTTCAATCTCGTTACCGGCAAGTCTCTTTACTCATTCCGTAATACATCATCCCGCAACTAACTCATTAGTCACATTCCTTGCAAGGCTTATTATGATATGCATTACCGAGAGGGCCCAGAGATAGCTCTCCGATATTTGGAGTGACAAATCCTAATCTCGATCTATGCCAACCCAACAAACACCTTCAGAAATACCTGTAGAGCATGTTTATAATCACCCAGTTACAATGTGATGTTTGATAGCACACAAGGTATTCCTCCGGTATCCGGGAGTTGCATAATCTCATAGTCAAAGGAATATGTATATGCCATGAAGAAAGCAATAGCAATAAAACTTAACGATCATTATGCTAAGCTAACGGATGGGTCTTGTCCATCACATCATTCTCCTAATGATGTGGTCACGTTCATCAAATGACAACACATGTCTATGGTTAGGAAACTTAACTATATTTGATTAACAAGCTAGTCTTGTAGATGCTTACTAGGGACACCGTGTTTTGTCTATGTATCCACACATGTATCAAGTTTCCGGTTAATACAATTCTAGCATTAAACATTTATCATGATATAAGAAAATATAAATAACAACTTTATTATCGCCTCTAGGGCATATTTCTTTCAGGATGCACATCGAGATGCCTATTTTCCCTGATGCCGGATGCCACCTCCTTGATGGCCTTCGTCATGATGGTCAAGGCGCTCAGCTCCTCCTTCACGAAGGTGGGCCTCTTCCTCTTCCCTCAGGGACCAAGAACATGATCACCAACCTTGTTAGGGCCATCAAGAATGATGGTATTTGGCTCCTAGATATCGGGATAGTAAGAGGAAGGTGCACCAAGAGGCTCACTGGAGACCATGGCATCCTTGCTAATAGCCAGAGCCCAGGGGAAGATGGTCTGCATCTGATAGTAGTTTTGGATGGGCTTGTTGTTTTACTCACCGTCCTTGGGGTGATCCTAAGAATGAAATACAACATTGTAAGTTGTGATTGCCATGTTAGATCAAGTGAAACAAGTGTTATGTTAGCTAAATGTGATGTGGTCTTCTAGTGCTCAGCCTTTATATGTCTCCAATGTATCTATACTTTTTTATCGTTTCATGCTATTATATTATCACTTTTGTATGCTATTATATTATATTATCACTCTTGTCCTATAAATTCACATATATATTGAAACCCTCAGAGCGAGATCTGAAACAATTCTTCCGCTGCCGCAAGCCTTTGTTCTTCCACGATCCCTTCTGGAGCCCTTTTCTGGTACTCCGCGGGAGGGGGAATCATTGGGGAGGCTATCTTCGACAACCTTGTTGGCTCCATGATGATTTGTGAGTAGTTCCTTCAGGACCTACGAGTCCATAGTAGTAGCTAGATGGTTCTCTCTCTCTTTTGATCTTCAATACAACGATCTTCTCTAAGATCAATCCGATGTAATCTTTTCTGGTGTGTTTGTTGGGACCCGATGAATTTTTGGTTTATGATCAGATTATTCATTGAACTATTTTGTATTTCTTGAATCCTTTCTTATGCGAAATTTTATAGCTATGTATGCTTTCCGATCTATAAGTCTTCTTTGGCAAAATGGATGAGTAGATCTTCAGAGGAAGTGGTGCATAGTAGTGGGTTCAACATTGTCGTGATCTTGCCAGTGACAGAAGAGGCAAAGGCATGCATTGTGTTATTGCCATTGAGGATTAAACGGCGGGGTTCCGTAATATTAATTGATCCTATTCTTTCTACAGTACAAAAAAATACACTTCCGTGATGATACATGTTTGTCACAGTAGGTCGCGTTTTTTGTCATGCATGTACATCCATGACAAATTTATGACAGAATCAAGATAGTCATACATGTGCTATCGTAGAAGTGTTCCATGACATTACCAAAATTATCATCACGGAAGTGTCCACTTCGATGACGATAAATCGCGCGTCACAGAAGTGCTTTCGTCAAGGGTGACCGACACGTGGCATCCACCGTAAGGAACGCCGTTAAGCTATCGGATCCGGTTTTGGATCTGATAACCCGTTAACAGCCCCGACCAATGGGGATTTTCCACATGTAAAATCATCATTGGCTGGAGGAAACACGTGTCGGCTCACCGTTGAGACAGATGTCATCCACTCATTGGACCCAAAGCGCCTATGGTACGTCGACACGTGGCACGGCCCAATAGAGGCCCATTCCTGTGAAAAGGCCGGCTCGTTTGACTTGGTCAAAAGGTGGCGGGCCGGCCCACGACAAGCCTGTTAACGGCCTGTTCGCATATAGCCCATTTACAGTCCGCTAACCCAGGGCCTGTTTACGGCCTATCCGAATTAGGCCGAGTAGCGTCATCTGGGTCATCCAATATAATTCCAGCCCATTTTAACTTCCGGCCCATGTATGGCCCATGACGTCTTTTGGCCCATCTGAGGTCCTTAGTAACCCTTGGCCCGTTAACGGCCCGTGGTAAAACTGTCCCGTAATGAACAATGTATCACTTTATACCCATTAACGGCCCATTATTCCGTTGGGCCATTTCCAGCCCATGTTATCTTTCGGCCTTCTCAGGGCCCATTTATTCTTGGGCTCATTTCCAGCATTCGGTTACTTACGGCCCGTTACTGTCATTTTCTGCTTGTGGGCCAAATTCAGCTCGTGCATACAGTCGGACCGTTTGTGGCCCGTTAGTACGTTGGGCCGTTTTCATAGCGTCATCAAATACGGTCGATTAACGATGGCTCATTATGGTCGGCCCATTAATGGACGATTCCAACTCTAGCTCGTTTACGGCCATAAAGCGGTATGTTATTGGCCCATGTTTGGGCAATCGATCATACGGCCCGTAGAAGGCCCATTGATAATACGACCCGTAGAAGGCCCATTGATGATATAGCCCATAGAAGGCCCATTGTTTCTACGCCCCGTAGAAGGCACATTGTTTCTATCGCCCGTAGAAGGCCCAGTGTCACTATTCTAAATATGTAGCCCATGGTTATTGTGGCCTAGTTTAAAAAAGGTTAAAGCGGCCACTAGCAAACCACGGAAAAAGAACAGCACTGACTACAAGCAAACAAATAAACAAGACAACAAGGAAATAAATAAGCAAGCAACTTACGCTAGGCTATCACGGCTATTACACATATTACATCCACTGGGCATCAAAGTTCGCCACCAATGCAAATATAGGGAACAAAGCAACATATCATATACACTAGTTGTCAAAGTTGGTGACCAGTGCAAATAAACGCCGCAGTGAAACATGTCCAGAACTGAAACCACTTCAGAAGATCTCAAGAAACAATATCCTGGGTACCCATAATGCTGGCAAGATGCTTAGCAAGCTTATTAACTTTCTCTTGTTTGGCACTTAAATCCTCCAGCGCTTGCTGTTGCACCAGAAAGTATGCATCTCAATTCTGCAGGGACTTCCTCAGTCCTTCAGCTTCCTGTCGCAACACATCTTATCGATGTCTTTCAACTTGAAGCTGAGACACAAGAAGACGAACTGATTCAGGCAGCGAGTTCGAAGAGCTTGTGCCAGCGGTAGTGGCCAGTAACTCGAACACTACATCAAGACAGGACTTCTGGGTTCTCTCACTATCGTCAAGGTAGTTTTTATCATCTTTCTTGGAGACCAACAAGGATGTCTCACTATCTTGAACCTTATCTGCATTACTTCCTTCACCATTGCATAATGGGGTACTGTTCTCCAATATTTTGTCCGCATTCTAAAAGAGAAACAAGCAGACACATCACAGGTTTACCATGTTGTATATGAAACTCATTTTGGTAAATCAGCTCAGTAGTAAAGTGCATAGGATAACAGCATGAAACAAACATATATCTATGTACCATGGTCACTTTATGGTCTATATCATTCTTGTTTTTGTTGCCAAATCAAGATAGCGACACAGTTCAAATAATATTTGTTCAAGACAAAGCAGAATAGATAGAATATAAGTGTGGGAAACTATAGAGACACTTGTAATGTGCATGACATGAGAACATAACTGTTTATTCAATTGAAACTGAAATCAATATAGAGCAAGTTACAACAGCAAACCAATTAAAGAAACAAGTTTAAAATATATCTGTTGCGCCATTGGAGTTTCAATTCCATCCTTCAAATTTGAAAATAGTTGGTCTGAGTAAATACAGTGATGCAAGAGCAAAGGAGTATGAACCATAGCTACAGAACCTGGCCTGAGAACAATTCTTCTTCTCCTTTAAGCGTTGAGTTGGGATTCGGAGTGGTGGTCCTCGTGCTTTGGGCACTGCAGTTCCCTTACTAACTGCTCGTGTTTGGGTGCTCTGTGGTGGAGACGGTGTTGTGTCAACTGGAACTGGGGTACTATCTGCTAGGGTTGGGGTTAGAAGGGGTGTAGCTGGTTCTCTGTCCAACTGGGTAGGGGTACAATCTGCGAGAGTCTGGGTTATGTGTGGTGGGGATGGTTCTTGGGCAAGTACAACCGTGGTTCTTTCTGCATCAACTGGTAGCACTATCTTTCCTGAAGACCGTGTTGTTACTCCCTTAGATACTGCCATCACCCTCTCCAATTCAAATGGCTGATAAACAAGAAAAGTAATTGAATGTACAGACATTGTATGATAGAAAGGTGCAATGGATAGTGGGGAATAAAAGAGGGCATGAAATAATTCACATTTATGTTGTCTAACCAAACAGGATAACATGACACAATTTCACATATATGATGGCTAACTAAACAGGATAGCATGATACAATTTCACATTATGATGGCTAACTAAAAAAGATGGAAAGACATAGTTCAAAATATGATGACTATGTAAACATGATGACATGATATAACTACATAATGTGTTTATTAAATAGGTTGGCATGCCATAATTCACATACATGCCGCCTATGGAAACATGATAGCATGATATAATTCCCGGATAGAATGACATAATTCAAAATATGATGACTATAAACACTAAACAGGATGAGATGATATAACTATATGATGTCTTTATTAAATGGGTTGCCATGCCATAATTCAGATAGATGTTGTGTATGTAAACATGATGGCATGATATAATTCAAATATATGATTTATATAGTAAGCAAGTAAGCAGATGGCAATCCATATATGATGCAAAAACTAAGCAGTGCAAGATAACATGCATGACATGGGTAATATAACCCTGCCAAGTTTGAGCATAGACCTCAGGGGGGAAATATGACTAGTCATCAGTCTCTGAATCCTCCTCTGAGGAGCTCTCTGTATCCAGCAAGATGTCTGCTTTAGCAGGTAGCATAGTCTGCTCTGAATACCTTGTTTTCACTCCAGATACTTCCATCACCGCTTCAAATGGCTGATGCACAGGAAGAGTAGTTGAATATACAAACGTTGTCGACAAATGGAACATGTAATACAAAAAAAATGATAGCATGATATAATTCACATACATGATGATTGGCTCAACAACATGGCATTGCATAATTCACATATATAATGCCTTTGCAACAAGATAGCATTGCATAATTCACATATATAATGTCTTGCAACAAGATGGCAATGCATAATTCACATATATGGTAATTAGACACTAAACAGGTGGCATTCACACAAAGCATGTCTAAACTAATCAAATGACATCGCAATGCAAGACACCATACGCACGATATGAGCAACATAACCCTGCCAAGTTAATTAGAGCATACACCTTGGGGGGAAATAGGACTGGTCATCTGTCTCTAAATCCTCCTCCGAGGAGCTATCCGTAACCAGCGAGATATGTGCTTCGTCAGATAGAATAGTCTGCTCTGAAGACCTTGTTTTCACTCCAGAATTTTCCATCACCAAGTCAAATGGCTCATGCACACGAAGAGTAGTTGAATGTACTAACATTGTTGACAAATGTAATACGTAACGGAAAAAAGGATGGCCTGATATAATTCACATATAAGATGACTGGCTAAGCAGGATGGCATTGCAAAATTCACATATATGATGTCTGGCTAAACAAGATGGCATTGCATAATTCACATAAACGATGAATAAACTAAACAGATGGCATTCACAGCATGTCTAAACTAAGCAGTTGACATATTTGATGTATAAAGTAAGCAATGCAAGGCACCATATGCATGATATAACCAACATCAGCATGCCAAGTTAGAGCAAAGACCTCATGGGGTAAATAGGAGTGGTCTTCTGCTTCTGAATCCCCCTTAGAACAGTTATCTTCCTCTTGATTATGATCCGAAATGGGTGGAGGGGGGCTGCCTTTGCGTCCACCATGGAGCGACGTCTGCATGAAATTTTATTGCCACGCAAGGCTCGTCGCTTTTGCTCTACATGTTCAGTTCCATTGTGTACAATAACTGACATGCGTAGGAATAAAACATAGTGAGATTATGTAAGGAGTGCACACACAAATCCAGAGTGATGCTAGCAAGCTGTGGATAGACCCAAAACCAATGATAGCAGGCAGATAATAGCTTTAGTTAAAAAATACAGATAATAGCTTCTTTAATGTTTGTATGCACCCAACATGAAACTCATAGTAGACACCCAAGATTAACCAGATAGTAGACAAATAGTACTGATTGTTGCCCCAATATGTACCCCACAACCATTTAAAAACTCAAGTTTCAGCATAAGTTTGGACCCGACTCGGAGTCTAATAGGTGAACACGATGATAAAGTAGCATGTCATCATATTAAGCGATGCATAAGTAAGCAGACACGAAAGAGTGCGACCTCTCTTGCGTGTAGTCTCAAGGTCATCTGCTCAGTTGATGATGGTAATGCAGTTATCGTGGCTGCCGGTGGCGGGGAAGAAGATCTGAGGCGGCGAAAGACAGTCTGGAGAGCGGATCCTTGCTGTGGTGAACCCTTCCATCGTTGGAGCAGCTGAGCTGGGGTGGAACATAACACTGCAGGAACAGGACAGACCACACAAGGTTTTCTTTGACACATATCTGTTACAGAAGTAATTGTGTAAGGGCTTGTTTGAATTTGAGGATTCTAACAATGCAGGGATAGGAAATAGACAGGAATAGGATAGGAATGCACGTGCAAAACAGAGAATTTAAAAACACAGGATTTCTGCCAATCCAGGTGTTTGGTTCACAAGAATTGGAAGATCATAGGATGCAAAGAAGTATGGTGAGATTAAGTCAATCTACAAGAAGTGTACAACCTCTTTGGCGAAGCCATGTCGATCTCAGCGTGATTGGGTTGGCCGGTGAGGATGCTCCGGCTGACTTGGCTGTCAGAGGAGGGGAAGAAGATCTTAGGTGTCTGGAGACGGATCCTGAGGTACTGCTCCGTTGTGATGGAGGGTTTCGTCGTTGGAGCATCTCTGGTGAGTTGTACGGCGCCAAGCAGGACAAGAGAGACAACGTTAACCTGAGTGGAATTCTAATAGCATCTCCAATAGATGACGTAAAATACATAACCACAAAGTACTAGATGTATACATTAGCCGCTCATCTCTGAACTTAACTGTCGAAACTGAATTTAACTATCGAAACTGAACTTAACTGTCGAAACTGAATTTTGTTGTCCAAACTGAATTTTACTGTCGAAACTGAACGCACTGGAGGTGAGGCTACACGTCAGTCGACTGACTTTTTCATCTCTTGTCAGTCGATTTTGTAGCCGTTGGATACGAAATCAAGGGCCTACAGTTCATCTTCAACCTCCACCCCCCTGAGCCGCCAGCCACCATCGGCCAAACAGCCGCCCCGCCCGCCCTGAAAACACTCCCCACCGACGGTCCGCCGCTGCCCCGGCCATCCCTCTAGGCCCCCTGCCGAGCTTTTTCTCCGGCGATCCCCACGCCACCGCCCCACCACCGCTGGCGACTACCGCCCCACCACCGCTGGCGACCACCGCCCCCACCCTGAACCCTAAGATAGATAGTGGGGTACTTCTCCGGCGAGCCCCCCTCCCCGCTGCGGCTGGTTCTTCCTTAACTCCGGCGAGCCCCCCCACCCCCTGAAAATCGACTGACCCAAAAGTCGATTCAGTCGACTGAAGGGTAGCTAAATCTGAGCAGCATCGCAAGCAAGAGCGAGAGCAGCAGCGCGAGCAAGAGCAAGAGCAGACCAGGCAGGGGACCGAGAGCAAGAGCAGAGCAGCAGCGCGAGCGTGAGCTAAAGCAGCAGCAGCTCCTACTGATGTGGACGTCGCCGCCAAGGGAGCGACGCCGTGGAGGAAGTGGCCGGCGACGCCGCGGTGGATGGAGCCGCGCTGTGTCAGCTCGGGACCGAGCGTCGGCAGCACCGTGAGATCGAATCAAGAAGAAAATGTGGCGATTAGTGTACAACCTCTTTGGTGGCGCCGATTAGGCCGCAACTTCATCCGAGGAAAAGGTGATGCTGATGCTCTTCCGGTGGTGTAGGTGAAGACGGTGGTGTGGGAATGGAGATGGCGCGAAAGACGAGGGGAACGTCGGGGCAGCTCCTTGGAGGTGGAGGATGGGGTGGCTGAACCGGCGGGACGACCAGATCGACGACGGATCCTCACCCGGTACGATGGATGAGGGACGTCGAGGTGTTGCTGTGGACGACGTCGTCGGGGAAGAGGCTCCGGCTTGGTGGCGGACGGAGGAGGGTGTGGGGCTTCGCGGGTTTTCCCGGCCTCGATGTACGAATGGGTGGGCGAATGGGATGGGAGTGGGGAACCATTGCTTAGGGATGCGCTTGCCCGAAATGTGGGGTAAGTTACGAAAGTGCCCCCATCGATTTGAGGCGTTTCTTTCGGTTCAGGGGTATCACGGGCATTTCGCGTGTCGGGATTTCACAGGAGGTGGGAGTTTTCGCGCGCGTTGTAATTTTGGAATAGAAAGGCGCGGGGTGAGATGGATGGATTTGTCGGAGCACAACGAGACAAATATATATCTTAAATATTTCGGGCTAACAAGGCGCGGGTTGAAGAGGCGGGAGTTTCGCAGCACGATAGATAGAGATGCTATCTTCAAATTTCGGCATAACAAGGCGCGGCTTGAAATTTCAGGAGAACAAGCTGAACGTGTACCCAAAAAAAGACAATCTGGACTAGTATGATATACTACGTACAATGTGTTTAACACGCACAACACACACACAGACACCATTTAGACTAGTAAGGTACACGTGCATTGCACGCATGAGATTCGGCAACCAAATTATGAATAAATACCACATTATAGCATGTAAGCTTTGAGTCATATATGCATGATGTAGATGTTCGTTTAATTCTTATAGTTCATTTCATTCAAAATCATCTAGTTTTATAAGAAAGCTAATCTATTTTAAGATTCATGGAATTGTGCGTTGTAAGGCATAAAGTAAAAACAAATCATGTAGAAAAACATTTGGGAAATTCTGATACAGAAGATTCTAGAACAAAGAAGAAGTGCTTGTGTTTTGAGGTTTGTGCATTATGCTTAAGTTCAACCATAGAGTCTTCTAGATTGTACATGTGGCAAAATCTAGTGGAATCTAGATGATATCCAACAGCCAGTAGTGCTCAAATTTGCCAACTCTGCACCATCGGATTGGCCTCATCCAACGACCATCTTTCAAAGTTAAAGTTATTCGCACAGTATATGAAAATATATAAAATATAATATATATATAGGGGGTATAGATATAGATGTGTGATGCGAAAGCCATGCATCATCTCCAATTAGAATAGTTTGTCCATGCACGGATGCAATGTGGCCAAACAATGGCTGCCATTGGTATCTCAAATTCAAACCAATCTGACCTTGTTCAATGTGTATATAATGCAACATGCTCGTTTGCAAACCACACCGCGCAGATCTCCGTTATATTCATGCATGCATGGGTTTCAAACATCATGATCTCTTATTAGAATATTTGAATTCAGCTTTACATTGATTATGACCTCACCTAGTCTTTTACACCCACACATTGGTCTTCTCTTTATAATTGTACCACTAACTTTCTCTCATGCATGCATGCACACACACTACCAGTCGGCATTATCCATCGTACACATGCAATCTTTTTCTTCATGTCGGTCTCCCATGAAGGCACACACACACATCCCCCTCTCCATCATATCGGGCATTCTTTATCTCTGACGTGCATGCGCAAAGATAGATGTTCCTCTATGTGTGTGTGTGTGTGTGTATAGCTAGGTATTTCATAGTTTTCCACATAAACCGATCAATCTATATATCTAGTGAGGTCTCACCCTATTTCCCACGTCCACATCGATCAATCTATACCTCTCTATATAGGATTACGTATATAGCTAATACACCCACATTAATTATATATCCAACGCCCCCTCTCATCATCCATGCCTTCCGCTTCATCTCTCAGACGCGCGCACAATGGCCAAGACAGGGGGCAGCAAGGGCCCTGCCCTCCCTAACATCACTATATATCGAGGCTAATATGAATGTGATCATTAGACAATTGCTGGTAAAAATGGTTTAAGTTGATGAATTGGCCCTCCTCGTAAAGGATTAGCAATGCTTGCCCCCCTAGCTCATGGGACATTTTTCATGGTTCCGCCACTGCGCGCAACAACGCACGTTCTCGCCCCCTCTCTCTAAATATCGATCTCGCAGTTGTGCACTCCTTCATAGTCTCCCTCCACTCGACCCCTCGCACCATCTTCTAGCCCCCACCGGATTTTTCCACATGTACAATCTAGCAGACTCCGTGGTTAAACTTAAGCATAATGCACAAATCTCAAAACAAAAGTGGTTCTCCTTTGTTCTAGAATCTTCCATATCGTAACTGCCCAAACTTTTTTTCTAGTTGAATTTCCATTCTTTGATTGTACTTTATGCTTTACAACGCACAATTCCATGAATCATAAAATAGATTAAGGTCTTCTTTGATTCAAAGGATTCTCGAAGGAATTTTGGAGGATTCTAATCCTTAGGAAATTTTCCTATCTTGGTTATTTGATTCGTAGGATTGTAAACCATAGGAATTTTTCCATATGATTCATTTGCACTAGATTTCATAGGAAACATCCCAATCACTCAAACCTCTTTGAAAGAATTCTGTGCTTTTCTATGCACAATCAAACACTCGTACCATCCTGTTCGATTCAAGATGACATTCCACTCTAATCCCATGTTCTTCCAATTCCCGCGTTTTGGAAATCCTATGAATCAAAGAGGCCCTAGGTTTTTTATGAAAACTAATTGATTTTGAATGAGATGAATTATAAGAATTAAATGAAGGTCTACATCAGGCATATATGACTCAGAGCTTACATGCTACAGTGTGGTATTTATTTGTAATTTGGTTGCAAAATCTGACGCGTGCAATGCACGTGTACCTTACTAGTACTTCGAGTATGTGCAAACCACAATGGCATGCTACACAGTGTCTCTCTTACAGTCCATGAAGCTACGTGGGGACATGGCACATGTGGAGGCATTGTCGCGACATCCTTGTGTGGATTGATCACAGTGACGTGCTGCCGGTTCCAGAAGAATGTACTCATCCTCCCTGAGCCGCACTGGCGGTACATGCACAAAGCGAAGATGTGCACGCACGCCACGCACGCACTCATTCCCTCGCACGCACACGCGGGTACATGGGCGGACGCAATTTTGTACCAAGATCCACCCCATGTGATAATTTGACGCGTGTAAAGTCCTTCACTTCATTGATGGTCAATTAATACAGCGCATGCAAATTGAGTGGATGTGAGGGCGGAAGAAATACATTACTACTCCACTGCGCGCATGCGAGTAGTTAAATCATGGGTTGCTAGTAGTATTTCCATTGGTCTCCTTCGTATTTTGTGTCAATTTTCGATAGTAACATAATATTTACGCATCTGAGCGGTGCAGTCTACTTGAAATTTATGTTCCACTAAACTCGTCGGGAGCCGTTTCGGGCCTCGAAACCAAAAACCATCAATTAATCTTTACCTTGTTCCCATCACATTCGAAAGTACTAGTGCTACAATTAAGTCAAGCCTGCTCACACCTACCAGTACGTACCAAACCTGAGCATGTTCCCACTATGCAGGTTTTAGTACTAGTGCTAGTACTTAGGCTATAAAAAGGGGAACTACCTAACCGAAAATTACTCTACCTTCCTCCTCATAAGTCATGCTTCTTCGTCCGTCCTTGCCATTGCCGGTGTGCAGAGCTCTAGGTCGAGAACTACTTGTAACAAGGGAGCAGCAACCAAGGCTGCGGGAAAAAAGAGAGGGCTCGCCGCCACGCAGAGACCTCGAAAGATATCTCACGGGCAGGCGATGGCTCCCAGGAGCGCCCTAGACACGGAGGAGAACATGCCGAGCTGGCGGCGCTAGAGTCGTCATCCCTCGACGACATGCCCGATCAGCTTAATAAGCACCTCAATAAGAAGAAGGAGTTCATCCACGGCTTGGTGGAGCTGTGGAAGGAGAGCCTCGACGACATGCCCGATGAGCTTAATGAGCAGGGGGAGTTGACCGCCGGCTTGGTGATGCTGCTGAAGAAGAGCATTGCCTCGGAGAAGAAGGCGACCGGCGAAATCCTGCAACTTCAGGAGGACAACGCGAAGCTCTGCCACGAGCTCGACCTGCTGAAGGAGGAGAACGCCAGCTGGAAGAAGCTGCATGAGAATAGTAGTTCCTCGATGAAGATGTTGCAAACCCTCGTCATGGAACAGAAGGAGGAGTTGGCGAAGCTCCGCATCAAGCACCCGGCTACTGTCAAGGTACGTAATGCGGCCGTGGAATAGATGATGAAGGCTCGCGTGGAGAAATACCGCGTCATGGACACAATGATGAAGATGGCGGAGGAGACGCGCAAGGAGATGGAGGTCGTGGAGGCGATGAAGAAGCAGTTACGACTCCGCGGCAAGCAACCCTTCATGTAGTGAGAGCAGCGTCCCAGACTTGTATGTGCGTCTTCCTTCTTTTTTGGGGTGATAATCCTCCTTCTTCTTTTGCTCCTGTGTTTCTTATTTTGCTTCGGGTGTTTCGCCGCACGTGTCACCTTCTCTACGAGGCATGAATAGATTAATGCTAAAAATGAGATGACTAGATCATTCTTTATCGCCAATAGAACAATGCCTCTTGCTAGTAATATATAATAAGAGTAGAGAGTAGAGGATATGGCACTGGGCTGCCGTGTTTCGTGCTCCTCCGTCGTACTCCAGTGGAAAACTTGAGTATACCGCATGGTTCTTTGCTCCTCCTCAGGTCGTCGACACATTTATACGAGCAGTCAAATCACAAGGCCCCGCCTTCCAGCAGTAATGAGTCGTCAAATCACAAAGGCCCTCGCCTCTCGTGAAAAGGACAACTCACCCGACTGCATGCACACCAGGCAGACGAAGCTCGTGTCGTGTTGGTGCCGTGTGCGGCCTGCACATTAACCAAAACCTCGCGCCTCCATTTTAGCCTTTGTGTTTGAATCTCAATCTCAAGGCCAAGGAGCAACATGAAACCTATGATAGAGCCAATCGGATGGTTGAGAACACTACAATTCGTAGCTACAGATGCGTGTGTGAGAGAGGACGAGTGCGTGCGTGCACCTCTTCTCAGAGTACAACTGTATGTGGGTGGCATCGTCCTAGGGAGCAGTGATGGTGCGTGCGAGAAGTCCTGAGAGATAGGTGTAATGTGTCTGAAAAAAAGACTAGTCTATAGCTCGCCACGAGGCTATTCCTGTCGAACGCCAAGCATAAGATATGTGTCCGACAGTGCCAGTTTTTGCACGTACACAGCAGTAGAAAAAGAACTAGTAGTACCATGGCATATGCTACACCACGGCCGAGAAAACGTGTCGACGTTACGCCATCCGAGAATAGTGCCGCACTTCGAAACTAGAACCGTCAATAAATCTTGAGTGCATCTCGTCACATTCCAAATTACTACTACGACCACACTATAATTAATTGCAAACCTGTTCACACCGATCACAACCTAAACGGTTTACTCGGTTATAAATACTACTATGCTAAGATGACTGCACATTCCTCCTCAACTCCTCATCCACAAGAAACAATCAAGCCATAGCCAGCGTGAGTTCTGGGTCGAGAGATTCCACCAGGGAGAGGTGAGCATGGAAGAGGAAGCACGAGAGATGTCCCGCCTCGCCGCGAAAGCAGCCGACATGTCCAGCCGCGCAGCAGTAGCAGCACAGAGGTCCCGCCGTGCCGCCGAAGCAGCACGGAGGTCTCGCCGCGCCATCGATGTAGCAGAATGGTCCGGCCATGCTGCAGAAGCAGCAGAGATGTCCCGCCATGCCACCGAAGCAGCAGGGAGGTCCCGCCGTGCCGCGGCGGCCGGGGAAAATTTCTCACAGGCAAGCAAGGACTCTTACAGATGCATGCATGCGATAGTCCATAGCCAGATGGATCAGATCTCTGGCTGGGCGAGGATGCATGACAAGGCTACCGGCGTCATCCGGCAACTCGGGGAGGGCAATGCGAAGCTATGGAGCGAGCATGACCTGCTGAGGGTGAAAGATCGCCGGAAGGGCGAAGCAGGAGGAGGAGACCGCTGCCGTGTTCCAGAGGACGGGCGTCATCATCAAGAAACTTATGGACGAGAATGCCATGCTCTGCATCGAGTGCAACAGGCTGGTGGAGGAATCCATGGATGCTGCCAAGCAGCATATTAAGGACATGAAACTGATGAAAGAGATCATCGCCCGCCGCGAGAACTAGTCTCCGCGACCTCCAGCGCAAAAAGAAAGTAGAGATCAACGAGCCAGATCGTTGTATGCGTCTTCCTTCTTATTTTGTCCTTGTGTATTTCGGGCGTAGCCGCATGTGGATTTTTAAATTATCTTCCTAATTATGTAAGACAATTATTATCCACTCTTGTCGTCCTTATATATATTCATCAGTCTTACTGTAAGTCGCAGTAGATGCTATATAGGTCCGTCGGATCTTACATCAAGATCCGTGCAAAATTTTCTTTTCAGATTTTCTTTTTTGTCTCTTAAATCTCAGTCGAGTGAGACATTGCCACGCCATTAAACAGAGGCTTGCGCGCCATTAATGGTACCTTGGGACAGAGGTGGACGGCAGATGGAGGTCAAAGGACTCTCCTCTCGATAAGCACGCGTAGGGGTCTGATCGCACGCCTCCCGTACTCAAATAGCTACCCTGCATGGCGCCTCCTAGCTAATAAAAAAGGGGGCGCGTGGAGGCATGTAGATGGTAAATAGAACGCCCACAGTTTCAATAATATTTCTGTTTCCGATTGTAACGTGACAGCACTTGTTCCAAATTGACTTTGTTGATTGTTAATGTGTGCGCCTTCGCTAATCGGACAACAAAATTACCATAGCATGTTGGTGCCATGTCATGGCATGAAGCCAAGTTTCATGATTTTCATGCGTGTTTCGGATTTACAGGAATTAAAAAACCAAGTTTCTCAATGTTTCCAGCCGAGCCATGACGCCGAGATGTTTGAATTTCATTCCCATTTCTGGCATGGGACCTAGAAATTTACCCGAGGACACACATGTGATTTTTCAACCAGCTTTGGTGCACTGGAGCATGTGCTTGTATTTAAAATTTGAATTGTGCACACACAGGTGACACGTTCCTTCTCAGAACCACGAGCCTTCTTGAGAGAAGCTCCGGTTTGCAAGAAACTTATACCAAAACTTGTTCCTATTCTGCACTTTTTTACCACAGCATGGTAGTACCATGACATGACACCATGCCAAGTTTCATGATTTTCAGGCGTGTTTTGGATTTACAAGAATTTTAAAACCAAGCTTCTCAATGTTCTCGGCCGAACCGCGATGCCCATATGTTTGAATTTCATTCCGATTTCTTGCATGGAACCTAGAAATTCACCCGAGGACACACATGTGATTTTTCAGTCAACTTTGGTGCAGGGGAGCATGTGCTTGTAGTTCAAATTTGAATTATGCGCATTAAATGACCAGAAACTCAATTAATGTATAAAAAAGGCTAAACAAACCCAGAATAATTCCAAAATTTAACAGGGCACTCATATTGTTCTATGTTGCCTCTGTAAAGAAAATCTGGCGGTAGGCAGCGTATATTGTTTCGCACACAAAGGTATAAAGAAATAAAGAAATTAGCGCTATTTAATTCTTGGGTTCTTATTATTTATGCCACTAGTTGTGTATCACTACTCAGTTTTGCCATTAGAAGTTACAACTACTCAAAAAATGCCATCGATCCATTAGATGCCTGCTCAAAAATGCAGTTAGATATCTAAAAAATGTCATCGTTAAGTTAGATGTTTGCTCAGAAAATGCCATTAAACATTGTTATTTTCACGTCAAACCCCGTTGACCATGTTACATGAAAAAAATAAGCCGATTCTCACAATCATAAGTTAATGGTGTCCAGCACAACACACCCCTCAAATAAAACTAAGCACCCTGGAATTCTTTGACAAAACTAAGCACCCTGAAATTCTTTGACAACTAAACTGTTGGCTATATGATGTTGGCCATATATATTGTACGTATATAATGTCAAGAAACGAGTGGTAGTACTATACCAACTAAAAGATGAAATGTACGAAATATAACGAGAATAAACATAACATAGTTCTACTGGGGGCTCGGCACAACACACCCCTCAAATAAAACTAAGCACACTAGAAATTAAACTAAGCAACTAATCTGGTAGACACTGCATTAGAACCACCATGAGCAACAACACTGCTACCTTACTCGGAGTCCTCGTCAATGTCCTCGACTTCGTCCTTGTCCCTCCTCCTCTTGGGCGATACTTCTTTGCTTGAACCACACACTTGGCTCTTGCTCTTCATCCAACCCTTGTAGATATTGAAACAAAGGTATCCATCCATTGCAGCGTAGTGGATGTGGTCCATATCTAGTACATTCCACTGCCATGCATGACGATGAAACGTGTACGGAGGTTTCTCTAGTTTACCGTACCAAGGGTGAACCATGGCTCCTGCCAGGGTCAGCATTGAAGGCTGATCAAGGGAGGGCACCGGCCCTTCCTTCTGGAGGTTGAAGGGGTCGCCTACAATGAGGCCTATCTGACCCAGGTTTTCCTTGTCGTTCCTAAAGTCTACAGTGACGAATTTGACTCGGCCGCCCTTGAGGAACTTCTTAAATTCCTCGCACTCAACGTCGGCATGGCATATGTGGTAGACCAAGCATAAGTCATGCATGCAAACCTGGATCACGGCGGGATTCTTCTTCTCTGCCTCCTTTAGTTTCTTCTCGCTTCCTAGGACTGTGGTGTACTCAGCATCTAGCCCAGCGACCCACTCATCATTTGAGTTTTCGAACATGCGTTTGAAGCGAGAAATGCATTCTTTCACCGTTGCGGAAGAACGGGTGTAGATGACGTCGAACTCATCGCCGGTGATGGTTCTAACCTTGTACTCACCGCCGATCATGGATATTTGGGACGCCATGGATTTGGGAGGAGGGTTAGTATTAGTGGAACTACCGTAATGTGAAAGGACGGGACGACTAGGAGCGGTTTATCGATTGTAAAAATGTTGAGTGGGGGCGCGTGCGAATGGCAGGGTAGTGGCTTGCGTGGTGGATAAATGGATTCATGCACAGTACTATGGGGGCCCAATTAGATGTCATGTCTACTCGATGCCCAATTAAATGGTTTTCGATGTCATGTCAAGCATTGGGAAAATTACAGGTGATACGAAGCTTTCCATTCTCCCATGATACGGGCTTCTGAGATCCCTTGGATCTGAGATCGAACGGTTGCATGGCGTGGTTCTAGACCTATGGGTGAATATCCTATCATGTAGGGTTATTCTGCAAATTTTCAGCAACTTAGCATGCGACCGTTCGATCTCAGATCCAAGGGCTGCCAGCAGCCCGTATCATGGTCACGCCTACCACGACCGTCGCCTCGCTCACGCGGTCGCGCCCTTGGAGATTTAACACGGTGCGTTAGGCTATCTGATGTTGGCATGTCATACATAGTCATCACTTAGTCACTCATACAACAAGGTTAGCTATAAGGTTAGCTATAAGAGTATTTTTTGTTTACTTCTCTCTATCTCTTTCTTCGTAGTATTTATTGCATTTGCCAAGGAGTGACCTCTTCCAATGAAATGGTGCTTAGATGAGGTGCTATGGGCATTAAATGGCTTAGCAACTCAAGTCCCCAATGCATAGGTGCTTAGTTTTTTATTGCTAAGTTTGCTTCATCTAGGTACACGCGCTTAGCACCATTTCTTCCTGGGGTCACCAAACTAGTCTCTCTCTTCTTAATGAACTTGCCACATCAGCCTTTATGCCTATGTGGCAGGCTTAGCACCTGTAGGATCAAGTACAATAGTGGGCTATAAGCCCGCTTTACATGGCATTTTTGCATATGTGGGGGAAAGAGGCAAGGAAAAAGTGGAGGAGTGGGCTCTCAAGCAAGAGCCAGCCTCTACATGGTGGAGCATCGGGAGAGGCACCTGTATGGAGGTGGTCAGGAATCGGGAGACTTAAGTCGGTCGTAGCGCCGCAGTTAAAATGATAATGGCAAGTCAAATCACCGGGACCACCTGTCCAACAGTAACTCACTGTCAAATCACACAACCCTACGTTTGCAGCAGCCTACTCCCTCATCTTCTCGCGTCTCTGTCGAACCAACTAGGCGGAACTGCCCCGCCTACCTCGCAGGAAAAGCCCCGCCCTCGACTTTTAAATAGTACAGTATACTATTTTTTTATCCATGGATTGCGCCATGGAGCAAAGCCTCAAGAAAACGGCGGTACACATGTACGGAGTATACAACACGCCCGTCACGTTCATGTCGCACCACAAACGGTCGATCGGTCTGGCACGCCGCTCTCCGAATGGAACGTGCGTCATATTGCGTCTGCACACACATGTGGGACCGCAATTGAGAACCGACCATAGGCACACTCCCCGGCCCCGGAAGTCGGCTGAGTTAATATAAGCACATACTCCACCTTGGTACCTGGACGATCCCTGCAAGACACGGAAGATCAGTTCATCCATGCATGTGACCAGACTCCAGCAGACACGCCTGGATTGGCTATCGTCTACATATCGTGCAGGCTGTGTTGTACAAGGCTGTAGTTCTGGTGAGAAATCTAAAAAAAGGTTTCATGTCATCTCACAAAACTACGTGTCATGTGCTTCGGATCACTGCGAGGGTTAAACAGCGACAACTGAGTTGGGCTAGTCATTGGGGGCACATGCACGAAGACTACTATCGACGGACCCCTTTTCTACGAGTTTATCTTTAATTTGAGCTTTGATCCTCGTCTAGTTTGTCCGTCGGGATTCATCTTGTCTCCTTTGGGCAGTGAGGTTATGATTTGTTGTCATGTGGCATTTTTTCGTGTTATATGTTATAATCCGGTGCTTCAGATCAAAATGACGACAACTGCGCCTCCGGGGCACGTGCATGAAGACTTCTCAACAGTCATTGCCGAGGTCAAGCCGGCTCCGGCCGGTAGACAAAAGAAAACTACTACTCCACTATATAGGCAGGAGCCTCCGCGCTTGCTTGCTAGTTTTGCTCTCTTCACACTGTCTCGTTCTCTCCAGATCTAAACACGACAGCGGTGGCCACACACTCTCTCTCTACTCACCGCTGGTCACTGATCCAGCCGGATCCTCTCCGCCGGGGAAGGTGAGAAGGTGCAATGTTCACGCGGTTGTCCTCGGCAACGGCTCTTACCCACTGCCGACGCATCCCGATCAGCGTGCCTTGCCATTCTCTCCCAAGCTCGCTGGCGAGGGAGGGCCTCCCACCCCTTCTTCCTCGCTGCCGTAGTGTGGGCAGATCCGGCCTCCCGCCGCCCACCTAGCGACATCCCGGCGACCCTCAGGTACAACTTCCTTTGAAACCGGCCTTGCTCTACTTCTCGAGCTCCTGACGTCGCTGCATTTGTATCTTTTACTATTTCTCAGGCCCCCTCGTGTAGATAGGATCGGTCGGTTGTTCGAAAACCACCTAATGTTTTACTGTTAAGAGGTAAAACTAGTTCATGCACTCGAATCTAGTAGTACTTGGTTCAAACAAGGAAGAAAGGGGGTGGGGGTGGGGGAAGATTTGTTACCTGAATCTAGGACTTGGACGAAAGAGTAAATAATGGGGGCAAAAAGTAGCAGAGACTGGCTATCCAACTAGTCTCTAGGTCTAATATGGAAATAAAGGGAACGCAGTACAAACTCAATATAAACCTGATCTATTGGTTGAAAAACAAAAGAAAGTGGGGACCGGGGGACAAGTCAACAGAGTAAGTCCAGCACTAGATTAGCTAGCCTCGCACAGTATAAGGTGGCTATATACCGAACAAAAATGGGACCAACCCATATATCCTCTTCCAATGTTTGTTGCCCCGAGCCGCTCTTATGTAATGCCACTGGTAAAATGTAGCAGTGGCACTGTTAAAAGTAAGGACACGTTAAACCAATGTTGTTTCCAATGCAATGCCTCCAGTAATATGAATCAATGACACTTTTTTCATGTCCTGCTAAGTTGCCCATTAAGATAAGTTGCTTCTTTTCGTTAGAGATGCAACTATCCTCGTCCGCCTACTCTCCAGGAGCTTCACAACCAACCTTGATGTTGCTCAATTTTATTGCAACTAATGAAGAAGCTCTGTGGGTTTCGTTTTCTGATGGAAATGGAACCTGGGCTGGAGCCCTTTTCTTAAAAAAAGAAGAAGAAGCTGCTAGCTCATGTGACATTGCTTCATTTAGTGAACTGCACCAAAAGGTCCCATGAATTGAATCATCCATGTTGGTGACTCGTGTCATCCCTTCTACGATGGCATTGACTGCAGATATGGTTCCCATCACGAGGTATGTTCCTTTTTGGTCCGACCATTTGCCAAAGATCCTGCATGTTGATTCTGCTCTTGTGCTACTGTTTTGGCACTGCCATGATAAAGCAGTAATGTTATTATTTTGCACCTTAATCTAGTGGCATTATTAATTTGAGGCAATGTTTTGGCACCGCTAGTGCCACTATTTTTTTATATATCGAAAGAGGGGGTTCCCTCCGATTTCATCAAAGAAACCCAACCATAGAGAACCATTATCCGACAACATCTCAGTATAAACGGGCATTTATGCAACTACTACTAGAACGGACTGAGTACTAGTAGGAGACAAGTTCGCCACATAAGCTAGGCAGGTAGGGGGACGCAGCACCAGCTTGACCAAGTTTGGATTACAACCCAAATGCTACCACAGAAACATCAGGGGGAAGATAGGGACTGAAAGAGCCAGCTTCAGCATCCCAGTCTAAGCACCCCCGGCCTTCATCCTTGCGACGCACGGTACACCTCGTTTGCCACCTGCTCGACCCTAGTGTCATTGATAAAATGAAGTAATAATACAGTTAAAATAGAGCGAGTGTCCTCTCTATCATTTCATTTCCAATGTATATAAAGAAAGTGCTTCTCTTTGTTAATGTATGTTTCATCAACTAGTCCCATTGTTAATGTTTAAGCGTTTCTGCAAACTAGGGTGCTTAATTTTAGTTGATTTGCACAAAAATAGAGATTTGAATGTCTCAAGGCCCCTCCTTGTACTACCGCTGTACACTGATGTTCATCACTGGCAGAAGGTGTATCAGGGAGACCTGGGTCGATTTCCAGTATGATGTAATATTTCTTCTGTTTATTAGTGTATGTTTCATCAACTAGTGCCACTATAATGTAATCGCGCCTTTTCATTATCTGTGCAAACAGGGTTATTCAGCTGCATTTTGGTGGAACTGCATAAATGTACGGATGGAACCGACATATATGCAGAGTGCTAGGTGCCAAGTAAAAATTACCGACACCAACCGTGCTCCATCTAAGGATTGGCATCCACCACCATCAGTGGGATGCGTGGCGCTCAATGTGGACGGATCTTTCTCGGCAGCAAATCCTCTAACCAAATACTAGTAGCTTAGACTTAAAAAAAATACTAGTAGCTTATATTGGCAGTTTTCTAGGGGTGTACTCTTTTCTGAAAGAAGCACCAATCTATTTTTCTTTAATTGTACATCTTGGGTAACGTAGTAATTTCAAAAAAATTCCTACGCACACGCAAGATCACGGTGATGCATAGCAACGAGAGGGGAGAGTGTTGTCTACGTACCCTCGTAGACCGAAGCGGAAGCGTTGACGCAACGTAGAGGAAGTAGTTGTACGTCTTCCCGGTCCAACCGATCCAAGCACCGTTACTCCGGCACCTCCGAGTTCTTGACACACGTACAGCTCGATGACGCACCCCCGGGCTCCGATCTAGCAAAGCTTCGGGGAGGAGTTCCGTCAGCATGACGGCGTGGTGACGATCTTGATGTTCAATCATCGCAGGGCTTCGCCTAAGCACCGCTACAATATGACCGAGGTGTAATATCGTGGAGGGGGGCACCGCACACGGCTAAGGAACGATCACGAAGATCAACTTGTGTGTTCTAGGGTGCCCCCTGCCCCCGTATATAAAGGAGCCAAGGGGAGGGGGCGGCCGGCCAAGGAGGGGCGCGCCAGGGGGGAGTCCTACTCCCACCGGGAGTAGGACTCCCTTCTTTCCTAGTTGGAGAAGGAGAAGGGGGGAAAGAGGAGGAAGAGGGGAAGGAAAGGGGGGCGCCGCCCCCCTTTCCTTGTCCTATTCGGACTAGGAAGGGGAGGGGCGCGTGGCCACCTCCTGCCTCCTTCTCTCTTCTCCCTCAAGGCCCGTGCAGGCCCAATAACCCCCCGGGGGGTTCCGATAACCCCTCGGTACTCTGGTAAAATGCCGATTTCACCCGGAACCATTCCGATGTCCAAATATAGGCTTCCAATATATCGATCTTTATGTCTCGACCATTTTGAGACTCCTCGTCATGTCCGTGATCACATCCGGGACTCCGAACAACCTTCGGTACATCAAAATACATAAACTCATAATGAAATTGTCATCGTAACTTTAAGCGTGCGGACCCTATGGTTCGAGAATAATGTAGACATGACCAAGACATGTCTCCGGTCAATAACCAATAGCGGGACCTGGATGCCTGTATTGGCTCCTACATATTCTACGAAGATCTTTATCGGTCAGACCGCATAACAACATACGTTGTTCCCTTTGTCATCGGTATGTTACTTGCCCGAGATTCGATCGTCGGTATCTCAATACCTAGGTCTATCTCGTTACCGGCAAGTCTCTTTACTCGTTCTGTAATACATCATCTCACAACTAACTCATTAGTTGTGTTGCTTGCAAGGCTTAAGTGATGTGCATTACCGAGAGGGCCCAGAGATACCTCTCCGACAATCGGAGTGACAAATCCTAATCTCGAAATACGCCAACCCAACATGTACCTTTGGAGACACCTGTAGAGCTCCTTTATAATCACCCAGTTACGTTGTGACGTTTGGTAGCACACAAAGTGTTCCTCCGGTAAACGGGAGTTGCATAATCTCATAGTCATAGGAACATGTATAAGTCATGAAGAAAGCAATAGCAACATACTAAGCGATCGGGTGCTAAGCTAACGAATGGGTCATGTTAATCACATCATTCAACTAATGATGTGATCCCGTTAATCAAATAGCAACTCATGTCTATGGCTAGGAAACTTAACCATCTTTGATCAACGAGCTAGTCATGTAGAGGCATACTAGTGACACTCTGTTTGTCTATGTATTCACACATGTATTATGTTTCCGGTTAATACAATTCTAGCATGAATAATAAACATTTATCATGAAATAAGGAAATAAATAATAACTTTATTATTGCCACTAGGGCATATTTCCTTCAGTCTCCCACTTGCACTAGAGTCAATAATCTAGTTCACATCGCCATGTGATTTAACAGCAATAGTTCACATCACCATGTGATTAACACCCATAGTTCACATCGATATGTGACCAACAGCAAAAGGGTTTACTAGAGTCAGTAATCTAGTTCACATCGCTATGTGATTAACACCCAAAGAGTACTAAGGTGTGATCATGTTTGCTTGTGAGATAATTTTAGTCAACTGGTCTGTCATATTCAGATCCGTAAGTATTTTTGCAAATTTCTATGTCAACAATACTCTGCACGGAGCTACTCTAGCTAATTTCTCCCACTTTCAATATGTATCTAGACCGAGACTTAGAGTCATCTAGATTAGTGTCAAAACTTGCATCGACGTAACCCTTTACGACGAACCTTTTGTCACCTCCATAATCGAGAAACATATCCTTATTCCACTAAGGATAATTTTGACCGCCGTCCAGTGATCTACTCCTAGATCACTATTGTACTCCCTTGCTAAACACAGTGTCGGGTATACAATAGATCTGGTACACAGCATGGCATATTTTATAGATCCTATGGCCAAGGCATAGGGAATGACTTTCATTCTCTTTCTATCTTCTGCCGTGGTCGGGTTTTGAGTCTTACTCAATTTCACACCTTGTAACATAGGCAAGAACTCTTTCTTTGACTGTTCTTATCAAGCGTCTTGATCTATCTCTATAGATCTTGATGCTTAATATGTAAGCAGCTTCACCGAGGTTCTTCTTCGAATAACTCCTTTCAAATACTCCTTTATGCTTCGCAGAATAATTCTACATTATTTCCGATCAACAATATGTCATTTACATATACTTATCAGAAATGTTGTAGTGCTCCCACTCACTTTCTTGTAAATACAGGCTTCACCGCAAGTCTGTATAAAACTATAAGCTTTGATCAACTTATCAAAGCGTATATTCCAACTCCGAGATGCTTGCACCAGTCCATAGATGGATCGCTGGAGCTTTGCATATTTTGTTAACACCTTTAGGATCGACAAAACCTTCTAGTTGCATCGTATACAACTCTTTAATAAATCCATTAAGGAATGCAATTTTGTTTATCCATTTGCTGGATTTCATAAAGTGCGGCAATTGCTAACATGATTCGGACAGACTTTAAGCATCGATACGAGTGAGAAAATCTCATCGTAGTCAACACCTTGAACTTTGTCAAAAACCTTTTTCGACAAGTCTAGCTTTGTAGACAGTAACATTACCGTCAGCGCCAGTCTTCTTCTTGAAGATCCATTTATTCTCAATTGCTTGCCGATCATCGGGCAAGTCAACCAAAGTCCATACTTTGTTCTCATACATGGATCCCATCTCAGATTTCATGGCTTCAAGCCATTTTGTGGAATCTAGGCTCACCATCGCTTCTTCATAGTTCGTAGGTTCATCATGATCTAGCAGCATGATTTCCAGAACAGGATTACCGTACCACTCTGGTGCGGATCTTACTCTGGTTGATCTATGAGGTTCAGTAATAACTTGATCTGAAGTTTCATCATCATTAACTTCCTCACTAATTGGTGTAGGTGTCACAGAAACTGTTTTCTGTGATGAACTACTTTCCAATAAGGGAGCAGGTACAATTACCTCATCAATTTTTACTTTCCTCCCACTCACTTCTTTCGAGAGAAACTCCTTCTCTAGAAAGGATCCATTCTTAGCAACGAATGTCTTGCCTTCAGATTTGTGATAGAAGGTGTACCCAACAGTCTCCTTTGGGTATCCTATGAAGACATATTTCTCCGATTTGGGTTTGAGCTTATCAGGACGAAACTTTTTCACATAAGCATCACAACCCCAAACTTTAAGAAACGACAACTTTGGTTTCTTGCTAAACCATAGTTCATATAGTGTCGTCTCAACGGATTTAGATGGTGCCCTATTTAACGTGAATGCAGGTGTCTCTAATGCATAACCCCAAAATGATAGTGGTAAATCGGTAAGAAACATCATAGATTGCACTATATCCAATAAAGTACGGTTATGACGTTCGGACACACCATTATGCTGTGGTGTTCCAGGTGGCATGAGTTTGTGAAACTATTCCACATTGTTTTAATTAAAGGCCAAACTCGTAACTCAAATATTTTACCTCTGCGATCATATTGTAGAAACTTTTATTTTCTTGTTACGATGATTCTCCACTTCACTCTGAAATTCTTTGAACTTTTCAAATGTTTCAGACTTGTGTTTCATCAAGTAGATATACCCATATCTGCTCAAATCATCTGTGAAGGTCAGAAAATAATGATACTTGCCGCGAGCCTCAACACTCATCGGATCGCATACATCAGTATGTATTATTTCCAACAATTCAGTTTCTCGCTCCATTGTTCCGGAGAACGGAGTTTTAGTCATCTTGCCCATAAGGCATGGTACGCAAGCATCAAGTGATTCATAATCAAGTGATTCCAAAATCCCATCAGCATGGAGTTTCTTCATGCGCTTTACACCAATATGACCTAAACGGCGGTGCCACAAATAAGTTGCACTATCATTATTAACTTTGCATCTTTTGGCTTCAATATTATGAATATGTGTATTACTATGATCGAGATCCAACGAACCATTTTCATTGGGTGTGTAACCATCTAAGGTTTTATTCATGTAAACAGAACAACAATTTATTCTCTTACTTAAATGAATAACCGTATTGCAATAAACATGATCAAATCATATTCATGCTCAACGCAAACACCAAATAACACTTATTTAGGTTCAACACTAATCCCGAAAGTATAGGGAGTGCGCGATGATGATCATATCAATTTTGGAACCACTTCCAACACACATCGTCACTTCACCCTTAACTAGTGTCTGTTCATTCTGCAATTCCTGTTTCGAGTTACTACTCTTAGCAACTGAACCAGTATCAAATACTGAGGGGTTGCTATGAACACTAGTAAAATACACATCAATAATCTGTATATCAAATATACCTTTGTTCACTTTGCCATCCTTCTTACCCGCCAAATACTTGGGGCAGTTCCGCTTCCAGTGACCAGTCCCTTTGCAGTAGAAGCACTCAGTCTCAGGCTTAGGTCCAGACTTGGGCTTCTTCACTTGAGCAGCAACTTGCTTGCCGTTCTTCTTGAAGTTCCCCTTCTTCCCTTTGCCCTTTTCTTGAAACTAGTGGTCTTGTTAACCATCAACACTTGATGTTTTTCTTGATTTCTACCTTCGTCGATTTCAGCATCACGAAGAGCTTGGGAATTGTTTCCGTTATCCCTTGCATATTATAGTTCATCACGAAGTTCTACTAACTTGGTGATGGTGACTAGAGAATTCTGTCAATCACTATCTTATCTGGAAGATTAGCTCCCACTTGATTCAAGCGATTGTAGTACCTAGACAATCTGAGCACATGCTCACTAGTTGAGCGATTCTCCTCCATCTTTTAGCTATAGAACTTGTTGGAGTCTTCATATCTCTCAACTCGGGTATTTGCTTGAAATATTAACTTCAACTCCTGGAACATCTCATATGCTCCATGACATTCAAAACGTCTTCAAAGTCCCGATTCTAAGCTGTTAAGCATGGTGCACTTAAACTATCAAGTAGTCATCATATTGAGCTAGCCAAACGTTCATAACGTCTGCATCTGCTCCTGCAATAGGTCTGTCACCTAGCGGTGCATCAAGGACATAATTCTTCTGTGCAGCAATGAGGATAAACCTCAGATCACAGATCCAATCCGCATCATTGGTACTAACATTTTTCAACACAATTTTCTCTAGGAACATATCAAAATAAACATATGAAAGCAACAATGCGAGCTATTGATCTACAACATAGATATGCTAATACTACCAGGACTAAGTTCATGATAAATTAAAGTTCAATTAATCATATTACTTAAGAACTCCCACTTAGACAGACATCCCTCTAATCCTCTAAGTGATCACGTGATCCATATCAACTAAACCATGTCCGATCATCACGTGAGATGGAGTAGTTTCAACGGTGAACATCATTATGTTGATCATATCTACTATATGATTCATGCTCGACCTTTCGGTCTCCGTGTTCCGAGGCCATATCTGCATATGCTAGGCTCGTCAAGTATAACCTGAGTATTCCGCGTGTGCAACTGTTTTGCACCCGTTGTAGATGGACGTAGAGCTTACCACACCCGATCATCACGTGGTGTCTGGGCACGACGAACTTTGGCAACGGTGCACACTCAGGGAGAACACTTCTTGATAATTTAGTGAGAGATCATCTTATAATGCTACCGTCAATCAAAGCAAGATAAGATGCATAAAAGATAAACATCACATGCAATCAATATAAGTGATATGATATGGCCATCATCATCATGTGCTTGTGATCTCCATCTCCGAAGCACCATCATGATCACCATTGTCACCGGCGCGACACCTTGATCTCCATCGTAGCATCTTTGTTGTCTCGCCAATCTTATGCTTTTACGACTATCGCTACCGCTTAGTGATAAAGTAAAGCATTACAGGGCGATTGCATTGCATACAATAAAGCGACAACCATATGGCTCCTGCCAGTTGCCGATAACTTAGTTACAAAACATGATCATCTCATACAATAAAATTTAGCATCATGTCTTGACCATATCACATCACAACATGCCCTGCAAAAACAAGTTAGACGTCCTCTACTTTGTTTGTTGCAAGTTTTACGTGGCTGCTACGGGCTTAAGCAAGAACCAATCTTACCTACGCATCAAAACCACAACGATAGTTTGTCAAGTTGATGCCGTTTTAAGCTTCGCAAGGACCGGGCGTAGCCACACTCGGTTCAACTAAAGTTGGAGAAACTGACACCCGCCATCCATCTGTGTGCAAAGCACGGCGGTAGAACCAGTCTCGCGTAAGCGTACGCGTAATGTCAGTCCGGGCCGCTTCATACAACAATACGCCGAACCAAAGTATGACATGCTGGTAGGCAGTATGACTTATATCGCCCACAACTCACTTGTGTTCTACTCGTGCATATAACATCAAACCATAAAACCTAGGCTCAGATGCCACTGTTGGGTAACGTAGTAATTTCAAAAAAATTCCTACGCACACGCAAGATCATGGTGATGCATAGAAACGAGAGGGGAGAGTGTTGTCTACGTACCCTCGTAGACCGAAGCGGAAGCGTTGACGCAACGTTGAGGAAGTAGTCGTACGTCTTCCCGGTCCAACCGATCCAAGCACCGTTACTCCGGCACCTTCGAGTTCTTGACACACGTACAGCTCGATGACGCACCCCCGGGCTCCGATTCAGCAAAGCTTCGGGGAGGAGTTCCGTCAGCACGACGGCGTGGTGACGATCTTGATGTTCAACCGTCGCAGGGCTTCGCCTAAGCACCGCTACAATATGACCGAGGTGTAATATCGTGGAGGGGGGCGCCGTACACGGTTAAGGAACGATCACGAAGATCAACTTGTGTGTTCTAGGGTGCCCCCTGCCCCCGTATATAAAGGAGCCAAGGTGAGGGGGCGGCCGGCCAAGGAGGGGCGCGCCAGGGGGGAGTCCTACTCCCACCGGGAGTAGGACTCCCTTCTTTCCTAGTTGGAGAAGGAGAAGGGGGGAAAGAGGAGGAAGAGGGGAAGGAAAGGGGGGCGCCGCCCCCTTCCCTTGTCCTATTCGGACTAGGAAGGGGAGGGGCGCGCGGCCACCTCCTGCCTCCTTCTCTCTTCTCCCTCAAGGCCCATGTAGGCCCAATAACCCCCCGGGGGGTTCCGGTAACCCCTTGGTACTCCGGTAAAATGCCGATTTCACCCGGAACCATTCCGATGTCCAAATATAGGCTTCCAATATATCTATTTTTATGTCTCGACCATTTTGAGACTCCTCGTTATGTCCGTGATCACATCCGGGACTCCGAACAACCTTTGGTACATCAAAATATATAAACTCATAATGAAATTGTCATCGTAACTTTAAGCGTGCGGACCCTACGGTTCGAGAATAATGTAGACATGACCGAGACATGTCTCCGGTCAATAACCAATAGCGGGACCTGGATGCCCATATTGGCTCCTACATATTCTACGAAGATCTTTATCGGTCAGACCGCATAACAACATACGTTGTTCCCTTTGTCATCGGTATGTTACTTGCCCGAGATTCGATCGTCGGTATCTCAATACCTAGTTCAATCTCGTTACCGGCAAGTCTCTTTACTCGTTCTGTAATACATCATCTCACAACTAACTCATTAGTTGTATTGCTTGCAAGGCTTAAGTGATGTGCATTACCGAGAGGGCCCAGAGATACCTCTCCGACAATCGGAGTGACAAATCCTAATCTCGAAATACGCCAACCCAACATGTACCTTTGGAGACACCTGTAGAGCTCCTTTATAATCACCCAGTTACATTGTGACGTTTGGTAGCACACAAAGTGTTCCTCCGGTAAACGGGAGTTGCATAATCTCATAGTCATAGGAACATGTATAAGTCATGAAGAAAGCAATAGCAACATACTAAACAATCGGGTGCTAAGCTAACGAATGGGTCATGTCAATCAGATCATTCAACTAATGATGTGATCCCGTTAATCAAATAACAACTCATGTCTATGGCTAGGAAACTTAACCATCTTTGATCAACGAGCTAGTCAAGTAGAGGCATACTAGTGACACTCTATTTGTCTATGTATTCACACATGTATTATGTTTCCGGTTAATACAATTCTAGCATGAATAATAAACATTTATCATGAAATAAGGAAATAAATAATAACTTTATTATTGCCTATAGGGCATATTTCCTTCAGTACACAGTGTCACAACTTTGACCCAAAGGTCCGGAGCTATTTTATGGTGATTGGCGTAGTACTCGGAGACTGATTGTAAGCATGATTTTTATTAGTTGTCACACTGATTGTAAGCATGAGCAGATGGAAGATTAGGTTAGTGTGAAGCTTACCTTAAACCCTACCGACGCCATTGAAACGAGGTGAGCGTCGAGGGAACCGTGGAGAACGGCGGGGAAGCGACATCGCGCCATCCGGCCTCCTCTTGCGGTGGGAGAACGAATACTCCCGTGGCTTCGGCTGGCTCTGCACCCTCATGAATGGCACACCGTACTCGATCGATTCGTTATCCTCTGGGTGCTCGACCTTCGACCTATACGCCCACCACGTCCGCCTGACTTTCGCCTCGGGCGAATTTGTCTGCTCCATCGCCTAGAGGAGATACTCGATGAACTCGAAGGACTGCGGTGTGACTGCGGACAATGAGTACATCGCCGCCCTCATCGTCGTCGTCTCGCTCTTTCGCATACATTGCCACATGGCCCTCACCGTCCTCGAAATCTCCCACTCATTGTCAAACCAAGTAAGGATCTCCTTCAACCTGGCTAACTTTGCCTGGCCGCCATCGGCGGTCTTCCAGATTCGCTGCTGCATCCCCTCCATAGATGTCCTTCTCAGTGGTCCGGTGCTAGCTTTGGAAGATGGGAGGAGAGATGGTGGTCTTGCAATAGAGAAGAGGGAGAGGCGAGATGGTGGTTTTGGAATGGAGATGATGGAGAGGATAGGTTCCCCTGCCTTTCGGTCACTGACAGGTGGGCCCCGCGCTTGGTGGGACCCATGTGTTAGTGTCTCAATGGCAGGATGGGCTACGTCAGGGGATCCTCGTCCGAGGAGAGAGGAGGTGGTTTTGCAATGGATAAGAGGGAGAGGCAATACGGTGGTTTTGGAATGGAGATGATGGATAGGAGAGGAGGTAGTTTTGCAATGGAGAAGACGGAGAGGAGCGTGCGACAGCGATTTAGGATTGGACGAGAGGACCGACGCGTTGTGACTGGATCAAAATCAAAATCAATTTACCCTTCAATTAATAAAGCGACCCCACATTAACTAGTCTCCCTTTTATTCTGGGTCATAATTGACCATGATTTTCGCAAATAAAATATATGTTATACATTGCAAAAATAATATAATTAAAAAGTACATTCAGATACGAACCAAACGATACAATTTTTGGTGACATGCATTCACATTTTGCTTGTCAAATACAGTACGTGGTCAAACTTTGACCCAAAATATGCAAAACAAAAAAAAACTTCCAAGACCAGCGCCCTCTTCCGCTCTTCTTCTCTTAAACCACCGCCGCTCCTCTCCTGTTCCAATCAAAATCCAGCGCCGCTCATCTCCTCTTCCATTTTAAAACCACCGCCCCTCCTCTCCTGTTCCAATCCAAAACCAGCGTCGCTCCTCTCCCGTTCTAAACCAAAACCAGCGCTGCTCCTCTCCTCTTCCATTCAAAAACCACCGCCGGTGAGTGAAGGTGATGTGGAGAAGTAGATCGATGGAGGAGTACAACCGATACATGAGGATCGCAGACAGCGACCCTGTGAAGCTAGCTAGGATGTTGGAGATACAGTCTTGGTTTGACAACAAGGACCAACTAGCGGCGACGGTGACATCCATGGCCAAATATCTGCAACAGAGCGAAAAGGCGGCGATACTCCTGGAGGGAGTCGCGCGGGAGTACATAGAGCTGCTCCTCTGGGCCATGGAGCAAATAGATTCACCGAATCCGATGTGAGGGAGCGGTGGTGGGAGTATCGATCCCAGATGGAGCATCCACCAGAGATTGAAGGATCGAGCATCTACATGGTGCCGTTTGTGAGGGTGACGTGCCAGAGCGAGCCGGTGGAGTCTTCATCGATCGAACCCAACTGCAAGAGGAGAAAAACAGTTGGCCCGACGACGCTTACCCGCCATCCTCTCCCTCGCCATTCACATCGTCTCACGGGGCGGCTGTCTGCCGCCGAGGAATAGGAGGGATTTGCCCCTCCCCCCTAAGACCAATAGTCGGGCAGGTTGTGAATTGTCAGGAGGAGCTTAGGGTTGTTAGTATTTGTAGGTTGTGAATTGTGTTTTGTGTTGTGTATTTTGAGAGTACTTTCAGATATGAATGTCTTTTGAATTTCAGATTTGCAGTATTGAGCATATGAAGTATTTTATGAATTCTAGAGATCTATTTTTAGCACTTAAAAAAATGTAGTTTCATAGGAGTATAAAAGTGCAGACAATATGATTCTCAGAGAAGAAACTGCAAGTTTCAGTTTCAGATAAGAAACTCCAAGTTCAGTTTCAGATAAGAAACTGCAACTTTCAGAGGCAGAGCATTTATATTAACACGACCTTTTCAAACAGTGTTAACATCATGCTAGAAGTTTTATTTATGGTCGAAACTGGAACTACCAGCTAGTTAACATCATGCTGATCAACATTCATGCATATCACATCTTCATATGATGCACGGTCAAAAAGATATGCTATTTTCAAAATGCCCACACAATGTCGAATGTGCGAAAAACAGATAAAACGAGGGACGAAGTTTTGACAAGTGTAGGACGTGGTGTGCGTAGATGAAAATTGGGAACCACATGTCAATAAAGGCAGAGGCAAAAAATTTGGAGATATTTTCTCTGCACAGGTGGAATCGAACCCGGGCGGAACAGCTGCCCCGTCTAGGCTTTCTTTTTTAACATGCGCAGTCCACGACCTCGGATGGGAGGTCCATAAGGCTGTTTGTATTTTCTTGAGGGTCGTCATGTATCGACCGGCCTATGGACCTCCCATCCGAGGTTTTATTTTTCCTCAAACATCGGCAGCCCAATTTATGTTTTTTTTGAAGAAAACGTAGAGGTTTGTTCTATTTTTCTATATAAGAATAGGAACGCCTGGTCCAACTTATGTTTCCCTTATAACTATATTATATATATTTAAATTATTTTATATGTTATTATATATTATTGTTATTGTCATCATATATTTAACAGATACTTACATATGTAAGAAAACAATATCCCACATCTTGTTAACTTATAAAAACTAGTATGTATACACGTGCAAGGCAAGTCTTAGTTGAAGAGAGTGATTTTGGTAAAAGAGAATAAGCCATATATTTGCTGATAGATAAAAGGCAAAAAGAAAATATAGAAATGTGCGAATGTAGATATTAATTAATTATGATTGATAAGTATTATAAAGGTAGGGATTATTATTCATACAAGAAACCGTATGTGCATCTCTAAGAAGACTGCACCTTACTTTTTGCTCCCTGTTTTACTCCCAAACAATCTCATTTGGGCTCAAACTTCCATGTACTCAAGCGGCAATACGACCCATGAGGCAGGGAACATGGGCTTCTTTTGTTCTTGAAAGGTCATGTGATTGTTCCAGAACATAGTACAGGTAGTATCAGTCTACTATTCATGGTGAATCCTGATTATCTCAGCCATTGGATTTAGGTGACCAATGGCTATGATTGATGCTCTAGGTCTAGTTCGAAACTGATACACTATATAGTAGTATAGATAATTTCATAACAATAAAATCCTGGAATTTTTTTCGCAACAAAAATTCTGGTGATTGTGTACAAAAGCTTCGTAAGATTTAAGGACCCATGTAATAATAAATTACTTATCATTTAAATATATATATATATAACAAAATGCTCAGCCCCTGTTTATTTTTTGATACATTGATGCGCCCACCCCAACATTATAATTAGAATCAGCCCAGCAAAATCGTGTATTTTGAGAAAGTGCAAATGGCCTGTAATTTTTTAGGAAAAACATAAATGGGACGCATGGACGCTACATTATTTGTTCACCCAGCCCAGCTAATGGACTGTAATTCAAAAAAAAGATCAAATGGACTGTAAATTCTACCCCGCAAAAAAAAGACTGTAAATTCTGAAAAAAAATGGGTCAAATACGTGCCACATTTTGGAGGCTGAAATGTGGGCCAATAGGCCGAAGTCAATGCAAGTCGTTGTCAACTTAGTCAACAAATGATTCTGACATCGTTAGCCGTTGGATTTACATCCAACGACCAGCATCCATCTTCAATCTCTCATCTTCTTCCTCCAGCGCCGTCGGGACCACCTGCTCCCGCCTCCTGCTGCTAGCAGATCTGCTTAGTACGCTTCGCTATGAAGCGCTACTCCACCATTGGCCAGGCTATCCCTCCACCCCTCCACACCTCCTGTTCTTCTGCACCGACTGCCGAACCACACCACACCAGAACCAGTTAACCCTCATACACCTCTCCGTCTACGACTCTACTCCTGCGTCTTCCCATCTCCGGCTCGTTGCTGTCCGAGGCCTCGCCATCGTCCACCACCTTGGATGCGCTCGGCGCGGAGTGATCAACGTGGTCAACGAACGACACCATCAGAAGTAGACTGTGCGTGGAGAGGCTGACAGCTGGGTCCACGGCCGCACGCAAGGAAATGCCTCCTTATTACGCGCAAAATAATGATTCCTCCACCTGACAGCTGGGACCTACCGGAAGGGCCTCTGTATTTCATGAAAAAAATGTTCCCACTGCTGACAGGTCGACCCACTAGCTATATCTTCGCACGCAAGGAAGTGCCTCCTTATTACGCACAAAAAAATGAATACTCCCCCTGCTAGTTGGGACCCACCTTGGTGGGAGGCTGACTTGTGGGCCTACTAAGTTGACGGGGACGGAGTGTTTTGTCAACTTAGTCAATATGAACAATTCTAGCTCCGGTGACTGTACGATGTCCATCCAACAGCCGTAGTGCTTATTCAACCTCTGGTCTTGTTGCTCCAGCCGCCCAAAGCAACGCCGGTCGTGCCGCATGCTCCTGCCTCCCGTGGCCGGTTGTGCTATCGCGGAGGCCTCATCGCGTGTGACGCCCGGATAATCAGGCTACAGTAATCCCACGTTAACGACGCCACGTCACCCCGGTTTCTGTTGCTAATGTCGCGTTAGTTCAGAACCAATCCAAATTCAAATTTGAAATTTTGCCAAGCATCAAAAAATGTCAAACATTAAAAAGAAAATGTTCCGCGTGTGTAAATAAATGCCTAGGTAATTATGGTGAAGGAACCGTGCTTTTATAAAAAAAGGCCTAAATATTTAAAAGGGATTAAAACAGTAAAGAAATAAGATAAAAAAACAGAAAACGATCTAACAAAAAAAATGAAAGGAGAACCCCCTTCCCCCCCGCTGGGCCAAGTGGCCCAGCTGGCCTCCGTCGTCCGAACGGGCCGGTCCACCCGCGCCCTCTACTAACCCCCATGGGCGCCCGAAACCCTGGCCCCACTCACCCACTTCCCCCACGAACTCCACCCGCACCCCACACGCACTCTCCCCCTCCCCCCGATCCAGTTCTGGATCGGGATCGGGCCGACGACCACACCCCGTCGCCGTACTCCTCCATCACCGCGCGCCCACGCCTCCTCGCAACCGACACGCCCGCGCCGTCCCGCACCCGACGCGCCCACGACCGCGCCTCGGCGCTCGACGTCGTCGCCGGAGGCCGCCTCGCCGGACCGCCACCTCGCCGGACTGCCTCCTCGTCTTCCCCTGCGCCGCACGTCGTCCCCGTCCGCCTCCCCAACGGCTCCATCAAGCCTCGCCGCCCCCTTCTCACGACGAACGTGAGCACCTCCCTGTGCTCCCTTTCTACCCCCCCCCCATCCCGTGGTCACCGCACTCGCGCACGCTCTCTGCCACGCCGGGCCTCGCTCACGCGGCCGCGTGCCCTGGCTCGCTGCTGCTCGTGGACCTCGCCCGCTAGCCGTCGCCGCCCGCCCGCGCCATCGCCCTGCTTGCACCACGGCCGCGCCGCAGCTTGCGCCCGCCTGCACCGCACCTCGTGCGCCTGTCCCCCCTGCTCGCTGCTGCTGCGGCGCGGCTCAGCCCGCGCCACCGCGCAACCGCCCGGTCCGGCCCCGACCGCGCACCTGCATCCGACCACCCAACCACGGCGAGCCCCCCGCCTTGCGCCCCACCTCGTTGTCTCGTCGCTCCAACCCTTCCCGCGGCTGCTACTGCCGTGCGGCCGCGCGCTATCGCCGTCCCGTCACCGCTCCGGCCGCCTGGGCGACGCCGTGGCCAGCGGCCTCCTCTGCTCTGACATGTTGCCAGGTCCGCCCACCCCTGGACCTGCGCCCGCTCAGGCTGCCCCCCCCCCCCCCCCCCGCGCCCGAACCCACTAAGACCTCTAGGGCCAATGACATGTGGGGCCTAGCCCCAGAACAGTTTATATATATATATATATATATAAATAATAATAATTATAATAATAATTAACTTAAATAAATATTAATTAGTTAATTAAAAGAATTAATTAACTAAATTAATTCTGTTAACTAACTATTAGACCAAATTAACCTGCTAATTAATCTAACTAAACAGTTAGTTGGTTAGTTAGGCAATGACATGCGGGACCCATATGTCAGGTTGACCAGGTCAACTGCTGACATCATGCTGACATTAGCAAACACTATTCTGGATAATGTTGAATTAAATTAATTAAATAACTTCTAAAAATGATTTAAATCTTTTGAAAATCATATAAAATAAACCGTAGCTCGGATGGAAAAACTTTGTACATGAAAGTTGCTCAGAACGACGAGACGAATCCGGATATGCAGCCCGTTCGTCCGCCACACATCCCTAACCTATCGAACTCGCAACTTTCCCCCTCCGGTTCCTCTGTCCGAAAACGCGAAACACCGGGGATACTTTCCCGGATGTTTCCCCCCTTCGTCGGTATCACCTCCTACCGCGTTAGGGCATACCTAGCATCGCGTATTGCCTCGTTATGTTTTGTGATGCTTTGTTTGCTCCGTATTTACTGTTTCTTCCCCCTCTTCTTCCCCGGTAGACCCCGAGACTGACGCTGCTGTTGGTACCCCGTTCGACTACGGAGTTGACGACCACTCTCTCTTGCCAGAGCAACCAGGAAAGCCCCCCCCTTGATCACCAGATATCGCCTATTCTTCTCTACTGCTTGCATTAGTGTAGTGTAGCATGTTACTGCTTTCACTTAATCCTATACTACTGCATAACCTATCTTTGATACTGCTGTTGATACCTTTACCTGCAATCCTACTTGCTTAGTATAGGATGCTAGTATTCCATCAGTGGCCCTACACTCTTGTCCGTCTGCCATGCTATACTACTGGGCCGTGATCACTTCGGGAAGTGATCGCAGACATATACTATATACTTTACACTGTTACATTACCTGTGATACTGTTCGGAGTTGGGGGCTGAAGGGGCAGGTGGTTCCACCCAGGTAGTGGTGGGCTTGGGTTCCCGACGGCCCCTGACTGTTACGTTGTGGCGGAGCGACAGGGCAGGTTTGAGACCACCTAGGAGAGAGGTGGGCCTGGCCCTGTCGGCGTTCGCGGATACTTAACACGCTTAACGAGATCTGGGTATTTGATCTGAGTCTGGCCATTTGGTCTATACGCACTAACCATCTACGCGGGAGTAGTTATGGGTATCCCGGCGTCGTGGTATCAGCCGAAGCCTTCGTGACGTCAGCGACGGAGCGGCGCGCACCTGATTGGACTGGAACACCACTAGGCTATGTCTGCTTCCGGCCGCCCACGCAACATGCAGGTGTGCTCAGGGCGATGGGCCCAGACCCCTGCGCGCTTAGGTTTAGACCGGCGTGTGCTGACCTCTCTGTTGTGCCTAGGTGGGGCTGCGACGTGTTGATGTTCCGAGGCCGGGCATGACCCAGAAAAGTGTGTCCGGCCAAATGGGATCAAGCGTGTTGGGCTATGTGGTGCACCCCTGCAGGGAAGTTAATCTATTCGAATAGCCGTGTCCCTCGGTAAAAGGACGACTCGGAGTTGTACCTTGACCTTATGACAACTAGAACCGGATACTTAATAAAACACACCCTTCCAAGTGCCAGATACAACCCGGTGATCGCTCTCTAACAGGGCATCGAGGAGGGGATCTCCGGGTAGGATTATGCTATACGATGCTACTTGGAGGACTTCGGTCTACTCTCTTCTATATGCTGCAAGACGGAGGCTGCCAGAAGCGTAGTCTTCGACAGGATTAGCTATCCCCCTCTTATTCTGGCATTCTGCAGTTTAATCCACTGATATGGCCCTTTACACATATATCCATGCATATGTAGTGTAGCTCCTTGCTTGCGAGTACTTTGGATGAGTACTCACGGTTGCCTTGTTTCCCCTTTTCCCCATCTCTCTACCCGATTGCTGCAACCAGATGTTGGAGCCCAGGATCCAGACGCCACCTTCGACGATGACTCCTACTACTCTGGAGGTGCCTACTACTACGTGCAGCCCGCTGACGACGACCAGGAGTAGTTAGGAGGATCCCAGGCAGGAGGCATGCGCCTCGTTCGATCTGTACCCCTGTTTGTGCTAGCCATCTTATGGCAACTTGTTTAACTTATGTCTGTACTCAGATATTGTTGCTTCCGCTGACTCGTCTATGATCGAGCACTTGTATTCGAGCCCTCGAGGCCCCTGGCTTGTATTATGATGCTTGTATGACTTATTTTATTTGTAGAGTTGTGTTGTGATATCTTCCCGTGAGTCCCTGATCTTGATCGTACAGATTTGCATGCATGATTAGTGTACGATTGAATCGGGGGCGTCACAAGTTGGTATCAGAGCCAACTGCCTGTAGGAATCCCCCTTCCAACTCCTTGGCCGAAGTCGAGTCTAGATATTGCAAAACTTTTACTAACATGGTTGTGTGTCTTACGGGCACACGTCGCCATCGGGTGGTAGTAGGATCTTTTACTCCTTGACCTATACTCTGGGACTCTACATCTCTTCTATTCAGGTTAAATGATTTTGCTAAAATCTAACTCTAGGTTCTCGTTATCACTTTCACCCGGAGAACCCCTTATTACTGATGATCGTCTGCTCCACGTGAAGACCCTGAAGATACTCTCCGCTATTAACCCGAGAACTTGTGTTCATCGCATTTGCAATTTCCCTTCTACCGTCAACCCTTATGATAACTATTTGCAGTTGTCATTCTTACATTCATCCCCAGTTGGTCTTGTTATTACAGGATACCCCGAAATACTCGTCGTTGTTTCGATAATCCTTTGAGCTTAGTGCCTTGCTGTTCATTGTCACCTGAATACCCTTACGGATAATTCTCGCACTTATCGAGTATCCGCTCATCCCCCAGTTGTTCATGTGTTTCACAAAAGTCTTTGAAATACTATTAAATCCTTCGAAAATCCTTGCATCCTTATTTCTCTACAAATACTTGTCTGCTTGCATTATGGATGCTTTCCATATGTCTGGCAAAATTCGTTAGTATCCTTAGACACCGTCATTTTGATCCTATTGATTCAACATGAGTGCGAATGCACGCAATCATCGGTTGATCCTTTTTAAATTATCTATCCGGCTCAGATGTCATTTTGAACATGAGCTGGTTCTCGACCAAACTATTTGTCGTCAATTGTGCCTCTGGTCTATCCAACCTATCTATCCTTGATCAGGGCGTCTGCTCCTGATCCTATGTTTGGACATCACAATTCCTTTGTTATCTAAACCTCGAATTATTCAGATGTTCTATAATATGATGCACGTGCATTCTTTCTTCGACTGATTGAGTACCGATACTCACATCAGCTCCGTTGTGGATTGCTCGATCCATTGTTGGGTTTCATCTGACATCGTCCTTCATATTCAATAACCTTGTGAGCCTTTCCACGGGTATATAATGCCTTTGGTAAATTGTATCCTTTGCTTTGTCAACCATGCTCTACTTTTGAGCTTGTGTTAATTACTCCTGAAGTTCGTGGTACATGTTCTAAGAAGCCCCGATGGCTTGAACCTATGTCTTCCCCTAATCCGTGAGAACTCAAAAGTTTTCACGAGTCATACTCGTCTAGTGCTTCGCTAGATAAAATTTCAACACTACAACTTCTTCAAAAACGGGAGGTGAATGAAAGGTTATGCATTGAAGAAGTGGGAGTCGACCTTGAACTTTGTGTTCATGCCCATGGACATGATGTAGACCCTATCATGGAAACTTCTAGTAATAATAAATATTTCCTTGATAAATATCATCTGGTAGCTGTGAATTAATCCTTTACTACCGTGGTTCCGACCATGTTTGTTCTCATTTGATTTTATTTCTCGGACAAGTTAAAGTACTTGCCTTCTGCAGATTAGTACGCCAGTCCAACCTCTACTTTGATTTGTCGTCGAGTATTACCCCTGGTATCTCGAGATTATCTTGGAACTGCATAATTTCTCATGAGTTCTTCATCTAGTACTACATACTCACCAATTACAATTTTTCATGGGCTCGGAGTTATTAAACACTCAAAGACACCGGTGACTGACTCGAGTCCGCATCACGATTAAGCAACTCTTGGTAACCTTAATTACTTACGAGTTTGAACTCAATCACGTCATTCCTAGGCTGCTTGGCTATATCCTTCTCGTGCCGATTTTAACTGTGCTACCTGGTTCTTAATCCCGAAGCACAACTTTCGACGATGAGCTAAGCTTACGTCCATCTTCCTCGTCATATCATTTCTCCTTAAACAACAAGCTTGATTCCGAGTTGGTGTCGTATCCGTGGTTCCAATAATCTTATGTTGCATCAGTCCTTTAACTTGATGTCATCGTCGATCGATTACATCTTCATGATATCTCTCAACAAATGTGTGGTGATCATCATCAGCATTCCGAGATCTTCTAGGATATCAATTGAATTCATGATGAGAAATACTATCCTTGCCCTCGATGATTTGTGTTGTCATCGACCACTTTAATGCCTCCCCTCGAACACAAACTTGTTCGTGTTTTGTGATATACCTTGAGTTCCTTGCTATCCAGCATTTGTTCTTCTTTACCTTGGAATATTACCACCTTTTATGTCAAGAATGTCGTGGTAATTTTACCACCTCTTGAGAATTCTTGATATAGTAATATCTCTCGCCACTTGCGTTCATTTCTTGGTCTCCGTGTTATTTCTAACCGGAATACCGACAATTGAACTATGATGTGTGAATTCAAAACTTCTAGCAACCCTATTGCTTTGAAGTGAATGGTCGAGTTTCATTCTAATTCTTTTGTTCATTAAGTCACCATTCTAACATTGATCGTGCAACCCAGCCCATATTTCGGGTGCACCTTTCAACCAATGTTTGATTGTGTATGTCTTTCCTCGAGCATACATCGTTATATCATTTGATATGACTAATCTTATGTCCTTGTTCACATAATTGTGGAAATCCATCTTTTTGGAAATCTTGATGAAATGTTGCTGAATCCATCAGCCACCTCCTCATCTCTCCTTGGATTAATGATGAACTCCTGTTTCGGAACTCGCTTCCATAGTTCATTTCCTGAAAATCTTACAATGTCAACTCGTCAATTGTGTTTCACCTTTTCTTCTCAGGCATCCCGAGTCTGAGGTATCCTGCCAATCGGATCTCAACCTCGGTCAGATTTGATGGTTGGAACATATTTCCACGAGTTATAACATTGGTCTTTATATGACTCGGTAAGGTGATGTCATGCCTAGCACACCTGACCGGAGGATCTATTGTTATAATTTTCCTTTTAGTAAGGCTATCCATTCTTCCATGAGGAAATTGTAAGACTTATTCTACAAGTTTTTCTTGATGGATCTTTCCTGTATCCAAAGTCTGAGCTTTACTTAAAGACCATGTCAACGCTATCTCGAAGCATGTATGTGGTACTCCGATTTTCAATAAGAACATTTGAAGCACAATGCAAAAATTTCTTTATTAATTACCCCAAACACCGTTGAATGGGTAATGTCATGATACTCTCTCCCCTTTCCTAAAGGGTTTTCTATGTTGTATCCTGTCATAGATATCATGCTCTGCTTGTCCTTGGGAAGGATATACCACTGAATGTGTTTAAACACATTTTTCCTTTCCATTGGTCTGTTTAACCTGATGATCACGTTTTCCTTTCCATTGGTTTGTTTGACCTTTCTGGTGATCATTATGATCTAAGCAGCATTAATTTCCTGCTTATGTTAACACCTCCATGTACAATTCTGTCAATAAGACCCTGTTGCTTTTGTTGATGACATTCTGGTAACCACCGATGGACGAGAACCTTGCCTATTGGTCCGCCTCGTTCAATGAGCAGGAAAATGGTTCTCTTCGTCTCCTGACCTTGGTACCAACGCTGTTGCCGACATAACTGACAGGTTATGGTCTGACCTGCATGGTTATCATAACCGTGCAAGATGACACCACTATTTCTACTTTTAACCCACATGGTGGGCCCATAACCCATAGTTCCACAGGATCGAAACCTGACTCTCCTGTACACCCCCGGTTTCCAAAGTTATTCCTCGCGCTTGACTTCTTATGTAACTCACGGGCCACCTGCCTAGTGATCTATTCGGGTATCAAACACGATACTTATTCTCGTTGCTCTAAACCCCTTTCACCTTTTGATAGGCATCGAACGCTTGTCTATCGGTTTGAAACTTCTCATGGTACCTTCTTAGTTGGCTCTCGACATCTTCTTAAGTTTCAATTCGAGAGATACTTATGCTTCTTCCCCTGGGTTAACCGTCTGATGCTCGATCTTGTTAGAATCCGTCCTTATAGGGTTTTCCCTTCTCACCCTTTCGTAAGTACGGTGAAGAACCCGAAGAAAGGATGACGAATTGATCATGGTGACTTGAAGCAGGGAGATGGAGACATCAACGAAAGGGATCAACCTCTTCGAAAGGGCAGCCAAGACTGACAAGACTCGTTAGGTGTTTTTTTTCGCTACCAACACCTTTCCCCCTTTATTCCACCGCTTAAATCTCGGGACGAGATTTCTTGTAGTGGCGGAGAATTGTGACGCCCGGATAATCAGGCTACAGTAATCCCACGTTAATGATGCCACGTCACCCTGGTTTCTGTTGCTAATGTCGCGTTAGTTTAGAACCGATCCAAATTCAAATTTGAATTTTTGCCAAGCATCAAAAAATTTCAAACATTAAAAAGAAAATGTTCGGCGTGTGTAAATAAATGCCTAGGCAATTATGGTGAAGGAACCGTGCTTTTATAAAAAAAAGGCCTAAATATTTAAAAGGAATTAAAACAGTAAAGAAATAAGATAAAAACAGAAAACGATCTAACAAAAAAATGAAAGGAGAACCCCCTTCCCCCCTGCTGGGCCAAGTGGCCCAGCTGGCCTCCGTCGTCCGAACGGGCCGGTCCACCCGCGCCCTCTACTAACCCCCATGGGCGCCCGAAACCCTAGCCCCACTCACCCACTTCCCCCACGAACTCCACCCGCACCCCACACACACTCTCCCCCTCCCCCCGATCCAGTTCTGGATCGGGATCGGGCCGACGACCACACCCCGTCGCCGTACTCCTCCATCACCGCGCGCCCACGCCTCCTCACAACCGACGCGCCCGCGCCGTCCCGCACCCGACGCGCCCACGACCGCGCCTCGGCGCTCGACGTCGTCGCCGGAGGCCGCCTCGCCGGACCGCCACCTTGCCGGACTGCCTCCTCGTCTTCCCCTGCGCCGCACGTCATCCCCGTCCGCCTCCCCAACGGCTCCATCAAGCCTCGCCGCCCCCTTCTCACGACGAACGTGAGCACCTCCCCGTGCTCCCTCTCTACCCCCCATCCCGTGGTCACCGCACTCGCGCGCGCTCTCTGCCACGCCGGGCCTCGCTCACGCGGCCGCGTGCCCTGGCTCACTACTACTCGTGGACCTCGCCCGCTAGCCGTCGCCGCCCGCCCGCGCCATCGCCCTGCTTGCACCATGGCCGCGCCGCAGCTTGCGCCCGCCTGCACCGCACCTCATGCGCCTCTCCCCCCTGCTCGCTGCTGCTCCGGCGCAGCTCAGCCCGCGCCACCGTGCAACCGCCCGGCCCGGCCCCGACCGCGCACCTGCATCCGACCACCCAACCACGGCGAGCCCCCCGCCTTGCGCCCCACCTCGTCGTCTCGTCGCTCCAACCCTTCCCGCGGCTGCTACTGCCGTGCGGCCGCGCGCTATCGCCGTCCCATCGCCGCTCCGGCCGCCTGGGCGACGCCATGGCCAGCGGCCTCCTCTGCTCCGACGTGTTGCCGGGTCCGCCCACCCCTGGACCTGCGCCCGCTCAGGCTGCCCCCCCCCCCCCCCCCCCCGCGCGCCCGAACCCACTAAGACCCCTAGGGCCAATGTCATGTGGGGCCTAGCCCCAGAACAGTTTATATATGTAAAAAATAATAATAATAATAATTAACTTAATTAAAATATTAATTAGTAATTAAAAGAATTAATTAACTAAATTAATTCTGTTAACTAACTATTAGACCAAATTAACCTGCTAATTATTCTAACTAAACAGTTAGTTGGTTAGTTAGGCAATGACATGCGGGACCCACATGTCAGGTTGACCAGGTCAACTGCTGACATCATGCTGACGTTAGCAAACAATATTCTGGATAATGTTGGATTAAATTAATTAAATAACTTCTAAAAATGATTTAAATCTTTTAAAAATCATATAAAATAAACCGTAGCTCGGATGGAAAAACTTTGTACATGAAAGTTGCTCAGAACGACGAGACGAATCCGGATATGCAGTCCGTTCGTCCGCCACACATCCCTAACCTATCGAACTCGCAACTTTCCCCCTCCGGTTCCTCTATCCGAAAACGCGAAACACCGGGGATACTTTCCCGGATGTTTCCCCCCTTCGTCGGTATCACCTCCTACCGCGTTAGGGCATACCTAGCATCGCGTATTGCCTCGTTATGTTTTGTGATGCTTTGTTTGCTCCGTATTTACTGTTTCTTCCCCCTCTTCTTCCCCGGTAGACCCCGAGACTGACGCTGCTGCTGGTACCCCATTCGACTACGGAGTTGACTACCCCTCTCTCTTGCCAGAGCAACCAGGCAAGCCCTCCCCCCTTGATCACCAGATATCGCCTATTCTTCTCTACTGCTTGCATTAGAGTAGTGTAGCATGTTACTGCTTTCAGTTAATCCTATACTACTGCATAGCTTGTCTTTGATACTGCTGTTGATACCTTTACCTGCAATCCTACTTGCTTAGTATAGGATGCTAGTGTTCCATCAGTGGCCCTACACTCTTGTTCGTCTGCCATGCTATACTACTGGGCCGTGATCACTTCGGGAAGTGATCGCGGACATATACTATATACTTTACACTGTTACATTACTTGTGATACTGTTTGGAGTTGGGGGCTGAAGGGGCAGGTGGTTCCACCCAGGTAGTGGTGGGCCTGGGTTCCCGATGGCCCCTGACTGTTACGTTGTGGCGGAGCGACAGGGCAGGTTTGAGACCACCTAGGAGAGAGGTGGGCCTGGCCCTGTCGGTGTTCGCGGATACTTAACACGCTTAACGAGATCTGGGTATTTGATCTGAGTCTGGCCATTTGGTGTATACGCACTAACCATCTACGCGGGAGTAGTTATGGGTATCCCGGCGTCGTGGTATCAGCCGAAGCCTTCGTGACGTCAGCGACGGAGCGGCGCGCACCTGATTGGACTGGAACGCCACTAGGCTAGGTCTGCTTCCGGCCGCCCACGAAACGTGCAGGTGTGCTTAGGGCGATGGGCCCAGACCCCTGCGCGCTTAGGTTTAGACCGGCGTGCTGACCTCTCTGTTGTGCCTAGGTGGGGCCGCGACGTGTTGATCTTCCGAGGCTGGGCATGACCCAGAAAAGTGTGTCCGGCCAAATGGGATCAAGCGTGTTGGGCTATGTGGTGCACCCCTGCAGGGAAGTTAATCTATTCGAATAGCCGTGTCCCTCGGTAAAAGGACGACCCGGAGTTGTACCTTGACCTTATGACAACTAGAATCGGATACTTAATAAAACACACCCTTCCAAGTGCCAGATACAACCCGGTGATCGCTCTCTAACAGGGCATCGAGGAGGGGATCGCCGGGTAGGATTATGCTATACGATGCTACTTGGAGGACTTCAGTCTACTCTCTTCTATATGTTGTAAGACGGAGGCTGCCAGAAGCGTAGTCTTCGACAGGATTAGCTATCCCCCTCTTATTCTGGCATTCTGCAGATCAGTCCACTGATATGGCCCTTTACACATATATCCATGCATATGTAGTGTAGCTCCTTGCTTGCGAGTACTTTGGATGAGTACTCACGGTTGCCTTGTTTCCCCTTTTCCCCATCTCTCTACCCGATTGCTGCAACCAGACGTTGGAGCCCAGGATCCAGACGCCACCTTCGACGACGACTCCTACTACTCTGGAGGTGCCTACTACTACATGCAGCCCGCTGACAACGACCAGGAGTAGTTAGGAGGATCCCAGGCATGAGGCCTGCGCCTCGTTCGATCTGTACCCCTGTTTGTGCTAGCCATCTTATGGCAACTTGTTTAACTTATGTCTGTACTCAGATATTGTTGCTTCCGCTGACTCGTCTATGATCGAGCACTTGTATTCGAGCCCTCAAGGCCCCTGGCTTGTGTTATGATGCTTGTATGACTTATTTTATTTGTAGAGTTGTGTTGTGATATCTTCCCGTGAGTCCCTGATCTTGATCGTACACATTTGCGTGCATGATTAGTGTACGATTGAATCGGGGGCGTCACACCACCCCCTACTATTCCCACCACTGGCCAGGCCTGGCCAGGCCATCCCTCTACCTACTATTCCCACCGCTGGCCAGGCCTGGCCAGGCCATCCCTCTACTCACCCACACCCCCTGTTATTCTGCGGCGACGACAGCCTCACACCGCAGCGAACCAGTGAACCCTCGTACTCCTCTACGTGTGGGCATCCACTGCCGCGTCTTCCCCGGCTCCACGTCGTCCCCTTCCTAGGCTTTGCCGTCGTCCACCGCCCTGGTGCTCTCGGCGCGGCGTGGTCAACATGGTCAAGGAATGGCTTCCATCGGACATGGACTATACGTGGAGAGGCTGACAGCTGGGTCCGCGCCTGCAGCAAGGAAGTGCCTCCTTATTACGCGCAAAATAATTATTCCTCCACCTGATAGCGAGGACCCACCGGACGAGCCACCGTATTTCGCGAAAAAACATTTCCCCCTGACTGCTGGGACCCACCAGCTACATCTTACCACGCAAGGAAGTGCGTCCGGGCAAAAAAAACGATTCGCCCCCCTGACTGCTGGGACCCACCAGCTACATCTTCGCAAGCAAGGAAGTGCCTGACAGTCGGGACCCACCTGGTCGAAGCGTACGTAGCATTGTCATTCTGGTCGCGAACATGTACGTATGTACTGGTCGATGTAGAGGCGCGCACGTGTCGTAGTAGAGGCGTGCACGTAGTATGTACACGTACGTACAACGGACAGTGTGCAAGAAAGAAAATACGGCCACGTACGTACATACGGGCAGGGTCTCGAACGCCTACTCGCACATACGTACGACCAGGGCTCGTTTACATGGCTGGGTCAGAACGGAGAAACAACATCGTCGTCGTGTTCATGGGGAGCCAACCGGCTGGGTTGGAACGGAATGCGTCGTCGTGTTCATTGGAAGGGCTTGGACGGAACAGCCGATGGAAACGAGGCCTGACATACCGCAGAACGGAGGAAACGGCCTTGTGTTCGACCGGCCACGTTCGAAACGGGATCCTGTTCATCGGGAGGGGTCTGGCGTACGGCAAAATGGAGGAAACAGACCTCCTATGGTCGAAACGGGGGTCCTGTTGATCGGGAGGGGTGTGGCGTACCGCAAAACGGAGGAAACAGACTTGTGTTGGAGTGCTACGGTCGAAAAGGGGGTCCTGTTCATCGGGAGGGGTGTGGCGTACCGCAAAACGGGACTCCACGGGATACTGTTCATCTCCACCGTCGACCCCCTCCAGCCTCCACGGGCTACTGTTCATCCACCGTCGACCTCCTCCAGCCTCCACCTGCGACTGTTCATCCACGGGCTCCTGTTCATCCAACCTCCACCGCACGCTACTCCACCGGCTAATGTTCAACCAACCCTCTCCACGGGCTCCTGTTCAACCACCCCTCCATGGGCTACTGTTCATCCTGCCCTCCACCATCTACTGTTCATCCTGCCCTCCACGGGGTGGTCCTGTTCATCCTACCCTCCACGGGGTCCTGTTCGTCCAGCCCCAACCGGCTCGATCGATCGGGGTCCTGTTCATCCACCCCCACCGGGAACTGTTCATCCAACCCCCCCCCCCCCGGCAACGCTCACTCTTCATCCAGAGGCAGCATCGATCAGCTTCAGTTAGCAGCAGTAGCGAAGAAATCGCTCGATCGGATTCAGTTAACAGCCATCGATCGATCGCTCGGGTTCAGTAAAGCGTAGGCTGCAATAATAGCTCGGGTTCAGTTAGAGCCCAACGCCTCGCTCGGGTTCAGTTAGAGCCCAACTCCTCGCACACACACGCATACGCACGAGAGAAACTCACATCGCTCGGCCCCCGACCACCCACCGTAACCGGGGACTCCCCGATAATTTCCGCGCCCTCGCTTCTACCATTGTTTTTTCCGTCATGGACGGCCCAAAGAATGTCATGCAGCTGCGTCTCCGGCCCGACAATGACGAAAAGCCCATTTTTGTCATGATTTTTTGTCATAGAAGTAGGACCCCACCAAATCTATGATGATACCGGGTTTTGTCACAATTATCGTCATAGAAGTGTCATAAGTTGTAACGCCCCAAGACCGACGCTCCAGATGCCTTCCTTGTTTTGCGAGTCAGCTGTGTTATTTATTTGTTTGTTGCATTCATCTTGTCATCATGAGCATTACATCCACATGTTTTCAAAAAACTCGTAACCGTTCGTAGTTGCCGCCTCTCTCTTTGTCTCCGTGGCATGTCGTCAGACCGTTTGTCTTCTTTGACCATTCTTAGTCCAACCGCACACTTGACCTCATCCGCCTAACCCCTCTCTGCACATCCCGCAAACCCCTCGCATGCAGGTCCGAAACTTCTCCGAACCCGACCCGGGCAGTCATGACCGATGGGTCCGGATCATCCCCCAACATCTATAAAACATCTCCGTTTTCTTATTTGGGCTCCCTAGCCAATTTATTCTCGATTGCCCGATTATGATCGAACAGACCCAATACCCCCTAACCTAATCTTCCAGCGTATATAAACGGGGCAACCCTAAAATCTAGGGGAGCTCTCCCATCCTTCCTCCTCGCCGCCACCACCCGGTCTTGATCCTCCACCCACCAACCAGCGCTCTCCACTGCTCCTCCCCGATTTGCTAGCCTCGATCCCGAGCTCCTCCTCCGTTTCTTGCCCAGGCGCCCGAAGCCTACCTCTTCTCCCCCTCGATCTCGAATGAATCGTGAAGCCGCCCAAGTCCCCGAGCAGGAGCGCTCGTCCTCGTCTCCAGCTTCCCGTTCATGCCGGGCCGGCGAGATGCAGGTCACGTCCCCGTTCCTCTGCGTCGTCTCCTTCCTTTTCCCCATCACACTGCTCCTCCCTGACCATCCCCACGTCTTGTTCCATTTTCTCACAGCGAACCAGCGCCACCGCCGAAGCTCGAGTCCACCACCGTCGTTGCCTCAAGCCCCGCCTCGGTTCTGGCTGGATCTGGACGGGAGCATGCTCCGCTGCCCGTTCTTGGCCTCCCCCGCGTCCAGCTCGCCGCCTGCAGCTCGCGCCAGCCGCCAACTTCCTCTACAGCCTCCCTGCCAAGTCCGTCCGCGCCTCACCTTCCTCTGCCTCGCCTGTGACCTCCGCTGCACCAGATCCGGCAGCCCTACATCAAGCATCGCCTCTTCCCCGACCTCCTCGTTCGGTTCTGGCTGGATCTGGACGGGAGCATGCTCCGCTGCCCGTTCTTGGCCTCCCCGCGTCCAGCTCGCCGCCTGGAGCTCGCGCCAGCCGCCAACTTCCTCTACAGCCTCCCTGCCAAGTCCGTCCGCGCCTCGCCTTCCTCCGCCTCGCCTGTGACCTCCGCGGCACCAGATCCGGCAGCCCTGCATCGAGCATCGCCTCTTCCCCGACCTCCTCGTTCGACTCCTTGTCGGATCCGGCAGGTTCCCGTCGCTGCGCCAAGTCCCGCTTCGCCGTTGACCGAGTCCCCTGCATCGCGCCCCTACCTACTGTCGTTTCGCTCGGGAACAAGCGAGCGCCCGCCTCGTCCAGCCTCCCCGTTGACCGGTCGCACCTCGTGGCCCAGCTCCAGCAGGCCTCGTCCCGATCTGCCAGCCCACGTCCAGCCTCCCCACCGAGCCGGCCTGTTGGCCCAATGTGAGCATAGCCCAGCCCATCTCTATTGGCCCAGCAGTGCACTCAGATTCGGCCCGATATGTTTTTTTCCTGCTCAGGACGAATTTGTCCAATTATCCAGAGAACTGCAGTTTTACAGAAAAACCCTCAAACATCATGCATATAATAACTCATTAACTATGCATCATATGTAAAAACTTCATATATGTAAAATGCTCAGAAATTTGTGTAGTTTAATAATATCCAACTTTCATCCCATGTTAAAATGTTTAAAATGTTGTTTGTTTAATTTTGCTCAAATGCCATGCTAAAATGCTTTATTTCATAACTAAATAACCGTAGCTCCAAATTTAATAAACTTTATATGTAAATGGGGTAGAAAAATGCCTAGTTTAACATGGTGCACTTTATTTCCCTGTTTAACAACATTAAAATGGTGTTTTAGTCAGAACAGTACCAACTTTGAAATATGCATATGGGGATTTTCCGGAATTGTTGCTTGTTATTTCCGGTCTCATTTAAACTTGCCTAAATAGGTAGTCCTATTATGCCTCATCTTTTGCCATGTTAACCAACATTTAATATTGTTGGGTACATAAACAAGAGAGAGCTAAAATAATTGATGTGGTGTTTCGTCAATATGCAACTCGTTGCATATTGAGCTCCACTTAATTTGTAGTATTGTTTGTGCATACTGCCATGCCATGCTTCATTAAACCGGACATGCATCATACTTGGTTGTGCATCATGCCATGCTTACGTGATGGTTGTTTACTATGTTGTTTGCTTCTTTCCGGTTTGCTTCTCTCGTTAGCTTCGGTTTCGTTCCGGAGTTGTGAGGATTCGTTCACCTACGTCCGTTTGTCTTCTTCATGGACTCGTTCTTCTTCCTTGCGGGATCTCAGGCAAGATGACCATACCCTCGATATCACTTCTATCTTTGCTTGCTAGTTGCTCGCTCTTTTGCTATGCTGCGATACCTACCACTTGCTATGTCATGCCTCCTATGTTGCCATGTCAAGCCTCTAACCATCCTTTCCTAGCAATCCATTGTTTGGCTATGTTACCGCTTTTGCTCAGCCCCTCTTATAGCGTTGCTAGTTGCAGGTGAAGTTGAAGTTTGTTTCATGTTGGAACATGGATATGTTGGGATATCACAATATCTCTTATTAAATTAATGCATTTATATACTTGGTAAAGGGTGGAAGGCTCGGCCTTATGCCTGGTGTTTTGTTCCACTCTTGCCGCCCTACTTTCCGTCATATCGGTATTATGTTCCCAGATTTTGCGTTCCTTACACGGCTGGGTGATTTATGGGACCCCCTTGACAGTTTGCTTTGAATAAAACTCCTCCAGCAAGGCCCAACCTTGGTTTTACCATTTGCCACCTAAGCCTTTTTCCCTTGGGTTTTCGCGAGCCCGAGGGTCATCTTTATTTTAACCCCCGGTCCAGTGCTCCTTCGAGTGCTGGTCCAACCCGAGCGATGTCCGGCGCCCCCTGGGCAATCATGGTCTATGCCAACCCGACGTCTGGCTCATCCGGTGTGCCCTGAGAACGAGATACGTGCGACTCCTATCGGGATTTTTCGGCACATCGGGCGGCTTTGCTGGTCTTGTTTTACCATTGCCGAAATGTCTTGTAGCCGGGATTCCGAGACTGGTCGGGTCTTCCTGGTAGAAGGAATATCCTTCGTTGACCGTGAGAGCTTATAATGGGCTAAGTTGGGACACCCCTGCAGGGTATTATCTTTCGAAAGCCGTGCCCGCGGTTATGAGGAAGATGGGAATTTGTTAATGTCCGGTTGTAGAGAACTTGACACTTGACTTAATTAAAATACATCAACCGCATGTGTAACCGTGATGGTCTCTTTTCGGCGGAGTCCGGGAAGTGAACCCAGTTTGAGTTATGCATGAACGTAAGTAGTTTCAGGATCACTTCTTGATCACTTCTAGTTTCACGACCGTGCTTTGCCTCTCTTCTCGCTCTCATTTGCGTATGTTAGCCACCATATATGCTTAGTGCTTGCTGCAGCTCCACCTCATTACTTCATCCCTCCTATAAGCTTAAATAGTCTTGATCTCGCGGGTGTGAGATTGTTGAGTCCTCGTGACTCACATATTCTACCAAAACAGTTGCAGGTGCCGACGATGCTAGTGCAGATGACGCAACCGAGTTCAAGTGGGAGTTTGACGAGGAACGTGGCCGTTACTATGTTTCATTTCCTGTTGATCAGTAGTGGAGCCCAGTTGGGACGATCGGGGGGACCTAGCAATTGGGTTATCTTCCTTTTCATTTGTTTGTCTGTAGTCGGACTATGTGTGTATTCTGAATGATGTATTTAAATTGGTGAACTTGTCACGCCCAAGATGTGACCCTATCCTAAAGGAACTCGAAGGTCCCACCAAGGATAGAAGTGCATCTTGAAGACGCTTTTGCAAGGTGGATATCATTACATCAACAATACATAATAGATGGGGATACATCCAAGACATACAATGTCACCTGAATACAACAATACAACATATACAAGATCAACATCCGACTACGGATGAAATAGAAACAAAAACTCGAATGACATCCACCCTGCTAGCCCAGGCTGCCTACCTGGAACCTATCCCTCAAGAAGCAAAAGAAGAACTCCAACACAAACAGACATCGCTCTCATGTCATGATCATCGCACAACCTGTACCTGCAACTGGTGTTGTAGTAAACCCTGAGCCACGAGGACTCAGCAATCCCATTACCATGGGTATCAAGACTAGTAAAGCATAATGGGTGAGGAAGGGGTAAAGTGGTGAGGTTGCAGCAGCGACTAAGCATGTATGGTGGCTAACTTACGCAAATAAGAGCGAGAAGAGAAGCAAAGCAAGCGGTCATCAACTAGTAATGATCAAGAAGTGATCCTGAACTCCTACTTACGTCAAACATAACCCAAGAACCGTGTTCTCCTCTCGAACAACCCAAAAAGAGACCATCACGATTACGCACACGGTTGGTGTATTTTAGAAGAGTTTACTACAACCGGATATCAACAAATTTCCATCTGCCACATAACCGCGGGCACGGCTTTCGAAAGTTCAAACCCTGCAGGGGTGTCCCAACTTAGCCCATGATAAGATCTCGCGGTCAACGAAGGATATTCCTTCTCCCGGGAAGACCCGATCAGTCTCGGAATCCCGTTTACAAGACATTTCAGCAATGGTAAAACAAGACCAGCAAAGCCGCCCGATGTGCCGACAAATCCCGATAGGAGCTGCACATATCTCGTTCTCAGGGCACACCGGATGAGCCAGACGTCGGGTTGGCATAGACCCTGATTGCCCAGGGGGCGCCGGACATCGCTCGGTTTGGACCAGCACCCAGAGGAGCAGGGGCCGGGGGGGCTAAAATAAAGATGACCCTCGGGCTCCGGAAACCCAAGGGAAAAAATAAGGGATAGGTGAGGCAAATGGTAAAACCAATGTTGGGCCTTGCTGGAAGAGTTTTATTCAAAGCGAACTGTCAAGGGGGTCCCATAAATCACCCAACCGCGTTAGGGATGCAAAATCCGGAAACATAATACCGATATGACGGAAACTAGGGCGGCAAGAGTGGAACAAAACACTAGGCATAAGGTCGAGCCTTCCACCCTTTACCAAGTATGTAGATGCATTAATAATATAAGAGATATTGTGATATCCCAACATAAACATAATCCAACATGGAGCAATCTTCATCTTCACCTGCAACTAGCAACGCTATAAGAGGGGGCTGAGAAAAGCGGTAACATAGCCAAACAACGGTTTGCTAGGAAGAGTGACAAAGGTTAGAGGTTCATGGCAATTTGGGAGGCTTGATAAGCAAGTGGTAGGTAACGCAGCATAGCGATAGAACGAAGCAACTAGCATAGCAATGATAGTAGTGAGATCCAAGGTGACGGTCATCTTGCCAGAAATCCCGCAAGGAAGAAGAACGAGTTCATGAAGAAGATGAAGCCACGAAGATGAACCAAGCGTAGACGAATGAATCCTCACGAACGCAACGAAACGAGAACTAACGGGAGAAGCAAACCGGAAAGAAGCAAACAACATGGTAAACAAACATCACATAAACATGGCATGATGCACAATCAAGTATGATGCATGTCCGGTTTAAAGAAGGCATGGCATGGCATGGCAAAAGGCAACAAACGATACTACAAGTTAAGTGTAGCTCAATATGCAACGAGGTGCATATTGACGAAACACCACATCAATTGTTTAGTACTCTCTCGGTTATGTACCCAACAATATTAAATGTTAATTAACATGGCAGAGGTGAGGCATAAGTAAACTGCACATCTAGGCAAGTTTAAATTAGGCGGGAACAACAAACAACAATTCCGGAAAATCCTCATGTCCATATTTCGAATTTGGTACTGTTCTGCCCTAAACCATATACTAAAGTTGTTAAACATGCAAAGCAAGTGCACCAAGTTAAACTAGGCATTTTTCCACCCCATTTACATATAAAGTTTATTAAATTCGGAGCTACGGTTAATTTGTTATGAAATAAATCATTTTAACATGGCATTATGCAAAACAAATGCAAACAGCAGTTTAAACATGTTTACCATGGATGAAAGTAGCATATTATGAAAGTGCATGAAAACTGAGCAAGTTAACTATATGACATGTTTAAATCCGATGCACGGTTATTTAGTTCTGAGCAATTTAAAATCATGGCATTTTGTGTAATATGAATGTCCATGATTTAATTGTTAAAACCGTAGCGCAGGAATAAAAAGGAAAACGGGCCGAACACAGCGCACTAAGCAAGCCCAGCAGCAGTTCCGGCCCAACGTGGTTGTGTGCGTGTGTGCAAAGTAAAAAGAAATAAGGGGCGGCTGGGAATCGAACCCAGGACCTCCTGGATGTGTGCACAAGGAAAGAACAAATGGGCTAGCTGATCAGCTAGTGGTAGAACAGGGTGGCAAATCAAAATATCCTCTACGCGCCAGAACGGATCTAGGAAAGAACAGCGAAGTTTCGGATACGAGGGAAGTTGCTCACAGCGGGAAAAACAGAGGCCAGTGGCCATGGCGATGCTGGCCCTCGGCTGGCTGGGTAAGCGGAAGGAGCTGGGCGCCCCTAGCCTTGCGGCCCTTGCGCACACGCGGGCGTGGGAAGCCCGGCTTGAGGGCGGTCGTACTCCTGTTCAAAGAAACAGAGAGGATTTCAGAGTAGAGGAAAAGAGAGAGGAAGCAGGGAAAGAAGGAAAGGGAAGGAGAAGAGGGCACGCGAGGTGGGGCTCATCGGACCTAGGGGTGCCGGCGACCAGCGGGCACGTCGGGGTGCCGGCGACCAGCGGGCACGTCGGCGGAGCAGCAGCTGTAGAAGAGGGTGTTGAGTAACATGATTGTATTAGGAAACATAGGTTAGACTAGAAAATATTCTGGCTTGCCTTGTACTCCAAGTAGATCATGTAGTCCTATATATATATATGCCCACGAGGCTCAAGCAATACAACAACTATTCCATCAAATCCTCTCTCTTCCTTCTAACAGAGGGCGGCGATGGGACCTCGAGGCCGAGCTCAGGCCATGGCGGCTTCCTTCGGTTCGCTGTCCAAAACAAGACAGAGGGAGAGTTTGAGATCGGGGACGAGGAAGAAGGCAGAGAGGGGGAGAAGCAGGGGCGTTGCCTGGTTTCAGGAGGAGCTCAGGTGCTGCTGCTGTCGGTGGAGGCGAGCTCCATGGGGCGGCCTTGGGTGGTCTGCACGGGGAGACGAGGGGAAGGCAGCGACGACGTGGGGACGGCCATGGATGCTCCTGCAGGTTTTTTTGGAGAAGACAGAGAGCAGGTGAGAGAGGGAACCAGAGGGAACGGGAGCAGAGGAAGCGAAGGAGAAGCAGAAGCGGGGAGGAACCGTGATCGGAGTTGGAGACGAGGTGAAGCAGCGGTGGTCTCCGGCGAGGTCGGTCGAAGACGGAGGTCTCAGGGCAGGAGAGGTCGGGTTCCTGCTGCGGGGCCTCGGCGGTGCTCGCGCGGACGGGTGGATCGAGGAGGGTATGGATCCCGAGAGAGATTTAGTGGAGTGGCGGCGGCGGCTGGATGGGAGGATGGGACATCTCCCTAAATTTTAGGGTTGGTCTGGTTTATATAGTGAGTGGGTTATGTTAGGGACTATCGGACCCTCCGATCGTAATCGGACGATCAAGATAAAATAGGCTAGGAGAGTCAAAGAACAAACCGATGATATTTTAGGGATGTTTGGTGAAGATCCGGACCGAACGGTGACGAATGTCCGGGTCGGGTTCGGAAGAGGTTTTTGTACGCATGCGAGGGGTTTGCGGGATGTGCAGAGAGGTTAGGAAGCCAGACAAGAGGGAAACAAAATCTGATTGGTCTCGAAACGGTCAACGAAAACAAGGGGTGACGCGGCAACTACGAGCGGATACGTGTTTTATGAAAACTTATGGATGTGATGCACATGATGCGATGATATGAGATGCATGTCATGAACAAAATGCAAAACAAACGACAAAAACCCAACCACGAAGAAAAAATCATATCACATAGCCGGAAATGGCAAGAGTTGGAGTTACGAATATGGGAAGTTGTATCCGGGGCACTACAACACTCCACCACTACGAGAGGATCTCGTCCCGAGATCTAGGATGGCACCGGAGGTAAAAGGAAGAGGAAGATAAGAGGTAAACTAAGTTGCTTCTTCGACAAACGAGTGAAACCATGAACCTTGAGATGTTGAGCAAAATGAAAGAAAGAAAACAACGAAGATGAGCAAAGTTGAGAACACTCCGTTAGAAAAGAGGAACAAGGGATATGACGAGAACTAAGATGTTTAGTGATAAGATAGATATTGAAACCACTCCGGTTAAAACTACATAGAGAAGGAATAAGATTGATATAATTTGGGCAGCACTCCGACTGAAAGAAGAAGAAAAACTTGATAAGATGAAAAGAACTTGAAGAGATGACACAACACTCCAGTTAAATGGATAAGCATGAAAAGAACACGATCCTCACAATTCAAGATGATGAGTGAAGAGAGCAACATCACCATACCTCCGAAAGAAAGAATAGAAGATAGATCATTGGAATAAAGAATGGAGAAGAAAATGCCAACTTCTGCCACAAATGATCTTGGAAAGCACCCTTCCAAGAAGGTTAGAATGGAATTGTTGGAAAATCAACAACGAAACGAATAAGCATGTAGTGGGATTATGGAAAACTCCTCAAAATTGAGGCGAAATTCTGCCACTACGGAAACAAATAATATAATTGATAACACCAACGAGACGAAAAACTTCTTTCACCAAGATGATAGAGAGATAACTTGGATCATTGATAAGCACCACAATAGCAACATTCCTTAGGGAAGGCTTAAGGTGAAATATGACACAAGATAACTCCAACGAAGAGATTAATGGATTTAAAATACCTCATTCTTGACAACATGTGAATCACGAAACATGAATGGAAATTGTCAGGAATGATATAACACCACCTCAAAAGATAAAGTAGAAAGAATTGCACTTCGAAATGCAAGAAGAAGAATACTTGAACGCCTCAAAACAAAACATGTGTTGAGCACCATGTTTAATTTTGAGTATAGCTTGGTGGATCATCACCTCGAGAGAAGTCTTGAAGAACAAATGAAGGATGAAAGGAATCCTTGACGAACCACCATGTAGAGCCTCCATGAAGAATTCCGGTAACGAAAAGATGATAAAAAGAAAGAGAAGTTGAGAACACCAGGTGAAGCCTTGCGATGATTTAGATGGAGCTTCACGATGAGATAAAGCGGAAAACTTGGAACTCCGGAAAAGAAAAGATGAAGCATCTCGAACCGAGAAATGTGACATGATGAACAACTCTGGAAAGAAGAAACTAGATCACTTGGATGAAACAATAATAAGAATTACGTTATGTGTATCCTTCACCAATTTAAATTGATGACAAGCAATGGATTTGGCATACTACTTATTCTTCTTGAAGGATTAAGGATAGACATAGCGCAAACATGAAGAAGTCTTCGACGAATCACCGAGAGGATTGGAAAGAACGGATGAAATGATACGGTAATAAAGGAAGAGGAATCTCGAATGAACCACCGTAAGAATTGAAAATAAAGTAGCAAAGGCACAATTCACCGGGAAGAATTGGAAAACGAATGGAGATACTTGATGGGATTTAGATACATGAGAACGAAGAGATCATGGACTGATTAGAGGATATTTGAACGATGCACCGATAAGATTTGGAGAACAATAGCTACACGCTGAGAATGAAGAATTATGACATGATGTCCTTCGTAGGAAAGAAATGGAAACAAATCATGAAATGCTCCAGATGGTAAGAAAAGAATTGTCACAATCAAAACAATTATGAGGATAGCATGAAGCTAGAACCATGAATCTTCAAGAGAATGGACCAAGATTTAGAGGAAACACTTCTTCGGTCTTCACATGTTGAGAATGATGATGAGAACCACCAAAATTGTTGAGGCACTCTGGGATGAAGAATAGAAAGGTTGAGCCAACAATCAAAAGAATTTGAAAGCGATCTTGAAGAAGACATCTGGCTGATGAAAATTTATTCTTACGTCAAACTTGGAAATGAATTTGAGAATGGGTCCGGAAAATTAGAAGAGTCGGGTAAGATCCTGGGAAAAGACCTGTGGGTTAGGGCCCACTCAAAAGAAACATCATTGAAGGATTGCTTGAAATAGAGATTGCACCGGTACAATTAAATAGCTTGAATGACAGAAAAAACTTGAAGTAACTCGAACGGATTAAGAATGGAAACTTGATTCTTCTAAGATATCTTCAGCACTCCAGAACAAATGAATAGGAAGAAGTGAATGATTAAGAGGTGCATCGGCATGAGAAAGCATTAGAAACGAGGAAAGGAATATGATGAATATCGAAAGCTTGAATTGGATCCACCGGAGAAGAAACAACAATGAAGGATGATGAACTTCAAACTGTTGAGCATCTTCATGGGAAATCATCAGATAAGAACATTGAAAGAAAAGAATGAAGAGACTTCACATCCATAAAATGGATACTTGATTAAGATATCTGAGTCCTTGAAGAAAAGGGTGGGAGGGCGGGAAGACAAAGGCAACTTGGGGAAGATGGAACAAACACCGTTGAGAAAACTTAGAATTGATCTTGCGGATGTTGAAAATGATCGGATCCACTTGAAGAGAAGAACGCCGGTTGGAAAAGAATTAACATGACGACCTCGATGATCGAGAAGGATTACTATTCACATAGCAATATGAGGACACCGTTTGAAAGGTATGGAATCAACACTTGACATTGAAGCAACTCAAATACCACAACTCAAAACAAAACAAAGGATTGGCTTGCAGAAATAAGCCGAAACGAATACATATGATAGAGATTTACCCAATCCCATATCAGGCATCTGTCGGAAAGATATTCTAGGAGCTACTTGAATTCCCACCTATAAACTCCCGAAACTTTCTGGTTATGTAATCTGGTGTTGGGGATACAGGGGAAGCAATATATCTCACCCAAACTAACAATCCCTACATCCAGCTGTATCCATCCGTCAACACATAACCAAGAAAACTCCGGAAATCGTGTACCTCAACCTTCGAAAAACATCCGTTCGTTTAAATTGGTTCTGTATCTATCTTGTCACTTAACCTCTTGGTTCTCGTCGTATCCCATGCTCCTCTTATCTAATGGAATGTTCGCAATCTCGTTCATCTCCATTGTATTCTTCTTTAAATTGTTTAACCTCTCAAGGTTCTTTGGTTACACTGGTTGTCAAAGAAGCAACTTAGTTTTACCTCTTCTCTTCCTCTTCCGTTTCTCTTTGGTGCCATCCTAGATCTCGGGACGAGATCCTCTCGTACTGGTGGAGTGTTGTAACGCCCCAAGACTGACGCTCCAGATTCCTTCCTTGTTTTGCGAGTCAGTTGTGTTATTTATTTGTTTGTTGCATTCATCTTGTCATCATGAGCATTACATCCACATGTTTTCAAAAAACTCGTAACCGTTCGTAGTTGCCGCCTCTCTCCTTGTCTCCGTGGCATGTCGTCAGACCGTTTGTCTTCTTTGACCATTCTCAGTCCAACCGCACACTTGACCTCATCCGCCTAACCCCTCTCTGCACATCCCGCAAACCCCTCGCATGGGCGTCCGAAACTTCTCCGAACCCGACCCGGGCAGTCATGACCGATGGGTCCGAATCATCCCCCAACATCTATAAAACATCTCCATTTTCTTATTTGGGCTCCCTAGCCAATTTATTCTTGATCGCCCGATTACGATCGAACGGACCCAATACCCCCTAACCTAATCTTCCAGCGTATATAAACGGGGCAGCTCTAAAATCTAGGGGAGCTGTCCCATCCTTCCTCCTCGCCGCCGCCACCCGGTCTCGATCCACCTTGGGACCCCCCTCCTCCTCGTTTTCCTCCACCCACCAACCAGCGCTCTCCACTGCTCCTCCTCGATTTGCTAGCCTCGATCCCGAGCTCCTCCTCTGTTTCTTGCCCAGGCGCCCAAAGCCTACCTCTTCTCCCCCTCGATCTCGAATGAATCGTGAAGCCGCCCAAGTCCCCGAGCAGGAGCGCTCGTCCTCGTCTCCAGCTTGCCGTTCATGCCGGGCCGGCGAGATGCAGGTCACGTCGTCGTTCCTCTGTGCCGTCTCCTTCCTTTTCCCCATCACACCGCTCCTCCCTGACCACCCCCCTCGTCTTGTTCCTTTTTCTCACAGCGAACCAGCGCCACCGCCGAAGCTCGAGTCCACTGCCGTCGTTGCCTCCAGCCCCGCCTCGGTTCTGGCTGGATCTGGACGGGAGCATGCTCCGCTGCCCGTTCTTGGCCTCCCCCGCGTCCAGCTCGCCGCCTGCAGCTCGCGCCAGCCGCCGACTTCCTCTACAGCCTCCCTGCCAAGTCCGTCCGCACCTCACCTTCCTCCGCCTCGCCTGTGACCTCCGCTGCACCAGAACCGGCAGCCCCGCATCGAGCATCGCCTCTTCCCCGACCTCCTCGTTCGACTCCTTGTAGGATCCGGCAGGTTCCCGTCGCTGCGCCAAGTCCCGCTTCGCCGTTGACCGAGTCCCCTGCATCACGCCCCCACCTGCTGTCGTTTCGCTCGGGAACGAGCGAGCGTCCGCCTCGTCCAGCCTCCCCGTTAACCGATCGCACCTCGTGGCCCAGCTCCAGCCGGCCTCGTCCCGATCTGCCAGCCCGCGTCCAGCATCCCCACCGAGCCGGCCTGTTGGCCCAATGTGAGCATAGCCGAGCCCATCTCTGTTGGCCCAGCAGTGCACTCAGATTCGGCCCGATATGTTTTTTTCCTGCTCTGGATGAATTTGTCCAATTATCCACAGAACTGCAGTTTTACAGAAAAACCCTCAAACATCATGCATATAATAACTCATTAACTATGCATCATATGTAAAAACTTCATATATGTAAAATGCTCAGAAATCTGTGTAGTTTAATAATATCCAACTTTCATCCCATGTTAAAATGTTTAAAATGTTGTTTGTTTAATTTTGCTCAAATGCCATGCTAAAATGCTTTATTTCATAACTAAATAACCATAGCTCCAAATTTAATAAACTTTATATGTAAATGGGGTAGAAAAATACCTAGTTTAACATGGTGCACTTTATTTCCCTATTTAACAACATTAAAATGGTGTTTTAGTCAGAACAGTACCAACTTTGAAATATGCATATGGGGATTTTCCGGAATTGTTGCTTGTTATTTTCGGCCTCATTTAAACTTGCCTAAATAGTTAGTCCTATTATGCCTCATCTCTTGCCATGTTAACCAACATTTAATATTGTTGGGTACATAAACAAGAGAGAGCTAAAATAATTGATGTGGTGTTTTGTCAATATGCAACTCGTTGCATATTGAGCTCCACTTAATTTGTAGTATTGTTTGTGCATATTGCCATGCCATGCTTCATTAAACCGGACATGCATCATACTTGGTTGTGCATCATGCCATGCTTATGTGATGGTTGTTTACTATGTTGTTTGCTTCTTTCCGGTTTGCTTCTCTCGTTAGCTTCGATTTCATTCCGGAGTTGTGAGGATTCGTTCGACTACGTCCGTTTGTCTTCTTCATGGACTCGTTCTTCTTCCTTGCGGGATCTCAGGCAAGATGACCATACCCTCGATATCACTTCTATCTTTGCTTGCTAGTTGCTTGCTCTTTTGCTATGCTGCGATACCTACCACTTGCTATGTCCTGCCTCCTATGTTGCCATGTCAAGCCTCTAACCATCCTTTCCTAGCAAACCGTTGTTTGGCTATGTTACCGCTTTTGCTCAGCCCCTCTTATAGCGTTGCTAGTTGCAGGTGAAGTTGAAGTTTGTTCCATGTTGGAACATGGATATGTTGGGATATCACAATATCTCTTATTAAATTAATGCATATATATACTTGGTAAAGGGTGGAAGGCTCGGCCTTATGCCTGGTGTTTTGTTCCACTCTTGCCGCCCTAGTTTCCGTCATATCGGTATTATGTTCCCGAATTTTGCGTTCCTTGCATGGTTGGGTGATTTATGGGACCCCCTTGACAGTTCGCTTTGAATAAAACTCCTCCAGCAAGGCCCAACCTTGGTTTTACCACTTGCCACCTAAGCCTTTTTCCCTTGGGTTTTTGCGAGCCCGAGGGTCATCTTTATTTTAACCCCCGGTCCAGTGCTCCTTCGAGTGCTGGTCCAACCCGAGCGATGTCCGGCGCCCCTGGGCAATCAGGGTCTATGCCAACCCGACGTCTAGCTCATCCGGTTTGCCCTGAGAACGAGATACGTGCGACTCCTATCGGGATTTGTCGGCACATCGGGCGGCTTTGTTGGTCTTGTTTTACCATTGTCGAAATGTCTTGTAGCCGGGATTCCGAGACTGATCGGGTCTTCCCGGTAGAAGGAATATCCTTCGTTGACCGTGAGAGCTTATAATGGGCTAAGTTGGGACACCCCTACCGGGTATTATCTTTTGAAAGCCGTGCCCGCGGTTATGAGGCAGATGGGAATTTGTTAATGTCCGGTTGTAGAGAACTTGACACTTGACTTAATTAAAATACATCAACCGCGTGTGTAACCGTGATGGTCTCTTTTCAGCGGAGTCCGGGAATTGAACACGGTTTGAGTTATGCATGAACGTAAGTAGTTTCAGGATCACTTCTTGATCACTTCTAGTTTCATGACCGTGCTTTGCCTCTCTTCTCGCTCTCATTTGCGTATGTTAGCCACCATACATGCTTAGTGGTTGCTGCAGCTCCACCTCATTACTTCATCCCTCCTATAAGCTTAAATAGTCTTGATCTCGCGGGTGTGAGATTGTTGAGTCCTCGTGACTCACAGATTCTACCAAAACAGTTGCAGGTGCCGACGATGCCAGTGCAGATGACGCAACGGAGCTCAAGTGGGAGTTTGACGAGGAACGTGGCCGTTACTATGTTTCATTTCCTGTTGATCAGTAGTGGAGCCCACTTGGGACGATTGGGGGGACCTAGCAGTTGGGTTATCTTCCTTTTCATTTGTTTGTCCGTAGTCGGACTATGTGTGTATTATGAATGATGTATGAATTATATGTTCATTATGTGAAGTGGCGATTGTAAGCCAACCCTCTTTATCCCTTTCTTGTTCATTACACGGGATTGTGTGAAGATGACCCTTCTTGCGACAAAACCACAATGCGGTTATGCCTCTAAGTTGTGCCCCGACCGTGAGAGATATAGCCGCATCGTGGGCGTTACATAAGTATGACAGAAAAGATTTTCGTTCGGCCCAAAATGTCACGGATGTGTCTTTTTTTGTAGTGCTACATTATGTCATCATGCTTATCTTGTTACTCTGTTTGTATGAACTTAACACTTTGAGATGCATGCTGGATAGCAATCTTGGGGTGGAGTAATAATAGTAGACGTCATTAAGTTCAACGGTTTACTTGTCCTGGACATAAGGCCTATGTAATGATTATGCCATGAATGATCACAATTATAACTATGTGAAATTTTATCAATTGCCCAACAATAATTTGTTTACCAACTGTTGTCATGCTTTCGAGAGAGATGCCACTAGTGAACCTATGGTCCCCGGTCTATTTTCCATCAATACAAAAGTCTCCATAATTGCTCTTTTTATTTGTTCTTTACTTTCTACCGCTTTTCATATCACTATTTGCTTTTAATTTTGTAACTGGCAAGAACAAGGGGCGTGATGACCCCATTGCCTTCGTTGGATGCAAGCAATTGTTTTGTTTGTGTGCAGGTGCTGCTAAAATTGTTCGTGTGTTGCCTCCTGCTGGTTTGATAAACCTTGGTTCTTAATCGTTGGGTGCAAGAAATTGTTTTGTTTGTGTGCAGGTGCTGCTAAAATTGTCCGTGTGTTGCCTCCTAATGGTTTGATAAACCTTGGTTCTTAACATAGGAAAATACTTCTTGTTGTTGTGCTACATCATCCTTCCTCTTCGGGGAATCCAATGACTCTATCGTGAGTAGTAAGCCTCCAAGAAACTGGTCAATGTGTTCTGATACCATTCTGCACCGCTAAGGTCTCTAAGCTTTGACACTTGGATCCATCTCGCTCTCCACTTCCTAAGATGGCTGCACGCCTATGTTGAGATCGCCTTCGTGCTACAAAACTTAAACACCCTCTTCACAACAGCGTTCATGTGCATCTCCTTGAAGTTCTTGTCAGTCCTCACCATGTTGGTGATGATATCGCACATCTTGTCAAGGACGAAGGGACATAAAACAAACCCATTTCATTGTATCCTCCTTCATTGACCCCCTCATATGTGCCTTGTCATCCTTAATGCCTGCCTTAGTAGCTATCGCAGGCATCACAACAACTAAAGAAAACACAAGAGGACCATGTGCATGCAGAGTCAACGATAGCTAGGAGTCCTCAACATAGGAGGTAAATATTTGGGTGTCCAACAAAACAAGGGCCTAACTAAAGTCTTCATCAGTCATTTTCTACAATGGTTAGCATCAGGACTAACTGAACAAGAACAATGCATCTAGCATATTCCGCACGGACTGGTCATGAAGCTGAAGACACTACCACATCTACGATACTAGCATGGAGTGATCATGAAGCTCAACACATTGCCACATCTACCACAAACACCATGGACATCATCGCCGCCAACAAACAAAAACTACCATACTACAAAAATGGCACCACTAACATATGATCTACCACATCCTCCCGTAACACCATGAAGCAATACTTGCATAACCTACCATACTACATGTAGATCTATTCTAATCTACCACATGCTCATTGATACATCCATTTTGCATCATGTTTACCTACTGTTATTTATAATGTTTTTATGCATAATAATGCTTTTTTGGAGTAATTTTAATGCCTTTTCTCTCATAATATGCAAGGTACACACAAAGAGGGAGAATTTCGATAGTTGGAAATCTAGACCTGGAAAAGCTACGTCAGGCTACCTATTCTGCACAACTCCAAATGAGCTGAAACTTCACGAGTAATTTTTATGGAATAAATAAAAAATACTAGAGCAAATAACTACCGGAGGGGGGCCACCTGGTGAGCACAAGACACCAGGGCGGCGCGCCCTGGTGGGTTGTGCTTAGCCCAGCCCCCTCCGGTGCCCATTGAGGGAGTCCTGGATTAGGGGGTATCGGACAGCCGGACTATAACCTTTGGCCGGACTGTTGGACTATGAAGATACAAGATTGAAGACTTCGTCCCGAGTCCGGATGGGACTTTCCTTGGTGTGGAAGGCAAGCTTGGCAGTACGGATATGTAGATCTCCTTCCTTGTAACCGACTCTGTGTAACCCTAGCCCCTCCGGTGTCTATAAACTGGAGGGGTTAGTCCGTAGGACATAACAACAACAACCATACCATAGGCTAGCTTCTAGGGTTTAGCCTCTCTGATCTCGTGGTAGATCCACTCTTGTACTACCCATATCATCAATATTAATCAAGCAGGAGTAGGGTTTTACCTCCATCAAGAGGGCCCGAACCTGGGTAAAAACATCGTGTCCCTTGTCTCCTGTTACCATCCGCCTAGACGCATAGTTCGGGACCCCCTACCCGAGATCCGCCGGTTTTGACACCGACATTGGTGCTTTCATTGAGAGTTCCTCTGTGTCGTCATCTTTAGGCTTGATGGCTCCTTCGATCATCAACAGCAATGCAGTCCAGGGTGAGACTTTTCTCCCCGGACAGATCTTCGTGTTTGGCGGCTTCGCACTGTGGGCCAACTCGCTTGGCCATCTGGAGCAGATCGAGAGTTACGCCCCTGGGCATCAGGTCAGGTTTGGTAGCTTAAACTACACGGCAAACATCCGCGGAGACTTGATCTTTGACGGATTCGAGCCCCGACCGAGTGCGCCGCACTGTCACGATGGGCATGATTTAGCTCTGCCGCCGAACAGTGTCCTGGAGACCGCACCTGCAACCACTCCGACCTTGAATTCGGAGCCAACTGCGCCATCCGTGGGCGGGTGGTTAGACCCCACCATGGAGGCAGCAGCCTCAATGGCGATCGAGCCAAACACCAACCTTACCCTTCACGAGGCCCGTGACTCCACATTGCCGGACTCTCCTTCGGACTCCGAACCACCCACGCCCCTGCCAATCGAAGCCGATTGGGCGCCGATCATGGAGTTCACCGCCGCGGATATCTTTCAGCACTCGCCCTTCGGCGACATATTGAATTCACTAAGGTCTCTCTCCTTGTCAGGAGAGTCCTGGCCGGATTATGACCGGCAGGATTGGGATGCAGACGATGAAGAAATTCGACCCCCACCCACCACCCACTTCATAGCCACTGTCGATGATTTGACTGACATGCTCGACTACGACTCTGAAGACATCGACGGTATGGACGACGATGTAGGAGACGAACAGGAACCAGTGCCTACATGGCACTGGACGGCCACCTCGTCGTATGATATATATATATATGGTGGACACACCCAAAGAAGGTAATGGCGACGGAACAGCGGAGGATGACCCCTCCAAGAAGCAACCCAAGCGCCGGCGTCAGCAGCGCCGCTCTAAGTCTCGCCAAAGCAAATACAGTGAAACCGGCACAGGAGATAATAACACCCCAGACAGTGCCGAAGACAACCCCCTCCAGCAAGATTCAGCGCAGGAGGACAGAGAAGCCAGCCCTCCTGAGAGAGCGGCAGATAGAGAGGAAGAGGATGATAATTACATGCCTCCCTCTGAAGACGAGGCAAGCCTCGACGACCACGAATTTGTCGTGCCTGAGGATCCCGTTGAACAAAAGTGCTTCAAGCGCCGGCTTATGGCCACGGCGAATAGCCTTAAGAAAAAGCAGCAACAGCTTTAGAGCTGATCAAGACTTGCTAGCTGGCAGATGAACTGAAGTCCTTGCGGCCGAGGAATACAAACTCGAACGCCCCTCCAAGAGCTACACAAAGCGCAGGTTGCTACCCCGATTAGAGGAGGAAGCATATAAACCCACATCTCCAGTGTATGACGCGACTGACCGCCCACCTCGTGGCCGCGACAGAGAGGCCTCTTGGCCCACAGCTCAAGCCGCACCCCGGCGTCACTCAAAAAATACCAAGGCACGGGGAAATACGCTAGACCTGCGAGCAAGCTTTTAAATCAAGGCCGATATGACCGATATATAGGCGGATATATCACTTTTGGGGCTCTACCGATATAGACATAACATATCATTTTGTAAATATCATTTTCAAACATATCACCCGATATGGACCGAAATATCAATCGATATGGCCGATATCTAGCCCGATATGTCCACCGCTATAGAACGATACGTAGATAACAATTGTTATTTATTAAATAATAGTGAAATAAGATTATGCATTTACAACTTCAGCATATATTATCAAAGTCATGCACAATGTTTCATACAAATGCATACATATCATATTGTTTTTAATAAATAGAGTAAGAATTTTGTGAATCTTTCCTTAATAGTTTGTTAATCAACAAGTTAATAAACTAGGAATCTAAAGGTGTTATGTTGAAGTATTGGCATCATACATTTTGTTTTACTAAAAATACATGTTTTGAACAAGAATAATGAAAAAAAACTAGACATGTTATCTCCGATATATCTACATATCGTCCGATATATCATCCGATATCCGACATCCGATATGTCGAAGCCCAACCGATACGAACCTGATATCCGATATTTTGAAGCTTGCCTGCGAGACATATTGGGGGACAAAGCAAAGCAAACAAGATCGATCTACAGATCGCGTGGGCGCCCCACCACATGAGACGATAACCGTCACGCCGGATACAACAAAAGTAAATCCGGCCGGGCCGAACACAGCTGACAAAACTCATTCGAGTTGCGTCGTGATATAGCCCAGTACAGAGGCGCCGCACACCCGCTTTGCTTCACAGATGAAGTAATGGATCATCAAATCCCAGAGGGTTTCAAACCCGTGAATATCGAATCATATGATGGTACGACAGATCCCGCGGTATGGATTGAGGACTATCTCCTTCATATCCACATGGCCCGTGGCGACGATCTACACGCCATCAAATACCTCCCACTCAAGCTTAAAGGACCAGCTCGGCATTGGCTCAACAACTTGCCAGCAGAATCCATTGGTTGTTGGGAAGATCTGGAAGCCACATTCCTCGACAACTTCCAGGGCACTTATGTGCGACCACCAGATGCCGATGACCTGAGCCACATAATTCAACAGCAAGAGGAATTGGCCAGGCAATTCTGGACACGGTTCCTAACCAAGAAAAATCAAATCATCGACTGTCTAGATGCAGAGGCCCTAGCGGCTTTCAAGCATAACATCCGCGATGAGTGGCTTGCCCGGCACCTTGGACAAGAAAAGCCGAAATCTATGGCAGCCCTCACGACACTCATGACCCGCTTTTGCGCGGGAGAAGACAGCTGGCTGGCTCGCAGCAATAACATGTCAAAGAACCATGGTACTTCGGATACCAAGGACAGCAATGGCAGGTCACGTCGCAACAAACACAAGCGTCGCATTAACAGCGACAATACTGAGGATACGGAAGTTAATGCCGGATTCAGAGGCTCTAAGCCCGGTCAGTGGAAAAAGCCATTCAAAATAAGCACTCCGGGCCCGTCCAGTTTGGACCGTATACTCGATAGCTCGTGTCAGATACATGGCACCCCCGACAAGCCAGTCAATCACACCAACAGGGATTGGTCGTTCAAGCAGGCCGGCAAATTAAATGCTGAAAACAAAGACAAGGGGCTACATAGCAACGACGAGGAGGAGCCCCGGCCGCCGAACAACAGAGGACAGAAGGGTTTCCCCCCACAAGTGCGGACGGTGAACATGATATACGCAACCCACATCCCCAAGAGGGAGCGGAAGCGTGCGTTAAGGGACGCATACGCGTTGGAGCCAGTCGCCCCAAAGTTCAACCCATCGTCCTCCTGCCCGATCACTTTCGATCGCAGGGACCATCCCACTAGTACCCGCCATGGCGGCTTTGCCGCATTGGTTCTAGACCCAATCATTGACGGATTTCACCTCACTCGAGTCCTTATGGACGGCGGCAACAGCCTGAACCTGCTTTATCAGGACACAGTGCGCAAAATGGGCATAGATCCCTCAAGGATTAAACCCACAAAAACGACCTTTAAAGGCGTCATACCAGGTGTAGAGGCCCATTGCACAGGCTCAGTCACACTAGAAGTGGTCTTTGGATCCCCGGATAATTTCCGAAGCGAGGAGTTAATCTTCGATATAGTCCCGTTCCGCAGTGGCTATCATGCACTGCTCGGGCGAATCGCATTTGCAAAGTTCAATGCGGTGCCGCACTATGCATACCTTAAGCTCAAGATGGCAGGACCTCGGGGAGTCATCACAGTCAATGGAAATACCGAGCGCTCTCTCCGAACGGAGGAGCACACGACGGCCCTCGCAGCGGAAGTACAAAGCAGCCTCTCAAGGCAATGCTCCAGTCCGGCGACAAAACGTCCGGACACCGTCAAGCGCTCTCTGAGTAATCTACAACAAGACCGCCTGGCACGTTCCGAGCAAGCATAGCAATACGGCCCCAGCCCCAGCGAAACAGCGAAATCCGTGCTATGCGTACATAATTACGCCCTGAAAATACCATGGGCATAGGGGGAGGGGCACGCCCCAAAAACGCGGCTTAACCGCACTAGGGGCTTCCGACTTTTGTTATTTTTTCTCACTTTCGGGACTTTACTCTCCAGAAGACCTGTTCGGCAGTACAATCGCCGAACACACGATACAACAACCAGGGAGGCAGAAAGCTACGTCACATTATGGAACTCCCAGGTGGTCTCTATAACGAGCAAAATAACTGCTTAAAAAATACCATTCCGCAGCTCGCCCCTGGAGGGGACATATCAAATAGTCCCATCTTTTGCTTATCGCACTCTTTGTATCGTTCTGCTTTTAATGCACCTTTTTTGAATAAACAATGCATAGCTTCAGTCTATTATTGCATTCTATATTCCTTCCTTTTTATGTATATATGTTCATTCATGACATTTAGCACCCGTACACTTTGGTACAACTAAATACGTCAGGGGCTTAAGCACCCCATAATACGGCGTGAGAAGTCCGAACACTTTCACAAGTGCGGCACTCCGAACTTATAGCATTATATGCATCAGCTCTGAATCATGTCTTGGGTCAATAGTTGGGTTTGCCCGGCTCCCATGTTTTGGTACCTTACGTTCCGCTATATCGGCTAAGGTAGCACTGGGAGAACTACTGCGATTGTGCCCCGGTTTAGCTGGGCTAAGCACCTCAGTAGAGAAAGCTAAAACTGACTGTCATGATAAGGCGAGAGTTAGTCGCTGTTCGAGAGGTTTCGAGTCCCTAAAGACTTATGCCGCTTAGGGTGAGGAGCCGGCTTTGTCCGGCCTAGGCGTGTATAGCGCCCCGAACTCGGTCTTTCGAACACTAGGGGCTTCGCCAAAATTTAAAATTATAGAATTCTTTGGCTAAGTGAGAGTGGTAAAGCACTATAGTCTGATTGCCTTGTTCGTTGTGCTGAGAACCTCCCTCGAAGGACCCAAGAATGGGAAAAGGAGTGCTCAGGTTTATCCCGAACACCCCAGCACTCATGGCACGGGGGCAGAAGCCAACGACTCGCCATCTCCCAGATTTAATAAACGGCCGCACAGAAGGTAATATTTTAAATTCAAAAAAGCATTGCATAGCGCATATGAACAAGTTTTTAGCGTACATGATCAAACGAGCGAGTTCACTCAAATATTACATCTTTGGAACATTCATCCGCCATAAGGCGGGCACCCTTCAGGACGCCCTCATAGTACATTTCAGGGTGGCGATGCTCCTTGCCCTGCGGTGGCCCATCCTTCACCAGCTTCTCAGCATCCATCTTGCCCCAGTGCACTTTAACACGGGCAAGCGCCCTGCGGGCGCCCTCAATGCAGACGGAGCGCTTGATGACCTCAAGCCAAGGACAGGCATCCACAAGCCGCCTCAAAAGCCCGAAGTAGCTCCCTGGCAGGGCCTCTCCAGGCCACAACCGGACTATAAGATCCTTCATGGCCTGTTCGGCCGCCTTGTGAAGCTCGACCAATTGCTTCAGTTGGTCGCTTAAGGGCAGCGGGTGTTCGGCCTCAGTATACTGAGACCAGAACACCTTCTCCGTCGAGCTCCCCTCCTCGGCTCGGTAGTGCTTTGCGGCATCCGACACACTGCGGGGCAAATCTGTGAACGCTCCTGGAGAGCTCCGGACTCGGGTAAGTAACAAGTAATTTACTTTCACATGCTTGCTCTACATAATGAATGCCTTACCCGCCACTATCTTATTCATCTCCTCAATTTTCTGAAGGGCCTTCTGGGCTTCGGCCTTAGCATGCTTGGCGCTCTCAAGGGCCGAGGCAAGCTCGGACTCTCGTGTCTTCGAGTCAAACTCCAAACTCTCATACTTTTTCACGAGAGCCTGGAGCTCTTGCTGCACCTCGGCAACCCGCGCCTCTTGCTTCCCCCGCTCGGTGCACTCCGTGGCCGCTTTGTCTTCGGCCTCGGACAGTGCTTGCTTTAGGGTCGCCACCTCGGTAGTGGCCCCTAGCACATTAATAACGATCCTATCATTTTTGCAACTGCATCTTTTTTATTCACACGTAGACAAGGCATTACTTACCTTGGTTCTCCTCGAGCTACTTCTTGGCAAGGCCGAGCTCTTTCTCGGATCGCTCGAGGGTCTGCTTCAGCGCATCTACCTCCGTAGTCAGTGCGGCAGAGGTCAGCAGCGAAGCCTGCATACGCATATCGACATAATTACGTTAGACTCCTGCGAATGTTATTAGATCCTCTATTCGGCTTTTCTTCGTGAACACCAAACAGAGCATCAGGGGCTACTGTCTATGCGGTAATATTTTCATATATTTTTAATACATACCTCAAAGCCTGTTAGAAGGCTGGCACAAGCTTCGGGCAGTCCGCTCTTGGCAGACTGAACCTTCTGGACCACCGCACTCATAATAGTGCGGTGCTCCTCGTTGATGGAGGCGCCGTTCAGCACCTCCAGCAAATTATCCGGTGCCTCTGGTTGGACGGAGGTCACCGGCACGGTAGGCTTGCCCCTCTTAGTGGGGGGCCGCCTGGCAGAGTCCGGAACCACTGTAGGTTCCGGCGCGATGTTCGGCTGAGGGCCGGACTTGGAGCCCTTGGGAGCCTTGCTCCCTTTGCCCCTGGAGTCTGGGATGTCTCCTTGAGGCGCCCCTAGGACTACCTCCTCTCGGTTTGGAACCCCTTGGCACAATACCTCGGCATTGTCCGTAGGACGAGGAGAGGAGGCGGCTGGAAGTGAAAAGCTATTCACATCCGACGAACCCAAGGAACCGCTCGACGATATGTCGACACGGGCTCGGGGCGGACTGCATGATTATATTCGGCGTTAGGGGAACCTGTGCAATAAAGGAACGCTATGAGTCACTCTGGTGTCTGAATACTTACGACTTCGCCAGGGGCTTGGCCCTGGGTGGCCACTCTTCTACGCTGTCGGCGGCATTGGTGGAGTAGTCCGGAGGGAGAGTCCTTCCCTTCTTGGACCCTCCGGCCTCCCCGGTTGGGGCGGCCTTCCTTTTCTTCTCTCCCCCTACTGGAGGGGAAGAAGCTTATTTTTCCTCCTCCTCATCTTCGTGGGAGGAGTGCGCCTCGGAGTCATCGGACGATGAGTCTGACACCACCGGGCACCGGGAACTCTTTCGGGTTCCCGTGGCCTTATTCTTGGCCTTCTTCTCCGGCACCACGTAAGGTGCCGGAACCAGCAGCTTTGCTAAGCGAGCGTCTACTGGGCCTTCGGGCAGAGGAGCCGGACAGTCAATCTGTTCGGCCGTCTCCTGCCAGTCCTGTCAAAGGTATGGGGGCTTAGATCCCGCATATGATTAAACTATGAAAAATGAATACCCTATAAGAGGTAAAACAGCTTACCGCGCTGGCTTGGCGCTTCGCGCTGAATCCGCGATCCTCGGTAAGGGGAGGAGGAACCTCGGCGCTCTTAAACAACACCTTCCAAGCATCCTCATGTGTTGTGTCAAAGAGCTCGCTCAGAGTTTGGTGCTGGGCCGGGTCGAACTCCCACAAGTTGAACGCCCGTTGTTGACACGGGAGGATCCGGCGGATGAGCATGACCTGGACTATGTTGACAAGCTTGAGTTTCTTGTTCATCATGTTTTGGACACAGGTTTGGAGTTCGGTCAGCTCTCCCGGACTACCCCAGGGCAGGCCCTTCTCTTTCCAGGAGGTGAGCCACGTGGGGATTCCGGATCGGAACTCGTGGGCCGCTGCCCATTTGGGGTCACGCGGCTCGGTGATGTAGAACCACCCCGACTGCCACCCCTTTATGGTCTCCACGTAGGAGCCCTCGAGCCATGTGGCATTGGGCATCTTGCCCACCATGGCACCTCCGTACTTCGCCTGCTGGCTGCGCACCACTTTCGGTTTAACATTAGAAGTCTTCAGCCATAGGCCAAAGTGGGGCTTGATGCGAAGGAAAGCCTCACACACGACGATAAATGCCGATATGTTGAGGATGAAGTTCGGGGTCAGATCGTGGAAGTCCATGCCGTAGTAGAACATGAGTCCGCGGACGAATGAGTGGAGAGGGAATCCCCGTCCACAGAGGAAATGGGTAAGGAATACTACCCTCTCATGGGGCCTGGGGGTAGGGATGAGCTGCCTCGCATCTAGGAGCTGGTGTGCGATATCGTCGGACAAGTATCCGACTCCCCTCAGCTTCTTGATGTGTCCCTCCGTGACGGAGGAGACCATCCACTTGCCTCCCGCTCCGGACATGGTTGGAGAAGGTTGAGGAAGAAAATACAAGCTTGGGCGCTGGAGCTCAAGTGTGCGAGAATGGATGAGCAAAGGAGGAAGAAGGCATGGAAGGAAAAGGGTGAATCCTTATCCCTTTATATGGGCGGACGAAACTATGCGTCCCCACCAGCCTGGTAAAACCCGCTCATCCCCCAAGCGTCGCAATTGATGTCACGGTTGGGTTACCCACGTCCGTATTGATGAGAATCCCGCGATAAGGGGACACGATATCTGCTTCGACAAGACGTGCCGAGGAAACCGCCTCGCAGAACATGCTGAGGTTGGCTGTAAAAAATGATTCACATAAGGGATTGGCTGTGGTGTGATGTCACACTGCGGAATACGTCAGCAGATTAGATTTGTGGAAATATTATTCTCTCTACGATGGTATGTGGAACTTGTTTTGCAGAGCCGGACACGATCCTCGTGTTCAAAATCTTCTATGAAGTATTCGGAGGAGGAACCCGCCTTGCAGTGCCGAAGACAATCTGCGCGCCGGACTCATCGTCATTGAAGCCTGGTTCAGGGGCTACTGAGGGAGTCCTGGATTAGGGGGTATCCGGACAGCCGGACTATAACCTTTGGCCGGAATGTTGGACTATGAAGATACAAGATTGAAGACTTCGTCCCGAGTCCGGATGGGACTTTCCTTGGCGTGGAAGACAAGCTTGGAAGTACGGATATGTAGATCTCCTTCCTTGTAACCGACTCTGTGTAACCCTAGCCCCCTCCGGTGTCTATATAAACCGGAGGGGTTAGTCCGTAGGACATAACAACAACAATCATACCGTAGGCTAGTTTCTAGGGTTTAGCCTCTCTGATCTTGTGGTAGATCCACTCTTGTACTACCCATATCATCAATATTAATCAAGCAGGAGTAGGGTTTTACCTCCATCGAGAGGGCCCGAACCTGGGTAAAAACATCGTGTCCCTTGTCTCCTGTTACCATCCGCCTAGACGCACAGTTCGGGACCCCCTACCCGAGATCCGCCGGTTTTGACACCGACACCCATCTTCTGGTATATAAGTCATTTTGACCTAGAAAAAAATAAGGAGAGGACTTTCGGGACGTAGCGCCGCCGTCTCGAGGCGGAACTTGGGCAGGAGCACTTTTGCCCTCTGACGGAGCAATTCCGAAGGGGGAACTTCCCTCCCGGAGGGGGAAATCATTGTCATCATCATCACCAACAACTCTCCCATCTTGGGGAGGGCAATCTCCATCAACATCTTCAACAGCACCATCTCCTCCCAAACCCTAGTTCATCTCTTGTGTTCAATCTTTGTACCGGAACCTAAGATTGGTACTTGTGGGTGACTAGTAGTGTTGATTACGTCTTGTAGTTGATTACTATATGGTTTATTTGGTGGAAGATTATATGTTCAGATCGAATATGCTATTTAATACCCCTCTGATCTTGAGCATGATTATCATTTGTGAGTAGTTACTTTTGTTCTTGAGGTCACGGGAGAAATCTTGTTGCAAGTAATCATGTGAACTTGATATGTGTTAGATATTTTGATAGTATGTATGTTGTGATTCCCTTAGTGGTGTCATGTGAACGTCGACTACATGACACTTCACCATATTTGGGCATAAGGGAATGCATTGTGGAGTAGTAATTAGATGATGGGTTGCGAGAGTGACAGAAGCTTAAACCCTAGTTTATGTGTTATTCCGCAAGGGACCGATTGGTTCCAAAAGTTTAATGCTATGGTTAGAATTTATTCTTAATACTTTTCTCGTACTTGCAGATGCTTGCTAGTGGGTTAATCATAAGTAGGAGGTTTGTTCAAGTAAGAACAACACCTAAGCAGTGGTCCACCCACATATCAAATTATCAAAGTAGCAAACACGAATTAAACCAACATGATGAAAGTGACTAGATGAAATTCCCGTGTATCCTCAAGAACGCTTTGCTTATTATAAGAGACTGTTTTGGCCTGTCATTTGCCTCAAAAGGATTGAGCTACCTTGTTGCACTTTTTTTACTATTACCGTTACTTGCTCGTTATAAATTATCTTACTATCAAACTATTATGTTACTTACAATTTCAGCGTTTGCAGACATTAACCTGCTGAAAACCACTTGTCATTTCTTTCTGCTCCTTGTTGGGTTCGACACTTTTACTTATCAAAAAGGCTAAAATTGATCCCATATACTTGTGGGTCATCACTCATAGATCTAGACTACAACAAGTAGAGTGTGATGTTACTTACAACCATCGGAAGAGTGGGGAGAAGGTAGGGAGCAACTCAGAGAAGAAGACGAATAAGGCAATCGTTGGGAGGTGATGAAACTATCCCCGTCATTTTTTCAGCCATGATCGTGAGCTCGCGCAATCCCTTCCCTCAGTATGAGCTCAGAGGTCGTGTTACATAATATTTAAGATTTGTTGAGGAGTGTTTTAAGATTTGTGCGGACCACTTTCATAATGCAGCCTAGCTAACCAAAAATGCCAAATTTGCACCCCTCGAGAGCCTACATGGGGCTGCGAGCAACCAAACTATATTTAAAGCTGATTGCAGATTTTAGATCTGGCCTCTAAGTTGCTATAGCAGTGGGGAGAACATCCAGACCACAGAAGATCACCCATTAGCCAAGCTCTAATATGCTGACAAAGGAATTGTAATGGCACATATAAAGGACGATAAGAGCGATTTAAGAGTGAACAAGATCTCAATTTTGTGAGAGATATCTTCTAACTTGGCGTCTAAGATTTACACTTTCTCGTGTACTCAATGAGCCAAAAAGGTGTAAAATCGTATACAACACATACCACCAATCTAATTCCTTTAATTCTCAGCAAGTAATTTATACTGTATGTTGTAATGCTAATATATGTGGGGGCCCATAAGTTGCACCAAAATTGAGCTCTTCACACTGCCAGTAAAAAGCACAACAACTGTATTTCTAATGGACCGCAAAACATTCTTATATTTTTATAATATATGATATACAATTTCTGCACAGCTCTGGTATGCACCATTTCTGCACCATTTTGTTTCCGAGTAACAAAATCTTTCTTCTGCTACTTGTATCAGTGTGCCTCTTCTCAATCAGCGATATGATTTATGGCATGATCATCATCATGCTCATGCATATGCAGCATAACTCCACAAAGCCGTGGAAGAACACAAGCACTGCTGCCTCTGAAACCAAGCAATGGTAAGTCGGTAGCAGTGTCCTGAGCCAAATACGCCAGCCCATAAAATGGTCCGCTCTCTGGAAAGGAGAAATGTAATGAATGCAGATGTCAAACTGATAGCAAACAATGTAAACTATTTATTCGATTATTCACCTTTCATACTTGGATCAGCCTGTATCATCCAGATCTTCAATATCATCATCAATGATAACATATTTTGAGGCACCATTGGAGGAATGGGAATTTGGGTCAACATGTTTGCTGTGGCGGTCTTTCTTGAACCTATGATACCTTCATATATCACAAGAGAATAGTCAGGATAATCATACTAACACATCAGAAATTAACCTACTCTAATATTTCCACTTTATGCTTTTGTAGTCAAATTATGATCAGTGTTTTCTAATGGCTCTTTTTATAGTTAGTCTTATTGCATTTCTCTCTGTACAAGGTGGCATGACATAGCAAGTTCATTGACTTTCAAATAGGAAAAAAATATAATTGTGGACGTGAGCAAATTAATAAGTTTGACTCCTCTTGAACAATTTACTCCCCAAAAAAGTTGGCATGTAAGTCTGACCTTTCAACATAGTAAGAAATTTGAAGTTGATTCTGTGAGTCATAAAATACGGACTGGTAATAAGTTACTCCCTCCGCCCCATAATGTAAGACGTTTTTTGACACTAGTGTAGTGTCTAGTGTCAAAAAACGTCTTACATTATGGGACGGAGGGAGCAGCTTGGAACAACAAATATTTGAACAAAGGAAAAATGAATTTCAACTCACTTGTACAGATTGAAAAGGCTGACACCAAATATAATTGTTGCCAGTCCAAATCCCTTCAACCAGGTAAATGGATCATTGAAGAAAAGCACAGCAACCTGTCGGATTGTTTGTCATGATGTCATCACATGTCACACTTATATGCATGAACAAAAATTCATTCAAAGTAACTATACAGTGGGAAATCAATACCAAAATAGTGACAGCTTCCTTGACAATCCCAGCTATGGTCACTGTTACAGCACTTGTTACAGAAACCAGAACATATTCTGTCAAAACCTTCAAAGAACAAATCAAGTGATTATAAACGAGATAAAAAAATGCAAAAAAGAATACTTTTTTGCGAGTACCAACAAGAATACTTGGCAAGCATGTCTTAACAACAAACCAACAATAGATGACTGCAAGAAGGACTTATTGGTTATTACAAGTATTCTCAGACTCTCGGTGCATGAAAAAATGAAAATAGTAAGAACCAACAGTGTATTGACTGGTTCCAGCGAAAAAGAAAAGGTCTTTTTGCATGACAAATGTAATGATTGGAAAGTCAAATGCTCTAGCATAAATGCTGTACTTCCCAGGAAGGAGTACTGATCCATACCATGAAGAATGCCAAAGCACCACCTAGAAGCATCAATAAGATGCTTCTTAATATGTGAGCTGGACTATCAAAGAAGTGACTTGCTCTGACTTCATGCCATGGATCCATGGCAATGGAAATAATCGCAGTTGTTATTGCCATCACCGGGGTAACATAACTCATTAAGGTGAAGGGGTTCTTTAATCCTGCATAACACAATAAAAATGATGCTGTGAAGGATGTTACATTACATATTTACTGAATAAATCATGTTCGATATTATCATTTTGATATTTTTTAAGAGAAGACAATGCACATAACCACCGTTTCAAAAAAAAATGCACATAACCGCTACAGCTCATACTTCGATGCACTAACTCAGATTTAAACAAAAACAGGTGTCCAATGAAAATACATGAATCATACATGTGCCTGAAATTAATAAAGCTAACCCCGCTGCTTTTCAGTTTTCAAGAATGAGATGCTAAGACAACAACGAACAGTATTTATAATTTCCTCTCACTGGAAAAGAAGCTAAGATAGAACGCATACCATATTCCTCTTTCTTCAGCAGATTTAAGGGACACATAAGAAGGGGAAAAGAAAAGTTCAATCAGGACAGGAATGGAAGGGAAGTAGAACATAGGATTAATAAGGCATATTACCATGTCCAATCACCAGTGTTCAGAACAAAAAAAATGGAAGTACTACATTACACTGACAAACCTGGAGGAGAATCTGTGTCATGCACCAGCGGAAACCAGACATGACAGCAGCAAGCATAATAAATATAAATCCCCAAAGATTAAATTGTGTCTCTTTAGCAACTGCAAGAGGAACATTATTACCACAGTCCACAGTTAAGATGATGAATCCACATAAGAGAAATTTAAGAAAATAGAGTCAGAATGCAAAATTAAGCCCACAAATTACAGTGCCAAAAGTCTAATCAAGTAAAAAACTACTACCTCCGTCCCAAATTACTTGTCTTAGATTTGTCTGTCTTTTTCTGAGCTCACTCCAGGAAAGCACAGAAGCATATCACTTTGGAAAAACTAATATAAGCTGTTGATGTACACTTATGACTTTACCTGTCAGTAGAACTCCAACAGAAACAATCAGCATGATTCCAAGAATGTTAAAGCTCGGCTTCTCTAGCCTTCAGGGAAAAAAAGGGAAACCTTCGATTAATAACATGAAAATGATAGGGAGATGCAGAATACAATGGTTGTTGACGTTCATTTTGTGGTTCTGGTGCTAGGAGCTTTTTGTTTGAGTAGTTAGCTGTGATATATCTGCATCAGCGTAGTCTCGGTTTTTGTTTTGCTGCTGTTGCTGGGGTTTATGTGTCTTTCGAGCAGTAATTTTCTTCCTTTGTCTTTCGTACTTCTCCTAGTCCTGTTGGCTACCTTTATATCTGAACTACTGTACTCTTCTGCTCTATTATTTTTTAGCAATAGTGGAACCCGACCGCCATGGGCAGGCGTATGGAAAAACGGGAATGATATGGAGCATAACAAAAACCCATAAACCGGTAATTAAACAGAAATAGGTGCAGTGTTGTCAGAAAGACAAGTTACGAGAGGGCACAAAATTATTTGCATAGGAACATGAAAAGGCCAAGTGAATGTCAAGAAGCAGTACTGTAAGAAATGATGGGTATGCAAGACACTGCTCAATGTTTTTTTTTTGTCGGAGATACTGCTTAATTTTAGTTCTTGAAGTTCTAACATTTGCATCCCATTTCTCAAAATGATGTGTATATGGAACCAACTTTGTAAAGTCTGCAAGCTAGTTCAAAAGTATTCAGTTGGCCTAGGACAAATGTTTCACATAACCTAATAGTGCAGTTTAACCCTCTTCACCCCACCCCCGCCCACCCATAGGAGATGAAAACCATTAGAGAACAGCAGAATGAAGCTCAACTTTTTCAGGACAAGGTTCTGTAACTGATATTCCATACCAATGAACACAACAAGTTGCTAAACTAGAAGACAAAAAGGGCATGCACTGCTGAAAACGAATCAGCAACTGAGCTTACCTGAATAGAAAAGCAAAGAGAAGAATGAAAATTGGAGCCCCAGATTTACACTGCACAATAATTGAAAGCCATAAATTAGAAGTCCAAATATTAAGTGAGAAGAGCAGGAAATAATAACTCACATGGAATGAAATGTACCATTGTAGCGAATGTCACAGTAATGAAAACAAACGAAATGTTGGTCAAATTTATATCAAGAGCAGTAGCCAAAGCTGTTGGAACAACTGCAGAAGAAATATTCAAATTGTTACTATATCTTTAAAGATGATAAACACAATAAGAACGGAAAAAAAAAACTCTACATATTTTGAAGTAGAATAAAAATATATAAGTCCATGCTAAGTCCTAGCCTTCGTTGATTAAATAGATTCATCAAATGAAACAATAATATCCAGTAGGTCATGGCCCAACTTAATTGCAAGTTAATAAAGTACGGCGATTCATCCAGCAGAGAGGTGTAAGGCTAAACTCTATTTTGAGCCCATGTGGCTCTATAGCAGCTTGGATTCACATGCAACACACCAGTTAAATTTTACTTCTATCTTTAACCATAACTTGATAACTTATGATAATCTAATTTAGTGAGTCATGTTCTGTTAATTGGACAATGGTGGTTTCTGCCCCCACCCATGAAAATAACCGAACAGCATCCATGTTCAGTGCTTTACACCTGAGCTCGAACTGAGACATACCCTTCTTTTAACACTAGTACTCTATATGTATACCCCACAGAAGTGCATTCTGCACAAAGTTGCTATTGCAAATTATAGGCACCATACCATGAAATTTCCAGGGCACTTGTTGTGACAGAATGTAAGGAACAAACTACTCGTGTAAGCATCAGGCAACATAAGTTTGAAACAACACAGTAGCTACCTCGCAGAAAGTAATCTTTCCATGACATTGGATTACGCTCTGCCTCCATGCCCCGTTGCTGGAACCACACAATCACCCTCGACGCAACAGCCTGCATGGTGAAATGCACCGTATTCATCAGGAACGGGGCAGGGAACTTCCACATGCGCTTCCCAAGCATCTCCTTGTTATACCTGGCCACAGGCACAAGAGCACGCAGAGAACACCAGCATCAAACGCGTGCCCAGCAACAGCTCCTCTGAGCATCCGCGCGCAAATAACGAGAAAAAACGCGTTACTCACAGCGTCAAGCAGGTGCTCAGCGTGTACCAACTCGCTATCAGAAATATAATCTTGGCGATCAGCCACGGCGAGACCGGGACGCTGTCAGATCCCGCCGCCGCTCCTGCCTCGATATCCATCGGCGAGCGGTGGGCGGCGGCGGCGGGCGGTAGAAGCGGCAGCTCGAACTCCTCCGAATCATCGTCGCTCGGTGCAGAGGCCGGCGAAGCGGCGCCGGCGGGGGCATTGGACGCCGCGTAGGGGTCCTTGCACCACCGCGAGAACGACGGCTCCCTGCGTATCCCTCCCTGCTTCCTCTGCCTGCCAGCCACCACCTGCGGCTCCGCGGCGCCCTCCGCGGGCTCGACGGGCACTTCCGGCGCGTCCTCTTCCTTAGGGTGAGCGTGGCCGTGGCCGTTTTCCACGGCGCAGTCCCCCATGGACGCCGCTGCAGGTGGCGTAAGGCTTAGAGAGGCTTGGATCTGGGCGGCGCGGATCTCATCGGCGGCGACGGCGAAGGTGGGTTTGCAGCTAGCCTGCGGGATTTCGGTAGCAGGTCAAAATCCAGCACCTCGTGACGACGACTTCCTGCGCGGGGGTTATGCTTGCACCTTCCACCGTCGGCTGGTACCGGTAGCGTTGCTTGCGCCAGAGGAGGACGATGTTTTCTCTCTCTCTCTCTCTCCTCCTTTTCGCCTCGCATGAAAATGCAGAAATCACAAAACGTACTCACCATTCTTATTTTTTTTTCAGAAAAAAAGCCCCAAAAAGCATTTTATATGTGATAATTATCAAAGAAAATAGTACCCAATACAAAACAAAAACATCAAGATATAAAATGACTAGAAAAATAGAAATCTGTCGAAAACCGTACTACTCGTTTTTTTCGATCGATGGTACGCCGCCCACCCGAACTTGAAACTATACTAAAACGACAATAAGTAAAATGGATCCTACAGATACCCTCGTCATAGTAGCCTTATAAAACCACAATAGTCACTCATCTGTATGAACGAGATCCACTGATTGCTAAACGACCATTGGTTAGGGCAGCATCACCCCACATAGCATTGCAATCCTTCCTCGTCAGTCGAGAATATTGGAGAATCTAGGTCACACTATAGAACAAATTGAACAAAGACACCAAAGTCACCGCATCGAAGGCAAACCAGTATTGCCTCTCTTAAATGACACATAAATTGACGTATGTGTCGGCATTACGGGATAAGGTGTTCCCTGAATTCGCTAATGATGGTCCTGGTTGGATCTCTTAAAAAAAGCCTAGGAGTCAAAGACTTTCATGCTCTAGACTTCCCGAGCACTAAGGCGGCGGCCACCGGTACAAGGACTTTTATTGAGAACCTCTTTGAGAACTTTCGCTAATGATGGTCCTGGTTGTTGCGGTTATGAACTGTAAGCCGATTCATCCCAAATCAAGACGATATGGCATTGCCGTATTTCAGGAATCTGACAGGTCCAAGACGCTTTTTTTACTATTGTCGCCGTTCTGGGAACGGGGTCCCCAGACTTGCCTGCCTGCGGCCCATGGCGTGGCTACGCTGCGGGCCGTATGGCCCATCTTCATCAACAAGGCATCCAAGACCTTCGCGAGGGTCCAAGTCTTGCGAGGCGGACGACGCAAGGCCTCCTTTGGAGTAGCCTAGCCAGGCAGGCTCACGAGGAGCGGAGATATCAAGGCGGGGCAAACCTCACGAGGGACTCGTGACGTGAGCCATGACGAACGGTGCCAGGCGGGCGCAGGTGCGCGCAGAGTCCTTGTTTCCTCTTTGGTGCTAAGGAAGCAAGCGTAGACGAAGAGTACTGAGGCATCAGGCAAAGGTTGCCATATTGGTGCAACGAGACCAAGACCAGGAGGACGCCCAGGCGGAGGTCATCGTGGAGCCCAAGACGGCATCAGCCCAGGGCTTTTCACAGGCGGAGACCGCTTTTGTCAGGATAGCTTGTACTAGTTGTCCCCCTTCAAATTTGCCCGCCGTTGTTGGCTCCCTTCCCGCTCGATATTTGGGAAGAGGACCAGGGCCTCTATAAATAGGACTAGCCACCACAGTAGTGGGGGGAGAGCAGTTCATCAACTCCTCACACCACAAGTTCATGCGCACAAGAACACCTCAACCTCAGGAGGCTGTTCTTCCCTTGTACTGTTCATCATCAGCCCAAGAGGCAATCCACCACCACCACACTGGAGTAGGGTATTACACCACAACGGTGGCCCGAACTAGTATAAACCTCGTGTCTCTTTCTGTGTTGTGAGTTCGTCGAGTTCGTCCGCGAGATCCTAGCGAGCTTGAGCGTAGATCGGTAGGGGAGAAAGACTTCGCGCGCACCCCAGTGTTCGAACCTTACGGGTTTGCCGGAGCCCCACATCCGACATTTGGCGCGCCAGGTAGGGGTGCGCCGTGGTTTCTCTTCCATCGGCTCATCGCTCCATCGCTCCGTCATTTCCATGGCGGACGCTCGTCGTGCTTGAGCTGAGCGTCGGGCCGCCCTCTCCGCCCCGTCACTCAGACGGCTCCCGTAGGCGGGCCACCTCGTCGTTCAGCGTCTCCCGTCGCCAACGCTGCCACCGGCTCGGCGGTGAACGAGCAGCAGGCGTCCTCGCTGCATCCCTCGGTGCGGCAGGACGGCCGCACCGCTACTCCGTCGCTCACTCCTGCTGGTTCTTCGTGCCGCGCGCACCGCGCTCCCATGGAGGCACGAGTTGCGCTCATCGCGGCGAACGAGCTCCTGCGCTACCGCCCTGTTGACAACGTCTACGAGGAGTGGCTCGACCGCGTCGCCGAGCTCGTCCGCGCCGTAGGGGGCTCTCCAGCGCCGTCCAACTCTCTGCCTCCTCCTCAACCAGCCGCGGGCGACGGGGCCTATGGCGTGCCTCCACCACCTCAACCCCAAGACGGTGCCTTGGCACCAAGGCGCGCACCTCCGCGGCGTGATCAACCGCGCCCAGCGCGCGCGCGCGCGAAGAAAGAAGCTGCCAAGAAATCCCGCGGCCGCGAGAAGCTGCACTGGTAACCCACAAGTATAGGGGATCGCAACAGCTTTCGAGGGTAGAGTATTCAACCCAATTTATTGATTCTACACAAGGGGAGCCAAAGAATATTCTCAAGTATTAGCAGCTGAGTTGTCAATTCAACCACACCTGGAAACTTAGTATCTGTAGCAAAGTGTTTAGTAGCAAACTAATATGATAGTGGTGGCAACGGTAGCAAAAGTAAAGGAAGCAAAAGTAATATTTTTGGTGTTTTGTAGTGATTGTAACAGTAGCAACGGGAAAGTAAATAAGCGTAAACCAGTAGATGGAAAGCTCGTAGGCATTGGACAGGTGATGGATAATTATGTCGGATGCGGTTCATCATGTAACAGTCATAACATAGGGTGACACAAAACTAGCTCCAATTCATCAACGTAATGTAGGCATGTATTCGTATATAGTCATACATGCTTATGGAAAAGAACTTGCATGACATCTTTTGTCCTACCCTCCCGTGGCAACGGGGTCCTATTGGAAACTAAGGGATATTAAGGCCTCCTTTTAATAGAGAACCGGAACAAAGCATTAGCACATAGTGAATACATGAACTCCTCAAACTATGGTCATCACCGGGAGTGGTCCCGATTATTTTCACTTCGGGGTTGCCGGATCATAACACATAGTAGGTGACTTTAGACTTGCAAGATAGGATCAAGAACACACATATATTCATGAAAACATGATAGGTTCAGATCTGAAATCATGGCACTCGGGCCCTAGTGACAAGCATTAAGCATAGCAAAGTCATAGCAACATCAATCTTAGAACATAATGGATACTAGGGATCAAACCCTAACAAAACTAACTCGATTACATGATAGATCTCATCCAACCCATCACCGTCAAGCAAGCCTACGATGGAATTACTCACGCACGGTGGTGAGCATCATGAAATTGGTGATGGAGATGGTTGATGATGACGACGGCGACGAATCCCCCTCTCCGGAGCCCCGAACGGACTCCAGATCAGCCCTCCCGAGAGGTTTTAGGGCTTGGTGGCGGCTCCGTATCGTAAAACGTGATAATTTCTTCTCCTTTATTTTTTTCTCCCCAAAAGCAAATATATAGAATTGGAGTTGGCGTCGGAAGGTCTCCAGGGGGCCCACGAGGTAGGGGGGCGCGCCCCCCACCCTCGTGGACAGGGTGTGGGCCCCCTGGTCTTCATCTTTGGCAAGGATTTTTTATATTTTTTATAAGATATTCCGTGGAGTTTCAGGTCATTCCGAGAACTTTTGTTTTCTGCACATAAAACAACATCATGGCAATTCTGCTGAAAACAGCGTTAGTCCGGGTTAGTTCCATTCAAATCATACAAGTTAGAGTCCAAAACAAGGGCAAAAGTGTTTGGAAAAGTAGATACGACGGAGACGTATCAACTCCCCCAAGCTTAAACCCTTGGTTGTCCTCAAGCAATTCAGTTGACAAACTGAAAGAAATAAAGAAAAACTTTTACAAACTCTGTTTGCTCTTGTTGTTGTAAATATGTCAAGCCAGCATTCAAGTTTTCAGCAAATACTATAACTAACCACATTTGCAATAATTCTCAGGTCCCATAATTACTCATATCAATAGCATAATCAACTAGCGAGCCATAATAATAAATCTCGGATGACAACACTTTCTCAAAACAATCATAATATGATATAACAGGATGGTATCTCGCTAGCCCTTTCTGAGACCGCAAAACATAAATGCAGAGCACTTTTAAAGATCAAGGACTGACTAGACATTGTAATTCATGGTAAAAGAGATCCAATCATAGTCACACCCAATATAGATTAATAGTGATGAATGCAAATGGCAGTTGTGCTCTCCAGCTAGTGCTTTTAATAAGAGGGTGATGACTCAACATAAAAGTAAATGGATAGGCCTTTCGCAGAGGGAATCATGGATTTGTAGAGGTGTTAGAGCTCGGTTTTGAAATAGAGAATAAATAATATTTTGAGCGATATACTTTCATTGTCAACATAGCAACTAAGAGATGGCGATATCTTCCATGCCACACACATTATATGCGGTTCCCAAACAGAATGGTAAAGTTTATACTCCCCCTCCACCAACAAGCATCAATCCATGACTTGCTCGAAACAACGAGTGTCTCCAACTAGCAACAGGTCACAGGGGGAGTTTTGTTTGCAATTAATTTTGATTTAGTTTGCATAAAGCATGGGACTGGGCATCCCAGTGACCAGCCATTTTCTTGTGAGTGAGGAGCGGAGTCCACCCCTCTTGAGAATAACCCGCCTAACATGAAAGATAAGGGCAACCCTAGTTGATACATGAGCTATTCGAGCATACAAAATAGAATGTTTATTTGAAGGTTTAGAGTTTGGCACATACAAATTTACTTGGAACGGCAGGTAGATACCGCATATAGGAAGGTATAGTGGACTCATCTGGAATAACTTTGGGGTTTAAGGGATTGGACGCACAAGCAGTATTCCCGCTTAGTACAGGTGAAGGCTAGCAAAAGACTGGGAAGCGACCAACTAGAGAGCGACAACAGCCATGTACATGCATTAAAATTAATAAACATTGGATGCAAGCGTGAGTAGGATATAATCCACCATGAACATAAATATCGTGAAGGCTATGTTGATTTTGTTTCAACTACATGCGTGAACATGTGCCAAGTCAAGTCACTTAAATCATTCAAAGGAGGATACCACCCCACTATACCACATCATAACCATCTCAATAGCATGTTGGCACGCAAGGTAAACCATTATAACTCATAGCTAATCAAGCATGGCATAAGCAACTATGATCTCTAATTGTCATTGCAAACATGTTTATTCATAATAAGCTGAATCAAGATCGATGAACTCATCATATTTACAAAAACAAGAGAGGTCGAGTTCATACCAGCTTTTCTCATCTCAGTCAGTCCATCATATATCATCATAATTGCCTTTCACTTGCACGACCGAACGAAGTGAATAATAATAAGAGTGCACGTGCATTGGACTAAGCTGAAATCTGCGAGCATTCACTAAACAGGAGAAGACAAGGCAATATGGGCTCTGGGTTAAATCAACTATTATGCATATAAGAGCCACTTCAACAATTTAATTATGGTCTTCTCCTACTGACCCCCAAAGAAAAGAAAAGAAATAAAAACTATTTACACGGGAAAGCTCTCAACAAGCAAAAGAAGAACAAGAAATATTTTTTGGGTTTTCCTTTTTAATTATTACTACTACAGCAGAAAAGTAAACTACTACTAATTTTTTGTGGTTTTTCTTAAGGTTTATCGAACACACAAGAAGAAAGTAAGAAAAGGAAATAAACTAGCATGGATATTACAGTGAAAGAGTATGAGCACCGACATCTAGCAATGAGTGTGTGTGAACATAAATGTAATGTCGGTGAGAAATACGTACTCCCCCAAGCTTAGGCTTTTGGCCTAAGTTGGTTTATTGCCAGGGATAGCCTGGCGGATACTCATAGGTGTAGCTGGGGTCGTACTGCGACAAAGAAGACTCTGACTGCCATTGGCTGACAGCCATCTCCGGATCCCAAGAATAGACAGACTGTCATGGAGGCTCATCTTGTGGTTCCGGTTCCAGGGCTGGTGCAGGATCTCGGTAGGCTTGAAGGGCAGCCCACGTAACGAGATAAGGTCCTTCAAAATTAAACAAGGAAGGAGCAGGCAGGGTAATAGTTTCAGGATGATGTTTATGAAAGAAAAGTTTATATTTGAGCTCTCCTTCCCTACCCTTAACAATAAATCATGCGCTAGCATACTCTTATAATCTAAATAACCACTGGGCAGCATTTTTTCTTCTTTCTCATGAAGCCTAATAGGTATGTTAAAATGTGCAGCGAGGCGTGAAGCATAAATGCCTCCAAAGATGGGACCCTTAGTACGGTTCATACTTAACCATCTAGTAATAATTCCGCCCATACTAACAGTGTTATCGCGGTATAAACCATGGAACAAAATAATAATATCAGGAACAGTAAGGTTTCCACACTTTCCACGACCGATCAAGCAACGACTAGCAAATATGGCAAAGTAGCGTAAAACAGGAAAATGTATGCTAGTGATTCTTGCATCAGAAACCTTCCTGGTTTCTCCCACAGTGATAGTGTTAATGAATGCTTCCACCTCTTTACGGTGTGGTTCCTCTAAGGTGCCCTCACGGGGTATGTTGCAGACTTTGCAAAATTCAGCTAATGGCATCTTCTTAACAACGTCATATAAATGAAACTCTACCGAAGGAGGTGATTCCTTAGGGAAAAAGTAGAAGTTTTGCACAAAAGTATTTGTGAGTAAGAGATACTGATGACGTTGGTCGCGGAGGAAGTCGGTGAGGCCGGCATTCTCAATCAACGAATAGAAATCCTCATAAATCCCGGCCTATCTCAAGAAGTCATCGGAAGGCCATTCACACGGCCAGACCCCCGTGGTACGAGGCAAATTATATTTGGGCCTCTGTGCTTCTTCATTTTGTTTTTCCTTCGAGCTTCGGCTAGATGAGCCCCTCAAAAGTCTCTTCATTATTTTCTGCAATATTCTGAAATTTTTAGTAACTTCAAACAAAAGTGAACAAAGCTCAACAAAACTGATAGCAACCACTCCTACAAGTGCCTAGGGCCTATATCAAGCATTAGAACTACTTGGAACCATATAAATTTGACATGCAAGCTCAAGAACATGGTCACCTATGCAGCACAAATTTGCAAAGAATAAAGCACTAGAACAAAAACTAATTGGACCAATGGAAGAGTCACATACCAAGGAACAATCTCCCCAAGCAGTTTTGCGAGAGGTGCTTTGAGCAAGGAGATCGAAAATCACAGCAAGGTGAGCTAGAACTCGTGCTTGAACCAGATATTCGTGTTTGTGTGAGGAAGAAGAAGAAGAGGATGGGTGCAGGAATAAGTGGAGGAGGGCCACCGTGGGCCCATGAAGCAGGGGGCGCGCCCTGGGGGGTAGGGCGCGCCCTCCACCCTCGTGGCCAGGTGGCAGCTCCCCCCGCGGTGATTTCAGTACCAACAATCCTCAAACATTCCCAAAAAATCATATTAAATTGGCATGGCATTCTGAGGACTTTTATTTTCGGGATATTTTTATATTGCACGGATAAATCAGAAAACAGACAGAAAAATACTATTTTTACTTTATTTCAACTAAACAACAGAAAGTATAAAGAGGGTACAGAAGGTTGTGCCTTCTAGTTTCATCCATCTCATGCTCATCAAAATGAATCCACTAACAAGGTTGATCAAGTCTTGTTAACAAACTCATTCCGATTAACATGGAACCGGAGAAATTTCGAATAACACTATGTTACCTCAACGGGGATATGCACATACCCAATAATAAGAATATCATATTTCTTTTTGACAGTAGGAAGAGGAAACTCAAAACCTCCAAATATAATCGATGGAATTTTTCCAATAGAGTTGATACTATGAACTTGAGGTTGTTTCCTCGGAAAGTGTACCGTATGCTCATTACCATTAACATGAAAAGTGACATTGCCTTTATTGCAATCAATAACAGCCCCTGCAGTATTAAGAAAAGGTCTTCCAAGAATAATAGACATACTATCATCCTCGGGAATATCAAGAATAACAAAGTCCGTTAAAATAGTAACGTTTGCAACCACAACAGGCAAATCCTCACAAATACCGACAGGTATAGCAATTGATTTATCAGCCATTTGCAAAGATATTTCAGTAGGTGTCAACTTATTCAAATCAAGTCTACGATATAAAGAGAGAGGCATAACACTAACACCGGCTCCAAGATCACATAAAGCAGTTTTAACATAATTTCTTTTAATGGAGCATGGTATAGTAGGTACTCCTGGATATCCCAGTTTCTTTGGTATTCCACCCTTAAAAGTATAATTAGCAAGCATGGTGGAAATTTCAGCATCCGGTATCTTTCTTTCATTAGTAACAATATCTTTCATGTATTTAGCATAAGGATTCATTTTGAGCATATCAGTCAATCGCACACGCAAAAAGATAGGTCTAATCATTTCAGCAAAGCGCTCAAAATCCTCATCATCCTTTTTCTTGGATGGTTTGGGAGGAAAAGGCATGGGTTTCTGAACCCATGGTTCTCTTTCTTTACCATGTTTCCTAGAAACAAAGTCTCACTTATCATAACGTTGATTCTTTGATTGTGGGTTATCAAGATCAACAGCAGGTTCAATTTCTACATCATTATCATTACTAGGTTGAGCATCATCATGAACATAATTAGTAACATTTTCACTAGGTTCATGTTCATTACCAGATTGTGTTTTAGCATCAGACATAGAGATATCATTTGGATTATCAGGTGGTTCAGCAATAGGTTCACTGGAAGTTTGCAAAGTCCTATCATTTTTCTTTTTCTTTATTTTAGAAGAACTAGGTGCATCAATATTATTTCTCTGAGAATCTTGCTCAATTCTCTTAGGGTGGCCTTCAGGATACAAAGGTTCCTAAGTCATTCTACCAGTTCTAGTAGCCACTCTAACAGCATAATCATTTTTCTTACTATTCATTTCATCAAGCAATTCTTTTTGAGCCTTAAGTACTTGTTCTACTTGAGTGGTAACCATAGAAGCATGTTTGCTAACAAGTTTAAGTTCACCTCTAACATTAGCCATATAGTCACCCAAGTGTTTAATCATATAAGTATTTTGTTTTAATTGTCTACCAAAATAAGCATTAAAATCTTCTTGCTTAAACATAAAGTTATCAAACTCATCCAAGCACTGACTAGCAATCTTAGTAGGAGGGATTTCCGCCTTATCATATCTATAGAGAGAATTTACCTTTACTACCTATGTCGGGTTATCAAGATCTGGAGGTTCTTCAATAGGTAATGGATCAAGATCATATGTTTCTTCAACATGCGGTAAATTAAGACCATGTATTTCTTCAATGGGAGGTAAATTCTTAACATCTTCAGCTTTAATACCTTTTTCTTTCATAGATTTCTTTGCCTCTTGCATATCCTCGGGACTGAGAAATAGAACACCTCTCTTCTTCGGAGTTGGTTTAGGAATAGGATCATTAATTGGAGTAAGAGCTGGCTCAGGAGGTGCCCAATTATTTTCATTTGTCAACATATTATTCAATAGAATTTCAGCTTCATCCGGTGTTCTTTCCCTGAAAAGAGAACCAGCACAACTATCCAGGTAATCTCTGGAAGTATAGGTTAGTCCATTATAAAAGATATCAAGTATTTCATTTTTCTTAAGAGGATGATCAGGCAAAGCACTAAGTAACTTGAGAAGCCTCGCCCAAGCTTGTGGGAGACTCTCTTCTTCAATTTGCACAAAGTTGTATATTTCCTTTAAAGCAGCTTGTTTCTTATGAGCAAGGAAATATTTAGCAGAGAAGTAATAAATCATATCCTGGGGACTACGCACACAACCAGGATCAAGAGAATTAAACCATATTCTAGCATCACCCTTTAATGAGAATGAAAATATTTTAAGTATATAAAAGTAGCGAGATCTCTCATCATTAGTGAACAGGGTGGCTATATCATTTAATTTAGTAAGATGTGCCACAACAATTTCAGATTCATAGCCATGGAAAGGATCAGATTCAACCAAAGTAATTATATCAGGATCAACAGAGAATTCATAATCCTTATCGGGAACACAAATAGGTGAAGTAGCAAAAGCAGGGTCAGGCCTCATTTTATCTCTGAGTGATTCCTTGATCCATTTAATTAATAGCCTCTTAAGTTCACGATGATCTCTGCAAGCTAAAATAACGACAGAAGATTCCATATCAAAAACATAACCTTCAGGAATAACGGGCCTATCTTCATCATCACTTTCATCATTATAATCAGATTCAATAATTTCTTTCTCTCTAGCCCTAGCAATTTGTTCATGAAGAAATTCACCATGGCACAATATTATTAGTCATAGAAGTAGTTTAATCATAAGTATCATGCATAGCAGAAGTGGCATCATCAATAACATGCGACATATCAGAATGAATAGCAGAAGCAAGTTTAGGTGTCGCAAGCTTACTCATAACAGAAGGAGAATCAAGTGCAGAGCCAGATGGCAGTTCCTTACCTCCCCTCGTAGTTGAGGGATAAATTGTTGTCTTAGCGTCTTTCCAGTTCTTCATAGTGTCCAGCAGATATAAATCCCAAGTGACTCAAAGAATAGAGCTATGCTCCCCGGCAATGGCGCCAGAAATTAGTCTTGATAACCCACAAGTACAGGGGATCGCAACAGCTTTCGAGGGTAGAGTATTCAACCCAAATTTATTGATTCGACACAAGGGGAGCCAAAGAATATTCTCAAGTATTAGCAGTTGAGTTGTCAATTCAACCACACCTGGAAACTAAGTATCTGCAGCAAAGTGTTTAGTAGCAAACTAATATGATAGTGGTGGCAACGGTAGCAAAAGTAAAGGAAGCAAAAGTAATATTTTTGGTGTTTTGTAGTGATTGTAACAGTAGCAACGGGAAAGTAAATAAGCGTAAACTAGTAGATGGAAAACTCGTAGGCATTGGACCGGTGATGGATAATTATGCCGGATGTGGTTCATCATGTAACAGTCATAACATAGGGTGACACGGAACTAGCTCCAATTCATCAATGTAATGTAGGCATGTATTCCGTATATAGTCATACGTGCTTATGGAAAAGAACTTGCATGACATCTTTTGTCCTACCCTCCCGTGGCAGCGGGGTCCTATTGGAAACTAAGGGATATTAAGGCCTCCTTTTAATAGAGAACCGGAACAAAGCATTAGCACATAGTGAATACATGAACTCCTCAAACTATGGTCATCACCGGGAGTGGTCCCGATTATTTTCACTTCGGGGTTGCCGGATCATAACACATAGTAGGTGACTATAGACTTGCAAGATAGGATCAAGAACACACATATATTCATGAAAACAAAATAGGTTCAGATCTGAAATCATGGCACTCGGGCCCTAGTAACAAGCATTAAGCATAGCAAAGTCATAGCAACATCAATCTCAGAACATAATGGATACTAGGGATCAAACCCTAACAAAACTAACTCGATTACATGATAGATCTCATCCAACCCATCACCGTCCAGCAAGCCTACGATGGAATTACTCACGCACGGCGGTGATCATCATGAAATTGGTGATGGAGGATGGTTGATGATGACGACGGCGACGAATCCCCCTCTCCGGAGCCCCGAACGAACTCCAGATCAGCCCTCCCGAGAGGTTTTAGGGCTTGGCGGCGGCTCCGTATCGTAAAACATGATGATTTCTTCTCCTTTATTTTTTTTCTCCCCAAAAGCAAATATATAGAGTTGGAGTTGGCGTCGGAAGGTCTCCTGGGGGCCCATGAGGTAGGGGGGCGTGCCCTAGAGGGGGCGCCCCCCACCCTCATGGACAAGGTGTGGGCCCCCTGGTCTTCATCTTTGACGAGGATTTTTTATTATTTTTTATAAGATATTCCGTGGAGTTTCAGGTCATTCCGAGAACTTTTGTTTTCTGCACATAAAACAACATCATGGCAATTCTGCTGAAAACAACGTCAGTCCGGGTTAGTTCCATTCAAATCATACAAGTTAGAGTCCAAAACAAGGGCAAAAGTGTTTGGAAAAGTAGATACGACGGAGACGTATCATGCACCCGCGCTCCCGGCGCCACCTCAACAGGACCGCGCACCGCCCGCAGCGGCACAACGCGAATCCCGTCAAGACCAGGCTCCGCCCCCGAAGCAGGCCCCGGCAACCACAGCCAGCTGCCGCGCCTTCACCCCCGAGCTGTGTAGCGTCGCCTGGCCAGGCAAGTTCAAGCCAGACCTGCCTCCTCGCTATGACGGCACCGCGGAACCCGCAGAGTTCCTACAGCTCTACGAGCTGAGCATCGAAGCGGCCAACGGCGACGAAAAAGTCATGGCGAACTGGTTCCCCATGGCTCTCAAGGATGGGGCCCGCTCTTGGCTCCTGAACCTGCAGCACGGCTCGATCTCCTCCTGGGACGAGATGCGCGACCGCTTCGTCGCCAACTTCCAGGGCACTCGCGACCGCCCACCGGCCGCGGGCGACCTGCGCCGCATCAAGCAGCAGCCAGGAGAGACTCTCTAGAAGTTCATCCAGCGCTTCAACAACACCCGCCTCAAGATCCCCAAGGTCACGGACGAGGCCATCATCTCCGCGTTCTCCGACGGCGTTCATGATGTCAAGATGAAGGAAGAGCTGGCTATCCATGAGGAGCTCTGCACTTCTCAAGAGTTGTTCAACTTGGCGACCAAGTGCGCAAGAGCTGAGGAGGGGCGTCTCTCCCTCCTCGAGCTGCCAGCTGCGGCGGCGGAGGAGAAGAAGACCAAGGCCAAGGATGTTAAGCGCAAAGAGGCAGTGGTGCTCGCAGCGGAGCCCGACACCAAGAGAGGCAGAGACCATCCTGAGTCGTCCAAGAACAATCAGCCATTTTGCGCCTTCCACAACCTGAACACCCACAACACCAGCGACTGCCAAGAGCTCAGGGCCATACGAGAAGGACGCTACGGTCGACGCCCCGAGCGCAACTACCGGGGCTACGGCCATGGAGGAGGACGTGGAGGTGGACGCTGGGAAGACCGTGGCCCGTGCCAGGAGTGGCGTGACCGGCCTCGCGAGGACCGCTAGCAGGACCAATCTCGCGAGGGCGCTTGGAGAGACCCGCCTCGTGAGGATCGCCCCCAGGGCAATGCCAGTCTTCCCCTGCTGCCACCACCGAGGAGGAACGACGACCACCAGCAGGACGAGGGGGCTAGGGGCTTCCAGGAGCCGCGCGCGATCGCCTGCATCTTGGGCGGCGCGCAGGCCCCAGCCTCTCAGCGCATCTTCAAACAGTTCGCTCGCGAGGTGAACGCGACACTCCCCAAGCTCGAGGCCACGCGCCCCCTCAGGTGGTCCCGATGCGCCATCACCTTCAACTCGGTAGACCAGCTCAAGTGTGCAGCCACCGCAGGCGCACTCCCCATGCTATGCTCCCCAGTCATCAGCAATGTGCAAGTCACCAAGACCCTCATCGACGGCGGCGCAGGGCTCAACGTCCTGTCCGTCGACACGGTCGACAACCTTCAAGTGCCTTATGAGCAGCTCCAGCCAACCAGGCCTTTCTTAGGAGTGACTGATGGTTCCACCACACCGATAGGGCAAGTCCGCCTGCCCGTCACCTTCGGCAAGCGCGACAACTACCGCACAGAGCTCATCGACTTCGACATCGCGCACATCCGCCTACCGTACAACGCCATCCTCGGGTATCCGGCCCTGGCCAAGTTCATGGCAGTCATCCATCACGGCTACAACGTTCTCAAGATGCCAGGAAGTGGAGGAATCATCACGGTTCTGTGTGAAGAGAGGGATGCAGTGTGCTATCTTGAGTGCGCCTTCCAAGCCGCAACCATCGACGACCCCGACAGCAGGAGTGAAGGCCCTCCGGAGACCGTCCCCAAGAAGAAGTTGCTGCGGTGCGCAGGACCTCAAGGAGATGGCGCCGTGTCAGGAGCCTCGTCAGGATCAGCGCCCATTCCAGGGGCGCCTCCCTCCATCGCATAGGAAGGCGCGCCCGACGCCCTCCTCGGGCAGGGCTCGGGGGCTCTCTTCGCGAGGGCCTCAGACCTTGCCAACCTCATGAGGGAGGCGCTTGGGCACCACATGGATGCGTGTTTCGCGACATGCCCCCCTCAGGAGAACACAGGGCAAGGAGTGCCCACCACCCAGGAACTCATCACCAAGACCGCCCAAGAACTACAAGAAGCAAGAGCCATGCGCGGCAGCAGCCGCTCACAAGGCGCAGCCCCCCATCCAGGCGAGGATGTCGGGCTGCGTCTCTGCGTCGACATTCCAGGGCTCAACAGGGCCGCATCTCAGGAGCGCTTCTGGCCATCACGTGCGGGCCGCTGTGAGGGCCCGCCACATAGCTACGTTCGCATGCCCTTCGGCTTGCCGAGCGTGACATCAGTCCATCAGCGCAACTTGCGGCAGGTCCTGACGTCTCAGGAGGCCAGGATCCGCGCCGTTCAGGAGGAGATGGAGATGCTCTTCAGGGAACCTCCCGAGCCTCCCGAGGCTCGGGGTCCGGGTGGCTCATGAGGGGTCACCTCTTCAACACGTGGCGTCAGCTACATCAACTCTACTTCGTCTACAGAACCAGGTGATATCTTCCAACTTCGTTTAAGCTGGGAGCACCCCTCGGCTGCATTATTCCCAGGCCACGTGGGTCCGTCCCTGTGGCATGTATCCCCTTTGCTTAAGTCTTTAGCTAACCTTGCTAGGGGCGCCCCTCGGGCTGCATCATCCCCAAGCTGCTCGGGCCAGGCCCAGTGGCATGTATCTTCCTACATTTATCCAAGTCAATCCGCCCTTTATGCCTAACCTGCAAACGACCACCGCCTGCTCAATCATCGCCTCCCCCGGGGCCTTCACATAGGCACGACGCTGATGCATGGGTCCGTCCCTGCCACGTCCGACAAATCCGAGTGGTCGAGCTCTGGCTCGCGGCACGCGCCACACACGTCACCTCACCAGGCCCTCGGTGCCTTCGCCTCACCTAGAGCAACCAGTGGCAGGCTAACAGCTGTAGCAGTCAACCACATTCCTTCTTGTGTCTGTTCACAGGAGTCCCGAGAGAAGCATAACAGATGGCACCGCGGGCCTCCTTTTCCTCGTGTGATCCGCTTGCGCGTTAAAAGGGGGGCTCCTGAGCATCGCGACTCAGGAGCTCCTACTGGCTCTCCATCCCTCACCCCCTGGCCTTGACCACGACATCGCGACCTGGCATACCAGCGGCGGCTGAGCTTGCTCGAGGGCCGGGACCTGAGGACATAGAGCACCAAGGAGAGCATGGGTAAGGGAGACTCGCACGGGCCAGCCTGTCTATGCCACACAAGTTGGCGCACAACCCAGCACAACATCATGAGCCACCGCGAGATCGACAAGATAAGTCTTACACCCGGATTGGCTAGTTGTTTAGACCTCATGGCCGCTCGTGCCCTGCCGCAACCCCGTTGCGGCCACGTTAACTCCCTTTCTCTCCTTACCATGGCTGCTTGGGCGCTAAGGGGGAGCTCCTGAGCATCGCGTCTCAGGGGCTCTTACTGGACCTCGGGTCGCGCACCTCCTGGCCTTGACCACGGCACGCGACCTAGCATACCAGCGACGGCTGTAGCCGCCTTGGGACCGGGACTCGTCAGCGTAGAGCAACAAGCTATCATGAGAAAAGAAAGGGAGGGACCGAGCCTTAACGGAACATGCGTTCACCGAATTCTTATAACAAGGAAGACATTACAGATCCTTACATGCCCCCACGGGGTGGTTCGCGATCTTTCGCAGGGAACAAAAGCTGTTACTAAGAGGAATCCTATCTACACCCTCCCGTGGCGGACGCCATCATCAACAATGGTCCACGGGAGGCCGGCGCCAACCCCATCCAGATCAGCGGCGGCGGCGACCGGACGCCGTGGCCCTGCTCCGAGCATGGCGAGAGCTCGAATGGACGTAGCTGTCATCGCTTGTCTCCGGAGTCTCGTAAAGCTCGAGAGAGCTGCCCGACTCCCATGAACTGCTGCTGGAGTGCTCGCGAGCAGGATGCGTGATGACCTGGTGTTCCTCTCCAGAGCAGCACTCCAAGCGGCGGCCCTCCGCGTCGAAGACCTTGAAGAAGAGCGTGGAGGCGCCGTCATACTCAAGGTGGATCGCGAGGGCTCCCCTCGCACGGCAAACCCGCGCGATCTCTCCCCATCCGCGAGTCATGAAGATCTTGCCAGTGGGGACCGCTTTGATCTCCGCCCCGGTCGCCGGAGCGCTGCAGTTAGCATGCTGCAGCCAGAGCTCGAGTGGCCCCCTCGCGGCATCACGTCGGAGAAGAACCGCGGCAAGCGAATCCAGGAGTTTGAGGCATCAGCGCCCACAGCACCAACTCACGCGAGGAGTCAATGGCGTGCACCCCAGGGGCGATGGCGCGGGGCGCCGAGGCGCGTGACCCTGGGCGCGGCGCGGGCGGTGTTGCTCGCCGCTCCCTCCTCCCGAGCCCCCGGCTCGGGCGTACAAGGGCAGCGGGTACCCGGTGGAGGCCGCTCGCACCAAGGCCTCGCCACCACCTGCATCGTTGCCTCGTCTAGGCGATGAATCGACCGCTTCCTCGGCGGAAGAAGCTCTGGATCAACACGGGGAGCTTTCCCTTTCTCTTCGGCTGAAAACCTTCTAATGGGCGCCATTGCTGTCAGCGGTGGAGCGAGGAGGACGAAGCAAGCAAGCAAGGAGAAGATGGGAAACGGGGGCTCCGCCCCCTCCCCATTTATAGCGAGAGAAGGCCAACCGACATCTCCCACGATCGTAGGTAATGATGGTTTTCCTTGCATGTCGCAGGGACTCGTCAAATCGTGCAGTTGTTGAGGCAGCACGGGGAAGTGGAGACGCCCACGTCCAATCAACCGCCACGCATCGACCGAGGCCGCAGGCTTTTGGGGCCCGTGGCGCTCCGAACTTGACCCTTGGCTTCGCCGCGAGCCAAGCCCGAGCGCGCTTTGGGCCCGGGGGCTACTGTCGGCGTTCTGGGAACAGGGGTCCCCAGACTTGCCTGCCTGCGGCCCATGGCGTGGTTACGCTGCGGGCCGTACGGCCCATCTTCATCAACAAGGCATCCAAGACCTTAGCGAGGGTCCAAGCCTCGCGAGGCGGAAGACGCAAGACCTCCTCTGGAGTGGCCTAGCCAGGCAGGCTCACGAGGAGCAAAGATATCAAGGCGGGGCAAACATCACGAGGGACTTGTGATGTGAGCCATGACGAACGGTGCCAGGCGGGCGCCGGTGCGTGCAGAGTCCTTGTTTCCTCTTTGGTGCTAAGGAAGCAAGCGCAGACGAAGAGTACCGAGGCATCAGGCAAAGGTTGCCATATTGGTGCTACGAGACCAAGACCAGGAGGACGGCCAGGCGGAGGTCATCGTGGAGCCCAAGACAACGTCAGCCCAGGGCTTTTCACAGGCGGAGACCGCTTTTGTCAGGATAGCTTGTACTAGCTGTCACCCTTCAAATTTGCCCGCCGTTGTTGGCTCCCTTCCCGCTCGATATTTGGGAAGAGGACCAGGGCCTCTATAAATAGGACTAGCCACCACAGTAGTGGGGGGATGAGCAGTTCATCAACTCCTCACACCACAAGTTCATACGCTCAAGAACACCTCAACCTCAAGAGGTTGTTCTTCCCTTGTACTATTCATCATCAGCCCAAGAGGCAATCCACCACCACCACACTGGAGTAGGGTATTACACCACAACAGTGGCCCAAACCAGTATAAACCTCGTGTCTCTTTCTGTGTTGTGAGTTCGTCGAGTTTGTCCGCGAGATCCTAGCGAGCTTGAGGTAGATCGGTAAGGGAGAAAGACTTCGCGCGCACCCCAGTGTTCGAACCTTATGGGTTTGCCGGAGCCCCACATCCGACAACTATCAATGCGCTGGACATGGCATGTCTCCTCAACTTTGCTAGGGATTCGTCCAAACTTGTTTGAACTCACCGCCTTATTTTCTGACAAGCCCGCGTGGGCCATGCAGGATTGGTCACTCGGATTGTTTGTACCACATTTTACGATAGTCCATTGTGGTGCCCCAGATCCTATATAAGGGGAGAACCGAGGCCGTGGAAAGGGTTCACGGCTTGAAAGAATACTAGCTAGCAGGAGAGTAGCGAGGGAAAGGATACTAGCTCTCCAACACCAGAAAAAACAACGAGAGAGAGAGAGAGTTCATCTTGTAATATGTGATTCGTAAATAGATGAAGGACTAAACCAGGATATAGGGTATTACACCATCGCGGTGGCCTGAACCTGGGTAAAAAAGCTTGTATCTTCGCTCGAAGATTTCTAGAGTGTTTTAGCCCCTGATCAAATGAAAAAGGTGATTCCCAGATATTTGCGAGTCCATCGTCGACATTGGCCATGCCACGTAGGGGGCTAGGGCTTCCATTCTCTTCGCATCTTCATCAACAATGGCTAAGCATGGATCACGGACGAGGTTGCGATCACTGGCGCACTCAAGGCCCTCCCAAGAGGAGGAGGGAACCTGTGTCATAGACGATGCCTCATGAAGGGAAGCGGGGTCTGAAGAGCATGTTTATTGGTGCTCAATGTCCTCCACTCCTTGTATTGTTCGACCACTGCTAAGCGGAGGACAGTGTGACCTGTGTCACAAATCCCAGTTGAAGGCACGACATCGATCGACGTCTAGGGTCCGCCCATACTCACCCACTGACCTGTGGCCGACTGGATTTTGAAATGCTTCATCCAATGTTAGCGCTCCATAGAGTGTGGATCCTTCTTTAGTTCCATCCAATGAAAGTGGAGGAAGGATCCCTGATGGTCCCTCGCTCCGGTGAGTGGCTCGCTTGGTGTAAAATTTCCACTATAAATGGGTAGCCACGAGTGTCCGAGCTTCGACAAAATCAGCCCACCCTCGCTCCGATCACATGATGACTTCATCGCCTTAGTGACAGTCGAGCCTCATACGTGGCGGAGCGAGGAGGCACCGTGTAGGGTCGCATCTCACCGTCTATGCCCCGATCAACATCTCCTAGGAGGCCATTGACATGTCTCAGACGTATCTATAATTTATTATTATTAAATGCTATTATGTTGTCATTTTATATACTTTTATAGCATTTTTTATTATTTTTCTATACTAACCTATTAATTTAGTGACCAGTGCCAGTTCCTATTTTCTGCTTGCTTTTTGTTTCGCGCGAAATCAATATCTATGTAGTTCAAAATATGTTGTCGATTTGACACGATTTTTTGGCAACATGAAACACTTGAAGCTTCGCGAAGCATCGAGAGGACTCACCGGCCAGCCACAAGGGCAGGTGGCGTGGCCCGGGGGTGGCTACGCCACCTAGGCTTTTGGGCCCCTTGGTTACCGCCTTGACTTCATTCCATGGCCATAAATCCCTATAAATACTGAAACCATCTATCATTCCTTCGGAAGAATTTTATCTCTATAGCAAGCCTGTTCCAAACAGATCCCATCTGGAGCCCTGTTTCAGAGTTCTGCCGGAGGGGGAAGCCATTGGAGGAGACACTTCATCAACCTTGCTGCCTCCATGACAATATGTGAGTTGTTCCTTCAAGACCTACATGTCCACAGTAGTAGCTAGATGTTTCTCTCTCTCTCTCTCTCTCTCTCTCTCTCTCTCTCTCTCTCTCTCTTTGATCTTCAATACCATGTTCCCCTTCTTCCTTGTGTGATTGGGATTAATCCAATGTAATTTGCGGTGTGTTCGTTGGGACATGATGAACTGTGAGTTTATGAACATATTGTTTGCTGAATCATATTGAATCTTTTGTAGCTTCTTTTTTTTGTATAATTAAGTAGCTATGTATGCTTTCCGATCTATTTGTCTTCTCGGGCCAAGATTGATTGGTAGACCTTTAGAGGGATTGGTGCATAGTGGGTTCAATCTTGCGGTGTTTTGTATCCCAGTGACAGAATGGGGAGAAGGCACTTATTTGTGTTGTTGCCACCAAGGATACTCTGTGTGCACTAGCAAACACATTAGTCCCTTATTTTTTATGACAAGAATCCCCAAAATATAAGGAGTCAATTTATTGCACCAACACAGACCGATGTCAGAATAGACACACTCAATACATGGGCATGGGCAGCTCGAGCAAGCGCCCCCACCTCCCAAGGTCTCGGTTCCTTGGAACTTGTATCAAAACAGGCCACGCCCTCATCTGCCCTCACCCCCCCCCCCCGAGCACGTGGGATGGCTGGCATAGCTGGCCAAGTATCACAATTCACGTGACTATTCCAAATACGGGGACATGGACAGATCCAATGTGTGTCATGCTGTAGGATCAGAAGTATGTCTAGAGGGGGGTGATTAGACTACTTGACCAAATAAAAATCTAGCCTTTTCCCAATTTTACTTCTTGGCAGATTTTAGCAACTTAGCACAAGTCAAGCAATCAACCTACACATGCAGTTCTAAGAGTATAGCAGCAGAATGTAAAACAATTGCATATGAAGGTAAAGGAATGAGTTTGAGGGAGCAAACACAATGTTGACACAGAAATTTTTTATCCATGGTTCCGATAGGTGGTGCTATCGTACATCCACGTTGATGGAGACTTCAACCCACGAAGGGTAATGGTTGCGCAAGTCCACGGAGGGCTCCACCCACGAAGGGTCCATGAAGAAGCAACCTTGTCTATCCCACCACGGCCGTCGCCCACAAAGGACTTGCCTCACTAGGGTAGATCTTCACGAATTAGGCGATCTCCTTGCCCTTACAAACTCCTTGGTTTAACTCCACAATCTTGTCGGAGGCTCCCAAGTGACACCTAGCCAATCTAGGAGACACCACTCTCCAAGAAGTAACAAATGGTGTGTTGATGATGACCTCCTTGCTCTTTTGCTTCAAATGATAGTCTGCCTAACACTCAACTCTCTCTCATAGGATTGGATTTGGTAGAAAGAAGATTTGAGTGGAAAGCAACTTGGGGAAGGCTAGAGATCAAGATTTATGTGGTTCGAATGGAATATCTTGATCGCAACACAAGTGTAGGTGGTTCTCTCTCAAAAAATATGTATTGGAAGTGTAGGCATGTTCTGATGGCTTTCTCCACGAATGAAGAGTGGGTGGAGGGGTATATATAGCCTCCACACAAAATCTAACCGTGACACACAAATCACGAACCTCGGTGGGACCAAATCATTAAACTCAGTCGGACCGATTTAGTTCAAAAATGTGAACGTTAGGATTCTCGGTGGGAACGAAATGTCAACTCGGTGGGACCAATGTCATTAGGGTTAGGGCATAACGTAATCTCGGTGAGACCGATTACACAAACTCGGTGAGACCGATTTTGGTAATAGCCAAACAGAGAGTTGGTCAGGCAAACTCGGTGGGACCGATTCGCTCGTCTCGGTTGGACCGAAACGTTATTAAAAAGGAAACAGAGAGTTTGCATTGCAATCTCGGTGGGACCGATCGCTCATCTCGGTTTGACAAAAACGTTACAAAGGGAAATGGAGAGTTTGCAATCCCATCTCAGTGAGACCGAGATTCCTATCGGTGAGACCGAATTGATTAGGGTTTCTAGTAGTGGCTATGTCAACTGAACTCGGTGGCTCCGGATAGGAAGAATCGGTGGGGCCGAGTTAGACTTTTTGGTTTAGGACATATGTGGATATGAGAAAGTAGTGGAGGGTTTTGGAGCATATCACTAAGCATTTTGAGTAAGATCCTCATTAAGCAACACCTCATCCCTTCTTAATAGTATTGGGTTTTCCTATAGACCCAATGTGATCTTGGATCACTAAAATAGAAAATGTAGAGTCTTGTGCTTTGAGCTTGAGCCAATCCTTTGTCCTTAGCATTTTGAAGGGTCCACTTTCTAATCCATGCCATGCCAAACATTGAGCTTTCCTGAAATATTTATTTTGGAATAGTATTAGCTCAATGAGCTATATGTTGTTAGGAATTACCAAAACCACCCAGGGATAGTTGCACTTTCAATCTCCCCCTTTTTGGTAATTGATGACAACATATAGATCAAAGCTTCCACAAATGATAATAATATTGAAAAACATCATCGCTTTGAGAAGTATGTGATAATCAAGAGCTCCCCCTAAATTTGTGCATTATTTAATATTTGATTTTGAATGCAAATGCACAATCGATTAGGATCATGGGTTACTCTTCCATGTCACATACATCTTGGTGGAGCACTCAAAATGATAGAGATTAAAAGCATGCACTCATCACCAAGCAAAGTGAATGATCATAATAGGATATGAAAGATAGCGTTATCCAACAAGCATTAAGGGTAGCATATGATCAAACACTTGACCAAATAAGTATCTCACAAGGACACAAAGTAGTATCACACAAGCATGCAGTAAAGTTTCAAACCAAACCAAATAAGTGCAAAGAGAGATAAAAACCAACACACACACTCTCTCCCGAAGCCTATGATCTATACATTTTTCTCCCCCTTTGGCAACAAGTTACCAAAAAGTCTGAAAATGCATAGTGCTAAACGACTCTCAGGCTTGATCTTTGGGAGGTGGTGTTGAGAGAATGCCAAGGACAAAAGCTTCTGATGAAGTGGCTGGAGGTGGTGGAGTAGCTGCTGGAGTTGGAACTGGAGCTGTAGCTACTGGCGCTGATGTTGTAGCTCTAGTGTCTGTCACTGGCACTGCAGCAGATCTCTGTCCTGTGGGCACTCTAGCAAATGCATCTGTGGTAGACTTGCCCTTCTTATCCTATGCTTCGTCCTGAAGTTGCTCAACTGCAGTTTGGATCTCTGTGGTCTTGACATCAAGGTCATAGAATTTTGTCTCAACAATCCTTCCCAAGCTCTCCTGGTTCTTGGTCAGGGTGGCCAGGCCCTGCTCAATCCTCATAGTGGATTGGATCAGATATCCAAGCTAGTCTTGCTTGCTCTTCAAGAAGACCTGAGATGCATCTTCCACAGTTGGCATCTTTGCAGCCTTCTCAGCTTTAGCTTTGGCTTTCTTCTCTTGTGCTTGCACAGATGATGGTTCATTCTCAGTCATGACAAATGTGTTGACCTCAAATTCAGGATAGATGGGTAGATGCTCCTTGTCCAAGATGTACTTGCCTTTGCCCATCTTTGAGTTGATGAGCTCCTGGATGTGTGGGGCATATCCACAACTTCTCTTCTGATCAGCTGCAATCCTCTTGATTGTTTCCACAATCGGGCTCATAACCTTGAACTTTTGTGGGACATCAAATATGTGCAGCAAGTTGATAGCATGTCCTCTGATCATCTTGTGATCACCTGACTTGGGTAGAAGTGTGTGCCTCAGAATCCAATTGATTGTTGGCAGACCTGTCGGATTTTGGGTTCCGGCAGACCCTTGAGGTTCGAACACTGGGGTGCGCGCGGAGATTTCGCCTTCTACCTACCTGCACCCCACCACCTTGCTAAGATCTAAGCTATGGAAAGAACACCACAAGAGACACATGGTTTATACTAGTTCGGGCCACCATTATGGTGTAATACCCTACTCTAGTTTGTGGTGTGGTGGATTGCCTCTTGGGCTGATGATGATGAGCAATACAAGGAAGAACAGCCTCGCGAGGGTCTATTCTTGGCTGGGGCGATGAACTGCTTCGAGGAGTTCAGTCACCCTTCTCTCTCTCTCTCTATGTGATGCTACTCGATCCGATCCCAGCTTGTTTCTGGGTTGGCCGATTCCTCTACCATGGGGGTGGCTAGTCCTATTTATAGGCAAAGGCCCTGGGCCTCTTCCCAAATATTGAGCGGGAAGGGCGCCAACAATTGGCCATTTTGAAGGGGAACATCTGGTACACTTATCCTGACTAAAGTTGGTCCTCGCCTGCCAAAGGCTCTGGTGGTGATGCTGGCTTGGGCTCCACAATGACTTCCTCCTTACCGTTGGGCTGGTCTTGGTCTCGTTGCACCGAAACAGGTGCCTTTGCTTGACGCTCTCGCCTGCGCTTGCTCCCTTTGCACCAAAGAGGAAAGGAGGACACTGCGCGGGCTGGCACCCGCCTGGCGCCCTTGGTCATCATGGCTTGCGTCACAGGCACCTCGTGAGGTACCCCGCCTTGATCTCTCCGCCTCCTCGCGAGCCAGCCTGATGAGGCCGTGCCCGAGGAAGCTCGGTGTCGTCCACCCCGCGAGGCTTGGCCCCTCGCGAGGGTCTTGGGTCTGGGTTGATGAAGATGGGCCGTGCTGGGCCCCCTTTGAGCCACGGCGCAGGCCGCAGGCAGGCAAGTCTGGGGACCCCCGTTCCCAGGACACCGACAGTAGCCCTCGGGCCCAAGGCGCGCCCGGACTTGGCCGTGCAGGGAGGCGAAAGGGCAAGAGCGAAGCGCCGCGGGCCCTAATAGCCTGCGGCCTTGGGCGCCGCGTGGCGGTTGATTGTATGTGGGCGTCTCCGTTTCCCCACGATGCCTCGGCAACTGCGCGGATTGGACAAGTCCCTGCATGCAAAGCGGGTCATGATTACCTGTGATCGTGGAGGTCGGCGGTTGGCCTTCGCCGGTCATAAGTACGGAACGGCATGCGCCCTTCCAGTCCATCTCTTCTTGCTTCTCCTTCTTCCCGGTCCTTGCTCCGTCTTGCTGCGATGGCTCCGATCCGCCGGTTCTCGGCGGCAGAGAAGGGAAAGGCTCCCCGAGAGGAACCAGACCCGCTCCCGCCGAAGAAACGGCTCACCCTCTGCCGCCGGGACGAGGGGGCCCATCAGGTGGTGTCGGGGCCCTGGTGCGAGCGGCCACCGCCGGGGTTCCCGCTTCCCTTGTACGCCCACATCAAGGGCTCTGAAGGAGTCGATGCCGATCGCCACGGGCGGCGCCGCCGTCGGCACCAACGGGTCACGAAGGTGTGGGTCGTCCCCCCTGGGGTCCACACCGAGGGCTCCTCCCGAGAGTTCGTGCTCCACGCTGCCATGCCTCCTTAGTCTTGGATTCGACTTCCTCCCTTCTTCGCCTCCATCATCCCGCAGGGAGAACTCCTGGAGCTTTGGCTGCAGCACGCCGGCTGCAGCACCCTCGAAACCGAGGCAGAGGTCGCGGTCGTTGCCCTAGGCGAGGTCTTCATGACTCGAGGCTGGGGCGAAATCGCCCGGGTTTGCAGGACAAGAGGCGCCTTCTTGATCCACTTGGAGTACGGCGGTGCTTCGGTGATGTTCTCCAAGGTCTTCGATGCGAACGGGCGCCGGCTGGAGTGCTGCCCCGGGAGAGGTGGTCGGGACCCTGCTACGGCGAGGACTGGGCCCGGCGACCGCTCCCTTGGCGGCTCCTCAGGCGGCGGAGGCGGCGGAGGATCCAGCGACTCCGGCGAGCTCTTCGCGACTCCGGAGACGAGCGACGACAGCTACGAGCCCCCGAGCCGGCGCCGCTCCTGGAGCAGGGCGGGCTTGTTAGGCCGTCGCCGACTCTGATCTGGATGGGGTTGGCGCCGGTGCTTGATGGCCCACTGTTGATGATGGCGTCTTTTGCAGGGCTGCGTGTAGTTAGCGTCCTTTTAGGATATGTTCCCTGCGGGGAATCAAAGACGCGTCCCGTGGGGGCTTGTAAGGTGCCTGTGATCCTGTTTGTTAACATAACCCTTGTCGTAGAGTTGTGCGAGTTGCTCATTCCGTCTTAGCTCAGTTCTCCCTTTCGAACCTCACGAGGGCTTGGTGCTCTGCGCCGACAGGTCCCAGTCCCAAGGCGGCTTCAGCCGTCGTTGGTATGCCAGGTCGCGATGCTGTGGTCAAGGCTAGGAGGTGAGCGACCCGGGGTCTGGTAAGAGCCCCTGAGTCGCGATGCTCAGGAGGTCCCCTTTGGCGCTCACGCAGCCGTCGTTCGGTGAGAAAGGAGAGCAGCGCACGGATTGCATTAGGTGCGGGGACGGTGCCACAGTAGCTGGTGCTTCCGGGTGGTGACTTATCTCGAGAATCAGGGACCGCTCCCTGGTGTGTCACCGGGTCCGTGCATCGGCAGGCGTGAGGTTGCTCGGCGAGGTCCTCGCGTGTCCCTCCCCTCTCGCCTTTGCTCCCCTTTCTGCTCTACGTCCTCGGGTCTCGGCCCTTGAGCGAGTCTCAGCCGTCGCTGGTATGCCAGGTCGCGATGCCGTGGACAAGGCCAGAGGGTGAGGGTTGGAGAGCTAGTAGGAGCCCTGAGTCGCGATGCTCAGGCACCCCCCCTTTAACGTGCAAGCGGTTCGCGCGGATGAGAGTGAAGGAGGCACTGCAAGGGCCTCGCCTGACGCAACTCCTTTAGGAGATCCTGTAGACCCATCATAGAAAGAACGAGGGGTTGCCATGACAATTGACAGTCAGCCGTTGGTTGCTTCCGAGGGGCGATGAGGCACTGAAGGCTTGACGAAGTGGCGCCATGCGGGGCTGCCGCGGCCAGAGCTCAGCCATTCAGGTTTGTCGGCGTTGCAGGGACGGACCCATGCGCAAGCGTCGTGCCGTTTTGGGAGCAGCTCCGTCAGTTGGCGTCAGTTGAGTGGGCAACTAGGTCAAACACATTAGCCGCGAAGGAGTGGATTCATTCAAATAGATGTTGGGAAGGCGGACATCACCGGGTCAGTCCCGAGCGACTTGGGGATGATGCAGCTCGAGGGGCGCCCCCAACAAAGTAAGCTAACAACATGAAATAAAAGGGATACATGCCGCAGGGACGGACCCACGCGGCCTGGGAATAATGTAGCCCTGGGGGGCGCTCCCAGCTGGAAATGAAACTTGAAAGATGTCACCTGATGATGTTGAGGACGAATGAGTGTTGGTGTAGCAGACTCGGTGGGCTGCGGGAGCCGATCCTCACGAGCCCCCAGGCCCAGGGGCCTCGGGAGGCTCCGGAGGCGCTGGTGGCTCCTCGCGGACCATCTCCATCTCCGCCAAGGCTGCTGAATGCCTGGCCTCTTGAGCCTCCGTGATGCCCCTCATGAGGCGCTGGTACGTGGCAGCCGCGTTCGGCAAGCCGTAAGGCATGCGAATGTAGCTGTGGGGTGGACCTTCGCAGCGCCCCACTCGCGAGGGCCAGAGGCGCTCCAGAGAGGCGACTCGATTGAGCCCTGGTATGTCGATGCAGACGCGCAGCCTACCATCCTCGCCTGGATGGGGAGCCATAGCTGGTAGGCGGCGGCCGCCTCTCATGACTCTTGACTCCTGTAGCTCCTGAATGGCCTTGCTGACGAACTCCTGACGGTCTGGCCCTCCTTGCCTTACTCCTTCTTGAGGGAAACGTGCTTCGAAACACGCCTCCATGTGGTGCCCAAGCGCCTCCCTCGTGACCTTAGCCAGGACGGTGGCCCTCCAGGGGAGAGCCCCCGAGCCCTGCCTGAGGAGGGCGCTGGGCGCGCTTTCCTATGCGATGGAAGGAGGTTCCCCCTGGGCAGGCGCGGGCCCTGAGGGGCCTGCCTCCTGAGGGGTCGGGCCGGATGATGTCTTCTTCTTCTTGGGGGTGGTCTCGGGAAGCCTCCTGCTTCTGCGATCCGGGTCTTCCAGTGATGCGGCCTGAAAGGCTCGTTCCAGGGAACACACCGCGTCCTTCTCTTCACAGGGCACCGTGATGACTCCGCCACTTCCTGGCATCTTGAGGACGTTGTAGCCGTGGTGAGTTACGGCCATGAACTTGGCCAGCGCTGGGTACCCAAGGATGGCATTGTACGGTAGGCGAATGTGAGCGACGTCAAAGTCGATGAGCTCGGTGCGGTAGTTTTCGCGTGCCCCGAAGGTGACAGGGAGGCGGACCTGCCCAATCGGGACCGTGGAGCCGTCGGTGACTCCGGAGAAAGGCTTGGTTGGCTGAAGCTGGTTGTAGGGCACTTGGAGATTGTTGAATGTTTCCACGGACAGGACGTTGAGCCCTGCCCCGCCATCGATGAGGGTCCTGGTGACCAGCATGTTGCTGATGATTGGGGAACAAAGCATCAGGAGGACTCCGGCTGTGGCCGCACACTTTGAGCTGATCCGCTGAGCTGAACGTGATGGCGCACGCCGACCACCTGAGAGGGCGCGTGGCTTCGAGCTTGGGGAGGACTGCATTTACTTCGCGGGCGAACTGCTTGAAGATGCGCTGAGAGGCTGGGGATTGAGCCCCGCCCAGGATGCAGGCGATCGCGCGCGGCTCCTGGAAGCCCCCAGCCCCCTCGTCCTGATGGCGGTCCTCGTTTCTCCTTGGCTACGGTGGCAGCGGAGGGAGGCCTGCATTGCCTTGCGGGCGATCCTCGCGAGGCTGATCCCTCCAGTCTCCCTCGCGAGGCGGGTCTTGCCAGCGGTCCTCGCGAGGTCGATCGTGCCACCCTTGGCGCGGGCCGCGGTCTTCCCAGCGTCCTGCGTTCCTTCCTCCTCCTCGACCGTAGCCTCGGTCACCGCGGACGGGACGACGGCCGATCCTTCCTTCTCGCACGGCTCGGAGCTCTTGACATTCGTTGGTGTTGTGGGTGTGGAGGTCGTGGTACACACAGTACCGACTGCCCTTGGAAGACTCGGGCTGATCTCTGCCCCGCTTGGTGTCTGGTTCTGCCGCGAGCACGGCAGCCCCCTTGCGCTTCACATCCTTGGCCTTGGGCTTCTTCTCTTCTGGGTCTGCGGCAGGCAGCTCGAGGAGGGAGAGATGCCCTTTGTCAGCCCTGGTGCACTTGGTCGCCAAGTTGAATAGCTCCAAGGAAGTGCACATGTCTTCATGCATCGCCAGCTCCTCCTTCATCTGTTGGGGAACGTAGTAATTTCAAAAAAATTCCTGCGCACACGCAAGATCATGGTGATGCATAGCAACGAGAGGGGAGAGTGTTGTCTACGTACCCTCGTAGACTGAAGCGGAAGCGTTGACGCAACATAGAGGAAGTAGTCGTACGTTCTCCTCGCGATCCAACCGATCACAACACCGTTACTCCGGCACCTCCGAGTTCTTGGCACACGTTCAGCTCGATGACGATCCCCGGGCTCCGATCCAGCAAAGCGTCGGGGAAGAGTTCCGTCAGCACGACGGCGTGGTGACGATCTTGATGTGTTACCGGCGCAGGGCTTCGCCTAAGCACTGCAACGATATGACCGAGGTGGAATTTGGTGGAAGGGGGCACCGCACACGGCTAAGGAAAGATCTCAATGATCAATTGTGTGTCTATGGGGTGCCCCCTGCCCCTGTATATAAAGGATGGAGGAGGAGGAGGAGGCCGGCCAAGGCTTGGCACGCCAGGGTGTGGAGTCCTACTAGGACTCCAAGTCCTAGTAGGAGTCCACCAAAAGGGAAGGAAGGGAGAAGGAATAGGAGGAGAAGGAGAGGTGGCCGGCCCCCTTTTCCCTAGTCCAATTCGGACTAGAGGGGAGGGGGGGCGCAGCAGCCTTTTTTTTCTCTTCCCACTAAAGCCCATCAAGGCCCATTACTTCTCCCGTAATCCCGTAACTCCCCGGTACCTCCGAAAATACCCGAACCACTCAGAACCCTTCCGATGTCCGAATATAGTCGTCCAATATATCGATCTTTACGTCTCGACCATTTCGAGACTCCTCGTCATGTCCCCGATCTCATCCGGGACTCCAAACTCCTTCGGTACATCAAAACTCATAAACTCATAATATAACTGTCATCGAAACCTTAAGCGTGCGGACCCTACGGTTCGAGAACAATGTAGACATGACCGAGACACATCTCCGGTCAATAACCAATAGCAGGACCTGGATGCCCATATTGGCTCCTACATATTCTGCGAAGATCTTTATCGGTCAGACCGCATAACAACATACGTTGTTCCCTTTGTCATCGGTATGTTACTTGCCCGAGATTCGATCGTCGGTATCCAATACCTAGTTCAATCTCGTTACCGGCAAGTCTCTTTACTCGTTCCGTAATACATCATCTCACAACTAACACATTAGTTGCAATGCTTGCAAGGCTTATGTGATGTGCATTACCGAGAGGGCCCAGAGATACCTCTCCGACAATCGGAGTGACAAATCCTAATCTCGAAATACGCCAACCCAACATGTACCTTCGGAGACACCTGTAGAGCACCTTTATAATCACCCAGTTACGTTGTGACGTTTGGTAGCACACAAAGTGTTCCTACGGTAAACGGGAGTTGCATAATCTCATAGTTAAAGGAACATGTATAAGTCATGGATAAAAGCAATAGCAACATACTAAACAATCGGGTGCTATGCTAATGGAATGGGTCATGTCAATCAGATCATTCAACTAATGATGTGATCTCGTTAATCAAATAACAACTCTTTGTTCATGGTTAGGAAACATAACCATCTTAGATTAATGAGCTAGTCAAGTAGAGGCATACTAGTGACACTCTGTTTGTCTATGTATTCACACATGTATTATGTTTCCAGTTAATACAATTCTAGCATGAATAATAAACATTTATCATGATATAAGGAAATAAATAATAACTTTATTATTGCCTCTAGGGCATATTTCCTTCATCATCTTGACGTCGCGCACGCCGTCGAAGAAGGCTGAGATGATGGCCTCCTCGGTCACCTTGGGAATCTTGAGGCGTGCGTTGTTGAAGCGCTGGATGTACTTCTGCAGGGTCTCTTCGGGTTGTTGCTTGATGCGTCGCATGTCGCTCACGGCGGGTGGCCGGTCGCGAGTATCTTGGAAGTTGGCGATGAAGCGGGTGCGCATCTCGTCCCAGGAGGAGATCGTGCTTGGAGCCAGGTTCAAGAGCCAGGTGCGGGCCCCATCCTTGAGCGCCATGGGAAACCAGTTCGCCATGACCTTCTCGTCTCCGTTGGCAGCTTTGATGCCCAGCTCATAGAGCTGGAGGAACTCCGCAGGGTCGGCCGTGCCGTCGTAACGAGGAGGCAGGTCTGGCTTGAACTTGCTGGGCCACGTGACGCTGCGTAGCTCGGTGGTGAAGGCACGACAGCCTGCTGTGGCCACGGGAGGCCTTGGGTGACGGAGAGCTTGGTCTTGCAGGTCCCCATGCGCTACAGCTGGGAGCAGCGCGGGGTCTTGACGTGCGGGAGCAGGAGCATGGTCGCGACGTGCTGGAGCAGGGAGCGCCCGGGCAGCTTCTTGCGGGCGAGGGACTTCTTGGCAGCTCTGCTCTTGCCGCGCTGGCACCTGACGGAGCGGGTTCTGCCCAGGGGCCACGCGCCTTGGAGCTAGGGCGCCTTCTTCAGGAGGAGGCGGCTGGGGCGCCCCCGGAGCTTTGTCGCACGCGCAGGGCGGGGTGCGGTGCAGCGGAAAGGACGGCGCAGGAGAGCCCCCTGCGACGCGGATGAGCTCGGCGATGCGGTCGAGCCATTCTTCATAGACGTCGTCGACGGGCCGGTAGCGCAGGAGCTCGTTTGCCGTGATGAGCGCAGCTCGAGCCTCCATGGGTGCGCGGAGCACGCGGGACGAAGAACCAGCTGGGGTGAGCGAGGGAGTAGCGGTGCGGCCGTCTTGCCGCACGGACGGATGCTGAGACAACGCTTGCTGCTCGTTTCCCGCCGGGCCGGTGGCGGCGTTGACGGCAGGTGACGGGGAACAGCAAGGACGCCCACCGACCGGAGCCGTCTGGGCGACGCGGGAAGCGAGAGCGGCTCGGCGCTCGGCGCGGGCCCGACGAGCGTCAGACATGGACGCGATGGTCGGAGGAGAATGGGGCGGTGGAAGACGAATTCCGGCGCACCCCTACCTGGCGCGCCAAAAGTCGGATTTCGGGTTCCGGCAGACCCTTGAGGTTCGAACACTGGGGTGCGCGCGGAGATTTTGCCTTCTACCTACCTGCACCCCACCGCCTCGCTAAGATCTAAGCTATGGAAAGAACAGTACAAGAGACACAGGGTTTATACTAGTTCTCGCCACCATTATGGTGTAATACCCTACTCTAGTTTGTGGTGTGGTGGATTGCCTCTTGGGCTGATGATGATGAGCAATACAAGGAAGAACAGCCTCGCGAGGGTCTGTTCTTGGCTGGGGCGATGAACTGCTAGGAGGAGTTCAGTCACCCTTCTCTCTCTCTTTCTCTCTCTCTCTCTCTCTCTCTCTCTCTCTCTCTCTCTCTGTCTCTCTCTCTGTGTGTGTGTGATGCTACTCGATCCGATCCTAGCTTGTTTCTGGGTTGGCCGATTCCTCTACCCTGGGGGTGGCTAGTCCTATTTATAGGCAAAGGCCCTGGGCCTCTTCCCAAATATTGAGAGGGAAGGGCGCCAACAATTGGCCATTTTGAAGGGGAACATCTGGTACACTTATCCTGACTAAAGTTGGTCCTCGCCTGCCAAAGGCTCTGGTGGTGACGCTGGCTTGGGCTCCACAATGACTTCCTCCCTACCGTTGGGCTGGTCTTGGTCTCGTTGCACCGAAATGGGTGCCTTTGCTTGATGCTCTCGCCCGCGCTTGCTCCCTTTGCACCAAAGAGGAAAGGAGGACACTGCGCGGGCTGGCGCCCGCCTGGCGCCCTTGGTCATCATGGCTTGCGTCATGGGCACCTCGTGAGGTACCCCGCCTTGATCTCCCCGCCTCCTCGCGAGCCAGCTTGATGAAGCCGTGCCTGAGGAAGCTCCATGTCGTCCGCCCCGCGAGGCTTGGCCCCTCGCGAGGGTCTTGGGTCTGTGTTGATGAAGATGGGCCGTGCTGGGCCCCCCTTTGAGCCACGACGCAGGCCGCAGGCAGGCAAGTCTGGGGACCCCCGTTCCCAGAACACCGACAAGACCAGACAACAAGTAGTGTACAGATCCAAACTTATGTGTGTCCAAAGCAGCATCAGGGATCTCTTTGTACATATTTGCCATAGAGTTGTGGTCTTTCTTCTTCTTGGCATAGACATCCAAGTCATCCTCATGTTCCTCAGGAGCATTTATGAGCTTGGCCCATTCTTCAACAGTAGACTGGTACCTAGTACCCTCAGACATCCACACAATCCTTCCATCTGGATAGAAGTGGGCAGTGGAGTAAAATTGCATAATGAGCTCGTCATTCCACTTGGTGAACTTCTGAGCCACAAACTCATCAACTCCACATACCTTGAAGCTGTCATATACACCAGGGAAGTGATCCTCATTTTCCTTAATGAATTTCCAATCAACCCATCTCATGTCACACACTATGGGCTTCTTGTCAAGTAAAACAGCCTCATAGAAGTCCTGCTGTTCCTTAGTGTGGAATCTGTAGTCCACAGCAGTCCTTCTCCTGGTGGCATATGGATCAGTCTCGCTCCATAGCCTCAGTCATGAATCCTTCCTGATTTTCATATTCTCTGCAACTGGGTGTGTATCATTGTGAGCAGGGATCTTGGGCTTCAGCTTCCTCAAAACAACAGAATCATCATCTTCTTCTTCTTCAGCAGCTTGAGGCACTGGGGCCTTGTTCTTCTCCTCAGCAGGGATGTTCCTAGTGCTCCTCTTGGGTTTTGGCTTTGGAGCTGGAGCAGTAGCCTTGGGAGCATCTTTGGGCTTAGATGGAGCAGCCCCTGATCTGATTGCATCTCCCATGAGCTTTTGAGCTTTGGGTGCTGGTGCAACATCCTCTTCCTCTTCATCTTCTTCAGAATATCTCCTCATTGAAGGTTTACCAATAACTTTGGCAATGGTCTCCTTGACCCTTTTGTCGGATCATGGGTTCCGGCAGACCCTTAAGGTTCGAACTCTGGGGTGCGCGCGGAGATCGAGCCCTCTACCTCTCCGTCTCGTAAGGATCTAAACTACTGCAGGAACAACACACGAGACACATGGTTTATACTGGTTCGGGCCACCTTTGTGGTGTAATACCCTACTCCAGTGTGGTGGGTGGATTGCCTCTTGGACTGATGAGGAAGAACAGTACAGGTGAACGGCCTCGCGAGGGCCTGTTCTTGGTTAGGGGATGAACTGCTAGGGAGAGTTCAATTGCCCTTCTCTCTTTCTCTCTAGATGCTTGATTCCCGATCTCGATCCCCCATCCCCTGGGGGTGGCTGGCCCTATTTATAGGCAAAGGCCCTGGGCCTCTTCCCAAATATTGAGCGGGAAGGGCGCCAACAATTGGCCAATTTGAAGGGGAACATCTGGTACACTTATCCTGACTAAAGTTGGTCTTCGCCTGCCAAAGGCTCTGGTGATGACGCCGGCTTGGGCTCCACAGTGATTTCCTCCTTGTCGCGGAGTTGGTCTTGGTCTCGTTGAACCGAAATGGGTGCCTTTGCTTGATCCTCTTCCTGCGCTTGCCCCCTTTGCACCAAAGAGGAAAGGGAGGACACTGCGCGGGCCGGCGCCCGCCTGGCACCTTTGGTCATCATGGCTTGCGTCATGGGCACCTCGTGAGGTACCCCACCTTGATCTCTCCGCCTCCTCGCGAGCCAGCCTAAGGAGGCCGTGCTGGAGGAAGCGCCGTGTCGTCCGCCTCGCGAGGCTTGGCCCGTCGCGAGGGTCTTGAGCCTTGTGTTGATGAAGATGGGCCACGTTGGGCCCCCACTCGAGCCACGCCGCAGGCCGCAGGCAGGCAAGTCTGGGGACCCCCGTTCCCAGAACGCCGACAGTAGCCCCCGGGCCCAAGGCGCTCACGGACTTGGCCGTGCCAGAGGCGAAAGGGCAAGGGCGAAGTGCCGCGGGCCCTAACAGCCTGCGGCCTCGGGCGCCGCGTGGCGGTTGATTGGACGTGGGTGCTTTTGCAACTGCGCAGGATACTAAAGGTGTGGCATCTGCTCGGGCTTTGTTCCTCTCCTTCTTCATCCGCTGCTCAGATCCGCTTCCTTGCGCTTCTTCTCCTTTCCTCCAAGCTTCCAGATCTGCTCCACCCGCTCGTCCCAGGTAGCCATGGCGCCTCGCCGGACCCCGACCGAAGCTTGGTTCTCGCCTGCTTTGGATTCGCCCAACGTGTCGAAGGCGAGCCTCGCCCTACTGCACGGATGGCCGCGGCGCAGGGCATTGACGGGGCGCAGATGTTCAAGGTCAGCTCCGATGCCCCTGAAGGCCAAGGGAGCACCTTCTATCCTTTCTTCGTGAGCTCCATTACAGCGGGCCTGGTACCTCCTTTTTGTGAGTTCTTCCTCGCCGTACTCCGCCATTACAACTTGCAAGCTTTGCACCTCCACCCCAACTCCATCCTTCTCTTAGTGATCTTCGCCTACTACTGCGAGGCGCATGTGGGGGTGCAGCCTTCAGTGGCCTTGCTGCGCCACTACTTCTACCTCCGGACCTCCAAAGGTTCTCCTTCTACGTGCGCGGGCTTTGTCGCGTGCGGCAGCTCCATGGCCATCTCGAATCCAGGGAAGAGGATCGAGGGCTTCCGGAGCAAGTGGGTGTTGGTTGATGCCGGGTGCGTCGACCCTCGGTTGGCCCTTCCCACGGAGCCGGCCGTGAGCTCGGAAGACTGGTGCCGGGCGGAGCTCACGGATCCCCGCGCGAAGTCGGTGCTGGCAAAGATGGACGCCGATCTGAAGCCGGCCAACTTGGCGGCGGCGAAGCTGACCGGGCGTCGTTGCTGAGGGAGTTCCTGGAGCACCAACTGGCTCCGCTTCGGCAGTATTCTCCTCCGATGTGGAGGCCTCACCCGAGTCCCGCAGCCATGGGCGAAGGGGACGTGACTGCGGTTCTCCAGTCCCTGGTCGGGGGCGAGGCAGCAATGCCGGAGGGCGCGCCTTCGCCCTTGTTCCTCCGCGACGACTGGGAGCAAGTGGTGGAGTCCATGCCCGTCTTCGACGGGGACGGGCTCATGCCCGCGGTCGCTCCCGAGGATCTGGTGAATGTGTCTTCCGGCGACTCCAGCGGAGATGGGGGCGAGGAGGAGCAGTGGGCAGGCCCCGACTCCGAGGCGACCGACGGAGAGTCTAGGACTCCCTCGCTCCAGCGCAAGCCCCGTGCTCTCCGCCTTTCACTGAGTGATGATGATGACGACGACGACGTGCTGGGCAGCGGGAGCTCGCCTCCGGTCCCGAAGAAGGGCAGGACCGGGTTGATTCCCCGCGGGACCGCCCGGACTCCGGGGCGAACCGCGGACGCGTCTTCTGCTTCCGAGGTCGACCCCTCCAGCCGGCTCTCCGGCTTCAAGTTTGGCAGGAGACCACCGGAGCTTTCTGCCGACGACCTGTAAGCGCTTGATCCTTGATTCCCGGTTTCTTGTTCCGCTGACGAGGCTTGACGATCACTTCTCCTGAGCAGGCTGGCGCCCGCGACGAAGAAGCTGAAGGGGGCTCCTGAGGCCCCGGCTGCGACGACACCTCCACCTGCAGGGGAGGGCGACCGCGACGCACAGGCTCCCCCTGCCCACTCGCCCTTGCGGGGCTTGGCTGATCTAGCTGGGGCCGCAGCCCCCATGGCTCGGTCGACCCCAGAGGTGCCCTTGCCTGGTGCTGCTGCTACAGCTGGGGAGGCGCAGCAGACTCCGCCTCGGGATACTGCAGCCTCGCCGCCGCTACCTTCTCCTCCCGTTCCGCCGGCTGCTGGTTCCGGAACTCCTCCTGCTGCCCCGAAGCGCCCTGATGCTTCCCCGCCTTCTTCTTCCATCCTGGAGCGAGATGTTGCTGGGCTGGACCGGCTGCGGCAGGATCTTCTAGGCACCGACCCTCGCCTGGTGGCCGGGCGCCTGGAGCTGGCCTCGGGGTGGATTCGCTCCGATGCCTCGATCCGGGCAGCGCTGGTTCAGGCCTCGACGGCCTGTGACGAGGAGAAGGAGGCTAGCCTCGAGGCGAAGGCTGCCCGTGACGCGGCCCTGGGAGAGGCGGTTCGAATCCGCGGCCGCTGCAAGGAGCTGGAGGACGAGTTGCAAGGCCTGCGTGGTCAGCTTGCAGAGGAGACCCGCCTTCGCCAAGAGCAGGAGAAGGAGGTGAAGGCTCGCGAGGCAGCGCTCGAGGACCGGGAGGCGAAGCTCAAGAAGCGTCGCAGCCACCTATGTGTGCTGAAGAAGGAGCTGGAGACGACGAAGGCCGAGCTGGACGCCAAGGCCCGGGTCCTTGCCGAGGATCGCGTGGCCTTCGCGGACATGGAGAAGGATGCCCGCGCTTCGTTGAAGACGCTTTACGAGAGTGGCCTGGATTGCCCGCTGGCTGGCGACGGGGACGGCCTTGCCAAACTGCTTCCCTTCTTGGTGAAGGCTCTTGGAGATGTCGCCCTCGGACTCGTCCCCACGGTCGAAGCCGAGGCGCGTGTCCTGTCTTCCGCCGCACTGACGCGAGTCTTCGCCCATGTCTACCTTCGCGACCCCAGCCCCGACCTTGACAGCCTGCTGGAGCCGGTGAGCGGCGAGGGCGCCGCTTCTGCTGTCGAGGCCGTGAAGGGGCGCACGGAGGCGCTGCTGGGGAAGTTCCGGGCCTTCAGCACCAAGCCGAAGCGAGGCGCTGCCGGCTCTACTACCCCACAAGGTGAAGCCACTCCACGCGACTCCGCTGCCGACAAGTGACTCCGCTATCGTTCCTGTTCTTCTTTCGATTCCTGCACATGCACGATGCCTCGAGGAGGCATTTAAATTTGCGTTTGGAACCAAGGCGACATTATGGGTTGTAATATTCGCTTTTAAGTTCCTTGAATTTTATGTTCCTCTTCCCTACTTGCTTATGCTCTATGCCGGCAGAGCCCGGCCACGCGCATGCCTCACCCAGCATCAGCCCCGACCGAAAACTAGGACGGGACCAAAGGAATGAGGGGCCACGTGACAAGTTAGGCTCCTGAGTCGCGATGCTCAGGAGTCCCCCTTAGCGCACGAGCAACAAGTAGGGAAGCGCGATGTAGGTGCGTTTCCGTTCTACGTCTGCAGAGCTCGACCCCGCGCATACCTCACCCAGCATAGCCTTTCGGAACTAAGGAGTGAGGGGCTACGGAGCTAGTTAGGCTCCTGAGTCGCGATGCTCAGGAGTCCCCCTTGACGCGCGAACAGCAGGTGGCGAGATGAAATGCAGGCGGGGTTACCGTTCTACGTCTGCAGAGCCCGACCCCGCGCGTACCTCACCCAGCATAGCCTTTTGGAACTAAGGAATGAGGGGCTATGGAGCCAGTTAGGCTCCTGAGTCGCGATGCTCAGGAGTCCCCCTTGACGCGCAAACGGCCTTCGTACCTTGGCTCCGCTCGGGGAGAGACGCGCGACGAACCAGGCCCGAGGGGTCTGGCTGGGGCGTACGGCTGGGCGTGACCCAGTCGTAGCCACCGTGCCCAGCCCCCTCGCACGGCGCTCCCGGGGGGAGGCGTTGCGATGAGGCCGGCCACTGAGCTCGGGGCACCCTGAGGTTAACGCGGCCCGGAGGCCACCCTCAGTTGTTTATCACCAGCGCGGAGCATAGCGCTTCCGTATGTGTACGGGCATAGCCGCTCCTCGGCAGTGTCGTCAGCCAGCGCGGAGCATGGTGCTTCCACTGGTACGTGGGAGGGGGCTCCCCTCCGGGAGGAGCCCCCAGGGCGTGTACAGCCTCGCCCTGACACGTGGCTGGCACGGTAGAGCTAGGTGAGGTGTATCTGGGCACCCGTGAGCCAGCGCGGGACTCACGAGGCCCTACCTCTAGGCGGGTTGCGCCTGGCACTGGGCCGTATCTTGAAATGTGTCCCTGCAAAATCTGGTTAGATGCCGGCACTCTACGTCCTCGGGTCCCGGCCCTCGAGCTTGTCTCAGCCGTCGCTGGTATGCCAGGTCGCGATGCCGTGGACAAGGCCAGAGGGTGAGGGCTGGAGAGCCAGTAAGAGCCCCGAGTCACGATGCTCAGGCACCCCCCTTTAACGCGCAAGTGGTCGACATGAAGAAGAAGAGGTGCCGCGGACGGCATCGAGTAATGATGCATAATTGGAAATAAGCGCGGAAGGGATACATGCCGCTGGGCCTAGCCCGAGCGGCCTGGGGATGATGCAGCCCGAGGGGCGCCCCCAGCAAAGCAAGCTAGCGACTGAGAAGATAAAAGGGGATACATGCCGCAGGGACAGACCCACGCGGCCTGGGAATGATGCAACCCTGGGAGGGCGCTCCCAGCTGAGAATGAAACTTGAAAGATGTCACCTGAAGACGTCGTCGGCGCAGTGGCGTTGGTGCAGCAGACTCAGTGGGCCGCGGAAGCTGATCCTCACGAGCCCCCAGGCCGGGGGGCCTCGGGAGGCTCCGGAGGCACTGGTGGCTCCTCGTGAGCAGCCTCTATCTCCGCCAGGGCTGCGGAACGCCTTCCTTCTTGCGCCTCCAAGATGCTCCTCATGATGCGCTGGTACGCCGCAGCCACACTCGGCAGGCCATAAGGCATGCGAACATAGCTGTGGGGTGGTCCTCCGCAGCGCCCCACTTGTGAGGGCCAGAGGCGCTCCATCATGGCGATCTGATTGAGCCCTGGTACGTCGACGCAGACGTGCAATCCACCATCTTCGCCTGGATGGGGAGCCACAGATGGTGGGTGACGGCAACCTCTCATGATCCTTGACTCCTGTAGTTCTTGAATGGCCTTGCTAACGAACTCCTGCTGGTCTGACCTTCCTCCCCTGGCTTCCTTCCGAGGGAAGCGTGCTTCAAAACACGCCTCCACATGGTGCCCCAGCGCCTCCCTCGTGACCTTGGCGAGGTCGGTGGCCCTCCAGGTGAGAGCCCCCGAGCCCTGCCTGAGGAGGGCGCCAGGCGCGCTTCCCTATGCGATTGAAGGAGGGTCCCCCTGGATAGACGCGGGCCTTGAAGGGCCTGCCTCCTGAGGGTCTGAGCCTGACGTTGTCTTCTTCTTCTTGGGGGTGGTCTAAGGAAGCCTCCTGCTTCCGCGATCTGGGTCTTCTAGTGACGCGGCCTGGAAGGCTCGCTCCAGGGCACACACTGCATCCTTCTCTTGACATGGCACCGTGATGACGCCGCCGCTTCCTGGCATCTTGAGGATGTTGTAGCCATGGTGAGTCACGGCCATGAACTTGGCCAGCGCCGGGTACCCGAGGATGGCGTTGTACGGCAGGCGGATGTGGGCGACGTCAAAGTCGATGAGCTCGGTGCGGTAGTTGTCGTAGGTGCCGAAGGTGACTGGGAGGCGGACCTGCCCGATCGGGACTGTGGAACCGTCGGTGACTCCGGAGAAGGGCTTGGTTGGCTGAAGCTGGTCATAGGGCACTTGGAGGCTGTTGAACGTTTCCACGAACAAGACATTGAGCCCTGCCCCTCCGTCGATGAGGGTCCTGGTGACCAGAACGTTGCTGATGACTGGGGAACAAAGCATTGGGAGGACTCCGGCTGTGGCTGCGCACTTGAGCTGGTCTGCTGAGCTGAACGTGATGGTGCAGGCCGACCACCTGAGGGGACGCGTTGCTTCAAGCTTGGGGAGGACTGCATTCACTTCGCGAGCAAACTGCTTGAAGATACATTGAGAGGCTGGGGCTTGAGCTTCGCCCAGGATGCAGGCGATGGCGCGAGGCTCCTGGAAGCCCCCAACCCCCTCGTCTTGGTGGCGGTCTTCATTCCTTCTCGGCTGAGGCGGCAGGCCTGGGTTGCCATGAGGGCGATCCTCACGAGGCTGATCCCTCCAGTCCCCCTCGCGAGGCGGGTCGCGCCAGCAGTCCTCGCGAGGTTGGTCACGCCAGCCTGGACGTGGGCCACGATCTTCCCAGCGTCCCGGGTTCCTTCCTCCTCCTCGGCCGTAGCCCCGGTCAGCACGGTCAGGGCGTCGGCCGACTCTTCCTTCTCGCACGGCGCGGAGTTCTTGGCATTCATTGGTGTTGTGGGTGTGGAGGTTGTGGTACACGCAGTACCGGCTGCCCCTGGAGGATTCAGGCAGATCCTTGCCCCGCTTGGTGTCCGGTTCTGCCACGAGCACGGCAGCCCCCTTGCGCTTCACCTCCTTGGCCTTGGGCTTCTTCTCTTCTGGGTCTGCGGCAGGAAACTCGAGGAGGGAGAGGCGTCCCTCCTCAGCTCTGGCGCACTTGGTCGCCAGGTTGAACAGCTCCAGGGAGGTGCAGAGGTCTTCATGCATCGCCAGCTCCTCCTTCATCTTGACGTCGCGCACGCCATCGGAGAAGGCCGAAATGATGGCTTCTTCAGACACCCTGGGGATCTTGAGGCGCACACTGTTGAAGCGCTGGATGTACTTCTGCAGGGTTTCTCCATGTTGCTGCTTGATGCGGCGCATGTCGCTCACGGCGGGAGGCCGGTCGCGGGTACCTTGGAAGTTGGCGATGAAGCGAGTACGCATCTGGTCCCAGGAGGAGATCGTGCCTGGGGCCAGGTCCAGGAGCCAAGTGCGAGCTCCTTCCTTCAGCGCCATGGGGAACCAGTTCGCCATGACCTTCTCGTCCCCGCTGGCAGCTTCGATTCCCAGCTCGTAGAGCTGGAGGAACTCCGTTGGATCAGTTGTGCCATCGTAGCGAGGAGGCAGGTCTGGCTTGAACTTGCCGGGCCACGCGACGCTACGCAGCTCGGGGGTGTAGGCGCGGCAGCCAGCGGTGGCCGCGGGAGGTTTTGGTTGAGGGAGAGCTTGGGCTTGTGGGTCCCCTTGCACCGCAGCTGGGAGCAGCGCGGGGTCTTGATGTGCCGGAGCTGGAGCAGGGTCTCGGCGAGCCGGGGCCGGGAGCGCCCGGGCGGCCTCTTGCGGTCGCGGGACTTCTTGGCAGCTCCGTTCCTGCTGGTCCGGCGCATGACGGAGCGGGTTCCGCCCAGGAGCTGCGCGCCTTGGGGCCATGGCGTCTTCTCGGAAAGGTGGCGGCTGGAACGCCCCTGGGGCTTCATTGCCCATGTGGGGCGGAGTGCGGCGCAGTGGTGTGGAAGGCGCAGGAGAGCCCCCTGCGGCGCGGACGAGCTCGGCGATGCGGTCGAGCCACTCCTCGTAGACGTCGTCAACGGGTGGTAGCGCAGGAGCTCGTTCGCCGCGAGGAGCGCAGCTCGAGCCTCCAAGAGCGCGTGCAACGCGTGCAACGAAGAACCGGCCGGGGTGAGCGACGGAGTGGCGGTGCAGCCATCCTGCCGCACGGACGGGTGCTGAGAGGACGCTTGCTGCTTGTTCCCCGCCGAGACGGTGGCGGCGTTGACGGCGGACGACGGGGAACGACGAGGACGCCCACCGACAGGGGCCGTATGGACGACGCGGGAAGCGATGGCGGCCCGGCGCTCGGCGCGGGCCCGACGAGCGTCAGACATGGATGCGGTGGTCGGAGGAGAGCGAAGTGGTGGAAGACTAATTCCGGCGCACCCCTACCTGGTGCGCCAAATGTCGGATCACGGGTTCCGGCAGACCCTTAAGGTTCGAACTCTGGGGTGCGCGCGGAGATCGAGCCCTCTACCTCTTCGTCTCGTAAGGATCTAAACTACTGCAGGAACAACACACGATACACAGGGTTTATACTGGTTCGGGCCACCTTTGTGGTGTAATACCCTACTCCAGTGTGGTGGGTGGATTGCCTCTTGGGCTGATGAGGAAGAACAGTACAGGTGAACGGCCTCGCGAGGGCCTGTTCTTGGTTAGGGGATGAACTGCTAGGGAGAGTTCAATCGCCCTTCTCTCTTTCTCTCTAGATGCTTGATTCCCGATTTCAATCCCCCATCCCCTGGGGGTGGCTGGCCCTATTTATAGGCAAAGGCCCTGGGCCTCTTCCCAAATATTGAGCGGGAAGGGCGCCAACAATTGGCCAATTTGAAGGGGAACATCTGGTACACTTATCCTGACTAAAGTTGGTCTTCGCCTGCCAAAGGCTCTGGTGATGACGCCGGCTTGGGCTCCACAGTGACTTCCTCCTTGTCGCGGAGTTGGTCTTGGTCTCGTTGCACCGAAATGGGTGCCTTTGCTTGATCCTCTCGCCTGCGCTTGCCCCCTTTGCACCAAAGAGGAAAGGGAGGACACTGCGCGGGCCGGCGCCCACCTGGCACCTTTGGTCATCATGGCTTGCGTCATGGGCACCTCGTGAGGTACCCCACCTTGATCTCTCCGCCTCCTCGCGAGCCAGCCTAAGGAGGCCGTGCTGGAGGAAGCGCCGTGTCGTCCGCCTCGCGAGGCTTGGCCCCTCGCGAGGGTCTTGAGCCTTGTGTTGATGAAGATGGGCCACGTTGGGCCCCCACTCGAGCCACGCCGCAGGCCGCAGGCAGGCAAGTCTGGGGACCCCCGTTCCCAGAATGCCGACACCTTTCTTTCCTCTTATTACCATCTCCAGTTTCCTTGGGTTAAGAGTGAACTCCATTGTTTCTCCTGTGGCAACTTTCCTTGGCTTAGACATGGGCTATCTTCTTGCTGGCATCTTAGTTTTCAGACCTGGCTTAGTTGCAGCAGCTGAGCCAGACTCTTTCTTCAGCACTTTCTTCTTTGAAGTGGCTTCATCTTCAACAGCCACATAGTCTTCATCTTCATAGTCAGAAGTCCTCTTCTTCCTTGTTCTGGTAGCAGCCTTTGGCAGATTGCTTGGAGTGCTCCTGCTGCCTTCATCATAGCTGCTAGAGGGACTAGTGCCCTCACTTAACTGAACATGTTCCTCTGACTTCTTCTGGCTGTCACTTTGGTTAGACATCTTGCAAGTACAGTGTCAGCAGACCCTGTGAATAGGTTATAGATGAGGTAGAGTGGATGAGCATCACAAAGTATAGGAGTTTTTGCAAAAAGGATGACTTAAAAAATTAGTTTTAGTTCTTCACAGAAAGCATTTCGGATCTACCGATTTGTAAACTCGGTGATACCGAAGTAGCTTCTGGAACCTAAACTAGTGAACTCGGTAAGACCGAGTCACAGTTCGGTGGTACCGAGACTGCTAGGATTTCACAAAGAATCGAACTCGGTCACACCGATTTGCAATTCGGTCAGACCGAAAACGCGTGTGCTCTGGCCTAAGCCAAAATTGGTGAGATCGATTTCTACAACTCGGTCGGTCTGAGATGAATTCGGCGGAGACCTAACCCTAAATTGTCAAATCAAAACTAATCTACGGGACGTTTCCGCTGGATAGGATGACTTCAATTATGGCAAGAAACATGGCAAAGCAATGTGCTAAGAATCGGAGTTAAAGATTAGCACACTGATCAAGTCTGTACCCTAGTGCAGCGACGAACTTGCTACGGCGGTAACGACGGAGAAGATTTCCGTTGACGGCGGTGGAGACCAGCGGTGAGAGGTCGCTGGCGATGAGAGGACGATCCAGAGACCAGAGGAGGCAGAGTAGGTTACGCGCGGGCAAAGGGGTTCGGGTTCGGAGAAATTTCCAAATTTTTGACCCAACGATATATATAACCTGGCCCTATCGGTGTGACCGAGTGGAACGACTCGGTGGCACCGAGATGCAAAACTGCAAGCAGTTACTGCAACTCGGTGTGACCGAAAAGTTCTAATCGGTTGCACCGAGATTGAAAACCCTAGATCAACTTGGTGACTCGGTAGGACCGAAAAGGATGAATCGGTCAGACCGAGATGCACAAACAGGGTTTGGAGGTTTAAGTCTATGACGAATTGGGATCTCCGAGTGCTCCTCACACAGAGTGGTTCGAATCTGACTTGATCAAACTTTGTGATGTAGCATGAATAGAGTTTGAGACGAGAAAAGCATAGATAGCTAGAGGGTGTTCTTAGGCATTCTTGTCCATCCATTTGGCAAAAGAGAAAGATCCAAACAATGATAGCAACAAATGGATGTCCTCGAATGAGTAAAATATGCATCCAACATGCTCACACAATTAAAATGGCAAAAGAAATATGTGACAAAGCATGCACAAACACTCTAGCATCTATCAAACAATTTGGCGATGACTAGGTCATCTATATATGAGTATATTGACTTAGGAGTCAAATGAGAACATTTGATCATAAGTCATACTCATCGTTTAAGCACAAGTGGGGTTACCACTTTTACATAAAGCATTGTTGTGTTCACACCATTTGAGTTGCTTTAGCTCATTGATTTGAGTAAAGCTCCCCTAGATGTGATACTCCCCCTAAAGGGAATGAACTAACCTTGGGTTTTGTCGATGATGACTTCATGTAGGTGTTGAAGATGTAGATGCTCAATGTTGATGTAGATCATTTGGAGCAATCCTTTGGAGTGAGTTGCACTTTCAATACCTACACGGGTTAGTCCCATAAGGAACAAACAAGGATATCCATAGACATAGAGTGACGCATACACAAGATGATGTCCATGAAGTCATTAGGTTACCTTGTCCCTTGTCTTACCAACATGAGGGTTTGTGGCTCCTTGAACTAGTGGAAAATATGGAAGTTGTTTGCACTTGTCCTTGCCAAAATGATAGGAGTGAAGTATGTTGGCGGAGTCACCCCCAAGAACTCTCTAGTTCTTCTTCTTCTGGATCTACACCATCTTGTTGGAACCCTTGGAGTCGTAGTTGTACTTGATGAAGTGGAACTTGATGTAGTGTTGGGAACCCACTTGACCAAGGCCTTAGGTGCTTCTTCAAATGCATCAATTTCCTCTTGAAGCTTATCCTTGCCTTTTTGCTTGTGGTCTTGTGGTGGAAGATCATCTTGAGCTTGTGTTCCTTTGAAAGAAGTAGGATCATACTTCTCTTGTTGAGGAACAAACTTCGTCTTGGGGTATTGATCTTCTTCCCACTCAACTCCATTGGCATCGAACTTTCATTCAAAACCAACACCTTGATTCTTCCGGTGTCTTCCTTGCTTGCGCACAATTTCCTCAAATTGCTTACTTCCGGCAAGACTCTTGTAAACACCTTTCTCTATGATTCCCTTCAATAAGCTATTTTCTTGCTCAAGTGTAGCTTGGCTAAGAGAATCATTAGTGGAATCAAGAGAACTACTAGAAGCACCAACATTGGATTTAGCATGATTGTTGTTACTACTAGATGAGGAATCTTTCTTGTTCTTGTTGCTAGATTTAACTTGTGGCATGTAAGTAGACAAGAGTAAACGCTTGGCAATGTAAGAAGAACTTTTATTGCGAAGATCATCATTGATTGCCTTTAAAAACTCATGCTCTTGCTCAAGGTTGAGCTTTTCAAAGCGTAGCTTATCATGAGTCTTTAAAAGTTCTCGATGATTTTCCAAGGTAGTTTCATGAGCTAACTTAAGAGTGTTTAGTTCTTGAGTTAGACACTCAATCTCCTTCTTATCATCATCATTTGTTTTTTCTTGATTAGCATGATTAATTGACGTTTCATCATAGTTTTCATCACTAGAGTTGTCAATAAGTAAATCATCATCACCTAGCAAATCATCTTCATCACTATTGAAATCAACATACTCGGGATGTATTACCTTTGGACCTTTGGCCATGAAGCATCTTCCAATTCCTTCATTTGGTGAGTCAAATATGTCATAGGAGTTGGTTGACACAAGTGCTAGACCGGCAAAACCTTCATCTTGAGTATATTCAGAGTCGGAGTGATTGTCGGAGTCGGAGCCGGATACCCATTCACCAACATGAGCTTGATGTCTTTTTTTTGTGTAGCTCCTTGATGACTTTTCCTTTCTTTCCGAATCCTTGCTTCTTCGAGAGGGTCTTCGTTCATAACGATCATATCTACTCCTCCTTTCTCTTGGTGGTGATTCTTCTCTTCTACTCCTTCTTTTGGGAGAATCTTCTCTTCTTTTGTAGGTGGTCATACACTCATTGGAGTAGTGTCCGGGTCTTCCACAATTGTAGCAATTACGATCACGACTAGAAGATCTTTTGTCATTGTAGGACCTTGACTTGGAACTTCTTTCTTTGCTTCTACTTTTGTAGAACTTGTTGAAGTTCTTCACCATTAAGCTCAATTCTTCATTGAAGGTTTGTTTCTCACTTGAAGATGTAGGAGTATCACATGAGGCTTTGTAAGCACCACTTGACTTGTTGTGAAGCTCTTCCTTATCCTTGAGTGACATCTCATGAGCAACAATTCTTCCAATGACTTCCGTTGGCTTGAGATCTTTGTAATTGGGCATCGTTTGGATCAATGTGCACACGGTATCATATTTTCCATCCAAGGCTCTTAGGATCTTCTTGTGATGAATTTGTCGGTCATCTCTTCACTTCCTAAGCCGACAATCTCATTTGTGATGAGAGCAAGCCTAGAGTACATTTCAGCGACACCTTCGCCATCCTTCATTTTGAACTTGTCAAGTTGACTTTGAAGCACATCCAATTTGGATTCCCTGACGGAGTTGGTACCTTCGTGCATATCAATCAAAGTATCCCAAATTTCCTTTGCATTCTCAAGACGGCTGATTCTGTTGAATTCTTCGGGGCACAAGCCGTTGAAGAGAATATCACCAGCTTGAGCATTGTATTGTAGCATCTTCAACTCTTCCGTGGTAGCTTCACGGTTCGGTTCTCTCCCATCAAAGAATTTACCTTGCAAGCCAATACACACAATAGCCCAAACAGCGGGGTTATGTCCAAGAATATGCATTTTCATCTTATGCTTCCAACTAGCAAAATTAGTGTCATCAAAGTAAGGACCTCTACGGTGGTAATTTCCCTCGCTAGACGCCATACTCTCCTAGGTTGTGAAACCAAGGCTATGACCACCAAAAGCTATGGAAATCAAAGCAAATGGAGACCAAAGCTCTGATACCACTTGTAGGATCGGAAGTATGTCTAGAGGGGGGGGGGGGTGATTAGACTACTTGACCAAATAAAATCTAGCCTTTTCCCAATTTTAGTTCTTGGCAAATTTTAGCAACTTACACAAGTCAAGCAATCAACCTACACATGCAGTTCTAAGAGTATAGCAACAAAATGTAAAACAATTGCATATGAAGGTAAAGGGATGAGTTTGAGGGAGCAAACACAATGTTGACACGGAAATTTTTTATCCGTGGTTCCAATAGGTGGTGCTATCGTACATCCACGTTGATGGATACTTCAACCCACGAAGGGTAACGGTTGCGCGAGTCCACAGAGGGCTCCACCCACGAAGGGTCCACAAAGAAGCAACCTTGTCTATCCCACCACGACCGTTGCCCACAAAGGACTTGCCTCACTAGGGTAGATCTTCACGAAGTAAGCGATCTCCTTGCCCTTACAAACTCCTTGGTTCAACTCCACAATCTTGTCGGAGGCTCCCAAGTGACACCTAGCCAATCTAGGAGACACCACTCTCCAAGAAGTAACAAATGGTGTGTTGATGATGAACTCCTTGCTCTTGTGATTCAAATGATAGTCTCCCCAACACTCAACTCTCTCTCATAGGATTGGATTTGGTAGAAAGAAGATTTGAGTGGAAAGCAACTTGGGGAAGGCTAGAGATCAAGATTTATGTGGTTGGAATGAAATATCTTGATCTCAACACAAGTGTAGGTGGTTCTCTCTGAGAAAATATTTATTGGAAGTGTAGGCATGTTCTGATGGATTTCTCCACGAATGAAGAGTGGGTGGAGGGGTATATATAGCCTCCACACAAAATCTAACCATTACACACAAATCACCAAACTCGATGGGACCGAATCATTAAACTCAATCGGACCGATTTAGTTCAAAATGTGAACGTTAGGATTCTCGGTGGGACCGACATGTCAACTTGGTGGGACCGATGTCATTAGGGTTAGGGCATAACGTAATCTCTGTGAGACCGATTACACGAACTCGGTGAGACCGATTTTGGTAATAGCCAAACAGAGAGTTGGTTAGGAAAACTTGATGGGACCTTTTCGCTCGTCTCGGTTGGACCAAAACGTTACGAAAAGGAAACAGAGAGTTTGCATTGCAATCTCGGTGGGACCGATCGCTCATCTCGGTTTGACCAAAACGTTATGAAGGGAAACAGAGAGTTTTAAATCCCGTCTCGGCGAGACCGAGATCCCTATCGGTGAGACCGAATTGATTAGGGTTTCTAGCAGTGGCTATGTCAACTGAACTTGGTGGCTCCGGATAGAAAGAATCGGTGGGGCCGAGTTGGACTTTTTGGTTTAGGACATATGTGGATATGAGAAAGTAGTGGAGGGTTTTGGAGCATATCACTAAGCATTTTGAGCAAGATCCTCATTAAGCAACACCTCATCCCTTCTTAATAGTATTGGCTTTTCTTATAGACTCAATGTGATCTTGGATCACTAAAATAGAAAATGTAGAGTCTTGTGCTTTGAGCTTGAGCCAATCCTTTGTCCTTAGCATTTTGAAGGGTCCACTTTCTAATCCATGCCATGCCAAACATTGAGCTTTCCTGAAATATTTATCTTGGAATAGCATTAGCTTAATGAGCTATATGTTGTTAGGAATTACCAAAACCACCCAGGGATAGTTGCACTTTCACATGCCATTGCTCGTACCCGAGGTGCATCCCATCCAGTCTGCTTCATAGACGAAGTAATGGAGCACAATTTCCCCCTGGAGTCAAGCTCGCTAACATCAAGAAGTGTGATGGATCAATAGATCTGTGTATCTGGATCAAGAATTATACCCTCTCTATCCACATAGCAGATAACGATGACTTGCATGACATAAAATAACTACTGTTAAAATTGAAAGGCTAAGCTCGACACTGGTTGCACACCCTACTGCCGAATTTGATCGATACATGGGACGATCTAGAGGTTGAACTTTTGCCAAATTTCTAGGGGATATACTTCAAGCCCCTGTATGCCAATGACCTGGCCCTGGTAGGGCAAAAGCCAGGGGAGTTAATGCGCAAATTCTAGAACTGTTTTCTTATAAAGAACAAGCATGTCATTGACTGTTGCGATGCTGAAAGGCTCGCAGCATTTTGGAACAACATCAACTATGAGGCGTTGTCTGGAGATTTTATACACTATAGGCCGAGTACAATGGCAGCCCTCACACAGATGATGACCAAGTTATGTGTTGGTGAGGATAATAAGCTCGCTAAGAAGAATTGCCGGAATGAAGACTCGGGCACCTTTGAAGTCCGTGATGGAAACCATGTCGCAACTAGAAGAACAAGCGTCGCAACAGGAACAATAGTGACGTCGAGGATGCCAAGATAAACGCCAAATATGACAACCAACATCAAGCTAGCGAAAACAGAGCCCTTCCAGGGTGCAGGGTAGCTCCTGGCTGGAAAAAAAAATCTTAGACCTGCCTTGCACCATCCACAGTAACCCGGGAAAACCTGAAAACAATACAAACCAGAATTGTTGGGTCATCAAGCAAGCCGGGAAGAACTCGACCGAGAAACTTGGCAGGAATCAATCCCCGCAAAAATAATAACGGGGACGGGATACAACGGGCAAACAACGCCGACCAAAAATAGTCCCCTCCCAAGGTGAAAGACGTAAATATGATTGACGCCACTCATGCCTGTTGGGGAACGTTGCATGGAAAACAAAAAATTCCTATGCACACGCAAGATCTATCCATGGAGATGCATAGCTACGAGAGGGGGAGAGCATCATCATACCCTTGAAGATCGCTAAGCGGAAGCATTTATCAACGCAGTTGATGTAGTCATACACCTTCACGATCCATCCCGATCAAGTACCGAACGTACGGCACTTCTGCGGTCAGCACATGTTCAGCTCGAACATCCTCGACTTCTTGATCCAACAAGAGGTGTGAACTAGTAGATGAGTTCTGGCAGCGTGATGGCAAGGTGACGGTGGTGGTGAAGAACAAACTCCGCAGGGCTTCGCCAAGCACAACGGAAACTATGACGGAGGATAACTAGAGGGGGCGGGGTTGCCAGCACACGGCTTGGTGATGCGGCTTGAAGCTACGTCGGTATTTCCCCAAAGAGGAAGGGATGATGTAGCACAGCGGCGGTAGGTATTTCCCTCAGTTATGAGACCAAGGTTATCGAACCAGTAGGAGAACCAAGCAACACAACGTAAACAACCCCTGCACACAAATAACAAATACTCGCAACCCGACGTGTAAAAGGGGTTGTCAATCCCTTTCGGGTAGTGGCGCCTCAAGATAGGCAAACGGACGTGAAATAAATTGTAGTAGATTGATAGATCGAACGCCAAATAAAATAAATAAGAATAAAACGCAGCAAGGTAATTTTATATTTTTGGTTTAATAGATCTGAAAATAAAAGCAAAGGAAAAGTAGGTCGCAAAGGCAAATAATATGAGAAAGAGACCCGGGGGCCGTAGGTTTCACTAGTGGATTCTCTCGAGAAAAATAGCAAACGGTGGGTAAAAAAATTACTGTTGGGAAATTGCTAGTACTTCAAATAATCATGACGATATCTAGGTAATGCTCATTACATAGGCATCACGTCCAAGATTAGTAGACCGACTCCTGCGTCCATCTACTACTATTACTCCACACATCGACCGCTATCCCGCATGCATCTAGTGTATTAAGTTCATGGGGAAACGGAGTAATGCAATAAGAATGATGACTTGATGTAGACAAGATCTATCTATGTAGAGATAGACCCCATCGTTTATCCTTAGTAGCAACAATACATACGTGTCGGTTCCCCTTCTATCACTGGGATCAAGCACCGTAAGATCGAACCCACTACAAAGCACCTCTTCCCATTGCAAGATAAATAGATCAAGTTGGCCAAACAAAACCCAAATATCGGAGAAGAAATACGAGGCTATAAGCAATCATGTATATAAGAGATCAAATAAACTCAAATAACTTTTTTTGACCTGGAAGACTGCAGGGCTTACACCCCATAACATTTTATTGAAAGAAAAGGATAACAAGTACAAAGTTCCTCAAGAGGAGGAACAAAGGAAAGAAAAGAAAAAGCTATACTAGAAAGGCTAAAGAAGACTAAGAAAATAAAAGCAAAAACACTACAATGTACAACTAGGGAGAAAGAAAGTGCAGAAAGATGGCCCTCAAGGAGGCAGAAAATCAATCCATTTTAGCAGAGCCTCCTTGTAGTTGGTCTTGATTCGGTGTGAAAGAAGAGTAATGTCATGGATAAATCCATTTCTCCACTGCCTAAAAGTTGGGTTGACATGTCTAAAAGCGCTGTCATTCCTAACTTTCCAAATATTCCACCATGCAAGAAAAACCACCTTTGATAAAAAGGGCTTTTGAAACTCCTTCCTTGCATGTAATGCAATTTGCACCATATCATTGCTGTCCATCCAAGAAACTTGCAGGTAGTTCCAGATTCTCATACTGAAGTTACATTGGAAGAACAGATGGTTCATATCCTCAAGCACTCCAGTTGGGCATAGGACACAACTGGGTCCATCATCAATTCTCCAATTGCAGCGTTGGATCATATCTTTGGTGTTAACTCTGTCCATAATGACCAACCAGGCAAACATTTTAATTGTCATGGTACATTAGCTTTTCCAAATCCAGCTGAGAATAGGATTGGCAAGAACAGGTTGATGGACAAAATCATAGTACTTTTTTGCCGAGTACTCTGCCTTCTTCCCAAGCCTCCAAGCCCAGATATCATTACAACCAGTGTTGAAGGAAGTCTCAGATATCAAGCTTGATAGCTGATTGAACTCCCTAAAAGCCAGTTGAGACAAAGGTAAAGAAAACATTTGTTGCAAGTTTCCTGCCTGTACCACTTCCATGACAGAAAGGTTCTTATCCAGGCAAAAAGAAAAAAAAGCCTTGGAAACCTTTCTTGCAGGGGGATGCAAGACTGGCCAATCTCCCAATGATCAGACCAAAATAGCACAAAATCCCCTTTTCCAACAGTGACAGAAGTAACTGCCCAAAACTTGTCCATTAATTTGCAAACATCCTTCCACCAGAATGAGCCACAAACAATAGTGTCATGAGGAATTCTCTGAAAGTAATATGAGTCCCATACCAAATGAACCCATGGCACATCTACTTTGTTATATAATTTGTTGAGGTATTTAAGGAGCAGTGCATCATTCTGCAGTCCCAAATTCAGAATTCCAAGTCCCCCTTTCATCTTAGGCGTGCAGACAAGGGGGCAAGCAGCCAAAGAGTGTCCCCTCTCCTGACCATATTTCCTCCAGAGGCACTGCCTTTGAATCCTTTCTAACTGTTTTAGAATGCCTTGTGGCAGGGATAGACTGCAAAGGAAGAATATAGGGAGTGAAGAAATCACTGAATCTACCACCTGTAACCTACTGCCTTGTGGTAAGAACCATGAACTAGAAGTAAGCCTTCTGTCCATGCAGTCCACCAAAGGTAGCAAATCAACAATTTTGGGTCTAGTGGTTCCAACAGGAAGTCCCAAATAAGTGAAAGGCATAGAACCAAGCTGGCACCCAAATTGAGCAGCAAGTGCAGAGGCAACAGAAGTTTCCACATTGATTGGGTACATTGAGGACTTATGGAAGTTGATTTGCAGTCCAGTTGCCAAGGAAAAGGAGTTGAGCACTGACTTGAGAACCTCCAGCTGTGCTGAGTCAGCATTTACAAACAATAAGGTATCATCTGCATACTGTACAACTAGGTAATCTGGATCATGTGTTGACAATGGCAAGGTAAACAGGCCCCTGCATAGAGGATCATTGATCATGGTTTGTAGCAGATCAACATCAATCACAAAAAGCAAAGGAGAGATAGGATCTCCTTGCTTGACACCACATTTGCACTTGAAATGGTTTCCTGGCACACCATTTAACATGATAGAGGAGGTTGCAGAAGATAATAGCTGCTGAACCCATTTAATCCATTTGCTATCAAATCCTTTTGCAACAAGGATTTTCAAAATTGCCTCATGCTGTCTAGAATCAAAAGCTTTTTCAAAGTCAAGCTTGAGCAATATGATTGGTTTCTTGGAATGATTGCATTGATGAATGTACTCAAATGTCCAAGCAATACAGTCCTGAATTGTTCTTGATTTAATGAAGCCATACTGATTTTTATGTACACGGTTGGTGATTTCCTCCTGAAACCTGTTAGCTGCCAGTTTAGTCAGAAACTTCAGTCCCACACTTGTCAAAGAGATTGGCCTAAAATCACCCACACACTTAGGTGTTTGCTTTTTTGGGATTAAAGTAATGAAAGCTTCATTGAGGTTTTCCAAAAGAGCAGTTCCAGCATGAAACTCATTAACCAAACGAATAAAATCATTGGAAATGATTGACCAGCATTTTTTCATGAACAGACCATTAAAACCATCCGGCCCAGGTGCTTTATCAATGGGCATTTCTTTTATGACCTTTTCAATCTCCTGCAGCTGAAAAGGTTGTGTGAGCACCTCAAGACCATGCACTCTTGGGATGAGTGAGAGGATTTCATTACCCAATAAAATTGGTTTTACAGTTCCCATTCTGCCCTTGAAAGCAACCAAAAACTCCTTAGCTATTTCCCCATGATCTGATGAAACTGTTCCATCAGACAGTTGAATACTAGCAATGGAATTCTTCCTATACCCCTCTGTTGACATGGCCTGGAAGAATTTTGAATTCTCCTCTCCCACCTTGATATATCTGATAGTACACCTTTTCTTCCAGTATAAAAACTGCAAATGAAGTAGGTGTTTATGATGCATCTTACATATCTTCCTGAAGTTATTTTCAGGTATGTATAGAGGCCTCCAGTCCTCCAAATCATCCAGCCACAGAATTACCCAATTGCACTTTTCAATCAAAGATTTAATGTGTGAGAGCCCCTTGCGCCATTTCTTGAGAGCAAACCTCAAGGATTTTAATTTGTCCATGATCATTGCAGATATATGAGTCTTATGTGAAGGCTTGTTCCAAACTTCCTTCACACAGTCCATAAACCCGGGCTGATGCACCCAATAGTTTTCAAATCTAAAGATATGTGCTTTAGGAATTGTGGTGCAGATAGAGATTACGCAAGGAACATGGTCGGACACAGTTCTAGCAAGAGGTGCAACTTGTGTCATAGGATATTGAGTTATCCAACTTGCAGAAGTAAAAAACCAGTCCAATTGCTCAAGGAGTGGGACATCCTACATGTTTGACCAGGTAAACCTTCTACCTTTCAAAGGAAGTTCCAGCAGTCCTAAATGGCCAATGATCTCATTAAAGATAAAAATATCATTAACATCCCCCCTGGAAGATTACGATTGTCCATGGACCTAATAAAATTAAAATCTCCTAGTAACAACCATTTTTTCGGTTCCACTTGAAGGTGATACAACCAGTTAACAAATTCATCCCTCAAAACACCCTGACAAGGCCCATATACATTGACTAAAAACCACTGGTTGTTATTATGCACAGAATTGAAGCTGATGATCATACCAAAAGGCTTAAGTTCAAGTAGTGTACCCTTAAAAACATCTGAACGCCAAACTATCAAAATACCACCCGAGGCTCCTCTCGAGGGTGATTCAATAAACTGATCAAAACCCCTAGGACAAATGCTCTTAATTATTGAACGAGGGCAATCAGACAACTTAGTTTCTTGCAAACAAGCAACCGCACACTGACTTTCAGAAATTTTCTCTCTAACAGAGCGCTGTCGTGTTTCAGAATTTAGACCACGAACATTCCAACAGAGCACTTTCCAATTATGCATCGACCTTTGATTCATGAGATACCCAAAAACGAAGTAGCAACAACTTCATGACATACAATGCCATACATCCCACACCATAAGAAATAAAATGCATCCAGTTCAGATCTCGCAGCATAAAGTTCAGAACGACATAAACGACAGAAAATTTAACAGGCTCGCTACACCTAGCTAAAGTTTTAAGCTGCAACATTTGAACACCACTGGAGGAGGAGTCGTCCTTGGGACTAGCCGTAAGCTTCTCCTTGGATAGCAAGTTGGGGTCAATCTCCAGCTCCACTCCAATTGCTTGTAGTACGTTGAGAGGCGTAGGTGGAGGGGCATCTTCAGACTTGCCAACATCACCTGCATCATCAGGGATGGGCTGGGCCTTTGCTTCTACGGGATTGGACCGAGGACGCCTTTTAGTGGGCTGGAGGGAAAGATGCTCAAAAGTCATTGATTTGAACCCATCCAGTTTTGCCGCGCTTCTTGTACATCACCGTACAAAAGTATCCACTAAAGGAGCCACAGTCTTCCTTCTTCTTGTCTGCTTCGCCTCATTGGCCTGCACAGAAGAAAAAACCACAGAAGAAGAGGAATTCTCCTCCAGGCTGCCAGCCATAACATCTTCAGGGTGCATCTCTCTAGTCCCATCAAAACCAGACACTGCATTATCACTATTACTGAGAACCTCATCAGAAGAACTTCCAAAAAGAGCTCTGGCAACTGGTCGTTTGGCCATCAAAGGCTTCCTAAGTGCAAGATTACTGGGCAAGCTGGGCACCAAAGAAGACATCCTCTGTGAATCATCAAAGGCAATTGTCCATGTGCGCTTATAGTATGTCACAGTCCCAAGTGGCTTGAAGAAGATAGGACGTGGCACCTCCTTAATAGCAAATTCAGGTAACCGATTTTCAAAAGATCTCTTCCAGATCATCTCTGGAGGAAGAGGTGGCCCAGCCACAATCCTTGCCATGCCAATGAAGATCTGGTGCTGCTGAACCACAGGGGGTTGATAAGGAACAATTGCCAAAGGGTTTTCCTCAACAACCTGCTGCACATTGTTTTGCATCTGCTGGACTGGCTGCACTTGATTTTGCACCTCAAACTGAATCTCCACGTGTTGTTCCACAGACCTAGAGCCCTCCGGCTGATCAATGACAATAGAAACCTGATCCTGCTCTGGGATAGCAGGTTGTGGAGGCTGCTGATGGTCATCTTCATCGTCCCCCCAGACTGCATTGCCCCATCCAGCATCTTGTATGTTATTTTCTTGAGGCAAAGGAGGTGCTAATGGCGCATCATTCCACCCCAGCATCGGATATGGAGGAAGAACAAACATCAAATTATCTTGCACCAGATTTCCAGGAAAAGGATGCAGATTTCCATCCAGAGGCATTGGATCTTCATCGTTTGGCATCTGAGCAACAAAATCAGCGCCCAACACGTAGCAAGCAGCAGTCCACGAGACCTGAGCTCCTCCCCATTTTGCATAATCTCCAAAGACCACATCACGTGGCACCAATGGTGTGTCAGGAAAACTTGCCTCCATAAGAGTTTGAACTAAATATGGATCCTCGGTATCCCATGAATGAAACTTCCCAAAGGTGCCCACTGCCTGTGATATGAACTCCGTATTGCGGTAATCTAGAGGAATACCAATGAACATGATCCAACCCTTGCGAAACCCATGATTCCCCTTGAAATTCTCTCCCTCATCATGTTTCATAAATCTAACAAAGCGATCATTGCCCAGAGGAAAAGGAGCATGCTGAATCAATGTATATCTGACAGAAAGATCCCTGACTTGAAATAAACCTACCCCATGAAACCAGGGCTGAGCAGAGCGAACCAGAGTACCTCTGTTCTGAAGAAACTGCACAATCTCTTCCCTGACTAGCCCAAGCGGTCCCTCCAGAGTAGGCATGACCTCGGCGACCATGTAATCCTCATGGCGGCGAGGAGGACGAGCCGCAGGCGTGATGAAGGTGTGAGGAAGCCGCCTTTCTCCATCGTCGATGATGTGGTGGCCTGCCGGCACGAAACGCTGCGGGTCAAGCTCATAGTTCGCCATAGCCGACCGCTTGTGGAAGGGGATGAGGCTTTCTTTGGGAAGAGGAGGGGGGATTGGTGCAATGTGGGCGGCGACGATGGGACTGGGCAAGCTATCCCAATAACTCCGGCACCGTTCCCCTGACCGGCAGGGTTTTCCGATATACTCGCACTTTGTTGCAGAGAAATTGGTCTCCAAGCCAATCCATTGGTGCGCGCGAAATCATTACAATCTCTGCTAAAGTGACCCGTGCGTGAGCTAGTCGAGCAGACCGCTCGCATTCCACAAGAGGCTACTAGGTGGCCCCTGAGATTACAGAGGGTACAAGTTAAAACTCGGTCCACCATGTCATTGACCATGGCATCAAACTGTAGTGCTGCTTCTTGTGTGGTGGGTATTTCCTGTGGAGGGGATGGTGGGCTCGGTCCAGCAGTTGTTTCCAACATTTCAGAAATTGGGGTATTCTGCGATGTGGCAGGCCCATTAGCCAAAAGACCAGAGATTGGCCCAACAGATAACTCTGGGGAAATTGGGCCGGAGCGATTTGCGTCCGAAGATGATAGGCTAGATCGGAAGCTACCATTTTGAACTGGAGAGATTCCCGCTTCCGCAAATTGTGCAGAAAGATTACCAGAAACCACGGGCCTCGGATCCACCATTACCAGATCAAGTGTGGATGACGTGGCCGACCGGTGCAACTCCGACAATGGATGAATAGTATCAAACACGATAGGTGGTCGTGCCACCATCCAATGCAAGTCAAGAGAGGGCGCTTGTCTAATAACAACACACTCATGAGCCGAAAGTTTATAACCCCCATCCATAATAGTATCAATGCAAGTTTGAGAAGCAGGATATCGATAACCTTTGCAGGCAGAATACTGTTCAAACGTGGCAAAAGACAACTTCTTGCGGACAGTGGTGGCTGACTTGAGAGAGGATCTCCCACCACCCACCACGTCTCTGACCTCACCACCGGCAAACTCCATCATCCTCCACTAATCTGTGGATCCCTTCTGATCATCCTCTCCGGTGTCTCTTCGGGATCAAGGCAATACCCATCTTCAATGGGTTCGTCTGGTGGATCTACCCTTGGTTTGGATTTCTCCAAGGGTATGGCTTTTTCTGATGAGGTTTTCAGATTCACTGGTCACACGATTCATCCAATGGGACGAAGGAGGGCTTTCACATTGATTGTGTCCTTTAGCCGTCATGCTTTCCGTTTGTCAGAGGAATCTGTGGCGGGAGCTTTGGAGTCTGCAATTGGTGGATCGGCAATTGATCTGCGAGTTCTTCACGTCAAGGACAAGGTTTTCTCTTTCCAAGTCTCATGCAAGCAAGTTGGTTTTATTATTGTAGATCTGCGTTCATTCTCTTGCGATCTGTTCAAATGTTATTTCAATCTTTGGGGCAATGGAGGACCTAATTGGGTTCGGGAACTTAAGATCTGGCGTAAGGAGTGTGATGCAGAGTGGATTTTGATTAGTCCTACTAAACGTAGATCTTCTTTGGGTCTTTTGGCCATGCACAAGACTCAAATAACTTTCATGGATATAAAAAGATAGATCTGATCATAAACTCAAAGTTCATCCGATCCCAACAAACACACCGCAAAAATAGTTACATCATATGGATCTCCAAGAGACCATTGTATTGAGAATCAAATGAGAGAGAGGAAGCCATCTAGCTACTAACTACGTACCCGAAGGTCTATAAAGAACTACTCACGCATCAACAGAGAGGCACCAATGGAAGTGGTGAACCTCTCCGTGATGGTGCCTAGATTGGATCTGGTGGTTCTGGACTCTACGGCGGATGGAATTGATTTTCGTTGAATCCCCTAGGGTTTCTGGAATATTGGGGTATTTATAGAGCAAAGAGGCGGTCCGAGGGGCACCCGAGGTGGGCACAACCCACCAGGGCGCGCCTGGGCCTCCTGGCGCGCCTTGGTGGGTTGTGCTCCCCTCGGAGCACCCCCAGGCGCTGCCTTGGTCCATTGGGTGTCTTCTGGTCCATAAAAAATCTCAGTGAAGTTTTGTTGCATTTGGACTCCATTTGGTATTGATTTCCTGCGATGTAAAAAACATGCAGAAAGCAGCAACTGGCACTTGGCACTATGTCAATAGGTTAGTACCAAAAGTGATATAAAATGATTACAGAACATCCAAGATTAATAATATAACAACATGGAACAATAAAAAATTATAGATACATTGGAGACGTTTCAACATCCCCAAGCTTAACTCCAGCTCGTCCTCAAGTAGGTAAGTGATAAAAACATAATTTTTGATGTGGAATGCTGCCTAACATGTCATATTATATTCTTTTCTTTATAGCATGGACATTTGGACTTTTATATTGTTCAAAGCAATAGTCTAGTTTTGACATGATAACTTAAATACTCAAGCATATCAACAAGCAACCATGTCTTTCAAAATATCAATGCTAAAATAAGCTATCCCTAGCCCATCATGCTCAATCATTGATCCATTCATGAAACACACTCGCATATTAACTACACCCAATACTCAAGTACGATCATAGTGCCTCCTAGTTGGTGCTTTATAAGAGAATATGGAGACTCAAATTCAAAATAAAAATTGCATAAAGTAAAATAAAGGCCCTTCACAGAGGGAAGTAGGAATTTGTAGAGGTGTCAGAGCTCAAAGCGAAAAACTTAGAGGTAAAAACATTTTGGGAGGTGTGCCTTTCCCACCAACGAAAACGACTTACAGTTCCCAACACTTTCCATGCTCGATATATCATAGGCGGTTCCCAAACAGAAATTAAAGTTTATTACTTTTTCCACCATACTTTCACTTTCCATGGCTAACCGTATCCACGGGTGCCTTCCATACAAACATTTTCCAAGGAATTTATTATTTGACAACATAAAGTAAATTCATTTTTCATTTCGGGACTGGGCATCCCTAATACCTTTGCCTTACGCTCGTGCAATGACAAGTGAATAAACACTCATCATGAGAATAACACATCTAGCATGGAAAATATTAGCCACCCCTCACCGCTCCGCGAGCGGTACGAACACACAAAAGAGAAGTTTATTTTGAATACTAGAGATGGCACATACAAATTTGTTTAGAGCGGCAAAAGAATACCGCATATAGGTAGGTATAGTGGACTCATATGGAAAAACTGGTTTAAAGGATTTTGGATGCACAAGTAGTGATCGTACTTAGTGCAAAATGTAGGCTAGCAAAAGATTGAGAAGCGACCAACCAAGAAATGAATAATCTCATAAGCGAGCATTAAGCATAATTAACACTGAATAATGCACCACAAGTAGGATAGAATTTCATTGCATAATTATTGAGTTTCATGTTTGCATAGGGAATCACAAACTTTAACACCAATATTCTTACTAAAGCATAATTACTCATCAACATGACTCACATATCACATCATCATATCTCAAAACTATTACTAAGAATCAAGTTTATTTTGTCCAATGATCTTCATGAAAGTTTTTATTATATCCTTCTTGGATATCTATCACTTTAGGACTAATTTTCATGTGTTGCTTTTGATAAGCTTAAACAAATATAAGTGAAGATCATGAGCATAGATTTTCTTTCTCTCAAATTAATTTAAGTGAAGCAAGAGATAATTTCTTGAAAATTTTACTAACTCTCAAATAAATTTAAGTGAAGAAAGAGAGCATTTCTTCAAAAATAACTAACCACACCGTGCTAAAAAATATATAAGTGAAGCACTAGAGCAAGTCCATAGCTCATAAAAAATTAAGTGAAGCATAGAGAGCAATTCTAACAAGTCATGACATAATTTCGGCTCTCTCAAATAGGTGTGTCCAGCAAGGAATCAAGACTTAGAACACAAAATAAACCAGCAAAGACTCATATCATACAGGACTCTCCAAGAAAAACACATAGTATGTGACGAATAAAAATATAGCTTTGAGTAAAATACCGATGGTCGTTAGATGAAAGAGGGGATGCCACTCGGGGCATCCCCAAGCTTAGTTGCTTGCTCTTCTTACTCCTCATTCCTTCATCCATCATAAGATAACCCAAAACTTGAAAACTTCAAACACACAAAACTCAACAAAAACCTATCCGTTAGTACAAGAAAGAAAATCGCTACTATAAGTGAAGGAAATATGCCCTAGAGGCAATAATAAATTTGTTATTTATATTTCCTTACATCATGTTAAATGTTTATTATTCATGCTAGAATTGTATTAACCGGAAACTTAGTACATGTGTAAATACATAGACAAACAGAGTGTCCCTAGTATGCCTCTACTAGACTAGCTCGTTAATCAAAGATGGTTAAGTTTCCTAGCCATAGACATGTGTTGTCATTTGATGAACGGGATCACATCATTAGAGAATGATGTGATGGACAAGACCCATCCATTAGCTTAGCACTATGATCATTTAGTTTATTGCTATTGCTTTCTTCATGACTTATACACGTTCCTATGACTATGAGATTATGCAACTCCCGAATACCGGAGGAACACTTAGTGTGCTATCAAACTTCACAACGTAATTGGTTGATTATAAAGATGCTCTACAGGTGCCTCCGATGGTGTTTGTTGAGTTGGCATAGATCGAGATTAGGATTTGTCACTCCGATTGTCGGAGAGGTATCTCTGGGCCCTCTCGGTAATGCACATCACTATAATCCTTGCAAGCAATGTGACTAATGAGTTAGTTGCGGGATGACGAATTACGGAACAAGTAAAGAGACTTGTTGGTAATGAGATTGAACTAGTGCAGGTACCATACTGATGACAAAGAGAACAACGTATATTGTTACGGGTTTGACAGATAAAGATCTTCGTAGAATATATAGGAACCAATATGAGCATCCAGGTTCCGCTATTGGTTATTGACCGGAGATGTGTCTTGGTCATGTCTACATAGTTCTCGAACCCTTAGGGTCCGCACGCTTAACGTTCGATGATGATTTGTATTATGAGTTTATGTGATTTGATGACCGAAGGTTGTTTACAGTCCCGGATGAGATCATGGACGTGACGAGCAGTCTCGAAATGGTCGAGACATGAAGATTCATATATTGGAAGGTTATATTCGGACACCGAAATGGTTCGGGTCGTTTCGGAGTACTAGGGGTTACCGGACCCCCCGGAAGCTATTGGGCCTCATGGGCCTTAGTGGAGAGGAGAGAGGGTCGGCCAGGAGGTGGCGCGCACCCCCTTGCCCCAATCCGAATTGGACAAGGGAATGGGGCGCCCCCTCCTTCCTTCTCTCCTCCTCCTCCTTCCCCCCTTCTCCCACTTGGAATAGGAAAGGGGGGAATCCTACTAGGTTTGGAGTCCTAGTAGGACTCCCCTCCCATGGCGCGCCTCCCTGATACGTCTCCAACATATCTATAATTTTTGATTGCTCCATGCTATATTATCTACTGTTTTGGACTATATTGGGCTTTATTTTCCACTTTTATATTATTTTTGGGACTTACCTATTAACCAGAGGCGCAGCCCAGAATTGCTGTTTTTTTGCCTATTTCAGTGTTTCGGAGAAACAGAATATCAAATGGAGTCCAAACGGAATAAAATCTTCAGGGACGTGATTTTCTCACCGAACATGATCCAGAGGACTTGGACCCTACGCCAAGGCATCGAAGAGGCGGTCATGAGGGTGGGGGCGCGCCCCCTAGGGCGCGCCCCCTACCTCGTGGGCCCCTCGAAGCTCCACCGACGTACTCCTTCCTCCTATATATACCTATGAACCCCCAAACGATCAGGACAGGAGCCAAAAATCTAATTCCACCGCCGCAACCTTCTGTATCCACGAGATCCCATCTTGGGGCCTGTTCCAGAGCTCCGCCGGAGAGGGCCGTCATCACGGAGGGCTTCTACATCATCATAGCCTCTCCGATGAAGTGTGAGTAGTTTATCTCAGACCTTCGGGTCCATAGTTAGTATAGATGGCTTCTTCTCTCTTTTTGGATCTCAATACAAAGTTCTCCCCCTCTCTTGTGGAGATCTATTCGATGTAATCTTCTTTTTGCGGTGTGTTTGTTGAGACCGGTGAATTGTGGGTTTATGATCAAGTCTATCTTTGAGTAATATTTATATCTTCTCTGAATTCTTTTATGTATGATTGGTTATCTTTGCAAGTCTCTTCGAATTATCAGTTTGGGTTGGCCTACTAGATTGGTTTTTCTTGCCATGGGAATAGTGCTTAGCTTTGGGTTCGATCTTGCGTGTCCTTTCCTAGTGACAGAAGGGGCAACAAGGCACGTATTGCATCGTTGCCATCGAGGATAACAAGATGGGGTTTATTTCATATTGCATGAATTTATCTCTCTAGATCATGTCAAAATTGCTTAAAGCGTTACTCTATTTCTAACTTAATACTCTAGATGCATGCTGGATAGCGGTCGATGAGTGGATTAATAGTAGTAGATGCAGGCAGGAGTCGGTCTACTTGTCACAGCCGTGATGCCTATATACATGATCATACCTTAGATATTCTCATAACTATGCTCAATTCTGTCAATTGCTCACTAGTAATTTGTTCACCCACTGTAGAATACTCATGCTCTTGAGAGAAGCCACTAGTGAAACCTATGGCCCCCGGGTCTATTCTCATCATATCAATCTCCATCACTTTAATCTTGCTTTGCTTTTTTTACTTTGCCTTTTACTTTTCACTTTGCATCTCTATATCAAAAATACCAAAAACATTATCTATCAGTTCTCACTCTCGTAAGTGATCGTGAAGGGATTGACAACCCCTAATCGCGTTGGTTGCGAGTTGCTATCGTTTTGTGCAGGTACGAGGGACTTGAGCGTGGCCTCCTACTAGATTGATACCTTGGTTCTCAAAAACTGAGGGAAATACTTACGCTACTCTGTTGCATCATCCTCCTCTTCGGGGAAAACCAACGAAAGCTCAAGAGGTAGCAAGAAGAATTTCTGGCGCCGTTGCCGGGGAGTCTACGCAAAAATTCAACATACCAAGTACCCATCACAATCCCTATCTCTCGCATTACATTAGTTGCCATTTGCCTCTCGTTTTTCTCTCCCCCACTTCACCCTTGCCGTTTTATTTGCCCTCTCTTTCTCCTTCTCTTTTTCCGCTTGCCTTTTTCTTGCTTGCCTTGTCGTCATGACTAGTCTTATATCTTTCTCCATTATCTCCCTATAACGAAGTTCATAATTTTAAACAAAGGGAGGGAGAAAATCTAAAAGACGCTTGGTATAGAATTTGCAATGCTCAAAATAGAGCTACCAGGAAGCAATCTACTTCAGTTCTTCTTCGCAATTTTTATGTAGGTGCTAGTCCTTGGTATAGATATATCCTTGATACCATTACCGGGAGGAATTTTTTGGGTAGCCATATTTTTTATTCTTATAATGCCATGATAGATTTATTTGGCTCACCACCTCTTTTGGTTAATGGAACTATGTTAACTTTGGAGCATGTTATGCAAAGGCTTGAAATTATTGAAAATAAAGTTGCTACCATTGAATCAATTGAAAATCTGGATAAAAAGATCCACAATCAAATTACTCAATATGGATCTAAGGTAGGAATGACTTTGAAAAATATTAAGGAAAAAGAACCTATAGTTAATGAGAAAATAAATTTAGATTCTACTAGAATCGATAAACTTGAGGGTATCATTACAAATTTGGGAACCGCTTTTTCTTCCGTAAAGAATACTCAAAGTCCTCCTACTAAAATTGCAAGCTTATGTATGTTCCTAAAAATAAGGGTGAATCCTCTAATGAAACTGCGGATCTTAAATCTATAAGTATTCTTCCCGATCTTTTTGCTATCATTAAGGAACCATTTGCTACAAATGAATTTTTCAATCCTGTGCCTAAAAGATTGATAATTACTAGAAAGAAAGAAATTCCTAAAGAAGGTAGACGCCTCATCGAAGAATTGCCTAACAAAGATGGCAATACCTAAATCTATCCTCGCTTTTATGCCTAGCTAGGGGCGTTAAACGATAGCGCTTGTTGGGAGGCAACCCAATTTTATTTTGAGTTTTTTGTTTTTGCTTCTGTTTATAACCCATCTACCTTCTGTTTAGATGTGGTTTTGTGTTTTAATTAGTCTTTGTGCCAAGCTAGACCTATTGGATCTTCTTGGATGACAGTTATTTGATCTTGCTGTAATTTCTAGAAACTTTGCGCTTAGTGCCCGAATTATTAAAAATCACCGGAACGTGATAAAATTCTGATTCTAGTTGCTGCTGATCAATAAACAAATTATCTAGGTCATATAATTTTGGTAGATTTTTTGGAGTTCTATAAGTTTGCGTTAGTTACAGATTACTACAGACTGTTCTGTTTTTGACAGATTTGTTTTTTGTGTGTTGTTTGCTTATTTTGATGAATCTATGGCTAGTATTGGAGGGTATGATCCATAGAAAACTTGGAGTACAGTAGGTTTAACACCAATATAAATAAAGAATGAGTTCATTACAGTACCTTGAAGTGGTATTATGTTTTCTTTCCCTAACGGAGCTCACGAGATTTCTATTGAGTTTTGTGTTGTGAAGTTTTCAAGTTTTGGGTGAAATCTTTTGATGGATTATGGAACAAGGAGTGGCAAGAGCCTAAGCTTGGGGATGCCCATGGCACCCCCAAGATAATACAAGGACACCAAAAAGTCAAAGCTTGGGGATGCCCCAGAAGGCATCCCCTCCTTGGTCTACTTCCATCGGTATTTTACTTGGAGCTATATTTTTATTCACCAACATGATATGTGTATTGCTTGGAGCGTCTTGTATTATTTGTGTCTTTGTTTGTTAGTGTGACACAATCATCCTTGCTGTACACACCTTTTAGAGAGCCATCTATGAATTAAAATTTGTTAGAATACTCTTTGTGCTTCACTTATATCTTTTGAGCTAAGCAGTTTTTGCTCTATGTGCTTCACTTATATCTTTTGAGCGTGATAATTTTTCTCTTTGTGCTTCACTTAGATTTTTTAGAGCACGGTGGTGGACTTGTTTTAAAGAAACTATTGATCTCTCATGCTTCACTTAGATCATTTTGAGAGTCTTAATAGCATGGTCAATTGCTTAATATTAATATGCTTGGTATTCATGCTTTGTGAAATTTTCTCTTGAGTGCGTTGAATACTAAGAAAAGATTGAAGCATGATAATTGTTTTGAGATATGGAGGTGATAATATTAGAGTCATGCTAGTGGAAGTAGTTGTGAATTTAAAGAATACTTGCGTTGAAGTTTGTGATTCCCGTAGCATGCACGTATGGTGAACCGTTATGTAACGAAGTCGGAGCATGAGGTGTGTATTGATTGTCCTCCTTATGAGTGGCGATCGGGGACGAGCGATGGTCTTTTCCTACCAATCTATCCCCCTAGGAGCATGCGCGTAATACTTTGCTTTGATAACTTCTAGATTTTTGCAATAAGTATATGAGTTCTTTATGACTAATGTTGAGTCCATGGATTATACGCACTTTTTCCCATCCTTCCACCATTGCTAGCCTCTCTAATACCATGCACTTTTCGCCGGTATCATACACCCACCATATACCTTCCTCAAAACAGCCACCATACCTACCTATCATGGCATTTCCATAGCCATTCCGAGATATATTGCCATGCAACTTTTCCACCGTTCCGTTTATTATGACACGCTCCATCATTGTCATATTGCTAGCATGATCATGTAGTTGACATCGTATTTGTGGCAAAGCCACCATTCATAATTCTTTCATACATGTCACTCTTGATTCATTGCATATCCTGGTACCCCACCGGAGGCATTCATATAGAGTCATATCTTGTTCTAAGTATCGAATTGTAATTGTTGAGTTGTAAGAAAAATAGAAGTGTGATGATCATCATTTTTTAAAGCATTGTCCCAAGTGAGGAAAGAATGATGGAGACTATGATTCCCCCACAAGTCGGGATGAGACTCCGGACGAAAAATAAATAAAAAAAGAAGAAAAAAGAGGCCATAAAAAAGAGAAAAATCCCAAATAAAAAAATGAGAGAAAAAGAGAGAAGGGACAATGCTACTATCCTTTTACCACACTTGTGCTTCAAAGTATCACCAAGATCTTAATGATAGAGAGTCTCCTATGTTGTCACTTTCATATACTAATGGGAATTTTTCCTTATAGAACTTGGCTTGTATATTCCAATGATGGGCTTCCTCAAAATGCCCTAGGTCTTCGTGAGCAAGCGAGTTGGATGCACACCCACTTAGTTTTTTTTGTTGAGCTTTTATATACTTATAGCTCTAGTGCATCCATTGCATGGCAATCCCTACTCACTCACATTGATATCTATTAATGGGCATCTCCATAGCCCGTTGATACGCCTAGTTGATGTGAGACTATATTCCCCTCTTTTTGTCTTCTCCACAACCACCGTTCTATTCCACATATGTGCTATATCCATGGCTCACGCTCATGTATTGCATGAAGGTTGAAAAAGTTTTGAAAATGTTAAAGTATGAAACAATTGCTTGGCTTGTCATCGGGGTTGTGCATGATTTGAATATTTTGTGTGGTGAAGATGGAGCATAGCCAGACTATATGAATTTGTAGGGATAACTTTCTTTGGCCATGTTATTTTGAGAAGACATAATTGCTTTATTAGTATGCTTGAAGTATTATTATTTTTTATGTCAATATGAACTTTTGTCTTGAATCTTTTGAATCTGAATATTCATACCACAATGAAGAAGTTTTACATTGAAATTATGCCAAGTAGCACTCCGCATCAAAAATTCTCTTTTTATCATTTACCTACTCGAGGACGAGCAGGAATTAAGCTTGCGGATGCCTGATACGTCTCCAACGTATCTATAATTTTTGATTGCTCCATGCTATATTATCTACTGTTTTGGACTATATTGGGCTTTATTTTCCACTTTTATATTATTTTTGGGACTAACCTATTAACCGGAGGCGCAGCCCAGAATTACTGTTTTTTGCCTATTTCAGTGTTTCGGAGAAACAGAATATCAAACGGAGTCCAAATGGAATAAAATCTTCGGGAACGTGATTTTCTCACCGAACGTGATCCAGAGGACTTGGACCCTACGCCAAGGCATCGAAGAGGCGGTCAATATGGTGGGGGCGCCCCCCTAGGGCGCGCCCCCTACCTCGTGGGCCCCTCGAAGCTCCACCGACGTACTCCTTCCTCCTATATATACCTATGTACCCCCAAACGATCAGAACAGGAGCCAAAAACCTAATTCCACCGCCGCAACCTTCTGTATCCACAAGATCCCATCTTGGGGCCTGTTCCGGAGCTCCGCCGGAGAGGCCCGTCATCATGGAGAGCTTCTACATCATCATAGCCTCTCCGATGGAGTGTGAGTAGTTTATCTCAGACCTTCGGGTCCATAGTTAGTATAGATGGCTTCTTCTCTCTTTTTGGATCTCAACACAAAGTTCTCCCCCTCTCTTGTGGAGATCTATTTGATGTAATCTTCTTTTTGCGGTGTGTTTGTTGAGACCGATGAATTGTGGGTTTATGATCAAGTCTATCTTTGAATAATATTTGAATCTTCTCTGAATTCTTTTATGTATGATTGGTTATCTTTGCAAGTCTCTTCGAATTATCAGTTTGGTTTGGCCTACTAGATTGGTTTTTCTTGCCATGGGAGAAGTGCTTAGCTTTGGGTTCGATCTTGCGGTGTCCTTTCCCAGTGACAGAAGGGGCAGCAAGGCACGTATTGCATCGTTGCCATCGAGGATAACAAGATGGGGTTTATTTCATATTGCATGAATTTATCTCTCTACATCATGTCATCTTGCTTAAAGCGTTACGCTGTTTCTAACTTAATACTCTAGATGCATGCTGGATAGCGGTCGATGAGTGGAGTAATAGTAGTAGATGCAGGCAGCAGTCGGTCTACTTGTCACGGACGTGATGCCTATATACATGATCATACCTTATATATTCTCATAACTATGCTCAATTATGTCAATTGCTCAACAGTAATTTGTTCACCCACCGTAGAATACTTATGCTCTTGAGAGAAGCCACTAGTGAAACCTATGGCCCCCGGGTCTATTCTCATCATATCAATCTCCATCACTTTAATCTTGCTTTGCTTTTTTACTTTGCCTTTTACTTTTCACTTTGCATCTCTATATTAAAAATACCAAAAACATTATCTATCAGTTCTCACTCTTGTAAGTGACCGTGAAAGGATTGACAACCCCTAATCGCGTTGGTTGCGAGTTGCTATCGATTTGTGAAGGTACGAGGGACTTGAGCATGGCCTCCTACTGGATTGATACCTTGGTTCTCAAAAACTGAGGGAAATACTTACGCTACTCTGCTGCATCATCCTCTCCTCTTCGGGGAAAACCAATGCAAGCTCAAGAGGTAGCACTCCCCCCTTGGCCGGCCTCCTCCTCCCCCCTCCTTTATATACGTGGGGAGGGGGCACCCTAGAACACAGAAGTTGATCTTTAGCCATGTGTGGTGCCCCCTCCATAGTTTTACACCTCGGTCATATCGTCATAGTGCTTAGGCGAAGCCCTGCGCCGGTAACTTCATCATCACCGTCACCACGCCGTCGTGATGACGAACTCTCCCTCGGCCTCTACTGGATCAAGAGTTCGAGGGATGTCATCGAGCTGAACGTGTGCAGATCGCGGATGTGCCGTTTGTTCGGTACTTGGATCGGTTGGATCGCGAAGACGTTCGACTACATCAACCACGTTACTAGACGCTTCTTGCTTTAGGTCTATGAGGGTACATGGACACACTCTCCCCACTCGCTGCTATGCTTCTCCTAGATAGATCTCGCGTGATCGTAGGAAACTTTTTGAAATACTACGTTCCCCAACAGTGGTATCCGAGCCAGGTCTATGCGTAGATGTTATATGCACGAGTGGAACATAAAGAGTTGTGGGCGATAATAGTCATACTGCTTACCAACATGTCATACTTTGATTCGGCTGTATTGCTGGATGAAGCGGCCCAGAACGACATTACATGACTGCGTTCATGAGACTGGTTCTACCGCCGTGCTTCACACACAGGTGGCTAGTGGGTGTCTGTTTCTCCAACTTTAGTTGAATCGAGTGTGACTACGCCTGGTCCTTGTTGAAGGTTAAAACAACACACTTGACGATAAATCATTGTGGTTTTGATGCGTAGGTAAGAACGGTTCTTGCTAAGCCCGTAGCAGCCACGTAAAACTTGCAACAACAAAGTAGAGGACGTCTAACTTGTTTTTGCAGGGCTTGCTGTGATGTGATATGGTCAAGACGTGATGATATATAAATTGTTGTATGATATGATCATGTTTTGCAGAAGTTATCGACAACTGGCAGGAGCCTTATGGTTGTCGCTTTATTGTATGAAATGCAATCGCCATGTAATAGATAGCGACAGTCGTAGAAGCAATAGTTGGCGAGATGACAACGATGCTTCGATGGAGATCAAGGTGTCAAGCCAGTGATGATGGTGATCATGACAGTGCTTTGGAGATGGAGATCAAAGGCACAAGATGATAATGGCCATATCATATCACTTATATTGATTGCATGTGATGTTTATCCTTTATGCATCTTATTTTGCTTAGTACGACGGTAGCATTATAAGATGATCTCTCACTAAATTTCAAGGTACAAGTGTTCTCCTTGAGTATGCACCATTGCGACAGTTCGTCGTGCCGAGACACCATGTGATGATCGGGTGTGATAAGCTCTACGTTCACATACAACGGGTGCAAGCCAGTTTTGCACACGCAGAATACTCGGGTTAAACTTGACGAGCCTAGCATATGCAGATATGTCCTCAGAACACTGAGACCGAAAGGTCGAGCGTGAATGATATAGTAGATATGATCAACATAGTGATGTTCACCATTGAAAACTACTCCATCTCACGTGATGATCGGACATGGCTTAGTTGATATGGATCACATGATCACTTAGATGATTAGAGGGATGTCTATCTAAGTGGGAGTTCTTACGTAATATGATTAATTGAACTTTAATTTATCATGAACTTAGTACTTGATAGTAGTTTGCATGACTATGTTGTCGTAGATAAATGGCCCATGCTACTATTCCATTGAATTTTAATGCGTTCCTAGAGAAAGCAAAGTTGAAAGACGATGGTAGCAACTACACGGACTGGGTCTGTAACTTGAGGATTATCCTCATTGCTGCACAGAAGAATTACGTCCTAGAAGCACCGCTAGGTGCAAGACCCACTGCAGGAGCAACGCTGGACGTTATGAACGCCTGGCAGAGCAAAGTTGATGACAAACTACTCGATAGTTCAGTGTGCCATGCTTTACGGCTTAGAACCGGGACTTCAACGATGTTTTGAACATCATGGAGCATATGAGACGTTCTAGGAGTTGAAGTTAATATTTCAAGCAAATGCCTGGATTGAGAGATATGAAGTCTCCAATAAGTTCTAGAGCTTCAAAATGGAGGAGAATAGTTCTGTGAGTGAACATATACTCAAAATGTCTGGGTATCATAATCACTTGACTCAACTGGGAGTTAATCTTCCGGTTGATAGTGTCATTGACAGAGTTCTTCAATCACTACCACCAAGCTACAAAAGTTTCATGATGAACTATAATATGCAAGGGATGGATAAGAAAATTCCCGAGCTCTTTGCGACGCTAAAGCTACGGAGGTAGAAATCAAGAAGGAGCATCAAGTGTTGATGGTTAACAAGACCACTAGTTTCAAGAAAAAGGGCAAAGGGAAGAAGGGGAACTTCAAGAAGAACAACAAGCAAGTTGCTGCTCAAGTGAAGAAAACCAAGTCCGGACCTAAGCCCGAGACTGAGTGCTTCTACTACAAAGGGACTGGTCACTGGAAGCGGAACTGCCCCAAGTATTTGGCGGATAAGAAGGATGGCAAAGTGAAAGGTATATTTGATATACATGTTATTGATGTGTAGCTTAGTAATGCTCGTAGTAGCGCCTGAGTATTTGATACTGGTGTTGTTGCTCATATTTGCAACTCGAAACAGGGGCTACAGATTAAGCGAAGATTGGCTAAGGACGAGGTGATGATGCGCGTGGGAACTGGGTCCAAAGTCGATGTGATCGCCGTCGGCACGCTACCTCTACATCTACCTTTGGGATTAGTTTTAGACCTGAATAATTGTTATTTGGTGCCAACGTTAACATGAACATTATATCTGGATCTATTTTGATGTGAGACGGTTATTCATTTAACTCAGAGAATAATGGTTGTTCTATTTATATGAGTAATATCTTTTATGGTCACGCACCCTTGATGAATGGTCTACTTTTATTGAATCTCGATAGTAGTGATACACATATTCATAGTATTGAAGCCAAAAGATACAAGTTTAATAATGATATTGCAACTTATTTGTGGCACTACTGTTTATGTCATATTGGTGTAAAGCTCATGAAGAAACTCCATGCTGATGGGCTTTTGGAATCACTTGATTATGAATCACTTGATACTTGCGAACCATGCCTCATGGGCAAGATGACAAAGACTTCGTTCCCTGGAACAATGGAGCATGCAACAGACTTGTTTGAAATAATACATACTGATGTATGCGGCCCGATGAGTGTTCAGGCTCGCGGCGGGTATCGTTATTTTCTGACCTTCACAAATATGGGTATATCTACTTGATGAAACATAAGTCTGAAACATTTGAAATGTTCAAAGAATTTTAGAGTGAAGTGGAAAATCATCGTAACAAGAAAATAAAATTTCTACGATCTGATTGTGGAGGTGAATATTTGAGTTATGAGTTTGCTCTTCATTTGAAACAATGCGGAATAGTTTTGCAACTCATGCCACCCGGAACACCACAGCATAATGGTGTGTCCGAACGTCATAAAATCACTTTATTAGATATGGTGCGATCTATGATGTCTCTTACTGATTTACCGCTATCGTTTTGGGGTTATGCTTTAGAGACGGCTGCATTCACGTTAAATAGGGCACCATCTAAATCCGTTGAGACTACACCATATGAATTGTGGTTTGGCAAGAAACAAAAGTTGTCTTTTCTTAAAGTTTGGGGCTGCGATGCTTATGTGAAAAAGCTTCAACCTGATAAGCTCGAACCCAAATCGGAGAAATGTGTCTTCATAGGATACCCAAAGGAGACGGTTGGGTACACCTTCTATTACAGATCCGAAGGCAAAATATTCGTTGCTAAGAATGGATCATTTCTAGAGAAGGAGTTTCTCTCGAAAGAAGTGAGTGGGAGGAAAGTAGAACTTGATGAGGTAATTGTACCTGCTCCCTTATTGGAAAGTAGTTCATCACAGAAATCAGTTCCAGTGATTCCTACACCAATTAGTGACGAAGCTAATGATGATGATCATGAAGCTTCTAATCAAGTTACTACCGAACCTCGTAGGTCAACCAGAGTAAGATCCGTACCAGAGTGGTACGATAATCCTCTTCTAGACGTCATGTTACTTGACCATGACGAACCTACAAACTATGAGGAAGCAATGATGAGCCCAGATTCCACGAAATGGCTTGAGGCCATGAAATCTAAGATGAGATCCATGTATGAGAATAAAGTGTGGACTTTGGTTGACTTGCCCGATGATCGGCAAGCCATAGAAAATAAATGGATCTTCAAGAAGAAGACCGACGCTGATGGTAATGTTACTGTCTACAAAGCTCGACTTGTTGCAAAAGGTTTTCGACAAGTTCAAGGAGTTGACTATGATGAGACTTTCTCACCCGTAGTGATGCTTAAGTCTATCCGAATCATGTTAGCAATTGCCGCATTTTATGATTATGAAATTTGGCAAATGGACGTCAAAACTGCATTCCTGAATGGATTTCTAGAAGAAGAGTTGTATATGATGCAACCAGAAGGTTTTGTCTATCCAAAGGGTGCTAATAAAGTGTAGTGTGCAAGCTCCAGCGATCCATTTATGGACTGGTGCAAGCATCTCAGAGTTGGAATAAACATTTTGATAGTGTGGTCAAAGCATATGGTTTTATACAGACCTTTGGAGAAGCCTGTATTTACAAGAAAGTGAGTGGGAGCTCTGTAGCATTTCTAATATTATATGTAGATGACATATTGTTGATTGGAAATTATATAGAATTTCTGGATAGCATAAAACGATACTTGAATAAGAATTTTTCTATGAAAGACCTCGGTGAAGCTGCTTACATATTGGGCATCAAGATCTGTAGAGATAGATCAAGACGCTTAATTGGACTTTCACAAAGCACATACCTTGATAAGATTTTGAAGAAGTTCAAAATGGATAAGTCAAAGAAAGGTTTCTTGCCTGTGTTACAAGGTGTGAAGTCGAGTGAGACTCAATGCCCGACCACTGGAGAAGATAGAGAGAAAATGGAAGACATTCCTTATGCCTCGGCCATAGGTTCTATCATGTATGCAATGTTGTGCACCAGATCTGATGTGTGCCTTGCTATAAGTATAGTAGAGAGGTACGAAAGTAATCCAGGAGTGGATCACTGGACAGCGGTCAAGAACATCCTGAAATACCTGAAAAGGACTAAGGATATGTTTCTCGTTTTTGGAGGTGACAAAGAGCTCGTCGTAAATGGTTACATCAATGCAAGCTTTGACACTGATCCGAATGACTCTAAGTCACAAACCGGATATGTATTTATATTGAATGGTGGAGCTGTCAGTTGGTGCAGTTCCAAACAGAGCATCGTGGCGGGATCTACGTGTGAAGCGGAGTACATAGCTGCTTCGGAAGCAGCGAATGAAGGAGTCTGGATGAAGGAATTAATATCCGATCTAGGTGTCATACCTAGTGCATCGGGTCTAATGAAAATCTTTTGTGACAATACTGGTGCAATTGCCTTGGCAAAAGAATCCATATTTCACAAGAAAACCAAGCACATCAAGAGATGCTTCAATTCCATCCGGCATCAAGTGTCGGAAGGGGACATAGAGATTTGCAAGATACATACGGATCTGAATGTTGCAGACCCGTTGACAAAACCTCTCTCACTAGCAAAACATGATCAACACCAAGACTCCATGGGTGTTAGAATCATTACTATTTAATCTAGATTACTGACTCTAGTGCAAGTGGGATACTGAAGGAAATATGCCCTAGAGGCAATAATAAAGTTGTTATTTATATTTCCTTTGTATTAACCAGAATCTTAGTACATGTGTGAATACATAGACAAACAAAGTGTCCCTAGTATGCCTCTACTAGACTAGCTCGTTAATCAAAGATGGTTAAGTTTTCTAGCCATAGACATGTGTTGTCATTTGATGAATGGGATCACATCATTAGAGAATGATGTGATTGACAACACCCATTCGTTAGCTTAGCACTACGATCGTTTAGTTTATTGATGTTGCTTTCTTCATGACTTATACATGTTCCTATGACTATGAGATTATGCAACTCCCGAATACCGGAGGAACACTTAGTGTGCTATCAAACATCACAACGTAACTGGGTAATTATAAAGATGCTCTACAGGTGTCTCCGATGGTGTTTGTTGAGTTGGCATAGATCGAGATTAGGATTTGTCACTCCGATTGTTGGAGAGGTATCTCTGGGCCCTCTCGGTAATGCACATCACTATAAGCCTTGCAAGCAATGTGACTAATGAGTTAGTTGCGGGATGACGCATTACGGAACAACTAAAGAGACTTGCTGGTAACGAGATTGAACTAGGTATGGTGATACCGACGATCGAATCTCGAGCAAGTAACATACCGATGACAAAGGGAACAACGTATGTTGTTATGCGGTTTGACCGATAAAGATCTTCGTAGAATATGTAGGAACCAATATGAGCATCCAGGTTCTGCTATTGGTTATTGTCCGGAGATGTGTCTCGGTCATGTCTACATAGTTCTCGAACCTGTAGGGTCCGCACGCTTAACGTTCGTTGATGATTTGTATTATGAGTTTATGTGATTTGATGACCGAAGGTTGTTCAGAGTCCCGTATGAGATCACGGACGTGTCGAGGAGTCTCGAAATGGTCGAGACATGAAGATTCATATATTGGAAGGTTATATTCGGACACCTGAATGGTTCGAGTCGTTTCGGATAAGTTTCGGAGTACCGGGGGTTACCGGAACCCCCCGGAAGCTATTGGGCCTCGTGGTCCTTAGTGGAGAAGAGAGAGGGCCGGACAGGAGGTGGCCCGTCCCCCCCTTGCCCCAATCGAATTGGACAAGGGAAGGGGGCGGTGCGCCCCTCCTTCCTTCACCCCTTCTCCCACTTGGAATAGGAAAGGGGGAATCCTACTAGGTTTGGAGTCCTAGGACTCCTCCCGTGGTGCGCCTCCCCCCTTGGCCGGCCTCCTCCTCCCCCTCCTTTATATACATGGAGAGGGGGGCACCCTAGAACACAGAAGTTGATCTTTAGCCGTGTGCGGTGCCCCCCTCCACAGTTTTACACCTCAGTCATATCGTCGTAGTGCTTAGGCGAAGCCCTGCGCCGGTAACTTCATCATCATCGTCACCACGCCGTCGTGTTGATGAAATTCTCCCGCGGCCTCTACTGGATCAAGAGTTTGAGGGACATCACCGAGTTGAACGTGTGCAGATCACGGAGGTGCTGTGCGTTCGGTACTTGGATCGGTTGGATCGCGAAGACGTTCGACTACATCAACCACGTTACTAAATGCTTCCGCTTTCGGTCTACGAGGGTACGTGGACACACTCTCCCTGCTCGTTGCTATGCTTCTCCTAGATAGATCTTGTGTGATCGTAGGAATGTTTTTGAAATACTACGTTCCCCAACAATAAGTATTGTAGCAAACCAATTCATATTTAGTTCTTGCATTATATCTTCTATGGCAAAAACTCATCAAATAAAACCATAGAGCCATCAAAACTAGCACACACCGCAAAGAAAATAGAATCTGTCAAAAACAGAACAGTCTGTAGCAATCTGGATATTTCAAATACTTCTAAAACTCCAAAAATTCTGAAAAATTAGGACGACCTAGAAATTTATATATTAATCTTCTACAAAAATAATTGGTATTTTATCACGCTCTGGTAAAAAATGAGAATTGTTTTCGTGAGCGCAAAAGTTTCTGTTTTTCAGCAAGATCAAACAACTACCACTCAAGAAGATCCTAAAGGCTTTACTTGGCACAAACACTAATTAAAACACAAAAAACACAATCATAACAGTAGCATAATTGTGCAAACACTCAATAACAAAAAGCAAAAAGCAAAAATAAATTTTATTCCTCGGGTTGCCTCCCAATAAGCGCTATAGTTTTACGCCCTTAGCTAGGCATAAAGCCAGGATCTAAGTTTTGTCATCTTTGTTTCGAGATCCATAAGATGCCCTCATGATTGATTCATATGGTGGCCTAATTCTTGTTCTAGGTAAGTGTTCCATACCCTTCCTCAAAGGAAATTGGAACTTAATATTGCCTTATTTTATATCAATCATGGCACTGATAGTGCGTAAAAACGGTCTACCAACAATAATTGGACAAGACGGATGATACGTCTCCGTCGTATCTACTTTTCCAAACACTTTTGCCCTTGTTTTGGACTCTAACTTGCATGATTTGAATGTAACTAACCCGGACTAACGTTGTTTTCAGCAGAATTGCCATGTTGTTATTTTTGTGTAGAAACAAAAGTTCTCGGAATGGCCTTGAACTTCACGGAGATTATTTTTGGAAATAATAAAAAATACTAGCGAAAGAATCAAGGCCAGGGTCCCACACTCTGTCCACGAGGGTGGGGGGCACGCCTGCCCCCCTGGGCGTGCCCCCTGCCTCGTGGCCCCCCTGGAGCTCCACCGACCTCAACTCCAACTCTATATATTTGTGTTCGGGATAAAAAAAATCATAGAGAAGGATTCAGTGGGTTTTACAATACGGAGCCGCCGCCAAGCCCTAATCTCTCTCGGGAGGGCTGATCTGGAGTCCATTCGGGGCTCCGGAGAGGGGAATCCGTCGTCGTCGTCATCATCAACCATCCTCCATCGCCAATTTCATGATGCTCACCGCCGTGCGTGAGTAATTCCATCGTAGGCTTGCTGGACGGTGATGGGTTGGATGAGATTTATCATGTAATCGAGTTAGTTTTGTTAGGGTTTGATCCCTATTATCCACTATGTTCTGAGATTGATGTTGCTATGACATTGCTATGCTTAATGCTTGTCACTAGGGCCCGAGTGCCATGATTTCATATCTAAACCTATTATGTTTTCATGAATATATGTGAGTTCTTGGTCCTACCTTGCAAGTCTATAGTCACCTACTATGTGTTATGATCCGGCAACCCCGAAGTGACAATAATCGGGACCACTCCTGGTGATGACCATAGTTTGAGGAGTTCATGTATTCAGTATGTGTTAATGCTTTGGTCCGGTACTCTATTAAAAGGAGGCCTTAATCTCCCTTTGTTTCTGTTAGAACCCCGCTACCACGGGAGGGTAGGACAAAAGATGTCATGCAAGTTCTTTTCCATAAGCATGCGTGACTATATTCGGAATACATGCCTACATTATATTGATGAATTGGAGCTAGTTCTGTGTCACCCTATGTTATGACTGTTACATGATGAACCGCATCTGGTATAATTCTCCATCACCGATCGAATGCCTACGAGGTTTTCACATATTGTTCTTCTCTTAGTTACTTTACCGTTGCCACTGTTACAATCACTACAAAACTGCTACTGTTACTTTTGCCACCGTTACCGTTACTTCCATACTACTTTGCTACTAAATACTTTGCTGCATATATTAAGTTATCTAGGTGTGGTTGAATTGACAACTCAACTCCTAGTACTTGAGAATATTCTTTGGCTCCCCTTGTGTTGAATCAATAAATTTGGGTTGAATACTCTACCCTCGAAAACTGTTGCGATCCCCTATACTTGTGGGTTATCAAGACTATTTTCTGGCGCCGTTGCTGGGGAGCATAGCTCTATTCTTTGAGTCACTTGGGATTTTTATCTGCTGGTCACTATGAGGAACTTGAAACACGAGAAAACAAAAATTTATCCCTCAACTACGAGGGGAGGTAAGGAACTGCCATCTAGCTCTGCACTTGATTGACCTTCTGTTTTGAGTAAACTTGCGACACCTAAACCTGCTTCTGCTATTAATTCTGATATGTCGCATGTTATTGGTGATGCCACTTTTGCTATGTATGATACTACTGTGCCACTTCTATGCTTGATACTACTGTGCCACTTGGTGAATTTCTTGATGAACAACTTACTAGGGCTAGAGAGAATGAAATTATTGAAACTGATAATATCGATGAAAGTGATGATGAAGATTCTCCCCCTAGATATGAATTCCCTATTGTGCCTGAGGGTTATGTTATGGATGAAGAAACTGCTAGAGACTTTCTTGCTTGCAATGATAGAAGTGATCTTAAGAAATTATTAGCTAAGCTTAAAGAAAAAACTTTGAATGCTAGAATGAAATATGATCCTGCTTATGCTACTTCACCTATCTTTGTTAATGATAAGGATTATGAATTCTCGGTCGACCCTGATATAATTACTTTGGTTGAATCTGATCCTTTTTATGGCTATGAATCTGAAACTATTGTGGCACATCTTACTAAATTAAATGATATAGCCACCCTATTCACTAATGATGAGAAAACTCGCTACTATTATATCCTTAAGATATTTTCGTTCTCATTAAAGGGTGATGCTAAGATATGTTTTAATTCTCTTGATCCTGGTTGTGTGCGTAGTCCCCAGGATATGATTTATTACTTCTCTGCTAAATATTTCCCTGCTCATAAGAAACAAGCTGCTTTAAGGGATATATATAATTTTGTGCAAATTGAAAAAGAGAGTCTCCCACAATCTTGGGGGAGGCTTCTCCAATTACTTAATGCTTTGCCTGATCATCCTCTCAAGAAAAATGAAATACTTGATATTTTTTATAATGGACTAACCGATGCTTCCAGAGACCACCTGGATAGTTCTGCTGGTTGTGTTTTCAGGGAAAGAATAGTTGATCAAGCTGAAATTCTATTGAATAATATGTTGACCAATCAAAATAATTGGACACTTCCTGAACCAACTCCTAAGCCAACTCCGAAGAAAAGGGGTGTTCTATTTCTCAGTCCTGAAGATATGCAAGAGGCAAAGAAATCTATGAAAGAAAAGGTGTAGGATCGGAAGTATGTCTAGAGGGGGGGTGATTAGACTACTTGACCAAATAAAAGCTATGCCTTTTCCCAATTTTAGTTCTTGGCAGATTTTAGCAACTTTAGGACAAGTCAAGAAATCATCACACAATTCAAGCAAGCATGCAAAGAGTATATAGGCAGCGGAAAGTAAAGCATGCAACTTGCAAGAATGTAAAGGGAAGGGTTTGGAGAATTCAAACGCAATTGGAGACACGGATGTTTTTCCCGTGGTTCGGATAGGTGGTGCTATCCTACATCCACATTGATGGAGACTTCAACCCACGAAGGGTAACGGTTGCGCGAGTCCACGGAGGGCTCCACCCACGTAGGGTCCACGAAGAAGCAACCTTGTCTATCCCACCATGGCCATCGCCCACGAAGGACTTGCCTCACTAGCGGTAGATCTTCACGAAGTAGGCGATCTCCTTGCCCTTACAAACTCCTTGGTTCAACTCCACAATCTTGTCGGAGGCTCCCAAGTGACACCTAGCCAATCTAGGAGACACCACTCTCCAAGAAGTAACAAATGGTGTGTTGATGATGAACTCCTTGCTCTTGTGCTTCAACTGATAGTCTCCCCAACACTCAACTCTCTCTCATAGGATTTGGATTTGGTGGAAAGAAGATTTGAGTGGAAAGCAACTTGGGGAAGGCTAGAGATCAAGATTCATATGGTAGGAATGGAATATCTTGGCCTCAACAAGGGTAGGTGGTTCTCTCTTAGAACATATGAGTTGGAAGTTTAGATGTGTTCTGATGGCTCTCTCCACGAATGAAGAGGAGGTGGAGGGGTATATATAGCATCCACACAAAATCCAACCGTTACCACAATTTACCAATCTCGGTGGGACCGAATCAACAAACTCGGTCGGACCGAAATAGTAAACCTAGTGACCGTTAGAGATTTTCGGTGGGACTGACATGCAACTCGGTAGGACCGATATGGTTAGGGTTAGGGCATAACGTAATCTCGGTGAGACCGATTACACAAACTCGGTGAGACCGATTTGGTAATTAGCTAACCAGAGAGTTGGTCAGGTAAACTCGGTGGGACCGATTTGCTCTTTCGGTGAGACCGAAAAGTTACAAAAGGGAAACAGAGAGTTTACATTGCAATCTCGGTGGGACCGATCCGCTCTTTCGGTGAGACCGAAAAGTTACGAAAAGGAAACAGAGAAATTGCAATCCCATCTCAGTGAGACCGAGATCCCTATCGGTAGAACCGAATTGCTAGGGTTTGGCAGTGGCTTATGACATGTGAAACTCGGTGGCGCCGGATGGAAAAAATCGGTAGGACCGAGTTTGGCTTGGAGTTTAGGTCATTTGTGGATATGGGAAAGTAGCTGAGGATTTTGGAGCATATCATTAAGCACATGAAGCAAAACGCTCATTAAGCAACACCTCATCCCTCCTTGATAGTATTGGCTTTTCCTATGGACTCAATGTGATCTTGGATCACTAAAATGTAAAATGAAGAGTCTTGAGCTTTTGAGCTTGAGCCAATCCTTTGTCCTTAGCATTTTGAGGGTTCCACTTTCACCATCCATGCCATGCCAATCATTGAGCTTTCCTGAAATAATTATCTTGGAATAGCATTAGCTCAATGAGCTATATGTTGTTATGAATTACCAAAACCACCTAGGGATAGTTGCACTTTCAATCTCCCCCTTTTTGGTAATTGATGACAACATATAGATCAAAGCTTCGACAAATGATAATAAGAATGAATTATATCGTCGCTTTGAGAAGTATGTGATAAGTAAGAGCTCCCCCTAAATTTGTGCATATTTAAAATTTGCTTTGGACTGCAAATGCACAAAGAGTTAGAATTATGGGTTACTCTTCCATGTCACATACATCTTGGTGGAGCGCTCAAAATGATAATAATGAAATACATGCACTCATCACCAAGGAAAAGTGAATGACCACATAAGATAGATAAGATATATCAAGCATGCATAAGTGTAGCTTATGATCAAACACATGATCATCAATGTCTCACAAGCATATCAAAGTATCTCGACCAAAAGCAAACAATGTTTGAAAAACCACCAAATAAAACAAGAGAGAAAAAACAACACTCCCTCTCTCGAAGCCTATGATCTATACATTTTTCTCCCCCTTTGGCAACAAGTTGCCAAAAAGTTCCTAGAAAATGCATAGTGCTAGATCGACACTCAGGCTTGACCTTCTGGTGGTGGTGGAGTCCGGATCACTCCAAGGACGAAGGCTTCCGTAGACGTGGTTGGAGTTGGAGCTGAAGTAGATGCTGGAGCTGGTTGGGCCGGTGCTGTGGCTAGAGCTGAGGCGGTGGCTCTTGTGTCAGGAACTGGCACTGCAGACGACCTCGGACCTCGTGGCACTCTGGCAAATGCATCAGTGGTAGTCTTCCCTTTCCTCTCCTGCATGTCATCTTGAAGTTGCTCCACTACTGTTTGAATCTCTGTCACCTTGACATCCAAGTCATAGAACTTTTGTTCGACAATTCTCTCTAAGCTCTCTTGGTTCTGAGTGAGGGTGGCCAGACCTTTCTCAATCCTCAGGGTGGATGCAATCAGGTAACTGAGCTGCTCTTGCTTGTTTTTCAAGAAGTACTCAGATGCCTCCTCTTGAGTTGGCATCTTGGCAGCTTTCTCCTTCCTTACCTTCTCCTTCTTAGCTTGTGCTTGGACTGACGATGGATCATTTTCATTCATCACAACTTGGTTGTCCTTGAAATCTGGATGAATAAGCAAATGTTACTTGTCCAACAAGTATGTGTCTGTGCCCATTCTTGAGTTAATCAACATCTGGATCTGAGGGGCATAACCACAGCTCCTCTTCTGATCTGCTGCAGTCCTCTTGATAGTCTCTACTATGAGGCTCATGACCTTAAATTTCTGAGGCACATCAAATATATGTAGCAGGTTAATGGCATGACCTCTGATCATGCTGTGATCTCCAGACTTGGGCAGAAGTGTGTGCCTAAGGATCTAGTTGATCATAGGCAGTCCTGACAACAGGTGTTTCACAGACCCAAACTGGTGAGTGTCAAGATCTTCTGCTGGAATCTCCTTGTACATATTTGCCATAGTGTTATGATCCATCTTTTTCTTGGCATAGACATCCAAGTCATCTTCATTTTCTTCTAGGGCATTGATCAACCTTGCCCATTCCTCAACAGTTGAGTGGTACCTTGTACCTTCAGACATCCATGTGATCCTTCCATCTGGATAGAAGTGTGCTGTGGAGTAGAATTGCATAATCAGCTCCTCATTCCACTTTGTGAGCTTTTGCCCAACAAAGTCTGCTACTCCACAAGCTCTGAAGCTATCTTCCACTCCAGGGTAGTGCTCTTCATTTTCCTTGATATATTCCCAGTCTACCCATCTCATATCACACACAACTGGCTTCTTGTCTAACAAGACTGTCTCATAGAAGTCCTGTTGTTCCTTAGTGTGGAACCTGTAGTCAATAGCAGTCCTCCTCTTGGTAGCATATGGATCCTCTGCTCTCCACTTTCTTAGCCCAGAGTCTCTTGTGATCTTAATATCCTCAGCCACAGGATGAGCATCATTGTGGTCTGGGATCTTGGGCTTCAACTTTCTCAGCACTTGGCCTTCCTCTTCTTCTGCAACAGCTTCAGGCACTGGGGCCTTGTTCTTCTCAGCAGCTGGGATGCTGCTTGTGTTTCTCTTTGGTTTTGGCTTTGGAGCTGGCTTGGCCTTAGATGCAGCCTTGGGGGCTTCCTTGGGCTTAGATGTAGTTGCCCCTTATCTTATAGCATCACCCATCAGCTTGGGTGCCTTAGGTGCTGGTGCAGCAACCTCTTCTTCTTCCTCTTCTTCATCAGAAGAATGTTGTTCAAATTCAGCCATGGGATCAACTTTCTTGCACCATTTGCCTCTTTTCCTTTCCTTCTTTGTTTCAGCTGCAACTGACTCTTTGGGTGCAGGCTTCTCAGGAATCTTTGTTGAGGCTCTGGCCTTTGGCATGGGCTGCCTTCCTGCTGGCCTTTTGACCTTTAAGCCTGGCTTGGTGCTCTGTCTTGAGCCATGCTCTTTCTTGAGTTCAACTTTCTTGGAAGTTGCTTCCTATTCTGCCACATAGTCCTCATCCTCTGATTCTGAGGTTCTCTTCTTCCTTTGTCTTGTGGCAGCTTTTGGCAGGTTGCTGGGGGTGCTCCAGCTGCCTTCATCTGAAGAACTGGAGGGACTAGTGCCCTCACTCATCTGCACTGGTTGTTCTGACAAGTTCTGGTTGTCACTCAGGTCTGACATGATGAACAAGCTGACTGCTGACCCTGTGAATAGTTTATAGATGAGGTAGAGTGGATGAGCATCACAAAATGCAGAGAATTTTGCAAAAGAATTATTCAAAAACTTAGCTTTAGTTTCCCACAGAAAGCATTTCGGATCTACCGATTTTTAAACTCGGTGATACCGAAGCAGTTTTTGGAACCTAAACTAGTGAACTCGGTCAGACCGAGTCATAGTTCGGTGGCACCGAGACTGCTAGGGTTTCACAAAGTTCCAAAATCGGTCACACCGATTAGCAATACTCGGTCAGACCGAGTCTTACTTGTGCAATGGCATAAGCCAAATCGGTGGGACCGAGTTTTTCAACTCGATGGGTCCGAGATGGTTTCGGCGGAAACCTAACCCTAAAATTTTCGGATCAAACATATTCTACGAGTTCATTGACTGGATAGGAGTTTATCAAACGTGGCAAGAATCAATATGATCACAATGTGCTAGGAATCGGATTGGGGAATAGCACAAAGATCGAGTCCATACCCTAGTTCGGCGGAGACTCGCTACAGCGGCAACGGCGGGGTTGATTCCCGTTGACGGCGACGGAGACCAGCGACTGGAGGCGGCTGGCGGCGAGAAGAAGATCCGGAGACCACGTTGGCAGAGCGAGCTATCGCGCGGGCGAAGGGGTTCGGAGAAATTTCCAAATTTTTGCCCGTGTCTATATATAGCCCGACCCTGTCGGTGTGACCGAGTGGAACAACTCGGTGGCACTGAGATGCAAAACTGTGTACAGTTATTGCAACTCAGTGTGACCGAATGGTTCAAATCGGTTGCACCGAGATCGAAAACATAGATCAACTTAATGATCTCGGTAAGACCGAAAGTGGGGTATCGGTCAGACCGAGAATCACAAAGTGGTTTTGGAAGTTTGAGTCTATGACGAATCGGGGACTCCGAGTGCTCCTCACATAGAGTGGTTCGAATCTGACTTGATCAATTTTGTGATGTAGCATGAATAGAGTTTGAGACGAGAAAAGCATAGATAGATAGAGAAGGTTCTTAGGCATTCTTGTCCATCCACTTGGCAAAAGAAAAATAAAGCCAAACAATCAAAACAACAAGTGGATGTCCTCTAATGAGTAAAATATGCAACCAACATGCTCACACAATAAAATGGCAATTGAAATATGTGACAAAGCATGCACAACCAATTCTAGCATCTATCAAGCAATTGGCGATGACTAGGTCATCTATATATGAGTATATTGACATAGGAGTCAAATGAAAACATTTGATCATAGGTCATACTCATCGTTTAAGCTCAAGTGGGGTTACCACTTTTACATAAAGCATTGTTGTGTTCACATCATTAGAGTTGCTTTAACTCAACTCTTAGAGTAAAGCTCCCCCTAGATGTGATATCCCCCCTAAGAGGGATGAACTAACCTTGGGTTTTGTCGATGATGACTTCATGTAGATGTCGAAGATGTGGATGCTCAATGTAGATCACTTGGAGCTATCCTTCTGAGTGATTTGAACTTTCAATACCTACATGGGTTAGTCCCACAAGGAACAAACAAGGATATCCATAGACATAGAGTGATGCACACACAAGATGATGTCTATGAAAGCTTTTAGGTTACCTTGTCCCTTGTCTTACCAACAAGAGGGTTTGTGACTCCTTGAACTAGTGCAAGATGTGGAAGTTGATTGCACTTGTTCTTGCCAAAATGATAAGAGTGAAGTATGTTGGCGGAGTCACCCTCAAGAACTCTCTAGTTCTTCTTCTTTTGGATCCACACCATCTTGATGGGAATCCTTGGAGTTGTAGTCGTACTTGATGAAGTGGAACTTGAAGTACTCTTAGGAATCCACTTGACTAAGGTCTTAGGAGCTTCTTCAAATGCATCAATTTCCTCTTGAAGCTTGTCCTTGCCTTGTTGCTTGTAGTCTTGTGGTGGAAGATCATCTTGAGTTTGTGTCCCCTTGAAAGAAGTAGGATCATACTTCTCTTGTTGAGGAACAAACTTTGTCTTGGGGTATTGATATTCTTCCCACTCAACTCGATTGTCCTTTAATTTTCGTTGAAAACCAACACCTTGATTCTTCTGGTGCCTTCCTTGCTTTCGTACAATCTCCTCGAATTGCTTACTCCCGGCAAGGCTTTTGTACACTCCTTTCTCTATGATTCCCTTCAATAAGCTATTTTCTTGCTCAAGTGTAACTTGGCTAAGAGAATCGTTAGTGGAATCAAGAGAACTACTAGAAGCAACAATATTGGATTTAACATGATCATTGTTACTACTAGAGGAAGAATCTTTCTTGTTCTTGTTATTAGACTTGACTTGAGGCATGTGAGTGGATAAGAGTAAACGCTTGGCAATGTAAGAAGAACTTTTCTTGCGGAGATCATCATTGATTGCCTTTAAAAACTCATGTTCTTGCTCAAGATTGAGCTTTTCAAAGCGTAACTTCTCATGAGCTCCTAAAAGTTCTCGATGATCTTCAAAGATAGTTTCATGAGCTAACTTAAGAGTGTTTAGTTCTTTAGTTAGAGCCTCAATTTTCTCCTTATCATTGTCATTTGTTTTATCTTGATTAGCATGATTAATTGACGTTTCATCATAGTATTCATCACTAGAGTTGTCAACAAGTAAATCATCATCACCTAACAAGTCATCTTCATCACTATTGAAATCAACATACTCAGGGTGAGTTACCTTAGGACCTTTGGCCATGAAGCATCTTCCAATTCCTTCATTTGGTGAGTCAAATATGTCGTAGGAGTTGCTTAACACAAGTGCTAGACCGGCAACACCTTCATCTTGAGTATATTCGGAATCGGAGTGAGAACTTCTCTCGGAGTGGTTGTCGGAGTCGGAGCCGGATACCCATTCACCAACATGAGCTTGATGTCTTCGCTTTGTGTAGCTCCTTGATAATTTTTCCTTTCTTTCCGAATCCTTGCTCCTCCATGAGTATCTTCGTTCATAACGATCATCTCTACTCCTTCTCTCTCTTGATGGTGATTCTTCTCTTTTGCCTCTTCTTTTTGGAGAATCTTCTCTTCTTTTGTAGGGAGCCGTACACTCATTGGAATAGTGTCCGGGTCTTCCACAATTGTAGCAGTTTCGCTCTCGACTAGAAGATCTTTTGTCATTGTAGGACCTTGACTTGGAGCTTCTATCTTTGCTTCTACTCTTGTAGAACTTGTTGAAGTTCTTCACATTAGGCTCAGTTCTTAATTGAAGTTTTGTTTCTCACTTGATGATGTGGGGACTTCACATGAGGCTTTGTAGGCACCACTTGATTTGTTGTGAAGTTCCTCTTTATCCTTGAGCAACATCTCATGAGCAACAATTCTTCCAATGACCTCCGTTGGCTTGAGATCTTTGTAATTGGGCATCATTTGGATCAATGTGCACATGGTATCATATTTTCCATCCAAGGCTCTTAGGATCTTCTTGATGATGAATCTGTCGGTCATCTCTTCACTCCCTAAGCCGGCAATCTCGTTTGTGATGAGAGCAAGCCTAGAGTACATTTCAGCGACACCTTCACCATCCTTCATTTTGAACTTGTCAAGTTGACTTTGAAGCACATCCAATTTGGATTCCTTGACGGAGTCGTTACCTTCATGCATATCAATCAAAGTATCCCAAGTTTCCTTTGCATTCTCAAGACGGCTGATTTTGTTGAATTCTTCGGGGCACAATCCGTTGAAGAGAATATCACAAGCTTGAGCGTTTTATAGTAGCATCTTCAACTCATCCGCGGTAGCTTCACGATTTGGTTCTTTCCCATCGAAGAAGTCACCTTGCAAACCAACACACACAATAGCCCAAACGGCGGGGTTATGTCCAAGAATATGCATTTTCATTTTATGCTTCCAACTAGCAAAATTAGTACCATCAAAGTAAGGACCTCTACGGTGATAATTTCCCTCGCTAGACGCCATACTCTCCTAGGTTGTGAAATCAAGGCTATGACCACCAAAAGCTATGGAAATCAAAGCAAATGGAGACCAAAGCTCTGATACCACTTGTAGGATCGGAAGTATGTCTAGAGGGGGGGGGTGATTAGACTACTTGACCAAATAAAAGCTATGCCTTTTCCCAATTTTAGTTCTTGGCAGATTTTAGCAACTTTAGGACAAGTCAAGCAATCATCACACAATTCAAGCAAGCATGCAAAGAGTATATAGGCAGCGGAAAGTAAAGCATGCAACTTGCAAGAATGTAAAGGGAAGGGTTTGGAGAATTCGAACGCAATTGGAGACACGGATGTTTTTCCCGTGGTTCGGATAGGTGGTGCTATCCTACATCCACGTTGATGGAGACTTCAACCCACGAAGGGTAACGGTTGCGCGAGTCCACGGAGGGCTCCACCCATGAAGGGTCCACAAAGAAGCAACCTTGTCTATCCCACCATGGCCATCGCCCACGAAGGACTTGCCTCACTAGCGGTAGATCTTCACGAAGTAGGTGATCTCCTTGCCCTTACAAACTCCTTGGTTCAACTCCACAATCTTGTCGGAGGCTCCCAAGTGACACCTAGCCAATCTAGGAGACACCACTCTCCAAGAAGTAACAAATGGTGTGTTGATGATGAACTCCTTGCTCTTGTGCTTCAAATGATAGTCTCCCCAACACTCAACTCTCTCTCATAGGATTTGGATTTGGTGGAAAGAAGATTTGAGTGGAAAGCAACTTGGGGAAGGCTAGAGATCAAGATTCATATGGTAGGAATGGAATATCTTGGCCTCAACACAAGGGTAGGTGGTTCTCTCTCAGAACATATGAGTTGGAAGTGTAGATGTGTTCTGATGGCTCTCTCCACGAATGAAGAGGAGGTGGAGGGGTATATATAGCCTCCACACAAAATCCAACCATTACACACAATTTACCAATCTTGGTGGGACCGAATCAACAAACTCGGTCGGACCGAAATAGTAAACCTAGTGACCGTTAGAGATTTTCGGTGGGACTGACATGCAACTCGGTAGGACCGATATGGTTAGGGTTAGGGCATAACCTAATCTCGGTGAGACCGATTACATAAACTCGGTGAGACCGATTTGGTAATTAGCTAACCAGAGAGTTGGTCAGGTAAACTCGGTGGGACCGATTTGCTTTTTTGGTGAGACCGAAAAGTTACAAAAGGGAAACAGAGAGTTTACATTGCAATCTCGGTGGGACCAATCCGCTCTTTCGGTGAGACCGAAAAGTTACGAAAAGGAAACAGAGAAATTACAATCCCATCTCGGTGAGACCGAGATCCCTATCGGTAGAACCGAATTGCTAGGGTTTGGCAGTGGCTTATGACATGTGAAACTCGGTGGCGCCGGATGGAAAAAATTGGTAGGACCGAGTTTGGCTTGGAGTTTAGGTCATTTGTGGATATGGGAAAGTAGTTGAGGATTTTGGAGCATATCATTAAGCACATGAAGCAAAAGGCTCATTAAGCAACACCTCATCCCTCCTTGATAGTATTGGCTTTTCCTATGGACTCAATGTGATCATGGATCACTAAAATGTAAAATGAAGAGTCTTGAGCTTTTGAGCTTGAGCCAATCCTTTGTCCTTAGCATTTTGAGGGTTCCACTTTCACCATCCATGCCATGCCAATCATTGAGCTTTCCTGAAATAATTATCTTGGAATAGCATTAGCTCAATGAGCTATATGTTGTTATGAATTACCAAAACCACCTAGGGATAGTTGCACTTTCAAAAGGGTATTAAAGCTGAAGATGTTAAGAATTTTACCTCCTATTGAAGAAATACATGGTCTTAATTTACCGCCTGTTGAAGAAATATATGGTCTTAATTCATCACCTATTAAAGAAATACATGGTCTTCATAACTCGATACATGTAGTAAAGGTAAATTCTCTCTATAGATATGATAAAGCGGAAATCCCGCCTACTAAGTTTGCTAGCCAATGTTTGGATGAGATTGATAACTTTATGGCTAAGCAAGAAAACTTCAATGCTTATTTTGGTAGGGAATTAAAATGCAATGCTTATACGATTGAACACTTGAGTTAAAGGTGAACTTAAACTCATTAGTAAACATGCTTCTGTGGTTACCACTCAAGTAGAACAAGTACTTAAAGCTCAAAATGATTTGCTCAATGAATTAAGTAATAATAAGAATGATAATGTTATTAGAGTTATGACTAGAGGGGGTAAAATGACCCACGAACCTTTGTATCCTGAAGGCCACCCTAAGAGAATTGAGAAAGATTCTCAGTGAACTAATTTGGATACACCTAGTCCTTCTAAAAATAATAAAAAGAAAAATGATAGGACTTTGCATGATTCTAGTGAACCTGTTATAGAAACACCCGAGAATCCAAACGATATTTCTATTTATGATGCTGAAACACTATCTGGTAATGAACATGAACCTAGTGATAATGTTAATGAGGATGTTCATGTTGATGCTCCACCTAGTAATAACAACGATGTAGAAATTGAACCTGCTGTTGATCTTGATAACCCACAATCAAAGAATCAACGTTATGATGAGAGAGACTTTGTTGCTAGGAAGCACGGTAAAGAAAGAGAACCACGGGTTGAGAAACCCATGCCTTTTCCTCCCAAACCATCCAAGAAAAAGGATGATGAGGATTTTGAGCGCTTTGCTGAAATGATTAGACCTATCTTTTTGCGTATGCGTTTGACTGATATGTTCAAAATGAACCCTTATGCTAAGTACATGAAAGAAATTGTTACTAATAAGAGAAAGATACCGAAAGCTGAAATTTCCACCATGCTTGCTAATTATAGTTTTAAGGGTGGAATACCAAAGAAACTTGGAGATCCAGGAGTACCAACTATACCTTGCTCCATTAAAATAAATTATGTTAGAACTGCTTTATGTGATCTTGGAGCCGGTGTTAATGTTATGCCTCTCTCTTTATATCGTAGACTTGATTTGAATAAGTTGACACCTACTGAAATATCTTTGCAAATGGTTGATAAATCAACTGCTATACCTGTCGGTATTTGTGAGGATGTGCTTGTTGTGGTTGCAAACGTTACTATTTTAACAGACTTTGTTATTCTTGATATTCCCGAGGACGATAGTATGTCTATTATTCTTGGAAGACCCTTTTTGAATACTGCAGGGGCTGTTATTGATTGCAACAAAGGCAATATCACTTTTCATGTTAATGGAAATGAGCATACGGTACACTTTTCGAGGAAACAACCTCAAGTCCACAGTATCAATTCTATTGGAAAAATTCCATCGATTATTATTGGAGGTTTTGAATTTCCTCTTCCTACTGTCAAACAGAGACATGATATTCTTATTATTGGGGATGTGCATATCCCCGTTGAAGTAACATAGTGTTATTCGAAATTTCTTCGGTTTCATGTTATTCGAAATGAGTTTGTTAACAAGATCTGATCAACCTTGTTAGCGGATTCCTTTTGATGAGCATGGGATGGATGAAGTTACAAAGCACAACCTTCTGTACCGTCCTTTTACTTTCTGTTATTTAGATTAAATAAAGTAAAAATAGTATTTTCTGTCCGTTTTCTGAATTATCCGTGCAATAAAAAATACCCTGAAAATAAAAGTTCTCCAAATGTCCCAAAAATGAAATATGATTTTTTCTAGCATATTTGAGAATATCTGGCACTCAGAACACATCAGGGGGAGCTGGCACCTGGCCACGAGGGTCCAGGGCACGCCCACCCCCTGGGCGCGCCCCCTGCCTCGTGGGCCCATGGTGGCTCCCCTCCAATTATTCCTGCAACCACGCACTCCTTCTTCCTCCCAAAAAAATCACCAACCAGCTCAAGCACGAGTTCTAGCTCATTTTCCTGCCATTTTCTATCTCCTTGCTCAAAGCTCCTCTCACAAAACTTCTTTGGGGGATTGTTCCTTGGTATGTGACTCCTCCAATGGTCCAATTAGTTTTTGTTCTAGTGCTTTGTTCATTGCAAATTTGTGTTGCCTAGGTGACCATGTTCTTGAGCTTGCATGTCGAATTTATATGGTTCCAAGTGGTTCTAATGCATGATATAGTCTCTAGGCACTTGTAGGAGTAGTTGCTATCAATTTTGTTGAGATTGGTTCACTTTTATTTGAAGTTACTAATTTTTTTAGAAATTTTCAGAAAATGATGAAGAGACTTTTGAGGGGCTCTTCGAGCCGAATCTCGAAGGATAAGCAAAGTTAATAAGAAGAGAGGCCCAAGTATAATCTCCCTCGCATCGCGGAAGTACGACCGTGTGAATGGTCTTGTGATGATTTCTTGAGAGCAGCCGGGATTTATGATGATTTTTATGAATTGGCTGAGAATGCAGGCCTCACCGACTTCCTCCATGACCAACGCGAACAGTATCTCTTACTCACCAATATCTTTGTGCAAAATTTTCATTTCCATTCTAGGAGGTCTCCACCTTCGGCGGATTTCTATTTATATGACGAGTATAAGGAGATGACCCTTCATGAATTTTGTGAGGTTTGCAAGTTTCCTTTTCCGGGCAGCATAGAGGAACCACATCGTGACGATGTGGAGGGGTTTATTGATACAATTGCTGTAGGGGAAACTAGGAAAGTTTCCGATCCAAGAATCACTAGCATACATTTTCCTGTTTTACATTACTTTGTATTATTTGCTAGTAGATGCTTAATTGGTCGCGGAAGCTCTGGCAACCTAAGTGCCCCTGATATTGTTATTTTGTGCCACGCCTTGTTTCGTGATGACACATTTAGTACGGGCGCTATTGTTGCAAAGCGGTTAAATCTTAACCGTACTAAGGGCCCCATCTTGGGAGGCATCTTCGCCTCACGCCTCGCTGCATACTTTAACATACCTATTAGGCATTATGAGAAAGAAGAAAAGTTGTTGCCTACTGTTCTTCTAGATTACAAGAGTATGGTTGCACATGATTTCATTGTTAAGAACAGGAAAAGGAGATTAACTATAGACTGTTATTTGATAAGCATCACCCTGAAACTATTACCTTGCCTACTCCTTCCTTGTTTGATTTATCTGCAGGCGAGTACCTTGTTCCGTTGGAGGCCGTTCACGCCTACCGGAACCCCACATCAGCTACAGAGCCAGATCCGGAACCACAATTTGTTCCCCCATGCCAGTCTGTTTACCAGTGGGATCTGGAGGAGGTTGCCAACTAGTGGCAACCCAAGGCTTCAGTACGACCCCAGTTACAACTTCGGATATCCGCCCGGCCAGCCATGGCAGTACACCAACTTAGGCCAAAAGCCTAAGCTTGGGGGAGTACGTATCTCTCACCAACATTACATTCATGTTCACACACTCATTGCTAGTTGTCGGTGCTCATACTTTTTCACTATAATATCCATGCTAGTTTATTTTGTTTTTCTTGCTTTCTTCTTGTATATTTGAAAAACCTTAAGAAAAACTAGAAAAAATTAGTAGTAGCTTTTAGCTAGCTTATTTTCTTGTTTGTAGTAGTAATAATTAAAAGAAAACCCAAAAATATTTTCCATTCTTCTTTTGCTTGTTGGGAGCTTTCCCGTGTAAATAGTTTTATTTCTTTTCTTTTCTTTGGGGGTCGATAGGAGAAGACCATAATAAAATTGTTGAAGTGGCTCTTATATGCATTATTGTTGATTTAACCAAGAGCCCGTATTGCCTTGTCTTCTCCTGTTTATTGAATGCTCGCCGATTCTAGCTTAGTCCAATGCACGTGCACTATTATTATTATTATTATTATTATTATTATTATTATTATTATTATTATTATTATTATTATTATTATTATTATTATTATTATTATTATTATTATTATTATTATTCACATCATTTGGTTGTGCAAGTGAAAGGCAATTAGGACGATACATGATGGACTGTTTGAGATGAGAAAAGCTGGTATGAACTCAACCTCTCTTGTTTTTGTAAATATGATTAGTTCATCGTTCCTGATTCAGCCTATTATGAATAAACATGTTTGCAATGACAATTAGAGATTATAGTTGCTTATACCATGCTTAATACGCTAGGAGTTTATAATGGTTTACCTTGCGTGCCAACATGCTATTAAAATGGTTGTGATGTGGTATGATAGGGTGGTATCCTCCTTTGAATGATTCGAGTGACTTGACTTGGCACATGTTCACGCATGTAGTTGAAACAAAATCAACAAAGCCTTCACGATATTTATGTTCATGGTGGATTATATCCTACTCATGCTTGCACTCAATGTTTATTAATTTTAATGCATGTTCATGACTGTTGTCGTTCTCTAGTTGGCCGCTTCTCAGTCTTTTTCTAGCCTTCACTTGTACTAAGCGGGAATACTGCTTGTGCATCCAATTCCATAAACCCCAAAGTTATTCCATATGAGTCCACTATACCTTCCTATATGCGGTATCTACCTGCCGTTCCAAGTAAATTTGTATGTGCCAAACTCTAAACCTTCAAATGAAATTCTGTTTTGTATGCTCGAACAACTCATGTATCAACTAGGGATGTCTGTATCTTCCATGCTAGGCGGGTTATTCTAAAGAGGAGTGGACTCCGCTCCTCACTCACGAGAAAATGGCTGGTCACCGGGATGCCCAGTCCCATGCTTTATGCAAATCAAATCAAAATAATTGCAAACAAAACTCCCCCGGGACTCTTGTTAGTTGGAGGCACTCGTTGTTTCGAGCAAGCCATGGATTGATGCTTGTTGGTGGAGGGGGAGTATAAACTTTACCATTCTGTTTGGGAACCGCCTATAATGCGTGTAGCATGGAAGATATTGCCATCTCTCGGTTGTTATGTTGACAATGAAAGTATTCCGCTCAAAATATTATTTATCTCTGCTTTAAAATCAAGCTCTGGCACCTCTACAAATCCCTGCTTATTAAAAAGCACCAGCTGGAGAGCACTGCTGTCATTTGCATCCATTACTATTAGTTTATATTGGGTATGACTATGACTGGATCTCTTTTACCATGAATTACAATGTTTAGTCAGTCCTTGATCTTTAAAGGTGCTCTGCATTTATGTTTTGCGGTCTCAGAAAGGGCTAGCGAGATACCATCTTGTGTCACGACCGGTTTTCCAATAAAAATATTTATGGAAAGACTGGTCTTTTGAGTCCAGTAAGGGGGAAAATCCACCCCACTGATAGACAAACTCTTGATACAATAAGCCAGTAGCATTGAATATATTACAGGGTCGAGCTGAGAGTGCTCAACAAATTATTACAAGCGCGCCAATAATTATACATAATGGCGGATATAGCACAATGGTGTGGTGGCATACTACTGACTCGAGAATAAAATGATGGTGGAATAACACAGTGGGGAGTGGATAACGTGACTCTCAAACTAGCATCTCATCGAGCGTCGAGGTGAGGCTCGATGAATTTATTCGAGTTGCGGAAGCGAATATAATACAATGACCAACTCCAAGGTCGCATGAGACTGACTGGGACTCCTCTAGGCGTCGGACTCGCTATCGAACTCTTCATCCAAGAGATCGCCTTCGTCAGCATCTGGCCAAATCAACAAGCCAGTGAGTACTTTGAAAGTACTCGCAAGACAGTTCGGACATAAGATATAATAAATACATGCATGAATGCGTCATGATTAATTTACCAGTGCACATTTAGAATTTAGCAAGCAAGGTAAGTAAAAGGGAATCAGCGGTAGTCCGCCTGAAATCCCAACAAAAATAAAAGAAAGACCAATCGGGTGTCTGAAGCGACGCCTCGAAAGGTGAACAAGTAAATAAAGATCATGCCACAGTCGGGCGTCTAAGCGACACCACGTAAAGGGCTTAAACTGAAAATAAATGACATGCGTGCCACAGATGGACGTCGGGACGACATCACGGAAAGGGCTTGCATTGAAAGGAAATAACAGTACTGCCGCAGTCGGACGTCTGAGCGACATCGCAGAAAGGGCTTTTACTGAAAGTAAATAATAACAATGCTATAGTTGGACGTCTGAGCGACATCGCAGAAAGGGCTTATAATGAAAGTAAATAATAACAATGCCACAGTCGGACCTCTGAGCGACATCGCAGAAAGGGCTTTTACTGAAAGTAAATAATAACAATGCGACAGTCGGACGTCTGAGCGACATCGTAGAAAGGGCTTATAATGAAAGTAAAGAATAACAATGCCACGGTCGGACGTCTGAGCGACATCGCAGAAAGGGCTTTTACTGAAAGTAAATAATAACAATGCCACAGTCGACGTCTGAGCGACATCGCAGAAAGGGCTTATAATGAAAGTAAAGAATAACAATGCCACAGTCGGACGTCTGAGCGACATCGCAGAAAGGGCTTTTACTGAAAGTAAATAATAACAATGCCACAGTCAGACGTCTGAGCGACATCGCAGAAAGGGCTTATAATGAAAGTAAATAATAACAAAGCCACAGTCGGACGTCTGAGCGACATCGCAGAAAGGGCTTATAATGAAAGTAAATAATAACAAAGGCACAGTCGGACGTCTGAGCGACATCGCAGAAAGGGCTTACTTATAAGGAAAGATAATACTCGTAATAAATAATCAACTCATGATAATAAACGGGTTAGTCCATCCACAGAAATAAACATTTAACCGGACTTAGCAGCCATGTGATTCACCGAAGTATCTGTCACCAGAAACTGACACTGGTCAGGATAAGACAATGCAGGACTTGAACATGGATAAGAGGATTCGAGGATTTATGACTCTGCAGAGTTGTACTAAAATTACCCACAGCTAACGGATTTCCGTAGTCCCGATGGACTAGTTCCTGTTTACGGTATTTCAGAAGAAAACACGGCGATCCAGTACACACCCATCATACCTTACGATGTCAGGAATCACCCTAGACAACGTACAAGAAAAACTTTGAGATGGGGAGATCACAATCTCGAATAGCATGGGATCAAATTTATATACGCGCGCTCTAAGGGGTGCCCCCCTCTCGGTCCCAACCGGAAACACCCATGCCCCCTGACCGGATGACTGGCTTTAATCCAGGGCCATGGAACCATCATCCCGGCCTCTCCTTTTGGTGTGTACCAGGAAAGCGGTTTGCAACCTACTAAGCCATATCCCTTGCGGGAAACTTGTGGTAGTACGGGAAGGGAAATGGATTGAAACCGAACCGACACGGGCTGATAACGGTATGGCATAAGACTGGCATGCTACAACACTACCATCTTGCCCACCCTCATGCCAACACATGGCCATGCAAACTCACATCCATCCACTTATGGATTTTTGAAACTCACTTGCCTCAACGATGCATGTAATATGACATTTATCGGTATGTTCATAAACATGCCATGAAACTACTTAATGCAAACATGCCAAACACTCATCATATCAAAAGTTCAAACATGCTTGCCTGGTTCAGAGTAGTCGGAGCCTAGCTCGGTGAAGTTCGCGGCCCCGTCACCTCCTTCGGTATCTACGGTAATAAGAAAACATACGCGCTAACGTGAATACCGAGAGGTGCATAAAAATTATTCCAAATATTTTTCAAATAAATCTGATAAAAAACTAGACAAAATTTCAAAGATAACAGAAAAAGAATCATTCAAAAATACTCTTCTGGTTAAAAGTTATTAGTGTTTTTGTCCAGGGACCTTTCTGTAACGAAACAGAAACTTTCCAGGGTCCTCTTTATAAAAATAGAAAACGTTTCAGTCCTGAATACGCCAGTTCAGTGGAGAAAGCGTATTTGGCCCGAAGGCGTTTCCAGAAAACGATTCAAAAATAATAAAAAGCTGACGGGGTGGACCCACCCGTCAGGTTTGAAAACGGAGGCAGAGTTTTGGCGCCAGAGGGCCGCGGCGATCGCTGGCGGCGATCCACGGCGGGGCAGGAGGATCGGAGGGTACCTCCGTGTTCAGGGCACCATTCCGCGTTGGTTGGTGGTGGTGGTCGCCGGCGAGCTCCATGTCGACGGCGGCCTCGACTCCGGCGGGTGGTGGTTCGGGCGTTGATGGATTTCGCCGAAGAGGGATGCAAGCATCGAATTGAGGTGGGGGTTAGAGAACTAGGTGTAAGAGAAGGCTACAGACAAGGTTTGGGCGCCGGAGGTGGCCTCACCACAGTGAATCAAGCTGGAGGCCGAGGCGGGACGGGGCGGCCGGAGTTGGGGAAGAAGGGCCCCTTGAGGCTCTTCTCGTGGCTTAGCAGGGTCTGGTGAGGTGGTGGAGTTGTGCGGGGGCGAGAGCAAGCTCGGGGGGGGGGGGCTATATATAGCCGGCCCGAGGCGGTTGCCGTGAACGGATAAGTCCGGCAAGCGATTACGGCGGCGCTGTGGGTGGACGGTCGCCTTAGGGGCTTGAGCATCATCTAGGAGGAGCACTGGTGCCATCCCAGTGTCCAACTCAGCACGGGAGGGAGGATTACGGCCTGCCCTCGACGGAACAGCCGCGCGGCACGTCGGCGGCAGAGAACGCGCTCTGCGCGTGCCAGGCCACGGCGACGGTGCTGCATGTGTGCGCTGGTAAGGAGGTGGCCACGCGGAGCTCTCAGGATGTTTGGGCGGTGCTGAACGGCATTATGCCACAGCGTTGCCTCCTGTCGGCCGTTACGGTGGCTCTGCCGCCGCGGGACACGCCGGTGCAGGCGGGCCAGGGCGCCACCGACGCCAGGAAGGCGGCAAGCGCGCGTGTGGTGCTCTAGACAAGAAGGTGAGGCTGCGAGCTCGTGCCAAATGCACAGTTTCCGCGTGACTGAAACTCTGACGAAGAAACGACACTGAAATTCTGAATTTCACTGAATATGAACAGCAACAGTGCATGCCAGGTGTTCGACAGAATGATTTTGGCATGTAGGGATTTTTCCTTGAGCTGGTTTTTGGTGGAGTGGTCTCTCATTGCACCAGGAGGCTGTCTAAATTTTTGTGGAATTTTTAGAGAAGAGGAGATATGAATTTCACCAAATTTGGCAAATCTGGTCCAAACTTGCAGAGGTTGCAATTTGAAAATTTTGAAAAGAGAAGGAGTGGATCAAGATGGTTCTGGGTTGTGGGTACCAAAGACTATCCAGGAGAGTTGGTTTGAGGTCAAAACTCAAATGCAATGGGGTACTTGCTTTGAAAATCACTCAGGCTCAAAATAATTTATAGAAAAGATTTGAGAGATAAAATAATTTAAATAAAATCCAAAAATGGTTTGGACTTGATGGGACAGAGAACTTAGATTGTTCCAAGGAGGAGGGAAGGGTTTTGGAGGGGTTTTACCACATGGGGCAAAACAAAAATCATGGGTGGTTCTCAAGATATGAAAAACCTCAAATTTCATAGAGTTCTCTTTTTAAAAGAAAACAATTAATTTCCAAAAATATGTTTTTGAGCAGGGGGCCAACAGAGAAAAAGTTTTAAATGATCAGACACCATAGTTTGCAGAAGATACAGAAATAAAAATCCTTGTCAAAGAAAAGGAAGTTTTTAAAGAGGAAGGTTTTCTGGAAAAAAATTTAAATGTCCTCTCTTTAAAAACAAACAAAGTTTTTGCTGAAAACCAAATAAACTTTTTGGAATGTCACAACACCTACCCCCTTAGGAAAAATCTTGTCCCCAAGATTTCAGCTGATCCTTAAATAAGTGTGGATGCTCTGCTCGAAGAAAATCCTCTCTTTCCAAAGTTGCTTCACTTCCGGTGTGATTGCTCCACTGAACTTTGAAAAATTTGATGGTTTTCTGTCGGGTCCTTCTTTCAGACTCCTCTAATATCTTTACTGGATGTTCCCGATAGTTGAGGTCTGGCTGCACGTCTATGTTCTCGTGGGATACTTGTTTCTCTGGGTTGCTTACGCACTTTCTTAACTGCGAGACGTGGAACATGTCGTGGACATCGGATAATTCCTCGGGTAAGTCTAGCTGGTAGGCTACCGTGCCTCTTTGTGCCACTATATAGAATGGTCCGATGAAACTCGGTGCTAGCTTTCCCTTAATCTTGAATCGTTGCAATCCCCTCATAGGGGATACTCTTAGGTACACGAATTCACCGGGTTTGAAACTGACTCTACGATGTTTCTGATCGTAATAACTCTTCTGTTGACTTTGAGCGGTCTTGAGTCGGTCTCTGATTAGCTTGAACTTTTCCTCGGCTTCCTTGAGCATGTCTGGGCCGAAGATGCGGCTGTCTCCGGTCTCTGACCAATTTAGTGGGGTACGACATCTCCATCCATATAAAGCTTCAAATGGTGCCATTTGCAGGCTGGCCTGGTAACTGTTGTTGTACGCGAACTCGGCATATGGTAGGCTTTCTTCCCAACTGGTTCCATAGGTGAGGACACATGCTCTTAGCATGTCTTCCAAAACTTGGTTTACGCGTTCCGTTTGCCCATCAGTCTGGGGGTGGTATGCTGTACTGAAGGCTACTTGAGTTCCCAGAGCCTGTTGTAAATGATCCCAGAACCTCGAGACGAACTGGGTTCCTTTGTCAGATATTATAGTCTTCGGGACACCATGTAGACAAACTATGCGGGAGAGGTATATCCTGGCAAGCTTCTGAGTGGTGTGGGTCGTCTTTACTGGAATAAAGTGTGCCACCTTGGTTAACCTGTCGGTGATGACCCATATGGCATCATTCCCGTGTCGTGACCGAGGTAGTCCGACAATTAAATCCATCCCTATTTCATCCCATTTCCACTAAGGTATTTTGTTTGGTTGCAGTAGTCCGGTTGGTCTCTGATGCTCAGCTTTTATGCGTTGACAAGTCGCAACATGTAATGAAGGTGGCTATGTCCCTCTTCATACCGTGCCACCAAAATCTTTCCTGGATATCCTTATACATTTTGGTTCCTCCAGGGTGGATTGAATTTGGGTCGGTGTGGGCTTCAGCTAGAATTTGAGGTCCTTTATATTTGGCACGCAGAGTCTGTCTCCGTACCATAATATTCCTCCATCGTCTATGACGAACTCCGAGGCCTTGCCCATACTCACCTTTCTTTTGATGCCTTCGATGCTGGGGTGACCAGGCTGAGCTTCTTTAATTCTCTCCACAAGGTCGGGTTGTATTTCCAAGTTTGTTATGGTGCCTTCTGCGACCATTAACAAGTTGAGTTTGACAAATTCTTGTTGGAATTCGGGTCTCAAGCTTTTTAGACTGTTTTCGTCGGAGCTAGGGTTCCGACTAAGAGCATCTGCCACTACATTTGCTTTTCCTGGATGGTAGTGGATACCAACATCATAATCCTTTACCAATTCCAACCAGCGTCGTTGCCTTAAATTTAGTTCTGGCTGTGTGAAAATATATTTGAGACTTTTATGGTCCGTATATATTTCACATCGATTTCCAAGTAAGAAATGCCTCCATTCCTTGAGTGCATGAATAACCTCTGCCATTTCTAAGTCATGAGTGGGATAATTTTCCTCATGCTTGCGAAGTTGTCTTGATGCATACGCGACCACCTTGCCTTCTTGCATCAACACGCATCCGAGACCCTTTTTGTACGCGTCACAATACACTTCAAAATTCTTGTGTATGTTTGGCACAATTAATACCGGTGTTGTCGTCAATTTCCGTTTTAGCTCTTGGAAACTTTTCTCGCAGGCTTCTTTCCATTCAAACTTCTTGTCTTTCTTGAGTAACTGCGTCATAGGCTTGGCTATGGTGGAGAATCCTTCAATAAATCTGCGGTAATATCCTGCCATTCCCAAGAAACTCCGTATGTCCGTTACGCTGGCTGGTGACTTCCAGCCAAGTACGGCCTTGACTTTCTCCGGGTCCACTGCGATACCGTCTTGGGTCAGTACGTGGCCTAGAAAGCCTACTTGTCTTAGCCAAAATTCGCACTTGCTGAACTTGGCATATAATACAGTCCTGAGGTGTTCCGCGTGCTCTTCTGGTGTCTTGGAGTATACCAGAATATCGTCGATGAATACCACAACGAACTTGTCCATAAACTTCATAAATACTTTGTTCATGAGGTGAACAAAATAGGCGGGGGCGTTTGTTAATCCAAATGGCATTACTGTGAACTCATATAGTCCATATCTGGAGGTGAAGGCTGTTTTGGGGATATCTTCTGTTCGCACTTTTAATTGATGGTATCCTGACCTTAAGTCAATTTTTGAGAATACCTTGGCCTGAGCGAGTTGATCAAACAAATCGTTTATCCTTGGCATTGGGTATTTGTTCTTGACTGTGACCATGTTAAGTGCTCGATAGTCAATACACAATCTCAGTGTTCCATCCTTCTTTTTGGCAAATTGGTGATCCCCAAGGTGAGGAGCTGGCTCGAATGTATCCTTTGTCTAGCAATTCCTTTATTTGTTTCTTCAACTCAACCAACTCGGACGGTGCCATTCTGTATGGTTTGTTGTATATGGGGGTGGTTCCTGGTGCTAGCTCAATGCTGAATTCTATTTCTCGGTCTGGTGGCATGCCTGGTAGTTCTTCGGGGAGTACGTCTGGAAATTCACACACTACTGGAACCTTGTTTAGCTCAGATACGTCCACTTTATTCAATCTCGGTTGCCGGGGTATTTTTCTTTCTTGGGCTGACACTTTTATTGTCTCCCCGAGGTGGTGTGTGAGAATTACGGTCCGGTTGAAACAGTCAATAAAACCCTTGTTGGTGGTTAGCCAGTCCATCCCTAGGATGACATCCAGTCCTTTATTTTCCAATACGATGAGATTGGCGTGAAACTTCAATCCTTTGAACTCAATAACCACATCCTGACAGTAATTCTGAGTGACTTGCTGAATCCCAGCGGACTTGATGATCATGGATTTCTCCAAAGGAAGCATCGAAAATTTATTTTGCAAAGCAAAAATTTTCGAAATAAAAGAGTGAGAAGCTCCAGAATCAAACAAAACCATTGCAGGTATTGTGTTGACAGGAAACGTACCGAGTACGATATCCGGAGCATTTTGTGCCTCCTCTTTGGCTACGTGGTTCAGATGACCCTTCCTGTGGTTATTGTTGGGATTGAAATTGTTTCGCTTGGGCGCTGTATTATTGCCGCCGTTGTTTGGTTTTGGGGCTGAGTTTCTTGGCTTGGGACACTGCTTGGCATAATGCCCTTCTTCTCCACAGGCGTGACAAGTAACGCCGGGGCGATATGTGAACTCCTTGTCCCTTGCATGAAAATTCTTGATTGGGCGTGAGACGTTGGACGCGGATTTTTGTGTCCCACCCTTTTGAAAATCTGTCTTGCTTCGATGATTGCGAGCATGGTTAGTCTGGTCCCTTTTTCGCTTGCGGAAATCTTCCAAACCGCGTCTCTCATTTTCCAGAGTAATGGCTTTGTCCACTAGTGTCTTAAAATCTGGAACAGTGTGCATGACTAGTTGGCATTTAAGCGCGGGCGCTAGACCGTCAAGGAATTTCTCCATCTTCTTGCCTTCAGTCATACGCTCTTCATTGGTGTAGCGAGACAATAGATTAAATTGACCGTTGTAATCTGACACTGTCATGTTCCTTTGTTTGAGGTCATCGAACTCCCTCTTCTTGATTTTCATAATACTCTTAGGAATGTGTGCGCCACGGAAACCTTCCTTGAAATCATCCCAGGTTATATCATTTTCGTTGGGATGCATGTGTAGGAAATTCTCCCACCAAGATGCAGCTGCTCCTGTGAGATAGTGCGGAGCATAAAGTACCTTTTCGGGGTCTGAACATTTTGCAATAATTAATTTTCTCTCCATATCTCGAAGCCAGTCTTCGGCCTCAAGTGGCTTGTCAGTATGAGAAAATGTTGGGGGACGTGTCTTCTGTAGCTCAGATAACTTGGAATGCTGCTGATACTGCCCATGGTGATTTCCCATGTTGATGACTTGGTTCATCATTTCCCGATGTTGTTGCTGACTTTGTTCATAAAGGCGGCACATTTGGGAAAGTTCCGTTTCACTGTCTTGTTGACTTGACTGGCCCTTTGTGAAATTGTTGCCTGGCTGAGTGTCATAATATTGACTTGACTGCCCTTGTGCAAAATTGTTGTCCGGTTGAGTGCCATAATTTTCCTCTGGCGGAGCTGGCATGGAGCGGGTCCAAGAACGAGACATTTTTCACTCTGGGGATATATTTTGTAAAACCCAATAAGAAAAACGAAAGGGTCGCAAAAATAAATCCATAAATGCACAAGGTTGGCAAATAAATTAAATAGCCAAGATTACTTAAGGAAAACAAATCGATTTGCGCACGGAGAAGGACTGCTCCTTACGTATCTTACACGCGGCGATAATTATACAATACATCACTCAGGATATGCGTACATAATCCTGACATGTTATTTAGGCTAGTGCACTTCTCCAGTTCCTACATGATGCGCAAACAAGCTACTTCTCACAACATCTCTTACAAGGCGGTACAACGCATGGCGGCTAAGCGTACTCAGTCAGAGATGTTGATGATATCCTTGGCCCTGCCCAGGGTGAGGCGTAGCGAGGCGGGGGACTCGACCTCCTCCTCGCTAATAGGCTCCATACGCGTAGTGCTGCGCCGAGTAGATGGAGCGGGTGCCTGGGGCGGAACCACACGAACAGGAGTGGGCGTGAAGGGTGGTGCAGTGCGCGCTGGAGTGGGCGCAATGGCTCGGTTGAACTCTTCGGTAGAAGGCAGGCGACGAGTAGGTGCACAAGATGCTGAGGACGAGACAAAAGTCAGTGGCGGTGCGGTGGGCAGGAGCTCCCTCCTGTTGGCAGCACAGCCATGGACTGAGTCCATGCGAGCGGCCACGAAGTCGTCCACCAAGTTGTCGAAGGCTGCCTCCAAGGCCCGGAGATACTCAATAAGCATCTCAAAAGCCTCGTCTCGTTCTCCTCTGGGGCAGGAGAATGCGTAGTGACAGGTGTAGGGCACATGGCATGGAAGATAGCGGTAACGACGAGCCTTCATCGCGGAAGGACATCCCTGAGACGAGCTATCGCCTCGCGGGCTGCCATCTGGATAGCATGCTTCTCCGTAGGCATGGCTCTTCCCAAGAACCAGAAGCGGCGTAACTCACCACGCCCTCCCTTGAACTGCACCGCGGCCTGGTGCATGGTGAGACTGTCGTTGACTCTATGCTGGCAGAGAGTGACGACTGGGCGCACAGATGGCCCCATCGCGAGCTGAACGATGAAGGAGAGAAGCTTGACGAACCCATCGGGCACGTTGGCGAAGGTCTGAGACTCGCAGCTATTGTCGGCCATCTACAAAAGTAGGCAAAAATTCTGAATGGTCAGATCATAAATATATGCTGACTGTCAGAAAAATGACTACAATTGCAAAAATATAAATAAGCTCTATCATGCTAATAACTGATTAGCGATCGCACCTAGTGGCTTCCTACAGTCAGCCTGCCTCTGATACCAAGCTTGTCACGACCGGTTTTCTAATAAAAATATTTATGGAAAGACTGGTCTTTTGAGTCTAGTAAGGGGAAAAATCCACCCCACTGATAGACAAACTCTTGATACAATAAGCCAGTAGCATTGAATATATTACAGGGTCGAGCTGAGAGTGCTCAACAAATTATTACAAGTGCGCCAATAATTATACATAATGGCGGATATAGCACAATGGTGTGGTGGCATACTACTGACTCGAGAATAAAGTGATGGTGGAATAACACAGTGGGGAGTGGATAACGTGACTCTCAAACTAGCATCTCATCGAGCGTCGAGGTGAGGCTCGATGAATTTATTCGAGTTACGGAAGCGAATATAATACAGTGACCAACTCCAAGGTCGCACGAGACTGACTGGGACTCCTCTAGGCGTCGGACTCGCAATCGAACTCTTCATCCAAGAGATCGCCTTCGTCAGCATCTGGCCAAATCAACAAGCCAGTGAGTACTTTGAAAGTACTCGCAAGACAGTTCGGACGTAAGATATAACAAATGCATGCATGAATGCGTCGTGATTAATTTACCAATGCACATTTAGAATTTAGCAGGCAAGGTAAGTAAAAGGGAATCAGCGGTAGTCCGCCTGAAATCCCAACAAAAATAAAAGAAAGACCGATCGGGTGTCTGAAGCGACGCCTCGGAAGGTGCACAAGTAAATAAAGATCGTGCCACAGTCGGGCGTCTAAGCGACACCATGTAAAGGGCTTAAACTGAAAATAAATGACATGCGTGCCACAGACGGACGTCGGGACGCCATCACGGAAAGGGCTTGCATTGAAAGGAAATAACAGTACTGCCGCAGTCGGACGTCTGAGCGACATCGCAGAAAGGGCTTTTACTGAAAGTAAATAATAACAATGCCACAGTCGGACGTCTGAGCGACATCGCAGAAAGGGCTTATAATGAAAGTAAAGAATAACAATGCCACAGTCGGACGTCTGAGCGACATCGCAGAAAGGGCTTTTACTAAAAGTAAATAATAACAATGCCACAGTCGGACGTCTGAGCGACATCGCAGAAAGGGCTTATAATGAAAGTAAATAATAACAAAGCCACAGTCGGACGTCTGAGCGACATCGCAGAAAGGGCTTATAATGAAAGTAAATAATAACAAAGCCACAGTCGGACGTCTGAGCGACATCGCAGAAAGGGCTTACTTATAAGGAAAGATAATACTCGTAATAAATAATCAACTCATGATAATAAATGGGTTAGTCCATCCACAGAAATAAACATTTAACCAGACTTAGCACCCATGTGATTCACCGGAGTATCTGTCACAAGAAACTGACACTGGTCAGGATAAGATAATGCAAGACTTGAACATGGATAAGAGGATTCGAGGATTTATGACTCTCAGAGTTGTACTAAAATTACCCACAGCTAACGGATTTCCGTAGTCCCGATGGACTAGTTCCTGTTTACGGTATTTCAGAAGAAAACACGACAATCCAGTACACACCCATCACACCTTACGATGTCAGGAATCACCCTAGACAACGTACAAGAAAAACGTTGAGACAGGGAGATCACAATCTCGAATAGCATGGGATCAAATTTATATACGCGCGCTCTAAGGGGTGCCCCCCTCTCGGTCCCAACCGGAAACACCCATGCCCCCTGACCGGATGACTGGCTTTAATCCAGGGCCATGGAACCATCATCCCGGCCTCTCCTTTTGGTGTGTACCAGGAAAGCGGTTTGCAACCTACTAAGCCATATCCCTTGCGGGAAACTTGTGGTAGTACGGGAAGGGAAATGGATTGAAACCGAACCGATATGGGCTGATACTGAAGTCAAATGGTATGGCATAAGACTGGCATGCTACAACACTGCCATCTTGCCCACCCTCATGCCAACACATGGCCATGCAAACTCACATCCATCCACTTATGGATTTTCAAAACTCACTTGCCTCAACGATGCATGTAATATGACATTTATCAGTATGTTCATAAACATGCCATGAAACTACTTAATGCAAACATGCCAAACACTCATCATATCAAAAGTTCAAACATGCTTGCCTGGTTCAGAGTAGTCGGAGCCTAGCTCGGTGAAGTTCACGGCCCCGTCACCTCCTTCGGTATCTACGGTAATAAGAAAACATACGCGCTAACGTGAATACCGAGAGGTGCATAAAAATTATTCCAAATATTTTTCAAATAAATCTGATAAAAAACTAGACAAAATTTCAAAGATAACAGAAAAAGAATCATTCAAAAATACTCTTCTGGTTAAAAGTTATTAGTGTTTTTGTCCAGGGACCTTTCTGTAACGAAACAGAAACTTTCCAGGGTCCTCTTTATAAAAACAGAAAACGTTTCAGTCCCGAATACGCCAGTTCAGTGGAGAAAGCGCATTTTGCCCGAAGGCGTTTCCAGAAAACGATTCAAAAAGAATAAAAAGCTGACGGGGTGGACCCACCCGTCAGGTTTGAAAACGGAGGCAGAGTTTTGGCGCCAGAGGGCCGCGGCGATCGCCGGCGGCGATCCACGGCGGGGCAGGAGGATCGGAGGGTACCTCCGTGTTCAGGGCGCCATTCCGCGTTGGTTGGTGGTGGTGGTGGTCGTCGGCGAGCTCCACGTCGACGGCGGCCTCGACTCCGGCGGGTGGTGGTTCGGGCGTTGATGGATTTCGCCGGAGAGGGCTGCAAGCATCGAATTGAGGTGGGGGTTAGAGCACTAGGTGTAAGAGAAGGCTACGGACGAGGTTTGGGCGCCGGAGGTGGCCTCACCGCAGTGAATCAAGCTGGAGGCCGGGGCGGGACGGGGCGGCCGGAGTTGGGGAAGAAGGGCCCCTTGAGGCTCCGTGGCTTAGCAGGGTCTGGTGAGGTGGTGGAGTTGTGCGGGGGCGAGAGCAAGCTCGGGGGGGGGGGCTATATATAGCCGGCCCGAGGCGGTTGCCGTGAATGGATAAGTCCGGCTGGTGATTACGGCGGCGCTGTGGGTGGACAGTCGGCTTAGGGGCTTGAGCATCATCTAGGAGGAGCACTGGTGCCACCCTAGTGTCCAACTCAGCACGGGAGGGAGGATTACGGCCTGCCCTCGATGGAACGGCCGCGCGGCACGTTGGCGGCAGAGAACGCGCTCTGCGCGTGCCAGGCCACGGCGACAGTGCTGCATGCGTGCGCTGGGAAGGAGGTGGCCACGCGGAGCTCTCAGGATGTTTGGGCGGTGCTGAACGGCGTTATGCCGCAGTGTTGCCTCCTGTCAGCCGTTACGGTGGCTGTGCCGCCGCGGGACACGCCGGCGCAGGCGGGCCAGGGCGCCACCGATGCCAGGAAGGCGCCAAGCGCGCGTGTGGTGCTCTAGACAAGAAGGTGAGGCTGCGAGCTCGTGCCAAATGCATAGTTTCCGCGTGACTGAAACTCTGATGAAGAAACGACACTGAAATTCTGAATTTCACTGAACATGAACAGCAACAGTGCATGCCAGGTGTTCGACAGAATGATTTTGGCATGTAGGGATTTTTCCTTGAGCTGGTTTTTGGTGGAGTGGTCTCTCATTGCACCAGGAGGCTGTCTGAATTTTTGTGGAATTTTTGGAGAAGAGGAGATATGAATTTCACCAAATTTGGCAAATCTGGTCCAAACTTGCAGAGGTTGCAATTTGAAAATTTTGAAAAGAGAAGGAGTGGATCAAGATGGTTCTGGGTTGTGGGTACCAAAGACTATCCAGGAGAGTTGGTTTGAGGTCAAATCTCAAATGCAATGGGGTACTTGCTTTGAAAATCACTCAGGCTCAAAATAATTTATAGAAAAGATTTGAGAGATAAAATAATTTAAATAAAATCCAAAAATGGTTTGGACTTGATGGGATAGAGAACTTAGATTGTTCCAAGGAGGAGGGAAGGGTTTTGGAGGGGTTTTACCACATGGGGCAAAACAAAAATCATGGGTGGTTCTCAAGATATGAAAAACCTCAAATTTCATAGAGTTCTCTTTTTAAAAGAAAATAATTAATTTCCAAAAATATGTTTTTGAGCAGGGGGCCAACAGAGAAAAAGTTTTAAATGATCAGACACCATAGTTTGCAGAAGATACAGAAATAAAAGTCCTTGTCAAACAAAAGGAAGTTTTTAAAGAGGAAGGTTTTCTGGCAAAAATTTTAAATGGCCTCTCTTTAAAAACAAACAAAGTTTTTGCTGAAAACCAAATAAAAATTTGGAATGTCACATCTTGTTATATCATATCATGATTTTTTTGAGAAAGTGTTGTCATCCGAGATTTTTTATTATTGCTCACTAGTTGATTATGCCATTGACATGAGTAAACATGAGACCTAAATGTTATTGTGAATATGGTTAGTTCATAATCTTTGCTGAAAATTTGAATGCTGGCTTTACATATTTACAACAACAAGAGCAAACCGATTTTGTAAAAGTTTTTCTTTATCACTTTCAGTTTATCAACTGAATTGCTTGAGGACAAGCAAAGGTTTAAGCTTGGGGGAGTTGATACGTCTCCGTCATATCTACTTTTCCAAACACTTTTGCCCTTTTTTGGACTCTAACTTGCATGATTTAAATGGAACTAACCCGGACTGACGCTGTTTTCAGCAGAATTGCCATGGTGTTATTTTTGTGCAGAAACAAAAGTTCTCAGAATGACCTGAAACTTGACGGAGATTATTTTTGGAAATAATAAAAAATATTGGCGAAAGAATCAAGGCCAGGGGGGCCACACCTGTCCATGAGGGTGGGGGGCACGCCTGCCCCCCGAGGCGCGCCCCCCTACCTCGTGGGCCCCCTGGAACTCCACCGACCTCAACTCCAACTCTATATATTCGTGTTCGGGGAGAAAAAAATCATAGAGAAGGATTCATCGCGTTTTACGATACGGAGCCGCCGCCAAGCCCTAATCTCTCTCGGGAGGGCTGATCTGGAGTCCGTTCGGGGCTCTGGAGAGGGGAATCCGTCGCCATCATCATCATCAACTATCCTCCATCACCAATTTCATAATGCTCACCGCCGTGCATGAGTAATTCCATCGTAGTCTTGCTAGACGGTGATGGGTTGGATGATATTTATCATGTAATTGAGTTAGTTTTGTTAGGGTTTGATCCCTAGTATCCACTATGTTCTGAGATTGATGTTGCTATGATGTTGCTATGCTTAATGCTTGTCACTAGGGCCCGAGTGCCATGATTTTAGATCTGAACCTACTACGTTTTCATGAATATATGTGAGTTCTTGATCCTATCTTGCAAGTCTATAGTCACCTACTATGTGTTATGATCCGGCAACCCCGAAGTGACAATAATCGGGACTACTCCCGGTGATGACCGTAGTTTGAGGAGTTCATGTATTCACTATGTGTTAATGCTTTGGTCCGGTACTCTATTAAAAGGAAGCCTTAATATCCCTTTGTTCCCGTTAGGACCCCGCTGCCACGGGAGGGTAGGACAAAAGATGTCATGCAAGTTCTTTTCCATAAGCATGTATGACTATATTCAAAATACATGCCTACATTATATTGATGAATTGGAGCTAGTTCTGTGTCACCCTATGTTATGACTGTTACATGATGAACCGCATCTGGCATAATTCTCCATCACCAATCCAATGCCTACGAGGTTTTCAGATATTGTTCTTCGCTTAGTTACTTTACCGTTGCCACTGTTACAATCACTACAAAACTGCTACTGTTACTTTTGCCACCGTTATGGTTACTTCCATACTACTTTGCTACTAAATACTTTGCTGCAGATATTAAGTTATCCAGGAGTGGTTGAATTGACAACTCAACTGCTAATACTTGAAAATATTCTTTGGCTCCCCTTGTGTCGAATCAATAAATTTGGGTTGAATACTCTACCCTCAAAAACTGTTGCGATCCCCTATACTTGTGGGTTATCAGCGGATTGTAATCAATATCAAGAATAGTAAAATCTATGGGCACACAATTCCTATTTGCAAGAATAAGAACATCATTAATTCTTCCCATAGGCTTTTTAATAGTAGAATCCGCCATGTGCAAATTTATAGAGCATTCTTCAATATCGGTAAGACCAAGCACATCACATAAAGATTTCGGAATTGTAGAAACACTAGCACCCAACTCACACAAAGCAAAACACTCATAATTTTTAATCTTGAATTTTATAGTAGGTTCCCATTCATCATGTAATTTTCTAGGAATTGAAACTTCTAATTCCAATTTTTCTTCAAAAGCTTTCATCATAGCATCAACAATATGTTCAGTAAAAGATTTATTTTGTTCATAAGCATGGGGTGAATTTATCATGGATTGCAACAAAGAAATACAATCAATCAAAGAGAAACTATCATAATTAAAGTCTTTGTAATCCAAAAGAGTGGGCACATCACTAGTTAAAGTTTTGACCCCTTCAAACCCACTTTTATCAATTTTCTCAACAAGATTTTCACCCTCTGAATTATCGGGACGCCTTCTAGCTAAAGTTGACTCTTCTTTAGTCCCTTATTCATCAATCTTAATTTTACTAAACAAGGACTCAATAGAAGAAACACCAATCATTTTAAGATCTTCATCACTTTTGCGAAAGTAATTACTAGAAAACGCTTTTTCTAAAAGTTCTCTTTTAGCTCTAAGCATAGCGGTTATTTTATTACTTTCATCCATTGAAACATAAAGATATTTAATTGATTCTTCTACCTTGGGCAAAAAAAATCATCTTGAGACTTTCCACATCATGAGAAATTCTATCAACATTTCTAGACAAATCATCAATCTAATTCAACTTTTCTTCTATGGTAGTGTTGAAAACTTTTTGCGTGTTGATAAATTCTTTAATATTATTCTCAAGATCAGAGCAGTTCCTATTATTATTATAAGAAGGATTTCCATAGGAATTACCATAATTATTAGAGGAATTACTAGAAAAGGCCCAGGATTAAAATTACCTCTATAAGCATTGTTGTTGAAATTATTTCGAGATATAAAATTCACATCTACGGCATCACTATTTTTCTCAATAAAAGTAGACAAAGGCATGTCATTGAAATCAATAGGAGCACTTTTACTAGTAACTAATTTCATAAGAGCATCAAATTTTTCACTCAAAGAAGAAATCTCTTCAACCAAATTAACTTTTTTACTAGTAGGAGCTCTCTCGGTATGCCATTGTGAATAATTTGCCATAATATTATCAAGCAATTTGGTGGCTTCACCCAAAGTAATTTCCATAGAAGTACCACCCGCGGCGGAATCTAAAAAATTACGAGAAACAAAATTCAATCCCGCATAAATTTTTTGTATGATCATCCAAAGATTTAACCCATGAGTTGGGTAATTCCTTTGCATCATTTTCATCATTTCCCAAGATTGTGCAACATTCTCATGTTCAAGTTGCTTGAAATTCATGATCTGGGTTCTAAGGGAAATAATTTTTGCTGGCGGAAAATACTTAGTGATAAAAGCATCTTTGCACTTATTCCAAGAATCGATACTATTGCAAGGCAAAGAAGAGAACCAATTTTTTGCAGAATCACGCAAAGAGAACAAAAATAATTTCATCTTCACCACATCATTGTCCACATCTTTTTTCTTTTGCATATTGCATAATTCCACGAAGGTATTAAGATGGGACGCAACATCCTCATTAGGAGTACCAGAAAATTGATCTTTCATAACAAGATTCAGCAAAGCAGTATTAATATCACAAGACTCCGCGCTAGTGGGGGAGGAGCAATCAGAGTGCCAATAAAATCATTGTTGTTGGTATTTGAGAAGTCACACAACTTAGTGTTCTCTTGAGTCATGATGACTACGCAACAAGATTGCACTCGAAAATAGATCTGGCAAGAAAACCACGAACGAAATAGAGGGCGAATAAATTCAACATTTTTTGTGAAGTGGGGGAGAGGAAAATGAGAGGCAAATGGAAAATAATGTAAGTTGCGAGGAGATGAGATTTGTGTTTAGGAACCTGGTATATGTTGAAGATCCTCCCCGGCAATAGTGCCAGAAATTCCTTTTGATGCGGCTAGAAGCTACGTCGGTATTTCCCCAAAGAGGAAGGGATGATGCAGCAAATCGGCGGTAGGTATTCCCCTCAGTTATGAGAACAAGGTCATCGAACCAGTAGGGGAACCAAGCAACACAACATAAAAAAACCCTGCACACAAATAACAAATACTCGCAACCCGACGTGTAAAAGGGGTTGTCAATCTGTAGCGACCAGACCACAAACAGTCTGACCTCTGTGCTCAGGTGTCATCCCTGGATCAGTAATGCTGACACCACACAGTACTTCGAAGGATTTATAGCAGAGTAGCAATCACACACTTATTACATCGATGTCTCAAAGAGAACTTATTACAATAAATATGGCTTAAGGCTATCTAATAAAGATAACAACGGAAGGCTTGGAAGATAAGTGAGTCCATCAACTCCAACGGCATCACTGAGTATAGAACCACGACCTAAAAGGCACCTTACTCGTCGTCTGAAAAGTCTGCAACATGAAACGTTGCAGCCTGAAAACGGGTCAGCACATGGAATATGCTGGCAATGTAACACATAGAGAGTAAATGAAAGAATAAACTATACTACATGCATATATGGCTGGTGGAAAGCTCTATGGTTACAGTTTTGCGAAAAGCCAATTTTTCCCTACTGCAAAGGAATAAATTTATTTAACTATCATGGTGGTTGTTAAACATTGAGAATGGTTGACAGCATCCTCAATCCCAATTAATAATAATCATCAAACAAAACCCAACAACATTGATTTAGAAGTAACATGATGAGATTCACATGATATCCAAGTACTAGATACTCAAAACGTCCATAACCGGGGACACGGCTAACCATGATTAGTTTGTACACTCTGCAGAGGTTTGCGCACTTTTCCCACAAGACTCGATCGCCTCCGTTTGATTTCTCGCACTACATGATGTTTGAGAAACGGATGACCGAGACACAGTCTTTCAGCAGCGCTAGCAGCTTACGATGAATAGACCGATACACCTACTTTCCCCTACATCTGCTAGTCTACCCTGTAAGAGTTTGCATGACTTAATCAACTATGCCATAGCCCATAATGGCTTGTGGCTGCACACGGAAGTTTCTAGTTTGAATAATCTCATGATCCCTTTGAGCCTGGGTGGCGGTCCAAAAAGAAACAGGCAATCCTGGAATACCCAGGTACCTCAATCCACCCAGATGTGTGTTTAAGTTGCCACCTTAGATAAACCATTAATTTAACAAACTCACATCTGTCATGGATATCACTCACCCAATCCACGTCTACTAGCATAGCATAGCATAATAAGCAAACGTAGAAGTAACTCCCAAAGGTTGATAACAAAACAGGTAATAGGTACTACCTCATCTACTTCCCATCCCATAATTTAATTAGATCCTAATCATGCAATGTTTGAGGATTGATCTAATGCAATAAAACTGGGTAGTAAAAGAGGTATGATCAAAGTGTTACTTGCCTTGCTGATGATCCGCGAAACCTAGAGATTTGAAGTAACAGGCGTCGCACTCCGGGTGTTCTATCGCAGACAAACAAATAAGCATACAATAAGTACTCATCTAATGCACAGGTAAAACTCAAATAAGAGATCTAACCAGAAAATTCAACTTAAGAACTCCGGTTTGCAAAAAGAATCAAATCGAACGAAGCAATGAAAGTCAAACGGCGAAAGAAAACAACTTCGTTCTACTAATCTGGATCCAAGTCAAATTTTCTAGAAGCAAAAGCTTGTTTAAGTTGGTTAAACGGATAGACGGTTTTGAGACGAAACTCCAGGCGCTTGAATCGCCTGATTTCAATAAACGAGCGAAAAGTTATACTAAAACGAAAATCGGATCAGAAATCGCGATCAGAAAATAACCGCGAAAAATCCGAGAAAAAGAAAAAAGACGAACGGATTAACGAACGAACGTTCGTTAATTAACCTAAACCGAAAATAATAAAACCGATCTAATAATAATAATAAACCAAAAAAATAAACTGATGGAAAAACCGATCGGTTTTACTAAGAAAAAAAAACGGGCGGCGCGGGTTTCGAGGCGGCGGCGAACCTCGGCGAGCGTGTGGCTCCGGCGGGGCGGCGGCTCCAGCGGGCGGCGCGGCGGCGGGCGCGGGGCGGCTGGGGTGGCTCAGGGCTGGCTAGGGTTTCCCCGGGTGGGCTGCCCCGGCTTATAAAGGCTGGCGGGCCGGAGTCCTAGTCGGACACGGCCCGTTGGTCGGTTCGTTTTTTTAAATAATTACGCTCGGAAGAAAAATAAAAAGAAATACTAAACAGACTCCAAAAATCCCGAAATAAATTTTCTCGGGCTTCTAAAATCAAGCCCGACAAAGTGAACATTTATTTGGGCCCTAAATGCAATTTTGAAAAACGCATATTTTTCCTAAATTCAAATAAAAATATCGAGAAACTCCGAAATAAATATTATTTGATTTTATTATTAAATCCTCATTATTTCTATATTTTGGGAAAGTCATTTTATTCCCTCTCTCATATTTTTTTGTAATAGAAATAATTGATGATAAAATAAATAAAATCAAATGGTCCTATTTTCAAAATTTGAGAAAACTCAAATATGAAAATAACGAAACCCCCAACTCTCTCCGTGGGTCCTTGACTTGATTAGGATTTTCTAGGATCAAAACCAAAACCAAATAAAATATGATATGCATGATGATCTAATGTATAACATACCAAATTGAAAATTTGGGATGTTACACAATCCCTTTCGGGTAGCGGCGCCTGAAGATAGGCAAACAGACGTGAAATAAATTCTAGTAGATTGATAGATCGAACACCAAATAAAATAAATAAGAATAAAACACAACAAGGTATTTTTTGTATTTTTGGTTTAATAGATCTGAATATAAAAGAAAAAGGAAAAGTAGATCGCAAAGGCAAATAATATGAGAAAGAGACCGGGGCGGTAGGTTTCACTAGTGGTTTCTCTCAAGAAAAATAGCAAACGGCGGGTAAACAAATTACTATTGGGCAATTGATAGAACTTCAAATAATCATGACGATATCCAGGCAATGATCATTACATAGGCATCACGTCCAAGATTAGTAGATCGACTCCTGCCTGCATCTACTACTATTACTCCACACATCGACCGCTATCTAGCATGCATCTAGTGTATTAAGTTCATGGGGAAACGGAGTAATGCAATAAGAATGATGACATGATGTAGACAAGATCTATCTATGTAGAGATAGACCCCATCGTTTTATCCTTAATAGCAACGATACATACGTGTCGGTTCCCCTTATGTCACTGGGATCAAGTACCGTAATATCGAACCCACTACAAAGCACCTCTTCCCATTACAAGATAAATAGATCAAGTTGGCCAAACAAAACCCAAATATCGGAGAAGAAATACAAGGGTGTAATGAATCATGCATATAAGAGACCAGAGAAACTCAAATAACTTTCATGGATATAAAAAGATAGATCTGATCATAAACAAAAAAGTTCATCCGATCCCAACAAACACATCGCAAAAAGAGTTAAATCATACGGATCTCCAAGAGACCATTGTATTGTGAATCAAATGAGAGAGGGGAAGCCATCTAGCTACTAACTACGGACCCGAAGGTCTACAAAGAATTACTCACGCATCATCGGAGAGGCACCAATGGAAGTGGTGAACCCCTCCGTGATGGTGTCTAGATTGGATATGGTTGTTCTGGACTCGGTGGCGGCTGGAATTGATTTGCATCGACTCCCCTAGGTTTTTTGGAATATTGGGGTATTTATAGAGGACAGAGGCGGTCCGGGGGCACCCAAGGTGGGCACAACCCACCAAGGTGCGCCTGGGCCTCCTGGCGTGCCCTGGTGGGCTGTGCTCCCCTCGAAGCACCCCCAGGCGCTGCCTTGGCCCATTGGGTGTCTTCTGGTCCATAAAAAATCTTCATGAAGTTTCGTTGCATTTGGACTCCATTTGGCATTGATTTCCTGCAATGTAAAAAACATTGCAGAAAACAACAACTGGCACTTGGCACTATGTCAATAGGTTAGTACCAAAAAATGATATAAAATGACTATAAAATGATTTTAAAGCATCCAAGATTGATAATATAACAGCATGGAACAATAAAAAACTATATATACGTTGGAGACGTATCACTTGGTTAATCTTGATGTGTTCCTTTATGACAACATACGTAGTTCCCTTTGTCTATTGGTTTGTTACTTGCCCGAGATTCGATCATCGGTATCCTCATACCTAGTTCAATCTCATTACCAGCAAGTCTCTTTACTCGTTCTATAATACATCATCTTGCAACTAACTCCTTAGTTACTTTGCTTGCAAGCTCTTTGTGATGTTGTTTTACCGAGAGGGCCTAGAGATACCTCTCAGTCATACAGAGTGACAAATCCCAGACTCGATCCATGCCAACTCAACAGACAACTTCGGAGATACCTATAGAGCACCTTTATGATCACCCAGTTACATTGTGACATTTGATGGAACACAAGGCAATCCTCCGGAGTCCGGGGGTTGCATGATCTCATGGTCGAATAAACATGTATTTAACATTAAGAAAGCAGTAGCAACAAACTGAACGATCATATGATCTGCTAACGGTTGGGTCTTGTCCATCACATCATTCTCCTAATGATGTGATCTCGTTATCAAATGACAACTCATGTATATGGTTAGGAAACCTTAACCATCTTTGATCAACGAGCTAGTCTAGTAGAGGCTCACTAGGGACATGGTATTTGTTTATGTATTCACACATGTATTTAAGTTTCCGGTCAATACAATTCTAGCATGAATAATAAATCTTTGTCTTAAATAAGGAAATATAATAATAACAACTTTATTATTGCCTCTAGGGCATATTTTGTGACGCCCCCGATTCAATCGTACACTAATCATGCACGCAAATGTGTACGATCAAGATCAGGGACTCACGGGAATATATCACAACACAACTCTACAAATAAAATAAGTCATACAAGCATCATAATACAAGCCAGGGGCCTCGAGGGCTCGAATACAAGTGCTCGATCATAGACGAGTCAGCGGAAGCAACAATATCTGAGTACAGACATAAGCTAAACAAGTTTGCCTTAAGAAGGCTAGCACAAACTAGGATACAGATCGAAAGAGGCGCAGGCCTCCTACCTGGGATCCTCCTAACTACTCTTGGTCGTCGTCAGCAGGCTGCACGTAGTAGTAGGCACCTCTAGTGTAGTAGGAGTCATCGTCGACGGGTGCGTCTGGATCCTGGGCTCCATCGTCTGGTTGCAGCAATCGGGTAGAGAGATAGGGAAAAGGGGAAACAAGGCAACCGTGAGTACTCATCCAAAGTACTCGCAAGCAAGGAGCTACACAACATATGCATGAGTATGTGTGTAAAGGGGCCATATCAGTGGACTGAACTGCAGAATGCCAGAATAAGAGGGGGATAACTAATCCTGTCAAAGACTACGCTTCTAGCAGCCTCCATCTTGCAGCATATAGAAGAGAGTAGACTGAAGTACTCCAAGTAGCATCGCATAGCATAATCCTACCCGGCAATCCACTCCTCGATGCCCTGTTAGAGAGCGATCACCGGGTTGTATCTAGCACTTGGAAGGGTGTGTTTTATTAAGTATCCACTTCTAGTTATCATAAGGTCAAGGTACAACTCCGGGTCGTCCTTTTACCGAGGGACACGGCTATTCGAATAGATTAACTTCCCTGCAGGGGTGCACCACATAGCCCAACACGCTTGATCCCATTTGGCCGGACACACTTTTCTGGGTCATGCCCGGCCTCAGAAGATCAACACGTCGCAGCCCCATCTAGGCACAACAGAGAGGTCAGCACGCCGGTCTAAACCTAAGCGCACAGGGGTCTGGGCCCATCGCCCTTAGCACACCTGCATGTTGCGAACGCGGCCGGAAGCAGACCTAGCCTAGTGGCGTTCCAGTCCAATCCGGCGCGCGCCACTCAGTCGCTGATGTCACGAAGGCTTCGGCTGATACCACGACGCCGAGTGCCCATATCTTTCCCGCGTAGTTGGTTAGTGCGTATAGGTTAGTAGCCAGACTCAGATCAAATACCCAGATCTCGTTAAGCGTGTTAAGTATCCGCGAACGCCGACAGGGCCAGGCCCACCTCTCTCCTAGGTGACCTCAACCTGCCCTGTCGCTCCGCCTCAAAGATCCACTCGCGGGTACTCCTACGAGCCGACCCGTCTTTTGTCACCACATGTATCATGTATAAAGTATATAGTATATTCCCGTGATCACCTCCCGAGTGATCATGGCCCGATAGTATAGCACAGCAGACGGACAAGAATGTAGGGCCACTAATGGAAAACTAGCATCCTATACTAAGCATGTAGGATTGCAGGTAAAGGTAACAACAGTAGTAACAAGGACATGCTATGCATCAGAATAGGATTAACCGAAAGCAGTAACATGCTACACTACTCTAATGCAAGCAGTATAGAGAAGAGTAGGCGATATCTGGTGATCAAGGGGGGGGGCTTGCCTGGTTGCTCTGGCAAGAGAGAGGGGTCGTCAACACCGTAGTCGAACTGGGGGTCGCCGGCAGCGGTCTCGGGATCTACCGGGGAAGAAGAGGGGGAAAGAAACAGTAAATACGGAGCAAAAAAGCAACACAAAACATAACAAGGCAATACGCGGTGCTAGGTATGCCCTAACGCGGGGATATGTGATACCGGCGAAGGTGGGGAACATCCGGGAAAGTATCCCAGTGTTTCGTGTTTTCGGACAGATGAACCGGAGGGGGGAAAGTTGTGTGTTTGCTATGCTAGGGATGTGTGACGGATGAACAGAGAGTGTATCCAGATTCGTCTCGTCGTTCTGAGCAACTTTCACGTACAAAGTTTTTTCATCCGAGTTACGGATTATTTTATATAATTTTCTAAAGTTTTATAGTTCTTCTGAAATTCCTTGGTTTATTATTAATTCGAAAATAAAAAGAAATTGCTATGGGTACCAGGGAATGTACCTAGTGTGCTGCATATCAGGCTGGTAGGTGGGGTCATTGACTGAGTTGACCCAATCAAAAGTTGACTGGTCAAAAGGTAAATAGTGTTGCGGGTCCCACTTGTCATTTTCTCTAGCTTAATTAGATTAGTCATTTTCTTTAATTAATAGTGGGGCCATATGTCATAGTGTAGTAACTAACCTAGCTAGTACTACTAATTAGTCCCTAATCTAATTGCACGGCCGGCCAGTGATGGTTGTGCACACCCACGCACATAGCATAGCCACGGCCATGTCCATTAGCAGCAGCAAGCAACGCTCGGTAGGAGCTAAAGCGACAGGAACTAAGCAGCTAAGCAATAGCAGCAGCGGCAGGAACTAAGTAGCTAAGCAGCAGCAGCAGTTACGGGCAGCAGCGGCAGCGCTCCAGCAGAAGTAGTAACCGGCAGCAGCGCGGCCGGGCGCTGCTAGGCCGCGGCGGGCACACGCGCGGGTGAGGCGCAGGGCAGCAGACGCACAACAGTAGGAGCAGCATCAGCGGTCGCGGGCGGGCGCGGGTGTGGCCCGCAGAAGGAGCACACAGGAGCAGCACGAGCGCAGAGCCAAGCAGGGGCGCGTACGCGTAAGCTGAGCTTCGGCCATGGCGGCCGAGCGCGGGGACGGCCTCAACGGCAACAGATCGAAGCAGGGGGAGAGGGGATCCGGGAGAGGTGCTCACAGCGAGGTCGGGGCGCGGTCGAGGAGGCCGGGGGTAGACCGAAGCGGTGGAAATCGACGACGGCGGTCGGTGATGTACGTGACGAAGACGACGGCAATGGCGTGTGCACGGGCCGCTCTGGCTTGAGCTGGTGCCTGGGACGGACGAAGCTGGCAGCGACGGATCTCCTGGACTCCTTCTCCTGCGACGGCGACGGCGGTGGCCACGGCAATAGTGACGACGAACACGGTTACCGCACGAGCCTTTGAGCTCGATTTCGAGCAGATGGGGAGGGGGCGCGATGGGAAAACGGGGAAACCGGATGAGAGAGGGCTAGGGTTTCGGGAGGACGCCTTATAGGTCGAGGGGAGGCATGGATGGCCGCCACCGTGACATGCTCCGGCCACAACCGGGGGATCTCGGCCACGATCCCCCCGTGAACAGGAGAGGAAGGGGACGGTGGCTAGTTAGGCCAGCCGGTGGTCTGGATGCCCAGTTGGGCCGAACAGCCCAAGGGGAGCAGGGGGCTTTGCCCCTTTTATTAGTTGTTGTTTGTTTTTCTTTTTGCTTTTGTTTAATTTTTCTCTTACAGTTTTATTTTAGTTTCTTTAATAGTTTATAGTTTTACAAAAACATAAAAGCAACCCTTGATTTAGTATTAATGATTATGTTACTGCCCTGTTAATCTTGGGCAACTAAATAAATAATTTATTAATTTATAAAATACCAAAGGCATGTATTTAAATGTTTTACCTGATGTAATGATTATTTATGAGCATTTAAACCTTTTCTAAAATTATGGTTTCTTCACTATAATTACTTATGATTTATTTAACACGCTTAGAATATTTTAGTTTTAATGTTCGAAAAACTTTTCTCACTTGACATTATTTTTAATTTAAATTTGAATCATCGTGTGATTAACAACAGAAATCGTGGTGGCATGGCATCACTAGTACAGGGTTATTATAGCTTAATTATCCGAGCGTCACAATTCTCCTCCACTACAAGAAATCTCGTCCCGAGATTTAAGAGGTAGTGAAAAGGGGGAAGGTTTGGTAACGAATCATGCGGGTCTTCTCATTCTAGCTTGATCTTCTCGAAGAGGCTGGTCCAATACATTGATGTCTTCATTTCTCTGCATCAGGTCATCATGATGAAGCCGGCATCCTTTCTTCGGGAACTCCATCGTACTTACGAAAGAATAAAGGGTGGGCATTTTGGGAGAACAGACCTCTGCGAGGTCGACTATCTGGTCGATAACATCGAGGAAGGTGGCGGAAGTAACACTCGAATTGAAACTTAAGAAAATATCGAGAGCAAAGTAAGGAGGTATCATGGGAAGTTTTCGAGCGGGCAAGTTATCGTTCGATACCTAAAACCGAGTGTGAAAAGGGGTTCAGAGCAACGAGAATAAGTATTGCGTTTGATTCCAGAATAGATCACTAGGAGGGTGGCTCGCGAATTACCTACGAACCCAAGAGCAAGGGTTAACTGTGTCAACAAGGTGTACAGGAGAGTCAGGTTTCGATCATGTGTAACTATGGGTTATGGGCCCACCATGTGGGTTAAAAGTAGGAAGGGTGGTGACGCCTTGCACGATCATGTAAGTAAGGCATGTCAGAGGGTAGCCTGTCAGTTATGTTGGCAACAACGTCGGTACCAAGGGCGCGGGACGAAGAGAACCATTTTCCTGCTCGTTGAAACGAGGCGGACCAATAGGCAAAGTTCTCGTCCATCGATGGTTACCGGAATATCATCAACAATAGTAACAAGGTCTTACTGACCGAGTTGTACACCACGGTGTTTACATAAGCAGAAGAATATTACTGCTTAGATCATAAGGATCACAAGGAAGGTTAAACAAATCAATGGAAGGAAAATGTGATCATCATATCAAACAGAACAATGGAAAGGAAAATGTGTTTGACACATATACCAGGGGTATACCCTTCCCAAGGACAAGCAGAGCATGATATCCATGACATGATATAATGTAGAAAACCTTTTAGGTAGGGGAGAGAAATTTCATGACATTACCCATACAACGGTGTTTGGATAATTGAGCAGGAAACATTTAGCATTGGGCTTCAAATGTTCTTGTTGAAAATCGAAGTACCATAGACATGCTTCGAGATAGCATTGACATGGTCTTCAAGCAAAGGTCGTACTTTGGATACACGAAGGATTCATCAGGAACAACTTATAGAATAAGTATTACCATTTCCTCATGGAAGAATGGATAACCTTGCTGAAAAGGAATCTATAACAATAGGGCCTCAGGCCAGGGGTGCTAAGCAAACACACCACCTTACCGGGTCATGTAAAGATGTTATAACTCCTGGAAATATGTTCCAACCATCATATCTGACCAAGATTCAGATTTGATTGGTGTCAGGATACCTCAGACTCAGGATGTCTGAGAAGAAAAGGTGCAACACAAATTGTCGAGCTGTCATTGTAAGATTATCAGGAAATGAACTATGGAAGCGAGTTCCGAAACAAGAGTTCATCATTTAACCAAGGAGAGGACGAGGAGGTGGCTGACGGACTCAGCGATATTTCAACGAGATATCCAAAAAGATGGATTTCCACAATTATGTGAACAAGGAGATAACATTTGTCAGATCCAATGGTATAATGATGTATGCTCGAGGAAAACATACACCATTAACAATTGGTTGGACGGTGCACCCATAATATGGGCTTAGGTAGCATGATCAATGTTTAGAATGGTGATTCAATAACCAATACACCAGGGATGAAACTATCGTTCATTATCTTACAAGCAATAAGGTTGCTAGTAATTTTGAATTTTACACATCACAGTTCAATCGTCGGTATTCCGGTTGGAAACAACGCGTGGACCAAGAGATGAATGTAGATGGTGGGATGTATCACTTGTACCAAGAATTCTTAAGAGGTGGTGAAACTATCACGACATTCTTGACACAAAAGATGGTAATACTCCAAGGTAAAGAAGAACAATTGCTGTATAGCAAGGATCTCAAGGTATAACACAAAACACGAATAAGTTTGTGTTGAACGGACGGCAATAAATTGGTCGATGATAACACAAACCATTGAGGGGCGAGGATGGTATTTCTCATCAAGAATTCCATATATATCTTGGAAGAGCTCAGGATGTTGATGATGACCACGGCACATTTGTCAAGAGATTTCATGAAGATGTTATTGGTCGGCGATGACATCAAGTCAAATGATGATGCAACAAAAGTCAAATAATACTTGAAGAAGAACTCATAAGAAGTTATGCAGTTTCGTGATAATCTCAAGATACCAGAGGGGGTAATACTTGATGACAGATCAAAGTAGAGGGTGGACTGGGGTATTGCTCTACAGGAGACAAGCGCTTAAACTTGCACGCGAAATGGTATTTAAAGGAGAACATGGCCGGAACCACGATTGCGAAAGGCCAGATCCCAGATATAAGATGAACTTATACCAAAGGAATAATTAATTTAAGAGAAGCTTTAATGATAAGATCTACATCGTGTCCATGGGCATGAAAACAAAGTTCAAGGTCGACTCCCACTTCTCCAATGCATAACCTTTCATTCACTTCTCACTTTCGAAGAAGTTGTAGTGTTGAAATTTTATCTGGCAAAATACCAGAAGTGTATGACTCGTGAAAACTTTCGAGTTCACATGGTTTAGAGAAGGCATAAGTTCAACCCATAGGGGATTCTTAGAAACATATACCACAAGTTTCAAGAGTAAATATCACAAGCTCGAAAGTAGAGCAAGGTTGAGGAAGTGGATGATACAATTTACCAAAGACATTATGTATCCGAGGGAAGGCTCACAAGGTTATTGAATATGAAGGATGCCGTCGGAGAAAATCCATTAAAGGATCTGCAGGTCCATAACAGAGCTGATGTGAGCATCGGCACACAACCAGAGGAAGTAACAATGCTAAGGCATTGGATTATGGAAACAACTGACTAATCCAGAGCTCAAAATGCATAGAAATTATGATTTTCAAATAAAGGGATCAGAAGCAATGTTCTGATTAGGGATGGATAAGTTGAATAGCCTTAGGGGTACAATCGACGGCACTTGGATTTGTTGAGAACCAGCTCATGTTTAAAATGACGTCTGAGTCGGAAAGATAATTTAAAAGGATCATCTGATGATTGCGTGCATTCGCACTCATGTTGAATCAAAGGGATCAAAATGTCGGTGCCTAAGGATACTAACGAATATTGCCAGACATATGGAAAGCATCCATCATGCAAGCAGACAAGTAATGCAGAGCAATAAGCTACTAAGGATTTTTGGAGGATCGAATAGTATTTCGATGACCATTGTGAAACACATGAACAACTGGGGGATGAGCGGATTCTCGATAAGTGCGAGAAATTATTCGTAGGGGTATTCGGGTGGCAAAGAACTGCAAGGCAGGCACAAAGTATTCTCGGGGTACCTTGTAATAACAAGATCGACTGGGGATAAAAGCAAGAATGACAGGTGTAAGTATTTATCGATAGGGATATTTCGGTGGTAGGGAATTGCAAAAGCAACAGGCACAAGGTCTCGAGAGAATATCGGAGAGTATTGTCAGAATCTTCTGCTGAAGCAGTTGACCATCCGTAATTAAAGGGCTCTCCGGCAGGAAGTGGTAACGAGAACCTAGAGTTAGATTTTAGCAAAATTATTTAACCCGAATAGAAGAGAGATCAAAGTCCCAGAGTATAGGTCGAGGAATAAAAGATCCTAATATCACCCAATGGCGACGTGGGCCCATGGGTCGCACAGCCATGTTAGTAAAAACAATTTTCATCGACTAGACTCAACTTCGGCCAAGGAGTTTGGAAGGGGGATTCCTACAGGCAGTCGGCTCTGATACCAACTTGTGACGCCCCCAATTCAATCGTACACTAATCATGCACGCAAATGTGTACAATCAAGATCAGGGACTCACGGGAAGATATCACAACACAACTCTACAAATAAAATAAGTCATACATGTTGGGGAACGTAGTAATTTCAAAAATTTCCTACGCACACGCAAGATCATGGTGATGCATAGCAACGAGAGGGGAGAGTGTTGTCTACGTACCCTCGTAGACCGAAGCGGAAGCGTTGACACAACCTAGAGGAAGTAGTCGTACGTCCTCCCGATCCGACCGATCCAAGCACCGTTACTCCGGCGCCTCCGAGTTCTTGACACACGTACAACTCGATGACGTTCTCCGGGCTCCGATCCAGCAAAGCTCTCGGAGACGAGTTACGTCAGCACGACGGCGTGGTGACGATCTTGATGAACTACCGACGCAGGGCTTCGCCTAAGCACCGCGACAATATAACCGAGGTGGAATATGGTGGAGGGGGGCACCGCACACGGCTGAGGAACGATCACGAAGATCAACTTGTGTGTTCTAGGGTGCCCCCTGCCCCCGTATATAAAGGAGCAAGGGGGAGGCCGGCCGGCCCTATGGGGCGCGCCAAAGGGAGGGGAAGTCCTCCTCCTAGTGGGAGTAGGACTCCCCTTTCCCAGTCCAACTAGGAAGAGAAAGGGGAAGGAAAGAGAGCGAGAGGGAGAGGGAAAGGGGGGCCGCGCCCCCCCTCCTTGTCCAATTCGGACTCCCATGAGGGGGGGCGCGCGCCACCTCCTGGCTTCTGCTCTGTTTCTCCCCTTGGGCCCAATAAGGCCCATTACTTCCCTGGGGGGGGGGGTCCGGTAACCCCTCCGGCACTCCGGTTTTATCCGAAACCACTCGGAACCATTCCGATGTCCGAATATAGTCGTCCAATATATCAATCTTTACGTGTCGACCATTCCGAGACTCCTCGTCATGTCCGTGATCTCATCCGGGACTCCGAACTAACTTCGGTACATCAAAATGCATAAACTCATAATAACTGTCATCGTAACCTTAAGCGTGCGGACCCTACGGTTCGAGAACAGTGTAGACATGACTGAGACAAATCTCTGGTCAATAACCAATAGCGGGACCTGGATGCCCATATTGGCTCCTACACATTCTACGAAGATCTTTATCGGTCAGACCGCATAACAACATACGTTGTTACCTTTGTCATCGGTATGTTACTTGCCCGAGATTCGATCGTCGGTATCCAATACCTAGTTCAATCTCGTTACCGACAAGTCTCTTTACTCGTTCCGTAATACATCATCTCGCAACTAACTCATTAGTTGCAATGCTTGCAAGGCTTAAGTGATGTGCATTACCGAGAGGGCCCTGAGATACCTCTCCGACAATCGGAGTGACAAATTCTAATCTCGAAATACGCCAACCCAACATCTACCTTTGGAGACACCTGTAGAGCTCCTTTATAATCACCCAGTTACGTTGTGACGTTTGGTAGCACACAAAGTGTTCCTCCGGCAAACGGGAGTTGCATAATCTCATAGTCATAGGAACATGTATAAGTCATGAAGAAAGCAATAGCAACATACTAAACGATCGGGTGCTAAGCTAACGAATGGGTCATGTCAATCAGATCATTCAACTAATGATGTGACCCCGTTAATCAAATAACAACTCTTTGTTCATGGTTAGGAAACATAACCATCTTTGATTAACGAGCTAGTCAAGTAGAGGCATACTAGTGACACTCTGTTTGTCTATGTATTCACACATGTATTATGTTTCCGGTTAATACAATTCTTAGCATGAATAATAAACATTTATCATGAAATAAGGAAATAAATAATAACTTTATTATTGCCTCTAGGGCATATTTCCTTCAGTCTCCCACTTGCACTAGAGTCAATAATCTAGTTCACATCGCCATGTGATTTACCAGCAATAGTTCACATCACCATGTGATTAACACCCATAGTTCACATCGATATGTGATCAACACCCAAAGGGTTTACTAGAGTCAGTAATCTAGTTCACATCGCTATGTGATTAACACCCAAAGAGTACTAAGGTGTGATCATGTTTTGCTTGTGAGAGAAGCTTAGTCAACGGGTCTGCCACATTCAGATCCGTATGTATTTTGCAAATTTCTATGTCAACAATACTCTGGTCGGAGATACTCTAGCTAATTGCTCCCACTTTCAATATGTATCTAGATCGAGACTTAGAGTCATCCAGATTGGTGTCAAAACTTGCATCGACGTAACCCTTTACGGCGAACCTTTTTGTCACCTCCATAATCGAGAAACATATCCTTATTCCACTAAGGATAATTTTGACCGTTGTCCAGTGATCTACTCCTAGATCACTATTGTACTCCCATGCCAAAATCAGTGTAGCATTTACAATAGATCTGGTACACAGCATGGCATACTTTATAGAACCTATGGCCAAGGCATAGGGAATGACTTTCATTCTCTTTCTATCTTCTGCCGAGGTCGGGTTTTGAGTCTTACTCAATTTCACACCTTATGACACAGGCAAGAACTCTTTCTTTGACTGTTCCATTTTGAACTACTTCAAAATCTTGTCAAGGTATGTACTCATTGAAAAAAAACTTATCAAGCGTCTTGATCTATCTCTATAGATCTTGATGCTCAAATATGTAAGCAGCTTCACCGAGGTCCTTCTTCGAAAAACTCCTATCAAATACTCCTTTATGCTTCACAGAATAATTCTACATTATTTCCGATCAACAATATGTCATTTACATATACTTATCAGAAATGCTGTAGTGCTCCCACTCACTTTCTTGTAAATACAGGCTTCACCGCAAGTCTGTATAAAATTATATGCTTTGATCAACTTATCAAAGCGTATATTCCAACTCCGAGATGCTTGCACCAGTCCATAGATGGATCGCTGGAGCTTGCATATTTTGTTAACACCTTTAGGATCGACAAAACCTTCTAGTTGCATCGTATACAACTCTTCTTTAATATATCCATTGAGGAATGCAGTTTTGTTTATCCATTTGCCAGATTTCATAAAATGCGGCAATTGCTAACATGATTCGGACAGACTTAAGCATAGATACGAGTGAGAAACTCTCATCGTAGTCAACACCTTGAACTTGTCGAAAAACCTTTTGCGATAATTCTAGCTTTGTAGATAGTAACACTACTATCAGCGTCTGTCTTCCTCTTGAAGATCCATTTATTTTCTTTGGCTTGCCGATCATCGGGCAAATCCATCAAAGTCCATACTTTGTTCTCATATATGGATCATATATCAGATTTCATGGCCTCAAACCATTTCGCGGAATCTGGGCTCATCATCGCTTCCTCATAGTTCGCAAGTTCGTCATGGTCTAGTAACATGACTTCCAGAACATGATTACCGTACTACTCTGGTGCGGATCTCACTCTGGTTTACCTATGAGATTCGGTAGTAACTTGATCTGAAGTTACACGATCATCATCATTAGCTTCCTCAATAATTGGTGTAGTAGTCATAGGAACAGATTTCTGTGATGAACTACTTCCAATAAGGGAGAAGGTACAATTACCTTATCAAGTTCTACTTTCCTCCCACTCACTTCTTTCGAGAGAAACTCCTTCTCTAGAAAGGATCCATTCTTAGCAACAAATGTCTTGCCTTTGGATCTGTGATAGAAGGTGTACCCAACAGTTTCCTTTGGGTATCCTATGAAGACATATTTCTCCGATTTGGGTTTGAGCTTATCAGGATGAAACTTTTTCATATAATCATCACAACCCCAAACTTTAAGAAACGACAACTTTGGTTTCTCGCTAAACCACAGTTCATATAGTGTCGTCTCAACGGATTTAGATGGTGCCCTATTTAATGTGAATGCAGCTGTCTCTAATGCATAACCCCAAAACAATAGTGGTAAATCGGTAAGAAACATCATAGATTGCACTATATCCAATAAAGTACGGTTATGATGTTCGGACACACCATTATGCTGTGGTGTTCCAGGTGGCATGAGTTTGTGAAACTATTCCACATTGTTTTAATTGAAGGCCAAACTCGTAACTCAAATATTTTACCTCTGCGATCATATCGTAGAAACTTTTATTTTTGTTACGATGATTCTCCACTTCACTCTGAAATTCTTTGAACTTTTCAAATGTTTCAGACTAGTGTTTCATTAAGTAGATATACTCATATCTTCTCAAATCATCTGTGAAGATCAAAAAATAACGATACTTGCCGCGAGCCTTAACACTCATTGGACTGCATACATCAGTATGTATTATTTCCAATAAGTCAGTTTATCGCTTCATTGTTCCGGAGAACGGAGTTTTAGTCATCTTGCCCATAAGGCATGGTACGCAAGCATCAAGTGATTCATAATCAAGTGATTCCAAAATCCCATCAGCATGGAGTTTCTTCATGCGCTTTACACCAATATGACCTAAACGGCAGTGCCACAAATAAGTTGCACTATCATTATTAACTTTGCATCTTTTGGCTTCAATATTATGAATATGTGTATCACTACGATCGAGATCCAACGAACTATTTTCATTGGGTGTATGACCATCGAAGGTTCCATTCACGTAAGCAGAACAACAATTGTTCTCTAACTTAAAAGAATAACAGTATTGCAATAAACATGATCAAATCATATTTATGCTCAACGCAAATACCAAATAACACTTATTTAGGTTCAACACTAATCCCGAAAGTATAGTGAGTGTGCGATGATGATCATATCAATCTTGGAACCACTTCCAACACACATCGTCACTTCACTCTTAACTAATCTTTGTTCATTCTGCAACTCCCGTTTCGAGTTACTACTCTTAGCAACTGAACCAGTATCAAATACCGAGGGGTTGCTATGAACACTACTAAAATACACATCAATAATCTGTATATCAAATATACCTTTGTTCACTTTGCCATCCTTCTTATCCGCCAAATGCTTGGGGCAGTTCCGCTTCCAGTGACCAGTCCCTTTGCAGTAAACGCACTCAGTCTCAGGCTTAGGTCCAGACTTGGGCTTCTTCACTTGAGCAGCAACTTGCTTGCCGTTGTTCTTGAAGTTCCCCTTCTTCCCTTTGCCCTTTTCTTGAAACTAGTGGTCTTGTTAACCATCAACACTTGATGTTTTTCTTGATTTCTACCTTCGTCGATTTCAGCATCACGAAGAGCTTGGGAATTGTTTCCGTTATCCCTTGCATATTATAGTTCATCACGAAGTTCTACTAACTTGGTGATGGTGACTAGAGAATTCTGTTAATCACTATTTTATCTGGAAGATTAACTCCCACTTGATTCAAGTGATTGTAGTACCCAGACAATCTGAGCACATGCTCACTAGTTGAGCGATTCTCCTCCATCTTTTAGCTATAGAACTTGTTGGAGACTTCATATCTCTCAACTCGGGTATTTGCTTGAAATATTAACTTCAACTCCTGGAACATCTCATATGCTCCATGACGTTCAAAACGTCTTTGAAGTCCCGATTCTAAGCCGTTAAGCATGGTGCACTAAACTATCATGTAGTCATCATATTGAGCTATCCAAACGTTCATAACGTCTGCATCTGCTCCTGCAATAGGTCTGTCAACTAGCGGTGCATCAAGGACATAATTCTTCTGTGCAGCAATGAGGATCAACCTCAGATCACGGATCCAATCCGCATCATTGCTACTAACATCTTTTCAACACAATTTTCTCTAGGAACATATCAAAATAAACACAGGGAAGCAATAACGCGAGCTATTGATCTACAACATAGATATGCTAATACTACCAGGACTAAGTTCATGATAAATTAAAGTTCAATTAATCATATTACTTAAGAACTCCCACTTAGATAGACATCCCTCTAATCCTCTAAGTGATCACGTGATCCATATCAACTAAACCATGTCCGATCATCACGTGAGATGGAGTAGTTTCAACGGTGAACATCAATATGTTGATCATATGTACTATATGATTCACGCTCGACCTTTCGGTCTCCGTGTTCCGAGGCCATATCTGTTATATGCTAGGCTCGTCAAGTTAAACCTGAGTATTCCGCGTGTGCAACTGTTTTGCACCCGTTGTATTTGAACGTAGAGCCTATCACACCCGATCATCACGTGGTGTCTCAGCACGAAGAACTTTCGCAACGGTGCATACTCAGGGAGAACACTACTTGATAATTTAGTGAGAGATCATCTTATAATGCTACCGTCAATCAAAGCAAGATAAGATGCATAAAAAAGATAAACATCACATGCAATCAATATAAGTGATATGATATGGCCATCATCATCTTGTGCTTGTGATCTCCATCTCCGAAGCACCGTCATGATCACCATCGTCACCGGCGCGACACCTTGATCTCCATCGTAGCATCGTTGTCGTCTCGCCAATCTTATGCTTCTACGACTATCGCTACCGCTTAGTGATAAAGTAAAGCATTACAGGGCGATTGCATTGCATACAATAAAGCGACAACCATACGGCTCCTGCCGGTTGCCGATAACTCAGTTACAAAACATGATCATCTCATACAATAAAATTTAGCATCATGTCTTGACCATATCACATCACAACATGCCCTGCAAAAACAAGTTAGACGTCCTCTACTTTGTTTGTTGCAAATTTTAAGTGGCTGCTACGGGCTTAAGCAAGAACCAATCTCACCTACGCATCAAAACCACAACGATAGTTTGTCAAATAGACTCCGTTTTAACCTTCTCAAGGACCGGGCGTAGCCATACTCGGTTCAACTAAAGTTGGAGAAACTGACACCCGCCAGCCACCTGTGTGCAAAGCACGGCGGTAGAACCAGTCTCGCGTAAGCGTACGCGTAATGTCGGTCCGGGCCGCTTCATCCAACAATACCGCCGAACCAAAGTATGACATGCTGGTAGGCAGTATGACTTATATCGTCCACAACTCACTTGTGTTCTACTCGTGCATAACATCAAACCATAAAAACCTAGGCTCGGATGCCACTGTTGGGGAACGTAGTAATTTCAAAAATTTCCTACGCACACGCAAGATCATGGTGATGCATAGCAACGAGAGGGGAGAGTGTTGTCTACGTACCCTCGTAGGCCGAAGCGGAAGCGTTGACACAACGTAGAGGAAGTAGTCGTACGTCCTCCCGATCCGGCCGATCCAAGCACCGTTACTCCGGCGCCTCCGAGTTCTTGACACACGTACAGCTCGATGACGTTCTCCGGGCTCCGATCGAGCAAAGCTCTCGGAGACGAGTTACGTCAGCACGACGGCGTGGTGACGATCTTGATGAACTACCGACGCAGGGCTTCGCCTAAGCACCGCGACAATATGACCGAGGTGGAATATGGTGGAGGGGGGCACCGCACACGGCTGAGGAACGATCACGAAGATCAACTTGTGTGTTCTAGGGTGCCCCCCCTGCCCCCGTATATAAAGGATCAAGGGGGGAGGCCGGCCGGCCCTATGGGGCGCGCCAAAGGGAGGGGAAGTCCTCCTCCTAGTGGGAGTAGGACTCCCCTTTCCTAGTCCAACTAGGAAGAGAGAGGGGGAAAGAAAGAGAGGGAGAGGGAGAGGGAAAGGGGGGCCGCGCCCCCCTCCTTGTCCAATTCGGACTCCCATGAGGGGGGGCGCGCGCCACCTCCTGGCTTCTGCTCTGTTTCTCCCCTTGGGCCCAATAAGGCCCATTACTTCCCTGGGGGGGGGGGGTCCGGTAACCCCTCTGGCACTCCGGTTTTATCCGAAACCACTCGGAACCATTCCGATGTCCGAATATAGTCGTCCAATATATCAATCTTTACGTGTCGACCATTCCGAGACTCCTCGTCATGTCCATGATCTCATCCGGGACTCCGAACTAACTTCGACACATCAAAATGCATAAACTCGTAATAACTCTCATCGTAACCTTAAGCGTGCGGACCCTACGGTTCGAGAACAGTGTAGACATGACTGAGACAAATCTCTGGTCAATAACCAATAGCGGGACCTGGATGCCCTTATTGGCTCCTACACATTCTACAAAGATCTTTATCTGTCAGACCGCATAACAACATACGTTGTTCCCTTTGTCATCGGTATGTTACTTGCCCGAGATTCGATCGTCGGTATCCAATACCTAGTTCAATCTCGTTACCGGCAAGTCTCTTTACTCGTTCCGTAATACATCATCTCGCAACTAACTCATTAGTTGCAATGCTTGCAAGGCTTAAGTGATGTGCATTACCGAGAGGGCCCTGAGATACCTCTCCGACAATCGGAGTGACAAATCCTAATCTCGAAATACGCCAACCCAACATCTACCTTTGGAGACACCTATAGAGCTCCTTTATAATCACCCAGTTACGTTGTGACGTTTGGTAGCATACAAAGTGTTCCTCTGGCAAACGGGATTTGCATAATCTCATAGTCATAGGAACATGTATAAGTCATGAAGAAAGCAATAGCAACATACTAAATGATCGGGTGCTAAGCTAACGAATGGGTCATGTCAATCAGATCATTCAACTAATGATGTGACCTCGTTAATCAAATAACAACTCTTTGTTCATGGTTAGGAAACATAACCATCTTTGATTAACGAGCTAGTCAAGTAGAGGCATACTAGTGACACTCTGTTTGTCTATGTATTCACAAATGTATTATGTTTCCGGTTAATACAATTCTTAGCATGAATAATAAACATTTATCATGAAATAAGGAAATAAATAATAATTTTATTATTGCCTCTAGGGCATATTTCCTTCAATACAAGCATCATAATACAAGCCAGGGGCCTCGAGGGCTCGAATACAAGTGCTCAATCATAGACGAGTCAGCGGAAGCAACAATATCTGAGTACAGACATAAGTTAAACAAGTTTGCCTTAAGAAGGCTAGCACAAAGTGGGATACAGATCGAAAGAGGCGTAGGCCTCCTGCCTGGGATCCTCCTAACTACTCCTGGTCGTCGTCAGCGGGCTGCACGTAGTAGTAGGCACCTCCAGTGTAGTAGGAGTCGTCATCGACGGGTGCGTCTGGATCCTGGGCTCCATCGTCTGGTTGCAGCAATCGGGTAGAGAGGTGGGGAAAAGGGGAAACAAGGCAACCGTGAGTACTCATCCAAAGTACTCGCAAGCAAGGAGCTACACTACATATGCATGAGTATGTGTGTAAAGGGGCCATATCAGTGGACTGAACTGCAGAATGCCAGAATAAGAGGGGGATAAGTAAAAGACTACGCTTCTGGCAACCTCCGTCTTGCAGCATATAAAAGAGAGTAGACTGAAGTCCTCCAAGTAGCATCGCATAGCATAATCCTACCCGGCAATCCCCTCCTCGATGCCCTGTTAGAGAGCGATCACCGGGTTGTATCTGGAACTTGGAAGGGTGTGTTTTATTAAGTATCCGGTTCTAGTTATCATAAGGTCAAGGTACAACTCCGGGTCGTCCTTTTACCGAGGGACACGGCTATTCGAATAGATTAACTTCCCTGCAGGGGTGCACCACATAGCCCAACATGCTTGATCCCATTTGGCCGGACACACTTTTCTGGGTCATGCCCGGCCTCGGAAGATCAACACGTCGCAGCCCCACCTAGGCACAACAGAGAGGTCAGCACGCCGGTCTAAACCTAAGCGCACAGGGGTCTGGGCCCATTGCCCTTAGCACACCTGCACGTTGCGAACGCGGCCGAAAGCAGACCTAGCCTAGTGGCGTTCCAGTCCAATCCGGCGCGCGCCACTCAGTCGCTGACGTCACGAAGGCTTCGGCTGATATCACGACGCTGAGTGCCCATATCTTTCCCGCGTAGTTGGTTAGTGCGTATAGGCCAGTAGCCAGACTCAGATCAAATACCCAGATCTCGTTAAGCGTGTTAAGTATCCGCGAACGCCGATAGGGCTAGGCCCACCTCTCTCCTAGGTGACCTCAACCTACCCTGTCGCTCCGCCTCAAAGATCCACTCGCGGGTACTCCTACGAGTCGACCCGTCTTTGGTCACCACATGTATCATGTATAAAGTATATAGTATATTCCCGTGATCACCTCCCGAGTGATCACGGCCCGATAGTATAGCACAGCAGACGGACAAGAATTTAGGGCCACTGATGGAAAACTAACATCCTATACTAAGCATGTAGGATTGCAGGTAAAGGTAACAACAGTAGTAACAAGGACAGACTATGCATCAGAATAGGATTAACCGAAAGCAGTAACATGCTACACTACTCTAATGCAAGCAGTATAGAGAAGAGTAGGCGATATCTGGTGATCAAGGGGGGGGGGGCTTGCCTGGTTGCTCTGGCAAGAGAGAGGGGTCGTCAACAACGTAGTCGAACTGGGGGTCGCCGGCAGCGGTCTCAGTGTCTACCGGGGTAGAAGAGGGGGAAAGAAACAGTAAATACGGAGCAAAAAAGCATCACAAAACATAACGAGGTAATACGCGGTGCTAGGTATGCCCTAACGCGGGGATATGTGATACCGGCGAAGGTGGGGAACATCCGGGAAAGTATCCCAGTGTTTTGTGTTTCCGGACAGATGAACCGAAGGGCAGAAAGTTGTGTGTTTGCTATGCTAGGGATGTGTGGCGGATGAACGGAGAGTGTATCCAGATTCGTCTCGTCGTTCTGAGCAACTTTCATGTACAAAGTTTTTTCATCCAAGTTACGGATTATTTTATATAATTTTCTAAAGTTTTATAGTTCTTCTGAAATTCCTTGGTTTATTATTAAGTCGAAAATTAAAAGAAATTGCTATGGGTACCAGGGAGTGTACCTAGTGTGCTGCATATCAGGCTGGTAGGTGGGGTCATTGACTGAGTTGACCCAGTCAAAAGTTGACTGGTCAAAAGGTAAATAGTGTTGTGGGTCCCACTTGTCATTTTCTCTAGCTTAATTAGATTAGTCATTTTCTTTAATTAATAGTGGGGCCATATGTCATAGTGTAGTAACTAACCTAGCTAGTACTACTAATTAGTCCCTAATCTAATTGCATGGCCGACCAGTGATGGTTGTGCACACCCACGCACATAGCATAGCCACGGCCATGTCCATTAGCAGCAGCAAGCAACGCTCGGTAGCAGCTAAAGCGGCAGGAACTAAGCAGCTAAGCAATAGCCGCAGCGGCAGGAACTAAGTAGCTAAGCAGCAGCAGCAGTTACGGGCAGCAGCGGCAGCGCTCCAGCAGAAGTAGTAACCGGCAGCAGCGCGGCCGGGCGCTGCTAGGCCGCGGCGGGCACACGCGCGGGTGAGGCGCAGGGCAGCAGACGCACAACAGTAGGAGCAGCATCAACGGTCGCGGGCGGGCGCGGGTGCGGCCCGCAGAAGGAGCACACAGGAGCAGCACGAGCGCAGAGCCAAGCAGGGGCGCGTACGCGTAAGCTGAGCTTCAGCCATGGCGGCCGAGCGCGGGGACGGCCTCAACGGCAACAGATCGAAGCAGGGGGAGAGGGGATCCGGGATAGGAGCTCACAGCGAGCTCGGGGGCGCGGTCGAGGAGGCCGGGCGTAGACCGAAGCGGTGGAAATCGACGACGTCGGTCGGCGATGTACTTGACGAAGACGACGGCGATGGCGTGTGCACGAGCCGCTCTGGCTTGAGCTGGTGCCCGGGACGGACGAAGCTGGCAACGGCGGATCTCCTGGACTCCTTCTCCTGCGACGGCGACGGCGGTGGGCACGGCAACAGTGACGACGAGCACGATCACCGCACGAGCCTTTGAGCTCGATTTCGAGCAGATGGGGAGGGGGTGCGATGGGGAAACGGGGGAACCGGATGAGAGAGGGCTAGGGTTTCGGGAGGACGCCTTATAGGTCGAGGGGAGGCATGGATGGCCGCCACGGCGACATGCTCCGGCCACAACCGGGGGATCTCGGCCACGATCCCCCCGTGAACAGCAGAGGAAGGGGACGGTGGCTAGTTGGGCCAGCCGGTGGTCTGGATGCCCAGTTGGGCCGAACAACCCAAGGGGAGCAGGGGGCTTTGCCCCTTTTATTAGTTGTTGTTTGTTTTTCTTTTTGCTTTTGTTTAATTTTTCTCTTACAGTTTTATTTTAGTTTCTTTAATAGTTTGTAGTTTTACAAAAACATAAAAGCAACCCTTGATTTAGTATTAATGATTATGTTACTGCCCTGTTAATCTTGGGCAACTAAATAAATAATTTATTAATTTATAAAATACCAAAGGCATGTATTTAAATGTTTTACCTGATGTAATGATTATTTATGAGCATTTAAACCTTTTCTAAAATTATGGTTTCTTCACCATAATTACTTATGATTTATTTGACACGCTTAGAATATTTTAGTTTTAATGTTCGAAAAACTTTTCTCACTTGACATTATTTTTAATTTGAATCTGAATCATCGTGTGATTAACAACAGTAATCGTGATGGCATGGCATCGTTAGTACAGGGTTATTATAGCTTAATTATCCGAGCGTCACATATTTCCATCAGTCTCCCATTTGCACTAGAGTCAATAATCTAGTTCACATTGCCATGTGACTAATACCCAAATAATTGGCTAGAGTCAATAATCTGGTTGAGATCGCCATGTGATTAACACCCAAAGAGTTCTAAGGTGTGATCATGTTTTGCTTGTGAGAGAGGTTTTATTCAACGGGTCTGCAACATTCAGATCCGTGTGTACTTTGCAAATATCTATGTCTACAATGCTCTGCATAGAGCTACTCTAGCTAATTGCTCCCACGTTCAATACGTATCCAGATTGAGACTCAGAGTCATCTGGATCAGTGTCGAAGCTAGCATCGACGTAACCCTTTACAATGAGCTCTTCGTCACCTCCATAAACGGGAAACATATCCTTGGTCCTTTTCAGGTACTTCAGGATATTCTTGACCATTGTCTAGTGATCCACTCTTGGATTACTTTGGTACCTCCTTGCCAAACTTATGGTAAGGCACACATCTGGACTGGTACAAAGCATGGCATACTTTATAGAACCTATGGCTGAGGCATATGGAATGACTTTCATTCTCTCTCTATCTTCTGGTGTGGTCGGGCTTTGAGTCTTACTCAATTTCACACCTTGCAACACAGGCAAGAACCCTTTCTTTGACTGATCCATCTTTGAACTTCTTCAAAATCTTATCAAGGTATGTGCTTTGTGAAATTCCTATTAAGCGTCTGAATCTATCCCTATAGATCTTGATGCCCAATATATAAGCAGCTTCACCAAGGTCTTTTATTGAAAAATTCTTATTCAAGTATCCTTTTATGCTATCCAGAAATTCTATATCATTTCCAATCAGCAATATGTCATCCACATATAATATTAGAAATGCTACAGAGCTCCCACTCACTTTCTTGTAAATACAGGTTTCACCATAAGTCTATATAAAACCAAATGCTTTGATCACCTCATCAAAGCATTTATTCCAACTCCGAGATACTTGCATCAGTCCATAGATGGATCACTGGAGCTTGCACACTTTGTTAGCACCTTTAGGATTGACAAACCTTCTGGTTGCATCATATACAACTATTCCTTAAGAAACCTATTAAGGACTGCAGTTTTGACGTCCATTTGCCAGATTTCATAATCATAAAATGCGGCAATTGCTAACATGATTCGGACAGACTTAAGCATCGCTACAGGTGAGAAAGTCTCATCATAGTGAACCCCTTGAACTTGTCGAACACCTTTTGCAACAAGCCGAGCTTTGTAGACAGTGATATTACCATCATCGTTTGTCTTCCTCTTGAAAATCCATTTATTCTCAATGGCTTGCCGATCATCGGGTAAATCCACCAAAGTCCATAATTTGTTCTCATACATGGATCCTATCTCAGATTTCATGGCCTCAAGCCATTTTTCGTAATCTGGTCTCATCATAGCTTCTTCATAGTTAGTAGGTTCACCTTGTCCAACAACATGACTTCCAGGACAGGATTGCCGTACCACTCTGGTGCGGAATGTGTTCTTTTTGACCTACGAGGTTCTGTAGTAACTTGATCTGAAGTCTCATGATCATCATCATTTGCTTCCTCTCTGGTTGGTGTAGGCATAACGGGAATGGTTTTCTCTGATGTACCACTTTCCAATTTGAGAGAAGGTGCAACTACCTCATCAAGTTCTACTTTCCTCCCACTCACTTCTTTTGAGAGAAACTCCTTCTCTAGAAAGGACCCATTCGCAACAACAAAGATTTTGCCTTCAGATCTTTGGTAGAAAGTATACCCAATAGTTTCTTTTGGGTATCCAATGAAGACACACTTCTCCGCTTTGGGTTCGAGCTTATCAGGCTGAAGCCTTTTGACATAAGCATCACATCCCCAAACTTTAAGAAATGACAGCTTAGGTTTCTTGCCAAACCATAGTTCATACGGTGTGGTCTCAACGGATTTAGATGGTGCCCTATTTAATGCGAATGTGGCTGTCTCTAATGCATGACCCCAAAACGATAAAGGGAAATTGGTAAGAGACATCATAGAATGCACCATATGTAATAAAGTACGATTACGGCGCTTGGACACACCGTTACGATGTGGTGTTCTAGGTGGTGCAAGTTGTGAAATAATTCCACATTGTAATAAATGAAGGCCAAACTCGTAACTCAAATATTCGCCTCCACGATCAGATCTTAGAAACTTTATTTCTTGTTATGATTATTCTCCACTTCACTCTGAAATTCTTTGAACTTTTCAAATGCTTCAGACTTGTGTTTCATTAAGTAGATATACCCGTACCTACTTAAATCATTTGCAAAGTTTAGAAATCCGCATGCTTCAACACTCATCGGACCACATACATCGGTATGTATTATTTGCAATAAGTCATTTGCTCGTTCCATTGTTCCGGAGAACGGAGTTTTAGTCATCTTACCCGTGAGGCATGGTTCGCAAGTATCAGATAATTCATAATCAACTAATTTCAATAGTCCATCTACATGGAGTTTCTTCATGCGCTTTACACCAATATGAACTAAACGGCAGTGCAACAAGTATGTTGCACTATCATTATCAACTTTGCATCTTTTGGCATCAATATTATGAATATGCGTATCACTACTATCGAGATTCAACAAGAATCACTGGTACGCGTCGGGGCTATACACACGGTTTTTAACCCCTTTCCGCGACGGCATTTGGAACCGTCGCCAAGTGAGTGTGGGCGATAGGGGGGTCCTTCCCACATGACCCAGAAACCGTCGGGGCTATGGAGCCATGATCCAGAGGCCTTGCAAAATGTAATCATGTGCAATGCAGTACACACTAAATTCTTTCGCACGTGTGGGATCGGTGATTAAACATTTCTAATGACACAGTGAATCCAAACGGTGTGTCGTAATGAACCGTTTGGGAAACAATATGTAAGCACACGGGCCAACATATGAACTGTGTGCGATATGTGCCCCATCGCACACGAGTTTTCTGCGGAACTAGTCTACCATGCAAGACTCGCACATGTTTCCCAACAATTACCGTGTGCGATAATGTTCTATCACAGACGGTACAGGAGCCCCTTCGCACACATACAAGTGTTGTATACCGTTTGTGATTTGTTGTGTATCACCTACGATTGCGACAAGAGTGACGTGTGCTTTTCATTTGGGATCCCACATGTTTCCTGAAAAAATTACGACTGGGATTGTATTTTACATTGGGCACAGTTTACTCTGAGCTCTCGTGTGTGATACCGTGATATCACAAATGGTTCCACAGACCCTACGCACATGTCGTAGCGCTGCAAATCGTTTGCGATCTGCTGTGTATCACCGACGATTCCGCTACGATTGGCGTATGCTTTCTGATGTGGATCGCACACACTCATTTAGTTGAACCGCGTGCGGAGCAATTGCCAGGTTAAAACAAAATATCCCATTTTGAATCGGCATGCAAAAAGCAAATTCACCACAATATTCAGTTGAACAAATAGTGTCCACATGAAGAACATTCATCAGATTTCGCAACTATTGCAATTGAACGTATGGTAGCTAAATTCCAATGATTTGTCCACACATATATGCATTACATAATTAATCATAGTGTACGAAATACGAAGACCTCATCAGATGGAAAACAATGGATCCATGCGTATATGTTTAGCGGCTAACTCTTACTCAATGTTGTAGGAGAAGGCATGCTGAAATCTTCATTATCACCAGTGGGATTGATGTAGTGATTCAGGAAGAAGTCGCTAATAAATCTCCGAGCCATCAGCAATTCACCAGCCGGGAGCTGTTCAGGGGTCCTAGGTTCTAAGATGAGCTGCGGTTTTTTTAAGATCAGAATGTGCCATATGAGTGGAGTAGAAGATATTAATTAAGATAGACTTACTGGTACTAATTCGCAAGGATCGTCACAACTATCAGCAGATTTGTAGATGGAGTTCATGTGTCTGCAAACATAGTATCCACAAAGGTTGGTCCCTGCTTGTTGCTGAGGACACTGAAATGTTTTGTACAAAATTAGTCATGTATTTGTCCTGTTAGGAACAGCCTAACCGGTGTTAGATGTATTGTTTTTTATTTGGACAAAAATAGAAAGAGGTTTATTTAGAAGCTTGAACATTTGACTAGTGTAAGAAAAGGTATTTGCAGACTATTACATAAATTTTCCAAAAATAACGGATTTCGGTGTGTTACTGGAGAAACGATCTCGTGCTGCAGACGTAGTTCCCTCTTGAACAGGTTCCCTGGTTTAGTTTTCCACAATGCGAGCGCACTGCAAATGAAGATGAATTTTGACAACATCAATTACTGAACCAGATATGAATGCAAATTAATTTCAACATCATACAATTCAATACCTATCCATGAATTGCTGAAGATGCGTCAGATCCTAAGTGTTTGTTGACTCTTTGAGAGAATCCATGTAGTAAACTGTGTTCTTGTTTGGAACAATGAATACCAATATGCAGTGATTGCTACATATTAAGAAAGCCATGAACTTACGGATTATGTCGAAATCTGTAAGACAAACAGTGTATGCGTGGTTGTTTACTTGACTTACCGTTCATGATATGGCCAGATAAATGATTCTGCATGGGACATGTTTTCAAAGAGACGGACGACCGTGATGGCCCAGTCCCATAGGTCCCTACCATCTAATGTTGTGACATTTTCTAATGCAGGATCTACGAAATACACACTCTCCCTTTTTCCTATGAGGAATAAAATGCAGTTAGTTGTTTATCATTTACAACTTGGTATGGAGAAGTTGATCAGAGTTTGTTAAGTACTTACAAAATTAGGCATCTAACAAGAGTGGCATCGAGCTCGTTGAAGTTGAAGAAGAGATGTAAGTCCTCGAAACTCACATTGATGGAACCATCATCGTGTCGGAAATGATCTCCGTTGTAGTGGACTAGCAAACCATGAAGACCTGCTGACATTTGATCCATGCAATATTCATGTAACTCGCGGCAGCTGGAGCTGCACTCATCAAAGTATTCGCCAACAAGAAATGGCTGGCCGTGGACGTAATTGCGTGCTTCAAGTACGCCTGCTTTACTTTTAGCAAGCAACAAATCTACTTCTTCATCATCCATGCCGTCAGAAATAATATTACTCCCCGATTCGAACAACATGCTGTTAATTTGGTTCTGGGTCATGAGTGATTTAAGTAAGAGGCAATCGTTTTCTTTCCCCTTCGCTCTCCCACCGCGCTTCCTCGTGGATGCAGCCTTTTTGGCCGCTTCCTTCTTGGTACTTGAAGCATTTCTGGCAGAACGTCTGGTTGGCTGCAAGGTAGACTGCCGAGCAGACGGTGACGCTTCGACGGACTGCTTAGCAGATGGTTTATCTATGCTGGCCCCTGAGCTAGCGGTGCTGCTGTGACGGACTGCTGGGCTATAGGAGCAGATGCATCGGACTGCTGACCATGAGTTGAAGTTATGTCGGGTTTCTGCGCAGGTGGTGCCAACTTGTCGGTGTGCTGAGGAGGCCGTGCCAACGCGTTGGTTTGCTGAGTAGGAAGTGCTGACGCATTGGTATGCTGATCACGCGACTGTGGACCAACAAACTGATGAGCAGTCGGTTCTGGACCTACAGACTGCTTAGCAGGCGGTTTCGAAGCATCAGACAACTTAGCAGTCCGTTCCACCAGGTTGGTCTGCTGAGCATGTGCTGCAGCTGGGTCTCCCCCCGCTGCTTCAGCGGCCGGCATCTGAACCAGTGGTGCATCTTCAGTAGTTGTAGGCCTTGCCACTGGCTGCACTGGGGTGGAGGCTGACATGGCCTGTACGGCACAAAGTCGGGCCGGCTGATCACAGATTGATGCATCATCCGTCGGATTACGAGTATTAGGTTCTTTGGGGGAAGCACGCGAGAGCTATTGTGGCAAGGAGAGCGTCACCAGTTGAGGGGCGACATTGGTTGCTCTTGGCGGGGCTTCAGGGATCTCATCGATGAACTCTATTTCCTTTCATGGCCACTGGATGTGATGTACTAGTGTTTCTCCCAAGGTCCTTTGCTCATCAAAGACTCCTTGGACATTCTTCAGGGCAAATTCGTTGAATTCATGCTTTACTTCAGTCACAGAGCACTTCACACAGCCCAGCTTCAATGGCACATTGTCCAACAAGAGGCCCTCTTCCAAGAAGGGTGGGCAAACCCAGGTTGTTGCACATTTTAATGTACCTTCATAATGTTTAAGAACGCCCTTCAGTCTATCTTTCATTCCAGATAGATCAGATATAGCATCATCATGAGTACCTACAGTCTCAGTGTCGCTGGGGTTAGCTGATGCACATGTACTCTTGTGCGGTATTGTCGCGCAATAAGCAGCATCCTCCATGCCTGCCTCCCCTCCCATCTGCTGGCTATCTGTCAGTGTTAGAGTCTTCTGCATCATCATTGACTCCTCAATATCCTTTCGACAGCCCGATACATATCCTTCCTCAACCTTTCATACAATTCATTCTGCTTCATTTCACTCCTCGCTTTTTCCATGCTGAGCCTCTCTTCTTTGCTAAGTGTGAAAGCCCTCTTGTTTGAGACATTAACACCTATACCCCTTGCACGGCCAGGGGGATCTCTTGTTTCCAGAGCATCGGACAGAATGTCACATGGACCTAAGTTCTTGTAGAACCTTCCAGGGATCTTGGAAGCTTTTAACATCACTTGATACAGTTCTTCGTCATGTGAGTTTTCAAAGTAATAAGTTTCGTCATCACGCCTCCTTGCACGTGCCCGCAAGTAGTCTCTGGCGGGTTCGCCCCCAATTTCACTAAAGGCCAGTTGCCCACCCGCCGCTACTGCTTCTTTGTCCTCCTGGTCTCATATCGGTTTCATGTCGTAGTATCCTGCCACACCCATACGGTTTGTGTGTGTGTCTTCTTCTTCTGAAGTTCCGATTGCTTGGCACTCTTCTCAGCAAACTTTTTAGTTTCCCTAACCCTTTTGAATTCTGCCCAGTCTGCCTTTGTAATTTGGGGGTATGCGGGGATTGGGTCCTTGCCTTCACTCAAGTACTTCTTGCACAACACGTGCTTCCAGTTTCAGTGCAGCGTGTTCCACCTGCATTCTCCATTTCTCTAGAACGTTCAAGTGATCCATGATCTCCCGGACTATCCTTCGCCGTGTTTCTGTGTCAGCCTTCCGAAACCCCGGCAGATTAATGTTGAGCCTTGCCCTGCCAACAAATCCACACACACTCCTGAACCTCGTGCGTGCTTTATCTGGTTTAATTGGAGCCCAAGACTTTAAATCGATCTCGGTACTTCATATACACCTTTAGGATGGTGTGTGGGCTTCCTTGGAGCATTCCTTCGTGTCCTGACCAGAAGGGTAATTGCTGCAGCTCTATCCTGTTCAAGATTACATCCCTCACCATCTACTGAAGACCTAGGGTTGTCGGAATCAGATGAAGATACATTGCCTGAAGCATGAGTGTTGTCACTACTAATCGACATCTACAGAGAACACATGTGAAACTCAAGAAAGGAGGATAAGCATAAAACTAAAAACTTGGTATCAAGCTGTCTAAACATGTGATGCAATAATTTAGAAAATGTACAACTTATTTGTTAAGTTTGTGTGACTCGGGCGCCCGTGATATGTAAATCGACACTAACTTGTTGAAACAAATACATTTTATATGTACTAGTTAGGAAGGTAGATAATGAACATCTATACGCTCTTCGTTATTTTGTACCCAATATGGGAACATACGGAATGAAATAGGAAGAGGGATTGCGAGGAAATATGCCTCACCGCGATGGAGAGCAGTAACTAACGGGCTTCTTAATGCAAACCCAGCCGGACCACAGGAGAGGCAAGGATTACAGGATCGATATGCTCAAGGGTGGCTTGCGAGAAAACGAAGACGGCGAGGCGCGGACAGCCGCTTGTTGGGAACGACAGTGGAGGTAGGCTTGACGCCGAAGAGCGGGCACATGGCCGGGGTGAGCACACCGCGCCGGAGAGGGTTCTGTTGTGGATCTTGGGGAGGGTGAGCTGGCGATGGAGATTGGGTGTACTAGTTGAGTGAAACGCGGGCGAGCGGTGGGGTGGGGGGGGGGGGCTAGGTGAAAAGGGTGAAAATTATCCCCGGTCGCCGCGCGGAAAGGCCTATGCAAAAGGTTGCCTCTAAGCGCTCGTGTGCACAAAGAGAAAATTTTCGTTTGAAATGAAGACGTACTAATTTTGAAATGAAGACGTGAGTTATCGTTTCGCCTCTAATTTTTCCCACGTTAAGCAATCACCGTTATACCGCGGGTTTGATTTGATGGTGCATTTCAGGTCTCGTGTGCTATATTTAAGACATTTTTGGCATTTAAGGTGCATTTTGGCATATAAATCAAATCCTAGCCGGACCGCATTTCCTGCCGAAAGGGATGAGGATCGTCGTTCGATCTGGGAGCATCCAATGATGCAGACATACGATCTATGGGGTTTGGGTTCTGGCCAATCAGAGCACACGACTCAGGTCGCGCGCGCAGCAAGGGGGAGGCATCGGCCATGGTTTGGTAGGCACATGACTTTCATGAGGGAACCATGTGCTATTTGAAAACATTTACATGAACCGGAACTGCATGTGTTGTCGAAAGGGATGAGGATCGCCGTTCGATCAAGGAGCATCCAACGGTGCAGACGCGCGATCCGTGGGGTTTGGGTTCTGGCCAATCAAAACGCACGAGTCAGAGCGTACGCGTGACAGGGGGGCATCGGCCTCGGTTTAGTGGGCGCACGTCTTTCATGAGTGAACAGTGAGCTATTTGAAAACAATTACATTAACTAACAACAAATTTTTGTTTGAATGAAAACATGAGTTCATCGTTTCGCCTCCAATTTTTTTCCACGATAAGAAATCACGATTTTACCTATGGTTTGATTTTCTTGTACATTTTACCAGGCGGCAGGCTTGGCTAGCAATCTCAATCTTTGAATATGCAAAAAAAGATATCGTTTATATATATATATATATATATATATATATATATATATATATATATATATGTATGGTGCAGAATAAATTATTCTTCACCCGAGGTAATCTTACGATCATTTCACAATTAAATTACGTTTGGTAGTGATTATATATATATATGCATGATACTAGTATATGACACTCTCCATTATGAGTAGCCTAAGTATAGCCTAACTAAAACACCCACATGTAGTTGTAGTAGGGTTTTTGACTTTATATGCACTAAAATGCAAGGTAAGTGCAAAGAATGACTTAAACACAGCAGATGAGACCTGAAATGGGCCGGAAAATCAAACCAATGATATATCCGCGATTGTTTACCATGATTTTTTTTTCGACGTGAAACGATGTAGTAACTGACGATTTGGAGTCCGAAGTGCCGCTTCTCCTTTTGGAAACTATGATCCTTCTTGTGAGATGCTTCGGTATGGAAGGTGCAAGCACCAAAACTTGTGCCAAACTTTACCAAATTTTTTCCATGCGATCGTGAGAGCACGCCATAGTGACACAATGATTTTCGTTATTTTGTGGACTCTATATGCATTTCCTGAAATTAAAATACCAACAAGGCCTACGCCTCTGGCCGCATCCTGCGGGCGAACTATTTGAAGTTTTTCCCCGTTTCACGGACAATAAATGAAAACTCGCAAAGCAACACATAAATGATCTTGCTAACACCCATGTGTAGTTGTGACTATATATATATATATAGGGATTGACTATTCGTCACCCTTGGTGAGGAATAGTTATTCTTCACCCCCTCTATTTTACCATCAATGCATCGTAATTTTACGTTCCGTAAGTTTTGTGTTATTTCCGACGTAAAAAAAGACTGTAAGAAAATATATAATCGTCGTAAAAAAAATTTATGTTATGTAAAATTACAAACGTAAAAACATAATGTAAAATACACATAAACTACAAATTTTCTTGTCTTATAACCTATATTTTTATTTTCTTAGGCAAAATTTTACGTAGTGAATCAATAGAAATGTAACTATTTGAATTCCAAACGTAATTTAATTGTGAAATGATCGTAAGATCACCTCGGGTGAAGAATAATTTATTCCGCACCCCGGGTGATGAATAACATCACTATATATATGATACGAGTGTATGATACTACCTTTAATTATAGTGCATAGTATAATAGAGTACTATCATAGATGATCATAGTTATTCCCATGCATGACACAAATTAGCATCGCATTTAACATGATACGGTATCTACCTATATGTTACTCTAACCATCTCTATCTTATTTAATTCTTTGCCACATCAACATACTTGCTATTTCCGAGTGCATGATATCGGCTATGATACCACCACTATGGCCAGCCTTATAGTGGGGAGTATCATATAACTATAGTATCATGCATATGATACTAGTGTATGATACTACGTACGTACCTTCATGGTGCATAGTATCATAGAGTAGTATCATAGATGACCGTATTTATGGCCATGCAAGACATGAAGTAGTATAACATATTTATTATGTTATGGTATCTACCTATGTTACTTCTTTGCCACATCATCATATTTGCTATTCCCGAGTGCATGATACCGGCTATGATACCCCACCTATGGCCACCCTAAGGCTGGTCGTAATGGGAGTATCATAAGCGGTATCATGCATGCCAACTAGACTTTTTGGATGATGTAGTGGCACACAGTTAAATGAGGAAAGAGAGGGTGTGGTATCATATCATGATACTGTATCATATTAAATGTTGTACTACTTTATGTCATACATCGCAATTAATAAGGCAACCTAAGATACTAACTTATGATACTATGTGCACATTAGGGAGGTAGTGTCATATACTATAGTATCATATGCATGATACTAGTATATGATAAGGCTGGTTGTAAGGTCCCTCTCAATGCTCCACCTTGTATAGGTGCTAAGGCTGCCATGCAGGCAAAAAATTCGATGTGGCAAGGTAATTAATAGGAGACAGATGAGTGTGGTGACCCCAGGAAGAAGCAATGCCAAGTGTGAGAACCTAGGCAAAACACTTAAATGGAAGAATCCCACAAATGCATGAAGAACTTTAGTTGCAAAATCATTAAATGAAGGATACTTAGCACCAACAAGTTAAGCACCTATGCATTGGGGTCTTTAGTTGCTAAAGTATTTAATATGCCTAGCAACTCATGTAAGCACCAATGCATTGGAAGCAGCCCGTAATGCGCGCATAGTATCATAAGTTAGTATCATATATAGTATTTTATTTATTGTCATTCATGACACATAGTAGTATAGCATTTATTATGATACGGTATCATGATATGATACTTAACTCTCTCTTTCTTCATTTAATTCTATGACAGCTCATCAAAATTGCCTAGTTGGCATGCATGATACTAGCTATGATACTCCCATTACGATCAGCCTAGCAAAGAAGGTGTACAAATCATTTGTGCGTCGCTTTGCGAGTTTTCATCCGTTTGTTCGAGAAGCGGGGAGAAGTTTCAAACATTTCGGCCGCGAGGTGTGGCCACTGGCGTAGGCCTAGTTGGTATTTTAATCACAGGAAATTTAGATGGAGTCCGGACATCATCAAAATCGATGTGTGCCCGTGGCGTGCTCTCACGGCCCCATGGAAAAAATTGGTAAAGTTTAGCACAAGTTTTGATGATTGCTCCTTCCAAACCGGAGCATCTCACATGAAGGATCATGGTTTCCAAAAGGAGACGTGTCAATTCAAACTCAAGTGGCCGGTGACTTCATCGTTGGGCCTCATAAAAATTTTCACAATAAACAATCACCATTATACCACAGGTTTGATTTCCTGGCACATTTCAGGTATCGTTAGCTATATTTAAGACATTTTTGAGTTTACCGTGCATTTTGTGCATAAAAATAAAATTACAACCGGAACTGCATGTGCTGTCGAAAGGGATGAGGATCGCCGTTCGATCTGGGGCATCCAACGGTGCAGGCGTACGATCCGTGGGGTTTGGGTTCTGGCCAATTACAAAGCACGACTCAGATCGCGAGCGGGGTTTGTTCGGCACACGACTTTCATCAACGAACTATGCTATTCGCAAAAAATATTGCATATTTTTGTTCACACATAACATATTGTAGTGAGATCAATCGAGTGTGCTACCTCCATGATATAATAATAATAATAACAAAAAATAGTTCATATTTATTGCTTGAGCTGACAAAATATCAAGGTCAACATATTAACGGTTCTTACATCAACAGAAAACTGGGCATAACTCACAAATTCAGTACACGCGATAGTTCTAAATTGAACGAATTAAGTTGCAGGGTAGGCATAAAGACCAGTCTTACAGCTTAATTCCCATGTACATGGGGGAACCGGGATCATTACATTGACCCCGAATGAGCTTGGGTTTTCTGATGATTTTACGCTGCTCTGTTACACGGGTGCGTGATCCCTTGGCTAGCAACTCAGCAAATTCATCGTACTCGTCCTCATCGACAACATCCTCTAAACCCAGTACCCTCCTCTTCCCATGCATAACTACATCATGAATGGTAATTAAAAACAAAACAACAACATTAATACATGGATTAACTATTACCCAAAGATGCGTGCATAAATCACAAGGTTTTATTTTCATAATTACTGAGGGCGCTCCATATTGTTATCCAGACGTGCAATGACAAAAATTAATGGCCAGTCAATTTACACGCAGAGTACTAGTACAACACCACTCTTAGGAATTGAATACCTTAATTAAGCCACTCACAGAAAGAATACCTTAATTAATTAGCCGTGCGGCAACCTCCACCAAGCAGACAGAGAAGCGCGATGCGGCGGCACGCCGAGACAGCAGAGTCGAGGAGAAAAGCTTTGTGCGGCTGCCGCCTGAAGTTCGACCTCCACTATCCCGCCATCGACCGCGATGGATGTGCTCGAATCACGCCGTCGCCAACCTCAATGGTTGATCTCCTCCTATCTCCCGCCGCAGACTGAGGACTGACCTCCTATGACGCCGCCACCGCCCATCGATCAAGGATTGACGTCTTCTCCGGCAGCTTCTGCCTAGGTCGCCGCCGTCATCTCTATATGCAAAGCTGCTGCTTTTTTACGGATATCCGCACAACGGCTGTTTACACGGTATCACCGTAACTCAACTATATGTACAGGGTAGTACATCACATACGGTTATGTAACGACAACCGTGTCTCACCTACATTGTCCTCTCACATGATTTGGTGCGGAAATCGTGTGTGACGCTGTAATACCTAACACAAACGACATGTATAAACAGTGTGCCGTATACAACATATAGTGCCATAAGTAGTTCCCGACCGTTAGCTTATCCCCATAGTTTCCCCATTTCCCCCAAATCCCTACATAGTCTACAAACTCCCTCGTGTGGCGCTGACATTGGGGGAATGCAGACAAGTGGTGCTGATGGTTTCGGTGCAGCTGCTCCTGCTCCTACTCGTATCATCGTCGAGCACTTGCCTAAGGTCATCAAAAGGCAAGTTCCAATCTATCCCGACCTTTTTCAGCATGTCTGGAGTAGCTCCTTGCTGAATCCGTCCTGAATGACCCCTCCCCCCAGGAAAGCAATCTTCCGCCGGATCTGGAGAATGACTGCAGACTCCCGCAACACGAGTTCGACTCTGAGTTTTGCACCACCAAGAAGTACCAAAAGCTGAGTTGTGTGCACGGGCACACTCCCGCTCGACGTTTATGCACAGAGGGATTCGACATTGGCAGGAGGTTTGTTAGTTGCCCCTTAGAGGTTACTGCTAAGTTCATCATTTTACTTGAGTTAATGCCACCGCTCATGCTGAATACTATTTAACATTGACAAGGATATGAGGCTTGTGCCTTTGTTAACTGGCTAGATGAAGAATGTATGGTAGGGCTCGGAGTGTTATCACCAAGCTCGCAGAAGATAATGTAAAGCTGAAGAAGAAACTAGTTGATCTGGAATGTACAATTAGTACGATGAAGCAAGAAAGAATCAATCACATGCAATAGAAGAAAGCAAGAGACAAGAAGGAACTAGCATGTGTAGTTGTGGTTGTCGCATTAGCCATGTTCTATGCGCTGTTTGCAATGATGATTAGGGGTTTTGTTTGACAGTATTGCTAAAGCACATATATATGTGCTCTAAGTAATGCACATCTAGCTCCTATGCCATTGATGTTACGCGAAGATTCATGCAGATATTTTCCTTTCTCTTTTTTCTTTTCCTTAGTAGTTTATTATTACTGGCTTTATCAATAAGAAGAGCTCAATCTATTGCTTGCCAACTGTCCTACTCCATTCGTACCGGTACCGGTGTATAATCCCAAAACTTGTTCCTTGTTTTTGTCCTGAAAAAAGAAACCAGCCAAATAGCCAATAGGATTCCTGCGCAACACCGGGAATTTGGAGCGACTGGGTACAAATAATTACGGTTGATTATATCAGCGGTTAGATAATACGTAAACCCCCGCTTCAATTGGCATTTCCTCTTCTCTGCATACCCCGCTTAAGTGTCCACCATCTTCAGCGTCCCCGGCAGGCCGCGCTACACACTGGCACACACTCTGCAGCCATGTCGAGTGACAACGAGGACGACAGTTCAATCAGCAGTCAGGCACTCGATGATAGGTTAACATCGGAATCATCCCACTCGTCTTCCATGAGTCTGGCGTCGAGCCCAGACCTCGATTATATCTGGATCATGGAAGGGACGCCGCCTCCGGAGTCGTCATACGACAACCAGACAGATGAGGAGCCGCCGGAGGATGAAGAAGAGGACGACGATGATGATGAGGAGGAATGGTCGAACAAGGAGGAGGAGGACGATGATAGCAACGACGATGATGACGGTGGCGGTGATGAAAAGCCAACGGTCAACGGCAAGAAGCGTCCTCACCAAGACGATGCCGCGGGGCCATCCAACAACAACAACAACAAGAAGAAGAAGGACTAAATTAAGCAGACTGTATATATCTCTGTTTCCGTTCACTCATATTAATTTGTTATCTCTGTTTATCCTGTCAATCTCATCACACATGGTTAGTAATACATATTTGACGGAGATCTTCTACATTATCGCCCACAGGTTGGTTTGTTGAACTGTGTGTCCTGGCAAGCACACAATTCATAAAAAAGACCGTATGGGCTGTCTATAATGATCGCACACAATTCTGATTACGACCTGTTTGCAGGGTATCACACACATCTTGTTACGCCGAATCATTTGTGTTGACCTCGATCATTGCAAACGGTTCATCGGAGTGAACTGTATGTCGTATATCGCACACACCTTGATATGGCTTCCCATTTCTGTTGTTCTATCCCATCGCAAATGGTTCGTATGGATCAACCATATGCCCAACATCGCACACACAACTAAAATCTGAACCGTGTTTGATGTATCATTCATCACAAACGTTTTGCGTCGTTTTGGCGTTTTTTTACATCACCGTTCGTGATTAATGCATCGCACACAGTTTCGTCAAAGGGTCTCTAATCATAGTGTCGCGTTAGCAGCTTCCTGCAATAGTGAATAGACCATTCACTAAAGGTGCATGACCATAAAAGATATTACTCATATAAATAGAACAACCATTATTCTCTAACTTAAATGAACAACCGTCTCGCAATAAAAAAGATCCAAATATAATGTTCATGCTCAACGCTAGCACCAAATAACAATTATTTAGGTCTAAAACTAAATTCTGAAGGTCGATGTAGAGGTAGCGTGCCGACGACGATCACATCAATCTTGGAACCATTTCTGACGCGCATCGTCACCTCATCCTTAGCTAATCTTCGTTTATTCCGCAGCTCCTATTTCGAGTTACAATTATGAGAAATCGAACCAGTATCAAATACCCAGGTGCTACTACGAGCGTTAGCAAGGAACACATCAATAACATGTATATCAAATATACCTTTGTTCACTTTGCCATCCTTCTTATCTGCCAAATATTTGGGGCAGTTCCGCTTCCAGTGACCATTTCCTTTGCAGTAGAAGCACTCAGTTTCAGGCTTGGGTCCAGCTTTGGGCTTCTTCACGGGAGCACCAACTTCCTTGCCGTTCTTCTTGAAGTTCCCTTTCTTTCCCTTGCCCTTTTTCTTGAAACTGGTGGTCTTATTAACCATCAACAGTTGATGCTCTTTCTTGATTTCTACCTCCACCGATTTCAGCATCACGAAGAGCTCGAGAATCATTTTCGTCATCCCTTGCATATTATAGTTCATCACAATGCCTTTGTCGCTTGGTGGCAGTGATTGAAGAACTCTATCAAGAACACACTCATCTGGAAGATCGATTCCCAGCTGATCCAAGTGGTTGTGGTACCCAGACATTATAAGTATGTGTTCACCGACATAACTGTCCTCCTCCATCTTACAGCCGAAGAACTTGTTGGAGACTTCATATCTCTCAACCCAGGCATTAGCTTGAAATATCAATTTTAGCTCTTGGAACATTTCATATGCTTCATGGCGTTCAAAACACTTTTGAATTCTCGGTTCCAAGCCGTAAAGCATGGCACACTGAATTATCGAGTAGTCATCATATCGAGCCTGGCAAAAGTTCACAATGTCTGCATCCACTCCTGCAGCAGGTCTGTCACCTAGCGGTGCATCAAGGACATAATTCTTTTGTGCAGCAATGAGGATAATCTTCAAGTTAGGGACCCAATCGGTGTAACTGCTACCATCATCTTTCAACTTAGCTTTCTCTAGGAACGCATTAAAATTCAACAGAACAGTAGCATAGGCTATTTATCTACAATATAGATTTGCAAAGACTATCAGGACTAAGTTCATGATAAATTAAGTTCAATTAATCAAATTACTAATGAACTCCCACTTAAATTAACATCGCTCAGGTTATCTAAGTGATAGATGATCCAAATCAACTAACCCATGTCCGATCATCACATGAGATGGAGTAGTCTTCAATGGTGAACATCTTCATGTTGATCATATCTACCATATGACTCATGTTCAACCTTTTGGTCTCAAGTGTTCCTAGACCATGTCTGTACATGCTAGGCTCGTCAAGTTTAACCGAAGTATTCTGCTTGTGCAAAACTGTCTTACACCCATTGTATGTGAACGTAGAGTCTATCACACCCGATCATCATGATGTGCTTCGAAACAATGAACTTTGGCAATGATGCATACTCAGGGAGAACACTTTTATCTTGAAATTAAGTGAAGGGATCATCTAATAATGCTACCTTCGTTCTAAGCAAATTAAGAAGCATAACGGATAAACAACACATGCAAACAAAATATGTGACATGATATGGCCATCATCATCTTGTGCTTTTGATCTCCATCTCCAAAGCATCGACATGATCTCCATCATCATCGGCATGGCACCTTGATCTCCATCATCGCGTCGGGGTCGTCTTGCCAAATATTGGTTCTACAACTATTGCTAACGCATAGTGATAAAGTAAAGCAATTACATGGCGCTTAATGATTGGCACGCAGGCCATATAATAATTAAAAGACAACCCTAAGGCTCCTTTCGGCTGTCGATATTACAAAACATGATCATCTCATACAACAACGTATATCACATCACGTCTTGACCATATCACATCACAGCATACCCTGCAAAAACAAGTTAGACATCTTGTACTTTGTTGTTGCAAGTTTTACGTGGCTGCTATGGGTAACTAGCAAGAACCATTCTTAACTACGCAAAAACCACAATGGTGATTATCAAGTTTGCTGTTTTAACCTTCTGCAAGGAACATAGTCAAATTCGATTCAACTAAAGTAGGAGAAAGAGACAGCCGCCAGCCACCTATATGCAAACAAGTTACATGTCAGTCGGTGGAACCGGTCTCATGTACGTGGACATGTAATGTTGGTCTGGGGCGCTTCATCCCACAATACCGCCGAATCAATAACATGTTGGTGGTAAGCAGTATGAACATAACCGCCCACAACTCATTTGTGTTCTACTCGTGCATATCATCTATGCATAGACCTGGCTCATGATGCCACTTTGGGGAACGTTGCAAGGAAAACAAAAAAAATCTACGCGCACAAAAGATCTATCCATGGAGATGCATAACTACGAGAGGGGGAGAACATCTTCATACCCTTAAAGATCGCTAAGCGGAAGCGTTGATCAACACAGTTGATGTAGTCGTACACCTTCATGATCCGTCCCGATCAACTACCGAACGTACTGCACCTCCGCATTCAGCACACGTTCAGCTCGATGGCGTCCTCACCTTGTTGATCCAGCAAGAGGGGCGAAGTAGTATATGAGTTCCGGCAGCACGATGGCGTGGTGACAGTGCTGGTGAAGAACAATCTCTGCAGGGCTTCGCCAAGCACAACGGAAACTATGACGGAGGATAAAGTAGAGGGGGCGGAACCAACTTCAACCCTCCCTCACTCGAACCTCGATCCATTCGGGGGCTAATGATGATGACATGTACCTAGGGTAGGGTCATAGGCCTGACCTAGATGCCCTACACAAGGATGTTGCCCTAGAGTCAAAGGCATTCGAAGTACAACATAAGATAACGACTGAATTCACCTTGGAGTGCAATCCACTCGACCAACTAATCCACTCGGATACCCCAATTCCACTCGACCAAGATAGGGTCACTCGACCATATTGAAGAATCACTCGGAGCACAAAAGACCTACAGTCGCCCAAGTATGGCAATGGTCAGGCGTTCACTCAGTAGCTTAAAGATCATTAATAGTCATTTATAGTGGGCGTTACGAGTAACGTCCCTGCCTTAATTCACATTGAACCTCATGTAAATGAGGGTTGGAGGGGCCTGGCGCACTCTATATAAGCCACCCCCCTCTTCTGGCACAAGGGTTCGCACCCCCTGTAACTCACACGCATATTCCAGTCGACAAGCCTCCGGGCATCGAGACGTAGGGTTGTTACCTCCTCCGAGAGGGGCCTGAACTCGTAAACTCGCGTGTACAACCTTTCCATATCTAGGTCCTTGCCTCCTCCTACGTACCTCCTATTCTTACTATCAGACTTACTCCCACCACCGGGAGTTGCATGATCTCATGGTCGAAGAAACATGTATTTGACATTAAGAAAGCAGTAGCAATAAACTGAACGATCATATGCTATGCTAACGGTTGGGTCTTGTCCATCACATCATTCTCCTAATTATTTGATCCCATTATCAAATGACAACTCAGGCGTTCACTCTGTAGTCTTAAAGATCATTAATAGTCATTTATAGTGGGTGTTACCAGTAACGTCCCTGTCTTAACTCACATTGAACCCTTTGTAACTGAGTACTGGAGGGGCCTGGCGCACTCTATATAAGTGACCCCCTCCATTGGCACAAGGGTTCGCACCCCCTATAACTCACACACATATTCCAGTCGACAAGCCCCCGGGCATCAAGACGTAGGGCTGTTACCTCCTTCGAGAGGGGCCTAAACTCATAAACTCACGTGTACAACCTTGTCGTAGCTAGGGCCTTGCCTCCTCCTACCTACACCCTATTCTTACTGTCAGACTTACTCCCACAACAGTTGGCGCCCATCATGGGGCAGGCATCTTTGCGACTTCCTGTGAGGTTGCAGTTTTTCCGATCTCCATCAACATGGTTTCCGGCGGTGGTTTGGCTTTGGGCCGTGAGATCCGTCTCGGTGCGCCCGTTTTCATTGCTGACGACTTCGCCTGGTGCAAGAAGCCCCCCTTGACGTCGAGGCCCTTCCCATCCACGGGGCGGCGCACTTCCGCACGAGTGCCTGCGGCGTCCTCTTGCGACAGTCGTCGACCCAGTATTGGTCGGCTCCCGCGTCATCAGCTATCCCCGTTGTTCGCCGCCGCAAGCGGGCGGGTTGATCGCGGCTCCATCGGTGGGTGAAGCATGCGGTGGCCCGACAGTCGGCCACCCCAAGTCGCGACAATCAAGCCCGACGAATTTCTCTGTTGACCATTTGATCTGTCGACTAGTTCTACAGACACTCATTCTGAGTGCGGAAGCAGCGACCCTGCGATGGAAGTCCTCATGGTCGACTCTTGTCGCAGCCCGCCTGGGTTCTGTCGCGACAACGGTGACAGTGATGGCCCGTCGTACGTTCATGATGAATATCATCCCCAAGCCCTCACTTCAGAACAGAGGGAAGAGCTACATCGCCGCAACGTGGAGGCACTCCAGACCCCCATCATGGGGAGACCTCCGAGGCTCGGGCCTTGGAGGCTGCGTGCTTGGCCACCTTGGCTGAGCGCACGCGTCTGGAGAATCTGCAACATTCACTCGACAAACACGCCCGTCGGCAGATCCCCGAATCCAGTCGACGACATCGGCAATTGTTTCTGCCTGAACCTCAGGTATACCGCACTCCGGTCCAAAATCTTGCAGCTGCAGCATGTATAGCAGAGTCAATTCAGCCATCTCGTTCATAAGCTGGTAGAGGTTTGCTGCAGATCCGAGCGCTACTCCGAGCAGCGGCAGAACAAAACTCGGCTGTTTCCCAGTCGCGCAACAGAATCCATAGCAGATCTGTGGTTGCGGACACAGTTCAGTCGGCACACAGTCCTAGATCACCTCCGTGGCGTGATGATCGTGGTCACCGCCAGGATGAGTACCTCGGTCGAGGCCATGGATAGTATGATCAAAGATATGCCCGTGATGACCACCGTCGAGTGCCTACGCCCCCTCCGAGGGGTGGATCATACGCGCCCCGGTGGTATGATGACAGGCGTCTGTATGGTGATGAGCGGAGAGCTCTAGTCGACCCAAGAGAGCCTGGGTTTGATGTGAGATCACTCCTCGTACAAGGTTTTGTTGACAGAGACCGAGCACACAGAGAAGGACAAGACAGAGACCGTCCGAGTGGAGGCAGCGCATTTGTTTCTGGGCCCGAATGTTTCAGTAGAGCCATCTGAGCCGTCGAGATCCCTCCCAACTTCAGATTGGCGACATGCGTTAGTAAGTACACCAGTGAGTCGAAGCCCGACACGTGGCTAGAGGATTACTGAGTGGCAGTGCAGATTGGTGGAGGTAATGATGAAGTAGCCATGAAGCACCTCCCCCTGATGCTCGAAGGTTCGACCAGAGCTTGGTTGAATCAGTTGGCCCGTGGAACTATTTTCTGTTGGGAAGAGTTAGCCCGAGTCTTTATCAAAACATTCGAGGGAACTTGCAAGCGACCTGCTGGGCTAACTGAATTACAACATTGCATTCAGAAACCGAATGGGACTTTGAGAGACTACATCCAGATATGGGCTACCCTTCATCATACAGTGGAAAATGTGTCACATCATCAAGCAGTTTGCCCCTTCAAAGAGGGCGTCCGTTACAGAGAGCTCAACTTGAAATTCTGTCGGTCCGGAGACATGTCTCTGGCCTGAATGATGGAAATAGCCACTCGGTACACCAACGGCGAAGAGGAGGACCGACTCCGCAGTGGCAAGGGAAAACCAGTCGCCCAGGACGCCGAAGGTGGAAATTCCAGTCGGAAGCAGAAGCGCAAAGCTGAAATTGCAGGTCCCATCAAGGCCGCAGCCCTGAACCAAGGGAAGTTTAAAGGAAAGCCTAAGGGGTCGTGGGTCCCCAAGAAAGTGAAAGATCAGGCCGGTAATGACGTCGTTGATTTGCCGTGTCACATTCACACGAAAAAAGATGAAGAGGGCAATTTGATTCTGCCCAAGCATACCACTCGACAATGTTGACTCCTGATTTAGAGTTTCCGGGAAGGTCATCCCAGCGGGAAGGAATCTGATAAGGAAGAGGATAAAGAGGAAGATGATGGTTACCCCAATGTAAATGCTACTTTGGTGATTTTTTCTGACCTTGAGAGCAACAGTCGACTGAAGCTTATCAACAGAGAAGTGAACATGGTTGCTCCAGCAACTACGGCGTACTTGAAGTGGTCAAAGTCTCCCATTACATTCGACCAGTCCAACCACCAAGCGCATGTTGCTACCCCTGGGCGACAAGCATTGGTGGTCGACCCAGTCGTTGGGGGCACCCGACTGACCAAGGTTCTCATGGACGGTGGAAGTGGATTGAACATTCTGTATGCTGAGACCCTCTGAGGGATGGGCATTCCGATGTCCAAGATCAGTGAGAGCAACATGAGATTCGATGGAGTCATCCCAGGGAAAAATGCAGATTCACTTGGTCAGAGAACTCTTGATGTGGTTTTCGGTGATTCAAAGAATTACCGCAAGGAAAAGTTGACGTTTGAGGTGGTGGATTTTCACAGTGCCTACCATCCTATTCTGGGCAGGCCCGCATATGCTCGTTTCATGGTTCGACCATGCTACCTATACCTCAAGTTGAAGATGCATGGTCCCGTAGGCGTGATCACAGTCACAGGGAATCGGCAAAGAGCAGAAGAGTGCCTCCAGAAGGGCTCAAAAATTGCCGACGAATAGATGGCAGCAGTAGAAATGGAAGAATACAACAAGAATGCAGATCCGAGTGATTTTTTGCGAGCTAAGAAGCCTGCTTCAGAGTCTGCATTTTGGTCGGCCGGAGAGACAAAACATGTCCATATTCACCCGGAAGACTGCAATGCTGCTTCAACTCACATCTCAACAACATTCAGCAGCAAATAGGAAGAAGCGCTCATCCAGTTCCTCCGTGAGAACCGGGACATCTTCGCATGGAAACCATCTGACATGTCGGGTGTACCCAGGGGACTGGCTGAGCACCATTTGCATGTCGACCCGAAAGCAAAACCAATCAAGGAACACCTCCGTCGGTCCGCCGTGGAGAAGAGGAAGGCAATTGGTGAAGAGGTGGCTCGGCTTCTGGCAGCTAAGTTCATCTGCGAGATATACCACTCCGAGTGGCTCGCCAATGTCGTCATGGTACCTAAGTGCTACCCCTTGAGCTTGCGTTGGTTTTCCCCGAAGAGGAGAGGATGATGCAGCAGAGTAGCGTAAGTATTTCCCTCAGTTTTTGAGAACCAAGGTATCAATCCAGTAGGAGGCCACGCTCAAGTCCCTCGTACCTGCACAAATCGATAGCAACTCGCAACCAACGCAATTAGGGGTTGTCAATCCCTTCACGGTCACTTACGAGAGTGAGATCTGATAGAGATAATATTTTTGGTATTTTTGGTATAAAGATGCAAAGTTAAAAGTAAAAGGCAAAGTAAAAAGCAAAACAAGATTAAAGTGATGGAGATTGATATGATGAGAATAGACCCGGGGGCCATAGGTTTCACCAGTGGCTTCTCTCAAGAGCATAAGTTTTCTACGGTGGGTGAACAAATTACTGTTGAGCAATTGACAACATTGAGCATAGTTATGAGAATATCTAGGCATGATCATGTATATAGGCATCACGTCCGTGACAAGTAGATCGAAACGATTCTGCATCTACTACTATTACTCCACTCATCGACCGCTATCCAGCATGCATCTTGTAACGCCCTCGATGCGGCTATATCTCCTACGTGTCGAAGCACGACTTAGAGGCATAACCGCATTGAAATCAATGTCGCAAGTGAGGTAATCTTCACACAACCCATGTAATACATAAGGGAAAGAGATACATAGCTGGCTTACAATCGCCACTTCACACAATACATAAATAAACATCCATCATCCAGATTACACTCAAGGTCCGACTACGGAACCAAAATGAAAGAAGACTACCCCAAATGCTACACAGATCCCCGATCCTCCCAACTGGGCTCCACTACTGATCAACTGAAATGAAACAACACAATGAACAAGATCTTCATCGAGCTCCTCCTTGAGCTCGGGTGCGTCACCTGCACGGTTCATCGGCACCTGCAAACTGGTTTTGGAAGTATCTGTGAGTCACGGGGACTCAACAATCTCACACCCGCGAGATCAAGACTATTTAAGCTTATGGGTAGGAGAAGGTAGTGAGGTGGAGCTGCAGCAAGTGACTAGCATATCTGGTGGCTAACATACGCAAATGAGAGCGAGAAGAGAAGGCAAAAGCACGGTCGAACAACTATGATCAAGAAGTGATCCTGAAACTAATTACGTCAAGCATAACTCAAACACCGTGTTCACTTCCTGGACTCCGCCGAGAAGAGACCATCATGGTTACACACGCGGTTGATGTATTTTAATTAAGATCAAACCCTACAGGAGTGTCCCAACTTAGCCCATGATAAGCTCTCGCGATCAACGAAGGATATTCCTTCTCCCCGGGAAAACCCGATCAGTCTCGGAATCCCGGCTACAAGACATTTCGACAGTAATAAAACAAGTCCAGCAAGACCTCCCGACGTGTCGACACCCTGATAGTAGCCGTGCGTATCTCGTCTCAGGCCACGACCGGATGAGCTGTCCGTACAACTAAAACCAGACCCCAAGTTTCCTTGAGGTGGCGCTGCAAAGCGCTCTTGTTTGGACCAACACTTAGACAAGCATTGGCCCGGGGGGCTAAATAAAGATGACCCTTGGGTTAATTACTCCCAAGGGAAAGATATAGGTGGTAGGCAAATGGTAAAACCAATGTTGGGCCTTGCTAGAGGAGTCTTATTCAAAGCGAACTGTCAAGGGGGTCCCATAAATCACCCGACCGCGTTAGGGACGCAAAATCCGGGAACATAACACCGATATGACGGAAACTAGGGCGGCAAGAGTGGAACAAAACACCAGGCATAAGGCCGAGCCTTCCACCCTTTACCAAGTATATAGATGCATTAATTAAATAAGATATATTGTGACATCCCAACAAGTAAACATGTTCCAACAAGGAACAACATCTCCATGTTCCAACACGGAACAAACTTCAGCTTCACCTGCAACTAACAACGCTATAAGAGGGGCTGAGCAAAGCGGTAACATAGCCAAACAACGGTTTGCTAGGACAAGGTGGGTTAGAGGCTTGGTTTAACAATATGGGAGGCATGATAAGCAAGTGGTAGGTATCGCAGCATAGGCATAGCAAAAGAGCGAGCAACTAGCAAGCAAAGATAGAAGTGATTTCGAGGGTATGGTCATCTTGCCTGCAAAGTTCTCAGGGTTGTCGAAAACTTGATCCTCGTAAGTGTTCTCAACAGGTTCCTCGTTCACGTACTCGTCTCCCGGCTCTACCCAAGGCAAGAACACAAGCAAAGGGGACAAACATCAATCACGATGCAATGCGCAAGCAACATGATGCAAAACATGGCATGATATGCGAGATGTGGTATGCAATGCATATGCGTGCTCCGGAAGGAAAAGATGAACAATGCATAATCTTGGCAAACCAAGCATGCCACTGGAAGGGTGATGTGATTTCGGTTGAAATCGATATAAAGATCACCGGAATCGGATGCACGGTTTGCAAATGACAAGTAAAACAAGAATGACATATTTCTGCGTTTAACAGCATGATGCCACTTAGCATGCAACAAGAAATTAAGCTACTCCATCCAAACATATCAGAAAAGCATATGACAGTGATCTACTCAAGATGCTTTACAAAAGATGAACACTGAGCTATGGCTAAATCACACAATAGCAGGTTCGAACAAGCATGGCAAAAGTGCAAAACATATCAGCTTCACAGACTTGGTGAAAATACTATCATGCCAGAAATTAACATCAGGATAACATGTTTAGAGCAAGGAACCAACATGCTACAGGAACAGGACATAGCAAAACAAGGCATGGAATGAATCTACTCAAAGCATTGAACAAAAGTCCATTACTGACCATGAGCCAAAAAGGACCAGAAAATATAATAACACCCATGACAATTAAGCAAGTTTCGTTACAGTTTTCAGACAGCAGAAAACTGGAGATGTCAAAAATACATAACAAGTAGGCATGTATACGAGCTCGATGCACTCACTACAGAGCATTTCATGATAAACTAAGCATACATAAATCAAGAATACATGGCATAGAAGCTATAAATGGCAAGAACAACATCATAGCATGAAATGATCAACTACAACAAGCTTGGCAAAATCGAATAACATGTAAACAATCTGCCAGTAATATTTTATAGCAAAAGTAGAGCTCGATTGAGTCAAGCTATAGCACTACATAATTACAAACAAAGGCATGGATGGATAGAGCGAATCCATATGTTCAAAACACCCTTAGTGATCATCCTCAAAAGAGGCATGGATCTCACTGAAACAACATGAACACATGGCATAAAAATAACAGCAGGGAATGACTTAGTGAAATTACTGTCCCTGAAATCAGCAACAATATGATCCCTAGTTTGCATGCTTGTGCTAGTCACCACAAAGATCACAGAAATACATGGCATACACCCCTGTAAAGATAGCATGGCATATTACAAAACACATGTAGGACTCAACTTCATAGGATGCACACATCAATCATGGCAAAAATGACAAAAGTGCATCTACTGAAACAGATCTGAAACTAACATCACATATCCCTCTTCCAACAGCATTTCGGGCATCAAGATGAGCTCAAAGGAAAATGATGCAATGATATGAAATGATGTACTCGTCGAGGCGAACAATTTGGTATGCCACATGCGCAAAACGAGGCCACGGATGCAGAGTTATGATGCGATGAACATGGCATGATAATGTCAAAATACAGGGACAGGCGAAAATTAGACCTCGCGGGAAACTGGACGGAGGGATCCGGGGCGCCGTTTGGATCGCGGGACGGGTGGATCTCATCCACCCGCCCATATTCGGCGACGAGGCAACCGGCGACGGCGGAGGAGGCGGCGGGCGGCAGGGTTCGCCAGCGAGGCCGCGGGAGCGGCGGAGGGGCGCCGGGGCAGGGCCGGTCGCGGGCGGCGCCCGAGGCGGATGGCAGCGGCGGCGGTCTGGTGCGGCGGCGGGGCGGCGAGGCGCGCCGGCGCGGGTGGCGGGCTCCGGCGGGCAGAGCGCGCCGGCGGCGGCGGGGCGCGCGGCAGGGAGCGGGCGGCGCGGTCGGGCCAGGCGCGGCCCGGGGCGGGCCGGCCGTGGACCGGGCGGGCCGCGGCGGTGGGAGGAGAGAGAGGAGGCCGGCGGGGTGACGTGGCGGCGGCGGATTCGTCGGGGATGGCGGCGCGGACACGTCTGGCGGCGGGGTTTTTGTCCGGCGGCGCGAGGGGAGCGGGGCTAGGGTTTGGACTGCGAAAATTTCGGGGAGGTGTACATATTTATAGGTAGAAGGAGCTAGGAGGCTCCAAATGGAGGGTGGTTTGCGGCCACGCGATCGTGATCCGACGACCGAGATGATGGAGATGACTTAGATGGGTTTTGGGCCACTTTGAAGGGGTGTTGGGATGCACACAAAAGAGGCTTTACGGCTACCCGGTTAACCATTGGAGTATCAAGCGACCTCTGAATGACCCGAAACTTGACAGGCGGTCTACCGGTGCTATACCAAGGCCGCTTGACAAACCTCGGGCCATTCCGAGAAAGTTTAACACCCGCACACGAAAAGAGGCAAAAGGGGGCGCTGGGGAACATAGGAGCGCCGGATTGCAAAACGGACAACGGGGAAAATGCTCGGATTCATGAAACGAACACGTATGCGAATGCGATGCACATGATGACATGGTATGAAATGCACGACATGGACAAAATGCAAAAGAAGGAAAACCCAACCACGGAGGGAATATCATATCACATTGCCGAAAATGGCAAGAGTTGGAGTTACAAATATGGCAAGTTACATCCGGGGTGTTACAACACTCCACCACTACGAGAGGATCTCGTCCCGAGATCTAAGGATGGCACAGGAGAAAAACGAAATGGGAAGAGGTAAAACAAAGTTGCTTCTTTGACCAACGAGTGAAACCGATGAACCTTGAGAGGTTGAAAAGTTGAAAGAAAGAACACAACAAAGTTGAACGAACTTGAAAACACTCCGTTAGATAAGAGGAACATGGGATACAACGAGAACCAAGAGGTTGAGTCACAAGGTAGATATTGAAACCACTCCGGTTAAAACAAGATAGAGAAGGAATAAGAATGACATGATTTGGGCAGCACTTCGACTAAAAATGGAAGGAATTAGAATCATGAACTTGGCAAAATGAAAGCACCTGGATGAGATTCCGGTTAAAAGAGGAATGATAGACACAACACTCCGGTTAAATCGATAAGCAAAGAAAAGGACATGATCTTCACGATTTGAGATGATGATTGAAAAGAGCAACCTCACAATGCTTTCGGAAGAAGGAATAGAAGATAGATCGTTGGGATAAGGGACAAAGAAGAAAATGACAACTTCTGCCACAAATGAGCTTGTAAAAGCATGTTTAGGAGAAGGGTCGAACGGAGTTGTTGGAAAAGCAACAACAACAAAAAGAGTAGGCTTGATGTGGGCTTATGGAAAAACTTCTCAAAACTATGAGGTGAGCTTGTGCCACCAACAAAAACAAATGATTGGATTGATATCAACAAGGAGACGAGAAACTTATCTCGCCGGGAGGACAAATGAAGAACTTGGGTCATTTATAAGCACCATAAATAGCAGCAAACCTTAGGGAAAGCTTTAGGTGAAATATAGCCCAAGATAACTCCAACACAGAAATTGCTGGATTTAAATATCTCATTCTTAACAACTTGTGAACCTTGAAACACGAAGGGAAATTGTCAAGAATGGCATAACACCACCTCAAAAGATAAGATAGAAAGAATTGCACTTCGAAATGCAAGAAGAAGAATACTTGAGCTCTTCAAAACAAAACATGTGTTGAACACCATGTTTATTTTAGAGTATAGCTTGGCGGATCTTAATTCCGAGAGAAATCTTGAAGAACAATTGAAGAATAAAAGAATCCTTGACGAAGCACCATGTAGAGCCTCCATGAAGAACTCCGGTAAACAAAAGGATGATAGAAAGAGAGAGAAGTTGAAAACACAAGGTGAAGCCTTGCAATGATTTAGATGGAGCTTTGAAATGATATAATTGAAATAACCTGGAGCACCGGAAATAAAAATGAACAAATGAGATCAAGAATTTTGATGAACCTCCGGAATAAGGAATTAAATTTACTCGATGAAACAAGAATAAGAATTACATTATGCTCATCCTTCACCAATTAAATTGATGACAAGCAATGGATTTGGCATACTACTAATTCTCATTGAAAAAGGATTGAAGAGATATATAACGCAACCTTGGGAAGGTCTTCAACGAACCACCGGTAGGATTGAAACAACGAATAAATTAATATGAGAACATAGGAAGAGGAATCTTGAACGAACCACCGTAAGAATTGAAATGAAAGTAGCAAAGGCACAATACACCGGGAAGAATTAGAAAACGAATGAAGATACTTGACTGAATTTAGATACATTAGAACGAAGAGATCATGAACTGATTAGAGGATATTTCGACGATGCACCGGTGAGATTTGGAAAACAAGAGCTGAACGCTTGAATGAATAATTCTGAGATGATGGGCTCCGGAGAATCAAACTAAAAAGACTCCTGAAATGCTCCGGGTGGGTTAAAAGAATTCTCACAATTGAAAACAATTATGAGAGGATGGCATCAAGCTAGAACCCTGAATCTTGAAGAGAATGGAGCAAGATTTAAGGGAAACTCTTCTTCGGTCTTCAAAATCTAAGAATGACGACGAGAAACACCACCATGAATTGTTGAGACTCTCCGGAATGAATAATAGAAAGGTTGAACCAATGATGAAAAGAATTTGAAAGCGATCTTGGAGAAGGAATATGACTGATGATACTTCATTCTTACGCCAAACTTTGAAAAGAATTTGGGAATAGCTCCAAGAAAATTAGAAGATTCAGGTAAGATCCTGGGAGAAGACCTGTGGGTTAGGGCCCACTCAAAAGAAACACCTTCGAATGATTACTTGAAAGGGAGATTGCACCGGTTGATTTAAATGGCTTGAATGAGATAACAATCTCGAAATAACTTGAACGGATTAAGAATGGAAACACAAATCTTCTGAGTTATCTTCGGCACTCCGGAACAATTGAATAGCGAGAAGTGGACAATTAAGAGGTGCACCGGTATGAGAAAAACATTTGAAACGAGGAAAAGATATGATTGACAAAGCTTGAATTGAATCCACCGGAGAAGAAAGAGAACGAATAATGATGAAGTTAAGGCTCCGTTAGTATCTTCCTGAGAATCACCGGATAAGAACATTGACGGAAAAGAATGGAGAGACTTCCCATCTATAAGATGGATACTTGATTAAGAAATCTGAGTCCTTGAAGAAAAAGGGTGGGAGGGTGGGAAAACAAAGGCAACTTGGGTCGGATGAAACGAACACCGTTGAGAAAAAGATTAGAATTGACCTTGCGAATGTTGGAATGATCGGATTTACTTGGAGAGAAGCACACCGGTTGGAAAGAATTGAAAAGACAACCTCAGTGATCAAGAAGGATTAGTATTCACATAGAAATATGAGAACACCGTTTGGGAAAGGTATGGATTCAACATTTGACTTCGAAGCAACTCGAATACCACAAATAAAACAAAACAAAGGATTTGGCTTGCAGAATAAGCCGGAACAAATACACATGATAGAGATTTCGCCCAAAGTATTCATGGTGGGGCCCACACGGGCACGACGTACAGTGGACGTCACGAATGACAAACAAGACGTCCCCGAATCAGCATAGCCAAGGATTCTTTAAGACGCCTCGCGACCACTGTAAATCGGCCGCGAATAGGCGGACCACTAGCACGTTAGGCCCCAATCTCAAATCACACATCTGTCGGAAAGATATCCTATAAGCTATTAGAATTCCCACTTATAAACTCCCGAAACTTTCTGGTTGTGCAATCAGGTGTTGGGGATACAGGGGACACAAAATATATCACCCAAACTAACAATACCTAGATCCAGCTGTATCCATCCTTCAACACATAACCAAGAAACCCTCGGAAATCATTTACCTCAACCTTCGAAAAGCATCCGTTATACGAGTTATGGCAATACTCCCGCACTCGCCTCAGTACTGGGCTATCAGGGTTATCTCACCAACAACCGTACAAAAGAGATTTTCGATGTCGGCGTACTAAACTCAGGTATTCCAGAACTGCAACGATAAAATTATGATGACAACACCTCAGATCTCAACTCCCCAGGACACTTCCACTAAACCCCTGCTGACAGGAGGCACCAAGACAATGTTGTCATCACAAAACCATCAGAACGATTCTAAGATACCCGCGTGATCCTAAATTTTTTTTAGTGAAATTTGGGAAGAGAAGAGTCAAAACTCTACGTCAGGATGCCTTACCAGAGCGATGAGGAGACTGGGAAGTAAAAAGAATTCCTAAACTCTCCGATACATAATTCCTAAATGACTCAAAACATTTTTCTAGACACAACTCGGCCACTAAAAACGATCAATCAGTGGGGGCTCCTAAGGTCGGGGAAGGCTCTGATTACCAACTTGTAACGCCCTCGATGCGGCTATATCTCCTACGTGTCGAAGCACGACTTAGAGGCATAACCGCATTGAAAGAAATGTCGCAAGTGAGGTAATCTTCACACAACCCATGTAATACATAAGGGAAAGAGATACATAGCTGGCTTACAATCGCCACTTCACACAATACATAAATAAACATCCATCATCCAGATTACACTCAAGGTCCGACTACGGAACCAAAATGAAAGAAGACTACCCCAAATGCTACACAGATCCCCAATCGTCCCAACTGGGCTCCACTACTGATCAACTGAAATGAAACAACACAATGAACAAGATCTTCATCGAGCTCCTCCTTGAGCTCGGGTGCGTCACCTGCACGGTTCATCGGCACCTGCAAACTGGTTTTGGAAGTATCTGTGGGTCACGGGGACTCAGCAATCTCACACCCGCGAGATCAAGACTATTTAAGCTTATGGGTAGGAGAAGGTAGTGAGGTGGAGCTGCAGCAAGCGACTAGCATATCTGGTGGCTAACATACGCAAATGAGAGCGAGAAATGAAGGCAAAAGCACGATCGAACAACTATGATCAAGAAGTGATCCTGAAACTACTTACGTCAAGCATAACTCCAACACCGTGTTCACTTCCCGGACTCCGCCGAGAAGAGACCATCACGGTTACACACGCGGTTGATGTATTTTAATTAAGATCAACTTCGGGTTTTCTACAACCGGACATTAACAAATTCCCATCTGCCACATATCCGCGGGCACGGCTTTCGAAAGTTCAAACCCTGCAGGGGTGTCGCAACTTAGCCCATGACAAGCTCTCGCGATCAACGAAGGATATTCCTTCTCCCCCGGAAAACACGATCAGTCTCGGAATCCCGGCTACAAGACATTTCGACAGTAATAAAACAAGTCCAGCAAGACCTCCCGGCGTGTCGACACCCTGATAGTAGCCGTGCGTATCTCGTCTCAGGCCACGACCGGATGAGCTGTCCGTACAACTAAAACCAGACCCCAAGTTTCCTTGAGGTGGCACTGCAAAGCGCTCTAGTTTGGACCAACACTTAGACAAGCATTGGCCCGGGGGGCTAAATAAAGATGACCCTTGGGTTAATTACTCCCAAGGGAAAGATATAGGTGGTAGGAAAATGGTAAAACCAATGTTGGGCCTTGCTGGAGGAGTCTTATTGAAATGGTAAAACAAATGGTAAAACACATGGCATAAAAATAACAGCAGGGAATGACTTAGTGAAATTACTGTCCCTGAAATCAGCAACAATATGATCCCTAGTTTGCATGCTTGTGCTAGTCACCACAAAGATCACAGAAATACATGGCATACACCCCTGTAAAGATAGCATGGCATATTACAAAACACATGTAGGACTCAACTTCATAGGATGCACACATCAATCATGGCAAAAATGACAAAAGTACATCTACTGAAACAGATCTGAAACTAACATCACATAGCCCTCTTCCAACAGCATTTCGGGCATCAAGATGAGCTCAAAGGAAAATGATGCAATGATATGAAATGATGTACTCGTCGAGGCGAAAAATTTGATATGCCACATGCGCAAAACGAGGACACGGATGCAGAGTTATGATGCAATGAACCTGGCATGATAATGTCAAAATACAGGGACTTAGGCGAAAATTAGACCTCGCGGGAAACTGGACGGAGGGATCCGGGGCGCCGTTTGGATCGCGGGACGGGTGGATCTCATCCACCCGCCCAGATTCGGTGACGAGGCAACCGGCGACGGCGGAGGAGGCGGCGGGCGGCAGGGTTCGCCAGCGAGGCCGCGGGAGCGGCGGAGGGGCGCCGGGGTGGGGCCGGTCGCGGGCGGCGCCCGAGGCGGATGGCGGCGGCGGCGGCAGCGGCGGTCTGGTGCGGCGGCGGGGCGGCGAGCCACGCCGGCGCGGGTGGCGGGCTCCGGCGGGCAGAGCGCGCCGGCGGCGGCGGGGCGCGCGGCAGGGAGCGGGCGGCGCGGTCGGGCCAGGCGCGGCCCAGGGCGGGCCGGCCGTGGGCCGGGCGGGCCGCGGCGGTGGGAGGAGAGAGAGGAGGCCGGCGGGGTGACGTGGCGGCGGCGGATTCGTCGGGGATGGCGGCGCGGACACGTCCGGCGGCGGGGTTTTTGTCCGGCGGCGCGAGGGGAGCGGGGCTAGGGTTTGGACTGCGAAAATTTCGGGGAGGTGTACATATTTATAGGTAGAAGGAGCTAGGAGGCTCCAAATGGAGGGTGGTTTGCGGCCACGCGATCGTGATCCGACGACCGAGATGATGGAGATGACTTAGATGGGTTTTGGGCCACTTTGAAGGGGTGTTGGGCTGCACACAAAAGAGGCTTTACGGCTACCCGGTTAACCATTGGAGTATCAAGCGACCTCTGAATGACCCGAAACTTGACAGGCGGTCTACCGGTGCTATACCAAGGCCGCTTGACAAACCTCGGGCCATTCCGAGAAAGTTTAACACCCGCACACGAAAAGAGGCAAAAGGGGGCGCTGGGGAACATAGGAGCGCCGGATTGCAAAACGGACAACGGGGAAAATGCTCGGATTCATGAAACGAACACGTATGCGAATGCGATGCACATGATGACATGGTATGAAATGCACGACATGGACAAAATGCAAAAGAAGGAAAACCCAACCACGGAGGGAATATCATATCACATTGCCGAAAATGGCAAGAGTTGGAGTTACAAATATGGCAAGTTACATCCGGGGTGTTACACATCTAGAGTATTAAGTTAAAAACAGAGTAACGCTTTACGCAAGATGACATGATGTAGAGAGATAAATTCATGCAATATGAAATAAACCCCATCTTGTTATCCTCGATGGCAACGATACAATATGTGCCTTGCTGCCCCTTCTGTCACTGGGAAAGGACACCACAAGATCGAACCCAAAGCTAAGCACTTCTGCCATGGCAAGAACTACCAATCTAGTCAGCCAAACCAAATGGATAATTCGAAGAGACTTGCAAAGATAACCAATCATACATAAAAGAATTCAGAGAAGATTCAAATATTGTTCATAGACAGACTTGATCATAAACCCACAATTCATTGGTCTCAACAAACACACCGCAAAAAGAAGAAGATTACATCGAATAGATCTCCACAAGAGAGGGGGAGAACATTGTTTTGAGATCCAAAAAGAGAGAAGAAGCCATCTAGCTAATAACTATGGACCCAAAGGTCTGAGGTAAACTACTCACACTTCATCGGAGAGTCTATGATGATGTAGAAGCCCTCCATGATGATGGCCCTCTCCGGCGGAGCTCCGGAACAGGCCCCAAGATGGGATCTCGTGGATACAGAAAGTTGCGGCGGTGGAATTAGGTTTTTGGCTCCTGAAAGTTGCGGTACGTGGATATATATAGGAGGAAGAAGTACGTCGGTGGAGCCTCAGTGGGCCCATGAGGGTGGGGGGCGCGCCTGGGGGTGTAGGGCGCGCCCCCTACTTCGTGCCCACCTCGAAGCTTCCTTGGCGTAGGGTCCAAGTCTCCTGGGTCATATTCGGGAAGAAAATCACATTCCAGAAAGGATTATTCTGTTTGGACTCCGTTTGATATTCCGTTTCTTCGAAACACAGAAATAGGCAAAAAAACAACAATTCTGGGCTGGGCCTCCGGTTAATAGGTTAGTCCCAAAAATAATATAAAAGTGGAAAATAAAGCCCAATATAGTCCAAAACAGTAGATAATATAGCATGGAGCAATCAAAAATTATAGATACGTTGGAGATGTATCAGGCATCCCCAAGCTTAATTCATGCTCGTCCTCGAGTAGGTAAATGATAAAAAGAGAATTTTTGATGCGGAGTGCTACTTGGTATAATTTGAATTCAAAATTTCTTAATTGTGGTATGAATATTCATATTCGAAAGATTCAAGACAAAAGTTCATATTGACATAAAAATAATAATACTTCAAGCATACTAATAAAGCAATTATGTCTTCTCAAAATAACATGGCCAAAGAAAGTTATCCCTACAAATTCATATAGTCTGGCTATGCTCCATCTTCACCACACAAAGTATTTAAATCATGCACAACCCCGATGACAAGCCAAGCAATTGTTTCATACTTTAACATTTTCAAAACTTTTTCAACCTTCACGCAATACATGAGCGTGAGCCATGGATGTAGCACTATATGTGGAATAGAACGGTGGTTGTGGAGAAGACAAAAAGAGGGGAAGATAGTCTCACATCAACTAGGCGTATCAACGGGCTATGGAGATGTCCATTAATAGATATCAATGTGAGTGAGTAGGGATTGCCATGCAACGGATGCACTAGAGCTATAAGTATATGAAAGCTCAACAAAAGAAACTAAGTGGGTGTGCATCCAACACGCTTGCTCATGAAGACCGAGGGCATTTTGAGGAAGCCCATCATTGGAATATACAAGCCAAGTTCTATAATGAAAAATTCCCACTAGTATATGAAAGTGACAACATAGGAGACTCTCTATCATGAAGATCTTGGTGCTACTTTGAAGCACAAGTGTGGTAAAATGATAGTAGCATTGTCCCTTATCTCTTTTCTCTCATTTTTTATTTGGGATTTTTCTCTTTTTTTATGGCCTCTTTTTTTCGTCCGGAGTCTCATCCCGACTTGTGGGGGAATCATAGTCTCCATCATTCTTTCCTCACTTGGGACAATGCTCTAAAAAATGATGATCATCACACTTTTATTTTTCTTACAACTCAACAATTACAACTCGATACTTAGAACAAGATATGACTCTATATGAATGCCTCCGGCGGGGTACCGGGATATGCAATTAATCAAGAGTGACATGGATGAAAGAATTATGAATGGTGGCTTTGCCACAAATACGATGTAAACTACATGATCATGCTAGCAATATGACAATGATGGAGCGTGTCATAATAAACGAAATGGTGGAAAGTTGCATGGCAATATATCTTGGAATGGCTATGGAAATGCCATGATAGGTAGGTATGGTGGCTGTTTTGAGGAAGATATATGGTGGGTGTATGATACTGGCGAAAAGTGTGCGGTATTGGAGAGGCTAGCAATGGTGGAAGGATGGGAAAAAGTGCATATAATCCATGGACTCAACATTAGTCATAAAGAACTCATATACTTATAGCAAAAATCTAGAAGTTATCAAAGCAAAGTATTACGCACATGCTCCTAGGGGGATAGATTGGTAGGAAAAGACCATCGCTCGTCCCCGACCGCCATTCATAAGGAGGACAATCAATAAACACTTCATGCTCCGACTTCTTTACATAACGGTTCACCATACGTGCATGCTACGGGAATCACAAACTTCAACGCAAGTATTCTTTAAATTCACAACTACTTCCACTAGTATGACTCTAATATTATCACCTCCATATCTTAAAACAATTATCATGCTTCAATCTTTTCTTAGTATTCAACGCAGTCAAAAGAAAATTCCACAAATCATGAATACCGAGCATATTAATATTAAGCAATTTACCATGCTATTACGACTCTCAAAATAATTTAAGTGAAGCATGAGAGATCAATAGTTTCTTTAAAACAAACCACCACCGGCTCTAAAAGATCTAAGTGAAGCACATAGAGCAAAATTATAACGCTCAAAAGATATAAGTGAAGCACATAGAGCATAACTACACAACTCAAAAGATATAAGTGAGGCACATAGAGTATTCTATCAAATTCCAATTTATGTATGGCTCTCTCAAAGGTGTGTACAACAAGGATGATTGTGGCACACTAACAAACAAAGACACAAATAATACAAGACGCTCCAAGCAAAACACATATCATGTTGATGAATAAAAATATAGCTCCAAGTAAATTACCGATGGAAGTGGACGAAAGAGGGGATGCCTTCTGGGGCATCCCTAATATTTGACTTTTTGGTGTCCTTGGATTATCTTGGGGGTGCCATGGGAATCCCCAAGCTTAGGCTATTGCCACTCCTTGTTCCATAATCCATCAAAAGATTTCACACAAAACTTGAAAACTTCACAACACAAAACTCAATAGAAATCTCGTGAGCTCCGTTAGAGAAAGAAAACATAAAACCACTTCAAGGTACTGTAATGAACTCATTCTTTATTTATATTGGTGTTAAACCTACTGTATTCCAAGTTCTCTATGGTTCATACCCTCCAATACTAGCCATAGATTCATCAAAATAAGCAAACAACACGCGAAAAACAGAATCTGTCAAAAACAGAACAATCTGTAGTAATCTGTAACTAACGCAAACTTATGGAACTCAAAAAAATCTACCAAAATTAGAAGACCTAGAAATTTTTTTATTGATCAGCAGCAATTGGAATCAGAATTGTATCACTTTATGGTTATTTGTAATAATTCGGGCACTAAGCGCAAAGTTTCTGGAAATTACAGCAAGATCAAATAACTGTCATCCAAGAAGATCCAATAGGTCTAGCTTGGCACAAACACTAATTAAAACACAAAACCACATCCAAACATAATGTACATGGGTTATTTATTCCCTAACAGAAGAGAAACACAAAAAACTAAAAATAAAGTTGGGTTGCCTCCCAACAAGCGCTATCGTTTAACGCCCCTAGCTAGGCATAAAAGTGAGGATAGATCTAAGTATTGCCATCTTTGGAAGGCAATCCATAAGTGGCTCTCATTATGGTTTCATATGGCAATTTTATTTTCTTTCTTGGAAAGTATTCCATGCCCTTTTTTAATGGAAATTGGAATCTAATATTCCCTTCCTTCTTATCAATAATCGCACCAACCGTTCTAAGGAAAGGTCTACCAAGAATAATAGGGCAAGAAGGATTGCAATCTATATCAAGAACAATGAAATCTACGGGCACATAATTCCTATTTGCAACAATAAGAACATCATTAATCCTTCCCATAGATTTCTTAATAGTAGAATCCGCGAGATGTAAGTTTAAAGGGCAATCATCAAGATCGCGGAAATCTAGCAAATCACACAAAGGTTTGGGGATAGTGGAGACACTAGCACCCAAATCACACAAAGCATAAAACTCATGATCTTTAATTTTAATTTTAATAGTTGATTCCCACTCATCATAGAGTTTTCTAGGGATAGAGATTTTCAACTCAAATTTTTCTTCATAAGATTGCATCAAGGCATCAACAATATGTTCGGTGAAGGCTTTCTTTTGACTATAAGCATGAGGAGAATTTAGCACGATTTGCAACAAGGAAATACAATCAATCAAAGAGAAACTTTCGTAATAAAATTCCTTGAAATCCAATATAGTGGGTTTAGCAACATCTAAATTTTTATTTCTTTCAATCCCACTTTCATCAATTTCATCAAAAAGATCTAAATACTCTGAATTTTTGGAACGCCTTTTAGGTAAAGGAAGATCATATTCAGTTTCATCAAGATTAATATTTCAAAACAAAGATTTTATAGGGGACACATCAATAACTTTTAGATCTTCATCTTGATTTTCATAGAAATTGGAATAACACGCTTTAATAAAGGCATCTTTGGAAGCACGCATCCTAGCGGTTCTTTCCTTGCACTCATCAATGGAAATTCTCATAGCTTTGAGAGACTCATTGATATCATGCTTAGGAGGAATAGATCTGAACTTTAAAGAATCAACCTCAAGAGAAATTCTATCAACGTTCCTAGCCAAATCATCAACTTTAAGCAATTTCTCTTCAAGCAAAGCATTAAAATTCTTTTGTGAATTCATAAACTCTTTAACACTATTCTCAAATTCAGAGGGCATCTTATTATAATTTCCATAAGAGTTGTTGTAGGAATTTCCATAATTATTAGAAGGATTACTAGGATAAGGCCTAGGATTAAAATTCCCTCTATACGCATTGTTACCAAAATTATTCCTACCAACAAAATTCGCATCCATAGATTCATTGTTATTCTCAATCAAAGTAGACAAAGGCATATCATTAGGATCAGAAGAAACACTCTTAGTAGCAAATAATTTCGTAAGTTCATCCATCTTTCCACTCAAAACATTGATTTCTTCTATCGCATGCACTTTTTTATTAGAAGATCTTTCAGTATGCCATTGAGAATAATTAACCATAATATTATCTAGGATTTTAGTAGCATCTCCTAAAGTGATTTCCATCAAAGTGCCTCCCGCGGCCGAATCTAAAAGATTTCTAGAAGCAAAATTCAATCCGGCATAATTTTTTTGTATAATCATCCACAAATTTACACCATGAGTAGGGCAATTACGTATCATTAATTTCATTCTCTCCCAAGCTTGTGCAACATGTTCATGATCAAGTTGCTTAAAATTCATAATATCATTTCTAAGAGAGATGATCTTAGCGGGAGGAAAATACTTAGAGATAAAAGCATCTTTGCACTTGTTCCAAGAATCAATACTATTTTTAGGCAAAAATGAAACCCAAGCTTTAGCACGATCTCTAAGCGAAAAAGGAAATAGCTTCAATTTAACGACATCATTATCTACATCTTTTTTCTTTTGCATATCACATAACGAAGCTATTCAGATGAGTAGCGGCATCTTCACTAGGAAGGCCGGCGAATTGATCTTTCATAACAAGATTCAACAAACCAGTATTGATTTCACAAGATTCAGTATTGGCAAGAGGAGCAATCAGAGTGCTAAGGAAATCTTTATTGTTGGTATTGGTGAAGTCACACAATTTGGTAGTATCTTGATCCATCGCGACAAACAAGCAATCCAACACACGAGCAAACAAAAGGCAAGCGAGAAAAAGGCAAACAGAGGAGAAGGGGAAGGAGAAGGAGAAGGAGAAGGAGAAGGAGAAATAGAGGGCGAATAAAACGGCAAGGGTGAAGTGGGGGAGAGGAAAACGAGAGGCAAATGGCAACTAATGTAATGCGAGAGACGGGGATTGTGATGGGTACTTGGTATGTTGACTTTTTGCGTAGACTCCCCGGCAACGGTGCCAGAAATTATTCTTGTTACCTCTTGAGCTTGCGTTGGTTTTCCCCGAAGAGGAGAGGATGATGCAGCAGAGTAGCGTAAGTGTTTCCCTCAGTTTTGAGAACCAAGGTATCAATCCAGTAGGAGGCCACACTCAAGTCCCTCGTACCTGCACAAATCGATAGCAACTTGCAACCAATGCGATTAGGGGTTGTCAATCCCTTCACGGTCACTTACGAGAGTGAGATCTGATAGAGATAATATTTTTGGTATTTTTGGTATAAAGATGCAAAGTGAAAATTAAAAGGCCAAGTAAAAAGAAAAACAAGATTAAAGTGATGGAGATTGATATGATGAGAATAGACCCGGGGGCCATAGGTTTCACTAGTGGCTTCTCTCAAGAGCATAAGTTTTCTACGGTGGGTGAACAAATTACTATTGAGCAATTGACAGAATTGAGCATAGTTATGAGAATATCTAGGCATGATCATGTATATAGGCATCACGTCCGTGACAAGTAGATTGAAACGATTCTGCATCTATTACTATTACTCCACTCATCGACCGCTATCCAGCATGCATCTAGAGTATTAAGTTAAAAATGGAGTAACGCTTTAAGCAAGATGACATGATGTAGAGAGATAAATTCATGCAATATGAAATAAACCCCATCTTGTTATCCTCGATGGCAACGATACAATGCGTGCCTTGCTGCCCCTTCTGTCACTGGGAAAGGACACCGCAAGATCGAACCCAAAGCTAAGCACTTCTCCCATGGCAAGAACTACCAATCTAGTCAGCCAAACCAAACAGATAATTCGAAGAGACTTGCAAAGATAACCAATCATACATAAAAGAATTCAGAGAAGATTCAAATAGTGTTCATAGATAGACTTGATCATAAACCCACAATTCATCGATCTCAACAAACACACCGCAAAAAGGAGAAGATTACATCGAATAGATCTCCACAAGAGAGGGGGAGAACATTGTCTTGAGATCCAAAAAGAGAGAAGAAGCCATCTAGCTAATAACTATGGACCCGAAGGTCTGAGGTAAACTACTCACACTTCATCGGAGAGGCTATGATGATGTAGAAGCCCTCCGTGATGACGGCCCTCTCCGGCGGAGCTCCGGAACAGGCCCCAAGATGGGATCTCGTGGATACAGAAAGTTGCGGCGGTGGAATTAGGTTTTTGGCTCCTGTTCTGATCGTTTGGGGGTACATGTATATATATAGGAGGAAGAAGTACGTCGGTGGAGCCTCAGTGGGCCCACGAGGGTGGGGGCGCGCCTGGGGGTGTAAGGCGCGCCCCCCTACCTCGTGCCCACCTCGAAGCTTCCTTGGCGTAGGGTCCAAGTCTCCTAGGTCATATTCGGGAAGAAAACCACGTTCCAGAAAGGATTATTCTGTTTGGACTCCGTTTGATATTCCGTTTCTTCGAAACGCTGAAATAGGCAAAAAACAACAATTCTGGGCTAGGCCTCCGGTTAATAGGTTAGTCCCAAAAATAATATAAAAGTGGAAAATAAAGCCCAATATAGTCCAAAACAGTAGATAATATAGCATGGAGCAATCAAAAATTATAGATACGTTGGAGACGTATCACTAAGAAAGATGATTCACTCCGTATGCGTATCGACTTCAAGCACATCAATCAGGCCTGGCCAAAAGATCACTTCCCTCTCCCCTGTATCGACCAGATTGTTGACTCAACTGCGGGGTGTGAGCGTTTATCCTTTTTGGATGCATATTTCGGGTACCATCAGATCCGACTGTATGGTCCCGGTGAAATAAAAACGGCCTTCAACACCCCATTCGGGTGTTTTTGCTATGTTACCATGCCCTTTGGTCTCAAGCATGCTAGTGCCACGTTCATGCACATGATTCAGAAGTGCCCGTTCACTCAAATCAGTCGGAACGTGGAAGCATACATGGATGATATCGTGGTCAAGTCACGCAAAAGTTCCGACCTATTGACTAACCTCGCTGAAACATTCGCCAACTTAAGAAGATATGATATCAAGCTCAATCCATCGAAGTGTACATTTGGAGTCCTAGGAGGAAAGTTACTCGGTTTTCTCATTTCCGAACAAGGGATCAACGCAAACCCAGAAAAGGTTGGAGCAATTCTCCGAATGCATGTGCATGATGTTCGGAAGCTTACTAGTTGTTTGGCTACATTGAGTCGTTTCATCTCTCGTATCGGTGAAAAGGCATTGCCTCTTTACCGAATGATGAAAAAGTCTGATAAGTTTGAGTGGACTCCTAAAGCCGAAGCAGCATTTGTCGAGCTCAAAGCCTTGCTTTCCAACCAGCCGGTGCTTGCTCTCTGGTCAGCAAGGAGCCTCTATTGTTGTATATCGCAGCCACTAGATAGGTTGTCAGCATAGTGCTCACAGTTGAGCGGGAAGAAGAAGGCAAAGCCTACAAAGTTCAATGCCTAGTGTACTATATTTCTGAAGTCTTGACTCCGTCAGAGCAAAGGTATTCGCATTACCAGAAGCTTGTCTACGGGATTTATTTGACCACGAAGAAAGTTGCACATTACTTTGCAGACCACTCGATTTCAGTCGTCAGCGACGCTCCATTATCAAAAATATTGAACAATCGAGATACAACTGGGTAAGTGGCGAAATGGGCGATTGAACTTCTTCCTTTGGATATCAAGTTCGAAGAAAAAAGGCGATCAACTCTCAGGCAATAGCAGATTTTCTGGCCGAGTGGATTGAGCAGCAGTAGCCGACTCAGTTTCACTCGGAACATTAGACTATGTTCTTTGATGGGTCCGAGATGTTGAACAGTTCTGGTGCTGGAGTGGTCCTGGTATCACCAAGAGGCGACAAGCTCAGCTACGTCCTCCAGATTCACTTTGACTCTTGAAATAATGAAGCTGAGTATGAAGCACTTCTGTATGGGTTGCGTATGGCCATCTCACTCGGCGTCCGTCGACTCATGGTTTACGGTGACTCAGATTTGGTGGCCAATCAGGTGATGAAAGAGTGGGATATCAGGAGCCCTACCATAACTGGTTACTGCAATGCAGTGAGAAAATTAGAGAAGAAGTTTGAAGGGTTGGAGCTTCACCATATACCCCGACTCAAGAATCAAGTGGTTGATGTTCTGGTGAAGATAGGTTCCACTCGAAACCCATTCCTAGTAAAGTGTTCTTGGAACATCTCCACACCCCGTCAGTTCAAGAAGATCCCTTTATGGAAGAGCCCCCGCAACCGATAAGTTCAACCAACCTGTTGGGGATATTACTACTTGGCGTAAACCGGCCTACCTGGGCCGGGTTAACTTCATCAGTAGTTCAAAGGTGTTAAAGCCCAAAGAGGCAGATAAGGGCCCAAGGCCTGTAGTCGGTTTAAGACCTGTAGCCGTAAACCGACTTTATATGTAAACTTGTATTGTAAGTTAGGAATAAGGAGAGACCAACCCGGATACGAGTATGAACCGGTGTTGGGACTCTGTGGACCGACAGGCGTCACCCGTGTATATAAGGGGACGACCCGGCGGCGGTTCAAGGACAGACAACAACAACTCGAGACTTAGGCGAAGCTTGTTTGCTCCCTAGTCATCGAAACCCCATCAATTCCATCACAACTAGACGTAGGCTTTTACCTTCATCGAAGGGGCCGAACTAGTATAAAACTCTATGCGTCCCTGTGTCCGCTTTAACCCCTTCAAGCTAACCCGTCGCGATGGCTCCGCAACTAAGTCCTTTCACTAGGACATCTGCCGTGACAAAACCACGATAGTTGGCGCCCACCGTGGGGCTATCGCACGATGGTTTCAAGTTCTTGGAGGGCCGCTTTGAAGGACTCGAGGGCTACGTTGTGGGCCGGATGACTAAGAGTCGTCGTGGCAAGCTCTACATCGACGATGCAGGCTGGGGGCCCGAGGCCGGCTTAATTGAGTACGGGTACCGGGTCCCCTTTGGTGGCATACACGTTTTCATCGGCAAGATCGGTGAACCGGGCCCTGAGCCGGACATCTGCACCGACCTCGTCGAGACGGCTCAGCGTGCGCGATCTGCCCAGGTTAAACCGGCCATGAAGCGTGCCTTCGTGGGAGTCATCCATGGAGGAAGTTATGAGGATAGATCAGAATCTGGTGGCGAGACCGTCGTTTACTCTGGCGACGAGTCGTCAACTGGAGAAACTGAATCTCTGTATCAGCTACAAGATGGCCGGATTGGGGGCTGTTCCGATGGTGACAGTATTTCGGACCCCTCCGATTTGCCCAACCGGGTTGGAATATTCATGGTCGGTACGCAAGCAGCGCCTTATTATTCAACCGCTGCGACAATGATCACCGGTTCAGTAGCGGCGACGGCTGCCGGGGCAGGAGGCTCTGTGCGCCCACCGGCTCAAGTTTTATCGGATCTGTTTGATGCGTTGGCTGCGCTCATGGCGGAGGCTAACCCGGCCGATCAGGACGCTCACAACGCGGAGATTGCAAAAGTGAGGGAGGAAATCACTCAGGCTAAGGCGGACCTAGCAGCTGAAGATGCCAGGATGACTGCAGAGCGGGCCGCTTTAGATGCATAGGCCTACAGGCTCATGTTGGACCAGAACGCAACGCAGGAAGTCATGAGGAGGAAGTACCGATCTCGTCGGCCTTCGGTCTTCGAAGCCAGAGACCTCTTCAACACCCGGGAACCAGTAATCCGCCAGTGGTAAACCGGGCGGAAGCACCTGGGACGGGCGCGCCGGTCCAGCCCCGTTTAATAGATCTGCCCCGTCGTAATACTGGTGTACCTCAGGCTGTGCCAACACCACCGGGTCACTACTCCAACCCGATGGACAACCTTGTTGCGGCTGCTGCACGGCTGGAGGCCATTCCAATTGAAGGTGATTCGCGGCAGGCGGTAGAGACGCGTCGGGTCAAGGAGCTCCTTAGGACAGCTTTGGTCCAACAGGAAGTGTATTCGTATAGCCGCGACCAGATCCACTCAACCCCTCGTTCGAGCCAGAGCTATACCAGGCATATGGATGAACCGGCCATGTCAAGTAATGCACGACGAGGAGCGCCCCGTGGTAACAACCCGGCAGGTGGTGTCGATAATGCTCAGGAAGTGGTGGACCGGGCCCGAGCGCGCAGGGAGGCCGAGTTAGCGGCACAGTATCAAGATCGTCAGCTTACGCCGGTTCATCCGACCACCATGGTCGAGCCTGGAGTTACCTCTAGTGCTTTGGGGGTGCCTTGCCTTGTTCCCGCTTTACGCAATGTGCGCCTGCCCAAGGATTTCAAGGGCCCGCGCAAGGTACCAAATTATACGGCGGATCAACCTCCAAAGACATGGGTGGAGAGCTATGAGATGGCCATGGAGATGCTTGATGTGGATGATGCGGCGTGTGCAAAGTATTTCACCATCATGCTTGAAGGAACGGCCAGTACGTGGTTAAAAAGCTTACCGGCCAATTCTATCAGTTCGTGGGCCCAGTTACGAGCCCGGTTTATCAGTAATTTCAAAGACACGTGTAAGCAGCCGATGTCGATAATGGATCTAGCTGCCTGTGTCCAGGAGGAAGGAGAATCAACGACGCATTGGGTGCGCCAGGTCTCGCAAGTTCTGCATTCATCAGACCGCATCAACGCTGACACCACGGTTATAACCCTGGAAGGCAATTGTCGGTTTGGGCCCCTAAAGCTGAAGTTAGGGCGGATGAAGCGCCACTGCACTAACATAGGGACTCTCATGGGCGCTTTGGTAAAGTATGCTGATTCTGATAGTACCAAGGATCCCGAGTCTGATGATGACAAGACAGGGAAGGGAAAGAAGAACGGCAACTCCAAAGGCCATCAACATCACTCGACAGGTAATGGTGGCGGAGGCAAGCGCAAAGAGGATGTCAACATGGACTTCGTGCCTAATACCAACACGCAAGACAAGGGCCAGCGACGCAAGGGTAAACCGCAGAATCGCAGTGGAGCGCCTAACCCTAACCCGGACCGCCTAAATTATCTGTTGAACTAGCCCTGTCCGAAGCATGGGACGAAGGAGGTGCCAGCAAACCACCTTTGGAAGGATTGTTACATTATGCAGGAGTTCAAAAATTCTAATGCTTTCCGGTATGATCACGGCTCTGGCGGTGGCTCAGGATCCGGGCCGCGTTACGTTGGAGGAAATTCCGGTTCAGGATTTAATGGTAATCCGGGCGGACATAATAATCAAAATAATCAGAATAACCAGGGTGGTTACAACCAGCAGCAGCAACTATCGGATTACCAGAGCAACCCAAAGCAGTTGAACAGTGGCAGTACCATGTCTTCACCACTAGCTTGGACAAGCGAGACCGGAAGGTTCAGAAGCGGGCAGTCAACTCTGTTGAACCGGCTGTGCCCTGTTACTTACGTTGGTCTGAGCAGCCAATCATATGGAGCAGAGAGGATCACCCACCCCGGGTTGATAACCCAGGTCAGCTAGCATTGGTGGTGGCACCGCAGGTGGGAGGTTATAAGTTCACCAAGGTACTCATGGATGGAGGGAGCAGCATTAATATCTTGTACTATGAGACCTTCTGTCATATGGGACTGACAGATAAAAATCTCAAACCAATACAGTGTTCCATGGTGTGGTGCCTGGCAAATCAGCATATCCTGTTGGTAAGATAGCTCTGGAAGTGGCCTTTGGAGATGATCATGATTCCAGGACGGAGACACTGACATTTGAAGTGGTAAAAATCCAAAGTCCGTATCACGCCCTGTTTGGGCGACCGGCCTACGCCAAGTTCATGGCACGGCCTTGTTATGTGTATTTGCAGCTCAAGATGCCGGGTCACAAGGGGACAATAACAGTTCATGGAAGCCGTAGAGTCGCTTTGGAGTGCGAAGAAGGAGATGCGGCCTACGCAGAGTCGGTTTGTGCCACCGAGGAGCTGAAATTTTATAAAGACAATGTTGATCCGGCAGATATGACTCCGTTGAAGAAGCCAACTACGGAGCATGATCCGACCTTGAAGTTCAAATCGGCAGCTGAGACTAAACTTGTTGACTTCGTGCCTGGCGATTCATCCAAGCAGTTCAGCATCAGTACCAATTTGGATCCGAAATAGGAAAGCGCGCTCATCCTTCTGACATGCCAGGTGTACCGAGGCAACTCGCTGAGCACACTCTTAATGTGGATCCTAAATACAAACCGGTGAAATAGTTCCTCCGCCGGTTTAACGAAGAAAGACGCAAAGCTATTGGAGAAGAGGTAGCCAGGCTTTTGGTAGTTGGTTTTATTGTTGAAGTTTTTCACCCTGAGTGGCTTGCTAATCCGGTGCTGGTCCTTAAGAAAAACGGCACCTGGCGTATGTGTGTGGATTACACAGACCTTATTAAGGCTTGTCCAACAGATCCTTTTGCCCTCCCCCGTATTGACCAAATCATTGATGCTATGGCAGGTTGTGAGCGTTTGAGTTTTTTGGATGCATATTCTGGTTATCATCAGATCAAAATGGCGGTTAAGGACCAGGAGAAGACGATGTTCATCACTCCCTTTGGAGCCTTCTGCTATGTGTCTATGCCTTTTGGGCTCAAGAGTGCCCAGGCAACCTATCAACGGTGTGTACAAAATTGCCTTCACAAGCAGATTGGCCGTAATGTACACGCTTACGTGGATGATATTGTGGTTAAGTCAAGGAAGAAAGAGACTCTGGTTGACGATTTGAAGGAAACCTTTGATAACCTGAGGACGTACAAGATGATGCTCAATCCGGCCAAATGTGTTTTTGGTGTACCGGCAGGCAAGTTATTGGGTTTTCTGGTGTCCAACAAGGGAATTGAGGCTAATCCGGAGAAGATCACAGCCATCACCTCCCTGGCTAAACCGAAGTGTATCAATGACGTTCAACGTTTGGCTGGCCGGATTGCCGCGCTGAGCCGGTTTATCAGCCGCCTTGGTGAGAAGGCAATTCCTCTGTATCAAATGTTGAAGAAGACGGATTAGTTTGTCTGGAGTTCTGCTGCTGATAAGGCATTTGAGGACTTAAAGCGGCAATTGGCCAATCCGCCTATGCTTGCCGCTCCCGTTGACAAGGAGCCGCTACTGCTGTATGTTGCTGCTAACGCTCGCGCAGTCAGTGTGGCTATTGTGGTGGAACGGAAGGAGGCAGGCAAGGAGCATCCGGTTTAGCGTCTGGTTTACTACATCAGTGAGGTACTTATTGAATCCAAGCAAAGGTATCCACATTGGCAGAAGCTGGTATATGGAGTTTTCATGGCAAGCCGGAAGCTGAAGCAGTATTTCCAAGGGCACCCCATCACAGTGGTCAGTTCTGCTCCCTTAGGCAATATCATCCAGAACCGGGAAGCGACTGGCCGGATTGCCAAGTGGGCTATAGAGCTTGGGCCGCACGGGTTGAAGTACGTGCCCTGAACGGCGGTGATGTCTCAAGCACTTGTTGATTTCATCAATGATTGGACGGAGTTTCTAGCACCTGAAGAGAAGCCGGATCACACCTATTGGACCATCAATTTTGACGGATCCAGGCAATTGGAGGGCTCGGGGGCTGGAGTCGTATTAACTTCCCCACGAGGTGACAAGTTCTGTTACATTGTCCGCTTAATGTTCCCTTGTACTAACAATGCAGCTGAGTATGAAGCCTTGTTCCATGGTCTCCGAATGGCTAAGGAGATGAATCTAAGCCGGGTTAAGTGCTTCGGTGACTCAAACCTAGTGGCTCAACAGGTGTCCGGCACTTGGGATTCCAAGGACCCACTCATGGCTGCATATCGTCGTGAGGTGGATATTGTTGCAGGTCACTTCAAGGGCTATCAGGTGGACCACGTGGACCGTCGGAAGAATGAAGCGGCGGATGCTTTAAGCCGGTTGGGCTCTCAACGTAAACCGGTCCTGCCTAATGTTTTTCTTGATGTGCTGCACAACCCGTCCGTCAAGCTCCCTGGTGAAGCGGATTTGGCTATTCCTGATCCGGAGGCTCAATTGGTGGCAGCTCTACACGTCATTCTGGATTGGACGCTTCCTTATCTTGCATACATGAACCGGGGCGAGCTACCAGAGGATGAAACCTTGGCTCGGCAGATAATCCGGCGATCCAAGTCTATGACTATTGTTAATGGCGAATTGCATCATTGCAATGTGTCAGGGGTGTTTCAACGCTGTGTGTCTCCTGAGGAAGGCTGTGAAATTTTGCGTGAGATCCACGAAGGAGATTGTGGTCATCATGCCGGTTCAAAATCTTTGGTGGCTAAAGCGTTCCGCCATGGTTTTTATTGGTTAACTGCTCATGCTGATGCGGAGGATCTGGTCAGACGATGTGACGGTTGCCAAAAGTTTTCAAGACGTGCTCATGTGCCGGCTCAAGAATTGAGGATGATTCCGATCACTTGGCCGTTTGCAACTTGGGGGCTGGATATGGTTGGGCCTTTCAAAAGGTCCAAGGATAAGAAGACCTACCTCCTGGTGGCGGTTGACAAGTTTACAAAGTGGGTGGAGGCAGAACCTGTTAGCAAGTGTGATGCGGCCACGGCGGTTCAGTTCATCAAAAAGGTGATTTTCCGGTTTGGCTTTCCACATAGTATCATCACAGATAATGGTACCAATTTGTCCAAGGGGGCCATGAAGGAGTTCTGCGAACGTGAGCACATCCGGCTTGACGTTTCATCAGTAGCCCACCCATAGTCCAATGGTCAAGCAGAAAGAGCTAATCAAGAGATCTTGAGAGGCATCAAACCCCGACTTATGGTTCCTTTGCAGAGGACACCGGGTTGTTGGGTAGAAGAGCTACCATCTGTGTTATGGAGTATCAATACTACGCCCAACAGATCCACAGGATACACACCGTTCTTCATGGTCTACAGAGCAGAGGCGGTTCTTCCCAGTGATATCCGTCATGACTCACCTCGTGTGGCGGCTTATGTTGAAGCGGACAACGAGACGGCACAACAAGATGCTTTGGACCCGGTGGATGAGAAGCGTGACATAGTAGCTGCCCGCTCGGCGATTTACCAACAGGATCTTCATCGTTATCACAGTCGCCGAGTCAGAACCAGAACCTTTCAAGAAGGAGATTTGGTGCTTTGGCTCATCCAAGATCAGACTGATATGCATAAGTTATCCCCACCTTGGGAGGGACCTTTCGTGGTCAGCAAGAATCTGCACAACGGGTCATACTATCTATAAAGACTCATGTACATCAGAGGAGGAGACCAACAGGCCGTGGAACATAGCTCATCTTCGGCCTTACTATACCTGAGCCTTCGGCTCTACTTATGTACATATTATGACAAGTGTATATATTATGATTAATATAATAAACCGTAGCCTCAGCTAAAGCGGGGTATCTGTTCTTTTACATCATGCATGGTTACACGGAGTTATTCTGTCTTAAAGCGGCCTCCGGTTTACCCCTTGAAAGTTTTATAAACATCACTTGGGGGCTTGGTCGTGTCCGAACCAATGCAACACCTTTTGATAGGCGAAAGCCACCAGATCACTTGGGGACATGGTCAAGTCTGAACCAGTCATGCCTCTTGATCGGCCTAAGGCCATAGAATCACTTGGGGGCTTGGTTGAACCCGAACCATTGCCGCCTCTTGATTGGCATAATGCCACGGTTTCATTTGGGGACCTGGCTGACTTGAACCATAGCTACACCTATCGGGAGCTTGGTCGTGTCCGACCATGGTAACACCATCTGATCGGCTCAATAAAGCCTCTTTTTGCAAACGATTTTATCATTGCCTTTGCTTTAACATTTTTCTTAATAAATGTTGCTTTATTTTTATTGCATTTTTTAAACCGGCAACATTTAAACCGGTTCAAATTGTCAATCGACGGAACATGGTCCATTTTTAATCTAGAGATTATTTGCTCGGTTTGACTTTTTCTGTTAACATCCCATTATGGAGTAGCAGGGTGTTTTTTATAACCCGGCACGGTTTACATGGTAAACCGCCATTGTATACACAGGAGTTGTTTTCTCCTTTGACGGTATAGTTTTATAAACCTCCGTTTCAAGATTGGCTAAGCCAACTTCATGCCCAGCGATGGCAGGTATTTTGTATCACAAAATTTGATCATATACCTCAATTTATTGCATATATATATAAAGGTCATAAACCAGCTGACGGTACAACCGCCGCGGTAGTTTAAGCTTTTGTGATTGCAGGAAATATAGATTGAAGGTTTCGCCCATTCAAACAAAAGTATTAGTACCTATGCACGAAGGCATCTCAGAAAATGGAGTATTGGCTATCCTATTACAAGGCAACATGGTGCCCAGATAAGATCATTGTTTTCTTGGCGGAATATAACAAAGCAGCCATTTAAACCGGCCTCCGGTTCAAGCTTGGTCACCGCCCTGGTCTGATGGTTTTGGGTCGTCCTGTGCCGCTTCAGCTTCTTCTTCCCTACCCAGTGGCTGGAAGTCAACAGTGGTCCAGTCGATTCCCATTAAGGCTTGAAAGACAGCTTCATCATGGATCAGTGACGACAGTTCAATATCAGGAGCGTAAGTATGCTTACGGATTGGAGGGATCAGATTATCCGCTTCAGGAATTGGTGCAGCCACTCGTTTGTTCTGGTTGTTATTGAGCTCGATAATGCGACAAGTCTGCCTCTTCCACCAATTGGTAAGCTAGAGGGCGTACCGCCCAGTTTATCGCTCTCAGATCATCCTCATTGAACTCCGAACCATCTTCCTTCAAACTGGGATAACCCTGAGCTGCCTCAACAGGATCGAAATCCGGCACCCATGCTTTGGCCCGGATTAAGGCATTGATGGCACCGGTTCGAGCAGCAGATTTCTTCAGCTCTACAATACGGGCAGGAAGCATTGACAACCTCTTAAGAGTATCTTGAATTAAAGTGGGCGCCGGATTGTTATGTGATGCAGTAGAGATGATCCGCAGCGCTCCAGTATACAGCTGTTCGATTAATGTATAGGCGACCTTCAATTTCATCCGAACATCTGACCCCAAGTGACCAATGCGTGTACCTGCAACATTACAAAGAGTTCACAAACCGGGCCTATCATAGGAAGGCCAAATTATTACAGAAGTCAAAGGAAGCTTACCAAAGATGGCGACAGTCATGGCATGCACTTGCCGCTTTACGCTGGTTAGCTCATCTACCAGTGGTTTAAGGGCAGCTCAGTAGTTTCAATTTTCTTGGTCAAAGCGGCCTTCTCAGTTGCCCAATCTGCCCGCTCTTTCTTGAAGCCCTCCTTAAGCTGTTCCATGACGCTTAAAGCGTTGGTTAACTCCTCTTTCGCCTTTGAGGTTTCAGCTTGTTGGGATTTCAAATTTTCTTGAAGATCGGCGAGTTGGCTTTCTTTGGTCTTTAGCTCAGCCTGCATACAGACAGTTATATGATTTAACAAACGGTACAAGAATTAAAGTACCAACCACATAACAAGTTATGCACTTGGCACTTGGGGGCTAATGCATATTTGATCTTCATCTGTCAATTGATTGCAAAGTCTCAAGCTCAATACAAGTATTCAACTTGGCACTTGGGGGCTAATGGCTATTTGATCAAATAGGTTCTGATGCTGCCATGTTAAACTAATTAAGTGCCCGGTTTAACTACATTAAGTTAAACCGGCCCTTGGGGGCTATATCAGTGAATTTCAAAGCATTCAGATTTATATTAGTAAGTCCGGTTTAAAAGAAGATTGCAAAACCGGCCCCTGGGGGCTAGGAGAGTTAGCAAAATTGAAGTATACAGGCAGGAAACAGCACATGGAAGTTACCTCAAATTTTTCCTTCATCATATTCACCAGGCCAGCTTCATAGTCACGGCTGGTGTACAGCCGGTTCAAGTAGCCGGAATGAAGGTCTTGGGTATTCAGAGCAGCGTAAGTCGCCAGATCAACATTCCACTTGCCTTTGCTCATAGTAGCGAATTCTTCTTTGGCGGTATGCCTGGATAAGGCGACCGGATTACTTGGTTCAGTACGGCCAATGCTAGTAATCACAACATCATCATCCTTGGCATCACCGGTTTGACCAGGGGCAGTTGGTTTGACAGCAGGCCGGATTGGATTGGTAGATTTCTCAATCCGGATGGGGCTTCCGGGCTGGTAAGCAGGGCCTGAGGTGTCAGCAGGCCTTTCTTCGGCAATAACATCATCATCTTGCAGGGGGGGGGGTCATTGGGTATATCTTCGCGAATAGCCGCTTCAGGATCTGGTGTTTTATCCGGTTCAAGAATGGCATACTCCTCGGCCGCTTTATCCAGGCGGGCCTTCTTGCTTGGCCTAGGCTTGGCCCTAAAAGGTGTAATCAAAATCAAATACAACATATGTTCCAATGTGATGTATCAGAAATATTATGATAAGTATAGCTTACCCAAGCACCGTTTTGAGCGGTGGCAGTTGAGTAGCTGATGACTCGCCAGAGGATGAGTGGGAAGTAACCTGATAATTGGAGTCAGATGGATTAAGAGGTTGACGAAAACAGCCCGCTTTAGGACAAGCACTGACAAGCAAATTAGAGACCTCTGAACGGCGTTTCCGAACCGGACTGTTCGGTAAACCGGCGGAGGTAACTACCTGGCCGCTGTGCCGGGTGGTGCGGCGAGCTTCGTGTTGTTGGGTCTTCATAAGAAATTTGGGATCCAAGTAAGCAAGAGGATGAGAAAATTTAACTTTCCGGTTTGCCTGACGGATTTTTAGTGAAGGCAAACAGTTCGAATCAGAAGAGAGAGTAATTACCTCTGCAGCATCAGCATGACTAGCTTCGGCATCATCCTGACAAATATTATCATCAATAAGGCGTGTGAAAAGTAAGCCAAGTGAATCAAGTTCTACCTCAAGGTCCGGATTACCCACATCGTCATCAGCGGGCGGGTCATAGGATGCAGTGGTTTTCTTCTTATGAGCAGGCCTCTTAATGACTTTAGTTTTTGGCCGGGTTGGTCTTTCCGGTTTGTCTGGTTTCTCCTGCGGAAGCTTCTTGCTCCAAAACGGATCATTGCCCTGTTTCAACAGATATTGGTGTCAAATAATAGACAGATATAGCAATGTCAGGATCAGGGAAAGGTGAAATTAAAAACTTACAGCTGGCGGTTTGTTGGTGGCGCAGAAAGGAAGCAGGCCGGTTCGGGCACAGTTGTGTTCCGGTTCATCCAACATTTTCTTCACAGCTTCTGTGACTTCTTCGTCGGTGAGCTGGATGTTCATGTGTCGCAGTGGGTCATCAACACTGCCCGTATATTCGCACATCAAACCGGAGCGTTGACTAAGGGGCAGTATGCTCCAGGATATCCAACAACGAGCTAGATCAACTCCTGTTAAACCGTTGGCCATAAAGGCTCTGAGCTTGGACAATTGAGGAGCATATTTACTCCTTTCCTTGGCAGTTAACCTTTGTGGAAAGGGGTGTGTATTGCTAAGCCGCTCCGGACGAAAGCCAGGCAAGGGATTTTCATTAGAAGGGGAGGTGTCTTTGCAATAGAACCATGATTGATTCCATTCTTGGGGATGGCTGTGTAGTTTTGCATGAGGGTAAGTGACCTCTTTCCTTTTCTGAATCGCCATACCACCCAATTCCATATTGGAACCATCAGTAAACTCTGTGCGGCGGTTTAGATGAAAACAATCTCTGAATAGCTTGACTGTGGGTTCCTCTTGAAAGAACACCTCACAGAGTACTTGGAAATGGCATATGTTGGTGACAGAATTGGGGCCAGTATCTTGCGGACGGAGTTGGAAATTGGTCAAGACATCCCGGTAGAATTCTGAACCGGGCGGATTAAAACCTCGGGCTAAGTGGTCTGCAAAAACGACAACCTCTCCTTCTTGAGGTGTGGGAGGACATTCTTTGCTAGGGACCCTCCAATGGATGGTGTTTTTGCTACTTAAAGCGCCAGTTAGGACTAAGTTGTTCAGTTGAGTTTCTGTGACGCGAGAAGGAGCCCAGTTGCACTCATATACTTGTTTGGCCATGGTGAAGTCTACAAAATAAGTGATTCCGGTTCAAGATTGTGTTGGGTAAAAGTATACACCGGTATGAACAATGTTAAACCGGAGGCAATGGCGGAGTTCTATATCTAAACCGGAGTTCTATGAAGCGGCATCATATGGCTAACGAGTTCTGGCGGTTCAACAAGGGGACTAATGGTATATACCGGTTTATTAACTTTTTTCTATATTAAGTAAAACCGCCTGATCTAAGCATTGAAAGCAATTGAGGTTGCGGATGGCTAAGTATGCAGAAACGGGTTTCACAAGGTCTTATTATAGCAATGGATCTGAAACAAGTTCAGAAAAGAAGACAAAATATTCGAAGACTTAAAGCAGAGCGGAAGTGAATCAATGGGCAGATATATAGATGAGATCTACGGACTCAAGCATGAAACTACATGTGGATGCTAAAAGCTACTGCTAATCAGAGCAGGGTTTCACAGATCTATCCAGGAGTCTGGGTACGAGCATGAACAAGTGATGAACACGGCAAGAACAAGAAACCCTAAGAACAGATCTATGTTAAGAAGAACAGAAGGCTTACCAGAATCGAGGAAGATGCGGAAAGCTACCGCAGTGCTCTGGTACGTTCAGGTTGATGCAGCGGCCCAAGACGGTGCAGAGGTCAACGGCGGCGGCGGAGCTCCGAGGCTGGCGACGCGAGGAAGACGAAGAGAAAGGGGACGAAGAGGAGAAAAGAAATGACCCTTCGGTCCTATTTATAAGGCAATAGGCACATGTCAGGCGCGTGAATCAAGGAACCACAAATCTTGGAGATGGAGCTGTCGCCTCGGTTATTGCGGATTCATTAAACAAAGAAGATATGATGAATGTTATCTTTATGATGACGTCATGCCGGTTTACAACAACCAGAGAAGGTGACATCACGGCGGTTCAATAACTACAGAAGATGTTGAAGACGAAGATTTTTTGCTAAGCATTGACATGAACCCGTTCAAATCAATCTGGGGCCTAATGTTGGGGATATTACTACTGGGCGTAAACCGGCCTACCTGGGCCGGGTAAACTTCATCAGTAGTTCAAAGATGTTAAAGCCCAAAGAGGCAGATAAGGGCCCAAGGCCTGTAGTCGGTGAGGGAGTCCTGGATTAGGGGGTGTTCGGATAGCCGGACTATACCTTCAGTCGGACTCCAGGACTATGAAGATACAAGATTGAAGACTTCGTCCCGTGTCCGGAAGGGACTTTCCTTGGCGTAGAAGGCAAGCTTGGCGATGCGGATATTCAAGATCTCCTACCATTGTAACCGACTTTGTGTAACCCTAACCCTATCCGGTGTCTATATAAACCGGAGGGTTCTAGTCCGTAGGACAACTTCATCATACAACAATCATACCATAGGCTAGCTTCTAGGGTTTAGCCTCCTTGATCTCGTGGTAGATCCACTCTAGTACTACCTATATCATCAATATTAATCAAGCAGGAGTAGGGTTTTACCTCCATCGAGAGGGGTCAAATCTGGGTAAACTTCGTGTCCCTTGTCTCCTGTTACCATCCGGCCTAGACGCACAGTTCGGGACCCCCTACCCGAGATCCGCCGGTTTTGACACCGACATTGGTGCTTTCATTGAGAGTTCCTCTGTGTCGTCGCTTTTAGGCCCGATGGCTCCTTTGATCATCAACGCCGATGCAGTCCAGGGTGAGACTTTTCTCCCCGGACAGATCTTCGTCTTCGGCGGCTTCGCACTACAGGCCAATTCGTTTGGCCGCCTGGAGCAGATCGAAAGCTACACCCCTGGCCATCAGGTCAGGTTTGGAAGTTTGAACTACACGGCTGACATCCGCGGGGACTTGATCTTCGACGGATTCGAGCCACAGCCAAGCGCGTCGTACTGTCTCGATGGGCATGATCTAGCTCTGCCGCCGAACAGTGCCCTGGAGCCCGCACGCGCGTCGGTTCCGACCCTTAATTCGGAACCTGCGGCGTTGATCGAGGGTGAGCGGTTGGACGTCACCCCGGGGGCTGCGATCTCAAAAGCGATCGAGCCGAACGCCAGCCCCGCACTCTGCATGACCCGTGACTCCGAGGATCCGGATTCCCCTCCGGACTCCGAACCTCCCGCGCCCCTGCCAATCGAATCCGATTGGGCGCCGGTCATGGAGTTCACCGCCGCGGACATCTTTCAGCACTCGCCCTTTGGCGACATCCTGAACTCACTAAAGTCTCTCTCTTTATCGGGAGAGCCCTGGCCGGACTATGGCCAGCAAGGATGGGATACGGACGATGAAGAAATTCAAACTCCACCCACCACCCACTTTGTTGCCGCTGTCGAAGATTTAACCGACATGCTTGACTTCGACTCCGAAGACATCGACGGTATGGACGACGATGCAGGAGACGAACAGGAACCAACACCTGTAGGGCGCTGGAAGGCCACCTCGTCATATGATATATATATGGTGGATACTCCAAAAGATGGAGATGGCGATGGAACAGCGGAGGATGATACCTCCAAGAAACAGCCAAAGCGCCGGCGTCAGCGGTGCCGCTCTAAATCCCGCCAAAGCAAAAACGGTGATTCCGGCAAGGGAGATAATACTACCCCGGATAGCGCCGAAGAACACCCCCTCCAGCAAGATTCGGCACAGGAAGATGGAGAAGCCATCCCTCATGAGAGGGCGGCAGACCGAGAGGTTGAGGGCGATAACTACATACCTCCCTCTGAAGACGAGGCAAGCCTCGACGACAACGAATTCGTCGTACCATCAGACCCCGCCGAACAAGAGCGTTTCAAGCGCAGGCTTTTAGCCATGGCAAGCAGCCTCAAGAAAAAGCAACAACAACTTAGAGCTGATCAAGATCTGCTAGCTGACAGATGGACTGAAGTCCTTGCGGCCGAAGAGTATGAACTCGAACGCCCCTCCAAGCATTACCCAAAGCGGAGGCTGTTACCCCGATTAGAGGAGGAGGCACCTACATCACCAGTGTATGACATGGTAGACAGGCCACCTCGTGGCCGCGACAGAGAGGCCTCTAAGCCCTCCACTCAAGCCATGCCCCGATGCCGCTCAAAACATGCTAAGGCACGGGCAAACGCACCGGACCCGCAAGATATACAGGAGGACAAGGCAAGGCAAACAAGGTCGATCTACAGATCGCGCGGGCGCCCCACGACACGTGACGGTGATCGTCAATCCGGATACGATAAATCCGGCCGGGCCGAACACAATGGACAAAGCTCCTCCGAGCTGCGCCGTGATATAGCCCAGTATAGAGGCGCCGCACACCCACTATGCTTCATAGATGAAGTAATGGATCATAAAATCCCTGAGGGCTTTAAACCCGTAAACATCGAATCATACGATGGCACAACAGATCCCGCGGTCTGGATCAAGGATTATCTCCTTCATATCCACATGGCCCGTGGTGATGATCTACACGCCATCAAATACCTCCCACTCAAACTCAAGGGACCGGCCCGGCATTGGCTCAACAGCTTGCCAGCAGACTCAATTGGTTCTTGGGAGGGCCTGGAAACCGCATTCCTCGACAACTTCCAGGGCACTTATGTGCGACCACCAGATGCCGATGACCTAAGCCACATAATCCAGTAGCCAGAGGAATCGGCCAGGCAATTCTGGACATGGTTCCTAACAAAGAAAAGCCAGATAGTCGACTGTCCGGACGCTGAGGCCCTAGCAGCCTTCAAGCATAATATCCGCGATGAATGGCTTGCCCGGCACCTGGGACAGGAAAAGCCGAAATCTATGGCAGCCCTCACGACACTCATGACCCGCTTTTGCGCGGGAGAAGACAGCTGGCTAGCTCGCAGTAACAACTTAGCAAAGAACCCTGGTAATTCGGATACCAAGGACAAAAGTGGCAGGACACGCCGGAACAAGCAAAAGCGCCATGTTAACAGTGACAGCAACGAAGATACGACAGTAAATGCCGGATTCAGAGGCTATAAATCCGGTCAGCGGAAAAAGCCATTCAAAAAGAATACTCAGCGCCCGTCCAGTTTGGACCGAATACTCAACCGCTTGTGCCAGATACATGGCACCCCCGAAAGGCCAGCAAATCACACCAACAGGGATTGTTGGGTGTTCAAGCAGGAAGGCAAGTTAAGAGCCAAAAACAGAGACAAGGGGCTGCACAGCGATGACGAGGAGGAGCCCAGGCCGCCGAACAGCAGTGGACAGAAGGGTTTTCCCCCACAAGTGCGGACGATGAACATGATATACGCAACCCACATTCCCAAGAGGGAGCGGAAGCGTGCGCTACGAGACGTATACGCGCTGGAGCCAGTCGCTCCAAAGTTCAACCCATGGTCCTCCTGCCCGATCACCTTTGACCGAAGGGACCATCCCACTAGCATCCGTCATGGCGGGTTTGCCGCATTGGTTCTTGACCCAATTATCGACGGATTTCATCTCACAAGAGTCCTCATGGACGGCGGCAGCAGCCTGAACCTGCTTTACCAGGATATAGTATGGAAAATGGGCATCGGTCCCTAGAGGATCAAGCCCACAAAAATGACCTTTAAAGGCGTTATACCAAGTGTAGAGGCCAGCTACACAGGCTCAGTAACACTTGAAGTGATCTTCGAATCTCCGAACAATTTACGAAGTGAAGAGTTAATCTTCGATATAGTCCCGTTTCGCAGCGGCTATCACGCCCTGCTCGGGCGAACCGCATTTGCAAACTTCAATGCGGTGCCGCACTACGCATATCTCAAGCTCAAGATGCCAGGCCCTCGAGGAGTAATTACGGTCAATGGAAACACCGAGCGCTCCCTCCGAACGGAGGAACACACGTCGGCCCTCGCAGCAGAAGTACAAAGCAGCCTTCTTAGGCAATTCACCAGTCCGGCCGTTAAAAAGCGAGACACCGCCAAGCGCGCCCGGAATAACCTACAACAAGGCTGCCTGGCACGTTCTGAGCAGGCATAGCAGTGCGACCCCAACCCCAGCCCTCGCGACATAGAGAAACCAGTGCTTCGTGTACATAACTACGCTCTTAAAATACCATGGGCAAAGGGGAAGGGGCACAATAATGGCAAACCCAAAATACGGCCTAAAACGTACTAGGGGCTACCAATTTTTTTCTCTTACTTTCAGGACTCCATACTTCGGACGACCTTTTCGGCAATTCAACCGCCGCACAAACGATGCAAGACCCAGGGAAGCAGACAAGCCATGCCGCACTATGGAACCCCAAGGTGGTCTCTGTTACGAGCAGTATACCTGTTTTTGAATACAATTCCGCGGCCTGCCTCTGGCAAGGACATGTTAAATAGTCCAATATCTTTTGCTTATCGCACTATTTGTGTCGTTCTGCTTTGATAGCAGCCTCTTTATAAACAATGCATAGCTTTTTGTCTGTTTTTTTGCATCATCCCCTTATATATATATATGTTCATTAATGACATATGGCACCCGTACACTATGGTACGGCAAATACGCCAGGGGCTTCAGTACCCCTTAACATGGTGTAAGAAGTCCGAACACTTCATAAGTGCGGCACCCCGAACTTATAGCACTATATGCATCGGCTCCGAATCATGATTTGGGTCAATAGTTGGGTTTGCCCGGCTCCTATGTTTTGGTGCCTTACGTTCCGCTATATCGGCTAAGGTAGCACTAGGAGAACCACTGCGATTGTGCCCCGGTTGAGCTGGGTTAAGCACCTCAATGGAGAAAGCTAAAACTGACTGTCATGATGAGGCGAGAGACCGGTCGCTGTTCGAGAGGTTTTTCGAGTCCCTAAAGACTTATGCCGCTTCGAGCGAGGAGCCGGCTTTGTCTGGCCAAGGCGTGGATAGCGCCCTGAACTCGGTCTTCTGAACTAGGGGCTTCGCCGAAATTTAAAATTACAAAGTTCTATGGCTAAGTGAGAGTGTTCAAGCATTATAGTCCGATTGCCTAGTTCATTGTGCTGAGCGCCTCCCTCGAAGGACCCAAATATGGGGAAAAGAGCGCTCAGGTTTATCCCGAACACCCCAGCACTAGTGGCATGGGGGCGGAAGCCGACGACTCGCCATCTCTCAATTTTTTGATAAACGGCCGCACAGAAAATAATATTTTAAATTCAACAAGCATTGCTTAGCGCATATGAACAAGTTTTCAGTGCACAAGATAAACACAAGCGAGTTCATTCAAAAATTACATCCTTGGTACATTCATCCGCCACAAGGCGGGCACCCGCAAGAACATCCTTATAGTAGTTCTCGGGCTTGCGATGCTCCTTCCCCGGCGGCGGCCCGTCCCTCACAAGCTTCTCACCGTCTAGCTTACCCCAGTGCACCTTTGCACGGGCAAGGGCCCTACGGGCACCTTCGATGCAGACGGAGCGCTTGATGACATCGAGCCTTGGACAGGCCTCCACCAGCCGCCCGGAGTAGCTCCCAGGCAGGGCCTCTCTGGGCCACAGCCGAACTATGAAGCCCTTCATGGCCTGTTCGGCCGCCTTGTGGAGCTCGACCAGTTGTTTCAGCTGGTCGCTCAAGGGCGCAGGGTGTCCGGCCTCAGCATACTAAGACCAGAACACCTTCTCCATCGAGCTGCCCTCTTCAGCTCGGTAGAATGCGGTGGCGTCGGATACGCTGCGAGGAAGATCTGTGAATGCCCGTGGAGAGCTCCGGATTCGGGTAAGTAACAAGTAGTTTACTTTTATATTTCTGCTTTGCATAAAGAATGCCTTACCCGTTGCTATCTTTTTCATCTCCTCCAACTCTTGGAGGGCCTTTTGGGCTTCGGCCTTGGCGGACTTGGTAGTCTCAGAGGCCGTCGCGAGCTCGGACGCTTGCAGTTTTGACTCAAGCTCCAAACTCTCATGTTTTTTTATAAGAGTCTGAAGCTCTTGCCGCACCTCGCCGACCTGGGCCTCAAGTTTCTCTCTCTCGGTGCGCTCCGCGGCCGCTTTCTTTTCAGCCTCGGACAACGCCTGCTTAAGGGTCGCCACCTCAGTCGTGGCCCCTACAATAGGCAGTACAATCCTGTTATATTTTGCAATCACGTCTTTTCATAGGCATTTTTTCTGTAAGGTATTTCTTACCTTCTTTCTCCTCGAGCTGCCGCTTGGCAAGGCTGAGCTCTTGCTCGGTCTGCTCGAGGCCCTGTTTCAGGGCATCCACCTCCGCAGTCAGCGCGGCAGTGGCTAGCAGCGAAGCCTGCATACGCATATTTGACTCTTTTTTGTTAGACTCCTGTGAAATTTAATAGATCCTCTATTCGTATTTTCTTTCCGAACACCAAACAGAGCATCAGGGGCTACTGTCTATGCGGTTATATTCTTACATATTTTTTACTTACCTCGAAGCCTGTTAGAAGGCTAGCGCAAGCTTCGTTCAGTCCGCTCTTGGCAGACTGAACCTTCCGGATCACCGTACTCATAATAGTACGGTGCTCCTCGTCGACGGAGGCGCCGTCAAGCACCTCCAGCAGACTGTCCGGCACCTCCGGTTGGACGGAGGTCGCCGGCTCAGAAGGCTTGCTCCTCTTGACAGGAATTCGCCTGCCGCGGTCCGGAACCGTTGAGGATTCCGGCGCGGTGTCGGGCTCAAAGCCGGACTTGGAGCCCTGGGGGGTTTTGTCCCCTTTACTCCTGGAGTTCGGGAGGTCGCCTTGCGGCTCCTCCAGGACCACCTCCTCCTGCCCCGGAGCTCGTTGCGACACCACTTCAGCGTCGTCTGCAGTGCGGGGGGAGACAGCGGGCGGAACTGAGTTCACGTCCGACGAATCCAGGGAGCCGCTCGACGACTCGTCGAGTTCGGCCCGGGGCGGGCTGCACAATTATGTTTGGCACTAGGGAAAGCTGAACGACAAAGGAATATCATGAGTCACTCCGGTATCCGAATACTTACGATTTCGCCGGGCGCTTGGCCCTGTCCGACCACTCCTCGTCGTCCTCGTTGGCGTTGGGGGAGTAGTCCGGCGGAGGGGTCTTCCTCTTCTTGGACCCTCCGGCCTCCCCCGTTGGGGCGGCCTTCCTTTTCTTTCCTCCCCCCGCTGGAGGGGGAGAGGTTTCTTCTTCCTCCTCCTTGTTTTCACGGAAAGAGAGCGTCTCGGACTCGTCAGATGACGAGTCCGACACCACCACGTTACGGGCACTCTTTCGAGTCCTCGTGGCCTTGTTCTTCTTGGCCTTCTTCTCCGGCACCACATAAGGCGCCGGAGCCAGCAGCTTCACTAGGAGAGCAGGGGCTGGGTCTTCGGGCAAGGGAGCCGGACAGTTAATCGGTCCGGATATCACCTGCCAAGTCTGTCAAAGGTAAGGGAGTTTAGATCCCGCATAGAGTCAAACTATGAAAAAGAACTTAAACATCCTGTGAAAGTTGAAAATAGCTTACCTCGCTAGCGTGACATTGCGAGCTGTATCCGCGGTCCTTGGAGGTTGATGTGGGAGCCTCGGTGCCTTTGGTTAGCACCTTCCAGCACCAGACCCTCAGTAGGCTCTTTGACACGACGTATGAAGACGTCTGGAAGGTGCTGACCAAAGGCGCCGAGTCCCCCACATCCGCCTCCGAGGATCGCGGATACAGCTCGCAGCGTAACGCTGGCAAGGTAAGCTATCTATACCTTTGATAGGTTCGTTAAGCTCTTCTTCATAGATTATCTCTATGCGGGATCTAAACTCCCTTTTACCTTTGACAGGCTTGGCTGGAGATATTCGGACCAATTAACTGTCCGGCTCCTCTGCCCGAAGACCCGGCCCCAGCTCTCTTGGTGAAGCTAATGGCTCCGGCACCTTACGTGGTGCCGGAGAGGAAGGCCAAGAAGAAGAAAACCACCAGGACTCGAAAAAGTTCCCGCAACATGGTGGTGTCGGACTCGTCGTCCGACGAGTCTACAACGCCCTCCTCTCGCGAAAACGAGGAGGAGGAACAAGGAAGCTCTCCCCCTCCAGCGAGGGGAGCAAAGAAGAAGAAGGCCACCCCAACGGGGGAGGCCGAGGGGTCAAGGAAAAGGAAGACCCCTCCGCCGGACTACTCCCACGATGCCGAAGAGGGCGGAGAGGAGTGGCCGGACAGAACCAAGCATCCGGCGAAATCGTAAGTATTTATATACCAGGGTGATTCTTGATATCCTTTTAGTATGCGGCTTTCCCTGATATCGCACGTATTTTATGCAGCCCGCCCCGGGCCGAACTCGACGACTCGTCGAGCGGCTCCCTGGATTCGTCGGACGTGAACTCTGTTCCGCCCGCGGTCTCCCCCCGCGGGGCGGATGACGCCGAAGTGGCGCCCCGCTAAGCTTCGGGGCAGGAGGAGATGGTCCTGGAGGAGCCACAAGGCAATCCTCCGGACCCCAGGAGTGAAGGGGATGAAACCCCCCAGGGCACCAAGTCCGGCTTTGTGCCGGACATCGCGCCGGACTCGACAATCCCGGTCCGCGGCGGGCGAACTCCTTCCAAGAGGAGTAAGCCATCTGAGCCGGCGGCCTCCGTCCAACCGGAGGCGCCGGACAATCTGCTGGAGGTGCTTAAGGGCGCCGCCATCGATGAGGAGCACCGTACTATTATGAGTACGGTGATCCAAAGGATTCAGTCCGCCAAGAGCGGACTGAATGAAGCTTGCGCTAGCCTTCTAACAGGCTTCGAGGTAAGTAAAAATATGTCAATTTATTTACCGCATAGACAGTAGCCCCTGATGTTCTGTTCGGTGTTCGGAAAGAAAAGCCGGATAGAGGATCTAATAATTTTCGCAGGAGTCTAACAAAAAAGGTCAAATATGCGTATGCAGGCTTCACTGCTGTCCACCGCCGCACTGACTGCATAGGTGGATGTCCTGAAACAGGACCTCGGGCGGACCGAGCAAGAGCTCGGCCTTGCCAAACGGCAGCTCGAGGAGAAGGAAGGTAAGAAATACCTAAAAAAAAGAAAAAGAAGAAAAAGTTGCCTATAGAGAGGCTTGATTGCAGAAGGAAATAACAGGATTGTATTGCTTATTGTAGGGGCCACAACCGAGGTGACAACCCTGAAGCAGGCGCTGGCTGAGGCCGAAAAGAAAACGGCCGAGGAGCGCGCCGAGCGAGAAAGGCTTAGGGTTCAGGTCAGGGAGGTGCAGCAAGAGCTGCAAACTCTCATGAAAAAACATGAGGGTTTGGAGCTTGAGGCGAAGGCGCAAGCATCCGAGCTCGCGTCGGCCATCGAGACCGCCAAGAGTGCCAAGGCCGAAGCCCAGAAGGCCCTCCAAGAGTTGGAGGAGGTGAAAAAGATAGCAACGGGTAAGGCATTCTCAATGCAGAGTAGGAATATAAAAGTAAACTACCTATTACTTACCTGAATTCGGAGTTCTCCAGGGGCGTTCGCCAATCTTCCCTAGAGCGTATCCGACGCTGCCGCGTTCTACCGAGCTGAAGATGGCAGCTCGCGGAGAGTGTGTTCTGGTCTCAGTATTCTGAGGCCGGACACCCTATGCCCTTAAGCGATCAGCTGAAACAGCTGGTCGAGCTCCACAAGGAGGCCGAACAGGCCATGAAGGGCTTACTAGTTCGGCTGTGGCCTGGAGAGGCCCTGCCTGGGAGCTATTTCGGGTTGGTGCGGCGGCTGGTGGAGGCCTGTCCATGGCTTGAGGTCATCAAGCGCTCCGTCTGCATTGAAGGTGCCCGGAGGGCCCTTGCCCGTGTAAGGGTACACTGGGGTAAGCTGAACGGAGAGAAGCTGGTGAAGGACGGGCCGCCGCAGGGGAAGGAGCATCGCAAGCCCGAGAACTACTACAAGGACGTTCTTGCCGGAGCCCGCCTTGTCGCGGATGAATGTGCTAAAGATGTAATATTTGAGTGAACTCGCTCGTTTGTATCCTGTGCGCTGAAAACTTGTTCATATGCGCAAAGCAATGCTTGTTTAATTTAAAATATTATTTTCTGTGCGATCGTTTATCAAAAATTGAGAGATGGCGAGTCATCGGCTTCTGCCCCCATGCCACTAGTGCTGGGGTGTTCGGGATAAACCTGAGGGCTCTTGTTCCCATAGTTGGGTCCTTCGAGGGAGGCGCTCAGCACAACGAACGAGGCAATCGGACTATAATGCTTGAACACTCTCACTTAGCCATAGAACGTTATAATTTTAAATTTCGGCGAAGCCCCTAGTTCGGAAGGCCGAATTCGGGGCGCTATCCACGCCTTTGGCCGGACATATCCAGCTCCTTGCTCAAAGCGGCATAAGCCTTTAAGGACTCGAAAAACCTCTCGAACAACGACCGGTCTCACGCCTTATCATGACAGTCTGTTTTAGCTTTCTCCACTGAGGTGCTCAACCCACCTGATCTGGGGCACAATCGCAGTGGTTCTCCTAGTGCTACCTTAGCCGATAGAGCGGAACGTAAGGTACCAAAACATAGGAGCCGGGAAAACCCAACATGTGACCAAAATCATGACTCGGAGCCGATGAATATAGTGCTATAAGTTCGGGGTGCCGCAGTTTGTGAAAGTGTGCGGACTTCTCACACCAGATAAAAGGGTAATGAAGCCCCTGGTGTGGTTTGCCGTACCATGGTGTACGGGTGCGATCATGTTATGTAATAAACACATATATTCAAAGGGGACAATGCAAAAAATAGACAAAAAGCTATGCATTGTTTTATAAAGAGGCTATTTATCAAGACCGAACGATACAAGTAGTGCGATAAGCAAAAAAGATATTAGACTATTTAACATGTCCTGACCAGGCACAGGCCGCGGAATTTAGAAACAGATATATCGCTCGAAATAGAGACCACCTGAGAATTACAGAATGCGGCGTAGCTTTGTCTACTTTCCTGGATCTTGCATCGTCTGTGCGGCAACACTGCCGAATAGGTATCCAGAGTATGGAGTCCTGAAAGTAAAAAAGAAAAATCCGGCATCCCCTAGTACGTTTGACGCCGTGTTGTAGGTATGCCGTTAATGTGCCCCTTCCCCTGTGCCCACGGAATTTTAAGGGTGTAATTGTGTACTCGAGGTACTTGCTCCACTATGTTGCGATGGCTGGGGTCGGGGCTGATTGCTACGCTTGCTCTGATCGTGCCAGGTGGTCTTGTTGCAGGTTACTCCGGGCGCGCTTTGCATTGTCCGATTTTTTAACGGCCGGACTGGAGAGTTGCCTTGAAAGGCTGCTTTGTACTTCCGCTGCGAGGGCCGCCGTGTGCTCTTCCGTACGGATGGAGCGTTCTGTGTTTCCGCTGACCGTAATTACTCCTTGAGGGCCTGGCATCTTGAGCTTGAGATATGCGTAGTGCGGCACCGCATTGAATTTAGCGAATGCGGTTCGTCCGAGCAGGGCATGATAGCCACTGCCGAACGGCACTATATCGAAGATTAACTCTTCGCTTCGGAAGTTATCCGGAGATCCGAAGACCACATCAAGTGTTATCGAGCCTGTGCAAGTGGCCTCTACACCTGGTATGACGCCTTTAAAGGTCGTCCTTGTGGGCTTGATCCTTGATGGATCTATGCCCATTTTCCGCACTGTATCCTGATAAAGCAGGTTCAGGCTACTGCCGCCGTCCATGAGGACTCTTGTGAGATGAAATCCGTCCACGATTGGGTCGAGGACCAGTGCGGCAAAACCGCCGTGACGGATGCTAGTGGGGTGGTCCTTTCGATCGAAAGTGATCGGGCAGGAGGACCATGGGTTGAACTTTGGGGCGACTGGCTCCATCGCGTATACGTCCCATAGCGCACGCTTCCTCTCCCGCTTGGGAATGTGGGTTGCGTATATAATGTTCACCGTCTGCACTTGTGGGGGAAACCCTTTCTGCCCATTGTTGTTCGGCGGCCTGGGCTCCTCCTCGTCGTCGCTGTTCAGCCCCTTGTCCTTGTGTTCGGCTCTTAACTTGCCTGCCTGCTTGAACACCCAACAATCCCTGTTGGTGTGATTGGCTGGCCTTTCGGGGGTGCCATGAATCTGGCACGAGCGATCGAGTATCCGGTCCAAACTGGACGGGCCCTGGGTATTATTTTTAAATGGCTTTTTCCGCTGGCCGGATTTATAGCCTCCGAATCCGGCATTGACTGCTGTATCCTCATTGCTGTCGCTACTAACGCGGCGCTTTTGATAATTTCGACGTGACCTACCACTTTTGTCCTTGGTATCCGAATTACTGGGCTTCTTCGATAAGTTGTTGCTGTGAGCTAGCCAGCTATCTTCGCCCGCGCAAAAGCGGGTCATGAGTGTCGTGAGGGCTGCCATGGTTTTCGGCTTTTCCTGTCCCAGGTGCCGGGCAAGCCACTCGTCACGGATGTTATGTTTGAAGGCTGCTAGGGCCTCTGCGTCCGGACAATCGACTATCTGATTTTTCTTTGTTAGGAACCATGTCCAGAATTGCCTGGCCGATTCTTCTGGCTGCTGAATTATGTGGCTTAGGTCATCGGCGTCCGGTGGCCGCACATAGGTCCCCTGAAAGTTGTCGAGGAATGCGGCTTCCAGGTCCTCCCAAGAACCGATTGAGTCTGCTGGTAGGCTGTTAAGCCAGTGCCGGGCTGGTCCTTTAAGCTTAAGGGGTAGGTATTTGATGGCGTGCAGATCATCGCCACGTGCCATGTGGATGTGAAGGAGATAATCCTCAATCCATACTGCCGGATATGTCGTACCATCGTACGACTCGATATTGATGGGTTTAAAACCCTCTGGGATTTTATGATCCATTACTTCGTCTGTGAAGCATAGTGGGTGTGCGACGCCCCTGTACTGGGCTATGTCACGACGCAGCTCGGAAGAGCTGCGCCTGCTGTGTTCGGCCCGGCCGGATTTATTGTGTCCGGAGTGAAGATCATCACGTGTCTTCGGGCGTCCGCGCGATCCATAGATCGATCTTGTTTGCTTTGCTTTATCCTCCAGTACGTCTCGCAGGTCTGGCTCGTTTACCCGTGCCTTATTCGAGCGGCATTGGGGCATGGTTTGCTTAAGGGCTCGACAGGCCTCTCTGTCGTGGCCACGGGGTGGCTGGTCTGCCATGTCATATGCTTCCCCCTCTGACTGAGGTAGCGGCCTGCCCTTAGGATAATTTTTGGAGGGGCGCCCGAGTTCATATTCTTCGGCCGCAAGGACTTCAGTCCATCTATCAGCTAGTAGATCTTGATCAGCTCTAAGCTGTTGCTGCTTTTTCTTTAGGCTGTTGGCCGTGGCTAGAAGCCTGCGTTGAAAACTCTCTTGTTCGGTGGGGTCTGATGGTACGACGAATTCGTCGTCGTCGAGGCTTGCCTCGTCTTCGGAGGGAGGCATGTAGTTATCATCCTCAACCTCTTGCTCTGCCGCTCTCTCCTGAGGGCTGGCTTTTCCATCTTCCTGCGCCGAATCTTGCTGGTTCTGGTGTTCTTCGGCGTTGTCCGGGGTAGCATTATCTCATGTGCCGGAATCACCGTTTTTGCTATGGCGGGATTTAGAGCGGCGCCGTTGGCGCCGACGTTTTTGCGGTTATTTCGAGGTGTCGTCTTCCGCTGCTGCATCGCCATCCGCATCCTTTGGAGCATCCACCATGTATATGTCATATGACGAGGTAGGGGTCCAGCGCCCTACAGGTGCTGGTTCTTGTTCGTCTCCTCCTTCGTCGTCCATACCGTCGAAGTCTTCGGAGCTGAAGTCAAGCATGTCGGTTAAATCATCGACAGTGGCTATTAAGTGGGTGGTGGGTGGGCTTTGAATTTCTTTGTAGTCCGAATCCCAACCTCGCAGACCATGGTCCGGCCTGGGTTCTCCTAATAAAGAGAGAGACTTGAGAGAATTCAGGATATCATCGAAAGGTGAGCACTGAAAGATGTCCGCGGCGGTGAATTCCATTACAGGCGCCCAATCAGATTCGATCGGCGGGGGCGCGGAAGGCTCGGAGTTCGGAGAAGAGTCCGGCTCCTTGGAGTCCTGGGCCGTGCGGAGTACGGGGCTGGCGTTCGGCTCGATCGCCTTTGAGATCGCAGCCCCCGAGGTGACGTCCAACCGTTCATCCTCAGAGAACGCAGCGGGCTCCGAGTCAAAGATCGGGGCCGGAGCGTGTGCGGCGTCCAGGGTGCTATTCGGAGGCAGAGCTATATCGTGCCCCTCGAAATAGCGTGGCGCACTTGGCTGTGGCTCGAACCCGTCGAAGATCAAGTCTCTGCGGATATCAGCCGTGTAGTTTAAGCTTCCAAACCTGACTTGATGGCCAGGGGCGTAGCTTTCAATCTGCTCCAGATGACCAAGCGAATTGGCCCGCAGAGCGAAGCCGCCGAAGAGGAAGATTTGTCCGGGGAGGAAAGTCTCACCCTGGACCTCATCATTGTTGATGATCAAAGGAGCCATCGGGCCTCAAAGCGACGACACAGAGGAACTCTCAATGAAAGCACCAATGTCGGTGTCAAAACCGGCGGATCTCGGGTAGGGGGTCCCAAACTATGCGTCAAGGTCGGATGGTAACAGGAGACAAGGGACACTTTATTTTACCCAGGTTCGGGCCCTCTCGATGGAGGTAAAACCCTACTCCTGCTAGATTAATATTGATGATATGGGTAGTACAAGAGTGGATCTACCACGAGATCAAGGAGGCTAAACCCTAGAAGCTAGCCTATGGTATGATTGTGTATGATGATGGTTGTCCTACGGACTACAACCCTTCGGTTTATATAGACACCGGATATGGTTAGGGTTTACACAGAGTCGGTTACAATGGTAGGAGATCTCGAATATCCGCACACCTAGCTTGCCTTCCACACCAAGAAAAGATCCTTCCGGACACGGGACGAAGTCTTCAATCTTGTATCTTCATAGTCCTGGAGTCCGGCTGAAGGTATAGTTCGGCAATCCGAACACCCCCTAATCCAGGACTCCCTCAGTCCTTGTGTCCGCTTTAACCCCTTCAAGCTAACCCGTCGCGATGGCTCCACGGCTAAGTCCTTTCACTAGGACAACTGCCGTGACAAAACCACGACACAACCCGACTGAGATTGAAGTTCCAGCAGTAGTCGACTTGATCATGGAGGTTTTAGTGATCACTCCCGACTGGACGCTGCCATATATTGCATATCTGCTCAGGCAGGAGCTCCTAGAGGATGAAGATGAGGCCCGCCAGATCGTCCGCAGATCCAAGTCTTTCACGGTGATAAGTGGACAGCTTTAGAGAGAAAGTGTTACCATAGTAGCTGAGCGTTGCATCTCTCCAGAAGAAGGTTGACTAATCTTAAATGAGATTCACTCGGGGACCTGTGGTCACCAGGCGTCCTCTCGGACCATCGTGGCCAAAGCATACCGAGCGAGGTTTTACTGGCCACGAGCGAATGAGATGGCTAAAGATATAGTCGACAAGTGTGAAGGCTACCGGTTTTACTCAAACGTGTCTCACAAGCCTACATCCGCCTTGAAGACTATTCCACTCATCTGGCCATTTGTAGTTTGGGGGTTGGACATGGTTGGACCTTTCAAGACCGGTAGAAGTGGCTTCACTCATTTGCTCATAGCAGTCGACAACTTCACCAAATGGATTGAGGCCAAGCCTATCAAGAATCTTGACTCAAGCACTGCCATTAGTTTCATCAGACAACAGATATTCCGATATGGAGTCCCTCATAGCATTATCACAGATAACGGCTCCAACTTTGATTCTGATGAGTTCAGAGCATTCGGCACTTCCCGAGGAACTCGGGTCTTATGCATCCGTTGCGCACATGTAGTCGAATGGACAGGCTGAAAGAGTGAATGGCTTGATCCTACAAGGGCTGAAACCCCGATTGATGCACGACCTCAAGCATGCAGGTGGATCTTGGGTGACTGAGTTGCCATCTGTCCTGTGGGGATTGAGAACGACTCCCATTCAATCGACTAATCGAACCCTTTTCTTCATGGTATATGGCACTGAAGCTGTGCTTTTGAGTGATTTGCTGCACATTGCCCCCTGAGTGGAACTCTTCTCAGAAGCTGAAGCAGAATAGGCACACCAGGACACAATTGATCTCCTAGAGGAGGAGCGAGAGATGGCTCTCATCCGGTCGACCATCTATCAACAAGACCTGTGTCGATTCCATGCCCGAAATGTCAGAGTTCGAGCATTTCAGGAAGGAGACCTTGTGCTCCGGGTGCACCATAAACGACCTCACAAGCTCGCTCCAGTCTGGGAACGGCCCTTCATCATCACCAAGGTGCTCCACAACAGGGCGTATCACCTTTACAACTTAGCCAATAAAGAAGACGAGCCACGCTAGTGGAACACAGATCTGCTCCGCCGCTTTTATACCTAAACACTCGGATCGTCGAGTTGTAATAAGAGTCCTTTAGATTGTTTATCAAAGACATGATTTTTTCAATATCCCAATTATTGATTTTGCATAAATTTGTGTCTCCAAATCCCCTAGTGGGTGGCTTAGCTGCGAACCTGATTCGCCTAAGTTTCAAAACATACTCCGAGTGAATAGCAACCCTGTCACTCGGGGGCTTAGCTGTGAACCCAATTCACCTAAGTTTCAAAACATACTCCGAGTGAAGAGCAACCCTCTTACTCGGGGGCTTAGCTGCGAACCCGATTCGCCGAAGTTTCAAAACATACTCAGTGAAGAGCAATCCTCTCACTCGGGGGCTTAGCTGTGATACCGTATTCGCCTAAGTTATAAAACATACTCTGAGTGAAGAGCAACCCTCTCACTCGGAGGCTTAGCTGCGACCCCGTACTCGCCTAAGTTACAAAACACACTCCGAGTGAAGATCAACCCTATCACTCGGAGGCTTAGCTGCGACCCCGTACACGCCTAAGTTAGAAAACATACTCCGAGTGAAGAGCAACCCTCTCACTCGGGGGCTTAGCTGCGATCCCGTATTCACCTAAGTTACAAAACAAACTCCGAGTGAAGAGCAATCCTCTCACTCGGAGGATTAGCTGCGACCCCGTACTCGCCTAAGTTACAAAACATACTCCGAGTGAAGAGAAACCCTCTCACCCGGGGGCTTAGCTACGACCCCGTACTCACCTAAGTTACAAAACATACTCCGAGTGAAGAGCAACCCTATCACTCGGGGTCTTAGTTGCAACCCCGTACTCGCCTAAGTTTCAAAAAACACTCGGAGTGAAGAGCAACCCTCACACTCGGAGGCTTAGCTACGATCCTGTATTCGCCTAAGTTACAAAACACACTCTGAGTATAGAGCAACCCTCTCACTCGGAGGCTTGGCCACGCACTCTGAGCTGCGCCACAAGTACAACATATGGTTGCGCTCTGAGCTACGCCACAAGTACAACGTCTGGTTGCACTCTGAGTTGCACCACAAGTACAACATATGGTTGCACTCTGAGCTGCGCCACAAGTACACCGTCTATTATGAGTGAAGAGCTATCCTCTCACTCGAAGATTCAGCAGCGATTCTAAAATTTGCCCAAGTAAAGAAATCTGAAGATAATAAAGACAAAGGAACTGCATTCAAAAGAAACGACCAAGTTCAGATAAATCCGGCAAAGTTCAGAACCACCAGCAGAAGTACTCGAGCACCAAGCCCGGAAGAGTTTAACGATTACAGAATCACTCTGCATTCCTAGGCAAATAAAGTCAAGCTACCAAGTTTTTCACTCGGCAGGAGGAGTACTTGCTGGCTCGATGAAACTGTCCAAGTTGATGCCATCTGCTATGCGAGTGGCTACGCCAATGAAGGTCTCCATGAAAGATTGGAATTGAAGCTTCTTAGTGTTGGCAACCTTAAGAGCCGCCAACTTCTCTTCTTTGACTTCCTTGCAATGAACGCGGACGAGCGGTAAAGCTACGCCAGCACTGCAGTGGGAAGATGACTTCTTCCATGCCTGCACTCGGTCTGGGATGCTATTGAGTCGAGTCATCAGGGACTCGAGATCGTTCATAAGCACATCCTCTGGCCATAACTCCTTGTCGATTCGTTACAACGCGACCTTCGGTCGAGCGATGTAAGCCAAGACACTGGCAAGGCGAGATTCCAGTTGCAGCACGTCAATCGCAGCTTCGTCCTTGACGGGGGAGTTGATAGGATCCAGACTTGTCTCGATTTGCCCAGTTTCTTCCTCGAAGTTCTGACAGAATTCTGCACGCACAGAAAAATAACGAATTGGCAGTTGCATGGTGAAGAAGTTTTTGCAATCAGTCGGATAAGGAGAAGTACCTTCAAGCATGAGGAACATCTTCTTGGCAAGACCTCCCAGATAAGTTTCTAGTTCGTCTCTCTTCCGAGTGAGAACATCAACTTTGTCTGCCAAGGCCACCTTCTCCTCCTTCAGCTGCACGACTTCCTTCTTCACTTCATCAACAACAGTTCTCATCTTGGCGTTCTCTTCCTCCAACTTTTTGACTGAAGCCAGCTTCTTGTCAGCAAGTTCGGTCCTCTCTCACGCCGTCTTCTGCGATGCTGCAAGGTCGAGACCCTTCTGCTCCAGAGCCTGCTTCAGTTTGTCTAAAGTAATAACATTCTTCAGACGAGCCTGGAGTTGATGGTTTTCACTATGCACATCTCTTCGAGTGGAATCACTTGGTTCAAAAGATGAAAGGAAAAGATGACAAGGCGAGCAATCGACAAATTTTTACCTCCCATGACAGCTGCTTCATCCTGGGCCTTATCCAGGTTCTCCTTAGCCAACTCCAGGTCGAGATTGAGTTGAATCTGCTTCTTCTCCAAATCAGCAAACTTGGTTCCAAGCTCACAAGATTTCTGCAATCAAGAACAAGACATGACAATCGACAGAAACAAGGATCAGTCGCTTCTGAGTGATAAAAGTGCAAGGTTAGATTATTATGACAAAAAGAGTTCTAAGACTACTGTCGAATCAAACATTCAACAATAGTCTCGGGGACTACACCCAATGGGTGCACTTAGCGTGCCCCCACTGGTTCAGTTTCCACTCAGCCCGACCTATCTAGACCGAGTGGAAGTACTACAAACAAACATTTCACAAAGACCCCTGTCGAATCAAACATTCGACGACGGTCTCGGGGACTACACCCAGTGGGTGCACTCAGCGTGCCCCCACTGGACCAAGATTTCACTCGGCACACTTTGGTTGACTCAAGTGAAGGAGCTACAAAGCAAAAGGGAAACACCCAGTGGGTGAACAGATGCACATAAGGTTCGAAAACGCTCATCCACAGACATCTTACAATTAATAAAGCAGCAGTTTGCAAGAAACATATCCTAACGAAACAAAGGCCAAGCTGGAAACAAATCAGAAATCAATTTACAATCTCACTTACTCGGACATTAGCTTGGAGGGTAGAGCTAGCGTCATAAGCGGCCTTGCTGGTGTCATACACCACCTTCAGTCGGTCCATCATCAGACCCGCCTGGAACATGGCCTCCTTGGCAGCTCCTACTTGGTCCTCCGGGACATGATGAGTAGCAAAAAGAGGGGTTGTTGGAACATATGACATAACCGGTGGAGCTGGAGCTTGAAGTTGCACAGTCAGAGCAGGGGCATGGGCAGTCGACACCGAAGGCTGGTCAGTCGACAAAGGATCAGCAAAAGAAATAGAAGTCTGAACTGGATCATCAAGTTGCCGAGCGACTGGCTCTGATGCCGAGTGAGATGCTTTGTTGGCAGGCATCCTCTTGCTTGGATCCCTACCCCTTCTCCCTGTATTCCTTTGAGGCACTTCATCATCATCATCGTCTGGGAGCCGGATAACATTTGTTGGCGCTGCAAAACAATCGATCATAAGAATTCTGTCGACCATCAAAATAGTTGGCGAAGTCAGAGCATAGATGTAGAGTTGTACCTGCCCGAGAAGTGGCTGCGTCTGCGGTTTCTGCGTCATCCTGCTCCTTGTCAATATCCATAGATGTCCCAAAAGTAGCAGCACTGAAAGTTCCCAACTTCACTCGGTCAAACAAGAAAAGAAGTTCACGATCAAAACGAAGACAAAGAGAAGAAATAATCACGCTGAGGCACAACCACCTTGATCCTAGGCAGGGCCTTTCGAGGTTTGGGCGCGGCAACTTTGGCCTGCTTCGGGGCCTTCTATGATGGCTCAAGAGTGGACGTTTGAGTGCTTTTTGGAATATTTGCACTCGACGCGGCCGCCTTGCCACGTCCCCCCGCAGGATCTTGTAACTGTTTGGAACGACGTTCGGAGCGGGGAGGCAAGTTGACTTCCTCACTGCTACCAGAATCCTCGCTGTCCTCTTCGCTTTCATCTTCTGATTGCCAGTTGGCGCCTCCTCCATCGTTGTCCACTCCCTCGTGGTGCTGCTCCTCGTTTGGCATCGAATACATCTTGGTATAAATCTGCAAGACATAAATTAACAAGTATCAGTCGGATTCAAGAGCAATTGCAGATCAAAAGAAGAAAACACTCGGTATATTAAGCCTGACCTCTTCTGGCTCGTGGTCGGCGTCAAATGGCAGAATCCTCCTGGACCCCCTGGGGTTATCCTTGTTCCCAGTAATGCTCCGCAGTCACTAAGCCACTGTCTCCTCGGCAACCTCCTCCGGGTGGATCCGAGCGGTGTCTTCAGGGCCCGAGTACATCCACATTGGATGATTGCGAGCTTGGAGAGGCTGCATACGTCGACTGAGGAACACCTCCAACAGATCCATGCCGGTCACACCCTCCCGAACTAAGTTATAACGACTGCGTCGACTAAAAGGGACACCTCAACTTTCTCCTCTGGGCCACAATCAGTGAAGAAGGTTGGCGGAGTCTCTCCATAGTGAAAGGGGGGAGGCCAGTTGACTGACCAGGAATTGGGATGTCTTTGCAGTAGAACCAGGTCGACTGCCATCCTCTAACTGACTCGGGAAAGGTCATGGGAGGAAAAGTACTTCTACCCCTAATTTGAATCCCCCCCGCACATTTGCACCACGTGCGTCTTTTTATCAGTCGGGTTAGCCTTCTTCACTGTCTGAGAACGACAAGTGAAGATGTGTTTGAAAAGGCCCCAGTGTGGCTGGCAACCCAGGAAGTTTTCGCACATGGAGATGAACGCAGCAAGATACGAGATTGTGTTTGGGGGGAAATGGTGAATCTGAGAACCAAAAAAGTTTAAGAAACCCCGAAAGAACGGATGCGGGGGAAGGGGAAAACCTCGACCGGTGTGGGTGGTGAGGAGGACGCGCTTACCCCTGATACGTCTCCAACGTATCTATAATTTTTTATTGTTCCATGCTATTATATTATCTGTTTTGGATGTTTATGGGTTTATTTATACACTTTTATATTATTTTTGGGACTAACCTATTAACCCGGAGCCCAGTGCCAGTTTTTGTTTTTTCCCTTGTTTCAGTGTTTCACAGAAAAAGAATATCAAACGGAGTCCAAACGGAATGAAACCTTCGGGAAAGTTATTTTTGGAACAGAAGCAATCAAGGAGACTTGGAGTACACGTCAGGGAATCAACGAGGAGAGCACGAGGCAGGGGGCGCGCCCCCCACCCTCGTGGCTCCCCTGACCGACTTCTTTCGCCTATATATATATATATATCTATATACCCTAAAAACTTTGGGGAACAGAATAGATCGGGAGTTCCGCCGCCGCAAGCCTCTGTAGCCTCCAAAAACCAAGCGGGACCCTGTTCCGGCACCCTGCCGGAGGGGGGATCCCTCACCGGTGGCCATCTTCATCATCTCGGCGCTTTCCATGATGAGGAGGGAGTAGTTCACCCTCAGGACTGAGGGTATGTACCAGTAGCTATGTGTTACATCTCTCTCTCTTGTGTTCTTGAGGTGATACAATCTTGATGTATCGCGAGCTTTGCTATTATAGTTGGATCTTATGATGTTTCTCCCCCTCTACTCTCTTGTAATGCATTCAGTTTTCCCTTTGAAGTTATCTCATCGTATTTAGTATTTAAGGATTTGAGAACACTTGATGTATGTCTTGCATGTGCGTATCCGTGGTGACAATGATATATCACGTGATTCACTTGATGTATGTTTTGGTGATCAACTTGCGGGTTCCGTGACCTTGGGAATCTATGCATAGGGGTTGGCACACGTTTTCATCTTGACTCTCCGGCAAAAACTTTGGGGCACTCTTTGAAGTACTTTTTGTTGGTTTGAATAGATGAATCTGAGATTGTGTGATGCATATTGTATAATCATACCCATGGATACATCAGGTGACATTAGGGTTTTGGTTGATATGTGTCTTAAGGTGTTATTCTAGTATGAACTCTTGAATAGACCGATCCGAAAGAATAACTTTGAGGTGGTTTCGTAACCTACAATAATCTCTTCGTTTGTTCTCCGCTATTTGTGACCTTGGAGTGACTCTTTGTTGCACGATGAGGGATAGTTATATGATCCAATTATGTTATTATTGTTGAGAGAACTTGCACTAGTGAAAGTATGAACCCTAGGCCTTGTTTCCTAGCATTGGTATACCGTTTATGCTCACTTTTATCATTAGTTACCTTGCTGTTTTTATAATTTTAGATTACAAAAACCTATATCTACCATCCATATTGCACTTGTATCACCATCTCTTCGCCGAACTAGTGCACCTATACAATTTACCATTGTATTGGGTGTGTTGGGGACACAAGAGACTCTTTGTTATTTGGTTGCAGGGTTGCTTGAGAGAGACCATCTTCATACTACGCCTCCCACGGATTGATAAACCTTAGGTCATCCACTTGACGGAAATTTGCTACTGTCCTACAAACCTCTGCTCTTGGAGGCCCAACAACGTCTACAAGAAGAAGGTTGTGTAGTAGACATAAGCTCTTTTCTGGCGCCGCTGCCGGGGAGGCAAGTGCTTGAAGGTATATCTTTAGATCTTGCAATCGAATCTTTTTGTTTCTTGTTCTAGCACTAGTTTAGATTATAAACGAAAACTACAAAAAAATGGAATTGAGTTTACCTCATACGCTTCATCTTTTTAATATCTTTCGTGAGTATGATGGAAAGGAAAATTGTGCCAAAGTGTTAGAAGAAGAATGCATTAAAATGTTTGGCACTAAATATTTGAATGATGAGCATGATTGCAATGTTGTTAGTATGAACTCCTTGAATATCCGTAGTACTAATGATGATTGCACTAGTTATGATGAAAATGTCTCCTATAAACATGTCAATTTTTGTGGAGTGCATTGGGTTTGCAAGTACACACCAAATAGGGAAGATAGATATTGCAATTGGCATAAGCATTTAGAAACTAAATAGTTGCAAGAAAGGCTAGATGTTTGTGCTGAAAATTTAATTTTTCTTAGCCGTACTTGTGAACTTTGCAATGAACGGGGTCATTTAACTATCCGATGCAAATTGCTTCATGATCTAATCGTGCCCAAAAATTGTGATGACTTGATTTCCCTTGCACATTATAATGAACTTAGTTTGTTTATGGGTTACGAAGAAATGAAACATATAACTAAGCATCTTCTAGAATTTGCCCGTTATAAACTTCTTGATTTTGATCTAGAGAAAAATTATATGTATTGTGCGGTGAATTGCATTGAAAATCCTTATATTGCCAATTACATAAAGAAAAGAAAACAAATAGAAGATGAAGAGAATACTAATGAAAGGGAAGAGACTTCTCAATATCCTCCTATTATTTCTTATGATGAATCAGGTAACGAGGAGGAGCCTTCTATTCAACCAATCTCATTAATAAGGAGCTCCAAAAAGAGGATTGAACCCACACTTGTTGTGGTGAATAAGAAGAAAATAAAAAGGAAGAGAGGTAAAAAGATATCTCTCCCAAATAATGCTGCTCCTATTATTGTTGTGCCTCATGAAAATGAATCAAAAATAATTGTGGAAGATGATGCACTTGATGATGATCTCGTTATGCTTATTGCTTGTTGTGATGAATATGATTGGGAAGATAATGATACTTCGTATTGTGATGAGAATATGATAATAATGCTTGCTATACTATTGGTGCTATCCATACTATTAATGATGAGAGTGATTATGCTTATGATATGAAAAGGCCCAAGCTTGGGGATGCTATGTTTGATGAGAATGACGTGTTTGAGAATATATTTGCTGCAATTAATGTTTGTGCCAAGCTTGGGGATGCTATGTTTAATGAAGATGATATTTTTAGCCTCCCAAGTTTTGATGAGCAAATTTATTATGAGGATAGCATGCCTCCTACTTATGATGATTATATTGATGAAAGTGAGTTTGGAAGAGTGTCAACTTTAGGAAGTAATGATCCCACTATTTTGGAGGATGTTGAATCTTATTGTGATGAATATGAAAGTGGATTTGAAGAGGTCATGACTTTATTTAGTGATGATTCCACTATCTTGGAAGAGGTTTCAATCGATTATGATGAGAACAAAGTTGCTACTTATGATGATTATTGTGATGAAACTTATGCTATAAAAAGTAGTGATGACTATATTAAAACTGGTCATGATTATGATTCCCCTTTTTCTGAACATTACTCTTTTAATGTGGAAACAATTTGTAGTATTCAAGTCTTTTATGATACTCCCACTATCCCGAATGAGAAGAATTTTGCTTATGTGGAGAGTAGTACATTTTCTATGCTTGTAGATCATGAAAAGAATGCTTTAGGTGCTGGTTATATTGTTTAATTTATTCATGATTCTACTGAAAATTATTATGAGGGAGCAACATATGCTTGTAGAAATTGCAATAATATCAAGTTTCCTCTCTATGTGCTTAAAGTTTTGAAGCTATGCTTGTTTTGCCTTGCTACGCTAGTTGATTATTGTTCCCATAAGTTGTTTGATCACAAAATCCCTATGCATAGGAAGTGGGTTAGACTTAAATGTGCTAGTCATATTCTTCATGATGCTCTCTTTATGTTTCAATTCTTATCTTTTATGTGAGCATCATTGAAATCAGCATGCCTAGCTAGGGGTGTTAAACGATAGCGCTTGTTGGGAGGCAACCCAATTTTATTTTTGTTCTTTGCCTTTTAGTTATGTTTAGTAATAAATAATCCATCTAGCTTATGTTTAGATGTGGTTTTGTGTTTTAATTAGTGTTTGTGCCAAGTAAGACCTATAGGATCTTCTTGGATGATAGTTATTTGATCTTGCTGAAAATTCGAGAAACTTCCTGTTCACGAAAACAATTGTTAAAAATCACCAGAACGTGAGAAATAATGATTCCAATTGCAGAAGATCAATAAACAAATTATCTAGGTCATCCTATTTTCGTAGAATTTTTGGAGTTCCAGAAGTATACGTTTGATACAGATTACTACAGACTGTTCTGTTTTTGACAGATTCTGTTTTTCGTGTGTTGTTTGCTTATTTTGATGAATCTATGGCTAGTAAAAGAGTTTATAAACCATAGAGAAGTTGGAATACAGTAGGTTTAACACCAATATAAATAAAGAATGAGTTCATTACAGTACCTTGAAGTGGTGTTTTGTTTTCTTTCGCTAACGGAGCTTACGAGTTTTCTGCTAAGTTTTGTGTTGTGAAGTTTTCAAGTTTTGGGTAAAGATTCGATGGACTATGGAATAAGGAGTGGAAAGAGCCTAAGATTGGGGATGCCCAAGGCACCCCAAGGTAATATTCAAGGATAACCAAGATCCTAAGCTTGGGGATGCCCCGGATGGCATCCCCTCTTTCGTCTTCGTTCATCGGTAACTTTACTTGGAGCTATATTTTTATTCACCACATGATATGTGTTTTTGTTGACTATTTACTGTGGGGTAAGACCCCACAGCCCATTTTATTATAAAAAACAAAAGTCCAGCAAATTACAAAGCACTGGGAAAGTGCCAAAGCAAAAATGAGTCATATATACAACTTACCTAGAGTTAGAAGGTACAAGTTAAGAAGAAGCTATCCTAGAAAATTACAGAAGGGCATTAACCCAGGCTAACAGTTGAGCTCTAAGAGAACTGTTAAGTCTGTTGGAGAGGAGGAGGATATCATGTACAAAATTGCATCGCCAGGCAGCAAAACGAGCCTGCTCTCCCCTGAAGATCCTCCCATTCCTGAGAATCCAAATATTCCATGCTGCAATGATATGTGTTTTGCTTGGAGCGTCATTTTGTTTTATTTATTTTTGCTTGCTGTTTGAATAAAATACCAAGAACTAAAATTCTTAAATGTTAGAGAGTCTTCACATAGTTACATAATTATTCGACTACTCATTGATCTTCACTTATATTTGTTGGAGTAGTTTGTCGTTTGCTCTAGTGCTTCACTTATATCTTTTAGAGCATGGTGGTTTGTTTTATAGAAATAGATGAGCTCTCATGCTTCACTTATATTATTTTGAGAGTCCTAAGCAGCATGGTAATTTGCTTTGGTTATGAAACTAGTCCTAATATGATGGGCATCCAAGAGGGATATAATAAAAACTTTCATATAAAGTGCATTGAATACTACGAGAAGTTTGATTCTTTATGATTGTTTTGAGATATGAATATGGTGATATTAGAGCCATGATAGTTGAGTAGTTGTGAATTTGAGAAATACTTGTGTCGAAGTTTGCAAGTCCCGTAGCATGCACGTATGGTAAATTTTATGTAACAAATTTGAAACATGAGGTGTTCTTTGATTGTCATCCTTATGAGTGGAGGTTGGGAATGAGCGATGGTCTTTTCCTACCAATCTATCCCCCTAGGAGCATGCGCGTAGTGCTTGGTTTTTGATGACTTGTAGATTTTTGAAATAAGTATGTGAGTTCTTTATGACTAATGTTGAGTCCATGGATACGCACTCTCAACCTCCCACCATTGCTAGCCTCTTCGGTACCGTGCATTGCCCTTTCTCACCTTGAGAGTTGGTGCATACTTCGCCGGTGCATCCAAACCCCGTGATACGATACGCTCTATCACACATAAACCTCCTTATATCTTCCTCAAAACAGCCACCATACCTACCTATTATGGCATTTCCATAGCCATTCCGAGATATATTGCCATGCAACTTTCCACCATTCCGTTTATAATGATAGGCTTCATCATTGTCATATTGCCTTGCATGATCATGTAGTTGACATCGTATTTGTGGCAAAGCCACTGTTCAAAATTTTTCATACATGTCACTCTTGATTCATTGCTCATCCCGGTACACCACCGGAGGCATTCATATAGAGTCATACTTTGTTCTAGTATCGAGTTGTAATCATTGAGTTGTAAATAAATAGAAGTGTGATGATCATCATTAATAGAGCATTGTCCCAAAAAAAGGCCAAATAAAAAACGGAAGGCCAAAAAAAAGGAAAAAGTAAAAGAAAAGAAGGGACAATGCTACTATCCTTTTTCCACACTTGTGCTTCAAAGTAGCACTATACTTTTTCCATACTTGTGCTTCAAAGTAGCACCATGATCTTCATGACAGAGAGTCTCTTGTTTGTCACTTTCATATACTAGTGAGAAGTTTTCATTATAGAACTTGTCTTGTATATTCCAACGATGGGCTTCCTCAAATGCCCTAGGTCTTCATGAGCAAGCAAGTTGAATGCCCACCCACTTAGTTTCTTTTGTTGAGCTTTCATACATTTATAGCTCTAGTGCATTCGTTGCATGGCAATCCCTACTCCTTGCATTGACATCAATTGATGGGCATCTCCATAGCCCGTTGATTAGCCGCATTGATGTGAGACTTTCTACTTTTTGGTCTTCTCCACATAACCCCCATCATTATATTCTATTCCACCCATAGTGCTATATCCATGGCTCACGCTCATGTATTGCGTGAAGGTTGAAAAAGTTTGAGATTACTAAAGTATGAAACAATTGCTTGGCTTGTCATCGGGGTTGTGCATGATGAGAGCATTCTTGTGTGACGAAAATGGAGCATGACCAAACTATATGATTTTTTAGGGATGAACTTTCTTTGGCCGTGCTATTTTGAGAAGACATGATTGCTTAGTTAGTATGCTTGAAGTATTATTTTTTTATGTCAATATTAAACTTTTGTCTTGAATCTTATGGATCTGAATATTCTTGCCACAATAAAGAAGATTACATTGATAAATATGTTAGGTAGCATTCCACATCAAAAATTCTGTTTTTATCATTTACCTACTCGAGGACGAGCAGGAATTAAGCTTGGGGATGCTGATACGTCTCCAACTTATCTATAATTTTTTATCGTTCCATGCTATTATATTATCTGTTTTGGATGTTTATGGGCTTATTTATACACTTCTATATTATTTTTGGGACTAACCTATTAACCTAGAGCCCAGTGCCAGTTTCTGTTTTTCCCTTGTTTCAGTGTTTTGCAGAAAAGGAATATCAAACCGAGTCTGTCGTGGAATTGTCACGGTAGATGTCCTCTTGCAAGGACTTAGTCGTGGAGCCATCGCAACTAGGAAGCTTAAAGGGGCTAACGGGACAAGGGACACGAGAGAGGTTTTATACTTGTTCGGCCCGTTACGATGAAGGTAAAGCCTACGTCTAGTTGGATTGGTATTGCTGAGGTTTCGATGACCAGGGAGCGAGATACGCTATGCCTGGCTCTCGATGAGATGTTTCTTGCCCTAAGCCGCCAGCGGGTCGTCCCCTTATATACACGGGTTGACGCCCTGCAGTCTACAGAGTCCCGGCCGGCTCATAAACAGTGTCTGGCTCGGTGACTAGTTAATCCTGCCTTATAATACAAGTCATGCCATCACGGCGGTTTATCACCACGGGCCTTAAGTCACCTGGGGGCTTTAGACCCTTTATTGAACCGCCATCTCCATGTTTGATCTTGGGCTTCATGTGATGAATCACCTTTTCTGTAACCCAACCCCTCCTAGGCGGCTTACAGAAAAAGTTATATCCCCAACATTAGGCCCCAGATTGATTTGAACCGGTTCATGGCAATCTTAAAATATCTTAAGGAAGAGCCTTATGTCTTTTGTGTGTGCAATGGTGATAACCCGCTGTGACGTCATCCTCTGAATCCATGATAACCCGCCGTGACGTCATCCTCCATTAAATTCTTATTTTATTCTATCATATATTTAACGTATCTTTTATCTTTACTGACCATTCCGAAAATCGAGGCGTCGGAGTCGTTGGATAATGATGCCTGGCCTCCTCGTTTCTCGCACTTTCTTAGTCGGCCCTTCTTTATAAATAGGCACGACCCCTAGGTCTTTTCCCATTCTTCCCCTTCGGTCGTCTTCCTCCTCTCGCGACCCCGCTGCTGCTCAAGCTCCGTCGCCGCCGCAGCATAGCACCGCACCTTCGTCGACCTTGGTCGCTGCGTCGACCTGAACCGTCCAGAGATCCGCGACGAACCCCCGCAACAAGTCTGCATCTGTAAGTTTTCTTCTTCCCTGTACCTCAGATCCACATTAGGATTCTCGAGTTCCTCGATGTTCTTCGCTGTTTATTATGAACCCTTCATAGCTTTCACCTCTGTTGCCATTTTCTGATCTTAAGATAGTATAAAACTGTCGTGGTAGCTATTCCGCACTCATTTCAATGCAAATAGATCCCTTTCCTCTGTACAGAGGCCTCATTCGAGCTTATGCACTTATCTGTACCAGTTTTAGGTCTAGAATTTTTTCTTTTCTGAACAACCGTTTGATCCAAAATAATAGTTGTAACCTGCAAAACCTGTTTGTGCAACACTTAGGCAAAAATCTGTTTCTGCCAGATCCATTTAGTCATGGCGATTCTCTTCGCCGGTTTAAAAAGACAATACTGATTGACAGCCTTGCCAACTCCTAGCGGCTTAAAATAACTTAATCGCTTCTGATATCATAGCAGCTTAACTCACCAGATATAATTAGCCATATGTCATTAGGTCCCTTCATAAGCCGCCATCTTGAATAGAATTTAACATGCTCTCCTCCGGGTTAAACTTGAACCGGAAAATTTTATTTTGTCATAGGCTTCCATCTGTATAATGGCACCCAAGGCTCCCAAAGCTCCTGTGACCTGTAATTGGGTCAAGTCCATTGTTACTGAAAGCACCTTGTCTGATTTTGTGAAGACGGGCTATCTGCCCAAGAAAGAAGTCATGTCCTATCGTGCTCCTAATCCGTCAGAGGAAAAACCTCAACCCAAGGAAGGGGAAGTGATCGTTTTTACTGATCATATTAGCCGGGGCTTTGCTCCACCCGGCTCAAAGTTCTTCAGGGATGTCTTACACTTTTTTGACCTCAGCCCTCAAGATATCGGGCCCAACTCCGTATCAAACATTTGCAACTTCCAAGTCTTTTGCGAGGTGTATCTTGGAGAAGAACCCAACCTCTTACTTTTCAGAGAGTTATTTTACTTAAACCGCCAGAATGAATGTGCCAACGGGCCTAGCCTGGAACATGGTGGAATCTCTATTCAGCGACAGAGAGACTGCCTTTTCCCATACGCTGAACCGCCAAGCCACCCTAAGGATTGGAACCAGACATGGTTCTATTGCCAGGATGCTTCTCCGGCTGATGAGAACCCGCTGCCCGGCTTTCACGCTCTGTTCCTCGAATCCAACCACCCACTGCCGGACAAGTTATCTCTTGTTGAACTTCTACAGCTTTCCCACACCATAAAGAAAATCAAGGCTCTTTTGGGGGACGGCTTAGATGGCATTGATTTGGTCCGAGTATGGATCTCCTAGTGGGTGATTCCGTTAAGCCGCCATCCTGGCTTGATGTGCACTTACTCAGGCGAGAAGGAGGACCCGCTGCCTCATTGTTCTGATGACTTACCTGATGATATGGTTGAAGCCATGACCCAATCTCTTTTGAAAGAGGGCTCAGTGATCAATAATACCTTCGGCTTACTTCCATTCTGCAAGAATAACCAGGCTCCTGCAGTAATCATCATCCTAAAAAATGTTTACTCTCATTGTGGAATGCCTTATTTTTACTCATAACCTTTCCTCATTAGTCGGAGGCAAATGACAAATTCTGGAAGGTCAAATATGATCATGAGTCTGCCAAACAGGCCAGAGCAGCCAAGAGAGCCGAGAGGAAAGCCGCCAAGGAAGGAACCTAGAAGAAGAAGAAGCCAAGTGCTTCAGATTTGCTCAAACTGGACGACACCACCGATGATGAAGAAGAGGTAATCCTTAACCCCCCATGACTCCCTTACCATTATATTATTGACATTTCCTCCCTTCAGGAGGACACGAGAAACAGCCAAGCACTTGAGGAAGAGGTAACTATAATTTTCTCCGACTCCGAGCCTTTGCCGAGACAGAAAGTACGAAGAGTGACCCGGAAAGTAAGATTTTCACATCCTTTAGCTTACCAAGATCCTCAATTTCTTTTGAAGCGACAGATTCATGAGAGCCGGAGGCAGACCCGAACCAGCAAAGACGCGGGACTCTCCTCCGGCTTACCTGAGGCAACAAGAAAGCGCCAGACCGTGGTTATCTCCGACTTACGTTCTTTTTTACCTTTGGCGGGTCTAACTCGTCAACCCCTCAATTCATCTGACTCAAACTATCAGGATACTTCACCTTCCTCTAGCGAATCCATGCAATCTAACATGCCGGCTTTCAAAACTGCTCCGGGGTAATGTCAATTTATTTATCTTTATGCTTATCCTACTCATGTTTTTGTACTAACCCGTCTGATTTGCACACAACGTACATGTGAAGCCCAACAAAAGGGCGAAGAAAAATAAGCTGGCCAAAGACCCTGTCGCGACTGAACCGGAGCTTGGCACGGCTGCTCCTGACACCTGCACACATGAGCCGCCGTCTGAACCAGCTTATGATATTCCAGCACCAACTTTTGATCCGCCCGCTGAACAAGCTCTTGATGGTTCTTGATGGAGTCCTGGATTAGGGGATGTTCGGATTGCCGAACTATACCTTCAGCCGGACTCCAGGACTATGAAGATACAAGATTGAAGACTTCGTCCCATGTCCGGAAGGATCTTTTCTTGGCGTGGAAGGCAAGCTAGGTGTGCGGACATTCAAGATCTCCTACCATTGTAACTGACTCTGTGTAACCCTAACCCTATCCGGTGTCTATATAAACCGGAGGGTTGTAGTCCGTAGGACAACCATCATCATACACAATCATACCATAGGCTAGCTTCTAGGGTTTAGCCTCCTTGATCTCGTGGTAGATCCACTCTTGTACTACCCATATCATCAATATTAATCTAGCAGGAGTAGGGTTTACCTCCATCGAGAGGGCCCGAACCTGGGTAAAATAAAGTATCCCTTGTCTCCTGTTACCATCCGACCTTGACGCATAGTTCGGGACCCCCTACCCGAGATCCGCCGGTTTTGACACCGACATTGGTGCTTTCATTGAGGGTTCCTCTGTGTCGTCGCTTTTAGGCCCGATGGCTCCTTTGATCATCAACAATGATGAGGTCCAGGGTGAGACTTTCCTCCCCGGGCAAATCTTTGTCTTCGGCGGCTTCGCTCTGTGGGCCAATTCGCTTGGTCATCTGGAGCAGATCGAAAGCTATGCCCCTGGCCATCAAGTCAGGTTTGGAAGCTTAAACTACACGGCTGATATCCGCGGAGACTTGATCTTCGATGGGTTCGAGCCACAGCCAAGCGCGCCGCGCTATTTCGAGGGGCATGATATAGCTCTGCCTCCAAATAGCACCCTGGAGGCCGCACACGCTCCGGCCCCGATCTTTGACTCGGAGCCCGCTGCGTTCTCTAAGGATGAACGGTTGGACGTCACCTCGGGGGCTGCAATCTCAAAGGCGATCGAGCCGAACGCCAGCCCCGTACTCTGCACGGCCCAGGATTCCAAGGAGCCGGACTCTTCTCCGAACTCCGAGCCTTCCGCGCCCCCGCTGATCGAATCTGATTGGGCGCCTGTAATGGAATTCACCGCCACGGACATCTTTCAGTGCTCACCTTTCGGTGATATCCTGAATTCTCTCAAGTCTCTCTCTTTATCAGGAGAGCCCAGGCCGGACCATGGTCTGCGAGGTTGGGATTCGGACTACGAAGAAATTCAAAGCCCACCCACCACCCCCTTAATAGCCACTGTCGACGATTTAACGGACATGCTTGACTTCGGCTCCGAAGACTTCGACGGTATGGACGACGAAGGAGGAGACGAACAAGAACCAGCACCTGTAGGGCGCTGGACCGCCACCTCGTCATATGACATATACATGGTGGATGCTCCAAAGGATGCGGATGGCGATGGAGCAGCGGAAGACGACACCTCGAAAAAACCACAAAAACGTCGGCGCCAACGGCGCCGCTCTAAATCCCGCCACAGTAGAAACGGTGATTTCGACACGGGAGATAATGCTACCCCGGACAGCGCCGAAGAACACCAGAACCAGCAAGATTCGGCGCAGGAAGATGGAAAAGCCAGCCCTCAGGAGAGAGCGGCAGAGCAAGAGGTTGAGGATGATAACTACATGCCTCCCTCCGAAGACGAGGCAAGCCTCGACGACGAAGGATTCGTCGTACCATCAGGCCCCGCCAAACAAGAGCATTTTCAACGCAGGCTTCTAGCCACGGCCAACAGCCTAAAGAAAAACAGCAACAACTTAGAGCTGATCAAGATCTGCTAGCTGATAGATGGACTGAATTCCTTGCGGCCGAAGAATATGAACTCGGGCGCCCCTCCAAAAATTTTCCTAAGGGCAGGCCGCTACCTCAATCAGAGGGGGAAGCATATGACATGGCAGACCGGCCACCCCGTGGCCGCGACAGAGAGGCCTATCGAGCCCTTAAGCAAACCATGCCCCGATGCCGCTCGAATAAGGCATGGGAAAACGAGCCAGACCTGCGAGACGTACTGGAGGATAAAGCAAAGCAAACAAGATCGATCTATGGATCGCGCGGACGCCCGAAGACACGTGATGATCTTCACTCCGGACACAATAAATCCGGCCGGGCCGAACACAGCAGGCATAGCTCTTCCGAGCTGCGTCGTGACATAGCCCAGTACAGGGGCGCCGCACACCCACTATGCTTCACAGACGAAGTAATGGATCATAAAATCCCAGAGGGTTTTTAACCCGTCAATATCGAGTCGTACGATGGTACGACAGATCCAGCAGTATGGATTGAGGATTATCTCCTTCACATCCACATGGCACGTGGCGATGATCTGCACGCCATCAAATACCCACCCCTTAAGATTAAAGGACCAGCCCGGCACTGGCTTAACAGCCTACCAGCGGACTCAACCGGTTCTTGGGAGGACCTGGAAGCCGCATTCCTCGACAACTTTCAGGGGACCTATGTGCGGCCACCGGATGCCGACGACCTAAGCCACATAATTCAGCAGCCAGAAGAATCGGCCAGACAATTCTGGACACGGTTCCTAACAAAGAAAAATCAGATAGTCGATTGTCCGGACGCAGAGGCCCTAGCAGCCTTCAAACATAACATCCGTGATAAGTGGCTTGCCCGGTACCTGGGACAGGAAAAGCCGAAAACCATGGCAGCCCTCACGACACTCATGACCCGCTTTTGCGCGGGCGAAGATAGCTGGCTAGCTCGCAGCAACAACTTATCGAAGAAGCCCGGTAATTCGGATACCAAGGACAAAAGTGGCAGGTCATGTCGAAATAATCAAAAGCGCCGCGTTAGCAGCGACAGCAATGAGGATACGGCAGTCAATGCCGGATTCAGAGACTATAAATCGGGTCAGCGAAAAAAGCCATTTAAAAGAATACCCAGGGCCCGTCCAGTTTGGACCGGATACTCGATCGCTCGTGCCAGATTCATGGCACCCCCGAAAGGCCAGCCAATCACACCAACAGGGATTGTTGGGTGTTCAGGAAGGCAGGCAAGTTAAGAGCCGAACACAAGGACAAGGGGCTGAACAGCGACGACGAGGAGGAGCCCAGGCCGCCGAACAACAATGGACAGAAATGGTTTCCCCCACAAGTGCGGACGATGAACATGATATACGCAACACACATTCCCAAGTGGGAGAGGAAGCGTGCGCTACGGGACGTATACGCGATGGAGCCAGTCGCCCCAAAGTTCAACCCATGGTCCTCCTGCCCGATCACTTTCGATCGAAGGGACCACCCCACTAGCATCCGTCACGGCGGTTTTGTCGCACTGGTCCTCGACCCAATCATGGACGGATTTCATCTCACAAGAGTCCACATGGACGGCGGCAGTAGCCTGAACCTGCTTTATCAGGATACAGTGCGGAAAATGGGCATAGATCCATCAAGGATCAAGCCCACAAGGACGACCTTTAAAGGCGTCATACCAGGTGTAGAGGCGAATTGCACAGGCGCGATAACACTTGATGTGGTCTTCGGATCTCCGGATAACTTCCGAAGCGAAGAGTTAATCTTCGATATAGTGCCGTTCCGCAGTGGCTATCATGCCCTGCTCGGACGAACCACATTCGCTAAATTCAATGCGGTGCCGCACTACGCATATCTCAAGCTCAAGATGCCAGGCCCTCGAGGAGTAATTACGGTCAGCGAAAACACAGAACGCTCCATCCGTACAGAAGAGCACATGGCAGCCCTCGCAGCGGAAGTACAAAGCAGCCTTTCAAGGCAACTCTCCAGTCCGGCCGTTAAAAAACCAGACAATGCAAAGCGTGCCCGGAGTAACCTGCAACAAGACCACCTGGCACGATCAGAGCAAGCGTAGCAATACGGCCCCGACCCCAGCCATCGCAACATAGCGGAGCAAGTACCTCGAGTACACAATTACGCCCTTAAAATTCCATGGGCACAGGGGGAGGGGCACATTAACGGCATGCCTACAACACGGCGTCAAACGTACTAGGGGCTGCCAGATTTTTCTTTTTTACTTTCAGGACTCCATACTCTGGATACCTGTTCGGCGGTGTTGCCGCACAGACGATGCAAGATCCAGGAAAGCAGACAAAGCTATGCCGCATTCCGGAATTCTCAGGTGGTCTCTATTTCGAGCGATATATCTGTTTCTAAATTTCGCGGCCTGTGCCTGGTCAGGACATGTTAAATAGTCTAATATCTTTTTTGCTTATTGCACTACTTGTATCGTTTGGCCTTGATAAATAGCCTCTTTATAAAACAATGCATAGCTTTTTGTCTATTTTTTGCATTGTCCCTTGTCTCCTGTTACCATCCGACCTTGATGCACAGTTCGGGACCCCTACCCGAGATCCGCCGGTTTTGACACCGACAGTTCTGATAACCCAGAGATTCCTAGCCCAGCCAAAATAGATGACCCAGAAGTCGAGATCCTTAAGACTCAGTTTGTTGAACCGGCAAGGCCCACTGTACTTGCCAAGTGCTCTGCCAAGGAAGAACTTTTGCAACACCGTAAAGCCAATCTGGACCTCACTGATTATACTCATCTGAGTATTGGAGAGATTGTCTCTAGCTATATAAGTCAAGTGCACAACAGCCGTGACCTGGAAGTTGACATGGTGAAACAGATACATAAAAAATCTGAGGTATAACGTTTGTTGCTATTCCTTGTTTGTCGGTGTACAAAAAGAGCGGTACACTTTTTGTACCCCTATAACTGTGCACGGGCAGTTTGAGCCACGGGCACCACCACACTGAGCAAGGCAAGGGAGGTGAGCCGAGGTAAGGCCGAAGCTCGAGAGAAGCAGAACGATGCCAAGACCAAGACCACAAAGAGAAAAGGGGACGAAGCGGACTCCCCCAGAAAGATCCTTGCTGGGAGGCGGTTTTAGCAAACCCGGCAAGACCCTTGCTGTAACACCCCGGATGTAACTTGCCATATTTGTAACTCCAACTCTTGCCATTTTCGGCAATGTGATATGATATCCCCTCCGTGGTTGGGTTTCCCTTCATTTTGCATTTTTTCCTTGTCATGCATTTCTTGTCATATCATCATGTGCATCGCATTCGCATACGTGTTCGTCTTATGCATCCGAGCCTTTTCCCCGTTGTCCGTTTTGCAATCCGGCACTCCTACGTCCTCCGGCGCCCCCTTTTACCTATTTCCATGTGAGAGTGTTAAACGGTCTTGGAATGGACCGAGGTTTGCCAAGCGGCCTTGGTATAGCACCGGTAGACCGCTTGTCAAGTTTCAGGTCATTTGGAGGTTGTTTGATACTCCAACGGTTAACCAGGTAACCGCGAAAGCCTCTTTTGGGTTGCAGCCCAAAACCCCTCCAAATCAGCCCAATAACCCATCTAAGTCACTCCCATGTCCATCGCCGTTCGATCACGATCGTGTGGCCGCAAACCGTGCTCAATTTGGAGCCTCCTAGCCCCTCCTACCTATATATATACCCTCTCCCCCGAAATCACGGGTCCTCTTCCACCCTAAACCTAGAAAACTTCCCCCGCCGCCGCCGGACACGTCCGGGCGAGCCGGACGCGTCCGCCCGCCGCGCCGGACCAACCGCGCGCTACCACGTGGGCGAGCCCGCGCCCACATCGCCGCCGACCGCGCCGGCCTGCCAGGCACGGGGCGCCCCCCCCCCCCCCCCCGAGCCCGCGGCTCCCCGCCGCCTGCACCCGCCGTCCTCCGCCTCCCCGCGCCGGGATCCGGCCGGATCCGGCGAGATCCGGCCCGGATCCGCCATCTCCGGCGTCCCCCATGCCCAACTCCGGCGAGCTCACGCGGCCGCCTCATTTTCCGCGCCGGGTCAACCCTAGATCTCGGAGGTCGAAATTCCTCTAAGTCATTTTTCTACAGATATTTTGTTGCATGTTCATCGCATCATAACTTGCTGCATACTGCTCCGTTTCGTGCGTGTAATATGTCAAATTGTTCACCTCGATGAGTACATCATCATATCTCATTGCATCATTTTCATTTAAGCTCATCTGGATTCCCGAAATGCTGTTGGAAGAGGGCTATGTGATGTTAGTTTCAGAACTTGCACTTTTGTTATTTTTGCCATGATTGATGTGTGCATCCTATGAACTTGAGCTCTACATGTGTTTTGTAATATGCCATGCTATCTTACCAGGGGTGTATGCCATGTATTTTTGTGATCTCTGTGGTGACTAGCACAAGCATGCAAACTAGGGATCATAATGTTGCTGATTTCACTAAGTTATTCCCTACTGTTATTTTTATGCTATGTGTTCATGTTGTTACAGAGAGATCTATGCCCATTTTGAGCATTATCAGTAAGGGTGTTTTGAACATATGGATTTGCTCAATCCATCCAGGCCTTTGTTTGTAATTATGGAGTGCCATAGCTTGAGTCAATCGAGCTCTACTTTTGCTATAAAATGTTACTGGCAGATTGTTTACATGTTATTCGATTTTGCCAAGCTTGTTGTAGTTGATCCTTGAATGCTATGATGTTGTTATTGCCATGTATAGCTTTTATGCCAAGTCTTATTGGTGGGTGTATGCTTAGTTTATCATGAAATGCTCTGTAGTGAGTGCATCGAGCTCGTAAACATGCCTACTTGTTATCTGTTTTTGACATGTCCAGTTTTCTGCCAAGTCCGGAAACTGTAACGAAACTTGCTTAATTGACATGGGCGCTATTATATTTTCTGGTCCTTTTTTGGCTCATGGTCAGTAAGGGACTTTTGTTCAATGTTTTGACTAGATTCATGCCATGCCTTGTTTTGCTATATTGTGCTCCTGTAGCAGGTTGTTTCCTTGCTCTAAACATGTCATCCTGATGTTAATTTCTGGCATGATAGTATTTACACCAAGTCTGTGAAGCTGATATATTTTGCACTTTTGCCATGCTTGTTTGAACCTGTTATGATGTGATTTAGCCGTATCTCGGTGTTCATCTTTTGTCAAGAATCTTGAGTAGATCACTGCCATATGCTTTTCTGATATGTTTGGTTGCAGTAGCTTAATTTCTTGTTGCATGCTAAGTGGCATCATGCTGTTAAACGCAGAAATATGTCATTCTTGTTTTGCTTGTCATTTGCAAACCGTGCATCCGATTCCGGTGATCTTTATATCGATTTCAATCGAAATCATCTCACCTTTCAAGTGGCATACTTGGTTTGACAAGATTATGCCTTGTTCATCCTTTTCCTTCCGGAGCACGCATATGCATTGCATACTACATCTCGCATATCATGCCATGTTTTGCATCATGTTGCTTGCGCATTGCATCGTGATTGATGTTTGTCCCCTTTGCTTGTGTTCTTGCCTTGGGTAGATCCGGGAGACGAGTACGTGAACGAGGAACCTGTTGAGAACACTTACGAGGATCAAGCTTTCGACAACCCTGAGAACTTTGCAGTCAAGATGACCATACCCTCGAAACCACTTCTATCTTTGCTTGCTAGGTGCTCGCTCTTTTGCTATGCCTATGCTGCGATACCTACCACTTGCTATATCATGCCACCCATATTGCCATGTTAAACCTCTAACCATCCTTTCCTAGCAAACCGTTGATTGGCTATGTTAACGCTCTGCTCAGCCCCTCTTATAGCGTTGCTAGTTGCAGGTGAAGATGAAGTTGGTTCCATGTTGGAACATTATTGTTTTGGGATATCACAATATCTCTTATTTAATTAATGCATCTATATACTTGGTAAAGGGTGGAAGGCTTGGCCTTATGCCTGGTGTTTTGTTCCACTCTTGCCACCCTAGTTTCCGTCATACCGGTGTTATGTTCCTTGATTTTGCATTCCTTACACGGTTGGGTGATTTATGGGACCCCCTTGATAGTTCGCTTTGAATAAAACTCCTCCAGCAAGGCCCAACCTTGGTTTTACCATTTGCCACCTAAGACTTTTTCCCCCGGGTTTTCGCGAGCCCGAGGGTCATCTTTATTTTAACCCCCGGGCCAGTGCTCCTCTGAGTGCTGGTCCAAACTAGAGCACCGCGCGGGACCGTCCCTAGGCAACTTGGGACACGTTGGTACCTGTACGCTTCGCTTATCCGGTGTGCCCTGAGAACGAGATATGTGCAGCTCCTATCGGGATTTGTCGGCACAGTCGGGTGGTCTTGCTGGTCTTGTTTTACCATTGTCGAAATGTCTTGTAGTCCGGGATTCCGAGACTGATCGGGTCTTCCCGGTAGAAGGAATATCCTTCGGTGACCGTGAGAGCTTATAATGGGCTAAGTTGGGACACCCCTGCAGGGTATTATCTTTCGAAAGCCGTGCCCGCGGTTATGAGGCAGATGGGAATTTGTTGATGTTCGGTTGTAGAAAACCCGAAGTTGACCTTAATTAAAACACATCAACCGCGTGTGTAACCGTGATGGTCTCTTCTCGGCGGAGTCCGGGAAGTGAACACGGCGTTGGAGTTATGTTTGACGTAGGTTGTTCTAGGGTCACTTCTTGATCACTTCTAGCTTCACGACCGTGCTTTGCTTCTCTTCTCGCTCTCTTTTGCGAATGTAGCCACCATATATGCTAGTCGCTTGCTGCAGCTCCACCTCACAACCCTGCCCTACCTTTAAGCTTAAATAGTCTTGATCTCGCGGGTGTGAGATTGCTGAGTCCCTGTGACTCACAGATTCTACCAAAACAGTTGCAGGTGCCAACGATGCCAGTGCAGATGACGCATCCGAGCTCAAGTGGGAGTTTGACGAGGAACGTGGTCGTTACTATGTGTCTTTTCCTGATGATCAGTAGTGGAGCCCAGTTGGGACGATCAGGGACCTGTGTAGCATTTGGGGTAGTCTTCTTTCATTTGGTTCCGTAGTCGGACCTTGAGTGTAATCTGGATGATGGATGTTTATTTATGTATTGTGTGAAGTGGCGACTGTAAGCCAACTATGTATCTCTTTCCCTTATCTATTACATGGGTTGTGTGAAGATTACCTCACTTGCGACATTGCTTTCAATGCGGTTATGCCTCTAAGTCGTGCTTCGACACGTAGGAGATATAGCCGCATCGAGGGCGTTACAAGTTGGTAATCAGAGCCTTCCCCGACCTTAGGAGCCCCCACTGATTGATCGTTTTTAGCGGCCGAGTTGTGTCTAGAAAAATGTTTTGAGTCATTTAGGAATTATGTATCAGAGAGTTTAGGAATTCTTTTTACTTCCCAGTCTCCTCATCGCTCTGGTAAGGCATCCTGACGTAGAGTTTTGACTCTTCTCTTCTCAAATTTCACTAAAAAAAGTTTAGGATCACGCGGGTATCTTAGAATCATTCCGATGGTTTTGTGATGACAACATTGTCTTGGTGCCTCCTGTCAGCAGGGGTTTAGTGGAAGTGTCCCGGGGAGTTGAGCTCTGAGGTGTTGTCGTCATAATTTTATCGTTGCAGTTCTGGAATACCTGAGTTTAGTACGCCGACATCGAAAATCTCTTTTGTACAGTTGTTGGTGAGATAACCCTGATAGCCCAATACTGAGGCGAGTGCGGGAGTATTGCCATAACTCATATAACGGATGCTTTTCGAAGGTTTAGGTAAACGATTTCCGAAGGTTTCTTGGTTATGTGTTGAAGGATGGGTACAGCTGGATCTAGATATTGTTAGTTTGGGTGATATGTTTTGTGTCCCCTGTATCCCCAACACCTGATTGCATAACCAGAAAGTTTCGGGAGTTTATAAGTGGGAATTCTAATAGCTTATAGGATATCTTTCTGATAGATGTATGATTTGAGATTGGGGTCTAACGTGCTAGTGGTCCGCCTATTCACGGCCGATTTACAGTGGTCGCGAGGCGTCTTAAAGAATCCTTGGCTATGCTGATTCGGGGACGTCTTGTATGTCATTCATGACGTCCGCTGTACGTCGTGCCCATGTGGGCCCCACCACGAATACTTTGGGCGAAATCTCTATAATGTGTTTGTTCCGGCTTATTCTACAAGACAATCCTTTGTTTTGTTTTTAGTTGTGATATTTGAGTTGTTTCGAAGGCAGATAGTGATTCCATACCTTTATCTAAATGGCTTCTCAGCTTATGGAAGTGTGATGCTTTACTTTGGAATTCATTCGTTTATTCTTGTTCGAATGTTTATTGTGAAGACTATATGTTGCAATTTCGATCCTTTGATTCAGCTTGAATATATGTCTTTCAGGATGCTAATGGATGTCACCCTCTTATGGATGGCTCCGCCAACGCGTCAGAATCCGGAACGCAATGAAGGGAGTCAGGCTAACCCTCCGCCACCACCTCCGCCTCCGGAGGCATGGCAAGCCTTGATGACAGCCACCAATGCCAACGCTCAGATTCTGATTCAGATCTTGCAAGATCACAACCAAGGGCAAGGTAATCAAGGAAATCAAGGCCAAGGCAACAATCAGCCGCATTTTGCTACCCTCAATCAGTTCCTTGCAAATCAGCCAAAGACTTTCAGCTACTGTGTCGAGGCCACAGACGCCGATGATTGGCTCGTGGACATCAACAAGCATTTCGAATGTAGCAATATCAGACCTGAGGACTTTGTCAAGCTTACCTCTTTTCAACTCAAGGATCAAGCTACTGAGTGGTATCAACAATACAAAGATTCCAGAGGAGGTCGTGTGATTACCTGGGATGACTTCCGCCGTGACTTCAAAGCTCATCACATTCCAGAAAGTGTTGTTGAGAGTAAGCGTGAGGAGTTCCGCAATCTCAAGCAAGGCAACATGTCTGTGTATCAATACAACACTCAGTTCCAGAAGCTCTCTCGCTTTGCTAAGCAAGACATCCCTGATGAAAAGAGCATGATTTACCAATTCAGGCATGGCCTCAGAGAAGATCTGCAACTAGCTCTCGTCCTTTTTGAGCCGTTAAAGTATGATGAATTCTACAACATGGCACTGAAACAAGAAGCTGCTCAGCTCAAGTGTGAGGCATCTAAGAAGAGAGTCAGGGACGCAGTTCAATCCTCTTCTTCCTCACTAGTGGCGGCCAAGCAACAGAAGTTCTGGTTGCCTCCTCCTCCTCCGTTCCGTCAGCCTTACCAGCAGAAGAACTCAGGTGGTCATGGATCTTCCCACCCACCCAACCCTGGCTATCAGAACAAGTCTCAGAACCAAGCTCCAAGGCCAAATGCTCCTTATCATCCTCCGCTCTCAGAGGTGACTTGCAACAAATGTCAGCAAAAGGGTCACTATGCGAACAAGTGCTTCAACCAAAGGCGCCTTCCGCCTCCTCCTCCTGTGAGATCTTCCAGCAATGCAGTGGTCAAGCATAATCCTAAGCATGCCAAAGTGAACATATTGAATGCAGCTCAAGCGGAGGATTCTTCAGAAGTGATCATGGGTAACCTTCCTGTTAATGATATTCCTGCAAAAGTCTTATTTGATACTGGTGCATCGCATTGTTTCATGTCAAGATCATTCGTTTCAAAGCATGATTTCACTTCAGAAATGTTGGGTAAACCCATGGGGGTTGTTTCTCCGGGCAAGCATATGAGGGCTACCACGATGATCCCGGATGTTTCTATCAAGATGGGCGACTATAGATTTCTGGTTAAACCAATTGTTCTTGGTGACTCTGATATTGATCTTATTCTCGGGATGGACTGTCTTTCTAAGCACAAGGCTCAGCTTGATTGTGCTGCCAGGGAAATTCAATTGACTCACTCTTCTGACGATGTGATCATCTATGCCGCTCGCGATGAAACCATTCGGTTGTTTTCTCTCAATGAGAAGGGCGAATTGGATGCTATCTTTCAGATTCTAGTCGTTTGTGAGTACCAAGATGTCTTTCCAGAAGAACTTCCGGGTATGCCTCCTCACCGGCCAGTTGAATTCGTTATCGATCTTGAGCCTGGCACGGAACCCGTTTGCAAGCGTCCATACAAGCTTGGGCCAAAAGAGTTGAAGGAATTGAAGAAACAACTCGATGAACAGGAGCGTCTGGGTCTGATCAGACCGAGTTCATCTCCTTGGGGTTGTGGTGTTCTTTTTGTCCAGAAGAAGGATGGCACGGACCGACTTTGCGTCGATTACCGTCCATTGAACAAGAAGACAATCAAGAACAAATACCCACTTCCCAACATCAATGAGCTATTCGAGCAACTTAAAGGTGCTAAAGTGTTCTCCAAGCTTGACCTTCGTATGGGTTATCATCAAATTCCCATTCGTGAAGAAGATATTCCCAAGACAACATTCAGAACAAGCTTTGGTTCTTATGAATATACTGTCATGTCTTTCGGCCTTGTCAATGCTCCTCCAACTTTCTCTCGAATGATGAACTTCATCTTCAACCCCTACACCAATGAATTCATCTTGGTCTATCTCGATGATATATTGGTCTTCTCCAAGAATAAGAAGGATCATGCCAAACATTTGCGATTGGTGCTCGACAAGCTCAGAGAGTATAAATTCTATGCGAAGTTCTCCAAATGTGAATTCTGGCTTGATGAAGTTCTTTACCTTGGGTATATCATCTCTGCCAAGGGCATTGCTATGAATCCCGAGGGGGTGTCTGCAGTTTTGAATTGGGAACCTCCTCAGAATGTCAAGCAGCTTCGCAGTTTTCTTGGACTTGCAAGCTATTGCCGAAGATTCATTGAGAATTTCTCAAAGATTGCAAAGCCTCTTCCCAACCTCCTCCAGAAGCATGTGAAGTATGTCTGGTCTCCTGAGTGTGACGTTGCTTTCAACGCTATCAAAGAGAAACTCGTCACTGCTCCAGTTTTGACTCCTCCTGACGAATCCAAGCCTTATGAAGTTTTCTGTGATGCTTCTCTTCAAGGTCTCGGTGCTGTGTTAATGCAAGAGAAGAAGGTTGTGGCCTATACCTCTCGTCAGTTGAAGCCCAACGAAAAGAACTACCCCATTCACGATCTTGAGTTGGCGGCAAGTGTCCATGCATTAATAACATGGAGACATCTCTTGTTGGGAAGGAAAGTGGATATATTCACCGATCACAAGAGTCTCAAGTACATCTTCACTCAGCCCAACCTCAACCTCATGCAAACTCGATGGGTCGAAATGATTCAAGAGTATAATCAGAGTATTGAATATACTCCAGGCAAGGCCAATGTGATTGCAGATGCAATGAGCGGGAAGGCTTATTGCAACAGCTTAATCCTCAAGCCCTTTCAACCGGATCTTTGTGAAGCTTTCCGCAAGTTGAATCTCCAAGTTGTTCCTCAAGTTTTTCTTGCCAACCTCATAGTCTCTCCTACTTTGGAAGATCAAATTCGTGAGGCACAACTGCTGGATACCATGGTGAAGAAGGTGAAATGTGGTATTGACAAGGGCATTTCCAAATACAAGTGCTATCGCGTTGATGACAGAGATACTCTTTTCTTCGAGGACCGGATTGTGGTTCCAAAGGGTGATCTACGGAAAGTCATTATGAACGAGGCTCACAATTCACTCCTATCCATTCATCCTGGAAGTACGAAGATGTACCATGACCTCAAGTGATCAATTCACAATTCACTCGTATTGGAGGACTCGAATGAAGCGAGAAATTGCTCAATTCGTGAATGAATGTGATGTCTGCAGAAGGGTGAAAGCAGAACACCAACGACCAGCTGGTCTACTCCAACCTCTTGCTATTCCAGAATGGAAGTTTGATCATATCGAAATGGACTTCGTGACTGGTTTTCCTAAGTCCAAGCGTGGAAATGATGCCATCTTTGTCGTCATCGACAAGCTCACTAAAGTGGCTCATTTTCTTCCTATCAAAGAGTCTATCACAGCAGCGCAACTGGCAGAGCTTTACACCTCCAGAATTGTCTCCTTGCATGGCATTCCACAATTGATTTCTTCAGATCGTGGAAGCATCTTCACATCCAAGTTTTGGGATTCCTTTCAGAAGGCCATGGGCACAAATATTCGCTTCAGCATAGCTTTCCATCCTGAAACTAGTGGACAAGTCGAGCGTGTCAACCAAATTCTTGAAGATATGCTCAGGGCTTGTGTTATCTCTTTCGGCATGAAGTGGGAGGATTGTCTTCCATATGCTGAGTTCTCTTACAACAACAGCTTTCAAGCGAGCTCGGGCAAAGCCCCATTCGAGATTCTCTATGGCAGAAAGTGTCGTACTCCTCTCAATTGGTCAGACACGGGCGAACGCCAACTTCTTGGCAACGACTTGATCACAGAGGCTGAAGATATGTGTAAAGTCATTCGTGAGAATCTCAAAGCCGCTCAATCGCGCCAGAAGAGCTATTACGATAGCAAACACCGTGATTTGGCTTTCGAGATCGGAGACCATGTCTACCTCCGCGTCTCTCCAATGAAAGGCACTCGTCGCTTCGGTATCAAAGGGAAACTTGCCCCTAGATACGTCGGTCCTTTCAAGATTGTCGGCAAAAGAGGCGATCTCGCCTATCAACTTGAGCTTCCCCCCAACTTTGCAAATGTGCACGATGTGTTCCACATGTCACAGCTTCCCAAGTGCTTCAAGACGCCTGAGCGCACCATCAACTTCGAAGAGATGGATCTTCAATAAGATTTGTCTTATCATGAGCATCCCGTTGCTATTCTTGAAGAAACTGAGCGCAAGACTCGCAACAAGTCCATCAAATTCCTGAAAGTGAAGTGGTCACACCATTCAGACCGAGAAGCCACTTGGGAACGTGAGGACCACCTCCGTTCCGAATATCCGGAGTTCTTTCAGTCCTAGATCTCGGGACGAGATCCTCTCGTAGTGGTGGAGTGTTGTAACACCCCGGATGTAACTTGCCATATTTGTAACTCCAACTCTTGCCATTTTCGGCAATGTGATATGATATTCCCTCCGTGGTTGAGTTTCCCTTCATTTTTCATTTTGTCCTTTTCATGCATTTCTTGTCATGTCATCATGTGCATCGCATTCGCATACGTGTTCGTCTTATGCATCCGAGCCTTTTCCCCGTTGTCCGTTTTGCAATACGGCACTCCTACGTCCTCCGGCGCCCCCTTTTACCTATTTCCATGTGCGAGTGTTAAACGGTCCTGGAATGGACCGAGGTTTGCCAAGTGGCCTTGGTATAGCACCGGTAGACCGCTTGTCACGTTTTGGGTCATTTGTTGGTTGTTTGATACTCCAACGGTTAACCGGGTAACCGCGAAAGCCTCTTTTGGGTTGTAGCCCAAAACCCCTCCAAATCAGCCCAATAACCCATCTAAGTCACTCCCATGTCCATCGCCGTTCGATCACGATCGTGTGGCCCCAAACCGTGCTCAATTTGGAGCCTCCTAGCCCCTCCTACCTATATATATACCCTCTCCCCCGAAATCCCGGGTCCTCTTCCACCCTAAACCTAGAAAACTTCCCCCGCCGCCGCCGGACACGTCCGGGCGAGCCGGACGCGTCCGCCCGCCGCGCCGGAACAACCGCGCGCTGCCACGTGGGCGAGACCGCGCCCACATCGCCGCCGACCGCGCCGGCCCGCCAGGCCCGGGGCGGGCCCCCCCGAGCCCGGGGCTCCCCGCCGCCTGCGCCCGCCGTCCTCCGCCTCCCCGCGCCGGGATCCGGCCGTATCCGGCGAGATCCGGCCCGGATCCGCCATCTCCGGCGTCCCCCACGCCCAACTCCGGCGAGCTCGCGCCGCCGCTTCGTTTTCCGCGCCGGGTCAACCCTAGATCTCGGAGGTCGAAATTCCTCGAAGTCATTTTTCTGCAGATATTTTGTTGCATGTTCATCGCATCATAACTTGCTGCATACCGCTCCGTTTCGTGTGTGTAATATGTCAAATTGTTCAACTCAATGAGTACATCATCACATCTCACTGCATCATTTTCATTTAAGCTCATCTGGATGCCCGAAATGCTGTTGGAAGAGGGCTATGTGATGTTAGTTTCAGATCTGTTTCAGAACTTGCACTTTTGTTATTTTTGCCATGATTGATGTGTGCATCCTATGAACTTGAGCTCTACATGTGTTTTGTAATATGCCATTCTATCTTTCCAGGGGTGTATGCTATGTATTTTTGTGATGTCTGTGGTGACTAGCACAAGCATGCAAACTAGGGATCATAATGTTGCTGATTTCAGAGACTTAGTAATTTCACTAAGTTATTCCCTGCTGTTATTTTTATGCTATGTGTTCATGTTGTTAGAGAGAGATCTATGCCCATTTTGAGCATGATCAGTAAGGGTGTTTTGAACATATGGATTTGCTCAATCCATCCAGGCCTTTGTTCGTAATTATGGAGTACCATAGCTTGAGTCAATCGAGCTCTACTTTTGCTATAAAATGTTACTGGCAGATTGTTTACATGTTATTCGATTTTGCCAAGCTTGTTGTAGTTGATCCTTGAATGCTATGATGTTGTTCTTGCCATGTGTAGCTTTTATGCCATGTCTTCTTGGTGGGTGTATGCTTAGTTTATCACGAAATGCTCTGTAGTGAGTGCATCGAGCTCGTAAACATGCCTACTTGTTATCTGTTTTTGACATGTCATGTTTTCTGCTAAGTCTGGAAACTGTAACGAAACTTGCTTAATTAACATGGGTGCTATTATATTTTCTGTTCCTTTTTGGCTTATGGTCAGTAAGGGACGTTTGTTCACTGTTTTGAGTAGACTCATGCCATGCCTTGTTTTTCTATATTGTGTTCCTGTAGCAGGTTGTTTCCTTGCTCTAAACATGTCACCCTGATGTTAATTTCTGGCATGATAGTATTTTCACAAAGTCAGTGAAGCTGATATATTTTGCACTTTTGCCATGCTTGTTTGAACCTATTATATTGTGATTTAGCCGTAGCTCAGTGTTCATCTTTTGTCAAGCATCTTGAGTAGATCACTGCCATATGCTTTGCTGATATTTTTGGTTGCAGTAGCTCAATGTATTGTTGCCTGCTAAGTGGCATCATGATGTTAAACGCAGAAATATGTCATTCTTGTTTTGCTTGTCATTTGCAAACCGTGCACCCGATTCCGGTGATCTTTATATCAATTTCAACCAAAATCATCTCACATTTCCAGTGGCATACTTGGTTTGACAAGATTATGCCTTGTTCATCCTTTTCCTTCCAGATCACGCATATGCATTGCATACTACATCTCGCATATCATGCCATGTTTTGCATCATGTTGCTTGCGCATTGCATCGTGATTGATGTTTGTCCCCTTTTCTTGTGTTCTTGCCTTGGGTAGAGCTGGGAGACGAGTACGTGAACAAGGAACCTGTTGAGAACACTTACGAGGATCAAGCTTTCGACAACCCTGAGAACTTTGCAGGCAAGATGACCATACCCTCGAAACCACTTCTATCTTTGCTTGCTAGATGCTCGCTCTTTTGCTATGCCTATGCTGCGATACCTACCACTTGCTACATCATGCCACCCATATTGCCATGTTAAACCTCTAACCATCCTTTCCTAGCAAACCGTTGATTGGCTATATTACCGCTCTGCTCAGCCCCTCTTCTAGCGTTGCTAGTTGCAGATGAAGATGAAGTTGGTTCCATGTTGGAACATGATTATTTTGGGATATCACAATATCTCTTATTTAATTAATGCATCTATATACTTGGTAAAGGGTGGAAGGCTCGGCCTTATGCCTGGTGTTTTGTTCCACTCTTGCCACCCTAGTTTCCATCATACCGGTGTTATGTTCCTTGATTTTGCGTTCCTTACACGGTTGGGTGATTTATGGGACCCCCTTGACAGTTCGCTTTGAATAAGACTCCTCCAGCAAGGCCAGTGATCCTCTGAGTGCTGGTCCAAACTAGAGCACCGTGCGGGACCGTCCCTAGGCAACTTGGGACACGTTGGTACCTGTACGTTTCGCTTATCCGGTGTGCCCTGAGAACGAGATATGTGCAGCTCCTATCGGGATTTGTCGGCACAGTCGGGTGGTCTTGCTGGTCTTGTTTTACCATTGTCGAAATGTCTTGTAGTCCGGGATTCCGAGACTGATCGGGTCTTCCCGGTAGAAGGAATATCCTTAGTTGACTGTGAGAGATTATAATGGGCTAAGTTGGGACACCCCTGCAGGGTATTATCTTTCAAAAGCCGTGCTCGTGTTTATGAGGCAGATGGGAATTTGTTGATGTCCGGTTGTAGAAAACCCAAAGTTGACCTTAATTAAAACACATCAACCGCGTGTGTAACCGTGATGGTCTCTTCTCGGCGGAGTCCGGGAAGTGAACACGGTGTTGGAGTTATGTTTGACGTAGGTTGTTCTAGGGTCACTTCTTGATCACTTCTAGCTTCACGACCGTGCTTTGCTTCTCTTCTCGCTCTCTTTTGCGAATGTAGCCACCATATATGCTAGTCGCTTGCTGCAGCTCCACCTCACAACCCTGCCCTACCTTTAAGCTTAAATAGTCTTGATCTCGCGGGTGTGAGATTGCTGAGTCCCTGTGACTCACAGATTCTACCAAAACAGTTGCAGGTGCCAACGATGCCAGTGCAGATGACGCATCCGAGCTCAAGTGGGAGTTCGACGAAGAACGTGGTCGTTACTATGTGTCTTTTCCTGATGATCAGTAGTGGAGCCCAGTTGGGACGATCGGGGACCTGTGTAGCATTTGGGGTAGTCTTCTTTCATTTGGTTCCGTAGTCGGACCTTGAGTGTAATCTGGATGATGGATGTTTATTTATGTATTGTGTGAAGTGGCGACTGTAAGCCAACTATGTATCTCTTTCCCTTATGTATTACATGGGTTGTGTGAAGATTACCTCACTTGCGACATTGCTTTCAATGCAGTTATGCCTCTAAGTCGTGCTTCGACACGTAGGAGATATAGCCGCATCGAGGGCGTTACAAGTTGGTAATCAGAGCCTTCCCCGACCTTAGGAGCCCCCACTGATTGATCGTTTTTAGCGGCCGAGTTGTGTCTAGAAAAATGTTTTGAGTCATTTAGGAATTATGTATCGGAGAGTTTAGGAATTCTTTTTACTTCCCAGTCTCCTCATCACTCTGGTAAGGCATCCTGACGTAGAGTTTTGACTCTTCTCTTCTCAAATTTCACTAAAAAAAATTTAGGATCACGCAGGTATCTTAGAATCATTCCGATGGTTTTGTGATGACAACATTGTCTTGGTGCCTCCTGTCAGCAGGGGTTTAGTGGAAGTGTCCCGGGGAGTTGAGCTCTGAGGTGTTGTCGTCATAATTTTATCGTTGCAGTTCTGGAATACCTGAGTTTAGTACGCCGACATCGAAAATCTATTTTGTACAGTTGTTGGTGAGATAACCCTGATAGCCCAGTACTGAGGCGAGTGCGGGAGTATTGCCATAACTCGTATAACGGATGCTTTTCGAAGGTTGAGGTAAACGATTTCCGAAGGTTTCTTGGTTATGTGTTGAAGGATGGATACAGCTGGATCTAGGTATTGTTAGTTTGGGTGATATGTTTTGTGTCCCCTGTATCCCCAACACCTGATTGCATAACCAGAAAGTTTCGGGAGTTTATAAGTGGGAATTCTAATAGCTTATAGGATATCTTTCCGACATATGTCTGATTTGAGATTGGGGCCTAACGTGCTAGTGGTCCGCCTATTCACGGCCGATTTACAGTGGTCGCGAGACGTCTTAAAGAATCCTTGGCTATGCTGATTCGGGGACGTCTTGTTTGTCATTCGTGACGTCCGCTCTACGTCGTGCCCGTGTGGGCCCCACCACGAATACTTTGGGCGAAATCTCTATCATGTGTTTGTTCCGGCTTATTCTACAAGCCAATCCTTTGTTTTGTTTTCAGTTGTGATATTCGAGTTGTTTCGAAGGCAGATGGTGATTCCATACCTTTATCTAAATGGCTTCTCAGCTTATGGAAGTGTGATGCTTTACTTTGGAATTCATTCATTCATTCTTGTTCGAATGTTTATTGTGAAGACTATATGTTGCAATTTCGATCCTTTGATTCAGCTTGAATATATGTCTTTCAAGATGCTAATGGATGTCACCCTCTTCAGGATGGCTCCGCCAACGCGTCAGAATCCGGAACGCAATGAAGGGAGTCAGGCTAACCCTCCGCCACCACCTCCGCCTCCGGAGGCATGGCAAGCCTTGATGACAGCCACCAATGCCAACGCTCAGATTCTGATTCAGCTCTTGCAAGATCGCAACCAAGGGCAAGGTAATCAAGGAAATCAAGGCCAAGGCAACAATCAGCTGCATTTTGCTACCCTCAATCAGTTCCTTGCAAATCAGCCAAAGACTTTCAGCTACTGTGTCGAGGCCACAGACGCCGATGATTGGCTCGTGGACATCAACAAGCATTTCGAATGTAGCAATGTCAGACCTGAGGACTTTGTCAAGTTTGCCTCTTTTCAACTCAAGGATCAAGCTACTGAGTGGTATCAACAATACAAAGATTCCAGAGGAGGTCGTGTGATTACCTGGGATGATTTCCGCCGTGACTTCAAAGCTCATCACATTCCAGAAAGTGTTGTTGAGAGTAAGCGTGAGGAGTTCCGCAATCTCAAGCAAGGCAACATGTCTGTGTATCAATACAACACTCAATTCCAGAAGCTCTCTCGCTTTGCTAAGGCATTCAAGATCTTTGTGAAGCCATTCAAGATCAGATACACACTTTAGAAGATGATGATCCTCGGCGGGATCCCAGCCAAGGAGGGCCACAAGGCCCCCGGCAAGAGCCTTGCCGGGGATGACAGCAGGCGCTGCGGCAAGACCCTTGCCGGGGCCCCAGCAAGGCCCTTGCTATAAACACCCGTAGGGCCACCATCAGGCCCACGCGAATCAGACCTCTACCGCTGTTCGCATGCAGCTGCCGACCCAACCAGCTGGGCAGGCACCTGCGTGGCGGCAAGCGGATCTTCATGGAGCCCCACCACTGCGCCACCTCACCTGCCTGCCTGCCTACATGGCACCGCGGGCACCGCTTGCCAGGGCGCGTGTCGACACGAGAGGGAGCGGCGACGGACGAGACAGGGCTCTCCCCCGTCCCCGATAAAGCAAGGACACCTAAGCAAGACGTAATAAATGTGCCTTGTCATGTAATGCGAGGGATAACCTCGCATCACTGTACCCTTTCCACCTCCTGTGTGCCACTGTGGCAACCCCTTTCCCTATAAAAGGAGGCCCAAGGCGACCAGGAGGGGGATTCAGCTTTTTGGAGCTCCTCACGCCCCATTGCTAGTTCAAGAACACAGATAAACAAACCACCAAAGCAGGAGTAGGGTTTTACGCATCCTCGCGGCCCGAACCTGGATAAAGAAACCGTGTGCTATCTGTTTGATCCGCTCTTCTCACGACCCCGCGCCCCGCAACCGTAGTAGGGATTCTTGTGATCCCATAGGTGTCGTTCCCATCGACATCTTTGGCGCGCCTGGTAGGGGGCGCAGTTGTGAGAATCGGCTTTAGCAGTCAGCCCGGCACTCCTTCATCTCCGTGACCCTTGAAGAAGAAAGGAGGCCAGAAGATCAACACTCGAGCGATCGCAAACAGAAGCTAAGTTGCACTGAACCCTTATTTGTGCTACCTTTCTTATTTGAGGTTATTCCCCCCCGGAGATGTCACGCCTTTGTACGAGGAACCTGCGCGCCAGGGGGATCTCCCACGATCGGCAATGCCCTTGCCCTGTTTCGAGTCCGCTCAATAGCTCAAGCGGCTGCGTCGAGAATGGCAGAGTAACCTTCCGTGATCGACAACACCCTTGATTCTGACTCGAGTCAAGCTCGACAGTTCGAGCGGCCGCGTCCGGAACGGAAAGGTGGCTCGTCCGGTAGCATGCATACCCGGCAAGCCATGGGGATCCGTCCCCAAAACGCCGCTAGGGGCTTTCGCGCCAGCGAGCCTACCCAATCGGCGTAGGGCACCCATACAAAGAGTAGTTGAACGGGGAAATAACATGCATGAAAATTAAGAATATTTCAGAGTTATATTACATCATGTCATAGCTGCGGTTTTAACTAAAGATAAAATTTGTCTTGGTCGGGAACCCGCAGCGGCGAAGAACGGGACGCCTAGTCCCAGCGCTGGCCTTCCACCCTCTTTATTTCGTCGATGCAGTCGGTGATGGGCTTGACGCGCTCCTTGAGCACCGTGAGGTCAACACCACCCAGCAAGCTCTTCATCGCGGCCGCGAAGTCAAGGTCGGGATTCCAGTGCGCCACCTTGCTGAGGACCTTGGTCACGACCCTCCGGCAAAGTCGCCGGGCCTCCTCGGACAGTGTAGCCGTCCTGTTGGAGTGAAGATAGGCCAAGGTTCCGAGGACGCCCTCGAAGAACTGGGTCAGCTTGGCGTTGACGGTCCCGCTGCGCTCAGGGGCGTACCTCACGTTTGGCATCCCCATGGTGGCCAATTGTGAGGTGACCGTGCCGGCAACGATCTCCAGATGGCTGATCCACCTGTTCTCGCCCGCCACATATTCCTGGTGGGAGGCGGCCTCATTTACCCGCAGCTGCTTCTCCTCCTCCGGGCTCCTGGTCAAGGTCTCCTCCCGAGCCCTGCTCTCCGACAACAGCTTCTCGAGATACTCCAGCTTCAGCTTGAGGTCTCTGATGGAGTTCTGCGCCTCGGAGAGCTCCCCAGTCCTGCTGATGACCGCTCCTTGCGCCTCCACCAAGGCGCGGTTGAGCGTGCTCTTCTCGCTGGATAGCTTGAGGGCCTGCTCCTTCAGCTCGTCCCGCTCTCCTTCCAGCTCCTTCACCTTGCCGGCATGGGTCAGGGCTTGGGCATCGAGCGCCTCTTTGTGCCTCCGCTCCAACTCACGAGTCCGTTGCGCGACAAGGGCCTCGAGCTCCTCCTCCTTGCCACGGAGCATTGCGGCAAGCTTCGCCTCACGCGCGGAGTGGTCCTCCTCCTGGGAGTCGAAGGTGGCTTGATGCTGGTTCTGGGCGGCTTCGGCCGCGGCAGCCAAGTTCGCCGCCTTCTCGTGGGCCTTCTCGATGTCGGCCATCTTCATGGTGAGCTCCACATCGTGCTGGTCCAATTTCTCCTGAAAGGCCCTCTGCTCCTCACGAGTCTGGTGGAACCAGGCCTGCGTCTCGGCAACGCGCGCCTTGAAGTCCACCTCCGCGTTGTCCACCGTTGCCATCCTGGACTTGACCTTGTCCAGGCAGGCACGGTAGAGCACTTGGAGCTTCCGGAAATTGGCCCCCATGGCACGGAAAAGCTGCTCTTCTGGAGAACCATCGCCACCAACACCCGGCGCGTCAACCACCTCGAGCCCGGTGGCGGCAAGCACCTCACCGTCAATAACTTCCCCTTCGGCGGGCGCTCGGCTTGACGCCCCTGGGACGTGGACGAAAAGATCATCACCCACCTTCAGGTATCTGCCGGGGCCCGAGGTTGAGGAGGAGGGAGGCTGATCATCCATCACCTCTTCCTCGGCGGAGGCCTTGCCGGCCTCCCCGGCAGGACCACCGCTGGCGCCCTCGGCGGAAGCCTCGCCGGTAGCCTTGGCGGCCCCTGCAGCGGCATCCTCGGTAGCACCCTTGGCGGCCTCATCAGCGGCGGCCTCATCAGCATCCTTGGCGGCCTCCTCGGCGGCAATTATGTCGGCCTTAGCCGCGGCCTCTTTGGCAATATCTCCGACAACAGTGTCCACGTCCTCCATGTCTGTTGAAGGAGGGCCTGGGCAGCAACGGGAGCAATGAAGCCAAGAAAAAGAATAAGGGAAAAACAGAGACGAAGGACAGGCGATTCACCAGTGCCAGGCTGTGAAGCAGGAGTCCCCTCTCCACCAGCATTCGGCGCCATGGCAGAGCCACCAGCGCCCAAGTTCCCCTCTTCCTCCATGGGTGTGGGCTCCGTGCCTGATGCCCTTGCCGGGAACGCCCCCCGCAGCGGCGTAGTCGATGGGGGTGGTGTGTTAGGAGTAGCCCTCTGTGGCTCCTCCTGCTGCCGCTCCCCTCCTACAAACCCGACAAGGTCAGCGTCATAGCATCGAGCGCCTACCACATGTCGAGTAAGAAGAGGGTGACGAACTTACGCTGGGGGTTGCGTCAAGGGCTGCTGTCCGGGCTGCTCAGCACCACCAGTGGTGTCTTTGAAGCCCCGACCGGGGACTGGCTGCTCGTCGAGGTCCTGGCCCTCTTCACCCTCTGGGCCAACGTCTCTGCCTCCCTGCAAAAGCAAAAATGGATCAAGACAAGCAACCCAATTCGGGGAAATGGAAATGACAATAAGGAACGGAGTACTTACTCGTCATCCGTCTCCTCCTCTTCCACCAGTTTCCTTTTCCTCTCCGGGCTGAGAGGCCCGAGATCAAAAGGGAGCTCCACATCATCATCCGAGTCGGCGCCTGCTGGAGGAGGCGAAGAAGGCGGTGGGGTCTGTGTGCGCCCAGATGAGGAAGGGGCTGTCGCCTTCTTCTTCTCAGCAGCCTTCGTCAGCCTCTAAGCTGTCGAGGCCCTCGTGTGACGCCCGGACCCCTCCAGGGTCAATTGAGGCCGTGTAGCCCTGCCGGGCCGGGCCGGCTCGCCGGAGCCAGACCGCCGCAGGACTCGCCCTCTTCCCCTGGCTGGCGTCGAGCCCGCCACCACGCCCTCCTCCTTCGACGACTCGTCGGCCGCGTCCTCGACAAGCGGAACTCCGGTGTCGGCGCTGCTGGCCTCCTCGGTGGCCGCCACCCACAGGGTGAACTGCTCCTCCTACGCAGCCGTTGCGGCCTCGTCCTCCACGCCCCCGGCACTGCCGTCCTCCAAGGCAAGCTATGCCTCCCTCGCCCTGGTGGCGATGTAGTCCAGCTCTGCCTGGGTGGTGTCCATGACAAGCCACCGCTCGGCGTCAGCATTGACGTACACCTCAATCAAGGTGTCGAAGAATTGCTGCACATCTGCGTCCGTCGGCTCCCTCCAGCTCGGGACGGGGCCGTGCGCGTTGCAGTCCGGCATCATGGCAATGATCTCAAACCGGCGTGAATTATTGCACAACGGGACCACCCCCGCTGGCAACTTAAAGAGCGCCCCCTTAACGGCCTTGCCGGCCTTTATGGAAACCCTTGCGGCCTTGCCGGTCAGCTCGACCTCGCCGTCGCGACCCACATCCAGCTGAAAGAGCCGCTGGAAGAAGTGGGCATGCACCATCACCGTGAAGTTGTGGTCGAGGCCAGGGCGGAGCCGCATAATGTCAGCCGGATTCGTAAAAGCCAGGCTGGCCTCCCCTTATTGTGCAACGGGGCGATCAGGCGGCGAATGAAGTCCGCCCCGATCATCTCAAGGGTGAGCCTAGCCCGGGTCAGCCGAAGAATCCTGGTGGTGGCGACAGTAAGCCTCCCGTCGGCGGCATCAACATCACCCCAATCGCTGTCGCGGACCGGCGGCACTCGGCGGACCTTGCAAAATTCCGACGGGTCTTCGTCCTCAATCTAGCACCACCGGTCACGCCGTTCATCCCACCTCTCCTTCACGGCACCGTCCGGGTACGCCCCCTTGGATCTTGGGATCCAGGTGACGCAACCAGAGACAGCACCTCCCGCCTGGATTCAAGGATAGAAATAATGGCGGAAGAGCGCCGTGTTGGGCTGCACCCCGGCGAAGCCCTCGCAGAGATCCACAAAGAAAGACATGCACGCCACCGCATTCGGAGTAAAATCCAAGAGGCGAAAACCGAAGGTGTGCATAATGTCGCAGAAGAAATCGGAGAAAGGGGGGCATAACCCGCAAGAAAAGTAATCAACGAAGAAGGGGTACCGACTTGGGGCAGGATCAGCGCAAGCGGCAGGAATGACGCGCGTCGCCGGGTGTCCCGAATTCTCTCCCCCCCGTCTTCACTCCCCATAGGGGCTTGAACGAGGCCCGGAGCTCATGAAAATCAACCGTCGAGGGGAAGAAGAAGGCGGACTTCGTCCGGTCCCCCAACAGCGCGCTCTCCGGTGGCTCCACGGTCCCGGAGCCCTTAGCCGCCCCCTTGCCCTTGGCGGATTTGGGCGCCATGGCGGCCGAGAAGTCTAGAGGGTTGAGGAAGCGGGGTGGCAAAGCAGCGACGGCGGGTGACGACGAAAGCTTAGGAAGGAAGGAAGAGAGGGAACGGCGGCTCAGAGATTGGAAAAGGCACGAGGGAAGAGGAGAAAGTGAGCAGCGCGCCCACGGTTATTCCTTCTTATGGGAAAAAACGCGGGCCACCTCCTTTCACATTAACTGTGATGTGACGCATGCCCGCGGGAAGCAACCCCACGCACGCCGCCCACGTCACACACGCCTCCCCACGCCGCGCCACGCGTGGGAAGCGTGGGAAGCGCAGCGCGCGAAGAGACTTACCGCGATAAAAACTGCCCCGCCTGCCTGCGCACCGTTTTTGGGCCTAGCCCAACGATGCGATTGCGCTTACGTGTGGCCCAGGCCCGGGGGCTCCTGTCGGTGTACAAAAAGAGGGGTACCCTTTTTGTACCCCTATAACTGTGCATGGGCAGTCTGAGCCACGGGCACCACCACACTAAGCAAGGCAAGGGAGGTGAGCCGAGGTAGGGCCGAAGCTCGAGAGAAGCAGAACGACGCCAAGACCAAGACCACAAAGAGCAAAGGGGACGAAGCGGACTCCCCCGGCAAGATCCTTGCCGGGAGGCGGTTTTAGCAAACCCGGCAAGACCCTTGCCGTGGCCGCTCGCCCCACACCTACGAAGCGAGTCACCCTTGAGTCCAGTGCCCCCATGGGGCAAGGGTTCGGGAGACATCCCCGTGGTGGCATGCAGATCTTTGTGAAGTCATTCAAGATCAGATACACACTTTAGAAGATGATGATCCTCGGCGGGATCCCAGCCAAGGAGGGCCACAAGGCCCCTGGCAAGAGTCTTGCCGGGGATGACAGCAGGCGCCGCGGCAAGACCCTTGCCGGAGCCCCGGCAAGACCCTTGTCGGGGCCCCGGCAAGGCCCTTGCCATGAACACCCGTAGGGCCACCATCAGGCCCACGCCAATCAGACCTCCACCATCGTTCGCATGCAGCTGCAGACCCAACCAGCTGGGCAGGCACCTGCGTGGCGGCAAGCGGATCTTCGTGCAGGCCCACCACTGCACCACCTCAGCTGCGTGCCTGCCTAAATGGCACCACGGGCACCGCTGGCCAGGGCACGTGTCGACACGAGAGGAAGCGGCGACGGACGAGACAGGGCTCTCCCCCGTCCCCGATAAAGCAAGGACACCTAAGCAAGACGCATTAAATGCGCCTTGTCATGTAATGCGAGGAATAACCTCGCATCACTGTACCCTTTCCACCTCCTGTGTGCCACTGTGGCAACCCCTTTCCCTATAAAAGGAGGCCCAAGGCGACCAGGAGGGGGATTCGGCTTTTTGGAGCTCCTCACGCCCCATTGCTAGTTCAAGAACACAGATAAACAAACCACCAAAGCAAAATTAGGGTTTTACGCATCCTCGCGGCCCGAACCTGGATAAAGAAACCGTGTGTTATCTGTTTGATCCGCTCTTCTCACGACCCCACGCCCCGCAACCGTAGTAGGGATTCTTGTGATCCCATAGGTGTCATTCCCACTGACATTATTCATACTTACTATACTAGCCCCCAAGTCTATTGGTTATGAGAAAATATGTTGTAGACTTAGAATCCACTTAGCAATGCTTGTTAGAAGCCCGGCTTAACCTGTAACACCCGAAGGCCAGCTTAAAGATAAGATATTTAAACCGGTGTAATATAATACTGTGAACTGCAATATGCATTGGCCCCCAAGTGCCAAGTTGACGTCTACTACGCAACCTTCTTCTTGTATACGTTGTTGAGCCTCCAAGTGCATAGGTTTGTAGGACAGTAGAAAATTTCCCTCAAGTGAATGACCTAAGGTTTATCAATCCGTAGGAGGCGTAGGATGAAGATGGTCTCTCTCAAGCAACGCTGCAACCAAATAACAAAGAGTCTCTTGTGTCCCCAACACACCCAATACAATGGTAAATTGTATAGGTGCACTAGTTCGGCGAAGAGATGGTGATACAAGTGCAATATGGATGGTAGATATAGGTTTTTGTAAACTGAAAATATAAAACAGCAAGGTAACAAGCGGTAAAAGTGAGCATAAACGGTATTGCAATGATAGGAAACAAGGCCTAGGGTTCATACTTTCACTAGTGCAAGTTCTCTCAACAATAATAATATAATTGGATCATATAACTATCCCTCAACATGCAACAAAGAGTCACTCCAAAGACACTAATAGTGCAGAACAAACGAAGAGAATATGGTAGGGTATGAAACCACCTCAAAGTTATTCTTTCCAATCAATCTGTTAGGCTATTCCTATAAGTGTCACAAGCAACCCTAGAGTTCATACTAGAATAACACCTTTAGACACAAATCAACCAAAACCCTAATGTCACCTAGATACTCCAATGTCACCTCAAGTATCCGTGGGTATGATTATACGATATGCATCACACAATCTCAGATTCATCTATTCAATCCAACACAAAGTACTTCAAAGAGTGCCCAAAGTTTCTACCGGAGAATCACGATGAAAACGTGTGCCAACCCCTATGCATAGGTTCATGGGCGGAACCCGCAAGTTGATCACCAAAACATACATCAAGTGAGTCACGTGATATCCCATTGTCACTACAGATACGCCCGGCAAGACATATATCAAGTGTTCTCAAATCTTTAAAGACTCAATCCGATAAGATTACTTCAAAGAGAAAACTCAATCCATTACAAGAGAGTAGAGGGGGAGAAGAAACATAAGATCCAACTATAATAGCACAGCTCGCGATACATAAAGATCGTGCCAAATCAAGAACACGTGAGAGAGAGAGAGATCAAACACATAGCTACGGTTACATACCCTCAGCCCCAAGGGTGAACTACTCCCTCCTCGTCATGGAGAGCGCCGGGATGATGAAGATGGCCACCAGTGAGGGTTCCCCTCCTCCGGCAGGGTGCCGGAACAGGGCCCCGATTGACTTTTGGTGGCTACAGAGGCTTGCGGCGGTGGAACTCCCGATCTAATCTCCGTTCTGGAAGTTTTAGGGTATGTAGGTATATGGGTGCAGGAAGTACGTCGGTGGAGCTTTGGGGGCCCCACGAGGCAGGGGGCGCGCCCTAGGGGGGTGGGCGCGCCCCCACCCTCGTGAGCACCTCCCTTTGCTCCTGACCTGGGGTCCAAGTCCATCCGGTAGCTTTCCTTCCAAAAATAACTTCTCTAGTTGATTTCGTTCCGTTTCGACTCCGTTTGATATTCCTTTTCTTCGAAACACTTAAATAGGCAAAAAAAACAGCAAATTTGGGCTGGGCCTCCGGTTAATAGGTTAGTCCCAAAATAATATAAAAGTGGATAATAAATCCCAATATTGCCTAGAACAGTAGATAATATAGCATGGAGCAATAAAAAATTATAGATACGTTGGAGACGTATCACAAGTATCTTGTGCTTGCAAAATGCTTCGCACTTAATTCCATAATCCTCTGTAGTAAATAGAGCTCTTCCACACACATTAGCCCCCAAGTGCCAGGTACCTTTGCTTGCAAAGTGCTTGGGACTTAAAGTTGCTTTATTGTGACCCGGAATGTAACCCGGTTGTAATACAGGCTGCCATGAACCAATTTGAATCGGAGATCGCTGATCTGAAGAATCGCCTGGAAGCCCGGGAAGCTGAAACCCAAAAATCTAACTCCAAATTTGAGTTCAGTGTTTCTGAACAAGAAAAATTGAAAAAGATCTTTGAAGCAGATAAGAAAGCTTGGGCTGATGAAAAAGCCTTCTTGGTTACCCGGGCGGAGAAAGCGGAGGCGGCTCCTGCAGAAACAACTTCCGAGTTATCCGGCTTAAAACGCCACATATCTCAGATGGTCTCAGCAATCTTTGGTAAGCTATTTTGCAAAGTATTGAATATTGCAAATCTTTTTCCAACAAGTATCTTAACTGCCACCTCCGGCTCACCTACTGTTTGTTAATGGAGGCCCCCGAAGCTCTAATCTGAACCAGAGCATGTTGATTAAGCTAAAAGCGGTTTATACCTTGGTGGAACAACTCTACACCGGGTCACAACGAATGGGTCCAAGAGCTGAGACGTGCATCTGCAAGAGCCGGGGCCATAGCTGCGTTAAGCCGGGCCAAGGCGTGGCTACCGGAACTAGATCCGGCCGACATCACCCTTGGATGCCCAAGTCTGAAGGAGGACGGCACCTTATTTGACCAGAAGGACTTCACCGCCTACGTAAGGGAGATACGCCCTGTGGCTACTCTTATCAGGAATGATACGGACCTTGCCAAGTACCAGCCAGGTTATAACGACCAGAATCAGAGAATCCCAACGCCGCGTTATGATGCAGTCAGCCTAATCCCTCCAATTAGTAAGCATACCTTTGCCCCTGAAGTCGATCTGGCCGGGTTAATTGATGATGAAGCTGAATTTGAAGCTTTGAGTGGCATTGACTGGTCATCATCAACCTTCCAGGACAGGGCAACAGACGGAGGAGCGGAAAGGGATGACCCGGAGGCTTCAGGTCAACAAAACGAGTGATCCATCTGTTGTCTTATTTTATGCTTTGCGGAAAACAATGCTTCATTATCTGGACTCGGGGAGTCTTGTAATAGGGCAGAAAAACATTTGATTTTGTCGTGCCATCGTGCATCTTTGAGGCGCTCAATACTTTCTTGAGCCGCCGTCGTTATATTCTTCCGGCTTATATTGATCTTTTGCCTCAGTTGCCCTGCATACAGAACAAAACGCAAGTTTCTTGGCGGCTTACAGCATAGCGGGTCATATATTTACAGATAACCCGGAGTATGAATCACAGAATTATAAAAGGCCGGTTTTCAATTAGATCCTTGAGACATAATTGTAACAGCATACCTGTGATCCTTTGATTATCTTGCCGGCTTATATGACCCGAATAATGAGGATAAGCTTTTTAACCCTGAAACCTGACACATATGATATTTGTTATGTGCTAACAACTATATTTGATCAAAATTAAGCCGGTAGGATAAAAATCACCCTATAAACTCTTTCAGAAAACGATCTCAAAACAGTCAAACAACTCTGATTTGCAAGGCTTTTATGAAAGATAGACAAAGTTCAAAGGCTTCTGATTCGAATACGATCAGTAAACCATTCCAAAGGGGTTAAGATAAGATTCAGATACGATCATATAGCCTCCAGTGGCTTTGGCGATGCCGATCAAGTGGGTACCGACAGCTATGTTCTCTTTGGTTCAAATACGACCTATGTTTGAACAGGAAGCCCCCAAGTGACCATAAGAGTTGTTTAATGACGCTGATTCGAATACGATCCACGTCAGACCCAAAGGGGTTAAGCTATGATTCAGATATGATCAAGAAGCCCCCTAGTGGGTTTGGCAGTATGTCGATCAAGAGGGTATCGACAGCTATGTTCTCTTTAGTTCGAATACGACCTATGTTTGAACAGGAAGCCCCCAATTAATCATGGCTCGATTCAGATATGATCATAAGCCGTACCAAAGGGAAAGCCGGATTCAATATGACCCACCCCCTATTGGTTGTTTCAACAACATAATAAGGAAGACATGTAAACATTTGAGGATGAAAAAGGACGGAGGTCCTGCTTTATTGCTTTTCACAATATATACATCAAAATATGTACATCCCCAGAGCCGGTGGCTCAAGTGTAGTAAGGCCGAAGATGAGTGATATTCCATGGCCGACGGGTCTCCTCCTCCGACTTACGTGAGTCTTTGTGCTCTCGAACATCGATGAGGTAATATGACCCGTTGTTTAGGTTCTTGCTGACCACAAAGGGTCCTTCCCAAGGTGGGGATAGCTTGTGCATATCGGATTGATCTTGGATGATTCGGAGCACTAAGTCACCTTCCTGAAAGGTTCTGGACCTAACCCGGCGGATGTGGTAGCGGCGCAGGTCTTGCTGGTAAATCGCCGAGCGGGCTATTGCCAATCCTGACGAGCTTGTTCATTATCAGCTTCAACGTAAGCCGCCACGTGGGGCGAGTCATGACGGATGTCGCTTGGCAGGACCGCCTCTGCTCCGTATACCATGAAGAAAGGTGTATAACCCGTAGACCTGTTAGGTGTAGTGTTGATGCTCCAAATCACAGAGGGTAATTCATCCACCCAACAACCCGGTGTCCGCTGCAAGGGGACCATGAGCCGGGGTTTTATACCTTTCAAGATCTCCTGATTGGCTCTTTGAGCTTGACCATTGGATTGAGGATGAGCTACCGCCGAAACGTCAAGCCGGATATGTTCTTGTTGACAGAACTCTTCCATAGCTCCTTTGGAGAGGTTAGTGCCATTGTCAGTTATGATGCTGTGTGGAAAACCAAAACGAAAGATCACCTTTTTCATGAACTAAACCGCCGTGGCTGCATCACACTTACTGACCGGTTCTGCCTCAACCCACTTTGTAAATTTATCAACCGCCACCAGGAAGTGTGTCTTTTTATCCTTGAACCTTTTGAAAGGTCCGACCATATCAAGCCCTCGGACCGCAAACGGCCAAGTGATTGGAATCATCCTCAATTCTTGAGCCGGCACATGAGCTCGTCGTGAGAATTTTTGACAACCGTCACATTTACTGACCAGATCCTCCGCATCAGCATGAGCCGTCAGCCAATATAAATCATGACGGAAAGCCTTGGCCACAAGAGATTTTGAGCCGGCATGATGACCACAATCACCTTCATGGATCTCACGAAGTATTTCCTGACCTTCCGCACGTGACACACAACGTTGAAACGCCCCAGTGACACTACGATGATGCAATTCATCGTGAACAATTATCATGGATTTAGACCGCCGGATGATTTGCCTCGCCAAGATCTCATCCTCAGGCAGCTCTCCCCGGGTCATGTAAGCCAAGTATGGCACTGTCCAATCCGGGATGACGTGAAGAGCCACCACCAACTGCACTTCTGGGTCTGGAACAACTAAGTCTTCCTCTGTGGGTAACTTGACAGAAGGGTTATGCAAAACATCCAAAAAGGTGTTAGGCTGTAACGCCCGGATAATCATGCTACAGTAATCCCACGCTAATCATGCCATGACACCTCGGTTACTGTTACTAACCTCGCAATGATTCGAAACCTTTTCAAATTCAAATTCAAATTAATGTCAAATGACAAAGTTTTCAAAATATTAAACTAAAATGTTCGGGGTGTGCAGTTAAATGCCTGGGTAATTATAATAAAGCAAACACATTTTTATAAAATGCCTAAATGATTTAAAATGAAATAAAACAGAAAAGAAAATAAAAGAAAATGCAAAACAAAATACAAAAAAGAAAAACAAAAAGGAAAAGTGCCCCTGGCCCAACTGGGCCAACCGGCCCAGCTGGCCACTTCCGCCAGCCCGGTCGAACCGGCCCAACCGACCACCCCTTATCCCCACTCCCCCCAAACCTTAACCGTCAGACCCCCCGCTCCTCGAAAATATCCCCCCTCTCCCCCGATTTGGATCGGGATCGAGGAGGAGGCGCCCGACACCGTCGCCCGTCGCCACCTAGAGACCGCGCCGCCTCGCTGGACTTCCCCACCGGTCTGCTCCCACGCCGATGACGTCCCCGTCACCCCCTCGACTCCCGCTGCCCCGTGCCCTACTCCGCGCCGTGAGCAGCCCCCACGCCCCTAATCTCTCTCCCTCGCCCACGACCGCGCTGGCCTGCCATGCCGCGCTGCCTTGCCGCGTGCTCGCTGCCGCCTCCTCCCTGCGCCCCTTCCCTTATGGCCTTGGGGCCGCGTGCGCCGCGCTCTGGCCCGTGCGCCGGCGCCCGCACGTGCCCACGCGCCGTTTGCCCCTGCTTCGCTCCGCCCTGATGTAACACCCCGGATGTAACTTGCCATATTTGTAACTCCAACTCTTGCCATTTTCGGCAATGTGATATGATATTCCCTCCGTGGTTGGGTTTCCCGTCATTTTTCACTTTGTCCTTGTCATGCATTTCATATCATGTCATCATGTGCATCGCATTCGCATACGTGTTCGTTTCATGAATCCGAGCTTTTTCCCCGTTGTCCGTTTTGCAATCCGGCGCTCCTATGTTCCCCGGCGTCCCCTTTTACCTTTTTCCGTGAGCGGGTATTAAACTTTCTCGAAATTGACCGAGGTTTGTCAAGCGGCCTTGGTATAGCACCGGTAGACCGCCTGTCAAGTTTCGGGTCATTCGGAGGTCGTTTGATACTCCAACGGTTAACCGGGTAACCGCAAAGGCCTATTTTGGGTTGCAGCCCAAACCCCCTCCAAATCAGCCCAATAACCCATCCAAGTCACTCCCATGTCCATCTCCGTTCGATCACGATCGCGTGGCCGCAAACCGCTCTTCATTTGGAGCCTCCTAGCCCCTCCTACCTATAAATACACCTTCCCCTCCGAAATCCCGGGTCCAAACTACCCTAACCCTAGCCACCTCCCTCTCCGCGCGCCGGAGATCGTCCGCCGGCGCCGGACACGTCCGCCGCCGGCCGCGTGGCCAATCGGGGTGCGACACGTCACCCAGTCGGCCCTCTCTCTCTCCTCCGCGCCGCCGGGCCCGCGGAGCCCATCTCCGGCCCGCCCCGGGCCGCGCCGGGCCCGAGGGATCCCGCTCCTCGCCGCCGCGCGCCGCCTCCCGCCCGACGTCGGCGCGCCACCGCCGCACCTCCCGCTCGCCCCCGCTCCCCGCGCCGCGCCCCGCCTCCACGCCGCCGCGCTCACCCCGCCGCCTTCCGCGCCGGCGCCGGCCGCCGCGTCGTTCCGTGCACCGCGCCTCTGCCGGCCGCCGCCTCCTCGTCGGCGTCCGCGCCCGGCCGCGCCTCCCCGCGCCCCGAGCCCCGCCGGCCGCCGTCATCTTCCCCGTCTCCGGCGCAGCCCCGATCCAGATCTGAGGTTGACTTTCCCCGAGTCCCCGAATTCCTCCAAGTCATTTTTCTGCAGTCATTTTGTTGCATGTTCATCGCATCATAAATTGCTGCATACTGCTCCGTTTCGTGCGTGTAATATGTCAAATTGTTCGCCTCCGTGTGTACATAATTTCCTCTCATTGCATCATTTTCATTTGAGCTCATCTTGATGCCCGAAATGCTGTTGGAAGAGGGCTATGTGATGTTAGTTTCAGATCTGTCTCAGTAGATGCACTTTTGTCTTTTTTCCATGATTCATGTGTGCTTCCTATGAACTTGAGTCCTACATGTGTTTTGTAATATGCCATGCCATCTTTACAGGGGTGTATGCCATGTATTTTTGTGATCTTTGTGGTGACTAGCACAAGCATGCAAACTAGGGATCATAATGTTGCTGATTTCAGAGACTTAGTAATTTCACGAAGTTATTCACTGCTGTTATTTTTATGCCATGTGTTCATGTTGTTTTAGAGAGATCTATGCCTCTTTTGAGCATGATCAGTAAGGATATTTTGAACATATGGACTTGCTCTATCCAACCATGCCTTTGTTTGTAATTATGGAGTGCCACAGCTTGAGTCAATCGAGCTCTACTTTTGCTATAAAATGTTGCTGGCAGATTGTTTACATGTTATTCAATTTTGCCAACTTTGTTGTAGTTGTTCCTTGCATGCTATGATGTTATTCTTGCCATTTATAGCTTCTATGCCATGTCTTCTTGATGGGTGTATGCTTATTTTATCATGCAATGCTCTGTAGTGTGTGCATCGAGCTCATAAACATGCCTACTTGTTATCTGTTTTTGACATGTCCAGTTTTCTGCCAAGTCTGAAAACTGTAACGAAACTTTCTTAATTGACATGGGTGCTATGATATTTTCTGGTCCTTTTTGGCTCACGATCAGTAAGCGACTTTTGTTCAATGCTTTGACTAGATTCATTCCATGTCATATCTTGCTATGTCCTGGTCTTGTAGCATGTTGTTTCCTTGCTCTAAACATGTCTTTCTGATGTTAATTTCTGGCATGATAGTATTTTCACTAAGTCGGTGAAGCTGATATGTTTTGCACTTTTGCCATGCTTGTTTGAACCTGTTATGGTGTGCTTTAGCCGTAGCTCAGTGTTCATCTTTTGTCGAGCATCTTGATTAGTTCACTGCCATATGCTTTGCTGATATGTTTGGGTGCAGTAGCTTAATTTCTTGTTGCTTGGTAATTAGCATCATGCTGTTAATGGCAGAATCTTGTCATTCTTGTTTTGCTTGTCATTTGCAAACCGTGCCTCCGATTCCGGTGATCTTTATATCGATTTCAACTAAAATCACCTCACCTTTCCAGTGGCATACTTGGTTTGCCAAGATTATGCCTTGTTCATCTTTTCCTTCCGGAGCACACATATGCATTGCATATCACATCTTGCATATCATGCCATGTTTTGCATCATGTTGCTTGCGCATTGCATCATGGTTGATAGTTATTCCTTTGCTTGTGTTCTTGTTTTGGGTAGAGCCGGGAGATGAGTACGTGAACGATGAACCTATTGAGAACACTTACGAGGATCAAGCTTTCGACAACCCTGAGAACTTTGCAGGCAAGATGACCATACCCTCGAAATCACTTCTATCTTTGCTTGCTAGATGCTCGCTCTTTTGCTATGCCTATGCTGCATACCTACCACTTGCTATATCATGCCACCCATATTGCCATGTCAAACCTCTAACCATCCTTTCCTAGCAAACCGTTGATTGGCTATGTTACCGCTTTGCTCAGCCCCTCTTATAGCGTTGCTAGTTGCAGGTGAAGATGAAGTTTGTTCCATGTTGGAACATGATTATTTTGGGATATCACAATATCTCTTATCTAATTAACGCATCTATATACTTGGTAAAGGGTGGAAGTCTCGGCCTTATGCCTGGTGTTTTGTTCCACTCTTGCCACCCTAGTTTCCGTCGTACCGGTGTTCTGTTCCTTGATTTTGCGTTCCTTACACGGTTGGGTGATTTATGGGACCCCCTTGACAGTTCGCTTTGAATAAGACTCCTCCAGCAAGGCCCAACTTTGGTTTTACCATTTGCCACCTAAGCCTTTTTCCCCCGGGTTTTCGCGAGCCCGAGGGTCATCTTTATTTTAACCCCCGGGCCAGTGCTCCTCTGATTGTTGGTCCAAACTAGAGCACCGTGCGGGACCGTCCCTTGGCAACTTGGGTTATGTTGATACCTATACGCTTAGCTTATCCGGTGTGGCCTGAGAACGAGATATGTGCAGCTCCTATCGGGATTTGTCGGCACAGTCGGGTGGTCTTGCTGGTCTTGTTTTATTACTGTCGAAATGTCTTGTAGTCCGGGATTCCGAGACTGATCGGGTCTTCCCGGTAGAAGGAATATCCTTCGTTGACCGTGAGAGCTTATAATGGGCTAAGTTGGGACACCCCTGCAGGGTATTATCTTTCGAAAGCCGTGCCCGTGGTTATGAGGCAGATGGGAATTTGTTAATGTCTGGTTGTAGAAAACCCGAAGTTGACCTTAATTAAAACACATCAACCGCGTGTGCAACCGTGATGGTCTCTTCTCGGCGGAGTCCGGGAAGTGAACACGGTGTTGGAGTTATGTTTGACGTAGGTTGTTCTAGGATCACTTCTTGATCACTTCTAGCTTCACGACCGTGCTTTGCTTCTCTTCTCGCTCTCTTTTGCGTTGTTAGCCACCATATATGCTGGTCGCTTGCTGCAGCTCCACCTCACAACCCTATCCTACCTTTAAGCTTAAATAGTCTTGATCTCGCGGGTGTGAGATTGCTGAGTCCCCATGACTCACAGATTCTACCAAAACAGTTGCAGGTGCCAACGATGCCAGTGCAGATGACGCTTCCGAGCTCAAGTGGGAGTCGACGAGGAACGTGGTCGTTATTATGTGTCTTTTCCTGATGATCAGTAGTGGAGCCCAGTTGGGACGATCGGGGATCTGTGTAGCATTTGGGGTAGTCTTCTTTCATTTTGGTTCCGTAGTCGGACCTTGAATGTAATCTGGATGATGGATGTTTATTTATGTATTGTGTGAAGTCGCGACTGTAAGCCAACTATGTATCTCTTTCCCTTATGTATTACATGGGTTGTGTGAAGATTACCTCACTTGCGACATTGCTTTCAATGCGGTTATGCCTCTAAGTCGTGCTTCGACACGTGGGAGATATAGCCGCGTCGAGGGCGTTACAAGTTGGTAATCAGAGCCTTCCCCGACCTTAGGAGCCCCCACTGATTGATCGTTTTTAGCGGCCGAGTTGTGTCTAGAAAAATGTTTTGAGTCATTTAGGAATTATGTATTGGAGAGTTTAGGAATTCTTTTTACTTCCCAGTCTCCTCATCGCTCTGGTAAGGCATCCTGACGTAGAGTTTTGACTCTTCTCTTCTCAAATTTCACTAAAAAAAATTTAGGATCACGCGGGTATCTTAGAATCGTTCCGATGGTTTTGTGATGACAACATTGTCTTGGTGCCTCCTGTTAGCAGGGGTTTAGTGGAAGTGTCCCGGGGAGTTGAGCTCTGAGGTGTTGTCGTCATAATTTTATCGTTGCAGTTCTGGAATACCTGAGTTTAGTACGCCGACATCGAAAATCTCTTTTGTACAGTTGTTGGTGAGATAACCCTGATAGCCCAGTACTGAGGCGAGTGCGGGAGTATTGCCATAACTCGTATAACGGATGCTTTTCGATGGTTGAGGTAGACGATTTCCGAAGGTTTCTTGGTTATGTGTTGAAGGATGGATACAGCTGGATCTAGGTATTGTTAGTTTGGGTGATATATTTTGTGTCCCCTGTATCCCCAACAACTGATTGCATAACCAGAAAGCTTCGGGAGTTTATAGGTGGGAATTCGAGTAGCTCCTAGAATATCTTTCCGACAGATGCATGATATGGGATTGGGTAAATCTCTATCATATGTATTTGTTCCGGCTTAGTCTACAAGCCAATCCTTTGTTTTGTTTTCAGTTGTGATATTTGAGTTGTTTCGAGGCAGATGGTGATTCCATACCTTTATCTAAATGGCTTCTCAGCTTATGGAAGTGTGATGCTTTACTTTGGAATTCATTCGTTCATTCTTGTTCGAATGTTTATTGTGAAGACTATATGTTGCAATTTCGATCCTTTGATTCAGCTTGAATATATCTCTTTCAAGATGCTAATGGATGTCACCCTCTTCAGGATGGCTCCGCCAACGCGTCAGAATCCGGAACGCAATGAAGGAAGTCAGGCTAACCCTCCGCCACCACCTCCGCCTCCGGAGGCATGGCAAGCCTTGATGACAGCCACCAATGCCAACGCTCAGATTCTGATTCAGCTCTTGCAAGATCGCAACCAAGGGCAAGGTAATCAGGGAAATCAAGGCCAAGGCAACAATCAGCCGCATTTTGCTACCCTCAATCAGTTCCTTGCAAATCAGCCAAAGACTTTCAGATACTGTGTCGAGGCCACAGAAGCCGATGATTGGCTCGTGGACATCAACAAGCACTTCGAATGTAGCAATGTCAGACCTGAGGACTTTCTCAAGTTTGCCTCTTTTCAACTCAAGGATCAAGCTGCTGAGTGGTTCCAACAATACAAAGGTTCCAGAGGAGGTCGTGTGATTACCTGGGATGATTTCCGCCGTGACTTCAAAGCTCATCACATTCCAGAAAGTGTTGTTGAGAGTAAGCGTGAGGAGTTCCGCAATCTCAAGCAAGGCAACATGTCTGTGTATCAATACAACACTCAGTTCCAGAAGCTCTCTCGTTTTGCTAAGCAAGACATCCCTAATGAGAAGAGCATGATTTACCAGTTCAGGCGTGGCCTCAGAGAAGATCTGCAACTAGCTCTCGTGCTTTTTGAGCCGTTAAAGTATGATGAATTCTACAACATGGCACTGAAACAAGAAGCTGCTCAGCTCAAGTGTGAGGCTTCTAAGAAGAGAGTCAGGGACGCAGTTCAGTCCTCTTCTTCCTCACTAGTGGCGGCCAAGCAACAGAAGTTCTGGTTACCTCCTCCTCTTGCGTTCCGTCAGCCTTACCAGCAGAAGAACTCACGTGGTCGTGGATCTTCCCACCCACCCAACCCTGCCTATCAGAACAAGTCTCAGAACCAAGCTCCAAGACCAAATGCTCCTTATCATCGTCCGCTCTTAGAGGTGACTTGCAACAAATGTCAGCAAAAGGGTCACTATGCGAACAAGTGCTTCAACCAAAGGCGCCTTCCGCTTCCTCCTCCTGTGAGATCTTCCAGCAATGCAGTGGTCAAGCATAATCCTAAGCGTGCCAAGGTGAACATGATGAACGCGGCTCAGGCAGAGGATTCTTCTGAAGTGATCATGGGTAACCTTCCTGTTAATGATATTCCTGCAAAAGTCTTATTTGTTACTGGTACATCGCATTGTTTCATGTCAAGATCATTCGTTTCAAAGCATGATTTCACTTCGAAAATGTTGGGTAAACCCATGGGGGTTGTTTCTCTGGCCAAGCATATGAGGGCTACCACGATGATTCCGGATGTTTCTATCAAGATGGGCGACTATAGATTTCTGGCTAAACCAATTGTTCTTGGTGACTCTGATATTGATCTTATTCTCGAGATGGACTGTCTTTCTAAGCACAAGGCTCAGCTTGATTGTGCTGCCAGGGAAATTCAATTGACTCACTCTTCTGACGATGTGATCATCTATGCCGCTCGTGATGAAACCATTCAGTTGTTTTCTCTCAATGAGAAGGGCGAATTGGATGCTATCTCTCAGATTCCAGTCGTTTGTGAGTACCAAGATGTCTTTCCAGAAGATCTTCCGGGTATGCCTCCTCACCGGCCAGTTGAATTCATTATTGATCGTGAGCCTGGCACAGAACCTCTTTGCAAGTGTCCTTACAAGCTTGGGCCAAAAGAGTTGAAGGAATTGAAGAAACAACTCGATGAACAAGATCGTCTGGGTCTGATCTGACCGAGTTCATCTCCTTGGGGTTGTGGTGTTCTTTTTGTCCAGAAGAAGGATGGCACGGACCGACTTTGCATCGATTACCGTCCATTGAACAAGAAGACAATCAAGAACAAGTACCCACTTCCCAACATCAATGAGCTATTCGAGCAACTTAAAGGTGCTAAAGTGTTCTCCAAGCTTGACCTTTGTATGGGTTATCATCAGATTCACATTCGTGAAGAAGATATTCCCAAGACAACATTTAGAACAAGCTTTGGTTCTTATGAATATACTGTCATGTCTTTCGGCCTAGTCAATGCTCCTCCAACATTCTCTCGCATGATGAACTTCATCTTCAACCCCTACACCAATGAATTCGTCTTGGTCTATCTCGATGATATATTGGTCTTCTCCAAGAATAAGAAGGATCATGCCAAACATTTGCGATTGGTGCTCGACAAGCTCAGAGAGTATAAATTCTATGCGAAGTTCTCCAAATGTGAATTCTGGCTTGATGAAGTTCTTTACCTTGGGCATATCATCTCTGCCAAGGGCATTGCTATGAATCCCGAGAGGGTGTCTGCAGTTTTGAATTGGGAACCTCCTCAGAATGTCAAGCAGCTTCGCAGTTTTCTTGGACTTGCAAGCTATTGCCGAAGATTCGTTGAGAATTTCTCAAAGATTGCAAAGCCTCTTTCCAACCTCCTCCAGAAGCATGTGAAGTATGTCTGGTCTCCTGAGTGTGACGTTGCTTTCAACGCTATCAAAGAGAAACTCGTCACTGCTCCAGTTTTGACTCCTCCTGACGAATCCAAGCCTTATGAAGTTTTCTGTGATGCTTCTCTTCACGGTCTCGGTGCTGTGTTAATGCAAGAGAAGAAGGTTGTGGCCTATACCTCTCGTCAGTTGAAGCCCAACGAAAAGAACTACCCCATTCACGATCTTGAGTTGGCGGCAAGTGTCCATGCATTAATAACATGGAGACATCTCTTGTTGGGAAGGAAAGTGGATATATTCACCGATCACAAGAGTCTCAAGTACATCTTCACTCAGCCCAACCTCAACCTCATGCAAACTCGATGGGTCGAAATGATTCAAGAGTATAATCAGAGTATTGAATATACTCCAGGCAAGGCCAATGTGATTGCAGATGCAATGAGCAGGAAGGCTTATTGCAACAGCTTAATCCTCAAGCCCTTTCAACCGGATCTTTGTGAAGCTTTCCGCAAGTTGAATCTCCAAGTTGTTCCTCAAGTTTTTCTTGCCAACCTCATAGTCTCTCCTACTTTGGAAGATCAAATTCGTGAGGCACAACTGCTGGATACCATGGTGAAGAAGGTGAAATGTGGTATTGACAAGGGCATTTCCAAATACAAGTGCTATCGCGTTGATGACAGAGATACTCTTTTCTTCGAGGACCGGATTGTGGTTCCAAAGGGTGATCTACGGAAAGTCATTATGAACGAGGCTCACAATTCACTCCTATCCATTCATCCTGGAAGTACGAAGATGTACCATGACCTCAAGTGATCAATTCACAATTCACTCGTATTGGAGGACTCGAATGAAGCGAGAAATTGCTCAATTCGTGAATGAATGTGATGTCTGCAGAAGGGTGAAAGCAGAACACCAACGACCAGCTGGTCTACTCCAACCTCTTGCTATTCCAAAATGGAAGTTTCATCATATCGAAATGTATTTCATGACTGGTTTTCCTAAGTCCAAGCATGGAAATGATGCTATCTTTGTCGTCATCGACAAGCTCACTAAAGTGGCTCATTTTCTTCCTATCAAAGAGTCTATCACAGCAGCGCAGCTGGCAGAGCTTTACACCTCCAGAATTGTCTCCTTGCATGGCATTCCACAATTGATTTCTTCAGACCGTGGCAGCATCTTTACATCCAAGTTTTGGGATTCCTTTCAGAAGGCCATGGGCACAAACATTCGCTTCAGCACAGCTTTCCATCCTCAAACTAGTGGACAAGTCGAGCGTGTCAACCAAATTATTGAAGATATGCTCAGGGCTTGTGTTATCTCTTTCGGCATGAAGTGGTAGGATTGTCTTCCATATGTTGAGTTCTCTTACAACAACAGCTTTCAAGCGAGCTCGGGCAAAGCCCCATTCGAGATTCTCTATGGCAAAAAGTGTCGTACTCCTCTCAATTGGTCTGAGATGGGCGAACGCCAACTTCTTGGCAACGATTTGATCACAGAGGCTGAAGATATGTGTAAAGTCATTCGTGAGAATCTCAAAGCCGCTCAATCGCGCCAGAAGAGCTATTATGATAGCAAACACCGTGATTTGGCTTTCGTGATCGGAGACCATGTCTACCTCCGCGTCTCTCCAATGAAAGGCACTCGTCGCTTCGGTATCAAAGGGAAACTTGCCCCTAGATATGTGGGTCCTTTCAAGATTCTCGGCAAAAGAGGTGATCTCGCTTATCAACTTGAGCTTCCCCCCAACTTTGCAAATGTGCACGATGTGTTCCACGTGTCACAGCTTCGCAAGTGCTTCAAGAGGCCTGAGCGCACCATCAACTTCGAAGAGATTGATCTCCAAGAAGATTTGTCCTATCATGAGCATCCCGTTGCTATTCTTGAAGAAACTGAGCGCAAGACTCGCAACAAGTCCATCAAATTCCTGAAAGTGAAGTGGTCTCACCATTCAGACCGAGAAGCCACCTGGGAGCGCGAGGACCACCTCCGTACCGAATATCCGGAGTTCTTTCAGTCCTAGATCTCGGGACGAGATCCTCTCGTAGTGGTGGAGTGTTGTAACACCCCGGATGTAACTTGCCATATTTGTAACTCCAACTCTTGCCATTTTCGGCAATGTGATATGATATTCCCTCCGTGGTTGGGTTTCCCATCATTTTGCATTTTGTCCTTGTCATGCATTTCATATCATGTCATCATGTGCATCGCATTCGCATACGTGTTCGTTTCATGAATCCGAGCTTTTTCCCCGTTGTCCGTTTTGCAATCCGGCGCTCCTATGTTCCCCGGCGTCCCCTTTTACCTTTTTCCGTGAGCGGGTATTAAACTTTCTCGGAATGGACCGAGGTTTGTCAAGCGGCCTTGGTGTAGCACCGGTAGACCGCCTATCAAGTTTCGGGTCATTCGGAGGTCGTTTGATACTCCAACGGTTAACCGGGTAACCGCAAAGGCCTCTTTTCAGTTGCAGCCCAAAACCCCTCCAAAACAGCCCAATAACCCATCCAAGTCACTCCCATGTCCATCGCCATTCGATCACGATCGCGTGGCCGCAAACCGCTCTCCATTTGAAGCCTCCTAGCCCCTCCTACCTATAAATACACCTTCCCCTCCGAAATCCCGGGTCCAAAACTACCCTAACAAGAGCCACCTCCCTCTCCGTGCGCCGGACATTGTCCGCCGGGGCTGGACACGTCCGCCGCCGGCCGCGCAGCCAATTGGGGCACGACACGTCACCCAGTCGGCCCTCTCTCTCTCCTCCGCGCCGCCGGGCCCGCGGAGCCCATCTCCGGCCCGCCCCGGGCCGCGCCGGGCCCGAGGGATCCCGCGCCTCGCCGCCGCGCGCCGCCTCCCGCCTGACGCCGCCGCGCCACCGCCGCACCTCCCGCTCGCCCCCGCTCCCCGCGCCGCACCCCGCCTCCGCGCCGCCGCGCTCGCCCCGCCGCCTTCCGCGCCGGCGCCGGCCGCTCCGCGCACCGCGCCTCCGCTGGCCGCCGCCTCCTCGCCGGCGTCCGCGCCCGGCCGCGCCTCCCCGCGCCCCGAGCCCCGACGGCCGCCGTCATCTTCCCCATCTCCGGCGCAGCCCCGATCCAGATCTGAGGTTGAGTTTCCCCGAGTCCCCGAATTTCTCCAAGTCATTTTTCTGCAGTCATTTTGTTGCATGTTCATCGCATCATAAATGGCTGCATACTGCTCCATTTCGTGCGTGTAATATGTCAAATTGTTCGCCTCCGTGTGTACATAATTTCCTCTCATTGCATCATTTTCATTTGAGCTCATCTTGATGCCCGAAATGCTGTTGGAAGAGGGCTATGTGATGTTAGTTTCAGATCTGTCTCAGTAGATGCACTTTTGTCATTTTTTCCATGATTGATGTGTGCTTCCTATGAACTTGAGTCCTACATGTGTTTTGTAATATGCCATGCCATCTTTACAGGGGTGTATGCCATGTATTTTTGTGATCTTTTTGGTGACTAGCACAAGCATGCAAACTAGGGATCATAATGTTGTTGATTTCAGAGACTTAGTAATTTCACTAAGTTATTCCCTGCTGTTATTTTTATGCCATGTGTTCATGTTGTTTTAGAGAGATCTATGCCTCTTTTGAGCACATCAGTAAGGATATTTTGAACATATGGACTTGCTCTATCCAACCATGCCTTTGTTTGTAATTATGGAGTGCCATAGCTTGAGTCAATTGAGCTCTACTTTTGCTATAAAATGTTGCTGGCAGATTGTTTACATGTTATTCAATTTTGTCAACCTTGTTGTAGTTGTTCCTTGCATGCTATGATGTTATTCTTGACATTTATAGCTTCTATGCCATGTCTTCTTGATGGGTGTATGCTTAGTTTATCATGCAATGCTATGTAGTGTGTGCATCGAGCTCGTAAACATGCCTACTTGTTATCTGTTTTTGACATGTCCAGTTTTCTGCCAAGTCTGAAAACTGTAACGAAACTTGCTTAATTGACATGGGTGCTATGATATTTTCTGGTCCTTTTTGGCTCATGGTCAGTAAGCGACTTTTGTTCAATGCTTTGAGTAAATTCATGCCATGTCATATCTTGCTATGTCCTGGTCTTGTAGCATGTTGTTTCCTTGCTCTAAACATGTCTTTCTGATGTTAATTTCTGGCATGATAGTATTTTCACTAAGTCAGTGAAGCTGATATGTTTTGCACTTTTGCCATGCTTGTTTGAACCTGTTATGGTGTGCTTTAGCCGTAGCTCAGTGTTCATCTTTTGTCGAGCATCCTGAGTAGTTCACTGCCATATGCTTTGCTGATATGTTTGGGTGCAGTAGCTTAATTTCTTGTTGCTTGGTAAGTAGCATCATGCTGTTAATGGCAGAATCTTGTCAGTCTTGTTTTGCTTGTCATTTGCAAACCGTGCCTCCGATTCCGGTGATCTTTATATCGATTTCAACTGAAATCACCTCACCTTTCCAGTGGCATACTTGGTTTGGCAAGATTATGCCTTGTTCATCTTTTCCTTCCGGAGCACACATATGCATTGCATATCACATCTCGCATATCATGCCATGTTTTGCATCATGTTGCTTGCGCATTGCATCGTGGTTGATAGTTGTTCCTTTGCTTGTGTTCTTGTTTCGGGTAGACTCGGGGGACGAGTACGTGAACGAGGAACCTGTTGAGAACACTTACGGGGATCAAGCTTTCGACAACCCTGAGAACTTTGCAGGCAAGATGACCATACCCTCGAAATCACTTCTATCTTTGCTTGCTAGATGCTCGCTCTTTTGCTATGCCTATGCTGCATACCTACCACTTGTTATATCATGCCACCCATATTTCCATGTCAAACCTCTAACCATCGTTACCTAGCAAACCGTTGATTGGCTATGTTACCGCTTTGCTCAGCCCCTCTTATAGCGTTGCTAGATGCAGGTGAAGATGAAGTTTGTTCCATGTTGGAACATGATTATTTTGGGATATCACAATATCTCTTATCTAATTAACGCATCTATATACTTGGTAAAGGGTGGAAGGCTCGGCCTTATGCCTGGTGTTTTCTTCCACTCTTGCCACCCTAGTTTCCGTCATACCGGTGTTATGTTCCTTGATTTTGCGTTCCTTACATGGTTGGGTGATTTATGGGACCCCCTTGACAGTTCGCTTTGAATAAGACTCCTCCAGCAAGGCCCAACTTTGGTTTTACCATTTGCCACCTAAGCCTTTTTCCCCCGGGTTTTCGCGAGCCCGAGGGTCATCTTTATTTTAACCCCCGGGCCAGTGCTCCTCTGAGTGCTGGTCCAAACTAGAGCACCGTGCGGGACCGTCCCTTGGCAACTTGGGTTATGTTGGTACCTGTACGCTTAGCTTATCCGGTGTGCCCTGAGAACGAGATATGTGCAGCTCCTATCGGGATTTGTCGGCACAGTCGGGTGGTCTTGCTGGTCTTGTTTTATTACTGTCGAAATGTCTGATCGGGTCTTCCCGGTAGAAGGAATATCCTTCGTTGACCATGAGAGCTTATAATGGGCTAAGTTGGGACACCCCTGCAGGGTATTATCTTTCGAAAGCCGTGCCCGCGGTTATGAGGCAGATGGGAATTTGTTAATGTCCGGTTGTAGAAAACCCGAAGTTGACCTTAATTAAAACACATCAACCGCGTGTGTAACCGTGATGGTCTCTTCTCGGCGGAGTCCGGGAAGTGAACACGGTGTTGGAGTTATGTTTGACGTAGGTTGTTCTAGGATCACTTCTTGATCACTTCTAGCTTCACGACCGTGCTTTGCTTCTCTTCTCGCTCTCTTTTGCGTTGTTAGCCACCATATATGCTGGTCGCTTGCTGCAGCTCCACCTCACAACCCTATCCTACCTTTAAGCTTAAATAGTCTTGATCTCGCGGGTGTGAGATTGCTGAGTCCCCGTGACTCACAGATTCTACCAAAACAGTTGCAGGTGCCAACGATGCCAGTGCAGATGACGCTTCCGAGCTCAAGTGGGAGTTCGACGAGGAACGTGGTCGTTATTATGTGTCTTTTCCTGATGATCAGTAGTGGAGCCCAGTTGGGACGATCGGCGATCTGTGTAGCATTTGGGGTAGTCTTCTTTCATTTTGGTTCCGTAGTCGGACCTTGAATGTAATCTGGATGATGGATGTTTATTTATGTATTGTGTGAAGTGGCGACTGTAAGCCAACTATGTATCTCTTTCCCTTATGTATTACATGGGTTGTGTGAAGATTACCTCACTTGCGACATTGCTTTCAATGCGGTTATGCCTCTAAGTCGTGCTTCGACACGTGGGAGATATAGCCGCATCGAGGGCGTTACACCTGACCTCGGCACAACTACCGCCCTCGCTGGCTGCAACTGCTGCTGTCGCCCACGCCGGCATAGCCGCGAGCCCCTGCTCCTCGCTACGCCCGCGGCCGCCTGCTATTGCTTTGGTTGCTGCAGCCCCGCGTCGGGGCCTTTCGCTCGTCCCGCCTGCCGACGCTGTTGTAGTTGCCGCGCATGCTCGACGCTCGCCTCGCTCCTGCGCGCCTTGCTGCCCCTCCCCGCTTGCTGCCGCACTCCGCTGGGCCCTGCTCCTCCCCCACCGCACTAGAATCCGCCCCGCAGCTCCCCGCGCTCACCAGGGCAGCCACCGCCGGGGCTGCGCCCTGCCTTACTCCCGGTGCGCTGCGAGCTGGCCGCCGGCGCTCCTCTGTGAGCGACCGCGCGCACAAGCCCCGCCGTGGCCAGCCGGGCGACCTGTTTCCCGATGCCCAACATCGCCCCTACGCCCGTAAACCGCTATGGCCCTGGGCAAATGCCAAACGGGGCCCGCGCCCCCCCATAGAACGTTTATAAAAAAATGAATTAATTAAAATAATAATAATAAATAAATTAATTAAAGAATTAATCAACTTAATTAATTTTGATTAATTAAACTAAACAACTAATTCTAATTAAACATTAGTTATCTAATTAACCCAGTTAGTTAATTAGCTAATTAAATAGTCAATGACAGTGGGGCCCACCCCCCTAATTAACACTAATTAGGTTAATTAAAATGTTTAATTAAAATGTGTCACTGACCAGTGGGACCCACTGGTCAGGTTGACCAGTGAACCAATGTTGACTGCTAACGTCAGCATGACATCATGCTGATGTCATAAATCCAAATTCGAATTAATTTAAATAATTGATTAAATTCTAGAAATTAATAAAATCTTTAGAAAATGATATCTTTTAATCTGTAACTCGGATTAAATTATTTTCAACATGAAAGTAGCTCAGAACGACGAGACGAACCCGGATACGCAGCCCGTTCGTCCGCCACGCATCTCTAACTTATCGAACTCACAACTTTCCCCCTCCGGCTCCTCTGCCCGAAAACGCGAAACACCGGGGATACTTCCCCGGATGTTTCCCCCCTTCACCGGTATCACCTCATACCGCGTTAGGGCACGCCTAGCATCGCGCTTTGCTTTATCATGCATCGTTATGCATCTGTTTACATTGTATTCACTGTTTCTCCCCACTCTTCATCCGCTAGACACCGAGACCGACGCCGCTAATACCCAGTACGACTACGGAGTTGACGACCCCTCTCTCTTGCTAGAGCAACCAGGCAAGCCCCCCCCCTTTATCACTAGATATCGCCTACTCCACTCTCTACTGCTTGCATTAGAGTAGTGTAACATGTTACTGCTTTTCGTTATCCTATCCTGATGCATAGCCTATCGTTGCTACTACTGTTGTTACCTTTACCTGCAATCCTACCTGCTTAGTATAGGATGCTAGAATTCCATCAGTGGCCCTACATTCTTGTCCGTCTGCCATGCTATACTGTCGGGCTGTGATCACTCGGGAGGTGATCACGGGTATATGCTATACTTTATACATGATACATGTGGTGACCAAAGACGGGTCGGCTCATCGGAGTACCCGCGAGTGGATCTTTATGGCGGAGCGACAGGGCAGGTTGAGACCACCTAGGAGAGAGGTGGGCCTGGCCCTGTTCGGCGTTTGCGGATACTTAACACGCTTAACGAGATCTTGGTATTTGATCTGAGTCTGGCTACTGGCCTATACGCACTAACCAACTACGCGGGAAAGATATGGGCACTCGGCGTCGTGGTATCAGCCGAAGCCTTCGTGACGTCAGCGACTGAGCGGCACGCGCCAGATTGGAACGTAAGCGTGCTCTTGTATTAAGGGGGCTAGTTCTGCTTCTGGCCGCCCACGCAACGTGCAGGTGTGCTAAGCGTGATGGGCCAAGACCCCTGTGCGCTTAGGTTTAGACCGGCGTGCCAACCTCTCTGTTGTGCCTAGGTAGGGTTGCGACGTGTTGATCTTCCGAGGCCGGGCATGACCCAGGAAAGTGTGTCCGGACAAATGGGATCAAGCGTGTTGGGTTATGTGGTGCACCCCTGCAGGGAAGTTAATCTATTCAAATAGTCGTGATCTTCGGTAACAGGATGACTTGGAGTTGTACCTTGACCTTATGATAACTAGAACCGGATACTTAATAAAACACAGCCTTCCAAGTGCCAGATACAACCCGGTGATCGCTCTCTAACAGGGCATCGAGGAGGGGATCGCCAGGTAGGATTATGCTATGCGATGCTACTTGGAGGACTTCAGTCTACTCTCTTCTACATGCTGCAAGACGAAGGCTGCCAGAAGCGTAGTCTTCGACAAGATTAGATATCCCCCTCTTATTCCGGCATTCTCTAGTTTAGTCCACTGATATGGCCCCATTACACATATACCCATGCATGTGTAGTGTAGCTCCTTGCTTGCGAGTACTTTGGATGAGTACTCATGGTTGCCTTGTTCCCCCTTTTTCCCATTTCTCTACCCGATTGCTGCGACCAGATGATGGAGCCCACGATCCAGACGCCACCTTAAACGACGACTCGTACTATACTGGAGGTGCCTACTACTACGTGCAGCCCGCTGACGACGACCAGGAGTAGTTAGGAGGTTCCCAGGGAGGAGGCATGCGCCTCGTTCGATCTGTATCCCCGTTTGTGCTAGCCATCTTATGGCAACTTGTTTAACTTATGTCTGTACTCAGATATTGTTGCTTCCGCTGACTCGTCTATGATCGAGCACTTGTATTCGAGCCCTCGAGGCCCCTGGCTTGTATTATGATGCTTGTATGACTTATTTATGTTTTTAGAGTTGTGTTGTGATATCTTCCCATGAGTCCTTGATCTTGATCGTACACAATTGCGTGCATGATTAGTGTACGATTGAATCGGGGGCGTCACAAGTTGGTATCAGAGCCGACTTCCTGTAGGAATCCCCCTCCCACACTCCTTGGCCGAAATCGAGACAAGACATTGCAAAAACTTTTACTAACATGGCTGTGTGCCTTACAGGCCCACGTCGCCATTGGGTGGTACTAGAATCTTTTACTCCTCGACCTTTACTCTGGGACTCTAAAATCTCTTCTACTCGGGTTAAACGAATTTACTAACTCTAACACTAGGATCCCGTGACGACATTCACCCCAAAGTTGGATAAAAGCCATAGTTATTCCTTAGAATAGTATTTTGAACAATTTCCACACTGTCATTGTCGGAGTAATGGGCCACGGGTAGGCTTACCGTGGGCCCAGAACCTTTCAAGACATCGGTGCCGACTGCGCCCCTCCGAACACCAAGACGAGAGGCCGCCTTCTGGAGGCCGACTGAAGGAACCACCGACTCCCCAAATACGGCCGAGTCCATAAGACAAGTTCAAGACGCGCCGACTCCAATCTGGCGGCTTCTAGATAAGCCGACCACCAGGAGTCGGCCCCCGGCACCAACGAATACCCGTGCCCTCATCAAGACGGACGAGACGGGGAGTGGCTACAGAAAAGCCCACTCCCTCCTAAGGGAGTCCTGGATTAGGGGGTGTCCGGATAGCCAGACTATGACCCTTGGTCGGACTCCTGGACTATGAAGATACAAGATTGAAGACTTCGTCCCGTGTCCGGATGGGACTTTCCTTGGCGTGGAAGGCAAGCTTGGCAATACGGATATGTAGATCTCCTTCCATTGTAACCGACTCTGTGTAACCCTAACCCTCTCTGATGTCTATATAAACTGGAGGGTTTTAGTCCGTAGGACGAACAACAATCATACCATAGGCTAGCTTCTAGGGTTTAGCCTCTCTGATCTCGTGGTAGATCTACTCTTGTACTACCCATATCATCAATATTAATCAAGCAGGAGTAGGGTTTTACCTCCATCGAGAGGGCCCGAACCTGGGTAAAAACATCGTGTCCCTTGTCTCCTGTTACCATCCGCCTAGACGCACAGTTCGGGACCCCCTACCCGAGATCCGCCGATTTTGACACCGACATTGGTGCTTTCATTGAGAGTTCCTCTGTGTCGTCACTTTTAGGCCCGATGGCTCCTCCGATCATCAACAGCGATGCGGTCCAGGGTGAGACTTTTCTCCCCGGACAGATCTTCGTATTCGGCGGCTTTGCACTGCGGGCCAATTCGCTTGGCCATCTGGAGCAGATCGAAAGCTACGCCCCTGGCCATTAGGTCAGATTTGGAAGCTTGAACTACACGGCTGATATCCGCGGAGACTTGATCTTCGACGGATTTGAGCCATAGCCGGGCGCGCCGCACTATTACGAAGGGCATGATCTAGCTCTGCCGCCGAACAGTGCCCTGGAGGCCGCACCCGTGTCCGCTCCGACCCTTAGCTCGGAGCAGACTACACCAATCAAGGACGGGTGGCTGGACACCGCCTCGGGTGCTGCAATCTCTACGGCGATCGAGCCGAACACCAGCCTTATCCTCTGCGAAGCCCGTGACTCCAAGGTGCCGGACTCCTCTCCGGACTCCGAGCCCCCCGCGCCCTTGCCAATCGAATCCGATGGGGCGCCGATCATGGAATTCACTGCCGCGGATATCTTTCAGAACTCGCCCTTCGGCGATATTCTGAATTCACTAAGGTCTCTCTCTTTGTCAGGAGAGTCCTGGCCGAATTATGGCCAACAGGATTGGGATGCGGACGACGAAGATATTCTATGCCCACCCACCACCCACTTTGTAGCCACTGTCGATGATTTAACCGACATGCTAGACTTCGACTCCGAAGACATCGACGGTATGGACGACGATGTAGGAGACGAACAGGAACCAGCGCCTATAGGGCACTGGAAAGCCACCTCGTCATATGACATATATATGGTGGATACACCCAAAGAAGGCAATGGTGACGGAACAACGAGGGATGAACCCTCCAAGAAGCAACCAAAGCGCCGGCGTCAGCGGCGCCGCTCTAAGTCCCGCCAAAGCAAAAACAATGAAACCGGCACCGGAGACAATAACACCCCGGACAGTGCCGAAGACAACTCCCTCCAGCAAGATTCAGCGTAGGAGGATGGAGGAGCCAGCCCTCCTGAGAGGGCGGCAGACAGAGAGGAAGAGGATGACAATTACATGCCTCCCTCCAGAGACGAGGCAAGCCTCGGCGACGACGAATTCGTCGTGCCCGAGGATCCCGCCGAACAAGAGCGCTTTAAGCGCAGGCTTATGGCCACGGCGAGCAGCCTCAAGAAAAAACAGCAACAGCTTAGAGCTGCTCAAGACTTGCTAGCCGACAGATGGACTGAAGTCCTGGCGGCCGAAGAGCATGAACTCGAACGCCCCTCCAAGAGCTACCCAAAGCGCAGGCTGCTACCCCGATTAGAGGAGGAAGCACCTAAACCTACATCACCAGCGCATGACACGACCGATCGGCCACCTCATGGCCGTGACAGAGAGGCCTCACGGCCCTCCACTCAAGCCACACCCCGGTGCCGCTCAAAAAATACCAAGGCACGGGGAAACGCGCTAGACCTGCACGATATGTTGGAGGACAAGGCAAGGCAAACAAGATCGATCTACGGATCGCGTGGGCGCCCCACGACTCGAGACGATAACCGTCACGCCGGATACAGCAAATCCGGCCGGGCCGAACACAGCAGACAAAGCTCATTCGAGCTACGTCGTGATATAGCCCAGTACAGAGGCGTCGCACACCCACTATGCTTCACAGATGAAGTAATGGATCATCAAATCCCAGAGGGTTTCAAACGTGTAAACATCGAATCATACGATGGCCCAACAGATCCTGCGGTATGGATCGAGGATTATCTCCTTCATATCCACATGGCCCGCGGCGATGATCTACACACCATCAAATACCTCCCACTAAAGCTTCAAGGACTAACTCGGCATTGGCTCAATAGCTTGCCAACAGAATCAATTGGTTGTTGGGAGGACCTGCAAGCCGCATTCCTCGACAATTTCCAGGGCACCTATGTGCGACCACCAGACGCCGATGACCTAAGCCACATAATTCAGCAGCCAGAGGAATCGGCCAGACAATTCTGGACACGGTTCCTGACCAAGAAAAATCAGATCGTCGACTGTCCGGATGCAGAGGCCCTAGCAGCCTTCAAACATAACATCCGTGACGAGTGGCTTGCCCGGCACCTACGACAGGAAAAGCCGAAATCCATGGCCGCCCTCACGACACTCATGACCCGCTTTTGGGCGGGAGAAGACAGCTGGCTAGCTCGTAGTAATAACATGACCAAGAGCCCTGGTAATTCAGATACCAAGGACAGCAATGGCAGGTCGCGTCGCAACACGCACAAGCGCCACATTAACGGCGACAGTGCTGAGGATACGGCAGTTAATGCTGGATTCAGAGGCTCTAAACCCGATCATCGGAAAAAGCCATTCAAGAGAAATACTCCGGGCCCGTCCAGTTTGGACCGAATACTCGATCGCTCGTGCCTGATACATGGCACCCCCGAAAAGCCAGCCAATCACACCAACAGGGATTGTTGGGTGTTCAAGCAGGCAGGCAAGTTACATGCCGAAAACAAAGACAAGGGGCTGCATAGCGATGACGAGGAGGATCCCCGGCCGCCGAACAATAGTGGACAGAAGGGTTTCCCCCCACAAGTGCGGACGGTGAACATGATATACGCAACCCACATTCCCAAGCGGGAGCGGAAGCGTGCACTCAGGGACGTTACGGGTTAGAGCCACTCGCCCCAAGTTCAACCCATGGTCCTCCTGCCCGATCACTTTTGATCGAAGGGACCACCCCACTAGCATCCGTCATGGCGGATTCGCCGCATTGGTTCTTGACCCAATCATCGACGGATTTCAACTCACTAGAGTCCTTATGGACGGCGGCAGCAGCCTCAACCTGCTTTATCAGGATACAGTGCGGAAAATGGGCATAAAACCCTCAAGGATTAAACCCACCAAAACGACCTTTAAAGGTGTCATACCAGGTGTAGAGGCCAACTGTACTGGCTCAGTTACACTCGAAGTGGTCTTCAGATCCTCGGATAATTTCCGAAGCGAGGAGTTAATCTTCGACATAGTCCCGTTCCGCAGTGGCTATCACGCACTGCTCGGACGAACCGCGTTTGCAAAATTCAATGCGGTGCCGCACTACGCATACCTCAAGCTCAAGATGCCAGGTCCTCGAGGAGTCATTACGGTCAATGGAAACACCGAACGCTCTCTCCGGACGGAGGAGCATACGGCGGCGCTGGCAGCGGAAGTACAGAGCAGCCTCTGAAGGCAATTCTCCAGTCCGGATTTAAAACGTCCGGACACCGTCAAGCGCGCCCGGAGTAACCTACAACAAGACCGCCTGGCACGTTCCGAGCAAGCGTATCAATACGGCCCCAACCCCAGCCCTCACAAAACAACGAAAGCAGTACTACGCATACATAATTACGCTCTGAAAATTCCATGGGCATAGGGGGAGGGGCACGTCCACGGCATGCCCTAAATGCGGCTCGACCGCACTAGGGGCTCCCGATTTCATCATTTTTTCTTACTTTCAGGACTCCATCATACGGAAGGCCTGTCCGGCAGTACAATCGCCGAACACTCAATGCAACAATCATGGAGGCAGGAAGCTACGCCAAATTCTCAGGTGGTCTCTATAACGAGCAACATACCTGTCTTACATATTATCTCGCAGCTCGCCCCTGGAGGGGGATATGTCAAATAGTCCCATCCCTTGCTTATCGCACTATTTGTATCGTTCTGCTTTTACAGCAACATTTTAAAATGAACAATGCTTAGCTTCAGCTTATTACTGTATTCTCTATTCATTTCTTTTTTAATATATATATGTTCAGTTATGACATTTAGCACCCGTACACTTTGGTACGGCCAAATACGCCAGGGGCTCAAGCACCCCATAACACGGCGTGAGAAGTCCGAACACTTTCACAAGTGCGGCCCTCCGATCTTATAGCATTATATGCATCAGCTCCGAATCATGTCTTTGGTCAATAGTTGGGTTTGCCCGGCTCCCATGTTTTGGTACCTTACGTTCCGCTATATCGGCTAAGGTAGCGCTGGGAGAACTACTGCGATTGTGCCCAGTTGAGCTGGGCCTAAGCACCTCAGTAGAGAAAGCTAAAACTGACTGTCATGATAGGGCGAGAGCTGGTCGCTGTTCGGGAAGGTTTCGAGTCCTTAAAGACTTATACCGCTTAGAGCGAGGAGCCGGCTTTGTCCGGCCTAGGCGTGTATAGCGCCCCGAACTCGGTCTTCCGAATACTAGGGGCTTCGCCGAAATTTAAAATTATAGAATTCTATGGCTAAGTGAGAGTGATAACGCATTATAGTCCGATTGCCTTGTTCATTGTGCTGAGCACCTCCCTCGAAGGACACAAGAATGGGAAAAAGAGTGCTCAGGTTTATCCCGAACACCCCAGCACTCGTGGCATGGGGGAAGAAGCCGACGGCTCGCCATCTCTCAAATTTAATAAACAGACGCACAGAAGGTAATATTTTAAATTAACCAAGTGTTGCATAGCGCATATGAACATGTTTTCAGCGCACAGGATAAAACGAACAAAGTTTCACTCAAATATTACATCTTTCGAGCATTCATCCGCCACAAGGTGGGCACCCTTCAAGACACCCTCGTAATACATCTCGGGGTGGCGATGCTCCTTGCCCTGCGGTGGCCCGTCCTTCACAAGCTTCACGGCATCCAATTTGCCCCAATGCACCTTAGCACGGGCAAGGGCCCTACGGGCACCCTCGATGCAGACGGAGCGCTTGATAACCTCAAGCCTCGAACAGGCGTCCACCAGCCGCCTCACCAGCCCGAAGTAGCTCCCAGGCAGGGCCTCTCCAGGCCACAAGCGAACTATAAAGCCCTTCAAGGCCTGTTCGGCCACCTTGTGGAGCTCGACCAGTTGCTTCAACTGGTCGCTCAAAGGCACCGGGTGTCCGGCCTCAGCGTACTGAGATCAGAACACCTTCTCCGTCGAGCTTCCCTCCTCGGCTCGATAGAAGGCGGCGGCATCGGACACGCTGCGGGGCAAATCTGCGAATGCTCCTGGAGAGCTCCGGATTCGGGTAAGTAACAAGTAATTCACTTTCACATGCTTGCTTTGCATAAAGAAAGCCTTACCCGCTGCTATATTCTTCATTGCCTCAACTTCTTGGAGGGCCTTCTGGGCTTCGGCCTTGGCAGACTTGGCATTTTCAATGGTCGTCGCGAGCTCGGATTCTCGCGTCTTCGAGTCAAGCTCCAAACTCTCACGTTTTTTCATGAGAGCCTGGAGCTCTTGCTGCACCTCGCCAACCCACGCCTCCTACTTCTCCCGCTCGGTACGCTCCGTGGCCGCCTTCTCTTCGGCCTCGGACAATGCTTGCTTAAGGGTTGCCACCTCAGTTGTGGCCACTAAAATAGCCACATTAATCCTGTCATTTTCTTGCAATTGCACCTTTTATATATTTCAATAAGGTATCTCTTACCTTCTTTGTCCTCGAGCTGCTTCTTGGCAAGGCCGAGCTCTTTCTCGGACCGCTCAAGGTTTTGCTTCAGCGTGTCAGTGCGGCGGACGCCAGCAGCGAAGCCTGCATACGCATATTGACTTACTTTTGTTAGACTCCTACGAATGTTATTAGATCCTCTATTCGGCTTTTCTTTCCGAACGCCAAACAGAGCATTAGGGGCTACTGTCTATGCGGTAATATTTTTACATATCTTTTACATACCTCAAAGCCTTTCAACAGGCTGGCACAGGATTCAGTCAGCCCGCTATTAGCGGACTGAACCTTCTGAATCACCGCACTCATAATAGTTCGGTGCTCCTCGTCGATGGAGGCGCCGTTAGCACCTCCAGCAAGTTATCCGGTGCCTCCAGTTGGGCGGAGGTCACCGGCATCATAGGCTTGCCCTTCTTCTTAGGGGGCCGCCTACCAGACTCCGGGACCTTTGTAGGTTCCGGAGCGGTGTCCGGCCCAGGGCCGGACTTGGAGGCCTTGGGGGCTTTGTGTCCTGGGCACCTGGAGTCCGGGAGGTCGCCTTGCGGCGCCTCTAGGACCACCTCCTCCTGGCCTGGAGCCTCCTGGGACAACACCTCGGCGTTATCCGTAGGATGAGGGGAGGAGGCTGCCGGAAGTGAAGTACTGTTCACATCTGACGAATCCAGGGAATCGCTCGATGACGTGTCGAGCCCGTGTTTGGGCGGACTGCATAAATATGTTCGGCGTTAGGAAAAGTTATGCAATAAAGGAACGCCATGAGACATTCTGGTATCCGAACACTTACGATTTCACCAGGGGCTTGGCCCTGTGCGGCCACTCCTCTTCGCCGTCGTCGGCGTTGGTGGAGTAGTCCGGAAGAAGGGTTTTCCCCTTCTTGGACCCTCCGGCCTCCCCAGTTGGGGCGGCCTTCCTTTTCTTTCCTCCCCCCGTTGGAGGGGGAGAGGCCTCTTCTTCCTCCTCCTCGTCTTCACGGGAGGTGTGCGTCTCGGAGTCATCGGACGACGAATCCGACACCACCAGATGCCGGGAACTCTTTTGAGTTCCTGTGGCCTTCTTCTCCGGCACCATGTAGGGTGCCGGAACCAGCAGCCCCGTCAAGCGGGCGTCCGCTGGGTCTTCGGGCAAAGGAGCCGGACAGTTGATCTGTCTAGACGTCTCTTGCCAGTCCTCCTAAAGGTAAGGGAGTTTAGATCCCGCATAGAGTCAAACTATGAAAAATAAATATCCTATAAAAGGTAAAAACAGCTTATCGCGCTGGCTTGGCGCTGCGCGCTGAAACCGTGATCCTCAGTAGCGGATGCAGGGGCTTCGGCACCCTTGAATAGCACCTTGCAGGCATCTTCGCACGTTGTGTCGAAGAGCCTGCTCAGGGTTTGGTGCTGGGCCGGATTGAACTCCCACAAGTTGAAAGCCCGTTGTTGGCACGGGAGTATCCGGCGGATGAGCATGACCTGGACTACATTGACAAGCTTGAGCTTCTTGTTCACCAGGGTTCGGACGCATGTTTGGAGTCCGGTCAGCTCTCCCTTTTTGCCCCATGCTAGGCCCGTCTCCTTCCAGGAGGTGAGCCGCGTAGGAGCTCCGGATCGGAACTCGGGGGATGCGACCCATTTAGGCTCACGCGGCTCGGTGATGTAGAACCACCCCGATTGCCAACCCTTTAGGGTCTCCACGAAAGAGCCCTCAAGCCATAGGACGTTGGGCATTTTGCCCACCATGGCGCCTCCGCACTCCGCCTGGCAGCCGCACACTACCTTCGGCTTGACGTTAAAGGTCTTCAGCCATAAACCGAAGTGGGGTGGGATGCAGAGGAAGGCCTCGCACACGACGATGAACGCCGAGATGTTGAGGATAAAGTTTGGGGCCAGATCATGGAAATCTAGGCCGTAGTAGAACATGAAACCCCGGACAAATGGGTGGAGAGGAAAACCTAGTCCGCGGAGGAAATGGGTGAGGAAAACCACCCTCTCATGGGGCCTTGGGATGGGCAGGAGCTGCCCCTTTTTGGGAAGCCGGTGCGCGATGTCGTCAGACAAGTATCCGGCCTTCCTCAGCTTTTTGATGTGTCCCTCCGTTACGGAGGAGACCATCCACTTGCCTCCCGCTCCGGACATGGATGGAGAAGGTGGAGGTGGGGAGTGCGAACTTGGGCGCTGGAGCTCGAGTATGCAAAAACGGATGAGCAAAGGAGGAAGAAGGCGTAGGAGAAAAGGTGGATCCTTATCCCCTTATATGGGCGGACGAAACTGCGTGCCCCCACCAGCCTGGTAAAACTCGCTTATCTCCCAAGCGCCGTAATCAATGGCGCGGTTGGGTTACCCACGCCCGTATTGATGAGAATCCCAGAATAAGGGGACACGATCTCTGCTTTGATAAGACATGCCAAGGAAACCGCCTCGCTAAACACGCTGAGGTGGGACAACAAAACGATTCAAATAAAGACTTGGCCGTTGTGTGATGTCACACTACGGGGTACGTCAGCAGATTAGATTGGTGTAAATGTTATTCTCTCTATGGCAATATGTGAAACTTATTGTGCGGAGCCGGACACTATCTTTGTGTTCACAAACTTCTACGAAGTATTCGGAGGAGGAACCCGCCTTGCAATGCCAAAGACAATTTGCGCGCCGGACTCGTCTTAATTGAAGCTTGGTTCAGGGGCTACTGAGGGAGTCCTGGATTAGGGGGTGTTCGGATAGCCCGGACTATGAGCCTTGGCCGGACTCCTGGACTATGAAGATACAAGATTGAAGACTTCGTCCCGTGTCCGGATGGGACTTTCCTTGGCGTGGAAGGCAAGCTTGGCGATACAGATATGTAGATCTCCTTCCATTGTAACCGACTCTGTGTAACCCTAACCCTCTCCGGTGTCTATATAAACCGGAGGGTTTTAGTCCGTAGGACGAACAACAATCATACCATAGGCTAGCTTCTAGGGTTTAGCCTCTCTGATCTCGTGGTAGATCTACTCTTGCACTACCCATATCATCAATATTAATCAAGCAGGAGTAGGGTTTTACCTCCATCGGGAGGGCCCGAACTTGGGCAAAAACATCGTGTCCCTTGTCTCCTGTTACCATCCGCCTAGACGCACAGTTCGGGACCCCCTACCCGAGATCCGCCAGTTTTGACACTGACACCTCCTCTTTCCAAGGGAAGGCGTGGCCATAGTGCGCCGTACCCGCAGAGATCTCCGTCTGGCGTGGCACTATTGCCATGCCGGCCCTGACATCAACACCCATAGGCAGAGTCCTGCACCCACGATGGCCTGTCTGTACGACCCAGGGACGACGGGTCCCACCAGTCGGCGTGAGTCCAGAAGATGGCGAGAGCGCCATCGGTCGGGCCCGGTGGGAGTCGGCCCCTGGGAGTCGGCTTGCCCCTCCCACGGGCCCCACGCGTCATTAACCAGACAAGACGGGGAGTGGCTACAGTAATCGCCCGCCAGGCGGCGGAGCTGTAGCCACGACCCCATGACCAAGCCCGTGTCATTAGAGGCACGGCTACAGTAATCAGCAGCAGGCAGGACCCGCGAGCGGCGGACGCGGTCGATCGGTGGGCCCATCAGTCGGTGGGCCCCTGCAGTCGGCGGAGAAGCCGACGACCAAAGAGACTGACGGCTGGGCCCCGCGCCCACCTGGATTACCATTGTATCCCTGGGGGTAGGCCTATATAAACCCCCCAGGGCACCCATGCAAAGGGTTTGAATCCATTAGCACTAGACCAGAACATATAGGAAGGAGAGAGCTAGCCCTGCCTTCTCCTACCTCCAGGAAACAGCTCGAGGAGAAACCTTGTACTCACTTTTGCCATAGTGATCATGCGGAGACCCCGCAGAGCAGGACTAGGGGTGTTATCTCCTAGGAGAGCCCCGAACCTGGGTAAAGTTCGCCGGCATTCATGTCTACGCCTCATCCCGCTTCCAGGCACCAGCGACGTTCTACTCGCTCCCACCATGATAAGCCATCCTTTGGCATATGTCGCACCCAACCCCCGACAGTCATTTGACTCCTTTGAAACATCTTTGTTTTCAGATGGAACCCACGAGGCTGGTCGTGCGCCACACGACGGCCATTGGTGCCTCGGGATCACCTGTCGTGCTAGCTGAGATGATGACCTATCTGGGTTATCACTGGCACCCCGAGTACACCGTCTTCGAGGAGTACCAGGACTTTAACCAGGAGCAGTACCGTGCCATCGTCCACCTCTACCTCAGGAGTATGACTCCACTACTATGCTGCACACCGCTAATGGTGTTGGAGTGACCATCGATACGGCAGTTCACGATGCTGCTTATGCTGCTCTGACACGCCTTCGTATAGAGTATCGGGAGTTGGACACCTCCCCCCTTCAGGCACATTACTATCGCATCTGATGTTGGTGCGGAGGGTTACTACACTGCTCCCTACTCCATTGTCACTCGAGAGCCCTTCTACCATCAGAACCTGGTTCTGCATGCTGATGGGCTGGATCGAGCTAACCGAGCTCTTCGCCACGAGTTGTACACCACTCGTCAGCACCTTTACCGTGTTCTGACGATGTTGCACCCCTTTGTCGGATCCAGAGAGCTGTCGCGTTCTGCGATCTACCCAGCCAGGATTGTGATGCCCCAGGGTGTCGGCTGGCCAGATGTGGGAGGCTACTCTCCCCCACTTGGTCCTCTTCTGCCACTTGAGCGTCGGGTTCTGCACTGAGTATCCGCGGACCCCAGGTTACTAACGTGGAGTTCCCGACGCAGCACCACCAGCTTTCAGGCTACAGCTACCTCCACAGTACCTCTATGGACCGATGTAGTTTTGCTTAGTAGTATTAGATGCATTCGCCGCGAGCCTGCGTGCCGCCTATGATGTCTTAGTCTAGGTACTGAACTCTGTGTACCGAACTCTATGCATGATCTCTTTTGTAAGATATGCCAACTACTATGTAGTATCTATCATGCTGCTTTCATTACGCATGTTTCATCATGAATGATTCTTGTCCTTGCAAATTTCTCAAATGCTGAACTATCCCTGTTATATATTAGCAGGATGGTTAGACCAGGTGGTCGTGGTCGTGGTGGCAACTTCCCACCACCGCCTGAGTACATGGCTGGTATGATCCAATAGCTTGAGATGAATCGCCAGTTCATGGAGAATATGATGGCTCAGTTTCCTCGCCCCAATATAAACCAGCAGCCAACCCCAGTAACTCTGCAGGATTTCATGCGCCTGAACCCAACTGTGTACCGCAGCTCAACTCAGCCTCTGGATGCTGATGACTGGCTCCGTGACATCACCTATGAGATGGAATCTGCTGATGTAGCCCCTGCCAGCTATGTCACCTTTGCTTCCTTCTTCCTGAAGGGACCTGCGGCTCAATGGTGGGACAGCCACAGGCGTACTCTGCCAGCTGGGACAATCATCACTTGGCCAGACTTCCAAGCTGCTTTCCATGCCCGCCTCATTCCTCAGGGAGTCATGGACCGGAAGAAGCGTGAGTTCCGCAACCTCACCCAAGGCAACAAAACTGTTGAAGCTTATCAGCGGGAGTTTCTGGACTTGTCTCGCTATGCTGAAGAGGACATTGCAACTGATGCACGTAGACAGGAGAAGTTCCATGACGGCCTTCAAGCTGACATCAAGCTCGCACTTCTAGTGCACGACTTTGCTGATTTCGCCACCTTGTGAACAAGGCCATCAATGTCGAAACTGGTCTGCAGGAATACCAGAGCTCTCACAGGCGCAACCGTGACGCGGGCTCATCTTCGGGCCTGTCCTCGCAGAAGCACAAGATATGGATTCCCAACAGCATGTACCTGCCGAATGCACCAGCCCCAAGACAGTCCTATGCTGCACCTCGTCTGCCTACTCCTCCAACTAGGCAGCCAAGGCTTCTAGCTCCACCACCCCAAGCTCATGTTCCCACTCCCAATAATGGTATGTGCTACAAGTGTGGTCAACCAGGTCACCGTGCTAGGGATTGCAATCAGAATCAACTGGCCCTTCCCGCAACTAGCCGTGGAAACAACTAGACCCGCAACAACAATGCCAAGTCTTATGGTCATATTCATGCCAACCACGTTGATCTCAATGAAGCTTAAGACCAACCTGCTACTATGATGGGTACACTCCTCGTAAATTCAGTACCAGCATCCGTTTTATTTGATACAGGTGCATCACATTCATTCATGTCATAAGATTTTGCATGCTTGCACGACATTAAATGCGAGGACATGAGCGCTTCACTATTAGTGCACACCCCTGCGGGCCAATTTCAAACCTCCATGATTTGCAATGACGTCCCCATTGAAATCAAAGGACTGGAATTTCTTGTCTCTCCATCGTACTGAAGTCCTGTAGCATTGATCTCATTCTAGGAATGAATTGGTTAAAAGCGCATACTACTTCTATAGTTTGCGCCACTAAGACCGTCCATCTGCTACACCCATCTGATGAAATAATAAGCTACAATGCTCGTCTGGTTTAGAATGCCGAGGCAAGGCTCTATGCCTTGAATGCATTGAACACCGCACCACTCGAGGGCATTGAAAACATTCCCGTCGTGCGTGACTTCCTCAACGTCTTTCCTGAAGAACTTCTAGGGATTCCCCCTGCTAGAGCTGTCGAATTCATCATCGACTTGAAACCAAGCACCACTCCTATAGCCAAGCGACCCTACAAGATGCCGCCGCATGAACTCCTTGAGCTTAAGGAGGAAATCGACAAATTTCTTCAAAGTGGTTTCACTCGCCCAAGTTGCTATCCTTGGGGAGAACCTTCTCTCTTTGTCAAGAAGAAGGATGGGACAAACCGACTGGACCAAGACTACCGTCCTATTAACCAAGCTACCATTCAGAACAAGTATCCTCTTCCTCGGATCAATGATCTGTATGATCAACTGGCTGGTTCATCAGTGTTCTCTAAACTTGACTTGAGGTTGGGTTACCACCAGATCCGTGTTCATGAAGAGGATATCCCAAAGATCGCCTTTGTGACTCGATATGGTTCATACGAGTACACGGTCATGTCATTCGGCTTAACCAATGCTCCAGCCACCTTCTCTTGCCTGATGAACTATATATTCATGGATTACCTCGACAAGTTCGTCGTGGTTTATCTGGATGATATCCTGGTATTTTCCAAGCACAAAGAAGAACATGCTGAACATCTTTGTCTTGTGCTGGAAAAGCTATGGGAGCATCAGCTATACGCCAAGTTCTCCAAATGTGAATTCTGGCTTCCTGAAGTAACCTATCTTGGGCATGTCATCTCTAAGTATGGTATTGCCGTTAACCCTGAACGAGTTCAGGCTATTCACGATTGGACTCCTCCGAAGAATGTCAAGCAATTCAGAAGCTTTCTCGGTCTCACCAGCTATTGTCGTCGATTCGTCGAGAACTTCTCCAAGATTACCAGGCCTTTGACTAACCTGTTGCATAAGGGCGTCAAGTTCCAATGGACAGACAAATGTCAGGAAAGCTTCCAGGCACTCAAAGACAAGTTGACTTCTGCCCCAGTGCTAGCTCCACCTGATACTAAGAAGGACTTCATCATTTACTGCGACGCTTCCCGTCAAGGATTAGGTTGTGTCCTAATGCAAGAGCGCAAAGTGATAGCCTATGCCTCTCGTCAATTGCGCCCTCACGAAGAGAACTACCCAGTTCACGACCTCGAACTTGCTGCTGTTATTCATGCGCTAAAGCAGTGGCGACATTACCTTCTCGGAAATTGTTGCAAGATCTTCACTGACCACCAAAGCCTGAAGTATCCGTTTACTCAGCCAGACCTGAACCTCCGTCAGCAGAGATTGATGGAGACTGTAGCAGACTTTGACTTGGGTATTTCCTATACACCAGGCAAGGATAATGTAATGGTAGATGCCTTGAGCCACAAGTCTTACTGCAACCACCTCCAGGTTCATAAAGTTCAGCCCTCGCTTGTTGAAGAATTCAAAAAGCTGAACCTCCATATTGTTCCTCCGGGAGCACTCGCTCCCCCTCCTAAGGAGTTTCGAAGATGAACCTCCATGTTGTTCCCAAAGGTTCTCTCAATATGCTGGTTGCTATACCAGATCTTGTGGACACCATCAAATGGATACACAAATGTGACGATGAAGTGGAGAGGATTAAACGTTATCTCGCAGAAGGAAAGCCCTCATTCTTCACTGTTGATGATTGAGGGAGTCCTGGATTAGGGGGTGTTCGGGTAGCCGGACTATACCTTCAGCCGGACTCTTGGACTATGAAGATGCAAGATTGAAGACTTCGTCCCGTGTCCGGATGGGACTTTCCTTGGCGTGGAAGGCAAGCTTGGCGATGTGGATATTCAAGATCTCCTACCATTATAACTGACTCTGTGTAACCCTAACCCTATCCGGTGTCTATATAAACCGGAGGGTTGTAGTCTGTAGGACAATCATCTTCACACACAATCATACCATAGGCTAGCTTCTAGGGTTTAGCCTCCTTAATCTCGTGGTAGATCTACTCTTGTACTACCCATATCATCAATATTGATGAAGCAGGAGTAGGGTATTACCTCCATCGAGAGGGCCGGAACCTGGGTAAGAACATCGTGTCCCTTGTCTCCTGTTACCATCCGGCCTTGACGCATAGATCGGGACCCCCTACCCGAGATCCGCCGGTTTTGACACCGACATTGGTGCTTTCATTGAGAGTTCCTCTGTGCCGTCACAATTAGGAAGGATGCCTCTTCCCGTCTTTAAAGAGGCGCCGTTACTAAGGGAGCCTTGGCTGTCGGCCAAACCCTCCGGCTAGGCGGTTTTCTCATGACCGCCTGTTCGGCCGTTGCGCCGACGGTGACCTCTCGGGTCATCGAAATCAACCTTCACGTCAGCTCGGAGCTTGTCGAGCAGCTGGATCCGATGGTGCTCTCTTCCGTAACCGAGCTCTTGGATCGCATGGCCGCCCTGGGGGTCGCTACGGATTACGACCAGGTTGGGCTTAAACCCGATCTAAGAGAAATTAACTCTCCCCAAGTCACCCACCACGTTGCCGTGGTAGAGGCGCAGTGCGGCGACCCTTCATCTATTTTAAGGACTAGCTACGTCCGAATTCCCGACCCCTCCAAGCCGGATACCCGCGGAGGGGAGGATATAACTCAAGACCTGAGCTTAGAATCAGGCAACGGGCTAGATTCATTGGACTACATCCAAGACTCCGAACTTCAGAGTTCGGAAGCTCTTCGGCCTCCGAATCTTAGATTGGGCGAGGTTTCAGATTCAACGCCCCGCGCCCGCCCGAACATAAGCAATCTTTCCCAAATCAGGCAAAAGCCCAAGGAAACAGTACATCATTACTGGGCCAGATTCCTCCTGGTTATGAACATGATAAAGGATTGCCGCGAGGGAGACGCAATTTCAATCTTTTGCAGTAATTGCACGGACGAGGGAATACTTAATGCCATAAGTCGTCGTGATATTACACGCTTCGCTGACTTGGCGTTCATAGTACAAAAGTACTGTGCGATGGAAAGCGCCTGGAAAACGAAATAAAATTTTGGGATAATCCGGCCTTGAATAGCAATCCCGTCCGAACTAAGAGGGTGCATCATAGTAAGACACCCGGATTAAATATCAAAATGCCAAAACCCCCTACAGGGCATGGAACCGTACTGGAAAGGTGGCTTGATGGACCTTGTAGAATTCAGAGGACGCCGCACCAACTCACAGCCTTAGAGCATGTTGGATACTCCGGCAGGTGGCCTAAATTGGCAAGGACCTCCTAATTTCGGAGGCGCAGAAAGCCAGCCCGAGGACACCAGTACCGTTCTCACAGTCTTCGAGACTTTCGCATCAAATAATATGCGAAAAAGAACACTCCGCAGCCTCGCCGAAGTCTATCAAGTAGCAACAATAAACCCATGGAGCGACACGGCTATCACCTTCAACGCGAGTGATGAACCTAAATTCCAAACAGCCCGAGCACCAGCCGCATTGGTCCTCAGTCCCATAGTGGACGGCTTTCGCCTCACCTAGGTACTCATGGATGGAGGCAGCGGTTTGAACCTCATTTATGAGGAAACCCTCCAAAAAATGGATATAGACTGGAACCGCATCGAGCGAAGCAGCACAACCTTTAGAGGAATAATCCCCAGTCGGGAAGCGCGCTGCACAGGAAAAATCACACTAGATGTGGTGTTCGGCACGCCGGATAATTACAGGTCCGAAGAGGTCACGTTCCAGGTGGCCCCGTTCAATAGCGGATACCACGCTATACTAGGGCGGGAGGCATTTACAATCTTCCAAGCAATACCCCATTACGGGTACATGAAGCTCAAGATGCCCGGGCCGAACGGAATTATCACTCTCGCTAGTGATCCGGACACAGCACTCCGCGCCGAAAACAAGATAGCCGCATTGGCCCTTGAGGCACTATCCGAAGCCTTAGCAGCTGAAGAACTGACTACGCTGTGCTCCACGGTTAATAGGGATGATGTGATACTCGATAAGAGATCAAAGTCCACATCCTTCAAGCCAGCAGACGAAATAGTAAAATTCCAGGTCCATCCAACGGACCCCAATAAAACAGCTTCCATCGGGGCACGACTGAACCCTGATGTAGATGCCGCACTGCGAGAGTTCCTACAAGAGAACTGGGACATTTTTGCCTGGCACCCTTCAGACATGCCAGGAATCCCATGCAGGCTGGCCGAACACAGCTTAAATATCCTGAAAGGATTCAAACCTGTTAAACAAGCCCTTCGGCGTTTTTCCGAACCGAAGAGACAGGCTATGGAAGAGGACCTAGCCAAGTTATTGGAGGCCGGATTCATTAGAGACATAAAACATCCGGACTAGCTAGCAAACCTGGTGATGGTACCAAACAAGGACAAATCCTGGCGCCTGTGTGTCGATTTTAAAGACCTTAACAAGGCCTGCCCAAAGGATCCCTTCCCCCTCCCCCGTATCGATGAAATTATCGACGCCACCGCAGGACATGATTCATTATGTTTCCTCGACGCATACTCTGGTTACCATCAAATCAAGATGGCAGAATCAGACCAAGCCACAACAGCATTCATCACACCATACGGCCCATTCTGCTTCAACACAATGCCCTTCGGGCTGAAAAACGCCGGCGCAACATATCAGCGCATGATACAGACATGTCTCGCAAACCAGATCGGCAAAACAGTGGAGGCGTATGTGGATGATGTGGTCTTCAAATCAAAACACGTGGAATCTCTAGTAGACGACTTGAGGCTTACATTCGATAACCTCCGAAAATACGACATCAAGCTCAACCCGGAGAAATGCGTTTTCGGCGTTCCAGCCAGAAAGCTCTTGGGCTTCATTGTATCCGGTAGAGGAATTGAAGCAAATCCAGCAAAGATCTGAGCTTTGTCACAATTGGATGTCCCAAAGGACCTCAAACAAATACAAAAATTAACCGGATGCATGGCGGCTCTAAGCCGCTTCATCTCCCGCTTGGGAGAAAAGGCACTGCCCCTTTATCGCCTCCTTCGGCGAACCAAACACTTCGAGTGGACGGATGCCGCCACGGCCGGACTCGATGAAATAAAAGCCGTATTGGCAACAAACCCAGTCCTGGCCGCGCCAAACACCGGCGAGCCAATGCTATTGTACATCGCGGCAACCCATCAAGTTGTCAGCGCAGTGCTCGTCGTCGAGCGGGAAACGGACGGACACAAATTCCCCCTTCAAAGGCCGGTATACTACGTGTCCACTGTCATCACTCCATGCAAATCACGGTACCCGCATTATCAAAAGATTGCATACACGGTATTCATGGCATGCCGGAAGCTACGACACTACTTTCAAGAGTGTTCGATTACAGTAGCCTCGGAAGTACCACTCAATGACATTATCAACAACCGCGATGCAACGGGCCGGATCAGAAAATGGGCCATTGAGCTCCTCCCGTTCGATATAACCTATAAGCCACGGCGAGCTATCAAATCGCAAGTTTTGGCCGACTTCGTCGCAGAATGGACGGAGGCCGAACTCCCTAAAGAGTACGGCACATGCTCAAACTGGATCATGCATTTTGACGGCTCCAAAATATTGGCCGGACTGGGGGTTGGCGTCATTTTGACGTCCCCCACAGGAGACACAGTCCAATATGTACTCCAAATTATGTACACGAACTCCAACAATGCAGCCGAATACGAGGCCCTTCTACATGATCTCCGGATGGCAGTATCCATGGGCATTCAACGCCTAGAGGTACGCGGGGATTCGAACCTCGCGATATCCCAAATAAATGGCGACTTCGACGCCAAGGATCCAAATATGGCAGCTTACCGCAATGCCGTCCTAAAAATGTCAGCCCGGTTCGAAGGGCTAGAGTTTCACCATATAGCCCGAGAAAATAATCAAGCATCGGATGTCCTGGCACGCATTGGAGCAAAACGCGACGCAATCCCCCCCCCCCCAACATCTTTTTGGAAAGATTGTTCAAGCCATCCGTAGTATGGGAGGGGGAACCCGCATATAACAGTCCGGACAAAGCCGTACCACTCGACGCCGAAGAATCTGACATAATTGGAGGCTTTGCCAACGAAATAAAACCTTCAGCCCACGTAATAATGGCGGTTATCGCCCCGTGGACAGAACCATTCCTAGCCTACCTTACTAGGCAGGAACTCCCAGAGGACCAAAAGGAGGCTCGCTGCATAGTGCGGCGATCTAAAGCCTATAAAGTCCACAAGGGAGAGCTTTATAAGAAAATCACTACCGGAGTCCTTCAAAGGTGCATCTCCGAAGAGGAAGGGCGGAACCTTCTGGCTGAAATTCATGCCGGACTCGGTGGTCATCACGCTGCTGCTCGGTCCCTTGTTAGCAAGGCTTTCCGTACAGGCTTTATTGGCCGACGGCCCGGGCAGACGCTCAGGACTTAGTCCAACGATGTGTTGGTTGCCAACTTTTTGCCAACCAAAGCCATATGCCACCCATCGCACTCCAAAGTATCCCCATCACCTGGCCCTTTGCGGTTTGGGGGCTTGATATGGTCGGACCCCTCAAAGGGGGGACCCATAAGAAAAAATATTTACTGGTCATGGTGGATAAGTTCACCAAATGGATAGAAGCCAAGCCTGATAAAACAGCCGAATCCGGACCGGTGATAGACTTCATATCCGGGGTAGTACATCGTTACGGTGTCCCCCACAGCATCATAACCGATAACGGTACAAACTTTACAGCCAACGAGGTAAAACACTGGTGCAAAAACATGGGCATTAAGCTCGATTATGCTTCCGTCTATCACCCACAAACCAACGGCCAGGTCGAACGCGCAAATGGTCTTATCATGAGCGGCATTAATCCCAGACTAGTGCGGTCCCTGAAGGAATCTAACACGCACTGGGTAGAGGAGCTCGACTCCGTACTCTGGGGGCTGCGGACCACGCCGAATCGTACCACTGGATACACACCATTCTTTATGGTGTACGGCGCAGAGGCAGTTTTGCCCTGTGACATAATTCATGACTCACCTCGAGTGCGTATGTACGAAGAAAGAGAAGCCGAGCTCGATCGGCAGGACAACCTGGACACCTTGGAGGAGGAGCGCGACGTGGCAAAAGCCCGTTCCGCATTCTATCAACAGCAGGCTCGAAGATATCAAAGCATAGAAGTACGGGCCAAAAATTACAATATTGGCGAACTAGTTCTACGCCTGCCAGATAAGAAAAAGGACAAACTCAAGCCCAAGTGGGAAGGTCCATTCATAATCGACCAAGTCCTGACTGGTGGAGCGTACCGCCTGTGAGATGCGTCGGATAACCGACTCGAGCCGAACCCATGGAACGCCACCCGTCTTCGAAGATGCTATGCCTAGCGCCGGATTCTGTGTTCGTCTCCTTCCTCTGTCCATTTTTTTACATTTTTCTGTCTTATATTTCTCCTCTTCTCCTCTTTTTCTTTTTATAGCCCTTAAAGGCTCATCAAGTGATGCGCCACTCGCGCTCATTAAACCTGGGGGCTTCTTTAACAGAAGCTTATTTATACGGGCTTCACGCCCATCACATGTGTTAAACTTCCGCATGTACCTTTTTTCTTCACCATTATATGCATCGATATGACTTAAGTTTTGGCCAAGCTGGGTTGCCTGGCTCCTGTGCTTACCCCTACGTTCCCGATTGTTCGGCTAGGCGGTAAAGGGAGCACCTCTGCGATTGTTACTCCCGGGTCAGCCGGATGTGTACCTTAGACTGGGTGAAGCCGAAAGCTAGCATTCTTAAGGGAATATTCGGTCGGTGAAATAAAAGATGATCTCTTTACTAATTTTATGCGCCCCCAGATGCTTTTTCTGCGTCTTTTTACGCAGTCCGGACATGCACTTTAGGGCATGCCTCCCCAGCAAAAGGAACCCTTAACGGAACTATTCTCTCTGGAAGATGTTTCTTACTAACCATGTAATATAACATAACTAGTTGGGCACTTGTCTGATAAAGCACTAATGACCCATACGCCTGGTCTCCACGCATACCCCGGTTCTTATATAACCGTTGCGGTATTCGGACACACTCCGGACCGTCAGGTCCCGAGGTTGAAGCGAAAAGGTCGGCAAAGACAAACGATCTACAATCCGGCTAGAAGGCATTACACATGTCATTTCAAACTTACATAGTCATTCTGACTGATCGTATTCCTCTTCTATACCTTCTAACAAGCTGTCTAATTTACAGTCCTACTGGGAATACTTCGCGGCCAACTCTACTTGGTCGTATACTAAGCTTACAGGGATCTTCTTCCCGTCAGGACCCACTGGTCCGATCTTGGCCATGTGGTTTGGGTCAGACCTCGTAAAACGGGTCTTCACCATGGCCCAGGCCTCCCTAGCGCCTTGTCAGCAGGTCGATATCTTCCACAACCGGAAGCGCCGCCGAGCTCCCTTCAGCTTCTCCGCAAGCTCTCCAAGGCCCTCGGGCATGGAGTGGGAAGGCCATAAGGCTTGGGCAACGCCTCGCATCACCTGCCGAATTCGCTCGTGCAGTTGCAGGAGTTTGGGAAGAAGGTCACCCGTAGAACCGGGCATCTCCTCTGCAGGACGACCTATGAGCATACCTACAGACATTACTCTGTTAGTCGACTTCCTCGCCGAACTCTTTTTTTAAAGTTCGTTCAAGCACTTACTAAATATGCCGTGTCAAAGCCGCTGATTCTCCTTCGTGGAGTCCGACAGCTAGCCACGAACGTCTTTAAGTTTGACGTCCAGCTTGGTGTTGGCATCCTGAAGGTCATTCTTCTCTCGCCTCACCTTTGTCAACGTACTCTCACCGGCCTTTAGCCGGCGTAAGAGTTGTTGCTTTTCCGGATCGAGTCCGGCGCCATCTGCAATATGAGTTGTCAGATTTGCACCCAAACCGCACAACACTAATCTTTCGAAGTGTATCTTACCTGAGGGGGTCCCTTTGGGCTCCCCTGTTGCGGCCAGTGCGGCCTCTAGTTGGGCCTTGCACTTTTCCAGCTCCTGGGACAGTACGGTGTTCTTCTCTGTAAGAACCTGCATATTAAATGATCCTTAAATCAGTTACTTTAACTGTTTCAAGTCTCGGGGGCTACTGGTATATATATATTTGACCAAAATTTTCTTACCCGTATGTCTTTTACATATTGCTCCATGGCTCTGGCTAAACCACTTTGAGCGGCACAGAGGTATGCATCTCCCGAATTAAAGGCATTTAAAGCCTCTTGGGAGAAACAAGCGTCGCGTAGAACTGTCCGGCGACGCCTGTGGTTCATGGCACTCTCCACTTCAGAATTTGTGGCAGACAGCCTGTCCGCATCCTTTGTCGGAGGAGCGTCCAGTTCGCGCCTAGTGCTCGCCTCCGCCTCCTGGCCAGACGTTGGAGCCTGGCTGGTGGAGGCGCAATTGGCAACCTCTCCGGATATAGTCTGGTGAGGTCTCTTCGCCCTGAAGACAGCACGAATGTTAATATGCCCTGACAGAATAACACCAGGGAAACAGAGGGTGCGCTATACCTTTGTGCCGGCATCTCAGTCCGGACTACATTCCTTTTGGCCCCTCGTTGGCCAGCCGCCGCAGGTTCGGCCTCCCGCCTTAGAAATCTCCCCTGCAAAACACGGTTGTCGTTAGAGACGCCGGAATACATGAGAATGGAATCTCTCTCAGGAGAATAGAAACTCCGGTTTCTGTCACCTGGGAGGCCAGGATTAACCCGGGGTAATCAGCCGTAATGGCTACCAAGGTATTGTCCTTGCTTAATTGATGGAACACCCCGTCGAAAAGCTCCACCGATATGTCCGGATCCTCTTCGGAGTCCGGATCGAGGGACCGTTCTGGGTCCTTGGGCTGTGGTGGGCGGCTGTTTATATTCTTTATTTCCTAGCGCAGTTCCTGCATCGAAGTCGTTAGACTACATATCTAACTGTGGGAGTATAAAACAAACGGGCACGCGCAATTGTTCACTTACCCAACTTGGAGGTTCGTACATAGTGAATCCGGCCCGCGGATTGACGCGGAGGAATTCCTCCTTTTCTCCCTTGTACAAAGAGGATAAAATCTTTATTAGAGCGGCAGCTGAGGCTGGCCCCTTACGACCGTAACGGGTGGCGTCATCCTCCCCGTTAAAATCCCACATGGGGTGGCCTCTATATTGAAGCGGCTGCACCCCCCGCATAATGCATGCGGCCATGACTCCAATCATGGTTAGTCCGGAATGAGCCAACACTCTTATCCGGCCCATCAGGTAAAGGACGTCTCTGTCGCTTTCTCTCTGAGAACTCCGCGGACGCCAGCTCAAGCGTTTCTTCAATGGAGCACTGTTGAACTCAGGGAGACTGATCCGGATAGGGTCCGGTAGCGGGACATCATCTATGTAAAACCATTCCGAAGGCCAGTCCTCGGACGCCTTCTTTGGGGTTCCGGATAAGTATCCGGTCCCGGCGGTGCGCCATACTTCAGCTCCGCCCACTTGATATATAGACACCTCTTGAGAACGGGGCACTAGGCAGAATAACCTCTTCCACAGCGCGAAATGAGCCTCAACGCCTAAAAATAGCTCGCAAAGGGCGACGAAACCTGCAATATGCAATACGGAGGCGGGCGTGAGATTGTGCAGCTGGAGGCCGTAGAACTCCAGGAGCCCGCGGAGAAATGGATGAATTGGAAATCCCAGTCCCCTTATTAGATAGGGGACGAGGCACACCCGCTCTCCTTTAGAGGGATTGGGGGTGCTCTCCGCTTGTTTTCCGCCATTGTAGGTGGCGAGACCGGCTCGGACCGGGACCATGTATGCCTGAGGGAGAAATCCCTTGGCTTGAAGTGACACTAACTCGCTATGCGGGATGGTGCAACTCTCCCAATCCCCGGGTTTAGAACCGGAGGGGCGAGGGGAGGAGCTGCGACGGCTGGCCATGTTGGAATGGGCCTTTGCTGGGAGCGCTCTGATGATAACTCGCGAAGAGGAGAAGATGTGGTTTGGATCTGAATCCTCATCCCGTTAAATAGGCAGCTCGTTTGTACGGCCAGGGGTGTGGATGTAAAAACACTCCGGCTTTTCGCATTCGTTTAACACATGGAAGACAACCATTATTGGGCGTGGAAGCTGAGGAGCGCTGCATTACAAAAATCGGATATTATTCCTACAGGTACAAAGGATTTGGAGGAGGAACCCGCCTTGCAATGCCGAAGACAATCTGTGCGTCGGACTCGTCGTCATTGAAGCCTGGTTCGGGGGCTACTGAGGGAGTCCTGGATTAGGGGGTGTTCGGGTAGCCGGACTATACCTTCAGCCGGACTCCTGGACTATGAAGATGCAAGATTGAAGACTTCGTCCCGTGTCCGGATGGGACTTTCCTTGGCGTGGAAGGCAAGCTTGGCGATGCGGATATTCAAGATCTCCTACCATTGTAACCGACTCTGTGTAACCCTAACCCTATCCGGTGTCTATATAAACTGGAGGGTTGTAGTCCGTAGGACAATCATTTTCATACACAATCATACCATAGGCTAGCTTCTAGGGTTTAGCCTCCTTGATCTCGTGGTAGATCTACTCTTGTACTACCCATATCATCACTATTAATCAAGCAGGAGTAGGGTATTACCTCCATTGAGAGGGCCCGAACTTGGGTAAAAACATCGTGTCCCTTGTCTCCCATTACCATCCGGCCTTGACGCACAGATCGGGACCCCCTACCCGAGATCCACCAGTTTTGACACCGACAATGATGTTGGCACCTTGTTCTTCAAAGGTCGCCTAGTGGTTCCGAGTAGGGAGAAAAACCTGGATATGACTCAGAAAGTTATGAAAGAAGCTCATGATACGCCTCAATGTATCCATCCTAGTAGTACAAAGATGTACCAGGACATCCGTCAGAGATTCTGGTGGTCTAACATGAAGCAAGACATTGCTCGTTATATTGTTGAGTGTGACGTTTGCCGTCGTATCAAAGCAGAACATCAAAGGCCTGCTGGAACTCTACAACCTATCTCTATTCCTGAATGGAAATGGGACCATGTTGAAATGGACTTCGTCACTGGATTTCCCAAATCGTAGAAAGGTAATGATGCTATTCTTGTCGTCATTGACCGGCTTTCTAAAGTTGCACATTTTCTGGCGGTCAAAGAAACGATTACTGCTAGTCAGCTTGCAACTCTCTACATGTCCAGAATTGTTTCACTTCATGGTATTCCACTGGTTATCAGTTCGGACCGTGGCAGCTTATTCACTTCAAGATTCTGGGCAAGTTTCCAAGAAGCTATGGGGACTCACTTATCTTTCAGTACTGCGTTTCATACGCAGTCACAAGGGCAAGTTGAACGTGTCAACCAAGTTCTCGAGGACATGCTTCGAGCTTGTGTTATTTCCTTCGGGAAAAAATGGGAGGAATCTCTCCCGTATGCTGAGTTCTCTTATAATAATAGCTAATAAGCTAGTCTGAAGATGGCCCCTTCGAAGTGTTATATGGACGAAAGTGCCGAACCCCTCTGAACTGGTCAGAAACTGGGAAACGTCCACTCTTTGGTCCGGATATTATCCAACTTGCCGAAGAACAAGTCCGTATTATTCGCGACAATCTCAAGACTGCTCAGTCACGTCAAAAGAGTAATTATGACCGTCATCATAAAGACATGGTCTATCAACCTGGCGACAAGGCCTATCTTCGAGTTACACCAATGAAGGGTGCACACCACTTCGGGATCAAGGGAAAGCTAGCTCCCCGCTATATTGGTCCTTTCACTATTCTTGAGAGGCGTGGAAAAGTGGCATATCAAGTGGGGCTTCCGCCAAACCTTTCTCAGGTTCACGATGTGTTCCACGTGTCGCAACTCCGACGTTGCTTCAAGGACCCAATCCGAGGAGTGGATCATGAAGTGCTCGAATTGCAGCAGGACCTCTCCTATAAAGAGCACCCGGTCTACATTCTTGACCAAGCTGAACGCCGCACACGTTAGAAGGCGATCAAGTTCCTCAAGGTCCAGTGGTTGAATCACTCTGAAGACGAAGCTACCTGGGAACGCGAGGATCGTCTTCGTGATGAATACCCCGCACTGTTTCCTTCTACCTCCTAAATCTCAGGACGAGATTTCTTGTAGTGGAGGAGATTTGTAACGCCTGGATAATCATGCTACAGTAATCCCACGCTAATCATGCCATGACACCTCGGTTACTGTTGCTAACCTCGCAATGATTCGAAACCTTTTTTAATTCAAATTCAAATTAATGTCAAACGATAAAGTTTTCAAAATATTAAACTAAAATGTTTGAGGTGTGCAGTTAAATGCCTCGGTAATTATAATAAAGAAAAGACATTTTTATAAAATGCCTAAATGATTTAAAATGAAATAAAACAGAAAAGAAAATAAAAGAAAATTCAAAACAGAAAAGAGAAAAGAAAAACAAAAAGGAAAAGTGCCCCTGGCCCAGCTGGGCCAACCGGCCCAACTGGCCACTTCCGCCGGCCCGGTCGAACCAGCCCAACCGGCCACCCCTTATCCCCACTCCCCCAAACCCTAACCGTCACCCCCTCCCCGAAAATATCCCCCCCTCTTCCCTGATTTGGATCGGGATCGAGGAGGAGGCGCCCGACACCGTCGCCCGTCGCCGCTTGGAGACCGCGCCGCCTCGCCGGACTTCCCCACCGGTCTGCTCCCACGCCGACGACGTCCCCGTCACCCCCCTCGACTCCTGTTGCCCCGTGCCCTACTCCGCACCGTGAGCACCCCCCGCGCCCCTCCTCTCTCTCCCTCGCCCGCAACCGTGCTGGCCTGCCTTGCCGCGTGCTCACCGCGGCCTCCTCCCTGCTCCCCTTCCCTTCTGGCCTTGGGGCCGCGTGTGGCGCGCGCCGGCGCCCGCATGCGCCCACGCGTCATTCGCCCCTGCTTCGCTCCGCCATGACCTCGGCAGGACTACCGCCCCCGCTGGCCGCAACTGCTACTGTCGCCCACGCCGGCATAGCCGCGAGCCCCTGCTCCTCGCTACGCCCGCGGCCGCCTACTGTTGCTTTGGTTGCTGCAGCCCCGCGCCACGGCCTTTCGCTCGTCCCGCCTGCCGACGCTGTTGTAGTTGCCGCGCACGCTCGACGCTTGCCTCGCTCCTGCGCGCCATGCCGCCCCTCCCCGCTTGCCGCCACACTCCGCTGGGCCCTGCTCCTCACCCACCGCACTAGAATCCGCCACGCAGCTCCCCGCGCTCACCAGGGCAGCCACCGCCGGGGCTGCGCCCTGCCTTACTCCCGGTGCGCTTCGAGCTGGCCGCCGGCGTTCCTCTGTGAGCGACCGCGCGCGCAAGCCCTGCCGTGGCCTGCCGGGCGAGCTGTTTCCCGACGCCCAACATCGCCCTGCGCCTGTAAACCGCTATGGCCCTGGGCCACTGCCAAACGGGGCCTGCGCCCCCCCACAGAACGTTTATAAAAAATGAATGAATTAAATAATAATAATAATAAAATAAAGAATTAATCAACTTGATTAATTTTGAGTAATTAAACTAAACAATTAATTAAACTAATTAAACATTAGTTATCTAATTAACCTAGTTAGTTAATTAGCTAATAAAATAGTCAATGACAGTGGGGCCCACCCCCTAATTAACACTAATTAGGTTAATTAAAATGTGTGACTGACCAATGGGACCAATTGGTCAGGTTGACCAGTCAACCCCTGTTGACTGCTGATGTCAGCATGACATCATGCTGATGTCATAAATCCAAATTTGAATAATTTAAATAATTAATTAAATCCAGAAATTAATAAAATATTTAGAAAATCATATCTTTTAATCCGTAACTCGGATTAAATTATTTTCAACATGAAAGTTGCTCAGAACGAAGAGACCCGGATACGCAGCCCGTTCGTCCGCCATGCATCTCTAACCTATCGAACTCACAACTTTCCCCCGCCGGCACCTCTGCCGGAAAACGCGAAACATCGGGGATACTTTCCCGAATGTTTCCCCGCCTTCACCGGTGTCACCTCATACCGCGTTAGGGCACGCCTAGCATCGCGCTTTGCTTTGTCATGCATCGTTATGCATCTGTTTGCATTGTATTCACTGTTTCTTCCCCCTCTTCTTCCTCTAGACACCGAGACCGACGCCGCTACTACCCAGTACGACTATGGAGTTGACGACCCCTCTCTCTTGCCAGAGCAACCAGGCAAGCCCCCCCCCCCTTGATCACCAGATATCGCCTACTCTACTCTCTACTGCTTGCATTAGAGTAGTGTAACATGTTACTGCTTTCCGTTATCCTATCCTGATGCATAGCCTATCCTTGCTACTACTATTGTTACCTTTACGTGCAATCCTACCTGCTTAGTATAGGATGCTAGAATTCCATCTGTGGCCCTACATTCTTGTATGTCTGCTATGCTATACTATCGGGTCGTGATCACTTGGGAGGTGATCACGGGTATATACTATACTTTATACATGATACATGTGGTGACCAAAGACGGGTCGGATCGTAGGAGTACCCACAAGTGGATCTTTGTTGCGGAGCGACAGGGCAGGTTGAGACCACCTAGGAGAGAGGTGGGCCTGGCCCTGTTCGGCGTTCGCAGATACTTAACACGCTTAACGAGATCTTGGTATTTGATCTGAGTCTGGCTACTGGCCTATACGCACTAACCAACTACGCGGGAAAGATATGGGCACTCGGCGTTGTGGTATCAGCCGAAGCCTTCGTGACGTCAGTGACTGAGCGGCGCGTGCCGGATTGGAACGTAAGCCTGCTCTGTTATTAAGGGGGCTAGTTCTGCTTCCGGCAGCCCACGCAACATGGAGGTGTGCTAAGGGCGATGGGCCCAGACCCCTGTGCGCTTAGGTTTAGACCGGCGTGCTGACCTCTCTGTTGTGCCTAGGTAGGGCTGCGATGTGTTGATCTTCTGAGGCCGGGCATGACCCAGGAAAGTGTGTCCGGCAAAATGGGATCAAGCGTGTTGGGTTATGTGGTGCACCCCTGTAGGGAAGTTAATCTATTCGAATAGCCGTGATCTTCGGTAACAGGATGACTTGGAGTTGTACCTTGACCCTATCACAACTAGAACCGGATACTTAATAAAATACACCCTTCCAAGTGCCAGATACAACCCGGTGATCGCTCTCTAACAGGGCATCGAGGAGGGGATCGCCGGGTAGGATTATGCTATGCGATGCTACTTGGAGGACTTCAGTCTACTCTCTTCTACATGCTGCAAGACGGAGGCTGCTAGAAGCGTAGTCTTCGACAAGATTAGCTATCCCCCTCTTATTCTGGCATTCTGCAGTTTAGTCCACTGATATGGCCCCATTACACATATACCCATGCATATGTAGTGTCGCTCCTTGCTTGCGAGTACTTTGGATGAGTACTCACGGTTGCCTTGTTCCCACTTTTTCCCATTTCTCTACCCGATTGCTGCGACCAGACGATGGAGCCCAGGATCCAAACGCCACCTTCGAAGATGACTCCTACTACACTGGAGGTGCCTACTACTACGTGCAGCCCACTGACGACGACCAGGAGTAGTTAGGAGGATCCCAGGCAGGAGGCTTACTCCTTGTTCGATCTGTATCCCCGTTTGTGCTAGCCATCTTATGGCAACTTGTTTAACTTATGTCTGTACTCAGATGTTGTTGCTTCCAGCTGACTCGTCTATGATCGAGCACTTGTATTCGATCCCTCAAGGCCCCTGGCTTGTATTATGATGCTTGTATGACTTATTTATGATTTTAGAGTTGTGTTGTGATATCTTCCTGTGAGTCCCTGATCTTGATCGTACACATTTGCGTGCATGATTAGTGTATGATTGAATCGGGGGCGTCACATAGGCGGCACCGGCTTACGCTGAGATCCCAACTGGCTTAAAGCATCAGCCGCCTCATTCTTCCCTCGATCAATGTGCTCCACTTGATAACCCTTGAAGTGCCCAGCTATAGCATCAACTTCACGGCGATAAGCCGCCATGAGGGGATCCTTGGAATCCCACTTGTGTGACACCTGTTGAGCCACCAAATCTGAGTCGCCCAGGCACCTCACCCGGTTTAAACTCATCTCTTTTGCCATCCGAAGACCATGGAGAAAGGCCTCATATTCAGCTGCATTGTTAGTACAAGGAAACATGAGCCGGAGCACATAACAAAATTTGTCACCTCGAGGGGAAGTTAAAACGACTCCGGCCCCCGAGCCTTCCAACTGCCTAGATCCATCAAAATGAATTGTCCAATATGTGTTTCCGGCTTTTCCTCAGGTGTCTGCAGCTCTGTCCAATCATTGATAAAATCCACCAAGGCTTGAGACTTAATGGCAGTACGTGGCACATACTTCAAACCATGAGGCCCAAGCTCAATGGCCCACTTGGCGACTCGTCCTATGGCCTCCCTATTCTGGATGATGTCTCCCAAGGGAGCAGAACTTACCACGGTGATAGGGTGACCCTGGAAGTATTGCTTAAGCTTCCGGCTTGCCATGAACACCCCGTAAACAAGCTTCTGCCAATGTGGATACCTTTGCTTAGACTCGATGAGCACCTCACTGATGTAGTAAACCAGCCGTTGAACCGGATGCTCCTTGCCAGCCTCCTTGCGTTCCACCACAATTGCAACACTGACAGCACGTGAGTTAGCGGCCATGTATAACAGCAGTGGCTCTTTATCAATGGGAGCCGCAAGGACCGGCGGTTCAGACAACTATTTCTTTAAATCTTCAAAGGCAGCATTAGCATCATCGCTCCACACAAAACTGTCTGTTTTGTTCATCATCTGATACAGCGGTATGGCCTTCTCACCTAACCGGCTTATGAACCGGCTTAAATGTCACAACCCTAGATCTTTGCTTGTAATTAGTTGCATCTGCATCCATGTCATCATGTTTATATTTCAATGAACTTGAAATGGGGTCATGTGAAAGCCTCGGTAATTATTTCTAGAAATGACCAAGATAAAAAGTGCTCCAAATAGGTCCAAGAAAATGTTCATGTTTCTCTCTAAAAATATTGGTCAGAGGTAAAATTCAAACCAATATTTTTAGGAGCTCATAAACATTTATTTTGGGCACTTGGAACTAATGCAATAATTATTTGCATTGGATATATATATGTTATATATTTTATATATGTCCAATAATTCTGGGTAAATGTGAGGGGCTCTGGAATAATCCAAATAGTCCCTACAAAAATTTATCAGAAGCATATAAAATGATTTAGTGCAGAGACTAAATCAAAACAGAGTTAAAATAAATAGGAAAACAGAAACTAAAATGGAAAGAAAGAGGACAGAGAACCTACCTGCACAGCCCACCACTGTAGCAGCCTACTGGTCGAAGCCAGCCCAGCCCAGCAGGGGCAGCACTGTCTTCTTCCTCCTGCCAGGAGGAGAAGCAGCTGCGTGCCCGGTGCGCGGACGAGCCACGCCGGCTCCCCCTGCCTGTGTACCCCTCGACTGCCTGGTCGCCTCCACGCGTACCATGCCGCCCCTCGACCCCCTCTCACTCTCCCTCGTGGCCCTCCTCTCCTCTGCTCCCTCTCTCTCGCCGGACCGAACGCGCCGTCGCCACCGTCCAAAGCCACCGCTGCCACAACCACCTCCTCGCCTCTTCGAGCTATCCCCGAGGTCCGCCGCGACGCCATCTTCCTCATCGCCGAGTCACATGATGCCGGGAGCCCTCACGCATCGTCCCCGGCCCCTTCTTCCTCCTACGACCACGGAGATCGCCATCATCGCCCGTCGCCTCCAAGCCTCCCCCGAGCCCACCGAGCCGCTCGTCTGAACCGCCGTGAGCTCCTCCTTCGTCCCCCTCTCTCCCCTTGCTCGATTGCGCCCCGTAGTCGTCGTTCCCGTCGAGCCCGAGAGCCCTCCGCCTCCGGCCATGGCACCGCCATGGTCTGAGCCACCGCAGCCCGCATCCGCGTGCGTGACCATGCTCAGAAGCTCCGCAGGAAGCCAACGCCACCGCCAGTTGCTTTCCCAGCGCACCGCAGCCGCGTCTCCGCACCCGGCCGAACTCTGGCCGCTCGCTAAACCTCGTCGCCGTCGACTATTCCGGCGACCTCTTGGTCCATCTCCACCACGAGTTGGTAGAGCACAACACCAGCAACCCAATGCCGCAAACCGCATGCGATTTGGTGCACGGTATCGAGCGCATGGTGTTCATCCGCCGCCGGTTTGGTCCCTGCCGGCCTGACTCCGGTGATGATGACGTGGCACATCATTAGCTGCCTAAGCACACCACTAACCACCGTCAGCCCACTGACAGCCGGGCCCCGCAGCCAAATTAACCATGGTTTAGTTCCTGTTTAGCTCTAATTAAACATAGTGGCCCCACGCGTCAGCTTTGACCGTGCTGATGTGGCTGTTGACCTGGGCCCACTAGTCAGCCTCAGTTCCTGCCCTGTTACACTGACGTGCGGGCCCCACTGGTAAGGTTTGACCTAGACCAGCCCCTGTTGACTTGCTGACGTCGTCATGACATGGTGCTGAGGCAGTAATGCTTTCTGGGATTTTAATAAATCAGAAATGATTTATTATTTCAGAAAATGTTATAAACTTCTAAAATTCATAGAAATTCAACTGTAGCTCCAAATGAAACAAGTTATATATGAAAAATTATCAGAAAAATCGAAGGAATCTGTTTATGGCATTCTCATGCATGTTTAAACAACTTACAGCCACTGTATATGACAATTTAAATTAATGGCATTTGAAATGTCTTATGTGGAGTTTGAATTTGTACCTTGTGTTCAAACCAACTTCATTTAAATTGTTGCTAGCTACATTAGCTCAAATCACAGCATATTGCCATGTCACATTCATGCATCATATTGTTGCATTGCATTGATTGTGTTCCTTCTCTGTTTGCCGGTGTTGTTCCCTCTTGATAGACGTGGTTTCGACGATGAGATCGATGACACCGATGAAGAACTATATTGTCTTCAGAAGTGCCAGGCAAGCAAAACCCCCCTTGTTCATTCCGATACAATCCCACCCTCTCGCTCCTGCTCTCTTTTACTGCATTAGTACAACAGTGATTCAACTGTTACATGCTGCAGTAGTTGAACCCCTTTCCTCTGCATGACCTGTCATTGCCATAGTAAATAGATGAAACCCACTAGCATGAGTAGGAGTTGTTTGAGCCCTGATGTGCCTACTCATTCATGCTTGTTGTCATGCCTGCTACTGCATAGAGTTGAGTCAGGTCTGATTCATCGGGAGTGAATTGGAAAGTTGTGAACATGTCCTACTATTGAGAGCTAAGTGTGTGAACACGATTTGGTAAAGGTAGCGATGAGAGGCCATGTAGGAGTACATGGTGGATTGTCTCATTGCAGCCGTCCTCAGGAACTGAGTTCTGTGTTTGTGATCCATGAACAGTTACTACCACGCATTGGAATGCTTAAGTGCCCCTCTCGACTTATTAACCAACCTGATCTCTGTCCAGGAGTTGCAACTAGTTTCTGGTGTTTGTAGGTAGTGTTAGTAGTCTACCAAGTGGCACCCGGTACAGGTGTGCTTGGGACAGACTAGGCACCGTGGCCGGGTATGCCAAGCGTCGCCCGCTTGGTGGGCTTGGAACCCTGTACACATCGTTTGGGGCCGTGAGCGACACCCCGGCCGGATCTCCTTGCGGATGGAACCCGAATAGGTGATAAACCTGGACGAGAGACTTGTGTGGTTAGTCAGGTCGTGGCCGACTCCCTCGCCAGGCTTCCGCTTGAAGGTTGCCGAGATACACGACGTGTACATGGTGGTAAGTGGCGAGAGCGTGTGTGAAGAAGTACACCCTGCAGGGTTAACATCATCTATTAGAATAGCCGTGTCCGCGGTCAAGGACTTCTGGGTTGCCTATATCAGTTCATAGACAAGTGAAAGTGGATACTCTAAAATGCGCAAGATAAGCATGAGTGCTATGGATGGCGTTCTCATAGGAAGACGGGAGCGGATCCATAGTGGTGTTTTGATATGGTGAATATGTGGACTCGTGTGCGCCACCTCAACGGAGTTGCTTGCAGTCGTAGTTCAGGATAGCCACCGAGTCAAAGCTGGCTTGCTGCAGTTAAACTCCACCACCCCCTTTGTTGATACCGATGCATATGTAGATAGTTCTGATGTAAGTCTTGCTGGGTACATTTGTACTCACGTTTGCCTATTTTATGTTTTTGCAGAGAGACGTCAGTCTCGTTAGTAGTTTCACGTGGACTTCGATGTTGAGCTTGCTACCTCAGCTATGATCTTGTGCCCTCGACAGGATCTGGTAGATAGTCAAGCTTCTCAGCCTTTTTCATTTGTAGATGTCTGTACTCAGACATGTTAAGCTTCCGCATGTGCCTGTTGCTTGTATGCTCTGAATGCTGGGTCATGAGACCCATGTTTGTAATATCTCGCTCCTCGGGGCCTAATGAATAAATACTTGAGTCGTAGAGTTATGTTGTGATGCCATGTTGTATTTACACATATCGAGCATATTGTGTGTATGATTGAAATGCTTGGTATGTGTGGGGTCCGACTACCTAGTTGTTTATCCTTGGTAGCCTCTCTTATGGGGAAATGTAGTCTTGTGATTCCATGAGCCTTAGTAGTCCGATACAGCCCGGTTCACCGGAGTCCTGCTAGCCCAGCGCTATTGCTCAGGACACTTGACTCGCCGGCATGTGTTTCACTTCGTTCTTGTGTCTGTCCCTTCGGAGAAATGTCACGCAGTGACATCCGAAGTCCTGCCTAGCCTGCTACAGCCCGGGTTACCGGAGTCCTGTTAGCCCAGTGCTACAGCCCGGATTCACACGCTGTTGACTGACATGCTCAAAGTTGATTCATGTATGCCTGTCCCCATGGGTTAGTGCCGCTTTGGGTTCACGACTAGCCATGCCGGCCCGGGTTCTTTGTCATATGGATGCTAGCGACACTATCATATACGTGAGCCAAAAGGCGCAAACGGTCCCGGGCCAGGTAAGGTGGCACCCGTGGGAGTACCGTGCGTGAGGCCACAAGGTGATATGATGTGTTACATGCTAGATCGGTGTGACTTAGGATCGGGGTCCTAACATTAAAGCAGCGATACGACCCGCCAGTCCCTGAACATCATTGATGCACGCCGGCTTAGCCAAAGAGGTAATCGCTTTGATCTTCTCCGGATTAGCTTCAATGCCCCTGTTTGAGACTAGGAAACCCAAAAGCTTGCCTGCTGGCGCACCAAACACACATTTGGCCAGGTTAAGCATCATCTTATAGACTCGGAGATTATCAAAGGTCTCCTTCAGATCATCTATCAAGGTTTCATTCTCTCTGGATTTCACCACTATATCGTCCACATAAGCGTGAACATTGCACCCAATCTGATTGTGGAGACAGTTCTGTACACACCGCTGATAAGTCGCCTGGGCACTCTTGAGCCCAAACGGCATAGACACATAGCAGAAGGCTCCAAACAGAGTGATGAAGTCTGTCTTCTCCTGGTCCTTAACTGCCATCTTGATCTGATGATAACCAGAGTAAGCATCCAGAAAGCTCAAACGCTCACAACCCGCCGTAGCATCAATGATTTGATCAATACGGGGGAGAGCAAAAGAATCAGCCGGACATGCCTTATTTAAGTCCGTGTAATCCACACACATCCGCCAGGTGCCGTTATTTTTTAGTACAAGCACTGGGTTAGCCAACCACTCTGGGTGAAAAACTTCAACAATGAACCCGGCTGCTAAGAGCCGGGCCACTTCCTCACCAATAGCTTTACGTCTCTCTTCATTAAACCGCCGAAGGAATTGCCTGACCGGCTTAAACTTTGGGTCAATATTAAGAGTGTGGTCAGTGAGTCCTCTCGGCACACCCGTCATGTCAGAAGGTTTCCATGCGAAGATGTCCCGATTCTCACGGATGAACTCGATGAACGCGCCTTCCTATTTAGGATCCAGAGTGGCACTGATGCTGAATTGTTTAGATGAGTCGCCTGGAGTAAAATCAACAAGCTTGGTTTCATCATCCGACTTAAACTTCATCACCGGGTCATGCTCTGTGGTCGGCTTCTTCAGAGGTGTCATATCCATCGGGTCAACGTTATCTTGATAAAACTTTAGCTCCTCCGCTGTGCAAACAGACTCGGCATAAGCCGCATCGCCCTCCTCACATTCCAGGGCTATCTTTCGACTCCTATGCACAGTAATGGTACCTTTATGACCCAACATCTTGAGCTGCAAATAAACATAACACGGTCGCGCCATGAACTTGGCATAAGCTGGTCGCCCAAACAGAGCGTGATATGGGCTTTTGATCTTGACCACCTCAAAGGTTAATTTCTCAACCCTAGAATCATATTCATCTCCAAAGGCCACCTCCAGCTCAATCTTGCCAACTGGGTATGCCAACTTACCAGGCACCACTCCATGGAAAATGGTGTTGGACGTCTTCAATTTTTTGTCAGTCAACCCCATACGTCGAAAGGTCTCGTAATAGAGGATGTTGATGCTGCTACCTCCGTCTATGAGCACCTTAGTGAATTTATATCCACCAACTTGAGGTGCTACCACCAAGGCTAACTGACCTGGATTATCAACCCGGGGAGGGTGATCTTCCCTGCTCCACACAATGGGCTGCTCTGACCACCTCAAATAACGGGGAACCGCCGGCTCAACAGCATTTACAGCCCTTTTATGAATCTTCTGGTCTCGTTTGCATAAACTAGTGGTGAATACATGGTACTGTCCACTATTCAGATGCTTGGGATTGCTTTGATAACCCGACTGTTGCTGCTGACCTCCCTGACCAGACTGTTGCTGATTATAGCCACCTTGATTTCCCTAAAAGCCGGAACTTGAACCGCCACCCAGACCATGAAAACCGCCAGCACCTGAGCCGCCACCTGACCAATAATTGCCGTCGAACGTGTTGGAATTCTTGAAAGCCTTCATGATCGCACAATCCTTCCATAAGTGAGTGGCCGGCCTTTCCCGGGTGCCATGTCTTGGATAAGGTTCATTGAGTAATTGCTCAAGAGATGGACCTGACCCGCCAGATCGAGGGGGCGGCCTCCCCTTGCGTCTCTGATTGTTACCCTGTGCACTGGCGTTGGCCACAAACTCCGGGTTACCATCGGCCTTTCGCTTATTGCCTCCTTGATTCGCCGGGTTATGCTGACCCTTTCCATTGCCGTTCTTCCTTCCCTTCCCTGTCTTTTCCTCATCAGACGCGGGATCCTTGGTACTATCAGAATTAGCGTACTTGACTAGAGCCGCCATCAGCTGACCCATATCATTACAATCACGCTTGAGGCACCCAGCTTCTGTCTTAGCGTTTCAAATTGGCAATTTTTCTCCAACATGAGGACTGCAGAGCCGGCATCCATCTTGTCAGACGAATGTATTATCTCCTTGACCCGGCGCACCTAGTGAGTGGTAGATTCACCCTCCTCTTGCTTACAATTAGTTAGGTCCACAATCGAAATGGACTGCTTATAGGTATCTTTGAAGTTCTGAATGAACCGGGCCTTTAACTCCGCCCATGAACCAATGGAATTAGGTGGCAGGCCCTTTAACCAAGTTCGAGCCGTTCCATCCAACATCATGGTGAAGTACTTAGCCATTGCTGCGTCACTGACCTCCAACAGCTCCATGGCCATCTCATAACTTTCGATCCAGGCCCCGGGCTGTAAGTCGGCCGTGTAATTTGGCACCTTTCGGGGCCCCTTGAAGTCCTTGGGCAGACGAACGTTACGCAAAGCTGGCACTAAGCAAGGAACACCGCCGGTTCTAGCGGCCGCTCCTACCTCAACAAAAGTCGTTGGATAGTCCGGGAAGGTTTGATGAGCCGCCTGGCGAGCCACTAATTGAGCCGCCCGTTCGTCCTCCTGACGTATCCTGTCCTGCACCGGGTTATAACCGCCGGGCTGGTTGCAGCGCTGGGCATTGCTTGATAAAGCCTATGACTCCATATGCCTGCTTTAACTCGGGCTCCGGCTTGGGCGTGGAGTCGAATGAATCCTATCCCGGCTATAGGAATAAGCCTCCTGCTGAGCCAGAGCTGTCTGGACGAGTTCTCTGATCCTTCGTGTCTCCACCGTTGTCGGATCGTCGCCGTCCACTGGGAGAGCCGCCAAACGTGCCGATGCTGCAATCAGGTTCTCCATAGGGTTAGAAAAATGACCCGATGGTGTTGGCGCGTTGCGGGGCGGGGCCATATTCACATGAGGAGGTGCCATCACCCGAGGCTGAACCGGTCCCCCTGCTGCGGATGTTATGAACTGGTTTGCCTCTGGCGGGTTACTAGGGCCGGCTCCAGGTGTGGGAAAAAGGTTCCAAGGATCATAAACCGGAGACAAATGGGATTGAGTTTTTTGGTGTCTCCTCCTCATCACCTCGTTAGACGCGTTCAGGCTCATCGTTAGCTGGAAAGCCTCTGACTGGAATTGTTGTGCTCGCGCATCCAAAGCCGCCCGTTCTGTGGCCAACCTGGTGTCCTCAGCTGCTAAGGCCTCCTTGGCCCGAGCTATTTACTCACGTACATGTGCCACTTCTGCATCGTGCTCAACTTGACTTGCAGGAATAACTGTAATAGTTAACAGGGCCATCAACTTGTCCATGAGATCAATCAGCACCTGAGCCGGCGGGCGCACAGGGCCTCCTGCCCCGGCCGCTCCTGACCCGGACGTTATTGCGGCCGCAGACGTAGAGTTTTGGCCGGGTTGCGTACCAACCATAAAGATCCCTACCCTGCTTGGCGGCTCAAAGGGGTCCGAAATACTGTTGCCATCAGAACAGCCCCCAAGCCTGCCATCTTGTAGTTGATACAACGAATCCGTCTCACCAGTGGACGAATCACCATCGGAGTGGACGGTCGTCTCACCGCCATCTGCGGATCCTTTAGGGAGTTCTTCTCCATGGATGCAACCCACGAAGGCACGCTTCACGGCGGTTGAGTTCGGGCGGGTCTCACACGCTGAGCCGTCTTGACGAGGTCGGCGCAGTTATCCGGCTCAGGGCCTGGCTCACCAATCCGGCCGATGAAGACGTGGATTCCGCCAAAGGAGACCCGGTACCCGTACTCAATTGAGCCGGCGTCGGGGCCCCAGCCTTCGTTGTCGATGTAGATCTTGCCGCGACGACTCTTGGTCATCCGGCCCACAGCGTATCCCTTGAGCCCTTCGAAGCTGCCCTTCAAGAACTCAAATCCACCGTGCACAACTGACGTGGAATTGTCACGACAGATGTCCTCTTGCAAGGACTTAGTCGTGGAGCCATCGCAACTAGGAAGCTTAAAGGGGTTAACGGTACAAGGGACACGAGAGAGGTTTTATACTAGTTCGGCCCCTTACGATGAAGGTAAAGCCTACGTCTAGTTGGGTTGGTATTGCTGAGGTTTCGATGACCAGGGAGCGAGATACGCTATGCCTGGCTGTCGATGAGATGTTTCTTGCCCTAAGCCGCCAGCGGGTCGTCCCCTTATATACACGGGTTGATGCCCTGCGGTCTACAGAGTCCTGGCCGGCTCATAAACAGTGTCCGGCTCGGTGACTAGTTAATCCTGCCTTATAATACAAGTCATGCCATTACGGCGGTTTATCACCACGGGCCTTAAGTCACCTGGGGGCTTTAGACCCTTTATTGAACCGCCATCTCCATGTTTGATCTTGGGCTTCATATGATGAATCACCTTTTCTGTAACCCGGCCCCTCCTGGGCGGCTTACGGAAATAGTTATATCCCCAACAGAGTCCAAACGGAATGAAACCTTTGGGAAGGTTATTTTTGGAATGGAAGCAATCTAGGAGACTTGGAGTACATGTCAGGGAATCAACGAGGAGAGCCCGAGGCAGGGGGCGATCCCCCCAACCTCATGGGCCCCTCGTTGCTCCCCTGACCGACTTCTTTCGCCTATATATATATATATATATATATATATATATATATATATATATATATATATATACCATAAAAACTTCGGGGAACAGAATAGATCGGGAGTTCCGCCGCCGCTAGCCTCTGTAGCCACCAAAAACCAATCAGGACCTTGTTCCGGCACCCTGCCGTAGGGGGGATCCCTCACCGGTGGCCATCTTCATCATCCCGACGCTCTCCATGACGAAGAGGGAGTAGTTCACCCCCAGGGCTGAGGGTATGTACCAGTAGCTATGTGTTTGATCTCTCTCTCTCTCTCTCTCTCTCTCTCTCTCTCTCTCTCGTTTTCTTGAGGTGATACGATCTTGATGTATCGCGAGCTTTGCTATTATAGTTGGATCTTATGATGTTTCTCCCCCTCTACTCTCTTGTAATGGATTGAGTTTTTCCTTTGAAGTTATCTTATTGGATTGAGTCTTTAAGGATTTGAGAACACTTGATGTATGTCTAGCATGTGCGTATCTGTGGTGACAATGGGATATCACGTGATTCACTTGATGTATGTTTTTGATGAACTTGCGGGTTCCGTGACCTTGGGAATCTATGCATAGGGTTGGCACACGTTTTCGTCTTGACTCTCCGGTAGAAACTTTGTGGCACTCTTTGAAGTACTTTGTGTTGGTTTGAATAGATGAATCTGAGATTGTGTGATGCATATCGTATAATCATACCCACGGATACTTGAGGTGACATTGGAGTATCTAGGTGACATTAGGGTTTTGGTTGATATGTGTCTTAAGGTGTTATTCTAGTACGAACTCTTGAATAGATCGATCCGAAAGAATAACTTTCAGGTGGTTTCGTACCCTACAATAGTCTCTTCGTTTGTTCTCCGCTATTAGTGACTTTGGAGTGACTCTTTGTTGCATGTTGAGGGATAGTTATATGATCCAATTATGTTATTATTGTTGAGAGAACTTGCACTAGTGAAAGTATGAACCCTAGGACTTGTTTCCTAGCATTGCAATACCGTTTACGCTCACTTTTATCATTAGTTACCTTGCTGCTTTTATAATTTCAGATTACAAAAACCTATATCTACCATCCATATTGCACTTGTATCACCATCTCTTCGCCGAACTAGTGCACCTATACAATTTATCATTGTATTGGGTGTGTTGGGGACACAAGAGACTCTTTGTTATTTGGTTGCAGGGTTGCTTGAGAGAGACCATCTTCATCCTACGCCTCCCACAGATTGATAAACCTTAGGTCATCCACTTGAGGGAAATTCACTACTGTCCTACAAACCTCTGCACTTGGAGGCCCAACAACGTCTACAAGAAGAAGGTTGTGTAGTAGACATCAACCCTCGCACAGCTGGGGCTCGGATTCCCCCTCCGGCAACCTCCAAGATCCATGGACTATCATGTCGTCGTCGGCGAGCCTCTCCAAGTCTTCTTGCTCGGCGGTGGAGCGGATCCAGTCTCCCGGGATCCAACCAGGCGGCAGATCGGACCGCGACGACGACCCCTGCGCCGTCTTCTTGCCCTTCACCGCCGCCTTCTTCGCGCGTTCCATAGCCGCGGTCTTCTCCTTCACCATGGCGGCAGAGTGCGAGCGGGGCAGGAGGAAGCGTCGAGAGCAGAAGCGAGACGGAGAGGCGGAAAAGAAGGGGAACGATTGAGGTGCACTATACATTGGATCGGTTTCGACACCTTTTATGAGGTTGCTTCCGAGTGGCTGACCTGTGGGCCCGAGCAATCTTATCATATCCCGCAACAGTCGCTCACCCAATACGTGGCGAAAAAGGCGGCACGGAGATCGAGGCATCCTTGTCTACTCGCTCTGTTTACTGCGGCACGTTCCGTCCCGCGCGCTTCTTCAAATTTTCGAATTCCGTGAGATCCGGGAACCGCAGAGCAATCAATTGCGCCAAAGATTTCACATTGTAATTCACTCGAAGATTTACGACATAATTCACTCGACGACCTCAGAATCGATCAAGGCAACTGATGCAGGGTCAAACTTCCAGTATGATTTCCAGACTCCGATGAAATGCCTTCGAAGGATAGAATCGAGTCGGAACCAACTTCAACCCTCCCTCACTCGGACCTCAATCCATTCGGGGGATAATGACGATGACATGTACCTAGGGTAGGGTCATAGGCCTGACCTAGATGCCCTACCCATGGACACTGCCCTAGAGTCAAAGGCATTCGAAGTACAACAGAAGATATCGACTGAATTCACCTTGGAGTGCAATCCACTCGACCAACTAATCCACTCGGATACCCCAATTCCACTCGACCAAGATAGGGTCACTCGACCATATTGAAGAATCACTCGGAGCACAAAAGACCTACAGTCGCCCCAGTATGGCAATGGTCAGGCGTTCACTCCGTAGTCTTAAAGATCATTAATAGTCATTTATAATGGGCGTTACCAGTAACGTCCCTGCCTTAATTCACATTGAACCTCATGTAACTGAGGGCTGGAGGGGGCTGGCGCACTCTATATAAGCCACCCCCCCTCTTCTGGCACAAGGGTTCGCACCTCCTGTAACTCACACGCATATTCCAGTCGACAAGCCTCCGGGCATCGAGACGTAGGGTTGTTACCTCCTCCGAGAGGGGCCTGAACTCGTAAACTCGCGTGTACAACCTTTCCATATCCAGGGCCTTGCCTCCTCCTACGTACCTCCTATTCTTACTATCAGACTTACTCCCACCACCGGGAGTTGCATGATCTCATGGTCGAAGAAACATGTATTTGACATTAAGAAAGCAGTAGCAATAAACTGAACGATCATATGCTATGCTAACGGTTGGGTCTTGTCCATCACATCATTCTTCTAATTATGTGATCCCATTATCAAATGACAACTCATGTCTATGGTTAGCAAACCTTAACTATCTTTGATCAACGAGCTAGTCTATTAGAGGCTCACTAGGGATATGGTATTTGTTTATGTATTCACACATGTATTTAAGTTTCCGGTCAACACAATTCTAGCATGAATAATAAACCTTTATCATGAATAAAGAAATATAATAATAACAACTTTATTATTGCCTCTAGGGCATATTTCCATCAAGGTCACCAAGAAGGAGCGGTAGCGTGCACTCCGCGAGATGTATGCTATGGAGCCCATGAAACCAAGATATAACTCATGGTCATCAAGCAGGCGCTTTTGCCCAAGCTTCTGGCCAAGGTGGGGAAGTTGGACTGCAAGCACGCCCACATGCCAACGGAGCGACGACTCTAGCTGTCCAAGGACAACTAAATCCCATAAGTGGACATCACGCCGTACTTGAGCTTCATCGGCGGACTCCGTTACTTGGTGCACATGCGGCCGGACATCAGCTTTGCCGTCGACCTAGTGAGATGTTTCATGGAGGAGCCGACGACCAAAGACATGAGCGGCGTCGATAACCTGCTCAGGTACATTGGCGACACGTTGGACTTCGGCTACTGCTACACCACCATCGTTGGTGACGCACATTTGATCGACTATAGCAACATCGACATGGTTGGCGACATTGACGGACACAAGAGCACATCAGGCACACTGTTCTTCTTCAGGAACTGCCCTATGTCATGGCGGTGCCAGAAACAAAAGGTGGTGTCATTGTACTCCTGCGAATAGGAGAACATCGTCGTCGCAACAACGGCATGTCATGGCATTTGGCTCGGACGACTGCTCAGTGACCTGCTTGGGACCGCACCCATCGCTGCTAACATGCTCGTGGAAATCAAGTCCGCAATCCAGCTCTGCAAGAATCCGATCTTCCAAGATTGGAGCAAGCACATCGAGGTGCGGTACCACTGCATCATAGGCTGCATAGAGAACTGCACAATCGCCGTCAACTTCATCGGCATCGAAGATCAGCTCGTTGATATCTTCACCAAGGCACTTGGGCGCGCTCATCTTCAACTGCTCCGCGAGAAGATCAACATAGTGAAGGTGACTGAAGTAGCAGGGATGCAGCTAGCTTAGGGGAGAATGTTGAATAAAACCAGCCGTAGCTAGATTTGCTGGCCGAGGCAGCGCTTTTAGCGTCCCGTTTAGTTTGTTTTCTGTTAGCGTTTTTTCAGCTCATGGGCATTTGTTTTGGTCTGAATCTTGTGCGTACCATGATTGTTGGTGAAACAATGTGGACCGTGGCATTGCAGGTTTGCTTGTAATCCAAATAAATACAGAGGAAGGAACAAAAAAGTCTCAGACCTCACATTGGCGCTCAACATTTTATTGGATTCATTTCAGACCTTTCGGTGATGTGCGTTTAGTGGGAGGAGATGCTTCTCTCGACTATGAAGGCGTCTGTGCCGATTTCGTCAATCTTAAGATGATGTGCCAGTTCAGTCTCTCGGAGGTGCTCGTAGGGATATGATGTGCGTGCGTGGGCTCGTTCAACGGGTAAATGTATGCTCGGGTATGTGAGCGACTTCGATTATACCGTGTTAAAAAAACAAAAAAAATGAAAGAGAATATTCTTACCAAGCGGTCAGCTTGCAAGTTACCAACAAAAAAATAAAAAAAAATATTTTTTGGATAATGCGAGTACGGACAGCGCGTTCAGAGAAGAAAACAAGCAAGTGTCAAAAAGATCACCGTACTTCGTCAATTATGAACCACCCGCACTTGTTGTTACATGGACGAACCGGTCGGCTGCGCGACAAGGAAGCTCAGCTGCGTGGCCGGCTGGTGACGGTGGCAATGCAGGCGGGGTTGAGCTCAAACCAGACCTGGCGGAACACCTTGACGATGCAGTCGTGGTGCTCCTCGGCGTTGAGCGCCAGGTAGCACGCCAGGAGCGTCTCCAGCTCCTCCGGCCGTCCGATGCGCTTGCTCGTTATCATCTCCACCATCGAGCTGCGGAACTCCCGCTGCGGGTCGCTCGTCCGCCGCACCACAGCGAACCTCTCAAGCCCTGACACGGCCGCCACGCTGCACCGCGGCGAACGGACGCGCACCGCCGCCAGCCTCGCGCCCGGCGTAGTCCTTCCGGAGAAGGACCGCCGCCCGCTTCCTCGGCGACGGCGCTGGTGGCTCCGAGGCCGCCTCTCTTCGTCCGTGTCGGACGGCGGCATCAGCACCGGGGTCGGCGCCGTCGCCAGCACACACTGCGGCGGGGAGGCAGCGCGGGAGAACGCGCTGAGGTGTCTGAGCGGCGGGAGATCACGATCGCCGCCGACGGAGTAGTGGCGTCGGCGGGAGAGTTGGCGCGCGGCCGTGGCCTCAGCCTCGGCGCCATCGTTGCCGACCGAGAGACGACGCGGCACGATATCGGCGGCCGTGGGTGACAAGGTATCTGCCGGGCTGCTCCGCGATGCCGGGCTCGGGGTCGTGCCCTCATGGAAGCCGCCGCCGCTGGAGCTCTTGGCCTCAGGCGCGGCATGCTTCTTCGGCTTAGAGGAAGCAGCGGCATTGTGCTTAGCCGTGAGCTTGGAGAACCATGTGAGCGGCGAGAAGGCCGCCTTGCCCTTGCCGCTCCTGCTCTCTTCATGCGCCTCGTCTCGCGGCAGCAGCTGCTGCTTAGTTTTCAGCCCCCACCACCTCATGGCTATCGGCTGGTTTCTCTCTCGGTGTTCTTGGTTATTACTATGTGAGCTTGCAGTGTGAGGAGAGAAGAGTCCGGCGCTACGGGGTGTATTTAAAGCGGGGGGTTTTGGCGGCCAAGCTACGGGCATGATGTTTGAAAGTTCAAAGATGGGAGCCAAAGTTTTAATAAGCCGTCACTTTTCTTTTGCATGCATGCACCGTGCATTTTGGCTGATTGATTAGCGTGATTGACGCTAATGTTTAGTACTACTCCACTGTAGCAAGATTACATCATGTTTGGCGTGTCCCTCGCAAACTTCGAAAGCTACAGTAGTGCGACCTTTGGCGACATGCTAGCAGTACACAGCCCTGCTGTATGACTTTTGTTGTGATTACCCAGGTCTTGATAGTCTTTATCTGCAGATTGTGATGAGGAGATCGATTTGGATGTTGTCAACAACACCGGCTTAGCGCTGGCATCAGGGACAGTGGGACATGGCTCGGCGTGGAGCAGGGCAGGAGGAGTGCAACTTTGGGAACAGAAAGTGAGACGAACCAAAGGGAATCACCGATCGAGGAGGCGAGCGGAGGCCGGCAGGCGTGATCCCGGCCCTGGCGCTGGCTGGCCACTTGGGCGAAGCTCCTGAGACCCCATTCCACGAGGCCACGACGCAAACTCGCCTCTCGTCTTTGCGTGCGTGCGTGCTCTGCCTTTCCATTCCTTTTCCCCGGGAGGGAGAGAGCGCCGGGGGCAGAGCTGCAGACACGCGCGCTGCGGATTGCGGGAAAAGGGTGGCATCCTGGTTGTTGGTGATTGGGTGGGGCCTGCGCCTGGCGTGCCGGCTTTTGCCCCCCTTTCCTCCGCTGCAAATGTTGCATGCCTACGGCTACGGTTCTTGGTTGTTGCATCCTCTGATCCTGAGCAGTGTGAGTGTCTGCCCTCTTTGTTCGAACAAAGTCCCCGCCACCGTCCTTCTCACCGACGACGTGCGGCCGGGCCTGTACGCTGCCTACATTATGGATCGTTCATTGCGCTGCAAAAACCATTGTTCGCGTTGCATGTTTCCGAGCAACGCAGCCGCTGAGAAGGCAACAGCCGAGCACCGGAGCACGCTACGTAGTCACTCACCGCCGCAGCTCCCGGCGTCCCGCCCTTTTCCCAGGAAGGCGGCAGCTCACAGGTCATGCATCATAGGCGTAGCTTACCACCACCACCGCACTAGCAATACATAGCTATGCTGCCTAGCCCATGCAAAATTCAGACCTAAATTTGTCTGCCCCTGTAGCGATGGCCTGTACGTGCGGCTGTGCCCAAACTGCGGACTGGCGTTTCATTTCATTTCAAAAATTTCCGTCCTTTTGGCCACCTTTCTCCTCGCTTGGCAAGCTGTAGGCTCACCTTTAACCACGTAGAGTCTCCGGAGAAAAAAGGTCTTGTCTAGACTTACAATCATAGACCTGGCCACCAGGACATGCCTTGTCCTTCCCTTCAGTTTTCATTTTCCAACACGGTGGCAGGCATGCATCATTTGAATTTTTTTGAACCGGTATGGAATGATTGGCTGAGGTGGGTGTGACTAGGTACACAAATCTTCATTGACTTGCAGAGTGTGATGGAGCATCTTTTTACTGCAAGGCAGCTGCAAAAGACTATATGTGCCAAACCTTCTTTATTTTGCTTTCAATTTTGATTTTTTTGGTATCTTTTGATCCGAATGTTCAAATTAAGTTTCATCTGCATATATGTGTTCCTCGCGACGAGGACTTTCAAATATGACCAATTTTTTTTAATATGTCTTGACAAGTTTTTAAGACTTCACCAAGTTTCAAGTGATGAAACTTGATACTAACGAATGACAAAATCAACAGGTTTCGAAAAAAACTTAAAACATGGTGTACCCTCGTTCGGAATCCGATGACTGCGGATCGCGAAGCAATCGTGCGGCAGGGTAGGGCAGGGCTAGGAATGTGTGTGCCCCAGCAACTGCATGCCCTTGCGGATTTCTGAGGTTGTTGTCTTTCTTCTTCGTCGATGAAGTTTGTGAATTCACATATGCAGTGCCAAATTCATGTTTTTGCGGAAAGTCCGGAATCCACATTGACGCAAAAAAGATCAGATTCCAAACAAACTTTGTGAGATGGGCGTCATAAATCTTGTAAATGGGTTACCTCAACGCCAACTCACGTGAATTTTCAAAAACAAAATGAATGCACACATAAGCTTGCCACACTATGTAGGTCCTGTAGGAGTGTGAGACATGGGCACATCTAGTGGGGGTGCTATGTTTGCCATGGCACCGCCTACAAAAGCATATTCTTTAAAGTGGTAATAGCTAGTCTTATCCTATATCTAGTGATAAACTATTTCACCCATGTGTGATCGGATCTCGGATCAGAGACACAGAGACCCTAAAAACTCGTCCAGAACATAGAACCCTAGTTTCTGGAAGGCATCCGTGGGGGGAATCGGCAAGGGGAGATCCGCCATCACCAATACCTCGTGCAAGGACACTCCGGCATCAATCATCTTCACTGTCATCCATCTCCATCTCATTGTAACCCCGAACCCTTGTGGATCCCTGCGTGTATTACCCGATTGTGCCATTCATGTTTACCACCGCTATTCGTATGATGCTTGTCGTCTTCATGCATGAGTAGTTCCTTTAGTTTCCGTGATATGCATGAACCTTGGTATGTATAGGAGCTGAAATGTTTGTAATGATACAAGATTCTCTGTTCAATATTTGATTTATATAGAAATGCATGCTCTAGCCAATGCAACCAAAAGACCAATCTATGGGAGAGGGCTGCACATTATGCTCCAACACCCACCTCACGTTTATGCTCCTTTGGAGTCTATGATGTGGGCAACGAAGCAGGGGTAGGCCGCAATTAATTATTGCATTTATTGGGTTTTGAACCCTGGACCTCTTAGTTGCAAGCTTATGCACCTAACCAGTTCACCCATTAGACCGATCTGATGGAAGAGACTAGGCAATACATTTGCACGTCGACAATTTAATAACCTTCATGAATGTTGCGAAGGGGCCACACTCAACATTTTCGTCGTAAGGTCACGAAGTATATTATTATCATTGTAAAGATTAGGATGTTGAGGTTGTCGGATTTCGGGTTCCGGCAAAACCCTTGAGGTTCGAACACTGGGGTGCGCACGAAGATCTCTCCTCCCCCTAGCACTCTCCCTCACCGCTATCTCAAGGATCAGCGCGGCGAACTCGCAGAACAAAGGGACACAAGGTTTATACTGGTTCGGGCCACCGATATGGTGTAATACCCTACTCTAGTGTGGTGTGGTGGATTGCCTCTTGGGCTGAGGAAGAATAGTTACAAGGGAAGAACAACCTCCTGAGGTGAGGTGCTCTTGTGCTTGATGATCTTGTGTGGATGAGGATGATCTAAATGGCCCAAGATCAATTGCCTCCTACTGTGGTGGCTCGTCCTATTATAGAGGCCCTGGTCCTCTTCCCAAATGCTGGCGGGAAGGGATGCCACAACGGCCAAATTTAAAGGGGGACAACTAGTACAAGTTATCCTGACTAAAGGTGGTCGCCTGCCAAAGGCTGTCGTGGTGACGCCGTCTCGGGCTCCACAGTGGCCTCCGTCCTGCTGGTCTTGGTCTCGTTGCACCGATATGGAAACCTTTCCTGATGCCTCAGGACTCCACGCCTACGCTTGCCTCTTTAACACCTAAGAGTAAACTAGGACACTGCGCGCGCTGGCGCCCGCCTGGCCTTGGTCGTCATGGCTTGCGTCACAGGAACCTCGCGAGGTGCCCCTTGCCTCGATCTCTCCGCCCCTCATGAGCCAACCTGGTGAGGCCGCCCCCGAGGAGGTCTTGCGTCGTCTGCCTCGCGAGGCTTGGCCCCTCGCGAGGGTCTTGAGCGTTGGTCGATGAAGTTGGGCCGTATAGGGCCGCTGGTGGAGCCACGCCACGGGCCGTAGGCAGGCAAGTCTGGGGACCCCCATTCCCAGGACGCCGACAGTAGCCCCGGGGCCCAAGGAGCGCTCGGACTTGGCTTCGAGGCGAAGCCAAAGGGCAAGAACGGAGTGTCGCGGGCCCCAACATCCTGCGGCCTCGGTTGACGCGTGGCGATTGATTGGGCGTGGGCGTCTACTCTTCCCCATGCTGCCTCGGCAACTGCCCGACTTGACGAGTCCCTGCTGCATGCAGAGGAAAGTCATCATTACCTGTGATCGTGGGGATCGCCGGTTGGCCTTCTCCCGCTATAAATGAGGAGGGGGCGGAGCCCCCGTCGCTCATCTCTTCCTGCTCCGCTCGCTTCCTCTCCCTTGCTTCATTGCTAGCAGCGACACCCATGGCGCCTGCGAAAAGGTTCTCGGCCGCAGAGAAGGGGAAGGCCCGCCAGGAGGGGCCCGGCTCACCGCCGCCCAAGAGGGGGCGGGGCCGCCCCCGCAAGCACGCCGTGACCCCCGCCGTGGCCCCTCGCGGCCGCGGCGGCGCTTCTTCACGTGGTGGGAGTCGCCCAGGTCATGGCAACCCCGTCGATGAAGGGAGGCGCACCATGGTCGCGCGGCCTCCCTGGCCGTGCTTCCACTCGGCAAAGCTGCTGCCGGAGTTTGTCGTGTGGTCGGAGAACCCGGCCGGCACCTAGCTTCAGCTCCCATGCTTCTTCACCGTCGAGCTACCGGCCATGGGTCCAGGCGGTCTCTGGCTGCAGGTGGACGACTGCTGCAACAAGGCTTCATGGGTCGCGGTCGAGGTCTCCGTCGCGGGCAACGCAGCCCTGGCCCACAGTTGGCACATGTTTGCCCGCACACTCGGCCTGGGCCAGCGGTGCACCCTCCACTTCAAGTACGACGGCAACGCGACCCTCTACGTGAGGGTGTTCGGGGAGGATGGTCGCTGCGTCGGGTGCTGCCCTGAGGACAACGATGGCGGCGAGGTGCTCAGCCTTGGCGATGGTCGAGACGAGGGTGAGGATGGACTTATCCTCGGCGCCAGCCGCGGCTCGTCCAGCTACAGTGACTCTTCCTCCGGTGACAGCTCCAGCAGCGGCGGCTACGACCAGCCGCCACGCCGCTGTGCCCGCTTTGATGGTGGCAGCGGGTCGTCTCGTCGTCATGCCCTAGTGAAGCGCGGAGAGGGGTCTGACTGAGTCCGGGACAGCGCCAAGGCCTATCCTCGCGGACCGATGCGGGGTGCGCGTCACTTTTGTTTTATCCTTTCCTTTCTTCTTGCATTTAAAAAAGAAACGAGTATGGGGCCCTACGAGGGCGTGCAACGAACCGTGGTTTCCAAGTTGCTATGTAATGTTTGTCATTCTTGTGTTGTGTTGCAGTATTCGTGTTTTGCCCAAGCGTATGGAGATAACTTAGCTCGACGTGTCTGAAGTAGTTTCCGCCTCGTGAGGCGCGCATTTACCGATACCTGGCGAGACCTCCTTGGCATGGGAGACGTCTAGCAACTGCAAAAATTCGTTAGGAAACTCTTACTCTTTCGAGCCTCGGTCGCAGGTGCAACCAGTCGTGACCCAGCGCTTCACATCGCGGTACCCGAGGGGCACGGATTGAGAGATGTGCGCCGGCTTGCGAGCTCTTGCGAGGGTGCCTCGCGAAGAACAGGAAAAAAAGCTCACGAGCGCGCCTTTCCAGCCCCCTTGCGAGGCATGCGAGGGAGAGCACGGGTCAAAACAAGGAACTGAGGGAAGAAACGGAGGCAAAAGGCGATGGAACCAAGCCGACAAGAAACACCAGAAAGCAAATTTTCATTAAAAAAGGGGCAAGCCAACTACGGAAAGCAAATGAAAAGCCGCGTCCGACACCTAGTCTAGTCTTCTCACCAGCGCAGAGCTAAGTGCTACCACTAGGACGTGGGAGGGAGCCCCCGAGGCCCGAGGGCGGCACTCCTAAGACTCCGGGGCGTGTACAACCCCACTCATTATTACGTGAGAGTGTCACGAGCGGAGACCTTCACAGGAGCGGGGCCTTGCTTCACAGGCGTCGGTCCTTGCTTCACAGGCGCCGGGCCTTGCTTCATGGGTAGAACTTCCAGAGGTGCTGGATGTTCCAGGCGTTCTGGATGGGGACCCCGTCCTGCATGTCCAGGCGCACGGCGCCAGGCTTAGAGACGTGGGCGACCCTAAACGGGCCCTCCCACATGGGCGAGAGCTTATGCAGCCCTTCCCTAGAGAGCACCCGCCTTAGGACGAGGTCGCCCACCTCGAGCGTCCTGGACTGGATGATGCGGCAGTGATACCGCCGCAACGCCTGCTGGTATCTTGCTGCTTGAAGCATGGCTTCGCGGCGGCGTTCCTCCCCTAGCACAAGGTCCATCCCCCGCATGGCGTCCTGCTGCGTCTCATCAAACGCCAGGACCCGCACGGAGCGATGCTTGACCTCCTGAGGGAGAACCGCTTCTGCTTCATATACGAGAAAGAACGGGGTCTCGCCCGTTGGCTTGGTGGCGGTGGTATGGATGGACCACAACACATACTGGAGCTCATCGTGCCAGCCCCTGCCACAGGCCTCGAGCTTCTTCTTGAAGGTCCTGGTCTTCAGGCCTCTCAGGACCTCCGCATTGGCGTGTTCCGCTTGACCATTGCTCCTGGGGTGTGCTACCGAAGCGTAGTAGATCTGCGTTCCAAGGTTAGCACAATATGTTTTGAAGAGATTGCTAGTGAACTGCGATCCGTTGTCGGTGATGATGCGATTGGGGACCCCGAATCGGCTCACGAGACCCTTGATGAACTTGACCGCAGATCCGGCCGGGATGGTGCGGACAGCTTCTACCTCCGTCCATTTGGTGAACTTGTCGATGACGACGTAGAGGTAGCGGTAGCCCCCAGGCGCTCGAGAGAACGGGCCTAAGATATCCAGCCCCCAGACTGCGAATGGCCACGAGAGCGGGATGGTGTGGAGGCCCTGAGCCGGCTGATGAATCTGCTTGGCGTGGAATTGGCAGGCCTCGCAGGACTTCACAAGCTCGGTTGCATCGTTAAGCGCCGTAGGCCAGTAGAACCCGTTGTGAAACGCCTTGCCGGCGAGGGTTCGCGAGGACGAGTGGTGCCCGCAGTCTCCACCATGTATGTCAGCTAGCAACTCGTTCCCCTGTTCCCTGGAGATGCATCGCAAGGAAACATCATTTGGTCGCTTCCTGTATAACTCACTGTCCTGGATGCAGTATGCCGTAGCCTGTCGGGCCACGCTACGTGTCCTCTTCTTTCTCTGGCAGTGTCCCTTGCGTCGGATATTACTTGAACTCCTTGGTCTAGCACCCCTCCCAAGGCTCGAGCGCCAGGAGTAGGCGCGCTCCCGAGGTTGGGCCGCAGGCTGGGGCTCCCAAGGCAGGTGGTTGGGGGAGTTTCTCCCGAGTCGGCGCCGGTCATGAAAGCGGAGGTGCTGCCGAAGGCTTGAAGAGTCGCTCCTCAAAGACGTCAGGCTCCTGGGGTTGTCGCTTGGACGACCTTTTAGCGATGTCGTCAGCCTCCTTGTTGGTACCACAGGGCACATGCTGCAACTCCAAACCCAGGAAATGCTTTTCCATTTTGCGTACCTCCGCAAGGTATGCCTCCATGTGCTCGTCCCTCGGCTCGTATACCTTGTTGGAGAAGTTGACGAGAAGCTGTGAGTCGCCCCTGATGGTGAGGCGCTTCACCCCGAGGGCCAGCTATGAGGCCTTCGTACTCCGTGATGTTGTTGGAGACCTTCTCGCCCTGCTGGAAGCAGAGCTGCACGGTGTAGTAGAGCTTGTCCGGAATGGGCGAGATGAGCACTGCTCCAGCCCCCGCGCCTTGGAGCGCGAACGCGCCGTCGAAATACATAACCCAGCCATCTGGCGCTTCACTTCCCGGCGAGACGGATCGATCCTCGCCTGCTTCAAGCCCCAGGGCATCCGTCCATTCTGCCACGAAGTCAGTGAGCGCGGCTCCCTTGATGACCCTGGTTGTGCTGAACTCCAGCTGGAATGCCTGCAGCTTAATGTTCCATTCGGTGACTCTTCCGACAGTGTTGGGGCTCCTGAGTACCCTCTCCAGCGGGTAGGCCGAGATGACCTTGATTTGGTGACCTTGGAAGTAGTGCCACAATTTGCGCGAGACCACCAAGAGCACGAGCAAGAGCTTCTGAGGCATGGGGTATCACACCCTTGCATCCCACAATACCGTGCTAACGAAATACACTGGATGCTCGACGAGGGCGGGTGCACCGACGGGACCTATGTCTGTCGGAGGTTGAGATGCCTCCTGAGGTGATGAAACCTCCAGAGCCTGGTTGCTCATTGGGGCCCCTGCAAGGCCTAGGACGCTGTTTTGCTGGGCCTGGTCATTCGTCGGCGTTGCCGCAACCTCTGTGGTACCCTCCGGGTCTTGTATCTCCCCGGCCGGGGTGTGGCACGGCGCGATGTATCCTTGGCCTCGCGCTCTTCCTGAACGGCCACCAGAGCTGCGCTGGCGGAGTAGGGCGTGGCGGCAAGGTAAAGCACCAGGGGCTCGAGAGGGCGGGGCGCCACCATCACCGGAGGGCTGGTCAGGTATCTTTTGAGGTCTTGAAACGCTTGGTCAGCCTCCGAGGTCCACTCGAACGGGCCCTTCTTCTTCATCAGCTTGAAGAATGGCAGGGCACGCTCCCCCAGCTTGGAGATGAAGCGCCCCAGCGAGGTCACGCAGCCGGCAAGCTTCAGCATCTCCTTGAGAGTTTGTGGTGGGCTCATGTCTTCGATCGCCTTGACCTTCTCCGGGTTGGCCTCGATCCCCCCGTGGGACACGAGGAAGCCCAGCAGCTTGTCGGAGGGGACACCAAACACGCACTTCTCTGGGTTGGGCCGCAAGTCCACCTGGAGCAGGCTCGCAAAGGTCTCCTCCAGGTCCTGAATCAAAGTTCTCGCCTCCCAAGACTTTACCACAATATCGTCAACGTAGGCTTGTGCGTTCCTTCTGAGCTGCTGACCCAGGGCGATGTGCATCAGCCGTTAGAAGGCCGCGCCTGCATTGCGCAAACGGAACGGCATGCAGGTGTAGAAGTACACCCCATACGGGGTCAAGAAGGCCGTCTTCTCCACATCCTCTACTGCCATCTTGATCTGGTGATAGCCTGAAAATGCATCCAGGAAGCATAGCAGGTCGCACTCGGTGGTGGAGTCAACAATCTGGTCGATGCGCGGAAGCGGGAATGGGTCTTGGGGGTAGGCCTTGTTGAGGTTGGTGAAGTCGACACACATGCGTTCCTTCCCGCCTTTCTTTGGCACGACGACGGGGTTCGCCAGCCACTCAGGGTACCGAACCTTGCGAATGACACCTGCTGCCTCCAGCTTGCGGGTTTCCTGGACGATGAAGGCCTGCTTTTCTATGGACTGTCGCCGTGCCCTCTGCTTCATAGGGCGCACATTGGGGCACACCCTCAAATGATGCTCGATCACCCCTCTTGGGACCCCTACCGGCTGTTTGGGTTCCCAGGCGAACACTTCCTTGTTTGCGCACAAGAACTTCACCAATGCCTCCTCTTGATCCGGGTCGAGGTTGGCGCCTATGGTGAAGGTGGCTCCTGAGGACCCATCTTCCTCGACTGGCACCTGCTTGGTTTCGGCCCGATCTTGAGTGAACAACTGCTTCTTCTTTGTTGGCGCGGCCTCTTTAGCCCCAGGGGTGGCCTCGGTGGTCGGTCGCACTGTTGCGGCGGTTTTGAGGGCAGACTTGAGCACCGCCAGAGCCTCCTTGGTGTGTCCAACTATGGTGAGGATGTCCTTGCTCCCGGGCATCTTCATGAGATTGTAGGCCGGATGGGTTGGCGCCATAAACTTGAAGGAAATATGCCCTAGAGGCAATAATAAAGTCATTATTTATTTCCTTATATCATGATAAATGTTTATTATTCATGCTAGAATTGTATTAACTGGAAACATAATACATGTGTGAATACATAGACAAACAGAGTGTCACTAGTATGCCTCTACTTGACTAGCTCATTAATCAAAGATGGTTATGTTTCCTAGCCATGAACAAAGAGTTGTTATTTGATTAACGAGATCACATCATTAGTTGAATGATCTGATTGACATGACCCATTCCATTAGCATAGCACCCGATCGTTTAGTATGTTGCTATTGCTTTTATCCATGACTTATACATGTTCCTTTAACTATAAGATTATGCAACTCACGTTTACCGTAGGAACACTTTGTGTGCTACCAAACGTCACAACGTAACTGGGTGATTATAAAGGTGCTCTACAGGTGTCTCCGAAGGTGCATGTTGGGTTGGCATATTTCGAGATTAGGATTTGTCACTCCGATTGTCGGAGAGGTATCTCAGGGCCTTCTCGGTAATGCACATCACATAAGCCTTGCAAGCATTGCAACCAATGAGTTAGTTGCGAGATGATGTATTACGGAACGAGAAAAGAGACTTGCCGGTAACGAGATTGAACTAGGTATTGGATACCGACGATCGAATCTCGGGCAAGTAACATACCGATGACAAAGGGAACAACGTATGTTGTTATGCGGTCTGACCGATAAAGATCTTTGTAGAATATGTAGGAGCCAATATGGGCATCCAGGTCCCGCTATTGGTTATTGACCGGAAACGTGTCTCGGTCATGTCTACATTGTTCTCGAACCGTAGGGTCCGCACGCTTAACGTTACGATGACAGTTATTATGAGTTTATGCATTTTGATGTACCGAAGGAGTTCGGAGTCCCGGATGTGATCACGGACGTGACGAGGAGTCTCGAAATGGTCGAGACATAAAGAATTATATATTGGAAGCCTATGTTTGGACATCGGATGCATTCCAGGTGAAATCAGGATTTTACCGGAATACCGGGAGGGTTACCGGAACCCCCCGGGAGCATAATGGGCCAACATGGGCCTTGGAGGAGAAGTGAGAGGGCAGCCCTAGGGGCTGCGCGCCTCCCCCTTCCCCTAGTCCTATTAGGACTAGGAGAGGTGGGCGCCCCCCTCTCCTTCTCTCTCCCCCTTGAAGAATCCTAGTCCAACTAGGATTGGGGGGGGGGGGGGAATCCTACTCCCAGAGGGAGTAGGACTCCTCCTGCGCCTCCCTCCTTTGGCCGGCCAGCCTCCCCCCTTCATCCTTTATATACGGGGGCAGGGGACACCCCATGACACACAAGTTGATCTACGGATCGTTCCTTAGCCGTGTGCGGTGCCCCCTTCCACCAAATTCCACCTCGATTATATCGTTGCAGTGCTTAGGCGAAGCCCTGCGCCGGTAACACATCAAGATCGTCACCACGCCGTTGTGCTGACGGAACTCTTCCCCGACGCTTTGCTGGATCGGAGCCCGGGGATCGTCATCGAGCTGAACGTGTGCCAAGAACTCGGAGGTGCCGGAGTAACGGTGCTGTGATCGGTTGGATCGCGAGGAGAACGTACGACTACTTCCTCTACGTACGACTACTTCCTCTACGTTGTGTCAACGCTTCCGCTTCGGTCTACGAGGGTACGTAGACAAACACTCTCCCCTCTCGTTGCTATGCATCACCATGATCTTGCGTGTGCGTAGGAAATTTTTTGAAATTACTGCGTTCCCCAACAGTGGCATCCGAGCCTAGGTTTTATGGTTGATGTTATTTGCACGAGTAGAACACAAGTGAGTTGTGGACGATACAAGTCATACTGCCTACCAGCATGTCATACTTTGGTTCAGCGGTATTGTTGGATGAGACGATCCGGACCAACCTTACGCGTACGCTTACGCGAGACCGGTTCCCTCGACGTGCTTTGCACAGAGATGGCTTGCGGAAGACTGTCTCTCCAACTTTAGTTGAACCGAGTGTGGCTACGCCCGGTCCTTGAGAAGGTTAAAACGGAGTCTATTTGACAAACTATCGTTGTGGTTCTGATGCGTAGGTAAGATGAGTTCTTGCTTAAAGCCCGTAGCAGCCACGTAAAACTTGCAACAACAAAGTAGAGAACGTCTAACTTGTTTTTGCAGGGCATGTTGTGATGTGATATGGTCAAGACGTGATGCTAAATTTTATTGTATGAGATGATCATGTTTTGTAACCGAGTTATCGGCAACTGGCAGGAGCCATATGGTTGTCGCTTTATTGTATGCAATGCAATCGCCCTGTAATGCTTTACTTTATTGCTAAACGGTAGTGATAGTCGTAGAAGCATAAGATTGGCGAGACGACAACGATGCTATGATGGAGATCAAGGTGTCGCGCCGGTGACGATGGTGATCATGACGGTGCTGCGGAGATGGAGATCACAAGCACAAGATGATGATGGCCATATCATATCACTTATATTGATTGCATGTGATGTTTATCCTTTTATGTATCTTATCTTGCTTTGATTGACGGTAGCATTATAAGATGATCTCTCACTAAATTATCAAGAAGTGTTTTCCCTGAGTATGCACCGTTGCGAAAGTTCTTCGTGCTGAGACACCACGTGATGATCGGGTGTGATAGGCTCTACGTTCAAATACAACGGGTGCAAAACAGTTGCATACGCGGAATACTCAGGTTTAACTTGACGAGCCTAGCATATAACAGATATGGCCTCGGAACACGGAGACCGAAAGGTCGAGCGTGAATCATATAGTAGATATGATCAACATAGTGATGTTCACCATTGAAACTACTCCATCTCACGTGATGATCGGACATGGTTTAGTTGATTTGGATCACGTGATCACTTAGAAGATTAGAGGGATGTCTATCTAAGTGGGAGTTCTTAAGTAATATGATTAATTGAACTTTAATTTATCATGAACTTAGTCCTGGTAGTATTAGCATATCTATGTTGTAGATCAATAGCTCGCATTGTTGCTTCCTTGTGTTTATTTTGATATGTTCCTAGAGAAAATTGTGTTGAAAAATGTTAGTAGCAATGATGCGGATTGGATCCGTGATCTGAGGTTTATCCTCATTGCTGCACAGAAGAATTATGTCCTTGATGCACCGCTAGGTGACGGACCTATTGCAGGAGCAGATGCAGACGTTATGAACGTTATGCTAGCTCAATATGATGACTACTTAATAGTTTAGTGCACCATGCTTAAACGGCTTAGAATCGGGACTTCAAAGACGTTTTGAACGTCATGGACCATACAAGATGTTCCAGGAGTTGAAGTTAATATTTCAGGCAAATACCCGAGTTGAGAGATATGAAGTCTCCAACAAGTTCTATAGCTAAAAGATGGAGGAGAATCGCTCAACTAGTGAGCATGTGCTCAAATTGTTTGAGTACAACAATCACTTGAATCAAGTGGGAGTTAATCTTCCAGATAAGATAGTGATTGACAGAATTCTCTAGTCACCATCACCAAGTTAGTAGAACTTCGTGATGAACTATAATATGCAAGGGATGACAAAAGTAATTCCCAAGCTCTTCGCGATGCTAAAATCGGCGAAGGTAGAAATCAAAGAAAACCATCAAGTGTTGATGGTTGACAAGATCACTAGTTTCAAGAAAAGGGCAAAAGGAAAGAAGGGGAACTTCAAGAAGAACGGCAAGCAAGTTGCTGCTCAAGTGAAAAATCCCAAGTCTGGTCCTAAGCCTGAGACTAAGTGCTTCTACTGCAAAAGGACTGGTCACTGGAAGCGGAACTACCCCAAGTGATTGGCGGATAAGAAGGATGGCAAAGTGAACATAAGTATATTTGATATACATGTTATTGATGTGTACTTTACTAGTGTTCATAGCAACCCCTCAGTATTTGGTACTAGTTCAAGTTGCTAAGATTAGTAACTCGAAACGGGAGTTGCAGAATGAACAAAGACTAGTTAAAGGGCAAGGTGACGATGTGTGTTGGAAGTGGTTCCAAGATTGATATGATCATCATCACACACTCCCTATACTTTCGGGATTAGTGTTGAAACTAAATAAGTGTTATTTGGTGTTTGCGTTGAGCATGAATATGATTTGATCATGTTTATTGCAATACGGCTATTCATTTAAGTAAGAGAATAAATTGTTGTTCTGTTTACATGAATAAAACCTTCTATGGTCATACACACCAACGAAAATAGTTTGTTGGATCTCGATCATAGTGATACACATATTCATAATATTGAAACCAAAAGATGCGAAGTTAATAATGATAGTGCAACCTATTTGTGGCACTGCCGTTTAGGTCATATTGGTGTAAAGCGCATGAAGAAACTCCATGCTGATGGGATTTTGGAATCACTTGATTATGAATCACTTGATGCTTGCGAATCATGCCTCTTGGGCAAGATGACTAAAACGCCGTTCTCCGGAACAATGGAGCAAACAATAGATTTGTTGGAAATCATACATACTGATGTATGTGGTCCGATGAATATTAAGGCTCGCGACAAGTATCATTATTTTCTAACCTTCACAGATGATTTGAGCAGATATGGGTATATCTACTTGATGAAACATAAGTCTGAAACATTTGAAAAGTTCAAAGAATTTCAGAGTGAAGTGGAAAATCATCGTGACAAGAAAATAAAGTTTCTACGATCTGATCGCAGAGACGAATATTTGAGTTACGAGTTTGGTCTTCAATTAAAACAATGTGGAATAGTTTCACAAACTCATGCCACCTGGAACACCGCAGCATAATGGTGCGTCCGAACGTCATAACCGTACTTTATTAGATATAGTACAATCTATGATGTTTCTTACCGATTTACCAATATCGTTTTGGGATCATGCATTAGAGACAGCTGCATTCACGTTAAAAGGGGCACCATCTAAATCCGTTGGGACGACACCGTATGAACTATGGTTTAGCAATAAACCTAAGCTGTCGTTTCTTAAAGTTTGGGGCTGCGATGCTTATGTGAAAAAGCTTCAACCTGATAAGCTCGAACCCAAATCGGAGAAATGTGTCTTCATAGGATATCCAAAGGAAACTGTTGGATACACCTTCTATCACAGATCCGAAGGCAAGACTTTTGTTGCTAAGTTCGGAAACTTTCTAGAGAAAGAGTTTCTTTCGAAAGAAGTGAGTGGGAGGAAAGTAGAACTTGATAAGGTAATTGTACCTTCTCCCTTATTGGAAAGTAGTTCATCACAGAAATCTGTTCCTGTGACTACTACACCAATTAGTGAGGAAGCTAATGATGATGATCATGTAACTTCAGATCAAGTTACTACCAAATCTCGTAAGTAAACTAGAGTGAGATCCGCACCAGAGTGGTACGATAATCCTGTTCTGGAAGTCATGTTACTAGACCATGACGAACTTGCGAACTATGAGGAAGCGATGATGAGCCCAGATTCCGCAAAATGGTTAGAGGCCATGAAATCTGAGATATGATCCATGTATGAGAACAAAGTTTGGACTTTGGTTGCCTTGCCCGATGATCGGCAAGCAATTAAGAATAAATGGATCTTCAAGAGGAAGACGGACACTGATAGTAGTGTTACTATCTACAAAGCTAGAATTGTCGAAAAAGGTTTTTCGACAAGTTCAAAGTATTGACTACGATGAGAGTTTCTCACTCGTATCTATGCTTAAGTCTGTCCGAATCATGTTAGCAATTGCCGCATTTTATGAAATCTGGCAAATGGATAAACAAAACTGCATTCCTTAATAGAGAGTTGTGTATGATGCAACTAGAAGGTTTTGTCGATCCTGAAGGTGTTAACAAAATATGCAAGCTCCAGCGATCCATCTATGGACTGGTGCAAGCATCTCGGAGTTGGAATATACGCTTTGATAAGTTGATCAAAGCATATAGTTTTATACAGACTTACGGTGAAGCCTGTATTTACAAGAAAGTGAGTGGGAGCACTACAGCATTTCTGATAAGTATATGTAAATGACATATTATTGATCGGAAATAATGTAGAATTATTCTGTAAAGCATAAAGGAGTATTTGAAAGGAGTTTTTCGAAGAAGGACCTCGGTGAAGCTGCTTACATATTGAGCATCAAGATCTATAAGAGATAGATCAAGACGCTTGATAAGTTTTTCAATAAATACATACCTTGAAAAGATTTTTGAAGTAGTTCAAAATGGAACAGTCAAAGAAAGAGTTCTTGCCTGTATTACAAGGTGTGAAATTGAGTAAGACTCAAAGCCCGACCACGACAGAAGATAGAAAGAGAATGAAAGTCATTCCCTATGCCTCAGCCATAGGTTCTATAAAGTATGCCATGCTGTGTACCAGACCTATTGTATACCCTACCCAGAGATTGGCACGGGAGTACAATAGTGATCTAGGAGTAGATCACTGGACGGCGGTCAAAATTATCCTTAGTGGAATAAGGATATGTTTCTCGATTATGGAGGTGACAAAAAGGTTCGTCGTAAAAGGTTACGTCGATGCAAGTTTTGACACTAATCTAGATGACTCTAAGTCTCAATCTAGATACATATTGAAAGTGGGAGCAATTAGCTAAAGTAGCTCCGTGCAGAGCATTGTAGACATAGAAAATTGCAAAATACATAACGGATCTAAATGTGGCAGACCCGTTGACTAAACTTCTCTCACAAGCAAAAATCACACTGTAGTACTCTTTGGGTGTTAATCACATAGCAATGTGAACTAGATTACTGAATCTAGTAAACCCTTTGGGTGTTGGTCACATATCGATGTGAACTATTGCTGATAAATCACATGGCGATGTGAACTAGATTATTGACTCTAGTGCAAGTGGGAGACTGAAGGAAATATGCCCTAGAGGCAATAATAAAGTCATTATTTATTTCCTTATATCATGATAAATGTTTATTATTCATGCTAGAATTGTATTAACTGGAAACATAATACATGTGTGAATACATAGACAAACAGAGTGTCACTAGTATGCCTCTACTTGACTAGCTCATTAATCAAAGATGGTTATGTTTCCTAGCCATGAACAAAGAGTTGTTATTTGATTAACGAGATCACATCATTAGTTGAATGATCTGATTGACATGACCCATCCCATTAGCATAGCACCCGATCGTTTAGTATGTTGCTATTGCTTTTATCCATGACTTATACATGTTCCTTTAACTATAAGATTATGCAACTCACGTTTACCGTAGGAACACTTTGTGTGCTACCAAACGTCACAACGTAACTGGGTGATTATAAAGGTGCTCTACAGGTGTCTCCGAAGGTGCATGTTGGGTTGGCATATTTCGAGATTAGGATTTGTCACTCCGATTGTCGGAGAGGTATCTCAGGGCCTTCTCGGTAATGCACATCACATAAGCCTTGCAAGCATTGCAACCAATGAGTTAGTTGCGAGATGATGTATTACGGAACGAGAAAAGAGACTTGCCGGTAACGAGATTGAACTAGGTATTGGATACCGACGATCGAATCTCGGGCAAGTAACATACCGATGACAAAGGGAACAACGTATGTTGTTATGCGGTCTGACCGATAAAGATCTTCGTAGAATATGTAGGAGCCAATATGGGCATCCAGGTCCCGCTATTGGTTATTGACCGGAAACGTGTCTCGGTCATGTCTACATTGTTCTCGAACCGTAGGGTCCGCACGCTTAACGTTACGATGACAGTTATTATGAGTTTATGCATTTTGATGTACCGAAGGAGTTCGGAGTCCCGGATGTGATCACGGACGTGACGAGGAGTCTCGAAATGGTCGAGACATAAAGAATTATATATCGGAAGCCTATGTTTGGACATCGGATGCATTCCAGGTGAAATCAGGATTTTACCGGAATACCGGGAGGGTTACCGGAACCCCCCGGGAGCATAATGGGCCAACATGGGCCTTGGAGGAGAAGTGAGAGGGCAGCCCTAGGGGCTGCGCGCCTCCCCCTTCCCCTAGTCCTATTAGGACTAGGAGAGGTGGGCGCCCCCCTCTCCTTCTCTCTCCCCCTTGAAGAATCCTAGTCCAACTAGGATTGGGGGGGGGGGGAATCCTACTCCCAGAGGGAGTAGGACTCCTCCTGCGCCTCCCTCCTTTGGCCGGCCAGCCTCCCCCCTTCATCCTTTATATACGGGGGCAGGGGACACCCCATGACACACAAGTTGATCTACGGATCGTTCCTTAGCCGTGTGCGGTTCCCCCTTCCACCAAATTCCACCTCGATTATATCGTTGCAGTGCTTAGGCGAAGCCCTGCGCCGGTAACACATCAAGATCGTCACCACGCCGTCGTGCTGACGGAACTCTTCCCCGACGCTTTGCTGGATCGGAGCCCGGGGATCGTCATCGAGCTGAACGTGTGCCAAGAACTCGGAGGTGCCGGAGTAACGGTGCTGTGATCGGTTGGATCGCGAGGAGAACGTACGACTACTTCCTCTACGTACGACTACTTCCTCTACGTTGTGTCAACGCTTCCGCTTCGGTCTACGAGGGTACGTAGACAAACACTCTCCCCTCTCGTTGCTATGCATCACCATGATCTTGCGTGTGCGTAGGAAAATTTTTGAAATTACTGCGTTCCCCAACAAAACTGAGCCAGAGCCGGGTACCCGAGTATGGTGTTGTACGGGAGGCCAATACGGGCAATGTCAAAGTCGATCAGCTCCGTGTGATAGTTGTCGCGGGTGCCGAAGGTCATGGGAAGATAGATCTGCCCCAGGGGGCTGGCGGAGCCGCCGCCGACCCTGGAGAAGGGCTTGCTAGGGCGGAGCCACTCGAGCGACATGTGAAGGAGGCTAAAGGCCTCCATAGAGAGCACGTTGAGGCCGGCGATTGATGAGGGTCTTGGTGACAGCTATGCTGCAGATGGTGGGTGTGCAAAGCATTGGGAGCACGCCCGAGCTAACGGTGGTGACTGAGTGATCCCCCGAGTCGAAGGTCAAGTCAGCCTTGGGCGCTGCCCAACCCGGGGGAGCTCCCTGCCATGCGGAAGCGGCGCCGATCTGGCAAAGGAACGGCTTGGTATGACGGCCCGAGGGCGGCTCTTGCGAGCCGTCGAAGAGGGCCGCGACAGCCAGGGGCGCCGGTGCCGCCAAGCGCACAGCGAAGAGGCTGCACAGCTCCTCCCAAGATGCCACCGTAGATCCTGGGAGGTTGAGCAGCCAGGCGCGCGGTGCACCAGTGAGAGCCATGGGAAGCCAGCTGGTCATGACCTTGCCATCGCCCCCAGCCTTCAGGACCTTCATACGCCAGCAGGAAGGCCGACGGGTCCGCCGCGCCATCGTAACACGGCGGCATCTCTGGCTTGAACTTGGGTGGCCACTGCACCCGCCGCAAGGCGGGGGCTAGGGCTCGAAGCCCCTGGCCCCGCCATGGGCGTCCGTGATTGCAGCCGGAAGATCGACGCCAGTCATGGGGGCAAGGCGCAATGATGGCAGAGCGTGGATCGACGGAAGGAAGGCTTCACCGCACCCCTACCTGGTGCGCCAAATGTCGGATTTTGGGTTCTGGCAAAATCCGTGAGGTTCGAAGACTGGGGTGCGCACGAAGATCTCTCCTCCCCTAGCACTCTCCCTCACCGCAATATCAAGGCTCAGCGTGGCGAACTCGCAGAACAAAGGGACACAAGGTTTATACTGGTTCGGGCCACCGATGTGGTGTAATACCCTACTCCAGTGTGGCGTGGTGGATTGCCTCTTGGGCTGAGGAAGAATAGTTACAAGGGAAGAACAACCTCCTGAGGAGAGGTGCTCTTGTGCTTGGTGATCTTGTGTGGATGAGGATGATCTAAATGGCCCAAGCTCAGTTGCCTCCTACTATGGTGGCTAGTCCTATTTATCGAGGCCCTGGTCCTCTTCCCAAACGCTGGCGGGAAGGGATGCCACAACGGCCAAATTTGAAGGGGGACAACTAGTACAAGTTATCATGACTAAATGTGGTCTTCACCTGCCAAAGGCTCTGGTGGTGACGCCGTCTCGGGCTCCACAGTGACCTCCGTCCTGCCGTCCTGCTGGTCTTGGTCTCGTTGCACCGATATGGAAACCTTTGCCTAATGCCTCGAGACTCCTCGCCTGCGCTTGCCTCTTTAGCACCAAAGAGGAAATGAGGACATTGCACATGCTGGTGCCCGCCTAGCCTTGGTCGTCATGGCTTGCGTCACATGAACCTCGTGAGGTGCCCCTTGCCTTGATCTCTCTGCCCCTCGCGAGCCAGCCTGGTGAGTCTGCCCCCGAGGAGGTCTTGCGTCGTCCGCCTCGCAAGGCTCGGCCCCTCGCGAGGGTCTTGAGCGTTGGTCGATGAATTTGGGCCTTACAGGGCCGCTGGTGGAGCCACGTCGTGGGCCGTAGGCAGGCAAGTCTTGGAACCCCTGTTCCCAGGACGCCGACAGAGGTAATTCAAGGTGAGGGTAACAACCTATCTACCTCGTCTTTGGAACTAATAGGGGAGTAACAAAAAACTCTTGGTGAGGTCGCGTCCACAAGAAAATCATTAAATACAATAATGAGAATCGGAGGGGGGAAACTTGAAGGAAAATGCTCTAGAGGCAATAATAAAGTTGTTATTTTATATTTCCTTATTCATGATAAAGGTTTATTATTCATGCTAGAATTGTATTGATCAGAAACTTAAATACATGTCTGAATACATAAACAAATACCGTGTCCCTAGTAAGCCTCTACTAGACTAGCTCGTTGACCAAAGATGGTTAAGGTTTCCTAACCATAGACATGTGTTGTCATTTGATAACAGGATCCCATCCGTTAGCTTAGCTTATTGATTGTTCAGTTTACTGCTATTGCTTTCTTCATGTAAATACATATTCCTTCAACTATGAGATTATGCAACTCCTGCATACCGGAGGAATACCTTGTGTGCTATCAAACATGACAACATAACTGGGTGATCATAAAGATGCTCTACAGGTATCTCCGAAGGTGTTTGTTGAGTTGGTATTGATCAAGATTAGGATTTGTCACTCTGAGTATCGGAGAGGTATCTCTGGGCCCTCTCGGTAATGCACATCATAAGGAGCCTTGCAAGCAAAATGACTAATGAGTTAGTTACAAGATGATGTATTACGGAACGAGTAAAGAGACTTACCGATAACGAGATTGAACTAGGTATGAAGATACCGATGATCGAATCTCGGGCAAGTAACATACTGATGGACAAAGGGAATTACATATGTTGTCATAACGGTTTGACCGATAAAGTTGTTCGTAGAATATGTAGGAGCCAATATGGGCATCTAGGTTTTGCTTTGGTTATTGACCGGAGAGGTGTCTAGGTCATGTCTACATAGTTCTCGAACCCATAGGGTCCGCGCTTAACGTTCGTTGACGATATAGTGTTATATGAGTTATATGTTTTGGTGACCGAATGTTGTTCAGAGTCCTGGATGAGATCACGGACATGACGAGGAATCTTGAAATGGTCAGGAGGTAAAGATTGATATATATAGGACGATGGTATTTGGACACTGGAAGTGTTTCGGGATGTACCGGGAAGGAATCGGGTCACGGAAAGGGGTTTCGGGCACCCCCTCCTGGCAAGTTATGGGCCTTATGGGCCTAAGGAGGGGACACACCAGCCCACAAGGGGGCTAGTGTGCCTCCTCCCTTTTTTGGTCAGCCCAAGGGAAGGAAAAGGGGGAGGGCTAGCCCCTCCTGCCTTTCCCCTACATTTCCCTGCACTCCAAATAAGGAAAGGGGCGCGGCTTGGGAGGGACCCCTAATAGGATTCCTCCTACCTAGGCGCCTCCTTTGGCTGCTCCTCCCTCCCTCCCACCTGTATATATGTGGGAGGGGGCGCCTAGCACACACCAGATCAATTGTTAGCCGTGTGTGCCGCCCCCCTCCACCGTTTATACCTCCGGTCATATTCTCATAGTGCTTAGGCTAAGCCCTACGGAGATCACTTCACCATCACTGTCACTACACTTTCGTGCTGCCGGAACTCATCCACTACCTCACCGTATTGCTGGATCAAGAATGCGGAGGACGTCATCGAGCTGAACGTGTGCTGAACGTGGAGGTGTCGTGCATTCGATGCTCGATCAGTTGGAACACGAAGAAGTTCGACTACATCAACCGCGTTGTCTAACTCTTCCGCTTACGGTCTACGAGGGTACATAGACACACTCTCCCCTTCTCGTTGCTATGCATCTCCATGGATAGATCTTGCGTGTGCGTAGATTTTTTTCTTTCTATGCAACGTTTCCCAACAGTGGTATCCGAGCCAGGTCTATGTGTAGATGATATGCACGAGTAGAACACAAAGAGTTGTGGGTGGTGATAGTCATACTGCTTACCACAAACATCTTATTTTGATTCGGCGGTATTGTGGGATGCGGCAGCCCGGACCAACCTTACATGTCCACGCACCTGAGACCGGTTCCACCGACAGACATGCAAATATTTTTGCATAAAGGTGGCTGGCGTGTTATCTGTTTCTCCTACTTTAGTTGAATCGAATTTGACTACGGCCGGTCCATGAAGAAGGTTAAAACAGCAAACTTGATGGAACACCGTTGTGGTTTTTGCGTAGGTAAGAATGGTTCTTGCTAGAAGCCCGTAGGAGCCACGTAAAACTTGCAACAACAAAGTAGAGGACGTCTAACTTGTTTTTGCAGGGCATGTTTGTTGGGGAATGTAGTAATTCAAAAAAATTCCTACGATCACGCAAGATCTATCTAGGATAAGCATAGCAACGAGACAGGAGAGTGTGTCCACATACCCTCGTAGACTGAAAGCGGAAGCGTTATGTAACGTGGTTGATGTAGTCTAACGTCTTCACGATCCAACCAATATATCCAAGTACCGAACGTACGACACCTCCGTGTTCAGCACACATTCAGCATGATGACGTCCCTCGAGCTCTTGATCCAGTAGAGGCTACAGGGAGAGTTCCGTCAGCACAACGGTGTGCCGACGGTGTTGGTGATGTGATCCGCGCATGGCTTCGCCTAAGCACTACGACAATATGACCAAGGTGGTAAATTGTGGAGGCGGGCACCGCACATGGCTAAGAGAATTCTTGGTGTGCCTTTGGGGTGCCCCCCGCCCCCGTATATAAAGGAGGAGGGGAGGAGGCGGCCGGCCTAGGGGGCGCGCCAAAGGGGGGAGTCCAACTAGGACTGCCAATCCTCGTTGGACTCCCTTTCATTTTTCGGAGGGGGGGAAGAGGGAAGGGAGAGGAAGAGGAGAAGGAAAGGGGGGGCACCCCCCTCCCTAGTCCAATTCGGACTCCCTATAGGGTGGGGGCACAGATGATATGTCTCCAACGTATCTATAATTTATGAAGTATTCATGCCAGGTTTACAATAGTTTTATATGATTTTGGTATGATTTGATTAGAACTAACCCGGGCTAACGTTGTTTTCAGCAAAACTACCGTGGTGTTGTTTTTGTGCAGAAATAAAAGTTCTCAGAATACGATGAAAATCAACGGAGATTTTTTCTGGAAAATATGAAAAATACTAGAACAAAAATCTACCGGAGGGGGGTCCCATGGGCCCCACGAGGGTGTGGCGCGCGCCCCCTGCCTCGTGGACTCCCTGAGGGCCCCCCTGATGTGAAATCAACGCCAACTCCTCCTATAAATATAGAAACCTTCAGGAAATAACCTAGATCAGAAGTTCTTCCTCCGCAAGCCTCTGTAGCCATGAGAAATCAATCTAGGCCCTCTCTGGCACCCTGCCGGAGAGGGCCATCATCACCGGAGACCATGGAGGAGGATCTCGGAGGGGCCATCATCGCCATGAAGGCCAAGGAACAGAGGGAGAACCTCTCCCCATCTAGGGGGGAGGCCATGGAGGAGGAAGCACAAGGGGGAGAACCTCTCCTCCTTTCTCTTGGTGGCGCCGGAGTGCCATCGGGAGGGGAATCATCGCCGCGGTGATCGTCTTCATCAACATCACCACCATCATCACCATTCTCATCTCTTTTACGCGGTCCACTCTCCTACACCCCGCTGTAATCCCTACTTGAACATGGTGCTTTATGCCACATATTATGATCCAATGATGTGTTGCCATCCTATGATGTTTTGAGTAGATATCCTTTGTCTTTGGGTTGATTGATGATCTAGATTGTAACGAGTTGTACGTTTTATTTTGGTGCTGTCCTATTGTGCCCTCCGTGTCACGCAAGCGTGAGGGATTCCCGTTGTAGGGTGTTGCAATACGTTTATGATTCGCTTATAGTGGGTTGCTTGAGTGACAGAAGCATAAATCCGAGTAAGGGGGTTGTTGCGTATGGGATAAAGGGGACTTGATGCTTTAATGTTGGTTGGGTTTTACCTTAATGATCTTTAGTAGTTGCGGATGCTTGCTAGAGTTCCAATCATAAGTGCATATGATCCAAGAAGAGAAAGTATGTTAGCTTATGCCTCTCCCTCATATGAAAATGCAATGACGACCACCGGTCTTGTTAACAATTGCCTAGGACAATTCCGCACAGCGATCCATCATTATTCCACACTCGCTATTTATAATATTTAGTAATATATTCTAACTTTATGATAATAGCACCTACTTTTATATTTTAGCTCTCCGATATCATGCAAAGTTATCCTCTTCATACCCACAACGCAGTTTTATTTCTCGTTACTAGTTGGAAGCAAACTTCGGTGTACGTAGAGTCGTATCAGTGGCAGATAGGACTTGAGAGAATATTGATCTTACCTTTAGCTCCTTATGGGTTCGACACTCCATACTTATCACTTCCACCTTTGGGAATTGCTACGATGATTCCCTGCACTTGGGGATTATCAGCGGACACCCCTTGTGGGCTGCCTCCCTTGTCCCCTATGGCCCATGTACGCCCAATATTCCCCCGGGGGGTCCGGTAACCCCTCGGTACTCCGGTAAAATACCCGAATCACTCGGAACCATTCTGATGTCCGAATACAACGTTCCAATATATGAATCTTCGTCATGTACGTGATCTCATCCGGGACTCCAAACAAACTTCGGTCACCAAAACACATAACTCATAATATGAATCCTCATCGAACGTTAAGCATGCGGACCCTACGGGTTCGAGAACTATGTAGACATGACCGAGACATATCTCCAGTCAATAACCAATATCGAAACCTGGATGCTCATATTGGCTCCTACATATTCTACGAAGATCTTTATCGGTCAAACCGCATAACAACATAAGTTATTCCCTTTGTCATCGGTATGTTACTTGCCCGAGATTCGATTGTCGGTATCATCATACCTAGTTCAATCTCGTTACCGGCAAGTCTCTTTACTCGTTCCGTAATGCATCATCTCGTAACTAACTCATTAGTCACATTGCTTGCAAGGCTTATAGTGGTGTGCATTACCGAGAGGGCCCAGAGATACCTCTCCGGTACTCGGAGTGACAAATCCTAATCTTGATTTATGCCAACCCAACAAACACCTTTGGAGACACTTGTAGAGAATCTTTATAATCACCCAGTTACGTTGTGACGTTTGATAGCACACAAAGTGTTCCTCTGTTATTCAGGAGTTTCATATTCTCATAGTCAGAGGAATATGTATAAGTCATGAAGAAAGCAATAGCAATGAAACTTAACAATCATTAGTTCGTTAATCAAAGATATATATGTATAGTCAAGTAGGGACAAGTAGGGACACTTTGTTTTGTCTATGTATTCACACAAGTACTAATTTTCCGGTTAATACAATTCTAGCATGAATAATAAACATTTATCATGATATAAGGAAATATAAATAACAAATTTATTATTGCCTCTAGGGCATATTTCCTTCAGTATCCCACTTGCACTAGAGTCAATAATCTAGTTCACACCGTCATGTGATTTAATACCAATAGTTCACATATTTATGTGATTAGTTCACATCGCCATGTGACTAACACCCAAAGGGTTTACTAGAGTCAATAATCTAGTTCACATCGCTATGTGATTAACGCCCAAAGAGTACTAAGGTGTGATCATGTTTTTCTTGTGAGAGAAGTTTAGTCAACGGGTCTGTTACATTCAGAGTTGTATGTATATTGCAAATTTTCCATGTCTACAATGATCTGCATGGAGCTACTCTAGCTAATTGCTCCCACTTTCAATATGTATCCAGATTGAGACTCAGAGTCATCCGATCGGTGTAAAAGCTTGCATTGACGTAACTCTTTACGATGAACTTTTATTACCTCCATAACCGAGAAATATTTCCTTAGTCCTCTTAGGTAACTAAGGATAACTTTGACCGGTGTCCAGTGATCCACTCCTGGATCACTATCGTACCCCTTTGCCAAACTCATGGCAAGGTACACGATAGGTCTGGTACAGAGCATACCATACTTTATAGAACCTATGGCTGAGGCATAGGGAACGACTTTCATTCTCTTTCTTTTTTCTATCATGGTCTTGTTTTGAGTCTTACTCAACTTCATACCTTACAACTCAGGCAAGAACTCCTTCTTTGACTGATCCATTTTGAACTCCTTCAAGATCTTATCAAGGTATGTACTCATCAAAAGTCTTATCAAGTGTCTTGATCTATCTTTATAGATATTGATGCCCAATATGTAAGTAGCTTCACTGAGGTCTTTCATTGAAAGATTCTTATTCAAGTATCCTTTTATGCTATCCAGAAATATTGTATTATTTCCAATCAACAATATGTCATCCACATATAATATCAGAAATGCTACAGAGCTCCCACTCACTTTCTTGTAAATACAGGCTTCTCCAAAAGTCTATATAAAACCATATGCTTTGATCACACTATCAAAGCGTATATTCCAACTCCGAGATGCTTGCACCAGTCCATAAATGGATCGCTGGAGCTTACACACTTTGTTAGCACCTTTACGACCGACAAAACCTTCTGGTTGCATCATATACAACTCTTCTTTAAGAAATCCATTAAGGAATGCAGTTTTAACATCCATTTGCCAAATTTCATAATCATAAAATGCGGCAATTTCTAACATGATTCGGACAGACTTTAAGCATAGATACGAGTGAGAAACTCTCATCATAGTCAACACCTTGAACTTGTCGAAAACCTTTTGCGATAATTCGAAATTTGTAGATAGTAACACTACTACTAGTGTCCGTCTTCCTCTTGAAGATCCATTTATTCTCAATGGATCGCCGATCATCGGGCAAGTCAATCAAAGTCCATACTTTGTTCTCAAACATGGATCCCATCTCAGATTGCATGGCCTCAAGCCATTTCGCGAAATCTGGGCTCATCATCGCTTCCTCATAGTTCGTAGCTTCGTCATGGTCTAGTAACATGACTTCCAGAACAGGACTACCATACCACTCTGGTGCGGACCGTACTCTGGTTAACCTAAGAGGTTCGGTAGTAACTTGATCTGGAGTTTCATGATCATCATCATTAGCTTCCTCACTAATTGGTGTAGGAATCACTGGAACTAATTTCTGTGATGAACTACTTTCCAATTTGGGAGAAGGTACAATTACCGCATCAAGTTCTACTTTCCTCCCACTCACTTCTTTCAAGAGAAACTCCTTCTCTAGAAAGGATCCATTCTTAGCGACGAATATATTGCTTTCGGATCTGTGATAGAAGGTATACCCAACCGTTTCCTATGGGTATCCTATGAAGACGCATTTCTCCGATTTGGTTTCGAGCTTATCAGGTTGAAGCTTTTTCACATAAGCATCGCAACCCCAAACTTTAAGAAACGACAACTTAGGTTTCTTGCTAAACCACAATTCATACGGTGTCGTCTCAACAGATTTAGATGGTTACCTATTTAACGTGAATGCAGTTGTCTCTAATGCATAACCCCAAAACGATAGTGGTAAATCGGTAAGAGACATCATAGATCGCACCATATCCAATAAAGTATGGTTACGATGTTCGGACACACCATTATGCTCTGGTGTTCCAGGTGGCGTGAGTTGTGAAACTTATTCCACATTGTTTTTAGATGAAGGACAAACTCGTAACTCAAATATTCGCCTGCACGATCAGATCATAGAAACTTTATTTTCTTGTTACGATGATTCTCCACTTCACTCTGAAATTCTTTGAACTTTTCAAATGTTTCAGACTTGTGTTTCATTAAGTAGATATACCCATATCTGCTCAAATCATCTGTGAAGGTTAGAAAATAATGATACCCGCCGCGAGCCTAAACACTCAGGAGACCGCATGCACCAGTATGTATTATTTCCAATAAGTCAGTGGCTCGCTCCATTGTTTCGGAGAACAGAGTTTTAGTCATCTTGCCCATGAGGCATGGTTCGCAAGTATCAAATGATTCATAATCAAGTGATTCCAAAAGTCCATCCGCATGGAGTTTCTTCATGCGCCTTACACCAATATGACCTAAACGGCAATGCCACAAGTATGTTGCGCTATCATTATTGACTTTGCATCTTTTGGCATCAATATTATGAATATGTGTATCACTACGATTGAGATTCAATAAACCATTCACATTGGGTGTATGACCATAGAAGGTTTGATTCATGTAAACAGAATAACAATTATTCTTTAACCTAAATGAATAAACGTATTGCAATAAACATGATTTAATCATATTCATGCTCAGAGGCAGTCTTGCATGCAATAAATGACCGGATACACACCATTCTTCATGGTGTACGGTGCAGAGGCAGTATTGCCCTGCGATATTATTCATGACTCACCTTGAGTGCGCATGTACGAGGAGAGAGAGGCCGAGCTCGATCGGCAGGACGACTTAGACGGTCCGGAGGAGGAGCGTGATGTCACCAAAGCCCGTTCCGCATTCTACCAACAACAAGCTGGAAGATACCAAAGAAGAGAAGTGCGGGCAAATACGTATAATGTCGGTGAACTCATTCTGCGCCTACCAGAGAAGTAAAAGGACAAGCTCAAGCCCAAATGGGAGGGTCCCTTCATTATAGATGAAGTTCTCACTGCAAGAGCCTATCGCCTTTGCAATGCATCAGATAATTGCTTAGATCCAAACCCATGGAATGTTGCTCGGCTTGAAGATTCTACGCTTAAGTCCAAACATACACCTTTGTGCATCCCGTTTTTTTTCTCCTTTTCAAATTTCTCCTTTCTTTTTTACTTTTCGTCTTCATACAATTTCTAGCGTGTGTTGGGGTAATTTATACGTCTCCAACGTATATATAATTTTTTATTATTCCATGCTATATTATATTCTGTTTTGGACATCAATGGGCTTTATTATTCACTTTTAAATAATTTTGGGACTAACCTATTAACCGGAGGCCCAGCCCAGAATTGCGGTGTGTTTGTTGCGACCGATGAATTGTGGGTTTATGATCAAGTTTATTTATGAACAATATTTGAATCTCCTCGGAATTCTTTTATGTATGATTGGTTATCTGTGCAAGTCTCTTCGAAATATCAGTTTGGTTTGCCCTACTAGATTGATCTTTCTTGCAATGGAAGAAGTGCTTAGCTTTGGATTCAATCTTGCGGTGTCCTTTCCTAGTGACCGTATGGGCAGCAAGGCACGTATTGTATTGTTGCCATCGAGGATAACAAGATGGGGTTTATATCATATTGCATGAATTTATCCCTCTACATCATGTCATCTTGCTTAAAGCGTTACTCTGTTCTTATAAACTTAATACTCTAGATGCATGCTGGATAGCGGTCGATGTGTGGAGTAATAGTAGTAGATGCAGGCAGGAGTCGGTCTACTTGTCTCGGATGTGATGCCTATATACATGATCATACCTAGATATTCTCAAAACTATGGTCAATTCTATCAATTTCTCAACCGTAATTTGTTCACCCACCGTAATATTTATGCTCTCAAGAGAAGCCACTAGTGAAACCTATGGCCCCCGGGTCTATTTTCCATCATATTAATCTTCCAATACTTCGTTATTTCTATTGCCGTCTTTATTTTGCTTTCTTTACTTTGCATCTGTATCATAAAAATACCAAAAATATTATGTTATCATATCTATCAGATCTCACTCTCGTAAGTGACCGTGTAGGGATTGACAACCCCTTATCGCGTTGGTTGCGAGGATTTATTTGTTTGTGTAGGTGCGAGGGACTCGTGCGTGGTCTCCTACTGGATTGATACCTTTGTCCTCAAAAACTGATGGAAATACTTACGCTGCTTTACTACATCACCCTTTCCTCTTCAAGGGAAAACCAACGCAGTGCTCAAGAGGTAGCAAGAAGGATTTCTGGCGCCGTTGCTGGGGAGTCTACGCAAAAGTCAACATACTAAGTACCCATCACAAACCCTTATCTCCCGCATTACATTATTTGCCATTTGCCTCTCATTTTCCTCTCCCCCACTTCACCCTTGCCGTTTTATTCACCCTCTCTTTTCCGTTCGCCTTTTTCTCGCTCGCTTTTTGTTTTTTCGTGTGTTGGATTGCTTGCTTTTCACGTTGGCTCAGGATGATACTAAATTGTGTGACTTTACCAATACTAACAACAATGATTTCCTTAGCACTCCGATTGCTCCTCTTACCGATACTGAATCTTGTGAAATCAATACTGCTTTACTGAATCTTGTCATGAAAGATCAATTCGCCGGCCTTCCTAGTGAAGATGTCGCTACCCATCTAAATAGCTTCGTTGATTTGTGTGATATGCAAAAGAAGAAAGATGTGGATAATGATATTGTTAAATTGAAGCTATTTCCTTTTTCTCTTAGAGATCGTGCTAAAGCTTGGTTTTCGTCTTTGCCTAAAAATAGTATTGATTCTTGGAATAAGTGCAAAGATGCTTTTATCTCTAAGTATTTTCCTCCCGCTAAGATTATCTCTCTTAGAAACGATATTATGAATTTTAAGCAACTTGATCATGAACATGTTGCACAATCTTGGGAGAGGATGAAATTAATGATACGTAATTGCCCTACACATGGTTTGAATTTGTGGATGATTATACAAAAAATTTATGTCGGGTTGAACTTTGCTTCTAGAAATGTTTTAGATTCGGCCGCGGGAGGCACTTTTATGGAAATCGCTTTAGGAGAAGCTACTAAACTCCTAGATAATATTATGGTTAATTATTCTCAATGGCACACCGAAAGATCCACTAATAAAAAAGTGCATGCGATAGAAGAAATTAATGTTTTGAGTGGAAAGATGGATGAACTTATGAAATTATTTGCTAATAAGAGTGTTTCTTCGGATCCTAATGATATGCCTTTGTCTACCTTGATTGGGTATAATAATGAATCTATGGATGTGAATTTTGTTGGTAGGAATAATTTTGGTAACAACGCGTATAGAGGAAACTTTAATCCTAGGTCGTATCCTAGTAATTCCTCTAATAATTATGGTAATTCCTACAACAATCCTTATGGAAATTTTAATAAGATACCTTCTGAATTTGATACTAGTGTTCAAGAATTTATGAATTCGCAAAAGAATTTATATGCTTTGCTTGAAGAAAAGTTGCCTAAGATTGATGAATTGGCTAGGAACGTTGATAGAATTTCTCTTGATGTTGATTCTTTGAAACTTAGATCTATTCCACCTAAGCATGATATCAATGAGTCTCTCAAAGCCATGAGAATTTCCATTGATGAGTGCAAAGAAAGAACCGCTAGGATGCGTGCTAAGAAAGATTGCTTTGTGAAAGCGTGTTCTTCTAATTTCTATGAAAATGAAGATGAAGATCTAAAAGTTATTGATGTGTCTCCTATTAAATCTTTGTTTTGCAATATGAATCTTGATAATGATGAGACTGATTATGATCCACCTTTACCTAGAAGGCGTTCCAAAAATTCAGAGTTCTTAGATCTTGATAAAAGTGGGATTGAAGAGATCAAAACTCTAGATATTAATGAACCTACTATTTTGGATTTCAAGGAATTTAATTATGATAATTTCTCTTTGACATATTGTATTTCCTTGTTGCAATCCATGCTAAATTCTCCACATGCTTATAGTCAAAATAAAGCCTTTACCAAACACATCGTTGATGCTTTGATGCAATCTTATGAAGGAAAACTTGAGTTGGAAGTTTATATCCCTAGAAAATTTTATGATGAGTGGGAACATACTATTAAAATTAAAATTAAAGACCATGAATGCTATTCTTTGTCTGATTTGGGTGCTAGTGTTTCCATGATTCCAAAAACTTTATGCGATTTACTAGGTTTCCGTGAATTTGATGATTGCTCTTTAAACTTGCACCTTGCGGAATCCACTATTAAGAAACCTATGGGAATAATTAATGATGTTCTTATTGTTGCAAATAGGAACTAGGTGCCCATAGATTTTATTGTTCTTGATATAGATTGCAATCCTAGATGTCCTATTATTCTTGATATAGTTTTTTTCTTTTTGCTTCTGTTTAGGAATAAATATTTTATCTAGCCTCTGGTTAGATGTCTTTTTATGTTTTAATTAGTGTTTGTGCCAAGTTTAACCTATAGGATCTTCTTGGATGATAGTTATTTGATCTTGCTGAAATTCCAGAAACTTTCTGTTCACGCAAATAATTGTTAAACATCACCAGAACAGGATAAAATATTGATTCCAATTGCTGCTGATCAATAAAAAAATTGTTAGGTCTTCCTATTTTCTAGATTTGTTGGAGTTCTAGAAGTTTGCGTTAGTTACAGATTACTACAGACTGTTCTGTTTTTGACAGATTCTGTTTTTCGTGTGTTGTTTGCTTATTTTGATGAATCTATGGCTAGTAAAATAGTCTATAAACCATAGAGAAGTTGTAATACAGTAGGTTTAACACCAATATAAATAAAGAATGAGTTCATTACAGTACCTTGAAGTGGTCTTTCGTTTTCTTCCGCTAACGGAGCTCACGAGATTTTCTGTTGAGTTTTGTGTTGTGAAGTTTTCAAGTTTTGGGTGAAAGATTTGATGGATTATGGAACAAGGAGTGGCAAGAGCCTAAGCTTTGGGATGCACAAGGCAACCCAAGATAATATAAGGACACCTAAAAGCCAAAGCTTGGGGATTCCCCGGAAGGCATCCCCTCTTTCGTCTACTTCCATCGGTAACTTTACTTGGAGCTATATTTTTATTCACCACATGATATGTGTTTTGCTTGGAGTGTCTTGTATTATTTGAGTCTTTATTTGTTAGTTTACCACAATCATCCTTTCTGTACACACCTTTTTAGAGAGTCACACTTGATTCGGAATTTATTAGAATACTCTATGTGCTTCACTTATATTTTTTGAGCTATATAGTTTTGCTGTAGTGCTTCACTTATATCTTTTAGAGCACGGTGGTGGATTTGTTATATAGAAACTATTGATCTCTCATGCTTCACTTATATTCTTTTGAGGATCTTAAAATAGCATGGCAATTCTCTTTAATTAATATCATGAGAAATTTGATGCTTGATAATTGTTTTGAGATATAAAGGTGGTAATATCATAGTTGTGCTAGTTGAGTAATTGTGTAATTGAAAAATACATGTGTTGGAGTTTGTGATTCCCATAGCATGCACGTATGGTGAACCGTTATGTAACGAACTCGGAGCATGAGGTATTTATTGATTGCCTTCCTTTGTGTGGCGATCGGGATCACGCGATGGTTAACTTCTACCAACCCTTCCCCTAGGAGCATGCGTAGTAGTGCTTTGCTTCGAGGGCTAATAAATTTCTGCAATAAGTATATGAGTTCTTTATGACTAATGTGAGTCCATGGATTATATGCACACTTACCTTTCCGCAATTTTCTAGCCTCTTCGGTACCGTGCATTGCCCTTTCTCACATTGAGAGTTGGTGCAAACTTCGCCGGTGCATCCAAACCCCGTGATATGGTACGCTCTATCACACATAAACCTCCTTATATCTTCCTCAAAACAGCCACCATACCTAACTATCATGGCATTTCCATAGCCATTCCGAGATATATTGCCATGCAACTTACCATCGTTTCGTTTATCATGACACGCTCCATCATTGTCATATTGCTTTGCATGATCATGTAGTTGACATTGTATTTGTGGCAAAGCCACCGTTCATAATTCTTTCATACATGTCGCTCTTGATTCATTGCATATCCCAGTACACCGCCGGAGGCATTCATATAGAGTCATATTTTGTTCTAAGTATTGAGTTGTAATTCATGAGTTGTAAGTAAATAAAAGTGTGATGATCATCATTATTATAGCATTGTCCCAAGTGAGGAAAGGATGATGGAGACTATGATTCCCCCACAAGTCGGGATGAGACTCCGGACTAAATTAAAAAAAATTGAGAAAAAGAGAGAAGGGACAAGGTTACTATCCTTTTACCACACTTGTGCTTCAAAGTAGCACCGTGATCTTCATAATAGAGAGTCTCTCATTTTGTCACTTTCATATACTAGTGGGAAATTTCTTTATAGAACTTGGCTTGTATATTCCAATGATGGGTTTCCTCAAATGCCCGAGGTCTTCGTGAGCAAGCAAGTTGGTTGCACACCCACTTAGTTTCTTTTTGAGCTTTCATACACTTATAGCTCTAGTGCATCCGTTGCATGGCAATCCCTACTCCTCGCATTAACATCGATTGATGGGCATCTCCATAGCCCGTTGATTAGCCTCGTTGATGTGAGACTTTTTCCTTTTTGTATTCCCCATAACCCCTACCATTATACCTTATTCCACCATAGTGCTATATCCATGGCTTGCGCTCATGTATTGCGTAAGAGTTGAAAAAGCTGAAGCGCGTTAAAAGTATGAACCAATTGCTTGGCTAAAACCGGGGTCGTACATGATATGAATATTTTGTGTGGGGAATATGGAGCATAGCCAGACTATATGATTTTGTAGGGATAACTTGCTTTGGCTATGTTATTTTGATAAGACATAATCGCTTAGTTAGTATGCTTGAAGTATTATTGTTTTTATGTCAACATTAAACTTTTATCTTGAATCGTATCAAATCTAAACATTCATGCCACAATAAGAAGAATTATATTGAAATTATGCTAAGTAGCACTCCACATCAAAAATTCTGTTTTTATCATTTACCTACTCAAGGATGAGCAGGAATTAAGCTTGGGGATGCTTGATACGTCGCCAACGTATCTATAATTTTTTATTGTTCCATGCTATATTATATTCTATTTTGGACATTAATGGGCTTTATTATTCACTTTTATATTGTTTTTGGGACTAACCTATTAACTGGAGGCCCAGCCCAGAATTGCCGTTTTTTTCCTATTTTAGAGTTTCGCAGAAAACGAATATCAAACAGAGTCCAAACGGAATGAAACTTTCGGAAACGTGATTTTCGGAACGAACGTGATCCAGAGGACTTGGTGTTGGGGAACGTAGCAGAAATTCAAAATTTTCCTATGTGTCACCAAGATCTATCTATGGAGAAACTAGCAACAAGGGGAAGAAGAGTGCATCTACATACCCTTGTAGATCGCTAAGCGGAAGCGTTCAAGTGAACGGGGTTGATGGAGTCGTACTCGTCGTGATCCAAATCACCGATGACCAAGTGCCGAACGGACGGCACCTCCGCGTTCAACACACGTACAGCCCGGTGACGTCTCCCATGCCTTGATCCAGCAAGGAGAGAGGGAGAGGTTGAGGAAGACTCCGTCCAGCAGCAGCACAACGGCATGGTGGTGGTGGAGGAGCGTGGCAATCCTGGAGGGCTTCGCCAAGCACTGCGGGAGAGGAGGAGAGAGGCAGGGCTGCACCAACAGGGAGAGATCAGATCGCGTGTGTTGGGCAGCCCCTAGGCCTCATATTTATAGGGGAAGGGGAGGAGGGTGCGCCCCCTCTAGGGTTCCCACCCCTAGAGGGGCGGCAGCCCTAGATGGGATTGAGGGGGGCGGCCAAGAGGGGAGGAGAGGGAGGCGCAGGGAGTATGGGCCTTAGGGCCCATCTGCACTTAGGGTTTGAGCCCTCTTCTCTCCCTTGCGCCTTGGGCACTTGTGGGGGGCGCACCAGCCCACCTGGGGCTGGTCCTGTCCCACACTTGGCCCACGCAAGCCTCCGGGGCTTGTGGCCCCACTTGGTGGACCCCCGGACACCTCTGGTGGTCCCGGTACACTACCGATAAACCCTGAAACTTTTCCGGCAACCAAAACATGACTTCCCATATATAAATCTTTACCTACGGACCATTTCGGAACTCCTCGTGACGTCCGGGATCTCATCCGGGACCCCAAACAACATTCGGTAACCACATACGAACTTCCTTAATAACCCTAGCGTCATCGAACCTTAAGTGTGTAGACCCTACGGGTTCGGGAGACATGCAGACTTGACCGAGACGTTCTCCGGTCAATAACCAACAGCGGGATCTGGATACCCATGTTGGCTCCCACATGTTCCACGATGATCTCATCGGATGAACCACGATGTCGAGGATTCGATCAATCCCGTATACAATTCCCTTTGTCTATCGGTATGATACTTGCCCGAGATTCGATCGTCGGTATCCCGATACCTTGTTCAATCTCGTTACCGGCAAGTCTCTTTTACTCGTTCCGCAACACATCATCCCGTGATCAACTCCTTGATCACATTGTGCACATTATGATGATGTCCTACCGAGTGGGCCCAGAGATACCTCTCCGTCACACGGAGTGACAAATCCCAGTCTCGATTCATGCCAACCCAACAGACACTTTCGGAGATACCTGTAGTGTACCTTTATAGCCACCCAGTTACGTTGTGACGTTTGGCACACCCAAAGCACTCCTACGGTATCCGGGAGTTGCACAATCTCATGGTCTAAGGAAACGATACTTGACATTAGAAAAGCTTTAGCATACGAACTACATGATCTTGTGCTAGGCTTAGGATTGGGTCTTGTCCATCACATCATTCTCCTAATGATGTGATCCCGTTATCAACGACATCCAATGTCCATGGTCAGGAAACCGTAACCATCTATTGATCAACGAGCTAGTCAACTAGAGGCTTACTAGGGACATGGTGTTGTCTATGTATCCACACATGTATCTGAGTTTCCTATCAATACAATTCTAGCATGGATAATAAACGATTATCATGAACAAGGAAATATAATAATAATCAATTTATTATTATTGCCTCTAGGGCATATTTCCAACACTTGGACCCTACGTCAAGAAAGCAACCAGGAGGGCACGAGGTAGGTGGCGCTCCTACCGCCCAGGCGCGCCCTCCACCCTCGTGGGCCCCACGTTGCTCCACCGACGTACTTATTCCTCCTATATATACCTACGTACACCCAAACTACCAGATACGGAGCCAAAAACCTAATTCCACCACCGCAACCTTCTGTAACCGTGAGATACCATCTTGGGGCCTTTTCCGGAGCTCCGCCGGAGGGGGCATCGATCATGGAGGGCTTCTACATCAACACCATAGCCTCTCCAATGATGTGTGAGTAGTTTACCTTAGACCTTCGGGTCCATAGTTATTAGCTAGATGGCTTCTTATCTCTTTTTGGATCTCAATACAATGTTCTCCCCCTCTCTCGTGGAGATCTATTCAATGTAATCTTCTTTTGCGGTGTGTTTGTTGAGACAGATGAATTGTGGGTTTATGATCAAGTTTATCTATGAACAGTATTTGAATCTCCTCTAAATTCTTTTATGTATGATTGGTTATCTTTGCAAGTCTCTTCGAATTATCAGTTTGGTTTGGCCTACTAGATTGATCTTTCTTGCAATGGGAGAAGTGCTTAGCTTTGGGTTCAATCTTGCGGTGTCCTTTCCCAGTGACAGTATGGGTAGCAAGGCACGTATTGTATTGTTGCCATCGAGGATAACAAGATGGGGTTTATATCATATTGCATGAATTTATCCCTCTACATCATGTCATCTTGCTTAAAGCGTTACTCTGTTCTTATGAACTTAATACTCTAGATGCATGCTGGATAGCGGTCGATGTGTGGAGTAATAGTAGTAGATGCAGGCATGAGGCGGTCTACTTGTCTCAGACGTGATGGCTATATACATGATCATACCTATATATTCTCATAACTATGCTCAATTCTATCAATTGCTCAACAGTAATTTGTTCACCCACCGTAGTATTTATGCTCTCGAGAGAAGCCACTAGTGAAAGCTATGGCCCCCGGGTCTATTTTCCATCATATTAATCTTCCAATACTTAGTTATTTCTATTGCCTTCTTTATTTTGCTTTCTTTATTTGCATCTTTATCATAAAAATACCAAAAATATTATGTTATCCTATCTATCAGATCTCACCCTCGTAAGTGACCGTGTAGGGATTGACAACCCCTTATCGCGTTGGTTGCAAGTATTTATTTGTTTGTGTAGGTGTGAGGGACTCGTGCATGGTCTCCTACTGGATTGATACCTTGGTTCTCAAAAACTGAGGGAAATACTTACGCTGCTTTACTGCATCACCCTTTCCTCTTCAAGGGAAACCAACGCAGTGCTCAAGAGGTAGCAGTAATCCACACACTTGCGGGGCATGCATTCTTAAAATTACACTCTCCATCATAACTGGGCCCTTCTCTCAATCGAAGCTTATTATTCTGAGCATAAAGCTCACTATCTATATGTGTTGTTTGCTCACATACGTCCTGTCTTCGCCATTATATGCACCTCAATGACTTAAGTTTTTTCCAAGATGGGTTGCCTGGCTCTTGTGCTTATGCCCTACATTCCCGCTTGTTCGGCTAGGGCATAAAGGGAGCACCTCTACGATTGTTAAACCGGGTCATCCGAACATGTACCTCAGACAGGTGAAGCCGAAAGCTAGCATTCTTAAGAGAATAATTGGTCGGCGGACAAACGGCGAACCGCCTTCGTTGCAACATAAACTATCAAAATACAAAGACATTGGTGATTCTTTCGCATCACGGCTTAGGCATGTATACATCACGCATGCTGACCCAGAGAGAGGAACCCTTAACAGAAATATTCTCCCTGGAAGATGTTTCTTACGATCAAAAAGTAATATAACATAACTCCCAAAATACAGTTTGTCTGCTCAAGCTCTATGGCCGGATTGCCTGGTTTCCGAACATACTTGTTGTTTCCCACAGGTCTGCCATGACAATCTTTTAGAATTCGGCTCGAGATAAATTTGATGATAATAGTATGGTTACATGAAATCACATGCCTGCTCTTTATCTATGCCATCTATCAGGCTGTCTAGTTTATAGTCCTGCTGTGAGAATTTGGCGGCTATCTTTACTTGATCGTACACCAAGCTAACTGGAATTTCTTGTCCGTCTGGTCCACGAGGTCCGACCCGGGCCATATGATTCAGATCAGGTCCGGTATACGCGAGTGCTATTTCTTGCTTTAAGTGAGGCAGAAAGAAACCCTCGCGTCGAATGCATAGTAACATGCCGGCCCAATAAAATGCACTTAAAATAAATAACAAGAAAAGGGGAGGGAGCAGAGGGGTTGATATGTCTCCAACGTATCTATAATTTTTGGTTGTTCCATGCTATTATATTATCTATTTTGGATGTTTAATGGGCTTTATTATACACTTTTATATTATCTTTGGGACTAACCTACTAACCAAAGACCCAGTGCAAATTGTTGTTTTTGCCTATTTCAGTGTTTCGCAGAAAAGGAATATCAAACAGAATCCAAACGGAATGAAACCTTCGGGAGAGTTATTTTTGGAACAAACATGATCCAGGGGACTTGGTGTGGACGTCAAGAAAGAAGCGAGGAGGCCACGAGGCAGGGAGGCACGCCTGACCCCCTGCGTGCGCCCCCACCCTCGTGGGCCCCTCGCAGCTCCACCTACCTACTTCTTCCTCCTATATATATACCCATATACCCCAAAACATCCAGGAGCACCACGAAACCCTATTTCCACCGCCGCAACCTTCTGTACCCATGAGATCCCATCTTGGGGCCTTTTCCGGCGCTTCGCTGGAGGGGGAATCGATCATGGAGGGCTTCTACGTTAACACCATAGCCTCTCTAATGATGTGTGAGTAGTTTACCACAGATCTTCGGGTCCATAGTTATTAGCTATACGGCTTCTTCTCTCTCTTTGGATCCCAATACAAAGTTCTCCTCGATCTTCTTGGAGATCTGTTCGATGTAATTCTTTTTGCGGTGTGTTTGTCGAGATTCGATGAATTGTGGGTTTATGATCAAGATTATCTATGAACAATATTTGAATCTTCTCTGCATTCTTATATGTATGATTTGTTATCTTTGCAAGTCTCTTCGAATTATCAGTTTGGTTTGGCCTACTAGATTGTTCTTTCTTGCAATGGGAGAAGTGCTTAGCTTTGGGTTCAATCTTGCGGTGTCCTTTCCCAGTGACAGCAGGGGTAGCAAGGCACGCACTGTATTGTTGCCATTGAGGATAAAAAGATGGGGTTTATATCATATTGCTTGAGTTTATCCCTCTACATCATGTCATCTTGCCTAATGCGTTACTCTGTTCTTATGAACTTAATACTCTAGATGCATGCTGGATAGCGGTCGATGTGTGGAGAAATAGTAGTAGATGCAGAATCGTTTCGGTCTACTTGTCGCGGACGTGATGCCTATATACATGATCATGCCTAGATATTCTCATAACTATACAATTTTCTATCAATTGCTCGACAGTAATTTGTTCACCCACCGTAATACTTATGCTATCTTGAGAGAAGCCACGAGTGAAACCTTTGGCCCCTGGGTCTATTTTCCATCATATAAGTTTCCAATCTATTTTTATTTTGCAATCTTTACTTTCAATCTATATCATAAAAATACCAAAAATATTTATCTTATTATCTGTATCAGATCTCACTTTTGCAAGTGGTCGTGAAGGGATTGACAACCCCTTTATCGCGTTGGTTGCAAGGTTCTTATTTGTTTGTGTAGGTACGAGGCGACTTGCGTGTATTCTCCTACTGGATTGATACCTTGGTTCTCAAATACTGAGGGAAATACTTACGCTACTTTGCTGCATCACCCTTCCCTCTTCAAGGTAAAACCAATGCAGTGCTCAAGAGGTAGCAAGAAGGATTTCTGGCACCGTTGCCGGGGAGGCTTACACCAAGTCAAGTCAAGATTCGATCTCCCGCCAACGTGTGATTTCTGGCGCCGTTGCCGGGGAGATCTACGCCAAGTCAAGACATACCAAGTACGCATCACAACTCTTATCCCTCGTATTACATTATTTGCCATTTGCCTCTCGTTTTCCTCTCCCCCACTTCACCTTTGCCGTTTTATTTGCCCACTTTTTCTGCTCATCTCTTTTCGCTTGCTTCTTGTTGCCTGTTTGCCCTGCCTAAAAATGTTGATCCTCACCTTAAAAGGTTGGAAGAAATTGAAAACAACGTCAGAAGCTTTATGACTTTGCAATTTGAGCATAATAATTTCTTTAGAAACGAGCTTAAAGAACAAAAAGGCTTTATGGAGTACATGAATAAAGAGCTTGATGATATGTCTAAGGAATTTTATGGTTTGAAATCTCAGTTTGCTCATCTTGAAAAAATAATAGCCCAAATTTTGGATAAGCAGGCCACCTTACTTAATAATATGGCCGCCAAACCGGAAGATCTAGAAGGTAATAGGGATGAAGATCTAAAAGTGATTGATGTGTCTCCTATTAAATCTTTGTTTTGGAATATGAATCTTGATAATGATGGGACTGGAGATGATTCAACTTTAGTTGAAAGGTGTCCCAATGATTCAAAGTTTTTAGATCTTGATGCAAAATTTGGTAAAAGTGGGATTGAAGAGGTCAAAACTTTACATAGTAATGAACCCACTATTTTGGATTTCAAGGAATTTAATTATGATACTTGTTCTTTAATATTTTGTATTTCCTTGTTGCAATCCATGCTAAATTCTCCTCATGCTTATAGTCAAAATAAAGCTTTTATCAAACATATCGTTGATGCTTTAATGCAATCCTATGAAGAAAAGCTTGAATTAGAAGTTTCTATCCCTAGAAAACTTTATAATGAGTGGGAACCTACTATTAAAATTAAGATTAAAGATCATGAATGCTATGCTTTATGTGATTTGGGTGCTAGTGTTTGCACGATTCCAAAAACTTTGTGTGATGTATTAAGTTTTCATGAATTTGATCATTGTTCTTTAAATTTGCATCTTGCGGATTCCATCATTAAGAAACCTATGGGAAGAATTAATGATGTTCTTATTGTTGCCAACAGGAATTATGTGCCCGTAGATTTAATTGGTCTTGACATAGATTGCAATCCTAGATGTCCTATTATTCTTGGTAGACCTTTCCTTGGAATGATTGGTGCAATTATTGATATGAAATAAGGAAATATTAGATTCCAATTTCCATTAAGGAAAGGCATGGAACACTTTCCTAGGAAGAAAATTAAATTACCTTATGAATCTATTATGAGAGCCACTTATGGATTGAATACTGAGGGAGTCCTGGACTAAGGGGTCCTCGGGCGTCCGGCCTGTTATTCATTGGGCTGGACTGATGGGTTGTGAAGATATGAAGGCCGAAGACTATATCGTGTCCGGATTGGACTTTCCTTGGCGTGGAAGGAAAGCTAGGCGACCAACTATGAATATTCCTTCTTATGTAACCGACTCCATGTAACCCCAGATCTCTCCGGTGTCTATATAAACCGGAGAGCGTAGTCCGGATAGAGAGACACATTACCATAGTCATACAAGCTAGACTTCTAGGGTTTAGCCATTACGATCTCGTGGTAGATCAACTCTTGTAACACTCACATTCATCAAGATAAATCAAGTAGGAAGTAGGGTATTACCTCCATAGAGAGGGCCTGAACCTAGGTAAACATCGTGTCCCCAATCTCCTGTTACCATCGCTCCTAGACGCACAGTTCGGGACCCCCTACCCGCGATCCGCCGGTTTTGACACCGACATTGGTGCTTTCATTGAGAGTTCCACTGTGCCGTCGACGAAAGGTTCGATGGCCCCTTCAATCGTCGATAATGACGCTGTCCAAGGAAGAACCTTCCACCCCGGACAGATTTTTGTGTTCGGCAGCTTCATACTGCGAGCCCACTCGCTTGGCTGTCTGGAGCAGATCAATAGCAACGCCCCTGGCCACCAGCTCAGATTGTGAAACTTGAACTATGTCACGGATACCCGTGGAGACTCGATCTTCAATGGGTTTGAGACCGCGGCGAAAATTCCCCCTTGCCCCGATGAACATGGCTTAGACCTGTCATCGGATCACATCTAGGGGATGGTTCATGTTGCTGCAACGGCCTTAGAACCGAAGTAGATTGTGCCCTCCGAGGCCACAAAGTCCGCGGCTTGGAGCCGCACACGGACTTGACATCCTGCAATGTTTGCGTCAATGGAACTCCGGACTCGTCTCCGTCTATACGTTCCGGATCAGGAACGCCTGTGGACACCGAGCTGGATCAATATCGATTTTTGAATTTTGCGCCGCAGACATCTTCCAGCATTCACCTTTGGGTGACGTACTAAGCTCTCTAAAGAACTTGTCCTTGGAGGAAGACTCACAACCGAACTATGTTCGGTTCGAGCTAGAGGCAGATGACGAGGAATTTTGCTTCCCACCCGCCATCCACTTCATAGCCACTGTCGATGACTTAACCGACGCGCTTGACTATGTCTCCAAACACATCAATGATATGGACGATGATGCCGACAAGGCAAGGCCAAGACCCGCCATTTAGTGGACGTTGGACGACCACCTCTTCGTACGACGTGTACATGGTTGATACACCTAAAGGATCTGGCGACGACAAAGAAGAGCCAGATGCGAATAAACCCTCTGAGGCGTAGTCCAAGCATCGGCGCCCCAAACGCCGCTCTAAGCCTCGCCGCTCAAAAGATAGCAACACTGGCACCGGAGAAAATAGTACTCCGGGCGACACCGAAAACAACGAAGACCCTGTCGGAGCTACATCCGAACAGGAGGAACACGACAACAGGCAAGACAACCCTGATGAACAGGCCATAGAAGATGACTCGGAGGACGATAGTTACCGTCCACTGAGGGCGTCCTGGATTAGGGGGTTTTCGGATAGCCGAACTATACCTTCAGCCGGACTCCAGGACTATGAAGATACAAAGTTGAAGACTTCGTCCCGTGTCCGGAAGGATCTTTTCTTGGCGTGAAAGGCAAGCTAGGTGTGCGGATATTCGAGATCTCTTACCATTGTAACCGACTCTGTGTAACCCTAACCCTATCTGATGTCTATATAAACCGGAGGGTTGTAGTCCATAGGACAACCATCATCATACACAATCATACCATAGGCTAGCTTCTAGGGTTTAGCCTCCTTGATCTCGTGGTAGATCTACTCTTGTACTACCCATATCATCAATATTAATCTAGCAGGAGTAGGGTTTTACCTCCATTGAGAGGGCCCGAACCTGGGTAAAATAAAGTGTCCCTTGTCTCCTGTTACCATCCGACCTTGACGCACAGTTCAGGACCCCCTACCCTAGATCCGCCGGTTTTGACACCGACATTGGTGCTTTCATTGAGAGTTCCTCTCTGTCGTCGCTTTTAGGCCGGATGGCTCCTTTGATCATCAACAATGATGAGGTCCAGGGTGAGACTTTCCTCCCCAGACAAATCTTCGTCTTCGACGGCTTCGCTCTGCGGGCCAATTCGCTTGGTCATCTGGAGCAGATCGAAAGCTACGCCCCTGGCCATCAAATCAGGTTTGGAAGCTTAAACTACACGGCTGATATCCGCGGAGACTTGATCTTCGACGGGTTCGAGCCACAGCCAAGCGCGCCGCGCTATTTCGAGGGGCATGATATAGCTCTGCTTTCGAATTGCACCCTGGAGGCCGCACACGCTCCGGCCCCGATCTTTGACTCGGAGCCCGCTCCGTTCTCTGAGGATGAACGGTTGGACGTCACCTCGGGGGCTGCGATCCCAAAGGCGATCGAGCCGAATGCCAGCCCCGTACTCCGCACGGCCCAGGACTCCAAGGAGCCGGACTCTTCTCCGAACTCCGAGCCTTCCGCGCCCCCGCCGATCGAATCTGATTGGGCACCTGTAATGGAGTTCACCGCCGCGGACATCTTTCAGTGCTCACCTTTCGGTGATATCCTGAATTCCCTCAAGTCTCTCTCTTTATCAGGAGAGCCCAGGCAGGACTATGGTCTGCAAGGTTGGGATTCGGGCGACGAAGAAATTCAAAGCCCACCCACCACCCACTTAATAGCCACTATCGACAATTTAACCGACATGCTTGACTTCGGCTCCGAAGACTTCGACGGTATGGACGACGAAGGAGGAGACGAACAAGAACCAGCACGCGTAGGGCACTGGACCGCCACCTCGTCATATGACATATACATGGTGGATGCTCCAAAGGATGCGGATGGCGATGGAGCAGCGGAAGACGACAACTCGAAAAAACCGCAAAAACGCCGGCGCCAACGGCGCCGCTCTAAATCCCGCCACAGCAGAAACGGTGATTCCGACACGGGAGATAATACTACCCCGGACAACGCCCAAGAACACCAGAACCAGCAAGATTCGGCACAGGAAGATGGAAAAGCCAGCCCTCAGGAGAGAGCGGCAGAGCAAGAGGTTGAGGATGATAACTACATGCCTCCCTCCGAAGACGAGGCAAGCCTCGACGACGACGAATTCGTCGTACCATCAGACCCCGCCGAACAAGAGCGTTTTCAACGCAGGCTTCTAGCCACGGCCAACAGCCTAAAGAAAAAGCAGCAACAACTTAGAGCTGATCAAGATCTGCTAGCTGATAGATGGATTGAAGTCCTTGCGGCCGAAGAGTATGAACTCGTGCGCCCCTCCAAAAATTATCCTAAGCGCAGGCCGCTACCCCAATCAGAGGGGGAAGCATATGACATGGCAGACCGGCCACCCCGTGGCCGCGACAGAGAGGCCTATCGAGCCCTTAGGCAAGCCATGCCCCGGTGCCGCTCAAATAAGGCACAGGAAAACGAGCCAGACATGCGAGACGTACTGGAGGATAAAGCAAAGCAAACAAGATCGATCTATGGATCGCGCGGACGCCCGAAGACACGTGATGATCTTCACTCCGGACACAATAAATCCGGCCGGGCCGAACACAGCAGGCACAGCTCTTCCGAGCTGTGTCGTGACATAGCCCAGTACAGGGGCGCCGCACACCCACTATGCTTCACAGACGAAGTAATGGATCATAAAATCCCAGAGGGTTTTTAACCCGTCAACATCGAGTCATACGATGGTACGAGATATCCGGCAGTATGGATTGAGGATTATCTCCTTCACATCCACATGGCACGTGGCGATGATCTGCACGCCATCAAATACCTACCCCTCAAGCTTAAAGGACCAGCCCAGCACTGGCTTAACAGCCTACCAGCAGACTCAATCGGTTCATGGGAGGACCTGGAAGCCGCATTCCTCGACAACTTTCAGGGGACCTATGTGCAGCCACCGTACGCTGACGACCTAAGCCACATAATTCAGCAACCAGAAGAATCGGCCAGGCAATTCTGGACACGGTTCCTAACAAAGAAAAATCAGATAGTCGATTGTCCGGACGCAGAGGCCCTAGCAGCCTTCAAACATAACATCCGTGACGAGTGGCTTGCCCGACACCTGGGACAGGAAAAGCCGAAAACCATGGCAGCCCTCACGACACTCATGACCCGCTTTTGCGCGGGCGAAGATAGCTGGCTAGCTCGCAGCAACAACTTATTGAAGAAGCCCGGTAATTCGGATACCAAGGACAAAAGTGGCAGGTCACGTCGAAATAATCAAAAGCGCCGCGTTAGCAGCGACAGCAATGAGGATATGGCAGTCAATGCCGGATTCAGAGGCTATAAATCCGGTCGGCGGAAAAAGCCATTTAAGAAGAATACCCAGGGCCCGTCCAGTTTGGACCGGATACTCGATCGCTCGTGCCAGATTCATGGCACCCCCGAAAGGCCAGCCAATCACACCAACAGGGATTGTTGGGTGTTCAAGCAGGCAGGCAAGTTAAGAGCCGAACACAAGGACAAGGGGCTGAACAGCGACGACGAGGAGGAGCCCAGGCCGCCGAGAAACAATGGACAGAAAGGGTTTCCCCCACAAGTGCGGACGGTGAACATGATATACGCGACCCACATTCCCAAGCGGGAGAGGAAGCATGCGCTACGGGACGTAGACGCGTTGGAGTCAGTCGCCCCAAAGTTCAACCCATGGTCCTCCTGCCCGATCACTTTCGATCGAAGGGACCACCCCACTAGCATCCGTCACAGCGGTTTCACCGCACGGGTCCTCGACCCAATCGTGGACGGATTTCATCTCACAAGAGTCCTCATGGACGGCGGCAGTAGCCTGAACCTGCTTTATCAGGATACAGTGCGGAAAATGGGCATAGATCCATCAAGGATCAAGCCCACAAGGACGACCTTTAAAGGCGTCATACCAGGTGTAGAGGCCAATTGCATAGGCTCGATAACACTTGATGTGGTCTTCGGATCTCCGGATAACTTCCGAAGCGAAGAGTTAATCTTCGATATAGTGTCGTTCCGCAGTGGCTATCATGCCCTGCTCGGACGAACCGCATTCGCTAAATTCAATGCGGTCCCGCACTACGCATATCTCAAGCTCAAGCGGAAACACAAAATGCTCCATCCGTACGGAAGAGCACACGGCGGCCCTCGCAGCGGAAGTACAAAGCAGCCTTTCAAGGCAACTCTCCAGTCCGGCCGTTAAAAAACCAGACAATGCAAAGCGCGCCCGGAGTAACCTGCAACAAGACCACCTGGCACGATCAGAGCAAGCGTAGCAATACGGCCCCGACCCCAGCCATCGCAACATAGCGGAGCAAGTACCTCGAGTACACAATTACGCCCTTAAAATTCCATGGGCACAGGAATGCCTACAACACGGCGTCAAACGCACTAGGGGCTGCCGGATTTTTCTTTTTTTACTTTCAGGACTCCATACTCTGGATAACCTACTCGGCAGTGTTGCCGCACAGACGATGCAAGATCCAGGAAAGCAGACAAAGCTACGCCGCATTCTGGAACTCTCAAGTGGTCTCTATTTCGAGCGATATATCTGTTTCTAAATTCCGCGGCCTGTGCCTGGTCAGGACATGTTAAATAGTCTAATATCTTTTTTGCTTATCGCACTACTTGTATTGTTCGGCTTTGATAAATAACCTCTTTATAAACAATGCATAGCTTTTTGTCTATTTTTTGCATTATCCCCTTTGAATACATGTGTTTATTACATAACATGATCGCACCCGTACACCATCGTACGGCAAACCACGCCAGGGGCTTCATTACCCTTTTATCTGGTGTGAGAAGCCCGTACACTTTCACAAGTGCGGCACCCCGAACTTATAGCACTATATGCATCGGCTCCGAGTCATGATTTTGGTCACATGTTGGGTTTGCCCGGCTCCTATGTTTTGGTACCTTACGTTCCGCTCTATCGGCTAAGGTAGCACTAGGAGAACCACTGCGATTGTGCCCCAGATCAGGTGGGTTGAGCACCTCAGTGGAGAAAGCTAAAACAGACTGTCATGATAAGGCGTGAGACCGGTCGCTGTTCGAGAGGTTTTTCGAGTCCTTAAAGGCTTATGCCTCTTTGAGCGAGGAGCTGGCTATGTCCGGCCAAAGGCGTGGATAGCGCCCCGAATTCGGCCTTCCGAACTAGGGGCTTCGCCAAAATTTAAAATTATAATGTTCTATGGCTAAGTGAGAGTGTTCAAGCACTATAGTCCGATTGCCTGGTTCGTTGTGCTGAGCGCCTCCCTCGAAGGACCCAACTATGGGAACAAGAGCCCTCAGGTTTATCCCGAACACCCCAACACTAGTGGCATGGGGGCAGAAGCCGACGACTCGCCATCTCTCAATTTTTGATAAACGGCCGCACAGAAAATAATATTTTAAATTAAACAAGCATTGCTTTGCGCATACGAACAAGTTTTCAGCGCACAGGATACAATCGAGCGAGTTCACTCAAATATTACATCTTTAGCACATTCATCCGTGACAAGGCGGGCTCCGGCAAGAACGTCCTTGTAGTAGTTCTCGGTCTTGCGATGCTCCTTCCCCTGCGGCGGCCCGTCCTTCACCAGCTTCTCTCCGTCCAGCTTACCCCAGTGTACCCTTACACGGGCAAGGGCCCTCCGGGCACCTTCAATGCAGACGGAGTGCTTGATGACCTCAAGCCGTGGACAGGCCTCCACAAGCCGCCGCACCAGCCCGAAATAGCTCCCAGGCAGGGCCTCTCCAGGCCACAGCCGAACTAGTAAGCCCTTCATGGCCTGTTCGGCCGCCTTGTGGAGCTCGACCAGCTGTTTCAGCTGATCGCTTCAGGGCACAGGGTGTCCGACCTCATAATACTGAGACCAGAACACACTCTCCATCGAGCCGCCCTCTTCAGCTCGGTAGAACGCGGCGGCGGCAGATACACTGTGGGGAAGATCGGCGAACGCCCCTGGAGAACTCCGGATTCGGGTAAGTAATAGGTAGTTTACTTTTATATTCCTACTCTGCATTGAGAATGCCTTACCCGTTGCTATCTTTTTCACCTCCTCCAACTCTTGGAGGGCCTTTTGGGCTTCGGCCTTGGCATTCTTGGCGGTCTCGATGGCCGACGCGAGCTCGGATGCTTGCGCCTTCGCCTCAAGCTCCAAACGCTCATGTTTTTTCATGAGAGTTTGCAGCTCTTGCTGCACCTCGCCGACCTGAACCCCAAGCCTTTCTCGCTCGGCGCGCTCCTCGGCCGTTTTCTTTTCGGCCTCAGCAAGCGCCTGCTTCAGGGTTGTCAATTCGGTTGTGGCCCCTACAATAAGCAGTACAATCCTATTATCTCTTTCTGCAATCAAGCCTCTCTATAGGCACCTTTTTTCTTCTTTTTCTTTTTTTAGGTATTTCTTACCTTCCTTCTCCTCGAGCTGCCGTTTGGCAAGGCCGAGCTCTTGCTCGGTCCGCCCGAGGTCCTGTTTCAGGACATCCACCTGCGCAGTCAGTGCGGCGGTGGACAGCAGTGAAGCCTGCATACGCATATTTGACCTTTTTTGTTAGACTCCTGCGAAAACTACTAGATCCTCTATCCGGCTTTTCTTTCCGAACACCGAACAGAGCATCAGGGGCTACTGTCTATGCGGTAAATAAATTGACATATTTTTACTTACCTCAAAGCCTGTTAAAAGGCTAGCGCAAGCTTCATTTAGTCCGCTCTTGGCGGACTGAATCCTTTGGATCACCGTACTCATAACAGTACGGTGCTCCTCATCGATGGCGGCGCCCTTAAGCACCTCCAGCAGATTGCCCGGCGCCTCCGGTTGGACGGAGGCCGTCGGCTCAGATGGCTTACTCCTCTTGGAAGGAGTTCGCCCACTGCGGACCGGGACTGTCGAGTCCGGCGCGGTGTCCGGCACAAAGCCAGACTTGGAGCCCAGGGGGTTTCATCCCCTTTACTCCTAGGGTCCGGAGGATTGCCTTGTGGCTCCTCCAGGACCATCTCCTCCTGCCCCGAAGCTTGGCGGAGCGCCACTTCGGTGTCGTCCACCCCACGGGGGGAGACCCGGGCGGAACAGAGTTCACGTCCGATGAGTCCAGGGAGCCGCTCGACGAATCGTCGAGTTCGGCCCGGGGTGGGCTGCATAAATTATGCTCGATATCAGGGAAAGCAGCGCATTGAAAGAATATCATGAGTCACACTGGTATATAAATACTTACGATTTCGCCGGACGCTTGGTTCTGTCCGGCCACTCCTCTCCGCCCTCTTCGGCGTCGTGGGAGTAGTACGGCGGAGGGGTCTTCCTTTTCCTTGACCCCTCGGTCTTCCCCGTTGGGGTGGCTTTCTTCTTCTTCGCTCCCCTCGCTGGAGGGGGAGAGCTTCCTTGTTCCTCCTCCTCGTTTTCACGAGAGGAGGGTGTTGCAGACTCATCAGATGACGAGTCCGACACCACCATGTTGCGGGATCTTTTTCGAGTCCCGGTGGTTTTCTTCTTCTTGGCCTTCCTCTCCGGCACCACATAAGGTGCTGGAGCCATTAGCTTCACCAAGAGAGCTGGGGCCGGGTCTTCGGGCAGAGGAGCCGGACAGTTAATCGGTCCGGATATCTCCAGGCAAGCCTGTCAAAGGTAAAAGGGAGTTTAGATCCCGCATAGAGATAATCCATGAAGAAGAGCTTAACGAACCTATCAAAGGTATAGATAGCTTACCTCGCCAGCGTTACGCTGCGAGCTATATCCGCGATCCTCGAAGGCGGATGTGGGGGACTCGGTGCCTTTGGTCAGCACCTTCCAGACGTCTTTATACGTCGTGTCGAAGATCCTACTGAGGGTTTGGTGCTGCGCCGGGTCGAATTCCCACAAAGTAAAATCCCATTCTTGGCACGGGAGGATCAGGCGAACGAGCACGACCTGGACTATGTTGGCAAGCCGGATTGGCTTGTTCACCAGGGACTGGATGCATGTTTGCAACCCAGTCACTTCTTCCTCGTTGCCCCATGACAGGCGTGTCTCTTTCCAGGACATGAGCCACGTGGGGGGTCCGGATCTGAACTCAGGGGCCGCGACCCATTTCGGATCGCGGGGCTCGGTGATGTAAAACCACCCAGCCTGGCACCCCTTTAGGGACTCCACGAGGGAGCCATCGAACCAGAGGACGTTGGCTATCTTGCCAACCATAGCGCCTCCGCACTCCGCCTGGGTGCCGGACACCACCTTGGGCTTGACGTTGAAGGTCTTGAGCCAGAGGCTGAAGTGGGGGCGACGCGGAGAAAGGCCTCACACACGACGATAAACGCCGAGATGTTGAGAACAAAGTTCGGGGCCAGATCGTGGAAATCCAGGCCATAGTAGAACATGAGCCCCCGGACAAATGGGTGAAGTGGAAAGCCCAGTCCGCGGAGGAAGTGGGGAAGAAAAACTACCCTCTCATGGGGCCTTGGGGTAGGAAGAAGCTGCCCCTTATCAGGAAGCCGATGCGGGATGTCCTTGTACAAGTATCCGGCTTTCCTTAGCCTTTTTACTTGAGCCTCCGTAACGGAGGAGATCATCCACTTGCCTCCCGCTCCGGACATTGTTGGAGAAGGTTGAGGAAGGAAGAGCGGACTTGGGCGCTGGAGCTTGAGTGCGCGAGAGATGGATTGGCAAAGGAGGAAGAAGGCGTAGGTTAAAAAGGTGAATTCTTATCCCTTTATATAAGCAGGTACGGTTAGGCGTCCTCACCTACCTAATAAAACTCACTTGCCTCCCAAACGCCGTGGTAAATGGCGTGGTTGGGTTACCCACGTCCGTATTAATGAGAATCCCGTTAAAGGGGGCACATGACCTCTGCTTCGACAAGACGTGCCAAGAAAACTGCCTCGCTATACGAGCTAAGGTGGAACAATGAAAACAATTCACATAAAGGGCTTGGCCGCAGTGTTATGACGCACTGCGGGATACGTTAGCAGATTTGATTTGTGTTAATATTATTCTCTGTATGGCAACATGTGGAAACTTATTTTGCAGAGCCGGACACTATTTTGTGGTGTTTATAATCTTCTTGAAGGACTTGGAGGAGGAACCCGCCTTGCAATGCCGAAGACAATCTGCGCGCCGGACTCGTCGTCATTGAAGCCTGGTTCAGGGGCTACTGATGGAGTCCTGGATTAGGGGGTGTTCGGATAGCCGAACTATACCTTCAGCCGGACTCCAGGACTATGAAGATACAAAGTTGAAGACTTCGTCCCGTGTCCGGAAGGATCTTTTCTTGGCGTAGAAGGCAAGCTAGGTGTGCGGATATTCGAGATCTCCTACCATTGTAACCGACTCTGTGTAACCCTAACCCTATCCGGTGTCTATATAAACCGGAGGGTTGTAGTCCATAGGACAACCATCATCATACACAATCATACCATAGGCTAGCTTCTAGGGTTTAGCCTCCTTGATCTCGTGGTAGATCTACTCTTGTACTACCCATATCATCAATATTAATCTAGCAGGAGCAGGGTTTTACCTCCATTGAGAGGGCCCGGACCTGGGTAAAATAAAGTGTCCCTTGTCTCCTGTTACCATCCGACCTTGACGCACAGTTCGGGACCCCCTACCCGAGATCCACCGGTTTTGACACCGACATCCACCCTTCAAGGAGGAGACAAGCCTCGACAACGAAGACTTCATTGTGCCTGAGGATCCTCTAGAGCAGGAGTGCTTTAAGCTTCAGCTCATAGCCACCGCAAGGAGCCTGAAAAAGAAGCAGCAGCAGCTTCAAGCTGAACAAGATCTGCTCATCGACAGATGGACTGACATCCTGACAGCCAAAGAATACGGCCTCAAGCGCCCAGCCAAGAGCCACCCAAAACGCAGACTGCTACCTCAATTCGATGAGGAGGCGCTGGAGCACACATCTCCCTCGCGTAATGCGAAACGACCACCACGTGGTCGAGACAGCGCAGCCGACCGGCCACCCCGCGGTCGGGATAAAGCGACAACTCAGGCCGAACAACAGCCTGCCCCACCGCCCCGTAAAAATAGAGACGAAAGAATTCGGGGTCACACGTACGACCTCCGGCAGATCCTAGACGATAGAGCAGGGCATACAAGATCGATCTACGGATCGCAAGGACGTGCCTCGAGGCACAACGACGGCTACCTATTTGGACATGACAAACCTAACCACGCCCGGGCCGAATACCGCAGACGGACTCCATCAGAGTTACGCCACGACGCGGCCCGATATAGAGGCGCCGCACACCCGCTCTGCTTCACAGATGAAGTACTATATCATGAATTCCTCGAGGGGTTCAAGCCCGTCAATATCGAATCATACGACGGCACAACCGGTCCCGTAGTATGGATCGAGGATTTTATTCTCCATATCCATATGGCTCAAGTAGATGACCTCCACGCCATTGAATACCTCCCACTAAATCTCAAAGGGCCAGCTCGGCACTGGCTTAACAGCCTGCCTGAAAATTCTATCGGCTGTTGGGAGGACTTGGAAGAAGCCTTCCTAGACAACTTCCAAGGAACCTATGTCCGGCCACCGAACGCCGACGATTTGAGCCACATAGTTCAACAACCTGGAGAATCAGCCAGAAAATTCTTGACTAGGTTCCTAACCAAAGAACCAGATCGTTGACTGACCGGATGCCGAGGCCCTAGCAGCCTTCAAACATAGCATCCGTGACAAATGGCTAGCACGCCACCTCGGCCAAGAAAAGCCGAAGTCTATGGCAGCCCTTACGGCACTCATGACCCGCTTCTATGCGGGTGAGGACAGCTTGCTGGCTCGTAGCAAAAACACAACCAACGAGGCAGGCCCCACTGAGGCCAAGAACAACACCGGCAAGCTCTGGCGCAATAGACACAAACGTCAAAGCAATAGCGACAACACCGATGACACCACATTCAACGCCGGATTCAGTGGCTCCAAGTCCGGCCAACGGAAGAAGCCCTACAAATGAAACAATGAAGGACCTTCCAGCCTGGACCGCATACTCGACCGTCCGTGCCAGATTCACGGCACCCCGGATAAGCAAGCCAATCATACCAACAGGGATTGTTGGGTCTTCAAGCAGGCTGGCGAGTTAAATGCCGAAAACAAAGAAAAGGGATCACAAAGTGAGGACGAGGACGAAGAGCCCTGGCAGCCAAACACTGGGGGCAGAAGAAATTTCCCCCTCAAGTCAAAATGGTGAACATGATATATGCTATGCACATCCCCAAAAGGGAGCGTAAGCGAGCACTTAGGGACGTCTACGCGGAGATCCACTCGCCCCAAAATTCAATCCGTGGTCATCATTCTCGACCACCTTCGATCGTCGAGATCACCCAACTAGTATCCGCCATGGCGGTTCAGCCGCACTAGTCCTCGACCCAATTATTGATGGGTTTCACCTAACACGAGTCCTGATGGACGGTGGTAGCCGCCTCAACTTGCTTTATCAGGACACAGTGCGGAAGATGGGCATTAACCACTCACGAATCAAACCAACAAAGACTACCTTTAAAGGAGTCATACCAGGCGTAGAGGCCCGCTGTACGGGCTCAACCACGCTGGAGGTGGTCGTCGATTCTCCGGACAACTTCCAAAGCGAAGAGTTAATATTCGATATCGTCCCCTTCCACAGCGGCTATCATGCACTGCTCGGACGAACCGCGTTTGCTAGATTCAATGATGTGCCACACTATGCTTATCTCAAGCTGAAGATGCCCGGTCCACGCGGCGTCATAACAGTCAATAGCAATACGGAACGCTCCCTTCGAACAGAGGAGTACACCGCCGCCCAAGCAGTAGAGGTACAAAGCGGCCTTCTCAAGCAGCACCATAGTACGACTGTCGAGCCCTCGGACATCATTAAGAGGTTCCGGACTACACTGCAACAGGACGGCATGGCTCGTCGAGAGCTCGATTAGCAATTCGGCCTCCGTCCCAGTCCTGATGAGGTAGTGGCATTCGTACCAAGCGTACACAATTACACACTCAAAATTCCATGGACATCGACGGAGGCACAAGATAATCCGGGGTCTACAGTTCGGCCAAACCGATCCTGGACACACATACTTTCACCTTTTTTTCTTGTTTCAGTTTCCTTTTTCCTCGGGCCTGATCGCAAGTCCTTTGGAAGGATTAGCATACAACGGAGGCAAGCAGTATAGGTGTGTAGGGTAACCTCTATACGTTCTTCTTGACGGTATTCATTCTTATTTCTCAGGACCCGCACGCTGCGCCCCATTGATTCCGGCATGTTAAATAGCCCGGACACTTCTCGCACCATCTGTACAAGATACGCCTTGACATATCCATCCAGTTATAATAAAAATGATTTGTGGCCAAGTTTCTGTGGTCTTTGATCCTTACTTCATTTTATTTCAATCTGCTTATCGGCTGCATCGATACTCTTTCGTACGTTTCATATTCGCCAGGGGCTACTTGTCGCCCCACAATAAGGCAGCAAAGTCCTAACACTTCTTATAGATAAGTTCGGCACCCTGAATTTAGCATTATATGCATCGGCTCCGAATCATGTCTTTGGTCAATAGTTGGGTTGCCCGGCTCCTATGCTTGCTACCCTATGTTCCGCTAAATCGGCTAGGGTAGTAAAGGGAGAACTACTGCGATTGTGCCCTGGCCTCGACCGGATGAGCACCTCAGTAGAGAAAGCCGAAAACTGACTATCATGATACGGCAAGAGCCGGTCAGCTGTTCGAGGGTTCAAAATCGTTGGAGATTTTTTCCACGTTATGCGAAGGATTGGCACTTCACGATCAGACGTTGACAACACCCTGGCTTGGACTAGGGGCTGCGCTCATGCTTTATTATAAAACTCCTATGGCTAAGTGAGGGCGTTTAAGCCGTATAGTCCGATTGCCTTGTTCGTTGCACTAAACAACTCCTCCAAGGACCATATAATTGGATCAAGATTGTTTAGATTCCATCCCGAACACCTCTGTACTACCTACGCGAGGGCAGAAGCCGACGACTGGCCAACCCTCAGATTGCATACAACACGGCTGCACAGGAGGAAACAATTAAAGCATAATGAAATTACATTACAAAACAGGCTTTGTTTTCATAATACAAGGCAAGGTAAATACAAATGTTTTTCATTCGAATATAATGTCCTGCGCACACTCAGCTAATGCAAGTCGAGACCCTTTTATGACATCCGCAAAATATCGCTCGGGATTGCGGTGCTCCTTGCCCTCCGGCGGCCCTCTGGCCACTTCAACGGCGTTCATCTTCTCCCACCACATCTTGCAACGGGCGAAGGCCATGCGGGCACCTTCAATACAGGCAGAGCGCTTGACGACGTCCAGCCGAGGACAGGCGTTCACCATCCGCCTCACGAGTCCGAAGTAGCTGCCAGGCATAGCTTCGGCTGGCCATAGCCAGATTACCAAATCCTTCATGACTAGTTCGGCCACCCTATGCAGCTCCACTAGCTGTTTCAGCTGATCGGTGAAGGACACGGGAGGTTCTGGCGCCGTATATTGCGACCAGAATAGCTTTTCCATCGAACCCCCTCCTTCGGCTCGATAGAACTCCACGACGTCTGATACACTGTGTGGTAAATCCGCAAAAGCCCCTGGGGAACCACGAACCCGGGTTAGTAAAAGGTACTACTTCGCCGCATACTTGCTTTGCATCTTAAAAGCCTTACCCGCCGTGATCTTCTTGGCCTCCTGGATCTCCTGGAGGGCGGCCTAGGCCTCATTCCGTGCGGTCTCCGCGCTCTGACGAGCCTTGGTGAGTTCGACCCCTCGAGCCGACGCATCATGCTCCAATGTCTCACATTTTTTCACCGCATCCTGGAGCTCCTGCTGGATTTCTTTGACCCGGGCCTTGAGCTTCTTACGGGCAGCTTGCTGCTGGACAGCCTTCTCCTCGGCCTCGCCTAGGGCCTTCCTCAGGGCCTCGACCTCGGTCGCGGCTCCTGCATATATCACGACACTACAGTCAATATACAGCGCCTACGCTTTCCGAACACACAGAAAGTCGTTACTCACCTTGCTTCTCCTGGAGCCGAACCTTAACCTCGCCGATCTTGTTCTTGGTCCGCTCCAACCTCTGCCTCAATTCAGAGACTTCGGCAGCATGCGAGGCTGCGGCCAACAGCGACGCCTGCTTATGCATACATATTACATTAGTCTCTTGCAACAAAAGATTGATCCTCTATCCGGTTCTCATCGCCGAACACCGGACAGTGTCTCAGGGGCTACTAACTACATGAGGTTTTTCTCTTTCTATGTCACTTACCTCAAAACCCGTCAACAGGTCGCTGCAGGCTTCGTTCAGTCCACTCTTGGCGGACTGAACCTTCTCGATCACCGCGCCCATAAGAACACGGTGCTCGTCCATAACAGAGGCACCTTGTAGCGCCTCCATCAGGATATCCGGCGCCCCCGGATGGAAGGAGGCCACAGGCGGAAGCGGCGCACCCCCTCCTTTAAAGGGGACTGCTCGCCCGACTCCGGTGCCATATGGGCCTCCGGAATCTTATTCGGCTGAGGGCCGAACTGGATACGTCCCTCTTTGCCAGTCTCCATGGGGATTGGCTCCCCCATGTGTCCGGCAGTGGAGGTCTTGCCTTGTGGCACCTCCCGGACAGCGTCCTGGGCTCCTCCCTTGGGAGCGGTCCTCCGGGACAACACTTCGGTGTCGTCCCTGGCCCCGGGGGAGTAAGCAGGCGGTGGTGACATGCTCGCCATCTCCGACGGAGCCAACGAACGTCCAGATGAGGATCGATGGATAAGGTCACGGGCCGGACTGCAATAATGTAGTTAACTATGTTAAAATAATAAAGAGGAAGGGCTGGATGTGCGCGTGAATAAGCCATGTCACTTACGATGCGGCCTGGGGCTTAGTGCGGGGGCGTCGTTCCGGACTACTGTCAACGTCCCACGCGGTATTGACCGCTAAGGCGCCCTTCCCCTTTTTGGGCGCTTCCGCCTCCAGATGCGTTGAGGCCGCCCTTTTTTTCTTGTTCTCCTCAGGGGGGGTTGTTTTCCTCCTCCTCCCCCTCTTCCTCATCATTGTCCTCAGCGACAGAGGAATGGCCTTCATCTTCTTCGGACGTCACATCCGAGATGCCCTTGCGACGGGGACCACTCTTGGCCCCCTTGGCCTTCTTCTCCGGCACCTTATACGGTGCCGGCACCAGCATCTTCGCTAGACGCGGGATGACTGGTTCTTCAGGCAGCGGAGCTGGACACTGGATCCGCTTCGCCCTCTCCATCCAGTCCTAAAAGAGCAATAATAAAAGCTCACACATCATCCTCGAAACAATTAAGTTGGGGATACATCAAAAATAACATACCTCGCTGGCGGGGTGTTTACAATCGTGACAACGGTCTGAATCCGTGGCCGGTGGCTTCTCGTTTCCCTTAAAAAGCAACTTCCAGGCGCCTTCGTGAGTAGTCTCAAAGAGCCTTACCAAAGTCTGGTGCTTCTTCGAATTAAACTCCCACAGAGGACGGCTTCGGCGCTGGCACGGAAGAATCCGGCGAACTAGCATCACCTGGATTACATCGACGATCTTGACATTCTTGGTCACCATGTTTTGAACGCGCGTCTGCAGTGCTATCAGCTCGTCAGGTGAACACCAGTCCAGACTCTTCTCGACCCAGGAGGTGAGTCGCGTGGGAGCGGAATTCGGCAGCTGCGGCCCAGGTGGTGCCACGAGGTTCAGTGATATAGAACCATTGCTTCTGCCACTCCTTTACTGTGTCCACAAAGGTGCCCTTGGGCTAGGAGATGTTGGACAACTTACTCACCATGGCTCCTGCGCACTCCGCGTGCTGGCCATCCACCAGCTTCGGCTTCACGTTGAAAACTTTGAGCCACAGCCCGAAATGGGGTTGGATGCGGAGGAAGGCCTCACACACGACGATAAACGCCAAGATGTTGAGGAAGGAATTCAGGGACATATCATGGAAATCTATCCCGTAATAATACATCAGCCCGCGGACGAAAGGGTGGAGTGGAAACCCTAGCCCGCGGAAGAAATGGGGGATGAATACTACCCTCTCGGTGGGTTCGATATGGGGACGACTTGTCCCTCGGCCGGCAGACGGTGTACGGTCCCTTCGCCAAATATCCGGCCGCCCGAAGCTTAGTAATGTCCTCCTACTTGACGGAGGAGACCATCCACTTGCCCTGACCACCTGATCCGGACATGGTTGCTTGAGTGGAAAGGAGATGAGAACTTGGGCGCTGGAGCTCGAGATTTGAAAGGCGGAGACAGAGAGAGAGAGAGCATGGGAAGAGGAAGAGGGAATCCTTATCCCCTTATAAAGGCAGCAAATATTAAACGCCTCCTCACTCACCTTAAGATTCGCCTATTCCCAAGGGTTGTATAAACGGCACGGTTGGGTTACCCATGCCTGCATTGATGAGAATCCCGCGATAAGGGGACACGATCACTGGTTTGACAAGACGTGCCAATGGCAACTGCGTCTTGGGACGTGGGGCGTCGAACATAAAAGCGGTCTGGAAATATGACCGGTCGGACATAATGTCGTGCTGCAAAAAAGTTGTCAGCGGATGGAACTTGTGTAAAAATATATATATTCTCTCTGCGGTTGTGTGTGCTATGCGTTACAGGTCTGGATACAATCATCGCATCTGAAGACTATCTTGGAGTTCGGGAAAGGGGGAACCTGCCTTGCAATGCCGAAGACAATCTGCGCGCTGGACTCCTCGTCATTGAAGCCAGGTTCAGGGGCTACTAAGGGAGTCCTGGACTAAGGGGTCCTCGGGTGTCCGACCTGTTATTCATTGGGCCGGACTGATGGGATGTGAAGATATGAAGGCCGAAGACAATACCCGTGTCCGGATTGGACTTTCCTTGGCGTGGAAGGCAAGCTAGGCGACCAGCTATGAATATTCCTTCTGATGTAACCGACTCCATGTAACCCTAGATCTCTCCGGTGTCTATATAAACCGGAGAGCGTAGTCTGGATAGAGAGACACATTACCATAGTCATACAGGCTAGACTTCTAGGGTTTGGCCATTACGATCTCATGGTAGATCAACTCTTGTAACACTCATATTCATCAAGATCAATCAAGCAGGAAGTAGGGTATTACCTTCATAGAGAGGGCCCGAACCTGGGTAACCATTGTGTCCCCCGTCTCCTATTACCATCGCTCCTAGACGCACAGTTAGGGACCCCTTACCCGAGATCCGCCGGTTTTGACACCGACACATACCAAAGATGATGATACCTAGATCTATCCTTGCCTTTATGCCTAGCTAGGGGCGTTAAACGATAGCGCTTGTTGGGAGGCAACACAATTTTATTTTTGTTTCTTGCTTTTTGGTTCTGTTTAGTAATAAATAATTCATCTAGCTTCTGTTAAGACGTGTTTTTATGTTTTAATTAGTGTTTGTGCCAAGCAGAACCAATAGGATCTTCTTGGGTGATAGTTGTTTGATCTTGCTGAAAAAGACATAAACTTTGCACTCACGAAAAAAATTGTTAAAATTCACTAGAACGTGATAAAATACCAATTATTTCTGCATTAGATCAATATACAAATACTCCAAGTTATCCTAGTTTTTCAGAATGTTTGGAGTTACATAAGTATTCGAACAAATCTTATTACTACAGACTCTTCTGTTTTTGACAGATTCTATTTTTCGTGTGTTGTTTGCTTATTTTGATGAATCTATGGCTAGTATCGGAGGATATAAACCATAGAGAAGTTGGAATACATTAGGTTTAAAACAAATATAAATAAAGAATGAGTTCATTACAGTACCTTGAAGTGGTGGTTTGTTTCCTTTCGCTAACGGAGCTCATGAGATTTTCTGTTGAGTTTTGTGTTGTGAAGTTTTCAAGTTTTGGGTAAAGATTTGACAGATGGAATAAGGAGTGGCAAGAGCCTAAGCCTGGGGATTCCCAAGGCACCCCAAGGTAAAAGGCAAGGACAACCAAAAGCCTAAGCTTAGGGATGCCCCGGAAGGCATCCCCTCTTTGGTCTTCGTCCATCGGTAACTTTACTTGAGGCTATATTTTTATTCACCACATGATATGTGTTTTGCTTGGAGTGTCTTGTATGATTTGATTCTTTTCTTTTAGTTTACCACAATCATCCTTGTTGTACACACATTTTTGGGAGAGACACACATGAACCGGAATTTATTAGAATACTCTACTTGCTTCACTTATATCTTTTGAGGTAGATAATTTAGCTCTAGTGCTTCACTTATATCTTTTAGAGCACGGTGGTGGTTTTATTTTATAGAAATTATTGATCTCTCATGCTTCACTTACATCATTTTGAGAGTCCCTTAGAACAGCATGGTAATTTGCTTTGACTATAAAAGTAGTCCTAATATGATAGGCATCCAAGATGGGTATAATAAAAACTTTCGTAAAAAGTGCATTGAATACTATGAGAAGTTTGATACTTGATGATTGTTTTGAGATATGAAGATGGTAATATTAGAGTCGTGCTAGTTGAGTAATTGTGAATCTGAGAAATACTTGTGTTGAAGTTTGCAAGTCCCGTAGCATGCACGTATGGTAGACATTGTGTAACAAATTTGAAACATTAGGTGTTATTTGATTGTCTTCCTTATGAGTGGCGGTCGGGGACGAGCGATGGTCTTCTCCTACCAATCTATCCCCCTAGGAGCATGCGTGTAGTGCTTGGTTTTTGATGACTTGTAGATTTTTGCAATAAGTATGTGAGTTCTTTATGACTAATGTTGAGTCCATGGATTATACGCACTCTCAGCTTTCCATCATTGACATCCTCTTCGGTACCGTGCATTGCCCTTTCTCACCTTGAGAGTTGGTGCAAACTTCACCGGTGCATCCAAACCCCGTGATATGATACGCTCTATCACACATAAACCTCCTTATATCTGCCTCAAAACAGCCACCATACCTACCTATTATGGCATTTCCATAGCCATTCCGAGATATGTTGTCATGCAACTTTCCACCGTTTCATTTATTATGACACGCTTCATCATTGTCATATTGCCTTGCATGATCATGTAGTTGACATCATATTTGTGACAAAGCCACCATGCACAATTTATCGTACATGTCACTCTTGATTCATTGTCCATCCCGGTACACCGCCGGAGGCATTCATATAGAGTCATATTTTGTTCTAGTATCAAGTTGTAAGCATTGAGTTGTAAGTAAATAGAAGTGTGATGATCATCATTCATAGAGCATTGTCCCAAATAAAAAAGGGAAAAAAAGAAAGGCCAAAAAAAGAGAGAAAGGCCCCAAAAAAAGAAATAAAAATGGATAATTTTACTATCCTTTTTTCCACACTTGTGCTTCAAAGTAGCACCATGATCTTTATGATAGAGAATCTCTTGTTTTATCACTTTCATATACTAGTGGGATTTTTCATTATAGAACTTGGCTTGTATATTCCAACAATGGGCTTCCTCAAATGCCCTAGGTCTTCGTGAGCAAGCAAGTTGGATGCACACCCACTTAGTTTCTTTTGTTGAGCTTTCATACATTTATAGCTCTAGTGCATCCGTTGCATGGCAATCCCTACTCCTTGCATTGACATCAATTGACAGGCATATCCCTAGCACGTTGATTAGCCGCGTCAATGTGAGACTTTTTCCTTTTTTGTCTTCTCCACACAACCCCCATCATTATATTATATTCCACCCATAGTGCTATGTCCATGGCTCACGCTCATGTATTGTGTGAAAGTTGAAAAAAGTTTGAGATTACTAAAGTATGAAACAATTGCTTGACTTGTCATCGGGGTTGTGCATGATTAGAGCATTCTTGTGGGACGAAAATGGAGCATGACCAAACTATATGATTTTGTAGGGATGAACTTTCTTTGGCCATGTTATTTTGAGAAGACATAGTTGCCTAATTAGTATGCTTGAAGTATTATTATTCTTATGTCAATATTAAACTTTTATCTTGAATCTTTCAGATCTGAACATTCATGCCACAATAAAGAGAATTACTTAGAAATTATGCTAGGTAGCATTCCACGTCAAAAATTCTGTTTTTATCATTTACCTACTCGAGGACGAGCAGGAATTAAGCTTGGAGATGCTTGATATGTCTCCAACGTATCTATAATTTTTTATTGTTCCATGCTATTATATTATCTGTTTTGGATGTTTAATGGGCTTTATTATACACTTTTATAATTTTTTTTGGACTAACCTACTAACCAAAGGCCCAGTGCAAACTGCTGTTTCTTTCCCTATTTCAGTGTTTCGCAGAAAAGGAATATCAAACGGAATTCAAACAGAATGAAACTTTCGGGAGAGTTATTTTTGGAACAAACGTGATCCAGGGACTTGGAGTGGACGTCAAGAAAGAAGCAAGGAGGCCACGAGGCAGGGAGGCGCGCCTGCCCCCTTGGGCGCGCCCCCCACCCTCGTGGGCCCCTCGTAGCTCCACCGACCTACTTCTTCCTCCTATATATACCCATATACCCCAAAAACATCCAGGAGCACCACGAAACCCTATTTCCACCGCCGCAACCTTCTATACCCGTGAGATCCCATCTTGGGGCCTTTTCAGGCGCTCCACCGAAGGGGTAATCGATCACATAGGGCTTCTACATCAACACCACAGCCTCTCCGATGATGTGTGAGTAGTTTACCACAGACCTTCGGGTCCATAGTTATTAGCTAGATGGCTTCTTCTCTCTCTTTGGATGTCAATACAAAGTTCTCCTCGATCTTCTTGGAGGTCTATTTGATGTAATACTTTTTGCGGTGTGTTTGACGAGATCCGATGAATTGTGGGTTTATGATCAAGATTATCTATGAACAATATTTGAATCTTCTCTGAATTCTTTTATGTATGATTTGTTATCTTTGCAAGTCTCTTCGAATTATCAGTTTGGTTTGGCCTACTAGATTGATCTTTCTTGCAAAGGGAGAAGTGCTTAGCTTTGGGTTCAATCTTGCGGTGTCCTTTCCCAGTGACAGCAGGGGCAGCAAGGCACGCACTATATTGTTGCCATCGAGGATAAGAAGATGGGACTTATATCATATTGCTTGAGTTTATCCCTCTACATCATGTCATCTTGCCTAATGCGTTACTCTGTTCTTATGAAGTTAATACTCTAGATGCATGCTGGATAGCGATCGATGTGTGGAGTAATAGTAGTAGATGCAGAATCGTTTCGGTCTACTTGTCGCGGACGTGATGCCTATATACATGATCATGCCTAGATATTCTCATAACTATGCTCTTTTCTATCAATTGCTCGACAGTAATTTGTTCACCCACCGTAATACATATGCTATCTTGAGAGAAGCCACTAGTGAACCTATGGCCCCGGGTCTATTTTCCATCATATAAGTTTCCAATCTATTTTTATTTTGCAATCTTTACTTTCAATTTATATCATAAAAATATCAAAAATATTTATCTTATTATCTCTATCAGATCTCACTTTTGCAAGTGGTCGTGAAGGGATTGACAACCCCTTTATCGCGCTGGTTGCAAGGTTCTTATTTGTTTGTGTAGGTACGAGGCGACTTGCGTGTAGTCTCCTACTGGATTGATACCTTGGTTCTCAAAAACTAAGGGAAATACTTACGCTACTTTGCTGCACCCTTTCCTCTTCAAGGGAAAACCAACGCAGTGCTCAAGAGGTAGCAAGAAGGACTTCAGGCGCCGTTGTCGGGGAGGCTTACACCAAGTCAAGTCAAGATTCGATGTACCGCCAACGTGTGATTTCTCGCGCCGTTGCCGGGGAGATCTACGCCAAGTCAAGGCATACCAAGTACCCATCACAACTCTTATCCCTCACATTACATTATTTGCCATTTGCCTCTCGTTTTCCTCTCCCCCACTTCACCTTTTCCGCTTTATTTGCCCTCTTTTTCCGCTCGTCTCTTTTCGCTTGCTTCTTGTTGCCTGTTTGCCTTAATGGCCCTGCCTAAAAATGTTGATCCTCACCTTAAAAGGTTGGAAGAAATTGAAAAAAATGTCAGAAGCTTTATGACTTTGCAATTTGAGCATAATAAATTCTTTAGAAACGAGCTTAAAGAACGAAAAGGCTTTATGGAGTACATGAATAAAGAGCTTGACGATATTTCTAAGGAATTTTATGGTTTGAAATCTCAGTTTGCTCATCTTGAAAAATTAATAGCCCAAATTTTGGATAAGCAAGCCACCTTAGTTAATAAGATGGCCGCCAAGCCGGAAGATCTAGAAGGTAATAGGGATGAAGATCTAAAAGTGATTGATGTGTCTCCTATTAAATCTTTGTTTTGCAATATGAGTCTTGATAATGATGGGACTGGAGATGAGTCAACTTTAGTTAAAAGGCGTCCCAATGATTCAGAGTTTTTAGATCTTGATGCAAAATTTGGTAAAAGTAGGATTGAAGAGGTCAGAACTTTACATAGTAATGAACCCACTATTTTGGATTTCAAGGAATTTAATTATGATAATTTTTCTTTAATAGATTGTATTTCCTTGTTGCAATCCGTGCTAAATTCTCCTCATGCTTATAGTCAAAAATAAAGCTTTTACTAAACATATCGTTGATGCTTTAATGCAATCCTATGAAGAAAAGCTTGAATTAGAAGTTTCTATGCCTAGAAAACTTTATGATGAGTGGGAACCTACTATTAAAATTAAGATTAAAGATCATGAATGCTATGCTTTATGTGACTTGGGTGCTAGTGTTTCCACGATTCCAAAAACTTTGTGTGATGTATTAGGTTTTCATGAATTTGATGATTGTTCTTTAAATTTGCATCTTGCGGATTCCACCATTAGGAAACCTAGGGGAAGAATTAATGATGCTCTTATTGTTGCCAATAGGAATTATGTGGCCGTAGATTTTATTGTTCTTAACATAGATTGCAATCCTAGATGTCCTACTATTCTTGGTAGACCTTTCCTTAGAACGATTGGTGCAATTATTGATATGAAAGAAGGAAATATTAGATTCCAATTTCTGTTAAGGAAAGGCATGTAACATTTTCCTAAGAAGAAAATTAAATTACCTTATGAATCTACTATGAGAGCCACTTATGGATTGCATACCAAAGATGATAATACCTAGATCTATCCTTGCCTTTATGCCTAGCTAGGGGCGCTAAACGATGGCGCTTGTTGGGAGGCAACCCAATTTTATTTCTGTTTCTTGATTTTTGGTTCTATTTAGTAGTAAACCCAATTTTAAGACGTGTTTTTATGTTTTAATTAGTGTTTGTGCCAAGTAGAACCAATAGGATCTTCTTGGGTGATAGTTGTTTGATCTTGCTGAAAGAGACAGAAACTTTGCGCTCACGAAAATAGTTGTTAAAATTCACTAGAAAGTGATAAAATACCAATTCGCTTTGCAGTAGATCAATATACAAATATTCCAGATTGACCTAGTTTTTCAGAATTTTTGGATTTCCAGAAGTAGTCGAACAAATCTGATTACTACACACTATTCTGTTTTTGACAGGTTCTGTTTTTCGTGTGTTGTTTGCTTATTTTGATGAATCTATGGCTAGTATCGGAGGATATAAACCATAGAGAATTTGGAATGCAGTAGGTTTAATACCAATATAAATAAAGAATGATTTGATTAAAGTACCTTGAAGTGGTGGTTTGTTTTCTTTCGCTAACGGAGCTCATGAGATTTTCTGTTGAGTTTTGTGTTGTGAAGTTTTCAAGTTTTGGGTAAAGATTTGATGGATTATGGAATAAGGAGTGGCAAGAGCCTAAGCTTGGGGATGCCCAAGGCACCCCAAGGTAAAATTGAAGGATAACCAAAAGCCTAAGCTTGGGGATGCCCAGGAAGGCATCCCCTCTTTCGTCTTCGTCCATCGGTAACTTTACTTGAGGCTATATTTTTATTCACCACATGATATGTGTTTTGCTTGGAGCATCTTGTATGATTTGTGTCTTTGATTTTAGTTTACCACAATCATCCTTGCTGTACACACTTTTTTGGGAGAGACACACATGAACCAGAATTTATTAGAATACTCTACGTGCTTCACTTATATCTTTTGAGGTAGATAATTTTGCTCTAGTGCTTCACTTATATCTTTTAGAGCACGGCGGTGGTTTTATTTTATAGAAATTATTGATCTCTCATGCTTCACTTATATCATTTTGAGAGTCCCTTAGAACAACATGGTAATTTGCTTTGACTATAAAATTAGTCCTAATATGATAGGCATCCAAGATGGGTATAATAAAAACTTTCATAAAAAGTGCATTGAATACTATGAGAAGTTTGATACTTGATGATTGTTTTGAGATATGAAGATGGTAATATTAGAGTCGTGCTAGTTGAGTAATTGTGAATTTGAGAAATACTTGTGTTGAAGTTTGCAAGTCCCGTAGCATGCACGTATGGTAAACATTGTGTAACAAATTTGAAACATGAGGTGTTCTTTGATTGTCTTCCTTATGAGTGGCGGTCGGGGACGAGCGATGGTCTTTTCCTACCAATCAATCCCCCTAGGAGCATGCGCGTAGTGCTTGGTTTTTGATGACTTGTAGATTGCATGTGTTTGCTTGTACATAAGCAGTTCATGCCAAAAAAATGAAAACTCACACTTGAGAATCCTTGCAAACCAATTATTTTGTACCACTTGATGTATTGCAAGAGGAAGATCCCAGAGTCGTATATGTTTTGAAATGAACATGGAAAAAAGCAATTTATTTGCAAGTTGCAAAAATTTAGTAAAGAAAAGAATGAAGAGAGTTTTAAGCAATCAAGGGAAAAGAATAGGGAGATAAAAAAATACTTGAATGTGGGCTTAGGAACTTTTATGAATCTATAGTCAAACTGCTCAATATTGAGTGCTACGCATTGAGGATATGCTGCAACAAATAGTTGTTTGAAATTGTAGGCAACTGTGCTTATTGTATTTACAAATTTATCAGCCCCGAAATTAGGATTCAAGATGTCGAAGACCTTGTCATTCATGTTTGCAACAATCAGTAGCCATTGCTTGTCATTCATGCATGGCAAGTGAACTTGAAAAAAGATTCATGCATAGGAACAAAACTTATAAGAATGCAAGTGATCTGAAAAAAATAGATTGAGCTTACAAAATGCATTAGTGCAGTACTAATTACCAGGGAAGCACTCTGTAAATTGAAACCAACAGATTGTTCATCAAACATCTTAATGCACTTGAATGATCAAGCATAGGGTCCATTAGCTTTTTTGTGGAAGTTGAATTGTACACAGGATAGTGATGAAAAAGATAAAGAAAAAATGGAAATAATTTAGGATTTTGGGAGTACTATTTCGCACCATGTCCTCTCTACCAACAACATGTGTTATAATATAATGATTTTTTAGTAGTCCTTTCCTTCCTTTAAACTTCTCTTGTTGAATCATTGATTTTGAGAAATAGTTGACAATGTGTGGGCTAATCCAACCTCGAGGCATCAATGATCACTACAAAAAAATACACTTCCATGATGATACGTGTTTGTCACAGTAGGTCGCATTTTCTGTCATGCATGTACATCCATGACGATTTTATGACAGAATCAAGATAGTCATACATGTGCTGTCCTAGAAGTGTTCCATGACATTACCAAAATTATCATCACAAAAGTGTCCACTTCCATGACGATAAATCCCGCGTCACAGAAGTGCTTTCGTCAAGGGTGACCGACACGTGGCATCCACCGTAACGGAACGCCGTTAAGCTATCGGGTCGGGTTTTGGATCCGATAACCCGTTAACAGCCCCGACCAATGGGGATTTTCCACGTGTAAAATCATCATTGGCTGGAGGAAACACATGTCGGCTCATGGTTGGGACAGATGTCATCCACTCATTGGACAGAAGGCGCCTATGATACGTCGACACGTGGCACGACCCAACAGAGGCCCATTCCTGTGAAAAGGCCGGCCCGTTTGACTTGGTCAAAAGGTGGCGGGCCGGCCCATGTAAAGCCTGTTAACGGCATGTTCGCATATAGCCCATTTACAGCCCGCTAACCCAAGGCCCGTTACACCCTATCCGAATTAGGCCCAGTAGCGTCATCTGGGCCACCCAATATGATTCCAGCCCGTTTTCACTTCTGGCCCATGTATGGCCCATGACGTCTTTCGGCCCATATGAGGCCCTATGTAACTCTTGGCCTATTAACGGCCCGTGGTGAAACTGGCCCGTAATGAACAGTGTATCACTTTACACCCATTAACGGCCCGTCGTGAAATTGGCCCGTAATGAATAGTGTATCACTTTATACCCATTAACGGCCCGTTATTCCGTTGGGTCGTTTCAAGCCCATGTTATCTTTCGGCCTTCTTAGAGCCCATTTATTCTTGGGCTCATTTCCAGCATTCGTTTACTTACGGCCCGTTACTGTCATTTTCTGCTTGTGGGCCAAATTCAGCCCGTGGTTACAGTCAGCCCGTTTGTGGTCTGCTAATGCGTTGGGCCATTTTCATAGCGTCATCAAATACGGCCTATTAACGATGGCTCGTTAAGGTCGTCCCATGAACGGACGATTCCAACTCTAGCCCATTTACGGCCATAATGCGGCATGTTATTGGCCCATGTTTGGCCAATCGATCATACTGCTCGTATAAGGCCCATTGATGATACGACCCGTAGAAGGCCCATTGTTTCTATGGCCCGTAGAAGGCCCACTGTTTCTATGGCCCGTAGAAGGCCCACTGTTTCTACGGCCCGTAGGAGGCCCAGTGTCACTACAGTAAATATTAGCCCATGGTTATTGTGGTCTAGTTTTAAAAAATAGGTTATTGTAGCCACTAGCAAACCGCGGAAAAAGAACTGCAATGACTACAAGCAAACAAATAAACAAGAAAACAAGGAAATAAATAAGCAAGCAACTTACGCTAGGCTATCACGGCTATCACACATATTACATCCACTGGGCATCAAAGTTCGCCACCAGTGCAAATAAACGCGCCGACAAAAGAATATACAAAACTGAGAGCACTTCAGAAGGCACTAGGCCTGGCCAGGTCGGGCCCCCCAAACAGCTGAAGAAGCTGAGTAGACCTCAGTTGTGTCAACGATAGATGCATCAACACTAGATTTAAGGCATGATGGTGCGCACGGCAGTCCTCTGACATCTTCATTGCATCTTTGCCTTCAAGTCGAAGCTGATCTGAAGCAAGGCTTTCCGCTTTAAGTTGAGACTGAAGAAGTCGAACTGATTGAGGCAGCGACTGCACAGAGGTTGTCTCACACCTGCTGGTGAGTAGCTTCAACTCACTGTCTTCATCAAGACAGGACCTTGGGGTCATCTCGCTGTCCTCAAGATGGTTTGGCTCACTATCTTCCCTAAAGTTCTGCTTGGCGTAAGAGATACGAGTCTGAAAGAGAAACAAGGAGACACGTAACAGGTTTCACAATTATATAAGCAAATAAATGGATCTGTTCTGCATAAGGAACATGTTTTTACAACTACAATTTGAAAATGGTTGTTGTTGCAAACTTCCAATCAGATGTAAACAGCAAAGCAAACAGAAGTGGAGGAAATGATGCCTATCCATATCTATACTAGAACAAAGTTTGAAGGCTTGAGAAGGATTGAGGGAGTCCTGGATTAGGGGGTATCCGGACAGCCGGACTATATCCTTTGGCCGGACTATTGGACTATGAAGATACCAGATTGAAGACCTGGTCCCGTGTCCGGATGGGACTCTCCTTGGCGTGGAAGGCAAGCTTGGCAATACGGATATGTAGATCTCCTTCCTTGTAACCGACTCTGTGTAACCCTAGCCCCCTCCGGTGTCTATATAATTCGGAGGGTTTAGTCCGTAGGATAGAAGAACAACAATCATACCATAGGCTAGCTTCTAGGGTTTAGCCTCTTCGATCTAGTGGTAGATCAACTCTTGTAATACTCATATCATCAAGATCAATCTACCAGGAGTAGGGTTTTACCTCCATCGAGAGGGCCCGAACCTGGGTAAAAACATCGTTTCCCCTGTCTCCTGTTACCATCCTCCTAGACGCACAGTTCGGGACCCCCTACCCGAGATCCGCTGGTTTTGACACCGACATTGGTGCTTTCACTGAGAGTTCCTATGTGTCATCATCGTTAGGCTTGATGGCTACTTCGATCATCGATAGCGATTCAGTCCAGGGTGAGACTTTTCTCCCCGGACAAATCTTTGTATTCGGCGGCTTCGCACTGCGGGCCAACTCGCTTGGCCATCTGGAGTAGATCGAGAGTTACGCCCCTAGCCACTAGGTCAGGTTTGGAAGCTTAAACTACACGGCCGACATCCGTGGATACTTGATCTTCGACGGATTCGAGCCCCTGCTGAGTGTGCCGCATAGTCACCATGAGCATGATTTAGCTCTACCATCAGACAGTGTTTAGGAGACCGCACCGGCAACCGCTCCGACCCTCAATCCGGAGCCTATTGCGCCATCTATGGACGGGCGGATAGACCCCGCCACGGAGGACGCATTCTCAGCGGCGATCGAGCCGAGTACCGACCTTACCCTTCACGAGAGCTGTGACGCCAAACTGCCGGATTCTTTTCCGGCCACGGACTCCGAACCGCCTGCGCCCGTGCCTATCGAATCCGACTGGGCGCCGATCATGGAGTTCACCTCCGCGGATATCTTTCAGCATTCGCCCTTCAGCGACATACTGAACTCATTAAGGCCCCTCTCCTTGTCAGGAGAAACATGGCCGAACTATGTCCGACAGGATTGGGATGGGGATGACGCAGAGATTCGCTGCCCACCCACCACCCACTTAGTAGCCATTGTCGATGATTTGACCGACATGCTCGACTACAACTCTGAAGACATCGACGGTATGGACGATGATGCAGGAGACAAACAGGAACCACTGCCCATAGGGCACTGGACAGCCACCTCATCATATGATATATATATATGGTGGACACACCCAAAGAAGGCAATGGCAACGGGACAGTGGGAGATGACCCCTCCAAGAAGCAACCCAAGCGCCGACGTCAGCGGCGCCGCTCTAAGTCTCGCCAAAGCAAAAGCGGTGATACCGGCACAGGAGATAATAACACTCTGGATAGTGCAGAAGATAACGACAATCCCCTCTAGCAAGATTCAGAGCAGAAGGATGGAGAAGCCAACCATCCTGAGAGAGCGGCACATGGAGAGGCGGAGGATGATAATTACATGCCTCACTCCGAAGACGAGGCAAGCCTCGACGATGACGAATTTGTCGTGCTTGAGGATCCCGTCGAACAAGAGCGCTTCAAGCGCCGGCTTATAGCCACGACAAATAGCCTTAAGAAAAAGCAACAACAGCTTCGAGTTGATCAAGATTTGCTAGCTGATAGATGGACTGAAGTCCTTGCGGCCGAGGAATATGAACTCGAATGCCCCTCCAAGAGTTACCCAAAGCGCAGGTTGCTACCCCAACTAGAGGAGGAAGCATTAAAACCTACATCTCCAGCGTATGATGCGGCTGATCGGCCACCTCGTGGCCGCGACAGAGCGGCATTTCTGCCGAAGGCCCAGCCCGCACCCCGGCGCCACTCAAATAAAAAGGCACGAGGAAATAAGCTAGACCTGCGAGATGTATTGGAGGACAAAGCAAAACACGCAAGATAGATCTTCGGATCACGAGGGCGCGCCACTACGCGAGACGATAACCGTCACGCCGGATACAGTAGAAGTAAATCCGGCCAGGCCGAACACAGCGGACAAGACTCATATGAGCTGCGTCGTGATATAGCCTAGTACAGAGGCGCCGCACACCCCCTATGCTTCACAAACGAAGTAATGGATCACCAAATCCCAGAGGGTTTCAAACCCATAAATATCGAATCATACGATGGTACAACAGATCATGCGGTATGGATCGAGGACTACCTCCTGCATATCCACATGGCCCGTGGTGACGATCTACACGCCATCGAATACCTTCCACTCAAACTCAAAGGACCAGCTCGGCATTGGCTGAACAGCTTGCCAGCAGAATCCATTGGCTGTTGGGAAGATCTGGAAGCCGCATTCCTCGACAACTTCCAGGGCACTTATGTGCAACCACCAGATGCCGATGACTTGAGCCACATAATTCAGCAGCCAGAGGAATCGGCCAGGCAATTCTGGACACGGTTCCTAACCAAGAAAAATTAAATCATCGACTGTCCGGATGCAGAGGCCCTAGCAGCTTTTAAGCATAACATCCGCGACGAGTGGCTCACCCGACACCTGGGCCAGGAAAAGCCAAAATCTATGGCAGCCCTCACGACACTCATGACCCGCTTTTGCGCGAGAGAGGACAGCTGGCTGGCTCGCAGCAATAACATATCAAAGAACCCCGGTACTTCGGATACCAAGGATAGCAATGGCAGGTCACGTCGCAACAAACACAAGCACCGCATCAACAGCGACAATACCGAGGATACGAGAGTCAATGCCGAATTCAGAGGCTCTAAACCCGGTCAGCAGAAAAAGCCATTTAAAAGAAGTACTCCGGGCCCGTCCAGTTTGGACCGTATACTCGATCGCTCGTGTCAAATACATGGCTCCCCCGACAAGCCAGCCAACCACACCAACAGGGATTGTTGGGTGTTCAAGCAGGCCGGCAAGTCAAATGCCAAAAACAAGGATAAGGGGCTACATAGCGATGACGAGGAGCCCCGGCCGCCGAACACCGGAGGACAGAAGAGGTTCCCCCACAAGTGCGGACAGTGAACATGATATACGCAACCCACATCCCCAAGAGGGAGTGGAAGCGTGCGCTAAGGGACGTATATGCGTTGGAGCCAGTCACCCCAAAGTTCAAACCATGGTCCTCCTGTCCGATCACCTTTGATTGCAGGGACCACCCCACTAGTATCCGTCATGGCGGATTCGCCGCACTGGTCCTAGACCCAATCATCGACGGATTTCACCTCACTCGAGTCCTTATGGACGGCGGCAGCAGCCTGAACCTGCTTTATCAGGACACAGTGCGCAAAATGGGTATAGACCCCTCAAGGATCAAACCCACAAAAACGACCTTCAAAGGCATCATACCAGGTGTAGAGGCCCATTGCACGGGCTCAGTCACACTAGAAGTGGTCTTCGGATCCCCGGATAACTTCCGAAGCGACGAGTTAATCTTCGATATAGTCCCGTTCCGCAGTGGCTATCACACATTGCTCGGGCGAACCGCATTTGCAAGGTTCAATGCGGTACGCATTATGCATACCTCAACCTCAAGATGCCAGGACCTCGAGGGGTCATCACAGTCAATGGAAACACAAAGCGCTCTCTCCGCACGGAGGATCACACTGCGGCCATCGCAGCAGAAGCGCAGAGCAGCCTCTTAAGGCAATCAACCAGTTCGGCGATCAAACACCCGGACACCGTCAAGCGTGTCCGGAGTAATCTACAACAAGACCGTCTGGCACGTTCCGAGCTCGCATAGCAATGCGGCCCCCACCCCAGTCCCAGCCAAACGGCGACATCCGTGCCACGCGTACATAATTACGCATTGAAAATACCATGGGCATAGGTGGGGGCACGACTATGGCACGCCCCAAAACGCGGATCAACCGTACTAGGGGCTTCCCACTTTGTTATTTTTTCTCTCTTTCAGGACTTTACTCTCTGGAAGCCCCGTCCGGCAGTACGATTGCCGGACACACGATACAACAACCAAGGAGGCAGAAAGCTACGTCGCACCATGGAACTGCCAGGTGGTCTCTGATAACGAGCGAAATACCTACTTTAAATACCATTCCGCAGCTTGCCCTTGGAGTGGACATATCAAATAGTCCTATTTCTTGCTTATCGCACTACTTGTATCATTATGCTTCAACGCACCCTTTTGAAAAATCAATGCATATCACTAGTCTATTATCGCATTCTCTATTCCCTTTTATATTTATGTTCATTTATGACATTGAGCACCCGTACACTCTGGTACGGCCAATGCGGCAGGGTCTTAAGTACCCCATAATACGGCATGAGAAGTCCGAACACTTTCGACAGTGCGGCACCCCAAACTTATAGCATTATATGCATCAGCTCCGAATCATGTCTTGGGTCAATAGTTGGGTTTGCCCGGCTCCCATGTTTTGGTACCTTACGTTCCGCTATATCGGCTTAGGTAGCACTGGGAGAACTACTGCGATTGTGCCCCGGTTCATCTGGGCAAGCACCTCAGTAGAGAAAGATAAAACTGACTGTCATGATAAGGCGAGAGCTGGTCGCTGTTCGAGAGGTCTCGAGTCCCTAAAGACTTATGCCGCTTAGGGCAAGGAGTCGGCTTTGTCCGGCATAGGCGTGTATAGCGCCCCGAATTCGGCCTTCCGAATACTAGGGGCTTCGCCAAAATTTAAAATTGTAGACTTCTATTGCTAAGTGAGAGTGATAAAGCATTATAGTCTGATTGCCTTGTTCGTTGCGCTGAGCACCTCCCTCGAAGGACCCAACAATGGGAAAAAGAGTGCTCAGATTTATCCCGAACACCCCAGCACTCGTGGCATGGGGGCAGAAGCCAATGACTGGCCGTCTCTCAGATTTGATAAACAGCCGCACAGAAGGTAATATTTTAAATTCAAACAAGCGTTGCATAGCGCATATGAACAAGTTTTCATAATACAGGATCACACGAGCAAGTTCATTCGAAAATTACATCCTTCGCACACTCGTTCGCCACAAGACGGGCACCCTTCAGGACACCCTCATAATACATTTCAGCGTGGCGATGCTCCTTGCCCTGCGGCGGCCCCTCCTTCACCAGCTTCTCGGTGTCCATCTTGGCCCAGTGCACCTTCTCACGGGCAAATGCCCGGCGTGCACCCTCGATGCAGACGGACCGCTTTATGACTTCCAGCCGTGGGCAGGCATCCACAAGCCGCCTCACCAGACCAAAGTAGCTGTTGGGAAGGGAGTCGCCAGGCCACATCCGGACTAGAAGGCCCCTCATGGCATGTTCGGCCGCCTTGTGCAGCTCGACCAGTTGCTTCAGCTGGTCGCTCACACGCGTCGGGTGTTCGGTCCCAGTATACTGAGACCAGAACAACTTCTCCGTCGAGCTTCCCTCCTCGGCCTGGTAATACATTGCTGCATCCGACACGCTGCGGGGCAAATCTGCGAATGCTCCTGGAGAGCTCCGGACTCGGGTAAGTAACAAGTAATTTACTTTCACATGCTTGCTTTGCATAATGAATGCCTTACCCACCGCTATCTTCTTCATCGCCTCAATTTCCTGGAGGGCCTTTTGGGCTTCAGCCTTGGCATGCTTGGTGCTCTCGAGGGTCGCGGCAAGCTCGGACTCTCGCGTCTTCAAGTCAAGCTCCAAAGTCTCGTGCTTCTTCACGAGAGCCTGGAGCTCTTGCTGCACCTCACCAACCCGTGCCTCTTGTTTCTCCCGCTCGGTGCGCTCCTTGGCCGCTTTGTGTTCGGCCTCAGACAACGCTTGCTTCAGGGCCGCCACTTCAGTCGTGGCCCCTGGCACATTCATGATGATCCTATCATTTTGCAACCACATCTTTTATATATATATAGACAAGGCATTACTTACCTTTGTTCTCCTCGAGCTGCTTCTTGGCAAGGCCGAGCTCTTTCTCGGACCGCTCGAGGTTCTGCTTCAACGCGGCGACCTCCGCAGTCAGTGCGGCAGAGGTTAGTAGCAAAGCCTACATACGCATATAGACATACTTGTATTAGACTCCTGCGGATATTATTTGATCCTCTAATCGGCTTTTCTTCGTGAACACCAAACAGAGCATCAGGGGCTACTGTCTATGCGGTAATATTTTCCTATATTTTAAATACAAACCTCAAAGCCTGTTAGAAGGCTGGCATAGGCTTCAGTCGGTCCTCTCTTGGCGGACTGGACTTTCTTGATCACCGCACTCATAATAGGGTCGTGCTCTTCGCCGATGGAAGCACCGCGAAGCGCCCCCAGCAGGTTGTCCAGTGCCCTTGGATGGGCAGAGGTCACCGGCATGGGCGGCTTGCCCCTCTTGGAAGGGGGTCGCCTGCCGGAGTCCGGAACCACTAGAGGTTCCGGCGCGGTGTTCGGCTGAGGGCCGAACTTGGAGCCCATGGGAGTCTTGCTCCCTTTATGCCCAGGGTCTGGACGGTCGCCTTGAGGCGCCTCTAGGACTACCTCCCCTCGGCTTGGTGCCCTTTGAGACAACACCTCAGCGTTGTCTGTAGGACGAGGGGTGGAGGCGGTCGGAAGTGATCCGCTACTCATAGCCGACGGATCCAAAGAACCGTCCGACGAAGATACGTCGATACGGGCCCAGGACGGACTGCATAACCATATTAGGTGTTAGGAGAAGCTGTGCAATTAAACTATGCTAAGAGTTACTCTGGTATCCGAATACTTACGACTTTGCCAGGGGCTTGGCCCTGGGTAACCACTCCTCTTCGCTGTCGACGGCGGTGGTGGAGCAGTCCGGAAGGAGAGTACTTCCCTTCTTGGACCCTCCGGCCTCCTCGGTTGGGGCGACCTTCCTTTTCTTGTCTTCCCCGGTTGGAGGGGGAGAACCTTTATCTGCACCCTCCTCGTTTTCACGGGAAGAGTGCGTCTCGGAGTTATCGGACGATGAGTCCGATACCACCTGGCGCCGGGAACTCTTTCGGGTTCCCGTGGCCTTCTTCTTGATCTTTTTCTCCGGCACCTCATAAGGAGCCGGAGTCAGCATCTCCGTCAGGAGAGCATCTGCTGGTTCTTCAGGTAGAGGGGCCAGGCAGTAAATCTGCTCCGATGTCTCCACCCAGTCCTGTCAAAGTCATGGGAGCTCAGATCCCACATATGATTATACCGGGGAAATGAATACCCTATAAGAAATAAAAGAGCTTACCGCGCCGGCTTGACGCTGCGGGCTGAGTCCGCGATCCTCGGTAAGTGGAGGGGGGACCTGGGCGCTCTTAAACAGCACCCTCCAAACGTCCTTGTGCGTCGTGTCGAAGAGCTCGCTCAGAGTCTAGTGCTGGGCCAGGTCGAACTCCCACAAATTAAACGCCCGTTGTTGACGCGGGAGGATCCGGCGGATGAGCATGACCTGGACTATGTTGACAAGCTTAGCTTCCTGTTTATCATATTTTGGATACAGGTCTAGAGTCCGGTCATCTCTACCGGATTACCCCAGGGCAGGACCTTCTCTTTCCAGGAGGTGAGCCGCATGGGGATTCCGGATAAGAATTTGGGGGCCGCCGCCCATTTGGTGTCGTGCGGCTCGGTGATGTAGAACCACCCAGATTGCCACCCCTTTATGGTCTCCACATAGGAGCCCTCGAGCCATGTGACGTTGGGCATTTTGCCCACCATGGCGCCTCCGCACTCCGCCTGCTGGCCGCCCACCACCTTCGGTTTGACGTTGAAGGTTTTCAGCCATAGGCCGAAGTGGGGCTTGATGCGGAGGAAGGCCTCACGCACGACGATAAACGCTGAGATGTTGAGGATGAAGTTCGGGGCCAAATCGTGAAAATCCAGGCCGTAGTAGAACATGAGCCCACGGACGAATGGGTGAAGGGGAAATCCCAGTCCGCGGAGGAAGTGGGTAAGGAATACTACCCTCTCATGGGGCTTGGGGGTGGGGATGAGCTGCCCCTCATCTGGGAGTCGGTGTGAGATATCCTCGGACAGGTATCCGGCTCCCCTCAACTTTTTGACGTCTCCCTCCGTGACAGAGGAGATCATCCACTTGCCTCCCGCTCCGGACATGTTTGCAGAGGTTTGAGGAGAAGGATGCGGACTTGGGTGCTGGAGCTCGAGTGCGCAGGAATGGATGAGCAATGAGGAAGCAGGCATGGGTAGAAAAAGGTGAACCCTTATCCCTTTATAAGGGCGAACGAAACTATGCGCCCCCACCAACTTGGTAAAACTCGCTTATCCCCCAAGCGCCATAATTGATGGCGCGGTTGGGTTACCCACGTCTGTATTGATGGGAATCCCGTAATAAAGGGAACACGATCTCTTCTTTGACAAGACGTGCCAAGGAAACTGCCTCGTGGAACACGCTGAGATTGGTTATAAAAATGATTCGAATAAAGACCTGGATGTGGTGTGATGTCACACTACGGGGTACGTCAGCAGATTAGATTTGTGGAAGTATTATTCTCTCTACGGTTGTATGTGGAACTTGTTTTGCAGAGCCGGACACGTTCCTCGTGTTCAAAATCTTTTATGAAGTATTTGGAGGAGGAACCTGCCTTGCAATGCCGAAGACAATTTGCGCGCCGGACTCATCGTCATTGAAGCCTGGTTCAGGGGCTACTGAGGGAGTCCTGGATTAGGGGGTATCGGGACAGCCAGACTATATCCTTTGGCCGGACTGTTGGACTATGATACCAGATTGAAGACTTCGTCCCGTGTCCGGATGGGACTCTCCTTGGCGTGGAAGGCAAGCTTGGAAATACGGATATGTAGATCTCCTTCCTTGTAACCGAATCTATGTAACCCTAGCCCCCTCTGGTGTCTATATAAACCGGAGGGTTTAGTCCGTAGGACAGAAGAAGAACAATCATACCATAAGCTAGCTTCTAGGGTTTAGCCTCTTCGATCTCGTGGTAGATCAACTCTTGTAATACTCATATCATCAAGATCAATCAAGCAGGAATAGGGTTTTACCTCCATCGAGAGGGCCCGAACCTGGGTAAAAACATCGTGTCCCCTGTCTCCTGTTACCATCCGCCTAGACGCACAGTTCAGGACCCCCTACCCGAGATCCACTGGTTTTGACACCGACAAGGATGAACTTACATTACATGTTAACACGGGCTGGACAAATCCCTTATCCATGTTGATGGAAGGATAATTCAATAAATTCCCAAAAGAAAACTCTTTATAATCGTTGACATTATTCTACATTTTGCAAAGAGTAAATATAGATCAAATAATATTGGAAGAAACAGAGGATAATGAAGCTCAGGTGCAGACTGATGATACATAATCAAATAGCAATTAATTAAGTACAGCGTTACAAGGCAAAAGGGAGAGAGGTACTGACAAGAGCAATGTAGAGCCCATTATTGTTTTGAGATCGTATGATCCTTTGAGCAAGGAGATTCATCTGAAATTAGTTTTCATACAAGAGAGAAGGTAAGGCACAAGCAGAAATTTAGGAGTTCAAATTTTGAATTGATATCATAGACAGTACCTGATGCTAGGCTCCCAGCAGTTCTAATAGGGGTTTGGCCACTGGAGTAGGGGTAAAGTGTGGTACAGTTGGGCCTGTGTTTTCTGTGGCTGCTGATCTATCTGATTTAACAGGTATCACTACCTTTTCCAAATACCTAGTTTGTACTCCTTGAGGATCTGCACTCACCCTCTTCCTTTTGGACATCTATTACGAAAGAACAACATTTGACTGGAAAAACATAGTGTGAGGACACATGGAATAGTTATAGAAAATGGATAGGTATGGCATATACTCATATATGATGCTTAAACTAAGCAGATGGTGTAACAAAGTAGAAGTAATGCAAGAGGTCAGATGCAAAATATGTGCGACCAATACAACTTTGCAAAGTTAGAGCAAGCACCTTGATGGGTGAATAAGATAGGCCATCCTCCACCATGCCAAGTTTGTTAGCCAGTGGATCGTTCCGCAATATTCCTCTCATGCGCCCATTCTCATATTCATTTTGATAATGTTCAATATCTGACATGCATGAAAACATAAAAACAAGTGAGATTTTATTTGTAATGCAGAAGTGATTCTAATCCAATACTGCCTCCCTATAAACCCCTTTGTGCTATCTCTGCAATTCTTTTAAAGGATGCCATGCATGCTGTAAATTGTTGTGTGCATTAATATAATGTGGCCTACTACTCAAAATATGAGAGCTCCAGAAGTGATGACACTTCGCAGATGATAGCTTCAACATATAGTAAAGAAGAACAAGTCGACCTGACCTGACAGATTCAAAATATACTAAGGGAGAACAACTCGACCTGACCTGTCGACCGCAAGAGAAGAGTATCGTCTTAAAGAAGAGCAGAAGAGCAAGCAGATTGAAGATATTACAAGTCTTTCAATACAATGTCGGTTGGCCACCCATGATGAACCAGAGCGCATAGAGAAATACTATTCTTTCTGGTCTCTCCATATGTGGCTCACATGCATTTCGAAACTAAAGTAGGAACATTTAGCTAACCAATTAAACATCTCTCGGTTTTACTAATATCAGCAATAATATCAGATATGAATTTGTACAACTAAGCTTGTTTAGCTCGATGGGTGGAGCAGTGCTATTACGACACGAACCACGTAGGCTGATTGTGGTCATCATAAAATGGGGAAAACATAAGCATGATGAGTACAGTGTTGACTGTGGCAGTGGGATGGCAGATCTGAAGCTGCAAACCGCGCAAAGGGTAGTTAGCAACCGATGTTTGCTTTGAAATAACAACTAAGATTTGGTATGGACAAGAAAGTACGGTCAACAAGTGACAAAGAAATGCAATTATGCTGTCTCTCTATATGTCGCGACATGCATTTGGGAACTCAAGTGGGACCTTTAGCTAACCAATTAAATGTGTCGGTTAACTAATATCAGTATCATATCACAATCATATTTGAACAACTAAGCTTTCGAATTCTGAGTGTTGTGTTGTTTAGCTTGAAGGGTGGAGTAATGCTAGTACGACAGAAAGCACCTACGCAGATCATCGTAGAGTAGATAAAAGGGGGAAACCCTAAGCATCAAGAGAAAAATCAGGAAAGTGGAACTAGCTGGACCAGTGGGTGGCGCACATGCTTTTCGAAATGAATATAGGAACATTAGGTGACCAATTAAACGTTCTCTGTTTTAGTGAGATGAGCATCATATCAGATTTGTATTTCAACACGTAAGCTTTGGGTTGAGGTCTTGAGGAGCAGTGCTAGCACGACACAAAGCACCTACGATGATAGTAGTGAATATAAAGGGGGGAAACCATAAGCTTTACGAGTATAGTGCCCGTGCCATGGCGGATCTGAAGGTGCAAACCAGACAAAGCTACTTCGCAACCAATGTTTGCTTTCAACTAGCCACTACGATTTGGTACGGAGAAGAAAAGTACACTAAACAAATTACGATCTATTTTCCGGGTGAGATCAATAACTTAAGCACATATGGAAGAGTACCACCTCTCTTGCGACGCCGTGTAGGCCTATGTTGATATGTTGAGGGTGCTGCGGGTGCGATGGCTGTCGGCGGCGGGGAAGAAGACTTTAGACAGCAGACGGCCGAGTCGGGAGATATATCATGTTATCGTGGACGAGGCGGTCGTAGGAGCGGCAACAGCAAGGTGGACGACGGCGCCGATGAAGCGAGAGGAGGCGATGAAAGTATCTTGGTCCAGCGCCGTGGATGAGAGACGTCCATCTCTTGAAGTGGACGATGGGGTAGGGGTAGCGGCTCCGACAAGGTGGAGGATGGGGTGGCGGGCGGAGGAGGCTGGCCGCAGTGCGGAGGTTGTCGTGCCGCCGACGGTGTATGAATGGGGAAATGGAGGGGAGGGGGATCTCAAACTTTGGGACGCGCTTCTCTGAAATGGGGGAAAGTTATGAACTTATCCCCCGTTTAAAATTTCGGACATCGCGTCGGTTGGGGATAGGACGGTAATCTCGCATCTCCCAAATATTTGCGGTAACTATTTCGGGCGAGGAGAGGGTGTTTTGCCGCCCACGGTTGGCTCCCACGGTGTATGAACAGGGCTAACAGGTAGGGCGGTTGTGTCACGTCTGATGGAAGTTACACATCTGCCACTATTTAAAATATTAGCCTACATCGATTTCGGACGTGAAGAGTTTGTTTTGCCGCCCACCGTGTATGAATGGGGAAATGGAGGAAGAGACACATGTCTTTCGGACGAGCTTGAATCAAATGTGTTTTGCCGCCCACGTTTGGCGCCCACCGTGTCTGAATGGGCTCAGAGGCCGTCGTGTCACGTCTGATTGAAGTTACTAGTCTACCCCTATCGACAGCAGTGTAAATCCGGTCGATAAGGATGTCAAGTGTTAGGGGTAGACAGTAATTTCCATCTCGCAAACACTTTCTTCGGGCAGCCCACAAATTATAGTGGGTGTTTAGCCGCTTCGTTCAAAACTTGGGAGAATTGGCATTCACGTTTGTCCTGGGACCTGGCAAACTAAATTCAAATCCAATTTGTATTCGATTACGAATATCCACAAATAATTATACATTTTGTTATTTATTTCTTCAAAACCACAACAAAGATTTATTCCACCTTTATATATGATTATGATTTATAAATGTCGTGATCTTCGAATTCAATAGGTTGGATACACTCTGAGTCAAATAGTTATTTCATCCAATACAATATGCTCACACGAAAAACAGTTCACCTTATGTCAATCATACAAGTACTGAGGATTACCTCGCCTAAAAAATTCGGATCATTACAACACATGGACAACATAGGGGGTTTTGCAACATAATCCATTCAGAGACATGACACAACATGCAAGTACAATAATCTAATGACAATTTCAACTGGTATCTAAAGAAGAACCGGGATTACCTTGGGCTTCAGATAGCAAAAACAGCAGGACCTCCTCCATCTTCAAATGCAACATTCTTACTTCCTCCAATTCTTGGGTTGCTTGCATAACGTGTGCCGCTAATTCCGTAATTTCAGCCTCAAGATAAAGATTACCTCATTCATGGCAGCCACACCATCTCTTTCTGCCTCTAGTAGAGCCTCAAGCACTATAATCTCTGTGCTCAGACTGCTCTCCGGCGGTGTTGCCTCTGAACTGCTACCATATGGTAACATGGATGGCAAACTGCTTCCACAAATAGATTCTCGGGTTGTACATTGTGTCCTAGTGTGAACGGCATCCTGAAAGGTTTCCACTGGACATCAGTAAGAGATAGTTATCGTATGATCCAGGCAGTAAGCTTACATGGTAAACGACGGACGAATTATTGACGAGCATGGCAAACTATATTTAAATGGTTCGAAGCAGCATCAGCCGAAAAGAAATTAAAATGGTAAGACGAAACTAGGGATGTAAGTGGCAAATAAACGACATCCGCCAGTCCCATCTAGTTAGTTTTTGCTACCTCCCTAGTTCATTTTCCTCAAAAAACAAAAACTCTTTTGAACTATCATACCACTAGTGGACTTTAATCGGGATTAAACGGGACCCAGTTGACATCCCTAGTTGAAAGGGAGTGTACAACCGCTATATTTAAGTTGCCAAGGCATCTAAGCAGTTGAAATAATCTGAGAAAGCACTTAACAGTGTCGCCTCATATAAACTACGAAGACAGTCTTGTGATGAAGTTGAGAGGAAAAGTTAAGGACTCAAATGAAATAGGCATGCATTTCTTTACGATAGTACAACAGGCACTGCTGACATATTGGCCAACTCAGGTATAGCGTAACAACAAATAAGCATTCGAATCAAGCAATACAACAAAGCAGACAACTGAACTATTTGTAATTCGGTAGGATTATACGTTGAGGGCACAAGCCAAGAAAGTAGCCCACTCGCATTACATTTCACATGTACTAAAACACACTGGCTTACCATATGTTGATGTGAAGCCTAGCTGTTGTTGCAATGTTCTTTGAAGATATCGTTAGCATCCCGTGGTTCAGTGGTTGCAAATCTAGTTGTTGTAGTTTATTCTGCACCATCTATTTAGGTAAAATTAATTTTAATCGCATGCACTGGTCCGAATTGATCATCAATGGTTCATCTAAACTAATGAAAGAAGGGTGTGTGCATACACGACAATATATCTGCTTCCCTCTATTTTTATGCTTGTTCGAGGTGCCAGCCCCAAAAGAACAAATATTTTGCTTGATGGTGTTGGCAGCTCCATAATTAATAGAAGCATCAAATTAGTCATGCAACTTGGGAAGATCAAGAACACACAAACAAGTAATGAACAGAGGCTCGGAGCAGTGATGTAATAGCTAGCATCAGAAAATGTAGGGTAAAATGAACAAAAAGCAGCGGAACCACATGCTAGTTTGCTGATGTGTAATTAAGCATAGAGAACATTAAGCAGTCTGATGGAACCAACAGGTGGCATCAGAACAAAACTAAAGCACATTAACTATATGTGCACTAGTATGTAATTTAGCACTTGTAACATGTTCACTGCCAGAAGTATGGCCCTACAGGTGCAAGCAGAATAACGCCTCTCATGAAAAACTGAATGATGCCCTTAAGAAATTCAAAGGTGCAGTGCTTATGCTAGGAAAGTGAACGTTGGCGCCGGCTGTTGGATAGTAGTACCTGATTCTCAGCGACGTATGGTTATCGTTGTCATACTTGATAGCTAAGGATCGTCGATGGTCCTCGTCTTGCGGTTGAGTTTGGGTCGGCTATCGCCGTCGCTGAAGCGGCTCCGGTGCTACGGTTGCGGCGCCTGTCGACATACAAGAAAGGTCATCTGTGGTAAGTGAATAGTTGCATGATAAAGAGAAAAACCGAAGGAGTACAAATCGAAATAACCTGATGAGGATGCGGCGTCGGTAAAGCAGGGCTGGTTGGAGTTGAATATGGCGTCCATGGAGCGGGTCCGGTGCAGTGGACGAAGGCTTCGGCTGGCGCGTTGTATAGTGCTTTCGGTGAGGCGGGTCTATTGTGGCGGACGAGGGAGTCAGTGAAGGGCCTACGCTATGGTGGACGAGGGCGCTGGTTAAGCAGATCCGGTGCGGTGGACCATGATGGTGGTCAAGGAGATCTGGAGCGGTGGACAAGCCAGTCGCTGAAGCGGCTCCAATGAAGTGGTGAGTTGGCAGTTGGGGGTTCCAAGGTGCAAAAGGTAGATCCGGCGGGGTGTTAGGTCCACCGCTGCAGTGGAGGACTAGATTCAGCAGCTTGCCGTGGTTGGGGGGTCGGGGAAGGGAAGGGGAGGGGCTCTGGGAAAGAATGTTGGGGGCAAAGAGGGGAAACAATGGAGTTACCGGAGCAGCCCTTTTCCATTAATGTGGCAGGGGTAAAACAGGAATATCGCGGCGCATGATATTTCGATGTGAGCGGGAAGTTTGAAAGCTTTTGGCGCCTAAAATTATAAGTATTCTGCTCTCGTACGGCCGACTATGATATCATGGCCGACAATTTGTTTGTTTTGCACGCAAAAAAATGTGCAAGTTTTGAAAATCAATGTCTCCAATTCGAAACTTAGATTGTCCATTCAATTAAAATATGGATCATTGAGCTACTACATGCAAATACCATCATACGGTCCAATTCAAATGAAATTCCAAATGTGTTTATCCTACATATGATGACAAAAGCAAAAATGTGTATGTGTATGAATAAAGTGAATGATTATAAAGTTTGAACATGCCCGTATGTGTATATCTCTAGGTTTGATATATGAATTTGAAATCATGAAATCCCGGCTTAAAAAATGTACCTCCGTTTAAATGAATTACAAAAGCTAATGATGGAGTCGAATTCCAAAATTCCAATCTTAGGATTGTAATTCTGGTACATCAAGGTATATCACGCATGTTCAAAAGTATCATTATCTCATAGTACAAACTGTGAAACAAATTGATCAACCATGAGTGCACAATATCTCAATTACGCTAAAGTCCCTCAAATATAGACACCTCACTCTTTATCTGAAGTCAACCCCCCCCCCCACCACCACCACACACACACACACATAGAGAGAAGTCGTTCTCTCCCCCAAACACCAACACACGAGCACATTAACACCCCTATATCTTGTAAAGTCCGGACCCCAACATAGGTCTCTATCACTTTGTCTCTCGGGCATGCACACATCTCTTCCCTCACTCTCTAGGTCTCCCGCTATCTCTCTTACCCAAGCACACGCACTATGTAGAGTGTATATTTCCCATACACACAAAACGTCACCCCCAAATATCTATCTCCCTAGTTATGTGGTTCTCGCGCACTCACCTCACACACCACCCCCACTGCAAACAAGCACACTTTGTCTCCTTGTGCACCACTCTCCTCTTTCTATCTCTCCCACATGCGGACCCGCCCCAGCTCCTTCCCTGTATACATATATGTCGTGACTCTTTGCATAGCTCCCTAATGTATAATCGTTCTCGATTCCGCACATTGTTCCCTACACCATCTATTATAGATCTCTCATGAAGTCCCTATCACACACACGATGACTCACTTCCCTTGCGTCTCGTTCATAGGCCAATTTTGGACAACATCAACATTGTCTCCCTATCTATACGCCATTTATGGACACAAACGACCCCTCTCGCCCCCTCTCTTCCTCTCTCTCTCTCTCTGTCGCTAGCTCTCTCTTTCTCTCGCCCTCACACCTCTCTCCCACACACACACTCGATGTCTCTTCCAAATAGTCTGCTCCCCCCGCCCGCACCCATGCTATCTCGCTACTACACATGTCACACCATTCCCCCCTTCCCTTATACTAGGTTTACATCACCAGTGGTCTCTCTACTCCACATACACTCTCTCCCTCTCTGAAGGAAATATGCCCTAGAGGCAATAATAAAGTTATTATTTATTTCCTTATATCATGATAAATGTTTATTATTCATGCTAGAATTGTATTAACTGGAAACATAATACATGTGTGAATACATAGACAAACAGAGTGTCACTAGTATGCCTCTACTTGACTAGCTCATTAATCAAAGATGGTTATGTTTCCTAGCCATGAACAAAGAGTTGTTATTTGATTAACGAGATCACATCATTAGTTGAATGATCTGATTGACATGACCCATTCCATTAGCATAGCACCCGATCGTTTAGTATGTTGCTATTGCTTTTATCCATGACTTATACATGTTCCTTTAACTATGAGATTATGCAACTCCCGTTTACCGTAGGAACACTTTGTGTGCTACCAAACGTCACAACATAACTGGGTGATTATAAAGGTGCTCTACAGGTGTCTCCGAAGGTACATATTGGGTTGGCTTATTTCGAGATGAGGATTTGTCACTCCGATTGTCGGAGAGGTATCTCAGAGCCTTCTCGGTAATGCACATCACATAAAGCCTTGCAAGCATTGCAACCAATGAGTTAGTTGTGAGATGATGTATTACGGAACGAGTAAAGAGACTTGCCGGTAATGAGATTGAACTAGGTATTGGATACCGACGATCGAATCTCGGGCAAGTAACATACCGATGACAAAGGGAACAACGTATGTTGTTATGCGGTCTGACCGATAAAGATCTTCGTAGAATATGTAGGAACCAATATGGGCATCCAGGTCCCGCTATTGGTTATTGACCGGAGACATGTCTCGGTCATGTCTACATTGTTCTCGAACCGTAGAGTCCGCACGCTTAACGTTACGATGACAGTTATTATGAGTTTATGCATTTTGATGTACCGAAGGAGTTCGGAGTCCCGGATGTGATCACGGACATGACGAGGAGTCTCGAAATGGTCGAAACGTAAAGAATGATATATTGGAAGCCTATGTTTGGACATCGGATGCATTCCAGGTGAAATCAGGATTTTACCGGAATACCGGGAGGGTTACCGGAACCCCCCGGGAGCATAATGGGCCAACATGGGCCTTGGAGGAGAGGTGAGAGGGCTGCCCTCATGGGCTGCGCGCCTCCCCCCCTTCCCCTAGTCCTATTAGGACTAGGAGAGGTGGGCGCCCCCTCTCTCTCTCTCCCCCTTGGAGAATCCTAGTCCAACTAGGATTGGGGGGGGGGGAATCCTACTCCCAGAGGGAGTAGGACTCTCCTGGTGCACCAGTGTTGGCCGGCCAGCCCCTCCCCCTTGGCTCCTTTATATACAGGGGCAGGGGGCACCCCATAGACACACAATTGATCATTGAGATCTTTCCTTAGCCGTGTGCGGTGCCCCCTTCCACCAAATTCCACCTCGATCATATCGTTGCAGTGCTTAGGCAAAGCCCTGCGCCGGTAACACATCAAGATCGTCACCACGCCGTCGTGCTGACGGAACTCTTCCCCGACACTTTGCTGGATCGGAGCCCGGGGATTGTCATCGAGCTGAACGTGTGCCAAGAACTCGGAGGTGCCGGAGTAACGGTACTGTGATCGGTTGGATCGCGAGGAGAACGTACGACTACTTCCTCTACGTTCTGTCAACGCTTCCGCTTCGGTCTACGAGGGTACGTAGACAACACTCTCCCCTCTCGTTGCTATGCATCACCATGATCTTGCGTGTGCGTAGGAATTTTTTTGAAATTACTACGTTCCCAACAGTGGCATCCGAGCCTAGGTTTTTATGGTATGATGTTATTTGCACGAGTAGAACACAAGTGAGTTGTGGACGATACAAGTCATACTGCCTACCAGCATGTCATACTTTGGTTCAGCGGTATTGTTGGACGAGACGATCCGGACCAACCTTACACGTACGCTTACGCGAGACCGGTTCCCTCGACGTGCTTTGCACATAGATGGCTTGCGGAAGACTGTCTCTCCAACTTTAGTTGAACCGAGTGTGGCTACGCCCGGTCCTTGAGAAGGTTAAAACGGAGTCTATTTGACAAACTATCGTTGTGGTTTTGATGCGTAGGTAAGATGAGTTCTTGCTTAAGCCCGTAGCAGCCACGTAAAACTTGCAACAAAGTAGAGGACGTCTAACTTGTTTTTGCAGGGCATGTTGTGATGTGATATGGTCAAGACATGATGCTAAATTTTATTGTATGAGATGATCATGTTTTGTAACCGAGTTATCGGCAACTGGCAGGAGCCATATGGTTGTCGCTTTATTGTATGCAATGCAATCGCGATGTAATGCTTTACTTTATTACTAAGCGGTAGTGATAGTCGTAGAAGCATAAGATTGGCGAGACGACAACGATGCTGCGATGAAGATCAAGGTGTCGCGCCGGTGACGATGGTGATCATGACGGTGCTTCGAAGATGGAGATCACAAGCACGAGATGATGATGGCCATATCATATCACTTATATTGATTGCATGTGATGTTTATCCTTTTATGCATCTTATCTTGCTTTGATTGACGGTAGCATTATAAGATGATCTCTCACTAAATTATCAAGAAGTGTTCTCCCTGAGTATGCACCGTTGCAAAAGTTCTTCGTGCTGAGACACCACGTGATGATCGGGTGTGATAGGCTCTACGTTCAAATACAACGGGTGCAAAACAGTTGCACACGCGGAATACTCAGGTTTAACTTGACGAGCCTAGCATATAACAGATATGGCCTCGGAACACGGAGACCGAAAGGTCGAGCGTGAATCATATAGTAGATATGATCAACATAGTGATGTTCACCATTGAAACTACTCCATCTCACGTGATGATCGGACATGGTTTAGTTGATTTGGATCACGTGATCACTTAAGAGGATTACAGGGATGTCTATCTAAGTGGGAGTTCTTAAGTAATTGAACTTAAATTTATCATGAACTTAGTACCTGATAGTATCTTGCTTGTCTATGTTGTGTAGATAGATGGCTCGTGCTGTTGTTCCGTTGAATTTTAATGCGTTCCTTGAGAAAGCAAAGTTGAAAGATGATGGTAGCAATTACACGGACTGGGTCCGTAACTTGAGGATTATCCTCATTGCTGCACAGAAGAATTACGTCCTGGAAACACCGCTAGGTGCCAGGCCTGGTGCAAGAGCTACGCCAGATGTTGTGAACGTCTGGCAAAGCAAAGCTGATGACTACTCTATAGTTCAGTGTGCCATGCTTTACGGCTTAGAACCGGGACTTCAACGACGTTTTGAACACCATGGAGCATATGAGATGTTCCAGGAGTTGAAGTTAATATTTCAAGCAAATGCCCGGATTGAGAGATATGAAGTCTCCAATAAGTTCTACAGCTGTAAAATGGAGGAGAACGGTTCTGTCAGTGAGCATATACTCAGAATGTCTGGGTATAACAATCACTTGATTCAACTGGGAGTTAATCTTCCGGATGATTGCGCCATTGACAGAATTCTCCAATCACTGCCACCAAGCTACAAGAGCTTCGTGATGAACTATAATATGCAAGGGATGACCAAAACTATGCCCGAGCTCTTCGCGATGCTGAAAGCCGCGGAGGTAGAAATCAAAAAGGAGCATCAAGTGTTGATGGTTAACAAAACCACTAGTTTCAAGAAAAAGGGCAAAGGGAAGAAAAAGGGGAACTTCAAAAAGAACAGCAAGCAAATTGCTAATCAAGAGAAGAAACCCAAGTCTGGACCTAAGCCTGAAACTGAGTGCTTCTATTGCAAGCAGACTGGTCACTGGAAGCGGAACTGCCCCAAGTATTTGGCGGATAAGAAGGATGGCAAGGTTAACAAAGGTATATATGATATACATGTTATTGATGTGTACCTTACTAATTCTCGCAGTAGCACCTGGGTATTTGATACTGGTTCTGTTGCTAATATTTGCAACTCAAAACAGGGGCTACGGATTAAGCGAAGATTGGCTAAGGACGAGGTGACGATGCGCGTGGGAAATGGTTCCAAAGTCGATGTGATCGCGGTCGGCACGCTACCTCTACATCTACCTTCGGGATTAATATTAGATCTAAATAATTGTTATTTAGTACCAGCGTTGAGCATGAACATTATATCTGGATCTTGTTTGATGCGAGACGGTTATTCATTTAAATCAGAGAATAATGGTTGTTCTATTTATATGAGTAATATCTTTTATGGTCATGCAACATTAAAGAATGGTTTGTTCTTACTTAATCTCGATAGTAGTGATACACATATTCATAATGTTGAAGCCAAAAGATGCAGAGTTGATAATGATAGTGCAACTTATTTGTGGCACTGCCGTTTAGGTCATATCGGTGTAAAACGCATGAAGAAACTCCATACTGATGGACTTTTGGAGTCACTTGATTATGAATCACTTGGCACTTGCGAACCGTGCCTTATGGGCAAGATGACTAAAACACCGTTCTCCGGTACTGTGGAGAGAGCAACAGATTTATTGGAAATCATACATACTGATGTATGTGGTCCAATGAATGTTGAGGCTCGTGGCGGATATCGTTATTTTCTCACCTTCACTGATGATTTAAGCAGATATGGGTATATCTACTTAATGAAACACAAGTCTGAAACATTTGAAAAGTTCAAAGAATTTCAGAGTGAAGTGGAAAATCATCATAACAAGAAAATAAAGTTTCTGCGATCTGATCGTGGAGGAGAATATTTGAGTTACGAGTTTGGTCTACATTTGAAACAATGCGGAATAGTTTCGCAACTCACGCCACCCGGAACACCACAACGTAATGGTGTGTCCGAACGTCGTAATCGTACTTTACTGGATATGGTGCGATCTATGATGTCTCTTACCGATTTACCGCTATCTTTTTGGGGTTATGCTTTAGAGACGGCCGCATTCACGTTAAATAGGGCACCATCAAAATCCGTTGAGACGACGCCTTATGAACTGTGGTTTGGCAAGAAACCAAAGTTGTCGTTTCTTAAAGTTTGGGGCTGCGATGCTTATGTGAAAAAGCTTCAACCTGATAAGCTCGAACCCAAATCGGAAAAATGTGTCTTCATAGGATACCCAAAGGAGACTGTTGGGTATACCTTCTATCACAGATCCGAAGGCAAAATTTTTGTTGCTAAAGTCGGAAACTTTCTAGAGAAGGAGTTTCTCTCAAAAGAAGTGAGTGGGAGGAAAGTAGAACTTGATGAGATAACAGTATCTACTCCCTTATTGAGAAGTAGTACATCACAGAAATCTGTTTCTGTGACACCTACATCAAATAGGGAGGAAGCTAATGATAATGATCATGAAACTTCAGATCAAGTTTCTACTGAACTTCGTAGATCAACCAGAGTAAGATCCGCACCAGAGTGGTACGGTAATCCTATTTTGGAAGTCATGTTACTAGACCATGATGAACCTACGAACTATGAAGAAGCGATGGTGAGCCCAGATTCCGCAAAGTGGCTTGAGGCCATGAAATCTGAGATGGGATCCATGTATGAGAACAAAGTGTGGACTTTGGTTGACTTGCCCGATGATCGGCAAGCAATTGAGAATAAATGGATCTTTAAGAAGAAGACTGACGCTGATGGTAATGTTACTGTCTATAAAGCTCGACTTGTTGCAAAAGGTTTTCGACAAGTTCAAGGGATTGACTATGATGAGACTTTCTCACCCGTAGCGATGCTTAAGTCTGTCCGAATCATGTTAGCAGTTGCCGCATTTTATGATTATGAAATTTGGCAAATGGATGTCAAAACTGCATTCCTGAATGGATTTCTGGAAGAAGAGTTTTATATGATGCAACCAGAAGGTTTTGTCAATCCAAAGGGAGCTAACAAAGTATGCAAGCTCCAGCGATCCATTTATGGACTGGTGCAAGCCTCTCGGAGTTGGAATAAACGCTTTGATAGTGTGATCAAAGCATTTGGTTTTATACAGACTTTTGGAGAAGCCTGTATTTACAAGAAAGTGAGTGGGAGCTCTGTAGCATTTCTGATATTATATGTGGATGACATATTACTGATCGGAAATAATATAGAATTTCTGGATAGCATAAAGGGATACTTGAATAAGAGTTTTTCAATGAAAGACCTCGGTGAAGCTGCTTACATATTGGGCATTAAGATCTATAGAGATAGATCAAGACGCTTAATAGGACTTTCACAAAGCACATACCTTGACAAAGTTTTGAAGAAGTTCAAAATGGATCAGGCAAAGAAAGGGTTCTTGCCTGTGGCACAAGGTGTGAAGTTGAGTAAGACTCAATGCCCGACCACCGCAGAAGATAGAGAGAAAATGAAAAATGTTCCCTATGCTTCAGCCATAGGCTCTATCATGTATGCAATGCTGTGTACCAGACCTGATGTGTGCCTTGCTGTAAGTTTAGCAGGCAGGTACCAAAGTAATCCAGGAGTGGATCACTGGACAGCGGTCAAGAACATCCTTAAGTACTTGAGAAGGACTAAGGATATGTTTCTCATTTATGGAGGTGACAAAGAGCTCGTCGTAAACGGTTACGTCGATGCAAGCTTTGACACTGATCCGGACGATTCCAAATCGCAAACCGGATACGTATTTACATTAAACGGTGGAGCTGTCAGTTGGTGCAGTTCTAAACAAAGCGTCGTGGCGGGATCTACATGTGAAGCTGAGTACATAGCCGCTTCGGAAGCAGCTAATGAAGGAGTCTGGATGAAGGAGTTCATATCCGATCTAGGTGTTGTACCTAGCGTATCGGGTCCAATGAAAATCTTTTGTGACAATACTGGTGCAATTGCCTTGGCAAAGGAATCCAGATTTCACAAAAGAACCAAACACATCAAAAGACGCTTCAACTCCATCCGGGATTTGGTCCAGGTGGGAGACATAGAGATATGCAAGATACATACGGATCTGAATGTTGCAGACCCGTTGACTAAGCCTCTTCCACGAGCAAAACATCATCAGCACCAAGACTCCATGGGTGTTAGAATCATTACTTTGTAATCAAGATTATTGACTCTAGTGCAAGTGGGAGACTGAAGGAAATATGCCCTAGAGGCAATAATAAAGTTATTATTTATTTCCTTATATCATGATAAATGTTTATTATTCATGCTAGAATTGTATTAACTGGAAACATAATACATGTGTGAATACATAGACAAACAGAGTGTCACTAGTATGCCTCTACTTGACTAGCTCATTAATCAAAGATGGTTATGTTTCCTAGCCATGAACAAAGAGTTGTTATTTGATTAACGAGATCACATCATTAGTTGAATGATCTGATTGACATGACCCATTCCATTAGCATAGCACCCGATCGTTTAGTATGTTGCTATTGCTTTTATCCATGACTTATACATGTTCCTTTAACTATGAGATTATGCAACTCCCGTTTACCGTAGGAACACTTTGTGTTCTACCAAATGTCACAACGTAACTGGGTGATTATAAAGGTGCTCTACAGGTGTCTCCGAAGGTACATATTGGGTTGGCGTATTTCGAGATGAGGATTTGTCACTCCGATTGTCGGAGAGGTATCTCAGGGCCTTCTCGGTAATGCACATCACATAAAGCCTTGCAAGCATTGCAACCAATGAGTTAGTTGCGAGATGATGTATTACGGAACGATTAAAGAGACTTGCCGGTAACGAGATTGAACTAGGTATTGGATACCGACGATCGAATCTCGGGCAAGTAACATACCGATGACAAAGGGAACAACGTATGTTGTTATGCGGTCTGACCGATAAAGATCTTCGTAGAATATGTAGGAACCAATATGGGCATCCAGGTCCCGCTATTGGTTATTGACCGGAGACATGTCTCGTTCATGTCTACATTGTTCTCGAACCGTAGGGTCCGCACGCTTAACGTTACGATGACAGTTATTATGAGTTTATGCATTTTGATGTACCGAAGGAGTTCGGAGTCCCGTATGTGATCACGGACATGACGAGGAGTCTCGAAATGGTCGAGACGTAAAGAATGATATATTGGAAGCCTATGTTTGGACATCGGATGCATTCCAGGTGAAATCAGGATTTTACCGGAATACCGGGAGGGTTACCGGAACCCCCCGGGAGCATAATGGGCCAACATGGGCCTTGGAGGAGAGGTGAGAGGGCTGCCCTCATGGGCTGCGCGCCTCCCCTCTTCCCCTAGTCCTATTAGGACTAGGAGAGGTGGGCGCCCCCTCTCTCTCTCTCCCCCTTGGAGAATCCTAGTCCAACTAGGATTGGGGGGGGGGGGGAATCCTACTCCCAGAGGGAGTAGGACTCTCCTGGCGCACCAGTGTTGGCCGGCCAGCCCCTCCCCCTTGGCTCCTTTATATACAGGGGCAGGGGGCACCCCATAGACACACAATTGATCATTGAGATCTTTACTTAGCTGTGTGCGGTGCCCCCTTCCACCAAATTCCACCTCGATCATATCGTTGCAGTGCTTAGGCAAAGCCCTGCGCCGGTAACACATCAAGATCGTCACCACGCCGTCGTGCTGACGGAACTCTTCCCCGACGCTTTGCTGGATCGGAGCCCGGGGATTGTCATCGAGCTGAACGTGTGCCAAGAACTCGGAGGTGCCGGAGTAACGGTACTGTGATCGGTTGGATCGCGAGGAGAACGTACGACTACTTCCTCTACGTTGTGTCAACGCTTCCGCTTCGGTCTACGAGGGTACGTAGACAACACTCTCCCCTCTCGTTGCTATGCATCACCATGATCTTGCGTGTGCGTAGGAATTTTTTTGAAATTACTACGTTCCCAACACTCTCACACACAAACGCATGCACAAACACACACAGACACGCACAAACACCCATTTATCTGGATCCTCATCTCTCGATCATGTCCGCATGTGTATCTCACACACTCACTCTCTAATTATGTATATGTGTCTCCACGTTACACAACACAAAGCCCCATGTACATGTCTCTCTCTATCATCCACACACATAGACACAAAGAATCTGTTATCATTGCCTCAGCCTCTAACATATCACTCTCTCTCTCTCTCTCTCTCTCTCTCTCTCTCTCTCTCTCTCTCTTTCTGTCTCTCGCAAACACGCTCAACAAGGGTTTCCCCGTGAATAACTTATCATCTATTCATCAACAGTCGTGGCAGTACGACGAACACAAGGCGTGAAAAAGAATGAATCTACACGTGCTTAGACCACCTAGTATGACTACTAGGACTAGAGCAAGCCAAAAAGCGCGCCGCCGTCACCCCCTCCTTGTCGGCGACGGGAAAATCTTTGTTTTACACAGTTGAGAAGTCATTGTGCTAAGGCCCCACATGCCGAGGCATTGAATAGAATGTAGATGCTAGTTTACAGAAGCAAGTATCAATAATATGTTTGTATCTCCATACATATATTTCTTCTCTTATAAAAAACCGAGTTGGTGATGATGGTACGTGTGCCATATTGCAATATAGACCGTCCAATCTATATCTGACGGATGGAAATTAAACTAAAAGATACCCGCACCCCTCTCAACATTTGCAGACAAGGCCTTCCCTCGTTCATCCTTATCTCCAACAAACCTCATTGTTGAGCAATTAAGAAAGGAAGCCTCTGGAACAAACTGGCCTGGTGGCCGCTGCCGGTGTCGTCAATCCCCATGCCTCCGCTCAGTCCGACCACCAACCACCACCACACCCCACTCTTCTTCACCTTATCTCATATTTCTCGAGATATCATTAGTTTTTACACATGGGATTACTCCCGCAAGGGTCAATCACAACAAGTGTTTTATAAAAAAAATGCATCTTGATGTTCCGTGCAATGCACGGATCTTGCTAGTACTCCTACACAAGACTAAGTTGGCGATGCTGGTGTGTCTGCCATCCGTCGTTTCTGACCATTAGATCTACATCTAACGATTGTGAGGTAAGTTGTCGCCTTTTCTCACCAACATCCCACTTGTCTACAAATTTGCAGAAAAACCCATAATTAGTACCTTAAAACCAACCACATCCCTCCCTGACCTCACCAAAACAGCCCAAGGAATATATTCTAATTGAAACATAATATATCTCTAGTGAAATATGTATATCAAAATTAGAGTGTTTTGTACCAAGTTTGTGAATAAGTATTATTCTAATTATGATTCGTTGCAACGGACCTGAACATTGCTAGTATTTCCAACAATGCATTTTTTCCTAGTATTCCATAGTTTTGAGTTTTACATCAAGATATTAGTCACTCATGGTTGATATTTACTTTCAATCATGTACACGTATGCACTATGTAACTAGCCTTGCTTATTGGCTTCCAAAGCTTAACTTTCACTCCTACTTACAATATGTAGAGCATTTAACAAAAAACTACCACTTTCAACCAGCCCTAGGAAGAATGTATTATACAAAAAATAGCAAAAACATACCCAAAATTTCTTAATCCACGGCAAAAACTACCTAGTACTCCTATCGATTAGGTTCGTTTAAACCAATTTATAACAGGGTTGGCCCAACGTCCGTGCTGACAAGGCAGCTTAAACCAACACATTTTGTTTGACCGTTGACACGAGGGACCCACATCTAACCTTATATCCTGTTATTCCCCCTCAAATCATTATTTTTCATGAACATTACTTCAAACAGGACTGATGCGTGTTCGTCGGTGGCGCCGGTGATGAGCGAGTTGGCCGCCGCTCCGCCGGACGGGCCGGACGCCGCGCGGGCCTCCGCACGGGTTGGCAGGCTGGCCCGAGAGTGACTCATAAGCGAGCAAGCCGCCGCGCTGGCCTTCGCTCAAGCCAAATGGCTGGCCTTAGCGCGGCGCGCGCGAGCAAGCCGCCACGCTGTCGTGCCAATCTAGCTAGCAAACCTTGCAGACAAGCAGCTGGACGGAGCTATCTTGGCTAGCTAGCGGCCGTGGGCGCCGGACGGAGCTGGCATCCGGGCTGCCGCAACATGGGCTCCGCACCGCCGGCGGTTTTGACCTCGCCTTCTGCCGGCGGCGGTAGCTGCGTCCCATGGCCGAGGATGACTAGGTGGACGGGCCGGAGGTAGGAGGTCACTCGAGGATTTTTGTTGGTAAGAGCATGTACAATGGTTGATAAGGTAGTCTTATCTTAAGTCTGCAACGTATGCAAGTGGTAGTAGTTTCTTGGCATTTTAGTGGTTTCTTGCATTATTAGAGCAAGTACAATAGAGCTGAGTCAGCGGGCTATAAGAAATAAACTAGTATATTTCTGCTTAGTTGGAGGAAAGAGAAGAGGAGAGAGAAGGTAAGCAGGATCTTCATGAAGAGCCAGCTCTAGCACGTGCTCCTAGGCACTTTGTGAGAATGAGAAGTGGGCCACATAATAAAAAAGTAGTACACTCTTTTGATCTATTATTGTACATGTTGGCTATAAGATGGGCTGTAGATGACATGGCATTGGCTTATAGCCAGCAGCTGGCTATACTATTAACCATGCTCTTAGGGGTTTCTTGTAAGGAACAATGTACGTACTACTAGCGACAAAAGGCGATTCTAGGTTGCGTTGTACTCCAACGAGTACTACTAGTGGTCGCGGGAGTGTATACCTCGTTTTGTGGGTTCGATCCCGGCCGAACGCACGGCGGCCTTTAAAAAAAATAGTACTACTACACTTTGTTGCGAGCCAATATTTTACACGGGTAGTTTGAGTTTTGAAGTCAAACGGACGTGCGGCCCCACAATCTGGGTGCACTGGACAGCCTAGCCACGTGAACAGGTTTTCCTTCCCAGCATCCCGTGGCTCGCGTGCTCGCCCTAGCTGCACCTCGCTTGCAGCTTCCTCATTAGCTAGTAGCATATTTAAACTAGCGCCTCCCAATTAAGCCCGAGGAGCCGAAAAAGCCTGGCGGGGCATTGGGAACTGTGCAATATGGCTCTGTACGTAAAGTGCTCTACTACTACTCTGTAGCTTGTGGCGTTGCACGCATGGACTTCACTCCATTATCGGCTCTACTATAAAAGAAATTCCTCTTGACGTGTTTTTTTAAACGGAGGCAAAAACTTTGCTTCATCTCATTCATAAAGAAGGACCTACTAACAAAGTTCGACGAGATCCATTACACCTCCACAAATGGAAGCGAAAAGCCTAGTCTCGCTGTATCAAATAACTCAAATGTTTTGCCCCCGGAGTAACCGTCGCTGATAAATAGGCTGCTAGTGTGTGCGTGAGAGGAGCGGCTCAGTAGGCCAGCTAGGTGAGAGGAGCGGCTGAATAGAGCACCGAGAGTACCCACTAGGCCACTACGCAGGTGTACTTCCCCTGCATTGATAGTACAGCGATGGTTCTAGAGAACAGTAGTACCCTCCACTTCCAACTGTAGCTCCTTGGCCCTGAGATTCAAGAGTTCAAAACTGGTGCACTAGACTAGACTAGACTAGAAGTACAGTACATCGCACTACTAGTTGAGAAAAGTAGTACTAGTACTACTATAGTACGAGTACGTACTCCTCCGTCACATAATGAAAGACGTTTTTTTACACTAGTTGGCGTGTACAAAAAATGGCAAAAACGTACCCAAAATTTCTTAATCCACGCCAAAAACTACTACCTAGTGCCAAAATTTTCTTACTAGTGCTATTATTTATAGTATAATGCAATCCCATAACGTTCCATAATGCTATTACTAGTAGTAAATAATAGCCTCACCCCTTCGCTGAGGAATGATCTACAATTGGAAGGGACGAGGCCCTACGGTTACTACGCTCTTATCTCCTCCTCGCTAGTTCCCCTCCCCCCGAAGAGAAGGCAGTTCATCGCTGCTCCCATGGATTCGCCAGGCGGTTCTCCTCCTCGTCGGGGCTGGGAGACCTTGGATGACGATCCTCTGGGAGAAATCGCACGCCGCTCCGACGTCCTCACCGCCACAAGACTCGGTGCTTCCTGCACCAACTTTTTCAAGACGCTGCTTAAACAGGCTTCGGAAAAGGCCATGCTTGTTGGTCTTCCATGCGTCCTCGAGGAGAAGGTTCTTCTATGGGACAATCCTTCGAACAGTCCACCGCTCCCTGGCCATGGTTGCACATTGACTCCGCTAGAGTTGCCAGCGTTGAGAGGTAGTCGGATTTTGTCCGATGAGCAGGTCAGTAATGGAGTTTGATCATGTAGTACTTAGTTATTCCATTTCCATCCCGTAATTTCTCTGCTGCCCACCGTCTTATATATAGGTTTGGGTCGGTGCCAACGAAGATTGGCTTGCATACCTCCGGCCGGATACCACCATGATTTTGCACAACATCCACAGTGGTGCTGCCGTTCCGGTAGACCCCTTCTCCACCATTGGGTTCGGCCTTCCGGACTGGCTGGGCAAGAATACGTATGATGATGCCTACATGAGATTGAAGAAGATAGCAATTGCGGACCCACCGACAAAGCGACGCGGCTACGATGATTACTATCTCATCGCGGTGTTCGACATAAGGATTGCCATCAATGCAAGAGGCAGTAACGGCAGAGGCTGGCACATGTTGGCGGCGGCAGATTTGTGCCCCTACACGTTCGAAGACGCCGTGTGCCATCTAGGCCGCATCTTCGTGGTGACAAGCCAGGGGACTTGTTTCATCTGGTTGCCATCCTACGGTACGGGAGATTACAAACGGAATGCACAAACCATCATTTGCATCCCTAACGGTACTCCATTATTTTGCAGGGACCAGTCATCCCCCGATCAAAATAAGATCGCCGATCCTGGATGTGCATTTGCATCCGCGATTCGGTCTAACTTGGAACCTTGTAGCTGACTTTGGCATATTGGGATCAACTATCTTAGCAGTCGTTACCCATGGTACCAATAATGTGCAACATGGTCACACAATCTACCACGATCGGACCGTCACCATCTACCCTGGTATTCCATTTTTTAACCCTCTCGCCTTCTCTTTCATTGTTGTACTAGTAGTATACTTTGTAGTACTAGTAGGAGTACTTTTTACCTTGGAGTACGCGTATAGCTAGCTAGGCCCTTGAAGACTTGAACCCACTAGCTGCCACCATTTTTGTTTTTCCATGTCTTACTATCTCATCCATGTAACCAAGAGTGGCTATATATAATAAGACGGTTATTTTACTTCCTCTATACCGGAGTAGTACTATTTGCTGCACAGTATTACTGACCGCCTTATTTGAGCACAACATTACTATGCATGGACCTTGACTATGTACGTCACCATGTGTCTAGATCTGGGATGCCGCATGTACCAGATGAACGGCGCCGAGTTCGACCCCCGTGATGCTACATGGGTGCCGAGGAACACTCTTAGAGAGTACTCGCTTTTCATCGGGGACAGCTACCCCATTGTGAAGCGGATGCCACCTTCCATGCACGACACGGAAGGCCTGCCGTTCATGAAGCATGGTTGTGTCTTCAGTGCGCACCGCCGGATGAACGACATGCTGGGACACGCTATCCCTGATTTATGCCGCTTCAGCTTGGATGAGTGTCCATTGTGTGGAACCGGACTAGAAAGCTGCGACAATGATTCCCATTGCCCACCGCTATGGATCATGCCATCCATGAAGAACACCTAGGACTGGAACCTGGAGGAGGACATGTAGCCCATCTATAACGTGCAAGTGGAGTACGGTAATTGTGAACGGTAGCGCTGTGAATATATGTAGACTAGTCGTGCACAAATTTATCACATGAATTGGTGATGAACTTGTGTGGCATACTGGCATTTGTCCTTTAGAATTTATTACTAGTAAATGTGTTATGCGTACGTTCAACTTGTGTGGTTGTTGCACGGCCTCCAACACGCTCTTTGAGAAAAAAGGTGGCACAGCTTTGGATATATGTGACGTGGCAGCATCATACAATAGCATCGTTTGCTATAGTTTTAATACACTACTACTAGGATGAAAACTCCTATAAAACCTTGCGCTTGGCTCTTTGCCTCTTCGCGAGGTTCAACAGTTCGTACTCGTGTGAACCCTGCACTTGGCTCTTTGCCTCTTCGGAAGGTCCAACAATGATGATACTACAGTACAATATGCTTCTGGCAATCTGACACCAATTGAACTGCTGCACGTCCACCGCGAGGGCGAGGGCGAGGGCGAGGGAGAGGGCGCTGTAGTAAAAACACTCTCCTCGTCCTGCGAACCACCGCGCGCGTGGGCGAGCGAGAGGCGTAGTAAGCAAGCTTCTCCTCGTTCGGCGAGTTGACGAGACACATCAAAGCAGTACTAGTACTAGTAGTAGTCCATACTGCGTCCATTCCTATTAATATGGCTTAATTTGAAACGAGAAAAATACACTGGCGGTCAACTTATGTAACAATATGCTCTTTACGGTCACTATATATAGTTTTGCGGCGATCATACGATCACTAGCTCATCGTAGAGCACTGTATTGCACCCTACTGACCGGCCACATAGTCGATGTGGCACTTTGTTGATTGGTTAAATTGTCACCTAGTTTTTGGGTCCCACCTGTTAGTTGGCAGAGCAAAGAAATCAGTTAAACAAAACTTTACGTAGGCGCGACACGAGTCCAACCCTTGCGCGCGAACCGCCCTGGCTGTGTATGTGAGTGCATGCACGTGTCCTCCCTCGGTCTTCCAACAAAGAGTGTACATCGGCTATAAAACAAAGAGTGTAGTACATGATGTACATCTACACTTCCAATGCATTTAGCCTTTCATCTAAATCGATATTGATTGACTAATGCACCAACTTGTGCTGTAGGTATAGGCTACATGTCTATCCTTAATTACAACATGCAACGACCTTCATTTAATCTTCTTATCTCAATGGTCGCATGCACACATAAGTCTGCTACTTTTGGGCATTAATTATGCCCTGGTCAATGTGTAAATCTCTAAATGTACAGTCTTTCACGGACGTAGGGAGTAGGTTGAGCACTTGAGCGTGAGCGTGTGTGTTGCGTCGTGTGCTGTGTGCCGCATGGGTGCGTGAGTGTTGCGTGCGTCCTTGTGTACGTGTGAGTGTTGCATGTTGCATGCATGCATACATGCATGGGGCTTACTCCCTCCCATTGACATGTTCATATTTCAAGCTTCCTCTGTTCCCTCCATATGGTGATACTCCCTTTGTTCCCAAATAGTACGGAGTAAAAGCCTCCCTCTGTTCCCAAATACGGAGTATTTGTCTTTCTACAGATTTCAACAAGTGACTAGGTACGGAGCAAAATGAGTGAAGTGAGCGTAGAGGCATAGGGATACTGTAGAAAGGAAGTCCTCGCGATCCATTATTCCCCATCTCGGTCAGAGAGAACTATTCAACTAGTCTTCGCAGTGAAGTGACAATACACGCTGCAGCAGATGGGGCACGTAATTAATAAGCTGAACCATTGTGTTGGTGTTACTAAATCAGCCTTACCCAGTACTGCCATCATGTTTGCCAGTAGAGCACGCTTCCGCAAATACGTCTACGCACCTCTGTCCTCCATTAACTGACATATGGGCCCTGTTGTGGTAGACCCACATGTCATCGGTGTAACTATTTACACTCCGAAGGACGGTATATCCTGCTAGTAGTACTAGTAGAATTGAGATTGAATGCACTTTCTTCCCTGTCTTCCACTCTTCTTCCTCCTCTCTTCTTCTTCCTCCTCTCTTCCCCATCGTCGGCCGCACACCATTTACCCCCGCTCACTGCTCGCCCACCCGCGACATCTTCCTTGGTAGCTCGCGCGTACCATATCCCCCCGCTCACTGCTCGGCCACACGAGGAGAAGCTTCTTCGCACGCCCGCCCGAATCCACTTCCCCGCTGGCTTGCAGGCACCAAAAACTCGAATGGCAGAACCGACTGACACGCAGAGCCGTGATTGGAATTCCCTCCTCGATGTTCTCTTGGAGCAGATCTGTAGTCGTATGGACCTACTCAGCACCGTCCGTCTGGGCGCATGCTCGGTGTCTTTGTACCATCTACTCGTCTGCAACCGGTCGACTCTTTTCAAGACACCCTGCTTGCTGATGCCCGATCCTCGCAGGTGGCCCGGACACCGACTTGACGATCCTACGGAGGTTGTCGTGGTGCCCCTCGACATGCTACCACTACCCGTCCACCTATGCTTCATGCGCGACCACTACTGGGCGGGCATGAAGGCCAACTGGATCGTCCTCATCCACCACACCGGTAGTCCGTGGCGTCTCGTGGATATCTACACCCAGCAAGAGATCACCCTTCCATCATTGGATACCGCCGCCATCGAGCCTCGCGGCCCGCCGGACACTCCTGCCTACTACGCACGAGACGCGTCAAGCTTTTGGCTCGACCTCTGTTTGCAGAAAGTTGTAATCTGTGAAGTGCCCACACCATCAGAAGACTACATGGATTACAAGCTCATTTCCTTGTTCAACATGGGATTAGTCTATCTGGAATCTGGTCGCCATACATGGTTATGGATCCTGTTGAGGCAACATTTATGTTTAATGCTATAGTGCACGATGGCATCGTTTACGCAGTCGACGCACAGATTGGCTGCCTATACTGGTGGAATCTATCGTCGTGTAATTGTTCTATCTCATCTCATCTTTACCTTATGAATACGACTGCCTGTTCATTTGTTACAAATTTAGAATGCATAGCATGTCTATAACCACATCATTGCTATATGTTCCTCTCATTTCCTAGATTTTTATGACCACGCATGTTATTGTTAGAGTTGATATGAGAACAATTGGCATCTAATGATTGTTAGAATACATATTATGAGCATAACATCATGATTGCTATATGTTACTCTCGTTTACAAGATTTTTATAACAACGCATGTTATTGCTTAGAGTTGATATGAGAACAGTAGTAGTAAGTGCTTTGGTAGAATATGAGTAGGTGTTGTCATAACTGTTTTCCTCTCATTGTTACATGATGTTTGAACCATGACATATTGCTAGAATATGAAAGCCATTGGCTTATTTTTTAACTTGGGGTATGATTATGACCACGGCATTGCAATTCTCTGTCTATGATATGTGTCACTGTTATAATAATCTTAATTCCACACATACTCTGAACATGATTGTTTATTTTTGTCCTTTTGGTCTCCAATTTGAATTGTTGCAGCAGACGCAAATGCGCTGGCCTTCATGATTCCAGGCCCTGGAATCATACCAGCCGATGGGTGGTGGTTTATCGCTCGTTCAGCTGACGGTGATCATTTGATGCTCATTCGCACGTACCAAATTGACCAAACCATTACATCAAACCACATGCAGTACAATGCATGGGGCATTCGTGACATTGATGGCTATGGCTGCTTCGTGTTCGATAAAGATCCCAGCTCTGTTGGGCCAGGCGTATTCAACTGGAGGCGGGTTTACAGCCTCGGCAACTACTCCTTGTTCCTCGGGCTCAATTATCCGATCATCCAACCAATGACCGATCATATCACCGATGATGATTACTGTGCTATGCAACTTTCATTCGCGAGGGGGGGCTGTGTTTACACATCTACCATGGGTTTCAGGAATCACCATATCCAGAGATTCGTTGACACAGCTTGTTGCCAGATAATCTTCAGTGTGTGAAAGTCATCAAGCTTCCATGTGATGGATGGCTTTTGCAAACCCGACATGCGGCGATGTGGTTCATGCCAACAGCAAATATGCACAACTTGATTCGTGCTGATATCTAGACTGAGCCATGTATTCTGCTGTTGTAGCACGACCCTCTTTTGTTGGATATTATGTAATGTTGTTAGTTTGAAGCACTCCTATGTTTTGAAGGATAGATACCTTCCTGGGATCAAGTGCATCCTAACCCACCTACGTAGGATGTACTGATAATGATGATGGAGATGCTGTGCAGAAGCCATATATATATATATATATATATATATATATATATATATATATATATATATATATATATATATATATATATATATATATATATATACATACATAAATACTATTTTGATCACGAGATCAGAATAATATTATGATCACAACCTGACCTGCCCCGCTAGTAGTACGTTGAACTTCTCTGTGAATTAGGCTGAACTTCCGCCAACATTGCCCAAACGGGGCTTGCGATATACCGTTGGAAAGCTACGGACACTAGTATCATGATCCAATTTAAATTTTTGACAAAATATAAGCGGTTTAAGAGCAGTTTTGAAAACCGTTTTTTCCTTGCACAAAAAACCTGAATCGTATTTTCGATCGCATTTCTAAACCGTTTATCGGAATGAGGCATATAATATGGCATTGGAAAGCTGCTGCAAAACCGCTCCTTCCACATGTTTAAAGTTTTCTCTAATTCTCTATGGTTAAAGAGTAATTTGAAAAAACGTAAAATTTCGTAAACCGAACAGCTGAGTTCATTTTTTCGATGTCATTTCTAAACGGCTAATCCAATGGAGGCATATGATACGGCGTTGGAAAGCTTATGAAAATGCGCTACTTTTTCATCTTGAAAGTTTTTTTCTAATTTTGAATGGTTTAAGAGTAATTTAGAAAATGGTCCAAGTCCTACTGAGTTCGTATTTTTGAGCTAATTTTTTAACCGTGCGTCCGAATGCAGCAAATGATATGGCGTTGGAAAGCTTGAACAAATGCGAAACCTTTTGGTATCTATTGTTTCTCCCAATTCTTTACGGTTTTAAGTCGGTTTCGAAAATGGCGAAAAACATATTTTCGCCGTAATTTCTACAAAGTTTATCGAAATGGGGCAAATAATATACCGCTGAAAAGCTAAGGAAAATGCGAAACTTTTTCATGTTGATGGTTTTCTATGATTCCTAGCCGTCTTCAAGTAATTTTGAAAACGGAAGGATCATGCGTTCTGCCTCTATCGCGAAACAAATTCTTCGAAAATGCACCGCGTGAAGAACCTGAACTTCTCGGCGCGTGTACCTGAACTTCACTCTGTTTTTCACGTGATTTTTTTGCTCATAGGTCTTCATCCACTGCTCGTGACTCTCCATCCATTCACCGGAATTGAGCGGGTGATATACCGATGGAAAGCTGTTGTAAGCATGCAAGTTTCCCATGTTGATCACCTTTTCATACTCGCGACGATTTTAAAAGTTTTTCATCTAAAATTCATTCAGCGTAGTAGTTGAACTTCCTGCTGTTTTCACGTTGAACTTCTGTGACGTATTTTTGTTTGTAATTTTATCATCCATTCGTTAGTGTTACACAAATAATATTCCTTTTGTACAAACGTCTCTCACAATAATTTTTTTAACTTTCTCCGACCAAGGACTTCAACTTACAAAAATGATATTCCTGTCGTTTTGAGGTAAATTAAAAAATGGCGAGATCATGATTTATGCGTTCATCGCGAATGAAAATGCACTGTGTGAAGTAGTTGAACTTCTGGGGCATGTTTGTTTGAACTTCACTCTGTTTTTTGACGTGCTGTTTTTTGCACCGCGTGAAGTAGTTGAACTTCTGGGACATGCCTGTTTGAACTTCACTCAGTTTCACTTTATTGTATTTTTATTATATGAAATACACACCATGTAGTACGTGAACTTCTGATCGTTATCACTCTGAACTTCTCTCTGGTTTGAGAGAATTATTTTAAAACACAAAAAACAACATATTTTTTTTTGTATTTTCGACATCTAAATACACGGTGAAGCTCTCTCACAAGAATTTTTTAAACTTTTCCTCGCGGAGCACTTGAACTTCTAGCAACCATTTTTTTTCGTATATGAGGTTGTTTTTAAAAGTGCAAAAAATAGCTTGTGTTTTTTTAATTTTTTAACAGGTAAATCCTATGTTTTAATAAACTCCGAACTTCTCTGTTATTTCAATTTGAACTTCACCTTTTCATATTTTGAGTAAAGAATTGTATTCGATTTTTATACGGAAAAAATCGAACATGAAAATACAAGGTGAACCTATCTCGCAAATTTTTTTGAACTTCCTTGGACAGAGCACTTGAACTTTTTCAACAAACCTTTTAAGCTTTTATTTTTCTATACATTTTATTCTCACCTGAAATGCATCCCTTGTAGTAGTTGAACTTCTCGTTGTTTTCACCTTGAACTTCTGTCACGTATTTTTGTATACGTCGAATTACTCACAATTGATGGTTGGACGTCATTTTTTGCTCTTTTAAAACATGTAATTGGAGGTCGGACATCTCGCAATATAAAATCTGAACCATGCACGGGAGAGAGAATTATGCGCGAATAAAGTGGGTAGCAATTCCAATGTTCCCTCGTCGAGCACTTGAACTTCTAGCTAGAAATATTTTTTCATTTTTATGAGTCGGTTTTCAAAATGCCAAAATGGCATTGGTTTTTGTTTTTGTTTTTCGAACAAGTAATCCTAAATTTTAATAAACTCCAAACTTCCGAGTTATTTTAATTTGAACCTCACGTTGGTTTTATTTTCTATTAGCGGTTAGAATCCAAGTGTTTAATAAACACTGAACCGCTCCATTACTTTAATTTGAACTTCTAGGTTTCTTTTAGAAACTACGAAATCCATCTTCTAATTAAATTTTCTAAAATATTTTTGTCATTTTCAATTTGAGCTTCCGTTGTGGATATTTTGATGGGGTGTTCCTTTTTTGATTCGAACTTGTTGCAATGAACATTTTTAGGTTTTTTATTTCTTTTATAAGATATTTTGAACTTCTATTTTTTGTATGTATGAACTTTCGATTTATTCAAGAAATAAAGGGAAAACATACTGATAGCTAATTCTGCATAATTTTTTAAAAATGGGAAATCCATTTGTTTAATTTTTTTTGCTCTCGTCTATTTTTTAATTTGACCTTTTTTGTTTTTGTAATAAATATTGAACTTCTGGGTTTTTTGAATTTGAACTTCTAGTTTTTTTAGAAAGAGGAAAACCTGTTTTTTATAAACTTTTTTAACTGCTTTGATTTTTAATTTGACTTTCTTTCTTTCGTAATAGAAATTTGAACTCTTCTGTTATTTAAATTTAAACCTTTATGTTTTAGAAAAGATAGAATCCTTTAACTTGAATCAAATCGAATGAAACAGAAAAGAAAATAGGAGCGATAGGTCACTGTGGCTAAACAAAAAAAAATTCCAACCCATTTTTCTTCAATGGCGATGAAGTAAGTCGATGGAATCGACCTATGATCTAGCTTCACACAAAGCTCACGTATGGCAGTTTTCCTGCAAAATATGTATGTACGACTACTACGGCAAATTAATCAAGGTACGTGTGTTTGCTTGCTAGTTTTAGCTAGCCTTTACACCTTATTTGGTGGATTTGCTCTAGCACTATAAAACCAACAACGGAAAATTCTTTTTTCACTGAAATAACTTGGTGTATAGCCATGGTAGAACTTCATGGCGTCTCAAAAAAATTAACTTCATGGCGAATGTCTCGGAAATTAGGTCAATGGACGTACAAGGAAAATAACAAGATTTGTTTACAACAAATTCGCAGACATGCATGCCCCTATAGTTAAATCAGTAAAGACAATTAAGTTCAGTTAGCACAACATTTTTACAACAGCAAACCATCAATGTGCAGGAGCCTGGATGCGTCGGCAGCGTGCAGGAGCAAATTGCAAGCAGCATGTCTGAGAGAACGTGTGCGGGAGGTCAGTAGCAGTTAGTGGCACACGAAACACAAACAACTTCCATACACAAAATTGCATGCACTACTTCGCATTCTACAATCCCTAAACATCAGCAGTAAAAATGTCTGAACTTAGAGATCTATCAAGTAATTATGGCCAATTCAAAAAGTTGTTTTTACCCAAACGGCTGCAATGCACTCACTGCAGATCCCATGCACATCCACTTCGCGAGGAGAGGAGCAAATTCTTGGCAAGGAAAGAAGAATGTCAGCCATGTCCGCTCGTGCTACAGCTACTGCTCGTCCTCCGTCCTGCCGATCCATCAGCAGCAACGGCTGCCCACAGGAAGACGAGGCGCGGAAGTGGGAGGAAAAGCTTGCGGATACCATGGGGAGGCGACCGCCATGATGTTCGTTGAGGTGGCGCCGGAACTTGTCGGGTGGTTGGGGCGGGGAGGGGAGGCCACGAACGGGGACTGTCCTCTGCTACAGCAGGCGGAGCTTGCTTCGGTCTCCGGAGGGTGGACGGGGAGGCGCCCGTGTCTGGGGCAGAACATTGAGGAGGCCTGCGCCCCAGGGGGTCGTCGCATGAGGAGGAGTTGGGCGACGTCAGGGGCACCCTAGGTGGCAGCGAAGGCGCGACGGCGTACCAGAGGTAGGTGACAGGGTCGGGCGCCGGCGCTTCATGGAGGGAGGCGACGTCGGGGTTGCACGCCGGTGCTTGGTGGCGGCAGGCGGCGATGGGATCAGTCCCGGTCGGATCCGGAGGAGGTGGTGTCGCGGCGGCCGGATCCCGAGGAGGGAGCGGCGCGGCGACCGGATCCCGGGGAAGGAGCAGCGCAGCGGGCGGATTTAGGACCGGTGGCGGCACGGTGGCTGGTTCCCGGGGAAGGGGAGGGGGCGGCGCGGGAGGTGCGGGACTAGGTGGGTTTTGTTTTTTTTTCATGGCTTCGGCAGTTCGGGAACGCCTCTTCAGGCATAGAGAGCCGTGATCCAAATAGTTATTCTGATCCTGCGATCAGAATAGTGCTATATATATATATATATATATATATATATATATATATATATATATATATATATATATATCAGTTAGGCTTCAAGTGCGTATTTGTTAGTTAAACCTATGTATAAATTGTGACACTAAATATGACTAGTAAGTAGTATAGTAGCAGTACTAGTATACGTCGGTCAAATTATTCATCATGTCCACACATTGAATTGACGTGACAACACGCTGCGCGTGAGTTGACACAAGAATCCCGGTGGCGTGTTCGAGCATTCTGGACTTCAGATTTGGAGTACCACTTATCTGTCGAAATCTTTCATCATTCACTTAAAACAGTCGATTGATCATACATTGAGTACCGTATAACTGGAATTACCGATGCAAGTCAAAGAAGGATTGGCCAGTGCTGTCGGCTGGCGTCAAGTTCGGTCCCACGTATGAGGAGCTGATCGAGCACCTTGAGGCCAAAGTGAGTGCTGACAGCGCGAGATTTCAGTCTCTCATCGATTTGTTCATACCAACCATCGACAGAGAGCACGACATATGCTACACCCAACCTGAGAAACTTCCAGGTAAGACACTGATCGGCCGTCTACTTGCACAAACATATTCCTTTGTTTATAGCTCTATTTTTCTTTTTAGATGCAGACCTGGTGAAGCAATTACAATTTGACAGTTAATAAAAAGTGAAACAAGTGACTGCAACATGCCAAAGATGTTATGAAAATGCCAACTAGGTACACTAAAACCTGTATTCCACAATACTGCAGGTATCACACTGAGTGGCCTAAGGAAGCATTTCTTCCAGCGCAATTCTAGGGCGTTCAAAAGGGGCACGTGGAAGCGTCGCAAGATACAGTCGGAGTGCGGCATGCACACGATGTGGTACAAGATCGGCAATACCTTGCCGGTGATGGTCAACGGCCGGCAGACGGGCAGCAAAAAAGGTTCTGATGCTGCACACCAACAAGAACTTCAACCAGCAGAGGACCAACTGGGTGATGCACCAGCACCACCTCGGGGACCTGGAGCAAGAGAAGGAGTGGGAGCTGGTCCTCTGCAAGATTTTCTACCAGACGAACACTAGGGCCAGGAGTTAAAAGATTATAAGTTAGTTTGGTATTGGTAGTTGTACTACCTTGTCGTCCGCAAGTTGGTATTGTTGTTAATGATCTTTTGGTATGAACTTGCATTTGCTTCCAACCATCATGCCGAGGGTCGACATGGTTATAAAGCTGAATCATTTGTTTCGAAACGAATTTTCAGGCACCCGATTTTTATTTGATGGGTAGCATAAGCACCCGCCGTTCGAATTCCCAGTTCTCCAATTTTTTCGAAACAAGTGCATGCACTTATTATCATGATTAAAAAAATCCCTGCTGCATCCCAGTTATCAGTCTGTACTTGCAGAATTCTCTCTCTTATTGAGCACGTATATTGTTTTTTCAGGTCGAGCAAGTTTCAACTGGGCTGTAGACTGCCTAGGGTTGGTTTTGTTTTTAACAGGCCCAACCCATGACGACAACGGGTCACAAAGATCCATCAGGTATCTACTGGCCTCTGGCCCGCCAGCGTTAGTTATATTTTGTCTTACAACATCCGCAGGTAGTTTTTTTACTGAATCAAACACACATCCCAGTTCTATTTTCCTCTTGAAACGCATGTCCTACATCTGTTTTCTAATCTCTACCTATAGTTTTACTAGTTCATATACATATATCATTATATTGAAAACACATAAAATTCCCTTTTCATATTTACATCCTTATTTTTGTTGCTTTTTCCCACCCAGCGCTGATTTTTTTACCACTGGTTTTCCCTTAAACCAACTCAATTGTCCCACGTCTTATTTGCTTACAAAAACAAAATGATTTTTTTGGCAAATCAATAAGTTCTTAAAGAAATGTTTATCGTTTCGGGATTACAACAGTTCAGACTCCACCGAAATATGCAAAATAAGGTTGAACTTTTTGACCGTGGTCCTGGGCAGAAAAAGGGCTGTGATAAATTACTTAAGAATTAGCAAATGGGCTGGAAATTATAAAAAATAGCAAATGGGCTTTATGTTGTCTGCCACAGATTTTGAGGCTGACTTGTGGGCCTACTAAGTTCATGCGTACACAAGGTTTCTCAAAAAAGAAACTTAGTCAACAATCGACTCTACCAGCGTCAGACCGTTAGATGTCAATCTAACGACAATCGTGCTTCTTCAGTCTCTGATCTTCCTGCCCCAGCCGCCCAAACAAGCGCCGTCGGAACTGCCTGCTCCCGCCTCCCGTGGCCGGCGGTGCTGCCGGGCAGGCCTCACGGCACCATCATACTCGCACCCCTGGCCTGTCTATCCCTCTACTCACCCACACCTCCTGTTATTTTCCGGCGACGGCAGCCGAACCAGTCAACCCTCGTACTCTCCAACGCGTGGGCAGCCACTGCCGTGTCTTCCCCAGCTCCATGTCGTTCCCTTCGTAGGCCTCACCATCGTCCACCGCCCTGGTGCTCTCGGCGTGGCATGGTCAACGATGTTCATCCAACGGCCGTAGTGCTTCTTCAACCTCTGGTCTTCTTGCCCTAGCCGCCCAAAGCAGTGCCGGTCATGCCGCATGCTCTTGCCTCTCGTGGCCGGCTATGCTGCCACGGAGGCCTCACCATCCCCATACTACTCCCACCGCTGGACAGGCCATCCCTCCACTCACCCACTTCCCCTGTTATTCTGCGGCGACGGCAGCCTCACACCACAGCCGAACTAGTGAACCCTCGTACTCCTCTCCGCGTGGGCATCCACTGCCGCGTCTTCCACGGCTCCGCGTCATCCCCTTCCTAGGCCTCGCTGTCGTCCATCGCCGTGGTGCTCTCAGCGCGGCGTGGTTAATGTGGTCAACGACCGACTTCCATCGGAAGAGTACTGTACGTGGAGAGGCTGACAGTTGGGTCCACGGCAGCCGCAAGGAAGTGCCTCCTTATTATGCGCAAAATAATTATTCCTCCACCTGACAGCAGGGACCCACCGGACGAGCCACCAGTATTTCGCAGAAAAAACGTTTCCCCCTGACTGCTGGGACCCAACGGACGGGCCACCGTATTTCGCGAAAAAAACGTTTGCCCCAGACTGCTGGGACCCACCGGACGGACCACCGTCTTTTGCGAAAAAAACGTTCCCCCCGCTGTCAGCTCGGACCCACCGGAAGTGCCTCCTTATAACGCACAGAAAAATGAATACTCCCCCTGCTAGCTGGGACCCACCATGGTGGGAGGCTGACTTGTGGGCCTACTAAGATGACGGGGATGGAGGGCTTTGTCAACTTAGTCAATGTGAACGATTCTAGCTCTAGTGACCATACGATGTCCATCCAACGGCCCTCGTGCTTCTTCTGTTGGGGAACGTAGTAATTTCAAAAAAAATTCCTACGCACACGCAAGATCATGGTGATGCATAGCAACGAGAGGGGAGAGTGTTGTCTACGTACCCTCGTAGACCGAAGCGGAAGCGTTGACACAACATAGAGGAAGTAGTCGTACGTTCTCCTCGCGATCAACCGATCACAGCACCGTTACTCCGGCACCTCCGAGTTCTTGGCACACGTTCAGCTCGATGACGATCCCCGGGCTCCGATCCAGCAAAGCGTCGAGGAAGAGTTCCGTCAGCACGACGGCGTGGTGACGATCTTGATGTGTTACCGGCGCAGGGCTTCGCCTAAGCACTGCAACGATATGATCGAGGTGGAATTTGGTGGAAGGGGGCACCGCACACGGCTAAGGAATGATCCGTAGATCAACTTGTCTGTCTCTGGGGTGCCCCCTGCCCCCGTATATAAAGGAGCCAAGGGGGAGGGGCTGGCCGGCCAACTCTGGTGCGCCAGGAGAGTCCTACTCCCTCTGGGAGTAGGATTCCCCCCCCCCCCCCAATCCTAGTTGGACTAGGATTCTCCAAGGGGGAGAGAGAGAGAGGGGGGGCGCCCACCTCTCCTAGTCCTAATAGGACTAGGGGAAGGGGGGAGGCGCACAGCCCATGAGGGCAGCCCTCTCACCTCTCCTCCAAGGCCCATGTTGGCCCATTATGCTCCCGGGGGGTTCCGGTAACCCTCCCGGTATTCCGGTAAAATCCTGATTTCACCTGGAATGCATCCGATGTCCAAACATAGGCTTCCAATATATCATTCTTTACGTCTCAACCATTTCGAGACTCCTCGTCATGTCCGTGATCACATCCGGGACTCCGAACTCCTTCGGTACATCAAAATGCATAAACTCATAATAACTGTCATCGTAACGTTAAGCGTGCGGACCCTACGGTTCGAGAACAATGTAGACATGACCGAGACACGTCTCCGGTCAATAACCAATAGCGGGACCTGGATGCCCATATTGGCTCCTACATATTCTACGAAGATCTTTATCGGTCAGACCGCATAACAACATACGTTGTTCCCTTTGTCATCGGTATGTTACTTGCCCGAGATTCGATCGTCGGTATCCAATACCTAGTTCAATCTCGTTACCGGCAAGTCTCTTCACTCGTTCCGTAATACATCATCTCGCAACTAACTCATTGGTTGCAATGCTTGCAAGGCTTTATGTGATGTGCATTACCGAGAAGGCCCTGAGATACCTCTCCGACAATCGGAGTGACAAATCCTAATCTCGAAATATGCCAACTCAACATGTACCTTCGGAGACACCTGTAGAGCACCTTTATAATCACCCAGTTACGTTGTGACGTTTGGTAGCACACAAAGTGTTCCTATGGTAAACGGGAGTTGCATAATCTCATAGTTAAAGGAACATGTATAAGTCATGGATAAAAGCAATAGCAACATACTAAACGATCGGGTGCTATGCTAATGGAATGGGTCATGTCAATCAGATCATTCAATTAATGATGTGATCTCGTTAATCAAATAACAACTCTTTGTTCATGGTTAGGAAACATAACCATCTTTGATTAATGAGCTAGTCAAGTAGAGGCATACTAGTGACACTCTGTTTTGTCTATGTATTCACACATGTATTATGTTTCCTGTTAATACAATTCTAGCATGAATAATAAACATTTATCATGAATTAAGGAAATAAATAATAACTTTATTATTGCCTCTAGGGCATATTTCCTTCAGTCTCCCACTTGCACTAGAGTCAATAATCTAGTTCACATCGCCATGTAATTTATCAGCAATAGTTCACATCACCATGTGATTAACACCCATAGTTCACATCGATATGTGACCAACACCCAAAGGGTTTACTAGATTCAGTAATCTAGTTCACATCGCTATGTGATTAACACCCAAAGAGTACTACGGTGTGATCATGTTTTGCTTGTGAGAGAAGTTTAGTCAACGGGTCTGCCACATTCAGATCCGTTATGTATTTTGCAATTTTCTATGTCTACAATGCTCTGCACGGAGCTACTTTAGCTAATTGCTCCCACTTTCAATATGTATCTAGATTAGTGTCAAAACTTGCATCGACGTAACCTTTTACGACGAACCTTTTGTCACATCCATAATCGAGAAACATATCCTTATTTTACTAAGGATAATTTTGACCGATGTCCAGTGATCTACTTCCTAGATCACTATTGTACTCCCTTGCTTAACACAGTGTAGGGTATACAATAGATCTGGTACATAGCATGGCATACTTTATAGAATCTATGGCTGAGGCATAGGAAATGACTTTCATTCTCTTTCTATCATCTGCCGTGGTCGGGCTTTGAGTCTTACTCAATTTCACACCTTGTAATACAGGCAAGAACTCTTTCTTTGACTGTTCCATTTTGAACTACTTCAAAATCTTTTCAAGGTATGTACTTATTGAAAAACTTATCAAGCGTCTTGATCTATCTCTATAGATCTTGATGCTCAATATGTAAGCAGCTTCACCGAGGTCCTTCTTCGAAAAACTCCTTTCAAATACTCCTTTATGCTTCACAGAATAATTCTACATTATTTCCGATCAATAATATGTCATTTACATATACTTCTCAGAAATGTTGTAGTGCTCCCACTCACTTTCTTGTAAATACAGGCTTCACCGCAAGTCTGTATAAAACTATATGCTTTGATCAACTTATCAAAGTGTATATTCCAACTCCGAGATGCTTGCACCAGTCCATAGATGGATCGCTGGAGCTTGCATATTTTGTTAACACCTTTAGGATCGACAAAACCTTCTAGTTGCATCGTATACAACTCTTCTTTAATAAATCCATTAAGGAATGTAGTTTTGTTTATCCATTTGCCGGATTTCATAAAATGCGGCAATTGCTAACATGATTCGGACAGACTTAAGCATAGATACGAGTGAGAAACTCTCATCGTAGTCAACACCTTGAACTTGTCGAAAACCTTTTGCGACAATTCTAGCTTTGTAGACAGTAACACTACTATCAGTGTCCGTCTTCCTCTTCAAGATCCATTTATTTTCTTTGGCTTGTCGATCATCGGACAAATCCATCAAAGTCCATACTTTGTTCTCATACATGGATCATATCTCAGATTTCATGGCCTCTAACCATTTCGCGGAATCTGGGCTCACCATCGCTTCCTCATAGTTCGCAAGTTCATCATGGTCTAGTAACATGACTTCCAGAACAGGATTACCGTACCACTCTGGTGCGGATCTCACTCTGGTTTACTTACGAGATTCGGTAGTAACTTGATCTGAAGTTACATGATCATCATCATTAGCTTCCTCACTAATTGATGTAGTAGTCACAGGAACAGATTTCTGTGATGAACTACTTTCCAATAAGGGAGAAGGTACAATTACCTTATCAAGTTCTACTTTCCTCCCACTCACTTCTTTCGAAAGAAACTCTTTGTCTAGAAAGTTTCCGAACTTAGCAACAAAAGTCTTGCCTTCGGATCTGTGATAGAAGGTGCATCCAACAGTTTCCTTTGGATATCCTATGAAGACACATTTCTCCGATTTGGGTTTGAGCTTATCAGGATGAAACTTTTTCACATAAGCATCGTAACCCAAAACTTTAAGAAACGACAACTTTGGTTTCTTGCCAAACCACAGCTCATTTTGTGTCATCTCAACGGACTTTAGATGGTGCCCCTTTTAACGTGAATGCAGCTGTCTCTAATGCATGATCCCAAAATGATATTGGTAAATCGGTAAGAAACATCATAGATTGTACTATATCCAATAAAGTACGGTTATGACGTTCGGACACACCATTATGCTGTGGTGTTCCAGGTGGCATGAGTTTGTGAAACTATTCCACATTGTTTTAATTGAAGACCAAACTCGTAACTCAAATATTCGTCTCTGCGATCAGATCGTAGAAACTTTATTTTCTTGTCATGATGATTTTCCACTTCACTCTGAAATTCTTTGAACTTTTCAAATGTTTCAGACTTATGTTTCATCAAGTAGATATACCCATATCTGCTTAAATCATCAGTGAAGGTGAGAAAATAACGATATCCGCCACGAGCCTCAACATTCATTGGACCACATACATCAGTATGTATGATTTCCAATAAATCTGTTGCTCTCTCCACAGTACCGGAGAACGGTGTTTTAGTCATCTTGCCCATAAGGCACGGTTCGCAAGTGCCAAGTGATTCATAATCAAGTGACTTCAAAAGTCCATCAGTATGGAGTTTCTTCATGCGTTTTACACCGATATGACCTAAACGGCAGTGCCACAAATAAGTTGCACTATCATTATCAACTCTGCATCTTTTTGCTTCAACATTATGAATATGTGTATTACTACTATCGAGATTAAGTAAGAACAAACCATTCTTTAATGGCGCATGACCATAAAAGATATTACTCATATAAATAGAACAACCATTATTCTCTGATTTAAATGAATAACCGTCTCGCATCAAACAAGATCCAGATATAATGTTCATGCTCAACGCTGGTACTAAATAACAATTATTTAGATCTAATATTAATCCCGAAGGTAGATGTAGAGGTAGCGTGCCGACTGCGATCACATCGACTTTGGAACCATTTCCCACGCGCATCGTCACCTCGTCCTTAGCTAATCTTCGCTTAATCCGTAGCCCCTATTTTGAGTTGCAAATATTAGCAACAGAACCAGTATCAAATACCCAGGTGCTACTGCGAGAATTAGTAAGGTACACATCAATAACATGTATATCAAATATACTTATGTTCACTTTGCCATCCTTCTTATCCGCCAATCACTTGGGGTAGTTCCGCTTCCAGTGACCAGTCCCTTTGCAGTAGAAGCACTTAGTCTCAGGCTTAGGACCAGACTTGGGCTTTTTCACTTGAGCAGCAACTTGCTTGCCGTTCTTCTTGAAGTTCCCCTTCTTTCCTTTTTGCCCTTTTCTTGAAACTAGTGATCTTGTCAACCATCAACACTTGATGTTTTTCTTTGATTTCTACCTTCGCTGTTTTTAGCATCGCGAAGAGCTTGGGAATATTTTCCGTTATCCCTTGCATATTATAGTTCATCACGAAGTTCTACTAACTTGGTGATGGTGACTAGAGAATTCTGTCAATCACTATCTTATCTGGAAGATTAACTCCCACTTGATTCAAGCGATTGTAGTACCCAGAAAATCTGAGCACATGCTCACTAGTTGAGCGATTCTCCTCCATCTTTTAGCTATAGAACTTGTTGGAGACTTCATATCTCTCAACTCGGGTATTTGCTTGAAATATTAACTTCAACTCCTAGAACATCTCATATGCTCCATGACGTTCAAAACGTCTTTGAAGTCCCGATTCTAAGCAGTTAAGCATGGTGCACTAAACTATTAAGTAGTCATCATATTGAGCTAGCAAAACGTTCATAATGTCTGCATCTGCTCCTGCAATAGGTCCGTCACCTAGCGGTGCATCAAGGACATAATTCTTCTGTGCAGCAATGAGGATGAACCTCAGATCATGGATCCAATCCGCATCATTGCTACTAACATTTTTCAACACAATTTTCTCTAGGAACATATCAAAATAAACATAGGGAAGTAACAACGCGAGCTATTGATCTACAACATAGATATGCTAATACTACCAGGACTAAGTTCATGATAAATTAAAGTTCAATTAATCATATTACTTAAGAACTCCCACTTAGATAGACATCCATCTAATCCTCTAAGTGATCACGTGATCCAAATCAACTAAACCATGTCCGATCATCACGTGAGATGGAGTAGTTTCAATGGTGAACATCACTATGTTGATCATATCTACTATATGATTCACGCTCGACCTTTCGGTCTCCGTGTTCCGAGGCCATATCTGTTATATGCTAGGCTCGTCAAGTATAACCTGAGTATTCCGCGTGTGCAACTGTTTTGCACCCGTTGTATTTGAACGTAGAGCCTATCACACCCGATCATCACATGGTGTCTCAGCACGAAGAACTTTCGCAACGGTGCATACTCAGGGAGAACACTTCTTGATAATTTAGTGAGAGATCATCTTATAATGCTACCGTCAATCAAAGCAAGATAAGATGCATAAAAGGATAAACATCACATGCAATCAATATAAGTGATATGATATGGCCATCATCATCTTGTGCTTGTGATCTTCATCTTCGAAGCACCGTCATGATCACCATCGTCACTGGCGCGATACCTTGATCTTCATCGCAGCATCGTTGTCGTCTCGCCAATCTTATGCTTCCACGACTATCACTACCGCTTAGTAATAAAGTAAAGCATTACATCGCGATTGCATTGCATACAATAAAGCGACAACCATATGGCTCCTGCCAGTTGCCGATAACTCGGTTATAAAACATGATCATCTCATACAATAAAATTTAGCATCACGTCTTGACCATATCACATCACAACATGCCCTGCAAAAACAAGTTAGACGTCCTCTACTTTGTTGTTGCAAGTTTTACGTGGCTGCTACGGGCTTTAAGCAAGAACTCATCTTACCTACGCATCAAAACCACAACGATAGTTTGTCAAATAGACTCCGTTTTAACCTTCTCAAGGACCGGGCGTAGCCACACTCGGTTCAACTAAAGTTGGAGAGACAGTCTTCCGCAAGCCATCTATGTGCAAAGCACGTCGAGGGAACCGGTCCCGCGTAAGCGTACGCGTAAGGTTGGTCCGGATCGTCTCGTCCAACAATACCGCTGAACCAAAGTATGACATGCTGGTAGGCAGTATGACTTGTATCATCCACAACTCACTTGTGTTCTACTCGTGCAAATAACATCAAACCATAAAAACCTAGGCTCGGATGCCACTATTGGGGAACGTAGTAATTTCAAAAAAAAATTCCTACGCACACGCAAGATCATGGTGATGCATAGCAACGAGAGGGGAGAGTGTTGTCTACGTACCCTCGTAGACCGAAGCGGAAGCGTTGACACAACGTAGAGGAAGTAGTCGTACGTTCTCCTCGCGATCAACCGATCACAGTACCGTTACTCCGGCACCTCCGAGTTCTTGGCACACGTTCAGCTCGATGACGATCCCCGGGCTCCGATCCAGCAAAGCGTCGAGGAAGAGTTCCGTCAGCACGACGGCGTGGTGACGATCTTGATGTGTTACCGGCGCAGGGCTTCGCCTAAGAACTGCAACGATATGATCGAGGTGGAATTTGGTGGAAGGGGGCACCGCACACGGCTAAGGAATGATCCGTAGATCAACTTGTCTGTCTCTGGGGTGCCCCCTGCCCCCGTATATAAAGGAGCCAAGGCGGAGGGGCTGGCCGGCCAACTCTGGTGCGCCAGGAGAGTCCTACTCCCTCTGGGAGTAGGATTCCCGCCCCCCCCCAATCCTAGTTGGACTAGGATTCTCCAAGGGGGAGAGAGAGAGAGAGGGGGCGCCCACCTCTCCTAGTCCTAATAGGACTAGGGGAAGGGGGGAGGCGCACAGCCCATGAGGGCAGCCCTCTCACCTCTCCTCCAAGGCCCATGTTGGCCCATTATGCTCCCGGGGGGTTCCGGTAACCCTCCCGGTATTCCGGTAAAATCCTGATTTCACCTGGAATGCATCCGATGTCCAAACATAGGCTTCCAATATATCATTCTTTACGTCTCGACCATTTCGAGACTCCTCGTCATGTCCGTGATCACATCCGGGACTCCGAACTCCTTCGGTACATCAAAATGCATAAACTCATAATAACTGTCATCGTAACGTTAAGCGTGCGGACCCTACGGTTCGAGAACAATGTAGACATGACCGAGACACGTCTCCGGTCAATAACCAATAGCGGGACCTGGATGCCCATATTGGCTCCTACATATTCTATGTAGATCTTTATCGGTCAGACCGCATAACAACATACGTTGTTCCCTTTGTCATCGGTATGTTACTTGCCCGAGATTCGATCGTCGGTATCCAATACCTAGTTCAATCTCGTTACCGGCAAGTCTCTTCACTCGTTCCGTAATACATCATCTCGCAACTAACTCATTGGTTGCAATGCTTGCAAGGCTTTATGTGATGTGCATTACCGAGAAGGCCCTGAGATACCTCTCCGACAATCGGAGTGACAAATCCTAATATCGAAATATGCCAACTCAACATGTACCTTCGCAGACACCTGTAGAGCACCTTTATAATCACCCAGTTACGTTGTGACGTTTGGTAGCACACAAAGTGTTCCTACGGTAAACGGGAGTTGCATAATCTCATAGTTAAAGGAACATGTATAAGTCATGGATAAAAGCAATAGCAACATACTAAACGATCGGGTGCTATGCTAATGGAATGGGTCATGTCAATCAGATCATTCAATTAATGACGTGATCTCGTTAATCAAATAACAACTCTTTGTTCATGGTTAGGAAACATAACCATCTTTGATTAATGAGCTAGTCAAGTAGAGGCATACTAGTGACACTCTGTTTTGTCTATGTATTCACACATGTATTATGTTTCCTGTTAATACAATTCTAGCATGAATAATAAACATTTATCATGAATTAAGGAAATAAATAATAACTTTATTATTGCCTCTAGGGCATATTTCCTTCATCTTCAATCTCTGCTCTTCCTGCTCCAGCCGCTCAAACAAGCGCCGGCGGGACTACCTGCTCCCTCCTCCCCGCGGTCGGCTCTGCTGCTGCGCAGGCCTCACCACCCTACCGTACTCCCATCGCTGGCCTACCCATCCCTCTACTCACCCACACCTGCTGTTATTCTCCGGCGATGGCAAACAAACCAGTAAACCCTCGTACAGTCGTACTCCCCTCCGTGTGGGGAACAACTTCCGAGTCTTCCCTGCCTCCGTGTCGTTCCCTTCCTAGGCCTCGCTGTCGTCCACCGCCCTGGTGCTCTCGGCGCGGCCTGGTCAACGTGGTCAACGACCGACATGCATCTGAAGTGGACTGTACGTGGAGAGGCCGACAGCTGGGTCCACGGCCGCACGCGAGGAAGTGCCTCCTTATTACGTGCAAAATAATAATTCCTCCACCTGACATTAGGGACCCACCGAAAGGGCCTCTGTATTTCGCAAAAAAAACATTATCGCCGCTGACAGCTCGGACCCACCAGCTATATCTTCGCACGCAAGGAAGTGCCTCCTTATTACGCACAAAAAAATGAATACTCCCCCTGTTAGCTGGGACCCAGTATAGTAGCAGGCTGACTTGTGGGCCTACTAAGTTGACGGGGACGGAGGGCTTTGTCAACTTAGTCAATATGCACGATTCTAGCTCCAGTGACCGTACGATGTCCATCCAACGGCCGTAGTGCTTCTTCAACCTCTGGTCTTCTTGCTCCAGCCGCCCAAACGAGCGCCAGTCGTGCCTCGTGCTCCTGCCTCCCGTGGCCGGCTGCGATGCGGTGGAGCCTCACCGCCCCCTACTACTCCCACCGCTAGCCAGGCCATCCCTCTACTCACCCACACCCCATGTTATTCTGCGGCGACGGCAACCTCACACCACAGCGAACCAGTGAACCCTCGTACTCCTCTATGCGTGGGCATCCACTCCCGCGTCTTCCTCGGCTCTGCGTCGTCCCCTTCCTAGGCATTGCCATCGTCCACCGCCCTGGTGCTCTCGGTGTGGCGTGGTCAACGTGTTCAAGGAACGGCTTCCATCGGACGTGGACTGTACGTGGAGAGGCTGACAACCGGGTCCACGGCCGCAACAAGGAAGTGCCTCCTTATTATGTGCAAAATAATTATTCCTCCACCTGACAGCAGGGACCCACCAGACGGGCCACCGTATTTCGCGAAAAAACGTTTCCCCCCTGACTGCTGGGACCCACCAGCTACATCTTCGCACGCAAGGAAGTGCCTGACAGTCGGGACCCACCTGGTCGAAGCGTATGTAGCGTTGTCATTCTGGTCGCGAACGTGTACGTACATACTGGTCGATGTAGAGGCGCGCACGTAGCATGTACACATACGTACAGCGGCCAGGGTGCAAGAAAGAAAATACGGCCATGTATGTGTACATACGGGCAGGCTCTCGAACGCCTACTCGCGCATACGTACGGCCAGGGCTCGTGTATATGGCTGGGTCGGAACGGAGAAACAGCGCCGTCGTCGTGTTCATGTGGAGGCAACAGAATGAGTCGTGTTCATGGGGATGCGACGGAATGCGCCGTGTTCATCGGGAGGCAACGGAATGTGTCGTGTTCATCGGGAGGCAACGAAACGCGTGGGAGCCAACCGGCTGGGTCGGAACGGAATGCGTGGTCGTGTTCATCGGGAGGGCTTGGACGGAACAGGTGATGGAAACAAGGCCTGGCGTACCACAGAACGGAGTAAACGGCCTTGTGTTCGACCGGCCATGTTTGAAACGGGATCCTGTTCATCGGGAGGGGTCTGGCGTATCGCAAAACGGAGGAAACGGACCTCCTACGGTCGAAACGGGGGTCCTGTTGATCGGGAGGGGTGTGGCATACCGCAAAATGGACGAAACGGACCTCCTACGGTCGAAACGGGGTTCATGTTGATCCGGAGGGGTGTGGCGTACCGCAAAATGGACGAAACGGACCTCCTACGGTCAAAACGGGGGCCCTGTTCATCGAGAGGGGTGTGGCGTACCACAAAATGGGACTCCATGGGATACTGTTCATCTCCACCGTCGACCTCCTCCAGCCTCCACGGGCTCCTGTTCATCCAGCCTCCACCGCGCGCTACTCCACCAGCTACTGTTCAACCACCCCTCCATGGGCACCCCTTGAAGGAAATATGCCCTAGAGGCAATAATAAAGTTATTATTTATTTCCTTATATATCATGATAAATGTTTATTATTCATGCTAGGATTGTATTAACCGGAAACATAATACATGTGTGGATACATAGACAAACAGAGTGTCACTAGTACGCCTCTACTTGACTAGCTTGTTAATCAAAGATGGTTAAGTTTCCTAACCATAGACAAAGGAGTTGTCATTTGATTAACAAGGTCACATCATTAGTTGAATGATCTGATTGACATGACCCATTCCATTAGCTTAGCACCCGATCGTTTAGTATGTTGCTATTGCTTTCTCCATGACTTATACATGTTCCTTTGACTATGAGATTATGCAACTCCCGTTTACCGTAGGAACACTTTGTGTGCTACCAAACGTCACAACGTAACTGGGTGATTATAAAGGAGCTCTACAGGTGTCTCCGAAAGTATTTGTTGGGTTGGCGTATTTCAAGATTATGATTTGTCACTCCGAATGTCGGAGAGGTATCTCAGGGCCTTCTCGGTAATGCACATCACATAAGCCTTGCAAGCATTGCAACCAATAAGATAGTTGCAAGATGATGTATTACGGAACGAGTAAAGAGACTTGCCGATAACGAGATTGAACTAGGTATTGGATACCGACGATCGAATCTCGGGCAAGTAACATACCGATGACAAAGGGAACAACGTATGTTGTTATGCGGTCTGACCGATAAAGATCTTCATAGAATGTGTAGGATCCAATATGGGCATCCAGGTCCCGCTATTGGTTATTGACCAGAGATTTGTCTCAGTCATGTCTACACTGTTCTCGAACCGTAGGGTCCGCACGCTTAAGGTTACGATGACAGTTATTATGAGTTTATGCATTTTGATGTACCGAAGTTAGTTCGGAGTCCCGGATAAGATCACGGACATGACGAGGAGTCTCGGAATGGTCGAGACGTAAAGATTAATATATTTGACGACTATATTCGGACATCGGAATGGTTCCGAGTGGTTTCGGATAAAACCGGAGTGCCGGAGGGGTTACCGGAACCCCCCGGGGAAGTAATGGGCCTTATTGGGCCCAAGTGGAGAGAGAGGGCAGCAGCCAGGAGGTGGCGCCCCCCCCCCTCATGGGAGTCCGAATTGGACAAGGAGGGGGGGCGCGGCCCCCCTTTCCCTCTCCCTCTCCCTCTCTTTCCTTCCCCCCCTCTCTTCCTAGTTGGACTAGGAAAGGGGAGTCCTACTCCCACTAGGAGGAGGACTCCCCCCTCCCTTTGGCGTGCCCCAATAGGGCCAGCCGGCCTCCCCCTTGCTCGTTTATATACGGGGGCAGGGGGCACCCCAGGACACACAAGTTGATCTTCGTGATCGTTCCTCAGCCGTGTGTGGTGCCCCCCTCCACCATATTCCACCTCGGTCATATTGTCGCGGTGCTTAGGCGAAGCCTTGCGTTGGTAGTTCATCAAGATCATCACCACACCGTCGTGCTGACGAAACTCGTCCCCGAGAGCTTTGCTGGATCGGAGCCCGGAGAACGTCATCGAGCTATACGTGTGTCAAGAACTCGGAGGCGCCGGAGTAACGGTGCTTGGATCGGTCGGATCGGGAGGACGTACGACTACTTCCTCTATGTTGTGTCAACGCTTCCGCTTCGGTCTACGAGGGTACGTAGACGACACTCTCCCCTCTCGTTGCTATGCATCACCATGATCTTGCGTGTGCGTAGGAATTTTTTTTGAAATTACTACGTTCCCCAACACCCCTCCACCGTCTACTGTTCATCCAGCCCTCCATACCACAGGGTCCTGTTCAACCACCCCTCCACGGGCACCCCTCCATCGTCTACTGTTCATCCAGCCCTCCACCACACCACGGGGTCCTGTTCATCCAGAGGCAACGCCACCGCTCACTGTTCGTCCAACCCCCCATCCCCCACAACGCTCACTGTTCATCCCAGAGGCAACATCGATCGGCTTCAGTTAGCAGCAATAGCGAAGGAATCGCTTGATCGGGTTCAGTTAACAGCCATCGACCGATCGCTCGGGTTCAGTAACGCGTAGCCTGCAGTGCAATTGCTCGGGTTCAGTTAGAGCCCAACGCCTCGCTCGGGTTCAGTTAGAGCCAATGCCTCTCACACACGCGCGTACATGTACGAGAGAAACGCGCATCGCTCGGCCCCCGACCTCCCACCGTAACCGGGAACTCCCCGAAATTTTCCTCCCCCTCGCTTCTACCATGTTTTTTTCCGTCATGGACGGCCCAAAGAATGTCATGCAGTTGCGTCTCTGGCCCGCCCAGGATGAAAAGCCCATTTTCTGTCATGATTTGTTGTCATAGAAGTAGGAGCCCACCACATCTATGATGATACCAGGTTTTGTCACAATTATCGTCATAGAAGTGTCATATGTATGACAATTTTTTTTTGTTCGCCCCAAAATACCACGGATGTGTCTTTTTTTTGTAGTGGATAGAGTTAAAGTTCTTTGGTCAACCCAAATGGTTTCACATTCATATATCCTTGGACTACAAAAAAATAAAAATAGAAAGAATAGCCAACTCAATGCTAATTTCTGAATACCATGAAGAAAGATAAATATGAACTTGCTGAATCTTAACCTCGACTCCAATGATGAGATGGCAGAAGTCATTGTTGTGTAGAAATCATTCTCTATTGCATTTGAAAAAATGAACTGTCGGGTAGCAATTGGCTCCAAATGGTGGGCACTTTCGACTGGAGAAATGTTCTTGTGTGCTTGCAATGATGTTTTCCCACTTCTAGATTTATTCCTCATAGTTGCTTCTGCTTCATGATGGTCTAGTGCTTGAACTAGAAGTGGGTCTACAACTGATGTACCGAATGATTGTGGTGGAGCTCTGGGAGGTTCTAACTACAGTAAACTCACATGGCTTTTGACTGCGAATGAATTTGTATTCACATTTGATGTGGAAACATGCATGGCTAGAGAAAAGTTTGTGCTCATAGTGAGCCTTGTCAATCGACCTGCTGTTAGAGGGAAAAGATAACTAGAATTATGTTGTTGCATAGTTGGAGTTGGATTCACATCTTGCAAACATATGTTATAGCATCGAAGCTTGGATATTCTGAAATCAATTGTTCATCAGAAGAATAGAATGCGGTTATTTTTCCTTGTGCCCGTTCATTAAGAGATAGACCCCAAGGTGGCATTTCATTTCCTGGTTGTAGTTCAATGGATTGCTCTCATATATTTGTTGATGGACTGCCTCCATTGGTGCTTGCACAGCATTGTTCCGCATGGCTTGGGGAGCAGAAATGGAATCATTTAGGAACATTTGATATTGTTCACTAAGTGGATGGTTGACACAATCTTTTTGTGAGATGTATGGTTTGACGTGCAGAAATGAAGTGAGCATGCAAGTAAAGGAAATTATTTATGGGATAAATGTTTTGAAATTATAAATGTGGAGCATAACAAATGGAGAGTTAGAAACAAAACCTTGTAAATTTTCTCCTGGTTTAAGGAATCTGAAAAGTGGTAAATTGAATTTTGTTTCAGGTGATGACCTTTTATGTTAACTGATTGTAGCTCTCTTAAGAATCCTGGAGAAAGCAAAACCAGTCGAATTACAGCAGAACATACTGTGAAAAATTCCAACATATTTGAAAAAATTAGTAAGAAGAAATGAAATATATTGGAGTACCTTGCATGACATCCATCACAAAATTAGTTGGTTCTTGTTCTACGAGAGGTTGTTGTGGAGAAAATTTAGCCAAGGCTAATTGCTCATAACAATGGGAGTTTATTGCTGGGAACTCAAACTCCAAAGCTGAGTGAAGTTAGTTAATGTAGAGAAATTCTTAATGATATCTTCGAAAACTTGGTGGGTGGTAGCAAATGTGTCCTCCAGGAAGCTAGGTAACTGTGCCACTGTTAGGACATAGTTTTCTAGTTGGGCATGACAAATTCTTTCATAGTAGGTAGGTGTAGTTGTGCTTGTAGATGGCATAACTGAAACAATGTTGTCGATGTAGCTCATCAATGTAGGAGTATGGTGGCGAACTAGGCCTTGAAAAAACTTTTGCGTATTAATTTGAAGGATCAACTTGTCCTGTTTAGGATGGCAGGAGAAGGATTAACAAATTAATTCAGTAAATAATTGTGAAAGGTCAAATGATTTCAATTGAATGAAAAAATGGAACAGAAATACTGACCTGTGTTTGAGCAATGTGTGGGAACTTCTAATGTATGTATATTGAATTTCATCTAATAGTTTGTAAGAGTAGAACCTTTATGTATCATTGATTGGAGTGCATGATATGTGCTTCAACTATTTTTTAATGTTAAAACTAATTGGCGAAGAATACATGTAAAAATTTGGATGATACAAAAAAGAAACATGTCCAAGTGGAAAGGCATTTACCAGTAGTCTGCCAAATTCACTACTTTTTTTGAAATTTGGGTCAAGAGCAATGAATGTTTTTATTAAGTTTGCTGGCCATAAATAAAGTCTTGGTATACTGTTTGGTATCTTGAAATCACATGCTATAGGGAACTCAAAATATGGAACCTGTAGTAAGGAAAATCTAAGGTGAGCATTTGAAAGAATTGGGAAATGCATATATTAACGTTTAAGTGGTGTTTCCCACTTGCTGCTTGAAAAATAAACTTACCACCAAAAGCAGTATGCACCCTTCAGGTTGACACTCGATTCCTTCTGAAAGATACGTTTTCAATTTTTTGATGGAAGCCAGTAACTTAGAGCGAACACACACCAGACATGCTTGTGCACGGAGTTTGTATCAACTATGGCACTGTAGTATTCTTGACTGGCCAATCCTTTAGAAGTTGGTGCAATTATAGTTGATTGTACAATTAACATGATAATCCTGGAGAATTGTTTGTCAGGTAGATCATCCCTAACTTGAGAGATCAAATACTCTGCAGATGGTGGTACCATGCTGAACATTTCATCTATGATGTTGTAAATGTGAGATGTTGGTCTAGTGTGAACAGGACCACCGCCTAGAGGAATCCCAAGGATTTTGTGGACAACTAATTGAGTTATTGGGAAATTGAAGCCATTTTCAAGTTCAACTGAAGAATTTACTGTGTTGAAATGTTTCACTAGCCAAATGAAGATATTGGCAACATTGCAACACGTTGGCATTTTCAGGAAAGTCTCGAATCCCATCTTTGCTACACATGTTTTTTGGTTAGGAGGTAGTGAATGCACCATATCCAAAAACATTTCAATACAACCCAAATCTTGATAGTATGAAACCTAAGATAGAAGCAGTAATAAAAAGTAAGCCAAATATAACCACTAGAGCAACATGAGCGATCTTCGGAAAGAAGAGGAGAACCTTATTTCTCTTGGGAACTTTCCATAGTGCATTATTGATGACTTGTTCTTTGGTATCAAGATGTTGGCCTTCTCTTTTCTTGGTATTTCCATCTTCCATCTGAAAAATTAAAATAAAATTGAGTTCCAATATTGTTGGTACATAATAGCTTGCTGAACTCTTTTACTTGTTGTTAAGTTATCAAAATTAGGACAACTTTGAGGTGCAGAAGAAATACAAACAACACAACAAGAATAGTTGAACTCATATTATTCTTGTGATTGCTCTGGCTTGAGAAGTAAAAAAAATGAGAATCATGGCTTCAAATTTAAAAGTTATGAACATGGCTTGTTGTGGCAGTGGCTTGTGCTTCCAGAAAAGAGACATGCAGAGTAATCTAGTAATGAATTGGTTCAGTAATAATAAAACGACAAGCATCTGTAAATGTCACTTCAGTAAAATGAGTACTTGCAGGTTCAGTCAACTTGTCGCTAGACTAACAGTAAAATGAATACTTGCATGATAGTCTTAGTACTCCAACACTTGATTCTCATGTATGATGCTTACTATTTATTAATTTTCTCCAACAGCAAGTCCAGAAAAAGAATAAGTGCTCACTACACTACACTAGATTGCGTAAAAAATGTCCAGACCTCTCTATACTAGAAGAAGTCTCACTAGACTACATTACACATTGTTCAAATCTCTACACTACACATGACATACAAGAATAACTACTTTATTGTTCATAGACAAGCAAAGAAATAGTTTGTTGAACCATAGCAGAACTACAAACTACTCTCGTTATAGAACTACCTTCTTATAACTAGTTGGGGATGAACCCAAAAATAAGCTCTAGTTCCCCGCTCTAAACTACGTTTCTGGTTCAATTTTCTTCCATTTACGCCGCATTTTCTTCTCCATTCTGAAGCCTGAACTACAACTCTAAATAATTCCCCTCTCCAAACTATAGATCTAGTTCCCCGTGTTCCTTGGTATTTTTCCATGTCTCCCCAAAAGCATATGCACCTGCACGTGTCGCTTGCTCTCACCACCATTATCTTCTCTGCCCTCCGCAGATCTACATTTAGCATCTCATATCTAATTACTTGAACGAGCTCTAAATTCCAAATGAAAAAATTGGGCACAACAAGATCCATGGAGAAAAAAGTTCCCAGGTCTGATTGTTTCCAATGCAAAAATTGCCGAGAGGTAAGAGGAGGTGTCGTGGGAAACCATGACCACCTATGGGACCAAGAGCCCCTTTCTGGTTTGGCGTGGGGATCGCACGTTGCACAAAGAGCAGAGGAGCGTGGAACAGCACGACAGAGATCACATAGGCAGTCTTTACCCAGGTTCCTGCCGCCGTGAGGGGCAAAACCCTACTCCTGCTTTGGTGGATTGATGGTGGAAAAATGGTGGTGGGCGCAGCGCTCTCGTCCGGCAGGGTTGCCTTGGGACGAAAACAGCTACGCGCGTATGAGTGTGTAAGGGTCTGAATCAGCCAACCCTTTCTACAGCTGCCTTGGGCCTCCTTTTATAGATAAGGGGATCACCACAATGGCAAATCAGTCATTACACACTGATTATATAGCAAACAGTGCTATCATACCTAACTTTGCAGGCTGATAGAGCGCATTAAATGAGCCGCTCAACATCACATCACAGCTTGCCTGACGGGCCCTGCCGGACTGTTTTGCCAGCTTTGCGCCTGCTCGCTTGACACGCCTGAGGACGGGTGTCACTAGGGGGTATCTTCTATAGGAAGTGGCTGCCATGTGGCAAATAGCAGCAACTTAGTCACCTTGGAGCTTGACACCGCACTGATCGACGACGTGCGTCGTGATGAGGTGGTGCGTTGGTGCAGTTTGCTCCGTAAGCCCGGCAAGCCTGCCGGGATGATCGAAAGCTTGCTTCCGGGAGTAACCCCATCTTTGCCAGACTTGCCTCCCTGGCAAGGGAGGTTTTTCCCACATTGTTATCTTGCTTCTCTAGCCAGCTTGGCCCTCTTGATCTGCACGTTGGTCCTCCAAAGAGCTGATCCCTCATGCCTTGATCTGGCCTTGGTGTTGTGATCTTGTTCTTGTGCATGTGGACATTCTGGGCAATGGACCCAGGGTTTGTTGCACCGACTGGAGCCCCCGGGCCTGGCCCGAACGCACCACCGAGCGTCGTCGGGGTAGGCCCTAACTAGTGTGTAGGCAGGGGCGTAGAAGTGGCTGGCCCCTTGAGATCTTCTTTACTTCTTCATTACTCGAGTCCAGGCCAGTTTCCGGTTTTCCCGCACGTCATGTTGAACGTTATGGGAAAACCCAGATGGTGACCCGTGGATTGCCCAGGCCCCACAATCACGGGGCAGAAACTGCCATCCCACTTGCTTCCCGCTCCGGGTGCATCCACCACGTGTACCACATGCATTGCGTAGGGTAGGTGGCGGATGCAAAGGGCACGGGGACGGGCGCCATGGCAGAAAATCAGGCGTCGTTGGTTGGCGCAGAAGGTCGGCTCTGATTCCCCGAGCTGTTGAAGGTGCAAGGAAGCCATATTGGGGGAGTGGGGCGGTTGCTTCCTGAACGAGAAGCCAGCCCCCTGCCTCGTCCCTCTATAAAAGGGGGCGGGAGTGGTGGGTTCATTCACACATTCTCCTTCTCCCCTTCCCTGAACTTTCTTCGCTCGCCATGGCGAGAGGACGAGGACACGGTGGTGCTCAGTGGTGGTGACGAGAGCTTCTACTCGACAGTGTATCCCTCCTCCTCCTAAGGTTGTCACGGCGTACGGGGTCGAGGCGGAAGGGGCGTCGCCACGATTGCGCCTGCACCGGATGCTCCTCCCCCAATGTAAGGCCACGTTGGAGATCAGCCCTTGGAGTTCATCATCAGGCTGTACAGGCCTATTCGCGGCCGTCTCTGCCTCTCCACCCCATTACTTAGGGTGATGGATCTCGAACAACCGCGCGCACTGAGGTTGCACATGAAGGGTTGCGGGAATGGCATCATACGAGTGGATGTAGATTTCCCCGCCCCTCATGTCATGTACTTCCGCCGAGGCTGGAAGACTTTTGCACATGCTCATAGCTTGTTGGAAGGGCACGTTCTCCATTTTAAGTTAATGGAGGACGGTTTACTTTCCGTCAAAGTTTTTGGGAGCTCGGGTGCTCGCTTAGGGTGCTGCACGGAGAGCTCGAACAACAATGAAAGCTCCACCTCGAGCAGTAGCGACGAGGAGGACACTGACAGCGATTATGAGGCGCCGCCCGGGAGGTCGACGACTCTGACTCCGGCTGAGCATCAGCCGGACCGTCACCATCAGGTGGGGGCAGCACCATCATCTGCACCTCCACCCCTTTTCTATCAAGGCGATTTGCCGGGGAGTTGGGAGAAGGGGCGGAGGTGGTGCCCCGGGCTCCTCCAGCAACCTTCCAGTTGGACCCTGGCAGGCTTCCTCTCGAGATGCAACTCTGTTAGCCTTGTTGCATCCTACTGGCCCTAGTTGTGGCAGTTGACGGGTCGTCTCCGCCATACTCTTCATCATCGCCTTCGTCGGTGCCCTCCTGCCCCCGCCAGGCTAACTCTCCTGGAGCCCGACAGGGTTAGGCCGGGCTTCTGCCTAGGCACCCCTTTTGCCCTCTTCGCCTTCGACTGTTGTGCCTAGAAGGAGAGGGACAAGAAAGGGCATCACATGGCACTTATCTTTTTTTAATCTTAAATCTGCAGGCACTTGCCAAAATTTAGTTCAAATAATGTAATATCTTGAATCCATATCTGTGTCCTGTAAGGTCTGTACTTGTTTGATCAGCATATTAATGAAAAAGATGAACCTTGTCGGGGACTGATACGTCTCCAACATATCTATAATTTTGATTTCTCCATGCTATTAAATTATCCATCTAGGATGTTTTATATGCATTTATATGCTACTTTATATGATTTTTGGGACTACCCTATTAACCTAGAGCCTAGTGCCAGTTTCCGTTTTTTCCTTGTTTTTGAGTATCGCAGAAAAGGAAAACCAAACGGAGTCCAGTTGACCTGAAATTTCACGGAGATTATTTTTGGACCAGAAGAAGCCCACGGAGTATCAGAGATGGGCCAGAAGAGTCCCGAGGCACCCACGAGGGTGGGGGCGCGCCCTACCCCCCTGGGCGCGCCCCCCTACTTCGTGACCGCCTTGGAGACCCCCTTGACTTGTTCCCAACACCAACACCTCTTATATATACCTAAACTTCCAGAATATAACCTAGATCTGGAGTTCCACTGCCGCAAGCCTCTGTAGCCACCAAAAACCAATCGGGACCCTATTCCGGCACTCTGCCGGAGGGGGGATCCCTCACTAGTGGCCATCTTCATCACCCCGGTGCTCTCCATGATGAGGAGGGAGTTGTTCACCCTCGGGGCTGAGGGTATGTACCAGTAGCTATATGTTTGATCTGTCTCTCTCTCTCTCTCTCTCTCTCTCTCTCTCTCTCGTGTTCTTGATTCAGGACGATCTTGATGTATCGTGAGCTTTGCTATTATAGTTGGATCTTATGATGTTTCTCCCCCTATATCTCTCATAATGGAATGACTTTTCCCTTTGAAGTTATCTTATCGGATTGAGTCTTTAAGGATTTGAGAACACTTGATGTATGTCTTGCATGGGATACTCGTGATGTATGTCTTGAATCTCCGGTATAAACTTTGGGGCACTCTCTGAAGTTCTTTGTGTTGGTTGAATAGATGAATTTGAGATTGTGTTATGCATATCGTATAACCGTACCCATGGATACTTGAGGTGACATTGGAGTATCTAGGTGACATTAGGGTTTTGGTTGATTTGTGTCTTAAGGTGTTATTCTAGTATGAACTCTAGGATAGATCAAATGGAAAGAATAGCTTTCTGTTATTTTACTACGGACTCTTGAATAGATCGACCAGAAAGAATAACTTTGAGGTGGTTTCGTACCCTACAATAATCTCTTCGTTTGTTCTCCGGTATTAGTGACTTTGGAGTGACTCTTTGTTGCATGTTGAGAGATAGTTATATGATCCAATTATGTTACTATTGTTGAGAGAACTTGCACTAGGGAAAGTATGAACTCTAGGCCTTGTTTTAACGCATTGCAATACCATTTGTGCTCACTTTTATCATTAGTTACCTTGCTGTTTTTATATTTTCATATTACAAAAACCTATATCTACCATCCATATTGCACTTGTATCACCATCTCTTCGCCGAACTAGTGCACCTATACAATTTACCATTGTATTGGGTGTGTTGGCGACACAAGAGACTCTTTGTTATTTGGTTGTAGGGTTGTTTGAGAGAGACCATCTTCCTCCTACGCCTCCCACAGATTGATAAACCTTAGGTCATCCACTTGAGGGAAATTTTCTACTGTCCTACAAACCTCTGCACTTGGAGGCCCAACAACGTCTACAAGAAGAAGGTTGTGTAGTAGACATCAAGCAATTTTTGGCGCTGTTGCCGGGGAGGTGAGTTCTTGAAGGTATATCTTTAGATCTTGCAATTGAATGTTTTTGTTTCTTGTTTTATCACTAGCTCAGTCTATAAAAGGAAACTAAAAAATGGAATTCAGGGTGCCTCATATGCTTCATCTTTTTAATATCTTTCGTGAAAATGATGGAAAGGAAAATTGTGCCCAAGTGCTAGAAGAAAAAACATTAAAATGTTTGGCACTAAATCTTTGAATGATGAGCATGATTGCAATGTTGTTAGTACGAACTCTTTGAATATCCATAGTACTAATGATGATTGCACTAGTCATGATGAAAATGTCTCTTATGAGCATGTCAACTTTTGTGGAGTGCATAGAGTTTGCAAGTACACACCAAATATGGAAGATAGATTTTGCAAGAGGCTTAAGTATTTAGAAACTAAATGGTTGCAAGAAAGGCTAGATGTTTGTGCTGAAAATTTAAATTTTATTAGCCATCCTTGTGAACTTTGCAATGAACATGGTCATTTAAATATCCAATGCAAATTGTTTCATGAACGAATCGTGTCTAAAAATTGTGACGACTTGATTTCCCTTGTGCATCATAATGAACTTAGTTTGCTTGTGGGTTATGAAGAATGAAACGTATAACTAAGGTTATTCCATAATTCGCCCTTGAGACTATTCTTGATTTTGATCTAGAGGAAATTTATATGTATTGTGTGGTGAATTGCATTGAAAATCCTTATATTGCCAAGTACATAAAGACAAGAAAACAAATAGAAGATGAAGAGAATACTAATGAAAGGGAAGAGGCTTCCCAATATCCTCCTATTATTTCTTATGATGAATCAGGTAACAAGAAGGAGCCTTCTATTCAACCAATCTCATTAATAAGGAGCTCCAAAATGAGGATTAAACTCACACATGATGTGAAGAAGAAAAAGAAAAGACGGAGAATCAATGGTAGAAGGATATCCCTCCCAAATGATGTTGCTCCTATTACTCATTGTGATGATGATAATTGCTATACTATTGGTGTTATCCATACTATTAATGATGAGAGTGATTATGCTTATGATATGAAAAGGCCCAAGCTTGGGGATGTTATGTTTGATGAGAATGACATGTTTGAGAATTTATTTGGTGCAATTAATGTTTGTGCCAAGCTTGGGGATGCTATGTTTTATGAAGATGATATTTTTAATCTCCCAAGTTTTGATATGCAAATTTATTATGATGATAGCATGCCTCCTATTTATGATGATTATATTGATGAAAGTGGGTTTGGAAGAGTGTCAACTTTAGGAAGTAATGATCCCACTATTTTGGAGGGTGTTGAATCTTATTGTGACAATTATGAAAGTGGATTTGGAGAGATCATGACTCTATTTAGTAATGATTCCACTATCTTGGAAGAGGTTTCAATTGATTATGATGAGAACAAAGTTGCTACTTATGATGATTATTGTGATGACACTTATGCTATAAAAAGTAGTGATGATTATATTTATAAAAATTGTCATGATTATGATTACCCTTTTTCTGAACATTACTCTTCTAATATGGAAACAATTTATAGTATTCGAGTTTCTTATGATACTCCCACTATTTCAAATGAGAAGAAATTTTCTTATGTGGAGAGTAATAAAATTTCTATGATTGTGGATCATGAAAAGAATGATTTATGTGATAGTTATATTGTTGAATTCATTCATGATGCTACTGAAAATTATTATGAGGGAGGATATATGCTTGTAAGAATTGGAATAATATCAAGTTTCCTCTCTATGTGCTTAAAGTTTTGAAGTTATGCTTGTTTTGCCTTCCTATGCTAGTTGATTATTGTTCCCATAAGTTGTTTGCTCGCAAAATCCCTATGCATAGGAAGCGGGTTAGACTTAAATGTGCTAGTCATATTCTTCATGATGCTCTCTTTATGTTTCAATTCTTATCTTTTATGCGAGCATCATTGAAATCATCATGCCTAGTTAGGGGCGTTAAACGTTAGCGCTTCTTGGGAGGCAACCCAATTTTATTTTGTGTCGGTGTACAAAAGTAGGGGCTCTCCATTTGACCCCTTTACTTGTGCACGGACAATCGGAGCCGCGCCCACGGCCACACTAAGCAGGGTAGGGAAGGGTAGCCGGAGCACAAGGCGATCGGAGCAACGCCAAGACCAAAGACCACAAGGAGCAAAGAGGCGAGGCGGACCCCCGGGCAAGGCCCTTGCCAGGCGGCCTCCGCAGCCCCGGCAAGAGATATGCCGAGGCAACTAGCCCAGCGGGGCGCGCCACCCTTGAACCCAAGGGTTCCAATAACCTCATTGGAACCAAGGCTCGGGAGGCACCTCCGTGGTGGCATGCAGATCTTTGTCAAGATCATAAACACACAAGATCAGATGAGGACCAGAAGACAACGATCCTTGGCGGGATCCTAGCCGAGGAAATCCACGAGACCCCCGGCAAGACGCTTTCTGGGGAAGACCATGATGCCACGGCAAGACCCTTGCCGCGGCCCCGGCAAGGCCCTTGCCAAAGACACCTACGGGGCCGCAGAAGGGCCCGCGTCTGCCAAAGTTCCACCGTCGTCCCCATGCAGCTGCCAGCTCAACCAGCTGGGCAGGCACCTGCGTGGCAACGAGCGGCCTCCAAGGCCGACCTAGCAAGCACCTGCATGGTGGCATGTAGACCTTCGTGAAGGCTCCACCACCGCGCTAGCCCAGTAGCCAGCCAACGTGGCGCCACGACGCCTCGTCAGCTCAGACGTGTGTCGAAGCGAGGCGAGGCGGCGAAAGCTGGGACATGCTTCCTTGCTGTACCCGATAAAGCGAGAGGGGCATGTCGGTAGCGCATTAAATGCGTTTGTCCGACGATGCCAGAGGATATACTCATCCACTGTACACCTTTCCACCTCCTATGTGCCACTATGGCAACCCCTTTTGTCTATAAAAGGAGGCCCGAGGCGACCAGGAGAAGGATTCGGATCTTTTGGGCTACAAACGCACTATAGCTAGCCCAAGAACTCAAGAACACTCAAATACATACACCAAAGCAGGACTAGGGTTTTACGCATCCTCATGGCCCGAACCTGGGTAAACGATCTTTGTGCTTCTTGTCAGACCCGCTCTTTGCACAACCCCGTGCCCGCCAACCGTAGAAGGGATCCCAGTGATCCCATAGGTGTCGTTTCCCACTGACATCTTTTGCGCGCCAGGTAGGGGGCGCAGTTGTGAAAATCCGGCCTAGCAGTTAGCATAGCAGTTCCTCATCGCCATGGCTCCCAGGAAGAAGACGATCACGGTGATCGGTTCATCCGGTGCCGGACGGCCCGTACCAGTGCGGGCGAGCAACGGGGCGGTCGTGGACAGAACCTCAGGCGCGGCCCGCGAACACCAACATCACTCTGGCAGTCAGATCCTAGCGAGCGGCATCGTTCGTGCATGAGACGACGGGCCACACGCCGCCAAATCCAAAGACGGAGCTGGGGCCCCCGCAGGCGGCGCGGAGCCCTCCAAGGGCGGCGCCGTGCCACCCGCGGGCGGCGCGGCGACCTCCAAGACACCTATGCCGGCGCCAACGACGTGCTCTTCCCAGGGTGTGCGCGACAAGCAGCGTCACCATGCTGGTGACCCCGAACGCTGTCGTGGGAAGAGTCATGTGCATCATTCGCGGGACGAAGGAGACCAGCATGCACGCCGAAGTGTTGGCAAAAATGGCATGCGGCTGCAAGGTCGTGATAGAGCTCCTTCTGACGTGGTTACAAGTCGGAGCGCATCACGGTCCATGCAGGTTTCGCCGCCACCCACGCCAGCAGAATCTTTGGCGCGCGCGGCTGATCCTCGACTTCCCTCCTGCCGCGGAAAAGCTCGATGAGTGGAGATCCACCATCCGGAGCCTCGTCGGTGTCGCCAACAAAGATGAACCGCGACCAGCGGGACCCTCGGGCCGACGCTCTGTCGAGCCACCACATGCCAGCGGTGGAAGGACCGGAGGTGCTGCAGCCACGACGCACTCTCCTCTCCCATGCCAGTTGCCATGGGTGCCGGTCCGTCATGATGACGCTTGTGATAACATATCCATAGCGTCATCCGACCCACGAACCCACCATGTTCAACGCCAAGTTCTTCGGGAGCGAGCCCATGAAGACGCTCTAACCACCATCGAGCGCCGGCGTGATACACGCCACCAGTCAGATAGGCAGGAAGGGCCCACTATGGACCACCCAGCGTCGGGAGGCTCCGGTGGCCTACCCTACGAGATGGGTTGCCCGGCCTTTACCCATGAGCTGCGGCAGTTCCAGTGGCCGTGCCACCGCGGGTTCAAGCCCGACGTCGGCGAGAAGTACAACGGCAGGATCCACCCGTCGGAGTTCCTCAGCATCTACACCATCGCGATGCAAGTCGCTGGAGCTCGTGACGGCAAGGTGCTTGCCAATTACTTCCCGTTGGCACTGAAACCCAACATCATGTCTTGGTTGATGCACTTGCCGGCGGATTCCATTTCTTCTTGGTCGGATCTATGTCATGAGTTCGTTGGTGCCTTCACTGGAGGCCACCAAGCTCATGGCCAGGCCAGTGATTTGCATATTATTCCCCAGAAGGAAGGTGAAAACCTGCGCAAGTACATACAGAGGTTCAGCCGGGTGCAATATAACATCCCAGATGTTCATCCCGCCGCCCTGATCAGCGCATTGCATCAGAATGTGCGCAACCACAAGATGCATGAAGAGCTGGCGATGAACAAGGTTAAAGATGTGGCCGAACTTTATGTTCTGGCCGATAGATGCGCCTAAGCTGAAGAGGGAAGGAAGTACCCCGGCGAGGACGCCGGCGCGGAAACCGACTCTACGGACAAAGACACGGCTGCCCCGACAAAAAGGGTCGGTGCCACAACAAGAAGCATAAGGGCAAGGCCGTGTTTGCCGTAGAGGCATCCGACGACACCGGCGCCGCCAAGAAGGCCAAGGCAGACGACCCCGGCAAGGAGATTGCCGGGTGCGCCGCTTGCCGGGCCTTGGCGGCTGCCGACAAGCCAAGGGGCTCCGACAAGCAGTACTGCAAGATCCACCGCACCAAAAGCCACGACCTCCAGAACTGCCGATAAGTCAAGCTGCTTGTTGAAAAGCAAAAAGCTGAGTATGAGAGGCGGGACAAGGAGAAGGGTCAGGATAGTGCCGAGGGATCCGGCAAGAAGCATGGCGGCCAAGGAGGCTGCCGCAGCAAGGATAACCAGCAAGAGAGGCCCGCTCGGGGTCGCGAGAAGAAGCAAGAAGACGATGGTCATGACGAGGACGACGAGTCCGGCGAGCAAGAGTTTCAGAAAGCTACGAAGGCCATGTGCGTCGACGGTGGGGCCTCACTGCATACTCCTCACCGCCAGCTCAAGCAGTGGGCACGTGAGATCACGATAGCGGAACCATCGCTCGATGCTCAAAAGCCGCTAAAGTGGTCCAGCGTGCTCATCATTTTTACGCCGAGGACCACACTGATCGGACGACTGTGGTCGGGTGTCTGCCATTGTTGGTTTCACCAATGATTCGCAACCTCAAGGTGACAAAGATGCTAGTTGATGGCGGGGCCGGTCTGAACTTGATCTCGCTCGTTGTGATCGAAAGGCTGCAAATTCCTGATGGAGACCTCGAGAAGACGGGCACGTTTCAAGGGGTCAACCCGGGAAGGAGTCAGCCAAAGGGTAAAGTCACGCTGCCTGTGACTTTCGGAGGCGAGTTGAACTACAGGACGGAGAGGATTGTCTTTGATGTAGCCCAGATCCCCTTGCCCTACAACGGGATCCTCGGCCGCCCGGCACTAGCCAAGTTCATGGCGGCGTCGCATTACGCCTACAACACGCTGAAGATGCCTGGGCCAATGACCATCATCACCGTCCCCTGCGACAAGAAAGATGCGTTGATCTGTGCCGACCAACTCTATCGGGAAGCAGTTGCAGCGACTGCCACCAAGGCACTTGCTCCTGCCGCTGAAGTTCCAGGAGGGAAGAAGAAGACTGGCAAGACCTCTCGCACCCACTCCGGCAAGCCCACCTCTTCAGAGTGTTGTGCTCCCGTCGAGGACGTGCCAGAGAGCTCCACCGGCAAGAGCAAGAAATCCAGAGCTGTGCCGCCAGAGACCAAGAAGGTGTCCGTCAAGGAGGATGGCACGGGAGGGGCTTTCACCATAAGCTCCTCCCTTGACAGCAAATAGGAAAGCACGCTCATCACCTTCCTGCGAGAGAATGTCGATGTGTTTGCGTGGCAAGCATCCGACATCCCCGGTGTTCCCAGGGAGGTGATTGAGCACCATCTTGCTGTCTGTCCTCATGCGCGACCCGTCAAGCAGAAGGGTAGGAAGCAAGCTTTGGAAAGGCAAGAGTTCATCACAGAGGAGATCAGGAAGTTGGAAGCGGCAGGCTTGGTGAGAGGGGTACTCCATCCGACGTGGTTGGCCAATCCGGTGGTGGTGCGCAAGGCAAATGGGAAGTGGAGGTTGTGTATTGACTACATAGATATCAATAAAGCTTGTCCCAAGGACCCTTTCCCATTGCCGCGCATCAACCAGATTGTTGACTCCACGGCCGGGTGTGATCTTTTATCATTCCTTGATGCCTACTCAGGATACCACCAGATCTGCATGACAAGAGAGGACGAAGAAAAGACAGCATTAATGACCCCATGTGGTACGTATTGCTTTTGATGGATGCCTTTTGGGTTGAAGAGTGCTGGCTCAACGTTTGCAAGGGCAGTCCAAATTGGTTTTGAGCCCTAGCTACATAGAATATGGAAGCTTATATGGATGACATAGTGGTCAAAACCAAGGGCAGGGCGACACTTGTACAAGATTTAGAAGAGACGTTTGCAAACCTGTGCAAGATCAACCTCAAGTTGAACCCTGAGAAGTGTGTCTTTGGTGTTCCGTCCGGCAAACTTCTCGGGTTCTTTGTGTCATACCGTGGGATCGAGGCGAACCCAGACAAGATCAAGGCTATTGAGCATATTGAGGCGCCCAAGCGGATCAAGGATGTGCGTCGGCTCACCGGCTATGTTGCCGCCATGAGCAGATTCATCTCCAAGTGTGCTGAGCATGCCCTTCCCTTCTTCAAAATCTTGAAAAAAAGGCGGTCCCAATGGACTGGACCCCAGAGGCCAAAGTAGCGCTGCTGGATTTGAAGAAATAACTCTCCTCTACGCCGATACTAGTTGTGCCTAAACCACAAGAGCCGTTGCTGTTGTACCTAGCGGCGACGAATCAAGTGGTCAGCCCCGCGCTGGTGGCGCAGATGGAGGTCGACGAAGAGCCAGTGGCAATGGCAGGACTGGCGGATGGCGAGCCAGAGATTCCCCCGGCAGGGCCTGGTGCCGGCAAGGCGAGGCCCCCGACAGAGTTTGACATTGAGAGGACAGGGCCTGGCGACCAAAATAAGTGGTGCAAAATAAGAAGATGATGCAGCACCCAGTTTATTTTGTCAGCTCCCTCTTGCAGGGGGCTAGGTCAAGGTACTCCGGTGTGCAGAAATTGCTCTTCGGCCTCCTTATGGCCTCGAGGAATCTGTGTCATTACTTCCAAGCACACTAAGTCACTGTCGTCACCCACCTCCCATTGCAACGAATACTACATAACCCAGACGCAACCGGGAGGATTGTGGAGTGGGCCTTGGAGCTGTCGAGCTTTGTCTTGAAGTTTGAAAGTACTTCGACAATCTAGAGCAGAGTCCTGGCGGAGTTCATTGCGGAATGGACCTCAACGCCCGACGAAGAGACCCAGGAGACAACTCTCCCCGGCAAGGAAGCAAGTCGCAACTAGATCATGTACTTTGACGGGGCTTTCTTGCTGCAAGGCGCCGGTGCTGGTGTGCTGCTCGTCGCACCCACCGGAGAGCACCTCAAGTATGTCCTCCAGATGCACTTTCCCAGGGAGATGTCCACAAACAACACTGCTGAATACAAGGGATTGCTTGCTGGTTTCAGGATCCCGGCAGACCTCGGGGTCAAGAAGCTCATCGTCAGGGGTGATTCACAACTTGTCGTCACGCAAGTCAACAAAGATTATCAGAGTCCGTTGATGGAGGCCTACGTAGATGAGGTGAGGAAGCTGGAAGAGCGCTTTGACGGTATACAAGCGAAGCACATTCCCCGAGCGGAGAACGACATCGCCGATTACCTGTCGAAGTGTGCTGCCTTCAAACTACCTATGGAACTAGGTACCTTTGTGCTACGGTTAACTCAACGATCCGTCGAACCATCAACACAGCAGAACAAGCGGAGGAAATCGGGCCCCGACAAGTACTTTCCCGCCGAGCTCCCAGGAGCCGCCGGCAAGGGTGCAGCTGTGGACACTAAGCCTGCCATGGGGCAACTGACTCCGGCAGAGCGTCAAGCCCTGGCCGTAGATACAACCACTCCCATGGCGGAGGAAATGTCTTTAGTCCTTGCCGCCGAGCCCCAGGCTCCAGCATGGGCACAACATACCGTCCGATTCCTCCAGACAGGGGAACTTCCTGAGGAGCAAGAAGAAGTGGAGAAAGTAGCCCGTCGGTCTGCCATGTATCAGTTTGTCGACGACGTCCTGTACAGAAAAATTCCGAACGCTGTGAAATTAAAGTGCATTCCCTGGGAGGAAGGACTAGAGCTGTTGGCGGAGATACATGGAGGCATATGTGGCTCCCACATAGGGTCAAGGGCCCTTGCCGGCAAGGCATTCTGGCAAGGTTTCTTCTGGCCCACTGCCCTCCAGGATGCAACGGCACTAGTAACCAGGTGTGAAGCGTGTCAGTTCCATTCGAAGAAGCTTCACCAACCATCTCAAGCCCTTCAAACAATCCCTCTCTCCTGGCTATTTTCGGTCTGGGGGCTCGACATACTGGGCCCTTCCCCCGCGCCGTCGGGGGCTTTGAGTACTTGTACGTTGCAATCGACAAGTTCACAAAGTGGCCGGACGTGGAAGCAGTGAGGAAGGTGACAGCACAATCAGCCGTCAAGTTCTTCAAGGTGCTAGTCTGCCGTCTTGGTGTGCCAAACAGAGTCATCACCGACAACGGCACGCAGTTCACAAGCCACACCTTCATGCAGTACATCTAGGACCTCGGCAGCAAGGTCTGTTTGGCTTCCGTGGTGCACCCACAGAGCAATGGCCAGGCGGAGAGGGCAAATGCTGAAGTACTGCGAGGCCTAAGAACAAAGACTTTTGACAAGCTGCACAAGAGCGGAAGGCGCTGGATTGATGAGTTGCCGGCAGTTCTTTGGTCAATCAGAACGACGCCAAATCGAGCCACCGGCCAGACACCCTTTGCCCTGGTATATGGGGCAGAAGCAGTTCTCCCCACGGAACTCACATACGGGTCACCTTGAGTGCTCGCTTATGATGAGCTTGAGCAAGAGAAATTGTGGCAAGATGACGCAACGCTCCTTGAGGAAGATCGTCTTCAGGCGGCTGTGAGAGCAGCGTGCTACCAGCACGCCTTGCGCCGCTACCATAGCCGCAAGGTTCATGCTCGAAGCTTTGAGGAAGGCGACCATGTTCTTCGGCGCGTTCAATCGGCCAAGAATTCCAACAAGTTGACGCCGAAGTGGGAAGGCCCTTATCGGGTAATACGAGTCACCAGGCCCGGCACAGTCCGCCTAGAGACCGAAGATGCTATTCCGGTGAGCAACTCCTGGAACATTGAACATCTTTGCAAGTTTTACCCATAAGGCGCGGTTGCCGAGCCCCCCGGCAAACCACCTTTTGTACAAGCCTTGCCGGCAAGGCATGTAACCCTCTATACAAAGCCAGGCGCAGAGACTGAGCATAAATAAATGAAGCGCTGGCGCCCTAAGTTTTAGCATGCATGCTAGGTCGAGTCTCTCCCTCCGTTAGGGTTGATAGTGCTTAGAGGCGACTAACCCCTATCATAGAGGTCGAGTGTGCGTCCCTCTGTTCCTTTACATCCTCTTTGGTTCGCAGGGTACGTGGACGTTTCTGTTGAGCTGTCTGGGGGAAAGGAAACAAGTCAGCACCCCGGCCCCGGCAAGCCAAGGTTGCCGGGGGCTGCAGACACAAGAGTCCAACCACGGCAAACCAAGGCTGCCGGGGGCTAAAGATCCAGATAAGTCTTTTATCCCCTATTTGTACAATTCCGTATGAAGTTGGGACGTATGAAACCTCATTTTATTCCTAGGCCGCCGTGCTCCCCCTTTTTCCTGCACCCAAGAACTATTTCCTGGGTCGGAACTTGGTCGTAGTCGCGGTGACAAGGAGACAAACGAAGGGCCTAACTCTACTTCGCCCCACCTCCGCCAAGGGCGTGAGAATGGTCGAATGAAGTGAGGGGACGACAAGGCCTGTTGCCGGGCGACAATGTTTATCTTAAAAATAACAAGGATCACTCCTTGGCATGGGCCTCGCCCGCGCATAACGAACCTGGCACACACCCTTTTTCATTAAAAACATCCCATACAGGTATAGTTCATACGGAATGAAAAACATGAGAAAGGGGATTACAAGTTTCAAATTTCACAAATGCCCGCAGGCTTACAAACTAAAAAGAGATAGGATGCCCATAATCCCTTTCTTGTCCCTCTCCTCAGAAGGTGGAGCGAGATGGCAGGGGGAGCAAAAAGAAGATGAGGTAGCAAGCCGGCAATACGCGATGAAGGCGTCGGTGCTCGCGTACTCCGACTTGACGGCCTGCCACCCGCCTTCTTCATCTTCTCCGGCCCTCCTACGCCAGCAGCCCAAGGAGGCGACGGGGAATGTGCTGATGGAGAGCTTGACGAGGAAGGCCCTCGGCAGGGCGCGTGGCCGAGGGAGGGGCCAGTTAGAGTCGAGGTCAGCGTCCTCCCGCTCGACGCCCTCGTCGTTGTTGTCGCTGTCCTCCTCGTCACTCCCGCTCGAGGAGGAATCTTCATCATCGGAGGAGCTCTCCACGCAACACTTCAGGCGAGTTCCAAGGTCCCCGAAGACCTTGACGGAGAGCAGGCCGTCCTCCATTAACTTGAAGTAGAGAACGAGCCCCGCCGTCAGGCAGTGGACGCGAGCGAAAGTCTTCCATCAACGACGAAGGTACATGACGTGAGGAGCGGGAAAGTCGACGTCGACCCGCGTACCGCCGTTCTCGCAGCCCCTCATATGCAGCCTGAGGGTCTGTGGCGGGTCGAGCTCCGTCTCCCGAGCAAATGGAGTGGGGAGATAAAGACGACGACGCGGTGGCCGGCGCAGCCTGATGAAAAACTCACGGGGCTGGTCCCCGTCGTGGCCCTCCATTGGAAGAGGCACCACCGGCGGAGGCAAGGCCGGTGCGCCGCCTCGTCCCCCTCTTCCTCGAGCACCACGGCGATGTCGGCCTCGCCCCCTCCCCTTCCCCTCGTGGCCGGCTCCGTCGCTGCAAGCTCTTGGGAAGGACGGACGCGCTATCGAGCGGAGACCCTCACCACCGCCGTCGCGCCTCCTCTCGCCATGGCAAATGGAAGTGAGGAGACGAGGTGGAAGGGGATGTATGATGATATAGTGTGGGATGCCATCCCCTCCCCTTCTTATAAAGGGACGGGATTGGGGCTCAGCCGCCCCACTTGACCAATCTGTCAAGACCGACCCGCTGCTCCAATCAACGACGGCCCGGTTTCCCGCCTCCACTGCCTGACACCTTAGGGGCATGGGGGCCACATGGCGAGCAAACAGAAATCAAGGGGACGGGTGAGGCGACCGTTCCCCACCCCGTGATCGTGGGGTGCGGACGCCTTGAAGACCATGACTCGAGTCCGCTCAATAAATGAGCCGCGCCTCTGCGGTTTTCTCTTTTTATGGGGAAGGCGCGAGCCGCCTCTTTACTGTGATATGACGCATGCGTGCGGGAACCGCCCCACGCATGACCTCACGTCACGCACGACCATCCACGAAATGCATTCAATGCAGGTCGTGGGGAAGCGCAAGCGAGCGAAAAAGTTACCACGGTAAAAATCCGCTCCGCCTGCCCACGCACCGTTCTGGGCCTGGCCCAACAACATGTCGCGCTTATGTGTGGCCCAGGCCCGGGGGCTCCTGTCGGTGTACAAAAGTAGGGGCTCTCCTTTTGACCCCTTTACTTGTGCACGGATAGTCGGAGCCACGCCCACGGCCACACTAAGCAGGGCAGGGAAGGGGATCCGGAGCACAAGGCGATTAGAGCAACACCAAGACCAAAGACCACAAGGAGCAAAGGGGCGAGGCCGATCCTCCCCCCGGCAAGGCTCTTGCCGGGGCAACTTGCCCAGCGGGGCGCGCCACCCTTGAGCCCAAAGGTTCGAATAACCTCATTGGAACCAAGGCTCGGGAGGCACCTCCGTGGTGGCATGCAGATCTTTGTCAAGATCATAAACACACAAGATCAGATGAGGACCAGAAGACGAGGATCCTCGGCGGGATCCTAGCCGAGAAAATCCACGAGAACCCCGGCAAGACGCTTGCTGGGGAAGACCACAATGCCACGGCAAGACCCTTGTCGGGGCCCCGGCAAGGCCCTTGCCAAAGACACCTATAGGGCCGCAGCAGGTCCCGCGTCTGCCAAAGCTCCACCTCCGTCCCAATGCAGCTGCCCGCTCAACCAGCTGGGCAGGCACCTGCGTGGCAACGAGCGACCTCCACGACCGACCCAGCAAGCACCTGCGTGGTGGCATGCAGACCTTCGTGAAGGCTCCACCACCGCGCTAGCCCAGCAGCCAGCCAACATGGCGCCACGACGCCTCATCAGCTCGGACGCGTGTCGAAGCCAGGCGAGGTGGCGACAGCTGGGACGTGCTTCCTTGCCGTCCCCGATAAAGCAAGAGGGGCACGTCGGCAGCGCATTAAATGTGTTTGTCCGACAGTGCCAGAGGATAGACTCATCCACTGTACACCTTTCCACCTCATGTGTGCCACTGTGGCAACCCCTTTTGTCTATAAAAGGAGGCCCGAGGCAACCAGGAGAAGGATTCAGATCTTTTGGGCTACGAACGCACCGTAGCTAGCCCAAGAACTCAAGAACACTCAAATACACACACCAAAGCAGGACTAGGTTTTTATGCATCCTCGCGGCCCGAACCGGGGTAAACGATCTTTGTGCTTCCTGTCAGACCCGCTCTTTGCACAACCCCGCGCCCGCCAACCGTAGAAGGGATCCCAGTGATCCCATAGGTGTCGTTTCCCACCGACATTCTTTTCTTTGCTTTTGCTACTGTTTAGTAATAAATAATTCATCTAGCCTCTGTTTAGATGTGGTTTTATCTTTTAATTAGTGTTTGTGCCAAGTAGAACCTTTGGGAAGACTTGGGTGAAGTCTATGCGATCTTGCTGTAAAAAACAGAAACTTTCGCGCTCACGAGATTAGATGCCATTTTTTACTGGAGAGTGCTTTTAGGTTGATTATTTCTGACGATGATTAATAGAAAAATTCCTCAGGTCCACCAATTTATTTCAGAATTTTTGAAGTTACATAAGTATTCGAATGATACATATTACTACAGACTGTTCTATTTTTGACAGATTCTGTTTTCATTGTGTTGTTTACTTATTTTGATGAATCTATGAGTAGTATCGGAGGATATGAACCATAGATAAGTTGGAATACAGTAGATATTACACCAATATGAATTTAGAATGAGTTCACAACAGTACATAAGTGGTGATTTTTTTTCTTATACTAACGAAGCTTACGGGTTTTCTGTTGAGTTTTGTGTTGTGAAGTTTTCAAGTTTTGGGTAAAGATTCGATGGACTATGGAATAAGGAGTGGCAAGAGCCTAAGATTGGGATGCCAAAGGCAACCCAAGGTAATATTCAAGGACAACCAAGAGCCTAAGCTTGGGGATGCCCCGGATGGCATCCCCTCTTTCGTCTTTGTTCATCGGTAACTTTACTTGGAGCTATATTTTTATTCACCACATGATATGTGTTTTGCTTGGAGCGTCAATTTATTTTCTTTTGTTTTGCTTGCTGTTTGAATAAAATGACAAGATATGAAATCCTTAAATGTTAGAGAGTCTTCACATAGTTCCATAATTATTCGACTACTCATTGATCTTCACTTATATTTTTGGAAGTAGTTTGTCGTTTGCTCTAGTGCTTCACTTATATCTTTTTAGAGCACGGTGGTGGTTTTATTTTATAGAAATTGTTGATCTCTCATGATTCACTTATATTATTTTGAGAGTCTTTTAGAACATCATGGTAATTTGCTTCGGTTATAAAATTAGTCCTGATATGATGGGCATTCAAGATGGGTATAATAAAAACTTTCATATAGAATGCATTGAATACTATGAGAAGTTTGATACTTGATGATTGTTTTGAGATACGAAGATGGTAATATTAGATTCGTGCTAGTTGAGTAATTGTGAATTAGAGAAATACTTGTGTTGAGGTTTGCAAGTCCCGTAGCATGCACATATGGTAACCGTTGTTTGACAAATTTGTAGCATGAGGTGTTCTTTGATTGCTTTCCTTATGAGTGGCGATCGGGGACGAGCGATGGTCTTTTCCTACCAATCTATCCCCCTAGGAGCATGCGTGTAGTGCTTGGTTTTGATGACTTGTAGATTTTTGCAATAAGTACGTGAGTTCTTTATGACTAATGTTGAGTCCATGGATTATACACACTCTCACCCTTCCGTCATTGCTAGCCTATTCGGTACCGTGCATTGCGCTTTCTCACCTTGAGAGTTGGTGCAAACTTCACCAGTGCATCTAAACCCCGTGATACGATACGCTCTATCACACATAAGCCTCATTATATCTTCCTCAAAATAGCCACCATAACTACCTATTATGACATTTCCATAGCCATTCCGATATGTATTGCCATGCAACTTTCCACCGATTCGTTCATTGTGGCACACTTCATTATTGTCATATTGCCTTGCATGATCATGTAGTTGACATCGTATTTAGGCAAGGCCACCATGCATAATTTTTTCATATATGTCACTCTTGATTCATTGCCCATCATGGTACACCGCCGGAGGCATTCATATAGAGTCATATTTTTTCTAGTATCGAGTTGTAATCCTTGAGTGGTAAATAAGTAGAAGTGTGATGATCATCATTATTAGAGCATTGTCCCAAAAAAAAGAAAAAAAGGCCAAATAAAAAAATAAGAAGGGACAATACTGAAGGAAATATGCCCTAGAGGCAATAATAAAGAGATTATTTATTTCCTTACATATCATGATAAAAGTTTATTATTCATGCTAGAATTGTATTAACCGGAAACATAATACATGTGTGAATACATAGACAAACAGAGTGTCACTAGTATGCCTTTACTTGACTAGCTCATTAATCAAAGATGGTTATGTTTCCTAACCATGAACAAAGAGTTGTTATTTGATTAACGAGATCACATCATTAGTTGAATGATCTGATTGACATGACCCATTCCATTAGCATAGCACCCGATCGTTTAGTATGTTGCTATTGCTTTTATCCATGACTTATACATATTCCTTTAACTATGAGATTATGCAACTCCCGTTTACCGTAGGAACACTTTGTGTGCTACCAAACGTCACAACATAACTGAGTGATTATAAAGGTGCTCTACAGGTGTCTCCGAAAGTATTTGTTGGGTTGGCATATTTCGAGATTAGGATTTGTCACTCCGAATGTCGGAGAGGTATCTCAGGGCCTTCTCGGTAATGCACATCACATAAAGCCTTGCAAGCATTGCAACCAATGAGTTAGTTGCGAGATGATGTATTATGGAACGAGTAAAGAGACTTGCTGGTAACGAGATTGAACTAGGTATTGGATACCGACGATCGAATCTCGGGCAAGTAACATACCGATGACAAAGGGAACAACGTATGTTGTTATGCGGTCTGACCGATAAAGATCTTCGTAGAATATGTAGGAGCCAATATGGGCATCCAGGTCCCGCTATTGGTTATTGACCGGAGACGTGTCTCGGTCATGTCTACATTGTTCTCGAACCGTAGGGTCCGCACGCTTAAGGTTTCGATGACAGTTATATTATGAGTTTATGAGTTTTGATGTACCGAAGGAGTTCGGAGTCCCGGATGAGATCGGGGACATGACGAGGAGTCTCGAAATGGTCGAGACGTAAAGATCGATATATTGGACGACTATATTCGGACATCGGAAAGGTTCTGAGTGATCCGGGTATTTTCGGGAGTATCGGGGAGTTACGGGATTACGGGAGAAGTAATGGGCCTTGATGGGCTTTAGTGGGAAGAGGAAAAGGCTGCTGCGCCCCCCTCCCCTCTAGTCCGAATTGGACAAGGGAAAAGGGGGCCGGCCACCTTTCCTACTCCTCCTATTCCTTCTCCCTTCCTCCCCTCTTGGTGGACTCCTACTAGGACTTGGAGTCCTAGTAGGACTCCATATCTTGGCCGCACCAATTGGCTTGGCCGGCCTCCTCCTCCTCCATCCTTTATATACTGAGGCAAGGGGCACCCCTTGGACACACAAGTTGATCTACGGATCGTTCCTTAGCCGTGTGCGGTGCCCCCTTCCACCAAATTCCACCTCGGTCATATCGTTGCAGTGCTTAGGCGAAGCCCTGCGCCGGTAACACATCAAGATCGTCACCACGCCGTCGTGCTGACGGAACTCTTCCCCGACGCTTTGCTGGATCGGAGCCCGGGGATCGTCATCGAGCTGAACGTGTGCCAAGAACTCGGAGGTGCCGGAGTAACGGTACTTGGATCGGTCGGATCGCGAGGAGAACGTACGACTACTTCCTCTACGCTGCGTCAACGCTTCCGCTTCGGTCTACGAGGGTACGTAGACAACACTCTCCCCTCTCGTTGCTATGCATCACCATGATCTTGCGTGTGCGTAGGAAATTTTTGAAATTACTACGTTCCCCAACAGTGGTATCAGAGCCTAGGTTTTTATGGTTTGATGTTATTTGCACGAGTAGAACACAAGTAAGTTGTGGACGATACAAGTCATACTGCCTACCAGCATGTCATACTTTGGTTCAGCGGTATTGTTGGACGAGACGATCCGGACCAACCTTACGTGTACGCTTACGCGAGACCGGTTCCCTCGATGTGCTTTGCACATAGATGGCTTGCGGAAGACTGTCTCTCCAACTTTAGTTGAACCGAGTGTGGCTACGCCCGGTCCTTGAGAAGGTTAAAACGGAGTCTATTTGACAAACTATCGTTGTGGTTTTGATGCATAGGTAAGATGAGTTCTTGCTTAAGCCCGTAGCAGCCACGTAAAACTTGCAACAACAAAGTAGAGGACGTCTAACTTGTTTTTGCAGGGCATGTTGTGATGTGATATGGTCAAGACATGATGCTAAATTTTATTGTATGAGATGATCATGTTTTGTAACCGAGTTATCGGCAACTGGCAGGAGCCATATGGTTGTCGCTTTATTGTATGCAATGCAATCGCGATGTAATGCTTTACTTTATTACTAAGCGGTAGTGATAGTCGTGGAAGCATAAGATTGGCGAGACGACAACGATGCTACGATGGAGATCAAGGTGTCGCGCCGATGACGATGGTGATCATGACGGTGCTTCGAAGATGGAGATCACAAGCACGAGATGATGATGGCCATATCATATCACTTATATTGATTGCATGTGATGTTTATCTTTTATGCATCTTATCTTGCTTTGATTGACGGTAGCATTATAAGATGATCTCTCACTAATTATCAAGAAGTGTTCTCCCTGAGTATGCACCGTTGCGAAAGTTCTTCGTGCTGAGACACCACGTGATGATCGGGTGTGATAGGCTCTACGTTCAAATACAACGGGTGCAAAACAGTTGCACACGCGGAATACTCAGGTTTAACTTGACGAGCCTAGCATATAACAGATATGGCCTTGGAACACAGAGACCGAAAGGTTGAGCGTGAATCATATAGTAGATATGATCAACATAAGATGTTCACCATTGAAACTACTCCATCTCACGTGATGATCGGACATGGTTTAGTTGATTTGGATCACGTGATCACTTAGAGGATTAGAGGGATGTCTATCTAAGTGGGAGTTCTTAAGTAATATGATTAATTGAACTTTAATTTATCATGAACTTAGTCCTGGTAGTATTAGCATATCTATGTTGTAGATCAATAGCTCGCATTGTTGCTTCCCTGTGTTTATTTTGATATGTTCCTAGAGAAAATTGTGTTGAAAAATGTTAGTAGCAATGATGCGGATTGGATCCGTGATCTGAGGTTTATCCTCATTGCTGCACAGAAGAATTATGTCCTTGATGCACCGCTAGGTGACGGACCTATTGCAGGAGCACATGCAGACGTTATGAACGTTTTGCTAGCTCAATATGATGACTACTTAATAGTTTAGTGCACCATGCTTAACGGCTTAGAATCGGGACTTCAAAGACGTTTTGAACGTCATGGAGCATATGAGATGTTCCAGGAGTTGAAGTTAATATTTCAAGCAAATACCCGAGTTGAGAGATATGAAGTCTCCAACAAGTTCTATAGCTAAAAGATGGAGGAGAATCGCTCAACTAGTGAGCATGTGCTCAGATAGTCTGAGTACTACAATCGCTTGAATCAAGTGGGAGTTAATCTTCCAGATAAAATAGTGATTGACAGAATTCTCTAGTCACCATCACCAAGTTAGTAGAACTTCGTGATGAACTATAATATGCAAGGGATAACGGAAAATATTCCCAAGCTCTTCGCGATGCTAAAATCGGCGAAGGTAGAAATCAAAGAAAAACATCAAGTGTTGATGGTTGACAAGATCACTAGTTTCAAGAAAAGGGCAAAAGGAAAGAAGGGGAACTTCAAGAAGAACGGCAAGCAAGTTGCTGCTCAAGTGAAAAAGCCCAAGTCTGGTCCTAAGCCTGAGACTAAGTGCTTCTACTGCAAAGGGACTGGTCACTGGAAGCGGAACTACCCCAAGTGATTGGCGGATAAGAAGGATGGCAAAATGAACATAAGTATATTTGATATACATGTTATTGATGTGTACTTTACTAGTGTTCATAGCAACCCCTCAGTATTTGGTACTAGTTCAAGTTGCTAAGATTAGTAACTCAAAACGGGAGTTGCAGAATGAACAAAGACTAGTTAAAGGGCAAGGTGACGATGTGTGTTGGAAGTGGTTCCAAGATTGATATGATCATCATCACACACTCCCTATACTTTCGGGATTAGTGTTGAAACTAAATAAGTGTTATTTGCTGTTTGCGTTGAGCATGAATATGATTTGATCATGTTAATTGCAATACGGTTATTCATTTAAGTAAGAGAATAAATTGTTGTTCTGTTTACATGAATAAAACCTTCTATGGTCATACACACCAATGAAAATAGTTCATTGGATCTCGATCGCAGTGATACACATATTCATAATATTGAAACCAAAAGATGCGAAGTTAATGATGATAGTGCAACCTATTTGTGGCACTGCCGTTTAGGTCATATTGGTGTAAAGCGCATGAAGAAACTCCATGCTGATGGGATTTTGGAATCACTTGATTATGAATCACTTGATGCTTGCGAACCATGCCTCTTGGGCAAGATGACTAAAACGCCATTCTCCGGAACAATGGAGCAAGCAACAGATTTGTTGGAAATCATACATACTGATGTATGTGGTCCGATAAATATTAAGGCTCGCGACAAGTATCATTATTTTCTGACCTTCACAGATGATTTGAGCAGATATGGGTATATCTACTTGATGAAACATAAGTCTAAAACATTTGAAAAGTTCAAAGAATTTTAGAGTGAAGTGGAAAATCATCGTGACAAGAAAATAAGGTTTCTACGATCTGATCGCGGAGACAAATATTTGAGTTACGAGTTTGGTTTTCAATTAAAACAATGTGGAATAGTTTCACAAATTCATGCCACCTGGAACACCACAGCATAATGGTGTGTCCGAACGTCATAACCGTACTTTATTGGATATAGTACAATCTATGATGTTTCTTATCGATTTACCACTATCGTTTTTGGGATTATGCATTAGAGACAGCTGCATTCACATTAAATAGGGCACCATCTAAATCCGTTGAGACGACACCGTATGAACTATGGTTTAGCAATAAACCTAAGCTGTCGTTTCTTAAAGTTTGGGGCTGCGATGCTTATGTGAAAAAGCTTCAACCTGATAAGCTCGAACCCAAATCGGAGAAATGTGTCTTCATAGGATATCCAAAGGAAACTGTTGGATACACCTTCTATCACAGATCCGAAGGCAAGACTTTTGTTGCTAAGTTCGGAAACTTTCTAGAGAAAGAGTTTCTTTCGAAAGAAGTGAGTGGGAGGAAAGTAGAAAACTTGATAAGGTAATTGTACCTTCTCCCTTATTGGAAAGTAGTTCATCACAGAAATCTGTTCTTGTGACTACTACACCAATTAGTAAGGAAGCTAATGATGATGATCATGTAACTTCAAGATCAAGTTACTACCGAATCTCGTAAGTAAACCAGAGTGAGATCCGCACCAGAGTGGTACGGTAATCCTGTTCTGGAAGTCATGTTACTAGACCATGACGAACTTGCGAACTATGAGGAAGCGATGATGAGCCCAGATTCCGCGAAATGGTTAGAGGCCATGAAATCTGAGATATGATCCATGTATGAGAACAAAGTATGGACTTTGATGGATTTGCCCGATGATCGGCAAGCCATAGAAAATAAATGGATCTTCAAGAGGAAGACGGACACTGATAGTAGTGTTACTATCTACAAAGCTAGAATTGTCGAAAAAAGGTTTTTCGACAAGTTCAAAGTATTTACTACGATGAGAGCTTCTCACTCGTATCTATGCTTAAGTCTGTCCGAATCATGTTAGCAATTGCCGCATTTTATGAAATCTGGCAAATGGATAAACAAAACTACATTCCTTAATGGATTTATTAAAGAAGAGTTGTATACGATGCAACTAGAAGGTTTTGTCGATCCTGAAGGTGTTAACAAAATATGCAAGCTCCAGCGATCCATCTATGGACTGGTGCAAGCATCTCGGAGTTGGAATATACGCTTTGATGAGTTGATCAAAGCATATAGTTTTATACAGACTTGCGGTGAAGCCTGTATTTACAAGAAAGTGAGTGGGAGCACTACAGCATTTCTGATAAGTATATGTAAATGACATATTATTGATCAGAAATAATGTAGAATTATTCTGTAAAGCATAAAGGAGTATTTGAAAGGAGTTTTTCGAAGAAGGACCTCGGTGAAGCTGCTTACATATTGAGCATCAAGATCTATAGAGATAGATCAAGACGCTTGATAAGTTTTTCAATAAGTACATACCTTGAAAATTTTTGAAGTAGTTCAAAATGGAACAGTCAAAGAAAGAGTTCTTGCCTGTATTACAAGGTGTGAAATTGAGTAAGACTCAAAGCCCGACCACGGCAGAAGATAGAAAGAGAATGAAAGTCATTCCCTATGCCTCAGCCATAGGTTCTATAAAGTATGCCATGCTGTGTACCAGATCTATTGCATACCCTACCACTGAGTTTGGCAAGGGAGTACAATAGTGATCTAGGAGTAGATCACTGGACAAGCGGTCAAAATTATCCTTAGTGGAATAAGGATATGTTTCTCGATTATGGATGTGACAAAAAGATTCGTCGTAAAAGGTTACGTCGATGCAAGTTTTGACACTAATCTAGATGACTCTAAGTCTCAATCTAGATACATATTGAAAGTGGGAGCAATTAGCTAAAGTAGCTCCGTGCAGAGCATTGTAGACATAGAAAATTGCAAAATACATAACGGATCTGAATGTGGCAGACCCGTTGACTAAACTTCTCTCACAAGCAAAACATGATCACACCGTAGTACTCTTTGGGTGTTAATCACATAGCGATGTGAACTAGATTACTGAATCTAGTAAACCCTTTGGGTGTTGGTCACATATCGATGTGAACTATTGCTGATAAATCACATGGCAATGTGAACTAGATTATTGACTCTAGTGCAAGTGGGACACTGAAGGAAATATGCCCTAGAGGCAATAATAAAGAGATTATTTATTTCCTTACATATCATGATAAAAGTTTATTATTCATGCTAGAATTGTATTAACCGGAAACATAATACATGTGTGAATACATAGACAAACAGAGTGTCACTAGTATGCCTCTACTTGACTAGCTCATTAATCAAAGATGGTTATGTTTCCTAACCATGAACAAAGAGTTGTTATTTGATTAACGAGATCACATCATTAGTTGAATGATCTGATTGACATGACCCATTCCATTAGCATAGCACCCGATCGTTTAGTATGTTGCTATTGCTTTTATCCATGACTTATACATGTTCCTTTAACTATGAGATTATGCAACTCCCGTTTACCGTAGGAACACTTTGTGTGCTACCAAACGTCACAACATAACTGAGTGATTATAAAGGTGCTCTACAGGTGTCTCCGAAAGTATTTGTTGGGTTGGCATATTTCGAGATTAGGATTTGTCACTCCGAATGTCGGAGAGGTATCTCAGGGCCTTCTCGGTAATGCACATCACATAAAGCCTTGCAAGCATTGCAACCAATGAGTTAGTTGCGAGATGATGTATTACGGAACGAGTAAAGAGACTTGCCGGTAACGAGATTGAACTAGGTATTGGATACCGACGATCGAATCTCGGGCAAGTAACATACCGATGACAAAGGGAACAACGTATGTTGTTATGCGGTCTGACCGATAAAGATCTTCGTAGAATATGTAGGAGCCAATATGGGCATCCAGGTCCCGCTATTGGTTATTGACCGGAGACGTGTCTCGGTCATGTCTGCATTGTTCTCGAACCGTAGGGTCCGCACGCTTAAGGTTTCGATGACAGTTATATTATGAGTTTATGAGTTTTGATGTACCGAAGGAGTTCGGAGTCCCGGATGAGATCGGGGACATGACGAGGAGTCTCGAAATGGTCGAGACGTAAAGATCGATATATTGGACGACTATATTCGGACATCGGAAAGGTTCTGAGTGATCCGGATATTTTCGGGAGTATCGGGGAGTTACGGGATTACGGGAGAAGTAATGGGCCTTGATGGGCTTTAGTGGGAAGAGGAAAAGGCTGCTGCGCCCCCCCTCCCCTCTAGTCCGAATTGGACAAGGGAAAAGGGGGCCGGCCACCTTTCCTACTCCTCCTATTCCTTCTCCCTTCCTCCCCTCTTGGTGGACTCCTACTAGGACTTGGAGTCCTAGTAGGACTCCATATCTTGGCCGCACCAATTGGCTTGGCCGGCCTCCTCCTCCTCCATCCTTTATATACTGAGGCAAGGGGCACCCCTTGGACACACAAGTTGATCTACGGATCGTTCCTTAGCCGTGTGTGGTGCCCCCTTCCACCAAATTCCACCTCGGTCATATCGTTGCAGTGCTTAGGCGAAGCCCTGCGCCGGTAACACATCAAGATCGTCACCACGCCGTCGTGCTGACGGAACTCTTCCCCGACGCTTTGCTGGATCGGAGCCCGGGGATCGTCATCGAGCTGAACGTGTGCCAAGAACTCGGAGGTGCCGGAGTAACGGTACTTGGATCGGTCGGATCGCGAGGAGAACGTACGACTACTTCCTCTACGCTGCGTCAACGCTTCCGCTTCGGTCTACGAGGGTACGTAGACAACACTCTCCCCTCTCGTTGCTATGCATCACCATGATCTTGCGTGTGCGTAGGAAATTTTTGAAATTACTACGTTCCCCAACAAATACTACTATCCTTTTTCCACACTTGTGCTTCAAAGTAGCACCACGATCTTCATGATAGAGAGTCTCTCATTTTTTCACTTTCATTTACTAGTGGGAATTTTTCATTATAGAACTTGGCTTGTATATTCCAATGATGGGCTTCCTCAAATGCCCTAGGTCTTCGTGAGCAAGCAAGTTGGATGCACACCCACTTAGTTTTTTTTGTTGAGCTTTCATACATTTATAGCTCTAGTGCATCAGTTGCATGGCAATCCCTACTCCTCGCATTGACATCAATTGATGGGCATCTCCATAGCCCGTTGATTAGCCGCGTCAATGTGAGACTTTCTCCTTTTTTGTCTTCTTCACACAACCCCCATCATCATATTCTATTCCACCCACAGTGCTATGTCCATGGCTCACGCTCATGTATTGCGTGAAAGTTGAAAACGTTTGAGAATACTAAAGTATGAAACAATTGCTTGGCTTGTCATCGGGGTTGTGCATGTGAGAGCATTTTTGTGTGACGAAAGTGAAGCATGGCCAAACTATATGATTTTGTAAGAATGAGCTTTCTTTGGCTATGTTATTTTGGTAAGACATAATTGCTTGGTTAGTATGCTTGAAGTATTATTATTTTTATGTCAATATTAAACTTTTATCTTGAATCTTTCGGATCTGAACATTCATGCCACAATAAGAAAAATTACTTTGAAAATTATGTTAGGTAGCATTCCACATAAAAAATTCTGTCTTTATCATTTACCTACTGGAGGACGAGCAGGAATTAAGCTTGGGGATGCTTGATACGTCTCCAACGTATTTATAATTTTTGGTTGTTCCATGCTATTGTTATCCTTCTAGGATGTTTTATATGCATTTACATGCTATTTTATATGATTTTTGGGACTAACCTATTAACCTAGAGCACAGTGCCACTTTTTGTTTTTTCCTTGTTTTTGAGCATCATAGAAAAGGAAAACCAAACATAGTCCAATTGTCCTGAAATTTCACGGAGATTATTTTTGGACTAGAAGAAGCCCATGGAGTAATGAAGATGGGCCAGAAGAGTCCCGAGGCACCCACGAGGGTGGGGGCGCGCCCTAACCCCCTGGGCACGCCCCCCTACCTCGTGGCCGCCTCGGAGACCCCCCCTGACTTGTTCCGACGCCAACACCTCTTATATATATATATCCAAAATTCCAGAACATAACCTAGATCGGGAGTTTCGCCGCCTCAAGCCTCTGTAGCCACCAAAAACCAATCGGGACCCTGTTCCGGCACCCTGCCGGAGGGGGGATCCCTCACCGGTGGCTATCTTCATCACCCCGACGCTCTCCTCGGGGCTGAGGGTATGTACCAGTAGCTATGTGTTTGATCTCTCTCTCTCTCGTGTTCTTGATTCGACATGATCTTGATGTATCACGAGCTTTGCTATTATAGTTGGATCTTATGATGTTTCTCCCCCTCTATCTCTTGTAATGGATTGAGTTTTCCCTTTGAAGTTATCTTATTGGATTGAGTCTTTAAGGATTTGAGAACACTTGATGTATGTCTTGCATGGGATACCCGTGGTGACAATGGGGGTATTCTATTGATTCACTTGATGGATGTTTACGTGATCAACTTGCGGGTTCCGTGACCTTGGGAATCTATGCGTAGGGGTTGGCACACGTTTTCGTCTTGACTCTCCGGTAGAAACTTTGGGGCAATCTTTGAAGTTTTTTGTTTTGGTTCAATAGATGAATCTGAGATTGTGTGATGCATATCGTATAACCATACCCATGGATACTTGAGGTGACATTGGAGTATGTAGGTGACATTAGGGTTTTGGTTGATTTGCGTCTTAAGGTGTTATTCTAGTACGAACTCTAGGATAGATCGAACGGAAATAATAGCTTCGTGTTATTTTACTACAGACTCTTGAATAGATCGATCAGAAAGAATAACTTTGAGGTGGTTTTGTACCCTACAGTAATCTCTTCTTTTGTTCTCCGCTATTAGTGACTTTGGAGTGACTCTTTGTTGCATGTTGAGGGATAGTAATATGATCCAATTATGTTATTATTGTTAAGAGAACTTGCACTAGTGAAAGTATGAACCCTAGGCCTTGTTTCAATGCATTGCACTACCGTTTGTGCTCACTTTTATCATTAGTTACCTTGCTGTTTTTATATTTTCAGATTACAAAAACCTATATCTACCATCCATATTGCACTTGTATCACCATCTCTTTGCCGAACTAGTGCACCTATACAATTTACCATTGTATTGGGTGTGTTAGGGACACAAGAGCGACCATCTTCATCCTACGCCTCCCACGGATTGATAAACCTTAGGTCATCCACTTGAGGGAAATTTGCTACTGTCCTACAAACCTCTGCACTTGGAGGCCCAACAACGTCTACAAGAATAAGGTTGTGTAGTAGACATCTGGGACTCGTGCATGTATATGTCCATGCAGAGGTGGAGTGCCTCTATATTTTAAATAAACGTGTTTTTCCCAGTAGGCTATCCTGCCGGTACCCTCTATTTTGTTGCCAGGGAGTAGGCCTATCGGGCACAAAATGGTGATGATGGACCAGCTCCCCCGCCAATCTTTTTTCGTCAAAGGACACTGTGACCATCCTGACTGAAGCAACATTCGAGTCAAGGGATGGGAGCACCTAAGTTTTGAAAAAACGATGGGGTTTTCTTTTGCACAAGTCTTTACTTACATAACACGTATGGATGAGAGATAGAACTTATCTGTTTGGCTTGCCGAAGATCTCAGTGTAGGCTCATCTTTCCATCTCCTCTTGGAGGCCAAGTCTTCAACAAGGTCCTTAAGTTTTATGCAGATGGGAATGATGCCAGACGCGATCTTATCTATATGGACATGCAATGCTCATGAAATGCTTATGCATGCATGCAACTTGTCGGGGGCCCCAGCGCTTCGTTTATTTCTCTGCTGCTCAGAGTATGTGCCTGGCTTTGTACAAGGGGTTACATGCAGCTGAAGCAAGGCCTATACAAAAGGGTGGCTACCGGGCAGGGCCCGGCAGCCGCACCTTACGGGTAGAACTTGCGGAGATGCTCAATATTCCATGAGTTTTGCAATTGAATGATGATATGTCTACAACATATATATAGTTTTTTATTGTTCCATGCTATTATATTATCTGTTTTGGATGTTTAATGGGTTTTCATATGCTCTTTTATATTATTTTTTGGGACTAACCTATTAATCGAAGGCCCAGTGCAAATTGCTATTTTTTTTGCCTATTTTAGTGTTTCAAAGAAAAGGAATATCAAACGGAATCCAAACGGAACGAAACCTTCACGAGGATCTTTCTTGGAACAAATGCAATCCAGGAGACTTGGAGTGGAAGTCAGAGACGCAACGAGGCGGCCACGAGGCAGGAGGGCGTGCCCCCACCCTCGTGGGCCCCTCGTAGCTCCACCGACCTACTTCTTTCGCATATATATACTCTTATACCCTGAAAACATCCAGGGGAGAGACGAAACCACTTTTCCACCGCCGCAACCTTCTGTACCCGTGAGATCCCCTCTTGGGGCCTTTTCCGGCGATCTCCTGGAGGGGGATTCGATCACGGTGGGCTTCTACATAAACACCATAGCCTCTCCGATGATGTGTGAGTAGTTTACCACAGACCTTCGGGTCCATAGTTATTAGCTATATGGCTTGTTCTCTCTCTTTGGTTCTCAATACAAGGTTCTCCTCGGTGATCTTGGAGATCTATTCGATGTAATACTCTTTTGCGGTGTGTTTGCCGAGATCGGATGAATTGTGGTTTTATGAACTTCATTATCTATGAATATTATTTGGTTCTTCTCTGAATTATTATATGCATGATTTGATATCTTTGCAAGTCTCTTCGAATTATTAGTTTAGTTTGGCCTACTAGATTGATCTTTCTTGCAATGGGAGAAGTGCTTAGCTTTGGGTTCAATCTTGCGGTGCTCGATCCTAGTGACAGAAGGGGAACCGACACGTATTGTAATGTTGCCATCGAGGATAAAAAGATGGGGTTTATATCATATGCTTGAGTTTATCCCTCTACATCATGTCATCTTGCCTAATGCGTTATTCCATTCTTATGAACTTAATAATCTAGATGCATGCTGGATAGCGGTCGATGTGTGGAGTAATAGTAGTAGATGCAGAATTGTTTCGGTCTACTTGACATGGACGTGATGCCTATATTCATGATCATTGCCTTAGATATCATCATAACTATGCGCTTTTCTATCAATTGCTCGGCAGTAATTTGTTCACCCACCGTAATACATGCTATCATGAGAGAAGCCACTAGTGAAACATATGGCCCTCGGGTCTACTTTACATCATATAAGTTTCCAATCTATAATTCTAGTTTACTATTTATTTTGCAATCTTTATTTTCCAATCTATACAACAAAAATACCAAAAGTATTTATCTTATTATCTTTATCAGATCTCACTTTTGCAAGTGGCCATGAAGGGATTGACAACCCCTTTATCGCGTTGGTTGCAAGGTTCTTGATTGTTTGTGCAGGTACTAGGTGACTCGCGTGTAGTCTCCTACTGGATAGATACCTTGGTTCTCAAAAACTGAGGGAAATACTTACGCTACTTTGCTGCATCACCCTTTCCTCTTCAAGGGAAAACCAACGCATGCTCAAGAGGTAGCAAGAAGGATTTCTGGCGCCGTTGCCGGGGAGATATACGCTCAAGTCAAGGCATACCAAGAACCCATCACAAACTCGTGTCCCTCGCGTTACATTATTTGCCACTTGCCTCTCGTTTTCCTCTCCCCCACTTCACCTTTGCCGTTTTATTCGCCCTTTTTCGTTCGCCTCTTTTCGCTTGCTTCTTGTTTGCTTGTGTGTTGGATTGATTGTTTGTCACGATGGCTCAAGATAATACTAAATTGTGTGACTTTTCCAATACCAACAATAATGATTTTATTAGCACTCCGATTGCTCCTACTACTGATGCTGAATCTTGTGAAATCAATACCGCTTTGCTGAATCTTGTTATGAAAGATGAATTTTCTGGCCTTCCTAGTGAAGATGGCTCTACACATCTAAACAACTTCGTTGATTTGTGTGATATGCAAAAGAAGAAAGATGTGGATAATGATATTGTTAAATTGAAGCTATTTCTGTTTTCTCTTAGATATCGTGCTAAAACTTGGTTCTCTTCTTTGCCTAAAAATAGTATTGATTCATGGAATAAGTGCAAAGATGCTTTTATCCATAAGTATTTTCCTCCCGCCGAGATCATATCTCTTAGAAACAATATTATGAATTTTAAGCAACTTGAGCATGATCATGTTGCACAAGCTTGGGAGAGGATGAAATTAATGATACGTAATTGCCCTACACATGGTTTGAATTTATGGATGATTATACAAAAAAAATTATGCTGGATTAAATTTTGCTTCTAGAAATCTTTTAGATTCGGCCGCGAGAGGCACTTTTATAGAAATCACTTTAGGAGAAGCTACTAAACTCCTAGACAATATTATGGTTAATTATTCTCAATGGCACCCCGAAAGATCCACTAGTAAAAAGGTACATGCTATTGAAAAGATTAATGTTTTGAGTGGAAAGATGGATGAACTTATGAAATTGTTTGCTAAGAAAAGTGTTTCTTATAATCCTAACGATATGCCTTTATCCACTTTGATTGATAATAATAATGAATCTATGGATGTGAATTTTGCTGGCAGGAACAATTTTGGTAACAACGTGTATAGAGGAAATTTTAGTTCTAGGCCGTTTCCTAGTAATTCCTATAATAATTATGGCAATTCCTACAACAACTCTTATGCAAATTTTAATAAGATTCCCTCTGATTTTGAGACTAGTGTTAAAGAATTTATGAATTCACAAAATAACTTCAATGCTTTGCTTGCAGAAAAATTGCCTAAGATTGATGAGTTGGCTAGGAACATGGATAGAATTTCTCTTGATGTTGATTCTTTGAAACTTAGATCTATTCCACCTAAGCATGACATCAATGAGTCTCTCAAATCCATGAGAATTTCCATTGATGAGTGCAAAGAAAGAACCGCTAGGATGTTTGCTAAAAAAGATTGCTTTGTTAAAGCGTGTTCTTCTAGTTTTCGTGATAATAATGGTGAAGATCTAAAAGTGATTGATGTGTCTCCTATTAAATCTTTGCTTTCCAATATGAATGTTGATAAAGATGGGACTGGAGATGAGTCAACTTTAGTTAAAAGGCGTCCCAATGATTCAGAGTTTTTAGATCTTGATGCAAAAATTGGTAAAAGTGGGATTGAAGAGGTCAAAACTTTACATAGCTATGAACCCACTATTTTCGATTTCAAGGAATTTAATTATTATAATTGTTATTTGATAGATTGTATTTCCTTGTTGCAATCCATGTTAAATTCTCCTCATCCTTGTGATCAAAATAAAGCTTTTACCAAACACATCGTTGATGCTTTAATGCAATCCCATAAACAAAAGCTTGGAGTAGATGTTTCTATCCCTAGAAAACTTTATGATGAATGGGAACCTACTATTAAAATTAAGATTAAAGATTATGAATGCTATGCTTTATGTGATTTGGGTGCTAGTGTTTCCACGATTCCAAAAACTTTGTGTGATGTGCTAGGTTTCCGTGAATTTGATGATTGTTCTTTAAATTTGCATCTTGCGGATTCCACCATTAAGAAACCTATGGGAAGTATTAATGATGTTCTTATTGTTGCAAATAGGAATTATGTGCCCGTAGATTTCATTGTTCTTGATATAGATTGCAATCCAACATGCCCTATTATTCCTGGTAGACCTTTCCTTAGAACGATTGGTGCAATTATTGATATGGAAGAAGGAAATACTAGATTCCAATTTCCATTAAGAAAAGGCATGGAACACTTTCCTAGGAAGATAATTAAATTGCCTTATGAATCTATTATGAGAGTCACTTATGGATTGCATACCAAAGATGACAATACTTAGATCTATTCTTGTTTTTATGCCTAGCTATGGGCGTTAAACGATAGCGCTTGTTGGGAGGCAACCCAATTTTATTTTTGTTCCTTGCTTTTTGTTCCTGTTTAGTAATAAATAATTCATCTATATTATGTTTAGATGTGGTTTTATGTTTTAATTAGTGTTTGTGCCAAGTAGAACCTTTGGGAAGACTTGGGTGAAGACTTTGCGATCTTGCTGTAAAACAACAGAAACTTTAGCACTCACAAGATTAGCTGCCATTTTTTTACTGGAGAGTGCTTTTTGGTTGATTGTTTTTTAAGATGATTAATATACAAATTCTTCACGTCCACCAACTTATTTCAGATTTTTTTGAGATATATAAGTATACGTTTGATACAGATTCCTACAAACTGTTCTGTTTTTGACAGATTCTGTTTTTCGTGTGTTGTTTACTTATTTTGATGAATCTATGGCTAGTATCGAGGGGTATGAACCATAGAGAAGTTGGAATACAGTAGGTTTAACACCAATATAAATAAATAATTAGTTCATTACAGTACCTTAAAGTGGTGATTTGTTTTCTTATACTAACGGAGCTCATGAGATTTTCTGTTTAAGTTTTGTGTTGTGTAGTTTTCAAGTTTTTGGGTAAAGATTTGATGGATTTTGGAACAAGGAGTGGCAAGAGCCTAAGCTTGGGGATGCTGAAGGCACCCCAAGGTAAAATTCAAGGACAACCAAAAGCCTAAGCTTGGGGATGCCCTAGAAGGCATCCCCTCTTTCGTCTTCGTCTATCGGTAACTTTACTTGAGAATATATTTTTATTCACCACATGATATGTGTTTTGCTTGGAGCGTCCTGTATGATTTGAGTCTTTGCTTTTTAGTTTACCACAATCAACCTTTCTGTACACACCTTTTGGGAGAGACACACATGAATCAGGATTTATTAGAATACTCTATGTGCTTCACTTATATCTTTTGAGCTAGATAATTTTGCTCTAGTGCTTCACTTATACCTTTTTAGAGCATGGTGGTGGTATTATTTTATAGAAATTATTGATCTCTCATGTTTCACTTATATTATTTTGATAGTCTTTTAGAACAGCATGGTAATTCGCTTTGGCTAGAAATTTAGACCTAATATGATAGGCATCCAAGATGGGTATAATAAAAACTTTCATATAGAGTGCATTAAATACTATGAGAAGTTTGATACTTGATATTTCTTTTGAGATATAAAGATGGTAATATTAGATTCGTGCTAGTTGAGTAATTGTGGAATTGAGAAATACTTGTGTTGAGGTTTGCAAGTCCCATAGCATGCACGTATGGTAAATGTTGTGTGACAAATTTGAAGCATGAGGTGTTCTTTGATTGCCTTCCTTATGAGTGGCGGTCGGGGACGAGCGATGGTCTTTTACTACCAATCAATCCCCATAGGAGCATGCACGTAGTGCTTAGTTTTGATGACTTGTAGATTTTTGCAAGAAGTATGTGAGTTCTTTATGACTAATGTTGAGTCCATGGATTATACGCACTCTCACCCTTCCATCATTGCTAGCCTCTTCGGTACCGTGCATTGCCTTTCTCACCTCGAGAGTTGGTGCAAAATTCGCCGGTGTATCCAAACCCCGTGATATGATACGCTCTATCACACATAAGCCTCCTTATATCTTCCTCAAAACAGCCACCATACCTACCTATTATGGCATTTCCATAGCCATTCCGAGATATATTGCCATGAAACTTTCCACCATTTCGTTTATTATGACACGCTCCATCATTGTCATATTGCTTTGCATGATCATGTAGTTTGCATCCTATTTGTGGCAAAGCCACCTTCATAATTCTTTCATACGTGTCACTTGATTCATTGCACATGTCGGTACATCGCCGGAGGCATTAACATAGAGTCATATTTTGTTCTAAGTATCGAGTTGTAATTCTTGAGTTGTAAGTAAATAAAAGAGTGATGATCTTCATTATTAGAGCATTTTCCCATGTGAGGAAAGGATTATGGAGATTATGATTCCCCCACAAGTCGGGATGAGACTCCGGACGAAAAATAAATAAATAAATAAAAGAAAGAGGCCATAAAAAAGGGAAGAGAAGGCCCAAACAAAAAATGAGAGAAAAAGAGAGAAGGGCAATGTTACTATCCTTTTTCCACACTTGTGCTTCAAAGTAGCACCATGATCTTCATGATAGAGAGTCTCTTATTTTGTCACTTTCATATACTAGTGGGAAATTTTTCATTATAGAACTTGGCTTGTATATTCCAATGATGGGCTTCCTCAAAATGCCCTAGGTCTTCGTGAGCAAGCAAGTTGGATGCACACCCACTTAGTTTCTTTTATTGAGCTTTCATATATTTATAGCTCTAGCTCATCCATTTCATGGCAATCCCTACTCCTCGCATTGACATCAATTGATGGGCATCTCTGTCGGCGAAACTGATCCACGAGCACCTATGGGGACCGAGCCCCTTTCGTTTCGGCAGGGGGCGGAGGTCGCACGAAGAGCAGATCGAGGCGGAGCACACGAGCAATTTACCCAGCTTCGGAGCTCTCCGGAGAGATAATACTCCTACTGCTGCTTTGTGGTTTGTATTGAGTTCTTGCTCGGGAGCGCTGAATGCTACAGTACACACCAGCAGCTAACGAGACTGATCGTGAGCGTTCTACTGTCCTCCTCCTCTACGTTGTGCATGGGCCTCCTTTTATATGCTCAAGGGGTCTCCAACAGGTGGCAACGTAGACAAGGGTAAAAATGGAAAGGAGCTGCGGTTGGTACAGCTACCTGTACAGTGTATCCTACCTAACCCTGACGGCAGGGGACAAGGGCATTAAATGCCTATCTACGTCGCCCAAACAGTGCAGAAAAGGGACCGTCAGGGACGCCACCGCTCGCCATGATGGCGATCTTGTCAGCGCCGCTTGCCACAGTGCACCCCTGGCTGCACAGCCTCCCGCCACGTACGCCTGGAAGGGTCCCAGAGCGACACGATGGTGGGTGTGCTGGAGCGCGGGTACAGAGTGGTTGCTTTCCGCGGCAAGCGCCTTGCCGCGGTCGTTGTCTTGTCGCGTGCGGAAGCTTGTCGCTCACCGGGCCTTGCCAGGACGCGGGGCGCATCGCGGCAAGTTCCTTGAGATGCCTCGATTGGCCTTCCCGGCAAGCTCCTCTTGCTGGGGTCTTGTGTCTTGAGCGGCCTTCCCGGCAAGCTCCTCTTGCCGGGGCCTTGTCTCCTTGGCTTGAATACTTTGTTCTTGAATGGCTCCAAAGGAACCAAGTAGGTCCTTGGCGGTCACCTGGCAAGCCTTGCCGCGGGACGCTATGACTGCCCGTGCACAAGTTTGGGATACTAGGGTACTCTAGTACACCGACAGGAGCCCCCGGGCCTGGGCCATACACGGTGCCAGCGCTGTTGGGCCAGGCCCAAAACAGGGCACGGGCACGCGCGGCCTGGATCACGCCGTATCTTACTCTGTATCCACCGCGCCCTCCCCGAACGGCACGCGTCGATTGCGGCGTCGTGGGAGAGATCGTCGGTGGTTTCTTTATTCGGAAAGGCGGAACGTCCGCTCCCTTCCTCCTTATAAGCAGGGGAAACAGGGGCAGTTCGCCCATCTGCCCGTTGCTATTCCTTCCCCGAGAATCTTCACCACTCCCCTTCTTCCCAAAGCCGAAAGAGAGCAGCGCTCCGCCCCCTATCGCCACCAACACCACCAACGCCGTCGACCTCCCTCACCACTCCCGCCATGGCTCCAAAAGCCGAGAAGGTGAAGTCGGCCGAGGCGCAGCGGCTCGCGGCGCTGCGAAAGGAGCGGGCAATCTTCCCTCCTAAGCTTGCCGCGGAAGAGCTGAAGGAGTACTACTATCTCTTCTGGTCGACGGGGACGCGAGCGCATCCGCGCACGAAGGTACTCCCAGCCGCTGCTTGGTAAAAGGCTCCCACTGGGTACCCTTTCTTCGCCTTGTTCTTCTACTGCGGGCTCTGCCCGCCCTTTTCTGAATTTTTCTGTGACGTCATGAACACCTACGGGCTCCGCCTCCTTGACTTCACCCCCAATGCTGTCCTGACCATGGCAGTTTTTGCACATCTCTGCAAAAACTTTGTCGGAATCCATCCAGTAGCCCTTTTCCGCCACTTCTTTTCGCCTCGAGTTGAGAAAGGAGAGCCTTTATCCGGCGGAATCGCCTGGACCTCAAAAGCCGGCAAGAAAGATGCTTATCTGGATGGAGAGTTCCGCAGCAAGTGGGAGGAGTGGAGGGCGGACTGGTGCCTGATTGTCGAGGAGAACCCGCAGCCGTTTACCGCCCTGCGCCAAACTCCGGTAGTGTGCGGTAGTGATTGGAGTAGCTTGGCCCCGGAAGACAACAGACTGAAGATTGCCGTCATCCTGATCCAATGCCTCAGGCTTGCCGGGCTTACTGTAGGAGCGGTTGGCGCAGATTTCCTTCGCCGCCGCATCGCCCCCCTGCAGGAGAGGAGGAGACCCGCCTGGGAGTTCCAGAACGCGGCGGATATCATGAGGCTGCGGCCGGGCCTCAACTTCAACTTCACTGTCCTAGAGCTCAACGCGATGCTCCAGGAGTTGTTCAAGTACGACCCTCAGCATCCCGAAGTGTTCATGTTGCCGAGGGGCGTCGTTCCGCTGTGCAACAACTCCTCGCTCGACCGCATCTGTGCAATGATGCCGCTGTGCGACTCGCATGGAATTGACCCAGCCTGGATAGAGCCTGCCGATGATGTCGTGCAGGCGTTCTTCGATGGCTTGGTAGAAGTGCCGATCGACGCCGATGAGCAGAGGGGCCTCACCCGGGACACCACCGACGAGGAGCTCAAGCGCATCGCCACCAGGCTGGAAGAGGCGGCGGCAGCCGCAGCTGCGGGCGAGTTTGGGTTCATCGTGGAGGAGGCAGAGGCAGCAGAGGCGGCAAGCCTTGCCGAGCGAGAGGATCATGCCGGCGAGGAGAAGTCTGCCGGGCATGACGTCGGGCTGAGCGGGCCCGCCGAGGATACGAGCGGCTCGTTGGAGATCGGCTCCTCTTCCTCTTCGTCTTCGGGCAGCTTGCCGCAAGCAGAGCCCCCGGCTCCACAAGCAGAGCCCCCGGCTCCACCAAGAAGGCGTCTTCGCAAGGCCGGGGACGTAGCGGAGCGGCGGACGAGTCAACCCCCGCCGCGCCGCACGACACGCTCCACCACGGCAAGTTCTGTTGCCGCGGAAGCACCTCGCGCTGCAGCGGCAAATGGAGCGGGGTCCTCCCGGTCCGCCGCTCCAGCTCCCGCCAAGCGGCCAAGGGATCCTACTCCTCCGCCTCCTCGCGCCGGAGGTGGGCCAGGCTTTGACTTCTCCGCGCTCAGCTCCGACGAGGAAAAAGAAGAGTAAGATTCTTGTTGTACTTGTATGTCTTCAATACTTGCTGTCTTGTCTTGTATCTCATTTGCTTTACTCTGAACTTATTCCTTTTTAGGACTCTGGCCCAGAGAGCGGCAAAGAGAGCCCAGGTCCCGGTGATTGTTATCGAGGACCATCCCGCCGTGTCAGCAGGGGGTGCGCCCGAGACAAACTTGCCGGACCCGACAGCTGTTCTTCAGAGCAGCCCCCAGCGCAGCCCCCAGCGTATGTATATGGTTTGTTTCCCGCTGTTGGGCGCGCATGGATACTCTTTGTTTGCTGATATCTGACTGTTGGCTTGTGTAGGAGCAGAGCAGCCCCACCAGGAGCGTCCGGATGCCGCCCCTGACATGCCATCTGCTTCGACTACGCCGCCAAGGGAGAGTTCTCCGGCAAGGGAGAACTCTCCGGCAAGGGAGAAGTCTCCGGCAAGGGACAGTACCAGCGACCCCCCGGCAGCGGAGATCCCAACTGCCGAGCCTGGTACAGGTACTTCTTGCTTCTAAACTTCCCTTGGGTTCTTCTTCGTTTGATCTTCTTTTTGGATATTTGCTTGACTTTTCTTCCTTTTTCGGCCGTCAGATCCATCTACTGCGGAGCCGATGGAGACCAAGGTTACTGTTGACGATGCAGCCGCCACCGAAGAAGCGGCCGGCGCTGATGATCCCGCCGGCGAAGAGGCCGCCAAGGCTGCCGCCGCAGCAGCCGACGAGGGGTCTGGCGATCGCACTGACGGCCCTGAGGCCGTAGGAGCGTCAGGCGCTACGCCGACCGCCGACCCTCCCGCCGCTGCCGCAGCATCGGACTCCGAAGGGCCCCAGCCAGGCGTCTACTTGAAGGCCGGTGATGGCATCTTCATCAACCTCCCCTGGGCGTCAACGTCCAGGGCGCCAGTCGAAGGAGAAAGCTTTGACGTGGAGGTGCTCGCCTCCGCTGGGCTGACGCTGGTTGACGCGCCAAGCAGCAGCAGCGATGAGCCTAAGGAGGAGCGACTGCTGCGGAAGCTGTTGTCGCTCTACCGTGCTCAGCAAGCCAAGCTGGAATCCCGCGAAGCGCTTGCCGCGAAGGCGGGAGTCGACATTGAGAAGCGCGCGACGGAGCTCCGAGGCATCAACCAGACAGCTCTCCGGTCCCTGGCGGAGGAGCGGGAGCAGCTCGAGGAGGCGCAGAAGGCCTTCCTCCTCGAGAAGGCTGACGTCGAGGAGCAGCAGCGGCTTGCCGCTGAGAAGCTGTCAGCGCAGGAGGGTGAACTGGCGCAGCGGAAGGTCAACCTCGATAGCCACGAGGAGGAGCTTGCCGTGCGCGAGCGAACACTTGGCGGAGCTATCAAGCAAGCGGAGGATGCTGCCGCAGCCGCCGAGGCCGCCAAGAAGGAGCTGGAGATGAAGGTGGCGCAGCTGGAGGCCGACCTCAAGGTGAGCGGTGAAGAGCTTGCCGCGCTCAAGCATGAGCGCGAGAAGGACGCCTACACCTTTGGCGAGCTGCAGGGTCGTCTCGCCGAGAAGATCAAGGAGCTTGGCGCCGCCAAGGACTCCAACGCCGATCTTGAGTTGAAGCTGACCGCTTTGACCAAGACGCTGGACGGCGCCAGGGAGCAGGAGGCGGCCCTGAAGAAGGAAATCAAGGCCGACAAGGCGCTGCTGGAGAGTGTTGCCGCCACCCAGAACGCCTTCAGGGAGAATGTGGAGCAGTGGACGGAGGGTCTTGTGAATGCTGCCGCAAATATTGACAGGGAGCTAGCGCAGCTGGGGATGGAGGATCTCGGGTATCCTTCTGATGAGAGCCTCCCATCCAGCGCCAAGCTCACTCTATTCTTCAAAGGCGTGGCGACGGCCCTCCAGCGACTCCGGGAGAGGATCCCAAAGCAGCTGGCCGACGAGTCGCACAAGATCTGCGCGGGAGCTCTTCAAAAAGTGTTGGTGAAGGTAGCCTTCCGCAACCCGGGTCTCAACCTCACCAACGTCCTCAGATCCCTGCCGGCGGAAGCTGATCTGGAGGCGCTCAAGGACCTTGTCGCACCCATTGTGGACAAGGTGAGCGGGATCAAGAGGGTTGAGGGTGATCGCGTGGACTAGGCCGCCCGTTTCCTTCTTTTCTTGTCGCTGCTGATCATGTTATGAAAACAGTCTATTAGAGCCGCGACAAGCTATTTTGTAATATAACTCTATTTCGGGTCATGATTGCAATGTTATTTCCTTTACTTGATTCCTTCCTTTCTATGTTTTTGCCCTACGCTTTTAGGGAACTTGCCGGCGCAGGCACCCTCGCCGCAAGCGCTGAGTGCGGGACGTCAGCAGCCTGCTGGCAGTGCCGTTGCCGACAAGAAACCTTGTCGTAACTAGTCGCAGCTCGCTTAAGTTGTTGAGCGAACTCCAAACAAAGTAAGGGCACGACTCTAGTCGCAACACACTTAAACTATTGAGCGAACTCGAAACAAAGTAAGGGCGCAACTAGCCACAAGTCGGTTCCTTCGCGCACAGGTTTTCCATACAAAGCATGGTCGTTTAAGGAACATAACTTAAAAATTTAAAAACATCTGATTGCTCAAACTTTGGCAACTTAGCTTTTCTGTCGTTTGCTTCCCAGCAAGGCAAAACTTTCTTGAACGACGCCTGGTCCATACCATTATATTCCCCTTCCCCCCCGGCAAACTTGTGGGCGAAGGAACCTTCATTTCCTTGAGAAAAAAGGAAGTAGAGAAAATAATGATATGGAGCCTTATGGCTCGTTATTGCTTAACGGGGTTGTTCGCTGCACAAAGTGTCAGATAACTCATGCAAAAAATTAAAAGCATGCAATTGACAAGATGTGCGGAGCACATGAGCTTTATTTATGCACAGGGTCAGCGCCTGGCTTTGTACAAAGGATTACATGCAACAGCGGCAAGACTTGTACAAAAGATGGTTGCCGGAGCAGGGTCCGGCAACCGTGCCTTACGGGTAAAACTTACGAAGATGTTCAATGTTCCAGGAGTTGCTCACCGGAATGCCATCTTCGATCTCAAGGCGGACAGCGCCAGGCCTAGTGACTCGTTTCACCCGGTAAGGGCCTTCCCACTTCGGCGTCAACTTGTTGGATTTCTTGGCGGACTGAACGCGCCGAAGAACAGGGTCGCCTTCCTCGAGACTTCTGGCGTTAACTTTGCGGCTATGGTAGCGGCGCAAAGCTTGCTGGTAGCGAGCAGCTCGTACAGCAGCCTGAAGACGGTCTTCCTCAAGGAGCAGCGCGTCATCTTGTCGCAGCTGCTCTTGCTCAAGCTCATCATAAGCGAGCACTCGAGGCGACCCGTATACGAGTTCTGTGGGGAGAACTGCCTCTGCTCCATAGACTAGAGCGAAAGGTGTCTGGCCAGTGGCTCGATTTGGCGTCGTCCTGATCGACCAAAGAACCATCGGCAGCTCCTCAATCCAGTTTCTTCCGCACCCGTGCAGCCTATCGAAAGTCCTGGTCTTGAGTCCATGCAGCACTTCAGCATTTGCCCTCTCCGCTTGACCGTTGCTCCTGGGGTGAGCAAGAGAAGCGAAGCAGACCTTGCCGCCAAGATCTTGGGCGTACTGCATGAAGGTGCGGCTCGTGAATTGTGTACCGTTGTCGGTGATGATCCTGTTAGGGATCCCGAAGCGGCAAACAATCGACCTGAAGAACTTGACTGCTGACTGTGTTGTCACCTTCCTCACTGCTTCCACTTCCGGCCACTTTGTGAACTTGTCGATTGCGATGTACAAGTACTCAAAGCCCCCGACTGCTCGAGGGAAGGGGCCGAGGATGTCGAGCCCCCAGACCGAAAATGGCCAGGATAAAGGGATCGTCTGGAGAGCTTGAGCTGGCTGGTGTATTTGCTTGGAATGGAACTAGCATGCTTCACACTTGGTTACTTGTGTAGTTGCATCCTGGAGGGCTGTCGGCCAAAAGAAACCTTGCCGGAAAGCTTTGCCGGCAAGCGCTCTTGCGCCAATGTGGTGACCACATATGCCTCCATGTATCTCTGCCAACAGCTTTTGTCCGTCTTCCCGGTGAATACACTTCAATTTCACCCTGTTGAGTCTTCTTCTGTACAGTGCATTGTCGACAAACTGGTACATACTTGACTGCCGGGCTACTCTTTCCGCTTCTTCTTGCTCTTCGAGAAGTTCTCCTATCTGAAGGAAACGGACGATCTGTTGTGCCCATGCTGGAGCTTGTGGCTCGACAACAAGGACTAAAGGCACATCTGCTGCTGTGGGAACATCCGCTTCTACGGCGAGAAACTGCGGCTCAGCCGGAGCTTGACGTTCCCCGGCAAGCTTGCCGGAGCAAAACTTGTCGGGAGCGTCTGCTTCAACGGAACAAACCCTGGGGTTTGCCAGAGCAGACTGCTCCCCAGCACTCTTGGTGTTGATCTTGGGGACCTTCTTGGCGGCGGCTTCGGGAAGCTCTGCCGGAAAATAGTCACCAGAAATTAACTTCCTCTTCTTGCTCTGTCTAGTTGATGGCGTCACAGACGGTTGAGTCAGCTTGAGCACAAAGATCCCTGGTTCCACAGGTAACTTAAGTGCTGCGCACTTTGACAGGCCATCGGCAATGTCGTTCTGAGCTCTTGGAACATGTTCCATCTGTAGGCCGACAAAGTGCTCTTCTAGCTTCCTCACTTCATCAACGTAAGCTTCCATCAATGGACTCTGATAACTCTTATTCACTTGGCGGACGACAAGCTGCGAGTCACCCCTGACAATGAGCTTCTTGATCCCAAGGTCTGCCGCGATCCTGAGACCGGCAAGCAAACCTTCATACTCTGCAGTATTGTTTGTTGCTTGTTCCTTGGGAAAGTGCATCTGGACTACGTACTTAAGGTGCTCTCCGGTGGGTGCGACAAGCAGTACGCCAGCACCGGCGCCTTGCAGCGAGAAAGCACCATCAAAGTACATCAGCCACTCTTTGCTTGCTTCCTTGACGGGGATGCTCGTTTCTGGAATTTCTTCATCTGGTGTTGGCGCCCACTCTGCTATGAATTCTGCCAATGCTCTGCTTTGGATAGTTGAAGTGCTCTCAAACTTGAGGCCAAAGCTTGACAGTTCCAGTGCCCACTCAATAATCCTGCCTGTTGCTTCTGGATTCTTGACCTAGCCCCCTGCAGAAGGGAACTGACAAAGTAGACTGGGCGCTGCACCATTTTCTTCTGTATCTCCTCGGGCGCCTGCGCAAATCCATCTTTCCGGGACCAGAGCTTGTCGGGGAAGCCCCCTGCTTGTCGCTGGATGCGCTCGCCGTGGTTGCTGGCTCATCATCTACCTCCCTCTCCGCTACTAACGCAACACTAACCACTTGATTGGTTGCCGCCAGATACAGCAGAAACTTCTCTTGTGGCTTAGGTGCGACAAGTATTGCAGTGGAGGACAGGTATCTCTTCAAGTCCTGCAGCGCAGCCTCCGCTTCCGAAGTCCATTTCATTGGACTTGCCTTTTTCAAAATTTTGAAAAACGGCAGGGCACGCTCAGCGGACTTAGAGATAAACCTGCTGAGAGCCGCCACGCAGCCGGCAAGTCTCCGTACATCCTTGACGCGCTTCGGTGCTTCGATCTGCTCAATGGCCTTGATCTTGTCGGGATTGGCTTCAATCCCCCGGTGAGACACGAAGAACCCGAGAAGCTTGCCGGAAGGGACTCCAAACACGCACTTCTCGGGGTTGAGCTTGAGGCTGATCTTGCGCAGATTTGCGAAAGTCTCTTCTAAATCTTGAATCAGAGTTGCTTTGTCCCTGCTCTTGACCACTATATCATCCATGTAGGCCTCCAGATTTCTGTGTATTTGCGGTTCAAAAGCAGTATGGACTACCCTTGCAAATGTTGAACCAGCATTCTTTAAACCGAAAGGCATCCGTATGAAACAGTACGTGCCACAGGGAGTGATGAATGCGGTTTTATCCTCATCTTCTTCTGCCATGAAGATCTGATGGTATCCTGAGTATGCGTCAAGAAATGAAAGCAAGTCACATCCGGCCGTGGAGTCAACAATCTGGTCGATGCGCGGCAAGGGAAATGGGTCTTTGGGACAAGCTTTATTGACATCGGTAAAGTCGATACAAAGCCTCCATTTCCCGTTTGCCTTGCGCACGACTACAGGATTGGCCAACCACGTAGGATGGAGCACTCCTCTGACAAGGCATGCTGCTTCCAACTTCTTGATCTCTTCTGCGATGAATTCTTGGCGCTCCACTGCTTGCTTTCTGACTTTCTGCTTGACGGGCCGCGCATGAGGACAGACGGCAAGGTGGTGCTCAATTTCTTTCCTGGGAACACCGGGGATGTCAGACGGTTGCCACGCAAACACATCGACGTTCGCCCCGCAGGAAAGCAATGAGCGCGCTTTCCTATTTAGGGTCAAGAGTGGCGCTGATGGTGAAAGTACCACTAGTGTCGTCCTCCTTGGCGGACACCTTCTTGGTCGCTGGCGGAGCTGCCATTGTCTTCTTACACTTGCCAGTGGAGCTCGATGGTGCGTCCTCGACGGTAGCGCAACACTCCGAAGAGGTGCGCTTGCCGGAGTGGGCATCAGAACTCTTACCGGACTTGGTGTTCTTCTTCCCCCCTGGAGCTTCAGCGGCAAGTGTCTCGCGATCCGTTGCGGCTGCTGCTTCCCGGTAGATCTTGTCGGCACAGATAAGAGCGTCTTTCTTGTCGCCAGGGACAGAGATGACACTTATCAGGCCTGGCATCTTCAGCATGTTGTACGCGTAATGAGTGGCCGCCATGAACTTGGCGAGCGCTGGACGGCCGAGAATCCCATTGTAAGGCAATGGAAAATCGGCGACGTCAAAAGTGACCCTCTCAGTTCTGAAGTTCAACTCGCTGCCAAATGTCACCGGCAACGTGATCTTCCCCTTCGGCTTGCTCCTTCCCGGGTTGATTCCTTGGAATGTGCCGGTCTCTTCGAGCTCGCTATCAGGGACCTGGAGTTTCCTGAGCACAGCGGAGGAGATCAGGTTCAAGTCGGCCCCGCCGTCAACTAGCATCTTAGTGACCTTGAGTTTGCGGATAGTTGGTGAAACCAACATCGGCAAGCACCCGACAGCAGTTGTTCGATCAGGGTGGTCCTCAATATCAAAGATGATAGGCGTGCTGGACCATTTCAGAAGCTTGCGTGACTCAACGGGTGGTTCTGCCGCATTGACTTTCCGCACCCACTGCTTGAGTTGGCGGTGTGAAGTATGCAGAGAAGCACCGCCGTCAACGCACAAGACCTCTGTGGCTTTCTGGAACTCCTGCTCACTGGTTTCATCATCATCCATGTCTTCGTCGTCGTCGTCATCTTCATCCTTGTCGCGGCCGCGGGGAGGTCTGTCTCCTTGCCGCTGCTTGGCCTTGCCGCGGCGTCCTCCCCGGCCGGGGCGCTTCGTACCGGATCCTCCAGCACCTCCTTGGGCTTTCTCCTTGTCGCGTCGCTCGTACTCGGCCTTTTGCAGCTCGACAAGCTGCTCGACCTTCTTGTAGCTCTGGAGGTCATGGCCCTTGGTGCGGTGGATCTTGCAGTACTGTTTGTTGGTGCCGTCCTGCTTGTCGGCGGCCGCCACAGCCTGGCAGTTGGCGCATGCGGCAACCTCCTTGCCAGAGCTACTAGCCTTGGCTTTCTTGGCGCCACCTTCGTTGCCGGACTGCTCAACAACTAGCACATCTTTGCCTTTCCTCTTCCTGTTGTTCCGCCGCCGGCTTTTCTTTGCCGGGGCAGCATCATCGCTGTCAGATCCTCCTGTTCCTGTATTCTCTCCGGGGAGTTTCCTCCCTTCCTCAGCACGTGCACACCTGTCGGCCAGGGCATACAGCTCACTGACGTCTCTGATCTTGCACATTGCCATCTCCTCCCGCATCCTGTGGTTACGCACGTTCTGATGGAACGCGCTGATGACTGCGGCAGGGTGGACATCTGGGATGTTGCGTTGCACATGGCTGAATCTCTAGATGTACTTGCGCAGGGGCTCTCCTTCTTTCTGGGCAAGCAGATGAAGATCACTCTCCTGGCCATGAGGTTTGTGGCCACCTGTAAAGGCGCCGACAAACTGATGGCATAGGTCTGCCCAGGAAGATATGGAGTTGTCCGGCAAGTGCATGAGCCAGGACCTGACGTTGGGCTTGAGCACCAGCGGGAAGTAGTTGGCAAGGATCTTGTCGTCGCGCCCCCCAGCAGCTTGTGCCGCGATGGTGTAGAGGCTGAGGAACTCCGACGGATGCAACTTGCCGCCGTACTTCTCGGGTACGTCTGGCTTGAAATTCTTCGTGCTGGGCCACTGGACTTGCCGCAGCTCACGGGTAAACGCAGGGCAACCTGCCGCGTACGGCAGGTCGCCTAGTTCCCCTGGCGCACGCATGTTGACAGTGGGCCCAGCGCGCTGGTCTGACTGACGCCGCGCTTCTCTTCGGCGCTCGATGCGAGTACGAGCGTCTTCTTGCTGTCGTTCGTGAAGAACTTGGCGTTGATCGCGACGAGCTCGTGGATCTGATGAAGCAGTGGAGTCGCTGTTGTGGTGGACCCGGCGAGTCGGCGATCTTGGCCTTCGGGGCGGAGAGTGCACGGTGGTTGCACCCCCACCGTTCTTGTCGCCATCGGGTCGCGCCTGGCTGACTTGCCGCGGCTGCGACGTAGTCGGCTGCCGTGGAGTGTCGCCGTTGGCGAAGCCTATGAGACTCTGAATGGTGGCCCTCCAGTCGTCGATCTTGTCTGGCGTTGGAGGGAAGTCTAGGAGCAGTTGAGCTCGCGCCAAAGCTTCTGCTGGAGTGGCGGTAGCGGTGGCGAACGGTGCGAGGAGCGGGATATGCTCGGACTTCTAACTGCGTTAGAAGGAGCAATATCCCGTCCAGGCGACCGTGCCTCGCTCGCGCCAGCATGTTGGCGCGCCTGCTGGCCTGGAGCATCCCGAGATCCGCCAGCTCGATCTGGGTCCAGCGAGCGTATGGTACCGTGAGTACCACGACGCTGCCGGTCCTGCGCCTCCTGAGATGGGCGCGGTGCATCTACGGACGCTCGGTCGTCATGGGAGCCGGCTACACCGCCAATGGGCAGCACAGCCTTGTCCTTGGACCTGGCGGCACCGTGGGCTCCCTCGTCGACGCCCGTTCTTCCGCTGGCGTCTTCCCCACCAGCCGTTTGCTCCGGCGGCGGTGGGTCTGTCGCGGACGGAGCAGCCGCCTCCGAAGCCTTCTTCTTCGGCGGCATGTCGATGAAGATGATGAAGATCTAGCTCGTGTGAACGCCGGATCAGGTTCACACAACCTCGACGCCCCCTACCTGGCGCGCCAAAGATGTCGGGGAAACTGATCCACGAGCACCTATGGGGACCGAGCCCCTTTCGGTTTGGTGGGGGGCGGAGGTCGCACGAAGAGCAGATCGAGGCGGAGCACACGAGCAGTTTACCCAGCTTCGGAGCTCTACGGAGAGATAATACTCCTACTACTGCTTTGTGGTTTGTATTGAGTTCTTGCTCGGGAGCGCTGAGTGCTACAGTACGCACCAGCAGCTAACGAGACCGAGCGTGAGCGTTCTACTGTCCTCCTCCTCTACGTTGTGCATGGGCCTCCTTTTATATGCTCAAGGGGTCTCCAACAGGTGGCAACGTAGACAAGGGTAAAAATGGAAAGGAGCTGTGGTTGGTACAGCTACCTGTACAGTGTATCCTACCTAACCCTGACGGCAGGGGACAAGGGCATTAAATGCCTATCTACGTCGCCCAAACAGTGCAGAAAAGGGACCGTCAGGGACGCCACCGCTCGCCACGATGGCGATCTTGTTAGCGCCGCTTGCCACAGTGCACCCCTGGCTGCACAGCCTCCCGCCACGTATGCCTGGAAGGGTCCCAGAGCGACACGTTGGTGGGTGTGCTGGAGCGCGGGTACAGAGTGGTTTCTTGCCGCGGCAAGCGCCTTGCCGCGGTCGTTGTCTTGTCGCGTCCGGAAGCTTGTCGCTCACCGGGCCTTGCCAGGACGCGGGGTGTGTCGCGGCAAGTTCCTTGAGATGCCTCGGTTGGCCTTCCCGGCAAGCTCCTCTTGCCGGGGTCTTGTGTCTTGAGCGGCCTTCCCGGCAAGCTCCTCTTGCCGGGGCCTTGTCTCCTTGGCTTGAATACTTTGTTCTTGAATGGCTCCAAAGGAACCAAGTAGGTCCTTGGCGGTCACCTGGCAAGCCTTGCCGCGGGACACTGCGACTGCCCATGCACAAGTTCGGGATACTAGGGTGCCCCTACTCTAGTACACCGACAATCTCCATAGCTCGTTGATTAGCCACGTCAATGTGAGACTTTCTCTTTTTTTTGTCTTCTCCACACAACCTCCATCATCATATTCTATTCCACCCATAGTGCTATGTTCGTGCCTCGCACTCATATATTGCGTGAAAGTTGAAAAAGTTTGAAAAGGCTAAGTATGTAACAATTGCTTGGCTTGTCATCGGGGTTGTGCATGATGGGAGCATTTTGTGTGACGAAAATGAAGCATGGCCAAACTATATGATTTTGTAGGGATGAGCTTTCTTTGGCTATTTTATTTTGATAAGACATAATTGCTTGGTTAGCATGCTTGAAGTATTATTATTTGTATGTCAATATTAAACTTTTGTCTTGAATCTTTTGGATCTAAACATTCATGCCACAATAAAGAGAATTACATTGAAAATTATGTTGGGTAGCATTCCACATCAAAAAATATGTTTTTATCATTTACCTACTCCAGGACGAGCAGGAATTAAGCTTGGGGATGTTGATACATCTCCAACGTATCTATAATTTTTGATTGTTCTATGATATTATATTATCTGTTTTGGATGTTTAATGGGTTTTAATATGCTCTTTTATATTATTTTTTGGGACTAACCTATTGACCGAAGGCCCAGTGCAAATTGCTGTTTTTTCCTATTTCAGTGTTTCACAGAAAAGGAATATCAAACGGAATCCAAACGGAACGAAACCTTCGCGAGGATCTTTCTTGGAACAAATAGAATCCAGGAGACTTGGAGTGGAAGTCAGAGACGCAATGAGGCGGCCACGAGGCAGGAGGGCGCGCCTAGGGGGTAGGCGCGCCTCGTAGCTCCACCGACCTACTTCTTTCGCATATATATATACTCTTATACCCTGGAAACATCCAGGGGAGCCACGAAACCACTTTTCCACCGCCGCAACCTTTTGTACCCGTGAGATCCCATCTTGGGGCCTTTTCCGGCGATCTGCCGAAGGGGGGTTCGATCATGGATGGCTTCTACATCAACACCATAGCCTCTTCGATGATATGTGAGTAGTTTACCACAGACCTTCGGGCCCATAGTTATTAGCTAGATGGCTTCTTCTCTCTCTTTGGTTCTCAATACAAGGTTCTCCTCGATGTTCTTAGAGATCTATCGATGTAATACTCTTTTGCGGTGTGTTTGCCGAGATCCGATGAATAGTGGGTTTATGAACTTGATTATCTATGAATATTATTTGGTTCTTCTCTGAATTCTTATATGCACACTGGTGCGCGTCGGTCCTAAACAAACAGTTTTTTACCCCTTTCCGCAACGGCATTTGGAACCGTCGCCAAGTGAGTGTGTGCGATAGGGTGTCCTTCCCACATGACCAAGAAATCGTCGGGGATAGGCCCTCCTGGGACCCAGGTTGGGGCCGTGTGCGATCGGGGAGGCATCGAAACCCAATCATTTCCGTAGGTATGTACATCCCACATGGTAATCCAAGAAAATCATTTCCATAGGTATGTACATCCCACATGGTAATCCGAGAAAATCATTTCCGTAGGTATGTACATCCCACATGGTGAATCCCTGAAAAACATTTCCGTTCATATGTATATCACACACAGTCAATCCAAGGAATACATTTACGTTCTTATGTACATCCCACATAGTCAATCCAGGGAAAACGTTTCCGTTCGGATGTACCTAAGTTTCAAAAAAACGATGAGGTTTTCTTTTGCACAAGTCTTTACTTACATAACACGTATGGATGAGAGATAGAACTTATCTGTTTGGCTTGCCGAAGATCGCAGTGTAGGCTCATCTTTCCATCTCCTCTTGGAGGCCAAGTCTTCGACAAGGTCCTGAAGTTTTATGCAGATGGGAATGATGCCAGACGCGATCTTATCTATATGGACATGCAATGCTCATGAAATGCTTATGCATGCATGCAACTTGTCGGGGGCCTCAGCGCTTCGTTTATTTCTCTGCTGCTCAGAGTATGTGCCTGGCTTTGTACAAGGGGTTACATGCAGCTGAAGCAAGGCCTATACAAAAGGGTGGCTACCGGGCAGGGCCCGGCAGCCGCGCCTTACGGGTAGAACTTGCGGAGATGCTCAATATTCCATGAGTTTTGCAATTGAATGCTGATATGTCTCCAACATATCTATAGTTTTTTATTGTTCCATGATATTATATTATCTGTTTTGGATGTTTAATGGGTTTTCATATGCTCTTTTATATTATTTTTTGGGACTAACCTATTAATCGAAGGCCCAGTGCAAATTGCTATTTTTTGCCTATTTCAGTGTTTCGCAGAAAAGGAATATCAAACGGAATCCAAACGGAACGAAACCTTCATGAGGATCTTTCTTGGAACAAATGCAATCCAAGAGACTTGGAGTGGAAGTCAGAGACGCAACGAGGCGGCCACGAGGCAGGAGGGCGTGCCCCCACCCTCGTGGGCCCCTCATAGCTCCACCGACCTACTTCTTTCGCATATATATACTCTTATACCTTGAAAACATCCAGGGGAGCGACGAAACCACTTTTCCACCGCCGCAACCTTATTTACCCGTGAGATCCCCTCTTGGGGCCTTTTCCGGCGATCTCCCGGAGGGGGATTCGATCACGATGGGCTTCTACATAAACACCATAGCCTCTCCGATGATGTGTGAGTAGTTTACCACAGACCTTCGGGTCCATAGTTATTAGCTATATGGCTTGTTCTCTCTCTTTGGTTCTCAATACAAGGTTCTCCTCGATGTTCTTGGAGATCTATTCGATGTAATACTCTTTTGCGGTGTGTTTGCCGAGATTGGATGAATTGTGAGTTTATGAACTTCATTATCTATGAATATTATTTGGTTCATCTCTGAATTCTTATATGCATGATTTGATATCTTTGCAAGTCTCTTCGAATTATCAGTTTAGTTTGGCCTACTAGATTGATCTTTCTTGCAATGGGAGAAGTGCTTAGCTTTGGGTTCAATCTTGCGGTGCTCGATCCTAGTGACAGAAGGGGAACCGACACGTATTGTATTGTTGCCATCGAGGATAAAAAGATGGGGTTTATATCATATGCTTGAGTTTATCCCTCTACATCATGTCATCTTGCCTAATGCGTTATTCCATTCTTATGAACTTAATAATCTAGATGCATGTTGGATAGCGGTTGATGTGTGGAGTAATAGTAGTAGATGCAGAATTGTTTCGGTCTACTTGACACGGACGTGATGCCTATATTCATGATCATTGCCTTAGATATTATCATAACTATGGGATTTTCTATCAATTGCTCGGCAGTAATTTGTTCACCCACCGTAATACATGCTATCATGAGAGAAGCCACTAGTGAAACCTATGGCCCTCGGGTCTACTTTACATCATATAAGTTTCCAATCTATAATTCTAGTTTACTATTTATTTTGCGATCTTTATTTTCCAATCTATACAACAAAAATACCAAAAGTATTTATCTTATTATCTTTATCAGATCTCATTTTTGCAAGTGGTCGTGAAGGGATTGACAACCCCTTTATCGCGTAGGTTGCAAGGTTCTTGATTGTTTGTGCAGGTACTAGGTGACTCGCGCGTAGTCTCCTACTGGATTGATACCTTGGTTCTCGAAAACTGAGGGAAATACTTACGCTACTTTGCTGCATCACCCTTTCCTCTTCAAGGGAAAACCAACGCATGCTCAAGAGGTAGCAAGAAGGATTTCTGGCGCCGTTGCCGGGGAGATATACGCTCAAGTCAAGACATACCAAGTACCCATCACAAACTCGTATCCCTCACATTACATTATTTGCCATTTGCCTCTCGTTTTCCTATCCCCCACTTCACCTTTGCCATTTTATTCGCCCTTTTTCGTTCACCTCTTTTCGCTTGCTTCTTGTTTGCTTGTGTGTTGGATTGATTGTTTGTCACGATGGCTCAAGATAATACTAAATTGTGTGACTTTTCCAATACCAACAATAATGATTTCATTAGCACTCTGATTGCTCCTACTACTGATGCTGAATCTTGTGAAATCAATACCGCTTTGTTGAATCTTGTTATGAGAGATGAATTTTCTGGCCTTCCTAGTGAAGATGACTCTACACATCTAACAACTTCGTTGATTTGTGTGATATGCAAAAGAAGAAAGATGTGGATAATGATATTGTTAAATTGAATCTATTTCCGTTTTCTCTTAGAGGTCGTGCTAAAACTTGGTTCTCTTCTTTGCCTAAAAATAGTATTCATTCATGGAATAAGTGCAAAGATGCTTTTATCTATAAGTATTTTCCTCCCGCTGAGTTCATATCTCTTAGAAACAATATTATGAATTTTAAGCAACTTGAGCATGATCATGTTGCACAAGCTTGAGAGAGGATGAAATTACTGATACGTAATTGCCCTACACATGGTTTGAATTTATGGATGATTATACAACAATTTTATGCTGGATTAAATTTTGCTTCTAGAAATCTTTTAGATTCGGCTGCGAGAGGGACTTTTATGGAAATCACTTTAGAGAATCTACTAAACTCCTAGACAATATTATGGTTAATTATTCTCAATGGCACCCCGAAAGATCCACTAGTAAAAAGGTACATGCTATTGAAGAGATTAATGTTTTGAGTGGAAAGATGGATGAACTTATGAAATTGTTTGCTAAGAAAAGTGTTTCTTCTGATCCTAACGATATGCCTTTGTCCACTTTGATTGATAATAATAATGAATCTATGGATGTGAATTTTGCTGGCAGGAACAATTTTGGTAACAACATGTATAGAGGAAATTTTAGTTCTAGGCCGTTTCCTAGTAATTCCTATAATAATTATTGCAATTCCTACAACAACTCTTATGCAAATTTTAATAAGATTCCCTCTGATTTTGAGACTAGTGTTAAAGAATTTATGAATTCACAAAATAATTTCAATGCTTTGCTTGAAGAAAAATTGCCTAAGATTGATGAGTTGGCTAGGAACATGGATAGAATTTCTCTTGATGTTGATTCTTTGAAACTTAGATCTATTCCACCTAAGCATGACATCAATGAGTCTCTCAAAGCCATGAGAATTTCCATTGATGAGTGCAGAGAAAGAACCACTAGGATGTTTGCTAAAAAAAGATTGCTTTGTTAAAGCGTGTTCTTCTAGTTTTCGTGATAATAATGGTGAAGATCTAAAAGTGATTGATGTGTCTCCTATTAAATCTTTGCTTTCCAATATGAATGTTGATAAAGATGGGACTGGAGATGAGTCAACTTTAGTTAAAAGGCGTCCCAATGATTCGGAGTTTTTAGATCTTGATGCAAAAATTGGTAAAAGTGGGATTGAAGAGGTCAAAACGTTACATAGCTATGAACCCACTATTTTGGATTTCAAGGAATTTAATTATTATAATTGTTCTTTGATAGATTGTATTTCCTTGTTGCAATCCATGTTAAATTCTCCTCATCCTTGTGATGAAAATAAAGCTTTTACCAAACACATCGTGATGCTTTAATGCAATCCCATAAAGAAAAGCTTGAAGTAGATGTTTCTATCCCTAGAAAACTTTATGATGAATGGGAACCTACTATTAAAATTAAGATTAAAGATTATGAATGCTATGCTTTATGTGATTTGGGTGCTAGTGTATCCACGATTCCAAAAACTTTGTGTGATGTGCTAGGTTTCCGTGAATTTGATGATTGTTCTTTAAATTTGCATCTTGCGGATTCCACCATTAAGAAACCTATGGGAAGGATTAATGATGTTCTTATTGTTGCAAATAGGAATTATGTGCCCGTAGATTTCATTGTTCTTGATATATATTGCAATCCTACATGCCCTATTATTCTTGGTAGACCTTTCCTTAGAACGATTGGTGCAATTATTGATATGAAAGAAGGAAATACTAGATTCCAATTTCCATTAAGGAAAGGCATGGAACACTTTCCTAGGACGATAATTAAATTGCCTTATGAATCTATTATGAGAGCCACTTATGGATTGCATACCAAAGATGATAATACTTAGATCTATTCTTGTTTTTATGCCTAGCTATGGGCATTAACGATAGCGCTTGTTGGGAGGCAACCCAATTTTATTTTTGTTCCTTGCTTTTTGTTCCTGTTTAGTAATAAATAATTCATCTATATTTTGTTTAGATGTGGTTTTATGTTTTAATTAGTGTTTGTGCCAAGTAGAACCTTTGGGAAGACTTGGGTGAAGTCTTTGCGATCTTGCTGTAAAACAACAGAAACTTTGGCACTCACAAGATTAGCTGCCATTTTTTTTACTGGAGAGTGCTTTTTGGTTGATTGTTTTTTAATATGATTAATATACAAATTCCTCACGTCCACCAACTTATTTCAGAATTTTTTGAGATATAGAAGTATACGTTTGATACAGATTCCTACAAACGGTTCTGTTTTTGACAGATTCTGTTTTTCGTGTGTTGTTTGCTTATTTTGATGAATCTATGGCTAGTATCGGGGGGTATGAACCATAGAGAAGTTGGAATACAGTAGGTTTAACACCAATATAAATAAATAATTAGTTCATTACAGTACCTTAAAGTGGTGATTTGTTTTCTTATACTAACGGAGCTCATGAGATTTTCTGTTTAAGTTTTGTGTTGTGTAGTTTTCAAGTTTTTGGGTAAAGATTTGATGGATTTTGGAATAAGGAGTGGCAAGAGCCTAAGCTTGGGGATGCAGAAGGCACCCCAACGTAAAATTCAAGGACAACCAAAATCCTAAGCTTGGGGATGCCCCGGAAGGCATCCCCTCTTTCGTCTTCGTCTATCGGTAACTTTACTTGAGAATATATTTTTATTCACCACATGATATGTGTTTTGCTTGGAGCGTCCTGTATGATTTGAGTCTTTGCTTTTTAGTTTACCACAATCATCCTTTCTGTACACACCTTTTGGGAGAGACACACATGAATCAGAATTTATTAGAATACTCTATGTGCTTCAGTTATATCTTTTGAGCTAGATAATTTTGCTCTAGTGCTTCACTTATACCTTTTTAGAGCACGGTGGTGGTATTATTTTATAGAAATTATTGATCTCTCATGTTTCACTTATATTATTTTGAGAGTCTTTTAGAACAGCATGGTAATTTGCTTTGGCTATAAAATTAGACCTAATACGATAGGCATCCAAGATGGGTATGATAAAAACTTTCATATAGAGTGCATTAAATACTATGAGAAGTTTGATGCTTGATATTTATTTTGAGATATAAAGATGGTAATATTAGATTCGTGCTAGTTGAGTAATTGTGGAATTGAGAAATACTTGTGTTGAGGTTTGCAAGTCCCGTAGCATGCACGTATGGTAAATGTTGTGTGACAAATTTGAAGCATGAGGTGTTGTTTGATTGCCTTCCTTATGAGTGGCGGTCGGGGACGAGCGATGGTCTTTTACTACCAATCAATCCCCATAGGAGCATGCACGTAGTGCTTGGTTTTGATGACTTGTAGATTTTTGCAAGAAGTATGTGAGTTGTTTATGACTAATGTTGAGTCCATGGATTATACGCACTCTCACCCTTCCATCATTGCTAGCCTCTTCGGTACCGTGCATTGCCTTTCTCACCTTGAGAGTTGGTGCAAAATTCGCTGGTGTATCCAAACCCCGTGATATGATACGCTCTATCACACATAAGCCTCCTTATATCTTCCTCAAAACAGCCACCATACCTACCTATTATGGCATTTCCATAGCCATTCCGAGATATATTGCCCTCAAAACTTTCCACCAATTCGTTTATTATGACACGCTCCATCATTGTCATATTGCTTTGCATGATCATGTAGTTGGCATCCTATTTGTGGCAAAGCCACCTTCATAATTCTTTCATACATGTTGTAAGTGCATCTAGTGCCACCCCTAGTTGGTTTTGGAGTATTGACGACAAATTTGGTTGAGGGACTAATGTGTTTGTGAGAATTGCAGGATAACACAGGTAGTGTCCCTCATTGATTCGGTTTACCTACCGGAGATGACCCCTAAAAATGTATGAAGACATTGACGACAATGGTGGTATATGAAGATATTCATATTGAAGACTATGACATGAGAAGACATTCAGTGAAGACTATGGAGCGCGAAGACTTAGTTGTTTCATAGTTTCCTTTTCTTCTTTGTTGAGTCATAGGAACCACCGTACTGTTAAGTGGGGTCCAAGTGAACATAGTCAGAGTGACTCAAGTGATGCTCAACCCAAATCCTATGTCTTCGAGCGAAGACAATGAGAGCAAATCTTATCCAGAGCTGGATAAGTCAGCTTTGCTTGTAGCCCAAGTAAAGTTGCCGTGTGTATGTTTGAAATCTGACCGTTGGAACACGTGTCAGTTCCTTAGTGACCTAGGGTCATTTCGGACATATCAGGTTGGGTTGCCCAGTGGCTATAAATAGCCCGCCCCCTACACCATAAATTGGTGGCTGCTCAAAGTTAGTACACGGCTTTTGTCGTTTGAGATCAACCCACCTCGAAGCCTTTGAGTGAGAGAAATCCTTGCGAGGACAAAGCCCAAACACCCAGAGACAAAGAGTGTTAGGCATCACTGAAGTCTTTCTGTCTGTGTGACCTGAAGACTTATTACACTTGCGGATTGTGAATCCTCCAGCCGGTTAGGCGTCGCGTTCTGAGCGTCCAAGAGTCATTGTGGATCGCCGGTGAACGAAGTCTGTGAAGGTTTGGAAGTCTACCTTGAAGACTTACCAGAGTGATTGGGCGAGGACTGTGTGTCCTCAGCTCAAGGGGAATAAGGTGAAGACGCGGTCTTCTGAGTTGAATCTCAGCCTCCCTAACCAGATGTACACTTGTCACAGCAACTGGAACTGGTCAAACAAATCATGTGTCTTCGACAAGTGACTGGTTCTATCCTCTCCTCCCTTTACTTATAGTTTGTCTTCGTGAAGTCATTGCCTGCTTGTCATACCTGTTTGACTTCATTGCTTGACTACTATTGCTGTTTGGCTTCATACCACCTTCCATCCTGATCCTTACTACCTAGCTGCTATTAGTCTTCTTACTCTCACATTATTGCATACTTGACTATGGCTAGCTTTGTGTAGTTTATCTTCCGCTACATATCAATAGGTTCATTTCTACTGTTTGTCTTTGAAACTCCCATGTTTTGAAGACTTTCATAAAAATCGCCTATTCACCCCCCTCTAGTCAATAACAAGCACTTTCAATTGGTATCAGAGCAAGGTACTCCCTTTGTTCTGTGTGATTCGGTTTAACCACCTAGAGTTTTAGCTATGTCGACTACAGGGATAATCAAAGTCTCCGCTGCTTGCCCCGTCTTCGATGGAACTGAATATCCCTACTGGAAGAATAAGATGCGCATGCATCTTGAAGCCATTGATGTCGACCTCTGGTATGTCGTCAAGAACGGCGTTCCCAAGACTGGTGAAGGTGTCACCCTTGCTGATGTCAAGAAGTTCATTCAAATGGACTCTACTGCCAAGAACATCATTTGTGGTCATCTGACCAAAGGACAGTATGGCCGTGTGAGTGCTCTGGAGACGTCAAAGCTAGTCTGGGACTGGATATCCAAGGTCAACGAAGGCGTCTCAACCCAGAGAGATCAAAGGATCAGTGTTCTTCGCAACCTCTTCAACCGCTTCAAGAGAAACGACAATGAGAATGTCCAGCTCACGTTTGATCGCCTCACTGACATCACAAATGAGCTTCGTGCTCTTGGCGCCACTGAGATTACCAAGCATGAAATCGTCAAGACACTACTGAGATCACTTGACAGCTCCTTTGACACCCTTGCCCTCATGATACAAGAACGTCCTGACTTCAAGACACTCGATCCGTCTGATATACCTGAGAGGCTCAACACACATGAGTTCTAGCTTTCTGAGAAAAGAGATATCTATGGTCCCAACTATGGCCGAACTCGCGCTTTGAAGGCAAAAGTTGTTTCCTCATCTGAAGAAGAATCTGACTGCAGTTCTGATGATCCTGAAGACATTGGAAAGGAAATTGCTATGCTTGTGAAGAAGTTCCAGAAGTTCACCAAGAAGAAGGGCTTCAGAAAGTCGTCACGTTCCAGCTCAAGAAATGATGAAGCTTTCACTCATGACTACAAGAAGAGAACATGTCACAAGTGCAAGAAACCTAGACACTATATCTCTGAGTGTCCACTGTGGGACAACGAGAAGAAGAAGAAGAAGAGCAAGGAATATGATTCTGATGACAAGAAGAAGAAGAAATCTTCAAAGTCTTCTTCCGAGTCCTCATCAAAGTCTTCATCCCATAAGAAGAGCTCATCTGGCAAGGCTCGTGCTTTTGTTGGGAAGGAAATGGATTCAGAGGAGGAGTCTGCTTCTGAGGAGGCGGAGGTGGAGTCTGAGGAGGAGTCCGACCCTGGCGTTGCAAGTCTGGCTTTAGCCACTGCTTATGTTGCCAAGTCCATCTTCAACACTGAAGACAATGACTTCCACACCAACGCTGAAGTTGATGACAAGGACGACCCTACTCCTACCTACTGCTTCATGGCACGTGGTGCCAAGGTAAAATCACGCGATGCTTACTTTCAAACATCTAGTGAAGATGACTCCGATCGTGAATCCAAACCCAGCTACAAAACACTTGCTAAAATTGCAACTGAACAACAAAAGGCTATGGAACATACTCAAAAACTGTTAGACAAAAGCGATGACCTGTTGGACGCGGAAATGACTCGTTCACAGTCCTTAGTTGAAGACATAAAAAATCTTCATGCTAAGTACCAAGAACTTGAAAGTCGTCATGAAACGCTCTCCTACGATTATCTTCAAAGGAAGCAGGAGCTTGAGAAATTGAGAGCGGCTCATGAAGATCTTCAAAAAGAGAATAAGTCACTTCGTGCTCAACAGATCAGTCCCGCTCAGGATGGATTTGAACCACCATATCTAAAATGCCTTGAGCGTGATAACGCTACCTCTGTTGCTGGGTGTTCCACTACTGCTACTGTTGCAATATCTTCAACTACTGATGTGGTAAGTAACCCCTCTGCGGAGGATACCACTACTATTGCTGATGAAAATGCTAGGTTGAAGACATTGCTTGAAACAGGGATGTATAAAAGTCTGAAAGGACATCAGACACTTTGCGATGTCCTAAAAAAACAGATTCTGAACCGAAACCCTAGGAAAGAGGGTGTTGGGTTCGAGAGGAAAATGAATGTTGATGTCTCCTACTGGAAGCCTGAGCAGTATCCCAAAACCACATGGGTTGCTGCAAAGGGACCTCCAGTGGATCCATCTAGCCTATCTGGCTTCACTTGTGCTAACCCGATTATCATTGATGAATCCTTTGATGCAAACTATAAACTGTTTAAGAATCAAAATGGTGAAGTGTTTGCCAGGTATATTGGTACTAACTGCAGGAATGGGCCACCTATGAAGAAGATCGGGGTTCCCAAAAGCTGTCTTGAGAAGCTTCCAGTGAATGTCATCATGACACCACCTGGGAAGAAGACAAACCCCAGACCTAAGGCTTCATATGGTCCAAAGGCTTCATACAGACAGAGGACTCACCTGAGTCACCCTAACGCCAATGTTTTGCAGGGAAACCATACTCAGACTTATGAATATGAGCGTGTGTCTTCAAACCTCTATGTTCATAGAACTAAGAACTTTTCTGCCTATTCATACGAGTATCATTCATCTCCTGCAAGGCTGTTTGCTAGGACTCCAAAGCCAAAGTTCTCAGATGCTGCACTTAGACTCATTGCTTCTAAGCCACCCCTGAAGATGTGGGTGGTTAAGAAGAATTAACTTTCTTTTGTAGGGAAAGGTCTCCAGCCGAAAAACAAAGGCGTCTGATGCTATTGCTGGGGACCTAAAACAGCTTGTAGGGCGCAAGATCAAATGCCCAAATGGTCTCACTATGTATTGTGTTCCTGAATCGCTTGACATTCGTCCTAACAGTCCTAATCTTGATCTGAGCTTCCATAATCCTCTTGCTCGTCAAATGTTTATGCTTCACAATACTCTTGGTGAAGCCTATCCCCCTAACTGTAATGCAGAGTATGACACCTCGAGCTTCAGAATGGATTATGGACAGCGGATGCACTAATCATATGACTGGTGATCGAAGTCTTCTCATGGACTCAACTTTACGTCCATCTGATAAAAGTCACATCACGTTTGCTGACACTGGTAAAAGCAAGGTATTGGGTCCAGGTAGAGTTGCAATCTCAAGGGATCAGCACATGGATAAAGTGATGCTTGTTGAATCCCTTGGCTTCAACTTAATGTCTGTCTCGATGCTTTGTGACTTAAACATGATTGTGCTATTCGGAAAATATCGTTGCCTTGTACTAATGGAATCTGACAAGTCTCTAGTCTTTGAAGGGTACAGAAAAGATGATCTATACATGGTAGATTTCTCAGCAGGACCATAGCTTGCCGTATGCCTTCTTACAAAAGCTTCAGAATGTTGGCTATGGCATCGGAGGCTGGGGCATGCTGGCATGAGGAACCTACATACACTCGCCAAGAAGAAGCATGTCATTGGCATTGAGGACGTCAAGTTCAAGAAGGATCATCTGTGTAGTGCCTGTGAAGCTGGAAAGATGACAAGGGCCAAGCATCCTTCGAAGACAATCATGACTACTTCTCAACCCTTTGAGCTGCTACACATGGACTTATTTGGTCCTACTCACTACTCCACCCTCACAACAACTGCCTGTCTCTATGGCTTCGTCATTGTTGATGATTACTCAAGATACACATGGGTGCACATAATTCTCTTCAAGACCAAAGTGCAAGATGTCTTCAGACGCTTCGCCAATCGTGCCATGAACAATTATGGCGTCAAGATCAAGCATATAAGAAGTGACAACGGCACTGAGTTCAAGAACACCGGACTTGATCTCTATCTGGATACAATGGGAATCACTCATGAATTCTCTGCTCCATACACACCTCAGCAGAACGGCATCGTAGAGCGCAAGAACAGAACCCTCATTGAGATGGCTCGAACGATGCTCGACGAATACAAGACCCCAAGAAAGTTCTGGCCCGAAGCTATTGATACAGCATGTCACGTCATCAACCGTGTTTACATCCATAAGCTTCTGAACAAAACATCCTATGAGCTCCTCACTGGCAAGAAGCCAAATGTCAGCTATTTCAGAGTATTTGGAGCAAGGTGCTGGATCAAGGATCCCCATCACAAGTCAAAATTTGCACCAAAAGCTCACGAAGGCTTCATTCTCGGTTACGGAAAGGACTCGCACTCTTACAGAGTCTTCAATCTCTATCTTTACAAAATCGTCGAAACTGTGGACGTGTGGTTTGATGAAACTAATGGTTCACAAAGAGAGCTCCTGCCAAGCACACTAGGAGAAGCTCCACCCAGTGAATCTATCAAGCTAATGGGAACAGGTGAAATCATGCCTTCTGAAGCACAGCCTGAAGAGGAACTTATCATTTCTGCACCCAACCAGCCCGAAGACAATTCTCAGCCTGAAGACAATCCTCCCAATAATGACAATGATCAGTAAGAGCAAAGTCTTCGCCCAGTTCATCCTCGTGTTGCAAATGAAGTACAGATTGAGAAGATAATTGATAGCATCAATGCACCTGGTCCACTTACTCGCTCAAGAGCAACACAGTTAGCAAATTTCTGTGGACACTTTTCTTTTGTGTCAATATCAGAACCAAAGAAAGTTGCTGAAGCCTTTATGGAACCTGAATGGATTCAAGCAATGCAAGAAGAGCTTCAACAGTTCAAGCTGAACAATGTCTGGGAACTAGTCAAACGACCTGATCCTCGCAAGCATAACATTATTGGCACAAAATGGATATATCGAAACAAGCAAGATGAACATGGCCAAGTCGTCAGAAACAAAGCACGTCTCGTTGCTCAAGGATATACTCAAGTTGAAGGGATTGACTTCGATGAAACATTTTCTCCTGTGGGCCTGTGGCTAGGCTTGAAGCTATTCGCATATTGCTAGCCTATGCTAACCACAACAACAACTTGCTATATCAAATGGATGTGAAGAGTGCATTTCTCAACGGCAAGATTGAAGAAGAAGTATACGTCGCACAACCTCCTGGCTTTGAAGATCCAAAACATCCTGATATGGTGTACAAGCTAAACAAAGCACTGTATGGCCTCAAACAAGCTCCTCGCGCTTGGTATGATACGATCAAAGACTTCCTGAAGAGCAAAGGCTTCAAACCTGGATCCCTCGATCCTACACTCTTCACGAAGACATATGATGGTGAACTGTTTGTGTGTCAAATATATGTGGATGACATAATCTTTGGCTGCACCAACCAGAAGTATAGTAATGAGTTTGGATACATGATGCAAGAGCAATATCAGATGTCCATGATGGGTGATCTGAAGTTCTTCCTTGGTCTTCAAATTCGTCATCAAAGGAATGGCATCTTCATATCTCAAGAGAAATACCTCAAAGATTGCCTGAAGAAGTTTGGAATGCAAGATTGCAAAGGTTACACGACGCCAATGCCAGCCAAACATCATCTGGGTCCCGACGACAATGGTAAAGAGTTCAATCAAAAGGTATACCGCTCCATGATTGGTTCTTTACTTTACCTATGTGCATCTAGGCCAGATATTATGCTTAGTGTTTGCATGTGTGCTCGATTCCAAGCGGCACCAAAGGAATCGCATCACTTAGCTGTGAAGCGAATTATTCGATATCTGGCTCACACCCCAACACTAGGATTATGGTATCCAAAGGGCTCAGAGTTTGATCTGGTTGGATTTTCGGATGCTGATTATGCTGGTGACAAGGTGGATCGCAAGTATACATCAGGCACATGTAACTTTCTGGGACGATCACTTGTCTGTTGGTCTTCGAAGAAGCAGAACTGTGTGTCACTCTCAACTGCTGAATCTGAATACATTGCTGCTGGATCTTGCTGTGCTCAGCTCCTATGGATGAAGCAAACTCTCAAGAACTATGGCATCAATCTGAAACAAGTGCCTCTCTTCTGCGACAACGAAAGCGCCATCAAGATTGCCAACAACCCAGTCCAGCACTCGAAGACAAAGCACATTGAAATTCGTCATCACTTCCTCAGAGATCACTTCATGAAGAAAGACATTGATATCATTCACGTCAACACCGAAGAGCAACTGGCATATATCTTCACAAAGCCCTTGGACGAGAAAAGGTTTTGCAAGTTACGGTGTGAGCTAAATATCTTGGAATCCTCAAATCTCCTGTGATCAGGCACACATCCTAACACTCATGCATTTTGATGACTTAGATGTGCAACACACGAAGTAAAGTATATCTTCAATCAATGAAGACTTACATTGCTTGCATCAAATCTTTGTTACATTATCTATTTTCAATTCTATATTTTTGTACTTTGCTTGCATCTATATATGGATATGTTCTATCACTTACTCCCATATTTGCATCTTTCTTGGTTATTTCAATATATCTAATTTACGATCTTAATTTTCATTTCAAGCAATACATCTCTTGCTTTGCAAGAACAGGAGTAGAAGGAAATCTTGGGCTTTACTTTGCTGATGACTCCCAGGATTTCATATTGACAACGCAACATGGATTCACAATGGCGGTTAGCGTAAAACTTGATAAAGATGGTCACTCCTATTTTAATGTGGACCTTTGGAGAAAAAAATGTCTAAGTGCTATGAACTGAAAGCTGGCAATAAAATTCTAGTGCGTGCGCCACAGCCTGGTCTAATTTACATGGATGTTTACTTCCCCAATGTCATTAGCCGATCAAAGTCTGATCGAGAGGTTAGTGTCCTTTCAACTTTCTCCATGATGATATCTTCTCTAATAATAAAGCAATTATTGCTTCTGCCCGCCTGGTCACCGTCGTCGCGCTTTTTATAAAATAGTCCCTGTTGTTTTAGGTAATTAACCTGCGGTACTAATTTAAGTGGTCAACGGTGAAAAAACGTTTCGTTCATTCGTGGGCTGGGCCGGCGCACGAGGGAGCAGAAACACACGCACGGGCTCTCCTCCTCGCCACCGCCACAGCCACGTCTACCGCCCTGTCTTCTTCCCCGGTCGTCTGCCGCCCTGTCTTCTTCCCCTCTCCACCTACCACCATCTTCTCTGGCGCCACCCTTAGCCTCCTCGGTCTCCAACCTCCTGCAATCTGCAAGCCCGCGGCACCCAATCCGAGCAACCAGCGGTCGATTCGACCAACCCCCGCTAGGATTTGAGGTGGATTTCCTGGGAGAGGGAGGAGGAAGGATGATGGTGGGGTTCACGGGGAAGAGGAGTCCACCATCCGCGACTCTCTCCCTCTCTGTGAGGGGAACATCTCAGATTTGACTAGGAGCTCTCAAGCACGAGATTCCTAGGCGTCTCATCTGTCCTTCCAGGCATGTGTTCTTCCTCCTCTCATGAGATCATCCTATGCCAGATATGCTACACTTGTACTCCCTCTGTAAACTAATAGCGATCTAAAAGGTCTTACATTAATTTACAAATATAGCACATAATTTCTTGCAAGGCCTGACTAATAAGTAGTTGTGTCTTAAGATGCTTCCGAAGACTCATTGGAATGGTGGAATTCACCCACACTATCATATGAGCATAATAGACTATGAGCATCATTTAGATTATGATGAATGAAAAGTGAAGGTCTGAATGTCAAACAAAAAATACAGTGCTAAATATTTAGTCAAGGAAGAACAAGAAGTATATATCTTCTCATGTATATTATGAAGAAATCCTTCACATGTTTTCCTTTATCATAATAGGTTCAAGGTGATCAGGTACGACTCATATGGGCTGCTACAACTATTAGTGGGACAAAAGGGTTGTGCGTGCACATGCTTATTAATTCAAGGCAGGATTATGGGAGATAGTGCATGGTCCAGATGAATAGATGGAACCCGTCCAGAGAAAAAAAATGAGAATAAGGTGCCACCTCTTCGCATCCGTACATAATGTATAGAACTGAGATTCAGTTTAACCTGATCAAAGATGTGCGTGCATTGCAGTTCCAGAAGAAGATTGTTCTTCGTAAACAAGCACTCCCTCCGTCCCAAAATAAGAGGGAGGACATATTACATCATATGTAACTGGAGAATGGTGGCATGTCAAGATAAGGTAAGAACTCTGAAGCCTCTGCACTTGCTGCATAAAGATGATTGTGATGGCCTTATTCCTTGGATGTGTAGGGAGCTTCAACCTGGTACGTAGCTTATTACCTCCTATGTTTTGAACCTACAAAAAATTATGTACATTGATATATGTGGTCTAATCAGTACCATGCATCATAACCTATCCTTCGTTTTACTGAAGTTTTTAGTTATTTATTTCTTGGCCGAATAAATTCCCTTCCGTATGTAAAATACAATTGATCATCATGAATAAGAAGTACCTCATAGTGATCTATTTGTTACTGAGAATGTCAAGTGAAAAAAAATCAAATTATTGACATTGAACTCTTAAACCTTTCTCCATGTATGGACAGACCTCAAATCTGAAGTAGTTTTTCCTATGTGTAGGCAGTTGACAAGATAGCCACACAAATTTTCTGGTGAATATATATGGCTAACATTTTATTAAAAAATGTTACATCATCATACAACAGTTACGTGGTCACTGATGCATTCAGCGGTGGCGGAAATGCACATACTACAATGTAGTGATTCATCGAGTAATCTGCATCTTAATACTACCTATTTTCTGGGATCTCAACTCTCATGGCAGAATTATGATGTTGGAGAGGAAAAGAGTTGGTTACTTATGGTTGTAGGATGCCAGTTGAAGTTCATGCTATCATCCATGAAGCATTTGCTCAGTCCAAAGTTGTAGTTTATCTCTAACCATTTGTTGACTCGGTTACGCTGGCACACCATGTTCATGCAGAAAGAAACCTGTAACATGTGTTATAATAGATCGCCCTTTGTGAAATTGTTAACTTCACCGTAACTTGTGGGATCATATAGAAGCAAGACGGTTGTTGGTTCTGATTCAAGTTGCTTTGACAGAAAAAAATTAGCTGCTAATGTTGCGTACTTGGCTATATACCATGAGCACTTAATCAAGTGTTCTGATTTGTCTGCAAAACTGGGTCACAAAACTAATATTAATCTCCTTTAAATACTAAATCCTTTTTCTTTGCTCTGAATTTTTGTTTCTTGCCTTTTGTTGATTTTAGAAGAGATCTCCTGGTCGAAGTTTACTAATAAAGCGTGTTTCACTTATGCAGGTAGCTTTAGGACTCCATGCAGACAAATCACTTATTAGTGGGTAGTAGGCATGCAATTTCAGTTAAACCGAAGCTTAATCCACATACATAGTTCACAGGAGGTATCCAAGCCATTACACTCATCCCTGTGTGTGAGTGACACAACTATGTATTGCTACAAAAACACTGTAGTGCCTGACAATATCTGATAATGGCTTTGATGGCAGAATAAGGCGTGGGACAATGTTTACTTGTGATTCGTCAAATGGAAGAATGTGCTATATCTTTGTATGTCTGTCTTTCTCTTATCCTCAAAGTTTTTTTTTCATACAAGACCAAACACTTGTCTTCTTTGTTTGAAGGAAATTAAGGAGACATGTCACACTCATTGCCGCCTGGTTTATGGTAACTGGTGTTGCCTCCCTTGGCGTTGGCCTCCCTTGGAATCTCTCAGATTTGTGGCATAGCCAGTTCTCCATCATGTAGTTTTCGCATGTTGCAACGCACTGGATCTTTTACAAGACCATCATCGACATAGACAAGTTCTCCTTCAAGGACGACACATAGAAGAAGGCTCAACAAGAGGAAGGAAGCAGGTATTACATACAATTTTTTGCAGAAGTAAATTCAGCGATGTGAATTGAACCAGCTGATTTGGCTATTCAATAAATGCAGCATCCATGTAAAGGAATTTCTGCAATGTAATTATGTGAATTGCAGGTGTGATTTAGCAATGTACCTCATACATGGTTGGTTGATGATGAAGGAGGGTAGAATTGGATTACAAAGGCTAAAGATAAATTTACATTTCCTGGAGGAGGAAGCCAGTTTATACATAGAGCAAGTCAATACCTGGATCAAATATTTTAGGTTTGCTTTGATTATATTATAAATTACTCAAAACTTTTTAGAAACAGTAAAAGTAACTTTAAATTGTTTAAAACAGGAAAGCAAATGAGTAGTTTTTGTGTAGTGTTCGACTAAAAACAGACCTTAAAACATATGGGTTTTACGCGAATCACTACTTAATAGGGACATGAAAAAGACAAATAGCAGACTATATCAGCTTCCACTTCTAAAACCACTACGATTGTTGAATCTCATTTGAGGCACGTGTTTCTCTGTTTTCTCAGATGGTATCGTATATTGCATCTGGCTCTCGCACTAGAGTTGTTTTGGATGTTGGCTGTGGAGTAGCAAGTTTTGGGCCATACTTAATTTCACGTGATGTGTTACACAATGTCCATTGCTCCCAAAGATGTCCATGAGAATCAGATACTGTTTGCGTTTGAGCGTGCTGTTCCTGCAATTGTGGCAGCATTTTTAACACCAGCTATTATCCAATGTTCCCATTGTAGAATAAATTGGACATGTGATGGTGAGCTGAGGTATAGTTGTGCTTCGTCTAATACACCTGAATCCTTTTCTTGATGATCCACTTAATTACTTTTATAATAGTTTACCTGAAGATGGACTTAGCTGGATAAAATATGATAAAAGTAATTAAGGCGGAATTTTGCTCCTGGAGGTTAATAGAGTGCTCAGAGCTGGTGAGTACTTTCCTTGGCCAGCACGGCCTGTTTATAAGCATGAAGAGGCCCAACAAGAGGCATGGAAAGATATTGCTCCTTAGTACTATCATGTAAATTTGTTCCCTTAGGGATATATAATATACTCAATGTGTTAAATTTACTTATTTTTTGCATGAGGAATCCATAGTTGTTGGATTTAGCCGGATAACCTCTTATTTTCTAATAATAGTTTTCTCCCGTTGTAACGCACGGGAATTTTTGCTAGTTACTATTTAAGCAACCAATTGATCACTATTTAAGCAACCAATTGTGATATCATATTCTCACTCCGTTCCTCGGCAGTAACAATTTTTTTACCAATTTATGTGCACTATATATTCTTTTGCCATGTTCTGAATAAATAAGACATTTCCACCTTTTAAGCGGGATATGTTGGATGCATAGTAAACGATCTATATGTTACTAAGCGTACCAAATTTCACTGGAAGGACTTGAAGCATGTCATAAACTTTCTTGATAATCTGACAGAGATAGCACAGCGTATGAACGTTGGATTTTGGATGGGATTAATTAGACCTATGGTGCACACACTGAACAAGACCAATTGTGTGCACAAAGCGCTAGTAAAAAGTCTTATTTTAATGTTGATGCTCATAAACTATATATATCTTTCAAAATACGTTACAATTGTTTTTTATTCTACGTGTCAACAGAAATTTCCCCTTGTAGCCGTTCCTGGATCGATTTCCCGGTGTGGTCGAATTACACTTGTGCCTGCTAATAACGCCAAAGTGATTGCAAGGTACTGCATTTTCCGCAAAAATGGAACCATTCAAATTAACAAGTTCTCGCTTCTCGTGGCAATGCATCCATATTGGAAAATTGGAGACACTATTCTACTCCTGCTCTACCAAGGCACGGGAGGGCTCTTCCTTTTCATTGACGAGATGCTGAGTCGTCGTGATCAAGCTGCTTCCAGTGGATAGTTGTGGTTGTTGGCCCTCAGCCTCTTAAAATGTGCTAGTTGTTACTATATATGTTCAGTATGTAGTTATGGACCATATGGTTGTTGGCCCTTAGCCTCTTAAAATGTGATAGTTGTTACTATGTTAAATATGTAGATATGGACCATATGGTCGTCAAAACCGTGTTACGAAGATCCTCCTTTGGTCGAGTAGTGTAACCACTATATATATGTTACTCAAATGTTGTTACCCAAGTTCATAAATTTTCAAGGAAAGTATTAGTATCGTACACAGTTCATTGAGTTTAAGCGTGTGCACGATGTCCAGAAGGCATTTGCATTATAACTGTTCATATCGCAAATTCACACACATGTTCACATAAGGAAACGTATGTGTAACATACTAATCATCGCACATGAGTACTCGCAGATGCACCGTGTGCGATACTCTAGCCACCGCAAGCAACTAGTTTGCATTTTCAAAGTTTTTTGTACACACAGTATCACACACGAAGTAACTAGTTTGCCACGTATGCTGCATATCACACACATCTTGTTAAGTTGAACCGTCTGTGTTGTAATTTCTCATCACAAACAGTTCAACCGAGTCGGTTGTTTGCCACGTATCACACATATCTTGTTTACACGACTCGTTTGTGTTCTTTTGGCTCATCGCAAACAGTTCATCCATGTGAACTGTATGCTGCATATCACACACATCTTGTTAAGTTGAACCGTTCATGTTGTGTTCCCTAATAAAAAATAGTTCGTCCGAGTTAACCGTATGCCGTATATCGCACACACATTGATATGGTTGCCCGTTTCTGTTGTTCTACCTCATTGCAAACAGTTCGAATGGATTAACCGTGTATCCTGCATCGCACACACATTGTTATGGCTGCCCGTTTCTGTTGTTCTTCCTCATCGCAGACAGTTTGAATGGATTAACCGTATGCCCTGCATCGCACACGCAACTAAAATCTTAACTGTGTTTGATGCATCCATCATCGCAAACGTTTTGCACCTTCTTTGACGGGTTTTTTACACCACTGTTTGCGATTATTGCATCGCACACAGTTTTGGCAAAGGGTCTCTGATCGTAGTTTCACATTAGTAGTCTTCTGCAGTAGTGGCATGATTTGATATCTTTGCAAGTCTCTTCGAATTATCGGTTTAGTTTGGCCTACTAGATTGATCTTTCTTGCAATGGGAGAAGTGCTTAGCTTTGGGTTCAACCTTGCGGTGCTCGATCCCAATGACAGAAGGGGAACCGACACATATTGTATTGTTGCCATCTAGGATAAAAAGATGGGGTTTATATCATATTGATTGAGTTTATCCCTCTACATCATGTCATCTTGCCTAATGCGTTACTCCGTTCTTATGAACTTAATACTCTAGATGCATGCTGGATAGCGGTCGATGTGTGGAGTAATAGTAGTAGATGCAGAATCGTTTCGGTCTACTTGGCACGGACGTGATGCCTATATTCATGATCATTGCCTTAGATATCATCATAACTATGCGATTTTCTATCAATTGCTCGGCAGTAATTTGTTCACCCACCGTAATACATACTATCATGAGAGAAGCCACTAGTGTAACCTATGGCCCCCGGGTCTACTTTACATCATATAAGTTTCCAATCTATAATTCTAGTTTACTATTTATTTTGCAATATTTATTTTCCAATCTATACAACAAAAATACCAAAAATATTTATCTTATTATCTTTATCAGATCTCACTTTTGCAAGTGTCCTAGAAGGTATTGACAACCCCTTTATCTCGTTGGTTGTAAGGTTCTTGATTGTTTGTGCAGGTACTAGGTGACTCGCGTGTAGTCTCCTACTGGATTTATACCTTGGTTCTCAAAAACTGAGGGAAATACTTACACTACTTTGCTGCATCACCCTTTCCTCTTCAAGGGAAAACCAACGCATGCTCAAGAGGTAGCAAATGCCATCTCTGGTCTCCAGACGGACTGCGCCAGGTCTGGTGACTCATACTACCCGGTAAGGTCCTTCCCACTTAGGCATCAACTTCTTTGTACCCTTGGCGGACTGAACGCGCTAAAGGACAAGGTCGCCTTCCTCAAAACACTGGGCATTAACTCTGCGGCTATGATAGCGACGCAGGGCTTGCTGGTAGCGTGCAGCTGTCGGCGTTCTGGGAACGGGGGTCCCCAGACTTGCCTGCCTGCGGCCTGCGGCGTGGCTCAAAGGGGGCCCAGCATGGCCCAACTTCGTCAACACAAGACCCAAGACCCTCGTGAGGGGCCAAGCCTCGCGGGGAGGACGACACGACACTTCCTCAGGCACGGCCTCGTCAGGCTGGCTCACGAGGAGGCGGAGAGATCAAGGCAGGGTACCTCACGAGGTGCCCATGACGCAAGCCATGACGACCAAGGGTGCCAGGCGGGCGCCAGACCGGGCAGTGTCCTCTCTTTCCACTTTGGTGCAAAGGGGGCAAGCGTAGGTGAGAGGATCAAGCAAAGGCATCCATTTCGGTGCAACAAGACCAAGACCAGTCCAACGGTGGGAAGGAGGTCATCGTGGAGCCCAGAATGGCGTCATCACAGGGCCTTTGGCAGGCGAGGACCAACTTTAGTCAGGATAAGTGTACTGTATGTTCCCCTTCGAATTGGCCAATTGTTGGCGCCCTTCCCGCTCAATATTTGGGAAGAGGCCCAGGGCCTTTGCCTATAGATAGGACTAGCCACCCCCAGGGTAGAGGCATCTGGTATCCAGAATCCGAGCAAGGAGAAAGAAAGAGAGAGAGAGAGAGAGAGAGAGAGAGAGAGAGAGAGAGAGAAGGGCGGATGAACTCCCCTAGCAGTTCATCGTCCCAGCCAGAACACGCCCTCGCGAGGCTGTTCTCCCTTGTAATGTTCATCATCACCAGCCCAAGAGGCAATCCACCCACCACAAACTAGAGTAGGGTATTACACCACAATGGTGGCCCGAACTAGTATAAACTCTGTGTCTTTTGTGTTGTTCTTTTGATAGTTTAGATCCTTGCGAGACGGAGAGGTAGAGGGCATAAGCTCCGCGCGCACCCCAGAGTTCGAACCTTAAGGGTCTGCCGGAACCCGAAATCCGACATTTGGTGCGCCAGGTAGGGGTGCGCCGGAGTCCACCTCTCTACCGCTCCGCGTCCCATCGCACCGTCATCACCATGTCCGGCGACCAGGCGGGCGACCAAGATCCATGGGCGGCGTGGCCCGCCCGCGCGGAGCCGCCCGCCTCGGGCGACCCCGCGCCCCAGGCAGCTCGCGGTCCGCAGGGCGCTGCGGGCCGCGGGGGGGCGCGGACAGGCCTCAGCAACCCTTACGCTGCGGCAAGCGTGGTCGGCAGCAAGGGCCTCCAATCATGCCGCGGCCACGACACCGTACACCCGCCGGGAGCAAGCAAACTCGAGGGCTGCACTCACGGTGGCCCGAGAGCTGCTGCAGTGTAGGCTGCTGGAAGGCGGCCGCGACGTGCTGCTGGAGCGGGTCGCCGAGCTCCTGGACTTTGCCGCTTCGGGGGCTCACTCCTTCAGCATCCAGCTTCCGTCTCAAGCCCAGGGCGGCTCGCGCGGGGGCCCCGCACGCTCCCGCGGACCTCTAGGCTACCCCGACACCAGCGAATCCGTCGGCGCCGGATTGGCAGTGGCGCTACCCCCGCCCCCAGCGCGTGAGGGAGAAGGACTCGGTGCAGCCCACGGCACCGGCGGGCAGCCGCGCTACCACACCACGGTGGGCACGTCAAGTAGCGCCGCATGGTGCATGGAGCACTACAGCCCAGCCTTCGGGGTAGCGGCGCCAGAAGAATACGTGCCACACATGATGGACCAAGGGCACGCTCACGAAGGCGAACAAGGCTCGCTTCTCAGCCCAAGCTAGGGAGACGAGACACCAGACGCCGAGCTCTTCCGGGAGCCCCGGGACGGCTCCGCCGGCCACGCTGGAGGCGACAATTATCGGGTACCACTAATTCCTCAGGAGCAGGCATACGCTAATCATGGATCGCGGGAGGTGCAGGTCGCCGCAGCAAGTATCTGCCCCGCTCCCACGGTCTCCTACCCCTCGGGAGGAGGGCGTAGGGGGCTGCAGGAGAGGGGCAGGGACCCCACATCAGCACCGCGGCGTTCGGAGCAAGGCGTTCTCAAGAGGTAGGCCCTCCGCTGGGGAGGCGCCTGAGGGCCTGCCCCTGGCGGAGGACCCATGGTCGTCGGGGGAACCGCTGGCGACCGCTCTACCCCACCGGCGGCGTCCTGGTTTCCGGTCGTCGTTGGTGGCACTAGAGTGTGGCGCAAGGCGGGGCCCTCGTCTAGCGATATGAAGCAAGGCCGGTACCTGTGAAGAAGGCCTAGTGCCTGTGAAGCTCGTCGCCCCGTGACACTCACGTAATAATGAGTGGGGCTGTACACACCCCGGAGTCTCAGGGGTGCCGGCCTCAGGCCCTGGGGATCCCTCCACGCCCAGTGGACAGCACTTAGCTCCGCGCTGGTGAGAAGACGTCCAAGACTAGATTAGGTGCCGGACGCGGCCTTTTATCTGCTTTTATTGCCTTCTTCTTTTGGTTGTAACTTTTCCCTGCTGGATTTAAGTTGGATTCTAATTTGAGATTTGCGTGCGCTCGGGGAAGGGGTGCTTAGTCTCGTTTGAGCTATTTCTTGCGCTCTGGTTACCGCTTCACCACAGCTGCCTCCCCTCACGAGCCCCTCGCGAGTCGGGCCGGGCCAGGCTCGTGTGCAGCCCAGACTGCCGCTATCGCTCCTTCTCGGGAGGACTTTCCGTTACCTGCGAAGGAAGTCCCTTTGGGAAAAGGCCCGGAGCCTGTGAAGAAGGCGAATGCCTGTGAAGCCATCGCGTTTATGAAAAGGCCCGGAGCCTGTGAAGAAGGCGAATGCCTGTGAAGCCATTGCGTTTATGAAAAGGCCCGGAGCCTGTGAAGAAGGCGAATGCTTGTGAAGCCATCGCGTTTATGAAAAGGCCCAGAGCCTGTGAAGAAGGCGAATGCCTGTGAAGCCATCGCGTTTATGAAAAGGCCCGGAGCCTGTGAAGAAGGCGAATGCCTGTGAAGCTATCGCGTTTATAAAAAGGCCCGGAGCCTGTGAAGAGGGCCAGCGCCTGTGAAGCCCCTCGCTAACAGCACCTGCACGTCCTACGGTTTCAACTAGAGAACACTCAGGACACCACGTCCTCCCACGAGCTGCCTCGGGGCCTGTGCGAAACAAAGGTAAACCAACCGGCCGCCAGGCGCGGGTGCTCGCGCAATATAATAGCTGCTAATACGATCTACACAAGTTTTACATGAGGGGCTTCCCCTTCCAAAATGCTTTCACGACCATCAGGCCAGACACCTGAGTTCTATCCATGCAGGACAAAAAGACAGGAGCAACACACAGTCAGTCCAACAAATCCCCCAAGGCATCCTCGGGAGCACCTCCCGAGCCGCCGTTGGCATCGCTGGACTCGCCACCGCTACCTGCATCACCGCCATCGGCGTCAAGGCCATCCACCACACCGCCTTCGTCGGCAGCCACGATCACGTCGTTGTCATCTGAAGCGAAGGCCTTCACAAGAGCGTCCACATTGTTTTCCACCCAGTCCGCCAGGTCGCCTCAGACGGCCTGGGGGACTGGGGCGATGACGGCATCGAAGTCGAAGTGGGGATCCATGTTCTGAAGATGGCTGAAGACACGGGAAAAGGCGCGCCCGAGCAGGGCGCGGCTCCTCTCCTCCACCAACCTGTCGGCTCTGGCCGACTGCGCCTCCAGCTGCGTCACCACGGCGGTGAAGAACTGCAGGTTGCCAGCATAGTTGATCGTGTGCGGCTCGCCGACAGCCGCCTTGCAGACGTTCCCAAGGCTGCATTAGCCCTCTCCCTGAGCGTAGCCAGCATGGGGCCGTGCACGTGCTCCAGGACCTGCCGCTGGCGTATCTCATCAGCGTTCTGGCGCTTGACGGTCTCGGCCTCTTCCACCCGCTGACGGAGACGGAGCACCTCGGCCTGGAGAGCAGCCGACTCCTTTTGTGCTGCCTCAAGGGCGGCCCGGGAAGCGTCCGCCCGCCGCATCGCCTCATCCCATTGGGCCCTCAGGGCTGCGATTCTCCCCTCAGCCTCAACCCGGATCGACTCCAGCTTCCTCTCGAACTCACGCTCAAGGCCTTGGTGCACTGTCGCCACCCGACGACCAACCTCCTCCAGGACACGCGCCTCCCGTGCAGCGACTTCATCTTCCGCCTGCATCACCAGGCGCTCCCTCGTCTCCAACCGCTCGTACTCGCGGGTGCGTTCGGCGGCTTCCAGCGTCAACGCCTCCTCACGTCTCTGGAGCTCAGCTGGGTCGCCAGAGGCCACCCTCATCGACGCAAGGGCCGCCTCGCGCAGTTCCACTTGCTCCTCTAATGAGTGGCATCGGGCCAGGAGCTCTAGAGCCCGCTCCTCCGCTGCTCCTCGCCGTTGGTCGGCTCCCAGGGCCTCCTTAGCGGTCTGGGATCGGGCCGCCCGAGAGGCCTCCAGCGCCGCCTTCGCCTCTTCACCATCAAGGTCACGCTGATGGCGCGCGAGGGCAACGGCGACCTCCAAATCGCATCGCCCAGCAGCCAGGCGCAGGCCCTCGGCCTCTAGACGTGCGTCCTCACTGGCGAGCTCCTCCCCAAGCAGGTCCACCGCGTCGGTTGCTCTTCGAAGGAACTCTTGGCGACGAGCACGACGCTCCCGAGCGCGTTCAAGCACGCCTTCCGCACCGTCATCCGCCCCGAGCAGGCGCCGGAGGCCGCAAATCATCACTCCCCCTCTGGGCAGGGGGCTGGGGGCTGGCGCCCTCACGACAGCCGGGCGCGCCGTACCAGAAGCCCGGCCTGAGGGCAGCCCGCCTTTAGAAGAAGGGCGCAGGGAGCGCCTCAGCCAGTCGCAGCCCGCGGCCAGGCGGGGAGCCCATGGCAGGCCGGCCGTGTCGAGCGAAGGCTCGCGGAGGAAGATCGCAGGAAGAGAAGGGCTGCAGGGCACCTCGGGACGGTCCGGCCCTTCACTCGTCCTCACCACAAGAGCAGTGCTGCTCGGAACGCTTTGGGATGACGGGGGAGGCAAAGCCAAAGGAGGCGATGCCTCACCAGCCCCCGCGAGCTTGACCAGAAGAGGCCTGCAGAGCAAGGATCAGCAGACGCAACAAGGGGATCAGGAGCCCGGAAAGGAGAAGGCTTACTCGTCGGTAGCGAAGTACTTCCGGCGCTTCAGCAAGCGACAAGAGAAGTCATCACCCAGGGCCTCCCTCTTCCTCCGGAGGGCCTCGACATCCACACGGAAGTGGCCCAGGAGAAGAGCGCAAGGATCAACCTGTGACGAAGATGGAGCAGCAGAGCGGACCACGTCAGGGGAGCCTGCCTGACGCGTACTGCCAATCACCTCGTCAGGAGACATGGCCGGGGCCTCAGGAGCCTCGGCCCCAGGCGCTAGGAGTAACTGCTTGCCGCCCACATCTTCAGCAGCACGGACCTCGGGAGCCGTTCCCTCGAGGGCATCGCCGGGCGCCGTCACCTCCTCGGGAGCCTTCGCGGCCTCCGCCACCTCATGCCTCCCTGCTCCGCCATTCGAGGAGGATTCGCCTTGACCGACCAGAAGGGGGGTCACCACCAGAGGGTTCTCGCGATGCCCTTGGAAGCCAGCGGGGCGCAGCCCCCATTCGTCAAAGGAGCGCATCTGCTTCACGAAGTCGTCCCTGTTCTGGCAAAGGTACAGCAGGGCCCCTCCTCGCTGGATGCTGCCCGGGTTGGGGTCACCAGTCAGGGCCAGGAGCACTGTCCTTAGTGCCCCAGGCGCCAGGTCTTCTTCCTGGAGCCTCATGCGGTCGCCATGCCCGCTGAAGGCCCACATTCGGCGGGAATGGCGTTGGAGAGGAGCAATGCGGCGAAACAGGAACTCCTTCACCACCTTGGGCGCTGTCACGCCGAGCGATCTCAAGAACGTGAAGCGGCGCTAGACGAAGGCGAGCCGGGGCTCACGAGCGTCTCCTGGCCCCAGCCCGAATTGGGTACAGCAGGCGAAGTTGGCTTCACCAGCAGGGGGCCGGGCACCCCGACGTCGACGTACAACCACCGCTCGCGGAACCCAGCAGGAGGCGAAGGAAGCTTTAAGTCGATCCCCGAGGCCGCAGTCTCAGACGCGGCAACAAAGCTCACACACGCTGAGCATTGAGTGGGGTCAGTAAGGCGCAAAGAGAAGAAGTGGCGCAGCAAGGCAACGAAAGGAGGGATGCCCATTATCGCCTCGCAAACAAAAGCAAAGACCGAAAGGAGGGTGATGGATTCGGGACCCAAATGCATCATGTGGATCTGATAATGGGAGAGGATGGCCTTGAAGAAATCAGAAAAGGGGGAACCAGACCCGCCCACAAGGCATCAGCGAAATAATGGACCTCAGTGATTATCCTATCGGTGGGGAAGTGAGACGTAGACCAGGCCGTCGTTCTCCCACACTCGTTGAAGGTGGTGGAGAGAGCCGGGCTGAGCTTATCCAGGCACTCCCGATTGAGTATGATTGATCTGCTGACGGCGGGGTTCACCGACGGCGGCGAGCGGGACGGGGTCATGGGTTTCTTCCCTTTCTCCTTCTTCGTTGGAGCCATGGCGATGGAAAGGAGGGGGGAGATGTGAGATGGGATTGGAGACAAGAGTCAGAGTCCGAAGGGAGGAAGAATAGGGGACGGTCAAGCAACAAGAAGGGGAGCGGCTGTGTACATCTGCAAGTCCACATAGCAAGGCGCAAAATAAGGAAGCGTGGGGGAACAGTGCCGCCCACGTCCAATCAAACCGCCACGCGGTGCCCGAGGCCGCAGGCTGTTAGGGCCCGCGACGCTTCGCCCTTGCCCTTTCGCCTCTCGGCATGGCCAAGTCCATGCGCGCCTTGGGCCCGGGGGCTACTGTCGGTGTTCTGGGAACGGGGGTCCCCAGACTTGCCTGCTTGCGGCCTGCAGCGTGGCTCAAAGGGGGCCCAACACGGCCCAACTTCGTCAACACAAGACCCAAGACCCTCGCGAGGGGCCAAGCCTCGCGGGGCGGATGACACGTCACTTCCTCAGGCACGACCTCACAGGCTGGCTCACGAGGAGGCGGAGAGATCAAGGCAGGGTACCTCACGAGGTGCCCATGACGCAAGCCATGACGACCAAGGGTGCCAGGCGGGCACCAGACCGCGCAGTGTCCTCTCTTTCCACTTTGGTGCAAAGGGGGCAAGTGCAGGCGAGAGGATCAAGCAAAGGCATCCATTTCGGTGCAACAAGACCAAGGCCAGTCCAACAGTGGGAAGGAGGTCATCGTGGAGCCCAGAATGGCGTCATCACAGGGCCTTTGGCAGGCGAGGACCAACTTTAGTCAGGATAAGTGTACTGTATGTTCCCCTTCGAATTGGCCAATTGTTGGCGCCCTTCCCGCTCAATATTTGGGAAGAGGCCCAGGGCCTTTGCCTATAGATAGGACTAGCCACCCCCAGGGTAGAGGCATCTGGTATCCAGAATCCGAGCAAGGAGAAAGAGAGAGAGAGAGAGAGAGAGAGAGAGAGAGAGAGAGAGAGAGAGAGAGAGAGAGAGAGAGAGAGAGAGAGAGAGAAGGGCGGCTGAACTCCCCTAGAAGTTCATCGTCCCAGCCAGAACACGCCCTTGCGAGGCTGTTCTCCCTTGTACTGTTCATCATCACCAGCCCAAGAGGCAATCCACCCACCGCAAACTACAGTAGGGTATTACACCACAATGGTGGCGCGAACTAGTATAAACTCTGTGTCTTTTGTGTTGTTCTTTTGATAGTTTAGATCCTTGCGAGATGGAGAGGTAGAGGGCATAAGCTCCGCGCGCACCCCAGAGTTTGAACCTTAAGGGTCTGCCAGAACCCGAAATCCGACAGCAGCACGTGTAGCAGCCCGGAGACGGTTCTCCTCGAGAAGCACCGCGTCGTCACGCTGGTGCTGATCCTGCGCTACTTCATCGTAGGCAAGCACTCAAGGGGACCCATAAATGAGTTCCGTGGGGATAACTGCTTCTGCCCTATAGACTAGGGAGAAGGGAGTCTGCCCAGTAGCTTGATTTGGTGTCATTCTGAGGGACCAAAGAACCACCAGCTGTTCATCGATCCATCGCCTGCCGCACTTCTGCAGCTTATCAGATGTTCTTGTCTTGAGTCCTCGCAACACTTTAGCATTCTCCCTCTGAGCTTGTCCAAATCTTCTAGGATGTGCAACAGAGGCAAATGAGATTTTGCTTCCGAGGGCATGAACATATTGCATGAAGGCGCAACTCGTGAACTGGGTGTCGTTGTCGGTGATGATCCGGACAGGGACCCTGAAGCGACACACCAATCCTTTCAAGAAGTTGATAGTTGACTGAGCAGTCACCTTTCTCACGACATCTACTTCCGGCCACTTTGTAAACTTGTCGATGGCAACGAACAAGAATTCAAAGCCCCCGGCAGCTTGAGGGAAAGGGCCGAGGATATAGAGCCCCCAGACCAAAAACGGCCATGACAACGGGATTGTCTGAAGAGCTTGTGCAGGCAGATGGATGTTCTTGGAATGGGACTGGTAGGCTTCACACTTGGTGACTAGATCGACCGCGTCTTGAAGGGCTATGGGCCAATAGAATCCTTACCAGAATGCTTTCCCAACTAATGCCCTTGTTCCAATGTGGGAGCTGCACATGCCTTTGTGTACTTCTGCCAGCAGTTCCTTTCCTTCTTCCCGGCAGATGCACTTCAATTTCACACCATTGGGCCTCCTTATGTATAGAGTGTCATCGACAAACTGATACACACTGGCCCTCTGGGCTACTCTTTCAGCTTCCTCTTGCTCATCGGGAAGTTCTCTGGTTTGGAGGAAGTGGACTATGTGCATTACCCAAGTTGGAGCCCGGGGCTCGGCCACAAGGACTAACTGCACCTCCCCGCTCGCAGAGGTGCATTCCTCGACCGTGGGGACCAGTGGCCTGGTAGGAGGGTGCAGCCTGGCAAGTGATGGGGAGTTGTTTTCGGTAGGGTCCCTGCCAGGAGCCCCGAAAGGCTCTACCGGGAGAGGCTTACCGGAGTCCAATTTCCTCCTCTTTTGAGACATTGTTGCCGGGGATACGGAGGGCTGAGTAAGATGGAGAACAAAAGTTCCTGCTTCCACAGGAAGGTTTTGTGCAGCACACTTTGACAGATGATCGGCTATGTTGTTTTACGCACGGGGTACGTGCTTGGGTGATGTTCTTACTTGAACAAGCATCCCACTTATGATTAACCTCTATTGCAAGCATCCGCAACTACAACAAAAGTATTAAGGTAAACCTAACCATAGCATGAAACATGTGGATTCAAATCAGCCCCTTACGAAGCAACATATAAACTAGGGTTTAAGCTTCTGTCACTCTAGCAACCCATCATCTACTTATTACTTCCCAATGCCTTCCTCTAGGCCCAAATAATGGTGAAGTGTTATGTAGTCGACGTTCACATAACACCACTAGAGGCTAGACAACATACATCTCATCAAAATATCGAACGAATACTAAATTTACATGACTACTAATAGCAAGACTTCTCCCTTGTCCTCAGGAACAAACGTAACTACTCACAAAGCATATTCATGTTCATAATCAGAGGGGTAATAATATGCATATAGGATCTGAACATATGATCTTCCACCAAATAAACCAACTAGCATCAACTACAAGGAGTAATCAACGCTACTAGCAACCTACTAGCACCAATCCCGGACTTGGAGACAAGAATTGGATACAAGAGATGAACTAGGGTTTGGAGATGAGATGGTGCTGGTGAAGATGTTGATGGAGATTGCCCTCTCCCGATGAGAGGAGCGTTGGGGATGACGATGGCGATGATTTCCCCCTCCCGGAGGGAAGTATCCCCGGCAGAACAGTTCTGCAGGAGCTCTAGATTGGTTCCGCCTAGGTTCCGCCTCGTGGCGGCGGAGTCTCGTCCCGAAAGGTTGCCTCTGGTTTTTTTCTTGACGAAAGACTTCATATAGGAGAAGATGGGCGTCGGAGAGCCACCAGGGGGCCCACGAGGTAGGGGGCGCGCCCTAGGAGAGGGGGCGCGCCCCCCACCCTCGTGAGCAGGGTGTGGGCCCCCTGGCCTTCATCTTTGGCGAGGATTTTTCTTTATTTATTTTAAGATATTCCGTGGAGTTTCAGGGCTTTTGGAGTTGCGCAGAATAGGTCTCTAATATTTGCTCGTTTTCCAACCCAGAATTCCAGCTGCCGGCATTCTCCCTCTTCATGTAAACCTTGTAAAATAAGAGAGAATAGCCATAAGTATTGTGACATAACGTGAAATAACAGCCCATAATGCAATAAATATCGATATAAAAGCATGATGCAAAATGGACGTATCAACTCCCCCAAGCTTAGACCTCGCTTGTCCTCAAGCGAAAAGCCGATAACAACAAATATGTCCTCATGTTTAGAGGTAGAGGCGTCGATAAAAATAAAATACGGACATGAAGGCATCATGATTGTTCTCATAACAGCAACATATATAGATTTTGTCATATGATTACTTATGTTCAAGTGATGATCTTTTCACAATGCAAAAGTATGAATCAGAAACCTTATTGAGAACTAACAAACTATAACCTCAGTCATTGAAGCAATTGCAATTTATCATAACATCGGAAAGAGTCTATGTCAGAGCTAAAAAGCAAGTCTACATACTCAACTATCATCTAGTCCGTCATAATTGCTAACACTCACGCAATACTTGTGGTTATGGAGTTTTAATCGGACACAAAGAAAGATAGGGGCTTATAGTTTTGCCCCACAAGCTTTTACCTCAAGGGTAATGTCAACAATAATAACTCATGCTCCCCTACATCCAATTAGATATATATATCATGTTCTTTCCAACATGCTGGGCTTGCCAAAGGATAAAATTAAAAAGGAAAGGTGAAGATCACCGTGACTCTTGCATAAGGTAGAAGATAATGATAAAAGATAGGCCCTTCGCAGAGGGAAGCAGAGGTTGCCATGCGCTTTTATGGTTGGATGCACAAAGTCTCAATGCGAAAGAACGTCACTTTATATTGCCCCTTGTGATATGAACCTTTATTATGAAGTCCGTCGCTTTTATTACTTTCACATCACAAGATCGTATAAAGCTTATTTCTCCCACACCAATCAATCATACATATTTAGAGCAATTTTTATTGCTTTGCACCGATGACAACTTACTTGAAGGAACTTACTCAATCCATAGGTAGATATGGTGGACTCTCATGGCAAAACTGGTTTAAGGGTTTTTAGAAGCACAAGTAGTATCTCTACTTGGTGCTGAGAATTTGGCTAGCAAGAGGGGGAAAGGCAAGCTCAACATGTTAGAGGATCCATGACAACATACTTTATCTGAGATATAAGAAAACATAACTCATTATGTTGTCTTCCTTGTCCAACATCAACTCTTTAGCATGTCATATTTTAATGAGTGCTCCCAATCATAAAAGATGTCAATGATAATATATCTATATGTGAAACCTCTCTTTCCTTATTACTTCCTATTAATTGCAACGATGACCAAAGCTATGTCTGCCAACTCCCAACAACTTTTAATCATCATACTCTTTCTATGTGAAGTCATTACTCTCAATAAGATCAATATGAGCTCTTTGTTTCTTTTTATTCTTTTTCTTCTTTTCTTTTATTCACACAAGATCATGGCAAAATAATCAAGCCATTGACTCAACACTAATCTTTATTATATATAACTCACGGAATCGATTACATAGAGAGATCATAAAGCAAAACTCAACTAGATTATGCCATTAGCTTTATTCTACTAGATCAACTACTAATAGGATCGAACTAAGAAAAATGGTAAAGATAGGAGTTGTGATGGTGATACGATACCGGGGCACCTCCCCCAAGCTTGGCAGTTGCCAAGGGGAGTGCCCATACCCATGTGATTATGACTCCTTTGTCGGTGAAGAAGGTGGTGGTGACGGATAGTTGCACATCGAGCGTAAGAGGTCCTCCCGCTTGCGGATAATGCCCTTGAGTGCAACAATATGCTCCTTCAACAATATATTTTCACTTGTGAGATACATGTTCTGTATACGAGCTAACTCAATCATCTTGAAAGCTTCGATCTCAGTTGGGGTAAGAAGATTATGATCAAGTTGAAGGATGTCTTCTGTTGCAGGAGCTTGGTTTTCAGTGGCCTTCTTGATCCCTTCACCCTTGTTGATCTCCATGGGTTCTTCCCTCTTCAGCTCTATCTTCATTAGCCAAGCATCTTTGTCACCATTGTTGGAGGAGGGGGACGTCATGATATCCTAGATCTGTCAGAAAAACAGCTCGAAACAAGAACAGATGAGATTTGCGTGATACGGGAGTCAAAACCTTTGGGAGAATATATAATGAATTTTTATCGACCAAAATATGTATCGTGCAAGAAAACGGAGTCCGGAAGGCACACGAGGTGCTCACGAGGTAGGGGGGCGCGCCCACCACCCTCGTGGGGCCCTCGTGTCCTTCCCGGACTGCCACTTATTTTTCTATTTTTCTAAATCCAAAACAGAGAAATATTGCCTTAAAGATTGTTTTGGAATCGGTTTACTTACCGTACCACATACCTATTCCTTTTCGGAGTCTGAAACATTCTGGAAAGTGTCTCTTATGTATTCCTCCGGGGTTACGGTTTTAATAATATTGGTTTCAACATTTATGGGATTACCTGAGATATGATGTTTGATTCTTTGACCGTTTACCACCTTCGGATTCGTGCCTTCGAAGTTGTTGATTTTTATGGCGCCAGAACGATAGACCTCCTCGATAACGTAGGGGCCTTCTCATTTAGAGAGAAGTTTTCCTGCAAAAAATCTTAAACGAGAGTTGTATAGCAATACATAATCACCTACATTAAACTCACGCTTTTGTACACTTTTGTCATGCCATCTTTTAACTTTTTCTTTAAACAACTCGGCATTTTCATAAGCTTGGGTTCTCCATTCATCGAGTGAGCTAATATCAAATAACCTCTTCTCACCGGCAAGTTTGAAATCGTAGTTGAGCTCTTTAATATCCCAACATGCCTTATGTTGTAGTTCGAGAGGTAAGTGACATGCTTTTGCATAAACCATTTTATACGGAGACATACCCATAGGATTTTTATATGCAGTTCTATATGCCCATAATGCATCATCAAGTTTCTTGGACCAATTCTTTCTAGACCTATTAACAGTCTTCTGCAAAATTAATTTGAGTTCTCTGTTGCTCAATTCTACTTGACCACTAGACTGTGGGTGATAAGGAGATACAATTTTATGATTAACGTCATACTTAGCAAGCATTTTACGGAAAGCACCATGAATAAAGTGTGAACCACCATCAGTCATTAAATATCTAGGGACTCCAAACCTCGGAAAAATAACTTCTTTAAGCATTTTAATAGAAGTGTTATGATCAGCACTACTAGTTGGAATAGCTTCTACCCACTTAGTAATGTAATCAACAGCAACTAAAATATGTGTATATCCATTAGAGGCAGGAAAAGGTCCCATATAATCAAAGCCCCAAACATCAAATGGTTCAATAACAAGTGAATAATTCATAGGCATTTCTTGACGTCTACTAATATTACCAATTCTTTGACATTCATCACAAGACAAGACAAACTTACGGGCATCCTTGAAGAGAGTAGGCCAATAAAAACCGGATTGCAATACCTTATGTGCAATTCTGTCTCCAGCGTGGTGTCCTCCATAAGCTTCGGAGTGGCACTTGCGTAGTATCTGTTCCTGTTCATGCTCAGGTACACAACGTCTAATAACACCATCTACTCCTTCTTTATAAAGATGTGGGTCATCCCAAAAGTAATGTCTCAAATCATAGAAAAACTTTTTCTTTTGTTGGTATGTGAAACTAGGTGGTATGAATTTAGCAACTATGTAATTAGCATAATCAGCATACCATGGAGTACTACGAGAAGTACTTATATCATTTAATTGCTCACCAAGAAAGCTATCATCAATGGGTAGTGGGTCATCAAGAACATTCTCTAACCAAGATAAGTTGTCTGCAACGGGGTTCTCAGCTCCTTTTCTATCAACAATATGCAAATCAAATTCTTGTAGCAAGAGAACCCATCTAATAAATCTAGGTTTAGCATCTTTCTTTTCCATAAGATACTTAATAGCAGCATGATTAGTGTGAATAGTTACTTTAGAATCAACAATATAAGGTCTGAACTTATCACAAGCAAATACAACTGCTAAAAGTTCTTTTTCAGTAGTAGCATAATTTCTTTGAGCATTGTCTAGAGTCTTACTAGCATAATGGATAACATTTAATTTCTTATCAACTCTTTGCCCTAGAACAGCACCTACAGCATAATCACTAGCATCAAACATAATTTCAAAGGGTAAATTCCAATCAGGTGGCTGAACAATAGGTGCAGAGAATAATGCTTTCTTAAGTATTTCAAATGCTTCTACACAATCATCATCAAAGACAAATGGTACATATTTTTGCAATAAATTAGTTAGAGGCCGAGAAATTTTTGAGAAGTCCTTAATGAACCTCCTATAAAATCCGGCGTGACCAAGGAAACTTCTTATACCTTTGATGCCTTTGGGACAAGGCATCTTTTCAATAGCATCAACCTTGGCTTTATCAACTTCAATACCTCTTTTAGAAACTTTATGCCCCAAGACAATACCTTCATTAACCATAAAGTGGCACTTTTCCCAATTCAAGATAATATTAGTTTCTTCACATCTCTGCAAAACTCAATCAAGATTGCTCAAGCAATCATCAAAAGAAGATCCATAGATGGAAAAGTCGTCCATGAAAACCTCACAAATCTTTTCACAAAAGTCAGAGAATATAGCCATCATGCATCTTTGAAAGGTAGCAGGTGCGTTACATAGACCAAAAGGCATACGTCTATAAGCAAAAGTACCAAAAGGGCATGTAAAAGTAGTCTTTGATTGATCTCTAGCCGACACAAGTATTTGAGAGAAACCAGAATAACCATCTAGAAAGCAGTAATGTGTATGTTTGCATAATCTTTCTAGCATTTGATCAATAAAAGGTAAGGGGTAATGATCTTTCTTAGTAGCCTTATTTAATTTACGGAAATCAATTACCATCCTATAACCTGTGATAATTCTTTGTGGAATCAATTCATCTTTATCATTAGGAACAACAGTAATACCTCCCTTCTTAGGGACACAATGGACAGGACTTACCCATTGACTATCAGCAACGGGATAAATTATACCTGCCTCCAGAAGCTTGAGTATTTCTTTTCTTACTACTTCTTTCATTTTAGAATTCAAACGTCGTTGAGGGTCACGAACTGGTTTGGCATCTGCTTCCAAATTTATTTTATATTGACATAGAGTGGGGCTAATGCCCTTAAGATCATCCAGAGTATATCCAATAGCAGCACGGTGCTTCTTCATACTTTTCAATAATCTTTCTTCTTCATGCTCTGAAAGGTTAGCACTAATAATAACAGGATATATCTTCTTTTCATCAAGATAAGCATATTTAAGATTATTAGGCAATGGTTTAAGCTCAAACACGGGATCACCCTTAGGTGGAGGAGGATCCCCTAAAATTTCAACAGGCAAATTGTGTTGCAGAATAGGTTCCTGTTTAAAGAATACTTCATCTATTTCCCTTATTTCATTCATAAACATATCATTTTCATGGTCTAGCAAATAGTGTTCTAAAGGATCACTAGGAGGTACGGCAATAGAAGCAAGACCAATAATTTCATCCTTACTAGGCAATTCTTCCCCTCGATGTTGTTTACTGAATTTAGAGAAATTAAACTCATGAATCATATCATCCAAGCCAATAGTAACAACATTCTTTTTGCAATCTATCCTAGCATTAACAGTGTTCAAGAAGGGTCTGCCAAATATAATGGGACAAAAGCTATCTTGTGGAGAAGTGAGAACAACAAAATCAACAGGATATTTAGTTTTCCCACACAAGACTTCAACATCTCTAACAATACCAATTGGTAAAATAGTATCTCTATTGGCAAGTTTAATTGTGACATCAATACCTTCTAACTCAGCAGGTGCAATTTCATGCTTAATTTCTTCATACAAAGTATGCGGTATAACACTAGCACTAGCACCCATATCACATAAGCCATGATAACAATGATCTCCTATTTTAACAAAAATAACAGGCACGCCTACCACAGGTCTATGTTTATCTTTAACACAAGGCTTAGCAATTCTAGCAGTTTCACCGTTGAACTGAATAACATGCCCATCAATATTATCAGACAAAGAGATCGTAACAATAGCAATATTAGGTTCTACTTTAACTTGCTTAGGAGGTGTATAAGTTCTAATATTGCTTTTACGAACAACAGTTGAAGCTTTAGCATGATCCTTTATTCTAACAGGGAAAGGTGGTTTCTCAACATAAGAAGTGGGAACAATAGGATCATTATAAGTAACAGTCTTTTCTTCAACTTTAATAGGTGCAGCTACTTTTATTTCTATGGGAGGATGATATTTAAACCACTTCTCCTTGGGGAGATCAACATAAGTAGCAAAAGATTCACAGAAAGAAGCTACTATCTCAGAGTCAAGTCCATATTTAGTGCTAAACTTAAGGAAAATATCGGTATCCATAAAAGATTTAACACAATCAAACTTAGGTGTCATACCTGACTCCTTACCTTCTCGAGGTCCCAATCTTCAGAGTTACATTTAGTTCTATCCAATAAGTCCCATTTGAATTCAATAGTCTTCATCATAAAAGAGCCAGCACAAGAGGTATCGAGCATGGTGCGATTGTTTTCAGAAAGCCGAGCATACAAATTTTGAATAATTGTTTCCCTTTGAAACCCATGATTGGGGCATGAATATAACATTGATTTAAGCCTCCCCCAAGCTTGAGCGATGCTTTCTCCTTCGCGAGGCCAGAAATTATATATATAATTGCGATCACGATGAACAAGATGCATAGGGTAATACTTTTGATGAAATTCCAATTTTAATCTTTTATAGTTCCATGATCTCATACCATCACATAGCCTATACCATGTCAATGCGTCTCCCTTCAAAGATAAAGGGAAGACCTTCTTCTTAGAAACATCATCGGGTATACCTGCAAGCTTAAATAATCCACAAACTTCATCCACATATATTAAGTGCTCATCAGGATGCTTTGTTCCATCTCCTGTAAAAGGAGTAGCTAGCAGTTTTTCCATCAAACCCGAAGGAAATTTGTCGGTGTCAAAACCGGCGGATCTCAGGTAGGGGGTCCCGGTCTGTGCGTCAAGGTCGGATGGTAACAGGAGACAAGGGACACTTTATTTTACCCAGGTTCGGGCCCTCTCGATGGAGGTAAAACCCTACTCCTGCTAGATTAATATTGATGATATGGGTAGTACAAGAGTAGATCTACCACGAGATAAAGGAGGCTAAACCCTAGAAGCTAGCCTATGGGTATGATGATGGTTATGATGTGTTCTGTCCTACGAACTACAACCCTCCGGTTTATATAGGCACCGGATAGGGTTAGGGTTACACAGAGTCGGTTACATTGGTAGGAGATCTTGAATATCCGCACGCCTAGCTTGCCTTCCATGCCAAGGAAAGAACCTTCCGAACACGGGACGACGTCTTCAATCTTGTTTCTTCATAGTCCTGGAGTCCGGCTATCCGAACACCCCCTAATCCAGGACTCCCTCAGTAGCCCCTGAACCAGGCTTCAATGACGACGAGTCCGACGCGCAAATTGTCTTCGGCATTGCAAGGCGGGTTCCTCCTCCAAATTCTTCAAGAAGATAATAAACACCAAAAAATAGTGTCCGGCTCTGCAAAACAAGTTTCCACGTATTGCCATATAGAGAATAATACAAACACAAATCAAATCTGCTGACGTATTCCGCAGTGCGTCATAACACTGCGACCAAGCCTTCTGTATGGATTATTTTTTGTTGTTCTACCGCAGCACGTTCAACGAGGCGGTTTCCTTGGCACGTCTTGTCAAAGCAGAGATCGTGTGCCCCCTTTAATGGGATTCTCATTAATACGGACGTGGGTAACCCAACCGCGCCATTTTACCACGGCGCTTGGGAGGCAAGCGAGTTTTATTAGGTAGGTGGGGACGCATAACCGCATCCGCCTATATAAGGGGATAAGGATCCACCTTTTTACCTACGCCTTCTTCCTCCTTTGCCAATCCATCTCTTGCGCACTCAAGCTCCAGCGCCCAAGCCCGCTCTTCCCAGCTCTAATGCCGGAATGTATCCGAGCTCCAACGCCGGACTATGTATCCGAGCTCCAACGCTGGACTGTTTCCGAGGTGTCGTAACTCACCTTGGTTCAAAGAAGTTTGAAGGAGTTTAGCCGAGCTTAATGCCGGAAATGCCCTCTATGGAGCCAGCCACTAGCGCCCGAGCTTTATGCCGGACTGCTTCCGAGGTGGTGCACCACCCCGAATGTGGGCCGATTTTTATTCAATATTTTTGATTGGTGCAATTTATTCTCTGCCGAGATATATAGCCAGTAGCCCTCAAGGTGGGTATCGGTCGAAAACCCGAGATGCACATGAAGGATGACATAAGACCGCTGATCCCAGTAGCCGCTGAGACTCAGGTCGATTTGCAAAATCGGCCTGAGGATCAAGTCCTAGCTCAGCAGAATACTTCGGGACACTAAAAGCGGCGTGCTCAGTCCTCGAGACTCAGGTTGGGTGCGGCCGACCAACCTGAGGATCAAAAATCTCCTCGGAAACCATATTGCACATAAAATGTTCTGCATTGGACAAGCAATGCAGTAGCCCCCGAGACACTGGTCGGGTGGCAACACCAGATCAGGGGATCGATGTGCCCCTTTAATATGTTTAAATAATAAGCCCGAAGCCCAGTAGCCCCCGAGCCTTAATGCGGGCACGGGTGGCCGAATTAAGGATCGATATCCATAGTAAAATCACAAATTGTGTGTAATGACTCTATGTATCCAAGTACTTTATGTCATTAATGCTCGGATCCGCATTGTACAAAACTTTGTTGACCGACCATCGGCTTCCACCTCCTCGGCCAGTAGCCGAGGAGTGTTTGTCTTACTTTATAAAGCCTTTATGAGGGCAAAGATTTACGACAAACAAGGCAATCTGGCCATACGGTTTTATAAACAAAGGTACGTGGAGAGATATGTTATATCACTGTTTAACAGAAGAAATGTCTTCCAAAGAAAATAGTCCCGCTATCGGTTCCTTTCTTTGGGTTGTCATGCTAAGCATGATCATAAAACCTCAGCTCCAATGTAAGAGCAAAATATCGAGGATTTAGTTCGGGAGGCTAGTTAATAGCCCCCGGTAGTGTTCGACGACAGACGAGGTCAAGCCGTAAACACTTCGGCCAATGTTATGAACGACCCATAGTCATCCGATCGCTGAGCAGTTTACGCTTATTGTGACAGTCAGTTTTCGGCTTTCTCCACTGAGGTGCTTGACCATGCGAGCTGGAAGCACAATCGCAGTGGTTCTCCCTTTGCACGCCTAGCTGAACAAAACGGAACGTAGGAAGCAAGTGTAGGAGCCGGGCAACCCAACTATTGACCCAAGACACAATTCGAAACCGATGCATATATAGCAATATTCGAGAATGTTTTTGCCGAATCCATAAAGGTGTCCGGCGTTGCACTGCGAGACTAATGCTGGAAAAGCACAAATAGTTTAAAAGTGCCAAAAAGCTTGGAAAACCAAGAAACTTCAGTAAAAACATGACGTCCGAACAATATCAAGTGTTCGGTGCCAACCCGAAAATTGGTCTTAGAAAAAAGAAGTGCTTCTATCGTGCTTTAACATGATACATCCTATCTCAAGACTTCGAGCGGGTCAGCCTACGGCTTCAACCTCCTATCCCGAGGGCGGAGTACTTCTCATCAGGCCAATTTAGCAAACTAAACTGTAGCGGCTTTTGAGAGAGAAATTAGGCTCCCCGGCTAGTGACCGCACACTCGTGCCGAAAAAAGGAGTGATAAATAATAATAACTTTGCAACGACTAAGAAGAAAAACACTTAGTATGAAACGACTCAAATAAACATAAGAGCCCCCAAGTGACTTGGGTAAAAATTGACTATATAATGTAAGGTGACATGTAGAATGCCTTCTAGCCGGATTGTAGATCGTTTGTCGTTGCCGACCTTTTCGCTTCAACCTCGGGACCTTACGGTCCGGAGTGTGTCCGAATACCATAATGGTTATATAAGAACCGAGTTATGCATGGAGACCAGGCGTAGGGGTCATTAGTGCTTTATCAGACAAGTGCCCAACTAGTTATGTTATATTACATGGTTAGTAAGAAACATCTTCCAGAGAGAATAGTTCCGTTAAGGGTTCCTTTCGCTGGGGTGGCGTGCCCTGAAGTGCACGTCCGGACTGCAAATGCAGGAAAACATCTGGGGGCATGTATATTTAAAAAAGGTTCGTCTTTAGTTCACCGACCGAATATTCCCTTAAGAACGCTAGCTTTCGGCTTCACCCAGTCTGAGGTACACATCCGGCTTATCCGGCAGTAGCAATCGCAGAGGTGCTCCCTTTACCGCCTAGCCGAACAATCGGGAACGTAGGGGTAAGCACAGGAGCCAGGCAACCCAGCTTGGCCAAAACTTAAGTCACATTGATGCATATAATGGTGAATAAAAGGTACATGCGGAAGTGTGACACATGTGTTGGGCATAAAGCCCGTATTAATAAGCTTCTGTTAAAGAAGCCCCCAGGTATAATGAGCGCGGGTAGCGCGTCAAGTATGTGTGAACAAAGTTTGGACAAGAAAAAAAAATTACAAGCAACTTTTTTTTTTCAAAAAAGTATAACGCTTGATTGAACCGAACACAAGTTAGAAATTAAAGCTTTGAGCATAACATCGACTTATCTGGTTAACGTGTTCGCAGTCCGAGCTTGATGCGGGACAAGGTTCTATCCCCCAAGCTGGTCCCGAGGTGGCGGAGCGGAGAGCTCGACACGCCGAAGTGGTGACATAGCACGGTCGATGCAGACCGGCAGAGTGACGCCGAAGTCCCTGGATCATTTTCCTGTGCACAAAAAATAGTGCAAACGGGAGATAATGGTAATAATGATAAATAAAAAATCGTTGCATAATGAATAATTTATGCAAAGTGAGTAATAAAAGAAATATGGCCTGGCGCCGAAGTCGATGTCGATGCAGGGCGTCGGCGTGATGCGGTAAAGGCGTGGCAAAGCCTGAATTCACAGGTCGGTCCGCGCTCCGGATGCGGCGTTCGCCGGACTATGTACGGAGACTGACCGAACCAGCATGCGACCGTCGTTAATGCGGCCACCATTTGATAGACCTGTGAACATATGATGGACAAACCAGAGTAATAATTCCTTGGAAAAAATGAACCCAAACATGCAAAAAATATTAGGATCAATAGCACCTGGTTTATTTGTTGTAGTAATCCAAAGGATGATGATGCTGGCAAAGGTTGGCTCGCCGAGGCAAAGCCCTCGGCCCAGCCAATCATGACGAAGCTGGTCGGCTAGTGACGCCGAAGTGTCCGAAGCAGGTTGATGAAGAGATGATGAATCCTCCGGTCCAGCCGAGATGTCGAAGCCTCGAGGCCAGTCGAAGTAGTCCGGCGTGATGGACACCGGCTTGAAGGGGCAGCAGTGCGGCCCTGCCGATGCGGGTCGTGACGTGGTCGGTGCCGGCTTGATGAAGCGACCGTGCCGTGATGCCGGTATGCCCGCTCCATGTAATCCGTGGGGCGGCGATGTTGGTGATGATTTGTCCTTCGCGATGCGGGACTCTTGTTCGGCTTGCTGAGATGATGATCCGAAGAAGTTGAGCTCGGCTCAACAAAGTGACAACGTGTCTAGAGCAGGTCGGCAGCCGTGGAACAATATTGCCGGACTGGTTTGACACCAGCATGATGCCGAAGATCATGTTCAAAAGATCTTAAAGTTAGTGGGATGTGTTCGGGAACAATACACAATATCCCATACAAAACTTCCTTCAAAAAGGATGTCCGAAATCCCATTCATAAAAAAGATGAATTCGGGTCGGATTCGTTCTCGCGCAGAAAACAGATCCGAAAAGTGATACACTAATCGGAAGGTTCCCGGAGTTTGGACGGTCGGATCGAGCTGAAATTTTGAAGGGTGGTAGATATAGTAATTCCGCAGCCGGTCAACGGTTGGATCTTCCAAAGGACGCCCGAGATAGAAGCTGGACACCACGCCCTAAACTCGTCCAGATTCCCGTCCAAATTTGACAGGGCTCCGGTATATTATGGATTGCCGGAGATTCCTCCATCGGAACTCGACGAAATTTTCCAGGGTTGTTGTAGACTCAATTCCACACAATTCCTCCAAAGCGATCGACAAAGCGATACTCGAGGAGGTGGCGGCAGAAGATACGAGTTCGCTGTCCAGAAAAACAGCACGGTCGCTTGAGGGCAATGTTGACGTTGAGCCCCCGAGCTTCATGGATGATTCCTCCGCGATCTTGATAGAGATCGGAGTTGATGTTTGATGAAGGCCCTCGTCCGAACATGGTGATCCGAACACGGGGCACAATTCTTGGTCGAACCAAGGTGACCAGTCGAGCTGGTGACGAAGATGCCGAAGTCGCAGTTGATCTGCAGGCGAGCCATCGGTCCTTTTGTCGATCACACAGCGGAACTCTCAATGAAAGCACCAATGTCGGTGTCAAAACCGGCGGATCTCGGGTAGGGGGTCCCGATCTGTGCGTCAAGGTCGGATGGTAACAGGAGACAAGGGACACTTTATTTTACCCAGGTTCGGGCCCTCTCGATGGAGGTAAAACCCTACTCCTGCTAGATTAATATTGATGATATGGGTAGTACAAGAATAGATCTACCACGAGATCAAGGAGGCTAAACCCTAGAAGCTAGCCTATGGGTATTATGATGGTTATGATGTGTTCTGTCCTACGGACTACAACCCTCCGGTTTATATAGGCACCGGATAGGGTTAGGGTTACACAGAGTCGGTTACATTGGTAGGAGATCTTGAATATCCGCACGCCTAGCTTGCCTTCCACGCCAAGGAAAGAACCTTCTGGACACGGGACGAAGTCTTCAATCTTGTTTCTTCATAGTCCTGGAGTCCGGCTGAAGATATAGTTCGGCTATCCGAACACCCCCTAATTCAGGACTCCCTCAAAATTCAAAAGGAGTTTCATTTTCAATAGGTTCAGTAGGTTGAGGAGAAACTCTTTGCTCTACTGGACGGGGTGAAGATACCCCGAACAAGCCCCTTAGAGAATTACTTTCCATAGTAACAAGTGACAGTAAATTTCAGCACACTATATAAATTTTTCCTTACCAAATTCCACCTACCAAAGGCGCTACACTCCCCGGCAACGGCGCTAGAAAAGAGTCTTGATGACCCACAAGTATAGGGGATCTATCGTAGTCCTTTTGATAAGTAAGAGTGTCGAACCCAATGAGGAGCAGAAGGAAATGATAAGCGGTTTTCAGCAAGGTATTCTCTGCAAGTACTGAAATAAGTGGTAACAGATAGTTTTGTGATAAGATAAATTGTAACAAGGAACAAGTAACAAAAGTAAATAAGGTGAAGCAAGGTGGCCCAATCATTTTTGTAGCAAAGGACAGGCCGGAACAAACTCATATATAAGGAAAAGCGCTCCCGAGGACGCATGGGAATATCATCAAGCTAGTTTTCATCACGTTCATATGATTCGCGTTCGGTACTTTGATAATTTGATATGTGGGTGGACCGGTGCTTGGGTGCTGTTCTTACTTGAACAAGCATGCCACTTATGATTAAACTCTATTGCAAGCATCCGCAACTACAACAAAAGTATTAAGGTAAACCTAACCATAGCATGAAACATGTGAATCCAAATCAGCCCCTTACGAAGCAACACATAAACTAGGGTTTAAGCTTCTGTCACTCTAGCAACCCATCATATACTTATTACTTCCCAATGCCTTCCTCTAGGCCAAAATAATGGTGAAGTGTTATGTAGTCGACGTTCACATAACACCACTAGAGGCTAGACAACATACATCTCATCAAAATATCGAACGAATACCAAATTCACATGACTACTAATAGCAAGACTTCTCCCTTGTCCTCAGGAACAAACGTAACTACTCACAAAGCATATTCATGTTCATAATCAGAGGGGTAATAATATGCATATAGGATCTGAACATATGATCTTCCACCAAATAAACCAACTAGCATCAACTACAAGGAGTAATCAACGCTACTAGCACCAATCCCGGACTTGGAGACAAGAATTGGATACAAGAGATGAACTAGGGTTTGGAGATGAGATGTTGTTGGTGAAGATGTTGATGGAGATTGCCCTCTCCCGATGAGAGGAGCGTTGGTGATGACGATTGTGATGCCCCCGATTTAATCGTACACTAATCATGCACGCAAATGTGTACGATCAAGATCAGGGACTCACGGGAAGATATCACAACACAACTCTACAAATAAAATAAGTCATACAAGCATCATAATACAAGCCAGGGGCCTCGAGGGCTCGAATAAAAGTGCTCGATCATAGGCGAGTCAGCGGAAGCAACAATATCTGAGTACAGACATAAGTTCAACAAGTTTGCCTTATGAAGGCTAGCACAAACGGGGATACAGATCGAACGAGGCGCAGACCTCCTTCCTGGGATCCTCCTAACTACTCCTGGTCGTCGTCGCGGGCTGCACGTAGTAGTAGGCACGTCCAGTGTAGAAGGAGTCGTCGTCGACGGTGGCGTCTGGATCCTGGGCTCCATCGTCTGGTTGCGGCATCCAGGTAGAAGGGAAAAGGGGGAAAAGGGGGACAAAAGCAACCGTGAGTACTCATCCAAAGTACTCACAAGCAAGGAGCTACACTACATATGCATGGATATATGTGCAAAGGGTCATATCAGTGGACTAAACTGCAGAATGCCAGAATAAGAGGGGGATAGCTAGTCTTATCAAAGACTACGCTTCTGGTCGCCTCCGTCTTGCAGCATATAGAAGAGAGTAGACTGAAGTCCTCCAAGTAGCATCGCATAGCATAATCCTACCCGGCGATCCCCTCCTCGATGCCCTGTTAGAGAGCAATCACCGGGTTGTATCTGGCACTTGGAAGGGTGTGTTTTATTAAGTATCCGGTTCTAGTTGTCATAAGGTTAAGGTACAACTCCAGGTCATCCTTTTACCGAGGGACACGGCTATTCGAATAGATAAACTTCCCTGCAGGGGTGCACCACATAACCCAACACGCTTGATCCCATTTGGCCGGACAAACTTTCCTGGGTCATGCCCGGCCTCAGAAGATCAACACGTCGCAGCCCCACCTAGGCACAACAGAGCGGTCAGCACGCCGGTCTAAACCTATGCGCGCAGGGGTCTGGGCCCATCGCCCTGAGCACACCTGCACGTTGCGTACGCGGCCGGAAGCAGATCTAGCCCCCTTAATACAAGTGCGAGCTTACGATCCAATGCGGCGCGCGCCACTCAGTCGCTGACGTCAAAAAGTGCTTCGGCTGATACCACGACGCCGAGTGCCCATATCTTTCCCGCGTAGTTGGTTAGTGCGTATAGACCAAATGGCCAGACTCGGATCAAATACCCAGATCTCGTTAAGTGTGTTAAGTATCCGCAAACGCCAACAGGGCCAGGCTCACCTCAGACCCAGGTAGCCCCGAACTGCCCTGCCGCTCCGCGTCAAAGATCCACTCGCGGGTACTCCTCGAGCCAACCCGACTTTGGTCACCACATGTATCATGTATATAGTATAATTTATATCCATGATCACCTCCCGAGGTGATCACAACCCAGTAGTATAGCATGGCAGACAGACAAGAGTGTAGGGCCACTGATGGAACACTAGCATCCTATACTAAGCAAGTAGGATTGCAGGTAAAGGTATCAACAGCAGTATCAAAGACAGGCTATGCATCAGGATAGGAATAACGAAAGTAGTAACATGCTACACTACTCTAATGCAAGCAGTATAGAGGAGAGTAGGCGATATCTGGTGATCAAGGGGGGGGGGCTTTCCTGGTTGCTCTGGCAAGAGAGAGGATCGTCAACTCCGTAGTCGAACGGGGCAGCAGCAGCGTCGGTCTCGGTGTCTATCAAGAGAAGAGGGGGGAGAAACAATAAATATTTAAGCAAGCAGATGCATAGTGATGCATGACATGACAAGTAACGGTGTTAGAGGTGCCCTAACGCGGTATGGGACGATACCGGTGAAGGGGGGAAACATCCAAGAAAGTTTCCCGGTGTTTTGTGTTTTCGAGCAGAGGAGCCGGAGGGGGAAAGTTGCGAGTTTGATATGTTAGGAATGTGTGGCGGACGAACGGGCTGCGTATCCGGAATCGTCTCGTCGTTCTGAGCAACTTTCATGTTGAAAATATTTTAATCCGAGTTACGGATTAAAAGATATGATTTTCTAAAGGTTTTATTAATTTCTGGAATTTAATTAATTATTTTAAATTAATTCGAAAATAGATTTATGACATCAGCTGCGGGTCCCTTCAGGAAGAAGGAAGCAAACGTGTGTTGGAAATATGCCCTAGAGGCAATAATAAAAGTATTATTATATTTCCTTGTTCATGATAATTGTCTTTATTCATGCTATAATTGTGTTATCCGGAAATCGTAATACATGTGTGAATAATAGACACCAACATGTCCCTAGTAAACTTCTATTTAACTAGCTCGTTGATCAACAGATAGTCATGGTTTCCTGACTATGGACATTAGATGTCATTGATAACGAGATCACATCATTAGGAGAATGATGTGATGGACAAGACCCAATCCTAAACATAGCACAAGATCGTATAGTTCGTTTGCTAGAGTTTTCCAATGTCAAGTATCCTTTCCTTAGACCATGAGATCGTGTAACTCCGGGATACCGTAGGAGTGCTTTGGGTGTGCCAAACGTCACAACGTAACTGGGTGACTACAAAGGTATACTACGGGTATCTCCGAAAGTGTCTGTTGGGTTGACACGGATCGAGACTGGGATTTGTCACTCCGCTTGACGGAGAGGTATCACCGGGCCCACTCGGTAATGCATCATCATTATGAGCTCAATGTGACCAAGTGTTTGGTTACTGGATCATGCATTAGGGTACGAGTAAAGTGACTTGCCGGTAACGAGATTGGACGAGGTATTGGGATACCGACGATCAAACCTCGGGCAAGTAAAATACCGATTGACAAAGGGAATCGTATACGGGATTAATTGAATCCTCGACATCGTGGTTCATCCGATGAGATCATCGTGGAGCATGTGGTAGCCAACATGGGTATCCAGATCCCGCTGTTGGTTATTGCCCGAGAGCCGTCTCGGTCATGTCTGCATGTCTCCCGAACCCGTAGGGTCTACACACTTAAGGTTCGGTGACGCTAGGGTTGTAGGGATATGTATATGCAGTAACCCGAATGTTGTTCGGAGTCCCGGATGAGATCTCGGACGTCACGAGGAGTTTCGGAATGGTCTGGAGGTAAAGAATTATATATGGGAAGTGCTGTTTTGGCCATCGGGACAAGTTTCGGGGTCACCGGTATTGTACCGGGACCACCAGAAGGGTCCCGGGGGTCCACCGGGTGGGGCCACCTATCCCGGAGGGCCCCATGGGCCAAAGTGGGGACGGGAACCATCCCATAGTGGGCTGGTGCGCCCCCCTAGGCCCACCCCATGCGCCTAGGGTTGAAACCCTAGGGGTGGGGGCGCCCCACCTTGGCTTGGGGGCCACTCCAGCCCTTGGCCGCCGCCCCCCTTGGGAGATCCAATCTCCCAGGGCCGGCGCCCCCCAGGGGCCTATATAAAGGGGGGAGGGGATGGGGGCAGCCGCACTCTTTGCCTTGGCGCCTCCCTCTCCCTCTCCAACACCTCCTCCTCTTCCATAGAGCTCGGCGAAGCCCTGCCGGAGTACTGCAGCTCCATCACCACCACGCCGTCGTGCTGCTGCTGGAGCCATCTTCCTCAACCTCTCCTCTCCCCTTGCTGGATCAACAAGGAGGAGACGTTAGGCTGACCGTACGTGTGTTGAACGCGGAGGTGCCGTCCGTTCGGTGCTAGGATCTCTGGTGATTTGGATCACGTCGTGTACGACTACTTCATCCCCGTTCTTTTGAACGCTTCCGCTCGCGATCTACAAAGGTATGTAGATGCATCCGATCACTCGTTGCTAGATGAACTCATAGATGGATCTTGGTGAAACCGTAGGAAATTTTTTGTTTTCTGCAACGTTCCCCAACAGTGGCATCATGAGCTAGGTCTATGCGTAGTTCTCTATTGCACGAGTAGAACACAATTTGTTGTGGGCGTAGATGTTGTCAACTTTCTTGCCGCTACTAGTCTTATCTTGCTTCAGCGGTATTGTGGGATGAAGCGGCCCGGACCAACCTTACACGTACGCTTACGTGAGACCGGTTCCACCGACTAACATGCACTAGTTGCATAAGGTGGCTGGCGGGTGTCTGTCTCTCCCACTTTAGTTGGAGCGGATTCGATGAAAAGGGTCCTTATGAAGGGTAAATAGAAGTTGACAAATCACGTTGTGGTTTTCACGTAGGTAAGAAAACGTTCTTGCTAGAACCCTAATTCAGCCACGTAAAACTTGCAACAACAATTAGAGGATGTCTAACTTGTTTTTGCAGCAAGTGCTTTGTGATATGATATGGCCAAAGTTGTGATGAATGATGAATGATCTATATGTGATGTATGAGATGTTCATGCTATTGTAATAGGAATCACGACTTGCATGTCGATGAGTATGACAACCGGCAGGAGCCATAGGAGTTGTCCTTATTTTTTGTATGACCTGCATGTAAGTGAGAAACGCCATGTAAATTACTTTACTTTATTGCTAAACGCGTTAGCCATAGTAGTAGAAGTAATAGTTGGCGAGCAACTTCATGGAGACATGATGATGGAGATCATGATGATGGAGATCATGGTGTCAAGCCGGTGACAAGATGATCATGGAGCCCCAAGATGAAGATCAAAGGAGCTATGTGATATTGGCCATATCATGTCACGTTTATTATTTGATTGCATGTGATGTTTATCATGTTTTGCATCTTGTTTACTTAGAACGACGGTAGTAAATAAGATGATCCCTCATAATAATTTCAAGAAGTGTTCCCCCTAACTGTGCACCGTTGCGACAGTTCGTTGTTTCGAAGCACCACGTGATGATCGGGTGTGATAGATTCTAACGTTCACATACAACGGGTGTAAGACAGATTTACACATGCAAACACTTAGGTTGACTTGACAAGCCTAGCATGTACAGACATGGCCTCGGAACATAGAAGACCGAAAGGTCGAGCATGAGTCGTATAGAAGATACGATCAACATGAAGATGTTCACCGATGTTGACTAGTCCGTCTCACGTGATGATCGGACACGGCCTAGTTGACTCGGATCATGTTATACTTAGATGACTAGAATAGGGATGTCTATCTAAGTGGGAGTTCATTAAATAATTTGATTAGATGAACTTTATTATCATGAACTTAGTCTAAATATTTACAATATGTCTTGTAGATCAAATGGCCAACGTAGTCCTCAACTTCAACGCGTTCCTAGAGAAAACCAAACTGAAAGACGATGGCAGCAACTATACAGACTGGGTCCGGAACCTGAGGATCATCCTCATAGCTGCCAAGAAAGATTATGTCCTACGAGCACCGCTGGGTGACGCACCTGTTCTCCCTGCAGAACAAGACGTTATGAACGCTTGGCAGTCACGTTCCGATGATTACTCCCTCGTTCAGTGCGGCATGCTTTACAGCTTAGAGCCGGGGCTCCAAAAGCGTTTTGAGAGACATGGAGCATATGAGATGTTCGAAGAGCTGAAAATAGTTTTCCAAGCTCATGCCCGGGTCGAGAGATATGAAGTCTCCGACAAATTCTTTAGCTGTAAGATGGAGGAAAATAGCTCTGTCAGTGAACACATACTCAAGATGTCTGGGTTGCACAACCGCTTGACTCAACTGGAAGTTAATCTCCCGGATGAAGCGGTCATTGACAGAATCTTCCAGTCGCTTCCACCTAGCTACAAGAGCTTTGTGATGAACTACAACATGCAGGGGATGGTAAAGACCATTCCTGAGGTATATGCTATGCTGAATCAGCAGAGGTAGAAATCAAGAAGGAACATCAAGTGTTGATGGTGAATAAAACCACTAAGTTCAAGAAGGGCAAGGGTAAAAAGAACTTCAAGAAGGACGGCAAGGAAGTTGCCGCGCCCGGTAAGCAAGTTGCTGGGAAGAAGCCAAAGAATGGACCCAAGCCCGAGACTGAGTGTTTTTATTGCAAGGGAAGTGGTCACTGGAAGCGGAACTGCCCCAAATACTTAGCGGACAAGAAGGCCGGCAAAACAAAAGGTATATGTGATATACATGTAACTGATGTGTACCTTACCAGTACTCGTAGTAGCTCTTGGGTATTTGATACCGGTGCAGTTGCTCACATTTGTAACTCAAAGCAGGAGCTACGGAATAAACGGAGACTGGCGAAGGACGAGGTGACGATGCGCTTCGGGAATGGTTCCAAGGTCGATGTGATCGCCGTCGGCACGCTACCTCTACATTTGCCTACGGGATTAGTTTTAAACCTCAATAATTGTTAAGTTTGAGCATGAGTGTCATCCCCTATGCCTCAGCCATAGGTTCTATTATGTATGCCATGTTGTGTACCAGACCTGATGTAAACCTTGCCGTAAGTTTGATAGGAAGGTACCAAAGTAATCCCGGCAAGGAACACTGGACAGCGGTCAAGAATATCCTGAAGTACCTGAAAAGGACTAAGGAAATGTTTCTCGTTTATGGAGGTGACGAAGAGCTCGTCGTAAAGGGTTACGTCGATGCTAGCTTCGACACAGATCTGGATGACTCTAAGTCACAAACCGGATACGTGTATATTTTGAATGGTGGGGCAGTAAGCTGGTGCAGTTGCAAGCAGAGCGTCGTGGCGGGATCTACATGTGAAGCGGAGTACATGGCAGCCTCGGAGGCAGCACATGAAGCAATTTGGGTGAAGGAGTTCATCACCGACCTCGGAGTCATACCCAATGCGTCGGGGCCAATCAAACTCTTCTGTGACAACACTGGAGCTATTGCACTTGCCAAGGAGCCCAGGTTTCACAAGAAGACCAGGCACATCAAGCGTCGCTTCAACTCCATTCGTGAAAATGTTCAAGATGGAGACATAGATATTTGTAAAGTACATACGGACCTGAATGTAGCAGATCCGTTGACTAAACCTCTCCCTAGAGCAAAACATGATCAACACCAGAATTCCATGGGTGTTCGATTCATCACAATGTAACTAGATTATTGACTCTAGTGCAAGTGGGAGACTATTGGAAATATGCCCTAGAGGCAATAATAAAAGTATTATTATATTTCCTTGTTCATGATAATTGTCTTTATTCATGCTATAATTGTGTTATCCGGAAATCGTAATACATGTGTGAATAATAGACACCAACATGTCCCTAGTAAGCCTCTAGTTAACTAGCTCGTTGATCAATAGATAGTCATGGTTTCCTGACTATGGACATTAGATGTCATTGATAACAAGATCACATCATTAGGAGAATGATGTGATGGACAAGACCCAATCCTAAACATAGCACAAGATCGTATAGTTCGTTTGCTAGAGTTTTCCAATGTCAAGTATCCTTTCCTTAGACCATGAGATCGTGTAACTCCCGGATACCGTAGGAGTTCTTTGGGTGTGCCAAACGTCACAACGTAACTGGGTGACTATAAAGGTATACTACGGGTATCTCCGAAAGTGTCTGTTGGGTTGACACGGATCGAGACTAGGATTTGTCACTCCGCTTGACGGAGAGGTATCACCGGGCCCACTCGGTAATGCATCATCATTATGAGCTCAATGTGACCAAGTGTTTGGTCACTGGATCATGCATTATGGTACGAGTAAAGTGACTTGCCGGTAACGAGATTGGACGAGGTATTGGGATACCGACGATCAAACCTCGGGCAAGTAAAATACCGATTGACAAAGGGAATCGTATACGGGATTAATTGAATCCTCGACATCGTGGTTCATCCGATGAGATCATCGTGGAGCATGTGGGAGCCAACATGGGTATCCAGATCCCGCTGTTGGTTATTGCCCGAGAGCCATCTCGGTCATGTCTGCATGTCTCCCGAACCCGTAGGGTCTACACACTTAAGGTTCGGTGACGCTAGGGTTGTAGGGATATGTATATGCAGTAACCCGAATGTTGTTCGGAGTCCCGGATGAGATCCCGGATGACACGAGGAGTTTCGGAATGGTTCGGAGGTAAAGAATTATATATGGGAAGTGCTATTTTGGCCATCGGGACAAGTTTCGGGGTCACCGGTATTGTACCGGGACCACCAGAAGGGTCCCGGGGGGTCCACCAGGTGGGGCCACCTATCCCGGAGGGCCCCATGGGCCAAAGTGGGGAGGGGAACCAGCCCATAGTGGGCTGGTGCGCCCCCTAGGCCCACCCCATGCGCCTAGGGTTGAAACCCTAGGGGTGGGGGCGCCCCACCTTGGCTTGGGGGCCACTCCAGCCCTTGGCCGCCGCCCCCTTGGGAGATCCAATCTCCCAGGGCCGGCGCCCCCCCAGGGGTCTATATAAAGGGGGGAGGGGATGGGGGCAGCCGCACTCTTTGCCTTGGCGCCTCCCTCTCCCTCTCCAACACCTCCTCCTCTTCCATAGAGCTCGGCGAAGCCCTGCCGGAGTACTGCAGCTCCATCACCACCACGCCGTGGTGCTGCTGCTGGAGCCATCTTCCTCAACCTCTCCTCTCCCCTTGCTGGATCAAGAAGGAGGAGACGTTACACTGACCGTACGTGTGTTGAACGCGGAGGTGCCGTCCGTTCGGTGCTAGGATCTCCGGTGATTTGGATCACGTCGTGTACGACTACTTCATCCCCGTTCTTTTGAATGCTTCCGCTCGCGATCTACAAAGGTATGTAGATGCATCCGATCACTCGTTGCTAGATGAACTCATAGATGGATCTTGGTGAAACCGTAGGAAAAATTTTGTTTTCTGCAACGTTCCCCAACAACGTGACATAGCTGGCAGGGGCTACATCAGCAGACTACATCTCATAGGTGATGTCACGGAGCCAGTCATCAGCATCCAGAGGCTGAGTTGAGCTGCGGTACACAGTTGGGTTCAGGCGCATGAAATCCTGCAGAGTTACTGTGTTTGGCTGCTGGTTCATATTGGGGCGAGGAAACTGAGCCATCATGTTCTCCATGAACTGGCGATTCATCTCAAGCTGTTGGATCATACCAGCCATGTACTTAGGCGGTGGTGGGAAGTTGCCACCCCGACCACGACCACCTGGTCTAACCATCCTGCTAATATATAATAGGGGTAGTTCAGCATTTGAGAATATTTGCAAAGACAAGAATCATTCAATACGAGACATGTATGATGAAAGCAGCACGATAGATACCACATAATAGTCGGCACATCTTACAAAAGAGATCATGCCTAGAGTTCGGTACTCAGAGTTCAGTACACAGAGTTCAGTACATAGAGTTCAGTACATAGACTAAGACATCACAGGCGGCACGCAGGCTCGCGGCGAATGCATCTAACATAAGCAAGCAAGTCTACATCAGTCCCACACGACACTGCGGAGGTAGGTGTAGCCTGAAAGCTGGTAGTGTGGCAACGGGTACACCACGTCGGCAACCTGGGGTCCGCGGGTGCTCTGGTGCTGAACCCGACGCTCTGGCGGCAGAAGTGGACCAAGTGCGGGAGAGTAGCCTCCCACCTCTGGCCAACCGACACCCTGAGGCATCACGGTCCTGGCTGGGTAGATAGCAGAACGCGGCAGCTCCCCAGATCCAACAAAGGGGTGCAACATCGTCAAGGCATGGTAGAGGTGCTGGCGAGTGGTGTACAACTCGTGGCGAAGAGCTCGGTTAGCTCGATCCAGCCCATCAGCATGCAGAACAAAGTTCTGATGGTGGAAGGGCTCGCGGGTGACAGTGGAGTAGGCAGCAGTGTAGTAACCCTCCGCGCCAATATAAGATGCGATAGCAATGTGCCTGAAGGGGGAGGTGTCCAACTCCCGGTACTCCCTACGAAGGCGTGTCAGAGCAGCATAGGCAGCATCGTGAACTGCCATATCGATGGTCACTCCAACACCATAAGCGGTGTGCAGCACAGTAGTGGAGTCATACTCCCGAGAGTAGAGGTGGACGGTGGCACGGTACTACTCCTGGTTAAAGTCCTGATACTCCTCGGTGACGGTGTACTCGGGGTGCCAGCGATAACCCAGATAGGTCATCATCTCAGCTAGCACGGCCGGTGATCCCGAGGCGCCAATGGCCGCCGTGTGGCGCACGACCTGCCTCGTGGGTTCCATCTAAAAACAAAGATGTTTCAAAGGAGTCAAGTGACAGTGTGGAAATTGTGCAAAACTCTATACCAAGGAATAACTATGGCTTTTATCCAACTTTGGGGTGAATGTCGTCACGGGGTCCTAGTGTCAGAGTTAGTAAATTCGTTTAACCCGAGTATAAGAGAGTTCAGAGTCCCAGAGTAAAGGTCGAGGAGTAAAAGATCCTAGTACCACCCGATGGCGACGTGAGCCCGTAAGGCACACAGCCAAGTTAGTAAAAGTTTTTGTAATGTCTAGACTCGACTTCGGCCAAGGAGTGTGGAAGGGGGACTCCTACAGGCAGTCGGCTCTGATACCAACTTGTGACGCCCCCGATTCAATCGTACACTAATCATGCACGCAAATGTGTACGATCAAGATCAGGGACTCACGGAAAGATATCACAACACAACTCTACAAATAAAAAATAGTCATACAAGCATCATAATACAAGCCAGGGGCCTCGAGGGCTCGAATACAAGTGCTCGATCATAGACGAGTCAGCGGAAGCAACAATATCTGAGTACAGACATAAGTTAAACAAGTTTGCCTTAAGAAGGCTAGCACAAACTGGGATACAGATCGAACGAGGCGCAGGCCTCCTGCCTGGGATCCTCCTAACTACTCCTGGTCGTCGTCAGCGGGCTGCACGTAGTAGTAGGCACCTCGAGAGTAGTAGGAGTCGTCGTTGAAGGTGGCGTCTGGATCCTGGGGTCCATCGTCTGGTTGCGGCATCCAGGTAGAAGGGAAAAGGGGGAAAAGGGGGAGAAAAGCAACCGTGAGTACTCATCCAAAGTACTCGCAAGCAAGGAGCTACACTACATATGCATGGATATATGTGTAAAGGGCCATATCAGTGGACTGAACTGCAGAATGCGAGAATAAGAGGGGGATAGCTAGTCTTATCGAAGACTACGCTTCTAGTCGCCTCCGTCTTGCAGCATATAGAAGAGAGTAGACCGAAGTCCTCCAAGTAGCATCGCATAGCATAATCCTACCCAGCGATCCCCTCCTCGATGCCCTGTTAGAGAGCGATCACCGGGTTGTATCTGGCACTTGGAAGGGTGTGTTTTATTAAGTATCCGGTTCTAGTTGTCATAAGGTCAAGGTACAACTCCGGGTCGTCCTTTTACCGAGGGACACGGCTATTCGAATAGATAAACTTCCCTGCAGGGGTGCACCACATAACCCAACACGCTTGATCCCATTTGGCCGGACACACTTTCCTGGGTCATGCCCGGCCTCGGAAGATCAACACGTCGCAGCCCCACCTAGGCACAACGGACCGGTCAGCACGCCGGTCTAAACCTATGCGCGCAGGGGTCTGGGCCCATCGCCCTGAGCACACCTGCACGTTGCGTACGCGGCCGGAAGCAGATCTAGCCCCCTTAATACAAGTGCGAGCTTACGATCCAATGCGGCGCGCGCCACTCAGTCGCTGACGTCAAAAAGTGCTTCGGCTGATACCACGACGCCGAGTGCCCATATCTTTCCCTCGTAGTTGGTTAGTGCGGATAGACCAAATGGCCAGACTCAGATCAAATACCCAGATCTCGTTAAGCGTGTTAAGTATCCGCGAACCCCAACAGGGCCAGGCTCACCTCACACCCAGGTAGCCCCGAACCGCCCTGCCGCTCCGCCTCAAAGATCCACTCGCGGGTACTCCTCGAGCCAACCCGACTTTGGTCACCACATGTATCATGTATATAGTATAATATATATCCATGATCACCTCCCGAGGTGATCACAGCCCAGTAGTATAGCATGGCAGACAGACAAGAGTGTAGGGCCATTGATGGAACACTAGCATCCTATACTAAGCAAGTAGGATTGCAGGTAAAGGTATCAACAGCAGTATCAAAGACAGGCTATGCATCAGGATAGGAATAACGAAAGCAGTAACATGCTACACTACTCTAATGCAAGCAGTATAGAGGAGAGTAGGCGATATCTGGTGATCAAGGGGGGGGGGGGCTTGCCTGGTTGCTCTGGCAAGAGAGAGGGATCATCAACTCCGTAGTCGAACGGGGCAGCAACAGCGTCGGTCTCGATGTCTATCGAGAGAAGAGGGGGGAGAAACAATAAATATTTAAGCAAGCAGATGCATAGTGATGCATGACATGACAAGTAACGGCGTTAGAGGTGCCCTAACACGGTATGGGACGATACCGGTGAAGGGGGGAAACATCCGGGAAAGTTTTCCCGGTGTTTTGTGTTTTCGAGCAGAGGAGCCGGAGGGGGAAAGTTGCGAGTTTGATATGTTAGGAATGTGTGGCGGACGAACGGGCTGCGTATCCGGAATCGTCTCGTCGTTCTGAGCAACTTTCATGTTGAAAATATTTTAATCCGAGTTACGGATTAAAAGATATGATTTTCTAAAGGTTTTATTAATTTCTAGAATTTAATTAATTATTTTAAATTAATTCGAAATTAGATTTATGACATCAGCATGATGTCATGCTGACGTCAGCAGTCAGCAGAGTTGACTGGGTTAAACTTACGTGTGGGTCCAGTGGGACCCACCTGTCATACACTGTTTAGGTTAATTAGGGTTTAGTTAAATTAATTATTGTTTAATTAAACTAACGGTTAATTTGATTAATTAACTACGGGTAATTAACTTAATTGATTTAGTTAATTAATTAATTAATTAAATTTATTATTACTATTATTATTTATTTATTTATTTTATATATATATTTTTTTCGTTCTGGGGGCGGGCCCCCTTTGTCATAGGGCCGTGGGGGCTAATGGGTGCACGGGCGTGCGGTTGCCACGGGTGCGGGCGCCCGAACTGGATGCAACCAGTCGGGGCCATGGCGAGGGGGGGGGAACGCCGGCGCGGCAGTGGGCAGGGGCGGGCGAGGCAGAGAGGCCTCGGCGGGGCGAGGCGCTTGGCGTAGCCAGCGCGCGCTACACACGGCCAGGGGCGGAACGGAGCGGGAGCAGATGGCGAGGCGCGCAGTCCGGGCATGACGCGGGGAAAGAGGTCGCCGGCGCAGCACATGGAGTCGGGCAGCGCGTGGCGGAGGAAGGCCGCGACAAAACGGGAGTGGCACGGGGCGGCGCATGAGCGAGTGCGTGCAGGTGGCCGTGGAGGCGAGGTGCGGGTGGCGGTGGCGCGGTGACCGCGGGGCGACGGGCACGGGGCGGCCGGCGTGCAGCAGGCGATGCGGGGCGCAAGCTATGGCGACGGTGAGCGGGCGGTGGCGAACGGGGGTGAGGTCGGGGCGTGAGGAGGCAGGGCGCGGCCCTGGGTGGCCGCGTACGGCGAGGCGACGGCGGGGGACGGCTGCCGGCGCGCGTGGCGCGGCGACGGGCGCGGGTCAGCGTGCAACAGAGGAGAGGAGGGGATCAGGCCGGAGCCTCACCGCGGGCCGTAGGGTCTAGGAAATGGGCGCGGTGGAGGTCGGGGAGGTCCGGCGAGGGAGAGGTCGAGGCGGCGGCAGTCCGGTGAGGGAGGTCCGGCGACGGGCGGCGTGGTCGGTCGTCTCGGGCGAGAGGGGAGGGGGGTCGATCCCTCCAGATCGGATCGGGAGGGGGAAAGTGGGGCGACAGGGGGGATTAGGGTTTGGGTAGTAGGAGGTTATGGAGGAGCTAGGTGGTGGGGTGGGCCGGCTGGGCCGTCTGGCCCAGTTGTCCAGGGGGGGCCTTTCTTCCCCTTTGTTTGTTCTGTTTTGTTTTTCTATTTATGTAGTTTCTTTTCTTTTATTTAATTATTTTCTTTTCTGTTTTAAATCATTTTAAATTATCTAGGCATTTTATAAAAATGTGTTTGCTGCACCAAAATTATCTTTGTATTATTTGGCGCACTCCGGACATTTTTGTTTTAATTTTTTGGAAACTTTTATTGTTATCAATAATTTGAATTTGAATTTCGAACGGTTTCGAATTATTGCGAGGATAGCAACAGTAACCGAGGTGTCATGGCCCGATTAGCGTGGGATTACTGTAGCATGATTATCCGGGCATTACAATATTTAAGCAAGCAGATGCATAGGGATGCATGACATGACAAGTAATGGCGTTAGAGGTGCCCTAACGCGGTATGGGATGATACCGGTGAAGGGGGGAAACATCCGGGAAAGTATCCCCGGTGTTTCGCGTTTTCGAGCAGAGGAGCCGGAGGGGGAAAGTTGCGAGTTGGATATGTTAGGGATGTGTGGCGGACGAACTGGCTACGTGTCCAGATTCGTCTCGTCGTTCTGAGCAACTTTCATGTTGAAAATATTTTTATCCGAGTTACGGATTAAAAGATATGATTTTCTTAAGATTTTATTAATTTCTGGAATTTAATTAATTATTTAATTTAATTCGAAAATGAATTAATGACATCAGCATGATGTCATGCTGACGTCAGCAGTCAACGGAGTTGACTGGTCAACCTGACCAGTGGGTCCCACTGGTCAGTGACACATTTTAATTAACAGATTAATTAAACTAATCATAATTAATTAATGGGGGTGGGCCCCACTGTCATACTAACTAATTAGCCAATTAACAGTAGTTAATTAAATTAATTAATCCTTAGGTTAATTAATCTTAATTGGTAATTTAATCAGAATTAATTAAGTTAATTAGTTAGTTAATTAATTAATTAATTAATTAATTTCATTATTTATTATATATATATATTTTATGAAAACGTTCTGGGGCCGTGGGGCCCGTTGTCATAGGCCCAGGGGGCCTTAGCGGGTTGGGCGTGCGGGCAACGGGCGTAGAGCGCAAGAGCCCAGTCCATGTGGACGCTGCAGGCACTTCGGGCGTGCGGGTGCCGCGGGGAGCAGCACATGGCGAGGGGCAGGGGACTCGCGGTGGCCGGCGACGAGGCCAGCAGTGGCAGTGGGGAAAGGCAGCGGCGGCACCGCAGCAATCAGCAGGCAAGGGAGCAAGCGAGTGCGCACCGCGGACCAGCAACACGTGAGCAGCAGCGGGGGGCACCGCGCGAATAGTGCGACGCGCGGGCGCGGCTGCAGCAGGGCGGCGCTGGCGGAGCAGAGCCGCGGCAGTGGAACGGCACGGCAGATCAAAGGCGAGGCCGCAAGCGGGCGCGAGCGCGCGGGGATAGGGGAGAGAGGGAGGGCGCGTTCAGGGGCGCCGGGGGGGTAGAGCAGCGGCAGCGCAGGAGCGGACCAGGCGGCAGGAGCGCGGGCAGTGGACGCGGGGCAAGGCAGCAGGGCGCGCAGCCGGTAGCGCGTGCGCGCGGGCGCGGCGCTGGGTGCGGTGACCGCGGCGAGGCGCGTCGGAACGGGGCGACGGGCGTGGCCAGGGCGCGGGTGCAGGCGCGCGCGCGTCGGCACGCCCAGGAGGGGCGCCGGCCACGGCGCGGGTGCGTGCGGGAGCAGAGCTCCAGGCGGGGGGGGCGCGGTGGAGCCAGGGGGAGGAGGAGGAGAGGTGCTCACGGGGAGGGGCGCGTAGGGTCTAAGCAGTGGGGGGTTGAGGAGGAGGGCGGAGACGACGGCGTCGAGGAGGCAGTCCGGCGACGCGGTCCGGGGCGTCTAGGTCTCCAGGCGGCAACGGGCGACGGCGTCGGGCGCCGAGCGAGGGAGAAGGGGATCGGGCTCCTCCCGATCCAGATCCAGAGCGAGGGGAGTGGGGGGGAAGCGAGTGGGGCGACGGGGGGTTACGGCTAGGGTTTCGGGGGATTATGGAGAGGGGGGTGGGCCGGCCGGTAGGTTGGCTGGGTGGGCCGGTCGAATGGGCCGGCCAGTTGGGTCGGCTGGTCCAGGGGGGTTTCTTTTCCTTTTATTTTTCTGTTTGTATTTTCCTTTTCTTTTATTTATTTTCCTTTCCGTTTTAATCCACTTTAAAATATTTAGGCATCATGTAAAAGTGTGGTACCTTCACCTTAAATACCTAGGCATTATTTGGCACACTCCGAACATTTTTGTTTTGATGTTTGAAAACTTTTATTGTTGTCACTAATTTGAATTCGAATTTGACCGGTTTCGAATTTGGCGATGATAGCAACAGTAACCGAGGTGTCATGGTACGATTATCGTGGCAATACTGTAGCAAGATTATCCGGGCGTTACAAATCTCCTCCACTACAAGGAATCTCATCCCGAGATTTAGGAGGTAGAAGGAAACAGTGCGGGGTATTCATCTCGAAGACGATCGTCGCGTTCCCAGGTGGCTTCGTCTTCAGAGTGATTCGACCACTGGACCTTGAGGAACTTGATCGCCTTCTGACGTGTGCGGCGTTCAGCTTGGTCAAGAATGCGGACCGAATGCTCTTTATAGGAGAGGTCCTGTTGCAATTCGAGCACTTCATGGTCCACAACTCGGATTGGGTCCTTGAAGCAGCGACGGAGTTGTGACACGTGGAACACATCGTGAACCTGAGAAAGGTTCGGCGGAAGCTCCAGTTGATATGCCACTTTTCCATGCCTCTCGAGAATAGTGAAAGGACCAGTATAGCGGGGAGCTAGCTTTCCTTTGATCCCGAAGCGGTGTGCACCCTTCATTGGTGTAACTTGAAGATAGGCCTTTTCGCCAGGTTGATAGACCATGTCTTTATGATGACGGTCATAATTACTCTTTTGGCGTGACTGAGCAGTCTTGAGATTCTCGCGAATAATGCGGACTTGTTCTTCGGCATGTTGGATAATATCCGGACCAAAGAGTGGACGTTCCCCAGTTTCTGACCAGTTCAGAGGGGTTCGACACTTTCGTCCATATAACACTTCGAAGGGGGCCATCTTCAGACTAGCTTGATAGCTATTATTATAAGAGAACTTAGCATACGGGAGAGATTCCTCCCATTTCTTGCCGATGGAAATAACACAAGCTCGAAGCATGTCTTCGAGAACTTGGTTGACACGTTCAACTTGCCCTTGTGACTGCAGATGAAAAGCAGTACTGAATGATAGATGAGTTCCCATAGCTTCTTGGAAACTTGCCCAGAATCTTGAAGTGAATAAGCTGCCACGGTCCGAACTGATAACCAGGGGAATACCGTGAAGTGAAACAATTCTGGACATGTAGAGGGTTGCAAGCTGACTAGTAGTGATCGTTTCCTTGACCGCCAGAAAATGTGCAACTTTAGAAAGCCGGTCAATGACGACAAGAATAGCATCATTACCTTTCTGTGATTTGGGAAAACCAGTGATGAAGTCCATTTCAACATGGTCCCATTTCCATTCAGGAATAGAGATAGGTTGCAGAGTTCCAGCAGGCCTTTGATGTTCTGCTTTGATACGACGGCAAACGTCACACTCGGCAACATAGCGAGCAATGTCTTGCTTCATATTAGACCACCAGAATCTTTGAAGAATGTCCTGGTACATCTTAGTACTACCAGGATGGATACATAGAGGCGTATCATGAGCTTCTTTCATAACTTTCCGAGTCATATTCGGGTTTTCCTCCTTACACGGCACCACTAGGCGGCCTTTGAAGTACAAGGCTCCATCACCAGCAATAGTGAAGTATGAGGGCTTTCCTTCCTTGAGGTCGCGCTTAATCTTGTGGGCTTCAGAGTCATATCCCTGTATTGTCTTGATGGAGCTCACGAGATCGGGTTCGACAGCCAGGGTATAGAGGGAACCCTGGGAAATAACACGTAGGTTCATCTTCTGAAACTCCTCTGGAGGGGGAGCGAGTGCACCAGGAGGAACAATATGGAGGTTCAGCTTTCTGAATTCTTCAACAAGCGAGGGCTGAACTTTATGAACATGGAGGTGGTTGCAGTAAGACTTGCGGCTCAAGGCATCTGCCATTACATTAGCCTTGCCTGGTGTATAGGAAATACCCAAGTCAAAGTCTGCTACAGTCTCCATCCATCTCTGCTGACGGAGGTTCAGATCTGGCTGAGTAAACGGATACTTCAGACTTTGATGGTCGGTGAAGATCTCGCAACGATTACCGAGAAGGTAATGTCGCCACTTCTTCAGTGCATGGATGACAGCAGCAAGCTCGAGGTCATGGACTGGGTAGTTCTTTTCGTGAGGGCGCAATTGACGAGAGGCATAGGCAATCACTCTGCGCTCTTGCATTAGGACACAACCTAATCCTTGACGGGAAGCGTCGCAGTAAATGACGAAATCCTTCTTTGTATCAGGTGGAGCTAGCACTGGGGCAGAAGTCAACTTGTCTTTAAGTGCCTGGAAGCTTTCCTGACATTTGTCTGTCCATTGGAACTTGACGCCCTTATGCAATAGATTAGTCAGAGGCCTTGCAATCTTGGATAAGTTCTCGACGAATCGACGGCAATAGCTGGCGAGACCGAGAAAACTTCTGACTTGCTTGACATTCTTCGGAGGAGTCCAATCAAGAATAGCCTGAACTCGTTCAGGGTTAACAGCAATACCATCCTTAGAGATGACATGTCCAAGATAGGTTACTTCAGGAAGCCAGAATTCACATTTAGAGAACTTGGCATACAGCTGATGCTCTCATAGCTTTTCCAGCACAAGACGAAGATGTTCAGCATGCTCTTCTTCGTTCTTTGAAAATACTAGGATATCATCCAGATAGACCACGACGAACTTGTCAAGGTAATCCATGAATATATAGTTCATCAGACGAGAGAAGGTGGCTGGGGCATTTGTTAAGCCGAATGACATGACCATGTACTCATATGAACCATATCGAGTCACAAAGGCGGTCTTTGGGATATCCTCTTCACGAACACGGATCTGGTGGTAACCCAACCTGTAACGCCCTCGATGCGGCTATAGCTCCCACGTGTCGAGGCACGACTTAGAGGCATAACCGCATTGAAAGCAATGTCGCAAGTGAGGTAATCTTCACACAACCCATGTAATACATAAGGGAAAGAGATACATAGTTGGCTTACAGTCGCCACTTCACACAATACATAAATAAACATTCATCATCCAGATTACACTCAAGGTCCGACTACGGAACCAAAATGAAAGAAGACTACCCCAAATGCTACACAAATCCCCGAATCATCCCCAACTGGACTCCACTACTGATCATCAGGAAAATACACATAGTAACGGCCACGTTCCTCGTCGAACTCCCACGTGAGTTCGGTTGCGTCATCTGCACTGGCGTCGTTGGTACCTGCAACTGTTTTGGTAGAATCTGTGAGTCACGGGGACTCAGCAATCTCACACCCGCGAGATCAAGACTATTTAAGGTTAAAGGTAGGATAGGGTTGTGAGGTGGAGCTGCTGCAAGCGACTAGCATATATGGTGGCTACAACGCAAAAGAGAGCGAGAAGAGAAGCAAAGCACGGTCGTGAAGCTGGAAGTGATCAAGAAGTGATCCTAGAACAACCTATGCCAAACATAACTCCAACACCGTGTTCACTTCCCGGACCCCGCCGAGAAGAGACCATCACGGTTACACACGCGGTTGATGTGTTTTAGTTAAGGTCAACTTCGGGTTTTCTACAACCGGACATTAACAAATTCCCATCTGCCTCATAACCGCGGGCACGGCTTTCGAAAGTTAATACCCTGCAGGGGTGTCCCAACTTAGCACATTATAAGCTCTCACGGTCAACGAAGGATATTCCTTCTACCGGGAAGACCCGATCAGTCTCGGAATCCCGGACTACAAGACATTTCGGCAGTAATAAAACAAGTCCAGCAAAGCCGCCCGATAGTGCCGACAAATCCTGATAGGAGCTGCACATATCCCAGTCTCAGGGCACATCGGATGAGCCAGACGTCGGGTTGGCATAGACCCTGGTTGCCCAAGGGGCGCCGGACATCGCTCGGTTTGGACCAGCAATCGAAGGAGAACTGGCCCGGGGGTTAAAATAAAGATGACCCTCGGGCTCGCGAAAACCCGGGGGAAAAAGGCTTAGGTGGCAAATGGTAAAACCAAGTTTGGGCCTTGCTGGAGGAGTCTTATTCAAAGCGAACTGTCAAGGGGGTCCCATAAATCACCCAACCGTGTAAGGAACGCGAAATCAAGGAACATAACACCGGTATGACGGAAACTAGGGTGGCAAGAGTGGAACAAAACACCAGGCAAAAGGCCGAGCCTTCCACCCTTTACCAAGTATATAGATGCATTAATTAAATAAGAGGTATTGTGATAACCCAACAAGTAAACATGTTCCAACAAGGAACAACAAGTCCATGTTCCAACAAGGAACAAACTTCATCTTCACCTGCAACTAGCAACGCTATAAGAGGGGCTGAGCAAAGCGGTAACATAGCCAAACAACGGTTTGCTAGGACATGGATGATTAGAGGTTGACATGGCAATATGGGTGGCATGATATAGCAAGTGGTAGGTATCGCAGCATAGGCATAGCAAAAGAGCGAGAATCTAGCCAGCAAAGATAGAAGTGATTTCGAGGGTATGGTCATCTTGCCTGCAAGGTTCTCAGAGTTGTCGAAAGCTTGGTCCTCGTAAGCGTTCTCAACAGGTTCCCCGTTCACGTACTCGTCTCCCGGCTCTAACCAAAGCAAGAACACAAGCAAAAGAACAACTATCAACCACAATGCAATGCGCAAGCAACATGATGCAAAACAAGGCATGATATGCGAGATGTGATATGCAATGCGTATGCGTGCTCCGGAAGGAAAAAGATGATCGAGGCATAACCTTGGCAAACCAAGTATGCCGCTGGAAAGATGAGGTGATTTCGGTTGAAATCGATATAAAGATCACCGGAATCGGATGCACGGTTTGCAAAAGACAAGCAAAACAAGAATGACAATAATCTGCCATTAACAGCATGATGCTACTTAGCAAGCAACAAGAAATTAAGCTACTGCACCCAAACATAGCAACAAAGCATATGACAGTAATCTACTCAAGATGCTTGACAAAAGATGAACACTGAGCTACGGCTAAATAACACCACAACAGGTTCAAACAAGCATGGCAAAAGTGCAAAAGATAACAGGTTCACAGACTTGGTGAAAATAACATGCCAGAAATTAACATCAGGATGACATGTTTAGAGCAATGAAACGACATGCTACAGGATCAGGATATAGCAAAATAAGGCATGGAATGAATCTACTCCAAACACTTAACAACAGTTCCTTACTGACCATAATCCAAAAAGGACCAGAAAATATAATAACACCCATGTCAATTAAGCAAGTTTCATTACAGGTTTCAGACTTAGCAGAAAACTGGACATGTCACAAACAGATAACAAGTAGGCATGTTTACGATCTTGATGCACTCACTACAGAGCATTGCATGATAAATTAAGCATACATACATCAAGAAGACATGACATAGAAGTTAGACATGGCAAGAACAGCATCATAGCATGCAAGGATCAACTACACCAAGCTTGGCAAAATCGAATAACATGTAAATAATCTGCCAGTAACATTTTATAGCAAAAGTAGAGCTCGATTGACTCAAGCTATGGCACTCCATAATTACAAACAAAGACATGAATGGATAGAGCACATCCATATTCTCAAAACACTCTTACTGATCATGCTCAAAAGAGGCATAGATATCTCTGAAACAACATGAACACATGGCATAAAAATAACAGCAGAACATGACTTGGTGAAAATACTAAGTCCCTGAAATCAGCAACATTATGTACCCTAGTTTGCATGCTTGTGCTAGTCACCACAAAGATCACAAAAATACATGGCATACACCTCTGGAAAGATAACATGGCATATTACAAGACTCATGTAGGACTCAACTTCATAGGATGCACACATCAATCATGGCAAAAATGACAAAAATACATGTTCTGAAATAGATCTGGAACTAACATCACATATCCCTCTTCTAACAGCATTTCGGGCATCAAGATGAGCTCAAATGAAAATGATGCAATCGAATGAAATGATGTACTCTCTTAGGCGAACAATTTGATATGCTATACGCACAAAACGGAGTCACGGGTGCAGAGATATGGTGCAAAGAACATGACAATAAAATAAGTGCGGAAAAAGGACTTCGCCGAAATCACCTAGGGTTTGTCGGCGCGGGAACCCGAGGCGGGCGGCGGATCTGGCCGGAGACGCGGGCCGCGGTGGCCGGAGCAAGGAGGAGGAGGACGCCGGCGGGCGGGGACGCGGGATCCGGTGACGGGGGAGGACGGCGGCGAGGTCGGCGACGGCGGGGCCGGCGCCGGGCGGCGGCGCGGAGGCAAGAGGCGGGCGGCGCGGGGCGACCCGAGGGGCGCGGGGCGCTAGGGCCCGCGGGGGCTCGCGGCGGGCCGAGCGGGCCGGCGCGGTGGGAGGTGGCGGCGGGCCACGTGGCACGCGGCCACTGGCTGCGGGGCGGCGGCGATTCGTCCGGCGCGGACCGGACGTGTCCGGCGCGCGGAGGGAGCGGGGAGCTAGGGTTAGGGTAGAATGGACCCGGGATTTCGGAGGGGGAGGTATACTTATAGGTAGAAGGAGCAAGGAGGTTCCAAATGGAGTGCGGTTTTCGGCCACGCGATCGTGATCGAACGGCGATGGACATGGGAGTGTCTTAGATGAGTTATTGGGCTGTTTTGGAGGGGTTTTGGGCTGCAACACACACGAGGCCTTCACGGTTACCCGGTTAACCGTTGGAGTATCAAACGACCTCCGAATGACCCGAAACTTGACAGGCGGTCTACCGGTGTTATACCAAGGCCGCTTGACAAACCTAGGTCCATTCCGAGATGGTTTAATACCCGCTCACGGAAAAAGGTAAAAGAGGACGTCGGGGATCATAGGAGCGCCGGATTGCAAAACAGACAACGGGGAAAATGCTCGGATTCATGAGACGAACACGTATGTGAATGCGATGCACATGATGACAAGATATGAAATGCATGACATGAACAAAATGCAAACTGACGGGAAACCCAACCACGGAGGGAATATCATATCACATAGCCGAAAATGGCAAGAGTTGGGGTTACAAATATGGCAAGTTACATCCGGGGTGTTACACAACCTCAAGTCGAGTTTAGAGAACACTGATGAACCAGCCAGTTGATCATACAGATCATTGATCCGAGGAAGAGGATACTTGTTCTGAATGGTAGCTTGGTTAATAGGATGGTAGTCTTGGACCAGTCGGTTTGTCCCATCCTTCTTCTTGACAAAGAGAGAAGGTGCTCCCCAAGGAGAGCAACTTGGGTGAATGAAACCATTTTGAAGAGATTTGTCGATTTCCTCCTTAAGCTCAAGGAGTTCATGCGGCGGCATCTTGTAGGGTCGCTTGGCAATAGGAGTGGTGCCTGGTTTCAAGTCGATGACGAATTCGACAGCCCTAGCAGGGGGAATCCCCGGAAGTTCTTCAGGAAAGACGTCGAGGAAGTCACGCACGACGGGAATGTTTTCAATGCCCTCGAATGGTGCAGAGTTCAATGCATTCAATGCATAAAGCCTTGCCTCGGCGTTTTGCACCAGGCGAGCATGGTATGTAACTATTTCATCTGAAGGATGTAGCAGATGGACGGTCTTAGTGGCGCAAACTATGGAAGCAGTATGCGCTTTCAACCAATCCATCCCCAGAATGAGGTCGATGTTAGACGTCTTCAGGATAATGGGCGAGGCATAGAATTCCAGCCCTTCGATTTCCACGGGGACGTCGACGCCAACCATGGAGGTTTGACATTGTCCCACGGGGGTTTTTACCACTACCGAACTGTTCATCTCCTCACATTTAACGTCGTGCTTGTGTGCAAAATCTTCTGACATGAATGAATGCGATGCTCCTGTATCGAATAAAACAGATGCAGGTACTGAATTTACGAGGAGTGTACCCATCACAGTAGCAGGCTGGTCTTGAGCTTCATTCAGATCAACGTGGTTGGCATGAACACGACCATAAGACTTGGCACTGTTGTTGCGGTTCTTGTTGTTTCCACGGCCAGCTGCTGGAAGGGTCAGTTGATTCTGGTTCTGATTCTGATAGCAGTTCCTGGCAAGGTGATCTGGTTGACCACACTTGTTGCACAGACCATTGTTGGGAGTAGGGACAGGAGCTCCGGGTGGCGGTGCTGGAAGCCTTGGCTGCCTAGTTGGAGCATTAGGCAGACGAGGTGCAGCATAGGACTGCCTTGGAGCAGGTGCATTCAGCTGGTACATGCTGTTGGGAATCCATATCTTGCGCTTCTGCGAGGACGGGCCCGAAGAGGAGCCCGTGTCACGGCTGCGCCTGTGAGAGCTCTGGTATTCCTGCAGACTAGTTTCGACGTTGATGGCTTTGTTCACCAAGGTGGCGAAGTCAGTAAAGTCATGCACTAGAAGTGCGAGCTTGATGTCGGCTCGAAGGCCGTCACGGAACTTCTCCTGTCTGCGTGCATCAGTTGCAATGTCTTCTTCAGCATAGCGAGACAAGTCCAGAAACTCTCCTTGATAAGCTTCAACAGTTTTGTTGCCTTGGATGAGGCTACGGAACTCACGCTTCTTCCGGTCCATGACTCCCTGAGGAATGAAGCGGGCACGGAAAGCAGCTTGGAAGTCTGGCCAGGTGATGATTGTCCCAACTGGCAGAGTACGCCTGTGGCTGTCCCACCATGGAGCTGCGGGTCCCTTTAGGAAGAAGGAAGCGAACGTGACATAGCTGGCAGGGGCTACATCAGCAGACTCCATCTCATAGGTGATGTCACGGAGCCAGTCATCAGCGTCCAGAGGCTGAGTTGAACTACGGTACATAGTTGGGTTCAGGCGCATGAAATCCTGCAGAGTTACTGTGTTTGGCTGCTGGTTCATATTGGGGCGAGGAAACTGAGCCATCATGTTCTCCATGAACTGGCGATTCATCTCAAGCTGTTGGATCATACCAGCCATGTACTCAGGCGGTGGTGGGAAGTTGCCACCCCGACCACGACCACCTGGCCTAACCATCCTGCTAATATATAACAGGGGTAGTTCAGCATTTGAGAATATTTGCAAAGACAAGAATCATTCAAGATGAAACATGCATAATGAAAGCAGCCCGATAGATACCACATAATAGTCGGCACATCTTACAAAAGAGATCATGCATAGAGTTCGGTACACAGAGTTCAGTACATAGACTAAGACATCATAGGCGGCACGCAGGCTCACGGCGAATGCATCTAATACTGCTAAACAAGCCTACATCAGTCCCACGTGACACTGCGGAGGTAGGTGTAGCCTGAAAGCTGGTAGTGTGGCAACGGGTACACCACGTCGGTAACCCAGGGTCCGCGGGTGCTCTGGTGCTGAACCCGACGCTCCAGTGGCAGAAGAGGACCAAGTGCGGGAGAGTAGCCTCCCACCTCTGGCCAACCAACACCCTGGGGCATCAAGGTCCTGGCTGGGTAGATAGCAGAACGCGGCAGCTCCCCAGATCCAACAAAGGGGTGCAATGTCGTCAAAGCACGGTAGAGGTGCTGACGAGTGGTGTACAACTCGTGGCGAAGAGCTCGGTTAGCTTGATCCAGCCCATCAGCATGCCGAACCAGGTTCTGATGGTAGAAGGGCTCGCGGGTGACAGTGGAGTAGGCAGCAGTGTAGTAACCCTCCGCACCAATATCAGATGCGATAGCAATGTGCCTGAAGGGGGAGGTGTCCAACTCCCGGTACTCCCTACGAAGGCATGTCAGAGCAGCATAGGCAACATCGTGAACTGCCATATCGATGGTCACTCCAACACCATAAGCGGTGTGCAGCACAGTAGTGGAGTCATACTCCCGAGAGTAGAGGTGGACGGTGGCACGGTACTGCTCCTGGTTAAAGTCCTGGTACTCCTCGGTGACGGTGTACTCGGGGTGCCAGCGATAACCCAGATAGGTCATCATCTCAGCTAGCACAGCCGGTGATCCTGAGGCACCAATGCCCGCCGTGTGGCGCATGACCTGCCTCGTGGGTTCCATCTAAAAACAAAGATGTTTCAAAGGAGTCAAATGACAGTGTGGAAATTGTGCAAAACACTATACTTAAGGAACAACTATGGCTTTTATCCAACTTTGGGGTGAATGTCGTCACGGGATCCTAGTATCAGAGTTAGTAAATTCGTTTAACCCGAGTAGAAGAGAGTTTAGAGTCCCAGAGTAAAGGTCGAGGAGTAAAAGATCCTAGTACCACCCGATGGCGACGTGGGCCCGTAAGGCACATAGCCAAGTTAGTAAAAGTTTTTTCAATGTCTAGACTCAACTTCGGCCAAGGAGTGTGGAAGGGGGATTCCTACATGCAGTCGGCTCTGATACCAACTTGTGACGCCCCCGATTTAATCGTACACTAATCATGCACGCAAATGTGTACGATCAAGATCAGGGACTCACGAGAAGATATCACAACACAACTCTACAAATAAAATAAGTCATACAAGCATCATAATACAAGCCAGGGGCCTCGAGGGCTCGAATACAAGTGCTCGATCATAGACGAGTCAGCGGAAGCAACAATATCTGAGTACAGACATAAGTTCAACAAGTTTGCCTTAAGAAGGCTAGCACAAACGGGGATACAGATCGAACGAGGCGCAGGCCTCCTGCCTGGGATCCTCCTAACTACTCCTGGTCGTCGTCAGCGGGCTGCACGTAGTAGTAGGCACCTCTAGTGTAGAAGGAGTCATCGTCGACGGTGGCGTCTGGATCCTGGGCTCCATCGTCTGGTCGCAGCAATCGGGTAGAGAAATGGGGAAAAGGGGAAACAAGGCAACTGTGAGTACTCATCCAATGTACTCGCAAGCAAGGAGCTACACTACATATGCATGGATATATGTGTAAGAGGCCATATCAGTGGACTGAACTGCAGAATGCCAGAATAAGAGGGGGATAGCTAGTCTTATCGAAGACCTCTTCTACCTGCTGCAAGACGGAGGCGACCAGAAGCGTAGTAGACTGAAGTCCTCCAAGTAGCATCGTATAGCATAATCCTACCCAGCGATCCCCTCCTCGATGCCCTGTTAGAGAGCGATCACCGGGTTGTATCTGGCACTTGGAAGGGTGTGTTTTATTAAGTATCCGGTTCTAGTTGTCATAAGGTCAAGGTACAACTCCGGGTCGTCCTTTTACCGAGGGACACGGCTATTCGAATAGATTAACTTCCCTGCAGGGGTGCACCACATAGCCCAACACGCTTGATCCCATTTGGCCGGACACACTTTTCTGGGTCATGCCCGGCCTCGGAAGATCAACACGTCGCAGCCCCACCTAGGCACAACAGAGAGGTCAGCACGCCGGTCTAAACCTAAGCGCGCAGGGGTCTGGGCCCATCGCCCTGAGCACACATGCATGTTGCGTACGCGGCCGGAGAGCAGACCTAGCAACCTCCATTACAAAGGAAGTCACGTTACGCGGTCCAACCCGGCGCGCGCCGCTCAGTCGCTGACGTCACGAAGGCTTCGGCTGATACCACGACGTCGGGATACCCATAACTACTCCCGCGTAGGTGGTTAGTGCGTATAGACCAAATGGCCAGACTCAGATCAAATACCCAGATCTCATTAAGCGTGTTAAGTATCCGCGAACGCCGACCAGGGCCAGGCCCACCTCTCTCCTAGGTGGTCTGAACCTGCCCTGTCGCTCCGCCACAAAGTAACAGTCGGGGGCCGTCGGGAACCCAGGCCCACCACTACCTGGGTGGAACCACCTGCCCCTTCAGCCCCCATCTCCGAACAGTATCACAGGTAATGTAATAGTGTAAAGTATATAGTATATGCCCGTGATCACCTCCCGAACTGATCACGGCCCAGTAGTATAGCATGGCAGACGGACAAGAGTGTAGGGCCACTGATGGAACACTAGCATCATATACTAAGCAGTAGGATAGCAGGTAAAGGTAACAACGATAGTAGCAAGGACAGGCTATGCATCAGGATAGGAATAACGAAAATAGTAACATGCTACACTACTCTAATGCAAGCAGTATAGAGTAGAGTAGGCGATATCTGGTGATCAAGGGGGGGCTTGCCTGGTTGCTCTGGCAAGAGAGAGGGGTCGTCAACTCCGTAGTCGAACGGGGCAGCAGCAACGTCGGTCTCGGTGTCTATCGAGAGAAGAGGAGGGAGAAACAATAAATATTTAAGCAAGCAGATGCATAGGGATGCATGACATGACAAGTAACGGCGTTAGAGGTGCCCTAACACGGTATGGGATGATACTGGTGAAGGGGGGAAACATCCGGGAAAGTATCCCCGGTGTTTCGCGTTTTCGGGCAGAGGAGCCGGAGGGGGAAAGTTGCGAGTTGGATATGTTAGGGATGCATGGCGGACGAACGGGCTATGTGTCCGGATTCGTCTCGTCGTTCTGAGCAACTTTCATGTTGAAAATATTTTAATCCGAGTTACGGATTAAAAGATATGATTTTCTAAAGATTTTATTAATTTCTGAAATTTAATTAATTATTTAATTTAATTCGAAAATGAATTAATGACATCATCATGATGTCATGCTGACGTCAGCAGTCAACGGAGTTGACTGGTCAACCTAACCAGTGGGTCCCACTGGTCAGAGACACATTTTAATTAACAGATTAATTAAACTAATCATAATTAATTAATGGGGGTGGGCCCCACTGTCTTACTAACTAATTAGCCAATTAACAGTAGTTAATTAAAATAATTAATCCTTAGGTTAATTAATATTAATTGGTAATTTAATCAGAATTAATTAAGTTAATTAGTTAGTTAGTTAGTTAGTTAATTAATTAATTAATTTCATTATTTCATTATTTATTATTATTGTTTTATTTTTTTTATTAAAACGTTCTGGGGCCGTGGGGCCCGTTGTCATAGGCCCAGGGGGCCTTAGCGGGTTGGGCGTGCGGGCAACGGGCGTAGAGCGCAAGCGCCCAGTCCATGTGGACGCTGCAGGCACTTCGGGCGTGCGGGTGCCGCGGGGAGCAGCACATGGCGAGGGGCAGGGGACTCGCGGTGGCCGGCGACGAGGCCAGCAACAGCAGTGGGGAAAGGCAGCGGCGGCGCCGCAGCAATCAGCAGGCAAGGGAGCAAGCGAGTGCGCGCCGCGGAGCAGCAACACGCGAGCAGCAGCGGGGGGCACCGCGCGACCAGTGCGACGCGCGGGCGCGGCTGCAGCAGGGCGGCGCTGGCGGAGCAGAGCCGCGGCAGTGGAACGGCACGGCAGATCAAAGGCGAGGCCGCGAGCGGGCGCGGGCGCGCGGGGACAGGGGAGAGAGGGAGGGCGTAGCCATGGGCGCGTTCAGGGGCGCCGGGGGGTAGAGCAGCGGCAGCGTAGGAGCGGACGAGGCGGGGGGAGCGCGGGCAGTGGACGCGGGGCAAGGCAGCAGGGCGTGCAACCGGTAGCGCGTGCGCGGCGCTGGGTGTGGTGACCGCGGTGAGGCGCGTCGGAACGGGTCGACGGGCGTGGCCGGGGCGCGGGTGCAGGCGCGCGCGCGTCGGCACGCCCAGGAGGGGCGCCGGCCACGCCGCGGGCGCGCGCGGGAGCAGAGCTCCAGGCGGGGGGCGGTGGAGCCAGGGGGAGGAGGAGGAGAGGTGCTCACGGGGAGGGGCGCGTAAGGTCTAAGCAGTGGGGGTTGAGGAGGAGGGCGGAGACGACGGCGTCGAGGAGGCAGTCCGGCGACGTGGTCCGGGGCGGCGAGGTCTCCAGGCGGCAACGGGCGACGGCATCGGGCGCCGAGTGAGGGAGAAGGGGATCGGGCTCCTCCCGATCTAGATCCAGAGCGAGGGGAGTGGGGGGAAGCGAGTGGGGCGATGGGGGGTTACGGCTAGGGTTTCGGGGGGTTATGGGGAGGGGGTGGGCCGGCCGGTAGGTTGGGCTGGGTGGGCCGGTCGAATGGGCCGGCAGTTGGGTCGGCTGGCCCAGGGGGGTTCTTTTCCTTTTATTTTTCTGTTTGTGTTTTCCTTTTCTTTTATTTATTTTCCTTTCCATTTTAATCCACTTTAAAATATTTAGGCATAATGTAAAAGTGTGGTACCTTCACCTTAAATACCTAGGCATTATTTGGCACACTCCGAACATTTTTGTTTTGATGTTTGAAAACTTCTATTGTTGTCACTAATTTGAATTCGAATTTGAACGGTTTCGAATTTGGCGATGATAGCAACAGTAACCGAGGTGTCATGGTACGATTATCGTGGGATTACTATAGCAAGATTATCCGGGCGTTACAACGATGGCGATGATTTCCCCCTCCCGGAGGAAAGTATCCCTGGCAGAACAGCTCTGCCGGAGCTCTAGATTGGTTCCGCCTAGGTTCCGCCTCGTGGCGGCGGAGTCTCGTCCCGAAAGGTTTCCTCTGGTTTTTTTCTTGACGAAAGACTTCATATAGGAGAAGATGGGCGTCGGAGAGCCACCAGGGGGCCCATGAGGTAGGGGCGCGCCCTAGGAGGGGGGCGCGCCCCCACCGTCGTGAGCAGGGTGTGGGCCCCCTGGCCTTCATCTTTGGCGAGGATTTTTCTTTATTTATTTTAAGATATTCCGTGGAGTTTCAGGGCTTTTGGAGTTGCGCAGAATAGGTCTCTAATATTTGCTCCTTTTCCATCCCTGAATTCCAACTGCCGGCATTCTCCCTCTTCATGTAAACCTTGTAAAATAAGAGAGAATAGCCATAAGTATTGTGACATAACGTGAAATAACAGCCCATAATGCAATAAATATCGATATAAAAGCATGATGCAAAATGGACGTATCAAGCACCATGTTTAAGTAGATATTACAACGGAGAGAAGAGGTGCTACACCACTGCATAGAGGGGGAGAAAGTTGGTGTTTACGGTAGCAAGGTTGTTGATGTAGATTGCCATCATGATCCTTGCCTCGGCGGCACCCCAGCGCCACCGGGGGAGATCCCCCCTCCTTCTTCTTCTTCCTTGGCATCCCCCTATATGGGAGGAGAGTTCCCCCTCTGGTCCATGGCCTCCATGGTGGCGGAGGGGCGGGAGCCCCTCCGAGGTTGGATCTCCCTCTCTGTTCTCTTCTGTTTCGCGTCCCCAGATCTGGCCCTTCATGGTTTCTTAAATTCCCGGAGATCCGTAACTCGGATTGCGCTAAAAAATTTACATTATTTTTTCCATAAATTATCTTTCTTGCGCGAGAAGAAGGGCTCCAACCGATGTTCGAGGAGGGCACAAGAGCGCCTGGGCCCTGATGGCGCGCCCTGGTGGGTTGTGGGCACTGCGCCCCCCCCCCCTTGCGTTGATTCCACCTCCTAAAAATCACCTATATTCCAAAATAATTCTCGGTAAATTTTTATCGCGTTTGGACTTTGTTTGATATGGATTTTCTGCGATACAAAAAACATGCACAAAAACAGGAACTCGCACTGGGCACTGGGCACTGGATCAATAGGTTAGTCCAAATAAATCATATAAAATGTTGCCAAAAGTGTATAAAAGTTGTATAATATTGGCATGAAACAATAAAAAAATTATAGATACGACGGAGATGTATCAGCATCCCCAAGCTTAATTCCTGCTCGTCCTCGAATAGGTAAATGATAAAAAAGATAATTTTTATGTGGAATGCTACCTAGCATAAACTTGATCATATATCTAATCATGGCATGAATATTAAGACATAAGTGATTCAAAGCAATAGTCTATAATTTGACATAAAGACATCAATACTTAGGCACCCCAATAAACAATCATGTCTTTCAAAATATCAATGCTAAAGAAAGCTATCCCTACAGAATCATATAATCTTGTCATGCTCTGTCTTCTTAACACGAAGTATTTATCATGCACAACCCCGATGACAAGCCGAGCAATTGGTTCATACTTTTTAACGCGCTTCAGCTTTTTCAACCCTCACTCAATACATGAGCGCAAGCCATGGATATAGCACTATGGGTGGAATAGAGTATGATGATAGGGGTAAATATAGAGAAGACAAAAAGGTAAGAAAGTCTCACATCGACGCGGCTAACCAACGGGCTATGGAGATGCCCATCAATTGATATCAATGCGAGGAGTAGGGATTGCCATGCAATGAATGCACTAAGAGTTATAAGTTTATGAAATCCCAATATGAAACTAAGTGGGTGTGCATCTAATCCTATAATGAAAAATTCCCACTAGTTCTCATATCACCAAAAGGATTCATCCCAAAAAACCATGGCTCCCACCCCCACCCCACCCGCACCGGCGATCTCCACCACCTCCGGCAATCTCCTCCACTAGCCACCAAATTCTAGTTTCTCTCCAATAGATCTCTCTGGCGTCGCGGGATCCACACACCCATACCCATCTCCCATGGGTTCCACTGATGGATCTACCATTGGCTTGGACTTCTCCAAGGGTTTGGTTTTTGCAGATAAGGTTTTTCAATCTACCGGTTTCTCGGTGCACCCCATGGATGAGACGGGCTTATTTACCATGGTGGTCTCTTTTGGGCGTCATGATTTTCGCCTCAATGAGGATTTAGTGGCAGCGACACTTGAAGCTGCCATTGGTGGCTCGGCTATTGAGTTTATGGTTTTCTCGATCAAGGATAAGGTATTTGGTTTTCAAGTATCTTGCAAGGCAGTCGCTATGATTATTATCAGTCTTAGATCATTTTCATGTGATCATTTCAAATGTTACTTTCATCTTTGGGGTATAGGTGGCCCAAATTGGGGTCGTGAGTTTAAGATTTGGAAATTGGAATGTGATGCTAAATGGATCATAGCAAGCCCCTCAAAACGATGTGCTGCCCTTGCTTTGTTGGCTATGCATTCCAAGCCGTCAAAGTCCTCGGTAATATCTACTCATTCGATCGGCAAGAAACTATCATTTGCAATCTTCCAAAACTATCCGGCTTGTCGTGGTTATTGTTATCCGGCCACCCAAAATTGCATTCAAACTACTGAAGATGCGGGCTATTCGATCCCTAGGCATGAGAGAGTGGTCATTCATCCCACGCCGCCGGCTGATCTCCGGTGGATGTCAACGAGGCCATCGATATCTTTTGGTATAGTTCAAGCTTTGCTCGCTCCGGCTGATCGAGCGGCATCTTCCTCGGGCAGGAATCTTGGTTCTTTGAATGTGGACGTGCCAACCCATGTTGGGCCTTCAGCTGTACGTGCCACGGACCGGGCTGAGCCGGTGATCTCTAATGGGCCACTTGATATCCCGTCTTCACAGCAAGCCAAGGATGATTTTGATAATTTGGTCTCGAAAATGGTTGAGGAAATTCATATGTGTCAAAAGTGCTTAAAAAGGGCCATTTTGCCTCTGCGTGAACGTCAAAGCTATGGTGTAATTCTTGCTTGCGGGTTGGGCATATTAAGAAAGATTGCAACTGTTTTACACAGATTCTGGGTTTGCTATGGCAACCAAAACTCGGTAACGTTGCAACTTCTGAGGCTCATAGCGAGAATATCTCTCGGACACCATATTTACCAAACTTGGACCTCCCTTGAACTTCCACATCTACTCCTTCATCTAGTTCCATCAGCCCTGGTCCCAATACGCCATCGACTGCGCCGCCTAAAACGCCACCACCGCCGAAGTGCTCGCCATCCACGAAGAGCCCTGCAGGCTCTGCTCCGATGGCCAACTTCCACCTTGATCCGATGTTGTACATGCCGTCTGGACATCACATTGTCGACGGCGGGGAAGATCGTGTGCCGCGGACCTTTGTGACGCCACATACCCCGATTGTGCACCGCCACGAAGTGTTCATGCTTGCTGAGGTAATGCCTATCCATCTGCCTGACCAGATTGGTGCTGCTAGGGAAGAAGTGGTTCAATGGCTTCAAGAACATGGGATTCTTATGAGGTCTGCGCAGCCATGGATTCGTTCTGTTGGTCTTTTTGAGCTCAGAGATGATGCGGTTCGGTTCTCGCTATCACAGTTGCCGCCTCAACCTCTTGGCAATGACCGCTTTGTCTGTTTCATGAAGCATGATGAGGGCGTATCTTTTTGTGGTGCTCAGGGTTTTCGTCAGGGTTTGCTCATGTTATTGGGCATCTCTCTGGATCTTCGTAACACAGAATGCATCAGGGCCGCAGTCAACACATTTGGCAAGTTTCACCACTGGAACAGCGAGGACCTTTATTTGGTTCGAACTTTGGTTTTTGCCTCCTTCCCTGAGGACATTCTTGTGCTGAGAGGTGCCGTGTTCATGGATTTTGCAGCTTGGGGAGGGGCTAGAGTGTCATGGACTGCACCACTGTATATTCTTGGTGCAAACTTTGCTGAGAAAATGCCTCGGAATGAGGACTGGATGCCCATCAATGGCAATCCTCACCCTGTTCCCGGTGTGCCTTTCCCAGAGATGCCCCATTTTAATTTGCCACCATATCTTGCCCTGGGCTGGAATGATGTACGCCCTCCCCCTCCAGAACCTGCACACAATGAGGTGAAAGATGACAACTGTTGCAACTAGAATGAGCCTATTGAACAGCCAGCAGTCCGAGATAAGTAATCAATGGTGGTGGATCTCTCTACATAGCATAGTTCTGAAGCAATGCAGCAGGTGCCCACAGCTCTAGTTATTCCCATTGATGAGGATCAATCTGAAAATCAAGAAGTTCTTGCGGTTGATGTGCATGCAGAGGAGGAAGCCAACAATTGGGCAATCATAGTGTATCAACCCCCTGTGAACATGCCAGCTATGGAAATAACTTCTGTTGTTATACCTTTTGGTCCACCACTGCCCCCTGAGATGGTTTGGAGGAGATCTTTTGAAAACTTATTGGAAGCACCTATTGTCTATGAAGTACCAAAGCCCCTAATGTTTCAGCCTGTCTCTCATGTGATCTTATCTAAGAGGAATTGGGACTTTGCTTTCAGCCAAAATGATCTTCCTTTGCTCACATGGAAGGAGCAGGAACCTGCCAGGTCTGTTGCTAGAGCTCTGTTTTCAGAAGATGTTGAGAAGGAAGCAACTGTTGAGGCTGTTTCCACTCCTATTGTGAGCACAAAAGCTAGGAGGCTTCGCAAGACTTTGGTGCCAACTCCTCTTGTGGAAACCTCGGTTAGAAGATGCACTAGAAGCTCAGTTCAGCGTGATGGGTTTAAGCCCACCTTCCAGGAGCTAGCCCTACATCCCAAGAGAAAGAAGCCCAAGGCCAAGCCTCTCTCTCCTGAGATGCCAGATGACCCTGCACATGCAGATATTCCTCCAGCAACTCCTATCAGTCGTCTACAAGCAATTGGGAAGGAGCTAGAAATTCATGCAAACCTCCTTAGTGGATGCACTTATGGTGGATCCACTCAATGTTGAAATCACTACATCTAATGGATAGTGTGGTCATGTCATGCTCGGTCTGGCAAGCCCCTAAATGTGCTTTTTATCTTACCTGCTTTTGGCCATTATGTTATGGGAAACTATCATGTAATAGTGTTGGGTCAGACTTTTATGTGCTCTTTGGACATATGACATTGTGTGTCATGTCGTTTGTGGACTTTATTATGATCTTTATATATGAGTAATCCTTGTAGAAACTGGAATGTTTTGTGTTGGAATGTCAGGGGTTTAAATTCTAAGGCTAGGCAGAGGGCTATTAGGCAGAAAATTGATGAGAGCCAATGTGTTATAGCTTGCTTGCAAGAAACTAAATGCACCTCCTTTGATTCTAAAACAATTAAAAGTTTCTATCCTAAGAGGTTTGGTTGTTTTGCCTGCTCTCCTTCTATGGGTGCTTCTAGTGGAATTCTTGTGGTCTAGAATTCCTTTGTTTTTGTTGGGACTTTAATAGAAGTTCAACAATTTGTTGTGGTCATTGAGTTTGTTTCCAGGCAGAATAATGAGAAATGGACTTTGGTTGTTGTATATGGGCCTTGCCAGGGTGAAGCCAGAGATAATTTTGTCACTTGGCTCTATAATTTGCATATTCCTGTTGAAGAAAATTGGTTGTTGTTAGGAGACTTCAATTTTATGAGGTCCTAGATAATAGAAACTTACATGGTGGATATTTGAATGATATGTTTATCTTCAATGAGATATTGGGCACTTGGGCCTTCTGGAATTGCCCATCAAAGGTAGATCTGTTACCTGGTCAAACATGCAAGATACACCTCTTCTTGAGCAGCTAGACTGGTTTCTCACATCTGTGGACTGGATATCAGACTATCCTATGACTGAGGTGCTTCCCCTAGCTAGAACTGCATCTGACCATGTCCCATGTGTAGTTTCTATTAAAACTTCAATCCCAAAATCAAATCTCTTTAGGTTTGAGAATTACTGGTTAGATTTGAAAGGTTTCATGGACTGTGTGGAGTTATCTTGGCAAAATCCATCCTGGAAGGGCCACATTACTGCTAGGATTGCAGATAAATTTAAGTCTTCGAGAATGAGCCTAAAGAGGTGGCAAATGAATGTTTCAAAATTTAAAACCTTGATTAGTAAATGCAATCATGTAATTGTGCTTTTGGATGAGCTAGAAGAGTGTAGGCCCCTGTTTAGACAAGAGTCTAATTTCAGAAGAATTTTTAAGGCACATATGGAAAAATTGCTTCATCTCCAATTCCTTTATTGGAAGAAAATATGTACTATTAGCTACATTAAAGTGGGGGGGATACAAAGTTTTTTCATGCCATGGCCACTAAGAGGCATAGGAGAAATTCTATTGCAAGTTTGAAATTATCTGATGGTACAGTGGTAAATGAGCACTCTCAAATGGAGGGAGTTATTTGGAACTGTTTTAAAAACATAATGGGTACTTCAAGAGGAATTGTGATGGGATTTGATCTCTCTGCTCTCATCACTCCTGTGGAGGGTCTTGATGTGCTCACCAGGCCTTTTGAGAAGGAAGAAATGGACAATGTTGTGAAGCACATGCGTGTGGATAAAGCTCCAGGGCCTGATGGTTTCAATGGTTTATTCTTCAAGAGGTGCTGGCGTATAATTTCCAAGATTTTTATGAGCTGGCCCAAGCTTTGTATGATGGTTCTTCTATGTTGGAAAATATAAATGGCTCATACATCACTCTTGTGCCCAAAAACTATCACCTAAGGAAGTGGGGGACTTTAGACCTATTTCATTAACTGGAATGGGCCTGAAGTTTCTTTCAAAAATGGCTGCCAATAGGTTCCAAGATGTGATTATGCAATGTATCCACAAGAATCAATATGGTTTTATCAAAAGCAGAACAATCCAGGATTGCATTGGTTGGACCTTTGAGTACCTACACCAGTGCCACCAATCCAAGAGGCCAATTGTAATACTTAAACTTGACTTTGATATGGCTTTTGACTCCTTGGAGCAGGAGGCCATAATTCAAATCTTGAGACACAAATGTTTTAATGAAAAGTGGATACTCTGGATGAAGCAGCTACTGTCGACTGGCAACTCCTCAGTCCTACTCAATGGTGTCCCTAGGAGAAAATTCATTTGCAAAAAGGGAGTTAGATAGGGGGATCCTGTCTCTCCTCTTTTATTTGTATTAGCTGCTAACCTCTTGTAGACAGTCATCGATGACATGTTTATAAGAGGCATTCTCCATCTACCTATCCCTTGTCATGATCAGGATTACCAAGTGATTTAGTATGCATATGATACTTTGATCATTTTACCTGCTGACAAGGTCCGGCTTATTGCTCTGAAGGGCATGCTCAAGGTTTTTTCATAGTCCACTGGTCTTGATGTGAATTATCACAAATCTTTCATCATCCCAATTAATGTTGATACTGCTCAGATGAATGAACTGGCTACTGCTTTTGGCTATCAAATTGGGAAAATGCCCTTCACTTATCTTGGCTTGCCAGTAGGAACCACAAGACCAAAAATGGTTGATTTTATGCCTTTTCTGGACTGCATGGAGAGAAGAATGATTGCTAGCTCCTCATTCTTAAATCAAGGAGAAAGACTACAGTTTTTAAATTCTGCTTCGTCTTCCATGCCTATCTTCTTCGTATGTAGTCTGGTTGTCCCTGCTGGAATTCTGAAGCAGCTTGAGAGAATACAGAGACAATGCCTTTGGAGGAAACATAGAGAGGAGCCAGCTCCTTCCCTTGCTGCTTGGGAGCTTATTTGTAGGCCCAAAAACAGGGGAGGTCTTGGTATTCTTAACCTGGGGGTACAGAATGTTGCTCTGCTTCTCAAACATGCAAACAATTTCCTAAATAGGAAGGATCTTCCTTGGGTGTCTTTAATTTGGGACTCAAATTACCATAGCAAGGTACCTCAGGGAAGTTCTGACTATGGTTCCTTTTGGTGGAGAGATATTTGCAAGGTAATGCAGAGCTTCACAGATTGTTCCTGGGTTCAGATAAATGAAGGTTTGTACCCTGCAGTCAAGATTTTCTAGGCTCTTTTCATATTATAAGGACCCATGGATTTATATTAAAGAGATTTTTGACACACAAGACATCCACCAGCATTTTGATCTTCCACTGTTAGCTCAGGCATATGATTATTTGGTTCTGTTGCAGTCTCTGATGGACAGCCATAATAGAAGCTGGGACAAAGGATGTTTGGTTCTGGCAAGCCTCCTCTAAGGAGTACAAGCCCAAGATGTTCTACTCCCACACTTTTGCTACTGAATCCTTTAATCCCTTGACTTCTTGGATATGGAAATCCTCTTGTACTATGAAAATCAAGGTGTTTGCTTGGATGCTAATTATGGACAGATTGAACACCAATGTGTTAGGGAAAGTAGCATGCAATTTCAAAACATTTCCTACGCTCACGCAAGATCTATCTAGGAGATACATAGCAACGAGAGGGGGATAGTGTGTCCACATACCCTCGTACACCAAAAGTGGCGGTTGATGTAATCGAACGTCTTCTTGATTCAACCGATCAAGCACCGAACATACGACACCTCTGAGTTTTGCACACGTCCAGCTCGATGACGTCCCTCGAACTCTTGATCTAGCAAAGTGTCAAGGGAGAGTTTCATCAGCACGACGGCGTGGTGAAGGTGATGGTGAAGTTGATGGTGAAGTGATCCGCGCAGGGCTTCGCCTAAGCACTATGACAATATGACCGGAGGAGTAAATGGTGGAGGGGGCACCGCACACGGCTAAGAACAATTGATGTGACTTAGAGGTCCCCCCCCCCGCCCCCGTATATAAAGGAGGGAGAGGGAAGGAGGCTGGCCTAGGGGCGCGCCAAGTGGGGGGAATCCCACTTGGACTCCTAGCCCTACTCGCCCCCCCTTCCTTCTATCAGAGGGGGAAAGGGGGAAGGAGAGGGAGAAATAGAAGGAAAGGGGGTCGCGCCCCCTCCCCTTGTCCATTTCGGACTCCCCATGGGGGGGGCACGCGCCGCCCCCTTGTGGGCTGCCTTGCCTCCCTCCTATGGCCCATATGGCCCATATCCTCCCCCCGGGGGTTCCGGTAAACCCCTGGTACTCCGACATGTACCTGGTATAATCCAAAACACTTCCGCTGTCCGAATACTATCGTCCAATATATCAATCTTTACCTCTCAACCATTTTGAGACTCCTCGTCATGTCCGTGATCTCATCTGGAACTCTGAACAATCTACGGTCACCAAAACAAATAACTCATAATACAAATTGTCATCGAACGTTAAGCGTGCGGACCATACGGGTTCGAGAACTATGTAGACATGACCGAGACACATCTCCGGTCAATAACCAATAGGCGAACCTGGATGCTCATATTGGTTCCTACATATTCTACGAAGATCTTTATCGGTCAAACCGCAATGACAACATACGTCATTCCCTTTGTCATCGGTATGTTACTTGCCCGAGATTCGATCGTAGGTATCTTCATACCAAGTTCAATCTCGTTACCGGCAAGTCTCTTTACTCGTTTCGTAATACATCATCCCGCAACTAACTCATTAGTCACATTTCTCGCAAGGCTTATCACGACGTGCATTACCAAGAGGGCCCAGAGATACCTCTCTGATACTCAGAGTGACAAATCCTAATCCCGATCTATGCCAACCCAACAAAAACCTTCGGAGATACGTGTAGAGCATCTTTATGATCACCCAGTTACGTTGTGACGTTTGATAGCACACAAGGTATTCCTCCGGTATTCGGAAGTGGCATAATCTCATAGTCAAAGGAATATGTATAAGTCATGAAGAAAGCAATAGCAATAAAACTTAACGATCATTATGCTAAGCTAACGGATTAGGGTCTTGTGCATCACATCATTCTCCTAATGATGTGATATCGTTCATCAAATGACAACACATGTATATGGTTAGGAAACTTAACCATCTTTGATTAACGAGCTAGTCTAGTAGAGGCATACTAGGGACACTATGTATTGTCTATGTACTCACACATGTATCAAGTTTCCGGTTAATACAATTATAGCATGAATAATAAACATTTATCATGATATAAGGAAAATATAAATAACAACTTTATTATTGCCTCTAGGGCATATTTCCTTCAGTCTCCCACTTGCACTGGAGTCAATAATCTTGTTCACATCGCCATGTGATTTAACACCAATAGTTCACATCTTTATGTGATTAACACCCATAGTTCACATCGCCATGTGAACAACACCCAAAGGGTTTGCTAGAGTCAATAATATAGTTCACATCGCTATGTGATTAACACCCAAAGAGTACTAAGGTGTGATCATGTTTTGCATGTGAGAGAAGTTTAGTCAACGGGTCTGCCACATTCAGGTCCATATGTATTTTGCAAATTTCTATGTCTACAATGCTCTGCATGGAGCTAATTTAGCTAATTGCTCCCACTTTCAATACGTATCCAGGTTGATACTAAGAGTCATCTGGATCGGTGTAAAAGCTTGCATCAGCGTAACTCTTAACGATGAACTCTTTATCACCTCCATAACCGAGAAATATTTCCTTAGTCCTCTTACGTAACTAAGGATAACTTTGACCGCTATCCAGTGATCCACTCCTAGATCACTATCGTACCCCCTTGCCAAACTCATGGCAAGGTACACAATAGGTCTGGCACACAGTATAGCATACTTTATAGAACCTATGGCTGAGGCATAGGGAATGACTTTCATTCTCTTTCTATTTTCTACCGTGGTCAGGTTTTGAGTCTTACTCAACTTCACACCTTTGCAACACAGACAAGAACTCCTTCTTTGACTATTCCATTTTGAACTACTTCAAAATCTTGTCAAGGTATGTACTCACTGAAAAATATTATCAAGCGTTTTGATCTATCTCTATAGATCTTTATGCCCAATATGTAAGAAACTTCACCGAGTTATTTAATTGAAAAATTCTTATTCAAGTATCCTTTTATACTATCCAGAAATTCTATATCATTTCCGATCAACAATATGTCATCCACATATAATATTAGAAATGCTAGAGAGCTCCCACTCGCTTTCTTGTAAATACAGGCTTCACCATAAGTCTGTATAAAACCATATGCTTTGATCACCTATCAAAGTGTATATTCCAACTCCGAGATGCTTGCACCAGTCCATAGATGGATCGCTGGAGTTTGCACACTTTGTTAGCACCTTTAGGATTGACAAAACCTTCTGTTTGCATCATATACAACTCTTCTTTAATAAATCCATTAAGGAATGCAATTTTGACATCCATTTGCCAGATTTCATAAAATGCGGCAATTGCTAACATGATTCGGATAGACTTAAGCATCGCTACGAGTGAGAAAGTCTCATCGTAGTCAACTCCTTGAACTTGTCAAAAAAAATCCTTTTTGCGACAAGTCGAGCTCTGTAGATAGTAACACTACCATCAGTGTCCGTCTTCCTCTTGAAGATCCATTTATTCTTAATGGCTTGCCGATCATTGGGCATCCACCAAAGTCCATACTTGGTTCTCATAGATGGATCCTATCTCAGATTTCATCGCTTCAAGCCATTTATCGGAATCTGGGCTCATCATCGCTTCCTCATAGTTCGCAGGTTCTTCATGGTCTAGTAACATGACTTCCAGAATAGGATTACCTTATCACTCTGGTGTGGGTCGTGCTCTGGTTGACCTATGAGGTTCGGTCGTAACTTAATTTGAAGTTTCATGATCATTATCATTAGCTTCCTCTCTATTTGGTGTAGGCATCACGGGAATGGTTTTCTGTGATGAGCTACTTTCCAATTCGTGAGAAGGTACAATTACCTCATCAGGTTCTACTTTCATCCTACTCACTTATTTCGAGAGAAACTCCTTCTCTAGAAAGGATCCATTCTTAGCAACAAATATCTTGCCTTCGGATCTATGATAGAAGGTGTACCCAACAGTTTCTTTTGGGTATACTATGAAGACACACTTACCCGATTTGGGTTCGAGCTTATCAGGTTGTAGCTTTTTCACATAAGCATCGCAACCCCAAACTTTAAGAAACGATAGCTTAGGTTTCTTGCCAAACCATAGTTCATACGGTGTCGTCTCAACGGATTTAGACGGTGCCCTATTTAATGTGAATGCAGTTGTCTTTAATGCATATATAACCCCAAAACAATAGTGTTAAATCGGTAAGAGACATCATAGATCGCACCATATCTAATAAAGTACGGTTACGACATTCGGACACACCATTACGCTATGGTGTTCCAGGTGGCGTGAGTTGTGAAACTATTCCACATTGTTTTAAATGAAGGCCAAACTCGTAACTCAAATATTCGCCTCCGTGATCAGATCATAGAAACTTTATTTTGTTGTTACAATGATTATCCACTTCACTCTGAAAGTCTTTGAACTTTTCAAATGTTTCAGACTTGTGTTTCATTAAGTAGATATACCCATATCTTCTCAAATCACCTGTGAAGGTTAGAAAATAACGATACCTGTCGCAAGCCTCAACACTCATTGGACGGCATACATCGGTATGTATTATTTCCAATAAGTCATTAGCTCGCTCCATTGTTCCGGAGAACGGATTTTTAGTCATCTTGCCCATGAGGCATGGTTTGCAAGTATCAAATGATTCATAATCAATTGATTCCAAAAGCCCATCTGCATGGAGTTTCTTCATGCGCTTTTCACCAATATGACCTAAATGGTAGTGCCACAAGTATGTTGCACTATCATTATTAACTTTGCATCTTTTGGCATCAATATTATGAATATGTGTATCACTAAGATCGAGATTCAATAAACCATTCACATTGGGTGTATGACCATAGAAGGTTTTATTCATGTAAACAGAACAACAATTATTCTCCGACTTAAATGAATAAATGTATTGCAATGAACACGATCCAATCATATTCATGTTCAACACAAACACCAAATAACATTTATTTAGGTTCAACACTAATCCTGAAGGTAGAGGGAGTGTGCGATGGTGATCCTATCAACATTGGAATCACTTCCAACACACATCATCACCTCACCCTTAACTAGTCTCTATTCATTCCGCAACTCCTGTTTCGAGTTACTAATCTTAGCAACTGAACCGGTATCAAATACCCAGGGGCTATTATGAACACTAGTAAAATACAGATCAATAACATGTATATAAAATATACCTTTGTCAATTTGCCATTCTTCTTATCTGCCAAGGTTTTTGGGGCAGTTCCGCATCTAGTGACCAGTCCCTTTGTAGTAGAAGCACTCAACTTCAGGCTTAGGTCTAGCTATGGGCTTCTTCACGGGAGTAGAAACTTGCTTATCATTCTACTTGAAGTTCCCTTTCTTTCCCTTGCCCTTTTTCTTGAAACTAGTGGTCTTGTTAACCATCAACACTTGATGCCATTTCTTGATTTCTACCTTCGCCGATTTCAGCATCGCGAAGAGCTTGGGAATCGTTTTTGTCATCCCTTGCATATTGTAGTTCATCATGAAGTTCTAGTAACTTGGTGATAGTGACTAGATAACTCTGTCAATCACTATCTTATCTAGAAAATTAACTCCCACTTGATTCAAGCAATTGTAGTACCCAGACATTCTGAGCACGTGCTCACTAGCTGAGCTATTCTCCTCCATCTTGTAGGCAAAGTACTTGTCAGAGGTCTCATACCTCTTAACACGGGCATGAGTCTGAAATATCATTTTCAGCTCTTGGAACATCTCATATGCTCCATGGCGTTCAAAACGTTTTAAGTCCCGGTTCTAAGATGTAAAGTATGGTGCACTTAACTATAAAGTAGTCATCATATCGAGCTTGCCAAACATTCATAACGTCTGCATCTGCTCCTGCAATAGGTCTGTCACCTAGCGGTGCATCAATGACATAATTTTTCTGTGCAGCAATAAGGATAATCCTCAGATCACGGACCCAGTCCGCATCATTGCGACTATCATCTTTCAACTTAGTTTTCTCTAGGAACATATCAAAAACATAGTGGAGCTACAATGCGAGAAATTGATCTACAACATAATTTGCAAATACTATCAGGACTAAGTTCATGATAAACTAAATTTCAATTACTAAAAATATAACAGGGCGAGCTGGGAGCCTCCACAAAGCTTTGGCATTGCTAGCCAGACGATCGCCTGCCTGGACATCTCTTGGGCTGCTGCTCCACTGAACTATCTACTTCACCCGTGGTTGATTGGGCCTGTATTGTTTCTTGGGCCGGTGGACTGGCTTAAGCGGACAAAGTGTATATGAAACACAAATTTAAGTAGGTGTTTCTATCTTCTAAAAAAAAGTTGTTTCTCAAATTTTGCTAAAAAAAGGTGTTTCTCAAATAAAAAATTAGGTAGTTGCGTGTGAGCGGGGCATTATCTTCTGCCTTTGATCTCAACCTGTCTCGCGTGCAAATGGGCACGGACTGTATAGAGGTGCTAAAGAATATCAAGGAAGAAAACCAAGTTAGCTATGTTGCCATAGTTAGAGAGTTTATTTGAAGGCAAAAAGAATTTGTTACTGCTTCTTTATAAAATGAGAGAAGAACTAGCAATGTTGAGGCTCACAATCTTGTGAAAGTCGCATCTTCTTTGTGGGCGGGCCATCATGTTTGGCTAACGTCTCCGCCATCTATTATCTGTATTCCCCAAAACATTTTGCTATAGACTGTGCTTCTAAAAAATATTGTTGCTCGTGTTGGCGTGCAGCGCTACACAACATCGACGCCCCATTGCCTTCCTCCCTCACGTGCGCATGGCAACAATGACGAGGTCTACCAATATGGGAATCAAGCGGTGCTAATTCTTTTTTTAGGGGAAGCGGCCCTATTTTTTATACAAAGATAAAAGATTTGTCTCATCTATTAATTAAGCAGAAAATATTGCCCGGTTAATTTATCTTACGAACCACGCTATTGACTATCATGTATGTTCTCTAGACCTATGTTACTTACTCATGTTTTTGTTTCCTAGATATCTTCCATAGACAATATTCATTTAAAAATTAGAGCAATCCCTTGCCTAATTCTATTTACCGATACAATCGCAATATTACAATTTTTAATCATTGTCTAATATATGGATTAGTTCATGCAAGTTTAATTTCTATATTTTACATTTTAAAAAAGTTACATGATATTTTATCATTCCATCATAAAATTGGTGGGTGCAGCAATGCGCGCCATCATGGTCTAGTTAATCATATTACTTAAGAATTCCCACTTAGATAGACATCCCTCGAGTCATCTAAATGATTACGCGATCCAAATCAACTAAACCATGTCTGATCATCACGTGAGATGGAGTAGTCTTCAATGGTGAACATCTCCATGTTGATCATATCTACTATATGATTCACGTTCGACCTTTCGGTCTCCAGTGCTCCGAGGCCATGTCTTTACATGTTAGGCTCATCAAGTTTAACCCAAGTATTCCGCATGTGCAAACCTGTCTTGCACCTGTTGTATGTGAACGTAGAGCTTATCACACCCGATCATCACGTGGTGTCTCGGCACGACGAACTATCACAACAGTGCATACTTAGGGAGAACACTTATACCTTGAAATTTTAGTGAGGGGTCATCTTATGATGCCACCGCCGTACTAAGCAAAATAAGATGCATAAAAGATAAACATCACATGCAATCATAATATGTGACATGATATGGTCATCATCATCTTGTGCCTTTGATCTCCATCTCCAAAGCACCGTCATGATTTCCATCGTCACCGGCTTGACACCTTGATCTCCATCATAGCGTCATGGTCGTCTTGCCAACTGTTGCTTCTACAACTATCGCTAACGCATAGTGATAAAGTAAAGCAATTACATGGCGTTTGCATTTCATACACTAAAGTGACAACCATAAGGCTCCTGCCAGTTGCCGATAACTTTTACAAAACATGATCATCTCATACAACAACGTATATCACGTCATGTCTTGACCATATCACATCACAACATGCCCTGCAAAAACAAGTAAGACGTCCTCTACTTTGTTGTTGCAAGTCTTACGTGGCTGCTACGGGCTTCTAGTAAGAACCATTCTTACCTACGCATCAAAACCACAACGATGTTTCATCACGTTTGTTGTTTTAACCTTCAACAAGGACCAGCCGTAGTCAAATTCGATTCAACTAAACTTGGAGAAACAGACACCCGCCAGCCACCTTTATGCAAAACAAGTTGCATGTCTGTCGGTGGAACCGGTCTCATGATCATGGTCATATAAGGTTGGTCCGAGCCGCTTCATCCAACAATACCGCCGAATCAAAATAAGACGTTGGTGGTAAGCAGTATGACTATGCCACTGTTAGGGAACACAACATGCAATTTCAAAAAAAAATCCTACACTCACGCAAGATCTATCTAGGAGATGCATAGCAACGAGAGGGGGAGAGTGTGTCCACGTACCCTCGTTGACCGAAAGCAGAAGTGTTAGCTTAACACAGTTGATGTAGTCGAACGTCTTCTCGATTCAACCGATCAAGCACCGAACGTACGGAACCTCCGAGTTCTACACACATTCAACTCGATGAAGTCCCTCAAACTCTTGATCCAACAAAGTGTCGAGGGAGAGTTTCATCAGCACAACGGCATGGTGACGATGATGGTGAAGTGATTCGCGCAGGGCTTCACCTAAGCACTACGACAATATGACCGGAGGAGTAAACGGTGGAGGGGGCACCGCACACGGCTAAGAACAATTGGTGTGCCTTAGAGGTGTCAACCCCCCTGCCCCCATATATAAAGGAGAGAGAGGGGAGGAGGCCGGCCTAGGGGCGCGCCAAGTGGGGGAATCCCACTTGGACTCCTAGTCCTATTCGCCTCCCCCTCCTTCTATCAGAGGGGGAAAGGGGAAAGGAGAGCGAGAAAGAGAAGGAAAGGGGGGGCACGCCCCCTCCCCTTGTCCAATTCGGACTCCCCATGGGGGGCACGCGCCATCCCCTTATGGGCTGCCTTGCCTCCCTCCTATGGCCCATATGGCCATATCTTCCCCCCGGGGATTCCGGTAACCCCCCTCCCCCCCCCCCCCGGTACTCCGATATGTACCCGATACAATCCGAAACACTTCCAAGTGTCCGAATACTATCGTCCAATATATCAATCTTTACCTCTCAACCATTTCGAGACTCCTCGTCATGTCCGTGATCTCATCCGGGACTCCGAACAATCTTTGGTCACCAAAACACATAACTCATAATACAAATCGTCATCGAATGTTAAGCGTGCGGACCCTACGGGTTCGAGAACTATGTAGACATGACCAAGACACATCTCCGGTCAATAACCAACAGCGGAACCTAGATTCTCATATTGGTTCCTACATATTCTACAAAGATCTTTATCAGTCAAACTGCAATGACAACATACGTCATTCCCTTTGTCATTGATATGTTACTTGCCCGAGATTTGATCGTCGGTATCTTCATACCTAGTTCAATCTCGCTACCGGGAAGTCTCTTTACTTGTTCTGTAATACATCATCTCACAACTAACTCTTTAGTCACATTGCTAGCAAGGCTTATCGTGATATGCATTACTGAGAGGGCCCAGAGATACCTCTCCGATATTCGGAATGACAAATCCTAAACTCGATCTATGCCAACCCAACAAACACCTTCAGAGATACCTGTAGAGCATCTTTATGATCACCTAGTTAAGTTGTGACGTTTGATATCACACAAGGTATTCCTCCGGTATTCGGGAGTTGCATAATCTCATAGTCAAAGGAATATGTATAAGTCATGAAGAAAGCAATAGCAATAAAACTTAACGATCATTATGCTAAGCTAACGGATGGGTCTTGCGCATCACATCATTCTCCTAATGATGTGATCCCGTTCATCAAATGACAACACATGTCTATGGTTAGGAAACTTAACCATCTTTGATTAACGAGCTAGTCTAGTAGAGGCATACTCGGGACATTATGTATTGTCTATGTATTCACACATGTATCAAGTTTCCGGTTAATACATAGCATGAATAATAAACATTTATCATGATATAAGGAAATATAAATAACAACTTTATTATTACCTCTAGGGCATATTTCCTTCAAAATGATATGGTGGAAAGGAGACACTGGCATATGGAAGAATGAGTACATTGTGTGCTTTGCCCTTTGCAAGCAAGAGAAACCACGGATCATCTGTTTTTTAACTGCAATTTTAGTGTGAGAGTATGGACTATTTGCAGATTGGTTGGTCCTCTGGAGACTCAATGACTGAATTGGCTATCCAGTCTAGGAGAAGTTTTGACAAACCTTTCTTCAGTGAAGTGGTTTTTATTGCCTGTTGGAATATTTGGATCATTAGAAATGTCAAAGTCTTCAGGAGTGAGAGGGTCAGTTTTAATAAATGGAGATGTGCTTTTAGGCATGATATCAACCTTATGCAATACAGAGTAAAAGCTGCCTACAAGGATGATCTCTTGAGATGGGTCTCTTTTTTGCCCCCTTGAAGATTAGTTTTGTAATCTTTTAACTTCTTTTTTAGGCTATTTTGTTTGACTACCTCTTGTAATCCGTGTTTTGTACTTGTTCCCAATTTTGTCTCAATAAAGCTTTTGATATGTTGTGGGGTTGTTGCCCCACGGTTCCCAGTCAAAAAAATTCCCACTAGTATATGAAAGTGACATCATAGGAGGCTCTCCATATGAAAACATGGTGCTACTTTGAAGCACGGGTGTGGAACTAGCATGCCCCTTCTCTCTTTTTTTTTCTTTTTTTCTTTTTTTCTTTTTTTTCTCTCAATGTCCGGAGTCTCATCCCGATTTGTGGGGGAATCATAGTCTCCATCATACTTTCCTCACTAGGGCAATGCTCTAAAAAATGAATAATGATGATCATCACACTTCTATTTACTTATAACTCAATATTACAACTCGATACCTATGACAAAAATATGACTCTATATGAATGTCTCTTGCAATACCAGGATGTGCAATGATCTAGCGTAACATGTATGAAAAATAATGAACAGTGGCCGAGCCACAAATACTATGTCAACTATATGATCATGCAAAGCAACATGACAATGAATGCTCAAGTCGTCAAAACGGAAGTGGTGGAAGTTGCATGGCAATATATCTCGGAATGGATATGGAAAGGCCATAATAGATAGGTATGGTGGTTGTTTTGAGGAATATATAATAAGGCTTATGTGTGATAGAGCGTATCATATGACGGGGTTTGGATGCACCAGCAAAGTTTGCACCACGTCTCGAGGTGAGAAAGGGCAATGCACGGTGAAGGCTGGCAAATTGTGAAAAGGTAAGAGTGTGTATAATCCATGGACTCACATTAGTCATAAAGAACTCATATACTTATTGCAAAAGTTTATTAGCCCTCGAAGCAAAGTACTACTACGCATGCCCCTAGGGGGATAGATTAGTAAGAAAAGACCATTGCTCGTCCCCGACTGCCACTCATAAGCAAGGCAATCAATAATAAATCATGATCCAACTTCATAGCATAATGAGAGACTATGAGTGCATGCTTCGGGAATCACAAACCTTAACACCAATATTCTTACTAACCACAACCGTTTACTAGTACCTCCCACATATTCCATCTCTATATCGCAAAACTATTGCAAGGAATGAAATGTATCATATTCAGTGATCCATAAGTTTTATGTAGGATTTTATGACTAACCATGTAAATGACCAATTCCTGTTGACTCCTAAATAGATATAAGTGAAGCATGAGAGTTTAATTATTTGTACGAAAGACCATGCTCTAACAAATATAAGTGAAGCAAAAGAGCATTCTACAAATAACGGTTTTCTATGTGAAGATAAACAGGCAATCCAAACATCAAATGATATAAGTGAAGCACATGAAGCATTCTATAAGGCCATACTCAAAAGATATACATCAAGTGCAATGAGTATTCTATAAATCAACCATGGACTATCTCATACCAGCATGGTGCATAAAAGAAAAGTAAAAACTAAGCGCAAAAGATGCTCCAAGATTTACGCATATCACGTGAACGAAACGAAGACGAAATCATACCGATACTTGTTGAAGAAAGATGGGATGCCTTCCGGGGCATCCCCAAGCTTAGACGCTTGAGTCTCCTTGAATATTTACTTGGGGTTCATTGGGCATCCCCAAGCTTGAGCTCTGGCCTCTCCTCCTTCTCCTCATATCGAGACCTCCTCGATCTTTGATCACTTCATCCACACAAAACTCAACAGAAACCTCGTGAGATCCGTTAGTATAATAATGCAAATCACTAATCTAAGTATTGTTGCAAAACAATTCATATTTTGTTTTTGCATTTTATCTACTGTAATATAACGTTTACATGGGTTATACCACCGATAAAAATCGATAGTTTCATCGAATCAAGCAAAACAATGCATCAAAAACAGAATCTGTCTTAAACAGGACAGCCTGTAGCAATCTGAACATCTACCATACTTATGTAAATATACAAATTCTGGAAAAATAGGAAGAAATAAACAATTTGCATAGAAACAGTGTGCAAAAAGTTTCAGAACCTTTTGACGTTCTAGTAAAAAATGAATATTCATGCGCTAAGGCCAAAGTTTCTGTTTCTGCACTGCACATACCAACAAGCAATCTAATCATCCTAAAGGCAAATTTTGGCACATTATTTTTATAATACAATGAAATTGTACAAAGGGATAATTATTTTTGTGAGAATATTCATGAAATATTCTACATTGTTTCCATGAGCATGAACACAAGTGTTCAAGGTCGACCCTCACTTCTCCAATGCATAACTTCCAATCGCTTCTCTTTTGTGAAGTTTTAGGTTCCCCTCTATATTTTTTTGTTTTTAAACTTTATAAAAGCACTCAACAGAAATAAATGACCCTCTAAAACTTCCGGGTTGTCTCCTTGGCAGCGCTTTGTTTAAAGCCATTAAGCTAGGCATAAAGTGCTCAAGTAATGAATCCACCCGGATCCCAAGGTATATCAAAGCCAATTTTAATAAGCAATGATTTGGCATTTAGTAGTGAGCACAAAGCAACATACATCATGCAATGACGAAGTCTAACTCTCTTCCTATGCATCGGCATGTCATAAAAGAACAATTCGTGCACATCAAATATAGGCCAATACATAGCGTAAGCAATTTCTTGCAATTCTATCAAGTTGGAAACATAGAGAGGCGGAGATGTAGTTCCTCTCTCATAATAATTGCAAGTAGGAGAAGCAAGCACATGCATATTATATTCATCAAAATCATCATGTGCAACGGTAAAAGGCAACCCATCAATGTAATCCTTAATAAGTGCAAACTTCTCCGATATAGTGTAGTTTGGAGAATTCAAAAAGATTAGGACTATCATATCTGGTGCAATAGCAACAATTTCATTCATAACATACGGAACTATAGCAAGTTCATCTCCATAAGCATAATTCATATTGGCATCAAGGCCACAAGCATCAAGTTCATCAAAAAGACATATTTCAAAAGAATCAACGGGATCATATCAATTATCATAGCAATCATCCTTCGGTAAGCATGAAGGGAAATTAAATAATGTATGAGTTGAAGAGTTACTCTCATTAGAAGGTGGGCACGGGTAGCTAATCCGCTCTTCCTCCTTTTGTTCTTCGCTCTCCTCATCATCTTTTTCATCCAATCAGCTCATAGTTTCATCCTTTTCTTCTTCCATAGACTCCTGCAAAATATTAGTCTCTTCTTGGACATCGGAGACATTCTCCATAAATACATTAATATTGTAATTGCGTTTATAATTATCATAGCAATATTGAAGGATAACAAATATTTCAGGTCTATAAACTGAATCATCAAAATCTTCAAACTTTCCAAACAAAGATTGAATTTCATAAGCACCCTTAAAAGCAACAAATTCTTCTATTTGTTCCACATCATAGTAATCATATATACCATTAGCATAAGAAGCCAAGGTTTCATTATCATTAAATTTGCATGAAAAGGGAAGATGTGGAGCCTTCATCCTAGAGCAACAAGTATAATCATATCTCAAGCATAGCTCACGAGCATACCAATGCAACATATGAATTTGATCCCATAATAGTTTCCCTTTTTGTGTCAAGCGATAATCATTAAAGTATTCACGTTGATCCAACGTTACTCCCATTATCAAGTTGAATGGGGTTTTCTCATGATTTTCAAAGTAGTGCATAATATTCTTAACATAACGAGCATCATGGGTTTTAGGAGGTTCCCCATCTCCATGAGTAGCAAGTACCACTAATTTTTTTGGTGTTTCATGTTCCATATCCATAACTAAAGATAGAGAACAACTTAGAACAGGAAATAAAAACTGCTTAGTGATAAAGCAAACAAGCACACACGAGAATATTCACCCCACGCTATTGCTCCCTGGCAACGGCGCCAGAAAAAGGTCTTGATAACCCACAAGTATAGGGGATCATTTGTAGCCTTCTTCGATAAATAAGAGTGTCAAACCTAACAAGGAGCTAAAGGAAGAACAAATATTCCCTCAAGTTCTATCGATCACCGATACAACTCTAGGCACACTTGACGTTTGCTTTACCTAAAATAAGTATGAAACTAGGAGTACTTTGCGAGAATAAAACTACGAATAAATTGTGAGACAATAAAAGTGGATAGCTTTTATCAATAAGAAAGTCATTTGTCCCTAGGCAATCGATAACAAGTACCGGTAATCATTCTTGTAATTCTATATGAGGGAGAGGCATGAGCTAACATACTTTCTCTACTTGGATCATATGCACTTATGATTGGAACTCTAGCCAGCATCCGCAACTACTAAAGATCATTAAGGTCGCGAAACCCAACCATAGCATTAAGTATCAAGTCCTCTTTATCCCATACACAACAACCCACTTACTCATGTTTAAGCTTCTGTCACTCTCGCAACCCACCATAAGCGAATCATGAACGTATTGCAACACCCTACAGCGGGGCCCCTCACGTTTGTGTGAGATGGAGGGCACCGTAGGACAGCACCATAAATAAAATATACAATCATACCAACCAATATCATGATTAACCCACAGGACAAAATGGATCTACTCAAACGTAGGATAGCCAAATATCATTGGGAAATAATATATGGAGTTGAGCACCATGTTTAAGTAGAGATTACAGCGGGGAGAAGAGGTGTTACACCGATGCATAGAGGGGGAGAAAGTTGGTGTTGACGGTAGCAAGGATGTAGATCGCCGTCACGATCCTTGCCCCGGCGGCACTCCGGCGCCACCGGGAGAGAGGGAGGGAGAGCCCCCCTCCTTCTTCTTCTTCCTTGGCCTCCCCCTTGATGGGAGGAGAGTTCCCCCTCTGGTCCATGGCATCCATGGAGGCAGAGGGGAAGGAGCCCATCCGAGATTGGATCTCCCTCTCTGTTCTCTTCTGTTTCATGTCCCCGGATCTGGCCCTTCACGGTTTCTTAAATTCCCGGAGATCCGTAACTCCGATTGCGCTAAAACAATTAAATAATTTTTTCCATAAATTATCTTTCTTGCGCCAGAAGAAGGGCTCCAACCGACATTCGAGGAGGGCACAAGACATATATTCCAAAATAATTCTCCGTAACTTTTTTTCGCGTTTGGACTTCGTTTGATATGGATTTTCTACGATACAAAAAACATGCAAAAAAGGAACTGGCACTGGGCACTGGATCAATAGATTAGTCCAAATAAATCATATAAAATGTTGCCAAAAGTGCATAAAAGTTGTATAATATTGGCACGAAACAATAAAAAATTATAGATATGACGGAGATGTATCAAGAAAGCACCATCGAAATACATGATCCATTCTTTGGGTGCTTCCTTGTCGGGGATAACTGTTTCCAGTATTTATTCATCGGGGGTTGGTGTCCATTCTGCAATAAACTATGCCAATGCCCTACTCTGCATCCGTAACTCCAATGTCCACTCCACTATTCTGCCGGTAGCCTCAGGGTTTCGGAGTATCCTTTGCAGTGGAAAGTGAGTGACAACCATGATCTCATGGGCTTGAAACTAGTGGCACAGTTTCCTTGAGGCCATGATAAGGCCAAAAAACAAATTTTGCACACCAGAGTACCTTGACCTAGCCCCCTGTAACAGGGAGCTGACGAAGTACACTGGGCGCTACACCACTTTCTTCCTTGCCGCGTCCTTGGGGTTGTCCCTGCTGCCGTGCTCCTCTCTGTCTCGTGAGATCCCATCTTGGGGCCTTTTCTGGCATCCTACCAGAGGGGGATTCGATCATGGATGGCATCTACATCAACTCTATTGCCCTTCCGATGAAGCGTGAGTAGTTTACCACAGACCTACGGGTCCATAGGTAGTAGCTAGATGGATTATTCTCTCTCTTTGGTTCTCAATACCATGTTCTCCTTGATGTTCTTGGAGATATATCGGATGTAATCTTCTTTCGCGGTGTGTTTGTCAAGATCCATGAATTGTCGATTTATGATCAACTTATCTATGAATATTATTTGAATCTTCTCTGAATTCTTATATGCATGATTTGATATCTTTGTATTTCTCTTCGAATTATCGGTTTGGTTTGGCCAACTAGATTGGTTTTTCTTGCAATGGGAGAGGTGCTTAGCTTTGGGTTCAATCTTGTGTGATTTCACCCAGTGACAAAGTAGGGGTAGCGAGACACGTATTGAATTGTTGCCATCGAGAATAAAAAGATGGGGTTTTCATCATATTGTTTGAGTTTATTCCTCTACATCGTGTCATCTTACTTAAGGCATTACTCCGTTCTTTATGAACTTAATACTCTATATGCATGATGTATAGCGGTCGATGTGTGGAGTAATAGTAGTAGATGCACGTAGGAGTCGGTCTGCTTGACACAGACGTGATCCCTATATTGCATAATCATTGCCTTGGATATCGTCATAACTTTGTGCTTTTCTATCAATTGTTCGACAGTAATTTGTTCACCCACCGTATTATTTGCCTTCATGAGAGAAGCCTCTAGCGAAACCTATGGCCCCCGGGTCTACTTTCCATCATATTAGTTTCCGATCTACTATTTTGTAATATTTTATTTTCATATCTATAAATTAAAAAAACAAAAATATTTTATCTTTTGTTTAGTTCTATCTATCTCTATCAGATATCACCTTTGCAAGTCATCGTGAAGGGATTGACAACCCCTTTATCGCGTTGGGTGCAAGTGTTTGATTGTTTGTGCAGGTGCATCTATTGGGCACTTGCGCGTTTCTCCTACCGGATTGATACCTTGTTCTTAACTGAGGGAAATACTTATCTCTACTGTGCTGCATCACCCTTTCCTCTTCATACGTTAAAAAGTATTCACTAATTTGAAAAAAAAAATCAACCACTTTAAAAAATGATCACGAGTTTAAGAAAAAATGTTCATGAGTTTGAAAAGTTGCTCATGAATTTATAAAAGTTGTTCACCCATTTAGAAAACAAGGTTTTTAAGAAATGTTAACAAGTTTACCCATAATGTTTGTGACTTTTAAAAGTTGTTCATAAGTTTTAGAAAAGATGTTCTTGGGATTCAAAAAAAATGTTCACAATTTTTAAAAAGTTGTTCACCCATTTTGACAAAAAATGTTCACGGGATTCACGAAAAATGTTCACAAGTCCTAAAAAGTTGTTCACAAATTAAAAAAAAGGATGAACCGTTTAGAAAAGTTGTTCACAAGTTTTACAAAATTCTTCACGAGTTTAAGAAAAAATGTTGGCTAGTTTTGAAAAGTTGTTCACAAATTCCCCAAAAGTAGTTTGTCTAGTAAAAAAAGTGGAACCATTTAGAAAAGTTGTTGACAAGTTGAATAGATGTTGAACCGTTTAGAAAAGTTCTTTACAAGTTGTTCACATGTTTTAAAAAAATGTTCACAATTTTAACAAGTTGTTCACTAATTTTAAAAATGTTTACAATTTTAAAAAGTTGTTCACAAATTTTTAAAATGTTCAATCGTTTAAGAAAAAATGTGCGTGAGTTTGGAAACTTGTTCCTCACTTTAGAAAATGTGTTCACCCATTTCGGAGAAAACATTTTTGGGATTCCAATAAAATGTTCACAAGAGCTTTGCAGGAAAAAAATTCATAAGTTTTCAAATAGTGGTTAACTAATTTGAAAATGTTCAACCTTTTAGAAACTTGTGAACAAACCGATTTAAAAAAATGTTCCCCTTCTCCGAAAAACTGCTCATCAGATTCCAATTTTTTTTGATTAGTTACAAAAGTTATTCTTGAGTTTTATAAACGTTGTTCATCGTATTCAGAAAAATGTTCATATTTTAAAAAAAATTCTTCACAAATTTTGAAATAATCATATAAAAATGTCCACAAAATGTTTGTAAAAAATGTTCATAAGTTTAGGAAGTTGTTAACTAATTTGAAAAAATGGTCAACCATTTAGAAAATTTGTTTACAATGTTTAAAGAAAATGTTAGCGAGTTCAAGGAAAATCTCCACACAAGTTTTAAAAGTTCTTCATGAGTTTAGAAAAGTTGGTGACCCGTTTGAAAATTGTCTGCATGAGTTTAGAAATTTATTCACGAATTTAGAAAAGTTGTTCACCTGCTTGGAAACAATGTTATTGGGATTCCAAAAAATATGTTCATAAGTTTTAAAAAGTTTTTCATGAGTTTTAGAAAAAGTTGTCCATGGGATTAAAAAGAAATGTTCACAAAATTTACAAAGTTGCTCACAAATTTTAAAAGAATCACACAAAAATTTACAAGAGTTTGTAAAAAAATGTTGATGACTATAGAAAAGTTGTTCACCCGTTTCGAGAAGCAGGTTTCAAAAAAATGTTCATGGGTTGAGAAAAAAAATGTTCATGAGTTATTTATAAAGTTGTTCAAGAGTTTAGGAAAGTTGTTCACCAGTTTCGGAAAAAAAGTTCATGGGATTCCAAAAAAATGTTAACCAGTTTTGAAAATGTTCACCCGTTCAGAAAAGTTGTTCACACATTTAAAAAAAATTCACGAGTTTAAGAAAAATGTTCATGAGTTTAAATAGATGTTGACAAGTTTAGAAAAGTTGTAAAAAATAGTTCACAAATTTAAAAAGTTGTTCACAAGTGTAAGAATAATGTTTGTGAGTTTGAAAATTTGTTCACCCGTTTTGGAAAAATCTTCACAATTTTAAAAATAATGTTCGTGAGTTTGTAAAGTTGTTCATGTGTTTAGAAAATTTGTTGACCCGTTTCAAAAAAAATGTTCATGGGATTCCAAAAATGTTCAACCTTTTATGAACTTGTGAACAAACCGCTTTAAAAAATGTTTCACCCGTTTTGGGTAAAATGTTCATGGGATTCCAAAAACAATTCACAAGAGTTTTGTAAAAAAAATGTTCATAAGTTTAGAAAATTTTCCACTAATTTGAAAAAATGTTCAACCATTTAGAAAAGTTTTTCGCAAAGTTCTAAAAAAATGTTTCTGAGTTCAAGGAAAATGTCCACATGAGTTTCAAAAGTTGTTCATGAGTTTAGAAAAGTTGCTCACCCATTTCGGAAAGATTGTTCATGGGATTCCAAAAAAAATCATCAGTTTCAAAAGTTGTTCACTAATTTGAAAATATTCAACCGTTCAAAAAAGTTGTTCATAAGTTTGTGCAAAAAGTAACGAGTTTAAGAAAAAATTTCATGAGTTTAAATAGATGTTGACAAGTTCAGAAAAGTTGTTCACAAAATCCCCAAAAGTTGTTGACAAGTTGAATAGATGTTGATCTGTTTAGAAAAGTTGTTAACAAGTTGTTTACAAGTTTCAAAAAAATGTTCACGGGTTTAATAAAATATCCATGAGTAGTTCGTCTAGTAAAGGAGTTCACAAGTTTTAAAAAAATGTTCACAAAATTTAAAAAGTTGTTCACTAATTTTTAAAAATGTTCAAAATTTTAAAAAGTTTTGACTAATTTTAGAAATGTTCGTGACTTTAAGAATAATGTTCGCGAGTTTGAAAAGTTATTCATGTGTTTAGAAAGTTGTTCACACAGTTCGAAACAAACTGTTCATGGGATTCCAAAAAAATGTTCACAAGAGTTTTGTACAAAAAATGTTCATGAGATTCCAAAAAAATGTTCCCAAGGGTTTCGCACAAAAAAAGTTCATGAGTTTAAATAGATGTTGACAAGTTTAGAAAAATTGTTCAAAAAACCCCCAAAACTACTATGAGAATAAATAGATGTCAACAACTTTAAGAATAAATTTTATGAGTTTGAAAAGTTGTCCATGTGTTTAGAAAAGTTGCTCAACCGTTTCGGAAAAAATGTTTACGTGTTTCAGAATAATGTTCGTGAGTTTGGAAAGTTGGTCATGTGTTTAGAAAAGTTGTTCACCTTTTCGAAAAAATGTTGATGGGATTCCAGAAGTGTTTAACCTTTTAGAAACTTGTGAGCAAACCGATTAAAAAAAGGTTCACCCGTTTTGGGCAAAAATGTTCCTGGGATTCCAAAAAAAATCACAAGAGTTTTGTAAAAAAACGTTCATAACTTTAGAAAAGTTCTGCACTGATTTGAAAAAATGTTCAACCATCTAGAAAAGTAGTTCACAAATTTTTTTTAAAAAATGTTTGCGAGTTGAAGGAAAATGTCATGAGTTTTAGAAGTTGTTCATGAGTTTAGAAAAAGTTGTTCACCCGTTTCGGGAAAAATGTTCATGGGATTCCAAAAAAAATGTTCATCGGTTTCAAAACATTGTACACTAATTTGACAATGTTCAACCATTTAGAGAAGTTGTTCACAAGTTTTTCAAAAAAAAACACGAGTTTAAGAAAAATGTTCATGAGTTTAAAATAGATGTTAAAAGTTTATAAAAGTTGTTAACAAAATCTCAAACATTGTTGACAAGTTGAATAGATATTGAACCGTTTAGAAAAGTTGTTGACAAGTTCTTCACAAGTTTCAAAAAAATGTTCACGAGTTTAATAAAATTTCCATGAGTAGTTTGTTTAGTAAAAAAGTTGTTCACAAGTTTTAAAGAAATCTTCAGAAAATTTTAAAATGTGTTCACTAATTTTTTAAAGTGTTCACAATTTTAAAAGTTTCTCGCTAATTTTAAAAACTGTTTGCAATTTAAAGAATAATGTGCATGTGTTTAGGAAAGTTGTTCACCCGTTTCGAAAAGATGTTCATGGGATTCCAAAAAAAAATGTTCAGAGGAGTTTTGTACCAAAAATGTTCATGAGTTTAAATAGATGTTGACAAGTTTAGAAAATTTCACAAAATCCCAAAAGGTGGTTCACAGTTTTAAAAAGTTGTTCACTAAATATAAAAATATGCACGAGCTTAAGAGTTATTTTTGTGAGTTTGAGAAGTTGTTTATGTGTTTAGAAAAGTTGTTCACCCGTTTCGGAAAAAAAAGTTGATGAGATTCCAAAGATGTTCAACCTTTTAGAAACTTGTGAAAAAACCGCTTAAAAAATGTTTCACCCATTTTTGGGGGAAAATGTTCCTGGGATTCCAAATAATGTTCACATGAGTTTTCTAAAAATTGTCATAAGTTTAGAAAAGTTGTTCACTTATTTGAAAAAATGTTCAACCATTTAGAAATGTTGTTCACAAAATTTTAAAGAAATGTTTGCGAGTTCAAGGAAAGTGTCGACATGAGTTTTAAAAGTTGCTCATGAGTTTAGACAAATTGTTCACCCATTTTGGAAAAAATGTTCACGGGATTCCAAATAATGTTCATCAGTTTTAAAAAGTTGTTCACTAATTTGAAAATGTTCAACCATTCAAAATAGTTGTTCACAAGTTTTTCAGTAAAAATTGTCCACGAGATTAAGTAAAATATTCATGAGTTGAAAATATATGTTGACAAGTTTAGAAAAGTTGTTCACAAAATCCCCAAAAGTTATTGACAAGTTGAATAGATGTTCAACCTTCAAAAAAGTTGTTGACAAGTCTTTCAGAAGTTTCAAAAAAATGTTCACGAGTTAAAAAAAAATGTCCATAATTAGTTCTTGTAGTAAAAAAGTTGTTTACAAATTTTAAAAGATGTTCACAATTTTTAAAAATATATTCACTAATTTAAAAAAATGTTAAAAAATTTAAAAAGTTATTAACAAGTCTGAAAAGTTGTCCACTAATTGTTTTAGAAAATCACGAGTTTAAGAATTAATGTTAGTGAGTTGGAAAAGTTGTTCATGAGTTCAGAAGGAGAATTTTGAGAGTCCTCCACCTCCACTTGGGTAATTCAAATGGTTGTGATTTCGAACAAATATTAATGGCATTAAAATGTTGGCGAATAGTACATACGAAGATTCTTAAGTAAATGAAAATGATGTACATCTGGGATTTGGCTTTTGAATTTCTATTTGGCGCAACTATATAAACACGTTGCATTGCAGTAAGATCTTACTACATCTTGGGAGTTTTGAAAACGATATGGGCAATTTAACTACTGTTGGAAGCTAAAAAATAGTAGGGGAAGTTAACTACAGTCGAACATGTTTTAACTACATCATACATGAAAAAAAAGTGGATGCAACTTTGACCATATAACATGCAGACAACTGAGTGGTTCTTCAGCACTGATAGAAAAACCATAGTTACCATCCAAAGTTTTTGCTGATGCTAGTTTCGCAAATTTCTATGAATCAAAAGGACCGTATTCATCATTCTATACAGAGTAGGGCAGCTCATGGAAAGATTCCAAGAAAAAGGACAACAACTAAATTGTCACTTCCTACTAGTCGAACACGAAACCTAACGACGAGTTTTCCTCTTCTTGGTGGCATCATCGCCCATCGTCTCAAACTTGAACTTTTTCCGATCGAAGTTTCCTATATTGTATGCAACGAGTTATAGTTAGGGAATGATTTCCTGAAAATCAACTGCAGGAGATTTTAGTGAAAAATATTATAAAAAATAATAGTAACAGAAAAGACCGTTTATAGATGCAAAGAAGTCTAGCAGAAATATAAGACTAAAAAATAGTAAAAAAGCATGATGTTATATGAGACTAAAAAAAGTAACAGAACAGGGACAATTTATATATGCAAAGAAGTTGTAAGTGCATCTAGTGCCCCTTAGTGATTTTGGTGTATTGAAGACTTATAGGTTAAGGGACTAATGTGTTTATGAGTGTACACAGGTCTATAAGTCTATGAGGAGTTTGATATTTACAGAGAAATTCGACCCCTAAAAATGAAGTTCTTCGACTGAAGACTTTTGGATTTCTGAAGACTTTCTAAAGACTTTGAAAGTGAAGAAATAGGTGTGACCTTGAAGACTTGGTATTCATTCGAGGAACATGAAGCGTGAAGACTTTTGTTTTCGTAGTTTCATTTTCTCTTTCTTGAGTCATAGGAAACACCGTACTGTTAAAGGGGGCCGAGGAAATACTAAGGAAAAATTTCCATGTGATGCTCAACTCAAAATCCTACACCTACCAATCCCTTCGAGTGAAGCCATTGGAAATCCCATACAGTTCAGTCATATTCTTCAGTGACAGAGACGAAGTTCTTCTGGTCTCTGAAGAATTTGGTCTGACTGAGGAGTTAGGAATTCACCAGTGCAGATTGCCTACACAGTGAGGAACATGATAGCCCTGAGGAATTCGAGCCTCAAATTTCCGGCCGTTGCTGTGCTACGCGCAGCTGTCCCAAAATATCTTATCCACCTAACGGTCATATCATTGAAGGGCATTTATATCTTATCATGTCGGGCTGCTCCCTAGGCTATAAATAGCCGCCCCCTACAACCACTAGCTGGTTGGCTGCTCCGAGAGAAACTGACACTTGTCATTTGAGAGCATCCCATCCTCCAAGGACTTTGAGCGAAAATCATCGAGTGAGGAAAAACCCAAACCCAAACACCTACAAACCCAAAGTGATTGAGCATCACTGAAGCGATTGATCCTGCGTGGATCCGACGCTTGTTACCTTTGAAGACTGTGCTTCTTCCAAACGGTTAGGCGTCATGGTCTAGAGCATCCAAGAGGAATTGTGGATCGCCGAGTGACCGAGTTTGTGAAGGTTCGGAAGTCACCTGAAGACTTACCACGAGTGATTGGACGAGGTCTGTGTGGCCTTAGTTCAAGGAGAATACGGTGAGGACTGTGTGTCCTCAGGTTTAAATACCTAGCCACTCCAACCAGATGTACAACTGAGACAGCAGTTGGAACTGGTCTACCAAATCATTGTCTTCACCAAGCCAACTGGTTCTATTTCCTCAACTCTTTCATTTCCTCATAACTGTGTTGTGCACTTGTTCATATCTGTGTTTGAAGACTTTGACTGAAGACTTTCCCAATTTCCTCGGTTCAATTTCTTCAGTCTGTTTGTCTTCATCATGTGTTTACGCTTTTTGTACTCTGTGCTTGTCTTCATTTCATCATGATGACCATGCTTGTGTTCTGTTATGTTTACTTTTGAGTACTTATTCCTCTGCTAGTAGTTCTTTGCTAAGGAATTTCCTCACCGGCAAATTCCTCAGTGAAGAATTCATTAAAATCGCCTATTCACCCTCCTCTAGTCGATATAACGCACTTTCAATTGGTATCAGAGCGAGGTACTCCCTTGTTCTATGTGATTTTGGTTTAACCGCCTGGAGTTTTAGTTATGTCGACCGCAGGTATGATGAAGGTCTCTGATGGGTGTCCTACCTTCGATGGGACAGACTACCCCTACTGGAAGAATAAGATGTGAATGCATCTTGAGGCAACTGATAACGATCTCTGGTATGTTGTGGAAAATGGTGTTCCCTTAGTCACACCTTCTCTGAATGCTGCTGATGTGAAGAGATTCAAGCAACTCGATTCTCAAGCGAAGAATATCATATGTGGCCATCTGAGCAAAGGGCAGTATGGAAGAGTGAGTGCTTTGGAAACTGCTAAGCTTATCTAGGATAGGCCGTCCAAAGTCAATGAAGGAGTCTCAACACAGCATGACTCTCGATTCGATGTTCTTCGCAATCTCTTCAACCGCTTCAAAAGACTCGACAATGAAAATGTTCAACAAACCTTCGATCGCCTCACTGACATCTCAAATGAGCTTCAAGCACTTGGTGCCACTGACATCACCGACCATGAGGTGGTGAAGAAATTTCTGAGATCGCTTGATTCCTCATTTCATACTCTGGCATTGATGATACAAGAACGTGCTGATTACAAGTCACTTGATCCCGTTGATATCCTTGAAAGGCTAAATAATCATGAGTTTCAGCTTGCTGATAAGAGAGATCTCTATGGTTCGAGCTATGGCAGATCACGCACACTGAAAGCCAAGGCAGTTTCTGAGTCTGAAGATGAAGATTCTGGTAGCAGCCTTGGTGACCCTGAAGAACTGAGTCATGAGCTAGCACTTCTCGTGAAGAAATTCCGGAAGTTCTCAAGACGTGGTCGCTTTGGAAGACCCTCAAGGAGCAATGATTCCTCATTCAGTGACTACAAGAAGAGGCTTTTTCACAAATGCAAGAAACCTGGACACTACATTCAAGATTGTCCTCAGTGGGAAAAGGAATTAAAGAAGAAGAAATACAAGGATTACAGTTCTGATGATGCGAAGAAAAAAGAAGAAATCCTCCAAATCTTCATCATCAAAATCCTCAAAGTCTTCTTCTCACAAGAAGAGCAGCTCCAAGAAGGTTCGGGCATTCATTGGCAAGGAAATGGACTCTGAGGCTGAATATGAGGAACATGAGGAAGAGGAGGCATCTGAGGAGTCCGAGTCAGGTGTGGCGAGCCTAGCCCTCGCCACCGCATTCGTCAGCAAGTCTATCTTCAACTCTGAAGAAAATGACCTCACCAACAAGGCTGATGAAGGCAATGATGACAACGCTCCCACCTATTGCTTCATGGAAAAGGGGGCCAAGGTACTCAAATATACCTCCTCTGACTCAAGTGAGAATGAATCTGATGAAAACCTCAAGCCCAGCTACTCTAAACTTGCTAAAATTGGTGTGAAACAACAAAGGGATTTTGAAATGGTTCAAAACATGCTAGATAAAAGTGATGATATGTTGGGTGAAGAAATGGATCGCACTAAAACCCTAACTGAAAATCTTCAAACACTTCAGACTAGGTTTCACAACCTTCAAGGTCATCATAACACTCTCTTATCTGATCATGAGAAGCTTTCTTATGAATTTATTCAGAGAAAGCAAGATCTTGAGAAGCTAAGAGTGAGTTATGAAGATCTTCAGAAGGAGCGCGATTCATCACTTGCTCAACAAATCAGCGCTTCTCAGGAAGAATTTGTTCCTCCATGTTTGAAGTGCATTGAACGTGAATCTACTAATTCTTCACCTGAATGTTCAAATGCTTTTAATGTTACAAATTCTTCACCTGCCTCTGCTATCACTAATTCCTCATCTGAGGACATTGCTAGTATCATTAACGATGCAGGGCTGAAGGAATTGTACATAACAGGCATGTACAAAAGCCTGAGCAGTACCCCAAAACCTCATGGGTTGCTGCAAAGGGACCTCCAGTTGATCCATCTAATCTATCTGGCTTTACATGTGAATCTCCTCATTCTTCTGATGAGTCATTTGACTCCAACTATAAACTATTCAAAAATTAGAATGGTGAAGTATTTGCTAGATATTTTGGTACTAACTGCAGGAACGGTTCCCCTATGAAGAAAATCTGGGTTCCCAAAAGGTGCCTTGAAAGTCTTCAGGTGAATGTCCTCATGACACCACCTGTGAAGAATAGGAACCCCAGACCAAATTCTTCATATGGACCAAATTCTTCATATGGATCCAAGTCCTCATACGGATCAAATTCCTTAAAAGGATCAAAGTCCTCATATAATCATTATCGCACTAACAACTCTGTTTCGCAGGGAAGAGCTAAGGGCTATTAATATGAGCATTATTCTTCTAACCATTATGTTCATAAGTCCTCGAAGAATTTCTATGCTTATTCATATGCTTACCCTAACACCTCTTATGTGAAACGAAATGGGCTGGCTTCTATGCCACCTTTCTTGTATGGAGCTCGCAGAGTGATGAACTCTTTGCCACCCCTTCAGATGTGGGTGGTGAAGAAAAAGAACTAATCTCTTCTGCAGGGTCAGGTCTCCAGACGTGCATGAACGTCTGAAGAATTTGCTGGAGACCTGAAAGTGCCTGATAGGACGCAGGCTAATCATGAAGAAATGAACTTTCATTTCTCACGTCCTCATACTGTTTTATATGTTGCATTCTTGATGAAATTGATCTGATAAATTGTGATGTCATATTCTTCACTGATGAAGTATATGAAGTTTGTAAGTTGCACTAATTCATCTGCAGGATGATCAACCCAAAGCCACTGAGTGCGTCCTCGATAGTGGATGTACAAATCACATGACTGATGACAAGAATCTATTGATGGATGCTCCCTTATCACCATCGCATCTGAGGCATATCATCTTCACTGACAAAGGCAGAAGTCAGGTATTGGGTCTAGGTAAGGTTGCGATCACAAAGGATCGACACATGGACAAAGTCATGCTTGTCGAGTCCTTAGGATACAACCTCATGTCTGTCTCAATGATTTGTGATCTTGATATGGTTGTTGTCTTTGGCAAGTATCGTTGTGTTGTGGTTATGGAAGCTGACAATTCCAAAGTCTTCGAAGGCTTTAGGAGAGGAGACTTGTATATTGTTGATTTCTCTACAGGACCACAACCAGCCGTGTGCCTACTTGCAAAAGCTTCAGAAGGCTGGCTCTGGCATCGACTAATTGGTCATGCAGGCGTGAGGAATTTGCACATGCTTGCGAAGAAGAAGCATGTCATTGGCATTGAGAATGTCAAATTCCTCAAGGATCACTTATGCGGAGCCTGTCAAGCTGGGAAGATGACCAAGGCTAAGCATCCAGCGAAGACTATCGTGACCACTACTCGTCCATTTGAATTGCTTCACATGGACCTCTTCGGTCCTAACCATTATTATGCATTTTCAAATGATGCATCTCAATATGGCTTTGTTATTGTTGATGATTACTCTCGTTACGCATGGGTACACATTGTTACTGTAGCGACCTGACCTCAAACGGTCAAGTCTCCATGCTTCAGTGTCATCCCTGAATCGGTAATGCTGACACACACAGTACTCGAAGGATTTATAACAAAGTAGCAATCACACACTTATTACATCGAATGTCTCAAAAGAGAACTTATTACAATAGATATGGCTTAAGGCCATCTAATACGATAACAGCGGAAGGCTGGGAAGATAAAGTGAGTCCATCAACTCCAACGGCATAGCTGAGCTGCACGACAACAACCTAACGAACCTTACTCCTCGTCTGAAAAGTCTGCAACATAATACGTTGCAGCCCGAAAACGGGTCAGTACATGGAATATGCTGGCAATATAACACAGTAGAGCAAGAACAGAATAATGCTATCACTACATGCATATTTGGCTGGCGGAAAGCTCTATGGTTATGGTTTTTGCGAAAAGCCAATTTTTCCTTACAACAAAGGAATATATTTTAATTTAACTATCATGGTGGTTGAAACATCATTGAGAAGGTTCCTCCAACTCAATCCCAATTAAAGTGATTAACAACCCAACAAAATTAATTAAAAGTGATGATATACATAAGATACTCCAAGTACTAGATACTCAAGATTGTCCATAACCGGGGACATGGCTAACCATGATTAGATTGTACACTCTGCAGAGGTTTGCGCACTTTTCCCCACAAGACTCGATCGCCTCTGTTGGATTTCTCGCACTACATGGTGTTTGAGAAATGGATGACCGAGACACAGTCTTTCAGAAACATTAACTCTCTACTCCGGACAGACCATACCAAACCTACATCCCACTACATGCTGATCTGCCTCTTCAAGAGCTTCACGTAACTTACTCAACTATGCTAGAGCCCATAATAGCTTGTGGCTGCACACGGAAGTTTCTAGCATGAATCATCTCAGTTCCCTTTGAGCCTGGGTGGCGGTCCATAGGAAAATCACACGGAACCCCGGGATTTCCAAAAATACAGGCAACACTGGGTACCCCAGGTGCCTCAATCCACCCAGATGTTTGTTTAAATTGCCACCTTAAGTTGAACCATTAATTAACTCTCACATCTGTCATGGATTCACTCAAACCCAAACCATGTCTATGAGCATAGCATAACAATATAAGCAACGCGTAGAAGTAACTCCCAAGGGTTTGAATATAATAGGGCAATAGGTTCTACCTCAATAACTACTTCCCGACCCACATGTTAATGACATCCTAATCATGCAATGTTTGAGGATTGGAATTAATGCACAAAAACTTGGTATGGAAAGAGTATGATCAATGTGTTACTTGCCTTGCTGACGATCCATGAATCCTAGGGACTCGTAGTAACACGCTTCGCACTCCAGGAATTCTATCACAAACAAACAATAGCATACATAAGCAACAAGCACAGATGCACGGGCAAAACTCAAATAAGAGAGATTGACCAGAAAGTTCAACTTAAGAACTCCGGTTTGCAAAAAGAATCAAATCGAACGGAGCAACGAAACTCAAACGGCGAAAGAAACAAGATTCGTTTACTAATCTGAACTAAAGTCAAATTTTACAGCACCAAAATCTTCTTTAAGTTGATTAAACAGAAAGAGGGTCTCGAGTCGAAGATCTGGGCGCTTGAATCGCCTGATTCCGACTAACGAGCGAAAAGATAAACATAAACGAAAATCGGATCAGAAATCGCGATCGAGAATAATCGCGGAAAAATCTGATAAAAAGAAAACTGACGAACAGACTAACGAATGAGCGTTCGTTAGCTGTAACTAACGGGCAAAAATCGTTCGTTAAAACGAACGTCCGCTAAATAGAAGAACTGCGAAAAACCGGTGAACCGATCTAAAAAAATGAACTAGGGTTTCTAAAAAACCGAACGGTTTATAAAAAAACTGGCGGCGGGGTTCGGCGCGGGACTGGGGCGGCGCGGCAAGGCGACGGCGGCGAGGCGCGGGCGGCGGGAGGCGGCGGCGCGGCTCGGGGCTCGGGGCGGTGGCGGTGGCGGTTGGTGGTGGTGGCGGCTCGGGGGTGGAGTATATAAAGGGGGGCGGTGGCTTGGAAGAGGGGCCAAGGCGGCGGCGAGGAGGAGTCCCGGCCGGACTCCTCGTCCGAGTCGGCGGCGGCGCGGGGCTGGTTGGGCCGGCCTGGCTCGGCTGGGCTTCGGTCCAGTCGGGCGCGGGAAATATTTTTTTAAAATAATTCCGCCGAACAGAAAGAAATCCTAGAAAATAAAATAAAAACCTAAAAATGCCAAAAGAAAATTTCACTGTCTAAATAAAATATTTAGAACGAGATGAACATTTTCTTGGCCCTAAAATGCAATTTTGTAAACATGCAATTTTTCTAATTGCAAATAAGATCCAAATAAAATCAAATAAATGATTTTATTATTTTTCCTCCAATGTTTCAATTATTTTGGAGAAGTCATATTATCTCCTCTCATATATTTTAATATGAAATATTTTTCTGAGAGAAAAATAATTAAAATAAAAAAAATCCTTGTTTCATTATTTGATAAAAATCAAATATGAAAACCGGGAAATCCCCAACTCTCTCCAAGGGTCCTTGAGTTGCTTAGGATTTTGAGGATTGCGAAACAAAATGCAATAAAACATGATATGCATAAATGACCTATGTATAACATTCCAAATTGAAAATTTGGGATGTTACAGTTACTTACAAGCATGAAGTGCAGGAAGTCTTCAAACAATTTTCCTCGAGGGCTTCAACCAACTTTGGTGTGAAGATCAAGCACATCAGAAGTGACAATGGAACCGAGTTCAAGAATTCTGGTCTCGATGACTATCTTGATGAACTTGGTATTACTCATGAGTTATCTTCTCCTTATACTCCTCAAAAGAATGGTGTCGTGGAGCGCGAGAACAGGACTCTTGCTGAGATGGCTCGCACTATGCTTGATGAATACAAAACGCCTTGTCGTTTCTGGATTGATGCAATTGATACTGCGTGCCACATCATCAACAGAGTATATCTTCACAAATGCTTCAAGAAGACTGCCTATGAACTCCTCACTGACAAGAAACCCAATGTGAGTTATTTCAAAGTCTTCGGTGCTAAATGCTGGATTAGAGATCCTCATCACAACTCTAAATTTGCACCGAAAGCACATGAAGGTTTCATGCTTGGTTACGGAAAGGACTCGCACACCTACAGAGTCTTCAACAACGTTCTTCACAAGGTTGTTGAAACTGTAGATGTGCGGTTCGATGAAACTAATGGCTCGCAAAGAGAGCACCTGCCTTCTGTGATACATGAACCAGCACCTGAGGAATCAATCAAGTTCAAGGCTACTGAGGATGTCATCCCTACCGAAGAATCTGCTGAAGAATTCATTCCAGAACGTGAAGAACGTCGAGCTGAGGCACCTGAAGAAAATGGTGCTGAAGAAAATGCTGATCAAATTCCTCGATGACAACCAGCTCATCCTCGCATTGCAAAAGAAGTGCAAGTTGAAAAGATCATCATTGACATTGAAGCACCATGTCCTCTCACACGCTCAAGAGCTTCACATTTATCTAACTTTTGTGGGCACTATGCTTTTGTCTCTATTACAGAGCCCACTAAGGTAGATGAAGCATTTCTGGAGCCTGAGTGGATTCAGGCCATGCAAGAAGAATTACATCAGTTCGAGCTCACACTACAAAAAAATACACTTTCGTGATGATACGTATTTGTCACAGTAGGTCGCGTTTTTTGTCATGCATGTACATCCATGACAAATTTATGACAGAATCAAGATCGTCATACCTGTGCTGTCGTAGAAGTGTACCATGACATTACCAAAATTATCATCACGGAAGTGTCCACTTCCATGACGATAAATCGCGCGTCACAGAAGTGCTTTCGTCAAGGGTGACCGACACGTGGCATCCACCGTAACGGAACGCCGTTAAGCTATCGGGTCGGGTTTTGGATCCAATAACCTGTTAACAGCCCCGACCAATGGGGATTTTCCACGAGTAAAATCATCATTGGCTAGAGGAAACACGTGTCGGCTCATCGTTGGGACACATGTCATCCACTCACTGGACAGAAGGCGCCTATGATACGTTGACACGTGGCACGGCCCAACAGTGGCCCATTCCTGTGAAAAGGCCGGCCCGTTTGACTTGGTCAAAAGCTGGCGGGCCGGCCCATGGAAAGCCTGTTAACGGCTTGTTCGCATATAGCCCATTTACAGCCCGCTAACCCAAGGCCCGTTACGCCCTATCCAAATTAGGCCCAGTAGCGTCATCTGGGCCATCCAATATGATTCCAGCCCGTTTTCACTTTTGGCCCATGTATAGCCCATGACGTCTTTCGGCCCATATGAGGCCCTTTGTAACTCATGGCCCATTAGCGACCCATGCTGAAACTGGTCCGTAATGAACAGTGTATTACTTTACACCCATTAACGACCCGTGATGAAACTAGCCCGAAATGAAAAATGTATCACTTTATACCCATTAACGGCCCGTTATTCCGTTTCCAGCCCAAGTTAACTTTCGGCCTTCTGAGGGCCCATTTATTCTTGGGCTCATTTGCAACATTCGGTTACTTATGGCCCGTTACTGTCATTTTCTGCTTGTGGGCTAAATTCAGCCCGTCGTTACAGTCGACCCATTTGTGGACCGTTAGTCTGTTGGGCCATTTTCATAGCATCACCAAATACGGCCTATTAACGGCCCGTTATGGTCAGCCCATAAAACGTATGATTTCCATTAAAGGCCCGTCTACGGCCCATTAAAGGCCCGTACAAGACCCATAAATGAGTCGGCGGCCCATGGATTCTACGAGACATATAAGGCCCATGGATCCTATGAGACGTAGAAGGCCCATGGATCCTACGAGGCGTAGAAGGCCCATGGATCCTACGAGACGTAGAAGGCCCATGGATCTGACGGCCCGTGAAGGGCAATGGTCGGGCGAGTTGGCCCTCGTTTGAACGATATAGCATATTCAAAGAATTATCCTACTCAATACTATCACCTCTAAAAAGCATACACTATACAACAAAGAGATCAAGGCATAGAAAGGTAGAATAATCCTACACTATACAATAAAGAAATTACAGCCGATTATACCCACTCGGCATTATGGTTCGGCACAGGTGATAATAAAGCATACACAAACAGCAAATTACATACACTGGGCAAATACAGCTCATACATCATGAACGCGCATCAACTTAACTCCAGTTGAATTATAATCTCTTCAGAAAATAGGATTGGCCGGATTCAGATAGCACAAATTTCAGTCTGCAAAATCTCCAATTCCTTCATGGTTACCTCAGTGTCTTGTTTCATTTTTTTGACTCCTGCATCTAATACCTGCATGTCCAGTCTCAACTTGTTGATTATACGTTGACAATCATGTACACGTTGTCTTGCCACCTCTAGTTGATGCTCGAGAACATCAGCACAATCCAATTCCAATCCATAATCATTCGGTAACGGTCATGCCGCACTGCTCGCAGATCTTTGTGTTGATGTCACTTCATCCTGAAATGTTTCTGTAAGTACACATGACTAGGGAAAAAATATAATTACAACAGTGAAGCGAACAAGACACTATTTTGTACTACATGGCAAAACAGGACTAACAATAATGTTACACGTCACTTTAAAAAAAGTGTTACACATCATGAAGCATAAGCAGGTGATATTTTAAAAATTATAAAAAAGATAGTCTGTGCAACCTGCATACATAAATCCTTCTTAGCTCACCAGAGGAGCATGATGTTGGGGCCCAATCGAAAACACAGACAAGTTACAAATTTAGACAGCACGTTGCGTATAAGTAAGCAAGCAGTTGGCCATTCTGTGCCTCAATTAAAGTCTTAGGGAGCATAATGAACAGCAGAGGGTTTCATACAAACATACTATAGTAGGAAAAACTATGCAATCATTAGCGTAGTATAAACTAGATTGTGAGCCACATGCAGTAATAGTTGGTTAATAGACTTCAAAGCATCAGGCACACTTCGGCAGAGTAATTAAATGGTAAGGCCTTTAATTATGTCAACTAATAGTGATACAAGTACCAAACATCAGGCATGATTATTTGGGCATCTCATTAACTGAGGACAAATAAAGCAATTGCAAAGAGAAGATTAACTATGCCTGAAACAAACAAGGAATTGAACTGTTGACTTGCATACAGTGACTTACCTTAGCAGGTTGAAGAGGCTCAGCGCAGCTCCTACTTCTCTTGCAAGGCTCCTTCCTAACATCTTGTACTTGGAAATCCTCAATATTATCTTCATTGCACCCCCTCTGCAAGGTGACACAAACTAGTTACTCGTCTCCTTGGAAGATAAATATGCATACTTTCCAGTTTGTGAACACAAAAGGATGAGATTATAACAAAACAACACCACATAATGAAACATGTTGCATCTCTTGCACTTGCACACAATGAAATGAGCATTTACTATGTCTGCACAATGTAAAAACTAGGCATACCTTCAAACTGGATCTCCAGGTACTCTTGGAGAGCCTACTGTAGTGTACAGCCAAACCTTTATGTCACCTATGAGTTAGACAAGGCCCCACTACAACATCCCTTAGTGTTTAAATCGCTGACAAGCTCTGTTAGAGTGTTAGGTCAAGAACAACAAGTAATCAAAGCAAACAGTCCTAGTATGGCTGGCTGATACAAACAAGCAATTGAACAGATGTGTGAGAAAATCTTACATATCAAGAAAAGAAGCAAAGAAGGAGGCTTAAAGACCATCACTTGACTGACCAGATATAAGGGGTATTTAAACATCATGTGCAACGTATGAACTAACATAAACATTGCATATTCCAGATTCTACAATTGAATGCACATGTATTAGGTTATGCCATGTATGATGATGCCTAAATGTACAAATAGGAGGCATGAGTGATTCATCATTGCACGCACAATTGAATTGCAGGTTAAGGGCCAGTTCGATTCCGCCTTTTCAGGGCATATTGTCAAAATAAGCCATAGAAGATGTAAAGAAGTCATTTTTGAGTTATGGGCTTGGGCTTAACTAATTTCACTTTGGAGGGGGGTGTTTCGGGTAGAACCTCACTAAAAATTGAAGGGAAGGGGAATAGTGAAATGACTCTGTTGTCTGCCTATATTACACTCAAATGCAACTGCTGACGCCCGTGTCACACTTGACCCTCAAGTAAAAACAAACACGCAAGCATTCATTGCCCTGCCCGCTTGCATCTCCTCTCCCCTTTCCCTCTACCTCGATCCCCTGCCTGCAGCACTAGGGTTCCTCCAGCAAGCCGTCGCCACTGGTCCCATCTGGCCTGGTCCTCTATGATGCTATGTCCAGCTAGGCTACATGGCCGGCGGGTAAGGGCAAATCTCCCTGGCTGCTCCTCCCTCTGGTGCAGCCCCTCATTCTCATGGTCTCCAGCAGCTGCTCCACTGTGGTTCGTCCAACGCACTACTCCGGCGGGCGCTGCACAACTACGGCTGATGCCACACTGCAGCAGAAGGCACCTTATTCCCCCTCCCCTCCTCCCAGGCCATGGCCTTGAGGTGCTGTTGAAGGATGAGCTCAGCCAACAAGGTGAGGATCTCCTCTGTTTCTTGCCAAATTTTCATTCTGATCCACTATACGATGAATTGATATGATCTGTTGCTATATGATGCATTGCTGTGAGCTGCTCCTGCTGCTGCTATATGATGAATTGCTATGAGCTGTTGCTGTTGCTATATGATGAGTTGCTATAAGCTGCTCCTGCTGCTGCTATATGATGAATTGCTATGAGCTGCTCCTGCTGCTGCTATATGATGAATTGCTATGAGCTGCTCCTGCTGCTGCTATATGATGAATTGCTATGAGCTGCTGCTGGTATATGATGAATTGCAGACTGCTGCTGCCGTATGATGAGTTGCTATGAGCTGCTGCTGCTGCTATATGATGCTTTTCAGGTGGTGCTGCTATACGATAATAACCAGCCACTTGGACCATCGAATTTCAATAAATAATTGTTCTTCATTTAAATGTGGGTCATGCGTTCTTCGTTTAACTTAGGCAATGGGATCTCTATGGAAAACATTGACCAAAGTAGATTGTGCCAAGTAGATGGTATCTTTGTATTTGCATTTTGAGCAAATAGTGATGGTCTATTTTCCTATCATATTAATTACTGCACTGGGTTCAATTTGTGATGTTTGCAAGTCAAATTAATTTCCATATGGCAGCAAAATGAAAAAAATGCAATCTAGACTTTCCACTGATCATACCAAACATAAGCTGAAAACGCAATGAAAAGAACTGGTTGGCTTATTACATGGAGCTTATATTCACATGTGCTTATTTTCTTAGGATAACTCTTAATAACTGTCCCTAAGAAACTTGGCTAATAGAACTGGCATACAAATAACATGTCATGATGATTGCAATGAAGGAATGCCGTACCATAGCACATTGTATAGGCTCACCGCTGCCTCTCCTTTTTTTTGCGATGTTCCATGAAATTGCCACATACATCTTGTACTTTTTCATTGTGTAACCCTATCTGCAAGTTGACACGGCTAATTTGAGACATCTCTACATGATACTACATTGCATATCCCTTGCGCATATTTAAACCACCAATTAACGATTGTGTGCGTACCATAAACTAGCCATGACTCTGTATGCTGGACTAGCAGGCACTCTAAGGGAGCCTAATGTAGTGCACTGGAATTCCTACATGCCACCTATGATTTTGTGTAATGTACTGCCCCTGTTCCTAAATATATGTCTTTGTAGAGATTCCAGTATGGACCACATACAGATGTATATAGATGCATTTTTGAGTGTAGATTCACTCATTTTGCTCCGTATTTAGCCTATAGTGGAATCTCTAGAAAGACTTATATTTAGGAACGGAGGTACGAGGTAGTATCATGTATGACATCTACATATCTAATTTAGCAGCCAGTAGTAGAAATCATTGTCTGCACAAAGGGATTACTGGTCAAAAATCCTAGCAAAGCACGCTGGCAGGCACAGAACAATACAAGAGAGAGAGACGCGCTTACAAGATCATAGCAATGCCTCAGTCCAGGATCTTGGTTGTCCAAGCTGTTAGATCCATAAGAAACATCGTCCTTGTAGTTTTTGCCAGCTGCATAACAGGTAACAGCGACCGGTTAGTATATTTGAAGTACATCGGGCAGGTGATGCTGGACGGGTTTAAAGGTGACAAGTACCTAGGCCGTGGCGGGTGCTTGGCATCTCTCCAAACGGTGGGAATCAAGTTAGAAACGTCGAGGGTGATGACACTGCGCTGGTTGTCGGGGTCCGGTAAGGAGATCTAGAACCGTCGAGTAGGGTGTTTGTGGAGCGGCTCCGGTAGGGTGGACTATCGTGTGGGCGAAGCGGATCTATGGCCGTGGACAAGGGCGTAGGTGAAGCTGCTCCGGTGGTTGGGTTAAGGATGGTGTCGACGACGCGGATCTGCGGCCGTGGACGGGGTGTCAGAAGCTGCTCCGATGGTTGGGTTAAGGATGATGTCGATGATGCGGATCTACGGCCGTGGACGGGGCGTTAGAAGCTGCTCCGGTGGTTGGGTTAAGGGTGGTGTCGACGATGCGGATCTGCGGCCGTGGACGGGGCGTCAGAAGCTGCTCCGGTAGGTTGGATGAGGGTGCGAGGAAGCGGATCTGAGGCCGTGGACTTGTGAGTTGGCAAAGCGACCCCAGTAGGGTTGAGAATGGTATAGGCGAAGCTACTCCGGTAGGCTTGACGATGGTGTCAGCGAAGCGGCTCCAGTAGGGTTGAGGAAGGTGTCGGTGAAGCGGCTCTGGTAGGGTTGAGGAAGTTGTCGGCGAAGAGGATCAGAGGCCGTTGACGGGGGCGTCAGTGGGGCGGCTCCGAGGGGTGTGGACGAAGCGTCTGCGATGGGGAGTATGAATGAGCCGCTGCAGATGCGCAGCGGTTGACGAGAGTACCGACGAAGCAGATCCGGCGCCGTGGACAAGGCTGGCACTGAATGGGCTGTGGTACAGTGGTGGATGAGCAGTCTATTTGTTTCTAGGGAAGGTGGGAGGGGTAGATGCGGCCGCTGAAGCAGATCCGGCGAGGTGGACGCCGCTGGCAGTGAATGGGCTATGGTACGCCGGTGGATAAGCAGTCTAGGGTTTCGAGAGGGGAGGGGAGAAAGGGCGATGAAGTACGGACGACATGATGTAAGATGCTCTGGTGCTGTGGAGTTAGTCGTTTTTGCGGGAGGGGGAAAGGAAATGGGGGTGCCGTGTAGTGGGGGAACCGGAAGTTACCAAAGAAGCCCCGACCTATCATGTAGATGAGGGCGGTATTGTAACTGTTGGTCTCCGTGCACCAAGGACAAAAGGGGGATTTTGCATGCTAAAGACTAAGGTGGCGGAAATTTTAGAAGGAGGCGGGAGATTTTGCCGCCCGAGGGATCGTTCGTATCCAGTTTCAACTAATTTTGGACCATGCTAGCGGGAAGGTCATGCTAGACTGTGTACACGGGGCACGCGTCAGCAGTTAATAACTGGTGTGAAGTCCACCCCAGAAAAAATACAATAACTCGGGATGATGCGCCGATAACTTGGACGCTCACACGGGCGCGGCCAATCGTACGGGTGTAGTGGCGCGTTCACAAAAAAGGGATCAAATGCTCAGCCTAAGTATTTCTCGTGTAAATAGATAATTTAGTGCCATTGGTTATTTACTTTAAGCATAATGCATTGACGTGTTAGTGTAGAGGCGCACAAAAAGAAATGGATATTGTAGTCAGCTACTTAAAAGTGTTACCTCATATGATTACATAGCCTCCATTTTATAAATTGCGTACCCGTTGAATTCATATATGAATATTACATATATTACTTCAAAATAGAAACTTAAATCATCCAAGACTAATGAATTTGAATGCAAGAGTAACAATGGTGCATGTACATGATAGCTACATTGGTTGTTTGAAGAAACATCACTGTAACTTTGGCATGCACAACTGAAAAGGTTTATTTAAATAGAAAAAATGTGATATGTGAGTGTCCAATCTTTATAGCGTTGATGACTTATGTTCAAGCGATGCACGTCCACGATCGCTAGATAGTGATACGTGAATGAATTGTGCAGTCTCTCTCACACGCATACATATCTCATTTCCCTGTGGGCATCGGAATCACACACGCGCACTTCGTGTATTTCTCTCCCTCCGTCAGGGTTAAATTTGTCTTTCTACCCCGTCCTACAAGTCTCTCACACAGAAACACACACGCTCTCTATGTCTAACACGCCCACACCTTTAATTCCGCCCACCCACAACCACTAATGTCTCAAAGTATAATAATGTCTCTCACACATATGCTATCCACCTATCCCTTAATATAGCTAGATATGTGTCACGCAAACTCCTTCTCCCTACTAGCAAGATGCCCATGCGTTTCACGGAACATCAAGATGCATTTGTATGAGAAGTTTATCTTGTGGGAGAAAAGGATGAACGAGGGAATGCCTTATTTGCAAATGCGGAGAGGGGTGTGGGTATCTTTTTGCAAAATGCCATAGTTTCCTTCCTGTTCGTCGGATATAAATTGGATGGCCTATATTGCAGGATGGTAGGAACACCATCATCACCAACTCTATTTTTTTATAAGAGTAGAGATATGTGAGTGTCACTGCCCCCCCACACACCCACACTTCCCAACACCGAAGGAGTAGGGTGACACCTCGATCTTGATACTAATCTATCGATTGGCTTCTCTCTCAAACATACACACACACACACACACTACCCGGCACCGAAGGAGTAGGGTGGCACATCGATCTTGATAATAATCTATCTACTCCTCTTTCAAACACACACACACACACACTCGCTAGTTGTGCCTCTGTGCCTACCGCGCACACTCTCGATACATCTTTCTCTCCCCCAACAATGACAGCAGAAGGGTGACAACTCGATCTGACCATAATCTGTCAATTGGTTTCTCTCTCAAACATTGTGTCTCGGTGCCTCGCTCGGTAGCCCCCTCGATATGTAGACTTCTCGCGTGCGCACAGCTGTAGTGACAATGACACTGAACCCAGTGTGACTTATTTTTACCGGCCTCATGTGATAGTTTTCACCCTGTTTTCTGTTATAACAAGGCAACCTTTTCTTTGTTACTACTAGTGAATCTGAAATAATTCGGGGCAAAAATAAAATATATCACTTCAACCCAATTATCGCAGCAACTATTTTAAAAGAAATTAGCTAGCTGCCCGTGCGTTGCATGGAACATCAAGATGCATTTGTATGAGTAGTTTATCTTGTGAGAGAAAAGGTTGAACGAGGGAAGTCCTTATTCGCGAACGCGGAGAGACGTGTGGGTATATTTTTGCAAAATTGCCATAGTTTCTTTCCTATCCGTTAGATATAAATCCGGCGGCCTATACTACAGGATGGCACGCACACCATCATCACCAACTCTGTTTTCTACTCCCTCCGTCCGAAAATACTTGTCATCAAAATGGATAAAAAGAGATGTATCTAAAACTAAAATATGTCTAGATACATTTCCTTTTATCGATGACAAGTATTTCCGGACGGAGGGAGTATTTGTCTTTTTAGAGATTTCAACAAGTGACTATGACCGGACCTTACCAACATACTGAAAAAAGTAGTCCATAATTTTGATGTTACCCTCTTTTCTTGGCGGTGCAGTGCCATCTGGATACCTCATAAATAAATCAAGGAAAAATCTGAGCCCTTCCTGAAAAGACATACGGAGCAAAATGAGTGAATCTACACTCTAAAATATGTCTACATACACATCCGTATGTGGTAGTCCATTTGAAATCTGAAAAAGACAAATATTTAGGAAAGAATGGAGTATGTATAAGAGTAGACATGGAGATATATCTCCAACATGGTCTACAACAAAAATGTGTTGGGCTGGTTAGCGCCGGATGCTCGCAACGCGATGACATGAGCTCGAATTCTATCTTTTAACTTTATATTTTTATATTATATATTACTCTAATTATTTAATATATAGTTCTTTCGCTACTGTACTAACAGTGGAACCCACAGAGTACTTAGAATACAAGATTAAGGATGGACTTGTTTCTTTTTAACTTTCTGTACAAAGCTTTAGCCACCCTGCAAGTCACGTGTACACTGTACATGCAATTAACTTTTTATAGAGGGACAATCATACAGGCAATTAACTCAAATGGATTGTATGTTACTCTATTATTTCCAGCATAAAGAGCATCTCCAACGGCAGCCGGCAAATTTCCTCCTGCTTCCTTAAGCGGAGGACGACATCAAACGCCAGCGGCATACATTTTTAAAACTCTAACCAACCAGATGAAATTCGTGTAAACATGGACTGATTTCATATAAGCATGAAGGATTTCATATAAAAAAGCCGGATCTTCATATAAACATGATGGATTTCATTACATTTACATGAACTAAGAGGTGCCAATCCGGCTCTCTTGTATAATTAATACTCCCTCCGTCCGGAAATACTTGTCCTATAAATGGATGTATCTAGACTTATTTTAGTTCTAAATGGCCGCCCGCGAATCCCTTTGTCTTCCTCATGTCCGTCAAACACTTGTGGGGTTGACGAAGGTCCTCGGAAGAGACGAAGCAGCAAACAAACCACCTGAATTCGCGGTCGTCGCCTCGGCGGCGGCCTTCATGGGTCCCAAGTGGCGGCGGCCTCCAGTGTTCTACTTCTGCTCGACGATGGCGGCGAACACGGAGAAGCTGGCCACCAACTCATCGCTCTCCACACACCCGGCTTCTGTCTCTGCCTGCATGGCGCTGCCGCAGGCACGGGAGGCACGCCAAAAGACACGGGAGGCGCGGCCACCGCAGACACTGGTGGCGCCATCAAATCACAAAGGCCCTCGCCACTCGTGAAACCGACCGAGCTAGACTGCCCCGCCCTCTAGCCTTTTAGAAAATGTATATACTCCACGTTTGTACAGTAGTAGTATCGATGGATTGCGCCATGGAGCAAAACTTGAAATTAAAAAAAAGGTGGTACATATAGAGAGCGCTCGTCGCCAAATTATGCATATAGTACTATTAAAAAGGCTCGTCGCAATAATGGTGTCCAGCACAAGTGCACAACCCACCCCTCAAATAAAACTAAGCACCCTGGAATTCTTTGACAAAACTAAGCACCCTGAAATTCTTTGACAACTAAACTGCCTATATGATGTTGGCCATATATATTGTACGTATATAATGTGAAGAAAGAGAGAGAGTTGAGTACTAAGTGTCATACATGGCAATAAATAAAGTACTACATGATAATAATATATGATACATGGCGCAGGAGTACTAAGTATTATTAATACAGTTTTGCTAGAACTCATCTAGATGAGATATAATTTGGTCTCATTCATCTTTTATAGCCATTGGATGTGATGCTATATAAGATGCGTGTGTGCTGACGTGGGTTGTATTTGTTCTTGTGCAACAAACTGACCACCGCATGCCATGTTTGATAGTCTCAAGTCATTAAAAGCATACAAGCCCCACATCTCTTCTTGGTTGATTCCTCTATTTATGTCAAAAAATAAGAAACAACATGAGATTTAATGCACCACACCTATGTGTTTACTATTTGGTTTTCGTAAGATGACTTAATACTCACCTAGACGGAGGGAGTATTCGATTTGACAGCAGGCGGCGCAGTTCCCAATACGGCTTTAATGCAGACGAGGGAGGGCGTAACGGTTCCCGATATGTTGAACGACCAATGCATCCTCCTTCAATTAATGCATGGGGGAAGTAATGGGAGGAGGTCCGGGAAAAGAGGCTGCACGATGTGAATGCAACGCAGTTTGCCCTCATTGCCCTCATATAAAGGCGCCCCTCCATTCCAATGCATCTACCACATCGTACGCACCTAAGCATTTGCCTAAGCACCTACACTAAGTGCAAAAGAGCCCACTCCAGACCCATGGCGGCGATGCGTGTGAGCGGCCAGCGGCTGCGCCAGATAGTCCACGACACCGGCATGCGGCATGGCGCCGAGGATCGTCTCTAGACGGTGTTGGAGACCGGCTGGTGGATGGCCGCCGTCGACGCCAACTACGACTCTTAGTTGGACCAGATGATCGCTGCCACCAGCAACAAGTTCACCGTCCTCAAGAAGCTCACGGACGACATCGCCGTACTCCTCGAGCCCACGCGCCCGGGCTCCTCATTGCCTGCCACCCTAATCGGCCTCCATGGCCGGAACCTCTTTCAAGCACTGGTGGCCCTGCGACTGCCCGCCGACGCCACGAAGAATGTCCACCTGGAGGTCGCGCTCGCCATGAGGCGCCTCGCCCTGCAAGAATTCGTCGACCTACACATCCACGTGTACGAGAAAATCGTGTACATAGGTATCTACAAGGCCAGTGAGGACGCTACGACGTTGGCCTTCCTCAACCGGCTGGAAGCCTTGGATGCCTTTGCTAAAAAGCACCTCGACCTCGCCACAAAAGCCGCCACTTCGTAGCCGCCGATCGGTGGCCCGGCGCACTAAGTTGAGGAGGAGGAGGTCGTATGTTCGTGGATCCATCTTTCTTCTCGCCTTCTGTAACCACCACTGCGATCGCATCATCGTGGCCTTAATTCTTATTGTGCTGTTGCATTCTCGTTCCAGTCAATAACGACATGTGCGATCCCTTTGCTTAATTATATGCATCACTGTAACTAGTACTCCATCCGTCAATTTATAAGGTGTGCTTACCTTTTCCATCAACTTCGTGCAACGCGCGGCATCTTGCTAGAAACACTAGAATATGTCTATATAATCCGTATGTGATAGTCCATTTGATATCTCAAAAAAGACAAATATTTACGTACGGAGGGAGTAATATATTAGGAGTATATCAAAACAATAGTGATTTCTTTCAAGTTTGTGAACAAATACTACTATTCTACTACTTTGGATCCGTTGCAACGCACGGGCACATTGCTGGTAAAAGGAAAAGGCCTACCACGTTCGCGTCGCACCCCCACACGCCCGGGAATCGGGAGTACAACACGGCCCGTTCGGCATGACACATAGCTTAGGGAAGGCGTGTTGCCTAGCATTTTCACTTTCATGTGGGACCGCCGTTGAGCAAACCGACACCCCGCCCGCCGCCGGGTTGGAAAACAGAAACGAGGGGAAGATCTAGCTGTAGCACGGAAGCCAAGAAATTTGGTGTCAGACGGGGCTCGTTGATAGAGTAGGAGCATTCCGTACTAGTACTACTCCTACTAGTACCAAGTTTGTAGTCCTAATACTATATCAGTAGTACTACCACTATACAACTAGTAGGTACGTGCACGACACAACATCGTAGGAACAAAAAACGGGAAGATCTTGTTTTGGGTGATTTATCTTTTTTTCAATCAACATAGTATGAATAATATGATGTGGGGGGCACCCATGAAGCTCATGTGGCTTGGTTGCATGGCTACGGAAGGTTAGAGAAAAATAAATAGATAATGTGTTTAGAGTGCACTCCACTAAATAGATATACTTTGGATCCATTAAAACGGACCGACACATCTATATCTATACCCCTATATAGTGTGTGAAAAACTTTGAAAGTTGGTCGTTGGATGAAGCCAATCCGACGGTACAAAGATGGCAAATCCGAGCACTACTGGTCGTTGGATATCATCCACCAGATTCTGCCACATGTATAATCTAGAAGACTCCATGGTTGAACTTAATTCATGACTAACTTTGCCACAACTAAGCTTAGGCAAAGTTATTAGTTCTTCAAAATGAGAGCCACAAGTTGGCAAGCCTAAGGGAATCTTGCCACATTTTTTGTGTGTATGTCATGTGGGGCCTTAGTGTGGCTTGCCTAAGGTGTGGCTTGAACCAAACACTCACCTAAGTTAATCAAACTTTCCTAACCTTACATTCCACCAGATTTTGCCACATGTTAGAATCTAGAAAGCTCCACATGTAGAAGCATAATGCACAAACCACCAGAATCTCATGCGTGCAATGCACGTGTACCTTACTAGTACTAGTTGGTAGTAGTAAGAAACAAATTCCAGTTTTGGCAGGAGCTCGTACTGCGGGAGCACCACAAGGCCTGCCGCAGGAGTTACATTTCCATCTCGGGGCCCACGGGACCGAACTTCAGTGGCTTAGTGCCCGGCCTATGAGCCAATGATATATGTACCTTAGATGCGGCTGGCCAACATGTCATTCTCATGGTGGTGGCGTGGTTCGTGACTCACTCGTTCGAGATGAACTAGCCGGTGGTGGCGTGGCTGTGGCGAGGGTGCCATAGCTGGGCGTCGGGGCGTTACGAGGCGTAGATGGCCACACCGGCGGGTCCTACCTGTAGTACATAAGTACTCCGGCTGAGGATTGATGCCCGGGACGAAATGTGTCACAGCCGCTGGATGAAAATTCGATGGTGCGGGAGTACGGATCGGAGCACAGCAGCGGAGCAGGCAAACCGTGTCCAATCGGGTGTGTCTGTGGTAGAAAGTTGATGGTTGCCGCAGTTCAGCTGGCCCGCATGTCATGCACACAAAGGCAGAGGAGCGGCGGGGCCGAGAGGGATGAGGGGCATGTCGGGGGATGAGGATCCCCTGACGCGAACAATCCTACCATTCTGTCACTGACATGTGGGACCCATAAGCGTGGGTCCCACCTGTCAGCGAAGGAAAGGCAGGGCGAGGCAGTGATAGCCACGTCAGAGGATCCATGTCCACATCGGGGGACGTCGTGCCGTGGGTTGGAGCGGCATTGTGGGAATCGCGTGTGGGTGTGGCAGTGGTAGAAACAAGAAACGTGATGGTCGCCGTGGTTCAACTTCCATGGACAAGCTGTCATGTCTGCTGACACATGTATATCAAAACTAGAGTGTTTATATTTCAAGCATGTGATCAAGTATTATTCTACTACTTTGGATCCATTTCAACGCACGGGCCATCACATTGGTAGTAGTAGTGTCCATCTCTATCTCTAGAGGCCTTCCCTCGTTCATCCTTTTCTCTCACAAGATAAACTACTCATACAAATGCATCTTGATGTTCCGTGGAACACACGAGGATGTTTCCTTGGGGGTCTCTCCAGTGCGGCGTGGCCGTAGTTGAAAGTTGACGCCCCTTGAGATGACGATGTTGAGGGGCACTCGGATTTCCTCCGATGAGCAGGTAAGATGAGTTTGATCACGTAGTAAATGCATTCTGAAGACTACTTTCGTGTCCATTTCCTAATTCTCCCCCTGCCCACTGTTTCACAGGTTAGGCTCGGTGCGAGTGGAGATTGGCTTGCATATGTATGGGAGGGTACCAACATCAATTTGCACAACACTTACAACGGTGACACCGTTCCCGTAGAACCTTTGTCCAACATTGGGATCAGCCATGCAACGGGCCACCGCATGAATTGGTACGATGGAACCACGGTGAGATTGAATAAGATAGCACGAACCTTGCACATGGCGGTCAAAGGCGGACCATGCTGTCTGCGGCCGATTTGTTGCCATACGAGTAGGAAGACGCTGTGCTCCTTTCTAACCGCATCTTCATGGTGACAAACCAGGGGACTTATTTTGTATGGGACACATCCTACGATATACTCCCTCTCTCCCAGTTTAATTGTTTTGAATCTTTTCATTTTATAAGTTTCAAATTCAAATTTAGAGCTTCCCATCACATGTTGAGATTACAATGTCCATTAAATCGTTGTGTGCATGTATAGTAAAGAAACAAATCTCGAGTTTGGCGCGAGTTCGTGCTGCGGGAGTACCACAAGCCCTGGCGCAGGAGTTACATTTCCCTCTCAGGGCCGTCGGGACTGAGCTTCAGCGCCTTACTACACCTACCTTTGAGTCAATAACATGTGGAGGTGACTGGTCCACATGTAATGCTCCCATAGGCAGAGGGGCAGTGGGGCCAAGAGGGGTGAGCCGCAGGTCGGGGACATGTGGTTTGATGGGTTCGAGCGGTGTCGTGGGAATCGTGGGTGGCTGTGGTAGAAACTTGATGCTCGCCGCATTTTAGGTGGCCCACATGTCATGCACACAAAGGCAGAGGGGCGGTGCGGCCGAGAGGGGTGAGGCGCACGTCGGGGGGCGTGGTGTCGTGGGTTGGAGAGGCGTCGTGGGAATCGCGAGATGAAACGTGATGGTCGCCGTAGTTGAACTTCCATGGACAAGTTGTCATGTCTACGGACACATGTATATCAAAACTAGAGTGTTTATATTTCAAGCATGTGAACAATTATTATTCTACTACTTTGGATCCATTGCAACGCACGGGCCATCACATTGGTAGTAGTAGTGTCCATCTCTATCTCTAGAGGCCTTCCCTCGTTCATCCTTTTCTCTCACAAGATAAACTACTCATACAAATGCATCTTGATGTTCCGTGGAACACACGAGGATGTTTCCTTGGGGGTCTCTCCAGTGCGGCGTGGCCGTAGTTGAAAGTTGACGCCCCTTGAGGTGCCGATGTTGAGGGGCACTCGGATTTCCTCCGATGAGCAGGTAAGATGAGTTTGATCATGTAGTAAATGCATTCTGAAGACTACTTTCATGTCCATTTCCTAATTCTCCCCCTGCCCACTGTTTCACAGGTTAGGCTCGGTGCGAGTGGAGATTGGCTTGCATATGTATGGGAGGGTACCAACATCAATTTGCACAACACTTACAACGGTGACACCGTTCCCGTAGAACCTTTGTCCAACATTGGGATCAGCCATGCAACGGGCCACCGCATGAATTGGTACGATGGAACCACGGTGAGATTGAATAAGATAGCACGAACCTTGCACATGGCGGTCAAAGGCGGACCATGCTGTCTGCGGCCGATTTGTTGCCATACGAGTAGGAAGACGCTGTGCTCCTTTCTAACCGCATCTTCATGGTGACAAACCAGGGGACTTATTTTGTATGGGACACATCCTACGATATACTCCCTCTCTCCTAGTTTAATTGTTTTGAATCTTTTCATTTTATAAGTTTCAAATTCAAATTTAGAGCTTCCCATCACATGTTGAGATTACAATGTCCATTAAATCGTTGCGTGCATGTATAGTAAAGAAACAAATCTCGAGTTTGGCACGAGTTCGTGCTGCAGGAGTACCACAAGCCCTGGCGCAGGAGTTACATTTCCCTCTCAGGGCCGTCGGGACTGAGCTTCAGCGCCTTACTACACCTACCTTTGAGTCAATAACATGTGGAGGTGACTGGTCCACATGTAATGCTCCCATAGGCAGAGGGGCAGTGGGGCCAAGAGGGGTGAGCCGCAGGTCGGGGACATGTGGTTTGATGGGTTCGAGTGGTGTCGTGGGAATCGTGGGTGGCTGTGGTAGAAACTTGATGCTCGCCGCATTTTAGGTGGCCCACATGTCATGCACACAAAGGCAGAGGGGCGGTGCGGCCGAGAGGGGTGAGGCGCACGTCGGGGGGCGTGGTGTCGTGGGTTGGAGAGGCGTCGTGGGAATCGCGAGATGAAACGTGATGGTCGCCGTAGTTGAACTTCCATGGACAAGTTGTCATGTCTACGGACACATGTATATCAAAACTAGAGTGTTTATATTTCAAGCATGTGAACAAGTATTATTCTACTACTTTGGATCCATTGCAACGCACGGGCCATCACATTGGTAGTAGTAGTGTCCATCTCTATCTCTAGAGGCCTTCCCTCGTTCATCCTTTTCTCTCACAAGATAAACTACTCATACAAATGCATCTTGATGTTCCGTGGAACACACGAGGATGTTTCCTTGGGGGTCTCTCCAGTGCGGCGTGGCCGTAGTTGAAAGTTGACGCCCCTTGAGGTGCCGATGTTGAGGGGCACTCGGATTTCCTCCGATGAGCAGGTAAGATGAGTTTGATCACGTAGTAAATGCATTCTGAAGACTACTTTCGTGTCCATTTCCTAATTCTCCCCCTGCCCACTGTTTCACAGGTTAAGCTCGGTGCGAGTGGAGATTGGCTTGCATATGTATGGGAGGGTACCAACATCAATTTGCACAACACTTACAACGGTGACACCGTTCCCGTAGAACCTTTGTCCAACATTGGGATCAGCCATGCAACGGGCCACCGCATGAATTGGTACGATGGAACCACGGTGAGATTGAATAAGATAGCACGAACCTTGCACATGGCGGTCAAAGGCGGACCATGCTGTCTGCGGCCGATTTGTTGCCGTACGAATAGGAAGACGTTGTGCTCCTTTCTAACCGCATCTTCATGGTGACAAACCAGGGGACTTATTTTGTATGGGACACATCCTACGATATACTCCCTCTCTCCCAGTTTAATTGTTTTGAATCTTTTCATTTTATAAGTTTCAAATTCAAATTTAGAGCTTCCCATCACATGTTGAGATTACAATGTCCATTAAATCGTTGCGTGCATGTATAGTAAAGAAACAAATCTCGAGTTTGGCGCGAGTTCGTGCTGCGGGAGTACCACAAGCCCTGGCGCAGGAGTTACATTTCCCTCTCAGGGCCGTCGGGACTGAGCTTCAGCGCCTTACTACACCTACCTTTGAGTCAATAACATGTGGAGGTGACTGGTCCACATGTAATGCTCCCATAGGCAGAGGGGCAGTGGGGCCAAGAGGGGTGAGCCGCAGGTCGGGGACATGTGGTTTCATGGGTTCGAGCGCCGTCGTGGGAATCGTGGGTGGCTGTGGTAGAAACTTGATGCTCACCGCATTTTAGGTGGCCCACATGTCATGCACACAAAGGCAGAGGGGCGGTGCGGCCGAGAGGGGTGAGGCGCACGTCGGGTGGCGTGGTGTCGTGGGTTGGAGAGGCATCGTGGGAATCGCGAGATGAAACGTGATGGTCGCCGTAGTTGAACTTCCATGGACAAGTTGTCATGCCTACGGACACATGCAGTGCATACCGATCACTGGAAGGAGTAGTAGAGAAAGCTATATATGCGGATAAATAGTTACTTATAGTCAAGCGGACCCATGCTACTACTCTGTTCCAAAGACATGCACACCATCGAAATAGTCCATCTATATCAATATACACCGAGAGGGAATAATTTTTTTTACAAGAGAGGAAATAGTTCGTCCATCCATAATGCCCTCCTACTGGTGCAGCCTCTTCTTCTTCTTCTTCTTCTTCTTCTTCTTCTTCTTCTTCTTCTTCTTCTTCTTCTTCTTCTTCTTCTTCTTCTTCTTCTTCTTCTTCTTCTCTTCTTCTTCTTCTTCTTCTTCTTCTTCTTCTTCTTCTTCTTCTTCTTCTTCTTCTTCTTCTTCTTCTTCTTCTTCTTCTTCTTCTTCTTCTTCTTCTTCTTCTTCTTCTTCTTCTTCTTCTTCTTCTTCTTCTTCTTCTTCTTCTTCTTCTTCTTCTTCTTCTTCTTCTTCTTCTTCTTCTTCTTCTTCTTCTTCTTCTTCTTCTTCTTCTTCTTCTTCTTCTTCTTCTTCTTCTTCTTCTTCTTCTTCTTCTTCTTCTTCTTCTTCTTCTTCTTCTTCTTCTTCTTCTTCTTCTTCTTCTTCTTCTTCTCTTCTTCTTCTTCTTCTTCTTCTTCTTCTTCTTCTTCTTCTTCTTCTTCTTCTTCTTCTTCTTCTTCTTCTTCTTCTTCTTCTTCTTCTTCTTCTTCTTCTTCTTCTTCTTCTTCTTCTTCTTCTTCTTCTTCTTCTTCTTCTTCTTCTTCTTCTTCTTCTTCTTCTTCTTCTTCTTCTTCTTCTTCTTCTTCTTCTTCTTCTTCTTCTTCTTCTTCTTCTTCTTCTTCTTCTTCTTCTTCTTCTTCTTCTTCTTCTTCTTCTTCTTCTTCTTCTTCTTCTTCTTCTTCTTCTTCTTCTTCTTCTTCTTCTTCTTCTTCTTCTCATTCTCTGTGGGAGACGACTTCGCAACAAGCTCTTTGGACCTTGCAGCTATCTCGAAAGTCACACAGGCATCAAGGGCAGCATATTTTATCCGCTCGTACGTCAAGGGATAATTCTCCCATCCATACGACCTTAATGCCACCGTCTCGTACCCTTCTGAAGATTTGTACCGAGCACAAAATTTGCTACGTCGAATAGGGATGGTGTTTGTTTATCACAATCTTCTACATGAATTTTGATTCTGGTTTGTAGGTCAGCGATGCTTTTCAAATCAAGGTTGTACGGCTTCAGCTTCTGTTTGTCCCCTTCGATGGCTGCCCCACAGAAGTATACGTCCTCCCGAGACAAGAAATCATGAAGCTCACCTGGTATGGAGGGCGAGTGTATGATGTGGTACACCAAAACATCATCTTCGAGGCACAGCTGAAGGACGGTGGCGCGCTGGATCTTCCCAGGGGCACGCTCCGTGTACTCTGCGTCGAGACCGATGACACTCGTCTCTACCTTTTTGGATACATTGTTGACCCACTGCCGAACAACCCTTGGGTGGACGGTGACGGTGGCAACTATGCGCATCGAGCCTTCGACGAGGACATGTTGGACCCTAAAAACCTGCATCTCGATCTCTTTCGCCATTTGGAACCGCTGGAACGGAGGGCTATGGTTTGAAGAATTAGGATTAGATGGCTAGTCTAACTGAAGTAGTAGATGATTATTTAAAGAGGTTAAAACAATGTGAACGCAGTGGGGTTTGGATGCAAATGAAGACGAAGGGGAGGTGAAGAAGCCGAGGAGAATCGGTTCCCGATGGAGAAGTAAGTGGGAGAAGTGGCGCGCAGGCAGTTGATTAGACGGCTAGGTAGACTAAACGAAAAGGCTATGCGGGTAGACTGATGAGTCGTACCTGTTCGTGTACGTGCCCGTCCTTCCTGATAGGTGGGACCTATGCAAACAGATAAAAAAATGTGCCGTAGTTTTTTTGAGCGCGTGAGTGGGAGACACAACATTCTGTGGTTAAGGAATACTCCCTCCGTTTAGGTGAGTATAAGTCACCTTATGAAAATCAGGTTTTCCCAAAACCTTTAGGCGTGGAGCATTAACTTCCTTCTCGATCCCCTCCCAGCCTCGTTAGCCAGCGTTCTCTTCCTCTGCTGCCGCGTTCTACCTTTCCATTTTTCCTCTTCTCAAGTGTGGAACGATCTGCATGCCGTCCTTGATGCACCAGAAGGACCACTGCATGCATCGCGGCAGGGCGTTGATTGGGCATGCACGAGAATTTGGTTCTGCTCGCAATATGGATGATACCTGAACGATGAAGTGAACATGCATGCTAGGACGGGAGACCTATTTCCGCTATACAATACTGGAGTACTCATGTTCCTACTACTACTAGTAGTAGTAGTAGTACAACTGTGGTACACTTGGCAGGCGAGGACCAACTTTAGTCAGGATAAGTGTACTGGATGTTCCCCTTCAAATTGGCCAATTGTTGGCGCCCTTCCCGCTCAATATTTGGGAAGAGGCCCAGGGCCTTTGCCTATAAATAGGACTAGCCACCCCCAGGGTAGAGAGGGAGCGATCTAGGGAGCGATCCAGGGAGCAATCCGGGGAGATCATCGAGAAATCAGTTAGAAAGACTCAGGCAAGTAAGAGAGAGAGAGAGAGAGAGAGAGAGAGAGAGAGAGAGAGAGAGAGAGAGAGAGAGAGAGAAGGGCGGCTGAACTCCCCCTAGTAGTTCATCCCCCAGGCCAAGAACAGACCCTCGCGAGGCTGTTCAACCTTGTAGTGTTCATCATCATCAGCCCAAGAGGCAATCCACCACACCACACTGGAGTAGGGTATTACACCGCATCGGTGGCCTGAACCAGTATAAACCATGTGTCTTTTGTGTTGTTCTTTCAGTAGTTAGATCCTTGCGAGACGGAGAGGTAGAGGGCATAATCTCCGCGCGCACCCCAGAGTTCGAACCTTAAGGGTCTGCCGGAACCTGAAATCCGACAAGCACATTGGCGCCTCGCCTCGTCTCCCTCTCCGCTCCCATAGCACCACTCCATCTCCATCTCCGTCTCCGTCTCCGTCTCCATCTCACTGTGCCCCCGTGTACCGTCGCCTCACTCGCTCCCCCGGTACCACTATTCCCGCGCTAGCCGCTCCAGCACCGACATCCTTCTCCCCCGTAAATCAAGCCCCCTTCCAAACTCCACCATGGCTGAACGCGAACCGCGCAGCATCCATATGAGTCACGACTGGAGCAATCTCCCCAGTGACATCCTCGACCTCTGTTGTTCGTGTTTGGATATGTTGAGTGCCCTGCGGCTGGCTGCATGCTCGAGGGACATGCACACGACCATCGTCAAAGCGAGGCTAAGCTTTTCAAGACACCCTGCTTGCTGCTATCTGGTCTGCCGGAGAGGTAGAGGGCATAATCTCCGCACGCACCCCAGAGTTCGAACCTTAAGGGTCTGTCGGAACCCGAAATCCGACATTTGGTGCGCCAGGTTGTTGGAAATATGCCCTAGAGGCAATAATAAATTGGTTATTATTATATTTCCTTGTTCATGATAATCATTTATTATCCATGCTATAATTGTATTGGTAGGAGACTCAGATACATGTGTGGATACATAGACAACACCATGTCCTTAGTAAGCCTCTAGTTGACTAGCTCGTTGATCAATAGATGGTTACGGTTTCCTGACCATGGACATTGGATGTCGTTGATAACGGGATCACATCATTAGGAGAATCATGTGATGGACAAGACCCAATCCTAAGCCTAGCACAAAGATCGTGTAGTTCGTATGCTGAAGCTTTTCTAATGTCAAGTATCATTTCCTTAGACCATGAGATTGTGCAACTCCCGGATACCGTAGGAATGCTTTGGGTGTATCAAACGTCACAACGTAACTGGGTGGCTATAAAGGTACACTACAGGTATCTCCGAAAGTGTCTGTTGGGTTGGCACGAATCGAGACTGGGATTTGTCACTCCGTGTGACGGAGAGGTATCTCTGGGCCCACTCGGTAGGACATCATCATAATGTGCACAATGTGATCAAGGAGTTGATTACGGGATGCTGTGTTACGGAACGAGTAAAGAGACTTGCCGGTAACGAGATTGAATAAGGTATCGGGATACCGACGATCGAATCTCGGGCAAGTACAATACCGCTAGACAAAGGGAATTGAATACGGGATTGATTGAATCCTTGACATCGTGGTTCATCCGATGAGATCATCGTGGAACATGTGGGAGCCAACATGGGTATCCAGATCCCGCTGTTGGTTATTGGCTGGAGAGTTGTCTCGGTCATGTCTACGTATCTCCCGAACCCGTAGGGTCTACACACTTAAGGTTCGATGACGCTAGGGTTATAGGGAAAGTATGTACGCGGTTACCGAATGTTGTTCGGAGTCCCGGATGAGATCCCGGACGTTACGAGGAGTTCCGGAATGGTCCAGAGGTAAAGATTGATATATTGGACGAAGGGTTTTGGAGTCCGGGAGTGTTCAGGAGGTACCGGGTGATGACCAGCATGACCGAAAGGTGTTTCGGGAGCCCCGGCAAGTGTTGGGGGGCTTCATGGGCCAAGGGAAGGAGGCAAACCAGCCCACTAAGGGGCTGTGCGCCCCCCTCACCTATTCCCACGTGACCAGGGGGTTTGGGGCGCCCCATCTAGGGTTCCCACCTCCTGGCTTGGGGGCCAAGTCACCCAAGGGGGAGATCCCATCTGCCCTGGCCGCCGCCCCCCAAGGGGAAACCCTAGGGCGCCTCCCCTACCCCTTGCCCCTATATATAGTGGAGGTTTTGGGGCTGCCCAAGACACGAGATGAACTCTCCCAAGGCGCAGCCCTACCTCTCTCCCTCCTCGTCTCTCGTAGTGCTTGGCGAAGCCCTGCTAGAATTCCGCGCTCCTCCACCACCACCACGCCGTCGTGCTGCTGCTGGACGGAGTCTTCCCCAACCTCTCCTTCTCCCCTTGCTGGATCAAGGCGTGGGAGACGTCACCGGGCTGCATGTGTGTTGAACGCGGAGGTGCCGTCTGTTCGGCACTAGGATCATCGGTGATTTGGATCACGGGGAGTACGACTCCATCAACCCCGTTCACTTGAACGCTTCCGCTTAGCGATCTACAAGGGTATGTAGATGCACTCTCCTTCCCCTCGTTGTTGGTTTCTCCATAGATAGATCTTGGTGACACGTAGGAAAATTTTGAATTTCTGCTACGTTCCCCAACACAGGTAGGGGTGCGCCGGGATTTATCTTCCACCGCTCCACTCTCCTCCGACCGTCGCGTCTATGTCTTACGCTCGTCGGGCCCGTGCCGAGCGCCGGGCCGCCATCGCTTCTCGCGTCGCCCAGACGGCGCCCGTCGGTGGACGTCCTCGTCGTTCCCCGTCGCCCGCCGTCAACGCCGCCACCGGCCCAGCGGGGAACGAGCAGCAAGCGTCGTCTCAGCACCCGTCTGTGCGGCAAGACGGCCGCACCGCTACTCCATCGCTCACACCAGCTGGCTCTTCGTCCCACGCGCTCCGCGCACCCTTGGAGGCTCGAGCTGCGCTCATTGCGGCAAACGAGCTCCTGCGCTACCGTCCCGTCGATGACGTCTATGAAGAATGGCTCGACCGCGTTGTCGAGCTCGTCCGCGCCGCTGGGGGCTCTCCTACGCCGTCCGCTCCGCTGCGCCGCACCCCGCCCCGCGCGGGCCATGACGCTCCGGGGGCGTACCAGCCGCCTCCTCTCCAAGAAGACGCCATGGCTCCAAGGCGCGTGGCCCCTGGGCGGAACCCGCTCCGCCAGGCGCCAACCCAGCAAGAACGGAGCTGCCAAGAAGTCCCTCGACCGCAAGAGGCTGCCCGGGCGCTTCCTGCTCCGGCTTGCCGTGACCCTGCTCCAGCTCCGGCACGTCAAGACCCTGCGCTGCTTCTAGCTGCGGCGCATGGGGACCCGCAAGGCCAATCTCTCCCTCAACCGAAGCCTCCCGTGGCCACCGCAGGCTGCCGCGCCTACACCACCGAGTTGTGCAGTGTCGCGTGGCTCGGCAAGTTCAAGCCAGACCTGCCTCCTCGCTAGGACGGCACGACCGACCCTGCAGAGTTCCTGCAGCTTTATGAGTTGGGCATCGATGCTGCCAGCAGGGATGAAAAGGTCATGGCGAACTGGTTCCCCATGGCGCTCAAGGAAGGAGCTCGCACCTGGCTCCTGAACCTGGCCCCGGGCACGATCTCTTCCTGGGACCAGATGCGCACCCGCTTCATCGCCAACTTTCAAGGTACTCGCGACCGGCCACCCGCCGTGAGCGACATGCGCCGCATCAAGCAACAACCCAGAGAGACCCTGCAAAAGTACATCCAGCGCTTCAACAGTGCGCGCCTCAAGATCCCCAAGGTGTCCGAGGAAGCCATCATCTCGGCCTTCTTCGATGGCGTGCGCGACATCAAGATGAAGGAGGAGTTGGCAATGCATGAAGACCTGTGCACCTCCTTGGAGCTGTTCAACTTGGCGACCAAGTGCACCAGGGCTAAGAAGGGGCGTTTCTCCCTCCTCGAGCTGCCTGCCGCAGACCCAGAAGAGAAGAAACCCAAGGCCAAGGACGTGAAGCGCAAGGGGGCTGCCGTGCTCGCGGCGGAACCGGATACCAAGCGGGGCAAGGATCTGCCCGAGTCCTCCAGGGGCAGCCGGTACTGTGTGTACCACGACCTCCACACCCACAACACCAATGAATGCCAAGAGCTCTGCGCCGTGCGAGAAGGAAGGATCGGCCGTCGTCCCGACCGCACTGACCGGGGCTACGGCCGAGGAGGAGGAAGAAACCCAGGACGCTGGGAAGACCGCGGCCCGCGCCAAGGATGGCGTGATCAACCTCGCGAGGACCGCTGGCGGGATCTGCCTCGCGAGGGGGATTGGCGGGATCAGCCTCGTGAGGATCGCCTGCAGGGCAATGCAGGCCTCCCCCCACTGCCGCCTCAGCCAAGGAGGAACGAGGACCGCCATCAAGACAAGGGAGCTGGGGGCTTCCAGGAGCTGCGCGCAATCGCCTGCATCCTGGGCGGAGCTCAAGCCCCAGCCTCCCAACGCATCTTCAAGTAGTTTGCCCACAAAGTGAATGCAGTCCTTCCCAGGCTCGAAGCAACGCGCCCTCTCAGGTGGTCGGCGTGCGCCATCACGTTCAGCTCAGCGGATCGGCTCAAGTGCGCGGCCACAACCGGAGTCCTCCCGATGCTTTGCTCCCCAGTCATCAGCAACGTACTGGTCACCAGGACCCTCATCGATGGTGGAGCAGGGCTTAACGTCCTGTCCCTGGAAACATTCAACAATCTCCAGGTACCCCATGACCAGCTTCAGCCGACCAAGCCTTTCTACGGAGTCACCGACGGTTCCACGATCCCGATCGGGCAGGTCCGCCTCCCTGTCACTTTTGGGGCCCGCAGCAACTACCGCACCGAGCTCATCGACTTCGACGTCGCCCACATCCGCCTGCCGTACAACGCCATCCTTGGGTACCCGACACTGGCCAAGTTCATGGCCGTAACTCATCATGGCTACAACATCCTCAAGATGCCAGGAAGTGGCGGAGTCATCACGGTACCGTGTGAAGAGAAGCATGTAGTGTGTTCCCTAGAGCGAGCCATTCAGGCCGCGTCGCTAGAAGACCCAGATCGCGGAAGCAGGAGGCTTCCCGAGACCATCCCCAAGAAGAAGAAGACCACGTCAGGCTCAGCCCCTCAAGAGGCAGGACCCTCAAGGCCCGCATCTGCCCAAGGGGACCCTCCTTCCATCGCATAGGAAAGCGCGCCCGGTGCCCTCCTCAGGCAGGGCTTGGGGGCTCTCACCTGGAGGGCCACCGACCTGGCCAGGGTCATGAGGGAGGCGCTTGGGCACCACGTGGAGGCGTGCTTCGGAGCATGTTTCCCTCAAGAAGGAGCAAGGCAAGGAATTTCAGACCAGCAGGAGTTCGTCAACAAGGCCGTTTAAGAACTATAGGAGTCAAGAACATGAGAGGTTGTCTCCATCTACCGGCTGTGGCTCCCCATCCAGGCGAGGATGGTGGGCTGCGCGTCTGCATCAACGTACCAGGGCTCAATCAGGTCGCCACGATGGAGCGCCTCTGGCCCTCGCAAGTGGGGCGTTGTGGAGGTCCACCCCACAGCTACGTTCGCATGCCTTACGGCCTGCCGAGCGTGGCTGCTGCGTACCAGCGCCTCATGAGGGGCATCGTGGAGACTCAGGAAGACAGGCGTTCCGCAGTTCTGGCGGAGATGGAGATGATTCGCGAGGAGCCACCAGCGCCTCCGGAGCCTCCTGAGGCCCCTGGGCCTGGGGGCTCGTGAGGATCGGCTTCCGCAGCCCACCGAGTCTGCTGCACCAACACCACTTCATCTTCGACATCTTCAGGTGACATCCTTCAAGCTTCATTTCCAGCTGGGAGCGCCCTCCTAGGGCTGCATCATTCCCAGGCCGCGTGGGTCCGTCCCTGCGGCATGTATCCCTTTTTATTTTCGGTCATTAGCTTACTTTGTTGGGGGCGCCCCTCGGGCTGCATCATCCCCAGGCCGCTCGGGCCAGGCCCGGTGGCGTGTATCTCCCTTGCGTTTACCTGAGCATCGCGACTCAGGGCTCTTACTGGCTCTCCAGCCCTCACCCTCTGGCCTTGTCAACGGCATCGTGACCTGGCATACCAGCGACGGCTGAGACAAGCTCGAGGGACGGGACCCGAGGACATAGAGTGCCGGCATCTAACCAAATTTGCAGGAACACACCTCAAGATACGGCCCAGTGCCAGGTGCAACCCGCCTAGAGGTAGAGCCCCGTGAGTCCCGCGCTGGCTCACGGGCAGATACACCTCACCTAGCCCTACCGTACCGGCCACGTGTCAGGGCGGGGTTGTACACGCCCCGGGGGCTCCTCCCGGAGGGGAGCCCCCTCCCACGCACCAGTGGAAGCACCATGCTCCGCGCTGGCTGACAACACTGCAGAGGAGCGGCTATGCCCGTACACATACGGAAGCGCTATGCTCCACGCTGGTGATAAACAACTGAGGGTGGCCTCCGGGCCGCACCAACCTCAGGGAGCCCAGAGCTCAGTGTCTAGCCTCATCGCAACGCCTCCCCTCGGGAGTGCCGCGCGAGGGGGCTAGGCATAGGGGCTACGCCTGGGTCACGCCCGGACATACGCCACCCAGCCAGGCCCCTCGGGCCTGTTTCGTCGCGCGTCTCTCCCCGAGCGGAGCCAAGGTATGAAGGCCGTTTGAGCGTCAAGGGGGACCCCTGAGCATCGCGACTCAGGGGCCTAACTGGTCCCGTAGCCCCTCACTCCTTAGTTCCAAAAGGCTATGCTGGGTGAGGTACGCGCGGGGCCGGGCTCTGCAGACGTAGAACGGTAGTCCCGCTTGCATCTCACCTCATCGCTCGCTGTTTGCGCGTCAAGGGGGACTCCTGAGCATCGCGACTCAGGAGCCTAACTGGCTCCGTAGCCCCTCACTCCTTAGTTCCGAAAGGCTATGCTGGGTGAGGTACGCGCGGAGTCGGGCTCTGCAGACGTAGAACGGAAGATACACCTACATCACGCTTCCCTACTTGTTGTCCGTGCGCCAAGGGGGACTCCTGAGCATCGCGACTCAGGAGCCTAACTTGTCACGTAGCCCCTCACTCTTTTGGTCCCGTCCTGGTTTCCGGTCGGGGCTAATGCTGGGTGAGGTACGCGCGGGGCCGGGCTCTGCCGGCGTAGAACACAAGCAAGTAGGGAGGAAAAGCATAAAACTCAAGGAATTTAAAAGCAAATATTACAGTCCGTACTGTCGTCTTAGTACCAAACGCAAGTTTAAATGCCTCCCCGAGGCGTGGTGCATGCGCAGGAATTAAAAGAAGAACAGGAGCGGTAACGGAGTCACTTGTCGGCGGTGGAGTAGCGCGGAGTGGCTTCGCCTCATGGAGCAGCAGGGCCGGCAGCGCCTTGCTTCGGCTTGGTGCTGAAGGCCCGGAACTTCCCCAGCAGCGCCTCTGCGCGCCCCTTCACGGCTTCGACAGCGGCGGCGGCACCCTCGCCACTCACCGGCTCCAACAGGCCGTCGAGGTCGGCGCTGGGATCGCGAAGGTAGATGTGGGTGAAGACCCGCGTCAGCGCAGTAGAAGACAAGACACGCACCTCGGCCTCAGTCGTGGGGCCAAGGCCAAGGGCGACATCCCCAAGGGCACGAACCAGGAAGGGAAGCAGCTTGGCAGGGCCGTCCTCGGCACCGGCCAGCGGACTCTCCAGGCCGCTCTCGTAAAGCGTCTTCAGCGAAGCACGGGCCTCCTTCTCCATGTCCGCGAAGGCCACGCGATCCTCGGCAAGGACCCGGGCCTTGCCATCCAGCTCGGCCTTCGTCACCTCCAGCTCCTTCTTCAGTGTGCCTAGGCGGTCGCGGCGCTTCTTGATCTTGGCCTCCCGGTCCTCGATGGCCGCCTCGCGAGCCTTCATGCCTTCTTCCTGCTCCTGGCGAAGGCGAACCTCCTTCGCGAGCTGGTCTCGCAGGCCTTGCAGCTCGTCCTCCAGCTCCTTGCAGCGACCACGGACTTCAACCACCTCCCCCAAGGCCGCGTCTCGAGCAGCCTTTCCCTCGAGGGTGGCCTTCCTCTCTCCATCACAGGCCGTCGAGGCCTGAACCAGCGCCGACCGAATCGAGGCTCGAAGCGAATCCACCCCGAAGCCAGCTCCAGGCGCCCGGCCACCAGGCGAGGGTCGGCGCCAAGAAGATCCTGCCGCAGCCAGTCCAGTTCAGCAACCGCGCGCTCCAGGACGGCAGAAGAAGATGGAGAAATAGCAGCACGCTCCAAGACAGCAGGAGGAGTTGGGGAAGCAGCGGTCGGTGGAACGGGAGGAGAAGGTAGCAGCGGCGAGACCACAACATCCTGAGGCGGATTCTGCTGCGCCCCGACGATTGTGGTGGCGGCAGCAGGCAGAGGCATCTCGGGAGTCACTTGGGCTATGGGGGCTGGGCTCGCCCCAGCCAGCTCAGCCAGGCCTCGCAAGGACGACCGGGCAGGAGAAGCCCGTGCGTCACGGTCGCTTTCCCCTGCAGACGGAGGCGCTGCCGCGGATGGGGCCTCGGGAGCCCCCTTTGGCTTCTTCGCCGCGGGTGCCAGCCTATTCAAGAGAAGCGAACGTCAAGCCTCAGCAGCGGAACAAGAAATAAAAGACGAGGAACAAGCACTTACGGGTCGTCGCTGGAGAGCTCAAGCAGCCTCCGGCCATACTTGAAGCCAGAAAGCCGGCTAGAAGGATCACCCTCAGGAAGCCCAGGAGCAGGAGGCGTGTCTGCGGTGCGCCTTGGGGCAGGGGTGGACCCGCGGGGGATCAGCCCGGTCCTGCCCTTCTTCGGGATCGGGGGCGAGCTTCCGCTACCCCGCACGTCGTCGTACTCATCATCGTCACTCGAAGAGAGGCAGAGAGAACGGGGTCTGCGCCGGGGAAGGGGAGCCCTCGACTCTCCGTTAGTTGCCTCGGAGTCAGGGCCCTTCTCCCGCTCCTCTTCGCCCTCCTCTTCGCCGGAGTCGCCGGAGGACACGTCCACCAGCCCCTCGGGAGCCACCACGGGCACGGGCCCGTCCCTATTGAAGACGGGCATGGACTCCACTACCTGCTTCCAGTCATCGCGAAGGAACAAGGGCGCAGGCGCGCCCTCCAACCTTGCCACCTCGCCCCCGACCAGAGATTGGAGAACCGCGGTCAAATCCTCGTTGCCCAAGGCCGCGGGGCTCGTATGAGGCCTCCACATCGGGGGTGAGTATTGCCGAAGCGGAGCCAATTGGTGCTCCAGGAACTCCCTCAGGAACGACGCGCCGGTCAGCTTGCCGTCGCCATGCTGGCCGGCCTCAGGTCCGCGTCCATCTTCTCCAGTACCGACTTCGCACGAGGGTCCGTGAGCTCCGCTCGGCACCAGTCGCTGGAGCTTGCGGGCTGCTCCGCGGGCAGGATCAGCCGAGGGTGGATGCGCCCGGCGTCTACCAAGACCCACTTGCTCCTGAAGCCCTCAATCCTCTTCCCGGGATTCGAAATGGCAATGGCGCCGCCGTACGCAACGAAGCTCGCGCATGCGGAAGGAGAACCACGGGTGACCCGGAGGGAGAAGTAGTGGCGCAGCAAGGCCACTGAGGGTTGCACCCCCACATGAGCCTCGCAGTAGTAGGCGAAGATCGCCAGAAGAAGGATGGAGTTGGGGTGGAGATGCAGAGCTTGCAAGTTGTAATGGCGGAGGATAGAGAGGAAGAACTCGGAGAAAGGAGGCACCAGGCCCGCAGTAATGGAGCTTACGAAGAGGGGGTAGAAGGTGCTCCCTCGGCCCTCGGGGGTGGCGGAGCCGACCTTGAACACCTGCGCCCCGTCAATGCCCTGCGGCGCCACCATCCGGCGCAGCCGGGCAAGGCTCGCCTCCGACACATTGCGCAAGTCCAGAGCAGGCGAGAACCAAGCTTCGGCCGGCGACTGACGAGGTGCCATGCCTTCCTAGGTCACACGGGTGGAGAAAATCTGGGAATGTGGAGGAAGGAAGGAGAGGCACAAGAAAGGAGATCTGAGCAGCGACCGGAGAAAGAAAAAAGCAAAGCCTGGGCAGGCGCCATGCCTTTAATAACCCGCGCGCTTGCGGAGATGCTCGCGTCCAATCAACCGCCACGCGGCGCCCAAGGCCGCAGGCTGTTAGGGCCCGCGGTGCTTCGCCCTTTCCCTTTTGCTTCTCGGCACGGCCAAGTCCATGCGCGCCTTGGGCCCAGGGGCTACTGTCGGCGTTCTGGGAACGGGGGCCCCCAGACTTGCCTGCCTGCGGCCTGCGGCGTGGCTCGAAAGGGGGCCCAGCACGGCCCATCTTCATCAACACGAGACCCAAGACCCTCGCGTGGGGCCAAGCCTCGCGGGGCGAACGACACGACGCTTCCTCAGGCGCAGCCTCATTAGGCTGGCTCGCGAGGAGGCGGAGAGATCAAGGCGGGGTACCTCACGAGGTGCCCATGACGCAAGCCATGACGACCAAGGGCGCCAGGCGGGCGCCAGCCTGCGCAGTGTCCTCCCTTTCCTCTTTGGTGCAGAGGGGGCAAGCGTAGGCGAGAGGATCAAGCAAAGGCATCCATTTCGGTGCAACGAGACCAAGACCAGTCCAACGGTGGGAAGGAGGTCATCATGGAGCCCAGAACGGCGTCACCACAGGGCCTTTGGCAGGCGAGGACCAACTTTAGCCAGGATAAGTGTACTGGATGTTCCCCTTCAAATTGGCCAATTGTTGGCGCCCTTCCCGCTCAATATTTGGGAAGAGGCCCAGGGCCTTTGCCTATAAATAGGACTAGCCACCCCCAGGGTAGAGAGGGAGCGATCCAGGGAGCGATCCGGGGAGATCATCGAGAAATCAGTTAGAAAGACTCAGGCAAGTAAGAGAGAGAGAGAGAGAAGGGCGGCTGAACTCCCCCTAGTAGTTCATCCCCCAGGCCAAGAACAGACCCTCGCGAGGCTGTTCAACCTTGTAGTGTTCATCATCATCGGCCCAAGAGGCAATCCACCACTCCACACTGGAGTAGGGTATTACACCGCATCGGTGGCCTGAACCAGTATAAACCCTGTGTCTTTTGTGTTGTTCTTTCAGTAGTTAGATCCTTGCGAGACGGAGAGGTAGAGGGCATAATCTCCGCGCGCACCCCAGAGTTCGAACCTTAAGGGTCTGCCGAAACCCGAAATCCGACAAGCACATTGGCGCCTCGCCTCATCTCCCTCTTCGCTCCCATAGCACCACTCCATCTCGATCTCCGTCTCCGTCTCCGTCTCCGTCTCCATCTCACTGTGCCCCCGTGTACCGTCGCCTCACTCGCCTCCCCCGGTACCACTATTCCCGCGCTAGCCGCTCCAGCACCGACATCCTTCTCCCCCGTAAATCAAGCCCCCTTCCAAACTCCACCATGGCTGAACGCGAACCGCGCAACATCCATATGAGTCACGACTAGAGCAATCTCCCCAGTGACATCCTCGACCTCTGTTGTTCGTGTTTGGATATGTTGAGTGCCCTGCGGCTGGCTGCATGCTCAAGGGACATGCACACGGCCATCGTCCAAGCGAGGCCTAGGCTTTTCAAGACACCCTGCTTGCTGCTATTTGGTCTTGCGAGATTGGCTCACCATGATACGGAGGCGTGCATGATGCCCCTCGACTTCAATCCGATCTCCATTAGCCGAAACTTCTTTGCAGGTATGTAGTGGGTCGCCGTACATCATTTCCCTCGACATCGATCCGATCACCATCGCCCGAAACTTCTTGGCAGGTATGTACTGGGTCGGCATGAACTCCCACTGGATGGCTGCCTTTAGAGAAGACGGTAAAAATTTGTGCTCGTGAACTTCCAGACCTCCCATGAGATTATCCTTCCTCCGTTGGATTATATAGAGTATTACCATCGCGGTCCAAGTCATCTAGATTACTATGTCAGTTGGACGGACCTTGTTTTGCAGAAGATTGTAATATGCCAAGTGCCCACACGACATGCGAATTACATAGACTTCAAACAAATTGCCTTGTTCGACCGCGGACTCGCCTATCTTTACGCCGGTGCCTTCTTTAGCTGGAGACAACTCGGCTCGCAGTGGATCATCGTCAAAGCTGATACACACTTCTGTGATGCTATTGAACACAATGGCATCATCTACGCGATAGACAAAGCAGATGGCACCACGTATTGCTGGGACTGTGCGTGTAAGTTGTTTCCGTCTCATGTTAATGATGACACCATGACATTGTTTGAACCTTTTGTGATGATTGGTGAGGGAGCCCTGGATTAGGGGGTATCCGGACATCCGAACTATATCCTTTGGCCGGACTGTTGGACTATGAAGATGCAAGATTGAAGACTTCGTCCCGTGTCCGGACGGGACTCTCCTTGGCATGGAAGGCAAGCTTGGCAATACGGATATGTAGATCTCCTTCCTTGTAACCGACTCTGTGTAACCCTAGCCCCCTCCGGTGTCTATATAAACAGGAGGGTTTAGTCCATAGGACCAAGAACAACAATCATACCATAGGCTAGCTTCTAGGGTTTAGCCTCTCCGATCTCGTGGTAGATCAACTCTTGTAATACTCATATCATCAAGATCAATCAAGCAGGAGTAGGGTTTTACCTCCATCGAGAGGGCCCGAACCTGGGTAAAAACATCGTGTCCCCTGTCTCCTGTTACCATCTGCCTAAACGCACAGTTCGGGACCCCCTACCCGATATCCGCCGGTTTTGACACCGACATTGGTGCTTTCATTGAGAGTTCCTTTGTGTCGTCATCGATAGGCTTGATGGCTCCTTTGATCATCGACAATGATGCAGTCCAAGGTGAGACTTTTCTCCCCGGGCAGATCTTTGTATTCGGCGGCTTCGCACTGCGGGCCAACTCGCTTGTCCATCTGGAGCAGATCGAGAGTTACGCCCCTGGCCACCAGGTCAGGTTTGGAAGCTTAAACTACATGGCCGACATCCGCGGAGACTTGATCTTCGACGGATTCGAGCCCCTACCGAGTGCACCGCACGGTCACGATGAGCATGATTTAGCTCTACCATCGGACAGTGTTCAGGAGACCGCACCGGCAACCGCTCCGACCCTCAATCCGGAGCCTATTGTACCATCTACGGGCGGGTGGATAGACCCTGCCACGGAGGCCGCGTTCTCAGCGGCGATCGAGTCGAGTACCGACCTTACCCTTCACGAGAGCCATGACACCAAACTGCCGGATTCTTCTCCGGCCACGGACTCCGAACCGCCTGCGCCCGTGCCTATCGAATCCGACTGGGCGCCGATCATGGAGTTCACCTCCGCGGATATCTTTCAGCACTCGCCCTTCGGCGACATACTGAACTCATTAAGGTCCCTCTCCCTGTTAGGAGAAACCTGGCCGAACTATGTCCGACAGGATTGGGATGCGGATGACGAAGAAACTCGCCGCCCACCCACCACCCACTTAGTAGCCACTGTCAATGATTTGACCGACATGATCGACTTCGACTCCGAAGACATCGACGGTATGGATGGTGATGCAGGAGACGAACAGGAACCACTACCCACAGGACACTGGACAACCACCTCATCATATGATATATATATGGTGGACACACCCAAAGAAGGCAATGGCGACGGGACAGCAGGGGATGACCCCTCCAAGAAGCAACCCAAGCGCCGACGTCAGCGGCGCCGCTCTAAGGCTCGCCAAAGCAAAAGCGGTGATACCATCATAGGAGATAATAACACTCCGGACAGTGCCGAAGATGACGACAATCCCATCCAGAAAGATTCGGAGCAGGAGGATGGAGAAGCCAGCCCTCCTGAGAGAGCGGCAGATGGAGAGGCGGAGGATGACAATTACATGCCTCCCTCCGAAGACAAGGCAAGCCTCGATGATGAAGAAATTGTCGTGCCTGAGCATCCCGTCGAACAAGATCGCTTCAAGCGCCGGCTTATAGCCATGGCAAATAGCCTTAAGAAAAAGCAACAGCAGCTTCGAGCTGATCAAGATTTTCTAGCTGACAGATGGACTGAAGTCCTTGCGGCCGAGGAATATGAACTCGAACGCCCCTCCAAGGGTTACCCAAAGCGTAGGTTGCTACCCCGATTGGAGGAGGAAGCATTAAAACCTACATCTCCAGCGTATGACGTGGCTGATCAGCCACCTCGTGCCCGCGACAGAGCGGCATTTCTGCCGAAGGCCCAGCCCGCATCCCGGCGCCACTCAAATAAAAATGTCAAGGCACGAGGAAATACGCTAGACCTGTGGGACGTATTGGAGGACAAAGCAAAACACGCAAGATCGATCTATGGATCACGAGGGCGCGCCACTATGCGAGACAATAACCATCACACCGGATATAGTAAAAGTAAATCCGGCCGGGCCGAACACAGCGAGCAAGACTCATATGAGCCGCGTCGTGATATGCCCAGTACAGAGGCGCCACACACCCCCTATGCTTCATAGACGAAGTAATGGATCACCAAATCCTAGAAGGTTTCAAACCCGTAAATATCGAATCATACGGTGGTACAACAGATCCTGCGGTATGGATCGAGGACTACCTCCTGCACATCCACATGGCCCGCGGTGACGATCTACACGCCATCAAATACCTTCCACTCAAACTCAAAGGACCAGCTCGGCATTGGCTGAACAGCTTGCCAGCAGAATCCATTGGCTGTTGGGAAGATCTGGAAGCCGCATTCCTTGACAACTTCCAGGGCACTTATGTGCGACCACCAGGCAATTCTGGACACGGTTCCTAACCAAGAAAAAACAAATCATCGACTGCCCGGATGCAGAGGCCCTAGCAGCTTTTAAGCATAACATCCGCGACGAGTGGCTCGCCCGGCACCTGGGCCAGGAAAAGCCGAAATCTATGGCAGCCCTCACGACACTCATGACCCGCTTTTGTGCGGGAGAAGACAGTTGGCTGGCTCACAGCAATAACATATCAAAGAACCCTGGTACTTCGGATACCAAGGATAGCAATGGCAGGTCACGTCGCAACAAACACAAGCGCCATATCAACAGCGACAATACCAAGGATACGCCAGTCAATGCCAGATTCAGAGGCTCTAAACCCGGTCAGCGGAAAAAGCCATTCAAAAGAAGCACTCCGGGCCCGTCCAGTTTGGACCGAATACTCGATCGCTCGTGTCAAATATATGGCACCCCCGACAAGCCAGCCAATCACACCAACAGAGAATGTTGGGTGTTCAAGCAGGGCGGCAAGTTAAATGCCGAAAACAAGGATAAGGGGCTACATAGCGATGACGAGGAGGAGCCCCGGCCTCCGAACACCGGAGGACAGAAGAGGTTCCCCCCACAAGTGCGGACGGTGAACATGATATACGCAACCCACATCCCCAAGAGGGAACGGAGGCGCGCTAAGGGACGTATACGCGTTGGAGCCAGTCGCCCCAAAGTTCAACCCATGGTCCTCCTGTCTGATCACCTTCGATCGCAGGGACCACCCCACTAGTATCCTTCATGGCGGATTCGCCGCACTGGTCCTAGACCCAATCGTAGACGGATTTCACCTCACTCCAGTCCTTATGGACGGCGGCAGCAGCCTGAACCTGCTTTATCAGGACACAGTGCGCAAAATGGGTATAGACCCCTCAAGGATCAAACCCACAAAAACGACCTTCAAAGGCGTCATACCAGGTGTAGAGGCCCATTGCACAGGCTCAGTCACACTAGAAGTGGTCTTCGGATCCCCGGATAACTTCCGAAGCGAGGAGTTAATCTTCGATATAGTCCCGTTCCGCAGTGGCTATCACGCACTGCTCGTGCGAACCGCATTTGCAAGGTTCAATGCGCTACCGCATTATGCATACCTCAAGCTCAAGATGCCAGGACCTTGAGGGGTCATCACAGTCAATGGAAACACATAGCGCTCTCTCCGCACAGAGGAGCACACTGCGGCCCTCGCAGCAGAAGCGCAAAGCAGCCTCTTAAGGCAATCAACCAGTTTGGCAATCAAACACCCGGACACCGTCAAGCGCGCCCGAAGTAATCTGCAACAAGACCGCCTGGCACGTTCCGAGCTCTCATAGCAATGCGGTCCCCACCCCAGTCCTAGCCAAACGGCAACATCCCTGCCACGCGTACATAATTACGCATTGAAAATACCATGGGCATAGGTGGGGGGCACGACTACGACACGCCCCAAAACGCGGCTCAACCGCACTAGGAGCTTCCCACTTTGTTATTTTTTGTCTCTTTCAGGACTTTACTTTCTGGAAGCCCTGTCCGGCAGTACGATTGCCGGACACACGATACAACAACCAAGGAGGCATAAAGCTACATCGCACCATAGAACTGCCAGGTGGTCTCTAATAACGAGCAAAATACCTGCTTTAAATAGCATTCCGCAGCTTGCCCTTGGAGTGGACATGTCAAATAGTCCTATTTCTTGCTTATCGCACTACTTGTATCATTATGCTTCAACACACCCTTTTGAAAAAACAATGCATAGCACTAGTCCATTATCGCATTATCTATTCCCTTTTATATTTATGTTCATTTATGACATTGAGCACCCATACACTCTGGTACGGCCAATGCGCCAGGGGCTTAAGTACCCCATAATACGGCGTGAGAATGTCCGAACACTTTCGACAGTGCGGCACCCCGAACTTATAGCATTATATGCATCAGCTCCGAATCATGTCTTGGGTCAATAGTTGGGTTTGCCCGGCTCCCATGTTTTGGTTCCTTACGTTCTGCTATATCGGCTAAGGTAGCACTGGGAGAACTACTGCGATTGTGCCCCGGTTCATCTGGGCAAGCACCTCAGTAGAGAAAGCTAAAACTGACTATCATGATAAGGCGAGAGCTGGTCGCTGTTCGAGAGGTCTCGAGTCCCTAAAGACTTATGCCGCTTAGGGCGAGGAGTCGGCTTTGTCCGGCTTAGGCGTGTATAGCGCCCCGAATTCGGCCTTCCGAATACTAGGGGCTTCGCCAAAATTTAAAATTGTAGACTCCTATGGCTAAGTGAGAGTGATAAAGCATTATACTCCGATTGCCTTGTTCGTTGCGCTGAGCACCTCCCTCGAAGGACCCAACAATGGGAAAAAGAGTGCTCAGATTTATCCCAAACACCCCAGCACTCGTGGCATGGGGGCAGAAGCCGACGACTGGCCATCTCTCAGATTTGATAAATAGCCGCACAGAAGGTATTATTTTAAATTCAAACAAGCGTTGCATAGCGCATATGAACAAGTTTTCATAATACAGGATCACACGAGCAAGTTCATTCGAAAATTACATCCTTCGCACACTCGTCCGCCACAAGACAGGCACCCTTCAGGACACCCTCATAATACATTTCAGGGTGGCGATGCTCCTTGCCCTGCGGCGGCCCCTCCTTCACCAGCTTCTCGGTGTCCATTTTGGCCCAGTGCACCTTCGCACGGGCAAATGCCCGGCGTGCACCCTCGATGCAGATGGACCGCTTTATGACTTCCAGCCGTGGGTAGGCATCCACAAGCCGCCTCACCAGGCTGAAGTAGCTGTCGGGAAGGGAGTCGCCAAGCCACATCCGGACTAGAAGGCCCCTCATGGCCTGTTCGGCCGCCTTGTGCAGCTCGACCAGTTATTTCAGCTGGTCGCTCACAGGCGTCGGGTGTTCGGTCCCAGTATACTGAGACCAGAACAACTTCTCCATCGAGCTTCCCTCCTCGGCCAGGTAATACTTTGCGGCATCCGACACGCTTTAGGGCAGATTTGCGAATGCTCCTGGAGAGCTCCGGACTCGGGTAAGTAACAAGTAATTTACTTTCACATGCTTGCTTTGCATAACGAATGCCTTACCCGCCGCTATCTTCTTCATCGCCTCAATTTCCTGGAGGGCCTTTTGGGCTTCAGCCTTGGCATGCTTGGTGCTCTCGAGGGCCGCGGCAAGCTCGGACTCTCGCGTCTTCGAGTCAAGCTCCAAAGTCTCGTGCTTCTTCACGAGAGCCTGGAGCTCTTGCTGCACCTCACTAACCCGTGCCTATTGTTTCTCCCACTTGGTGCGCTCCTTGGCCGCTTTGTTTTCGGACTCGGACAACACTTGCTTCAGGGCCGCCACTTCGGTCGTGGCCCCTGGCACATTCATGATGATCCTATCAATTTGCAACCACATCTTTATATATATATACAAGGCATTACTTACCTTTGTTCTCCTCGAGCTGCTTCTTGGCAAGGCCGAGCTCTTTCTCGGACCGCTCGAGGTTCTGCTTCAACGCGGCGACCTTCGCAGTCAGTGCGGCAGAGGTCAGCAGTGAAGCCTACATACTCATATAGACATACTTGTATTAGACTCCTGCGGATATTATTTGATCCTCTATTCGGCTTTTCTTCGTGAACACCAAACAGAGCATCAGGGGCTACTGTCTATGCGGTAATATTTTCCTATATTTTAAATACATACCTCAAAGCCTGTTAGAAGGCTGGCATAGGCTTCAGTCAGTCCGCTCTTGGCGGACTGAACTTTCTTGATCACCTCACTCATAATAGTGCGGTGCTCTTCGTCGATGGAAGCGCCGCGAAGCGCTCCCAGCAGGTTGTCCAGTGCCTCTGGATGGGCAAAGGTCACTGGCACGGGCGGCTTTCCCCTCTTGGAAGGGGGCCGCCTGCCGAAGTCCGAAAGCACTGGAGGTTCCGGCGCGGTGTTCGGTTGAGGGCCGAACTTGGAGCCCGTGGGAGTCTTGCTCCCCTTACGCCCAGGGTCCGGACGGTCGCCTTGAGGCGCCTCCGGGACTACCTCCCCTCGGCTTGGTGCCCTTTGAGACAACACCTCGGCGTTGTCCGTAGGACGAGGGGTGGAGGCGGTCGGAAGTGATCCGCTACTCATAGCCGACGGATCTAAAGAACCGTCCGATGAAGATACGTCGATACGGGCCCGGGACGGACTGCATAACCATATTCGGCGTTAGGAGAAGCTGTGCAATTAAACTATGCCAGAAGTTACTCTGGTATCCGAATACTTACGACTTCGCCAGGGGCTTGGCCATGGGTAACTACTCGTCTTCGCTGTCGGCGGCGGTGGTGGAGCAGTCCGGAAGGAGAGTCCTTCCCTTCTTGGACCCTCCGGCCTCCCCGGTTGTCAGATTTCGGGTTCCGGCAGACCCTTAAGGTTCGAACTCTGGGGTGCGCACGGAGATTATGCCCTCTACCTCTCCGTCTCGCAAAGATCTAACTACTGAAAGAACAACACAAAAGACACAGGGTTTATATTGGTTCGGGCCACCGATGTGGTGTAATACCCTACTCCAGTGTGGTGGGTGGATTGCCTCTTGGGCTGATGATGAACAATACAAGGAAGAACAGCCTCGCGAGGGCCTGTTCTTAGCTGGGACGATGAACTGCTAGGGGAGTTCAGCCGCCCTTTTATCTCTCTCTGTGCTGCCTGAGTCTTTCTAACTGGTTTCTCGATGGTGTCTCTAGATTGCTCGATGCCTCTACCCTGGGGGTCGCCAGTCCTGTTTATAGGCAAAGGCCCTGGGCCTCTTCCCAAATATTGAGTGGGAAGGGCGCCAACAATTGGCCAATTCGAAGGGGAACATCGGGTACACTTATCCTGACTAAAGTTGGTCCTCGCCTGCCAAAGGCCCTGTGGTGACGCCGTTCTGGGCTCCACGATGACCTCCTTCCCACCGTTGGACTGGTCTTGGTCTCGTTGCACCGAAATGGATGCCTTTGCTTGATCCTCTCGCCTGCGCTTGCCCCCTTTGCACCAAAGAGGAAAGGGAGACACTTCGCGGACTGGCGCCCGCCTGCACCCTCGGTCGTCATGGCTTGCGTCATGGGCACCTCGCGAGGTACCCCGCCTTGATCTCTCCGCCTCCTCGTGAGCCAGCCTGATGAGGCCGTGCCTGAGGAAGCGCCGTGTCGTCCGCCCCGCGAGGCTTGGCCCCTCGCGAGGGTATTGGGTCTTGTGTGGATGAAGATGGGCCGTGCTGGGCCCCCTTTTGAGCCACGCCGCAGGCCGCAGGCAGGCAAGTATGGGGACCCCCGTTCCCAGAACGCCCACAGTAGCCCCCGGGCCCAAGGCGCGCATGGACTTGGCCGTGCTGAGAGGCGAAAGGGCAAGGGCGAAGCGCCGCGGGCCCTAGCAGCCTGCGGCCTTGGGCGCCGCGTGGCGGTTGATTGGACGTGGGCGTCTTCGCTTCCCCACGACGCCTCGAGGATCGCGTGGATTGGACAAGTCCCTGCATGCAAATCGTGTCATGATTACCTGTGATCGTGGAGGTCGACGGTTGGCCTTCGCCAGCTATAAGTACGGCACCGCGCGTGCCCTCCCAGTCCATCTCTCCTTGCTTTCTCCTTATCCTTCATGGCTCCATCGAGGCGGCTCTCGGCTGCAGAAAAGGGGAAGGCCCACCAGGTTGAGCCTGCCTCTCCTCCGCCCAAGCGCGGCCAAGGGCGCCCTTGGAAGCATCGCGTGGCCGCCCCGGTAGCGTTTAGTGGTCATGGAGACGGTTCCCAGTGCGGTGGCGGGCGAGCCGCTGTGGCCGGGGGACGCGCCTGGGTTGCGCGCTCCCCCAGGCCATGCTTTCGCGCTGTGCAGGTGCTTCCGGAGTTCGTCATTTGGGCGGCAGAGCCGACTGGTGCCCGGCTCCATCTCCCTTGCTTCCTCCTTGGTGAGCTCCCTGCTGGTGCCCCGGGCGGCCTCTGGCTTCAGGCGGACGGCTGCTGCAGCCGGGCCTCGTGGGCTGCACTGGAGGTCTCCACCACCGGGAGCTTGGCCTTGACTCATGGATGGCAGGCGTTCGCCCGTGCTCGTGGCTTGAAGCATAGGTGCACCCTGCACTTCAGGTTTGACGGTGATGCCACCCTCTATGTGAGGGTGTTTGGGGAAGATGGTCGCCGCGCGGGGTGTTGCCCCGAGGACGACGACCGCGGCCGGGGGCCCCGCCCCGACGACGATGGAGGAGACAGCACCCGCGCGGATGGCGGTGCCCGAGGCTCCCCAAGCTTCATCAACTCTTCTTCAGGCGACTCCTCTAGCGGTGGCCGCAGTCAGCCCCCACACCGCCGCGCTTGCTTGGGAGGTGGCGGCTTGTCCACCCGTCGCCGCGCCCCAGTGAAGCGCGAGAGGGAGTCCGCCTGAGCCTCGGAGGCTTCCCGGGTCGCCTCGCTGGCCGGAGCGAGGCGAGCCGCGCCGGGCTTGTCCTTTCTTTCCCTTTTGTTTCCTGCGTAAAAGAGAACAGCTGCATGGAGCCCCGTGGGGGCGTGTTGGGGGTTACTGTTGTTACTGTTGTTAACAATTACCTTGATTTAGCTTTCGCGCTTTTTGGCTGTGTGTCTGCACGTAAATAGTTCCCGGCCCCAGCCGTGGGGGGCGAACGACCCAGGCCCTGTGTGTGTGTCGCGATGCCCGAGGGGCATGGACTGGAGGGGTGCTCCCACAATGGACCCGGGTCGTGAAACCTTAGAATGATTAGAACAGGAACCCTCGCGAGGGCATTTGGCTGCCCTCCCTCGCGAGGCCTTTTGCAAGAGGAATCAAAACGGGGGAGTGAAAATCAACGAAATATAAACCAATGATGGCAATAATTTCAATAAGACTTCAACTGCAAACAAAGCGAGCCAACTGCGGAAAGCAAATGAAAAAGCCGCGTCCGGCACCTAATCTAGTCTTCGACGTCTTCTCACCAGCGCGGAGCTAAGTGCTACCACTGGGCGTGGGAGGGAGCCCCAGGGCCTGAGGCCGGCGCTCCTGAGACTCCGGGGCGTGTACAGCCCCACTCATTATTACGTGAGAGTGTCACGGGCGGCGAGCTTCACAGGCGTTGGCCTTCTTCACAGGTGTCCGCGTTCTGGGAACGGGGGTCCCCAGACTTGCCTGCCTACGACCCGCGGCGTGGCTCGAATGGAGGCCCAGTACGGCCCACCTTCATCAACGCAAGACTCAAGACCCTCGCGAGGGGCCAAGCCACACGGGAGGACGACGCAACGCTTCCTCGGGCGCGGCCTCCTCAGGTTGGCTCATGAGGAGGCGGAGATATCAAGGCAGGGTACCTCGCGAGGTGCCCATGACGCAAGCCATGACGACCAAGGGTGCCAGGCGGGCGCCAGACCGCACAGTGCCCTCCCCTTTCCTCTTTGGTGCAAAGCGGGCAAGGGCAAGCGAGAGGATCAAGCAAAGGCATCCATTTCGGTGCAACGAGACCAAGACCAGTCCAATGGTGGGAATGAGCTCATCGTGGATAACAGAGCGGCGTCACCATAGGGCCTTTGGCAGGCGAGGACCAACTTTGGTCAGGATAAGTGTACTGTATGTTCCCCTTCAAATTGGCCAATTGTTGGCGCCCTTCCCGCTCAATATTTGGGAAGAGGCCCAAGGCCTTTGCCTATAAATAGGACTAGCCACCCCCAAGGTAGAGGCATCTGAAAGGCATATGGTGTTCATCCGACCTGGGATCCAGAATCCGAGCAAGAAGAGAGAGAGAGAAGGGCGGCTGAACTTCCTTAGCGGTTCATCGTCCCAGCTAGAACACGCCCTCGCGAGGCTGTTCTCCCTTGTACTGTTCATCTTCATCAGCCGAAGAGGCAATCCACCTCACCACACTGGAGTAGGGTATTACACCACACCGGTGGCCCGAACCAGTATAAACTCTGTGTTCTTTGTGCTGTTCTTTTGGTAGTTTAGATCCTTGCGAGACGGAGAGGTAGAGGGCAGAATCTCCGCGTGCACCCCAGAGTTCGAACCTTAAGGGTCTGCCGGAACCCACGATCCGACATTTGGGACGCCAGGTAGGGGTGCGCCGGAATCTGTCTTCCACCGCTCCGTTCTCCTCCGACCGTCGCATCCATGTCTGACGCTCGTCGAGCCCGTGCCGAGCGTCGGGCCGCCATCGCTTCCCGCGTCGCCCAGACAGCTCCCGTCGGCGGGCGTCCTCGTCGTTCCCCGTCGCCCGTCGTCAACGCCGCCACCGGCCCGGCGGGGAACGAGCAACAAGCGTCGTCTCAGCACCCATCCGTGCGGCGAGACGGCCGCACCGCTGCTCCGTCACTCACGCCAGCTGGCTCTTCGTCCCACGCGCTCCGCGCGCCCTTGGAGGCTCGAGCTGCACTCATCGCGGCAAACGAGCTCCTGCGCTACCGTCCCGTCGACGACGTCTACGAAGAGTGGCTCGACCAAGTCGCCGAGCTCGTCCGCGCCGCAGGGGGCTCTCCTGCACCGACCGCTCAGCTGCGCCGCACCCCGCCCCGCGCGGGCAATGAAGCTCCGAGGGCGTACCAGCCACCTCCACTCCAAGAAGACGCCATGGCTCCAAGGCGCATGGCCCCTGGGCGGAACCCGCTCCGCTAGGCGCCAGCCCAGCAAGAACAGAGCTGCCAAGAAGTCCCTCGACCGCAAGAGGTTGCCCGAGTGCTCCCTGCTCCGCCTCGCCGCGACCCTGCTCCAGCTCCGGCACGTCAAGACCCCGGGCTGCTCCCAGCTGCCGCACAAGGGGGCCCGCAAGGCCAAGCTCTCCCTCAGCCAAAGCCTCCCGTGGCCACCGCGGGCTGCCGCGCCTACACCACCGAGCAGCGTAGCGTCGCGTGGCCCGGCAAGTTCAAGCCGGACCTGCCTCCCCGCTACGACAGCACGACTGATCCCGCAGAGTTCCTCCAGCTCTACGAGCTGGGCATCGAAGCTGCCGGCGGGGATGAAAAGGTCATGGCGAACTGGTTCCCCATGGAGCTGAAGGAAGGAGCTCGCACCTGGCTCCTGAATCTCGCTCCAGGCACGATCTCCTCCTGGGAGCAGATGCGCACCCGCTTCATCGCCAACTTCCAAGGTACTCGCGACCGGCCGCCCGCCGTGAGGGACATGTGCCGCATCAAGCAGCAACCTGGGGAGACCCTGCAAAAGTACATCCAGCGCTTCAACAACGTGCGCCTCAAGATCCCCAAGGTGTCCGAGGAAGCCATTATCTCAGCCTTCTCCGATGGCGTGCGCGACGTCAAGATGAAGGAGGAGCTGGCGATGCATGAAGACCTCTGCACCTCCCTGGAGCTGTTCAACTTGGCGACCAAGTGGGCCAGGGCTGAGGAGGGACGTCTCTCCCTCCTCGAGCTGCCTGCCGCAGACCTAGAAGAGAAGAAGCCCAAGGCCAAGGACGTGAAGCGCAAGGGGGCTGCCGTACTTGCGGAAGAACCGGACACCAAGCGGGGCAAAGATCTGCCCGAATCTCCACACCCACAACACCAACGAATGCCAAGAACTCCGCGCTGTGAGAGAAGGAAGGATCGGCCATCGCCCTGACCGTGCCGACCGGGGCTACGACCGAGGAGGAGGAAGAAACCCGGGACGCTGGGAAGATCGCGGCCCGCGCCAGGGGTGGCGTGACCAACCTCACGAGGACCGCTGGCGGGACCTGCCTCGCGAGGGGGACTGGAGGGATCAGCCTCGTGAGGACCGCCCTCATGGCAACGCAGGCGTCCCTCCACTGCCGCCTCAGCCAAGGAGGAACAAAGACCGCCATCAAGACGAGGGGGCTGGGGGCTTCCAAGAGCCGCGCGCGATCGCCTGCATCCTAGGCGGAGCTCAAGCCCCAGCGTCCCAACGCATCTTCAAGCAGTTTGCCCGTGAAGTCAATGCAGTCCTCCCCAAGCTCGAAGGAACGCGTCCCCTCAAGTGGTCGGCATGCGCCATCACGTTCAGCTCAGCAGATCAGCTCAAGTGCGCGGCCACAGCCAGGGTCCTCCCGATGCTTTGCTCCCCAGTCATCAGCAACGTACTGGTCACCAGGACCCTCATCGATGGTGGAGCAGGGCTCAACGTCCTGTACGTGGAAACATTCGACAACCTCCAAGTGCCCTATGACCAGCTTCAGCCAACCAAGCCTTTCTCCGGAGTCACCGACGGTTCCACGATCCCGATCGGGCAGGTCCGCCTCCCTGTCACCTTCGGGGCTCGAAGCAACTACCGCACCGAGCTCATCGACTTTGACGTCGCTCACATCCGCCTGTCGTACAACGCCATCCTCGGGTACCCAGCGCTGGCCAAATTCATGGCCGTAACTCACCATGGCTACAATGTCCTCAAGATGCCAGGGAGTGGCAGTGTCATCACGGTGCCATGTGAAGAGAGGGATGCAGTGTGTTCCCTGGAGCGAGCCTTTCAGGCCGCGTCGCTAGAAGACCCAGATTGCGGGAGCAGGAGGCTTCCCGAGACCACACCCAAGAAGAAGAAGACGTCGTCAGGCTCTGCCCTTCAGGAGGCAGGCCCCTCAGGGCCCGTGCGTTCCCAGGGGGACCCTCCTTCCATCGCATAGGAAAGCGCGCCCGGTGCCCTCCTCAGGCAGGGCTCGGGGGCTCTCACCTTGAGGGCCACCGACCTAGCCAGGGTCACGAGGGAGGCGCTTGGGCACCACGTGGAGGCGTGCTTCGACGCACGTTTCCCTCAAGAAGGAGCGAAGCAAGCAGAGTCAGACCAGCAGGAGTTCGTTAACCAGGCCATTCAAGAACTACAGGAGTCGAGAATCATGAGAGGTTGCCGCCGCTTACCGGCTGTGGCTCCCCATCCAGGCGAGGATGGTGGGCTGCGTGTCTGCATCGACGTACCAGGGCTCAATCAAGTCGCCATGACAGAGTGCCTCTGGCCCTCACAAGTGGGGCGTCGCGGAGGTCCACCCCACAGCTATGTTCGCATGCCCTACGGCTTGCCGAGCGTGGCTGCTGCGTACCAGCGCCTCATGAGGGGCATCATGGAGACTCAGGAAGACAGGCGTTCCGCAGCCCTGGCGGAGATGGAGATGATTCGCGAGGAGCCACCAGCGCCTCCAGAGCCTCCCGAGGCCCCAGGGCCTGGGGGCTCGTAAGGATCTCCTCCCGCAGCCCACCGAGTCTGCCGCACCAACGTCATTTCATAGTCGACATCTTCAGGTGACATCTTTCAAGCTTCATTCCTAGCTGGGAGCGCCCTCTTAGGGCTGCATTACTCCCAGGCCACATGGGTCCATCCCTGCGGCGTGTATCCCTTTTTAGTTTTCGATCGTTAGCTTGCTTTGTTGGGGGCGCCCCTCGGGCTGCATCATCCCCAAGCTGCTTAGGCTAGGCCCAGCGGCGTGTATCTCCCTTGCGTTTATTTCCAACTATGCATTCGCCTGTCATGCTTGATCACTTAATGCCTGTCCACTACAACTTTTCTTCTCCATGCCGACCACTTGCATGTTAAAGGGGGGGTGCCTGAGCATCGCGACTCAGGGCTCTTACCGGCTCTCCAGCCCTCACCCTCTAGCCTTGTCCACGGCATCGCGACCTAGCATACCAGCGACGGCTGAGACAAGCTAGAGGGCCGGGACCCGAGGACGTAGAGTGCCGACATCTAAGCAAATTCTGTAGGAACACATCTCAAGATACGGCCCAGTACCAGGCGCAACCCGCCTAGAGGTAGGGCCTCGTGAGTCCCGCGCTAGCTCATGGGTGCCCAGATACACCTCACCTACCCCAACCAGCGAGCTTTTAAGCGACTAACGGTCGACTAATGACTGTCAAGGCAGCCCCTTCTTCTTTCTGTGATGAGTCTGCAGGATCCTTGGAGGGAGTTGCGCTAACCGAGGCCCTCATGGAGTCTTCTTCACCCTCGCCCGCGCAAACCGCTTGCGCGTTAAAGGGGGGTGCCTGAGCATCGCAATTCAGGGCTCTTACCGGCTCTCCAGCCCTCACCCTCTGGCCTTGTCCACGGCATCGTGACCTGGCATACCAGCGACGGCTGAGACAAGCTCGAGGGCCGAGACCCGAGGACATAGAGCAGAAAGGGGAGCAGAGGTGAGGGAGAAGGGACACGCGAGGACCACGCCGAGCAACTCCGTTCTAACTACACCACGGACCCGACGATGCGCTGGGGACGACCCCTGATCCTCGAGATAAGTCACCATCCAAAGCACTGGCTACCATGGCACTACCCCCGCACCCAATGCAACTCCGTACCAGCAACGTCGTTTCCCTTTCTCATCAAGCGACGACTGCTTGGGCGCCAAAGGGGACCTCCTGAGCATCACGACTCAGGGGCTCTTACCGGACCCCGTGTCGCTCACCTCCTGGCCTTGACCACGGCATCGCGACCTGGCATACCAGCGACGGCTGACGCCGCCTTGGGACTGGGACCTGTCGATGCAGAGCGCCAAGCCCTCGCGAGGTTCGAAAGGGAAGACTAAGCTACGACGGAATTAGCGACCCGCACGGTTCCATAGCAAAAGTCACGTATTAACAGAAAGGATCACAGACACCTTACAAGCCCCCACGGGGCGCAGTATGATTCCTTGCAGGAAACGGATCCTAAGGGATGCTATCTACACGCGCCCCAGCAGACGATGCCATCATCAACAGTGGGCTGTCAGGCATTGGTGCCAACCCCATCCAGATCAGAGTCGGCGGCGGCCGAGCGAGCCCGCCCTTCTCCGGGAGCGGCGCTGGCTCGCGGGCTCGTAGCTGTCGTCGCTCGTCTCTGGAGTCGCGAAGACCTCGCTGGGGTCGCTGGATCCACCGACGCTTCCGCCGCTTGTGGAGCTGTCCAGGGGGCGGTTGGTGGGCCCAGCCGTCGCCATCGCGAGGTCCTAGCCACCTCTCCTGGGGCAGCACTCAAGCCGGCGCCCGCTCGCGTCGAAGACCTTGAAGAACATCACCGAAGCGCCATCATACTCCAGGTGGATTGTGAGGGCGCCCCTTGCTCTGCAGCCCCGAGCGATCTCGCCCCAGCCACGAGTCATGAAGACCTCGCCCGAGGCGAGTATCGCGACCTCTGCCTCGGTCGCGGGGGTGCTACAGTCGGCGTGCTGCAGCCACAACTCCAGGAGCCTTCCCCGTGGGAAGACGTAGGCGAAGAAGGAAGGAAAGCGAATCCAAGTTCGTGGAGGCATGGAGGCGTGGAGCACGAGCTCGCGGGAGGAGCCCTCAGCATGGACTCCAGGCGGTACGACCAACACCTTCGTGACCCGGCAGCACCGGCGCCTGCTGCTGGGATCGACATCGCCCCCTCCGAGGCCCTCGGCGTGGGCAAACAGGGGAAGCGGAAACCCCGGCGGAGGCCGCTCGTACCAAGGCCTTGATACCACCTGGTGATCTCCTACATCTCGGCTGCGACGGGCAAGTCACTTCTTCGGCGGGAGCGGGTCCGGCACTTCTTGGAGAGCTTTTCCCTTCTCCGCCGCAGAGAACCGGCGAATCGGGGCCATCACGCCAAGAGGGAACAAGAATCAAGGCGAAGGAGAAAACAAGAAGGGATGGACTGGAAGGGCACGCGCGGTGCCGTACTTGTAGCCGGCGGAGGCCAACCGTCGGCCTCCACGATCACAGGTAATCATGACACGATTTGCATGTAGGGACTTGTCCAATCCGCGCGATCGTCGAGGCGTCGTGGGGAAGCGGAGACGCCCACGTCCTGTCAAACCGCCACGCGGCACCCAAGGTCGCAGGCTGTTAGGGCCCGGCGGCGCTTCACCCTTGCCCTTTCGCCTCTCGGCACGGCCAAGCCCGGGCGCGCCTTGGGCCCGGGGGCTACTGTCGGCGTTCTGGGAACGGGGGTCCCCAGACTTGCCTACCTGCGGCCCGCGGCGTGGCTCGAATGGAGGCCCAGTACGGCCCACCTTCATCAACGCAAGACTCAAGACCCTCGCGAGGGGCCAAGCCACGCGGAGAGGATGATGCAACGCTTCCTCGGGCGTGACCTCCTCAGGTTGGATCATGAGGAGGCGGAGATATCAAGGCAGGGTACCTCACGAGGTTCCCATGACGCAAGCCATGACGACCAAGGGTGCCAGGCGGGCGCCAGACCGCACAGTGTCCTCCCCTTTCCTCTTTGGTGCAAAGGGGGCAAGGGCAGGCGAGAGGATCAAGCAAAGGCATCCATTTCGGTGCAACAAGACCAAGACCAGTCCAACGGTGGGAATGAGCTCATCGTGGAGCCCAGAGCGGCGTCACCATAGGGCCTTTGGCAGGCGAGGACCAACTTTGGTTAGGATAAGTGTATTGTATGTTCCCCTTCAAATTGGCCAATTGTTGGCGCCCTTCCCGCTCAATATTTGGGAAGAGGCCCAAGGCCTTTGCCTATAAATAGGACTAGCCACCCCCAAGGTAGAGGCATCTGAAAGGCATCTGGTGTTCATCCGACCTGGGATCCAGAATCCGAGCAAGAAGAGAGAGAGAGAAGGGCGGCTGAACTTCCTTAGCGGTTCATCGTCCCAGCTAGAACACGCCCTCGCGAGGCTGTTCTCCCTTGTACTGTTCATCTTCATCAGCCCAAGAGGCAATCCACCTCACCACACTGGAGTAGGGTATTACACCACACCGGTGGCCCGAACCAGTATAAACTCTGCGTTCTTTGTGCTGTTCTTTTGGTAGTTTAGATCCTTGCGAGACGGAGAGGTAGAGGGCAGAATCTCCACATGCACCCCAGAGTTCGAACCTTAAGGGTCTGCCGGAACCCACGATCCGACAACAGGCTCCGGGCCTTTCTTCCTAGGGGTAATGAGCTTCACATGCACTTGCCTTCTTCACAGGCTCCGGGCCTTTCTTCCTAGGGGTAATGAGCTTCACAGGCACTTGCCTTCTTCACAGGCTCCGAGCCTTTCTTCCTAGGGGTAATGAGCTTCACAGGCACTTGCCTTCTTCACAGGCTCCGGGCCTTTTCCAAAAAGGGATGGTCTTCACAGGCGTTTGCCTTCTCCACAGGCTCTGGGCCTTTTCCAAAAGGGGATAGTCTTCACAGGCGCTTGCCTTCTTCACAGGCTCTGGGCCTTTTCCAAAAAGGGATAGTCTTCACAGGCGTTTGCCTTCTTCACAGGCTCTAGGCCTTTTCCAAAAAGGGATAGTCTTCAAAGGCGTTTGCCTTCTTCACAGGCTCTGGGCCTTTTCCAAAAAGGGTTAGTCTTCACAGGCGTTTGCCTTCTTCACAGGCTCTGGGCCTTTTAGGGGTAGAACCTTCGGAGGTGCTGGATGTTCCATGCGTTCTGGATCGGCTCCCCCACCTGAGTCTCCAAGCGCACGGAGCCTGGCCTGGAAACATGAGCAACCTTGAACGGGCCCTCCCACATGGGAGAGAGCTTGTGCAGCCCCTCCCTAGAGAGGACCCGCCTGAGCACAAGGTCTCCTACCTCAAGAGTCTTGGGGCGGACGTTGCGGCAGTGATATCGTCGTAGCGCTTGCTGGTACCTCGCCGCTCGCAACGCGGCTTCTCGGCGGCGTTCCTCCCCTAGCACGAGGTCTATCCCCCGCATGGCGTCCTGTTGCGCCTCATCGAACGCTAGGACCCGCGCGGAGCGATGCCTGACCTCGTGAGGGAGGACTGCTTCGGCTCCATAGACCAGGAAGAATGGGGTCTCCCCGGTTGGCTTGGTCGCGGTCGTGTGGATGGACCACAACATGGACTGGAGCTCATCGTACCAACCTCTGTCGCAGGCCTCCAGCTTCTTCTTGAATGTCCTTGTCTTGAGGCCCCTCAGGACCTCCGCGTTGGCTCGTTCAGCCTGGCCGTTGCTTCGCGGGTGCGCCACCGAAGCGTAGCATATTTGCGTTCCAAGGTTAGCACAGTATGTTTTGAAGAGGTTACTGGTGAACTGCGAACCGTTGTCTGTGATGATGCAGTTCAGCACCCTGAACCGGCTCACGATGCCCCTGATGAACTTGACCGCGGAACCCGCGGGGATGGTGCGGACAGCCTCCACTTCTACCCACTTGGTGAATTTGTCAATGGCGACGTAGAGGTAGCGGTAGCCCCCTGGCGCCCGAGTGAACAGGCCCAGAATGTCCAGCCCCCAGACTGTGAATGGCCACGAAAGGGGTATAGTCTGCAGGCCTCCCGCCGGCTGATGGATCTGTTTGGCGTGAAATTGGCAGGCTTCACAAGCCTTCAGCAGTTCGACAGCGTCGTTGAGTGCGGTGGGCCAATAGAACCCACTGTGGAATGCCTTGCCAACGAGGGTCCGTGATGACGAGTGTTGCCCACAGTCCCCGCCGTGTATGTCCTCCAACAGTTCCTTTCCTTGCTCCCTGGAAATGTAGCGCAGGGATACGTTGTTCGGCCGCTTCCGGTAGAGCTCTTCGTCCCTGATGCAGTATGTCGTGGCTTGCCGCGCCACACGCTCCGCTTCTTACTCCTCCGGCAGGGCCCCTTGTGTTAAATAACTCCGGAGTTCCGTGATCCAGCATTCCTCCTGAGGTTCCATAGTCAGGAGCAGGCGTGCCCCTGAGGCAGGGCCGCAGGCCGGGGCTCCTGAGGCAGGTGGCCGGGGGAGTTCCTCCCGAGGCTGAGCAGTGTTTGATAATGACGGCTGGGTTGAGGGCTTGAAGAGCCGCTCTTCAAAGACGCCAGGCTCCTGAGGTAACCGCCTAGACGCCCGTCTGGTGATGTCGTCGGCTTCTTGATTGGTGCCACGGGGCACATGCTTCAATTCCAACCCCCAGAACTGCTTTTCCATCCTGCGGACCTCCGCTAGATAGGCCTCCATGTGCTCATCCTTCGGCTCATACACCTTGTTGGAGAAGTTGACAAGGAGATGCGAATCGCCCTTGACGGTGAGGCGCTTCACCCCCAGAGCTGCTGCGGCCTTCAACCCCGCCATCAGACCCTCATATTCTGCTATGTTGTTGGAGACATTTTTGCCTTGCTGGAAACAGAGTTGTACGGCGTAGTAGAGCTTGTCCTGAGTGGGCGATGTCAGCACCGCACCTGCCCCAGCGCCGCGCCTGGAGAACGCCCCATCGAAGTACATGACCCAGCCTTCCGGCGCCTCACTCCCTGGGGAGAGGGACCGATCCTCGTTGTTCTTGAGGCCTGGGGCCTCCGTCCATTCTGCCACGAAATCCGCTAACACTGCTCCTTTGATGACCCTGGTCGTGCTGAACTCGAGCTGGAACGCCTGCAGTTCTATGTTCCACTCGGCGACCCGTCCGGCTGAGTTAGGGCTCCTGAGCACCCTCTCCAAGGGGTATGACGAGATGACCTTGATGGGATGACCTTGGAAGTAGTGACGCAGCTTACGCGAGGCCACCAGTAGTGCGAGGAGGAGCTTCTGAGGCATGGGGTACCGTGCCCTTGTGTCCCGTAACACCGTGCTGACAAAGTAGACTGGGTGCTCAACAAGGCTGAGAGCATCAGTGTTCGCGGCGCCCTCCGAAGGCAAGGGCGCCTCGCGAGGTGACGTGGCCTCGGGAGGTCGACCATCCAGGCGAGTGGCCTCTCCTTCTTCTGGTGCACTCTTCGGCGGCTGATCTTCCTCAGTCGCAGTTACGTCTCCTGTGGGCCTTCCTTGTTCCTGATTTGCCTTGTCTCGAGCTGCTGATGTGGCTCTGATTTGGCGCTCCTCCCTAACCGCCACCAGGGTTGCGTTGGCAGAGTAGGGAGTGGCAGCGAGGTAGAGCAGCAGGGGCTCTCGAGGGCGCGGAGCCACCATGACTGGGGGACTGGTTAGGTACCTCTTGAGATCTTGGAACGCCTTATCTGCCTCTTCAGTCCATTCAAATGGCCCCTTCTTCTTCATTAGCTGGAAGAAAGGTAGTGCTCGCTCCCCCAGTTTGGAGATGAAGCGCCCTAGCGCGGTCACGCGTCCGGTGAGCTTCTGCATTTCTCTGAGGGTTTTCGGCGGGCTCATGTCCTCGACCGCCTTGACCTTCTCCGGGTTAGCCTCGATGCCTCGCTGGGACACGAGAAAACCCAAGAGCTTGCCTGAGGGGACAATGAACACACACTTCTCTGGGTTGAGCCACAGGTTCACTGCGTCGAGGCTCGCGAAGGTCTCCTCCAGGTCTTGTATCAGGGTCTTGGTCTCCCGAGATTTCACCACAATGTCGTCAACGTAAGCTTCGACATTCTTCCTGAGCTGCGGGCCCAAGGTGATGTGCATCAGCCGCTGAAAGGTCGCCCCTGCATTACGCAGCCCAAATGGCATGCATGTATAGCAGTACACCCTGCATGGGGTTAAGAAGGCGGACTTCTCGACGTCTTCTACCGCCATCTTGATCTGGTGATACTCAGAGAAGGCATCCAGGAAGCAGAGCAGGTCGCACTCCGTGGTGGAATCGACGATCTGGTCGATGCGGGGGAGCGGGAACGGATCTTGCGGGCATGCCTTGTTGAGGTTGGTGAAGTCGACACACATGCGTTCCTTTCCTCCCTTCTCGGGCACAACGACAGGGTTGGCCAACCAATCCGGGTATCAAACCTCGCGAATGACCCCAGCAGCCTCTAACTTGCGGGTTTCTTGGACGATGAAGGCCTGCTTCTCTGCGGACTGCCGCCTGGCTTTCTGCTTCATGTGGCGCACGTTTGGGCACACGTTGAGGTGATGCTCGATGACGCTCCGGGGGATCCCTGCCAACTGATCAGGCTCCCAAGCGAATACCTTCTTATTTGCGCACAGGAACCTGATCAGGGCCTCCTCCTGCTCAGGCTCGAGGTTGGCGCCTATGGTGAAAGTGGCACTGGAGGACCCGTCCTCGTCGACACCCCTTGGGCTCGGGGGTCCCTGTGTCGACGGGCTGTGCCGATGCTGCCGTCTTGAAGGCGAGCTTGAGTACCCGCAGGGCGTCCCCGGTGTCCCCGTGCACAGTGAGGACACCGTTGCTCCCGGGCATCATCATGAGGTTATACGTCGGGTGCGTGGCGGCCATGAACCGGGCCAGCGCTGGGTAGCCGAGGATGGCGTTGTAAGGAAGGCCGATGGGGGCGATGTCGAAGTCGACCATCTCCGTGCGGAAGTTGTCGTAGGTGCCGAAGGTTACTGTGAGCCGGATCTGTCCCAAGGAGCTGGATGACCCGCCCCCAACGCCCAAGAAAGGCCGACTGGGTGGCAGCCACTCCAGGGGTATGCAGAGGAGATTGAAGGTCTCAACCGAAAGCACAGTGAGGCCCGCACCGCCATCGACGAGGGTTCTGGTGACGGCCACCTGGCGGATGGTGGGGGTGCACAACATGGGAAGCGCGCCTCCGGGACTACCTCCCCTCGGCTTGGTGCCCTTTGAGACAACACCTCGGCGTTGTCCGTAGGATGAGGGGTGGAGGCGGTCGGAAGTGATCCGCTACTCATAGCCGACGGATCTAAAGAACCGTCCGACAAAGATACATCGATACGGGCCCGAGACGGACTGCATAACCATATTCGGCATTAGGAGAAGCTGTGCAATTAAACTATGCCACGAGTTACTCTGGTATCCGAATACTTACGACTTCGCCAGGGGCTTGGCCATGGGTAACCACTCTTCTTCGCTGTCGGCAGCGGTGGTGGAGCAGTCCAGAAGGAGAGTCCTTCCCTTCTTGGACCCTCCGGCCTCCCCGGTTGTCGGATTTCGGGTTCCGGCAGACCCTTAATGTTCGAACTCTGGGGTGCGCGCGGAGATTATGCCCTCTACCTCTAAGTCTCGCAAAGATCTAACTACTGAAAGAACAACACAAAAGACACAGGGTTTATACTGGTTCGGGCCACCGATGTGGTGTAATACCCTACTCCAGTGTGGTGGGTGGATTGCCTCTTGGGCTGATGATGAACAATACAAGGTAGAACAGCCTCGCGACGGCCTGTTCTTAGCTAGGACGATGAACTGCTAGGGGAGTTCAGCCGCCCTTCTCTCTCTCTCTCTCTGTGCTGCCTGAGTCTTTCTAACTGGTTTCTCGATGGTGTCTAGATTGCTCGATGCCTCTACCCTGGGGGTGGCCAGTCCTGTTTATAGGCAAATGAAGGAAATATGCCCTAGAGGCAATAATAAAGTTATTATTTATTTCCTTATATCATGATAAATGTTTATTATTCATGCTAGAATTGTATTAACTGGAAACATAATACATGTGTGAATACATAGACAAACAGAGTGTCACTAGTATGCCTCTACTTGACTAGCTCATTAATCAAAGATAGTTATGTTTCCTAACCATGAACAAAGAGTTGTTATTTGATTAACGAGATCACATCATTAGTTGAATGATCTGATTGACATGACCCATTCCATTAGCATAGCACCCGATCGTTTAGTATGTTGCTATTGCTTTTATCCATGACTTATACATGTTCCTTTAACTATGAGATTATGCAACTCCCGTTTACCGTAGGAACACTTTGTGTGCTACCAAACGTCACAACGTAACTGGGTGATTATAAAGGTGCTCTACAGGTGTCTCCGAAGGTACATGTTGAGTTGGCATATTTCGAGATTAGGATTTGTCACTCCGATTGTCGGAGAGGTATCTCAGGGCCTTCTCGGTAATGCACATCACATAAAGCCTTGCAAGCATTGCAACTAATGAGTTAGTTGCGAGATGATGTATTACGGAACGAGTGAAGAGACTTGCCGGTAACGAGATTGAACTAGGTATTGGATACCGACGATCGAATCTCGGGCAAGTAACATACCGATGACAAAGGGAACAACGTATGTTGTTATGCGGTCTGACCGATAAAGATCTTCGTAGAATATGTAGGAGCCAATATGGGCATCCAGGTCCCGCTATTGGTTATTGACCGGAGACGTGTCTCGGTCATGTCTACATTGTTCTCGAACCGTAGGGTCCGCACGCTTAACGTTACGATGACAGTTATTATGAGTTTATGCATTTTGATGTACCGAAGGAGTTCGGAGTCCCGGATGTGATCACGGACATGACGAGGAGTCTCGAAATGGTCGAGACGTAAAGAATGATATATTGGAAGCCTATGTTTGGACATCGGATGCATTCCATGTGAAATCAGGATTTTACCGGAATACCGGGAGGGTTACCGGAACCCCCCGGGAGCATAATGGGCCAACATGGGCCTTGGAGGAGAGGTGAGAGGGCTGCCCTCATGGGCTGCGCGCCTCCCCCCTTCCCCTAGTCCTATTAGGACTAGGAGAGGTGGGCGCCCCCTCTCTCTCTCTCCCCCTTGGAGAATCCTAGTCCAACTAGGATTGGGGGGGGGGATCCTACTCCCGGAGGGAGTAGGACTCTCCTGGCGCACCAGAGTTGGCCGGCCAGCCCCTCCCCCTTGGCTCCTTTATATACGGGGGCAGGGGGCACCCAAGAGACACACAATTGATCATTGAGATCTTTCCTTAGCCGTGTGCGGTGCCCCCTTCCACCAAATTCCACCTCGATCATATCGTTGCAGTGCTTAGGCGAAGCCCTGCGCCGGTAACACATCAAGATCGTCACCACGCCGTCGTGCTAACGGAACTCTTCCCCGACACTTTGCTGGATCGGAGCCCGGGGATCGTCATCGAGCTGAACGTGTGCCAAGAACTCGGAGGTGCCGGAGTAACGGTGCTGTGATCGGTTGATCGCGAGGAGAACGTACGACTACTTCCTCTACGTTGTGTCAACGCTTCCGCTTTAGTCTACGAGGGTACGTAGACAACACTCTCCCCTCTCGTTGCTATGCATCACCATGATCTTGCGTGTGCGTAGGAATTTTTTTTGAAATTACTACGTTCCCCAACAGTGGCATCCGAGCCTAGGTTTTATGGTTTGATGTTATTTGCACGAGTAGAACACAAGTGAGTTGTGGACGATACAAGTCATACTGCCTACCAGCATGTCATACTTTGGTTCAGCGGTATTGTTGGACGAGACAATCCGGACCAACCTTACGCGTACGCTTACGCGAGACCGGTTCCCTCGACGTGCTTTGCACATAGATGGCTTGCGGAAGACTGTCTCTCCAACTTTAGTTGAACCGATGTGGCTACGCCCGGTCCTTGAGAAGGTTAAAACGGAGTCTATTTGACAAACTATCGTTGTGGTTTTGATGCGTAGGTAAGATGAGTTCTTGCTTAAGCCCGTAGCAGCCACGTAAAACTTGCAACAACAAAGTAGAGGACGTCTAACTTGTTTTTGCAGGGCATGTTGTGATGTGATATGGTCAAGACATGATGCTAAAATTTATTGTATGAGATGATCATGTTTTGTAACCGAGTTATCGGCAACTGGCAGGAGCCATATGGTTGTCGCTTTATTGTATGCAATGCAATCGCGATGTAATGCTTTACTTTATTACTAAGCGGTAGTGATAGTCGTGGAAGCATAAGATTGGCGAGACGACAACGATGCTACGATGGAGATCAAGGTGTCGTGCCGGTGATGATGGTGATCATGACGGTGCTTCGGAGATGGAGATCACAAGCACAAGATGATGATGACCATATCATATCACTTATATTGATTGCATGTGATGTTTATCTTTTTATGCATCTTATCTTGCTTTGATTGACGGTAGCATTATAAGATGATCTCTCACTAAATTATCAAGAAGTGTTCTCCCTGAGTATGCACCATTGCGAAAGTTCTTCGTGCTGAGACACCACGTGATGATCGGGTGTGATAGGCTCTACGTTCAAATACAACGGGTGCAAAACAGTTGCACACGCGGAATACTCAGGTTATACTTGACGAGCCTAGCATATAACAGATATGGCCTCGGAACACGGAGACCGAAAGGTCGAGCGTGAATCATATAGTAGATATGATCAACATAGTGATGTTCACCATTGAAACTACTCCATCTCACGTGATGATCGGACATGGTTTAGTTGATTTGGATCACGTGATCACTTAGAGGATTAGAGAGATGTCTATCTAAGTGGGAGTTCTTAAGTAATATGATTAATTGAACTTTAATTTATCATGAACTTAGTCCTGGTAGTATTAGCATATCTATGTTGTAGATCAATAGCTCGCGTTATTACTTCCCTGTGTTTATTTTGATATGTTCCTAGAGAAAATTGTGTTGAAAAATGTTAGTAGCAATGATGCGGATTGGATCCGTGATCTGAGGTTTATCCTCATTGCTGCACAGAAGAATTACGTCCTTGATGCACCGCTAGGTGACGGACCTATTGCAGGAGCAGATGCAGACATTATGAACGTTTTGCTAGCTCAATATGATGACTACTTAATAGTTTAGTGCACCATGCTTAACTGCTTAGAATCGGGACTTCAAAGACGTTTTGAACGTCATGGAGCATATGAGATGTTCCAGGAGTTGAAGTTAATATTTCAAGCAAATACCCGAGTTGAGAGATATGAAGTCTCCAACAAGTTCTATAGCTAAAAGATGGAGGAGAATCGCTCAACTAGTGAGCATGTGCTCAGATTGTCTGGGTACTACAATCGCTTGAATCAAGTGGGAGTTAATCTTCCAGATAAGATAGTGATTGACAGAATTCTCTAGTCACCATCACCAAGTTAGTAGAACTTCATGATGAACTATAAAATGCAAGGGATAACGGAAAATATTCCCAAGCTCTTCGCGATGCTAAAATCAGCGAAGGTAGAAATCAAAGAAAAACATCAAGTGTTGATGGTTGACAAGATCACTAGTTTCAAGAAAAGGGCAAAAGGAAAGAAGGGGAACTTCAAGAAGAACGGCAAGCAAGTTGCTGCTCAAGTGAAAAAGCCCAAGTATGGTCCTAAGCCTGAGACTGAGTGCTTCTACTGCAAAGGGACTGGTCACTTGAAGCGGAACTACCCCAAGTGATTGGCGGATAAGAAGGATGGCAAAGTGAACATAAGTATATTTGATATACATGTTATTGATGTGTACTTTACTAGTGTTCATAGCAACCCCTCAGTATTTGGTACTAGTTCAGTTGCTAAAATTTAGTAACTCGAAACGGGAGTTGCAGAATGAACAAAGACTAGTTAAAGGGCAAGGTGACGATGTGTGTTGGAAGTGGTTCCAAGATTGATATGATCATCATCACACACTCCCTATACTTTCGGGATTAGTGTTGAAACTAAATAAGTGTTATTTGGTGCTTGCGTTGAGCATGAATATGATTTGATCATGTTAATTGCAATACAGTTATTCATTTAAGTTAGAGAACAATTGTTGTTCTGTTTACATGAATAAAACCTTCTATGGTCATACACACCAATGAAAATAGTTCATTGGATCTCGATCGTAGTGATACACATATTCATAATATTGAAACCAAAAAGATGCGAAGTTAATAATGATAGTGCAACCTATTTGTGGCACTGCCGTTTAGGTCATATTGGTGTAAAGCGCATGAAGAAACTCCATGCTGATGGGATTTTGGAATCACTTGATTATGAATCACTTGATGCTTGCGAACCATGCCTCTTGGGCAAGATGACTAAAACGCCATTCTCCGGAACAATGGAGCAAGCAACAGATTTGTTGGAAATCATACATACTGATGTATATGGTCCGATGAATATTAAGGCTCGCGACAAGTATCATTATTTTCTAACCTTCACAGATGATTTGAGCAGATATGGGTATATCTACTTGATGAAACATAAGTCTGAAACGTTTGAAAAGTTCAAAGAATTTTAGAGTGAAGTGAAAATCATCGTGACAAGAAAATAAGGTTTCTACGATCTGATCGCGGAGACAAATATTTGAGTTACGAGTTTGGTCTTCAATTAAAACAATGTGGAATAGTTTCACAAATTCATGCCACCTGGAACACCACAACATAATGGTGTGTCCGAACGTCATAACCGTACTTTATTGGATATAGTACAATCTATGATGTTTCTTACCGATTTACCAATATCATTTTGGGATCATGCATTAGAGACAGCTGCATTCACGTTAAAAGGGGCACCATCTAAAGTCCGTTGAGACGACACAAAATAAACTGTGGTTTGGCAAGAAACCAAAGTTGTCGTTTCTTAAAGTTTGGGGTTACGATGCTTATGTGAAAAAGTTTCATCCTGATAAGCTCAAACCCAAATCGGAGAAATGTGTCTTCATAGGTACCCAAAGGAGACTGTTGGGTACACCTTCTATCACAGATCCGAAGGCAAGATATTCGTTGCTGAGAATGGATCCTTTCTAGAGAAGGAGATTCTCTCGAAAGAAGTGAGTGGGAGGAAAGTAGAAAACTTGATAAGGTAATTGTACCTTCTCCCTTATTGGAAAGTAGTTCATCACAGAAATCTGTTCTTGTGACTACTACACCAATTAGTAAGGAAGCTAATGATGATGATCATGTAACTTCAAGATCAAGTTACTACCGAATCTCGTAAGTAAACTAGAGTGAGATCCGCACCAGAGTGGTACGGTAATCCTGTTCTGGAAGTCATGTTACTAGACCATGACGAACTTGCGAACTATGAGGAAGCGATGATGAGCCCAGATTCCGCGAAATGGTTAGAGGCCATGAAATCTGAGATATGATCCATGTATGAGAACAAAGTATGGACTTTGATGGATTTGCCCGATGATCGGCAAGCCAAAGAAAATAAATGGATCATGAAGAGGAAGACGGACACTGATAGTAGTGTTACTATCTACAAAGCTAGAATTGTCGCAAAAGGTTCTCGACAAGTTCAAGGTGTTGACTACGATGAGAGTTTCTCACTCGTATCTATGCTTAAGTCTGTCCGAATCATGTTAGCAATTGCCACATTTTATGAAATCCGGCAAATGGATAAACAAAACTACATTCCTTAATGGATTTATTAAAGAAGAGTTGTATACGATGCAACTAGAAGGTTTTGTCGATCCTGAAGGTGTTAACAAAATATGCAAGCTCCAGCGATCCATCTATGGACTGGTGCAAGCATCTCGGAGTTGGAATATACACTTTGATAAGTTGATCAAAGCATATAGTTTTATACAGACTTGCGGTGAAGCCTGTATTTACAAGAAAGTGAGTGGGAGCACTACAACATTTCTGATAAGTATATGTAAATGACATATTGTTGATCGGAAATAATGTAGAATTATTCTGCAAAGCATAAAGGAGTGTTTGAAAAGAGTTTTTCAAAGAAAGATCTCGGGGAAGCTACTTACATATCGAGCATCAAAATCTATAGAGATAGATCAAGACGCTTGATAAGTTTTTTCAATGAGTACATACCTTGACAAGATTTTGAAGTAGTTCAAAATGGAACAGTCAAAGAAAGAGTTCTTGCCTGTGTTACAAGGTGTGAAATTGAGTAAGACTCAAAGCCCGACCACGGCAGAAGATAGAAAGAGAATGAAAGTCATTCCCTATGCCTCAGCCATAGGCTCTATGAAGTATGCCATGCTGTGTACCAGATCTATTGCATACCCTACCACTGAGTTTGGCAAGGGAGTACAATAGTGATCTAGGAGTAGATCACTGGACATCGGTCAAAATTATCCTTAGTAAAATAAGGATATGTTTCTCGATTATGGATGTGACAAAAAGGTTCGTCGTAAAAGGTTACGTCGATGCAAGTTTTGACACTGATCCAGATGACTCTATGTCTCAATCTGGATACATATTGAAAGTGGGAGCAATTAGCTAGAGTAGCTCCATGCAGAGCATTGTTGACATAGAAATTTGCAAAGTACATGCGGATCTAAATGTAGCAGACCCGTTGACTAAGATTCTCTCACAAGCAAAACATGATCACACCTTAGTACTCTTTGGGTGTTAATTACATAGCGATGTAAACTAGATTACTGAATCTAGTAAACCCTTTGGGTGTCGGTCACATAGCGATGTGAACTATGGGTGTTAATCACATGATGATGTGAACTATTGATGTTAATCACATGGTGATGTGATCTAGATTATTGACTCTAGTGCAAGTGGGAGACTGAAGGAAATATGCCCTAGAGGCAATAATAAAGTTATTATTTATTTCCTTATATCATGATAAATGTTTATTATTCATGCTAGAATTGTATTAACTGGAAACATAATACATGTGTGAATACATAGACAAACAGAGTGTCACTAGTATGCCTCTACTTGACTAGCTCATTAATCAAAGATGGTTATGTTTCCTAACCATGAACAAAGAGTTGTTATTTGATTAACGAGATCACATCATTAGTTGAATGATCTGATTGACATGACCCATTCCATTAGCATAGCACCCGATCGTTTAGTATGTTGCTATTGCTTTTATCCATGACTTATACATGTTCCTTTAACTATGAGATTATGCAACTCCCGTTTACCGTAGGAACACTTTGTGTGCTACCAAACGTCACAACGTAACTGGGTGATTATAAAGGTGCTCTACAGGTGTCTCCGAAGGTACATGTTGAGTTGGCATATTTCGAGATTAGGATTTGTCACTCCGATTGTCGGAGAGGTATCTCAGGGCCTTCTCGGTAATGCACATCACATAAAGCCTTGCAAGCATTGCAACTAATGAGTTAGTTGCGAGATGATGTATTACGGAACGAGTGAAGAGACTTGCCGGTAACGAGATTGAACTAGGTATTGGATACCGACGATCGAATCTCGGGCAAGTAACATACCGATGACAAAGGGAACAACGTATGTTGTTATGCGGTCTGACCGATAAAGATCTTCGTAGAATATGTAGGAGCCAATATGGGCATCCAGGTCCCGCTATTGGTTATTGACCGGAGACGTGTCTCGGTCATGTCTACATTGTTCTCGAACCGTAGGGTCCGCACGCTTAACGTTACGATGACAGTTATTATGAGTTTATGCATTTTGATGTACCGAAGGAGTTCGGAGTCCCGGATGTGATCACGGACATGACGAGGAGTCTCGAAATGGTCGAGACGTAAAGAATGATATATTGGAAGCCTATGTTTGGACATCGGATGCATTCCATGTGAAATCAGGATTTTACCGGAATACCGGGAGGGTTACCGGAACCCCCCGGGAGCATAATGGGCCAACATGGGCCTTGGAGGAGAGGTGAGAGGGCTGCCCTCATGGGCTGCGCGCCTCCCCCCTTCCCCTAGTCCTATTAGGACTAGGAGAGGTGGGCGCCCCCTCTCTCTCTCTCTCCCCCTTGGAGAATCCTAGTCCAACTAGGATTGGGGGGGGGGAATCCTACTCCCGGAGGGAGTAGGACTCTCCTGGCGCACCAGAGTTGGCCGGCCAGCCCCTCCCCCTTGGCTCCTTTATATACGGGGGCAGGGGGCACCCAAGAGACACACAATTGATCATTGAGATCTTTCCTTAGCCGTGTGCGGTGCCCCCTTCCACCAAATTCCACCTCGATCATATCGTTGCAGTGCTTAGGCGAAGCCCTGCGCCGGTAACACATCAAGATCGTCACCACGCCGTCGTGCTGACGGAACTCTTCCCCGACACTTTGCTGGATCGGAGCCCGGGGATCGTCATCGAGCTGAACGTGTGCCAAGAACTCGGAGGTGCCGGAGTAACGGTGCTGTGATCGGTTGATCGCGAGGAGAACGTACGACTACTTCCTCTACGTTGTGTCAACGCTTCCGCATCAGTCTACGAGGGTACGTAGACAACACTCTCCCCTCTCGTTGCTATGCATCACCATGATCTTGCGTGTGCGTAGGAATTTTTTTTGAAATTACTACGTTCCCCAACAGTGGCATCCGAGCCTAGGTTTTATGGTTTGATGTTATTTGCACGAGTAGAACACAAGTGAGTTGTGGACGATACAAGTCATACTGCCTACCAGCATGTCATACTTTGGTTCAGCGGTATTGTTGGACGAGACAATCCGGACCAACCTTACGCGTACGCTTACGCGAGACCGGTTCCCTCGACGTGCTTTGCACATAGATGGCTTGCGGAAGACTGTCTCTCCAACTTTAGTTGAACCGATGTGGCTACGCCCGGTCCTTGAGAAGGTTAAAACGGAGTCTATTTGACAAACTATCGTTGTGGTTTTGATGCGTAGGTAAGATGAGTTCTTGCTTAAGCCCGTAGCAGCCACGTAAAACTTGCAACAACAAAGTAGAGGACGTCTAACTTGTTTTTGCAGGGCATGTTGTGATGTGATATGGTCAAGACATGATGCTAAATTTTATTGTATGAGATGATCATGTTTTGTAACCGAGTTATCGGCAACTGGCAGGAGCCATATGGTTGTCGCTTTATTGTATGCAATGCAATCGCGATGTAATGCTTTACTTTATTACTAAGCGGTAGTGATAGTCGTGGAAGCATAAGATTGGCGAGACGACAACGATGCTACGATGGAGATCAAGGTGTCGCGCCGGTGACGATGGTGATCATGACGGTGCTTCGGAGATGGAGATCACAAGCACAAGATGATGATGACCATATCATATCACTTATATTGATTGCATGTGATGTTTATCTTTTTATGCATCTTATCTTGCTTTGATTGACGGTAGCATTATAAGATGATCTCTCACTAAATTATCAAGAAGTGTTCTCCCTGAGTATGCACCGTTGCGAAAGTTCTTCGTGCTGAGACACCACGTGATGATCGGGTGTGATAGGCTCTACGTTCAAATACAACGGGTGCAAAACAGTTGCACACGCGGAATACTCAGGTTATACTTGACGAGCCTAGCATATAACAGATATGGCCTCGGAACACGGAGACCGAAAGGTCGAGCGTGAATCATATAGTAGATATGATCAACATAGTGATGTTCACCATTGAAACTACTCCATCTCACGTGATGATCGGACATGGTTTAGTTGATTTGGATCACGTGATCACTTAGAGGATTAGAGAGATGTCTATCTAAGTGGGAGTTCTTAAGTAATATGATTAATTGAACTTTAATTTATCATGAACTTAGTCCTGGTAGTATTAGCATATCTATGTTGTAGATCAATAGCTCGCGTTATTACTTCCCTGTGTTTATTTTGATATGTTCCTAGAGAAAATTGTGTTGAAAAATGTTAGTAGCAATGATGCGGATTGGATCCGTGATCTGAGGTTTATCCTCATTGCTGCACAGAAGAATTACGTCCTTGATGCACCGCTAGGTGACGGACCTATTGCAGGAGCAGATGCAGACATTATGAACGTTTTGCTAGCTCAATATGATGACTACTTAATAGTTTAGTGCACCATGCTTAACTGCTTAGAATCGGGACTTCAAAGACGTTTTGAACGTCATGGAGCATATGAGATGTTCCAGGAGTTGAAGTTAATATTTCAAGCAAATACCCGAGTTGAGAGATATGAAGTCTCCAACAAGTTCTATAGCTAAAAGATGGAGGAGAATCGCTCAACTAGTGAGCATGTGCTCAGATTGTCTGGGTACTACAATCGCTTGAATCAAGTGGGAGTTAATCTTCCAGATAAGATAGTGATTGACAGAATTCTCTAGTCACCATCACCAAGTTAGTAGAACTTCATGATGAACTATAAAATGCAAGGGATAACGGAAAATATTCCCAAGCTCTTCGCGATGCTAAAATCAGCGAAGGTAGAAATCAAAGAAAAACATCAAGTGTTGATGGTTGACAAGATCACTAGTTTCAAGAAAAGGGCAAAAGGAAAGAAGGGGAACTTCAAGAAGAACGGCAAGCAAGTTGCTGCTCAAGTGAAAAAGCCCAAGTATGGTCCTAAGCCTGAGACTGAGTGCTTCTACTGCAAAGGGACTGGTCACTTGAAGCGGAACTACCCCAAGTGATTGGAGGATAAGAAGGATGGCAAAGTGAACATAAGTATATTTGATATACATGTTATTGATGTGTACTTTACTAGTGTTCATAGCAACCCCTCAGTATTTGGTACTAGTTCAGTTGCTAAAATTTAGTAACTCGAAACGGGAGTTGCAGAATGAACAAAGACTAGTTAAAGGGCAAGGTGACGATGTGTGTTGGAAGTGGTTCCAAGATTGATATGATCATCATCACACACTCCCTATACTTTCGGGATTAGTGTTGAAACTAAATAAGTGTTATTTGGTGCTTGCGTTGAGCATGAATATGATTTGATCATGTTAATTGCAATACAATTATTCATTTAAGTTAGAGAACAATTGTTGTTCTGTTTACATGAATAAAACCTTCTATGGTCATACACACCAATGAAAATAGTTCATTGGATCTCGATCGTAGTGATACACATATTCATAATATTGAAACCAAAAAGATGCGAAGTTAATAATGATAGTGCAACCTATTTGTGGCACTGCCGTTTAGGTCATATTGGTGTAAAGCGCATGAAGAAACTCCATGCTGATGGGATTTTGGAATCACTTGATTATGAATCACTTGATGCTTGCGAACCATGCCTCTTGGGCAAGATGACTAAAACGCCATTCTCCGGAACAATGGAGCAAGCAACAGATTTGTTGGAAATCATACATACTGATGTATATGGTCCGATGAATATTAAGGCTCGCAACAAGTATCATTATTTTCTAACCTTCACAGATGATTTGAGCAGATATGGGTATATCTACTTGATGAAACATAAGTCTGAAACGTTTGAAAAGTTCAAAGAATTTTAGAGTGAAGTGAAAATCATCGTGACAAGAAAATAAGGTTTCTACGATCTGATCGCGGAGACAAATATTTGAGTTACGAGTTTGGTCTTCAATTAAAACAATGTGGAATAGTTTCACAAATTCATGCCACCTGGAACACCACAGCATAATGGTGTGTCCGAACGTCATAACCGTACTTTATTGGATATAGTACAATCTATGATGTTTCTTACCGATTTACCAATATCATTTTGGGATCATGCATTAGAGACAGCTGCATTCACGTTAAAAGGGGCACCATCTAAAGTCCGTTGAGACGACACAAAATAAACTGTGGTTTGGCAAGAAACCAAAGTTGTCGTTTCTTAAAGTTTGGGGTTACGATGCTTATGTGAAAAAGTTTCATCCTGATAAGCTCAAACCCAAATCGGAGAAATGTGTCTTCATAGGTACCCAAAGGAGACTGTTGGGTACACCTTCTATCACAGATCCGAAGGCAAGATATTCGTTGCTGAGAATGGATCCTTTCTAGAGAAGGAGATTCTCTCGAAAGAAGTGAGTGGGAGGAAAGTAGAAAACTTGATAAGGTAATTGTACCTTCTCCCTTATTGGAAAGTAGTTCATCACAGAAATCTGTTCTTGTGACTACTACACCAATTAGTAAGGAAGCTAATGATGATGATCATGTAACTTCAAGATCAAGTTACTACCGAATCTCGTAAGTAAACTAGAGTGAGATCCGCACCAGAGTGGTACGGTAATCCTGTTCTGGAAGTCATGTTACTAGACCATGACGAACTTGCGAACTATGAGGAAGCGATGATGAGCCCAGATTCCGCGAAATGGTTAGAGGCCATGAAATCTGAGATATGATCCATGTATGAGAACAAAGTATGGACTTTGATGGATTTGCCCGATGATCGGCAAGCCAAAGAAAATAAATGGATCATGAAGAGGAAGACGGACACTGATAGTAGTGTTACTATCTACAAAGCTAGAATTGTCGCAAAAGGTTCTCGACAAGTTCAAGGTGTTGACTACGATGAGAGTTTCTCACTCGTATCTATGCTTAAGTCTGTCCGAATCATGTTAGCAATTGCCACATTTTATGAAATCCGGCAAATGGATAAACAAAACTACATTCCTTAATGGATTTATTAAAGAAGAGTTGTATACGATGCAACTATAAGGTTTTGTCGATCCTGAAGGTGTTAACAAAATATGCAAGCTCCAGCGATCCATCTATGGACTGGTGCAAGCATCTCGGAGTTGGAATATACACTTTGATAAGTTGATCAAAGCATATAGTTTTATACAGACTTGCGGTGAAGCCTGTATTTACAAGAAAGTGAGTGGGAGCACTACAACATTTCTGATAAGTATATGTAAATGACATATTGTTGATCGGAAATAATGTAGAATTATTCTGCAAAGCATAAAGGAGTGTTTGAAAAGAGTTTTTCAAAGAAAGATCTCGGGGAAGCTACTTACATATCGAGCATCAAAATCTATAGAGATAGATCAAGACGCTTGATAAGTTTTTTCAATGAGTACATACCTTGACAAGATTTTGAAGTAGTTCAAAATGGAACAGTCAAAGAAAGAGTTCTTGCCTGTGTTACAAGGTGTGAAATTGAGTAAGACTCAAAGCCCGACCACGGCAGAAGATAGAAAGAGAATGAAAGTCATTCCCTATGCCTCAGCCATAGGCTCTATGAAGTATGCCATGCTGTGTACCAGATCTATTGCATACCCTACCACTGAGTTTGGCAAGGGAGTACAATAGTGATCTAGGAGTAGATCACTGGACATCGGTCAAAATTATCCTTAGTAAAATAAGGATATGTTTCTCGATTATGGATGTGACAAAAAGGTTCGTCGTAAAAGGTTACGTCGATGCAAGTTTTGACACTGATCCAGATGACTCTAAGTCTCAATCTGGATACATATTGAAAGTGGGAGCAATTAGCTAGAGTAGCTCCATGCAGAGCATTGTTGACATAGAAATTTGCAAAGTACATGCGGATCTAAATGTAGCAGACCCGTTGACTAAGATTGTCTCACAAGCAAAACATGATCACACCTTAGTACTCTTTGGGTGTTAATTACATAGCGATGTAAACTAGATTACTGAATCTAGTAAACCCTTTGGGTGTCGGTCACATAGCGATGTGAACTATGGGTGTTAATCACATGATGATGTGAACTATTGATGTTAATCACATGGTGATGTGATCTAGATTATTGACTCTAGTGCAAGTGGGAGACTGAAGGAAATATGCCCTAGAGGCAATAATAAAGTTATTATTTATTTCCTTATATCATGATAAATGTTTATTATTCATGCTAGAATTGTATTAACTGGAAACATAATACATGTGTGAATACATAGACAAACAGAGTGTCACTAGTATGCCTCTACTTGACTAGCTCATTAATCAAAGATGGTTATGTTTCCTAACCATGAACAAAGAGTTGTTATTTGATTAACGAGATCACATCATTAGTTGAATGATCTGATTGACATGACCCATTCCATTAGCATAGCACCCGATCGTTTAGTATGTTGCTATTGCTTTTATCCATGACTTATACATGTTCCTTTAACTATGAGATTATGCAACTCCCGTTTACCGTAGGAACACTTTGTGTGCTACCAAACGTCACAACGTAACTGGGTGATTATAAAGGTGCTCTACAGGTGTCTCCGAAGGTACATGTTGAGTTGGCATATTTCGAGATTAGGATTTGTCACTCCGATTGTCGGAGAGGTATCTCAGGGCCTTCTCGGTAATGCACATCACATAAAGCCTTGCAAGCATTGCAACTAATGAGTTAGTTGCGAGATGATGTATTACGGAACGAGTGAAGAGACTTGCCGGTAACGAGATTGAACTAGGTATTGGATACCGACGATCGAATCTCGGGCAAGTAACATACCGATGACAAAGGGAACAACGTATGTTGTTATGCGGTCTGACCGATAAAGATCTTCGTAGAATATGTAGGAGCCAATATGGGCATCCAGGTCCCGCTATTGGTTATTGACCGGAGACGTGTCTCGGTCATGTCTACATTGTTCTCGAACCGTAGGGTCCGCACGCTTAACGTTACGATGACAGTTATTATGAGTTTATGCATTTTGATGTACCGAAGGAGTTCGGAGTCCCGGATGTGATCACGGACATGACGAGGAGTCTCGAAATGGTCGAGACGTAAAGAATGATATATTGGAAGCCTATGTTTGGACATCGGATGCATTCCATGTGAAATCAGGATTTTACCGGAATACCGGGAGGGTTACCGGAACCCCCCGGGAGCATAATGGGCCAACATGGGCCTTGGAGGAGAGGTGAGAGGGCTGCCCTCATGGGCTGCGCGCCTCCCCCCTTCCCCTAGTCCTAGTAGGACTAGGAGAGGTGGGCGCCCCCTCTCTCTCTCTCTCCCCCTTGGAGAATCCTAGTCCAACTAGGATTGGGGGGGGGAATCCTACTCCCGGAGGGAGTAGGACTCTCCTGGCGCACCAGAGTTGGCCGGCCAGCCCCTCCCCCTTGGCTCCTTTATATACGGGGGCAGGGGGCACCCAAGAGACACACAATTGATCATTGAGATCTTTCCTTAGCCGTGTGCGGTGCCCCCTTCCACCAAATTCCACCTCGATCATATCGTTGCAGTGCTTAGGCGAAGCCCTGCGCCGGTAACACATCAAGATCGTCACCACGCCGTCGTGCTGACGGAACTCTTCCCCGACACTTTGCTGGATCGGAGCCCGGGGATCGTCATCGAGCTGAACGTGTGCCAAGAACTCGGAGGTGCCGGAGTAACGGTGCTGTGATCGGTTGATCGCGAGGAGAACGTACGACTACTTCCTCTATGTTGTGTCAACGCTTCCGCTTCAGTCTACGAGGGTACGTAGACAACACTCTCCCCTCTTGTTGCTATGCATCACCATGATCTTGCGTGTGCGTAGGAATTTTTTTTGAAATTACTACGTTCCCCAACAGTGGCATCCGAGCCTAGGTTTTATGGTTTGATGTTATTTGCACGAGTAGAACACAAGTGAGTTGTGGACGATACAAGTCATACTGCCTACCAGCATGTCATACTTTGGTTCAGCGGTATTGTTGGACGAGACAATCCGGACCAACCTTACGCGTACGCTTACGCGAGACCGGTTCCCTCGACGTGCTTTGCACATAGATGGCTTGCGGAAGACTGTCTCTCCAACTTTAGTTGAACCGATGTGGCTACGCCCGGTCCTTGAGAAGGTTAAAACGGAGTCTATTTGACAAACTATCGTTGTGGTTTTGATGCGTAGGTAAGATGAGTTCTTGCTTAAGCCCGTAGCAGCCACGTAAAACTTGCAACAACAAAGTAGAGGACGTCTAACTTGTTTTTGCAGGGCATGTTGTGATGTGATATGGTCAAGACATGATGCTAAATTTTATTGTATGAGATGATCATGTTTTGTAACCGAGTTATCGGCAACTGGCAGGAGCCATATGGTTGTCGCTTTATTGTATGCAATGCAATCGCGATGTAATGCTTTACTTTATTACTAAGCGGTAGTGATAGTCGTGGAAGCATAAGATTGGCGAGACGACAACGATGCTACGATGGAGATCAAGGTGTCGCGCCGGTGACGATGGTGATCATGACGGTGCTTCGGAGATGGAGATCACAAGCACAAGATGATGATGACCATATCATATCACTTATATTGATTGCATGTGATGTTTATCTTTTTATGCATCTTATCTTGCTTTGATTGACGGTAGCATTATAAGATGATCTCTCACTAAATTATCAAGAAGTGTTCTCCCTGAGTATGCACCGTTGCGAAAGTTCTTCGTGCTGAGACACCACGTGATGATCGGGTGTGATAGGCTCTACGTTCAAATACAACGGGTGCAAAACAGTTGCACACGCGGAATACTCAGGTTATACTTGACGAGCCTAGCATATAACAGATATGGCCTCGGAACACGGAGACCGAAAGGTCGAGCGTGAATCATATAGTAGATATGATCAACATAGTGATGTTCACCATTGAAACTACTCCATCTCACGTGATGATCGGACATGGTTTAGTTGATTTGGATCACGTGATCACTTAGAGGATTAGAGAGATGTCTATCTAAGTGGGAGTTCTTAAGTAATATGATTAATTGAACTTTAATTTATCATGAACTTAGTCCTGGTAGTATTAGCATATCTATGTTGTAGATCAATAGCTCGCGTTATTACTTCCCTGTGTTTATTTTGATATGTTCCTAGAGAAAATTGTGTTGAAAAATGTTAGTAGCAATGATGCGGATTGGATCCGTGATCTGAGGTTTATCCTCATTGCTGCACAGAAGAATTACGTCCTTGATGCACCGCTAGGTGACGGACCTATTGCAGGAGCAGATGCAGACATTATGAACGTTTTGCTAGCTCAATATGATGACTACTTAATAGTTTAGTGCACCATGCTTAACTGCTTAGAATCGGGACTTCAAAGACGTTTTGAACGTCATGGAGCATATGAGATGTTCCAGGAGTTGAAGTTAATATTTCAAGCAAATACCCGAGTTGAGAGATATGAAGTCTCCAACAAGTTCTATAGCTAAAAGATGGAGGAGAATCGCTCAACTAGTGAGCATGTGCTCAGATTGTCTGGGTACTACAATCGCTTGAATAAAGTGGGAGTTAATCTTCCAGATAAGATAGTGATTGACAGAATTCTCTAGTCACCATCACCAAGTTAGTAGAACTTCATGATGAACTATAAAATGCAAGGGATAACGGAAAATATTCCCAAGCTCTTCGCGATGCTAAAATCAGCGAAGGTAGAAATCAAAGAAAAACATCAAGTGTTGATGGTTGACAAGATCACTAGTTTCAAGAAAAGGGCAAAAGGAAAGAAGGGGAACTTCAAGAAGAACGGCAAGCAAGTTGCTGCTCAAGTGAAAAAGCCCAAGTATGGTCCTAAGCCTGAGACTGAGTGCTTCTACTGCAAAGGGACTGGTCACTTGAAGCGGAACTACCCCAAGTGATTGGCGGATAAGAAGGATGGCAAAGTGAACATAAGTATATTTGATATACATGTTATTGATGTGTACTTTACTAGTGTTCATAGCAACCCCTCAGTATTTGGTACTAGTTCAGTTGCTAAAATTTAGTAACTCGAAACGGGAGTTGCAGAATGAACAAAGACTAGTTAAAGGGCAAGGTGACGATGTGTGTTGGAAGTGGTTCCAAGATTGATATGATCATCATCACACACTCCCTATACTTTCGGGATTAGTGTTGAAACTAAATAAGTGTTATTTGGTGCTTGCGTTGAGCATGAATATGATTTGAGTTACGATGACAGTTATTATGAGTTTATGCATTTTGATGTACCGAAGGAGTTCGGAGTCCCGGATGTGATCACGGACATGACGAGGAGTCTCGAAATGGTCGAGACGTAAAGAATGATATATTGGAAGCCTATGTTCGGACATCGGATGCATTCCAGGTGAAATCAGGATTTTACCGGAATACCGGGAGTGTTACCGGAACCCCCCGGGAGCATAATGGGCCAACATGGGCCTTGGAGGAGAGGTGAGAGGGCTGCCCTCATGGGCTGCGCGCCTCCCCCCTTCCCCTAGTCCTATTAGGACTAGGAGAGGTGGGCGCCCCCCCTCTCTCTCTCTCCCCCTTGGAGAATCCTAGTCCAACTAGGATTGGGGGGGGGGGATCCTACTCCCGGAGGGAGTAGGACTCTCCTGGCGCACCAGAGTTGGCCGGCCAGCCCCTCCCCCTTGGCTCCTTTATATACGGGGGCAGGGGGCACCCCAGAGACACACAATTGATCATTGAGATCTTTCCTTAGCCGTGTGCGGTGCCCCCTTCCACCAAATTCCACCTCGATCATATCGTTGCAGTGCTTAGGCGAAGCCCTGTGCCGGTAACACATCAAGATCGTCACCACGCCGTCGTGCTGACGGAACTCTTCCCCGACACTTTGCTGGATCGGAGCCCGGGGATCGTCATCGAGCTGAACGTGTGCCAAGAACTCGGAGGTGCCGGAGTAACGGTGCTGTGATCGGTTGATCGCGAGGAGAACGTACGACTACTTCCTCTACGTTGTGTCAACGCTTCCGCTTCAGTCTACGAGGGTACGTAGACAACACTCTCCCCTCTCGTTGCTATGCATCACCATGATCTTGTGTGTGCGTAGGAATTTTTTTTGAAATTACTACGTTCCCCAACAGCAAAGGCCCTGGGCCTCTTCCCAAATATTGAGCGGTAAGGGCGCCAACAATTGGCCAATTCGAAGGGGAACATCGGGTACACTTATCCTGACTAAAGTTGGTCCTCGCCTGCCAAAGGCCCTGTGGTGACGCCGTTCTGGGCTCCACGATGACCTCCTTCCCACAGTTGGACTGGTCTTGGTCTTGTTGCACCAAAATGGATGCCTTTGCTTGATCCTCTCGCCTGTGCTTGCCCCCTTTGCACCAAAGAGGAAAGGGAGACACTGCGCGGACTGACGCCCGCCTGCACCCTTGGTCGTCATGGCTTGCGTCATGGGCACCTCGCGAGGTACCCCGCCTTGATCTCTCCGCCTCCTCGTGAGCCAGCCTGACGAGGCCGTGCCTAAGGAAGCGCCGTGTCGTCTGCCCCGCGAGGCTTGGCCCCTCGCGAGGGTCTTGGGTCTTGTGTTGATGAAGATGGGCCGTGCTGGGCCCCCTTTTGAGCCACGCCGCAGGCCGCAGGCAGGCAAGTCTGGGGACCCCCGTTCCCAGAACGCCGACACCGGTTGGGGCGGCTTTCCTTTTCTTGTCTTCCCCGGCTGGAGGGGGACAACCTTCATCTTCCTCCTCCTCATTCTCACGGGAGGAGTGCGTCTCGGAGTTATCGGACGATGAGTCCGATACCACCTGGCGCCGGGAACTCTTTCGGGTTCCTGTGGCCTTCTTAATGATCTTCTTCTCTAGCACCTCATATGGGGCCGGAGTCCGCATCTCCGTCAAGAGAGCGTCTGCAGGGTCTTCGGGCAGAGGGGTCGGGCAGTCAATCTGCCCCGATGTCTCCACCCAGTCCTGTCGAAGGCATGGGAGCTCAGATCCCGCATGTGATTATATCGGGGAAAATGAATACCCTATAAGAAGTAAAAGAGCTTACCGCGCTGGCTTGGCGCTGCGCGCTGAGTCCGCGATCCTCGGTGAGTGGAGGGGGGACCTCGGCGCTCTTAAACAGCACACTCCAGACGTCCTTGTGCGTCGTGTCGAAGAGCTCGCTCAGAGTCTGGTGATGGGCCGGGTCGAACTCCCACAAAATGAACGCCTGTTGTTGACACGGGAGGATCCGGCGGATAAGCATGACCTGGACTATGTTGACAAGCTTGAGCTTCCTGTTTATCATATTTTGGATACAGGTCCGGAGTCCGGTCAGCTCTACCGGATTACCCGAGGGCAGGCCCTTCTCTTTCTAGGAGGTGAGCCGTGTGGGGATTCCGGATTGGAATTCGGGGGCCGCCGCCCATTTGGTGTCGCGTGGCTCGGTGATGTAGAACCACCCCGATTGCCACCCCTTTATGGTCTCCACATAGGAGCCCTCGAGCCATGTGACGTTGCGCATTTTGCCCACCATGGCGCCTCCGCACTCCGCCTGCTGGCCGCCCACTACCTTCGGTTTGACGTTGAAGGTTTTTAGCCATAGACCGAAGTGGGGCTTGATGCGGAGGAAGGCCTCACACACGACGATAAACGCCGAGATGTTGAGGATGAAGTTCAGGGCCAGATCGTGAAAATTCAGGCCGTAGTAGAACATGAGCCCCCGGACGAATGGGTGGAGGGGAAATCCCAGTCCGCGGAGGAAGTGGGTAAGGAATACTACCCTCTCATGGGGCCTGGGGGTGGGGATGAGCTGCCCCTCATCTAGGAGCCGGTGTGCGATATCCTCGGACAGGTATCCGGCTCCACTCAGCTTTTTGACGTCTCCCTCCGTGACGGAGGAGATCATCCACTTGCCTCCTGCTCCGGACATTTTTGGAGGAGGTTGAGGAGGAGAATGCGGACTTGGGCACTGGAGCTCGAGTGCGCGAGAATTGATGAGCAAGGAGGAAGAAGGCGTGGGTAGGAAAAGGTGAGCCCTTATCCCTTTATAAGGGCAGACGAAACTATGCGCCCCCCACCAGCCTGGTAAAACTCGCTTATCCCCCAAGCGTCGTAATTGATGGCGCGGTTGGGTTACCCACATCCGTATTGATGGGAATCCCGTAAAAAGGGAACATGATCTCTGCTTCGACAAGACATGCCAAGGAAACCGCCTTGCGGAACACGCTGAGGTTGGTTATGAAAAACGAATAAATGACCTGGCTCCGGTGTGATGTCACGCTGCGGAATACGTCAGCAGATTAGATTTGTGGAAATATTATTCTCTATGCGGTTGTATGTGGAACTTGTTTTGCAGAGCCGGACACGATCCTCATGTTCAAAATCTTTTATGAAGTATTCAGAGGAGGAACCCGCCTTGCAATGCCGAAGACAAATCTGCGCGCCGGACTCAACGTCATTGAAGCCTGGTTTGGGGGCTACTGAGGGAGTCCTGGATTAGGGGGTATCCGGACAGCCGGACTATATCCTTTGGCCGGACTATTGGACTATGAAGATGCAAGATTGAAGACTTCGTGCCGTGTCCGGATGCGACTCTCCTTGGCGTGTGTCGGATTTCGGGTTCCGGCAGACCCTTAAGGTTCGAACTCTAGGGTGCGCGCGAAGATTATGCCCTCTACCTCTCCGTCTCGCAAAGATCTAACTACTGAAAGAACAACACAAAAGACACAGTGTTTATACTGGTTTGAGCCACCGATGTGGTGTAATACCCTACTCCAGTGTGGTGGGTGGATTGCCTCTTGGGCTGATGATGAACAATACAAGGAAGAACAGCCTCGCGAGGGCCTGTTCTTAGTTGGGACGATGAACTGCTAGGGGAGTTCAGCCGCCCTTCTCTCTCTCTCTCTCTCTCTCTCTCTCTCTCTCTGTGTGTGTGTGTGTGCTGCCTGAGTCTTTCTAACTGGTTTCTCGATGGTGTCTCTAGATTGCCCGATTATCTCTCGGTTGGTAGGTGCCTCTACCCTGGGGGTGGCTAGTCCTATTTATAGGCAAAGGCCCTGGGCCTCTTCCCAAATATTGAGCGGGAAGGGCGCAAACAATTGGCCAATTCGAAGGGGAACATCGGGTACACTTATCCTGACTAAAGTTGGTCCTCGACTGCCAAAGGCTCTGCGGTGACGCCGTTCTGGGCTCCACGATGACCTCCTTCCCACCGTTGGACTGGTCTTGGTCTCGTTGCACGAAAATGGATGCCTTTGCTTGATCCTCTCGCCTGCGCTTGCCTCCTTTGCACCAAAGAGGAAAGGGAGACGCTGCGCGGACTGGCGCCCGCCTGGCACCCTTGGTCGTCATGGCTTGCGTCATGGGCACCTCGCGAGGTACCCCGCCTTGATCTCTCCGCCTCCTCGTGAGCCAGCCTGACGAGGCCGTGCCTGAGGAAGCGCCGCGTCGTCCACCCCACGAGGCTTGGCCCCTCACGAGGGTCTTGGGTCTTGTGTTGATGAAGATGGGCCGTGCTGGGCCCCCTTTTGAGCCACGCCGCAGGCCGCAGGCAGGCAAGTCTGGGGACCCCCGTTCCTAGAACGCCAACAGCGTGGAAGGCAAGTTTGGCAATACGGATATGAAGATCTCCTTCCTTGTAAGCGACTTTGTATAACCCTAGCCCCCTCCGGTGTCTATATAAACTGGAGGGTTTAGTCCGTAGGACCAAGAACAACAATCATACCATAGGCTAGCTTCTAGGGTTTAGCCTCTCCGATCTCGTGGTAGATCAACTCTTGTAATACTCATATCATCAAGATCAATCAAGCAGGAGTAGGGTTTTACCTCCATCGAGAGGGCCCGAACCTGGGTAAAAACATCGTGTCCCCTGTCTCCTGTTACCATCTACCTAAACGCACAGTTCGGTACCCCCTACCCGAGATCCGCCAGTTTTGACACGGACAATTGGCATATCCCTGTTTGAGCAGAATTTGAGTAGAACTATGGCAATGTATTAGATACGCCGTAAATCATCTATATTTGGAATGAGTTAATTCATGCGATTGTGACCATGTCATTACAGCCAATTTGTACCCTGAATAATCAAACGGTTAGGAATATATGGATATTATCCTTATTTTACAGTAATCTATATACTACTACTAAATATGAGTGTGTATCAATGGCCATGTTCATTTCCTCATTTTCATGATGTAGAAACATGCACCACACTGTTGGTTTCATCTAACCATACATTAGGGAAGTAAATGTGCATATGGAGAACTCTATATTTGGAAGTAGTGAAATCCTGCAATGCTTACCATGTGTACATACCTATATTCGCCCTTTAGCAATCAATGGCTAGAATAATATCCTCACAAAAAATTTGCCCACAGAACACGAGTATATAACAATGCATGGTCTGTTAGTTACCTTGAAGAATTTGTTTGTGAGGACAGAACATGATTACATAACATGCATGACATGGTAGTTTCCTGTGAAGAATCGATTGCGAGATAACATGAGTATAACCATGCATGGCACTTCTATATTTTTGAACCCAGTATACATTTCCCTGTATTTTCCTCCCAGTTCCAACAGGGACATATCAATGATGTTTCTTGCATTATCCTACTCATACTCTGAACAATGCTGATCTTACATTAACGATGTCTGTCCTTTTTGATATGATGCAGTGTCCCTACAGTTTCTGCCCTTTGTAATCACACCACCTTTGCCAAAAACAGGGAAGCACAACTGGTTCCTTGCTCGATCAGACGACGGCAAAAGACTGATGATCATTCGGACACATGAGCCGGAAAAGTTATATAGCAAAAACCCCACTGTATACAAGCACCGTGTAATAAGTGAGTATCCGGACAGTGGCTATTACGTCTATGAGCAGGATACCAGCTTGTTGGGGCCTTTAGGATTTTTTAGTTGGAGGCGGGTAAACAGCCTTGGTTCACACTCGTCTCAATTACGACAGGCAGTGATGTGGTTCAAGCCTTCAGGTTGATAGGTAATTGGGTTGTTGCATCAAAAGGGTGGAGTACTGGTGTCTCCAGATCACTGGTTGCTGAAGCGGGGCTGCAAATTATGATGGTGTTGGATCATCTCTTCGAATGACTTTGTTGTCTTTGCTACTGGTTCTGGATGGGTAGTTCTTTCTTTTGTTATGCATATTCCTTGCCATTTGGTCATCCTCGTCTATGTCACTCTTACTATGTAATAGTTGCTTCTGTTTAGAATGTCATTCTTGTCTGGATCACGAGAGTCTGAGCGCTGCAGATGGGTGTGTTTTGGTGGTGTAGCAAGACTTCTTATGAACTATCATGTCTTGCTGTTTATGTCAGTAGTAGTCACTAGTCAGTGTTTGAATGTTGCATATATCGTTGTTTCGAACTGTTTATTGTCTCAAACTACTGGTGGGCTAAATGAGGGCATCACCATTCTCCAGTGTTCAGAGTATATCTCCTTTTTCCAAGTTACATAATTTGAGCTCAGTGTCTTTTCGATGATGTACACTTGTTTGGGCCAGTGAGGTGTCGTTGAATATGGGCCGAGTAGTAACGCAATGCCAAACAGGTCAATTATGACTCTCAGGTCGGACTCTCAAAAGATCCTGAAAAAAAGGCCGGGCTCTCCAAAAAAGAAAGAATAAGGACTCTTAGGCCGACATGTGGGCGCCACCGGTGTTTTCGTGCACTTGCGCACTGAGAGCATATTGGCGCGTGCTCGAAATTCATGCTACCTTTTCATCCCCAGTCTCCCGCCCCTCCCCAACCTCTGGAATCTCGATTCCTACTCTAGTTCCCCCAAATCCCCCTCCTATACTCCATGTACTCAAGCGCACTATCATGTCGCCTGTCAACGCGGATCTCTGAGCTGGAGATCCTGAGGTCCGTCCTACTTCGGTCGCTGCATGCTGTCGCTCAACAGTGGCATGGCGGCGCTTGACGACCAGTTTGCCGGCAAAGTGCCGATGGTAACCATCAACGGCGATCGGCCTCCCGTCTCGCCGGACGACTTTGTCAAAGCTCTTGGCATTGCGCACGGTATCCAAATAAGTTACTTGCTCGTCGAAGTCTGTCCGCCACCGGCTGATTTCTTTGTCAGGTTCCAGAAAACTTTCCACTGCAGTCGTGTGTTCGAATCTTCCCGGCATTTGTTCTGCGATGTCGCGCTGGTGAGCTTTGATCAATGGCACCCAGGATGGGGCTCGGTGCCCTCTGAGCTTGAGTTTTTAACAAAGCTTACCTTCCACGGCATGCCTCGACGTGCTTGGAACAGCGAGTCCATGAGCTAGCTTATCAACGACCTTGGAGGTGAGCTCGTAAGTATGTTTGTTCCTCCAGACAGCTGGGCTCTGACGGTTATGGCATGGATGAAGTAGTCGTCCACCATACTGAAGGTGATTGGTGTTGAGATACCGATGCAGGAACCGGGGTTGTACTACTCATCGCCACCAAGGCCGCCGCGGACCACATTAGGGATGTACCTATATCGAGTGTCCGTGCATTTCGAAGAAGTGGTCAATCCATCAATCGAAGTCGTGTCGCCGCCGCTGGTGCCAGGGTCCGTCGACGACGTCCATTACAGGAGTCAACGTCAGACTTTCCCCGTGTTGCTCGAAACGATGGATGGCATAGGGCCTACTCCATCGTGCGGCGGAGGCCACTGCTTCTTTGGGAGAAGAGGCAGGGCTGGCTGCCTAGATGTGCTCTAATTTGAGGTAACAACTGAATCTTGTTAGATACTGGTTAAATACAAGCTATGGGTGTGAAGCACTGATATGCCAGTACATTTGATTGTGACATGTTCTAATTTTGTACCTGAACTTTTTTAGAAAGGGATGTATGTCAACTTAATGTGCTAGCAGAACTTATTGTGTTGTCTGTTTGTTTTCTTTGCACAACATTCAAGATATTTCCCCGTCATTGATAAAGATGATGAACCGTTATGTATGACTTCTTTGGTTTCAACATATCCCTTCCCGTAGCGATCCATTGCTTCCATCCTGATTGTGCCGCCTGCGTGAAATTTTTGTATGCAAGTTCAGTGTGCTATGATGTTCTATATGATTGTGTCAACTATATAAGTTTTTACTGAGCATCAGCAATGCATATGGCTGAAAGATGTATTTACGAGCATCGACCGATGGGTCTCTCTCTCTATCTCTCTGTCTCTCTCTCTCTATCACACACACACACATGCACACACACGTGCGCACACGCACAAGTGGGACCCGTTGAATTATTTATTTGCTCGTGACAGCTTTTAATTAGGTTCCACTGTAATCTAACTTTTTTCTTAAGTTATTAATTGAGCTCAGTGACTTCAAAAAGTTGTACAGAAGCCTTGTTTGGGCCTTTCCGGCGTCGCTGAATGTGGGCTGAGTAACCATGTTAGGTTGTACTGTACTACACAGGACTTTTTTTCAACATCAGCAATGCAACTGGGCCGACAGTTGTACACAATATCTGGGTCAACTTGTTATTCTCCGCCCCGCTAGGCTGCAAACTTTCCTAGGAGGTATGCATTAGGCTTAACAAGAAAATGGACTTTAAGAAATAATAAATGGGATGTAATTATAATAATTGGACAGTTACTATGCACCAAACACGTAATTAGTTTGAAAAATATATTATTTTTGGAATTTCAAAATTATAATTTCATTACTTGTTGCGCGCGCAATATTTCGTTGGATTTTAACATAATACCACTTTATTTTGAAATTATGTTTAACCTGACTAGAAATTTCGGATAAAAATATTTCGGATCCCATCAAAATGTGGGATTTTTTTTTGAATTCTGTTTTGAGCGGTTGCTTGAAATTATTAATCGTTGTCTTAGCTAGAAGTTGGGTTGTACTTTTAACAAACTGTAAATGGGTTGTAGTAAATTCCATTAGAATTAAAAAATGGGTTGTACATTCTTACAAATCGCAAAAGGGCTATATTTTCTCTGCCAAATCCGAGCTGTGGGCCTACTAAGTTGACGCATACCAAGGGCTTTGTCAACTTAGTCAATATAAACGATTCTAGCTGCAGTGATCGTACGATATCCATCCAATGGCCGTAGTGCTTCTTCAACCTCTGGTCTTCTTGCTCCAGCCGCCCAAAGCAGCGTCAGTCGTGACGCGTGCTCCTGCCTCCCGTAGCCGGTTGTGATGCCGCGGAGGCCTCACCGCCCCGTACTACTCCCACCGCTGGCCAGGCCATCCCTCTACTCACCCACACCCCCTATTATTCTGCGGTGACGGTAGCCTCACATCACAGCCGAACCAGTGAACCCTCATACTCCTCTCCGCGTGGGCTTCCACTATTGCGTCTTCCCCGGCTCCGTGCCGTCCCCTTCCTAGGCCTCGCCGTCGTCCAGACCACCGCCCTGGTGCTCTCGGCGCGGCGTGGTCAACGTGGTCAACAACCAACTTCCATCGGAAGAGTACTGTACGTGCAGAGGCTGACAGCTGGGTCCAGGCGGCCGCAAGGAAGGGCCTCCTTATTACGCGCAAAATAATTATTCCTCCACCTGACAGCAGGGACCCACCGGACGAGCCACCTTATTTCGCGAAAAAAAAATGTTTCCCCCTGACTGTTGGGACCCACCGGACGGGCCAGCGTATTTCATGAAAAAAAATTCCCCCCGCTGTCAGCTCAGACCCACCGGAAGTGCCTACTTATTACGCACAAAAAAATGAATACTCCCCCTGCTAGCTGGGACCCACCATGGTGGGAGGCTGACTTGTGGGCCTACTAAGTTGACTGGGACGGGGGCCTTTGTCAACTTTAGTCAATATGAATGATTCTAGCTCCTGTGACCGTACGATGTCCATCCAATGGCCGTAGTGCTTCTTCAACCTCTGTTCTTCTTGCTCCAGCCGCCCAAAGCAGTGCCGGTTGTGCCGCATGCTCCTGCCACCCGTGGCCGATTGTGCTGCCGCGGAGGCCTCACCGCCCCTACTATTCCCACCGCTGGCCAGGCCCTGCGGCGACGGTAGCCTCACACCGCAGCCGAACCAGTGAACCCTCGTACTCCTCTCCGCGCGGGCTTCCACTGCCGCGTCTTCCCCGGCTCTCCGTCGTCCCCTTCCTAGGCCTCGCCGTCGTCCACCGCCCTGGTGCTCTCAGCGCGGCGTCGTCAACGTGGCCAAGGAACGACTTCCATCGTACGTGGACTGTCCATGGAGAGGCTGACAGCTGGGTCCATGGCTACAGCAAGGAAGTGCCTCCTTATTACGCGGAAAATAATGATTCCTCCACCTGACAGCTGGGACCCACCGGACGGGCCACTGTATTTCGCGAAAAAAACGTTTCCCCGTGACTGCTGGGACCGACCAGCTACATCTTCGCACGCAAGGAAGTGCGTCCAAAAAAAAACGATTCGCCCCCCTAACTGCTGGGACCCACCAGCTACATCTTCGCAGGCAAGGAAGTGCGTGACAACCGAGACCCACCTGGTCGGAGCGTACATAGCGTTGTCATTCTGGTCGCGAACGTGTACGTACATATATACTGGTGGATGTAGAGGCGCGCACGTCGCGTAGTAGAGGCGCGTACGTGTCGTAGTAGAGGCGCGCACGTAGCATGTACACGTACATACAGCGGCCAGGGTGCAAGAAAGAAAATACGGCCACGTATGTGTACATATGGGCGGGGTCTCGAACGCCTACTCGCGCATACGTACGGCCAGGGCTCGTGTACATGGATGGGTCGGAACGGAGAAACAACATCGTCGTCGTGTTCATGGGGAGGCGACGGAATGCGTCATGTTCATGGGGAGGCAACGGAATGCGTAGTGTTCATGGGGAGGCAACGGAATGCATCGTGTTCATCAGGAGGCAACGGAATGCGTGGGAGCCAACCGGCTGGGTCGGAACGGAATGCGTGGTCGTGTTCATAAGGAGGGATTGGACGGAACAGGCGATGGAAACGAGGCCTGGCGTACCACAGAATGGAGGAAACAGCCTTGTGTTCGACCGGCCATGTTCGAAACAGGATCCTGTTCATTGGGAGGGGTCTGGCGTACCGCAAAACGGACGAAAGGGACCTCCTACGGCCGAAACGGGGGTCCTGTTGATCGGGAGGGGTGTGGCGTACCGCAAAACAGACGAAACAGACCTCCTACGGTCGAAACGGGGGTCCTGCTCATCAGGAGGGGTGTGGCGTACCGCAAAACGGGACTCCACGAGATACTGTTCATCTCCACCATCGACCTCCTCCATCCTCCATGGGCTACCGTCGACCTCCTCCAGCCTCCACGGGCTCCTGTTCATCCAGCCTCCACCGCGCGCTACTCTACCGGCTACTGTTCAACCACCCCTCCACGGGCACCCCTCCATCGTCTACTGTTCATCCAGCCCTCCACACCACGGGGTCCTGTTCAACCACCCCTCCACGGGCACCCCTCCACCGTCTACTGTTCATCCAGCCCTCCACACCATGGGGTCCTGTTCAACCACCCCTCCACGGGCACCCCTCCACCGTCTACTGTTCATCCAGCCCTCCACACCACGGGGTCCTGTTCAACCACCCCTCCACGGGCACCCCTCCACCGTCTACTATTCATCCAGCCCTCCACCACACCACGGGGTCCTGTTCAACCACCCCTCCACGGGCACCCCTCCACCGTCTACTGTTCATCCAGCCCTCCACACCACGGGGTCCTATTCATCCAGAGGCAACGCCACCGCTCACTGTTCATCCAAGCCCCCCCTCCCCCCCGCAATGCTCACTGTTCATCCAATCGGTCGGCTTCAGTTAGCAGCAGTAGTGAAGGAATCGCTCGATCGGGTTCAGTTAACAGCCATCAATCGATCGCTCGGGTTCAGTAACGCGTAGCTTGCAGTGCAAACGCTCGGGTTCACTTAGAGCCCAACGCCTCGCTCGGTTTCAGTTAGAGCCAACGCCTCGCACACACGCGCGTACGTGTACGAGAGAAACGTGCATCGCTCGGCCCCCGACCTCCCACCGTAACCGGGAACTCCCCGAAATTTTCCTCGCCCTCGCTTCTACCATGGTTTTTTCTGTCATGGATGGCCCAAAGAATGTCATGCAGCTGCGTCACCGGCCCGCCCAGGAGGAAAAGCCCATTTTCTATCATGATTTTTTGTCATAGAAGTAGGAGCCCACCACACCTATGATGATACCGGGTTTTGTCACAATTATCGTCATAGAAGTGTCATATGTATGACAGAAAAAAAAATTGTTTGGCCCAAAATGTCACGGATGTCTCTTTTTTTTGTAGTGTCAACAACGTCTGGGAACTGGTCAAACGTCCAGATCCTCGCAAGCACAATATCATTGGCACAAAGTGGATCTACCGCAACAAGCAAGATGAAAATGGCCTTGTGGTGAGGAATAAGGCACGGCTTGTAGCTCAAGGCTACACACATGTTGAAGGAATTGATTTCGATGAAACTTTTGCACCTGTTGCTAGACTTGAGGCTATTCGCATATTACTTGCTTATGATAACCATCATGATATCACTTTATATCAAATGGATGTGAAAAGTGCATTCCTCAATGGTAAGCTTGAGGAAGAAGTATATGTTGCTCAACCCCCATGTTTTGAAGATCCAAAGCATCCTGACAAAGTCTTCAGACCCAATAAGGCCCTCTATGGCCTCAAGCAGGCCCCTCGGGCGTGGTATGATACTTTGAAGGAATTCCTCATGAAGAAAGGCTTCAAACCCGGTTCACTTGACCCTACTCTTTTCACTAAATCTTACGATGGTGAGCTATTTGTGTGCCAAATATATGTTGATGATATTATCTTTGGCTGTACTGACCAACGTTATAGTGATGAATTTGCCTATATGATGAGTGAATAATATCAAATGTCTATGATGGGAGAATTGAAATTCTTCTTAGGTCTTCAAATTCGTCAACAACGCAATGGCATATTCATATCTTAGGAGAAATACCTCAAGGATGTACTGAGGAAATTCGGCATGCAAGACTGCAAAGGCGTCAAAATCCCTATGCCCACAAATGGCCATCTGTGCACTGATGAAAATGGTATTGACTTCGATCATAAGGTATACCGCTCCATGATTGGTTCTTTATTGTACTTATGTGCATCTAGGCCAGATATAATGCTTAATGTTTGCATGTGTGCCCAATTTCAAGCTACACCGAAGGAATCACACCATAAGGCTGTGAAGTATATTCTTCGATATCTAGCTCACACACCAACACTTGGATTATGGTACCCCCAGGGGTCGGCTTTTGATCTCATTGGATATTCTGACTCTGACTATGCTGGTGATCGTGTGGACCGCAAGCCAACATCTGGTACATGTCATTTCCTCAGACGATCTTTGGTCTGTTGGTCCTCGAAGAAACAGAACTACGTATCACTGTCTACTGCTGAAGCTGAGTACATTGCTGCTGGTTCTTGCTGTGCTCCATTGTTGTGGATGAAGCAAACTCTCAAGGACTACGGCGTCAATGTGAAGAATGTGCCTCTCTTCTGTGACAATGAGAGTGCCATCAAGATTGCTCACAACCCAGTTCAGCACTCAAGGACAAAGCACATTCAGATTCGTCATCATTTTCTTCGCGATCATGTGTTGAAGGGCGACATTTCTATTGAGCATGTGAAGACTGAAGAATAGCTAGATGATATCTTCACAAAGCACTTGGATGAGAAGAGATTTAGCAAGTTGCGGTGTGAGCTAAATATCTTAGAATCTTTGAACGTTCTTTGAATAGGATACTCATCCTAACACTTACGCAAAATTGATGACTTAGATGTACAACACATGAAGAATTGTTTTTCTTGAATCAATGAATAATAACAATCTAAATGTGAAGAAATTAACGAAGAATTTGATTCTCAGAACCCTACGACAATTGTACGCGGTGTCTGAAATCATCATTCTTATACGGTGGGTTATGCCACCACAAAAGTTGAAAATTTTCAATTTGAGTTTTTCCTCAGTTTTGAAATTCACCAGTTGTTCATGTTCTTCAACTTTGCATTGTCTTCACTGTTTTCGTCATTTTTCTTCATTGGCTATATATATGTATATGAGTTTATGTCCTCTACAACATTCAGTTATGGCTAAATCTTCAAATTGTGTTTTCTGATAAGTGAATGTGATCGGACCCTTCCCCCTCTATGCTATACTCAACCTAAACTATTCACAAATTCTTCATGTGCGTTCTATTTGAAACTCGTTCAAAATCTTCACTGTGTCCTTGTCAGCTGAAGAATTTGCGAACGGAACGTCAAAACATATCTCATCCAAAACTTTTGTTTTGCGGCTCAAACCGTTCCACTTCCCATGGAAACACTTATCTATTCACCCACGATCTACGTGGGTGACACATGTCAAGCGAATGAGAAGGGTCAGGGGCATGTTCGTCCTAATTCTTCGGGCGAATAGTTTTTCACCGTGGCTATAAATACCCCCTTCCCTTCCTCACTTCCTTTACTCCGCTCGATCGCCCTTTGCAGCTCGAGCTTCTCAAACCCTAGCGCCGCCTCTACTTCATCGTCGCCGGTGAGGAAGAGCTTCACTGCCTCGACCTCGTTGCCATCGTACTCGCGCCGGCAGCAAAAATCTTCACTCCGCCGCCGCCGTAGCTGTCTTCCTCCGCCAAGTTAGGGCGTGGAAGATCTGCACTGACGAACTTATCATCTCTACCTCACAGTTCGTCGTGTTCTTCATCCAGGGTGATTAAAAGTTACTTTTACTGCCCTGTTTGATTCGGATGATTTCTACAAAATCTTCAAAGGTGTTTTTCTTCAAATACTCACACACTGAACACCTCACATGTCATCTGTTCTTGATTCGTTTCTCTAAGCAAAAAAATTTCTTCAAGATTCCTCAATTGTGTGGATCTTCGATCTATACAACTCTAGAATCTAAGACAAAGAATGCTTAGGGAAATTCTTCAAGACTCAGCTGGTCAAATTCCTCAAACTTGTTCTTTTTACAAAACCTTCTGAGAACGCATATGACCTATCCAAATTCCTTTCAACTATACTCTGTTCACAGGTACTCATGTCCGCTTATGAATCACTAGGTTCTCATCAACTTAACTCATTTGCAGCGTTCCTCGAAGAAAAGTTGCATACATCTTCAGAGAATTCAATTGTTCAAATTCCTCAACTGAAGAAAAGGGCTGATGGAAAGAAGCCACAGAAAGGAGGGAAAAGGCCTGAGGTCAATACTGCTTTTGAAATCCCTGATGACATATATGTAGACTATTGCACTCCTAATGAGACCAAGTTTGGAAAAGAGGATAAAAATCAACGCAAGGTGCGCATCCAGAGGATAGAGAGGAGATGGGCAAGAGAGTGGAGAGAGTACAGATATGTAACTCCTAAATACATGAAGAAATTGGCACTCAGTCCTCCATGCCCAAGACCTCCATTGGCACCTGGCCAAGAAGCAGATCCCACTAGCCTCAAGCGCGGTGAGGATTATCCTGATGAATAGGCAAAGTACCAAGCCAAGCTGGCCAGACAAGCCAGAGAAGCAGTGAGGAAATTCAACAAGGACTCTGCTGCTCCTGCTGCCTCTGCTGAGGCCTCTGCTGTCAAGCCGAAGAAGGCCATGTCAAAGAAGCCTGCTCACAAGTCAGGTGCTTCTTCTTCAATGCCCTCATGGCCAGAATCCTCAAAGCCCTCACGGCCAATTCCTCGCGCAGCTCCTGCTCCTCCGAAGTCCTCAGCTCCTCCGCCAAAGTCTTCGGCCGCTTCGACAAAATCCTCAGCACCTGTGCATCTCGCCACGTGCCAAAGGACCGCAGGCATATCTATCGCCTCAGGAGCCTCTGCTAGTTCCTCTGCTACTCCAAGTTCCTCAGCTGGACCCTCTCTGCTGAAGAAAAAGTCCACTGCTCAACGAGGTCCTCGACCAAGTCCTCACAAGAAGCAAGTGGCCTTCCAAGTACCCTTTGATGATGATGAGGCTGATGATGAATAACTTGCTGAAATCATCAGAGGAAGACAAGCCAATGCCGCTAGTGCCAAAGGAAGCAATGTGCCACAGCTTTTGGATCCAAAGTTCATCCTTGACTATATTGATCTCTAGCACAAGGACCCAAACACTCCTATACCTGATTTCAAGCTGACTCCTGGGCAAAGTCATGTTCTGACTGCCCTCATCCAAGAAGAAAAATGGAAATTTGAGAAGGCCAGGCAACTGAAGCAAGCTCAGTATAGGAAGGAGCGCTTCCTGAAGAAAAACATTGTCTCTATGACAACTGAAGAACTAGTGAAGATCCGGGATGAAATCAAAGGCCTCAATGATGACTTCAACGCTTACTATGTTGATTGGCAAGGAGCCAAGTTCAGGTTTGTAAAACTGACAAAGAAGTTCACTTCAAAGGTTGCAGCTCCATCGCAACCTGAGATTCCTCAGGCTGCAGCATCTGCTCAGCCTATTGAAGAAAATGCCAGCACCGCTGATGACAATCAGGTTGTTGAAGAAAATGTGAGTTCCAGGGCTGATGACTGCATTCCAGCCACTGAAGAAATTGCCAGGGCATCCACTAGTGGTGCGCCTGAAGAAAATGAAGAAGTCAGGGCAACTGCATCAGTTGTGCCTGAAGAAAATCAACCAGATTCATCTGCTCCTCCTGCGCCTACCCAACTCCAATCCTTGCATCTGCATCAGATGTGAAAAAGGCCAAGGCTGTAGAGCGAGCAGCTGTGAAGAAAAGGAAAGCATCAGCTCCATCAGATACTTCAGCTCCGAAGAAGATGAAGCCCTTGACCAGCTCACTTGCAAATCCTATTGATGTTGTTCCTCTCACAACCATGCCATCAAAGGAAATTGTACCTTTCGATGAAGAATATGTGATCCCCAGCGGATCTGATGAAGAAAATCCTTCTGCTGCTTCGTCAGAGCAGATGGATGAAGAAATTGAAGCGAATGCAATCCCTTCAACTCTAGCTGTCTCCTCGCCCATGCCTCAGTTCACAGCTGAAGAGGCCGGCATTGAAGAATTACATGAACACAATTCTGACATGGACATTGGGAGTACTACTCCTTTGATGAATGATGACTTTTGGGAAAGTCAGCATCCCAACTCTCCTCTATTCACGCCACTACAACAAATCCCTCAGTCCCCCGCACAAACTGTACCTTTGGGCTCTGAAGAAACTCACCCCACTGCATATGTTCATGAAGAAATTCCAGCCACTAGTGCTGAAGAAACTGCTGCTGCTGAACATCTGAAGACGCAGACTGCCACTGAAGAGGAACCAGAAATTCCTCAGCCTGAAGAACCTGAGATTGCGATTCCTGAGGTTGTGGTGCAACTCACTGACACTCCTCTGCCTGTCGTGGTTCTAAGTCTGACAGTAAGAATGGGGGGTAAGTATGGAGAGGCAAGATCCTAGCTATGGAGTAGTTGTATGCGCAAGGAGTTTTACGAGTTCGGGCCCTTCTCTGAGGAAGTAACAGCCCTACGTCTTGGAGCCCGGAGGCAGTCGACTGGATTATGTGTGTGTGTGTTACAAAGTTGCGAACCCCTGTCCTAGTGGAGGGGGGTGGCTTATATAGAGTTCGCCAGGACCCCAGCCAGCCCACGTTACAAGGAGTTTAATGTACATAAAGAGAGGGGGTTACTGGTAACGCCTGTAATAAAGGACCATGAAGGCCATAAAAGCTACTTATGAGATGACCGTTTGTAGGCAGTGCCTTTAGGTCTTTTATAGTCGAGTGGCTGTCTTCATGGTCGACTGCTTGTGCTTCTGGTCGAGTACGCTCGTGTCCGTCGACTGGACTGACCAGGTCGACTGAAATGTTGATACTTCTTAGAATGTCTTTCATTGTAGGAGTCATGTCCTTGATTGGGTACCTCAGGTATGATAAGTTACCCTACCCTAGGTACGTATCCTCGTCATTAGCCCCCGAATGGGTCAGGGGTTAAGTGAGAATGGGGCCGAGCCTATGCTTCCGACTCAACCTCCATGCTTCGGTTGCATCTGTCTTTGGATAAATGGAAGTTACGGTGGGAACCCATTCTTCAGTTGCCTTGATCCATTCAGATGTCCGTCGAGTGGTTTCATATTACCGTCGAGTGTGTTTACGTGACGAGTCTCTTGGGAGACTTAAGGAAACGGATCTTTTCGTCTGACAAACCGTCCTGTCGATCGCGGATCTTGCGGGATTTGAAAATTGGGAAGCGCACCGGACGGAGAAAATCGCGCGAATCGGCTGGATAAGGCAAGGGCGCCTCGATCTCCGTGCCACCTTTTTCGCCACGTACTGCGCGCGCGCCTGCTGCGGGATTTGACTGGGGGGCGCAGGCCCACTGATCAGCCACTCGGGTGTGACCTTATATAAGGTAATGATTCCGATTTTTTTTCATTGTGCGCCCTTGTTTTTCTTCTCCCTTCCTCCGTAAGCCTCCGCCTCGCTCTTCGCTGCAATCTCGACACCGCCGCTCGGCCAAGACCTCGTTCGAGACAATGGGGAAGGACAAGACGGCGGCGGCGGAACGCGCGAAGAAGGCCGCGGCAAAGGGTAAGGGGAAGAAATCTGGCCGAGGCGGGTCGTCCTCGCGGGCCGCTCTGCCGTCCGGCTGGTTACAGGGGGATTGGATGCCCTCCATCCTTACTCAAGCGGATATCGATGACATGGTGGAGGGGGGACTCATTCCCTACAAGGCTGCTCGCCTCCCTGGGAAGGAGACGGAGCCGGAACCTCGCGAGGGTGAGTGCGTCCTGATAGCCACCCATGTCGACCGGGGGTTTTCCCTGCCCCCGAGTCCTTTTTTTAGGGCCTTTCTGAACTTCTTCGGAGCGCAGCTCCACCATTTCACGCCCAACTCCATAGTCTATCTTGCTGCGTTCGTGTCTCTGTGTGAGTGTTTCTTAGGCTGTCGACCTCACTGGGGCCTCTTCAAGCATATCTTCACTTGCCGATCCCAGTCGGTTAAAAGGCTCAACCCGGACGGGGAAAGGACGCAGGTGATCCAGATGTGCGGGGGCCTCGGGATCCAGACGAGGGGTAAGAGTTGTTTTCCTCCCATGATGCTTCCCGATTCCGTGCGCGGGTGGCAGTCGACTTGGTTCTACTGCAAGGACCAGCCGACCCCTGGCCACTCGACCGGCCTTCCTCCTTTTACCTTGGACCGAGTGCAGAAACCCGCTTCTTTGAAAGTGGTTCCAGAGGAGAAGGCTCAGGTGAAGGTATTAGTCAGTCGAGTGGTTGAGTTGGTTCGGGAAGGCGTGACCGGCATGGACTTGCTTGAAGTCTTCCTCCAGCGACGAATCCAACCTCTCCAGGCTCGGGATCACTCGATGTGGTTGTATTCCGGGTCCGACGACTCCACTCGGATCCACCCGGAGGCGGTCGAGGCTTCTGTACTAGAGAGCTGGCTGACCAGCATGACCGGGAATAAGGACAACCCCAGGGGTTCTAGGAGGATTGCTCTGCTTGATGGGATGATGGAGACAGACAAGGTACGTTTTACTTCTTCCGACTGAAATTTTCACTCCATCTAGTAACTGGTTTGCGATAAGTCGACTGATCCTTGCTCTGCCCGTTGTCTTGCAGGAGATCAACGACATGTATTCGATGCCGAATGGGAACCAGGAGCAAGTATCTGAAGGAGGAGGGAGTGGAGGCGAAGGAAGTGAGGATGGAGGTGAAGTCGAGGAGTGGGTATCTGATGGTGACGTAGAGGAGGAGGCCAGCGACGACTCGGGTGATGAAGATGAAGAGGTGGAGGTCGACCTTCCTTGACGCGAGAGACGCTCCAAGAACGCTCAGGATCCCGCCGTGGAGCGCAGTCAGTCGAGTGCTCCGGTGGGCCAGTCATCCAAGCGCCCTCGGACCGCGTCGCCGGCCCCAACTGAGAAGGCACCCAAGCAGCCCAGAGCCATCCCGACCAAGCCACCCAAGGCCTTGCCCAAGATCAGGGTCGCCATCCCTGTCATCTCTGGGTAAGTGACTATTTTTATCTTTCTTGAGTCGACTAGAACGGGTTCTTAGTCGATTCACTTTCAAATTATTTGCTTGGAATCGTGCAGCACCGCTACTTCCGAGACTTCCATCCAGAATGTCGATGAGATGATGGAGGACGCCATCACTTCCAACTTAGGTATAATCTTTGACACGATCCGACTGTTTAACTGCTGAGTCGATTGGATATTCATTTCTGAACTTTTGTAGCTCCGACCAACATTATTGACCTTCCGGATGATGAGGAGGAGGCGGAAGTGCCGCTCAGGCCTTTTAGGAGGAGAGGCCGGAGGGCCCCGGTCGACAAGGCTCCTCAGACCGCGTCGACTGCTGAGGCGGTGGTCCAAGGGGGTGACAACACCACCCGGACTACTGTGACTTTTGCTGAACCACTGACGACTGCCCGGCCTTCGTCGTCAACTGCTCCCCCACTGGTCGACCCGCCCTCGTTCTTCGCCGCCTACCAGACCCCGGAGGATCAAGTGAGTGCTGCTAAGGAGGCTATACGTCAGGCGGGGCTCGTGATGGAACAGACCAAAGCGGCTCGGGATGCCAGTCAAGCGGCCTATGACATCAGCTCGGTGTTGCAGCAGAACGTCCAGGTTAGTTGGTCTTCACTTGCGTTGTACACCCAGTGGGTGCTGTTGATCTGAAATTTTTCATTGGTGGGGGCACGCTGAGTGCACCCACTGGGTGTAGTCCCCAAGGCCACGGTCGACTGTTGGCAGTCGACTGCGGTCTTTATGCTTTCAAACTTCCTCACTCGACTGATCGGATTGGGTCGAGTGGAAATCAAGGAAAACCGGTGGGGGCACGCTGAGTGCACCCAGTGGGTGTAGTCCCCAAGGCCACGGTCGACTGTTGGCAGTCGACTGCGGTCTTTATGCTTTCAAACTTCCTCACTCGACTGATCGGATTGGGTCGAGTGGAAATCAAGGAAAACCGGTGGGGGCACGCTGAGTGCACCCACTGGGTGTAGTCCCCGAGGCTACTGTCGAATGTTTTGATTCGGCTGTAGTCTTAGAAGTGTTGTGCTCTTTCTTTCAGTCACTCTGGAGTAACTTGTCTTTGATACCCTTTGTCGATTGACTCTTTGCAGAAGTCTTGTGAGCTTGTTGCTCAGCTTGCTGATCTGAAGGATAAGCAGATCCAGCTTAATCTTGATTTACAGTTTGCTCAGGAAAACGTGCAGAAGGCGAAGGATGAAGCAAAAGGTATGGCTGGTGAGGACTCGACGTCTATCTTTGTTCCTCTGCCCGTTCTGAACTCTGTGTCTGTTGTTGCTTTGCAGACGAACTAGAGAAGGCCCTGAAGAAGAAAGATCTTGACCTTGCGGAGGCGCAAAAGGCAGCTGCGGAGAAGTTAAAGCTCGCTGAAGAGAAACTTGCTTCAGTCAGCCATCTTGAGAACGAGAACGCTAGGCTGAAGTCTGCTCTTGACGCGGCCAATAGGGAAGCGAGTCAACTGAAGACTGACAAGAGTACTCTGAACGACAAGATCGGCCAGCTGGCGGGGAAGCACAAGGACTTGGAGGATTATCTTGGGGGTCCTGCCAAGAAGCTATACCTCATGCTTGAAGGTAACCCCCTTTGTGCGATTAATCTTATTGTTGTCGACTCACCATTTGGTTACAGTTTTGCTCTGTCGAAACTTCTTTCAGAATTCTGCCGGAATTTTGAGGAAGAGACCAGTCGAGTGGAGACCCGCCTGGACCCTATCAATTCTCCTGTGAAGGATGAAGTGGCCATGAATGTCCTCCGGTTGGAATCCCGTATCGCTGGTGTGGTGGACTACCTGGCTCGACTGAAAGCTGCTGTGTCGCGGATCGACTCCGCACTCTGGCCCAAAGAGACCCTTCAGAACAACCTTGAATCCTTGGTCACTCGACTAAGTGATGTTCCAGGTCGAGTGCGAGAATGGAAAAAGTCTTCTGCTAGGTGCGGTGCTGATGTGGCTCTGTCACTGGTTCGTGTCCACTGCAAGGAGGCGCGAGAGGAGAAGCTGGCCGCTCTCCAGGTTGCCAATACCAGGAAGCATAATTTTCAGGATTTCATGGAGACCTTCATCGCTGCTGCCACTCGAATCTCAGACGGGATCGACTTGGACGAATTCGTTGCGCCATCAAGCCCTCCGCCAGAAGAGTAAAAAACTGTTGTGCTTTACCTTAAATTTGCCTCGGGATGCCGAGTGGTTTATGTATTTGATAAACTCCGTCGGGCTCTCAGCTCGAGTACTTTTATTTGCGATCTAGGATCTTTTGATTTTATCCGAACATGGCTCGACGTTGAATGTCTTCGTGACTTGATCCGCCGATCTACTATTCGTTGTTCCCTCAGAGGCTGCTATTCGTTGTTCCCTCAGAGGCTGCCTGGTTTGCACGATGCTCATCGCTGCGATGGTGTCTGTCAAAATGGCTTAGGCGAGCACTGGGCTGCAGCTAAGTCCCCGAGTGGGGGGTTTGCTCTCCACTCGGTAGGATTCCAATTACTTAGGCGAGTGCTTGGACTGCAGCTAAGCCCCCGGGTGGGAGGTTTGCTCTCCACTCGGTAGGATTTCAATTACTTAGGCGAGTGCTTGGACTGCAGCTAAGCCCCCGAGTGGGAGGTTCGCTCTCCACTCGGTAGGATTTCAATTACTTAGGCGAGTGCTTGGACTGCAGCTAAGCCCCCGAGTGGGAGGTTCGCTCTCCACTCGGTAGGATTTCAATTACTTAGGCGAGTGCTTGGACTGCAGCTAAGCCCCCGAGTGGGAGGTTTGCTCTCCACTCGGTAGGATTTCAATTACTTAGGCGAGTGCTTGGACTGCAGCTAAGCCTCCGAGTGGGAGGTTTGCTCTCCACTCGGTAGGATTTCAATTACTTAGGCGAGTGCTTGGACTGCAGCTAAGCCCCCGAGTGGGAGGTTTGCTCTCCACTCGGTAGGATTTCAATTACTTAGGCGAGTGCTTGGACTGCAGCTAAGCCCCCGAGTGGGAGGTTTGCTCTCCACTCGGTAGGATTTCAATTACTTAGGCGAGTGCTTGGACTGCAGCTAAGCCCCCGAGTGGGAGGTTTGCTCTCCACTCGGTAGGATTTCAATTACTTAGGCGAGTGCTTGGACTGCAGCTAAGCCCCCGAGTGGGAGGTTTGCTCTCCACTCGGTAGGATTTCAATTACTTAGGCGAGCGCTTGGACTGCAGCTAAGCCCCCGAGTGGGAGGTTTGCTCTCCACTCGGTAGGATTTCAATTACTTAGGCGAGTGCTTGGACTGCAGCTAAGCCCCCGAGTGGGAGGTTTGCTCTCCAATCGGTAGGATTTTTTCAAACTTAGGCGAGTGCTTGGACTGCAGCTAAGCCCCCGAGTGGGAGGTTTGCTCTCCACTCGGTAGGATTTTTTCAAACTTAGGCGAGTACTTGGACTGCAGTTAAGCCCCCGAGTGGGAGGTTTGCTCTCCACTCGGTAGGATTTCAATTACTTAGGCGAGTCCTTGGACTGCAGCTAAGCCCCCGAGTGGGAGGCTGGCTCTCCACTCGGTAGGATTTTTTCAAACTTAGGCGAGTGCTTGGACTGCAGCTAAGCGAGTGGGAGGTTTGCTCTCCACTCGGTAGGATTTCAATTACTTAGGCGAGTCCTTGGACTGCAGCTAAGCCCCCGAGTGGGAGGCTGGCTCTCCACTCGGTAGGATTTTTTCAAACTTAGGCGAGTGCTTGGACTGCAGCTAAGCCCCCGAGTGGGAGGCTGGCTCTCCACTCGATAGGATTTTAATTTCTTAGGCGAAATGGATTCGCAGCTAAGCCCCCGAGTGGGAGACTTGCTCTCCACTCGGTAGGATTTCCTGAAAACTTAGGCGAAGCGGAGTCGCAGCTAAGTCACCCACTGGGGGAAATTTAAACAAACAGAAAAAGAAATAGCAGTCTTTTGCTTGAAACAAAAGAACTACAGAGGTACTTTTATTACATCTCAGTCGAGTGAGTTTTTAAGTGTAAAAAGGACGGAGCAGGTCCGCGTTCCATGCTCGAGGCTCGTCGATCCGTCGATCGATGTTGTAGAGGTGATACGCTCCGTTGTGCAGGACTTTGGTGATGATGAAGGGGCCTTCCCAGGTCGGGGCAAGTTTGTGAGGTTTTTGCTGATCCACGCGGAGGACCAAATCTCCTTCCTGAAAGGCTCGACCCTTCACATTTCTGGCGTAGAACCGACGCAACTCTTGCTGGTAGATGGTCGAGCGGATTAGAGCCATCTCTCTTTCCTCCTCTAAGAGGTCGACTGCATCTTGCCGGGCCTGTTCTGCTTCTGCTTCGGAATATAACTCGACTCGAGGCGCGTTGTGGAGCAGGTCGCTCGGCAAAATCGCTTCGGCTCCATAGACCAGAAAGAATGGTGTTCTTCCAGTCGACCGGTTAGGGGTGGTCCTCAACCCCCATAGAACTGACGGAAGTTCGTCGACCCAGGCGCCTGCTGCGTGTTTGAGATCACGCATCAGTCGGGGTTTTAGTCCTTTGAGGATGAGGCCATTCGCGCGTTCGGCCTGTCCATTCGACTGAGGATGAGCAACTGAAGCGTAGTCGACTCGAGTGCCCTGAGAGGCGCAGAAGGCTTTGAATCTATCATTATCAAAGTTTGATCCGTTATCCGTGATGATGCTGTGCGGAACTCCATATCTGAATATCAATCCCCTGATAAAACTGATGGCAGTGCTTGCGTCGAGGTCCTTTATGGGTTTGGCTTCTATCCACTTCGTGAACTTGTCGACTGCAACCAACAAGTGGGTGAAGCCACTCCTACCAGTTCTCAGTGGTCCGATCATGTCTAGACCCCAGACAGCGAAAGGCCAGACAAGTGGAATGGTCTTCAAGGCGGAGGCGGGCTTGTGAGACATGTTGGAATAAAACTGGCACCCCTCGCACTTGTCGACTATATCCTTTGCCATTTGGTTCGCCTTTGGCCAGTAAAAACCCGCTCGGTATGCTTTGGCCACGATGGTCCGAGAGGACGCATGATGGCCACAGGTCCCCGAGTGGATGTCCTCGAGAATTATCTGTCCTTCTTCAGGTGTGATGCACTTCTGACCAACTCCAGTCACGCTTTCTCTGTATAGCTGCCCTTTGATTACTGTAAAGGCTTTGGATCGACGGACGACCTGTCGAGCCTCTTCTTCATCTTCTGGGAGCTCTTTTCTCATGATATACGCAATGTACGGCACTGTCCAATCGGGAGTGGTGATCATAACTTCCATAATCAGGTCGACCACAGCTGGAACCTCCACTTCGGTCGAGTCAGAGGCGCTTTTTGGTTGTGGAGGCTCTTCTGTGAAAGGATCTTCTTGCACTGATGGTGTGTGAATGTGCTCCAAACACACATCTTTAGGGGTGGCCTCCCTTTTGGACCCTATCTTCGCCAGATCATCTGCAGCTTGATTTTTCAGTCGGGGTATATGATGGAGCTCCAACCCCTCGAATCGTTTCTCCAGCTTCGTCACTGCGCTGCAATATCCCGTCATGGATGGGCTTCGGACGTCCCACTCCTTCATCACTTGATTAACAACCAGATCTGAGTCGCCGTAGACCATGAGGCGACGGACGCCGAGTGAAATGGCCATACGTAATCCGTATAGAAGCGCTTCATACTCTGCCTCATTGTTGGAGGAATCAAAGTGAATCTGGAGGACATACTTGAGCTTATCTCCTCGGGGGGAAACCAGTACAACCCCCGCACCGGATCCGTTCAGCATCTTGGAGCCATCGAAAAACATAGTCCAGTGCTCCGAGTGAACTTGAGTCGGAAGCTCCTGCTCGGTCCACTCGGCGAGGAAATCAGCTATTGCCTGGGACTTAATAGCTTTCTTTGCCTCGAACTTGATATCAAGAGGAAGAAGTTCAATTGCCCATTTCGCCACTCGACCGGTTGCATCTCTGTTATGAAGAATCTCTGATAACGGAGCGTCGCTGACGACTGTGATAGAGTCATCAGAGAAATAACGAGCAACCTTCTTCGTGGTCATGTAAATCCCGTAAACAAGCTTCTGATAGTGGGGATATCTTTGCTTCGACGGGGTCAGAACTTCAGAGAGATAATAAACTGGGCGTTGAACTTTGAAGGTCTTTCCTTCCTCTTCCCGCTCGACCGTAAGAACGGTACTAACGACTTGTCCCGTGGCTGCTATGTAAAGCAACAATGGCTCTTTGCTGACAGGAGCAGCAAGCACCGGCTGGGTGGAGAGCAAAGCTTTTAGCTCTGCAAATGCTGCATCAGCTTCTGGAGTCCATTCGAACGTGTCTGACTTCTTCATCAGTCGGTAAAGAGGCAGCGCCTTTTCACCGAGCCTGGAGATGAATCGACTTAAAGCGGCCAAGCATCCAGCAAGTTTCTGGACATCGTGCACACGCACGGGGCGTTTCATCCGGAGTATGGTGCCAACTTTTTCGGGGTTAGCGTCGATTCCTCGTTCGGAAACAAGAAAACCGAGTAACTTTCCTCCAGGGACTCCAAATGTGCACTTCGACGGATTGAGCTTTCATATCATAATTCCTGAGATTGGCAAAAGTTTCAGCTAGGTCAGTCAGCAGGTCGGAACCTTTTCGTGACTTGACCACTATGTCATCCACGTATGCTTCTACATTCTGACTGATTTGAGTGATTAGGCACTTCTGAATCATTCTCATGAATGTAGCTCCGGCGTTCTTGAGACCGAAAGGCATGGTAACATAGCAGAAACACCCAAATGGGGTGATGAAGGCTGTTTTTATTTCATCGGGTCCATACAGACGGATCTGATGGTATCCAGAGTAAGCATCTAAAAAAGATAACCTCTCGCATCCTGCAGTCGAGTTGACTATTTGGTCGATGCGAGGAAGAGGAAAATGATCTTTCGGGCAGGCCCGATTGATATGCTTAAAATCGATGCACATGCGCAACGATTTGTCCTTCTTAGGGACCATTACAACATTGGCGAGCCACTCGGAGTGGTAGATCTCGCGAATGAATTCTGCTGCTAGGAGTCAGGCCACTTCTTCGCCAATGGCCTTTCTCTTCTGAACGGCGGACCGTCGGAGATGCTCCTTGACTGGTTTGACCTTTGGGTCGACTCGAAGGCGGTGCTCAGCCAGTCCCCTGGGCACACCTGGCATGTCAGCAGGCTTCCATGCAAAGATGTCCCAGTTCTCACGGAGGAACTGGACGAGCGCTTCTTCCTATTTGGAGTCGAGTGTAGTGGAGATGTTGGTTGGAGCCGCATTTGGATCGGTCGGGTGGATGTGGACTTGCTTGGTCTCACCAGTCGACTGAAATGCTGACTCCGTGGCGGGCTTCTTGGCTCGTAACAACTCACTCGGATCCGCAGTCTTCTGGTACTCTTGTATCTCTATCTTGGCCATCTGAGCATCAGCAATTTTGGCGCCTTTCTGGAAGCACTCCTCTGCCTTCTTCCGATTACCAACGATGGTGATTACACCTTTGGGGCCAGGCATCTTCAGCTTGAGGTATACGTAGCATGGTCGAGCCATGAAACGAGCATAGGCTGGCCTCCCAAGAATGGCGTGGTACGCACTCTGAAAATCCATGACCTCAAAGGTTAACTTTTCTTTCCGGAAATTCTTCGAGTCACCAAAGACGACGTCGAGAGTGATTTGACCGAGTGACTCAGCTTTCTTCCCAGGAATGACTCCGTGGAAGCTCATGTTGCTGGGGCTGAGTCGGGACATTGGAATGCCCATCCCCTTCAACGTCTCTGCATACAACAAGTTTAGCCCACTGCCGCCGTCCATTAGAACCTTGGTCAGTCGAGTGTCTTCAATAACTGGGTCGACCACCAACGCTTGCCTCCCTGGGGTGGCAATATGAGTTGGATGATCGGACTGGTCGAAGGTGATGGCGGTCTGGGACCACTTCAGGTAATGGGGTGTCACCGGAGCGACCATGTTTACTTCGCGATTGATGACCTTCAGTCGACTCTTACTTTCGACATCAGCGAAAATCATCAGAGTGGAATTGACTTGGGGGTATTCTTCACCGCTGTCTTCCCTGTCTTCAACTTTGTCTGACTCTTTCTCTTTGTCCTTGGCCTGCTTCCCTTGGAACTGTTGCATCAGGAGTCGACATTGTCGAGTGGTATGCTTAGGGTAAATGAGATTTCCCTCTTCATCTTTCTTCGTGTGAATGTGGCATGGTAAGTCCATCACATCGTTCCCGTCCTGGTCTTTCACTTTCTTGGGGTTCCAAGGACCCTTGGGTTTCCCCTTAAACTTCCCTGGGGTCACAGCTAAGGCTTCCCCGGGGGCGACTGGCTCGGCCTTGCGCTTCTGCTTCCGACTGGAGTGTCCTCCGCCGGCCTCATTAGCGGCTGCCTTATACTTGCCACTCCGGAGTCTATCTTCCTCCTCTCCGTTCGCGTACTTGGTGGCGATTTCCATCATTCGACTCAGGGTCATATCCCCGGTTCGACCGAACTTCAAAGTTAACTCCCTGTTTCTGACGCCTTCCTTGAAGGCGCAAACTGCCTGATGATCGGACACATTCTCGACCATGTGATTCAGAGTGATCCACCTTTGGATATAATCCCTCAGGGTTTCACTCGACTTCTGAACACATGACTGCAATTCTGTCAACCCTGCCGGTCGCTTGCAAGTCCCTTCGAATGTCCTGACAAACACCTGGGCTAGATCTTCCCAAGTATAAATACTGCTGGGAGCCAACTGATTCAACCACGCTCTGGCTGATCCTTCCAACATGAGGGGCAAATGCTTCATGGCCACCTCGTCATTGCCGCCTCCGATCTGAACAGCCACTCGGTAATCCTCGAGCCATGTGTCCGGCTTGGACTCTCCGGTGAACTTGCTGACTCCAGTCGCCAACCTGAAGTTGGGAGGAATCGCTGCAGCTCTGATTGCTCTGCTGAAACACCCGGGACCTGAGACGTGAACTCTGCTGCTGGACGGCGCGCCTCTATCACGGTCTTCTCGGTGAGCTCTATTTCGGTCGACCAGACCTTGAACGATGATGGATCTCGCATCAAAGCCTGGTTCCCTGGGGTCGACTGGGACCCTTCGCCCAGTACTGAACTGGCGTCTGTCCTCTTGCCGTCGAGGAACGTACGACCCCGCTCTTGGGGCAGGAGAAGGCACTCGACGTTGATCGTTGCGATCGAATCGGTGCTCATATCGCTCGTGCCCTTGGTATTGATCCTCGTGCCGGCCTCTGTGTCCTTCACGCCTCGGGGGCGACCTTAGACTATGAGCCGACTGAACGGAATTCGCAGTGACGGATCGACTGTGAATCCTGTTGCGCGACTCAGATACGGCTGAATTCTGGTCACCCGCTGCACGGAGCAAATCTCTGATCTGCAACAGACCTCTCCCTGCCTCTGACTGTGAAGGCTGGATCGACTCTGCTATGCGAGCCGCAGCTGCCAAATTCTGAATCGGGGTACGGTATACCTGGGTCGGCGGCTGGAAGAGGCGACGACGACTGGACTCGGGAACGGGCGGTCGTGCGCGCTCGTCGAGTGCTCTCTGGAGATTCTCCAGTCGAGTACGTTCAGCCAAGTTGGCCAAGCGCGCCTCCTCCAGGGCTCGTGCCTCAGGGGTTTCTCCAACGATAGGAGTGTGAAGGGCGTCCATGTTCCGGCGACGGAGTTCCTCCCTCTGCACTGAGGTAAGGGGCTCGGGCCTGTACTCTTCGTGGCCCCGCACCGGAATCCCCCCTGCGGCAACCTCTTCGGTGTGGGGGAATCCGGGGGGACTACATGGTCCGTCGACCATTAGTACTTCCGCCGCTGGATCACTGCTGTCATACTCGGACGCAGTCTCTACGGAGCCAGTCGACAGGTCGAACAGGCCGTAGAGTGACTCGTCGGGCTCGATTGCCGCGACTTGGGGGATGGCCGACTGGCGGGCCAGTGCGTGCTTCACCCACCGCTGGAGTCTCGACCGACCGGTGCGCTTGCGCCGGTGGGAAACTGATGACGACGATGGCGAAACGAATGCCGACCCGTACTGGGTCGACGGTTGCCGCAGGAGGACGCCGCGGACGCATGCGCGAAAATGCGTGGCTCCGCGGGCGGGAAGCGCGTCCACGTCGAGTGGAGCCTCCTGCAGCCAAGCAGAGTTGTCAACGATGAAGGAGAGAGCGCCGAGACGGATCTCACGGCTCTCGACCATGACTCCGCTCGAAAACATGATGTGGGGTGAAAGAATCCCAACTCCTCCAACAAATCGCTAGAACACCTGCCCCACGGTGGGCGCCAACTGTCGTGGTTCTAAGTCTGACAGTAAGAATGGGGGGTAAATATGGAGAGGCAAGATCCTAGCTATGGAGTAGTTGTATGCGCAAGGAGTTTTACGAGTTCGGGCCCTTCTCTGAGGAAGTAACAGCCCTACGTCTCGGAGCCCGGAGGCAGTCGACTGGATTATGTGTGTGTGTGTTACAAAGTTGCGAACCCCTGTCCTAGTGAAGGGGGGTGGCTTATATAGAGTTCGCCAGGACCCCAGCCAGCCCACGTTACAAGGAGTTTAATGTACATAAAGAGAGGGGGTTACTGGTAACGCCTGTAATAAAGGACCATGAAGGCCATAAAAGCTACTTATGAGATGACCGTTTGTAGGCAGTGCCTTTAGGTCTTCTTATAGTCGAGTGGCTGTCTTCATGGTCGACTGCTTGTGCTTCTGGTCGAGTACGCTCGTGTCCGTCGATTGGACTGACCAGGTCGACTGAAATGTTGATACTTCTTAGAATGTCTTTCATTGTAGGAGTCATGTCCTTGATTGGGTACCTCAGGTATGATAAGTTACCCTACCCTAGGTACGTATCCTCGTCACTTCCCAAGCCAAAAGGATCCATTCTCCAGGAAGCAAAAATTTAAGGTTGATGATTTCTTCGGCGAGCATGTATTCTTCACTGACTACAACCCCTATGACTCTGCTTGCATTATGAAGAGGCGTTTCTGGACTGCCAACCAGGCAAATTTCTATTCCTCAGTGTTGTTCAACAAAGACAAAGTCTTCGATCATGCGCACATTCTTCACGTTGATATGGAATCTCTGTCGTGCTTCGTGCCAGTCCTCAGTGTTCTTCACGACGCTGGACTGTTAAATTTCTGCACTGACATCTGTGATTGTAATGAAGAACTCATTCTACAATTTTATGCAACGCTGCACATCACCGGAGATTTTGAAGATGTGAATTCATGGGTGCTGGACTGGATGACTGAAAACACTCACTACAAGGCACCAGCTTCTGAATTGCTTCGTGCTTTACCACTCAGTCCTCCCCTTGAAGCTGCTCGTTGCGTCTACAGTGAACCTGAGCATACAGATCACTACATGCAAGTGCTGAGGAAGCCATTGAAGCCAGGTCAGGCCCCAAGAACCAAATTCCTCGTGAAGGAATTACTCTATGTGCCTCGGACTGTCTATCCCATTTTGACGAAGACATTGATTCCAATCAAGGGCCACGACTTGAATGATGAAGAAGTCGTTGGCATCATGAAGAATCTACTTTTCAATATCATTCATGGCGTTCCCGTCAACTTCCATGATTTCTTCATGAGGACTTTGGCCAATGTCGCTATGTCACTGTTTGAGCTGAAGCCTTATGCACCTTGGATTATGAGATTCATCAGAACAAGGTCTTCACTCAACTATAAAGCTAATACACTGAACCATTGCAGCTACTTGCCCCCGATTGAAGTCCTCAAATGGACATTTTCCTCAGCTGATCACAAGGGCAAGGCCGCTGCTGTTATAGATGAAGGCATTCGTCCATTGGATGGTCAATTTCTCAAGGCTGCATCCTACTCAACCAATGATGACTCTGCCACCCATGACTCTGCCGCCAACACAACCAAGCAAAATCCTCAAGGCATAGCACCCAGGGTGATGACTGATCGTGAGCTTCTCCTCAGTCTTCATCAGAAGGTTGATCGCAACCATAAATGGGTCAAGCGTTAGTTTGGTTCAATTCTTCACAACATGACTGCTACCCACAATGCAGTGAAGAAAAACCACTACTACCTCCATGAAACCTTCAACCACACATGGGCTGTTCTGTCTCATGTTTACAGTGCAGAAGATCTGAAGAAAATGGGTCTCAAGGAAGATTTTGACTGGTTTGCACCTCCTCCAAAGAAATACAAGAAGGTCAAGGTTCCTTCCTTGGTGGCCAGCTCCTATTCTTCATCGCGCGACACCGACGAGCATGAAGACTTGGACGACACTGCGGCAGGCCCTACTACGACAAACGGCCCCAACAACGCTGGCGCTCCTTCATCAACTTGATATTCTTCAGGGGCGTTAGTCTTCATTTTCGATCCTTTTGGTCATTCGATGACAAAGGGGGAGAAATTTGAGTTAGTATTCAAGCGGGTCTATCTTATATGGGAGTTTTTTTTCTAAGTTACAACTCTCGTTCTTCTGATGACTTTGCTGGATCAAGTTGTGTCGGTGTTCTGGGAACGGGGGTCCCCAGACTTGCCTGCCTGCGGCCTGCAGCGTGGCCCAAAGGGGGGCCCAGCACGGCCCATCTTCATCAACGCAGACCCAAGACCCTCGCGAGGGGCCGAGCCTCGCGGGGCGGACGACGCGGAGCTTCCTCAGGCACGACCTCATCAGGCTGGCTCGCGAGGAGGCGGAGAGATCAAGGCGGGGTACCTCACGAGGTGCCCATGACGCAAGCCATGACGACCAAAGGCGCCAGGCGGGCGCCAGCCCGCGCAGTGTCCTCCTTTCCTCTTTAGTGCAAAGGGAGCAAGCGCAGGCGAGAGCATCTAGCAAAGGCACCCGTTTCGGTGCAACAAGACCAAGACCAGTCCAACGGCAGGAAGGATTTCATTGTGGAGCCCAAGCCAGCGTCACCACCAGAGCCTTTGGCAGGCGAGGACCAACTTTAGTCAGGATAAGTGTACTTGATGTTCCCCTTCGAAATGGCCAATTGTTGGCGCCCTTCCCGCTCAATATTTGGGAAGAGGCCCAGGGTCTTTGCCTATCCCCAGGGTAGGGGGGAGATCGATCGGCAATCAGATCGGAGAGAGAGAGAGAGAGAAGGGTGACTGAACTCCTCCTAGCAGTTCATCGCCCCGGCCAAGAACAGACCCCGGAGAGGCTGTTCTTCTTTGTATTGTTCATCATCATCAGCCCAAGAGGCAATCCACCACACCACCACACTGGAGTAGGGTATTACACCACATCGGTGGCCCGAACTAGTATAAACCCTGTGTCTCTTGTGCTGTTCTTTACCTAGTTTAGATCTTTGCGAGGCGGAGGGGTGCAGGTAGGTAGAAGGCGTAATCTCCGCGCGCACCAAAGAGTTCGAACCTCAAGGGTCTGCCGGAACCCGAAATCCGACATTTGGCTCGGCAGGTAGGGGTGCACCGGAGTTTTCCCTTCCGCCACCTCCACGACCTGCCTCGCGATGAGTAGCGTGTCGCCCGCTCCGGCCACCGGCGCCGGCACGGGGGCCAGGGGGCTCCGAGCCCTGGCCCCAGCCCTGCAACGGGTACGGTGGCCCGACAAGTTCAAGCCAATGATGCCGCCGCGCTACAGCGGCGCGACTGATCCGCTGGCCTTCTTGCGGGCGTACGAGGAAGCCATCCTCGAAGCTGGAGGTGACGATAGGGTCATGGCCAACTGGCTTCCCATGGCCCTCACCGGCGCCCCGCGCGCCTGGCTGCTCCACCTGCCGGCAGCCTCCATGGCCTCCTGGGAAGAGCTCCGCAGCCTCTTCCTCGCCCACCACGCTACGCCAACACCCCCGGTCGTAGCGGGCCTCCTGGGCGGCTCGCAGGCGCCGCCTACAAGTCACCACGTCAAGCCGTTCATTCGCCGGGTCAGCGCCGCTGCCACGCGGTAGGGGGCTCTCCTGGACCGGTCGGCGCCAAAGGCCGGCCTGACCTTCGGCTTGGAAGACCACCCCACCAACTCGGCCTGCTCGGGCGCGCTCCCCATGCTGTGCACCCCCACCATCTGCCAGGTGGTCGTCACCAGGACTCTCGTCGATGGCGGTGCGGGCCTCAGCGTGCTCTCGGTTGAGGCCTTCAACCTCCTCTACATACCCCTGGAACGGCTGCAACCCAGCCGGCCCTTCTCAGGCGTTGGGGGCGGGTCATCCAGCTCCTTGGGACAGATCCGGCTCCCAGTAACCTTCGGCACCTACGACAACTTCCGCACGGAGCTGGTCAACTTCGACATCGCCTCCATCGGCCTCCCCTACAACGCCATCCTCGGCTATCCAGTGCTGGCCCAGTTCATGGACGCGACACACCCGGTGTACAACCTCATGAAGATGCCTGGGAGCAGCGGTGTCCTCACCGTGCACGGGGACACCAAAGACGCGCTGCGAGCGCTCAAGCTCGCCTTCAAGACGGCGGCGTCGGCATAGCCCGCCGACTCGGAGACCCCCGAGCCCAAGGGGGTTGCACCCGCCAAAAAGAAGCAGTTGTTCACCCAAGACAAGGCAGAAACCAAGCAGATACCCGTCGATGAGGACGGGTCCACCGACGCCACTTTCACCATAGGCGCCAACATCGAGCCCGAGCAGGAGGAGGCCCTGGTCAAGTTCCTGCGCGCGAACAAGAAGGTATTCGCTTGGGAGCCTGACCAGTTGGCGGGGATCCCTAGGAGCGTAATCGAGCATCACCTCAACGTGTGCCCCGTGAAGCAGAAGGCAAGACGGCAGTCCACAGAGAAGAAGGCCTTCATCATCCAAGAGACCCACAAACTAGAGGCCGCTGGCGTCATTCGCGAGGTCCGATACCCGGATTGGTTGGCCAACCCCGTCGTGGTGCCAAAGAAGGGAGGGAAGGAGCGCATGTGTGTCGACTTCACCAACCTCAACAAGGCATGCCTGCAAGATCCGTTCCCCCTCCCTGCATCGACCAGATCATCAATTCCACCGCAGAGTGCAACCTGCTATGCTTCTTGGATGCCTTGTCTGGGTATCACCAGATCAAGATGGCGATAGAAGACATCGAAAAGATAGCCTTCCTAACCCCATGCGGGGTGTACTGCTACACATGCATGCCATTTGGGCTGCGTAACGCGGGGGCGACCTTTCAGCGACTGATGCACATCACCTTGGGCCCGCAACTCGGGAAGAATGTTGAGGCCTACGTCGATGACATTGTGGTGAAGTCTCGGGAGGCCAGGACCCTGATACAAGACCTGGAGGAAACCTTCGCGAGCCTCGACGCAGTGAACCTACGGCTCAACCCAGAGAAGTGTGTGTTCGGAGTCCCCTCGGGCAAGCTCTTGGGTTTCCTCATGTCCCACCGAGGCATCGAGGCTAACCCGGAGAAGGTCAAGGCGGTCGAGGACATGAGCCCGCCAAAGACCCTTAGAGAAATGCAAAAGCTCACTGGGCGCGTGACCGCGCTAGGGCGCTTCATCTCCAAGTTGGGGGAGCGAGCGCTGCCTTTCTTCCAGCTAATGAAGAGAAAGGGGCCCTTTGAATGGACTGAAGAGGCCGACAAGGCGTTCCAAGATCTCAAGAGATACCTGACCAGTCCTCCGGTCATGGTGGCTCCACGCCCTTAGGAGCCCCTGGTGCTCTACCTCGCCGCCACTCCCTACTCCGCCAGCGCAGCCCTGGTGGCGGTTAGGGAGGAGCGTCGAATCAAAACCACAGCTGCAGCCCAGGACAAGGCAAAACAGGAACAAGGAAGGCTCACAGAAACCGCCACCGTGGCTGAGGAGGATCAGCCACCGTAGAGGAGCGCACCGGAGGCGGAAGAGGCCCCTCACCCAGATGGTCAGCCTCTGGAGGCCTCGTCGCCTCAAGAGGCGCCATTGTCTCTGGAGGGCGCCACAAGCACTGACGCACCCAACCTCGTTGAGCACCCGGTGTACTTCGTCAGCACGGTGTTACGGGACGCGAGGGCACGATACCCCATGCCCCAGAAGCTCCTCCTCGCGCTACTGGTGGCCTCGCGCAAGCTACGGCACTATTTTCAGGGTCACCCCATCAAGGTCGACTCGTCATACCCCTTGGAGAGAGTGCTCAGGAGCCCTAACTCGGCCGGGAGGGTCGCCGAGTGGAACATAGAACTGCAAGCATTCCAGCTCAAATTCAGCACGACCAGAGTCATCAAGGGAGCAGCATTAGCGGATTTTGTGGCAGAATGGACGGAGGCACCAGGCCTCAGGGCCGACGAGGATTGGTCCCTCTCCCCAGGAAGCGAGGCGCCAGAAGGCTAGGTCATGTACTTCGATGGGGCGTTCTCCAGGCATGGTGCTGGGGCTGGGGCGGTGCTTATATCGCCCACTCAGGACAAGCTCTACTACGTAGTACAGCTCTGTTTCCAACAAGGCGAAAAGGTCTCCAACAACATAGCGGAGTATGAAGGTCTAATAGCAGGCTTGAAAGCCGCAGCTGCACTGGGGGTGAAACGCCTCACCATCAAGGGCGATTCGCAGCTCCTTGTCAATTTCTCCAACAAGGTGTACGAGCTGAAAGATGAGCACATGGAAGCCTACCTTGCAGAGGTCCGCAAGATGGAGAAGCAGTTCTGGGGGTTGGAGTTGCAGCATGTGCCCCGTGGCACCAATCAGGAGGCCGACAACATTGCCAAACGGGCATCCAGGCGGTTACCTTAGGAGCCTGGCGTCTTCGAGGAGCGGCTCTTCAAGCCCTCAGCCCTGCCGTCATTGTCAAACACGGCTCAGCCTCGGGAGGAGGTCCCCCAGCCACCTACCTCAGGAGCCCCGGTCTGTGGCCCCGCCTCAGGAGCACGCCTACTCCTAACGATGGAACCTCAGGAGGGGGTGCTGGATCACGGAGCTTCGGAGTTACTTAACACAAGGGATCCTGCCGTAGAAGGAGGAGGAAGCGGAGCATGTGGCACGGCAGGCCATGGCATACTGCATCAAGGATGGAGTGCTCTACCGGAAGCGACCAAACGATGTATCCCTGCGCTGCATCTCCAGGGATCAAGGAAAGGAACTGCTGGAAGATATACACGGCGGAGACTGTGGACATCATTCATCATCACGGACCCTCGTCGGCAAGGCGTTTCGCAGTGGGTTTTATTGGCCCACCGCACTCAATGACGCCGTCGAACTGGTGAAGGCTTGCGAGGCCTGCCATTTCCACGCCAAGTAGATCCATCAGCCGGCGGGAGGCCTGCAGACTATTCCCCTTTCGTGGCCATTTGCAATCTGGGGCCTGGACATCCTGGGCTCGTTTCCTCGGGCGCCAGGGGGCTACTGCTACCTCTACGTCGCCGTGGACAAGTTCACCAAGTGGGCTGAAGTAGAGGCCGTCCGCACCATCCCCGCGGGTTCTGCGGTCAAGTTCATCAGGGGCATCGTGAGCCGGTTCGGGGTGCCGAACCGCATCATCACAGACAACGGTTCGCAGTTCACCAGTAACCTCTTCACAACATACTGTGCTAACCTTGGAACGCAGATATGCTACGCTTCGGTGGCACACCCCCGAAGCAACGGCCAGGCTGAGCGAGTCAACGCAGAGGTCCTGAGGGGCCTCAAGACCAGGACGTTCAAGAAGAAGCTGGAGGCCTGCGGCAGAGGTTGGTACGACGAGCTTCTGTCCGTGTTATGGTCCATCCGCACAACCGCGACCAAGCCGACTGGAGAGACCCTGTTCTTCCTGGTCTACGGAGCCGAAGCGGTCCTCCCTCACGAGGTCAGACGTTGCTCCGCGCAGGTCCTGGTGTTCGGCGAGGCGCAGCAGGACGCCATGCGGGGGATGGACCTCGTGTTGGGGGAGGAACATCGCCGAGAAGCCGCGCTGCGGGCGGCGAGGTACCAACAAGCACTGCGACGATATCATTGCCGCAACAACCGCCCCAGAACTCTCGAGGTAGGAGACCTCGTGCTCAGGCGGGTCCTCTCCAGGGAGGGACTGCACAAGCTCTCTCCCATGTGGGAGGGCCCGTTCAAGGTTATTCATGTTTCCAGGCCTGGTTCCGCGCGCTTGGAGACTCGGGAGGGGGTGCCGATCCAGAATGCATGGAACATCCAGCACCTCCGGAGGTTCTACCCCTAAAAAGGCCCAGAGCCTGTGAAGAAGGCGAACGCCTGTGAAGATTATCCTTATTGGAAAAAGGCCGAGAGCCTGTGAAGAAGGCGAACGCCTGTGAAGAATATCCTTTTTGGAAAAGGCCCAGAGCCTGTGAAGAAGGCGAACGCCTGTGAAGATTATCCTTTTTGGAAAAGGCCCAGGGTTTGTGAAGAAGGCAAACGCCTGTGAAGATTATCCTTTTTGGAAAAGGCCCAGAGCCTGTGAAGAAGGCGAAGGTCTGTGAAGATTATCCTTTTTGGAAAAGGCCGAGAGCCTGTGAAGAAGGCAAATGCCTGTGAAGCTATCGCGTTTTGGAAAAGGCCCATATCCTGTGAAGAGGGCAAATGCCCGTGAAGCTCGTTTCTCCTAAGAAAGGCCCAGAGCCTGTGAAGAAGGCCAACGCCTGTGAAGCTCGCCGCCCGTGACACTCTCACATAATAATGAGTTGGGGTTGTACACGCCCCGGAGTCTCAGGAGCGCCGGCCTCAGGCCCTGGGGCTCCCCCCCATGCCCAGTGGCAGCACTTAGCTCCGCGCTGGTGAGAAGACGTCGAAGACTAGATTAGGTGCCGGACACGGCTTTTTCATTTGCTTTCCGCAGTTGGCTTGTTCATTCTCATTCGAAGTTTTATTGAAGTTATTGCCGCCTTTGACTTATGGTTCTTCAGCTTTTCACTCTCCTGCCTCGATTTCTCTTATGCAAGGCCTCGCGAGGGGGGCAGCCAAGCACCCTCGTGAGTGTTTCTGTCCTAGCCATTCAAAGGTTTTGCGACCTGGGTCCACTACAGGAGCACCCCTCCAGTCCGTGCCCCACGGGCACCGCGACACGAACACAGGGCCTGGGTCGGTCGCCCCCCCCACGGCTGGGGCCGGGAACTATCTACACATGGGCACGTAGTCGGAAGGCACGATAGCAGAAACAAAGCGATGATTAACAGCAATAACCCAAACACGCCCCCGCGGGGCTCCACACTACTGTCTTTTTACGCACGGCAAAGGAAAAGAAAGAGCAAATCGGGTGCAGCTCACCCCACACCGGCCTGCAGGGAAGACTCGAGCTGCCTCCGGGACTCAGGCAGACTCCCTCTCGCGCTTCACCGGAGCATGACGGCGGGCAGACGTGCTACCACCTCCCAAGCGGTACGACGGCGTGGAGGCTGGCTGCGGCCACCGCTAGAAGAGTCACCGCCTGAAGAAGAACCGGTGAAGCTTGGAGAACCCTGAGCGCCGCCAATCACGCGAGCGCTGTCCTCTCCATCATCGCCGGGGCTGGGTCCCCGGCCGCGGTCGTCGTCCTCAGGGCAGCACCCTGCGCGGCGACCGTCTTCCCCGAACACCCTCACGAAGAGGGTGGCATCGCCATCGAACTTGAAGTGCAGGGTGCACCGACGGCTCAGGCCCCGCGCGCGGGCAAACGTCTGCCAACCGCGGGCCAAGGCCAGGCTCCCAGCTGCGGAGACCTGCAGTGAAGCCCAGGAGGCCCGGCTGCAGCAGCCGTCTGCCTGAAGCCAGAGGCCGCCCGGGGCGCCGGCCGGGAGCTCGCCGAGGAGGAAGCGAGGAAGATGAAGCCAGGTGCTAGTCGGCTCCGCCGACCACACAACGAACTCCGGCAGCACCTCTGCCGCACGAGAACGCGGCCTAGGGGGGCGCGCGACCGAAGCGCGCCCCCCGGTCGCCGCTGTCCGCCCGTTATCATGCTGGAAATCATCTCCACGGCCGCGGAGAGCTATCGTGGTGGCCACAGGATGTTTGCGAGGGCGCCCTCGGCCGCGCTTGGGCGGGGGAGAGGCAGGCTCAACCTGGCGAGCCATCCCCTTCTCTGCGGCCGAGAACCTCCTCGACAGAGCCATGAAGAAGGAGAAGCAAGGGGGATGGACTGGAAGGGCACGTGCCGTTCCGTACTTATAGCCGGCGAAGGCCAACCGTCGGCCTCCACGATCTCAGGTAATCATGACCCGTTTTGCATGCAGGGACTTGTCCAATCCGTGCAGATGCCGAGGCGTCGTGGGGAAGCGGAGACGCCCACCTCCAATCAACCGCCACGCGACGCCCAAGGTTGCAGGCTGTTAGGGCCCGCGGCACTTCGCCCTTGCCTTTCGCCTCCCTGCACGGCCAAGTCCGGGCGCGCCTTGGGCCCGGGGCTACTGTCGGTGTTCTGGGAATGGGGGTCCCCAGACTTGCCTGCCTGCGGCCTACGGTGTGGCCCAAAGGGGGGCCCAGCACGACCCATCTTCATCAGCGCAGACCCAAGACCCTTGCGAGGGGCCGAGCCTCGCGGGGCGGACGACGCGGAGCTTCCTCAGGCACGGCCTCATCAGGCTGGCTTGCGAGGAGGCGGAGAGATCAAGGCGGGGTACCTCACGAGGTGCCCATGACGCAAGCCATGACGACCAAGGGCGCCAGGCGGGCGCCAGCCCACGCAGTGTCCTCCTTTCCTCTTTGGTGCAAAGGGAGCAAGCGCAGGCGAGAGCATCAAGCAAAGGCACCCGTTTTGGTGCAACGAGACCAAGACTAGTCCAACGGCAGGAAGGATGTCATTGTGGAGCCCAAGCCAGCGTCACCACCAGAGCCTTTGGCAGGCGAGGACCAACTTTAGTCAGGATAAGTGTACCAGATGTTCCCCTTCGAAATGGCCAATTGTTGGCGCCCTTCCCGCTCAATATTTAGGAAGAGGCCCAAGGTCTTTGCCTATAAATAGGACTAGCCACCCCCAGGGTACGGGGGAGATCGATCGGCAATCAAATCGGAGAGAGAGAGAAGGGTGACTGAACTCCTCCTAGCAGTTCATCGCCCCGGCCAAGAACAGACCCCCGAGAGGATGTTCTTCCTTGTATTGTTCATCATCATCAGCCCAAGAGGCAATCCACCACACCACCACACTGGAGTAGGGTATTACACCACATCGGTGGCCTGAACCAGTATAAACCCTGTGTCTCTTCTGCTGTTCTTTACCTAGTTTAGATCTTTGCGAGGCGGAGGGGTGCAGGTAGGTAGAAGGCGTAATCTCTGCGCGCACCCCAGAGTTCGAACCTCAAGGGTCTGCCAGAACCCGAAATCCAAAAAGTTGTAAACATAAACTCTAAGGTGGTCTAATAATTTTGCTCTGATTTTCTGCTTTCTTATTCCTCATTAATGTTAATGCATGCATGCTGAATTACACCAGTCACCATATTTCATCATGCATTTCAAATTCTTCATATCATATGTCAAATGCGTGTATGAATTACAAGATATAGGGGGAGATCTCCATGATTCTACTCTTCAAGTGTGCATTGCTTCATAAGCAAATTCCTCACTATGCACATCTTCAGGGGGAGTTCTTCTATATCTTGCAATCAAATTCCTCAAATTCAGTTTTTACACTTCATATGTTTATCCCCGTTGGAAACTTAACCTATATTGTCATCAATCACCAAAAATGGGGAGATTGTAAGTGCATCTAGTGCCCCTTGGTGATTTTGGTGTATCGAAGACTTATAGGTTAAGGTACTAATGTGTTTATGAGTGTACACAGGTATATAAGTCTATGAGGAGTTTGATATTTACAGAGAAAGTCGACCTCTAAAAATGAAGTTCTTTGACTAAAGACTTTGAATTTCTAAAGACTTTGAAAGTGAAGAAATTGGTGTGACCTTGAAGACTTGGTATTCATTCGAGGAACATGAAGCGTGAAGACTTTTGTTTTCGTAGTTTCATTTTCTCTTTCTTGAGTCATAGGAAACACCGTACTATTAAAGGGGGTCGAGGAAATACTAAGAAAAAATTTCCATGTGATGCTCAACTCAAAATCCTACACCTACCAATCCCTTCGAGCGAAGCCATTGGAAATCTCATACAGTTCAGTCATATTCTTCAGTGACAGAGACGAAGTTCTTCTGGTCTCCAAAGAATTTGGTCTGACTAAGGAGTTAGGAATTCGCCAGTGCGGATTGCCTACACAGTGAGGAACATGATAGCCCTGAGGAATTCGAGCCTCAAATTTCGGACCGTTGCTATGCTACGCGCCAGCTGTCCCAAAATATCTTATCCACCTAACGGTCATATCATTGAAGGGCATTTATGTCTTATCATGTCGGGCTGTTCCCTAGGCTATAAATAGCCGCCCCTACAACCACTAGCTCGTTGGCTGCTCCGAGAGAAACTGACACTTGTCATTTGAGAGCATGCCATCCTCCAAGGACTTTGAGCGAAAATCATCGAGTGAGGAAAAACCCAAACCCAAACACCTACAAACCCAAAGTGATTGAGCATCACTGAAGAGATTGATCCTGCGTGGATCCGACGCTTGTTACCTTTGAACACTGTGCTTCTTCCAGACGGTTAGGCGTCATGGTCTAGAGCATCCAAGACGAATTGTGGATGGCCGAGTGACCGAGTTTGTGAAGGTTCGGAAGTCACCTCAAGACTTACCACGAGTGATTGGACGAGGTCCGTGTGACCTTAGTTCAAGGAGAATACGGTGAGGACTATGTGTCCAGGACTGTGTGTCCTTAGGTTTAAATACCTAGCCGCTCCAACTAGATGTACAACTGAGACAACAGTTGGAACTCGTCTACCAAATCATTGTCTTCACCAAGCCAACTGGTTCTATTTCCTCAACTCTTTCATTTCCTCATAACTGTGTTGTGCACTTGTTCATATCTGTGTTTGAAGACTTTGACTAAAGACTTTCCCAATTTCCTCAGTTCAATTTCTTCAGTCTGTTTGTCTTCATCCTCTGTTATCCTGTGTTTACGCTTTATGTACTCTGTGCTTGTCTTCATTTCATCATGATGACCATGCTTGTGTTCTGTTATGTTTACTTTTGAGTACTTATTCCGCTGCTAGTAGTTCTTCGCTAAGGAATTTCTCACCGGCAAATTCCTCAGTGAAGAATTAATAAAAATCGCCTATTCACCCCCCCTCTAGTCGATATAACGCACTTTCAGAAGTCTAGCAGAAATATTTTCTTGTACAGTGATTCTATTGTACATAGGAGTGTACATGATTCAAATATTTTAGGTAGCTTGTATAGACAAAAAATAGAAGATAGAGTATTAAGAATTTCAAACTTCTTCATGTCTTTCCCGTTCCAACAGTCCATGTACAGCGTGCCAAACATACTGTAGTCATTAACGGCGTTCTGGGAATGGGGTACCCAGACTTGCCTGCCTGCCGCCCATGGCGTGGCTCCGTTGATGGCTTGGTACGACCCACCTTCAGCATCAACAACACAAGACCCTTGCGAAGGGCCAAGCCTCGCGAGACAGACGACATCAAGACCTCCAGCAGGAGCGGCCTCCTCAGGCTGGCTCCTGAGGAGCGGAGATTTCTATGCAAGCCTTGCCTCATGAGGTTCAGGTGACGTGAGCCACGACGACCAAGGCCAGGCGGGCGCTAGCAGGCGCAGTACAGCAGTTTCCTCTTTGGTGCTAAGGAGGCAAGCGCAGGCACAGAGTCTCGAGGAATCAGCCAAAGGTTTCCATTCCCATGCAAAAAGACCAAGATCGCTAGGACGGAGGTCGCCGCCGAGCCCACCACGGTGTCACGACCAGAGGCTTTCGCAGGTGAAGACTACTTTTGTCAGGATAACATGTACTAGTTGTCTCCCTTCAAATTTGGCCGTTGTAGGATCCCTGTTGGGGAACGTAGTATTTCAAAAAAATCCTACGATCACGCAAGATCTATCTAGGAGAAGCATAGCAACGAGCGGGGAGAGTGTGTCCACATACCCTCATAGACCGAAAGCGGAAGCGTTTAGTAACGCGGTTGATGTAGTCGAACGTCTTCGCGATCCAACCGATCCAAGTACCGAACGTACCGCACCTCCATGATCTGCACACGTTCAGCTCGGTGACGTCCCTCATACTCTTGATCCAGTTGAGGCCGAGGGAGAGTTCCGTCAGCACGACGACGTGGCGATGGTGATCATGAAGTTACCGGCGCAAGGCTCCGCCTAAGCACTACGACGATATGACCGAGGTGTAAAACTGTGGAGGGGGCACCGCACATGGTTGAAAGAATAACTTGTGTGTTCTAGGGTTCCCCCCTCCCCACGTATATAAAGGAGGGAGGGAGGAGGAGGTTGGCCAAGCGTGGCGCGCCCAAGGGGGGGAGTCCTACTCCAAGTAGGATTCGCCCCCTCCCCTTTCCTACTTCCACAAGGAGAAGGGGGGAGGGGGAGGAGAAGAGAAGGAAAGGGGGCCAGCCCCTAGCCCTAGTCCAATTCGGTTTGGGCTAGGGGGGCGCACACCACTCCTTGGCCTGCCTCCTCTTTTCCACCACTAGGCCCATGAGGCCCAATAACTTCCGGGGGGGTTCCAGTAACCTCCGGTACTCCAAAACTTATCCGATACGACCCGAACCATTCTGGTGTCCGAATGTAACCTTCCAATATATGAATCTTTATGTCTCGACCATTTCGAGACTCCTTGTCATGTTTGTCATCTCATCCGGGACTCCGAACAACCTTCGGTCATCAAATCACATAAACTCATAATATGAATCATCATCAAACGTTAAGCGTGCTGACCTTACAGGTTCGAGAACTATGTAGACATGACCGAGACACATATCTGGTAAATAACCAATAGCGGAACCTGGATGCTCATATTGGCTCCTACATATTCTATGAAGATCTTTATCGGTCAAAACGCACAACAACATACGATGTTCCCTTTGTCATTCGTATGTTACTTGCCCGAGATTCAATCGTCGGTATCACCATACCTAGTTCAATCTCGTTACCGGCAAGTCTCTTTACTCGTTCCGTAATGCATCATCCCACGACTAACTCATTAGTCACATTGCTTGCAAGGCTTATAGTGATGAGCATTACCGAGAGGGCCCAGAGATACCTCTCTGACAATCTAAGTGACAAATCCTAATCTCGATCTATGCCAACTCAACAAATACCATCGGACACACCTGTAGAGCAACTTTATGATCACCCGGCTATGTTGTGACATTTGATTGCACACTAAGTGTTCCTCCGGTATTTGGGAGTTGCATAATCTCATAGTCATAGGAACATGTATAAGTCATGAAGAAAGCAATAGCAATAAACTAAATGATCATAGTGCTAAGCTAACGCATGGGTCTTGTCCATCACATCATCCTCCCAATGATGTGATCTCGTTCATCAAATGAAAACACATGTCTATGGTTAGGAAACTTAACCTTCTTTGATTAACGAGCTAGTCAAGTAGAGGCATACTAGGGACATTCTATTTTGTCTATGTATTCACACATGTACTAAGTTTCCGGTTAATACAATTCTAGCATGAATAATAAACATTTATCATGATATAAGGAAATATAAATAACAACTTTATTATTGACTCTAGGGCATATTTCCTTCAGTCTCCCACTTGCACTAGAGTCAATAAACTAGGTCACATCGGCATGTGATTTAACATCAATAGTTCACATCACCATGTGATTAGTTCACATCGCCATGTCACTAATACCCAAAGGGTTTTACTAGAGTCAATAATCTAGGTCACATCGCTATGTGATTAACACCGAAAGAATACTAAGGTGTGATCATGTTTTGCTTGTGAGAGAAGCTTAGCCAATGGGTTTGTCACATTCAGAGCCATATGTATTTTGCAAATTTTCTATGTCTACGTTGCTTTCATGGATAGCTAATTTCTCCCACTTTCAATATGTATCCAAATTGAGACTCGGAGTCATCCGGATCGGTGTAAGAGCTTGCATCGGCGTAAATCTTTACGACGAACTCTTTATCACCTCCATAACCGAGAAATATCTCCTTAGTCCTCTAAGGATAATTTTGACCGTTGTCAAGTGATCCACTCCTGGATCAATATCGTACCCCCTTGCCAAACTCATGGCAAGGTACACAATAGGTTTGGTACACAACATAGCATAGTTTATAGAACCTATGGCTGAGGCATAGGGAATGACTTTCGTTCTCTTTCTATTTTCTGTCATGGTCGTGTTTTGAGTCTTACTCAACTTTACACCTTGCAATATAGGCAAGAACTCCTTCTTTGGCTATTCCATTTTGAACTACTTCAAAAATCTTGTCAAGGTATGTACTCATTGAAAAATCTTATCAAGCGTCTTGATCTATCTCTATAGATCTTGATGCCCAAAATGTTAGTAGCTTCACCGAGATCTTTCTTTAAAAAAACTCCTTTATGCTTTCCAGAAAATTCTACATCATTTCCGATCAACAATATGTCATTCACATATACTTATCAGAAAGACTGTAGTGCTCCCACTCACTTTCCTGTAAATACAGGCTTCAACTTATCAAAGCGTATATTCCAACTCTGAGATGCTTGCACCAGCCCATAGATGGATTGTTGGAGCTTGCACATTTTGTTAGCACCTTTAGGATTGACAAAACCTTCTGGTTGTATCATATACAACTCTTCTTTAATAAATCCATTAAGGAATGCAGTTTTGATATCCATTTGTCAAATTTCATAAAATGGGGCGATTGCTAACATGATTCGGACAGACTTTAAGCATCGATACGAGTGAGAAAATCTCATCGTAGTCAACATCTTGAATTTTTCAAAAACCCTTTTCGACAAGTCGAGCTTTGTAGATAGTACCACTACTATCAGCGTCCGTCTTCCTCTTGAAGATCCATTTATTCTCAATGTCTCGCCGATCATCGGGTAAGTCAATCAAAGTCCATACTTTGTTCTCATACATGGATCCCATCTCAGAATGCATAGCCTCACACCATTTCATAGAATCTGGGCTCATCATCGCTTCCTCATAGTTCATAGGTTCATCATTGTCTAGTAACATGACTTAAAGAACAGGATTACCATACAGTCTGGTGCGGACCGTACTCTGGTTGACCTACGAGGTTTGGTAGTAACTTGATGTGAAGTTTCATGATCATCATCATTAGCTTCCTCACTGATAGGAGTAGGAATCACTGGAACTGATTTCTGTGATGAACTACTTTCCAATTTGGGAAAAGGTACAATTACCTCATCAAGTTCTACTTTCCTCCCACTCTCTTCTTTCGAGAGAAATTCCTTCTCTAGAAAGGATCCACTCTGAGCAACAAAGATATTGCCTTCGTGACAGAAGGTGTACCCAACAGTTTCTTTTGGGTATCCTATGAAGAAGCACTTCTTCGATTTGGGTTTGAGCTTATCAGGCTGAAACTTTTTCACATAAGCATCGTAACCCCAAACTTTAAGAAATGATAGCTTAGGTTTCTTGCTAAACCACAGTTCATACGGTGTCGTCTCAACAGATTTTTAGATGGTGCCCTATTTAACATGAATGCAACTGTCTCTAATGCATAACCCCAAAATGATAGTGGTAAATGGGTAAGAGACATCATAGATCGCACCATATCTAATAAAGTACGGTTACGACATTCGAACACACCATTACGCTATGGTGTTCCAGGTGGCGTGAGTTGTGAAACTATTCCACATTGTTTTAAATGAAGGCCAAACTCGTAACTCAAATATTCGCCTCCGTGATTAGATCATAGAAACTTTATTTTCTTGTTATGATGATTATCAACTTCACTCTAAAATTCTTTGAACTTTTCAAATGTTTCAGACTTGTGTTTCATTAAGTAGATATACCCTTATCTGCTCAAATAATCTGTGAAGGTCAGAAAATAACGACAGCCGCCGCGAGCATCAACACTCATCGGACCGCATACATCGGTATGTATTATTTCCAATAAGTCAGTGGCTCGCTCCATTGTTCCAGAGAACAGAGTCTTAGTCATCTTGTCCATGAGGCATGGTTCGCAAGCATCAAGTGATTACAAAATCCCACCAACGAGTTTCTTCATGCGCTTTACACCAATATGAACTAAACGGCAGTGCCATAAATAATTTGCACTATCGTTATTAACCTTGCATCTTTTGGCTTCAATATTATGAATATGTGTATCACTACAATCGAGATTCAATTAACCATTCACCTTGGGTGTATGACCACAAAAGGTTTTATTCATGTAAATAGAATAACAATTATTCTTTGACCTAAATGAATAATCGTATTGCAATAAACATGATCCAATCATATCATGTTCAACGCAAACACCAAATAACATTTATTTAGGTTCAACACTAATCCGGAAGGTAAAGGGAGTGTGCGATGGTGATCTTATCAACCTTGGAATCACTTCCAACACACATCGTCACCTTGCCCTCAACTAGTCTCTGTTCATCTTATAACTCCTGTTTCAAGTTACTAACCATCGCAACTGAACCAGTATCAAATACCCAGGCGCTTCTATGAATACTAGTAAAGTAAACATCAATAACATGTATATCATATATACTTTTGTTCACTTTGTCATCCTTCTTATCCGCCAAGTATTTGGGACAGTTCTGGTTCCAGTGACCATTTCCTTTGCAGTAGAAGCACTCAGTTTCAGGATTGGGTCTAGCTTTGGGCTTCTTCATGGGAGTGACAACCTGCTTGTCATTCTTATTGAAGTTCTCTTTCTTTCCCTTGCCCTTTTACTTGAAACTAGTGTTCTTGTCAACCATCAACACTTGATGCTTTTCTTGATTTCTACCTTCGTCGATTTCAGCATCGCGAAGAGCTCAGGGAATCGTTTTCTTCATCCCTTGCATATTATAGTTCATCAAGAAGTTCCAGTAACTTGGTGATACTGACTATAGAACTTTGTCAATCACTATTTATTCAAGCGATTGTAGTACTCAGACATTCTAAGAACATGCTCACTGGTTGAGCTATTCTCCTCCATCTTGTAGGCAAAACTACTTGTCAGAGGTCTCATACCTCTCGACTCGAGCATGAGTCTGAAATACCAATTTCAACTCTTGGAACATCTCATATGCTCCATGGCGTTTCAAAACATTTTTTAAGTCCCGGTTCTAAGCCGTAAAGCATGGTGCACTAAGCTATCAAGTAGTCATCATACTGAGCTTGTCATATGTTCATAACGTCTGCATTTGCTCCTGCAATAGTTCTGTCACCTAGCGGTGCATCAAGGACATAATTCTTCTGTGCAGCAATGAGGATAATCCTCAGATCATGGACCTAGTCCGCATCATTCCTACTATCAACTTTCAACTTAGTTTTCTCTAGGAACATATCATAAATAAAACGGGGAAGCTATACGCGAGCAATTGATCTACAACATAGATATGCAAATACTATCAGGACTAAGTTCATGATAAATTTAAGTTCAATTAATCATATTACTTAAGAACTCGCACTTATATAGACATCCCTCTAGTCATCTAAATGATCACGTGATCCATATCAACTAAACCATGTCCGATCATCACGTGAGATGGAGTAGCTTTCAATGGTGAACATTACTATGTTGATCATATCTATTATATGATTCACGTTCGACCTTTCGGTCTCAGTGTTTCGAGGCCATATCTGCATATGCTAGGCTCGTCAAGTTTAACCCGAGTATTCTGCATGTGCAAAACTGGCTTGCACCCGTTGTATGTGAACATAGAGCTTATCACACCCGATCATCACGTGGTGTCTCAGCATGAAGAACTGTCGCAACGGTGCATACTCAGGCACACTCCTCCTCCTGAGGTTGTTCTCCCACTGTACTAGTTCATCCTCAGCCCCTCGAGGCCAATCCACCACAAAGTAGGAGTAGGATTTTACACCACAAGGTGGCCCGAACCTGGGTAAATCATTGTGTCCCATTTCCTTCCATTTCATGGAGCTAGGCCATGAGATTGGCGAGTAGGTAGACTTGGGAGGTTGAGTTCTTCACACGCATCCCAGAGTTTGAATCTCTCAAGGGTCCGCGGAGCCCAAAATCAGACATTTGGCGTGCCAGGTAGGGGTGTGTCGAAGATCCGCCTCCTTGTCTACTATGCTCCGCTATTCGGCTCTCATGGCGGGCGCTGATCCATCGACCGGACCGAGCGTGCTTATGGGGGAGTCGTGGGCCTCTGAGCTTTCACCCCCGTCCTGCGGCAGGTGAAGTGGCCACCTAAGTTCAGGCCGGAGCTGCCGCCCCGATACGACGGCGTGGCGGACCCAACAGGTTTTCTCCGGGCATACGAGGGGGTTGTGTTCGCAGCCGGTGGCGATGACAAGGTCATGGAAAACTGGCTTCCCATGGCCCTCGCGGGAGCGTCGCGCGCCTGGCTCCTCAGCTTCCCAGAGTCTTCGGTCGCTTCCTAGGAGGAGCTGCGCGGCCTCCTCACCGCGCACTTCGCGGCGCCGGTGCCCCAAGTTGGCGCATCCCTCCTCGGCGGTTCGTAGGCGCAGCCCTCGGACTGCCACGTCAAGCAGTTCTTTCGCCAGGTGGGTGCCGCCCACGTGCAGCAGGGAGCTCCTCCGGGCTGGGCGGCGCCTAAGGCCGACCTCACCTTCGACTCGAGGTACCACCCCGCGACCACCGCAGGCGTCGGCGCGCTCCTGATGCTCTGCACCCCCACCATCTGCAACGTGGCGGTTACCAAGACCCTCATCAACGATGGAGTCGGCCTCAACTTGCTCTCTATGGAAGCATTCGGCTTGCTTCACGTGCCCCATGGCTAGCTGTGCTCCACCAAGCCTTTCTCCGGAGTCATCGACAGCTCCACCTAGCCCCTGGGACAGATCCGCCTCCCTATCACCTTCAGCACCCGCGACAACTACCGCACCGAGCTTATCGACTTCGACATCGCCCGCATCAGCCTCCCATACAACGCCATTCTCGGGTACCCGGCCTTGGCCAAGTTCATGGCAGCAACTCACCCTGCCTACGATATCATGAAGATGCCGAGAAGCAGCGGCATCCTCACTGTGGCAGGGGACACCAAGGAAGCGTTGTTAGCCCTCAAGCTCGCCTTTAGGGCCGCGGCGGTCGTGCGGTCAAGTGAGGAAGGAGCCCCGAAGGCTCCGGGGGCTGCGCCAGCGAAGAAGAATTAATTGTTCTCTCAAGATCGTGCTGAGACAAAGCAGGTGCTGGTTGATGAAGACGGGGCATCGCGCGCCACCTTCACCGTAGGCGCCAGCCTCCCTCCAGATCAAGGAGAGTCGTTGCTCAGCTTCTTGCGCACGAACAAGGATGTGTTCGCCTGGGAGCCAAGGATCTGGTTGGGATCCTGAGGGGCATAATCGAGCATCACCTAAGGGTGTGCCCGAACGTGCACCCGGTGAAACAGAAGGCGCGGCAATAGTACACAAAGAAGCGGTCGTTCATCGTCCAAGAGACCCGCAAACTGCAAGAGGCCGGTGTCATTCGGGAGGTGCGGTACCCGGAATGGCCGGGGAACCCGGATATTGTCCCTAAGAAGGGCGGAAAGGAGTGCATCTGCGTTGATTTTACCAACCTCAACCAGGCTTGCCCTCAAGACCCCTTTCCGCTTCCATGCATCGATCGGATCGTCGACTCCACCGCCGAGTGCGACCTGATGTGTTTTCTGGACACCTTATCGGGCTATCACCAAATCAAGATGGCGGTGTAGGATGTTGAGAAGACGGCTTTCCTGACCCCTACTGGGGTGTATTTCTACACCTGCATGCTGTTTGGGCTGCGTAATGCCACAGCAACCTTCCAGCGGCTGATGCACATCACCCTGGGTTAGCAGCTCGGGAGGAACGTCAAGGCCTACGTCGATGACATTGTCGGTGGGAGATGACACCTATGGGATCACAGGAATCCCTACTACGGTTGCGGGGCGCGGGGTTGTGAAAAGAGCGGATCAAACAGATAGTACACGGTCCCTTTACCGAAGTTCGGGCCGCAAGGATGCGTAAAACCCCACTCCTGCTTTGGTGGATTGTATATCTGAGTTCCTGAGCTAGCTATGGGGCGTCGAGAGCTCCAAAAAGACGAATCCTCCTCCTGGTCGCCTCGGGCCTCCTTTTATAGGAAAGGGGTTGCCACAGTGGCACACAGGAGGTGGAAAGGGTACAGTAGTGCGAGATTATCCTTCGCATTACATGACAAGGCGCATTTAATGTGCCTTGCTTAGGTGTCCTTGCTTTATCAGGGGCGGAGGAGAGCCCCGTCCCGTCCGTCGCTGCTCCCTCTTGCGTCGACACGCGCCCTGGCCAGCGGTGCCTGTGGTGCCATGTAGGCAGGTAGGCAGCTGAGGTGGCGCAGTGGTGGATCTCCACGAAGATCTGCATGCCGCCACGCAGGTGCCTGCCCAACTGGTTGGGTTAGTAGCTGCATGTGAACGGCGGTGGGGGCGCGACTGGCGCGAGCCTGATGGTGGCCCTACGACGTCCTTGGCAAGGGCCTTGCTGCGGCCCCGGCAAGGGTCTTGCCACGGCCCTAGCAAGGGTCTTGCCGCGGCCCCGGCAAGGGTCTTGCCGCGGCCCCGGCAAGGGTCTTGTCGCGGCCCCAGCAAGGGTCTTGCCGCGGCGCCTGTTGTCATCCCTAGCAAGGCTCTTGCCGGGGGCCTTGTGGTCCTCCTTGGCTGGGATCCCGCCACGGATCATCATCTTCTGAAGTGGGTATCTGATCTTGAATGTCTTCACAAAGATCTGCATGCCACCACGGGGATGTCTCCCGAATCCTTGCCCCCATGGGGGCAGTGGACTCGAGGGTGACTTCGCTCCGTAGGTGTGGGGCGAGCTGCCACGGCAAGAGTCTTACCGGGTTAGCTAAAGCTGCCCCCCGGCAAGGATCTCGCCGGGGGGGGGGGGGGTCTGCTCTGTCCCCTTTGCTCTTTATGGTCTTGGCGTCGTTCTTCTTCCCTTTAGCTTCGGCCTTACCTTGGCTTACCTCCCTTGTCGTGCTTGGTGTGGCGGTGCTCGTGGCTCAGACTGCCCGTGCACAGTTATAGGGGTACAAAAGGTGTAACCCCCTTTTTGTACACCGATAGGAGCCCCCGGGCCTAGGCCACACATAAGCGCAACGCGTTTTTGGGCTAGGCCCAAAAAAGGTGCGTGGGCAGGCGGGGCGGTTTTTACCGCGGTAAGTTTCTTCGCGCGCTGCACTTCCTGTGCGTCCCGCGCGTGGCGCAGTGTGGGGAGGCATGCGTGACATGGGCGGTATGCGTGGGGCTGAGCTCTGCACGCATGCGTCACGTCGTAGTAAAGGGGGCGGTTCGCGCCTTCCCCATAAACGGAGGGAGGCGTGGAGGCGCGGCCCATTTACTGAACAGGGCCGAGGCGTGGTCTTCAAGGCATCCACTCCCTTCGATCACGGGGTGGGGAGAGGTCGCCTCACCCGTCGCCTCGGTCCTGCACACTCACCATGTGGCGCCCATGCGCTTGGGGTGGCAATCGGTGGAGGCGGAAAACCGGGCCGTCGCGGGCTGGGGCAGTGGGTCGGTCCCGGTCCCCTGCGCCTTCCGCGTCTTGATTGGTGGAGCGGGGCGGCCGAGCCCCCACCCCGTCCCTTTATAAAGAGCGGGAGGGGGATGGCGTCCCGCATTCCTTTATCTCCTTCCTTCTTCAGTTTCTGCTCCCCTCCCTTCCATTCGCCATGGAGAGAGGGAACCCTGGTCCTTCAACGGTGGCGACGCGGGTCACCGCTCGACAACGCGTCCCTCCTTCTCCTGCACCTGTGGTGGCGGAGCCAGCCGTAAGGGGGAAGGGGAGGGGGCGAGGCCGTGGGCGAGGCCGAGGCGCTCGGGGAAGAGGAGGACGGGGCGGCGCGCCGGCCTCGGCTCCGCCAGCAGCTCCTCCCCCCATGGAGGCTCACGTTGGGGACGACCCTTGTGACTTCTTCGTCAGGCTGTGTGGGCCGCCTCGCCATCGCCTTTGTCTCCCGACCCCATTCGCGCGGGAGATGGAGTTGGATCCGCCGGAATCACTGCGGTTGCACATGAGGGGCTGTGGGATCAGCGGTACGCGGGTTCGCGTTAACTTCCCAACCCCTCACGTGATGTATCTTTGTTGGGGATGGAAGACGTTCACCCATATCCACCGCTTGACGGAGGGGATCACCCTCCATTTCAAGCTGATGGAGGGCGGCCTCCTCTCCGTCAAGGTCTTCGGGTGCTTCGGGACCCGGGCAAGGTGCTGCGTGGAGAGCTCTTCTGATCGCGAAGACTCCTCCTCGGGCGGGAGTGGCGAGGAGGACAGCGGCAGCGACGATGAGGGTAGCGGGCGGCAGGATGACGGGTCCAACTAGGTGTCGGGCGCCGCCTCGTGCGACACCGGCGACCCCATCATCCGTGTTGCTGGCTCCCTGAACTTCTCGGGGTCGTCTCCTTGGGCGGCTGGCGTTGGGAGGCTGCGGAAGAGGAAAAGGGCGGGCTGCAAGGCCGTTAACTCGGAGTACGCGGGCACCGACGCCTTCGACGCGTGCTAACGTCCTGCCGCCTCGTCTTCGAGCCCTGCTTCCGGCGCCGCCATCACCATCCAGCCTCCGGACGGCCACCGAGATGTTCTCTTGGTGTCTTCTGCCACCCGTAGCTCGCCTAGGCGCCACTTTTGCCCTTTTCGTCTCCTTGACCTGCCTCCTGAGGAGAGAGACAAGAAAGGGATTACGGGCACCTTATCTCTTTTTAGTTTGTAAGCCTTCGGGCCTTAGCTGAATTTAGAACTTGTAATCCCATCATTCATGTTTTTCATTCCCTACGGACTATACCTGAGTGGAATGTTTTTAATGAAAAAGGGATGCTTGCCGGGTCATTTGTTTGCGGGTAAAACCCACGACAAGGAGCAAATCCTTGATACCTTTAAGATAAACATTTCCTCGCCCGGCAACAGGCCTTGTCGTCTCCCCACTTCATTCGACCTTTCTCACGCCCTTGGCGGAGGCAGGGATGAGGCGGGTTCAGGCCCCTCGTTTTATCCTTTCGCTGCTGCGACTACGACCAAACCCGGACCCAGGAACGAGCCCTAGGGCCTAGAGTTAGGGGAGCACGGTATTTTTAGGGAAAACAAGGTTTCACATACCTCAGTCCATAGGGAATGCATGATAAGGGATGAAGAACTTATCTGAAGTTGTAGCCCCCCTGCAACTTTGGTTTGCCGGGGGTGAATCTTTGCTCTTGCAGCCCCCGGTAGTACTGGCTTGCCGGAGTCTAGATGCTGGTCTGTCCCCCTTATCTTCTTCGTCCTTAGTGATCCGGCAAGGATATCAGTGGGTCCTACGAACCAAAGAAGACAAAAGGAACGGTGAAGGGACGCACACTCGACCTCTAAGCTAGGGGTTAGCCGCCGCCAAGCACTATCAACCCTAACCAAGGACGAGACTCGACCTAGCATGCATGCTATAACCTTAGGGCGCCAGCGCTTCATTTATTTATGCTCAGGGTCTGCGCCTCGCTTTGTACAAAGGGTTACATGCATCGATCATCGGCAATGCTTGTACAAAAGGTGGCTTGTCGGGGGGCCCAGCAAGCCGCGCCTTATGGGTAAAACTTGTGAAGATGCTCAATGTTCCAGGAGTTACTCACCGGTACGGCATCTTCGGTCTCCAAGCGGACTGCGCCGGGCCTGGTGACTCGTATTACCCGGTAAGGGCCTTCCCACTTTGGCGTCAACTTGTTGGAATTCTTGGCCGATTGAACGCGCCGAAGGACAAGGTCGCCTTCCTCAAGGCTTCAGGCATGAACCTTGCGGCTATGGTAGCGGCGCAAGGCTTGCTGGTAGAGTGCTACTCTCACAGCCGCCCGAAGACGATCTTCCTCAAGGAGCAGTGCGTCATCTTGCCGCAGTTGCTCTTGCTCAAGCTCATCATAAGCGAGCACTCGAGGTGACCCGTATATGAGTTCAGTGGGGATAACTGCTTCTGCCCCGTATACCAGGGCAAAGGGTGTCTGGCCGGTGGCTCGACTTGGTGTCGTCCTGATTGACCAAAGAATCGTCGGCAACTCATCAATCCAGCGCCTTCCGCTCTTGTGCAGCCTGTCAAAGGTCTTGGTCCTTAAGCCTTGCAGCACTTCAGCATTTGCCCTCTCGGCTTGACCATTGCTTCGCGGGTGAGCAACGGAAGCGAAACAGACTTTGTTGCCGAGGTCTTGAGTATATTGCATGAAGGTGCGGCTTGTGAACTGCGTGCCGCTGTCGGTGATGACCCTGTTGGGTACACCAAAACGGCACACTAGCCCCTTGAAGAACTTGACGGCTGACTGAGCGGTGACCTTCCTCACTGCTTCCACCTCTGGCCACTTTGCGAACTTGTCGATCGCTACGTACAAGTACTCAAAGCCCCCGGCAGCCCGGGGGAATGGGCCCAGTATGTCGAGCCCCCAGACCGAGAAGGGCCAGGAGAGAGGAATGGTTTGAAGGGCTTGAGCTGGCTGATGAAGCTTCTTTGAATGGAACTGACACGCTTCACACCTGGTGACGAGTGTCGTCGCATCCTGGAGGGCGGTGGGCCAGAAGAAACCTTGCCGGAATGCCTTGCCGGCAAGGGCGCTTGACCCGATGTGGGATCCACACATGCCTCTGTGTATCTCTGCCAACAGCTCCAGTCCTTCCTCTCGAGGGATACACTTCAATTTCACACCGTTCAGTCTCTTCCTGTACAGGACGTCATCGACGAACTGGTACATGGTAGAGCGACGGTCTACTTTTTCCGCTTCTTCCTGTTCTTCAGGAAGTTCCCCTGTTTGCAGGAATCGAACGGTATGTTGTGCCCACGCTGGAGCCTGGGGCTCGACGGCGAGGACTAAAGGCATCTCCTCCGCTATAGGAACGGCTGTTTCGACGGAAAGAGCTTGGCGCTCCGCTGGAGCCAGCCGTCCCGTGGCGGGCTTAGTGTCCTCGGCAACATCCTTGCCGGCGGCTCCGGGGAGCTCGGCGGGAAAGTACTTGTCGGGCCCTGATTTTCTTATCTTGTTCTGCTCTGTTGATGGATCAACGGATGGCTGAGTTAGCTGAAGCACAAAGGTACCTGGTTCCACAGGTAGCTTGAGGGCAGCGCGCTTCGACAGGTAATCGCCAATATCGTTCTCTGCTATGGGAACGTGTTCAGCCTATATACCATCAAAACGCTCTTCCAGCTTTCTCACTTCATCAACATAGGCCTTCATCAACGGGCTCTGGTAATCCTTGTTGACTTGCTTGACGACAAGATGCGAGTCGCCCCTGACGATAAGCTTTTTGATTCCGAGGTCTGCCGCGATCCTAAGACCGGCAAGCATCCCTTCATACTCTGCTGTATTGTTTGTTGACACCTCCCTGGGGAAGTGCATCTGGATCACGTACTTGAGGTGCTCTCCGGTGGGGGTGACGAGTAGTACGCCGGCCCCGGCACCTTGTAGGGAGAAAGCCCCATCAAAGTACATAATCCAATTGTAATTTGCCTCCTTGTCGGGGAGATCATTTTCTTGGGCTTCTTTGTCAGGTGTTGCGGTCCACTCTGCAATGAACTCCTCCAGGACTCGGCTCTGGATCGTTGAAGTACTTTCAAACTTGAGGCCAAAGCTGGACAGCTCCAGTGCCCATTCCACAATCCTCCTCGTCGCATCTGGATTGTGCAATATCCGTTGCAGAGGGAGGCGAGTGACGACAGTGATCTTGTGTGCCTGGAAGTAGTGACGCAGCTTCCTCGAGGCCATGAGGAGGCCGAAGAGCAGTTTCTGCATGCCGGAGTACCTTGATCTAGCCCCCTGCAGGAGGGAGCTAACAAAGTAGACCGGGTGCTGCATCATTTTTTTCTTTGGCGGCACTTCGACTGGTTGTGTCGTCTCCGCATTGGTGGCCTCGGGCTCTGTCGCTGCCATTACCTCGTCGTCAACCTCACTCTGCGCTACTAGTGTGGCGCTGACCACCTGGTTCGTTGCCACTAGGTATAGCAGCAATGGCTCCTGGGGCCTAGGCGCAACTAGTGTTGGCGCGGAGGAGAGGTACTTCTTCAAATCTTGCAATGCTGCTTCGGCTTCTGGCGTCCACTCCACCGGGCCCGCCTTTTTCAGGATCTTGAAAAAGGGAAGGGCGCGCTCGGTAGACTTGGATATGAACCTGCCCATGGCAGCGACACAACCAGCAAGCCAACGCACATCCTTAATTCGCTTGGGTGCTCCAATTTGCTCTATAGCTTTGATCTTGTCCGGGTTGGCCTCTATCCCACGCTGTGACACAAAGAACCCGAGAAGCTTGCCGGACGGGACGCCAAAGACACACTTCTCAGGGTTCCGCTTGAGGTTGATCTTGCGTAGGTTTGCAAATGTTTCTTGCAAATCTGTGATGAGGGTTGCCCTGTCCTTGGTTTTGACCACTGTGTCATCCATATAAGCCTCCATATTTCTATGGAGCTGGGGTTCAAAACCTATCTGGACCGCCCTTGCAAACGTCGAACCAGCACTCTTCAACCCGAAAGGCATCCGTATGAAACAATACATACCACATGGGTGATGAATGCTGTTTTCTCTTCGTCTTCTCTTGTCATGAAGATCTAGTGGTAGCCGGAGTAGGCGCCGAGGAATGACAACAGATCACACCCAGCCATGGAGTCAACAATCTGGTCGATGCGCGGCAACGGGAAGTGGTCCTTGGGGCAAGCCTTATTGATATATGTGTAACCAATACACAGTCTCCACTTCCCATTCGCCTTGCGCACTACGACCGGATTGGCCAACCACGTTGGATGGAGCACTCCTCTTACCAAACACGCTGCTTCCAGTTTCCGGATCTCTTCTGTGATGAACTCTTGTCGTTCCAAAGCTTTCTTTCTGACCTTCTGCTTGACGGGCCGCGCATGAGGACAGACAGCAAGGTGGTGCTCAATCACCTCCCTGGGAACGCCGGGGATGTCGGAGGCTTGCCAGGCAAACACATCGACATTCGCCCACAGGAAGGTGACGAGCGCGTCTTCCTATTTGTCGTCAAGGGTGGAGCTTATAGTGAAAGCTCCACCCGTGCCGTCCTCATTGACAGAAACCTTCTTGGTTCCCGGCGGACTAGCCCTGGACTTCTTGTTTCCGCCGGCGAAGCTCTTTGGCACGTCCTCGACGGCAGCGCTACACTCCGAAGAGGTGCGTGTCGGTGTCAAAACCGGCGGATCTCGGGTAGGGGCTCCCGAACTGTGCGTCAAGGTCGGATGGTAACAGGAGACAAGGGACACTTTATTTTACCCAGGTTCGGGCCCTCTCGGTGGAGGTAAAACCCTACTCCTGCTAGATTAATATTGATGATATGGGTAGTACAAGAGTGGATCTACCACGAGATCAAGGAGGCTAAACCCTAGAAGCTAGCCTATGGTATGATTGTGTATGATGATGGCTGTCCTACGGACTACAACCCTCCGGTTTATATAGAGACCGGATAGGGTTAGGGTTACACAGAGTCGGTTACAATGGTAGGAGATCTCGAATATCCGCACGCCTAGCTTGCTTTCCACGCCAATAAAAGATCCTTTCGGACACGGGACGAAGTCTTCAATCTTGTATCTTCATAGTCCTGGAGTCCGGCTGAAGGTATAGTCCGGCTATCCGAACACCCCCTAATCCAGGACTCCCTCAATAGCCCCTGAACCAGGCTTCAATGACGACGAGTCTGGCGCGCAGATTGTCTTCGGCATTGCAAGGCGGGTTCCTCCTCCAAATCCTTCAAGAAGATTATAAACACCAGAAATAGTGTCCGGCTCTGCAAAATAAGTTTCCACATATTGCCATATAGAGAATAATATTAACACAAATCAAATCTGCTGACGTATTCCGTAGTGCGTCATAACACTGCGACCAAGCCTTCTATATAAATTGCTTTCATCGTTCCACCTCAGCTCGTTTAGCGAGGCGGTTTCCTTGGCACGTCTTGTCAAAGCAGAGATCGTGTGCCCCCTCTAATGGGATTCTCATTAATATGGTCGTGGATAACCCAATCGTGCCTGTTAGCACGTCTTGCCTTAATAAAAGGCTAGTCCAAGACGGTTACAGGGAGGGCGCTTGATATTCTGCCTCTTATAAAGAGACCAAGGCCCTGTTCCCCGCTTCTATTCTCAAAACGAGATCGCCCGTCGCCTCGAGTTCCAACACCCTAGGCTTCCAGATTTCGAGCGCACCAGATCTTCGATAATGTCCGGCTCCGACCTCCAAGGCCGATGGATGCCCTCCTCTGTTACGGAGGAGGAGGTATCAAGATTGAGGGAAGCTAGATTCCTGACCAGGGAGATTCTGCACAGGCTGCCTGTTCAAGGACAGGTGATCCCTAGCCCTCAGCCCGGCGAGAGTGTGGTATTCATATCCCACTTCCTTCGGGGATTAGGCTTCCCCATGGATCCCTTTGTAAGGGGGCTGATGTTTTATTATGGGCTGCAATTCCACGACTTAGCTCCGAAGTCCATCCTCCATATCTCCTCGTTCATAGTTGTGTGCGAAGCGTTCCTCCGTGTTACCCCTCACTTCGAATTGTGGCTCAAGACCTTCAAAGTAGAACCGAAGATAATCGAAGGGCGCCACGCAGAGTGCGGAGGCGCTGCTATAAAAAGAAATGCCGACGCTCCATGGCCCGAGGGCGCTTTTCAAGAGGAGCTTGGCTTATGGCAACAGGAGTGGTTCTACATCACCGCTCCTCGGGGCACCGCATGGGTGGCGCTTCCGGCCTTTCGCTCGGGTCCCCCACCACGGTTAGCATCGTGGATTAACACAAGGTTAGGTCGGGGCTTGCCCAAAGACGTTCCTCTGCTGCAGGGCCGCATTAAGGATCTCTTGAAGGGAGACCTCAACCTGGTCAAGGTGACACAAGTCATGCTGATTCGCCGGACACTGCCCGGCCAACGTCGCCCCCTTCGCTTGTGGGAATTCAATCCGGAGGGACCACGAGCTCTCCAGAATTTTATGGGCGTGACGTCTGTGGAGATGTATAAACTATTCTTCGGATCACAAGAAGTGAGTCCGGATTTGACCGAGGATGCTGGTTTAAGCCGCAATCGCCCGGATACTCAAGTAGGTGACCTTGAGACCGAACCTTCTATCCGCATAATTAACTTGCTTTTTAACAGCACTTTTCCTTTTAAGCAGGAGTGGATAGCGAAGGCGAAGCTGATCCGGTGTCCGGCTCCCCTTCGCGAAACCAGGCTGGATCGTGTGCTAGTCAGGATGCTAGAGGTAGTGCCTTTGGAGGGAAATATGGGAGTAGACAAGGAGACCGTGGCCTCTTCGAAAGAGACCATTCCAAAGGGGGGAATCGATAATTCTCCTCCTAAGGGAAAGAAAAGGGCCGCCTCTGACCGCCCGGAAACCATAGCTTCGAAGCGGGGGAAAGAATCCTTGTCAGAGGGCCCGACGCCAGGGAGCCCCTCGGCCGAACTAAACCCTCAAAGGGAACAGCTCTCCAGCGAGCCATAAGTAGAAGAAGAGTTATTCTTTTAAGAGAAATCCTTGATTTATATCTGAGAAGTTTTAACCAAAACTTTACTTTATAGTTCGTACCTTAGCCCTTCTCAGCAGAACTCGTCTTCGGGGGATCTTCTTCTGGAGATGATGGAGAGCAGAACGCCTCCTCCTTCTGTATCGCCTAGCAAGGCGGGCGACGCTGAAGTGTCGTCGCGGGGGATTTCTCCGGATCCGCTAGGGGTGGATGGTGCAGCCCCCCGAGGTTCTCCGTGTCCGACCTTTGAGGAAGGCCATGGGACGAGTCCGGCACAATCTGGTGTTCGGTCGGAGGAGCTAAAGATTATGCTGGGGCGAGCCTCTGTCTCAGAGGAGCATCGTGCGTTAATGAGCACGGTGATTGAAAAGATTTCATCCGCAGAAAGCGGATTGCACGAGGCCGTCAAGAGTTTAGTGGCAGGCCTTGAGGTACGTTTTAAATAACGTATATTTGTATTAATTGCGCATAAATAAAGTGCGCCCTATGTAGATAGTAGCCCCTGAGACTCTGTGTGTCGTAAAGATGTACGGCGCGCAGAGGATCTTAATCCCAGGTCCTTTAAGTGGCACCTTTATACGTAGGTGGCTGATTGTCCGGAGTCGAGCCGGACTCGTGAATATGCCGAACTAAAGCGACAACTGGATGAGGCAGAAGCCGACATCGTGCTTGTTAACAAGCGGCTTAATGGTGCTCAAGGTATTGAAATCATTAGGCCATTGTGAGTAAGAGGAACTTTATGTCAATATCTTACCGTGTGTGTGCTTGACGCATATGGTGCGGCCGCCGTGGAAGGTCTTAGGGCCGAACTCGCCCGAGTGAAGGAACAAGCCAGAAAAAGCGATGCGGCTACCGTGAAAGCCCTTGAAGAGCTGAAAGCTGAACAGGCTGCCCATTGCCGAAGCAAGGAGGAGGTGGCTGATATGGCCGTAATGTTAAAAAGTGCTACTGACCGTTGCAAGCTTCTTGAAGAAGAAGGTCGGGCGAGGCAAACGAGCTTAGAGAAAGCTATTACCGACGCCAAGGACGCCCGCTCTGTAATGAGAGCGGCAAAGGAGGAGCTACGTCAAGCCGGACTAATTGCAGATGGAAAGCCCTTCTTGATGTGGAGAAAATTTTGCGACCCGAGGTTTGCCCCGTTGGACCGAGCGTGGAGTGTAGAGGACACCTATCTGGATTTGGCGGCTAGTGCTGCTGATGCGACCAAACACTTTCAAGATAAGAAGGGTCATGAAGTGGAGAAGCTCTTCTGGTCGCAATTCATCAATCCAGAGCGTCCACTTGCAGTGGACGATCGCCTGGCCCAATGGGCCGAACTGAATAGGTTCTCCGGACTCGCCATGAAGTACGTCATGGATTACTTGTGTCCGGGGAGATCGAAGCCGAAGAGTTATTTCAGCTTGGTGCAGCAATTTCTCGACGCGGTGCCACGTATCGGTGCTATGAAGAGGTCAGCGTGCATGGAGGGAGCTCGGTTAGCTCTTGCCCGTGTCAAGACATACTGGGCAGATATGGGGCCCACCGTTGTTGCGTCCCGGAATTCGGATAAAAGCCGAATACCTTCCGAGCAATATTTTGAGGAAGTCCTCGAAGGCGCTCGCATAATAGAGACGCAGTGCTCGAAGGATGCTATGTTATGATAGTATATGTAATCATGAAACAATATTTTGATAAATTGTAGGGGCATATTTTTAGACTTGTGCCTTCAAGTATTAGGAACACCTCCTGTGCGGCCGTTTAAATATATAAATTCTGAAAGATTGCAGTCGTTGGCTTCAGCCCCACGCACATAGTGCGGGGGTGCGTGCAGAAGACACATTTTCACACTTAACCCAACGTCTTGGTCCTATAAAGGAGGTGATCGCGCAGCGGGCTAGGCAACCGGACTATAATGCTTTAACACTTTCACTTAGCCATAGGAGCTTGACAGTGGGACTCTTTAGGTAGCCCTTTAGTGGCGACTGCGCTTTGCCCGAGTTCGGAGCGCGTACGTGCCTGACCGGGAAACGGCCCTTCGTCAAAGCGGAGGAATTCGGTAAATTCCTATGAGTCATCGAGTGGCGACCAGTCTCGCGCTACATCATGACAGTCGGTTTTCGGCTTTCTCTACTGAGGTGCTCACCCGGCCGAACCGGGGCACAATCGCAGTAGTTCTCCTGGTGCTACCTTAGCCGGTAGAGCGGAACGTAAGGTAGCCGAACTCAGGAGCCGGGCAACCCAACATATGACCAAAATCATGATTCGGAGCTGCTGCATATAGTGCCAAAACTCGCGACGCCGAACACTCCCTAAGGTGTTCGGTCTTTGTGAGTGCGTGTGAAACAACACCCTTAAACAAAAGGAAAAAAGCCCTTAGTGTCTAGGTACGAGCAATAATTCTGGCGTGGCCACATGCCAAAACGCCAGCCTCCTCCTTGGTTATATCGGAAAAGAAAAAACCAGGGGATGTATAGCAGCAAGAGACAGTAAAAAAGGTTTACGCAGGGTCTTAATCTAAAAAGAATCCTTTAGGATGGGTCCCTACTGCACGTCTACGCCTGTGTCTCCGCTGTGCCGTGTCCTGGACGGGCGCCGCACGACGTTCATCTATAAAAGAGAAGAACTAACTTGAAAAATGGGTCGTGCGGAACAAAATATAAAGTAAAGAATATATAAGGTTGAGTTTTATTGTCTCTGGGTACAGCCCCTGGTATGGGGGTATATGGCGTACTAAGCCTGCGTTAATGATGGACTTGTGTCGAACTCGTTGAGTCCGGGTCCGTGGCCTTTGATGACTTATAAAAAAGTCCTTTGGCTGGCGAGGCCACTTTATTGTGTGGCTGTTTAAGCGGCCGCGCAATCTTCCGTTTGGAGGAGGCGTATTTTAGTGCGCTCCTTTTAAAGAGATGATGCCTCGAGGACCGGGCATCTTAAGTGTGAGAGATGCGTAATGCGGTATTGCGTTAAAGCGAGCGAAACCTCCGCGTCCCATTAGTGCTTGATAGCGACTTGAAAACGGGACTACATGGAAGGTCAGCTTTTCGCGATGAAAGTTATTGGGAGAGCCAAATATGACTACAAGCCGGAGAAAACCCATACAATGGGTGTCCGGGCCTGGTGCTACCCCTTGAAAGGAGGTTTTGCTGTGGCGGATTCTTGCTGGGTTTATGCCCATGTGGTGGATTGTATCCTGACATATCAGGTTTAGTCCACTGCTGCCGTCCATAAGGACATTGGTAAACTAGAATCCATCGATTATTGGATCCAGTATCAGGGCAGTCCGGCCTGCGTTTTTGATATTTCTAGAATAATCTAGCTGATCAAAAATGATTGGCTTTAGTGACCAGTGGCGGGACTCCTGAGGGGAAAGCTTGATTGTGCGTACCTTTATGGGTGCCACACGTTTTGTTACGTGAAGTAAGTTCACTGTTTTGACTTCTTGCGAGAAGTTCTTTTGTTTCCTGGTATTCTGCCTTTGGGGTTCGTCCTCTTCTTCACTTGGTGTATCGAGCCCCTTGTGTGCGGTGTTAAGCTGTCCGGATTGTTTAAAAACCCAACAATCTCTGTGGGTGTGATTGGCAGGCCTCCCAGGAGTATTGTGTATCTGACATATTCTGTCTAGGATTCTTTTCAAGCTGGACGGATCATCCCTATTATCCTGAAGGGGTGGTTTTGTCTGATTTTGCCGTGAGCTTTTGAATCCGGCATTGACTGCCGTGCTCTTCGGACTTTTTCCTTTGATTCTGCGACGGTCCTTATTTCGCCGCGGTTTTCCGTTTCCATCCCTAATTTCTGATGTACTTGGGTCGCTGGGGCTGCATTGTGCCAACCAGCTGTCCTCTCCTGCGCAAAAGCGGGTCATGAGGCTTGTGAGTGCGGCCATTGTTCTTGGCTTTTCCTGGCCGAGGTGTCTGGCGAGCCATTCGTCTCGGACATTATGCCTGAAAGCTGCTAGGGCTTTGGCGTCCGGACAATCCATTATCTGATTCTTTTTAGTGAGGAATCTGTTCCAGAACTGTCGAGCTGATTCTCCGGGCTGCTGAGTTATATGACTGAGATCGTCTGCGTCCGGGGGGCGAACATAGGTCCCTTGAAAGTTTGCTCGGAAAGCATCCTCGAGCTCTTCCCAACTTCCAATTGTGTTTTCGGGAAGGCTTTTAAGCCAGTGCCGGGTTGTCCCTTTAAGCTTAAGAGGTAAATATTTTATGGCGTGGAGATCATCTCCTCTAGCCATGTGTATGTGGAGGATGTAATCCTCGATCCAGACTCCAGGGTTTGTTGTTCCATCGTACGCCTCTATGTTAACGGGTTTGAATCCCTCTGGAATTTCATATTCCAAGACCTCATCGGTGAAACATAGGGGGTGTGCGGCGCCCCTGTATTTGGGTGTGCCGGATTCTGATGATGGATTTTTTGCATTGCTTGTGAGAGCTTGCTTCCTTGGCCCGTAAATGGACCTGGCTGGGCCATGATGCGAGTCTTTAATTGGGTCGCATGCCGCCTTGAGTGCGGCGCCGCTTGCCATTTTATGGTGGCCGTGGGGTCGTCTATCCAATCGTGTGGCTTTTTTATTTTTAAGTGTGGGGGCTCTAGGGCCTCCTGGTCGAATTCGGGTAGTAGTTTTCTCTTCGGATAACTTTTAGTGCGGCGGCTGCTGCTGTATTTATCTGCGATCTTGATTACCTTGTTCCATCTTGTTCTGAGTGCATCTTCTGCTGTCTTTAGCTCCCGCTTTTGCTTTTTCAGGCTGCGTGCTATGGCAACGAGCCTTTCGTGGAGATTCTTCTGTTCCGTGGTTTTATCCGGCGTGAGATCGTCCGGAGTTCTGTTATGGCCTGGGGAGGGCTGTCTGTCCTCTCCATCCGTGTTGCCCTGTTCGGACGGCTGCTCTAAGGCATGCTCGTCGTCTACCGGCTCATCCTACTCTACGGCTGGGTCTTGATCAAGGCAGGGCTTGGCTTGGCGTCTACGTCGCCGCTTTGACTGCTTTTCGGAGGGTTTACCCCTTTTTCCGCCCCCTTTTTCCTCGTTGTTGTTTCCTGTAGGGGTATCCATCATGAATACATCATTAGGTGGGGTGGAGGTCCAGTGCCCTATAGGTGCTGGTCCTAGTTCGTCTCCGTCTTCGTCGTCCATACCGTCGAAGTCTTCGGATCCGAAGTCAAGTATGTCGGTTAAATCATCGACAGTGGCTATTAAATGGGTGGTGGGTGGGCTTTGAATTTCTTCGTCGTCTGAATCCCAACCTCGCAGACCATAGTCCGGCCTGGGCTCTCCTGATAAAGAGAGAGACTTGAGAGAATTCAGGATATCACCGAAAGGTGAGCACTGAAAGATGTCCGCGGCGGTGAACTCCATTACAAGCGCCCAATCAGATTCGATCGGCGGGGGCACGGAAGGCCCGGAGTTCGGAGAAGAGTCCGGCTCCTTGGAGTTCTAGGCCGTGCGGAGTACGGGGCTGGCGTTCGGCTCGATCGCCTTTGAGATCGCAGCCCCCGAGGTAACGTCCAACCGTTCATCCTCGAAGAACGCAACGGGCTCCGAGTCAAGGATCGGGGCCGGAGCGTGTGCGGCCTCCAGGGTACTATTTGGAGGCAGAGCTATATCATGCCCCTCAAAATAGTGCGGCGCGCTTGGCTGTGGCTCGAACCCGTCGAAGATCAAGTCTTCGCGGATATGGCCGTGTAGTTTAAGCTTCCAAACCTGACTTGATGGCCAGGGGCGTAGCTTTCGATCTGCTCCAGATGACCAAGCGAATTGGCCCGCAGAGCGAAGCCGCCGAAGACGAAGATTTGTCCGGGGAGGAAAGTCTCACCATGGACCTCATCGTTGTTGATGATCAAAGGAGCCATCGGGCCTAAAAGCGAAGACACAGAGGAACTCTCAATGAAAGCACCAATGTCGGTGTCAAAACCGGCGGATCTCGGGTAGGGGGTCCCGAACTGTGCGTCAAGGTCGGATGGTAACAGGAGACAAGGGACACTTTATTTTACCCAGGTTCGGGCCCTCTCGGTGGAGGTAAAACCCTACTCCTACTAGATTAATATTGATGATATGGGTAGTACAAGAGTGGATCTACCACGAGATCAATGAGGCTAAACCCTAGAAGCAAGCCTATGGTATGATTGTGTATGATGATGGTTGTCCTACAGACTACAACCCTCCGGTTTATATAGACACCGGATAGGGTTAGGGTTACACAGAGTCGGTTACAATGGTAGGAGATCTCGAATATCCGCACGCCTAGCTTGCCTTCCACGCCAAGAAAAGATCCTTCCGGACACGGGACGAAGTCTTCAATCTTGTATCTTCATAGTCCTGGAGTCCGGCTGAAGGTATAGTCCGGCTATCCGAACACCCCCTAATCCAGGACTCCCTCAGTGCGCTTGCCGGAGTGGGTGTCCGAGGTCTCACCGGCCTTCTTCTTCTTCTTCCCTCCCGGGGCCCCAGCGGAAGGAGCAAGTGCCCTAGCGGCGGCAGCTGCTACGACTGCTTGCTGGTATAGTTGGTCAGCGCAAATCAGCGCATCTCTCTTGTCGGAGGGGATGGTTATGATCGTCACGGGCCCTGGCAACTTCAGGGTGTTGTATGCGTAGTGTGACGCCGCCATGAACTTGGCCAGCGCTGGGCGGCCAAGGATCCCGTTGTAAGGCAAGGGGATCTTGGCAACATCAAACATGATCATCTCCGTCCTAAAGTTCAGGTCGATCCCGAAAGTCATGGGCAGCGTGACCTTTCCCTTGGGTTGGCTTCTTCCCGGGTTGACCCCTTGAAACGTACCCATCTCTTCGAGGTCTCCGTCAGGAATCTGCAGTTTCTCGACCACGGCAGGCGAGATCAAGTTCAGACCGGCCCCGCCATCGACTAGCATCTTTGTCACCTTGAGGTTGCGTATTGTTGGTGAAACCAACAACGGCAAGCACCCGACCGCAGTAGTGCGATCAGGGTGATCCTCAGTGTAAAAAATGATAGGTGTGCTGGACCACTTCAGCGGCCTTTGGGCATCAAACGACGGCTCTGTCGCTGTAATCTCTCGCGCCCACTGTTTAAGTCGGCGGTGACAAGTACGCAACGAGGCGCCGCCGTCGATGCACATGGCCTCTGTAGCATTCTGAAACTCTTGGTCGCCAGACTCGTCGTCCTCTTTGTGATCGTCGTCTTCTGGCTTCCTGTCACGGCCCCGAGCAGGCCTCTCCTGTTGTTTATCCTTGCCGCGACGGCCTGCCTGGCCGTCACGCTTCTTGCCGGACCCCTCAGCACTGTCTTGGCCCTTCTCCTTGTCCCGCCACTCATATTCAGCCCTCTGCTTCTCAGCGAGGAGCTCAACCTGTCGGCAGTCTTGGAGAGCATGGCCTTTGGTGCGATGGATCTTGCAGTACCGCTTGTCGGAGTTTCCTGACTTCTCGGCGGCCGCCAAGGCCCGGCAGGTGACACATCCGGCAATTTCCTTGCCGGGGTCATCCGCCTTTGTTTTCTTGGTGGAGCCGGTGTCATCAGATCCCTCGACGGCAAGCACGGCTTTCCCTTTGCAATTCCTGTTGCGGCGCCGGCCTTTCTTCGCTGGGGCGGTAGTATCCTCTTCTGAGGAATCGGTTTCCATGCCGGCATCTTCGCCGGGGTACTTCCTTCCCTCTTTAGCCCGGGCACATCTGTCCGCAAGAACACAGAGTTCTGCTACATCTTTCACCTTGTTCATCGCCAGCTCTTCGCGCATCTTGCGGTTACGCATGTTCTGATGGAACGCGCTGATGATGGCGGCAGGATGAACATCAGGGATGTTGTACTGTATCCGGCTGAACCTCTGTATATACTTGCGGAGACTCTCGCCTCCCTTCTGGGGAATGACATGCAGATCGCTTGCTTGGCCATGGGCTTGGTGACCGCCAGTGAAGGCGCCCACGAACTCATGGCACAAATCCGACCAGGAGGAAATGGAGTCTACCGGCAAGTGCATCAACCATGACATGGCGTTGGGTTTAAGAGCCAACGGAAAGTAATTCGCAACCACCTTATCATCGCGGGCTCCGGCAGCCTACATCGCGATGGTGTAGATGCTGAGGAACTCGGACGGGTGGGTCTTGCCGCCGTACTTCTCGCCCATGTCAGGTTTGAAGGTGCGGTGAGTGGGCCACTGGAACTGCTGCAGCTCACGGGTAAAAGCCGGGCAGCCTACCTCGTAAGGCAGGCCTCCAGGGCTCTTCGGTGCCGGGTGGTCCACAGCAGGCCCTGCTCGCCTGTCTGACTGGTGGCGCGCTCCACGCCGGCGCTCGATAGTGGTCCGAGCGTCTTCATGTTCCCGATCCCGAAGGACCTGGCGCTGGTCACGGTGGGTCCGCGGTCGGACGACGCTATGGAGATTTCGTCGCCCGTAACGTCGCGACGGGCAGGTGTCCGTGGTACCCGGCGAGGAGGAGGCGAATGCACCATGGTCGCGGTGCGGCCAGCTTTACTGCCACTGGTACGCGGGACTCCGTCGGAACGTCGACACCGCAACAAGGCTTCGGATGGTGGCTCTCCATTCGTCGAGTTTCCCCGTAGTGGGAGGAAAATCAAGGAGCAACTGCGCGCGCGCCAAGGCTTCTGTCGGCGTTGGTGGCAGTGAAACCTGCACAGATCGCGACGCGCTTCGACTTCTGACCATGTCAGAAGGAGCTCTATCACGATCGCGCGGTCGCATGCCATCTTCACCAGATTCTCGGCGAGCGGACAGGTCTTCTACATCCCGGGAGTGGCGCTCGGGGCTCTTCCCACGGCGATGCCCGGGGTCTTCGGTGTGATTGCGCCGTTCGTCGCGCGCCGCTTGAGAGGAGCGCGGCGTCGGCGCCAGCGTGGGAGTCTTGGAAGCCCTCGCGTCGCCCTCGGGCGGGGCGGCAGCGATCCTGGAAGGCCCCGCGCCACCCACGGAGGGCCCGGCTCCGTCTTTGGATTTGGCGACGTGCGGCCCGTTACCAGGCGCACGAACATCGCCGCCTCCCAAACTCCTGCTGCTAGGACGGTGTTGGTGTTCGCGAACAGCGCCCCGGGTCCTTTCCGCCACCGGTCCGCTGCTCGCCCGCGTTGGGACGGGATGCTCGGCCTCCGACGGGCCAACCGCCACCGTCGTCTTCTTCTTGGGCGCCATGATGATGAAGAAGCGTCGAACTAACTGCTAAAGCCGATTCTCGCAACTGTGCCCCCCTACCTGGCGCGCCAAAGATGTCGGTGGGAGACGACACCTATGGGATCACAGGAATCCCTACTACGGTTGCGGGGCGCAGGGTTGTGAAAAGAGCGGATCAAACAGATAGCACACGGTCCCTTTACCCAGGTTCGGGACGCAAGGATGCGTAAAACCCTACTCCTTCTTTGGTGGATTGTATATCTGAGTTCCTGAGCTAGCTATGGGGCCTCGAGAGCTCCAAAAAGCCGAATCCTCCTCCTGGTCGCCTCGGGCCTCCTTTTATAGGAAAGGGGTTGCCACAGTGGCACACAGGAGGTGGAAAGGGTACAGTAGTGCGAGATTATCCTTCGCATTACATGACAAGGCGCATTTAATGTGCCTTGCTTAGGTGTCCTTGCTTTATCGGGGGCGGAGGAGAGCCCCGTCCCGTCCGTCGCCGCTCCCTCTTGCGTCGACACACGCCCTGGCCAGCGGTGCCTGTGGTGCCATGTAGGCTGCTGAGGTGGCGCAGTGGTGGATCTCCACAAAGATCTGCATGCCGCCACGCAGGTGCCAGCCCAACTGGTTGGGTTGGTAGCTGCATGCGAGCGGCGGTGGGGGCGCGACTGGCGCGGGCCTGATGGTGGCCCTATGACGTCCTTGGCAAGGGCCTTGCTGCGGCCCCGGCAAGGGTCTTGCCGCGGCCCCGGCAAGGGTCTTGCCCCGGCAAGGGTCTTGCCCCGGCAAGGGTCTTGCCCCGGCAAGGGTCTTGCCGCGGCGCCTACTGTCATCCCCTGCAAGGATCTTGCCGGGGGCCTTGTGGTCCTCCTTGGCTGGGATCCCGCCACGGATCATCATCTTCTGAAGTGGGTATATGATCTTGAATATCTTCACAAAGACCTGCATGCCACCACAGGGATGTCTCCCGAATCCTTGCCCCCATGGGGGCAGTGGACTCGAGGGTGACTTCGCTCCATAGGTGTGGGGCGAGCTGCCACGGCAAGAGTCTTGTCGGGTTAGCTAAAGCTGCCCCCCAACAAGGATCTCGCCGGGGCGGTCTGCTCTGTCCCCTTTGCTCTTTTTGGTCTTGGCGTCGTTCTGCTTCCCTTTAGCTTCGGCCTTACCTTGGCTTACCTCCCTTGCCGTGCTTGGTGTGGAGGTGCTCGTGGCTCAGACTGCCCGTGCACAGTTATAGGGGTACAAAAGGTGTACCCCCCTTTTTGTACACCGACAGACATAGTGGTGAAGTCTCGAGAGGCAAGGACCCTTATTGAAGACCTAGAGGAAACATTTGCCAGCCTGCGCAAGGTAGATCCAGAGAAATGTGTGTTTGGCATCCCCTCCGGCAAGCTGTTGGGCTTTCTGGTGTCGCACGGGGGGGGGGGGGCGAGGCCAACCCGGAGAAGGTTAAAGCCATAGAAAGGATGAGGCCGCCACAAACCCTCAAGGAGATGCAGAAGCTGGCGGGCTGTGTGACCTCGCTGGGGCGCTTCATCTCCAAGCTGGGCGAACGCTCCCTCCCGTTCTTCAAGCTGACGAAAAAGAAATGACCATTCGAGTGGACTCCGGAGGCTGACACAACATTCCAAGACCTCAAGAGGTACCTCACCAGCCCGCCGGTGATGGTAGCGCCACGTCCCCTTGAGCCCTTGGTGCTCTACCTGGCCGCCACGCCTCACTTTGCCAGCGCAGCGCTGGTGGCGGTCCGGGAGGAGCGCCTGGCCAAGGGCTCGCGGAGTAGCACCCGCACCTGGTCAAGATACCGTGGCTTCAGGATGGCGCTCCCAAGGCCTCGGCTACCCCCAACAGATGACCAATTTCCTCAAGACGGCACTCCTGAGGCCTCGGCTGCTCCAACGAACGACCAAGCTCCTGAGGTCCTCCGGTCTCACGAGGTACAAGACCCCGCCAACACTTCCACCCTCGTCAAGCAATCCGTGTACTTCGTCAGCACGGTGCTACGTGATGCACGGGCATGCTCCCCCATGCCACAAAGTCTCTTGCTTGCGCTCCTCGTCGCCTCCCACAAGTTGCGCCACTACTTCCAAGGCCACCCTATCAAAGTTGTCTCGGCTTACCCACTGGGGAGAGTGCTCCGGAGCCCCAATGCTGCGGGGAGAGTCATCGAATGGAATATTGAACCGCAGGCATTCTAGTTGGAGTTCAGCACCACCAGGGTCATCAAGGGTGAGGCACTCGCCGACTTCATGGCGGAATGGACTGGCATTCCCAACCCAGAAGTGGGTGAGGACCATCCCCTCTCGCTAGGAAGTGAAGCACCGGAGGGTTGGGTCATGTACTTCGACGGCGCATTTGCGCGCCAGGGCACGGGGGCTGGAGCCGTGCTCATCTTGCCCACCCAGGACAAGCTCTACTACGCTGTGCAGCTCTACTTCCAACAGGGCGAGAAGGTCTCCAACAACACCACGGAGTATGAAGGCCTGATCGCCGGTCTCAAGGCTGTGACAGTTTTGGGAGTGAGGCGCCTCACCATCAAGGGTGACTCCCAGCTCCTCGTCAACTTCTCCAACAAAGAGTACAAGCCGAAGGACGAGCACATGGAGGCATACCTTGAGGAGGTATGCAAAATTGTGAAACAATTCTTGGGCCTAGAGTTGCAGCACGTGCCACGTGGCACCAACAAGGAAGCAGACGACATCGCCAAGAGGGCATCTCGGCGTCTACCTCAGGAGCCTGGCGTCTTTGAGGAGCGGCTCTTCAAGCCGTCAGCAGCCCCATCCACCGTAGTACCGGCATCACCTCAGGAGGAGCTCCCCCCAGCACCCTTCTCGGGCATCCCTGCTTGCGGCCCAACCTCAGGAGCCCATCTGCTCCTCGCGCTCGAGCCTCAGGAGGGGTCCTGGACCGAGGAGTTCAAGGCGTACCTTTTCCAAGGCACCTTGCTGGAGAAGGAGGAAAACGTAGAGTGGGCAGGCCGCCAGGCCACCGCATACTGCATCAGGGACGGTGATCTTTACCGAAAACGGCTGAACGATGTCTCTCTGCGGTGCATCTCTAGGGAGCAGGGACGCGAGCTGCTAGCCGACATACATGGCGGGGACTGCGGACATCATTCTTCCTCGCGCACCCTCGTGGGCAAGGCGTTCCGCAGCGGATTCTACTGGTCAACGATGCTCAATGATGCCACCGAGTTGGTAAGATCCTGTGAAGCCTATCAATTCCATGCCAAGCGGATCCACCATCCCGCTCAGGGTCTCCAGACCATCCCGCTCTCATGGTCGTTCGCGGTCTGGGGGTTGGACATCTTGGGCCCGTTCCCTCAAGCGCCCGGGGGCTACCGCTACCTCTACGTCGTCATCGACAAGTTCACCAAGTGGGTGGAGGTGGAGGTCGTCCGCACCATCCCAGCCGGCTCATCAGTCAAATTCATCAAGGGCCTCGTGAGCTGGTTCGGGTTTCCTAACCGCATCATCACCGACAACGGCTCACAGTTCACCAGCAACCTTTTCAAAACATATTGTGCTAACCTTGGAATGCATATATGCTACGCCTCCGTGGCACACCCCAGGAGCAACGGCTTGGTCAAGCGTGCCAATGCGGAGGTGCTGAGAGGCTTCAAGGCAAAAAGCTTCAAGCAAAAGCTCGAGGCCTGCGGCAGGGGCTGGCTCGCCGAGCTCCAGTCCGTGTTGTGGTCCATCCGCACCACCGCGACCAAGCCGACGGGCGAAACTCCATTCTTCCTCGTCTACGGAGCTAAAGCGGTTCTCCCTCATGAAGTCAGGCATTGCTTCGCGCGGGTCTTGGCGTTTGACGAGGCACACCAAGACGCCTCGCAGGGGATGGATCTCGTGCTGGGGGAGGAACGCCGCCGCCAAGCCTCGCTCCGAGCAGCGAGGTACCAGCAGGCGCTGCGGCGGTACCACTCCCGTAGCGTCCGCTCCAGGACGCTCGAGGTGGGTGATATCGTCCTAAGGAAGGTGCTCTCCAGGGAAGGGTTGCACAAGCTCTCGCCCATGTGGGAGGGCTCGTTCAGGGTCGCCCGTGTCTCCAGGCCTGGCGCCGCGTGCCTGGAGACACAAGACAGGATCCCCATCCAGAACGCCTGGAACATCCAGCACCTCCGGAAGTTCTACCCATGAAGCAAGGCCCCGTGCCTGTGAAGGTCTCCACTCGTGACACTCTCATGTAATAATGAGTTGGGGTTGTACACTCCTCGGAATCTCCTGAGTGCCGCCCGTGGGCCTCACGGGGGTTCCCACCCATGTCCTAGTGGCAGCACTTAGCTCCGCGCTGGTGAGAAGACTTGTCTAGGTGCCAGACGCGGCTGTTCTTTTGCTTGCTTTTTGTAGCTGGTTTGCAACTTCTTAATGGAATTTGGAGTTTTCGGGTTTCTTGTTTGCCATACTTGGAATTTTTCTCCTCTTACTTCGCTCACCTTTCAGTCTTGACTCAGGAAGAGCGGCAGTTGCCCGTCGCTCCTCATCGCGCGTCTCATGCGCGGGCTAGGTAGGTGTGTACGTTTGGGTCCGCCCGCACCGCAAACACACCTCGCCGAAGCCTCGTTGCCCCAAAGCTTCGGCTTCCTTAATCCTCGCGAAACGCTCTTGAATGAGCTCATGGGCGTGCGCACCCTTTCAAGTCTCTGCCTCCGAGCGGCGCGACTCGGTGTACTGGCCCCAACGAACCCATGCCCGGGGCTCACGCAAGGAAGAACGAGACGTCCCGTCAAACTTTCTAATAAGACTGCAGCTCTGCAATATCTCGTGAGGCCCGACAGCTCCTGAGTCGTCAGGAAGGGAGCTTTGCCAGATGCTGCTGGAAAGGCGCGCCCTCGCGAGGTGGGAGACTACCGCAAGCATATCAAGCTAAGTTACCCTAACCGCACATACTCGGGACATGGGTGTCATGGCACAATATCAAAATAATAAACATAGCATAATGGCATAAGTGTCGCAGTTCATTACACACCCAGTTGGGCCTTCTACTTTTTTTCAAATGCAGGAGAAAGGAAAGGTTAAACAAAAGCGGGTCGCATGGCTCCTGAGGCCGGGCTCCGCGATGCCCGAGCTCAGTCCAAGTCTTCCTCCCGCTTCACCGGAGCACGGCGGCGAGACGGCCCGTCGCCTTCCCCAATATGAGCCTGGCGATGGGGTGGTTGTTCATAGCTGGCACTACTGGGGGTGGCGCGGCCGTCGCCAAGGGCAAGCTCACCCTCGTCATCGTCGCGGCCGTCGCCAAGGGCAAGCTCATCGTCATCGCTGTCGTCTTCCGGGTAGCACCCCGCACGGCGGTCGTTCTCCCTGAACACCCTCACATAGAGTGTCGCAAGGCCGTCGTACTTGAAGTGGAGGGTGCACCTCCTGCTCAGCCCCCCTCCCCCCCCCCCCCCCCCCCCCGCGGGTAAACGCCTACCAGCCGCGAGTCAAGCATATGTTGCATGCGGCGGTGACCTCGACCCCATCCCATGAGGCCCTGTTGCAGCAGCCGTCAGCCTGCAGCCAGAGGCCGTCAAGCCCCGTGGGCGACATCTCACCCGCGAAGAAGCGCGGGAGCGGGAGCCAGGTGCCAGCGGGCCTCTCCGACCACATGACAAACTCCGGGAATGCGTTCGTGGGGTGGAAGCCTGGCCAAGGAGGCCGAGCGACCATGGCACGCCTTCCCTCGTCGCAGGCGCTGCCCCGTCCTCGGTGGCCCTCACCGCCAGTGGAGGCGCCACCGCGGCTGCCCAAGGTAACGCCGACCCTCAAAGAGGCACGCCCGCGCCCCGAGGAGTCACCGTTGAAGTTGCGGTGTGCTTGCGGGAGGACCACAGCCTCTCTTGGGTGGCGGAGAACCTGGCCCCTCCTTGGGGGCCTTCCCCTTTTCGGCGGCGGAGAAACTCCTCGCTGGCGCCATGGATGCTGCAACAGGACGACGAGACAAAGAAGAAGAAGAAGAAGAGAAAGAAGAAGAAGAAGAAGAAGAAGAAGAAGAAGAAGAAGAAGAAGAAGAAGAAGAAGAAGAAGAAGAAGAAGAAGAAGAAGAAGAAGAAGAAGAAGAAGAAGAAGAAGAAGAAGAAGAAGAAGAAGAAGAAGAAGAAGAAGAAGAAGAAAGAAGAAGAAGAAGAAGAAGAAGAAGAAGAAGAAGAAAGAAGAAGAAGAAGAAGAAGAAGAAGAAGAAGAAGAAGAAGAAGAAGAAGAAGAAGAAGAAGAAGAGAGAAGAAGAAGAAGAAGAAGAAGAAGAAGAAGAAGAAGAAAGAAGAAGAAGAAGAAGAAGAAGAAGAAGAAGAAGAAGAAGAAGAAGAAGAAGAAGAAGAAGAAGAAGAAAGAAGAAGAAGAAGAAGAAAGAAGAAGAAGAAGAAGAAGAAGAAGAAGAAGAAGAAGAAGAAGAAGAAGAAGAAGAAGAAGAAGAAGAAGAAGAAGAAGAAGAAGAAGAAGAAAGAAGAAGAAGAAGAAGAAAGAAGAAGAAGAAGAAGAAGAAGAAGAAGAAGAAGAAGAAGAAGAAGAAGAAGAAGAAGAAGAAGAAGAGAAGAAGAAGAAGAAGAAGAAGAAGAAGAAGAAGAAGAAGAAGAAGAAGAAGAAGAAGAAGAAGAAGAAGAAGAAGAAGAAGAAGAAGAAGAAGAAGAAGAAGAAGAAGAAGAAGAAGAAGAAGAAGAAGAAGAAGGAGCGGGCAGCGAGAAGATGGAGATGAGCGAGGGGGGCTCCGCCCCTCCCTCATTTATAGCCGGAGGGAGGCCAACCACCGGCCTCCACGATCCCACGCAATGATGATCTTTCTATGCATGCAGCAGGCTCTTGTCAAGTCAAGCGGTTGCCGAGGCAGCGTGGGGAAGCGGAGACGCCCACATCCCATCAATCGCCATGCGTCGACCGAGGGCGCAGGCGGCTAGGGCCCGCAGCGCTCCGCACTTGCCCTTTGGCTACGCCTTGAAGCCAAGTTCGAGCGCGCCTTGGGGCCGGGGGCTACTTTCGGTGTTCTAGGAACGGGGGTACCCAGACTTGCCTGCCTACCGCCCACGGCAAGGCTCCGTCTATGGCCCGGTATGGCCCAACTTCAGCATCAACAACTCAAGACCCTCGAGAGGGGCCAAGCCATGCGAGGCGGACGACACCAAGACCTCTAGGTAGGAGCATCCTCCTCAGGCTGACTCCTGAGGAGTGAAGATTTGTATGCAAGCCTTGCCTCGTGAGGTGCTGGTGACGTGAGCCATGACGACCAAGGCCAGGCCGGCGCCAGCGGACGCAGTACAACAGTTTCCTCTTTGGTGCTAAGGAGGCAAGTGCAGGCGCAGAGTCCCGAGGAGGCAGCCAAAAGTTTCCATTACCATGCAACAAGACCAAGACCACCAAGACGGCAGGACGGAGGTCATTGCCGAGCCCACCACGGCATCATGACCAGAGGCTTTTGCAGGCGAAGACTACTTTTGTCAGGATAACATGTACTAGTCGGTGTCAAAACCGGCGGATCTTGGGTAGGGGGTCCCGAACTGTGCGTCTAGGCCGATGGTAACAGGAGACAAGGGACATGATGTTTTACCCAGGTTCGGGCCCTCTCGATGGAGGTAAAACCCTACGTCCTACTTGATTAATATTGATGATATGGGTAGTACAATAGTATATCTACCACGAGATCAAGGAGGCTAAACCCTAGAGGCTACCTTCTAGGGTTTAGCCTCCTTGATCTCGTGGTAGATATACTATTGTACTACCCATATCATCAATATTAATCAAGCAGGAGTAGGGTTTTACCTCCATCGAGAGGGCCCGAACTTGGTAAACTCCGTGTCCCTTATCTCCTGTTACCATCCGCCCTAGATGCACAGTTCGGGACCCCCTACCCGAGATCCGCCGGTTTTGACACCGACATTGGTCTTTCATTGAGAGTTCCTCTGTGTCGTCGCCTTTAGGCCCGATGGCTCCTCTGATCATCAACAACGATGAGGTCCAGGGTGAAACTTTTCTCCCCGGACAGATCTTCATCTTCGGCGGCTTCGCTCTGCGGGCCAATTCGCTTGGTCACTGGAGCAGATCAAACCATCAAGTCAGGTTTGGAAGCTTAAACTACACGGCTGATATCCGCGGAGACTTGATCTTCGACGGGTTCGAGCCACAACCAAGCGCGCCGCACTATCTCGAGGGGCATGATCTAGCTCTGCCTCCGAACAGTGTCCTGGAGGCCGCACACGCACCGGTTCCGACCCTTAACTCGGAGCCTATTGCGCCAATTGAGGATGGGCAGTTGGACGTCACCTCGGGGGCTGCGATCTCAAAGGCAATCGAGTCGAACGCCAGCCCCGCACTCCGCGTGACCCGTGATCCCGACGGCCCGGACTTCTCCCCGGACTCCGAACCCCACGCGCCCCTGCCAGTCGAAGCCGATTGGGCGCCGATAATGGAGTTCACCGCCGCGGACATCTTTCAGCACTCGCCTTTTGGCGACATCCTGAATTCTCTCAAGTCTCTCTCTTTATCAGGAGAGCCCTGGCCCGATTACGGTCAGCAAGGATGGGATACGGATGATGAAGAAATTCAAAGCCCACCCACCACCCACTTGATAGCCACTGTCGACGATTTAACCGACATGCTTGACTTCGGCTCCGAAGACTTCGACGGTATGGACGACGAGGTAGGAGACGAACAGGAACCAGCACCTGTAGGGCGCTGGAAGGCCACCTCGTCATATGGCATATACATGGTGGATACTCCAAAAGATGGAGATGGCGATGGAACAGTGGGGGATGACACCCCCAAGAAACAGCCAAAGCGCCAGCGTCAGCGGCGCCACTCTAAATCCCGCCAAAGCAAAAATGGTGATTCCGGCACGGGAGACAATACTACCCCGGATAGCGCCGAAGAACACCCATCCCAGCAAGATTCGGCGCAGGAAGAAGGAGAAGCCAGCCCTCATGAGAGAGCGGCAGAACGAGAGGTTGAGGATGATAACTATATGCCTCCCTCCGAAGACGAGGCAAGCCTCGATGACGATGACTTCGTCGTACCATCAGACCCCGCCGAACAAGAGCGTTTCAAACGCAGGCTTTTAGCCACGGCAAACAGCCTAAAGAAAAAGCAGCAACAGCTTAGAGCTGATCAAGATCTGCTAGCTGATAGATGGACTGAAGTCCTTGCGGCTGAAGAGTATGAACTCGAACGCCCCTCCAAGAATTATCCAAAGCGCAGGCCGCTAGCCTGATCAGAGGAGGAAGTGCCTACATCACCAGCGCACGACATGGCAGACCGGCCACCTCGCGGCCGCGACAGAGAGGCCTGTCGAACCTCCACCCAAGCCATGCCCCGACGCCACTCAACTAAGGCACGGGAAAATGCGCCAGACCTGCAAGATGTACTGGAGGATAAAGCAAGGCAAACAAGATTGATCTACGGATCGCGCAGGCGCCCGACGACACGTGACGATGATCTTCACTCCGGACACAATAAATCCGTTCGGGCCGAACACAACAGACATAACTCTTCCGAGCTGCGTCGTGACATAGCCCAGTACAGGGGCGCCGCACACCCACTATGCTTCACAGATGAAGTAATGGATCATAAAATCCCAGAGGGTTTCAAACCCGTAAACATCGAATCATACGATGGCACAACAGATCCGGCGGTATGGATCGAGGATCGTCTCCTTCACATCCACATGGCACGTGGCGACGATCTACACGCCATTAAATACCTCCCGCACAAACTCAAAGGTCCGGCCCGGCACTGGCTCAACAGCCTGCCAGCGGACTCAATCGGTTCTTGGGAGGACCTGGAAGCCGCATTCCTCGACAACTTCCAGGGCACTTATGTGCGACCACCGGATGCCGACGACCTGAGCCACATAATTCAGCAGCCAGAGGAATCGGCCAGGCAATTCTGGACACGGTTCCAAACAAAGAAAAACCAGATAGTCGACTGTCCGAACGCAGAGGCCCTAGCAGCCTTCAAGCACAACATCCGCGACGAGTGGCTTGCCCGGCACCTGGGACAAGAAAAGCCGAAATCTATGGCAGCCCTCACGACACTCATGACCCGCTTTTGCACGGGCGAAGATAGCTGCCTAGCTCGCAGCAACAACTTATCAAAGAACCCTGGTAATTCGGATACCAAGGACAAAAGTGGCAGGACACGTCGAAATAAGCAAAAGCGGCGCGTTAGCAGCGACAGCAATGAAGATACGGCAGTCAACGCCGGATTCAGAGGCTATAAATCCGGTCAGCGGAAAAATCCATTTAAAAAGAATACTCAGGGCCCGTCCAGTTTGGACCAAATACTCAGCCTCTTGTGCCAGATCCATGGCACCCCCGAAAGGCCAGCCAATCACACCAACAGGGATTGTTGGGTGTTCAAGCAGGCAAGCAAGTTAAGAGCCGAAAACAAAGACAAGGGGATGCATAGCGATGACGAGGAGGAGCCCAGGCTGCCGAACAACAATGGACAGAAGGGGTTTCCCCCACAAGTGCGGACAGTGAACATGATATACGCAACCCACATTCCCAAGAAGGAGCGGAAGCGTGCGCTACGGGACGTATACGCGATGGAGCCAGTCGCCCCAAAGTTCAACCCATGGTCCTCTTGCCCGATCACTTTTGATCAAAGGGACCACCCCAGTAGCATCCGTCATGGCGGCTTTGTCGCATTGGTTCTCGACCCAATCATCGACGGATTCCATCTCACAAGAGTCCTCGTGGACGGCGGCAGTAGCCTGAACCTGCTTTACCAGGATACAGTGCGGAAAGTGGGCATAGATCCATCAAGGATTAAGCCCACAAGGACGACCTTTAAAGGCGTTATACCAGGTGTAGAAGCCAACTGTACAGGCTCCATAACACTTGATGTGGTCTTCGGACCTCCGGATAACTTCCGAAGCGAAGAGTTAATCTTCGACATAGTCCCGTTCCGCAGTGGCGATCACGCCCTGCTCGGACGAACCGCATTTGCCAAGTTCAATGTGGTGCCGCACTACGCATATCTCAAGCTCAAGATGACAGGACCTCGAGGAGTAATCACGGTCAACGGAAATACCGAACGCTCCCTCCGTGCGGAGGAGCACACAGCGGCTCTCGCAGCGGAAGTACAAAGCAGCCTTTTTAGGCAACTCTCCAGTCCGGCCGTTAAAAAGCCAGACACTGTCAAGCGCGCCCGGAGTAACCTACAACAAGACCACCTGGCACGATCTGAGCAGGCGCAGCAATGCGGCCCCAACCCCAGCCATCGCGACATAGCAAAGCTAGTACCTCGCGTACATAATTACGCCCTTGAAATACCATGGGCATAGGGGAAGGGGCATAGTAACGGCATGCCCGAAATACGGCTTAAAACGTACTAGGGGCTGCCGGATTCTTTTTTTACTTTCAGGACTCCACACTTTGGACGACCTGTGCGGCAATTCGACTGCCGCACAAACAATGCAAGATCCAGGGAAGCAGACAAAGCTACGCAGCATTATGGAACTCTCAGGTGGTCTCTATTACGAGCGGTATATCTGTTTCGAACGCAATTCCGCGGCCTGCCCCTGGTCAGGACATGTTAAATAGTCTAATATCTTTTTGCTTATCGCACTGCTTGTATCGTTCGGCTTTGATAAATAGCCTCTTTATAAACAATGCATAGTTTTTTGCCCATTTTTTGCATTATCCTCTTTTCATATATATGTTTATTAAATAACATGATCGCACCCGTACACCATGGTACGGCAAAAACGCAGGGGCTTCGGTACCCTTCGATCTGGTGAGAGAAGTCTGTACACTTTCACAAGTGCGGCACCCCGAACTTATAGCACTATATGCATCGGCTCCGAATCATGATTTGGGTCAATAGTTGGGTTTGCCCGGCTCCTATGTTTTGGTGCCTTACATTCCGCTATATCGGCTAAGGTAGCACTAGGAGAACCACTGCGATTGTGCCCCGGTTCAGGTGGGTTAAGCACCTCAGTGGAGAAAGCTAAAACTGACTATCATGATAAGGCGAGAGACCGGTCACTGTTCGAGAGGTTTTTCGAGTCCCTAAAGACTTATGCCGCTTCGAGCGAGGAGCTGGCTTTGTCCGGCCAAAGGCGTGGATAGCGCCCCGAATTCGGTCTTCCGAACTAGGGGCTTCACCGAAATTTAAAATTATAAAGTTCTATGGCTAAGTGAGAGTGTTCAAGCATTATAGTCCGATTGCCTGGTTCGTTGTGTTGAGCGCCTCCCTCGAAGGACCCAACCATGGGGAAAAGAGCGCACAGGTTTATCCCGAACACCCCAACACTAGCGGCATGGGGGCAGAAGCCGACGACTGGCCATCTCTCAATTTTTGATAAACGGCCGCACGGAAAAAATATTTTAAATTCAATAAGCATTGCTTAGCGCATATGAACAAGTTTTCAGTGCACAGGATAAACATGAGCGAGTTCATTCAAAAATTACATCTTTCGTACATTCATACGCAATAAGGCGGGCACCTGCAAGAACATCCTTGTAGTAGTTCTCGGGCTTGCGATGCTCCTTCCCCTGCGGCGGCCCGTCCTTCACCAGCTTCTCACCGTCAAGCTTACCCCAGTGCACCTTTGCACAAGCAAGGGCCCTCCGGGCACCTTCGATGCAGGCGGAACGCTTGATGACCTCAAGCCTTGGACAGGCCTCCACCAGCCGCCGCACCAGCCCGAAGTAGCTCCCAGGCAGGGCTTCTCCGGGCCATAGCCGAACGATGAAGCCCTTCATGGCTTGTTCGGTCGCCTTGTGGAGCTCGACCAGCTGTTTCAGCTGGTCGCTCAAGGGCACAGGGTGTCCGGCCTCAGAATACTGAGACCAGAACACACTCTCCGTCGAGCTGCCCTCTTCAGCTCGGTAGAATGCGGCGGCGACGGATACGCTACGGGGAAGATCTGCGAACGCCCCTGGAGAACTCCGGATTCGGGTAAGTGACAAGTAGTTTACTTTTATATTTCTACTTTGCATTAAGAATGCCTTACCCGCTGCTATCTTTTTCATCTCCTCCAACTCTTGGAGGGCCTTTTGGGCTTCGGCCTTGGCACCCTTAGCGGTCTCAAGGGCCGACGTGAGCTCGGATGCTTGCGCCTTTGACTCAAGCTGCAAGCTCTCATGTTTTTTCATGAGAGCCTGCAACTCTTGCTGCACCTCGCCAACCTGAGCCCCAAGTCTTTCTCGCTCGGCGCGCTCCTCGGCCGTTTTCTTTTCGGCCTCAGATAGCGCCTGCTTGAGGGTCACCACCTCAGTTGTGACCCCTACAATAAGCAGTACGATCCTGTTATTCTTTGCGATCATGCCTCTCTATAGGCACCTTTTTTCTTTGTAGGGTATTTCTTACCTTCTTTTTCCTTGAGCTGCCGTTTGGCAAGGCCGAGCTCTTGCTCGGTCCGCCCAAGGTCCTTTTTTAGGACATCCACCAGCGCAGTCAGTGCGGCGATGGATAGCAGCGAAGCCTGCATACGCATATTGACTCTTTATTGTTAGACTCCTGCGAAAATTAATAGATCCTCTATTCGGCTTTTCTTTCCGAACGCCGAACAGAGCATTAGGGGCTACTGTCTATGCGGTAATATTTTGACATATTTTTACTTACCTCGAAGCCTGTCAGAAGGCTAGCGCAAGCTTCAGTCAGTCCGCTCTTGGCGGACTGAACCCTTTGGATCACCGTACTCATAATAGTACGGTGTTCCTCGTCGATGGAGGCGCCGTCAAGCACCTCCAGCAGATTGTCCGGCACCTCCGGTTGGACGGAGGCCGCCGGCTCAGAAGGCTAGCTCCTCTTGGAAGGAGTTCGCCTACCGCGGACCGGCGCTATTGAAGAGTCTGGCGCGGCGTCCGGCACAAAGCCGGACTCGGAGCCCTGGGGGGTCTTGTCCCCTTTATTCCTGGAGTCCGGGAGGTCGCCTTTTGGCTCCTCCAGGACCACCTCCTGATGCCCCGGAGCTTGTTGCGACGCCACTTCGACGTCGTGTGCAGTGCGGGGGGAGACAGCGGGCGGAACTGAGTTCACGTCCGACGTATCCAGGGAGCCGCTCGACGAATCGTCAAGTTCGGCCCGGGGCGGGCTGCACAATTATGTTCGGCATTATGGAAAGCTGAACAACCTAGGAATATCATGAGTCACTCTGGTATATGAATACTTACGATTTCGCCGGACGCTTGGCCCTGTTCGGCCACTCCTCTCCGCTCTCTTCGGCGTCATGGGAGTAGTCCGGCGGAGGGGTCTTCCTTTTCCTAGACCCCTCGGCCTCCCCTGATGGGGCGGCCTTCTTCTTCTCTCCTCCCTCCGCTGGGGGGAGCCGTCTTCTTCCTCCTCCTCATTTTCATGAGAGGAGGGCGCCTCGGACTCGTCAGACGACGAGTCCGACACCACCAAGGTACGGGCACTCTTTCGAGTCCCGGTGGTATTCTTGTTCTTGACCTTCTTCTCCGGCACCACATAAGGTGCCGGAGTCAGCAGCTTCACTAGGAGAGCTGGGGCTGGGTCTTCGGGCAGGGGAGCCGGACAGTTAATTGGTCCGGATATCGCCTGCCAAGCCTGTCAAAGGTAAGGGAGTTTAGATCCCGCATAGAGTTAATCTATGAAAAAGAGCTTAATAATCCTGTCAAAGGTATAGATAGCTTACCTCGCTAGCATGACGATGCGTGCTGTATCCGCGGTCCTCGGAAGCGGATGCGGGGGCCCCGGCGCCTTTGATTAGCACCTTCCAGACATCTTCATACGACGTGTCGAAGAGCCTGTTGAGGGTTCGGTGCTGCGCCGAGTCGAACCCCTACAAATTGAAATCCCGTTGTTGGCACGGGAGGATCAGACGAACGAGCATGACCTGGACTATATTGACCAGCCGAATTGGCTTGTCTACCAGGGACTGGATGCAGGTCTTCAGTCCGGTCACCTCTTCCTCGTTGCCCCACGACAGGCCCGTCTCTTTCCAGGACACAAGCCGCATGGGGGGTCCGGATCTGAACTCGGGGGCTGCGACCCATTCCGGATCACACGGCTCGGTGATGTAAAACCACCCGGCTTGCCACCCCTTTAGGGTCTCCACAAAGGAGCCCTCGAACCAGAGGACGTTAGCTATATTGCCAGCCATAGCGCCTCCGCACTCCGCTTGGCTGCCGCGCACCACCTTGGGCTTGACGTTGAAGGTCTTGAGCGAAAGGCCGAAATGGGGGCGGACGCGGAGGAAGGCCTCACACACGACAATAAACGACGAGATGTTGAGGATGAAGTTCGGGGCCAGATCGTGGAAATCTAGGCCGTAGTAGAACATGAGTCCCCGGACGAATGGGTGAAGTGGAAAACCCAGTCCGCGGAGGAAGTGGGGAAGGAAAACTACCCTCTCATGGGGCCTTGGGGTGGGGAGAAGCTTTCCCTTCTCAGGAAGCCGGTGCGGGATGTCCTTGGACAGGTATCCGGCCTTCCTTAGCTTTTTTACTTGAACCTCCGTGACGGAGGAGACCATCCACTTGCCTCCCGCTCCGGACATTGCTGGAGAAGGTTGAGGTGGGAAGAGCAGGCTTGGGCGCTGGAGCTTGAGTGCGCGAGAGAAGGATTGGCAAAAGAGGAAGAAGGTGTAGGTAAAAAGGGTGGATCCTTATCCCCTTATATGGGCGGATGCGGTTATGCGTCCCCACCTACCTAATAAAACTCGCTTGCCTCCCAAGCGCCGTGGTAAATGGCGCCGTTGGGTTACCCACGTCCGTATTGATGAGAATCCCGTTAAAAGGGGCACATGATCTCTGCTTTGACAAGACGTGCCAAGGAAACCGCTTCGCTAAACGTGCTGAGGTGGAAAAGTTAAAACAATTTGTATAAAGAGCTTGGCCGCAGTGTGATGACGCACTGTGGAATACGTCAACAGATTTGATTTGTGTTAATATTATTCTCTCTATGGCAATATGTGGAAACATATTTTGCAGTGCTGGACACTATTTTTGGTGTTTACAATCTTCTATGAAGGACTTGGAGGAGGAACCCGCCTTGCAATGTCGAAGATAATCTGCGCGCCGGACTCGTCGTCATTCAAGCCTGGTTCAGGGGCTACTAAGGGAGTCCTGGATTAGGGGGTGTTCGGGTAGCCGGACTATACCTTCGCCGGACTCCTGGACTATGAAGATACAAGATTGAAGACTTCGTCCCGTGTCCGGATGGGACTTTCCTTGGCGTGGAAGGCAAGCTAGGCCATGCTGATACTCAAGATCTCCTACCATTGTAACCGACTCTGTGTAACCCTAACCCTATCCGGTGTCTATATAAACCGGAGGGTTATAGTCCATAGGACGAACCATCATCATACACAATCATACCATAGGCTAGCTTCTAGGGTTTAGCTTCCTTGATCTCGTGGTAGATCTACTCTTGTACTACCCATATCATCAATATTAATCAAGCATGAGTAGGGTATTACCTCCATCGAGAGGGCCCGAACCTGGGTAAAATCATCGTGTCCCTTGTCTCCTGTTACCATCTGGCCTTGACGCACAGTTCGGGACCCCCTACCCGAGATCCGCCGGTTTTGACACCGACAGCTAGGCTTCCCAACGGATCCCTTCGTGAGGGGGCTCATGTTTTATTATGGGTTGGAATTTCACGACTTAGCTCTGGAGTCCATCCTCCACATTTCTTCTTTCATCGTCGTGTGTGAAGCCTTCGTCCGTGTTAATCATCACTTCGGACTATGGCTCAAGACCTTTAAGGTAGTGCCGAAGATGATCGAGGGGCGGCACACTGAGTGCGGAGGCCCTGTTATAAGCAAGAATGCTGATGCACCCTGGCTCAAGGGTTCTTTTCAAGAGGAGTTCAGCTTATGGCAATGAGAGTGGTTCTATATCACCGCTCCCAGGGGCACCAAGTGGGTGGCGCCACCTCCCTTTCGCTCGGGTCCCCCACCTCAGCTAGCATCATGGGTCAATAAAGGACTTGACTGGGGGTCATCCAAGGACGTGTGAGGGAGTCCTGGATTAGGGGGTGTTCGGGTAGCCGGACAATACCTTCAGTCGGACTCCTGCACTATGAAGATACAAGATTGAAGACTTCATCCCGTGTTCGGATGGGACTTTCCTTGGCGTGGAAGGCAAGCTTGGCGATGCGGATATTCGAGATCTCCTACCATTACAACCGACTTTGTGTAACCCTAACCCTTTCCGGTGTCCATATAAACCGGAGGGTTTTAGTCCGTAGGACAACTCCATCATACAACAATCATAACATAGGCTAGCTTCTAGGGTTTAGCCTCCTTGATCTCATGGTAGATATACTATTGTACTACCCATATCAGCAATATTAATCAAGCAGGAGTAGGGTTTTACCTCCATCGAGAGGGCCCGAACCTGGGTAAACTCCGTGTCCCTTATCTCCTGTTACCATCCGCCCTAGACGCACAGTTTGGGACCCCCTACCCGAGATCCGCCGGTTTTGACACCGACATTGGTGCTTTCATTGAGAGTTCCTCTGTGTCGTAACTTTTAGGCCCGATGGCTCCTTTGATCATCAACGACGATGCGGTCCAGGGTGAGACTTTTATCCCCGGACAGATCATCGTCTTCGGCGGCTTCGCACTGCGGGCCAATTCGTTTGGCCGCCTGGAGCAGATCGAAAGCTATGCCCCTGGCCATCAGGTCAGGTTTGGAAGTTTGAACTACATGGCTGACATCCGCAGGGACTTGATCTTCGACGGATTTGAGCCACAGCCAAGCGCGCCGCACTGTCTCGATGGGCATGATCTAGCTCTGCCGCCGAACAGTGCCCTGGAGCCCGCATGCGCGTCGGTTCCGACCCTTAATTCAGAACCTGCGGCGCCGATCGTGGGTGAGCGGTTGGACGCCACCTCAGGGGCTGCAATCTCAAAAGCAATCGAGCCAGATACCAGCCCCGCACTCTGCATGACCCGTGACTCCGAGGATTCGGATTCCCCTCCGGACTCCGAACCCCCCACGCCCCTGCCGATCGAATCCGATCGGGCGCCGATCATGGAGTTCACCGCCGCGGACATCTTTCAGCACTCGCCCTTTGGCGACATGCTGAACTCACTAAAGTCTCTCTCTTTATCGGGAGAGCCCTGGCCGGACTATGGTCAGCAAGGATGGGATACGGACGACTAAGAAATTCAAAGCCCACCCACCACCCACTTCGTAGCCACTATCGACGAATTAACCGACATGCTCGACTTCGACTCCGAAGACATATATATGATGGATGCTCCAAAAGATGGAGATGGCGATGGAAAAGCGGGAGATGATACTTCTAAGAAACACCCCAAACGCCGACATCAGCGGCGCCGCTCTAAATCCCGCCAAAGCAAAAACGGTGATTCTGGCACCGGAGATAATACTACTCCGGATAGCGCTGAAGAACACCCCCTTCAGCAAGATTCGGCACAGGAAGACGGAGAAGCCATCCCTCATGTGAGGGCGGCAGACCGAGAGGTTGAGGACGATAACTACATGCCTCCCTCCGAAGATGAGGCAAGCCTCGACGACGACGAATTCGTCGTACCATCAGACCCCACCGAACAAGAGCGTTTCAAACGCAGGCTTTTAGCCACGGTAAGCAGCCTCAAGAAAAAGCAACAACAACTTAGAGCTGATCAAAATTTGCTAGCTGACAGATGGACTGAAGTCCTTGCGGCCGAAGAGTATGAACTCGAACGCCCCTCCAAGCGTTACCCAAAGCGCAGGCTGCTACCCCGATTAGAGGAGGAAGCACCTACATCACCAGCGCATGACATGGCCGACCAGCCACCTCGTGGCCGTGACAGAGAGGCCTCTAAGCCCTCCACTCAAGCCATGCCCCGACGTCGCTCAAAACATGCTAATGTTGGGTAACGTAGTAATTTCAAAATTTTCCTACGCACACGCAAGATCATGGTGATGCATAGCAACGAGAGGGGAGAGTGTTGTCTACGTACCCTCGTAGACCGAAGCGGAAGCGTTGTCACAACGTAGAGGAAGTAGTCGTACGTTCTCCTCGCGATCCAACCGATCATAGCACCGTTACTCCGGCACCTCCGAGTTCTTGGCACACGTTCAGCTCGATGACGATCCCCGGGCTCCGATCCAGCAAAGCGTCGGGGAAGAGTTCCGTCAGCACGACGGCGTGATGACGATCTTGATGTGTTACCGGCACAGGGCTTCGCCTAAGCACTGCAACGATATGACCGAGGTGGAATTTGGTGGAAGGGGGCACCGCACACGGCTAAGGAAAGATCTCAATGATCAATTGTGTGTCTAAGGGGTGCCCCTTGCCTCAGTATATAAAGGATGGAGGAGGAGGAGGCCGGCCAAGCAATTTGGTGCGGCCAAGATATGGAGTCCTACTAGGACTCCAAGTCCTAGTAGGAGTCCACCAAGAGGGGAGGAAGGGAGAAGGAATAGGAGGAGAAGGAGAGGTGGCCGGCCCCCTTTTCCCTAGTCCAATTCGGACTAGAGGGGAGGGGGGGCGCAGCAGCCTTTTTCCTCTTCCCACTAAAGCCCATCAAGGCCCATTACTTCTCCCGTAATCCCGTAACTCCCTGGTACCTCCGAAAATACCCGAACCACTCAGAACCCTTCCGATGTCCGAATATAGTCGTCCAATATATCGATCTTTACGTCTCGACCATTTCGAGACTCCTCGTCATGTCCCCGATCTCATCCGCGACTCCGAACTCCTTCGGTACATCAAAACTCATAAACTCATAATATAATTGTCATCGAAACCTTAAGCGTGCGGACCCTACGGTTCGAGAACAATGTAGACATGACCGAGACACATCTCCGGTCAATAACCAATAGCGGGACCTGGATGCCCATATTGGCTCCTACATATTCTGCGAAGATCTTTATCGGTCAGACCGCATAACAACATACGTTGTTCCCTTTGTCATCGGTATGTTACTTGCCCGAGATTCGATCGTCGGTATCCAATACCTAGTTCAATCTCGTTACCGGCAAGTCTCTTTACTCGTTCCGTAATACATCATCTCACAACTAACACATTAGTTGCAATGCTTGCAAGGCTTATGTGATGTGCATTACCGAGAGGGCCCAGAGATACCTCTTCGACAATCGGAGTGACAAATCCTAATCTCGAAATACGCCAACCCAACATGTACCTTCGGAGACACCTGTAGAGCACCTTTATAATCACCCAGTTACGTTGTGACGTTTGGTAGCACACAAAGTGTTCCTACGGTAAACGGGAGTTGCATAATCTCATAGTTAAAGGAACATGTATAAGTCATGGATAAAAGCAATAGCAACATACTAAACGATCGGGTGCTATGCTAATGGAATGGGTCATGTCAATCAGATCATTCAACTAATGATGTGATCTCGTTAATCAAATAACAACTCTTTGTTCATGGTTAGGAAACATAACCATCTTTGATTAATGAGCTAGTCAAGTAGAGGCATACTAGTGACACTCTGTTTGTCTATGTATTCACACATGTATTATGTTTCCAGTTAATACAATTCTAGCATGAATAATAAACATTTATCATGATATAAGGAAATAAATAATAACTTTATTATTGCCTCTAGGGCATATTTCCTTCAGTCTCCCACTTGCACTAGAGTCAATAATCTAGATCACATCACCATGTGATTAACATCAATAGTTCACATCATCATGTGATTAACACCCATAGTTCACATCGCTATGTGACCGACACCCAAAGGGTTTACTAGATTCAGTAATCTAGTTTACATTGCTATGTAATTAACACCCAAAGAATACTAAGGTGTGATCATGTTTTGCTTGTGAGAGAATCTTAGTCAATGGGTCTGCTACATTCAGATCCGCATGTACTTTGCAAATTTCTATGTCAACAATGCTCTGCATGGAGCTACTCTAGCTAATTGCTCCCACTTTCAATATGTATCCAGATTGAGACTTTAGAGTCATCTGGATCAGTGTCAAAACTTGCATCGACGTAACTCTTTACGACGAACCTTTTTGTCACCTCCATAATCGAGAAACATATCCTTATTCCACTAAGGATAATTTTGACTGCCGTCCAGTGATCTACTCCTAGATCACTATTGTACTCCCGTGCCAATCTCAGGGTAGGGTATACAATAGGTCTGGTACACAGCATGGCATACTTTATAGAACCTATAGCCCAAGCATAGGGAATGACTTTCATTCTCTTTCTATCTTCTGCCGTGGTCGGGCTTTGAGTCTTACTCAATTTCACACCTTGTAATACAGGCAAGAACTCTTTCTTTGACTGTTCCATTTTGAACTACTTCAAAATCTTTTCAAGGTATGTACTTATTGAAAAACTTATCAAGCGTCTTGATCTATCTCTATAGATCTTGATGCTCAATATGTAAGTAGCTTCCCCGAGGTCTTTCTTTGAAAAACTCTTTTCAAACACTCCTTTATGCTTTGCAGAATAATTCTACATTATTTCCGATCAACAATATGTCATTCACATATACTTATCAGAAATGTTGTAGTGCTCCCACTCACTTTCTTGTAAATACAGGCTTCACCGCAAGTCTGTATAAAACTATATGCTTTGATCAACTTATCAAAGCGTATATTCCAACTCCGAGATGCTTGCACCAGTCCATAGATGGATCGCTGGAGCTTGCATATTTTGTTAACACCTTCAGGATCGACAAAACCTTCTAGTTGCATCATATACAACTCTTTTTTAATAAATCCATTAAGGAATGTAGTTTTGTTTATCCATTTGCCGGATTTCATAAAATGCGGCAATTGCTAACATGATTCGGACAGACTTAAGCATAGATACGAGTGAGAAACTCTCATCGTAGTCAACACCTTGAACTTGTCGAAAAACCTTTTGCGACAATTCTAGCTTTGTAGATAGTAACACTACTATCAGTGTCCGTCTTCCTCTTCAAGATCCATTTATTTTCTTTGGCTTGCCGATCATCGGGCAAATCCATCAAAGTCCATACTTTGTTCTCATACATGGATCATATCTCAGATTTCATGGCCTCTAACCATTTCGCGGAATCTGGGCTCATCATCGCTTCCTCATAGTTCGCAAGTTCGTCATGGTCTAGTAACATGACTTCCAGAACAGGATTACCGTACCACTCTGGTGCGGATCTCACTCTAGTTTACTTACGAGATTCGATAGTAACTTGATCTTGAAGTTACATGATCATCATCATTAGCTTCCTTACTAATTGGTGTAGTAGTCACAAGAACAGATTTCTGTGATGAACTACTTTCCAATAAGGGAGAAGGTACAATTACCTTATCAAGTTTTCTACTTTCCTCCCACTCACTTCTTTCGAGAGAATCTCCTTCTCTAGAAAGGATCCATTCTCAGCAACGAATATCTTGCCTTCGGATCTGTGATAGAAGGTGTACCCAACAGTCTCCTTTGGGTACCTATGAAGACACATTTCTCCGATTTGGGTTTGAGCTTATCAGGATGAAACTTTTTCACATAAGCATCGTAACCCCAAACTTTAAGAAACGACAACTTTGGTTTCTTGCCAAACCACAGTTCATATTGTGTCGTCTCAACGAACTTTAGATGGTGCCCCTTTTAACGTGAATGCAGCTGTCTCTAATGCATGATCCCAAAATGATATTGGTAAATCGGTAAGAAACATCATAGATTGTACTATATCCAATAAAGTACGGTTATGACGTTCGGACACACCATTATGCTGTGGTGTTCCAGGTGGCATGAATTTGTGAAACTATTCCACATTGTTTCAATTGAAGACCAAACTCGTAACTCAAATATTTTTCTCCGCGATCAGATCGTAGAAACCTTATTTTCTTGTCACGATGATTTTCCACTTCACTCTAAAATTCTTTGAACTTTTCAAATGTTTCAGACTTATGTTTCATCAAGTAGATATACCCATATCTTCTCAAATCATCTGTGAAGGTCAGAAAATAATGATACCTGCTGCAAGCCTTAATATTCATCGGACCACATACATCAGTATGTATGATTTCCAATAAATCTATTGCTTGTTTCATTGTTCCGGAGAACGGTGTTTTTAGTCATCTTGCCCTTAAGGCATGGATCGCAAGCATCAAGTGATTCATAATCAAGAGATTCCAAAATTCCATCAGCATGGAGTTTCTTCATGCGCTTTACACCAATATGACCTAAACGGCAGTGCCACAAATAAGTTGCACTATCATTATTAACTTTGCATCTTTTGGCTTCAATATTATGAATATGTGTATCACTACGATCGAGATCCAACAAACCATTTTCGTTGGTGTGTATGACCATAGAAGGTTTTATTCATGTAAACAGAACAACAATTGTTCTCTAACTTAAATGAATAACTGTATTGCCATTAACATGATCAAATCATATTCATGCTCAACGCAAACACCAAATAACACTTATTTAGTTTCAATACTAATCCCGAAAGTATAGGGAGTGTGTGATGATGATCATATCAATCTTGGAACCACTTCCAGCACACATCGTCACCTTGCCCTTTAACTAGTCTTTGTTCATTCTGCAACTCCCGTTTCGAGTTACTAATCTTAGCAACTGAACTAGTACCAAATACTGAGGGGTTGCTATGAACACTAGTAAAGTACACATCAATAACATGTATATCAAATATACTTATGTTCATTTTGCCATCCTTCTTATCCACCAATCACTTGGGGTAGTTCCGCTTCCAGTGCCCAGTCCCTTTGCAGTAGAAGCACTTAGTCTCAGGCTTAGGACCAGACTTGGGCTTTTTCACTTGAGCAGCAACTTGCTTGCTGTTCTTCTTGAAGTTCCCCTTCTTTCCCTTTGCCCTTTTCTTGAAACTCGTGATCTTGTCAACCATCAACACTTGATGTTTTTCTTTGATTTCTACCTTCGCCGATTTTAGCATCGCGAAGAGCTTGGGAATATTTTCCGTTATCCCTTGCATATTATAGTTCATCACGAAGTTCTACTAACTTGGTGATGGTGACTAGAGAATTCTGTCAATCACTATTTTATCTGGAAGATTAACTCCCACTTGATTCAAGCGATTGTAGTACTCAGACTATCTGAGCACATGCTCACTAGTTGAGCGATTCTCCTCCATCTTTTAGCTATAGAACTTGTTGGAGACTTCATATCTCTCAACTCGGGTATTTGCTTGAAATATTAACTTCAACTCCTGGAACATCTCATATGGTCCATGACGTTCAAAACGTCTTTGAAGTCCCGATTCTAAGCTGTTAAGCATGGTGCACTAAACTATTAAGTAGTCATCATATTGAGCTAGCAAAAACGTTCATAACGTCTGCATCTGCTCCTGCAATAGGTCCGTCACCTAGCGGTGCATCAAGGACATAATTCTTCTGTGCAGCAATGAGGATCAACCTCAGATCACGGATCCAATCCGCATCATTGCTACTAACATCTTTCAACACAATTTTCTCTAGGAACATATCAAAATAAACACATGACAGCAACAACTCGAGCTATTGATCTACAACATAGATATGCTAATACTACCAGGACTAAGTTCATGATAAATTTAAGTTCAATTAATCATATTACTTAAGAACTCCCACTTAGATAGATATCTCTCTAATCCTCTAAGTGATCACGTGATCCAAATCAACTAAACCATGTCCGATCATCACGTGAGATGGAGTAGTTTCAATGGTGAACATCACTATGTTGATCATATCTACTATATGATTCACGCTCGACCTTTCGGTCTCCGTGTTCCGAGGTCATATCTTATATGCATAGCTCGTCAAGTATAACCTGAGTATTCCACGTGTGCAACTGTTTTGCACCCGGTGTATTTGAACGTAGAGCCTATCACACCCGATCATCACGTGGTGTCTCAGCACGAAGAACTTTCGCAACGGTGCATACTCAGGAAGAACACTTCTTGATAATTTAGTGAGAGATCATCTTATAATGCTACCGTCAATCAAAGCAAGATAAGATGCATAAAAAGATAAACATCACATGCAATCAAAATAAGTGATATGATATGGTCATCATCATCTTGTGCTTGTGATCTCCATCTCCGAAGCACCGTCATGATCACTATCGTCACCGGCGCGACACCTTGATCTCCATCGTAGCATCGTTGTCGTCTCGCCAATCTTATGCTTCCACGACTATCACTACCGCTTAGTAATAAAGTAAAGCATTACATCGCGATTGCATTGCATACAATAAAGCGACAACCATATGGCTCCTGCCAGTTGCCGATAACTCGGTTACAAAACATGATCATCTCATACAATAAAATTTAGCATCATGTCTTGACCATATCACATCACAACATTCCCTGCAAAAACAAGTTAGACGTCCTCTACTTTGTTGTTGCAAGTTTTACGTGGCTGCTACGGGCTTAAGCAAGAACTCATCTTACCTACGCATCAAAACCATAACGATAGTTTGTCAAATAGACTCCGTTTTAACCTTCTCAAGGACCGGGCGTAGCCACACTTGGTTCAACTAAAGTTGGAGAGACAGTCTTCCGCAAGCCATCTATGTGCAAAGCACGTCGAGGGAACCGGTCTCGCGTAAGCGTACGCGTAAGGTTGGTCCGGATCGTCTCGTCCAACAATACCGCTGAACCAAAGTATGACATGCTGGTAGGCAGTATGACTTGTATCGTCCACAACTTACTTGTGTTCTACTCGTGCAAATAACATCAAACCATAAAACCTAGGCTCGGATGCCACTGTTGGGTAACGTAGTAATTTCAAAATTTTCCTACGCACACGCAAGATCATGGTGATGCATAGCAACGAGAGGGGAGAGTGTTGTCTACGTACCCTCGTAGACCGAAGCGGAAGTGTTGACACAACGTAGAGGAAGTAGTCGTACGTTCTCCTCGCGATCCAACCGATCATAGCACCGTTACTCCGGCACCTCCGAGTTCTTGGCACACGTTCAGCTCGATGACGATCCCCGGGCTCCGATCCAGCAAAGCGTCGGGGAAGAGTTCCGTCAGCACGACGGTGTGATGACGATCTTGATGTGTTACCGGCACAGGGCTTCGCCTAAGCACTACAACGATATGACCGAGGTGGAATTTGGTGGAAGGGGGCACCGCACACGGCTAAGGAAAGATCTCAATGATCAATTGTGTGTCCAAGGGATGCCCCTTGCCTCAGTATATAAAGGATGGAGGAGGAGGAGGCCGGCCAAGACAATTGGTGCGGCCAAGATATGGAGTCCTACTAGGACTCCAAGTCCTAGTAGGAGTCCACCAAGAGGGGAGGAAGGGAGAAGGAATAGGAGGAGAAGGAGAGGTGGCCGGCCCCCTTTTCCCTAGTCCAATTCGGACTAGAGGGGAGGGGGGCGCAGCAGCCTTTTTCCTCTTCCCACTAAAGCCCATCAAGGCCCATTACTTCTCCCGTAATCCCGTAACTCCCTGGTACCTCCAAAAATATCCGAACCACTCAGAACCCTTCCGATGTCCGAATATAGTCGTCCAATATATCGATCTTTACGTCTCGACCATTTCGAGACTCCTCGTCATGTCCCCGATCTCATCCGCGACTCCGAACTCCTTCGGTACATCAAAACTCATAAACTCATAATATAATTGTCATCGAAACCTTAAGCGTGCGGACCCTACGGTTCGAGAACAATGTAGACATGACCGAGACACATCTCCGGTCAATAACCAATAGCGGGACCTGGATGCCCATATTGGCTTCTACATATTCTGCGAAGATCTTTATCGGTCAGACCGCATAACAACATACGTTGTTCCCTTTGTCATCGGTATGTTACTTGCCCGAGATTCGATCGTCGGTATCCAATACCTAGTTCAATCTCGTTACCGGCAAGTCTCTTTACTCGTTCCGTAATACATCATCTCACAACTAACACATTAGTTGCAATGCTTGCAAGGCTTATGTGATGTGCATTACCGAGAGGGCCCAGAGATACCTCTCCGACAATCGGAGTGACAAATCCTAATCTCGAAATACGCCAACCCAACATGTACCTTCGGAGACACCTGTAGAGCACCTTTATAATCACCCAGTTACGTTGTGACGTTTGGTAGCACACAAAGTGTTCCTACGGTAAACGGGAGTTGCATAATCTCATAGTTAAAGGAACATGTATAAGTCATGGATAAAAGCAATAGCAACATACTAAACGATCGGGTGCTATGCTAATGGAATGGGTCATGTCAATCAGATCATTCAACTAATGATGTGATCTCGTTAATCAAATAACAACTCTTTGTTCATGGTTAGGAAACATAACCATCTTTGATTAATGAGCTAGTCAAGTAGAGGCATACTAGTGACACTCTGTTTGTCTATGTATTCACACATGTATTATGTTTCCAGTTAATACAATTCTAGCATGAATAATAAACATTTATCATGATATAAGGAAATAAATAATAACTTTATTATTGCCTCTAGGGCATATTTCCTTCAGCTAAGGCACGGGAAAACGCGCCGGACCTGCGAGATATACTGGAGGACAAGGCAAGGCAAGCAAGGTCGATCTACGGATCGCGCGGGCGCCCCACGGCACGTGACGGTGATCGTCACTCCGGACACGATAAATCCGGCCGGGACGAACACAATGGACAAAGCTCCTCTCAGCTGCGCCGTGATATAGCCCAGTATAGAGGCGCCGCACACCCACTATGCTTCACAGATGAAATAATGGATCATAAAATCCCTGAGGGCTTCAAACCCGTAAACATCGAATCATACGATGGCACAACAGATCCTGCGGTATGGATCGAGGATTATCTCCTTCATATCCACATGGCCCACGGTGATGATCTACATGCCATCAAATACCTCCCAGTCAAACTTAAGGGACCAGCCCGGCATTGGCTCAACAGCTTGCCAGCAGACTCAATCGGTTCTTGGGAGGACCTGGAAGCCGCATTCCTCGACAACTTCCAGGGCACTTATGTGCGACCACCGGACGCTGATGACTTAAGCCACATAATTCAGCAGCCAGAGGAATCGGCCAGGCAATTATGGACATGGTTCCTAACAAAGAAAAACCAGATAGTCGACTGCCCGGACGCTCAGGCCCTAGCAGCCTTCAGGCATAATATCCGCGACGAGTGGCTTGCCCGGCACCTGGGACAGGAAAAGCCGAAATCTATGGCAGCCCTCACGACACTCATGACCCACTTTTGCGCGGGAGAGGATAGCTGGCTTGCTCGTAGCAACAACTTAACCAAGAACCTTGGGAATTCGGATACCAAGGACAAAAGCGGCAGGTCGCGCCGGAACAAGCAAAAGCGCCGCGTTAACAGCGACAGCAACAAGGACACGGCAGTAAATGCCGGATTCAGAGGCTATAAATCCGGTCAGCGGAAAAAGCCATTCAAAAAGAATACTCAGGGCCCGTCCAGTTTGGACCGAATACTCGACCGCTTGTGCCAGATACATGGCACCCCCGAAAGGCCAGCAAATCACACCAACAGCGATTGTTGGGTGTTCAAGCAGGCAGGCAAGTTAAATGCCGAAAATAGAGACAAGGGGCTGCGTAGCAACGACGAGGAGGAGCCCAGGCTGCCGAACAACAGTGGACAGAAGGGTCTTCCCCCACAAGTGCGGACGGTGAACATGATATACGCAACCCACATCCCCAAGAGGGAGCGGAAGCGTGCATTATGGAACGTATATGCGCTGGAGCCAGTCGCCCCAAAGTTCAACCCATGTTCCTCCTGCACGATCACTTTTGATCGAAGGGACCACCCCACTAGCATCCGTCATGGCGGGTTCGCCGCATTGGTTCTATACCCAATTATTGATGGATTTCATCTCACAAGAGTCCTTATGGACGGCGGCAGCAGCCTGAACCTGCTTTACCAGGATACAGTGCGGAAAATGGGCATAGATCCCTCGAGGATTAAACCCACCAAAACGACCTTTAAAGGCGTCATACCAGGTGTAGAGGCCAACTGTATCATGTTCAAGCAGGCAGGCAAGTTAAGAGCCAAAAACAGAGACAAGGGGCTGCACAGCGATGACGAGGAGGAGCCCACGCCGCCGAACAGCAGTGGACAGAAGGGTTTTCCCCCACAAGTGCGGACGGTGAACATGATATACGCAACCCACATTCCCAAGAGGGGGCGGAAGCATGCGCTACGAGACGTATACGCGCTGGAGCCAGTCGCTCCAAAGTTCAACCCATGGTCCTCCTGCCCGATCACCTTTGATCGAAGGGACCATCCCACTAGCATCCGTCATGGCGGGTTTGCTGCATTGGTTCTTGACCCAATTATCGACGGATTTCATCTCACAAGAGTCCTCATGGACGGCGGTAGCAGCCTGAACCTGCTTTACCAGGATACAGTGCGGAAAATGGGCATCGATCCCTCGAGGATCAAGCCCACAAAAATGACCTTTAAAGGTGTTATACCAGGTGTAGAGGCCAGCTCCACAGGCTCAGTAACACTTGAAGTGGTCTTCAGATCTCCGGACAATTTCCGAAGCGAAGAGTTAATCTTCTATATAGTCCCGTTTCGCAGTGGCTATCATGCCCTGCTGGGGCGAACCGCATTTGCAAAGTTCAATGCGGTGCCGCACTACGCATATCTCAAGCTCAAGATGCCAGGCCCTCGAGGAGTAATTACGGTCAACAGAAACACCGAGCGCTCCCTCCGAACGGAGGAACACACGGCGGCCCTCGCAGCAGAAGTACAAAGCAGCCTTTTTAGGCAATTCTCCAGTCCGGCCGCTAAAAAGCCAGACACTGCCAAGCGCGCCCGGAGTAACCTACAACAAGACCGCCTGGCACGTTCTGAGCAGGCGTAGCAATGCGGCCCCAACCCCAGCGCACGCGACATAGCGAAACCAGTGCTTCGCGTACATAACTACGCTCTTGAAATACCATGGGCGCAGGGGAAGGGGCACAATAATGGCAAGCCCAAAATACGGCCTAAAACATACTCGGGGCTGCCGAATTCTTTTTTTTCTTACTTTCAGGACTCCATACTTAGGACGACCTGTTCCGCAATTCAACTGCCGCACGAACGATGCAAGATCCAGGGAAGCAGACAAGCCATGCCGCACTATGGAACTCCAAGGTGGTCTCTGTTACGATCAGTATACCTGTTTTGAATACAATTCCGCGGCCTGCCCCTGGCCAGGACATGTTAAATAGTCCAATATCTTTTGCTTATCGCACTATTTGTGTCGTTCTACTTTGATAGCAGCCTCTTTATAAACAATGCATAGCTTTTTGTCTATTTTTCGCATTATCCTCTTTTTATATATATGTTCATTAATGACATGTGGCAATCGTACACTGTGGTACGGCAAATACACCAGGGGCTTCAGTACCCCTTAATGTGGTGTAAGAAGTCCAAACACTTCATAAGTGCGGCACCCCGAACTTATAGCACTATATGCATCGGCTCCGAATCATGATTTGGGTCAATAGTTGGGTTTGCCCAGCTCCTATGTTTTGGTGCCTTACGTTCCGCTATATCGGCTAAGGTAGCACTAGGAGAACCACTGCGATTGTGCCCCAGTTGAGTTGGGCTGAGCACCTCAGTGGAGAAAGCTAAAACTGACTGTCATGATGAGGCGAGAGACCGGTCGCTGTTCGAGAGGTTTTTCGAGTCCCTAAAGACTTATGCCGCTTCGAGCGAGGAGCCGGTTTTGTCCGGCCAAGGCGTGGATAGCGCCCCGAAGTCGGTCTTCCGAACTAGGGGCTTCGCCGAAATTTAAAATTATAAAGTTCTATGGCTAAGTGAGAGTGTTCAAGCATTATAGTCCGATTGCCTGGTTCGTTGTGTTGAGCGCCTCCCTCGAAGGACCCAACCATGGGGAAAAGAGCGCACAGGTTTATCCCGAACACCCCAACACTAGCGGCATGGGGGCAGAAGCCGACGACTGGCCATCTCTCAATTTTTGATAAACGGCCGCACAAAAAAAATATTTTAAATTCAATAAGCATTGCTTAGCGCATATGAACAAGTTTTCAGTGCACAGGATAAACATGAGCGAGTTCATTCAAAAATTACATCTTTCGTACATTCATACGCAATAAGGCGGGCACCCGCAAGAACATCCTTGTAATAGTTCTCCGTCTTGCGATGCTCCTTCCCCGGCGGCGGCCCGTCCCTCACAAGCTTCTCACCGTCCAGCTTACCCCAGTGCACCTTTGCACGGGCAAGGGCCCTACGGGCACCTTCGATGCAGACACAGCGCTTGATGACCTCGAGCCTTGGACATTCCTCCACCAGCCGCCGCACCAGCCCGAAGTAGCTCCCAAGCAGGGCCTCTCCAGGCCACAACCGAACTATGAAGCCCTTCATGGCCTGTTCGGCCGCCTTGTGGAGCTCGACCAGCTGCTACAGCTGGTCGCTCAAGGGCAAAGGGTGTCCGGCCTCAGCATACTGAGACCAGAACACCTTCTCCGTCGAGCTGCTTTCTTCGGATCGGTAGAATGCGGCGGCATCGGATATGCTACGGGGAAGATCTGCGAATGCCCGTGGAGAGCTCCGGATTCGGGTAAGTAACAAGTAGTTTACTTTTATATTTCTGCTTTGCATAAAGAATGCCTTACCCGCTGCAATCTTTTTCATCTCCTCCAACTCTTGGAGGGCCTTCTGGGCTTCGGCCTTGGCAGACTCGGCAGTCTTGACGGCCGCGGCGAGCTCGGACGCTTGCGTTTTAAAGTCAAGCTCCAAACTCTCATGTTTTTTCATGAGAGCCTGAAGCTCTTGCTGCGCCTCGCCGACCCGCGCCTCAAATTTCTCTCGCTCGGTGCGCTCCGTGGCCGCTCTCTTCTCGGCCTCGGACAGCGCTTGCTTGAGGGTTGCCACCTCAGTCATGGCCCCTACAATAAGCAGTACAATCCTGTTATTTTTTGCAATCGCGTCTTTTTATAGGAACTTTCTCTATAAGGTATCTCTTACCTTCTTTCTCCTCGAGTTGTCGCTTGGCAAGGCCGAGCCCTTGCTCGGTCCGCTCGAGGCCCTGTTTCAGGGCACCCACCTCTGCAGTCAGTGCGGCGGTGGCTAGCAGCGAAGCCTGCATATGCATATTGACTCTTTTTTGTTAGACTCCTGCGAAATTTAATAGATCCTCTATTCGGCTTCTCTTTCCGAACGCCAAACAGAGCATCAGGGGCTACTATCTATGCGGTAATATTTTTACGTATTTTTACTTACCTCGAAGCCTGTTAGAAGGCTAGCGCAAGCTTCGGTCAATCCGCTCTTGGCGGACTGAACCTTTTGGATCACCATACTCATGATAGTACGGTGCTCCTCGTCGATGGAGGCGCCCTTAAGCACCTCCAGTAGATTCCCCGGCGCCTCCGGTTGGACGGAGGACGCCGGCTCATTAGGCTTGATCCTCTTGACAGGAGTTCACCTGTCGCGGTCTGGAACCGTTGAAGATTCCGGCGCGGTGTCCGGCTCAAAGCCGGACTTGGAGCCCTAGGGGGTTTTGTCCCCTTTACTCCTGGAGTCCGGGAGGTCGCCTTGCGGCTCCTCCAGGACCACCTCCTCCTGCCCCAGAACTAGTCACGACGCCACTTCGGCGTCGTCCGCAGTGCGGGGGGAGACAGCGGGCGGAACTGAGTTCACGTCCGACGAATCCAGGGAGCCGCTCGACGACTCGTCGAGTCCGGCCCGGGGCGGGCTGCATAATTATGTTCGACATTAGGGAAAGCTGTGCGACAAAGGAATATCATGAGTTACTCTGGTATACGAATACTTACGATTTCGCCGGACGCTTGGCCCTGTCCGGCCACTCCTCGTCGTCCTTGTCGGCGTTGGGGGAGTAGTCCGGCGGAGGGGTCTTCCTCCTCTTGGACCCTTCGGCCTCCCCCGTTGGGGCGGCCTTCCTTTTCTTTCCTCCCCCCACTGGAGGGGGAGAGGTTTCTTCTTCCTCCTCCTCGTTCTCATGGGAGGAGAGCGTCTCGGACTCGTCGGATGACGAGTCCGACACCACCACGTTACGGGCACTCTTTCGAGTCCCCATGGCCTTATTCTTCTTGGCCTTCTTCTCCAGCACCACATAAGGCGCCGGAGCCAGCAGCTTCGCTAGGAGAGCAGGGGCTGGATCTTCGGGCAAGGGAGCCGGACAGTTAATCGGTCCGAACTTCGCCTGCCATGCCTGTCAAAGGTGAGGGAGTTTAGATCCCGCATAGAGTCAAACTATGAAAAAACTTAACATCCTGTAAAAGGTGAGAATAGCTTACCTCGCTAGCGTGACGCTATGAGATGTATCCGCGGTCCTCGGAAGCGGATGCGGGAGCCTCGGCGCCCTTGGTTAGCACCTTCCAGACGTCTTTGTACGTCGTGTCGAAGAGCCTGTTGAGGGTTCGGTGCTGCGCTGGGTCCAACTCCCATAGATTAAAGTCCCGCTGTTGACACGAGAGGATCCGGCGGACGAGCATAACCTGGAATACATTGACAAGCTTGATCGGCTTGTTCACCAGGGACTGGATGCATGTTTGCAGTCCGGTCACCTCTTTTTCATCACCCCACGACACGCCCGTCTCTTTCCAGGACATAAGCCGTGTGGGGGGTCTGGATCGGAACTCCGGGGCTACGATCCATTTCGGGTCGCGTGGCTCGATGACGTAAAACCACCCAGATTGCCACCCCTTTAGGGTCTCCACGAAGGAGCCCTTGAGCCATAGGACGTTGGCCATCTTGCCCGCCATGGCGCCGCCGCACTCCGCCTGGCTGTCGCGCACCACCTTGGGCTTGACGTTGAAGGTCTTGATCCAGAGGCCGAAATGGGGGCGGATGCGGAGGAAAGCCTCGCACACGACGATAAACGCCGAGATGTTGAGGATGAAGTTCGGTGCCAGATCGTGGAAATCCAGGCCGTAGTAGAACATGAGCCCCCGGACAAATGGGTGGAGTGGAAAACCCAGTCTGCGGAGGAAGTGGGGAAGGAAAACTACCCTCTCATGGGGCCTTGGGGTGGGGAGAAGCTGCCCCTCCTCAGGAAGCCGGTGCGCGATGTCTTTGGACAAGTATCCGGCCTTCCTCAGCTTTTTGACAAGGCCCTCCGTGACGGAGGAGACCATCCACTTGCCTCCCGCTCCGGACATTGCTGGAGAAGGTTGAGGTGGGAAGTGCGGGCTTGGGCGCTGGTGCTCGGGTGCGCAGAAGATGGATAGGCAAAGGAGGAAGAAGGCGTAGGTAAAAAAGGTGGATCCTTATCCCCTTATATGGGCGGACGCGTTATGCGTCCCCACCAGCCTAGTAAAACTCGCTTGCCTCACAAGCGCCATGATAAATGGCGCGGTTGGGTTACCCACGTCCGTATTGATGAGAATCCCGTAAATGGGGGACGCGATCTCTGCTTTGACAAGACGTGCCAAGGAAACCTCCACGCAGAAAGTGCTGAGGTGGAGAAGCGAAAACGATTCGAGTAAAAGACTTGGCCGTAGTGTGATGACGCACTACGGAATACGTCAGCAGATTTGATTTGTGTTAATATTATTCTCTCTATGGCGATATGTGGAAACTTATTTTGCTGAGCCGGACACTACTCTTGGTGTTTACAATCTTTTATGAAGAACTTGGAGGAGGAACCCGCCTTGCAATGCTGAAGAAAATCTGCGCGCCGGACTCGTCGTCATTGAAGCCTGGTTCAGGGGCTACTGAGGGAGTCCTGGATTAGGGGGTGTTCGGGTAGCCGGACAATACCTTTAGCCGGACTCCTGGACTATGAAGATACAAGATTGAAGACTTCATCCCGTGTCTGGATGGGACTTTCCTTGGCGTGGAAGGCAAGCTTGGCGATGCGGATATTCGAGATCTCCTACCATTACAACTGACTTTGTGTAACCCTAACCCTATCCGGTGTCTATATAAACCGGAGGGTTTTAGTCCGTAGGACAACTCCATCATACAACAATCATACCATAGGCTAGCTTCTAGGGTTTAGCCTCCTTGATCTCGTGGTAGATCTACTCTTGTACTACCCATATCATCAATATTAATCAAGCAGGAGTAGGGTTTTACCTCCATCGAGAGGGCCGAAACCTGGGTAAACTTCGTGTCCCTTATCTCCTGTTACCATCCGGCCTAGACGCACAGTTCGGGGGCCCCTACCTGAGATCCGCCGGTTTTGACACCGACAACGTGCCCTTGTTGCAGGGCCGCATCAGGGATCTCTTAGAAAGAGACCTCAGCCTGGTCAAAGTGACGCAAGTCATGCTGATCCGCCGAACCCTGCCCGGCAAACGTTGCTCCCTTCGCCTGTGGGAGTTTAATCCGGAGGGACCGCGAGCTCTCCAGCATTTCATGGGCGCAATGCCCGCAGAGATGTATAAGTTGTTCTTTGGATCACAAGCGACGTGTCCGGACTTGACCGAGGACGCAGGCCTGAGCTGCAATCGCCCGGATACTAAAGTAACTAGCCTCGTGCCCGGACTCGCTATCCGTATATTTGTCATAAAACTTGCTTCTAAAGAACTGTTCTTTAAACAGGAGTGGACAGCGAAAGCAAAGCTTATCAGGTGTCCGGCTCCCCTCCCCGAGACCACGCTGGATCCCATGCTGGTCAGGATGTTGGAGATTGTGCCTTTGAAGGAAAGCAAGGGGCGGGACAAGGAAACTACCGCCTCCTCGAAGGAGGCTGTTCGGAGGGAAGGAATCGGAAGTTCCTCTCCTCTAGGAAAGAAGAGGACCGCCTCTGAAGACCCGGAGACCGTGGCCTCAAAACGGGGGAAGAGATCTTCGTCAGAGGGTCCTGCGCTAGGGGTTACCTCGGCCAAACTATGCCCTCAAGGGGGCCAGCCCTCCACTGAGCCGTAAGTGGAGAGAGGTCTTTCTTTGAGAAGAGTCCTTATTTTATATCTGAGAAGAGTAACCGAAAAATTACCTTGAAGTTCGGACCTCAGCCCTTCTCAGAAGAGCTCGTCTTCGGGGAATCTTCTTCCGGAGATGATGGAGAGCGGAACGCCTCCCCTGCCGAACTGCCTAGAGAGGCGGGCGACCCTGAGGTATCATCGCGGAGGGTTTCTCCCAATCCGGCAGGGCCGAAAGGCAGCCATATGGCCCCCCAAGGCTCTCCGCGTCCGTCCTTTGAAAAAGGCCATAGGACGAGTCCGGCACCGTCCGGTGCACGGTCGGAGGAGCTGAAGGATCTACTAGGGCGAGCATCTATCTCAGAGGAGCATCGTGCGTTGATGGGCACGGTGATTGAAAGGGTTTCGTCCGCGGAAAGCGGCTTGCACGAGGCCGTCAGAAGTTTACTGATGGGTTTTGAGGTACGCAGGATAAGGCACCCTTTTTTAACAGTGGCGCATAAATAGGATGCGCCCTGTGCACATAATAGCCCCTGAGACTCTGTTTGTTGTCAAAATTGATGTCGCGCAGAGGATCATAACCCCAGGTCTAAAATGCCGCCTTCGTATGTAGGTGACGAAGTGTTTGGCGTCCAGCCGGACTGATGAATTTGCCGAGCTAAATAGGCAACTTGACGTGGCAGAGGCCGACATCGTGCTTGTTAACAAGCGGCTTGACGAGGCACAAGGTATGTAACCCCTCCGGTGGCGTCTGGTAAGAGGAGCTTACGCCAGTATCTTACTACGTGTGTGCTTGATGCAGATGGTGCGGCTTCCATGGAGAGTCTTCGGGCGGAACTTGCCCGAGCTAAGGAGCAAGCCAGAAAAAGTGATGCGGCTGCCGAGAAGGCCTTTGAAGAGCTGAGAGCCGAACAGGCTGCTCACTGCCGAAGCAAGAAAGAGATGGTCGAGATGGCCGTGAAGCTGAAGAGCGCTGCTGACCGTTGCAGGCTTCTGGAAAAATAAGATCGGGCGGAACAGACGGACTTGGAGAAAGCCGTTGCCGATGCCAAGGATGCTCGCTCTGCGATGAGAGCTGCGAAGGAGGAGCTTCGTCAGGCCGGAGAGATCGCGGCTAGAAAGCCATTTATGTTGTGGAGGAAGTTTTGTGATCCTAAGCATGCTCCGTTGGACCGGTTGTGGAGTACGGCGGACACCTGTCTCGATTTGGCGGCGAGTGTTGCTGATGCGACCGAACACTTTCGAGATCAAGAAGATCACGAAGTGGAAAAACTCTTCTGGTCGCAGTTCCACAATCCAGAGCGTCCACTGTTGGTGGCCGATCGTCTCGACGAATGGGCCGAGCTGAATAGGTTATCCGGACTCGCCATGAAGTGCGTCATGAGTCATCTATGGCCGGAGAGCTCGGAGCCGAAAAGTTATTTCAGCTTGGTGCAGCAGTTCCTTGGTGCGGTTCCGCGTATTAATGCAATGAAGAGGTCAGCATGCATAGAGGGTGCACGGATGGCTCTTGCCCGTGTCAAGACATACTGGGCAGAGATGGAGACCACCATTGTTGCATCCCAAGATTCGGACGAAAGCCGAGTACCTGCCGAGCACTATTTTCAGGAAGTCCTTCAAGGCACTCATGTAATAGAGACGCAGTGCTCGAAGGATGCTATGTTCGAATAGCATATGTTATTGTAAAACAATATTTTGATAAATTGTAGAAGCTTTTTATACTTGTGCCTTCAAGTATTTGTAACACCTCCTGTGCGGCCGTTCTAAGATATATATAATCTGAAAGATGGCAGTCGTTGGCTTCAGCCCCCACGCAAATAATGCGGGGGTGCTCGCAGAACGCGCATTTTCACACTTGATCCAACATCTTGGTCCTACAAAGGAGGTGATAGCTGTCGGATCACGGGTTCCGGCAGACCCTTAAGGTTCGAACTCTGGGGTGCGCGCGGAGATCGTGCCCTCTACCTCTCCGTCTCGTCAGGATCTAGCTACTGCAAGAACGATGCGAGAGACACAAGATTTATACTAGTTCGGGCCACCATTGTGGTGTAACACCCTACTCTAGTTTGTGGCAGGTGGATTGCCTCTTGGGCTAATGGGGAAGAACAGTACAAGGAAGAATGACCTCGCGAGGGTCTGTTCTTGGTTAGGGGATGAACTGCTAGGGAGAATTCAATCGCCCTTCTTTCTTTCTGGGTGCTGGATCCTCTCTCTTATCCTGTGGGTGGCTAGTCCTATTTATAGGCAAAGGCCATGGGCCTCTTCCCAAATATTGAGCGGGAAGGGCGCCAACAATTGGCCAATTTAAAGGGGAACATCTGGTACACTTATCCTGACTAAACCTGGTCTTCGCCTGCCAAAGGCCCTGCGGTGACGCCGGCTTGGGCTCCACAGTGACTTCCTCATTGTCGCGGAGTTGGTCTTGGTCTCGTTGCATTGAAATGGGGCCTTTGCTTGATCCTCTCGCCTGCGCTTGCCCCCTTTGCACCAAAGAGGAAAGGGAGGACACTGCGCGGGCTGGCGCCCGCCTGGCACCCTTGGTCGTCATGGCTTGCGTCATGGGCACCTCGTGAGGTACCCGCCTTGATCTCTCCGCCTCCTCATGAGCCAGCCTAAGGAGGCCGTGCTTGAGGAAGCGTCGTGTCGTCCGCCTCGCGAGGCTTGGCCCCTCGTGAGGGTCTTGAGTCTTGTGTCGATGCAGATGGGCCACCCTGGGCCTCTATTTGAGCCACGCCACAGGCCGCAGGCAGGCAAGTCTGGGTACCCCCGTTCCCAGAACGCCGACAGTAGCCCCCGGGCCCAAGGTGCGCATGGACTTGGCCGTGCCGAGAGGCGAAAGGGCAAGGGCGAAGCGCCGCGGGCCCTAACAGCCTACGGCCTTGGGCGAAGCGTGGCGGTTTGACAGGACGTGGGCGTCTCCACTTCCCCACGACGCCTCGGCAACTGCATGACTTGACTAGTCCCTGCATGCATAGATACGGGTCATTATTACCTGTGATCGTGGTGCTTGACGGTTGGCCTCTTCCAGCTTATAAGTGCGAGGCCGCACAAGCTCCGCCAGTCCATCCCTTCCCGCTTCTCTTCTTCCTCCTCTCCTTCGCCGCCGCCGCTCGCATGGCTCCGACGAGGTTCTCAGCTACGGAGAAGGGGAAGGCTAGTCGGGCGGGGCCCGACTCCCCTCCGGCCAAGCGCGGCCGGGGTCGTCCCCGCAAGCATCCCGTGGTCCCCGCTGTGGCTCCCCGCGGACACAGGGGTGGTTCTCCGCGCGGTGGTGAGCGCTCGGCTGCCATGGAGAGGCAGGTTGTGGCTGCGCGGCCTCCCAGGCCGCGCTTTCGCTCGACGGAGATGCTGCCGGAGTTCGTCGTGTGGTCGGCGGACCCGGCCAGCACCTGGCTCCAGCTCCCTCGCTTCTTCATCAGCGAGCTGTCGGCCGACGCCCGGTGTGGCTTCTGGCTCCAAGCCGACGACTGCTGCAGCAGGGCCTCTTGGGTCTCGCTCGAGGTCTCCCCTTCTGAGAATGGGGCCCTGACCCGCGGCTGGCAGACGTTTGCCCGCGCGCGCGGCCTGGGCGAGCGGTGCACCCTGCACTTCAAGTTCGACGGCGACAACACCCTCTACGTGAGGGTGTTTGGGGAAGACGATCGCCATGCAGGATGTTGCCCTGAGGACGACGACGAAGGAGACAGCGCTCGCTCTGCTGGCGGCGCCCGAGGCTCCCCGAGCTTCGCCTACTCCCCTTCAGGCGGCTCCTCCAGCGGTGGCCGCAGCCATCCCCCTCGCCTCCGCGCCTGCTTGGGGGGTGGTTGTTCAGCCGCCCGCCATCGCGCTCCGGTGAAGCACGAGAGAGAGTCCGCCTGAGCTCCGGAGGCATCTGGTGTCGCCTCCGTAGACCGATGCGGGGCGGGCCGCGCCGGGCTCGCCCTTTCCTTTTCCTTTTGCTTCCTGTGTAAGATAAGACAACTGCGTGGAGCCCCGTGGGGCGTGTTTAAGAATTATTGCTGTTGTAGCCGTTACCTTAATTTTGTCGTCGCGTTTCACAACTATTTGCCCTCGCGTAGGTAGTTTGCGGCCCCAGCCGGGGGGCCACCGACCCAGGCGCTGTGTGTATGTCGCGGTGCCCGAGGGGCACGGACCAGAGGGGTGCTCCTGTAGAGAGCCTGGGCCGTGAAACCTTTAAATGGCTAGAGGAAAAACGCTCGCGAGGGCGTTCGAGCCCCATCCCTCGCGAGGCCTTCATGGGAGAAAATCAAAACGAGGAGCGAAAATCGACAAACCACAAATCAACAACGGCGATAGCTTCGATAAGACTTCAAATGCAAGTAAAACATGCCAAATGCGGAAAGCAGATGAAAAAGCCGCGTCCGGCACCTAGTCTAGTCTTCGACGTCTTCTCACCAGCGCGGAGCTAAGTGCTGCCACTGGGCGTGGGAGGGAGCCCCAGGGCCTGAGGCCGGCGCTCCTAAGACTCCGGGGCGTGTACAGCCCCACTCATTATTACGTGGGAGTGTCACAGGGCGGCGAGCTTCACAGGCATTGGCCTTCTTCACAGGCTCCGGGCCTTTCTCCTTAGAGGTAATGAGCTTCACAGGCGTTCGCCTTCTTCACAGGCTCCGGGCCTTTCTCCTTAGAGGTAATGAGCTTCATAGGCGTTCGCCTTCTTCACAGGCCCAGGGCCTTTTCCAAAAAGAGATGATCTTCACAAGCGTTCGCCTTCTTCACAGGCTCAGGGCCTTTTCCAAAAAGAGATGATCTTCATAGGCGTTCACCTTCTTCACAGGCTCAGGGCCTTTTCCAAAAAGAGATGATCTTCACAGGCGTTCGCCTTCTTCAGAGGCTCAGGGCCTTTTCAAAAAGAGATGATCTTCACAGGCGTTCGCCTTCTTCACAGGCTCAGGGCCTTTTAGGGGTAAAACCTCCGGAGGTGCTGGATGTTCAAGGCGTTCTGGATCGGCTCCCCCTCTTGAGTCTCCAAGCGCAAGGAGCCTGGCTTGGAAACATGAACAACCTTGAACGGGCCCTCCCACATGGGAGAGAGCTTGTGCAGCCCTTCCCTAGAGAGGACCCGCCTGAGTACGAGGTCTCCTACCTCGAGTGTCCTGGGGCGGATGTTGCGGCAGTGATATCATCGTAGCGCCTGTTGGTACCTTGCCGCTCGCAGCGCGGCTTCCCGGCGGCGTTCCTCCCCCAGCACGAGGTCCATCCCCTGCATGGCGTCCTGCTGCGCCTCGTCGAACGCCAGGACCCACGCGGAGCGACGCCTGACCTCGTGAGGAAGGACTGCTTCGGCTCCGTAGACCAGGAAGAACGGAGTCTCCCCGGTTGGTTTGGTCGCAGTCATGCGGATGGACCACAGCACGGATTGGAGCTCATCGTACCAACCCCTGCCGCAGGCCTCCAGCTTCTTCTTGAACGTCCTGGTCTTGAGGCCTCTCAGGACCTCCGCGTTGGCTTGTTCGGCTTGCCCATTGCTTCGCGGGTGTGCCACCGAAGCGTAGCATATCTGCGTTCCAAGGTTAGCACAGTATGTTTTGAAGAGGTTACTGGTGAACTGTGAACCGTTGTCTGTGATGATGCGGTTCGGCACCCCGAACCGGCTCACGATGCCCCTAATGAACTTGACCGCGGAGCCTGCGGGGATGGTACGGACAGCCTCCACCTCTGCCCACTTGGTGAACTTGTCAATGGCGACGTAGAGGTAACGGTAGCCCCCTGGCGCCCGAGGGAACGGGCCCAGAATATCCAACCCCCAAACTGCGAATGGTCACGAGAGGGGTATAGTCTGCAGGCTCCCCGCCGGCTGATGGATCTGCTTGGAATGGAACTGGCAGGCCTCACAAGCCTTTACCAATTCGATCGCGTCGTTGAGCATGGTGGGCCAATAGAACCCACTACGGAATGCTTTGCCGACGAGGGTTCGTGATCACGAGTGGTGTCCGCAGTCTCCGCCGTGTACGTCCCCCAGTAGTTCCCTTCCTTGCTCCCTGGAGATGCAGCGCAGAGATACGTCGTTGGGTCGCATCCAGTATAGTTCTCCGTCTCTGATGCAGTATGCCGTGGCCTACCGCGCCACACGTTCTGCTTCCTCTTCCTTCTCTGGCAGGGTCCCATGTATCAGGTAATTCCAGAGCTCGGTGATCCAGCGTTCCTCCTGAGGTTCCATCGTCAGGAGCAAACGTGCTCCTGAGGTCGGCCCGCAGGCCGGGGCTCCCAAGGCTGGCGGCTGAGGGAGCTCCTCTCGAGGCTGAGTTGTGCTTGGAGAATGCCCCGTCAAAGTACATGGCCCAGCCTTCTGGCGCCTCGCTCCCTGGGGAGAGGGAGCGATCCTCGTCATCCTTGAGGCCCGGCGCCTCTGTCCATTCCGCCACGAAATCCGCCAACGCAACTCCTTTGATGACCCTAGTTGTGCTGAACTCGAACTGAAACGCTTGCAACTCTATGTTCCACTCAGCGACCCTTCCGGCTGAGTTAGGGCTCCTGAGCACCCTCTCCAGGGGGTACGATAAGACGACCTTGATCGGGTGAGCTTGGAAGGAGTGCCGCAGCTTGCGCGAGGCCACCAGCAGCGCGAGGAGGAGCTTCTGGGGCATCGGATATCGGGCCCTCGCATCCCGTAGCACCGTGCTAACAAAGTAGACCGGGTGCTCAACAAGGCTGTGGGCAGCTTGGGTCGTGGCGCCCTCGGGAGGTGAGGACACCTCGCGAGATGTTGTGGACCATCCGGGCATGCTGCCTCTCCTGTCTCTTGTGCGTCCCTCGGCGGCTGACTCTCTTCATCTGTAGCTTTGGCTCTCTCGAGCTTTCCCTGTTCCCGTCTTGTCTGACCTCGGGCTTCCGTTGTGGTCTTGGACTGGCGCTCCGCCACTAGTGCAGCGCTGGCAGAGTAGGGAGTGGCGGCAAGGTAAAGCAGCAGAGGCTCTTGAGGGCGCGGAGCCACCATGACTGGGGGACTGGTTAGGTACCTCTTGAGATCTTGAAACGCCTTATCTGCCTCTTCAGTCCATTCAAAGGGCCCCTTTTTCTTCATAAGCTGAAAGAAAGGCAGTGCTCGTTCCCCCAACTTGGAGATGAAGCGCCCTAGCGCGGTCACACGCCCAGTGAGCTTCTGCATTTCTCTGAGGGTCTTTGGCGGACTCATGTCCTCGACCGCCTTGACCTTCTCGGGGTTGGCCTCGATGCCACTGTGAGACACGAGGAATCTCAAAAGCTTGCCCGAGGGAACGCCAAACACGCATTTCTCCAGGTTGAGCCGCAGGTTCACTGCGTCGAGGCTCGCAAAGGTCTCCTCCAGGTCTTGTATCAGGGTCCTGGCCTCTCGAGATTTCACCATAATGTCATCGACGTATGCTTCACATTCTTCCCGAGCTGCGGGCCCAAGGTGATGTGCATCAGCCGCTGAAAGGTTGCCCCTGCGTTGCGTAGTCCAAACGGCATGCATGTATAGCAGTATACCCCGCACGGGGTCAAGAAGGCGGTCTTCTCAACGTCTTCTATTGCCATCTTGATCTGGTGATATCCTGAGAAGGCATCCAAAAAGCACAGCAGGTCGCATTCGGCGGTGGAATCGACGATCTGGTCGATGCGAGGGAGCGGGAACGGATCTTGCGGGCATGCCTTGTTGAGGTTGGTGAAGTCAACACACATGCGTTCCTTCCCCCCTTTCTTGGGTACAACGACAGGGTTGGCCAACCAATCTGGGTACCGGACCTCACGAATAACTCCAGCGGCTTCCAACTTGCGGGTCTCTTGGACGATGAAGGCCTGCTTCTCTGCGGACTGCCGCCTGGCCTTCTGCTTCACGGGGCGCACATTTGGGCATACGTTGAGGTGGTGTTCGATGACGTCCCTGGGGATCCCTGCCAACTGATCGGGCTCCCAAGCAAACACTTTCTTGTTTGCACGCAGGAACTTGACCAGGGCCCCCTCCTGCTCAGGCCCCAGGTTGGCGCCAATGGTGAAAGTGGCGCTGGAGGACCCGTCCTCGTCAACGGGTATCTGCTTGGTTTCTGCCTTGTCCTGGGTGAACAACTGCTTCTTCTTGGTTGGCGCAGCCCCCTTGGGCTCAGGGGTCCCCGCGTCGGCGGGTTGCGCCGATGCCGCCATCTTGAAGGCGAGCTTGAGTACCCACAGGGCGTCCCCGGTGTCTCCGTCCACGGTGAGGGTACCGTTGCTCCCGGGCATCTTCATGAGGTTGTACGCCGGGTGCGTGGCGGCCATGAACTGAGCCAGTGCCGGGTAGCCGAGGATGGCGTTGTAAGGGAGGCCAATGGGGGCGATGTCGAAGTCGACCATCTCCGTGCGGAAGTTGTCGTAGGTGCCGAAGGTCACCGGGAGCCGGATCTGTCCCAAGGAGTCGGACGACCTGCCCCCGACGCCTGAGAAGGATCGGCTGGGCTGCAGCCGCTCCCGGGGTATGCGGAGGAGGTTGAAGGTCTCGACCGAAAGCACGCTGAGGCCCGCGCCGCCATTGACGAGGGTTCTGGTGACGGCCACCTGGCAGATGGTGGGGGTGCACAACAGGGGGAGCGCGCCCGAGCCGGCCAAGTTAGCTGGGTGGTCTCCCGAGCTGAAGGTCAGGCCAACCTCGCGCGCCGCCCGGTCCGTGGGAGCCCCCTGCCGTGCGGAAACGACGCCGATCTGGCGGGCAAACGGCTTGACGTGGCGGCTCGTTGGTGGCGCCTGCGAGCCGCCCAGGAGGGCCGCGACGACCGGGAGCGTCGACGTTGCTGTGCGGCAGCCCGGTCGCATAGGCAGGCGCCGGGGTGGTGCTTGTTGCTCGCCTCCCGCTGGGCCGGTGGCGGTGTTGACGGCGAGCGACGGGGAACGGCGAGGATGAAGGAAATATGCCCTAGAGGCAATAATAAAGTTATTATTTATTTCCTTATATATCATGATAAATGTTTATTATTCATGCTAGAATTGTATTAATCGGAAACATAATACATGTGTGGATACATAGACAAACAAAGTGTCACTAGTATGCCTCTACTTAACTAGCTTGTTAATCAAAGATGGTTAAGTTTCCTAACCATAGACAAAGGAGTTGTCATTTGATTAACAAGGTCACATCATTAGTTGAATGATCTGATTGACATGACCCATTCCATTAGCTTAGCACCCGATCGTTTAGTATGTTGCTATTGCTTTCTCCATGACTTATACATGTTCCTTTGACTATGAGATTATGCAACTCCCGTTTACCGTAGGAACACTTTGTGTGCTACCAAACGTCACAACGTAACTGGGTGATTATAAAGGAGCTCTACAGGTGTCTCCGAAAGTATTTGTTGGGTTGGCGTATTTCGAGATTAGGATTTGTCACTCCGAATGTCGGAGAGGTATCTCAGGGCCTTCTCGGTAATGCACATCACATAAGCCTTGCAAGCATTGCAACCAATAAGATAGTTGCAAGATGATGTATTACGGAACGAGTAAAGAGACTTGCCGGTAACGAGATTGAACTAGGTATTGGATACCGACGATCGAATCTCGGGCAAGTAACATACCGATGACAAAGGGAACAACGTATGTTGTTATGCGGTCTGACCGATAAAGATCTTCGTAGAATGTGTAGGAGCCAATATGGGCATCCAGGTCCCGCTATTGGTTATTGACCAGAGATTTGTCTCAGTCATGTCTACACTATTCTCGAACCGTAGGGTCCGCACGCTTAAGGTTACGATGACAGTTATTATGAGTTTATGCATTTTGATGTACCGAAGTTAGTTCGGAGTCCCGGATGAGATCATGGACATGACGAGGAGTCTCGGAATGGTCGAGACATAAAGATTGATATATTGGACGACTATATTCGGACATCAGAATGGTTCCGAGTGGTTTCGGATAAAATTGGAGTGCCGGAGGGGTTACCGGAACCCCCCGGGGAAGTAATGGGCCTTATTGGGCCCGAGGGGAGAGAGAGGGCTGCAGCCAGGAGGTGGCGTGCCCCCCCCCCATGGGGAGTTCGAATTGGACAAGGAGGGGGGCGGCCCCCCTTTCCCTCTCCCTCTCCCTCTCTTTCCTTTCCCCCTCTCTTCCTAGTTGGACTAGGAAAGGGGAGTCCTACTCCCACTAGGAGGAGGACTCCCCCCCTCCCTTTGGCGCGCCCCATAGGGTCGGTCGGCCTCCCCCCTTGCTCCTTTATATACGGGGGCAGGGGGCACCCTAGAACACACAAGTTGATCTTCGTGATCGTTCCTCAGCCGTGTGCGGTGCCCCCCCTCCACCATATTCCACCTCGGTCATATTGTCGCGGTGCTTAGGCGAAGCCCTGCGTCGGTAGTTCATCAAGATCGTCACCACGCCGTTGTGCTGACGAAACTCTTCGCCGAGAGCTTTGCTGGATCGGAGCCCGGAGAACATCATCGAGTTGTACGTGTGTCAAGAACTCGGAGGCGCCGGAGTAACGGCGCTTGGATCGGTCGGATCGGGAGGAGGACGTACGACTACTTCCTCTATGTTGTGTCAACGCTTCCGCTTCGGTCTACAAGGGTACGTAGACAACACTCTCCCCTCTCGTTGCTATGCATCACCATGATCTTGCGTGTGCGTAGGAAATTTTTTGAAATTACTACGTTCCCCTTCAGTGGCATCCGAGCCTAGGTTTTTATGGTTTGATGTTTTGCACGAGTAGAACACAAGTGAGTTGTGGACGATACAAGTCATACTGCCTACCAGCATGTCATACTTTGGTTCGGCGGTATTGTTGGATGAAGCGGCCCGGACCGACATTACGCGTACGCTTACGCGAGACTGGTTCTACCGCCGTGCTTTGCACACAGGTGGCTGGCGGGTGTCAGTTTCTCCAACTTTAGTTGAACCGAGTATGGCTATGCCCAGTCCTTGAGAAGGTTAAAATGGAGTCTATTTGACAAACTATCGTTATGGTTTTGATGCGTAGGTAAGATGAGTTCTTGCTTAAGCCCGTAGCAGCCACGTAAAATTTGCAACAAACAAAGTAGAGGACGTCTAACTTGTTTTTGCAGGGCATGTTGTGATGTGATATGGTCAAGACATGATGCTACATTTTATTGTATGAGATGATCATGTTTTGTAACCGAGTTATCGGCAACCGGCAGGAGTCGTATGGTTGTCGCTTTATTGTAGGCAATGCAATCGCCCTGTAATGCTTTACTTTATCACTAAGCGGTAGCGATGGTCGTAGAAGCATAAGATTGGCGAGACGACAACGATGCTACGATGGAGATCAAGGTGTCGTGTCGGTAACGATGGTGATCATGATGGTGCTGCGGAGATGGAGATCACAAGCACAAGATGATGATGACCATATCATATCACTTATATTGATTGCATGTGATGTTTAACTTTTTATGAATCTTATCTTGCTTTGATTGACGGTAGCATTATAAGATGATATCTCACTAAATTATCATAGTAATAGTGTTCTCCCTGAGTATGCACCGTTGCGAAAGTTCTTCGTGCTGAGACACCACGTGATGATCGGGTGTGATAGGCTCTACGTTCAAATACAACGGGTGCAAAACAGTTGCACACGCGGAATACTCAGGTTTAACTTGACGAGCCTAGCATATAACAGATATGGCCTCGGAACACGGAGACCGAAAGGTCGAGCGTGAATCATATAGTAGATATGATCAACATAGTGATGTTCACCATTGAAACTACTCCATCTCACGTGATGATCGGACATGGTTTAGTTGATTTGGATCACGTGATCACTTAGAGGATTAGAGAGATGTCTATCTAAGTGGGAGTTCTTAAGTAATATGATTAATTGAACTTAAATTTATCATGAACTTAGTCCCTGATAGTATCTTGCTTGTTTATGTTGATTGTAGATAGATGGCTCGTGCTGTAGTTCCGTTGAATTTTAATGCGTTCCTTGAGAAAGCAAAGTTGAAAGATGATGGTAGCAATTACACGGACTGGGTCCGTAATTTGAGGATTATCCTCATTGCTGCATAGAAGAGTTACGTCCTGGAAGCACCGCTGGGTGCCAGGCCTGCTGCTGGAGCAGCACCAGATGTTATGAATGTCTGGCAGAGCAAAGCTGATGACTACTCGATAGTTCAGTGTGCCATGCTTTACGGCTTAGAACCGGGACTTCAACGACGTTTTGAACATCATGGAGCATATGAGATGTTCCAGGAGTTGAAGTTAATATTCAAATAGAATGCCCGGATTGAGAGATATGAAGTCTCCAATAAGTTCTATAGCTGCAAGATGGAAGAGAATGGTTCTGTCAGTGAGCATATACTCAGAATGTCTGGGTATTATAATCACTTGAATCAACTGGGAGTCAATCTTCCGGATGATTGTGTCATTGACAGAATTCTCCAATCACTGCCACCAAGCTACAAAGGCTTCGTGATGAACTATAATATGCAAGGGATAGATAAGACAATGCCCGAGCTCTTCGCAATGCTAAAAGCTGCGGAGGTAGAAATCAAGAAGGAGCATCAAGTGTTGATGGTCAATAAGACCACTAGTTTCAAGAAAAAGGGCAAAGGGAAGAAGAAGGGGAACTTCAAGAAGAACAGCAAACAAGTTGCTGCTCAAGAGAAGAAACCCAAGTCTGGACCTAAGCCTAAAACTGAGTGCTTCTACTGCAAGCAGACTGGTCACTGGAAGCGGAACTGCCCCAAGTATTTGGCGGATAAGAAGGATGGCAAGGTGAACAAAGGTATATGTGATATACATGTTATTGATGTGTGCCTTACTAATGCTCGAAGTAGCACCTGGGTATTTGATACTGGTTCTGTTGCTAATATTTGCAACTCGAAACAGGGACTACGGATTAAGCGAAGATTGGTTAAGGACGAGGTGACGATGCGCATGGGAAACGGTTCCAAAGTCGATGTCATCGCAGTCGGCACGCTACCTCTACATCTACCTTCGGGATTAGTATTAGACCTGAATAATTGTTATTTGGTGCCAGCGTTAAGCATGAACATTATATTTGGATCTTGTTTGATGCGACACGGTTATTCATTTAAATCAGAGAATAATGGTTGTTCTATTTATATGAGTAATATCTTTTATGGTCATGCACCCTTGAAGAGTGGTCTATTTTTGATGAATCTCGATAGTAGTGATACACATATTCGTAGTGTTGAAGCCAAAAGATGCAGAGTTGATAATGATAGTGCAACTTATTTATGGCACTGCCGTTTAGGTCATATCGGTGTAAAACGCATGAAGAAACTCCATACTGATGGACTTTTGGAGCCACTTGATTATGAATCACTTGGCACTTGCGAATCGTGCCTCATGGGCAAGATGACCAAAACACCATTCTCCGGTACTATGGAGAGAGCAACAGATTTATTGGAGATCATACATACAGATGTATGTGGTCCAATGAATGTTGAGGCTCGTGGCGGATATCGTTATTTTCTCACCTTCACAGTTGATTTAAGCAGATATGGTTATGTCTACTTAATGAAACACAAGTCTGAAACATTCGAAAAGTTCAAAGAATTTCAGAGTGAAGTTGAAAATCATCGTAACAAGAAAATAAAGTTTCTATGATCTGATTGTGGAGGAGAATATTTGAGTTACGAGTTTGGTCTACATTTGAAACAATGCGGAATAGTTTCGCAACTCACGCCACCCGGAACACCACAACGCAATGGTGTATCCGAACGTCGTAATCGTACTTTACTAGATATGGTGCGATCTATGATGTCTCTTACAGATTTACCGCTATCGTTTTGGGGTTATGCTTTAGAGACGGCCGCATTCACGTTAAATAGGACACCATCGAAATCCGTTGAGACGACGCCTTATGAACTATGGTTTAGCAAGAAACCAAAGTTGTCGTTTCTTAAAGTTTGGGGCAGCGATGCTTATGTGAAAAAGCTTCAACCTAATAAGCTCGAACCCAAATCGGAAAAATGTGTCTTCATAGGATATCCAAAAGAAACTGTTGGATACACCTTCTATCACAGATCCGAAGGCAAGATTTTTGTTGCTAAATTCGGAGTCTTTCTAGAAAAGGAGTTTCTCTCGAAAGAAGTGAGTGGGAGGAAAGTATAACTTGATGAGGTAACTGTACCAGCTCCCTTATTCGAAAGTAGTACATCACAGAAATCTGTTTCTGTAGCACCTACACCAATTAGTGAGGAAGCTGATGATATTGATCATGAAACTTCAGATCAAGTTACTACAGAACCTCGTAGATCAACCAGAGTAAGATCCGCACCAGAGTGGTACGGCAATCCCGTTCTGGAAGTCATGCTACTAGATCATGACGAACCTACGAACTATGAAGAAGCGATGGTGAGCCCAGATTCCGCAAAATGGCTAGAAGCCATGAAATCTGAGATGGGATCCATGTATGACAACAAAGTGTGGACTTTGGTTGACTTGCCCGAGGGTCGGCAAGCAATAGAGAATAAGTGGATCTTTAAGAAGAAGACTAACGCTGATGGTAATGTTACTATCTACAAAGCTCGACTTGTCGCGAAAGGTTTTCGACAAGTTCAAGGGATTGACTACGATGAGACCTTCTCACCCGTAGCGATGCTTAAGTATGTCCGAATCATGTTAGCAATTGCCGCATTTTATGATTATGAAATTTGGCAAATGGATGTAAAGACTGCATTCCTGAATGGATTTCTGGAAGAAGAGTTGTATATGATGCGACCAGAAGGTTTTATCGATCCAAAGGGAGCTAACAAAGTGTGCAAGCTCCAGCGATCCATTTATGGACTGGTGCAAGCATCTCGGAGTTGGAATAAACGCTTTGACAGTGTGATCAAAGCATTTGGGTTTATACAGACTTTTGGAGAAGCCTGTATTTACAAGAAAGTGAGTGGGAGCTCTGTAGCATTTCTGATATTATATGTAGATGACATATTACTGATTGGAAATGATATAGAATTTCTGGATAGCATAAAGGGATACTTGAATAAGAGTTTTTCAATGAAAGACCTCGGTGAAGCTGCTTACATATTAGGCATTAAGATCTATAGAGATAGATCAAGACGCTTAATTGGACTTTCACAAAGCACCTACCTTGACAAAGTTTTGAAGAAGTTCAAAATGGATCAAGCAAAGAAAGGGTTCTTGCCTGTGTTACAAGGTGTGAAGTTGAGTAAGACTCAGTGCCCGACCACTGCAGAAGATAGAGAGAAGATGAAAGATGTTCCCTATGCTTCAGCCATAGGCTCTATCATGTATGCAATGCGGTGTACCAGACCTGATGTGTGCCTTGCTATAAGTTTAGCAGGGAGGTACCAAAGTAATCCAGGAGTGGATCACTGGACAGCGGTCAAGAATATCCTGAAATACCTGAAAAGGACTAAGGAAATGTTTCTCGTATATGGAGGTGACAAAGAGCTCGTCGTAAACGGTTATGTTGATGCAAGCTTTGACACTGATCCGGACGATTCTAAATCGCAAACCGGATACGTATTTACATTAAACGGTGGAGCTGTCAGTTGGTGCAGTTCTAAACAAAGCGTCGTGGCGGGATCTACATGTGAAGCGGAGTACATAGCTGCTTCGGAAGCAGCAAATGAAGGAGTCTGGATGAAGGAGTTCATATCTGATCTAGGTGTCATACCTAGTGCATCGGGTCCAATGAAAATCTTTTGTGACAATACTGGTGCAATTGCATTGGCAAAGGAATCCAGATTTCACAAGAAAACCAAGCACATCAAGAGACGCTTCAATTCCATCCGGAATTTGGTCCAGGTGGGAGACATAGAGATTTGCAAGATACATACGGATCTAAATGTAGCAGACCCGTTGACTAAGCATCTTCCACAAGCAAAACATGATCAGCACCAAGACTCCATGGGTCTTAGAATCATTACTGTGTAATCTAGATTATTGACTCTAGTGCAAGTGGGAGACTGAAGGAAATATGCCCTAGAGGCAATAATAAAGTTATTATTTATTTCCTTATATATCATGATAAATGTTTATTATTCATGCTAGAATTGTATTAATCGGAAACATAATACATGTGTGGATACATAGACAAACAGAGTGTCACTAGTATGCCTCTACTTGACTAGCTTGTTAATCAATGATGGTTAAGTTTCCTAACCATAGACAAAGGAGTTGTCATTTGATTAACAAGGTCACATCATTAGTTGAATGATCTGATTGACATGACCCATTCCATTAGCTTAGCACCCGATCGTTTAGTATGTTGCTATTGCTTTCTCCATGACTTATACATGTTCCTTTGACTATGAGATTATGCAACTCCCGTTTACCGTAGGAACACTTTGTGTGCTACCAAACGTCACAACGTAATTGGGTGATTATAAAGGAGCTCTACAGGTGTCTCCGAAAGTATTTGTTGGGTTGGCGTATTTCGAGATTAGGATTTGTCACTCCGAATGTCGGAGAGGTATCTCAGGGCCTTCTCGGTAATGCACATCACATAAGCCTTGCAAGCATTGCAACCAATAAGATAGTTGCAAGATGATGTATTACGGAACGAGTAAAGAGACTTGCCGGTAACGAGATTGAACTAGGTATTGGATACCGACGATCGAATCTCGGGCAAGTAACATACCGATGACAAAGGGAACAACGTATGTTGTTATGCGGTCTGACCGATAAAGATCTTCGTAGAATGTGTAGGAGCCGATATGGGCATCCAGGTACCGCTATTGGTTATTGACCAGAGATTTGTCTCAGTCATGTCTACACTATTCTCGAACCGTAGGGTCCGCACGCTTAAGGTTACGATGACAGTTATTATGAGTTTATGCATTTTGATGTACCGAAGTTAGTTCGGAGTCCCGGATGAGATCACGGACATGACGAGGAGTCTCGGAATGGTTGAGACATAAAGATTGATATATTGGACGACTATATTCGGACATCGGAATGGTTCCGAGTGGTTTCAGATAAAATCGGAGTGCCGGAGGGGTTACCGGAACCCCCCGGGGAAGTAATAGGCCTTATTGGGCCCGAGGGGAGAGAGAGGACTACGGCCAGGAGGTGGCGCCCCCCCCCCATGGGGAGTCCGAATTGGACAAGGAGGGAGGGCGCGGCCCCCCTTTCCCTCTCCCTCCCCCTCTCTTTCCTTCCCCCCTCTCTTCCTAGTTGGACTAGGAAAGGGGAGTCCTACTCCCACTAGGAGGAGGACTCCCCCCCTCCCTTTGGCGTGCCCCATAGGGTCGGCCGGCCTCCCCCCCTTGCTCCTTTATATACGGGGGCAGGGGGCACCCTAGAACACACAAGTTGATCTTCGTGATCGTTCCTCAGCCGTGTGCGGTGCCCCCCTCCACCATATTCCACCTCGGTCATATTGTCGCGGTGCTTAGGCGAACCCCTACGTCGGTAGTTCATCAAGATCGTCACCATGCCGTCATGCTGACGAAACTCTTCCCCGAGAGCTTTGCTGGATCGGAGCCCGGAGAACGTCATCGAGCTGTACGTGTGTCAAGAACTCGGAGGTGTCGGAGTAACGGCGCTTGGATCGGTCGGATCGGGAGGAGGACGTACGACTACTTCCTCTATGTTGTGTCAACGCTTCCGCTTCGGTCTACGAGGGTACGTAGACAACACTCTCCCCTCTCGTTGCTATGCATCACCATGATCTTGCGTGTGCGTAGGAAATTTTTTGAAATTACTACGTTCCCCTTCAGAGGACGTCCACCAGCGAGGGCCGCTGGCATGGCACGAGAAGCGGTGGCGGCCCGGCGCTCAGCGCGGGCCCGACGAGCGTCAGACATGGATGCGGTGGTCGGAGGAGAGCGATCGGTGAAAGACTGACTCCGGCGCACCCCTACCTGGCGCGCCAAATGTCCGATCACGGGTTCCGGCAGACCCTTAAGATTCGAACTCTGGGGTGCGCGCGGAGATCGTGCCCTCTACCTCTCCGTCTCGTCAGGATCTAGCTACTGCAAGAACGACGCGAGAGACACAAGATTTATACTAGTTCGGGCCACCATTTTGGTGTAACACCCTACTCTAGTTTGTGGCGGGTGGATTGCCTCTTGGGCTAATGGGGAAGAACAGTACAAGGAAGAATGACCTCGCGAGGGTCTGTTCTTGGTTAGGGGATGAACTGCTAGGGAGAATTCAATCGCCCTTCTTTCTTTCTGGGTGCTGGATCCTCTCGCTTATCCTGTGGGTGGCTAGTCCTATTTATAGGCAAAGGCCATGGGCCTCTTCCCAAATATTGAGCGGGAAGGGCGCCAACAATTGGCCAATTTGAAGGGGAACATCTGGTACACTTATCCTGACTAAAGCTGGTCTTCGCCTGCCAAAGGCCCTACGGTGACGCCGGCTTGGGCTCCACAGTGACTTCCTCATTGTCCCGGAGCTGGTCTTGGTCTCGTTGCACCGAAATGGGTGCCTTTGCTTGATCCTCTCGCCTGCGCTTGCCCCCTTTGCACCAAAGAGGAAAGGGAGGATGCTGCGCGGGCTGGCGCCCGCCTGGCGCCCTTGGTCGTCATGGCTTGCGTCATGGGCACCTCGTGAGGTACCCGCCTTGATCTCTCCGCCTCCTCACGAGCCAGCCTAAGGAGGCCGTGCTTGAGGAAGCGTCGTGTCGTCCGCCTTGCGAGGCTTGGCCCCTCGCGAGGGTCTTGAGTCTTGTGTCGATGCAGATGGGCCACCCTGGGCCTCTATTTGAGCCACGCCACAGGCCACAGGCAGGCAAGTCTGGGTACCCCCGTTCCCAGAATGCCGACAATAGCGCAGCGAGCTAGGCAATCGGACTATAATGCTTTATCACTTTCACTTAGCCATAGGAGCTTGACAGTGAGGCTACTTAGATAGCCCCTAGTGGCGCCTGCACTCACCCGAATTCGGGGCGCGTACGTGCCTGGCCGGGAAACGGCCCTTCGTTAATGTGGAGGAATCCTATAGATTCCGATAAGTCATGAGTGGTTGACCAGTCTCACGCTATATCATGACAGTCAGTTTTCGACTATCTCTACTGAGGTGCTCGCCTGGCCGAACCGGGGCACAATCGCAGTAGTTCTCCTGGTGCCGCCTTAGCCGATAGAGCGGAACGTAAGGCAGCAAAACACAGGAGCCGGGCAACCCAACATTTGACCAAAGACATGATTCGGAGCTGATGCTGTTGGGGAACGTAGTAATTTCAAAAAAAATCCTACGCACACGCAAGATCATGGTGATGCACAGCAACGAGAGGGGAGAGTGTTTGTCTACGTACCCTCGTAGACCGAAAGCGGAAGCGTTATATCAACGCGGTTGATGTAGTCGTACTTCTTCACGATCCAACCGATCTAAGCACCGAACGTACGGCACCTCCGAGTTCTGCACACGTTCAGCTCGATGATGATCCCCGGGCTCCGATCCAGCAAAGCGTCGGGGAAGAGTTCCGTCAGCACGACGGCGTGGTGACGATCTTGATGTGTTACCGGCGCAGAGCTTCGCCTAAGCACTGCAAAGATATGACCGAGGTGGAATTTGGTGGAAGGGGGCACCACACACGGCTAAGGAACGATCCGTAGATCAACTTGTGTGTCTTTGGGGTGCCCCCTGCCCCTGTATATAAAGGATGGAGGAGGAGGAGGCCGGCCAAGGCAAAAGGTGCGGCCAGCATATGGAGTCCTACTAGGACTCCAAGTCCTAGTAGGAGTCCACCAAAAGGGGAGGAAGGGAGAAGGAATAGGAGGAGAAGCAGAGGTGGCCGGCCCCCTTTTCCCTAGTCCAATTCGGACCAAAGGGGAGGGGGGGCGCAGCAGCCTTTTCCTCTTCCCACTAAAGCCCATCAAGGCCCATTACTTCTCTCGTAATCCCGTAACTCCCCGGTACTCCCGAAAATACCCGAATCACTCAGAACCCTTCCGATGTCCGAATATAGTCGTCCAATATATCGATCTTTACGTCTCGACCATTTCGAGACTCCTCGTCATGTCCCCGATCTCATCCGGGACTCCGAACTCCTTCGGTACATCAAAACTCATAAACTCATAATATAACTGTCATCGAAACCTTAAGCGTGCGGACCCTACGGGTTCGAGAACAATGTAGACATGACCGAGACACGTCTCCAGTCAATAACCAATAGCGGGAACTGGATGCCCATATTGGCTCCTACATATTCTACGAAGATCTTTATCGGTCAGACCGCATAACAACATACGTTTGTTCCCTTTGTCATCGGTATGTTACTTGCCCGAGATTCGATCGTCGGTATCCAATACCTAGTTCAATCTCGTTACCGGCAAGTCTCTTTACTCGTTCCGTAATACATCATCTCACAACTAACACATTAGTTGCAATGCTTGCAAGGCTTATGTGATGTGCATTACCGAGAGGGCCCAGAGATACCTCTCCGACAATCGGAGTGAAAAATCCTAATCTCGAAATAAGCCAACCCAACATGTACCTTCGGAGACACCTGTAGAGCACCTTTATAATCACCCAGTTACGTTGTGACGTTTGGTATCACACAAAGTGTTCCTATGGTAAACGGGAGTTGCATATTCTCATAGTTAAAGGAACATGTATAAGTCATGGATAAAAGCAATAGCAACATACTAAACGATCGGGTGCTATGCTAATGGAATGGGTCATGTCAATCAGATCATTCAACTAATGATGTGATCTCGTTAATCAAATAACAACTCTTTGTTCATGGCTAGGAAACATAACCATCTTTGATCAATGAGCTAGTCAAGTAGAGGCATACTAGTGACACTCTGTTTGTCTATGTATTCACACATGTATTATGTTTCCAGTTAATACAATTCTAGCATGAATAATAAACATTTATCATGATATAAGGAAATAAATAATAAGGAAATAAATAATAAACATTTCCTTCAGTCTCCCACTTGCACTAGAGTCAATAATCTAGATCACATCACCATGTGATTAACATCAATAGTTCACATCATCATGTGATTAACACCCATAGTTCACATCGATATGTGACCAACACCCAAAGGGTTTACTAGATTCAGTAATCTAGTTCACATCGCTATGTAATTAACACCCAAAGAGTACTACAGTGTGATCATGTTTTGCTTGTGAGAGAAATTTAGTCAACGGGTCTGCCACATTCAGATCCGTTATGTATTTTGCAATTTTCTATGTCTACAATGCTCTGCACGGAGCTACTTTAGCTAATTGCTCCCACTTTCAATATGTATCTAGATTGAGACTTAGAGTCATCTAGATTAGTGTCAAAACTTGCATCGACGTAACCTTTTACGACGAACCTTTTTGTCACCTCCATAATCGAGAAACATATCCTTATTCCACTAAGGATAATTTTGACCGCCGTCCAGTGATCTACTCCTAGATCACTATTGTACTCCCGTGCCAATCTCAGGGTAGGGTATACAATAGGTCTGGTACACAGCATGGCATACTTTATAGAACCTATGGCCAAAGCATAGGGAATGACTTTCATTCTCTTTCTATCTTCTACCGTGGTCGGGCTTTGAGTCTTACTCAATTTCACACTTTGTAACACAGGCAAGAACTCTTTCTTTGACTGTTCCATTTTGAACTACTTCAAAATCTTTGTCAAGGTATGTACTCATTGAAAAAACTTATCAAGCGTCTCGATCTATCTCTATAGATCTTGATGCTCGATATGTAAGTAGCTTCCCCGAGGTCTTTCTTTGAAAAACTCTTTTCAAACACTCCTTTATGCTTTGCAGAATAATTCTACATTATTTCCGATCAACAATATGTCATTCACATATACTTATCAGAAATGCTGTAGTGCTCCCACTCACTTTCTTGTAAATACAGGCTTCACCATAAGTCTGTATAAAACTATATGTTTTGATCAACTTATCAAAGCGTATATTCCAACACTGAGATGCTTGCACCAGTCCATAGATGGATTGCTGGAGCTTGCTCACTTTATTAGCACCTTTATGGTCGACAAAACCTTCATGTTGTATCATATACAACTCTCCATTAAGGAATGTAGTTTTGTTTATCCATTTGCCAGATTTCATAAAATGCGGTAATTGCTAACATGATTCGGACAGACTTAAGCATAGATACGAGTGAGAAACTCTCATCGTAGTCAATACTTTGAACTTGTCGAAAAACCTTTTTTCGACAATTCTAGCTTTGTAGATAGTAACACTACTATCAGTGTCCGTCTTCCTCTTGAAGATCCATTTATTTTCTTTGGCTTGCCGATCATCGGGCAAATCCCTCAAAGTCCATACTTTGTTCTCATACATGGATCATATCTCAGATTTCATGGCCTCTAACCATTTCGCGGAATCTGGGCTCATCATCGCTTCCTCATAGTTCGCAAGTTCATCATGGTCTAGTAACATGACTTCCAGAACAGGATTACCGTACCACTCTGGTGCGGATCTCACTCTGGTTTACTTACGAGATTCGGTAGTAACTTGATCTTGAAGTTACATGATCATCATCATTAGCTTCCTTACTAATTGGTGTAGTAGTCACAAGAACAGATTTCTGTGATGAACTACTTTCCAATAAGGGAGAAGGTACAATTACCTTATCAAGTTTTCTACTTTCCTCCCACTCACTTCTTTCGAAAGAAACTCTTTCTCTAGAAAGTTTCCGAACTTAGCAACAAAAGTCTTGCCTTCGGATCTGTGATAGAAGGTGTATCCAACAGTTTCCTTTGGATATCCTGTGAAGACACATTTCTCCGATTTGGGTTCGAGCTTATCAGGTTGAAGCTTTTTCACATAAGCATCGCAGCCCCAAACTTTAAGAAACGACAGCTTAGGTTTATTGCTAAACCATAGTTCATACGGTGTCGTCTCAACGGATTTAGATGGTGCCTCTTTTAACGTGAATGCAGCTGTCTCTAATGCATGATCCCAAAACGATATTGGTAAATCGGTAAGAAACATCATAGATTGTACTATATCCAATAAAGTACGGTTATGACGTTCGGACACACCATTATGCTGTGGTGTTCCAGGTGGCATGAATTTGTGAAACTATTCCACATTGTTTTAATTGAAGACCAAACTCGTAACTCAAATATTTGTCTCCGCGATCAGATCGTAGAAACCTTATTTTCTTGTCACGATGATTTTCACTTCACTCTAAAATTCTTTGAACTTTTCAAACGTTTCAGACTTATGTTCCATCAAGTAGATATACCCATATCTGCTCAAATCATCTGTGAAGTTCTGAAAATAATGATACTTGTCGCGAGCCTTAATATTCATCGGACCACATACATCAGTATGTATGATTTCCAACAAATCTGTTGCTTGCTCCATTGTTCCGGAGAACGGCGTTTTAGTCATCTTGCCCAAGAGGCATGGTTCGCAAGCATCAAGTGATTCATAATCAAGTGATTCCAAAATTCCATCAGCATGGAGTTTCTTCATGCGCTTTACACCAATATGACCTAAACGGCAGTGCCACAAATAGGTTGCACTATCATTATTAACTTCGCATCCTTTTGGTTTCAATATCATGAATATGTGTATCACTGCGATCGAGATCCAATGAACTATTTTCATTGGTGTGTATGACCATAGAAGGTTTTATTCATGTAAACAGAACAACAATTGTTCTCTAACTTAAATGAATAACTGTATTGCAATTAACATGATCAAATCATATTCATGCTCAACGCAAGCACCAAATAACACTTATTTAGTTTCAACACTAATCCCGAAAGTATAGGGAGTGTGTGATGATGATCATATCAATCTTGGAACCACTTCCAACACACATCGTCACCTTGTCCTTTAACTAGTCTTTGTTCATTCTGCAACTCCCGTTTCGAGTTACTAATCTTAGCAACTTGAACTAGTACCAAATACTGAGGGGTTGCTATGAACACTAGTAAAGTACACATCAATAACATGTATATCAAATATACTTATGTTCACTTTGCCATCCTTCTTATCCGCCAATCACTTGGGGTAGTTCCGCTTCCAGTGACCAGTCCCTTTGCAGTAGAAGCACTTAGTCTCAGGCTTAGGACCAGACTTGGGCTTTTTCACTTGAGCAGCAACTTGCTTGCCGTTCTTCTTGAAGTTCCCCTTCTTTCCTTTTGCCCTTTTCTTGAAACTAGTGATCTTGTCAATCATCAATACTTGATGTTTTTCTTTGATTTCTACCTTCGCTGATTTTAGCATCGCGAAGAGCTTGGGAATATTTTCCGTTATCCCTTGCATATTATAGTTCATCACGAAGTTCTACTAACTTGGTGATGGTGACTAGAGAATTCTGTCAATCACTATCTTATCTGGAAGATTAACTCCCACTTGATTCAAGCGATTGTAGTACCCAGACAATCTGAGCACATGCTCACTAGTTGAGCGATTGTCCTCCATCTTTTAGCTATAGAACTTGTTGGAGACTTCATATCTCTCAACTCGGGTATTTGCTTGAAATATTAACTTCAACTCCTAGAACATCTCATATGCTCCATGACGTTTAAAACGTCTTTGAAGTCCCGATTCTAAGCAGTTAAGCATGGTGTACTAAACTATTAAGTAGTCATCATATTGAGTCTAGCAAAACGTTCATAACGTCTGCATCTGCTCCTGCAAAAGGTCCGTCACCTAGCGGTGCATCAAGGACAAAATTCTTCTGTGCAGCAATGAGGATAAACCTTAGATTATGGATCCAATCCGTATCATTGCTACTAACATTTTTCAACACAATTTTCTCTAGGAACATATCAAAATAAACACAGGGAAGCAACAATGCGAGCTATTGATCTACAACATAGATATGCTAATACTACCAGGACTAAGTTCATGATAAATTTAAGTTCAATTAATCATATTACTTAAGAACTCCCACTTAGATAGACATCTCTCTAATCCTCTAAGTGATCACGTGATCCAAATCAACTAAACCATGTCCGATCATCACGTGAGATGGAGTAGTTTCAATGGTGAACATCACTGTGTTGATCATATCTACTATATGATTCACGCTCAACCTTTCGGTCTCTGTGTTCCGAGGCCATATCTGTATATGCTAGGCTCGTCAAGTTAAACCTGAGTATTCCGCGTGTGCAACTGTTTTGCACCCGTTGTATTTGAACGTAGAGCCTATCACACCCGATCATCACGTGGTGTCTCAGCACGAAGAACTTTCGCAACGGTGCATACTCAGGGAGAACACTTCTTGATAATTTAGTGAGAGATCATCTTATAATGCTACCGTCAAACAAAGCAAGATAAGATGCATAAAAGATAAACATCACATGCAACCAATATAAGTGATATGATATGGCCATCATCATCTTGTGCTTGTGATCTCCATCTCTGCAGCACCGTCATGATCACCATCGTCACCGGCGCGACACCTTGATCTCCATCGTAGCATCGTTGTCGTCTCGCCAATCTTATGCTTCCACGACTATCACTACCGCTTAGTAATAAAGTAAAGCATTACATCGCGATTGCATTGCATACAATAAAGCGACAACCATATGGCTCCTGCCAGTTGCCGATAACTCGGTTACAAAACATGATCATCTCATACAATAAAATTTAGCATCATGTCTTGACCATATCACATCACAACATGCCCTGCAAAAACAAGTTAGACGTCCTCTACTTTGTTGTTGCAAGTTTTACGTGGCTGCTACGGGCTTTAAGCAAGAACTCATCTTACCTACGCATCAAAACCACAACGATAGTTTGTCAAATAGACTCCGTTTTAACCTTCTCAAGGACCGGGCGTAGCCACACTCGGTTCAACTAAAGTTGGAGAGACAGTCTTCCGCAAGCCATCTATGTGCAAAGCACGTCGAGGGAACCGGTCTCGCGTAAGCGTATGCGTAAGGTTGGTCCGGATCGTCTCGTCCAACAATACCGCTGAACCAAAGTATGACATGCTGGTAGGCAGTATGACTTGTATCGTCCACAACTCACTTGTGTTCTACTCGTGCAAATAACATCAAACCATAAAAACCTAGGCTCGGATACCACTGTTGGGTTATGTAGTAATTTCAAAAAATTTCCTACGCACACGCAAGATCATGGTGATGCACAGCAACAAGAGGGGAGAGTGTTTGTCTACGTACCCTCGTAGACCGAAAGCGGAAGCGTTATATCAACGCGGTTGATGTAGTCGTACTTCTTCACGATCCAACCGATCTAAGCACCGAACGTACGGCACCTCCGAGTTCTGCACACGTTCAGCTCGATGACGATCCCCAGGCTCCGATCCAGCAAAGCGTCGGGGAAGAGTTCCGTCAGCACGACGACGTGGTGACGATCTTGATGTGTTACCGGCGCAGAGCTTCGCCTAAGCACTGCAACGATATGACCGAGGTGGAATTTGGTGGAAGGGGGCACCGCACACGGCTAAGGAACGATCCGTAGATCAACTTGTGTGTCTTTGGGGTGCCCCCTGCCCCTGTATATAAAGGATGGAGGAGGAGGAGGCCGGCCAAGGCAAAAGGTGCGGCCAGCATATGGAGTCCTACTAGGACTCCAAGTCCTAGTAGGAGTCCACCAAAAGGGGAGGAAGGGAGAAGGAATAGGAGGAGAAGGAGAGGTGGCCGGCCCCCTTTTCCCTAGTCCAATTCGGACCAAAGGGGAGGGGGGCGCAGCAGCCTTTTCCTCTTCCCACTAAAGCCCATCAAGGCCCATTACTTCTCCCGTAATCCCGTAACTCCCCGGTACTCCCGAAAATACCCGAATCACTCAGAACCCTTCCGATGTCCGAATATAGTCGTCCAATATATCGATCTTTACGTCTCGACCATTTCGAGACTCCTCGTCATGTCCCTGATCTCATCCGGGACTCCGAACTCCTTCGGTACATCAAAACTCATAAACTCATAATATAACTGTCATCGAAACCTTAAGCGTGCGGACCCTACGGGTTCGAGAACAATGTAGACATGACCGAGACACGTCTCCAGTCAATAACCAATAGCGGGACCTGGATGCCCATATTGGCTCCTACATATTCTACGAAGATCTTTATCGGTCAGACCGCATAACAACATACGTTTGTTCCCTTTGTCATCGGTATGTTACTTGCCCGAGATTCGATCGTCGGTATCCAATACCTAGTTCAATCTCGTTACCGGCAAGTCTCTTTACTCGTTCCGTAATACATCATCTCACAACTAACACATTAGTTGCAATGCTTGCAAGGCTTATGTGATGTGCATTACCGAGAGGGCCCAGAGATACCTCTCCGACAATCGGAGTGACAAATCCTAATCTCGAAATAAGCCAATCCAGCATGTACCTTCGGAGACACCTGTAGAGCACCTTTATAATCACCCAGTTACGTTGTGACGTTTGGTAGCACACAAAGTGTTCCTATGGTAAACGGGAGTTGCATATTCTCATAGTTAAAGGAACATGTATAAGTCATGGATAAAAGCAATAGCAACATACTAAACGATCGGGTGCTATGCTAATGGAATGGGTCATGTCAATCAGATCATTCAACTAATGATGTGATCTCGTTAATCAAATAACAACTCTTTGTTCATGGCTAGGAAACATAACCATCTTTGATCAATGAGCTAGTCAAGTAGAGGCATACTAGTGACACTCTGTTTGTCTATGTATTCACACATGTATTATGTTTCCAGTTAATACAATTCTAGCATGAATAATAAACATTTATCATGATATAAGGAAATAAATAATAACTTTATTATTGCCTCTAGGGCATATTTCCTTCAGATGCATATAAGGCCAAACTCGCGACACCGAATACTCCCTAAGGTATTCGGTCTTATGAGCGGGGGCGGGACAACGCCCTTGGTTATAAGCCCCTAGTGTCCAGGTACGCGCAAATATTCTGACGTGGCCACATGCCAAGACGCCAGCCTCCTCCTTGATTATACCGAAAAACCAGAGGATGTGTATCAATAAGAGACAGTAAAAAAGGTTTACGCAGGGTCTTAATCTAAAAAGAATCCTTGGAACGGGTCCCTGCTGCACATCTGCGCCTGTGTCTCCGTTGTGCCCTATCCTGGACAGGCGCAGCACGGTGTTCATCTGTAAAAGAGAGGAACTTAGTTGAGAAGAGGTCGTGCCGAACAGAAGTTGTACTGAATAAACGAAGTATAAATTGAAATGGATAAAATTGAGCTTGATTGTCTCGTATTTTATATGCACGGAGCCCCTAGCGCAGAGATACACGGCTATTTAGCCTTTATCAATTATATGTTTTATGCCGGACTCGTCTAACCGTGTCCGTGGTCTTAACGACCTATTTGGATGTTTTGGCTGGTGAAGCCGTTTTATTGTGGGGCTGTTAAGGCAGCCGCACAATCTTCCGTGTGGGGGGCGCGTTCCATGTTTCCCTTTAGTGAGATGATGCCTCGTGGACCGGGCATCTTAAGCGTAAGACATGCATAATGCGGTATTGCATTAAACCGGGCGAAAGCTTCGCGTCCCAGCAGTGCTTGATAGCTACTTGAGAATGGGACAATGTGAAAAGTTAGCTTTTCACGACGGAAGTTATCGGGGGAGCCGAACATAACTTCAAGCCGGAGAAAACCCATGCAATGGGTATCCGTACCTGGCGTTACCCCTTGAAAGGAGGTTTCGCTGTGGCGAATTTTTGTTGGGTCTATCCCCATGTGGCGGATTGTGTCCTGATATATCAGGTTTAGACCGCTGCCGCCGTCCATCAGGACATTTGTAAACTAGAGTCCGCCAATTATTGGTTCGAGTACCAAGGCAGTCCAGCCTGTGTTCCTGATACTTCTAGAGTAATCCAGATGATCGAAGGTGATTGGTTTTGACAACCAGTGGCGAGACTCCTTTGGGATAGGCCGTATGGCGCGTACCTCTATGGGCGCCGCTCATTTTGTTATGTGAAGTAAGTTTACTGTTTTTACTTCTTGTGGAAAATTCTTTTGTTTCCTGGTGCTCTGCTTTTGGGGTTCGTCATCGTCTTTGCTTGGTGTGTCGAGCCCCTTGTGTTCGGCGTTGAGTCTGCCGGATTGCTTAAAAACCCAGCAATCTCTGTGGGTATGGTTTGCAGGCTTCCCGGGAGTACTGTGTATCTGACATATCTTATCCAAGATTTTGTTTAAGTTGGATAGCTCATCCCTGTTATCCTTGAGGGGCGGCTTCTTCTGATTCTGCCGCGAGTATTTGAATCCGGCATTGACTATCGTGCTCTTCGGATTGTTTTCCTTAGTCCGGCGTCGGTCCTTGTTGCGTCGCGGTCTTCCGTTTCCATCCCTAGCTTCGGATGTACTTGGGTCGCTGGTGCTACATCTTGCCAACCAGCTGTCCTCTCCTGCGCAAAAGCGGGTCATGAGGCTTGTTAATGCGGCCATTGTTCTTGGCTTCTCTTGGCCGAGGTGTCTGGAGAGCCATTCGTCTTGAAAGCTATGCTTAAAAGCTGCTAAGGCTTCGGCGTCCGGACAGTCGACTATCTGATTCTTTTTAGTAAGAAATATATTCCAGAATTGCCGAGCTGACTCTCCGGGCTGTTGAGTTATGTGACTGATATCGTCTGCATCTGGAGGGTGGACATAGGTCGCTTGAAAATTTTCTCGGAAAGCGTTCTCGAGCTCTTCCCAACTTCCAATTGTGTTTTCGGGAAGGCTTTTGAGGCAATGCCGGGCTGGCCCTTTAAGCTTGAGGGGTAAGTATTTTATGGCGTGGAGGTCATCTCCTCTGGCCATATGTATGTGGAGCATATAATCCTCGATCCAGACTCCAGGGTCTGTTGTTCCGTCGTACGCCTCTATGTTTACGGGCTTGAATCCCGCTGGAAATTCATAATCCAGGACCTCATCGGTGAAACATAGGGGGTGTGTGGCACCCCTGTATTTGGGTGTGCCGTGGTGTTCGGATAATGGTTTTGTTGCATTGCTTACGATAGTTTGCTTTCTTGGCCCATAAATAGATCTGGCTGGGCCATCTTTTTGATGTGAATCCTTAAGTGGGTCGCATGCCGGCTTGTGTGCGGCGCCGCTTGCCGCTCCGTGCTGGCCATGGGGTCGTTTATCCGACCGGGTGGCTTTCTTACTTTTTGACTGCGGAGGCTCTAAGGCCTCCTCGTCGAATTCAAGCAGTAGCTTTCGCTTCGGATAGCTTTTGGTGCGGCGACTGCCGCCATATTTATCTGCGGTGTTGAGTACTTTGCTCCATCTGATTCTGAGTGTGTCTTCCGCAGTTTTGAGCTTCCACTTCTGCTTTTTCAGGCTTCGTGCAGTAGCAACGAGCCTTTTGTGGAGGTTCTTCTGCTCCATCAGCCTATCCGGTGTAAGGTCGTCCGGAATGCCGTTTACGCCGGGGACGGGTTGTTCGGTTTGTTTGCCCGAGTTGCCCTGTTCGGACGGTTGCTCTAAGGCATGCTCGTCGTCCGCCGGATCATCATGCCCTATGGCTGGGTCTGTATGGCTGCTGTCTTTATCGAGGCGGGGCTTGGAGCGGCATTTACGTCGCCGCTTTGATTGCTTTTCGAGAGAACGATCCCTCGTTGCATCCCTGTGTTCCTCGTCATTGCTTCCTTTAGGTGTATCCACCATGTACACATCATGAGATGAGGTGGCTGTCCAATGCCCTATAGGCGTTGGTTCATGTGCGTCTCCTACATCGTCGTCCATACCGTCGATGTCTTCAGAGTCAAAATTGAGCACGTCGTTTAAATTATCGACAGTGTCTACCAAATAGGTGGTGGGTGGGTTTTGAATCTCTTCATTGTCCGTATCCCAACCTTGCTGACCGCAATCCGGCCAGGGCTCTCCTGATAAAGAGAGAGACTTTAGTGACTTCAGGATATCGCCAAAGGGCGAGTATTGAAAGATGTCCGCGGCGGTGAACTCCATGATCGGCGCCCAACCGGATTCAATCGGCAGGGGCGCGGAGGGCTCGGAGTCCGAAGAGGAGTCTGGTCCCTCGGAGTCACGGGCCTTGCGGAGTGCGGGGCTGGTGTTCGGCTCGATCGTCGTTGGGATCGCAGCCCCCGAGGCGGCATCCAACCACTCATCGTCGATCGGCGTAGTTGGTTCCGAACCGAGGGTCAAAACCGATGCGTGTGCGGCCTCCAGGGCACTGTTCGGCGGCAGAGCTAGATCATGCCCATCGTGACAGTGCGGCGCGCTCGGCTGTGGCTCGAATCCGTCGAAGATCAAGTCCCCACGGACGTCAGCCGTGTAGTTTAAACTTCCAAATCTGACCTGATGGCCAGGGGCGTAGCTTTCGATCTGCTCTAGATGGCCAAGCGAATTGACCCGCAGTGCGAAGCCGCCGAAGATGAAGATCTGTCTGGGGAGAAAGTCTCACCCTGGATCGCATCGTCGTTGATGATCGGAGGAGCCATCGGGCCTAAAAGCGACGACACGTAGGAACTCTCAATGAAAGAACCAATGTCGGTGTCAAAACCGGCGGATCTCGGGTAGGGGGTCTCGAACTGTGCGTCTAGGCGGATGGTAACAGTAGACAAGGGACACGATGTTTTACCCAGGTTCGGGCCCTCTCGATGGAGGTAAAACCGTACGTCATGCTTGATTAATATTGATGATATGGGTAGTACAAGAGTAGATCTACCACGAGATCAAGGAGGCTAAACCCTAGAAGCTAGCCTATGGTCTGATTGTTATGTGTTGTCCTACGGACTAAAACCCTCCGGTTTATATAGACACCGGAGAGGGTTAGGGTTACACAGAGTCGGTTACACTGGTAGGAGATCTACATATCCGTATTGCCAAGCTTGCCTTCCACGCCAAGGAAAGTCCCTTCCGGACACGGGACGAAGTCTTCAATCTTGTATCTTCATAGTCCAGGAGTCCGGCTGAAGGTATAGTCTAGCTATCCTGACAACCCCTAATCCAGGACTCCCTCAGAAGGCTTCTTCGATCTTGGATCAAGATTAGCATTCTCATGGTTGCGAACTTGAACATTGGCATCCATGACTTCATCATCAACTTTTCCAATTGGTTTTGTAGAACTTATCACATGATACCCTTTGGTCGTTAAAATCTAGAACAATGGGACTGCAAGGGACAAATGAAACATGCACATACATGATTTGAATTAGTACCAAATCATGAAAACCACAAAGTTCCCAAAAAATGAAGAACTGTGAATTGAATTAAAAATGTATACAACGAACTTACTTATCTTTGAAAAACTTGTAGTTCAGGTACTTTTTCTAGAAGTTGTCAACAAGGGGTTCTAGATTCAATGTTGATAATGGAGATACACGAGACAACACTTTGGCCGTTCTTTTCTTCCTATTTATTTTCTCTATGGTACTACGACCAGATAAAACATTTGGACGATTTGTCTCATTTACGTCAGATGGCATTGAGCCTGCATCTAGAAAACAAAAAAGAAAAAACATGGAAAAATCATATGACTGTTTACATGAAAACTGAACATGAAACATGGTGCATGTAGCAAGGGAAAAAAGTGGTAAAATGGAGCAGTTACCTTTTGTTCTTGAAGCACTACCATCAGCATAGCTCATGGCAATGTGGATGTTGTACCGAATATCACGAACCACACTCGCAAAAGAACCGGGTTGTTTGGTGTTCACAACACTTTTGTTTGGAACTCCAAGTTCTGGTTGTACTTTCGATTTGCAAACATCACTTTCATCTTCGATAAGAATAGGACTTGCACGGGTAAAATTGTTGTTCTTATTTACATGTTGATCATCACTAACAACAATCGCTGCCTGATATCACACAAGAGCACTGTCATTGTTGTGTTCCCGTTGAGTAGTATTGTTGTGGCCTAGCAGGAGTGCTAGGAGTTTTTGCTTCAGCATTAGAATGGGAGGAAACATTTTGTAGAATAGGAGTCACACTTGTGTCAATATCTGCCAACACTTTTGGTACCTGCTCTTTGTGTACTTTCTTCAAGAATTCACTGTGTTTGGTAACCATCATGGATAAGATTTTCTGTTTTGAGTGGTAGAAAAATAGAATTAATCTTGTTAGGTATTACTCAAAGAAAAAAATAGGAGGGAAAAAAGCAGTTAAGGATCACCGTGACCACCTGACTGGTATTGTCCACTGTTGACTGAGTTCCTGTTGTGCCATTGTGGCTGATAATAACAGGAGAGGCAGGAGTATTTTCCATCATATGATTTTCACTTGGAATGATAGAAGACACATTGGTTGTCAACTCTGCAAACATACGGGACATGTGTTCCTCATGAGTTTTTCTCCACAACTCATCATGTTTGGCGACCACCTTTGATATTACTTGCACTACCTATTTTTTATTGACCAATATACATAAGGTTATGAGCAATTACTTGTAGAAAAGTAAATCCCAAAAAATAAAAAATAGCTTTAAACATACTTCAAGAGGATTGGATGATGTGGACCCAATATCTTGCGGTGGTCCTGTGAACAATGTTTCTTGTGGGCGTTGAAACCTGAATCCTTAGCCAATCCCAAGGCACAAGCTCCATATGGTGTGGTGGAAATGTCCTGAAGTTATTTAAATGAATTCTGTTAGAACTAATTCTTCTTACAGGCAGCAAACACTATTTGTTGATATATATAAAACAAATAAATGAGAAATAAAAATCAAGAAATGTTCATTCTCAGAAATAAAGAAAAAATAAATCATATCTAATATGTGACCATTATGAAAACTTGAGTTGTGTTTGTCTAGAAAAACAAAAGTATTCTTACATATATGATGACAACGGAAATCTAAAATATGCAAAACTCGCTTATAGGGAACATGGAGATGCACACTTACAGGCAGTGCATCATATGCTACTAGTTTGTTAGTTGTCCTTTTGAAATCAACTTTAGCTACATGAGCTAAATCAACATTCCGCACATGAACCATTCTAGGGACATTGTAGTTAATGCTCCTAATTAGCCTGGCAGTAGTAAGATCCAGAAAATCCATATATATGATCTGGATAACATGAAGAAGTGTTCAAAGGGATGAATACAACAATGGAGAAAACAGATTGAGAAAAATGATACAAATAGGACAAAAGAAAAATAATTTACAGCAAGCATGGGCAGGCGGCCGCCAACCCAGATATGATCATTCAAATCAACATTGACTCTATCAAACAAATTTTTGTGGAAGTTTCCGATCGCTTTACTCAGGTGATTGATGCAATATGTTTCCAAATCATACTTGTGCAACTGAAAAATTTCATGCAAACCATATAGAAGCTTCTAGTTTGCATAGTTGCCAGTGACTGGGCAAAAAATGGTTGAGAAGAACAGGAAACTGCAAATAAAACCTTCCTCACTTTCATCACTCTTCATCATGGTGACAATATTTTGTATTGGAATGTTCTTACTTCCAGATGTGTATCTATCGCAGAGTTCCTTAACTTTTGCTACTACAGCAGGATCATTGCTCTTAGTAGGAAAGGGTTCAGAACCAGATGGAATCCCAAAAACCTGAATGACCATTTCCCTTTGGATACGAATAACTTCATTCTTGTGCTTGAAGACAGCATTTGAGCGAGTATGGTCGGCAAGCCATTGCATGAATGGAATGGGGGCCATAAGAGGCATATTAATGTGCAACGGATTATCCAAATCATGTTTGAAAACATATTTTTTTTGCTTATCAGTTTATTTTGCAATGGCTTTGTTCCATCTGAGGGTCGAGAACCTATGCTTTATAGTCCCAAAGTGTTTCATGATTCCAGACATGGTTACTAGACATGGAGCTCTGTGGAACAAACAAAAAGAGGATGTTAAAAATGAAGAACCGGAAAACTAACTGAGATAAAAATTTACTGAGGTTGTTCCTGATCATGCAGAATTCAGAATAAATTTCTCAGAAAAATGGCTATAAATTTTGAATCATTAAAAAAGAATAAAAGGATATAAAAGCATATATATATCAATTCATGAAAAACAACTATGCGTGTGAGGACAATTGGATAAAAAAAGCATTATGATGGATGTTGCTCAAACACAAAATTGCTGGACAGAAAAACAAATACAAAACAAGACATGATGGACACAAGACTTTTGAAAAGAACTTAAGATTCGGGATTATATGCAAGAAAAAGTGAATGGCAACAACCAAGATGCACGACAAAATGCACACTAAAATAGGTTAACAAATGAGTTCAATCATATATTTACAAAGGCCAAGGAACAGAAGCAACCGATGATGCACGACAAAATAATATAGCAACTTAAATTAGGTCAACAAATGAGATTCCACCCTAACATAAAAAAGAACCAATATGTAATATACATGATTATCAGGGAAAAGGGATATTTTCCATAACTTTACTGAAGTCAAGAAATAGAAACAACCAATGATGCCCAACAATAACATAGCAAATGTAAAGGTTAATGGTGTGGTTGCGCTTAGAGTCCAAAAACCGGCATGTGATTTAGATGACTTTATGTACAAAAAGACATTTTCCATGTGGTAGGACACCTAAAACAGTTCAGTAGTTTCAAAAATCCATTCAAGGGGGGAAAACCTAGTAAAAAAACTAAACACAAGTAATCCCTAGCAATATAATTTCTGCAAGAAAACATGGATTGCATCAGCACGTCGTGAATTAGAAACCCTAGGGAAAATCTATTGCGAAACTCTAGCTAATTCGATGCAAACCACATCAACATGCCGTGAATTGGAAACCCTAGCAAAAATCTATGGCGAAACCCTAACTAAATCGAAGCAAACCACATCAGTACGCCATGAATTGGAAACGGTAGCAAAAATCTATTGTGAAAACCCTAGCTAAGTCGAAGCAAACCACATCAGCACGCCATGAATTGGAAATCCTAAATAAACCTTTGGCAAAAACCCTAGCTAAATCGAAGCAAATCACACCAGCACGCCATTAATGAGAACCCTAGCAAAAATCTATGGCTAAACCCTATGAATCCTATCGCGTCCTTGAACAAATTGCTGCCCAGCGGGGTGAACAATGCACGTCGGAGAAGAGAAAAAGAAACAGAGATGGGGATGGCAGTGAAGGTTGTTTCTCACAACTCGGTGAAGAACGCCCGGCGGAGGGACTGAAGGAAATATGCCCTAGAGGCAATAATAAAGTTGTTATTTATATTTCCTTATATCATCATAAATGTTTATTATTCATGCTAGAATTGTATTAACCGGAAACTTGGTACATCTGTGAATACATAGACAAAACAGAGTCCCTAGTATGCCTCTACTTGACTAGCTCGTTAATCAAAGATGGTTATGTTTCCTGACCATAGACATGTGTTGTCATTTGATGAACGGGATGACATCATTAGAGAATGATGTGATGGACAAGACCCATCCGTTAGCTTACAATTATGATCGTTTAGTTTTATTGCTATTGCTTTCTTCATGACTTATACATGTTCCTCTGACTATGAGATTATATAACTCCCGAATACCAGAGGTGTTGGGGAACATAGTAATTTCAAAAAAAATCATACGCACACGCAAGATCATGGTGATGCATAGCAACGAGAGGGGAGAGTGTTGTCTACGTACCCTCGTAGACCAAAGCAGAAGCGTTGACGCAACATAGAGGAAGTAGTCGTACGTCTTCCTGGTCCAACTGATCCAAGCACCGTTACTCTGGCACCTCCGAGTTCTTGACACACGTACAGCTCGATGACGCACCCCGGGCTCCGATCCAGCAAAGCTTCGGGGATGAGTTCCGTCAGCACGACGGCGTGGTGACGATCCTGATGTTCAAACGTCGCAGGGCTTCGCCTAAGCACCGCTACAATATGACCGAGGTGTAATATCGTGGAGGGGGCACCGCACATGGCTAAGGAACGATCACGAAGATCAACTTGTGTGTTCTAGGGTGCCCCCTGCCCCCGTATATAAAGGAGCCAAGGGGAGGGGGCGGCCGGCCAAGGAGGGGCGCGCCAGGGGGGAGTCCTACTCCCACCGGGAGTAGGACTCCCTTCTTTCCTAGTTGGAGAAGGAGAAAGGGGGAAAGAGGAGGAAGAGGGGAAGGAAAGGGGGGCGCCGCCCCCCTTCCCTTGTCCTATTCGGACTAGGAAGGGGAGGGGCGCGCGGCCACCTCCTGCCTCCTTCCCTCTTCTCCCTCAAGGCCCATGTAGGCCCAATAACCCCCCGGGGGGTTCCGGTAACCCCTCGGTACTCCGGTAAAATGCCGATTTCACCCGGAACCATTCCGATGTCCAAATATAGGCTTCCAATATATCGATCTTTATGTCTCGACCATTTCGAGACTCCTCGTCATGTCCGTGATCACATCCGGGACTCCGAACAACCTTCGGTACATCAAAATACATAAACTCGTAATGAAACTGTCATCGTAAGTTTAAGTGTGCGGACCCTACGGTTCGAGAACAATGTAGACATGACCGAGACACGTCTCCGGTCAATAACCAATAGCGGGACCTGGATGCCCATATTGGCTCCTACATATTCTACGAAGATCTTTATCGGTCAGACCGCATAACAACATACGTTGTTCCCTTTGTCATCGGTATGTTACTTGCCCGAGATTCGATCGTCGGTATCCAATACCTAGTTCAATCTCGTTATCGGCAAGTCTCTTTACTCGTTCCGTAATACATCATCTCACAACTAACACATTAGTTGCAATGCTTGCAAGGCTTATGTGATGTGCATTACCGAGAGGGCCCAGAGATACCTCTTTGACAATCGGAGTGACAAATCCTAATCTCAAAAAACGCCAACCCAACATGTACCTTTGGAGACACCTGTAGAGCTCCTTTATAATCACCCAGTTACGTTGTGATGTTTGGTAGCACACAAAATGTTCCTCCGGTAAACGGGAGTTGCATAATCTCATAGTCATAGGAACATGTATAAGTCATGAAGAAAGCAATAGCAACATACTAAATGATTGGGTGCTAAGCTAATGGAATGGGTCATGTCAATCAGATCATTCAACCAATGATGTGATCCCGTTAATCAAATAACAACTCTTTTGTCTATGGTCAGGAAACATAACCATCTTTTATTAACGAGCTAGTCAAGTAGAGGCATACTAGTGACACTCTGTATGTCTATGTATTCACACATGTATTATGTTTCCGGTTAATACAATTCTAGCATGAATAATAAACATTTATCATGGTATAAGGAAATAAATAATAACTTTATTATATCCTCTAGGGCATATTTCCTTCAGTCTCCCACTTGCACTAGAGTCAATAATCTAGATTACACAGTAATGATTCTAACACCCATGGAGTCTTGGTGCTGATCATGTTTTGCTCGTGGAAGAGGCTTAGTCAACGGGTCTGCTACATTCAGATCCATATGTATCTTGCAAATCTCTATGTCTCCCACCTGGACTAGATCCCGGATGGAATTGAAGCGTCTCTTGATGTGCTTGGTTCTCTTGTGAAATCTAGATTCCTTTGCCAAGGCAATTGCACCAGTATTGTCACAAAAGATTTTCATTGGACCCGATGCACTAGGTATGACACCTAGATCGGATATGAACTCCTTCATCCAGACTCCTTCGTTTGCTGCTTCCGAAGCAGCTATGTACTCCGCTTCACATGTAGATCCCGCCACGATGCTTTGTTTAGAACTGCACCAACTGACAGCTCCACCGTTTAATGTAAACACGTATCTGGTTTGCAATTTAGAATCGTCCGGATCAGTGTCAAAGCTTGCATCAACGTAACCGTTTACGATGAGCTCTTTGTCACCTCCATATACGAGAAACATATCCTTAGTCCTTTTCAGGTACTTCAGGATGTTCTTGACCGCTGTCCAGTGATCCACTCCTGGATTACTTTGGTACCTCCCTGCTAAACGTATAGCAAGGCACACATCAGGTCTGGTACACAGCATTGCATACATGATAGAGCCTATGGCTGAAGCATAGGGAACATCTTTCATCTTCTCTCTATCTTCTGCAGTGGTCGGGCATTGAGTCTTACTCAACTTCACACCTTGTAATACAGGCAAGAACCCTTTCTTTGCTTGATCCATTTTGGACTTGTTCAAAACTTTGTGAAGGTATGTGCTTTGTGAAAGTCCAATTAAGCGTCTTGATCTATCTCTATAGATCTTAATGCCCAATATGTAAGCAGCTTCACCGAGGTCTTTCATTGAAAAACTCTTATTCAAGTATCCCTTTATGCTATCCAGAAATTCTATATCATTTCCGATTAGTAATATGTCATACACATATAATATCAAAAATGCTATAGAGCTCCCACTCACTTTCTTGTAAATACAGGCTTCTCCAAAAGTCTGTACAAACCCAAATGCCTTGATCACATTATCAAAGCGTTTATTCCAACTCCGAGAGGCTTGCACCAGTCCATAAATGGATCGCTGGAGCTTGCACACTTTGTTAGCTCCCTTTGGATCGATAAAACCTTCTGGTTGCATCATATACAACTCTTCTTCCAGAAATCCATTCAGGAATGCAGTTTGTACATCCATCTGCCAAATTTCATAATCATAAAATGCGGCAATTGCTAACATGATTCGGACAGACTTAAGCATCGCTACGGGTGAAAAGGTCTCATCGTAGTCAATCCCTTGAACTTGTCGAAAACCTTTTGCGACAAGTCGAGCTTTGTAGACAGTAATATTACCGTCAGCGTCAGTCTTCTTTAAAAATCCACTTATTCTTAATTGCTTGCCGATCATCGGGCAAGTCAACCAAAGTCCACACTTTGTTCTCATACATGGATCCCATCTCAGATTTCATGGTTTCAAGCCATTTTGCGGAATCTGGGCTCACCATCGCTTCTTCATAGTTCGTAGGTTCATCATGATCTAGTAGCATGACTTCCAGAACAGGATTACCGTACCACTCTGGTGCGGATCTTACTCTGGTTGATCTATGAGGCTCAGTAGTAACTAGATCTGAAATTTCATGATCATCATCATTAACTTCCTCACTAATTGGTGTAGGTGTCGCAGAAACTGGTTTTTGTGATGAACTACTTTCCAATAAGGGAGCAGGTACGGTTACCTCATTAAGTTCTACTTTCCTCCCACTCACTTCTTTCGAGAGAAACTCCTTCTCTAGAAAGTTTCCGAATTTAGCAACAAAAGTCTTGCCTTCGGATTTGTGACAGAAGGTGTATCCAATAGTTTCCTTTGGATATCCTATGAAGACACATTTCTCCGATTTGGATTCGAGCTTATCAGGTTGAAGTTTTTTCACATAAGCATCGCAACCCCAAACTTTTAGAAACAACAACTTTGGTTTCTTGCCAAACCATAGTTCATAAGGCGTCGTCTCAACGGATTTCGATGGTGCCCTATTTAACGTGAATGCGGCCGTCTCTAAAGCATAACCCCAAAACGATAGCAGTAAATCTGTAAGAGACATCATAGATCGTACCATATCAAGTAAAGTACGATTACAACGTTCGGACACACCATTACGTTGTGGTGTTCCGGGTGGCGTGAATTGCGAAACTATTCCGCATTGTTTCAAATGTACACCAAACTCGTAACTCAAATATTCTCCTCCACGATCATATCGTAGAAACTTTATATTCTTGTTATGATGATTTTCCACTTCACTCTGAAATTCTTTGAACTTTTCAAATGTTTCAGATTTGTGCTTCATTAAGTAGATATACCCATATCTTCTTAAATCATCTGTGAAGGTGAGAAAATAACGATATCCGCCACGAGCCTCAACATTCATCGGACCACATACATCTGTATGTATGATTTCTAACAAATCTGTTGCTCTCTCCATAGTGCCGGAGAACGGTGTTTTAGTCATCTTGCCCATGAGGCACGGTTCGCAAGTACCAAGTGATTCATAATCAAGTGGTTCCAAAAGTCAGTCTGTATGGAGTTTCTTCATGCGCTTTACACCGATATGACCTAAACGGCAGTGCCACAAATAAGTTGCACTATCATTATCAACTCTGCATCTTTTGGTTTCAACATTATGAATATGTGTGTCACTACTATCGAGATTCAATAAGAATAGACCATTCTTCAAGGGTGCATGACCATAAAAGATATTACTCATATAAATAGAACAACCATTATTCTCAGATTTAAATGAATAACCGTCTCGCATCAAACAAGATCCAGATATAATGTTCATGCTCAACGCTGGCACCAAATAACAATTATTTAGGTCTAAAACTAATCTCGAAGGTAGATGTAGAGGTAGCGTGGCGACCGCGATCACATCGACTTTGGAACCATTCCCCACGCGCATCGTCACCTCATCCTTAGCCAATCTTTGCTTAATTCGTAGTCCCTGTTTCGAGTTGCAAATATTAGCAACAGAACCAGTATCAAATACCCAGGTGCTACTGTGAGTATTAGTAAGGTACACATCAATAACATGTATATCATATATACCTTTGTTCACCTTGCCATCCTTCTTATCCGCCAAATACTTGGGGCAGTTCCGCTTCCAGTGACCAGTCTGCTTGCAGTAGAAGCACTCAGTTTCAGGCTTAGGTCCAGACTTGGGATTCTTCTCTTGAGCAGCAACTTGCTTGTTGTTCTTCTTGAAGTTCCCCTTCTTCTTCCCTTTGCCCTTTTTCTTGAAACTAGTGGTCTTGTTGACCATCAACACTTGATGCTCCTTCTTGATTTTTACCTCCGCAGCCTTTAGCATTGCGGAGAGCTCGGGAATTGTCTTATCCATCCCTTGCATATTATAGTTCATCACGAAGCTCTTGTAGCTTGGTGGAAGTGATTGGAGAATTCTGTCAATGACACTATCATCCGGAAGATTAACTCCCAGTTGAATCAAGTGATTACAATACCCAGACATTTTGAGTATATGCTCACTGACAGAACTATTCTCCTCCATCTTGCAGCTATAGAATTTATTGGAGACTTCATATCTCTCAATCCGGGCATTCTGCTGGAATATTAACTTCAACTCCTGGAACATCTCATATGCCCCATGACGTTCAAAACGTCGTTGAAGTCCCGGTTCTAAGCCGTAAAGCATGGCACATTGAACTATCGAGTAGTCATCAGCTTTGCTCTGCCAAACGTTCTTAACGTCGTCAGTTGCATGAGCAGCAGGCCTGGCACCCAGCGGTGCTTCCAGGACGTAACTCTTCTATGCAGCAATGAGGATAATCCTCAAGTTACGGACCCAGTCCTTATAATTGCTACCATCATCTTTCAACTTTGCTTTCTCAAGGAACGCATTAAAATTCAACGGAACAACAGCACGGGCCATCTATCTACAATCAAACATAAACAAGCAAGATACTATCAGGGACTAAGTTCATGATAAATTTAAGTTCAATTAATCATATTACTTAAGAACTCCCACTTAGATAGACATCCCTCTAATCTTCTAAGTGATCACGTGATCCATATCAACTAAACCATGTCCGGTCATCACGTGAGATGGAGTAGTTTCAATGGTGAACATCACTATGTTGATCATATCTACTATATGATTCACGCTCGACCTTTCGGTCTCCGTGTTCCGAGGCCATATCTGTATATGCTTGGCTCGTCAAGTATAACCTGAGTATTCCGCGTGTGCAACTGTTTTGCGCCCGCTGTATTTGAACGTAGAGCCTATCACACCCGATCATCACGTGGTGCCTCAGCACGAAGAACTTACGCAACGGTGCATACTCAGGGAGAACACTTCTTGATAATTAGTGAGAGATCATCTTAAAATGCTACCGTCAATCAAAGCAAGATAAGATGCATAAAAGATAAACATCACATGCAATCAATATAAGTGATATGATATGGCCATCATCATCTTGTGCTTGTGATCTCCATCTTCGAAGCACCGTCATGATCACCATCGTCACCGGCACGACACCTTGATCTCCATCGTAGCATCGTTGTCGTCTCGCCAATCTTATGCTTCTACGACTATCGCTACCGCTTAGTGATAAAGTAAAGCATTACAGGGCGATTGCATTGCATACAATAAAGCGACAACCATATGGCTCCAGCCAGTTGCCGATAACTCGGTTACAAAACATGATCATCTCATACAATAAAATTTAGCATCATGTCTTGACCATATCACATCACAACATGCCCTGCAAAAACAAGTTAGACGTCCTCTACTTTGTTTGTTGCAAGTTTTACGTGGCTGCTACGAGCTTTAAGCAAGAACCAATCTTACCTACGCATCAAAACCACAACGATAGTTTGTCAAGTTGATGCCGTTTTAACCTTCGCAAGGACCGGGCGTAGCCACACTCGGTTCAACTAAAGTTGGAGAAACTGACACCCGCCAGCCACCTATGTGCAAAGCACGGCGGTAGAACCAGTCTCCGGTAAGCGTACGCGTAATGTCGGTCCGGGCCGCTTCATCCAACAATACCGCCGAACCAAAGTATGACATGCTGGTAGGCAGTATGACTTATATCGCCCACAACTCACTTGTGTTCTACTCGTGCATATAACATCAACACATAAAACCTAGGCTCGGATGCCACTGTTGGGGAACGTAGTAATTTCAAAAAAAATCCTACGCACACACAAGATCATGGTGATGCATAGCAACGAGAGGGGAGAGTGTTGTCTACGTACCCTCGTAGACCGAAGCGGAAGCGTTGACGCAACGTAGAGGAAGTAGTCGTACGTCTTCCCGGTCCAACCGATCCAAGCACCGTTACTCCGGCACCTCCGAGTTCTTGACACACGTACAGCTCGATGACGCACCCCGGGCTCCGATCCAGCAAAGCTTCGGGGAGGAGTTCCGTCAACATGACGGCGTGGTGACGATCTTTATGTTCAAACATCGCAGGGCTTCGCCTAAGCACCGCTACAATATGACCGAGGTGTAATATCATGGAGGGGGGCACCGCACACGGCTAAGGAACGATCACGAAGATCAACTTGTGTGTTCTAGGGTGCCCCCTGCCCCCGTATATAAAGGAGCCAAGGGGAGGGGGCGGCCGGCCAAGGAGGGGCACGCCAGGGGGAGTCCTACTCCCACCGGGAGTAGGACTCCCTTCTTTCCTAGTTGGAGAAGGAGAAAGGGGGAAAGAGGAGGAAGAGGGGAAGGAAAGGGGGGGCGCCGCCCCCATTCCCTTGTCCTATTCGGACTAGGAAGGGGAGGGGTGCGCGAACACCTCCTGCCTCCTTCCCTCTTCTCCCTCAAGGCCCATGTAGGCCCAATAACCCCCCGGGGGGTTCCGGTAACCCCTCGGTACTCCGGTAAAATGCCGATTTCACCCGGAACCATTCCGATGTCCAAATATAGGCTTCCAATATATCGATCTTTATGTCTCGACCATTTCGAGACTCCTCGTCATGTCCGTGATCACATCCGGGACTCCAAACAACCTTCGGTACATCAAAATACATAAACTCATAATGAAACTATCATCGTAACTTTAAGTGTGCGGACCCTATGGTTCGAGAACAATGTAGACATGACCGAGACACGTCTCCGGTCAATAACCAATAGCGGGACCTGGATGCCCATATTGGCTCCTACATATTCTACGAAGATCTTTATCGGTCAGACCGCATAACAACATACGTTGTTCCCTTTGTCATCGGTATGTTACTTGCCCGAGATTCGATCGTCGGTATCCAATACCTAGTTCAATCTCGTTATCGGCAAGTCTCTTTACTCATTACGTAATACATCATCTCGCAACTAACACATTAGTAATACATCATCTCACAACTAACACATTAGTTGCAATGCTTGCAGGGCTTATGTGATGTGCATTACCGAGAGGGCCCAGAGATACCTCTCCGACAATCGGAGTGACAAATCCTAATCTCGAAATACGCCAACCCAACATGTACCTTTGGAGACACCTGTAGAGCTCCTTTATAATCACCCAGTTACGTTGTGACGTTTGGTAGAACACAAAGTGTTCCTCCGGTAAACGGGAGTTGCATAATCTCATAGTCATAGGAACATGTATAAGTCATGAAGAAAGCAATAGCAACATACTAAACGATCGGGTGCTAAGCTAATGGAATGGGTCATGTCAATCAGATCATTCAACCAATGATGTGATCCCGTTAATCAAATAACAACTCTTTTGTCTATGGTCAGGAAACATAACCATCTTTGATTAATGAGCTAGTCAAGTAGAGGCATACTAGTGACACTCTGTATGTCTATGTATTCACACATGTATTATGTTTCCGGTTAATACAATTCTGGCATGAATAATAAACATTTGTCATGATATAAGGAAATAAATAATAACTTTATTATTGCCTCTAGGGCATATTTCCTTCAAGAGGAACACCTTATGTGCTATCAAACTTCACAACGTAACTGGGTGATTATAAAGATGCTCTACAGGTGTCTCCGAAGGTGTTTGTTGGGTTGGCATAGATAAAGATTAGGATTTGTCACTCCGTGTATCGGAGAGGTATCTCTGGGCCCTCTCGGTAATGCACATCACTATAAGCCTTGCAAGCAATGTGACTACTTAGTTAGTTGCGGGATGATGCATTACGGAACAAGTAAAGAGACTTGCCGGTAACGAGATTGAACTAGGTATGAGGATACCAACGATCGAATCTCGGGCAAGTAACCTACCGATGACAAAGGGAACAACGTATGTGTTATGCGATTTGACCGATAAATATCTTCGTATAATATGTGGGAGCCAATATGAGCATCCAGGTTCCGCTATTTTTTATTAACCGGAGAGGTGTCTCGGTCATGTCTACATAGTTCTCGAACCGTAGGGTCCACACGCTTACGTTCGATGACGATTTGTATTATGAGTTATGTGATTTGATGTACCGAAGTTTGTTCGGAGTCCTGGATGAGATCACGGACATGACGAGGAGTCTTGAAATGGTCGAGACATAAAGATTGATATATTGGACCATGTTATTCGGACACCGGAAGTGTTCCGAGTAGTCTCGGGTAAAAACGGAGTGCCGGGGGGGGTTACCGGAACCCCTGGAGGAACTAATGGGCCACCATGGGCCTTATTGGAGAGAGAGGAGGGCCGCCAGGGCAGCTCCCCCCCCCCCTTAGCAGGCCGGATTGGACAAGGGAAGGGGGGCGGCGCCCCCTTTCCTACTCCCTCTCCCTCTTTCCCTCAAAAAAAAATACTCCCTCTCCCTCTCCTTCCATCCCCCTCTCTCCCTTTTGGTGAAATCCTACTAGGAATAGGAGTCCTAGTAGGACTCCCCTCTTGGGCGCGCCCTAGGGGCCTTCCGGCCCTCCCCTCCTCCCTCCTTTATATACGTGGGAACGGGGCACCCTAGAACACACAAGTTGATCTTTTAGCCGTGTGCGGTGCCCCCCTCCACAGTTACACACCTCGGTCATATCGTCGTAGTGCTTAGGTGAAGCCCTGCGTCGGTAACTTCATCATCACCGTCGCCACGCCATCATGCTGACGGAACTCTCCCTCGGCCTCACCTGGATCAAGAATTCGAGGGACGTCACCGAGTTGAACGTGTGCTGATCGCGGAGGTGTCGTACGTTCGGTACTTGGATTGGTTGGATCGCGAAGACGTTCGACTATATCAACCGCGTTACTAAACGCTTCCGCTTTCGGCCTATGAGGGTACGTGGACACACTCTCCCCGCTCGTTGCTATGCATCTTCTAGATGGATCTTACGTGATCGTAGGTAATTTTTTTGAAATACTGTGTTGCCCAATAGGGACGACCTCCGTCGGCTGTCGATCTAGAAGCTGGTTAAATCTAACGCCGAAGGAAGATAGGGCAGACCCCGAAGGAGAAAGGAGATGGAGAATAAAAAGCGACAAACGGAAGGAAGGAAGACAAGAAGGGAACCGAAGTGGGTCGGCCCGATAACAGATGAAAGATGCGGGGGGTACGTGTTACGGCGCTACGCGACGACCTACTTGCCATATAGGAACCGCACATGATTTGAACTTAGGTCTCCTCAGTGAGGAGTAACGAAGCCAACCACTAGGTTAGTGTCGTGTTCGTGATGAATGCTAGGGCGCACCCTACTTATAGATAAAAAGAGTCGGGTTTTCGCCATTTTTTGTTTTTTCGCTTTCTTTTGTTTTTCTTCCTTCTCTAGGATTTTTTTGTTTGTTTCTTTATTTTTTTTATTTTCTTTTTCCTTTGGTTTATTTTGTTTCTTTTTCGGTTTACATTTTTTTTGTTTTTCTTTGTTTCTTTTTATTTTTCATTCTACATTCTTATATACATGATTAACATTTTTTCAAATACTTGTTCTACATTTTAAAGTACCTGTTCAACATTTTTAGATATATGATTAAAAAATTTCAAATACTTGTTCAACATTTTTCAAATACTTGTTCATCATTTTTTCAAATACTTGGTCAACATTTTTCAGATAATTTTTCAACATTTTCAAATACTTGTTCAACCTTTTTTAAATACTTTTTCAATATTTTTAAATGTTTTTCGAAGAGTGTTTATATATATATATATATATATATATATATATATATATATATATATATATATATATATACATAAACACTATTCTGATCACGGGATCAGAATAATATTCTGATCACAACCCGAACTTCCCGAGTAACGCGCCTGACCTTCCCCGAGTACTAGGTTGAACTTCAGCTAAAAGGTGTCCAAATGGGGCTTGCGATATACCGTTGGAAAGCTATGAACACCAGTATCATCACCTAAGTTAAATTTTTGGCAAAATGTAAGCGGTTTAAGAGCAGTTTTGAAAATCGTTTTTTCTTCACACAAAAAACATGAATCGTATTTTTGATCACATTTTTAAACCGTTTATCGGAATGAGGCAAATAATATGGCGTTGGAAAGCTGCTGCAAAATCGCTCCTTCCATATGTTGAAAGTTTTCTCTAATTCCCTATGGTTAAAGCGTAATTTGGAAAATTGTAAAATTTCGCAAACCGAATAGCCGACTTCGTATTTTCGATGTGATTTCTAAACGGCTGATCCAATTGAGGCAAATGATATGGCATTGGAAAGCTTATGGAATTGCGCTACATTTTCATGTTAAAAGTTTTTTCTAATTTTCAATGGTTTAAAATTAATTTAGAAAACGATACAAGTTCCTCCGAGTTCGTATTTTCGAGCTAATTTTTTAACCATACGTCCAAATGCAGCAAATGATATGGCGTTAGAAAGCTTGAAGAAATGCGAAACTTTTTTGTATATATTGTTTCTCCTAATTCATTAAGGTTTTATGTCAGTTTTGAAAATGGCTAAAAACGTATTTTTGCCGTAATTTCTATAAACTTGACCGGAATGGGGCAAATAGTATACCGTTGAAAAGCTAAGGAAAATGCCAAACTTTCTCATGTTGATGGTTTTCTCTGATTCCCAGCCGTTTTCAAGTAATTTCGAAAACGGCGGGATCACTCGTTCTGCCTTTATTGCGAAACAGATCCTTCAAAAATGCACCACGTGAAGTACCTGAACTTCTCGGCGCGTGTACCTGAACGTCACTCTGTTTTCCCACGTGATTTTTTTGCTCGTAGGTCTCCATCCACTGCTCGTAGCTCTCCATCCATTCACCGGAATTGAGCAAGTGATACACCGATGGAAAGCTGCTGTAAACACGCAACTTCCCCGTGTTGATCATTTTTTCATACTCGCGACGATTTTAAAAGTTTTTCATCTAAAATTCATTCAGCGTAGTAGTTGAACTTCCTGCTGTTTTCACGTTGAACTTCTATGACGTATTTTCGTTTGTACGCGCGCCTGAACTTCTCTCTTTACGAACCCGACCTTTGGGCTATCTTCGCAACAGTGCCTTCTACCGCGAGTTTTTCTGGTTAGTCGTGTTCCATGTGATGTAAGTGTAATCTTCAAACGATTTTTAGCAACTAAATACTCGTTTTAGATAGGAATCTCGCTCATAGGAGGATTTTGCACTCGGGTCGTGAAGAACTCGCGTTTTTTGCGATTTTACTGCCTGAGTTGTTCGACCTGAACTTCCCCGTGTGCTAGGTTGAACTTCCCGCAACATTGCCCAAATAGGGCTTGATATATACCGTTGGAAAGCCATGGACACCAGTATCATCACCTAAGTTAAATTATTGGCAAGATGTAAGCGGTTTAAGAGCAGTTTTGAAAATCGTTTTTTCTTCACACAAAAAACGTGAATCGTATTTTTGATCGCATTTCTAAACCGTTTAACGGAATGAGGCAAATAATATGGTGTTGGAAAGCTGTTGAAAAATCGCTCATTCCACATGTTGAAAGTTTTCTCTAATTCCCTATGGTTAAAGAGTAATTTGGAAAATCGTAAAATTTCGCAAACCGAACAGTCGACTTCGTATTTTTGATGTCATTTCTAAACGGCTGATCCAATTGAGGCAAATGATATGGCGTTGGAAAGCTTATGGAATTGCGCTAATTTTTCATGTTAAAAGTTTTTTCTAATTTTCAAAGGTTTAAAATTAATTTAGAAAATGATACAAGTTCCATCAAGTTCGTATTTTCGAGTTAATTTCTTAACCGTGCGTCCGAATGCAGCAAATGATATGGCGTTGGAAAGCTTGAAGAAATGCGGAACTTTTTTGTATATATTGTTTCTCCTAATTCATTACTTTTTATGTCAGTTTTGAAAATGGCTAAAACCATATTTTTGCCGTAATTTGTACAAACTTTATCGGAATGGGGCAAATAATATACCGCTAAAAAGCTACGGAAAATGCAAAACTATTTCATGTTGATAGTTTTCTCTGATTCCTAGCCGTTTTTATGTAATTTCGAAAACGGCGAGATCACTCATTCTGCCTTTAATTCGAAACTGATTCTTCGAAAATGCACCGCGTGAAGAACCTGGCCTTCTCGGCATGTGCACCTAAACTTTACTTTGTTTTTCACGTGCTTTTTTTGCCCGCAGCTCTACATCCACTGCTCGTATCTCTCCATCCACTCACCGGAATTGAGCAAATAATATACCGGCGGAAATCTGATGTAAACACGCAACTTTCCCGTGCTGATCTTTTTTCATACTCGCGACTATTTTAAAAGTTTTTCATCTCAAATTCATTCACTATAATAGTCGAACTTCCTGCTGTTTTCACGTTGAACTTCTGTGACGTATTTTTGTTTGTAATTTTCTCATCCATTCGTCAGTGTTACACAAATGATATTCCTCTTGTAGAAATCTCTCTCACAATAATTTTTTAACTTTCTCTGACCGAGGACTTGAAATTACACAAATAATATTCCTGTTGTTTTGAAGTAAATTATAAAATGACGAGATCACGATTTTCTGCTTTCATCGTGAATGGAAAAGCACTGCGTGAAGTAATTGGACTTCTCGGGCATGTCTGTTTGAACTTCACTCTGTTTTTTACGTGCTATTTTTTGCACTGATTGAAGTATTTGAACTTCTAGGCATGTCAGTTTGAACTTCACTCTGTTTCAATTTATTGTATTTTTCTTATATGAAATATGCACCATGTAGTACGTGAACTTCCGATTGTTATCACTTTGAACTTCTCTCTGGTTTGAGATAGTTATTTTAAAACACAAAAAAACAATTCTTTTATGTATTTTGGACATCTAAATACATGGTAAACTTCTCACACAAGAATTTTTTGAACTTTTCCTCGCCGAGCACTTGAACTTCTAACAACCTTTTTTTCGTTTATGAGTTGTTTTCAAAACTGCAAAAAATGGCATTGTGTTTTTTATTTTTTGAAAAGGTAAATCCTAGGTTTTAATAAACTCCGAACTTCTGTGTTATTTCAATTTGAACTTCACCTTTTTATATTTTGATTAAAGAATTGTATTTGATTTTTATACGAAAAAAATCGAGCATGGAAATACAAGGTGAACCTCTCTCGCAAGAATTTTTTAACCTCCCCGGCCAGAGCACTTGAACTTCTTTCAACAAACCTTTTAAGATTTTAATTTTCTATACTTTTATTCTCATTTTGAAATATATCCCTTGCAGTAGTTGAACTTCTCGTTGTTTTCACTTTGAACTTCTGTCACATATTTTTATTCAACATCTCACAAGAATTTTTGAACTTTCTCGGGCTGAGCACTTGAACTTCTAGCAAAAAAAACTTTTTAGCATTTGCTTTTTAATTCTTTTTTCCATACAAAATGCACACTGTGTAGTACGTGAACTTCTGGCAGTTATCAACCTGAACTTCTCTCGGTTACGTGAGAATATCTGAGTTTTTTCAATTTTTTGAACCTCTTTTGTGTATTTTCTAGAAATGTGAAAAATTGGAGTTTTTTTTAGTAAATGTCAAACTTCTTCGTTATTTCAAACCGAACTTCTTGGTTTATTCATTAGTAACGGGAAAAATTTGATTTTTTAGCAATAAATATTGACCTGCTCTGTTCTTTTAAATATATCTTCTTGTTTTTTCATGTACATTGTACTATTCTGTTTTTTAAAATTGAACTTCTTGGTTTTTTCAATTTGGATTTTCTTGGTGTTATTCATTAGTAACGGTTCAAGTCTTAGTTATGTGAAAAACATCAAACCGCGCAATTATTTAAATTTGAACTCAGATAGGTGCTCAAGTATATTTTTGGATGTGCTCATTCCTTTTAGATTTCCAGTTTTCATCTGCCACCATGGTGACTTTGTTTGGTGCAAGCCATTGGGACATAGGTGCAAAGTGCAAACCATTGCAGTGAAAAAACCCTCAAATATACTAGAGCAAGCAAGAAGCACTCAACAACAGCATCAGTCTTTTGTGCAACACAACACGATGATGGTACAGCAGGTACAGATTACAGTCTCGCGGCAGTAAAGATAAAAAAAGTTGGTACTACAAATTACACACACTGAAAAGACAACAAGGCTGTAGGAGGGTAAAATCCTACAGAGTTCTCGTCGTAGGCAGGAGCAGGGCAGGGATCACCCTTTTTTCTTCTTCCCCGCAGAATCCCCTTTTTTGTCTTCACGAGAATGGATCCCGGTGTCGCTTGAGGAGGACCACAGAGATGAACATGGAAGTTCGCAAAATATTCAGTCAGTCGTTCATCTCCTTTGTTCAGAGAAAGAGCGATGGTGGTGGGGAAGTAACAAGGACAATGGGACCGAAGATAGCAAAGGAGCATGAGGGCCTCCGGCGATGCTAGTGTCACAGAAGGAGGCACGGGGAACCTTCCAGCCAGGGGAAATCTTCCATCTCGGGGAGGACCGCCCTGCCAACGGAGGAGGGGGTGGACTGCCGCGACACTGGGGGAGCAGTCGAGCATCCACCCAGTGGGGCAGCCGGGAGGTTTGGGTAGGCGGCGACGTGGGGAGGCAGGAGGCCGGCGGCGTGCTTGGGATCTCACGCCGGTGACGGTAGATGAGGAAGGTCGCGGCAGGATAGGAGGAAGGTCGCAGGGGCAGAGGAGGAAGGTCGCGGGGCTTGTGGATCTCCAGCGATGGCGGTTGTGGCGCTCGGCCGTGTGCGGCCATGGCGGGAATGCGGCGGCGGGACCCTGGAGGTGCACGAGCAAGGTGGACGGCGACGGGGTCTCTTGGGAGGCGCGCGGCGGCGGGGTTCTCCAGGGAAGGCGCGCGGCGGCGTGGGAGAAATCCAGGGGGGTGGCGGCGGCGGCGGCGAGATCTAGGGAGGGTGGCGGCGCCGGCGCAATCCAGGAGGCTGGTCATGGTGTTCGGTGGAGGATCGGGGGAGGATTGGGGATCGGGTCAGCGGGTGCGTTGGGGGTGGGGGTGGGGATCGGGGAAGTGGGTGGGTGGGTGGGCTTTTCTGTCCGGTTGGTTTCTCGGTTGGTTTCTCAATCACAGGAACATGCATCGGGCCCTATATAGGGCCCCGTGATCCAAATAGTTATTCTAATCCCATGATCAGAATAGTGCTACTCTCTCTCTCTCTCTCTATATATATATATATATATATATATATATTGAATATAGACAAAAGTACAAAAATAAAAGCAAAAAAGAAAACATAAAAAAAGAGGGAAACGAGGCTGTGGCCTCCCGCGCTAGTTGGCCGGCCCAGCTCGCTCGACCTTCAGCGAGTCCGAAGCCAGGACGCTGAAGGCGAGAGACATAGGGCGTATTTGGTTCCCTGGGTAGCTACAGGCTGCATTGCATGAGGGGTCCTGGCTGAGGATGGCCTGGTTGGGCTGATGCAAGGAGGAGTGGAGATGGGTGTTTGGTTCACTTGCATCATATGGCTGCACCTTGTGCGTGTTCTTCTGAATTTTCGTTGAAATCAGGAAGGTACGTGATGACGCAGCACCATGGGCGACTGGATCCGCACGGTGGAATCCGACATGCGGCGGCGCAAGGCAACGAGATCTGGTGTGGGGCGGCTTGACAAGTGCAGCGGCAACACTTGGTCGAGGATGCGTCGGCGACGCTTGGTCGAGCGCGGCGGCAGCGCTCGGCGGAGGTCGACAGAGGACGACGGGTCTTGACGAGGGCGGCTGCGGCCGTTGGTCGAGGACAATGGCAACGGCGGTTGGTCTTTGTGGCGAAGGGACGAAGGATAGAAGAAGAAAAACGAACGAGCGAGAGCCTGCGTGCGAGATACGCGAGAAACTTGCGTTTCCCTCAGCCTGGCTGAGAGAGAGGCCTCCTTTTGCATCCACAGGCCAGGCTGAAGAACACATGCGGCCTACCAAACGGTCCAGGTTTTGCACGGGGAGTGCGAGGCACATGCAACACTGACAGAAACCAAACACCCCCATAGTCGCGCCCGAAATGCAAGGTAGAAACACAGGTTTTTGGTTAAAAGGCTGGTTAGCTCTTGGGCTGGATATACGGCCCATCGATATCCAAGACTGGCACGCTACATTCACCAACGAGAGAAATGATTCTTTGCCACAAAGAAAAATGAGAGAAATGATTTTAAAGAAAGAAAAAAAAAACGAGAGAAATCCGCAGCCCCCCGCGCAAACCTTCTTCCTCCCTCTCTGTTTGCATGTTTGCAGATGATCCACGTGCGAACCCCTTAAAAAACAGAAACAGAAGACAAGAAATAATATTGTGTCCAGATACGGCCTCTAAGCCAAGCCGACAAAGCACGATATAGAAACGAAGCGCGTACTGGCATCCCGGCAATGCAGCGTCACCACCGAAATAATCCGGTCTCACCAACGGCCTTGACCGGAGACTCGCTTTAGGGCCTGTTTGGTTCACAGGAATTTCCAAGGAAACTTTGAAGGAAAGATTTCCACTGGAGTTTTCACCCTTGATGCGTTTGGAGCAAAGGAATTGTGAATAGTAAAACTCAGGAAAGTCTCTCTATTCCTACAGATTTCACAGGAATCCAAACATCCACCCAAAGCCAATTTTTCGCTGAAGCCCAAGGTGATTCACAGGAAGAGCCAGACAGGTAGATTAAAAAATGTAACAAGTGCATGGGCTGAGAGACAAACGTAGCTTGCAGCCAAATAAAAAATTCTAAAAAGTACTACTTGCTACTAGATTAGTCCAACGTTTCCTTTAGCACACTGCTGCTCCTCCGAACGCCTCGCTCCTAAGATGTCCTCTGTTTTCTTGTTCCTTAGCTTCACAGCTGCAGTCATCTGCTATTTCTATAGGTTCTTTCAATCCTCTGTTTTCAATACCTGCAGTCCGAACGGAGCCTTAAAATACAGGTGTCCTCGAACTTTCCAGGGTGTGCATGGAGCCATGAACGCGTCAAAATCCGGTGGCATTATATACATTTTATGCACGGTGCGGACATCAGTCGTGCATGAAACCATGCCGTCACGTCTCCCGCTCCACATCTCCATGGCAGACCGCTAAGTCCTAAGTGTGGCAAGAATAATTGGCGTGCATGCGTGAGCATGTTTGACTTAGCCGGTAAACTCATCACGATCGTCCCACTACCGAGTATAATCATCTGTACTTATTTACAGCCAGTAGGAATTTAGATGGAACCTAGCATGATTGGAGAGGACCAGGAGGCACGAAGGAGCTATCGGGACGCGAAAGAACGAGAGAGACCCGTTGGTCCTGCTCCTGCGGGCGGAACGGGATCAGTTTTATCTGCCGGACTGAGAATCGAATCGGGGCCGTAAATTCTCCGAAAGAGAGAGGATCGGGGCCGTCGAGGGGTTCCTATCCGCAGCAGATAACGTAGGCGCCGCGCCGGCCGGAAGATGCGCGCGTCGCTGTCTTATCGCGAGCCCGGCCGAAGAAGGGCCAATCACTCGACCCCCAGCAGCGCCGGCGCCAGGGCCGCCGCGGCCTTTCCGCTCCTCCACCCGCGCGCGGCCCGCTTTTCGCCGACGGCGACGCTGTCGGTCGCCCGCGGGCGCCACCACCACCACCGGGCGGCCTTCCGCGCGCGCCAAGCGCCACATTCACCGTATCATTAACCCCCAGCGCGGCGATCCACCCGTCGTGTCGTATCGGGGCACTCCGCCGGGCCAGGGGCCAATGCGTGCCGGTCAGGATCGCCGGTCAGGGTCGGAACACGACGCGAGGGTCCAGTCTGCTGGCGATCGCGCCCGTATCGGTGTCGCACGTGATTTTGCCCTTTTGGCTCGTGGTCCGTGGCGTCTAGCTCTAGCTTGTTGGCAAGATAAATTTGGAATTTCTTGGAATCTTCGTGGTTCTTGCGACGCCCACTTGTTCATGGATGTGCTGCCGCTGCCAGTATGGATGGAGCAGGTACCGGTGGAAAACTGGAATGTATCTTTCGCCAAAAAGAGGCGAAAGCGGCTTGTTTTGCCGCTGCTCCGAGATTTCGAAACACTACTCTTCTAGTGGCATTGCCAATCACTCTTATCAAGATCAGTGTCCCGATGGAATGGCTTTCCTTGGAACCAATCGTATATTTGGACACATCTATATCTTGAGGCGCTTGCGATAACCACGTGTCCTCGTTCCCTCTCACGAGAGTTGAGCTAGGATAATCAGGAATATAACAATCTCAAGCTCCCAGCTTGTCAACCGTCAATGCACATTTGGTGCACGTAAACGTAAGGGCCGGAATATGAGGAGTTGAAGAAATATGCCGAGTTATTTTTTTAAAAATAAGCCAGAACGTGCGGGAGTTGTTGTGTTTGAGGCACCGCGCAGCCTCGGAAGAATGACGCACACGTACTAGCTAGCTATAGCTATGGCTATTTTTCCGGCAGATGCAAAATCAAATCACACTAGGTACCCTGGTCATGTGGCCCGACCAGACCCCGCAATGCACAGCACGTTTTCTTGCCATCAACTCAAAAGCAGCAAAGCCGATTCTTTCCAGTTCCGCTAAGGGCATGTACAACGGTTCTATCTTAAGCGTGTCACGTAAAATAAATGATGAGGTGGAGGAGAGAGAAATCATAAGAGAAGGCTTGTCTTATCTTATTTAAGAGAAGACAAGAGATGATCTCTTAGCACAATTTGTCTCACCATGTTTTTAGGAACAACTAATTATTGAAGATAAGGCTAAGAGATGACCCATTGTAGACATGTGTTTTTGTCATCTCTAATTTACATGTACTTCTTAAAATAAGACTATTTTATCAATCATTGTACATGCCCTAACTGAAAAACAAAACAACACATGGGACACGACGCTCTCTTAATAATTAGACAAGCAACAGAGGGGGAACTAGCGCTAACAGCAAAATGATCTCGTGCTTGTTACTGTGTCGCGTGGTGGATCAACACGATGGATGGATGCCGCACACGAACGCAAAGCGCTGGTGACAGCGAACGCATGAGCCTAAAAAGGCATCACCTGCAACTTGCCACAAAGCGACCATGGCTGCTGCTGCAGCTGCATGGACGATGGACCCTAGCTTGATCTTGGCACCGGGCGCCGGCGAGGTTGATCGATCACTAACCACCCCACCGCACGGGAACCACGAGAGGTTAAAGTTGTACTAGTGGGCACGAGGGCCAGCGGGAGCGAGCCGACCCAGAGCTAATCCACGTGCTACGGCGACGGGGATCCCACCCATGAGCACTGCTGCGTGCACGGCTCCGCATTTAATCGCGGTACAGAGGTTTAGCTGGGACTGTCGGTCAATTATTTTGCTTCTTTTGTCACATATACACATACGGTATAGTAATTCAGGCGGTAGGGGAGACGTGAAAGGAAACGAAACAAAAGCTTGACCGCCGGCTGGTGGATGAGATGCCGCGAGAGGTTCATGACGCAGTCAATCTGCGCCACAGATTTATAGGCTGCCGCGGAAAAGGGGGCGTCGATTGCAGAAGCCTGATTCGTTCATATCCGAATAAAATCCGGGGATATGCCCCAAATTGCTTCCAAGCCATGCACGCTTTTGGATTTCTTATTATCGTCTTTTGGCGTGAGCGGAGGCTTTACCTCGTGTGTTGCCGCACAAGGGTTGGGTCTTTGTGGAAAGCGCGCGTGCAACCTATGTAGACAGAACTTTCAAAGGAAAAAAAACTGTGTGGACAGAGCAGGTGAGGCCGTCTGCTAAGCAGGGTTAACGTAAGACCTGTGGCCGTGGCTGCCCTACATGTCAGTGAGACATCTATGGCAACACCATTAGGCCTTCTTTGAGTAATAGGATAGGCATTTTAGAAATAGAAAAATTATAGGAAGTGAGATGACATGCATCTCAATTCCTATAGAGAAAAAAATGTCATTTGGTATATAGGATATGAATTTTTCATTGAGTCTAGGCTAATATTTTTTTCCCTATAAAATGTGAAGGATTGAAACTCATCCTACATAGAAATATGAAACCATTCCTACAAACCAAAGGGTTCAAAGGATTTTTTCCTTTGCAAATCTATTCTATAAAATTCCTACAAATCAAAGGAGGCATTAATTTAAACTCGCAAGTATCAGCCCTTTTTCATGTGCTAGCAGCCATGAGGTTAATGGCTCAACCACTGTATCATATTAGTGTTTTCTGCTCGCTAAGGGCATCTCCGACCCCGATCCTCGAACCTTCTGCAATCATCCGGACCGCGTTGTTCAGATCACGAAAGGCGTCCAAAGCGGTTATGTATCCGTCTGCGGCGTGCTTCAGACGTGTTTTCTCCCGTAAATCGGAAGTAAACATGGGAGGTTTGCGAGAGTCCGGGCCACTGTCATGCCAGCTTCTAACCATCCTAGCCCACCCAAACCCCTTCTCCTTGCCCGCGCGCGTTCCTGCCCGGTGCCAGCTAATGAAGCTATGTACCTAGGGTAGGGTCATGGACCTGTCCAAGATACCCTCCCCAAGGACATCTCTAAAAAAACAGAAGCATTCGAGGAAGAATCACCATCTACTCGACCATGAAGCTATGTTTCACTCGACAGTCTTGAAGACACTCGACCGTATAGACAATCACTCGACTACCAGAAGATCTAGAGCCACTCCGCTCTGCAATGGTCGGGAATTAAGTCATAGCTTTAATGACCATTATATATCTTTATTGTTGGCGTTACCGGTAACGCCCCCCTCTTGATGTACAATGAACCATGTGTAACGGAGGGGAGCTGGCGTCCTGGCACACTCTATATAAGCCACCCCCTCCTCTGGGACAAGGGTTCACACCCTCTGTAACTCACACGCGTATAATCCAGTCGACCGCCTCCGGGCTCCGAGACGTAGGGCTGTTACTTCCTCCGAGAAGGGTCTGAACTCGTAAAACTTGCGTGTACAACTCTTCCATAGCTAAGATCTTGCCTCTACAACACTACCCCCCATTCTACTATCAGACTTAGAACCACGACAGTTGGCGCCCACCGTGGGGCGGGTGTCTTAGCGACTTGTTGGAGAAGTTGCAATTTTTTCGATCCCCATCAGCATGGTTTCAGGCGGAGGTTTGTCTGAGGGCCGCGAGATCCGTCTCAGCGTGCTCGTGTTTGTCGCCGACGACTCCGCTTGGCTTCAGAAGGCTCCACTCGACGTCGACGCACTCCCTGTCCGCGGGGCAACGCACTTTCGCGCGTGTGTCCGCGGCGTCCTCCTGCGGCAGCCGTCGACCCAATATCGGTCGGCTCCTGTGGCATCCTCCCTCCCTGTTGCCCGCCGGCGCAAGCGTTCCAGTCGATCAAGGCATCAGCGGTGGGTGAGGCATGCGGTGGCTCGCCAGTCGTCCACCCCCCAAGTCGCGGCAATCGAGCCCGACGAAACTCTCTACGGCCTGTTCGACCTGTCGACTAGCTCCGCAGAGACTGCATCCGAGTGCGACAACAGCAACCCCGCGGCAGAAGTCCTAATGGTCGATGGACCTCGCAGTCCTCCTGGCTTCCCCCGTGGCGACGGTGGCGATGGTGGAGGCGACCCGTCGCGTGTCCATGAAGAGTACCTCCCCGAACCCCTTTCTTCGCAGCAGAGGGAAGAACTTCGCCGCCGGAACATGGGTGCACTTCACACTCCTATCGTTGGGGAAACCCCCGAGGCCCGGGCCTTGGAGGACGCGCGCCTGGCCAACTTGGCTGAGCGCACTCGACTGGAGAACCTCCAACGCGTACTCGACGAGCGTGCTCGACAGCGGGTTTCAGAATCTAGTCGGCGTCAACTTTTTCCACCTCCAACCCAGGTATATCGAACTCCGATCCAGAATCTCACAGCTGCAACCCGTATAGCAGAGTCGATCCAGCCTTCCCAGTCAGAAGCTGGCAGAGGCCTGATGCAGATCAGGGCTTTACTCTGGGCAGCGGGAGAATAGAATACAGCTGTGTCACAGTCGCGGAATAGGATCCATAGCAGATCCGTTATGTCAGATACAGTCCAGTCGGCTCACAGCCCAAGATCGCCCCCAAGGCGTGAGGGACGTGGAGACCGGCGAGATCAGTACAGAAACCGTGAGTAGTATGATCACTGACTCGATCACAATGATCGCCGTCGAGTGCCCACGCCTCCCCCAAGGAGTGGGTCATACATGCCTCGGCAGCATGATGACAGACGCCCTCACAGTGGTGGGCGAAGGATTCCAGTCGACCGCAGGGAGCCGGGCTTTGATGCGAGATTTATTCTCGTTCAGGGTTTGGTCGACAGAAACAGAGCTCACAGAGAAGGCCATGATAGAGATTTACCAACCAGCATCAGAGTACATGTCTCAGGTCCAGAGTGCTTCAGCAGAGCCATTAGGGCCGCAGTGATTCCTCCCAACTTCAGGTTGGCGACTGGAGTCAGTAAGTTCACTAGGGAGTCCAAGCCTGCCACTTGGCTTGAGGACTACCGAGTGGCTGTGCAGATTGGTGGAGGCAATGACGAGGTAGCCATGAAGCATCTTCCTCTGATGTTGGAGGGCTCGGCCAGAGCATGGTTAAATCAGTTAGCACCCGGCAGTATTTACAGCTGGGAAGAACTTGCCCGAGTGTTTGTCAGAACATTCGAAGGAACATGCAAATGGCCAGGAGGGCTGACAGAACTCTAATCTTGTGTGTAGAAGCCAAATGAAACTTTGATGGATTATATCCAGAGATGGATCACGTTGCACCACACGGTGGAGAATGTGTCTGATCACCAAGCAGTTTGTGCCTTCAAGGAAGGTGTCAAATATAGAGAGTTGAATCTGAAGTTCGGTCGGACCGGAGATATGTCTCTGAGTCGGATGATGGAGATTGCCACCAAGTATGCCAATGGTGAAGAGGAGGATGGGCTCCGGAGTGGCAAGCATAAAATAGTCGCCCATGAAACAGGAGGAGGGAACTCCAGTCGGAAACAGAAGTGCAAAGCCGATCCAGCTGCTCCTGGAGAAGCCTTAGCCGTGACTCAAGGAAAGTTCAAGGGGAAGCCCAAGGGGCCATGGAACCCTGAGAAAGTAAAAGATCAAGATGGGAACGATGTGTTGGATTTGCCATGCCACATTCACACAAAGAAAGATGAAGAGGGTAATCTCATTTACCCGAAGCATACCACTCGACAGTGTCGGCTCCTAATCCAACAATTCGGAGAGAAACAACCCAAAGAAAAGGAAAAAGAGTCGGACAAAGTTGAAGACAAAGAAGAAAGTGATGATGGTTACCCTCACGTCAATTCCACTCTGATGATTTTTGCTGATGTTGAGAGCAAAAGTTGACTGAAAGTCATCAACAGAGAAGTAAACATGGTCGCTCCGGTGACACCCAATTATTTGAAATGGTCTCAGACTGCCATTACGTTCGACCAGTCTGATCACCCAACGCACATAGCCACCCCTGGGAGGCAAGCCTTGGTGGTCAACCCAGTCGTCGAAGGCACTCGACTGACTAAAGTTCTGATGGATGGTGGCAGTGGCTTGAATATTCTCTATGCAGAGACGTTGAAAGGGATGGGCATTCCGATGTCTAGACTCAATGAAAGCAATATGAGTTTCCATGGAGTCATTCCAAGCAAGAAGGTTGAGTCACTCGGCCAGATCGCTCTTGATGTGGTTTTCGGTGATTCCAAGAATTACCGCAAAGAAAAGTTGACATTTGAAGTTGTGAATTTCCAGAGTGCTTATCACGCTATTCTGGGCAGGCCAGCTTATGCACGTGTTATGGCTCGACTATGCTATGTGTACCTCAAATTGAAGATGCCTGGTCCTAAAGGTGTGATCACTATCACTGGCAATCGAAAGAAGGCAAAAGAGTGCTTCCAGAAGGGCTCGAAGATCGCCGATGCACAAATGGCAGTAGTGGAATTGCAGGAATATCAGAAAAATGCAGATCCGAGTGATTTTTTGCGAGCTAAGAAGCCTGCCACGGATTCAGCATTTCAGTCGTCCAGTGAAACGAAACTGATTCATATTCACCTGACCGATCCCAATGTTGCTCTGACTCACAATTCAACAACACTCGACTCCAAATAAGAAGAAGCGCTCACCCAGTTCCTCCGTGAGAACTGGGACATCTTTGCATGGAAACCGTCTGACATGCCAGGTGTTCCCAGGGGACTGGCTGAGCATCGTTTGCGAGCCAAAGAACATCTTCAACGGTCCGCCGTATAGAAGAGAAAGGCAATCGGCGAAGAAGTGGCTCGGCTTCTTGCAGCCGAGTTTATTCGAGAGATTTACCACTCCGAGTGGTTAGCTAATGTTGTCATGGTCCCTAAGAAGGACGGCTCACTTCGCATGTGCATTGACTTTAAGCATATCAATCAAGCCTGCCCGAAGGATCACTTTCCTCTCCCTCGCATCGATCAAATAGTCGACTCGACTGCGGGGTGTGAGCGTTTGTCCTTTTTGGACGCTTATTCCGGGTATCATCAGATCCGTCTGTATGGACCCGGTGAGATTAAAACAACTTTCATCACCCCATTCGGGTGCTTTTGCTATGTCACTATGCCATTTGGCCTGAAGAACGCTGGAGCCACATTCATGCGGATGATTCAGAAGTGTTTACTCACTCAAATCAGTCGGAATGTGGAAGCGTACATGGATGACATTGTAGTCAAGTCACGTAAAGGTTCCGACCTACTAGCTGACCTTGCTGAAACCTTTGCCAACCTCAGAAGGTATGATATCAAGCTTAATCCATCGAAGTGCACATTCGGAGTTCCAGGAGGAAAATTACTCGGTTTTCTCGTTTCTGAACGAGGGATCGACGCTAACCCCGAGAAAGTGGGTGCCATACTCCAGATGAAACGCCCCGTGCGTGTGCATGATGTCCAGAAGCTTACTGGTTGTTTGGCCGCCTTAAGTCGATTCATTTCTTGACTCGGTGAGAAGGCACTGCCTCTCTACCGACTGATGAAGAAGTCAGATAAGTTCGAGTGGACTCTTGAAGCTGATGCAGTGTTTGCAGAGCTAAAAGCTCTGCTTTCCACCCAGCCGGTGCTTGCTGCCCCAATCAGCAAAGAGCCTTTACTGCTTTATATTGCAGCCACTGGACAAGTCGTCAGTACAGTACTTACGGTCGAGCGGGAAGAAGAGGGAAAAGCCTATAAAGTTCAGCGCCCAGTATATTATGTTTCTGAAGTTTTGACTCCATCAAAGCAAAGATATCCACATTATCAGAAGCTTGTTTATGGGATTTATATGACCACGAAGAAGGTTGCACATTACTTCTCTAACCACTCAATTACAGTCGTCAGCGACGCACCATTGTCAGAGATTCTACACAACAGAGACGCAAGTGGTCGAGTGGCAAAGTGGGCAATTGAACTCCTTCCCTTAGATATCAAGTTTGAGGTAAAGAAAGCTATCAAGTCCCAAGCAATAGCAGATTTCCTCGCCGAGTGGATCGAACAACAACTGCCGACTCAAGTTCACTCGGAGCACTGGACCATGTTCTTTGATGGTTTCAAGATGCTGAATGGTTCTGGTGCTGGGGTGGTAGTGGTATCCCCCCGAGGAGACAAGCTCAGATATGTCCTCCATATTCACTTTGATTCCTCCAATAACGAAGCAGAATATGAAGCACTCTTGTATGGGTTGCGTATGGCCATCTCACTTCGCGTCCGTCGCCTCGTGGTTTATGGCGACTCGGATTTGGTAGTCAATCAAGTGATGAAAGAGTGGGACGTCAGAAGCCCAGCCATGACTGGTTACTGCAATGCGGTGAGGAAGTTGGAAAAGAAGTTTGAGGGGTTAGAGCTCCATCATATACCCCAACTGAAAAAGCAAGCAGCCGATGATTTGGCAAAGTTAGGTTCCAAGAGAGAAGCCATTACCAGTAATGTGTTTTTGGAACACATTCACACACCATCAGTTCAGGAAGATCCTTTCACTGAAGAGCCCCCGCAGCCTAAGAGCGCCACAGATCCGACTGAAGTCGAGGTCCCAGCCGTGGTCGACCTAATCAAGGAGGTTTTGGTCATCACTCCCGACTGGACAGTGCCATACATTGCATACATCCTTAGGAAGGAACTCCCAAAGGATGAAGAAGAGGCTCGACAGATCGTTCGTCGATCCAAAGCCTTTACTATGATAAGAGGACAACTATTCAGGGAAAGCGCGACTGGAGTCAGTCAGAAATGCATAACGCCAGAAGAAGGTCGAATGATCCTCAATGACATCCACTCGGGGACCTGTGGTCACCATGCGTCCTCTCGGGCCATCGTGGCTAAAGCATACTGGGCCGGATTTTATTGGCCACGAGCAAATGAAATGGCGAAAGATGTAGTCGACAGATGTGAAGGCTGCCAGTTTTACTCTGATATGTCTCACAAGCCAGCGTCAACCCTGAAGACCATTCCCCTCGTCTGGCCCTTTGCTGTTTGGGGATTGGACCACTGAGAACTGGTAGGAGCGGCTTCACTCATGTGCTTGTAGCAGTCGACAAGTTTACCAAATGGATTGAAGCTAAACCTATCAAGAATCTTGGAGCCAACACTGCTGTCAGTTTCATCAGAGAGTTGACATTCAGATATGGGGTTCCGCACAACATCATCACTGACAACGGGTCGAACTTCGATTTTGATGAGTTTAGAGCTTTCTGTGCTTCTCAAGGCACACGAGTCGACTATGCTTCAGTCGCTCACCCTCAGTCGAATGGACAAGCAGAAAGAGCAAATGGCTTAAATCTCAAAGGACTGAAACCCCGACTGATGCGTGATCTCAAGCATGTAGCAGGCGCCTGGGTCGATGAACTTCCATCAGTTCTTTGGGGTTTGAGGACAACTCCCAATCGGTCGACTGGCCGAACTCTGTTCTTTTTGGTTTATGGAGCTGAAGCGGTTCTGTCGAGTGACCTGCTCCACAATGCACCCCGAGTCGAGCTCTTCTCTGAAGAGGAAGCAGAACAGGCCCGGCAGGATGCAGTCGACCTCTTAGAGGAGGAAAGAGAGATGACCTTGATCCGGTCGACCATTTATCAGCAAGACTTGCATCGATTCCACGCCAGAAACGTGAGGGGTCGAGCCTTTCAAGAGGGAGACTTGGTTCTTCGAGTGGATCAACAGAAGCCACACAAGATCGCCCCTGCTTGGGAAGGCCCCTTCATAGTCACCAGAGTTCTCCACATCGGAGCATACCATCTTTACAATGTTGAGCATCAGAAAGACGAGCCACGGGCTTGGAACGCGGAGCTACTCCACCCCTTTCACACTTAAGTACTCATTCGGATGAGATGTAATAAGAAATACCTTTGTAGTTTGTTTATCAAAGATGAGAGCTTTACAGTCTTCTTAAACAGTTGTTGTTGCTTTTTTGTTCGTATCTAAAATCCCCCGGTGGGTGACTTTGCTGCGAATCCATTTCGCCTAAGTTTAAAAAATCCTACCGAGTGATGAGCAAGCCTTCCACTCGGGGGCTTAGCCGCGAATCCGTTTCGCCTAAGTTTAAAAAATCCTACCGAGTGGTGAGCAATCCTCCCACTCGGGGGCTTAGCTGCAGTCCAGTACTCGCCTAAGTTTACAAAATCCTACCGAGTGGTGAGCAATCCTCCCACTCGGGGGCTTAGCTGCAGTCCAGTACTCGCCTAAGTTTAAAAAAATCCTACCGAGTGGTGAGCAAACCTCCCACTCGGGGGCTTAGCTGCAGTCCGGTACTCATCTAAGTTTAGAAAATCCTACCGAGTGGTGAGCAATCCTCCCACTCGGGGGCTTAGCTGCAGTCCAGTACTCGCCTAAGTTTACAAAATCCTACCGAGTGGTGAGCAATCCTCCCACTCAGGGGCTTAGCTGCAGTCCAGTACTCGCCTAAGTTTGAAAAATCCTACCGAGTGGTGAGCAATCCTCCCACTCGGGGGCTTAGCTGCAGTCTAGTACTCGCCTAAGTTTGAAAATCCTACCGAGTGTTGAGCAAACCTCCCACTCGGGGGCTTAGCTGCAGTCTAGTACTCGCTTAAGTTTGAAAATCCTACCGAGTGGTGAGCAAACCTCCCACTCGGGGGCTTAGCTGCAGTCCAGTACTCGCCTAAGTTTGAAAAATCCTACCGAGTGATGAACAAACCTCCCACTCGGGGCTTAGCTGCAGTCCAGTACTCGCCTAAGTTTGAAAAATCCTACCGAGTGGCGAGCAACCCTCCCACTCGGAGGCTTAGCTGCAGTACAACACTCGCCTAAGTTTGAAAAATCCTACTGACTGGTGAGCAAACCTCCCACTCGGGGGCTTAGCTGCAGTCTAGTACTCGCCCAAGTTTGAAAAATCCTACCGAGTGGTGAGCAAACCTCCCACTCGGGGGCTTAGCTGCAGTCCAGTACTCGCCTAAGTTTGAAAAATCCTATCGAGTGGTGAGCAAACCTCCCACTCGGGGTCTTAGCTGCAGTCCAGTACTCGCCTAAGTTTGAAAATCCTACCGAGTGATGAGCAAACCTCCCACTCGGGGGCTTAGCTGCAGTCCAGTACTCGCCTAAGTTTGAAAAATCCTACCGAGTGGCGAGCAACCCTCCCACTCAGAGGCTTAGCTGCAGTCCAGCACTCGCCTAAGTTTTGAAGCTCCAATCCCTATCCGCAAGGACGACGAGGTGCAGGTCGACTGCAACCTTCTCCTTCGGAGCTACGCCACAAATACAATGTGTGCTCCATCCCTATCCGCAAGGATGACGAGGTGCAGGTCGACTGCAACCTTCTCCTTCAGAGCTACGCCACAAATACAATGTGTGCTCCATCCCTATCCGCAAGGACGACGAGGTGCAGGTCGACTGCAACCTTCGCCTTTGGAGCTACGCCACAAATACAATGTGCGCTCCATCCCTATCCGCAAGGACGGTGAGGTACAGGTCGACTCCAACCTTCTCCTTCGGAGCTACACCACAAATACAATGTGTGCTCCATCCCTATCCGCAAGGACGATGAGGTGCAGGTCGACTGCAACCTTCTCCTTCGGAGCTACGCCACAAATACAACGTGCGCTCCATCTCTATCCGCAAGGACGACGAGGTACAGGTTGACTGCAACCTTCTCCTTTAGAGCTACGCCACAAATACAACATGCGCTCCATCCTTGTCCGCGAGGACGACGAGGCGCAAGTCGATTGAAGTCTCCACTTCTGGGCTGCATCTCAAACACAAGAGTCAGTCCAAGTGAAGAACAAATTCCAAAAGCAATCGCAAGCATATCCTTAGATAAATCAAGTTCAAATGAACCCTAAAAGTTCAAGATCGCGGATCAAAGTACTCGGGCATTCAGCCCGAAAGAGTTTAACAGTTACAGAAACCACTCGGCATCCCGAGGCAAATTTAAGGTGGAGCATAAAAGTTTGTTCACTCCGCAGGAGGAGGGCTGGCAGGCTCGACGAATTCGTCCAGATCAACGCCATCGGCAATCCGAGTGGCGGCAGTAATGAAAGTCTCCATAAAGGATCGAAAATCATGCCTCTTGGTGTTGGCGACCTTGATCACTGCCAACTTATCTTCTCGTGCTTCTTTGCAACGGACGTGAACCAAAGACAGAGCCAATCAGCGCTGCACCGGGCAGAAGACTTCTTCCACTCCTGCACTCGACCAGGGATCTCGTTAAGTCGAGTCATCAGAGACTCGAGGTCATTCTAGAACGTTGCCCTTGGCCAGAGTGTTGTGTCGATCCACGATATTGCGATCTTCAGTCGAGCGAGATAGTCAACGACACCGTCGATGCGGGATTCCAATCGGAGCACATTCATGGCAGCTTCATCAGCCACGGGGGAGTTGATGGGGTCCAAGCTTGGTTCAATTCGCCCGGTCTCCTCCTCAAAGTCCTTGCAAAACTCTGCATGCACAATCCGAGGGTGAGTCAATAGTTGTATGCTGAGTCGACGAGGACAAACCAGTTGGAGCAAAGAATATACCTTCAAGCTTGACGAACAACTTCTTGGCAAGGCTCCTCAGATAACTCTCCAGATCGTTCCTCCTGCGGGAAATGCCTTCCATCTTCTCGTTGAGATTGACCTTGTTCTTCTTCAAGCGAGTTACTTCCTTATTGGCTTCATCCAGAGCAGATTTGATCTTGGCGTTCTACTCCAATTTACCGACTGAAGCCAACTTCTGTTCAGCCAGAGCGGTTTTCTCATCAGCCTTTTTCTGCGCGGCAGCAAGGTCTTGATCCTTTTTTGCCAGAGCCTGGTTCAGTTTCTCTGAAAAGAAATAAAGCTTGGTTCAGAAAAAGCAGAAGGAAATCTAGACCAAAGACAAACCAGTCGACGAGTCTTTCTTACCAGCGGCGTCATCCTTGGCTTTCTGCAGCTCTGTCTTGGCCAACTCCAGATCAAGGTTGAGTTGAATCTGTTGTTTCTCCAGGTCAGCAAAGCGAGCTCCAAGATCACAAGATTTCTGCAACCAAAGAACGAGTTAGTTGACTAAGGAAAAGATTGGTTATTTCGGAAGAGTAAAAGGATAAAGACAACAAATTCTAAGACTACTGCCGAATCAAACATCCAACAGTAGTCTCGGGGACTACACCCAGTGGGTGCACTTAGCGTGCCCCCATTGGTTCAGTTTACACTCGACAAGGCCTTTTCACTGCAAGTGCCAAAAAAACAGAGACAGTCAACAACAAACAGTCTTCAGACCATAGTCGACTGCCAGCAGTCGACCACGGTCTCGGGGACTACACCCAGTGGGTGCACTCAGCGTGCCCCCACTGGTTCAGTTTGCACTCGACATGGCCCGGCCCGACCGAGTGAAGAAATTCAACATTCAAGACTACAGTCGACTGCCCGCAGTCCACCATAGTCTCGGGGACTACACCCAGTGGGTGCACTCAGCGTGCCCCCACTAGTCCAAAAATTCAATCGACGACAACATAAAATTCAGCTCAAAGTATGAATTTGTTCAGTGACAAATTGAAACACCCAGTGGGTGTACAGATGCAAAGATCCCTCGAAAGAGAGTTTTCAGGTATCATGTCCTAAACAGAGCAGGCCAAGAGAGTCAGTCGACAATCTGCTAACCTGAACGTTGCTTTGAAGAGCGGAGCTGACATCATAGGCAGCCTGGCTGGCATCCCGCACCATCTTCATCTTTTCCATCATGATACCCGCTTGGTGTATAGCTTCTTTGGCAGCACTCACTTCGTCCTGTGGGACGTGATGGGTGGCAAAAACTGAAGGTGGATCGGCAGGAGCTTGGACAGTTGATGCAGAAGGTAGAGCACTCGACCGCGGTATGGCGAAGGAAACGGAAGTTCGATTGGCGTCACCGGCGTCCTGAACTACCGGTTCCGCCACCGGCATCGACTGAGGCGTCTTGCCAGCGGACGTTTTCCTATTCCTTCTCCCCAAAGGCCTTTGTGGCTCATCCTCATCATCGTCGGGGAGGTCAATGACATTGGGAGCTGTAAAAAGATCAGTCGCCAAAATTACATTGCCCGATTGGATATACTATAGTTCAATCGACAAAAAGAAGATAGAATAACGAAGATCGTACCCAGATTGGAGGTGACCGCATCTTCCATTTCCTCATCCTCGTTTTTATAAGCTGAAGTCCGAGAGGTAGCAGCACTGCCAGTTTCAAGATTCATCTGGTCAAATCAAAGGAAAGATAAACAACACAGAACGTCGAGTGAATCCGAAAGAAAAACACTCACGCAGAAGCAACAGGGATATCAATCTTAATCTTTGGCAGCCCCTTCCGAGGCTTCTGCACTACAACCTTGGACTGCTTTGGGGCTTTCTCAGTCGGTGCCGGAGAGGACGTTTGAGGACGCTTTGAAGACTGGCCAGTTTGAGCGATCGCCTTTTCACGGGCGCTCGCCCGGTCTTGGTCGAGCTTGGATCGCCTCTCCCTGTGAGGAGGCGAATCGATTTCTTCTTCATCACTCGAGTCGTCTCTCTCCTTGTTCCCCTCTCCGTCAGAATGCCACTCGCCACTTTCACCTCCGCTTGCCTCCCCCTCCGGATTTTGCTCCTGCTCTCCGTTGGGCATCGAGTACATTTTGGTAAGGGCCTGGAAGAAAACAAGCATAACAAAGTCAGTCGACGAAGCATAAACAGCTGCACGATTAAATCAAGATTACAGTCGGAAGTTCATAATTCGACCTTGTCTGGTTCGTAAGATTGGTCGAGTGGAGGAATTCTTCTGGCTCCCCTGGGGTTATCTTTGTTTCCAGTGATACTCGTTAGCCACCCCTCCAACGTGGTCTCGTCGACCTCCTCCGGATGGGTCCGAGTGGTGTCATCAGTGTCCGAATACATCCACATCGGATGGTCTCGATCTTGAAGCGGTTGGATGCGTCGCCGGAGGAAGACCTCCAACAAATCCATACCGGTCACCCCATCATGGATAAGCTAAACTACTCGTTCGACCAGCACCTTAAATTGCGCCTTCTCCTCCGGGATCACCTTCAAAGGGGAGGGCTTCCCCACTCGGGCCATGGAAAAAGGAGGAAGTCCAGTCGACTTCCCTGGAGTCGGTTGGTGTTTGCAGTAGAACCAAGTTAACCGCCATCCGCGGACCAAATTGGGAAGGATCATGGCTGGAAAAGAACTCTTGCCCCTCATCTGAATCCCAAGACCCCCGCACATCTGAATCACTTGTGTCCTCTCGTCACTCGGATTGGCCTTTTTTACCGTCTGGGAGCGACACGTGAAAATGTGCTTGAAAAGGCCCCAATGAGGTCGGCAGCCCAAGAATTTTTTGCACAAAGACACGAAGGCAGCAAGGTACACGATTGTGTTGGGAGTAAAGTGGTGGAGTTGCGCCCCAAAGAAAATCAAGAAGCCCCAAAAGAAAGGGTGAGGAGGCAAGGAAAACCCACGGTCGACGTGAGTGGCGAGGAGAACGCACTCACCCTCCCGAGGTTGCGGCTCAGTCTCGTTCCCCGGAAGCTGCGCCGATTCATGGGGGATCAGTCCTCCCTCGACCAAGTCGTCGATGTCGTCCTGACGAATCGCCGAGCGGATCCAGTCGCCCTGGATCCAGCCCTGCAGCAAGCCGACCCTCGAGGAAGATCCGCCCTGGCTGGACTTCTTCCCCTTCGCCTTCGCCGTCGCCTTCTTCGCATGCTCCAGAGCTACCGTCTTCTCTTTCCCCATCGTCGAAGGCGAAACGCGAACGGAACAGCAGCGCTGGAGCGAGAGCAGGCGCGGCGGAAAATCTGAGGAGGAGGGGGAAGAACGAAAGCGCACTTTTCAAAAGCCCTGGTCCGGCGCCTTATACGGGGTTACTTCCGAGTGACTGACTTGTAGGCCTAGGCACTCCTATCAAATCCCGCAACAGTTGCACGCGTGATACGTGGCAAAAAGGCGACATGGAAATTGAGGCGGCCCTGCCTAATCCAGCCCGATCACTATGGCCTCCTCCGCCCCGCGCGCTTCCCAAAATTCGAATCCCGTGAAATCCGCGAACAACAGAACAACTTGTCAGGCGGAAGATCTCCTCCCCATCATCACTCGGAGCTCTTCCAGTAAAGGTTCACTCGACAAAAACTAGGAATGGATCAAGGCGACTGAAAAAGAGGTTGGTGTCGTCACCTCAGTTCATTGATCCAGAACAAGATATACTCATAACACGAAAAATGAGCCGGAAGTGCTCTCAACTCCTTCTCCACTCAAACCCTGATCCATTCGGGGGCTAATGATGAAGCTATGTACCTAGGGTCGGGTCATGGACCTGTCCAAGATACCCTTCCCAAGGACATCTCTAAAAAAACCAGAAGCATTCGATGAAGAATCATCATCCACTCGGCCATGAAGCTATGTTCCACTCGACAGTCTTGAAGACACTCAACCGTATAGACAATCACTCGACTACCAGAAGATCTAGAGCCACTCCGCTCTGCAACGGTCGGGAATTAAGTCATAGCTTTAATGACCATTATATATCTTTATTGTTGGCGTTACCGGTAACGCCCCCTCTTGATGTACAATGAACCCTGTGTAACGGAGGGGAGCTGGGGTCCTGGCGCACTCTATATAAGCCACCCCCCTCCTCTGGGACAAGGGTTCGCACCCTCTGTAACTCACACACGTATAATCCAGTCGACCGCCTCCGGGCTCCGACACGTAGGGCTGTTACTTCCTCAGAGAAGGGCCTGAACTCGTAAAACTCGCGTGTACAACTTTTCCATAGCTAAGATCTTGCCTCTACAACACTACCCCCATTCTACTGTCAGACTTAGAACCACGACACCAGCTGCCCGCATTCATGCTACTTAAAGCGCGTCGCTCAACATTGAAGACGGCTCAGGGCGGACGCGATCTCTCACTACCTTCATCATTGAAGCAACGCACCGGCTGAGGGCGCCGTCCGCTAGACGCCCTACTAAACACGCTTCCTCGCCGCATTCAAACGCTTCCATTAACCCCTCGTGGAAGCCGAGAAACCTACTCCCGCTACACGCCCGTTCACGAGTGGGCCGATATTAAACGCCACACCGGGCAAGCTCCTCTCGTCCGCCCTCTATATAAACTAGGCCATGCGCCGGGCAAAAATCGCACCACTCTGCTGCTACCCATCTCCTCTTTCCACCATTTTCTCCAATCTTTCAATGTCATTCGACGAGCTGAAAGATCCGTTCTTCGGCATAAAAGCCGCCCGGGTGGCCCGTTGAGCCGGCCCGATACGAGCGAGGAAGCTCGCTGCTCCACCTCCCTCGCCTCGCCCGACGAAGCCAGTTGCCACCCCAAGCTGGCGCGCACTTCACCAACTCGTCGTTGTAGGCCAGCTCGAGTAGGAGTGGCGAGTTGCTCCATGTCGACATGGTGGGGAGCATGGTGGCACATGCATCAACGCTGCCGTCGACAACGCCGTGTCGTCCCGTGCGTGTGACCGCGCCAAGATGGCAGAGACAAAAGTTGGGTGCACGGAGGTCGACGAGTCGGTGGCTAGTGCGTCCGCGTCCGCCGCCATCATCGAGAAGTATAATACAGGAGCCTGCAGCCACTTGGGTCCCAGGAATGCCACTGCTGAGGCATCGCTGGCGTACATAGCCGGTGTCTTGCCCTCTCTTCGGCCACCGCCGTCCCCTTACCCAAGAACCAACTTTGGTTTGTGCAGCATAGGGACCCTGTCCCTCCGGCTGAAGCATCAAGCGACGGTTCCACTCCAACGAGCGGTGGGGAAGCGAGCCATCCTTTGCGCATATACCTCCAGGGCTCACCGCTGCCTATCATGGGGATGGCGTTGGAGACCGCCGCGCCAGTCATAGACTAATCCACTTTCGTTTTCAGTTGAAAACTAGCACATATGTCCGTGCGTTGCAACGGAGAAAATCATCACACGCCCCTACCGACAAGTATGTCTGTCGGTGTTAAAACCGGCGGATCTCGGGTAGGGGGTCCTGAACTGTGCGTCAAGGTCGGATGGTAACAGGAGACAAGGGACACTTTATTTTACCCAGGTTCGGGCCCTCTCGGTGGAGGTAAAACCCTACTCCTGCTAGATTAATATTGATGATATGGGTAGTACAAGAGTGGATCTACCACGAGATCAAGGAGGCTAAACCCTAGAATCTAGCCTATGGTATGATTGTGTATGATGATGGTTGTTCTATGGACTATCAACCCTCCGGTTTATATAGACACCGGATAGGGTTAGGGTTACACAGAGTCGGTTACAAAGGCAGGAGATCTTGAATATCCGCCCACCTAGCTTGCCTTCCACGCCAAGAAAAGATCCTTCCGGACACGGGACGAAGTCTTCAATCTTGTATCTTTATAGTCCTGGAGTCCGGCTGAAGGTATAGTCCGGCTATCCGAACACCCCCTAATCCAGGACTCCCTCAGTAGCCCCCGAACCAGGCTTCAATGACGACGAGTCCGGCACGCAAATCGTCTTCAGCATTGCAAGGCGGGATCCTCCTCTGAATCCTGTGTACCTGTACGAATAACGTCTGATTTTTGTAATGTAGCGCCCCTCGGCTTTAGTGCCCAATAATGGTCGTCTTCCACGTGCTGAACGAATGCGAAAATCTTGGGGTGTTTTTATATCCACGCCCTTAGTCATATAAACGATCCGCCTATTTAACGGGATGGGGATTTAGATCCAAACCACATCTTCTCCTCTCTGCGAGTTATCATCAGAGCGTCTCCAGCAAATGTCCATTCCAACATGGCCAGTCGTCACAGCTCCTCCCCTCGCCCCTCCAGTCCTAAACCCGGAGACTGGGAGAGATGCACCATCCCACATAGCGAGTTAGTGTCGCTCCAAGCCAAGGGATTTCTCCCTCAAGCCTATATGGTCTTGGTCCGAGCCGGACTCACCACTTATCAAGGCGGAAAACAGGCGGAGAACTCACCTAGTCCCTCTAAAGGGGAGCGGGTGTGCCTGGTCCCTTATCTAATAAGGGGACTGGGATTTCCAATTCATCCCTTTCTCCGCGGGCTTTTGGAGTTCTATGGCCTCCAGCTGCACCACCTTACGCCCGGGTCCGTGTTACACATCGCGGGCTTCATAGCTCTTTGCGAGCTATTTTTAGGCGTCGAGGCTCATTTCGCGCTGTGGAAGAAGATATTCTGCCTAGTGCCCCGTTCCCAAGAGGGGTCCATATATCAAGTGGGCGGAGCCGAAGTATGGTGCATCGCCGGGACCGGATACCCGTCCGGAACCCCGAAGAAGGCGTCCGAGGACTGGCCTTCAGAATGGTTCTACATAGACGACGTCCCTCTGCCGGACCCTATCCGGGCCGGTCTCCCTGAGTTCAACAATGCTCCCCTGAAGAAACGCCTGAGCTGGCGCCCCCAGAGCTCTCAGAGAGAGAATGACAGAGACGTCCTTTACTTAATGGGCCGGATTAAGCTACTGGCTCATTCCGGACTAACCATGATTAAAGTCATGGCCATATGCATTATGCGGGGGGTGCAGCCGCTCCAATACAGAAGCCACCCCATGTGGGATTTCAACGGGGAAGATGACGCCACCCGTTATGGCCGTAAAGGGACGGACTCGCCTGCCGCTCTAATGAAGATCTTATCCTCTTTGTACAAGGGAGAAGAAGAGGAATTCCTCCGCGTCGACCCGCAGGGCGGATTTTCCATGTACAGTCCTCCAAATTGGGTAAGCGGGCAGCCGTGCTTCCCTGTTCATTTTACATTTCCATGATTAAATAGGCAATCTAACGACTCCAATGCAGCACCTGCGTCAGGAGGTCAAAAACATAAACAGCCGTCCTCCACAGCCAGAGGACCCAGAACGGTCCCTCGATCCGGACTCCGAAGAGGATCCGAACTTACCGGTGGAATTCATCGACGGAGTGTTTCATAAACTAAGGAAGGACGATACCTTGGTAGCTATTATAGCTGATTACCCAGGGTTAATCCCGGCCTCCCAGGTGACAAATACCGGAGCTTTACCCCCTTAAGAGGGGTTCCGTTTTCATGGGTTTGGTTGTTCTGACAACAACCGTGCTTTGTAGGGGAGATTCCCAAGGGGGGAAGCCGACCCCGCTGCAGCTAGCCGGCGGGGGGCCGCAGGGCCCCGTGGGGCAAAAAGGAACGTAGTCCAGTCTGAGGTGCCAGAGCAAAGGTATGGCGTACCCTCTCTCTTTCCCTGGTGTTTTACTCCTCCAGGGTATATTAACATTCGTGCTGTTTTCAGGACGAAGAGACCTCGCCGGACTATATCCGGAGAAGTTGCCAACCGCGCCTCCACCAGCCAGACTCCAACGCCCGGCCCGGAGGCGGAGGTCAGCACAAGGCACGCACCGGACGTTCCTCCATCAGAGGATGCGGACAGGCTGTCTGCCACCCATTCCGAGGTGGAGAGTGCCATGAACCACAGGCGTCGCCGGACAGTTCTTCGCGATGCTTGTTTCTCCCAGGAGGCTTTAAATGCCTTCAATTCAGGAGACGCGTACCTCCGTGCCGCTCAAAATGGTTTAGCCAGAGCCACGGAGCAGTACGTAAAAGATATACGGGTAAGAAATTTTTGGTAAATATAGATATGCCAGTAGCCCCCGAGACTTGAAGCAGTGGAAATAACTGATTTAAGGATCATATAACATGCAGGTTCTTACCGAGAAGAACACCGCGCTGTCCCAGGAGCTGGAAAGGTGCAGGGCCCAACTAGAGGCCACACTAACGGTGGCAGGGGGGTCTAAAGAGACCCCTGCAGGTAAACAATACACCAGAATATTTAGTATTGTACGGATTTAAGTGCCAATCTGACAAATGGTATTGCAGACGGCGCCGGACTCGATCCGGACAGGCAACAGCTTCTTCGCCAGTTAAAGGCTGGTGAAAGCGTGCTAACAAATGTGAGGCGGGAGAAGAATGATCTCCATGATGCCAACACGAGGCTGGATGTTGAACTAAAAGATGTTCGTGGCCAGCTGTCGGACTCCAATAAGGAGAATCAGCGATTTCGACGCGGCATTTTTAGTAAGTGCTTAAGCGAACTCTTGAAAAAGGAGTTCAGCGAGGAAGACGACTAACAGACTTATGTCTGTAGGTATGCTGATAGGTCATCCTGCAGAGGAGATGCCCGATTCAACGGGCGATCTTCTTCCCGAACTCTCGCAACTGCACGAACGAGTTCGGCAGGCGATGCGAGGTATTGCCCAAGCCTTGTGGCCTGCCCACTCCATACCCGAGGGCCTTGGAGAACTTGCGGAGAATTTGAAGGAAGCTCGGCGGCGCTTCCGGTTGTGGAAGATATCTGCCTGTCGGTAGGGCGCTAGGGAGGCCTGGGCCATGGTGAAGACCCGCTTTACGAAGTCTGACCCCAATCACATGGCCGAGGTCGGACCGGTGGGGCCTGACGGGAAGGAGATCCCTGTGAGCTTAGTGTATGGCCAGGTAGAATTGGCCGCAAAGTATTCCCAGCAGGACTGTAAATTAGACAGCCTGTTAGATGGTATAGAAGAGGAATACAATCAGTCAGGATGACTATGTAATTTATAATTGACATGTGTAATGCCTTCTAGCCGGATTGTAGATCGTTTGTCGTTGCCGACCTTTTCGCTTCGACCTCGGGACCTGACGGTCCGGAGTGTGTCCGAATACCATAACGGTTATATAAGAACCGAGGTATGCGTGGAGACCAGGCGTAGGGGTCATTAGTGCTTTATCAGACAAGTGCCCAACTAGTTATGTTATATTACATGGTTAGTAAGAAACATCTTCCAGAGAGAATAGTTCTGTTAAGGGTTCCTTTCGCTGGGGTGGCGTGCCCTGAAGTGCACGTCCGGACTGCAAATGCAGGAAAACATCTGGGGGCATGTGTAAGTAAAAAAGGTTCATCTTTAATTCACCGACCAAATATTCCCTTAAGAACGCTAGCTTTCGGCTTCACCCAGTCTGAGGTACACATCCGGCTTATCCGGCAGTAGCAATCGCAAAGGTGCTCCCTTTACCGCCTAGCCGAATAATCGGGAATGTAGGGGTAAGCACAGGAGCCAGCAACCCAGCTTGGCCAAAACTTAAGTCATATCGATGCATATAATGGTGAAGAAAAGGTGCATGCGGAAGTCTGACGCATGCGTTGGGCGTGAAACCCATATAAACAAGCTTCTGTTAAAGAAGCCCCCAGGTTTAAGGAGCGCGAGTAGCGCGTCACATGATGAGCCTTTAAATGCTATAAAAGGAAAGAGTGGGGGGAGACAAAAACAGAAAAATATATATAAAGATGGACAGAGGAAGGAGACAAACCCCGAGTCCGGTGCTAGGCATAGAATCTTCGGAGACGTGCGGCGTTCCATGGGTTCGGCTCGAGTCGGTTATCCGACACATCTCGCAGGCGGTACGCTCCCAGTTAGGACTTGGTCAATTATGAAGGGACCTTCCCATTTGGGCTTGAGTTTGTCCTTCTTCTTATCCGGCAGGCGTAGAACCAGTTCGCCAACATTGTAATTTTAGGCCCGTACTTCTCTGCTTTGATATCTTTGAGCCTGCTGCTGATAAAATGCGGAACGGGCTTTAGCCATGTCGCGCTCCTCCTCTAAGGCGTCCAGGTTGTCCTGCCGATCAAGCTCGGCTTCTCTTTCTTCGTACACGCGCACTCGAGGTGAGTCATGAATTATGTCGCAGGGTAGAACTGCCTCTGCGCCGTACACCATAAAGAATGTGTGAATCCGGTGGTACGATTCGGCGTGGTTCGCAGCCCCCAGAGTACGGAGTCGAGCTCCTCCACCCAGTGCGTATTAGATTCCTTGAGGGAGCGCACTAGTCTGGGTTTAATGCCGCTCATGATGAGACCATTTGCACGTTCGACCTGACCGTTAGTTTGTGTGTGATAGACAGAAGCATAGTCAAGCTTAATGCCCATGTTTTTGCACCACAGCTTTACTTCATCGGAGGTGAAGTTTGTGCCGTTATCGGTGATGATGCTGTGAGGGACACCATAACGGTGTATGACCCCGGATATGAAGTCTATCACAGGTCCGGAATCGGCCGTCTTAACAGGCTTGGCTTCTATCCATTTGGTGAATTTATCCACCATGACCAATAAGTATTTTTTCTTGTGGGTTCCACCTTTAAGGGGTCCCACCATGTCAAGCCCCCAGACCGCAAAAGGCCAAGTGATGGGGATAGTTCGGAGGGCGTTGGGCGGCATATGGCTTTGGTTTGCAAAGAGCTGGCAACCGACGCATCGTTTGACTAATTCATGAGCGTCTGCTCGGGCCGTCGGCCAATAAAAGCCCGTACGGAAAGCCTTGCTTACAAGGGACCGAGCTACGGCGTGGTGGCCACCGAGTCTGGCATGAATTTCATCCAACAGACTCCGCCCTTCCTCTTCGGAGACACATCTTTGAAGGACTCCTGTAGTGCTTTTCTTATATAGCTCTCCCTCGTGGACTTTATAGGATTTAGATCGCCGCACCATGCAGCGTGCCTCGTTTTGGTCCTCTGGGAGTTCCTGCCTAGTAAGGTAGGCTAGGAATGGTTCTGTCCACGGGGCGATGACCGCCATTATTACGTGGGCTGAAGGTGTAATTTCGGTGGGAGGGCCTCCGATTATGTCGGATTGTTCGGCGTCGGGTTGTGCGGTTGTGTCCGGACTGTTATCCGAGGGTTCCCCCTCCCATGCTACAGATGGCTTGAATAATCTTTCTAAGAAGATGTTGGGGGGGACTGCATCTTGTTTTGCTCCGATGCGTGCCAGGACGTCTGCTGCGTGATTATTTTCTCGGGCTATGTGGTGAAACTCCAGTCCCTCGAACCGAACTGACATTTTTAGGACGGCATTGCGATAAGCTGCCATTTTTGGGTCTTTGGCGTCGAAGTCGCCATTTATTTGGGATATCGCGAGGTTTGAGTCCCCGCATACTTCTAGGCATTGAATGCCCATGGATACTGCCATCCGGAGACCATGTAGAAGGGCCTCGTATTCGGCTGCATTGTTGGAGTCCGTGTACATAATTTGGAGTACATATTGGACTGTGTCTCCTGTAGGGGACGTCAAAACGACGCCAGCCCCCAGTACGGCCAACATTTTGGAGCCGTCGAAATGCATGATCCAGTTTGAATATGTGTCATACTCTTTAGGGAGTTCGTCCTCCGTCCATTCGGCGACGAAGTCGGCTAGGACTTGCGATTTAATGGCTCGCCGTGGTTTGTAGGTTATGTCGAACGGGAGGAGCTCTATGGCCCATTTTGCTATCCGGCCCGTTGCATCGCGGTTGTTGATAATATCGTTGAGTGGTACTTCTGAGGCTACTGTTATAGAACACTCTTGAAAGTAGTGTCATAGCTTCCGGGATGCCATAAACATCGCGTATGCGATCTTTTGGTAATGCGCGTACCGTGATTCGCATGGTGTGAGGACAGTGGACACGTAGTAAACCGGCCTTTGAAGGGGGAGTTTGTGTCCGTCCGTTGCCCGCTCGATGACGAGTACTGCGCTAACAACTTGATGGGTTGCGGCAATGTACAATAGCATGGGTTCGCCAGTGTTCGGCGCGGCCAGAACTGGGTTTGTTGCCAATATGGCCTTTATTTCCTCGAGTCCGGCCGTGGCAGCGTCTCTCCACTAGAAGTGTTCGGTGCGCCTAAGGAGGCGGTAAAGGGGCAATGCCTTTTCTCCCAGGCGGGAGATAAAGCGGCTTAAAGCCGCCACGCATCCGGTGAGTTTCTGTATTTTTTTGAGGTCTTTTGGGACATCCAATTGTGACAAAGCTCGGATTTTATCTGGATTTGCTTCAATTCCTCTAGGGGATACAATGAAGCCCAGGAGCTTTCCGGCTGGAACGCCGAAAACGCATTTTCCGGATTGAGCTTAATGTCGTATTTTCGGAGGTTGTCGAATGTAAGCCTCAAGTCGTCTACTAGAGATTCGACATGTCTTGATTTAATGACCACATCATCTACATACGCCTCCACTGTTTTGCCGATCTGGTTTGCCAGGCATGTTTGAATCATGCGCTGATATGTTGCGCCGGCGTTTTTTAGCCCGAAGGGCATTGTGTTGAAGCAGAATGGGTCGTATGGTGTGATGAATGCTGTTGCAGCTTGGTCTGATTCTGCCATCTTGATTTGATGGTAACCAGAGTATGCGTCGAGGAAGCACAGTGAACCGTGTCCTGCGGTGACATCGATGATTTGATCTATTCGAGGGAGGGGGGAGGGATCCTTTGGGCAAGCCTTATTAAGGTCTTTGAAATCGACACACAGGCGCCAGGATTTGTCCTTCTTTGGTACCATCACCAGGTTTGCTAGCCTGTCCGGGTGTTTTATGTCTCTAATGAATCCGGCCTCCAATAACTTGGCTAGCTCCTCTCCCATAGCCTGTCTCTTTGGTTCGGAGAAACGCCGAAGAGCCTGTTTGACAGGTTTGAATCCTTTCTGGATATTGAGGCTGTGTTCGGCCAAACTGCGTGGGATTCCTAGCATGTCTGAGGGGTGCCAAGCGAAAATGTCCCAGTCCTCTCGTAGGAACTCTCGCAGTGCGGCGTCTACATCAGGGTTCAGTCGTGCCCCGATGGAGGCTGTTTTATTGGGGTCCGTTGGGTGGACCTGGAATTTGACTATTTCGTCCGCTGGTTTGAAGGATGTGGATTTGGATCTCTTATCGAGTATCACATCATCCCTATTGACCGTGGATCGCAGCACAGTTAGTTCTTCGGCCGCTAAGGTTTCGAATAGTGCCTCGAGGGCCAATGCGGCTGTCTTGTTCTCGGCGCGGAGTGCTATGTCCGGATCACTAGCGAGGGTGATAATTTCGTTTGGCCCAGGCATCTTAAGCTTCATGTACCCGTAATGGGGTATAGCTTGAAAAATTGTGAAAGCCTCCCGTCCTAGTATAGCGTGATATCCGCTTTTGAACGGGGCCACCTGGAACGTGATATGTTCGGACCTGTAATTATCCGGCGTTCCGAATACCACATCTAGTGTGATCTTTCCGGTGCAGCGCGCTTCCTGACTGGGGATTATTCCTCTAAAGGTTGTGCCGCTTCGCTCAATGCGGTTCCAGTCTATTTCCATCTGTTGGAGGGTTTCCTCGTAAATGAGGTTCAATCCACTGCCTCCGTCCATGAGTACCTTTGCGAGGCGACAACCGTCCACTATGGGACTGAGGACCAATGCGGCTGGTGCTCTGGCTGCTCGAGTATTAGGTTCGTCACTCGCGTTGAAGGTGATAGCAGTATTACTCCATGGGTTTATTGTCGCTACTTGATAGACTTCAGTGATGCTGCGGAGTGTTCTTTTTCGCATGTTATTTGATGCGAAAGTCTCAAAGACTGTGAGAACTGAACTGAAATTCTCGGGCTGGTTTCCTTCGACCTCTGGAATTAGGAGGTCCTCGCCAATTTTGGCCACCTGCCGGAGTATCCAACATGCCCTGAGGCTGTGAGTTGGGGTGGCGTCCTCTGCACTGTGAATCTTGCAGGGTCCATCTTGCCACTTTTCCAGTACAGTTCCATGCCCTCTGAAGGGTTTTGATTTTTTGGTATTTAGTCCGGACGCCTTACTGTGGTGCGCCCTCTTTATTCGGATGGGATTGCTATTCAAGGTCGGATTATCCCAAAATTTTATTTCGGTTTTCCAGGCACTTTCCATCGCACAGTATTTTTGTACTATTTACGCCAAGTCAGCAAAGCGTGTAATATTACGATGACTTACGGCGTTGAATATTCCCTTGTCCATGCAGTTACTGCAAAAGATTGAAATTGCGTCTCCCTCGCGGCAGTCCTTTATCCTGTTCATAACCAGGAGGAATCTGGCCCAGTAGTGATGTACTGTTTCTTCGGGCATTTGCCTGATTTGGGAAAGATAGCTTAAGATCGGGCGGGCGGGTGTTGTTGAATCTGATACCTCGCCCAGTTTGTTGTTCAGAGGCCGAAGAACTTCCGGATTCTGAGATCCGGAGTCTTGGATGTTATCCGATTTGCCTGATTTTAAGCTCAGGTCTTGGATTGTATCCTCCCCTCCGCGGATATCCGGCATGGAGGGTTCGGGGATTTGGACGTAGCTAGTCCTTAAGATAGATGAAGAGTCGCCGCATTGTGTTTCCACCACATCAACGTGGTGGGTGACTTGGGGAGAGTTAATTTCTCTTAGATCGGGTTTAAGCCCAACCTGGTCGTAATTTGTAGCGACGCCCAGTGCGGCGATACGATCCAGGAGCTCGTTTACAGAAGAGAGCTCCATCGGATCCAATTGCTCGGCGAGTTCTGAGCGGACATGGAGGTTGCTTTCGATGACCCGGGAGGTCACCGTCGGCGCAACAGCCAAACAGGCGGTTGCGAGAAAACCACCTAGCCGAAGAGTTTGGCCGACAGCCAAGGCTCCTTTTGTAATGGCGCCGTCTTTAAAGACGTGAAGAGGCATCCTTCCTGATCGCGACGGCACAGAGGAACTCTCAATGAAAGCACCAATGTCGGTGTCAAAACCGGCGGATCTCAGGTAGGGGGTCCTGAACTGTGCGTCAAGGTCGGATGGTAACATGAGACAAGGGACACTTTATTTTACCCAGGTTCGGGCCCTCTCGGTGGAGGTAAAACCCTACTCCTGCTAGATTAATATTGATGATATGGGTAGTACAAGAGTGGATCTACCACGAGATCAAGGAGGCTAAACACTAGAAGCTAGCCTATGGTATGATTGTGTATGATGATGGTTGTTCTACGGACTATCAACCCTCCGGTTTATATAGACACCGGATAGGGTTAGGGTTACACAGAGTCGGTTACAATGGTAGGAGATCTTGAATATCCGCCCACCTAGCTTGCCTTCCACGCCAAGAAAAGATCCTTCCAGACACGGGACGAAGTCTTCAATCTTGTATCTTCATAGTCCTGGAGTCCGGCTGAAGGTATAGTCCGGCTATTCGAACACCCCCTAATCCAGGACTCCCTTAATGTCCTATAAACACAATTGATTATTTTCTTCCCAACATGAAGAATAATTGTCCTTTCAATTACACCATATTTGCAAATAACTATAAAAATTGTATGCATTATTTGGACATGTGAATCAAGAAGTTAGTAATAGAAGACAAAGAGATATTTATTTAGGTAGTTGTAAAATTTATTATTTAGCTTCAGCAATAACAGTGGAGATACCACGTTTCAAATAAGTAACGGGTATGATATCGTGCAACCCCAAAATATCACGACATGAACCCAGGAGAATTCATGATTATCCTCACCAAAAGATCATCCCGGACTGAAAAACATAATTCTTACAACAATGGAATATCCAGTAAAAATAAAAAATGTAAACCAATTGTTTTCCTGATCTTTCAGTTTTCATTCACTAAAACCTATCTGCCAAATATGCATATTGCAAACCAGACCAAGGAAAAGTGTACTTTTTATGATTGTACTTGAAAATTTTACAAAATAATTAGGGAAAAGCTAATCATAGACTCCCTCAGCTACTGGATTCTTTCCACTAAGATAACGTAGCACAAGAAGTAGAAAGGATGTCTAGATGGGGCTGGACTTCAAACTCCCGAATGGAAAATCACACGATAGAGATAGAAGAAGGAAAGCTTGTGACCATACTAAGTGTTGTTTATGGTACTTACCAGAGTAAGCAATGTAGCTAAATTAATACAACTTTTTTGGTTCATCTTATTTATGCATTCAGCAGTAGGTAGTTCAAGCAAGGTGAAACCTTAACCAAACCTTTTGGGGTATAACTTAAAACTGATTTTGACTCTTTTCAGGTCAGTGTAGTACTCCATCCATCCCATAATAGAAGGTCATTTTGCAAGCTGTTTTAGCTTGCAAAAACGATCTTATATTATGGGACGCAGGGATTAGTTATAAAAAATCAGAAGACATTGTAGGAGCACTTAACAGTCGGCATCACATGAATTTTTAGCTTCTAGAGCACATAATAGTAAATACACTCCAACCGCTAAATTGAAATCGGGGGAGCGGCAAATGTTCAAGCTGCAGCTAATTTGATCCATCCAATGAGATGCTCGTGCCTTTTTACAATTCCAAACAAATTTTAAATGAGTGGTGTACTGGTGGTTACTCTCAAAAGTTGGATGTGCCTAAGAAGATCAATCAGGTCGAGGGAAGGACTATGAATATTTCAATGCAAATCTTCAAAGACACCTATGGAGGTTGCGGCATGCCTGCATCCCCGGTAATCTGAAAGGACCGCGATGTTGCCTAGAGGGGGGTGTATAGGCATTTTAAAAAACTTCTATGGATTTGGCTTTATCCTAATGCGGAAATAAACTAAACGAATACTTTTCAAGCACAAATCCTAAATATAGTAGGCTCAACTAAGTGCACCAACAACTTAGGATAAACAAGATGAGAACAACGAGGATATGAGTAAGCACAAATAAGTTACACAAACTTACTCAATGTATATCACAAGATATGTAAATGAATAATACACACAACCACAAGTAAGCAATACAAGCTTACACAAATTGTATCACAATATATGGAATTGAATGATACAATCAAACTCAAGTAAGCACTACAAGCTTATGAAGGAAATATGCCCTAGAGGCAATAATAAAGTTATTATTTATTTCCTTATATCATGATAAATGTTTATTATTCATGCTAGAATTGTATTAACTGGAAACATAATACATGTGTGAATACATAGACAAACAGAGTGTCACTAGTATGCCTCTACTTGACTAGCTCATTAATCAAAGATGGTTATGTTTCCTAGCCATGAACAAAGAGTTGTTATTTGATTAATGAGATCACATCATTAGTTGAATGATCTGATTGACATGACCCATTCCATTAGCATAGCACCCGATCGTTTAGTATGTTGCTATTGCTTTTATCCATGACTTATACATGTTCCTTTAACTATGAGATTATGCAACTCCCGTTTACCGTAGGAACACTTTGTGTGCTACCAAACGTCACAACATAACTGGGTGATTATAAAGGTGCTCTACAGGTGTCTCCGAAGGTACATATTGGGTTGGCGTATTTCGAGATGAGGATTTGTCACTCCGATTGTCGGAGAGGTATCTCAGGGCCTTCTCGGTAATGCACATCACATAAAGCCTTGCAAGCATTGCAACCAATGAGTTAGTTGCGAGATGATGTATTACGGAACGAGTAAAGAGACTTGCCGGTAACGAGATTGAACTAGGTATTGGATACCGACGATCGAATCTCGGGCAAGTAACATACCGATGACAAAGGGAACAACGTATGTTGTTATGCGGTCTGACCGATAAAGATCTTCGTAGAATATGTAGGAACCAATATGGGCATCCAGGTCCCGCTATTGGTTATTGACCGGAGACATGTCTCGGTCATGTCTACATTGTTCTCGAACCGTAGGGTCCGCACGCTTAACGTTACGATGACAGTTATTATGAGTTTATGCATTTTGATGTACCGAAGGAGTTCGGAGTCCCGGATGTGATCACGGACATGACGAGGAGTCTCGAAATGGTCGAGACGTAAAGAATGATATATTGGAAGCCTATGTTTGGACATCGGATGCATTCCAGGTGAAATCAGGATTTTACCGGAATACCGGGAGGGTTACCGGAACCCCCCGGGAGCATAATGGGCCAACATGGGCCTTGGAGGAGAGGTGAGAGGGCTGCCCTCATGGGCTGCGCGCCTCCCCCCTTCCCCTAGTCCTATTAGGACTAGGAGAGGTGGGCGCCTCCTCTCTCTCTCTCCCCCTTGGAGAATCCTAGTCCAACTAGGATTGGGGGGGGGGGGGGAATCCTACTCCCAGAGGGAGTAGGACTCTCCTGGCGCACCAGTGTTGGCCGGCCAGCCCCTCCCCCTTGGCTCCTTTATATACAGGGGCAGGGGGCACCCCATAGACACACAATTGATCATTGAGATCTTTCCTTAGCCGTGTGCGGTGCCCCCTTCCACCAAATTCCACCTCGATCATATCGTTGCAGTGCTTAGGCGAAGCCCTGCGCCGGTAACACATCAAGATCGTCACCACGCCGTCGTGCTGACGGAACTCTTCCCCGACGCTTTTCTGGATCGGAGCCCGGGGATTGTCATCGAGCTGAACGTGTGCCAAGAACTCGGAGGTGCCGGAGTAACGGTGCTGTGATCGGTTGGATCGCGAGGAGAACGTACGACTACTTCCTCTACGTTGTGTCAACGCTTCTGCTTCGGTCTACGAGGGTATGTAGACAACACTCTCCCCTCTCGTTGCTATGCATCACCATGATCTTGCGTGTGCGTAGGAATTTTTTTGAAATTACTACGTTCCCCAACAGTGGCATCCGAGCCTAGGTTTTTATGGTATGATGTTATTTGCACGAGTAGAACACAAGTTAGTTGTGGACGATACAAGTCATACTGCCTACCAGCATGTCATACTTTGGTTCAGCGGTATTGTTGGACGAGACGATCCGGACCAACCTTACGCGTACGCTTACGCGAGACCGGTTCCCTCGACGTGCTTTGCACATAGATGGCTTGCGGAAGACTGTCTCTCCAACTTTAGTTGAACCGAGTGTGGCTACGCCCGGTCCTTGAGAAGGTTAAAACGGAGTCTATTTGACAAACTATCGTTGTGGTTTTGATGCATAGGTAAGTTGAGTTCTTGCTTAAGCCCGTAGCAGCCACGTAAAACTTGCAACAAAGTAGAGGACGTCTAACTTGTTTTTGCAGGGCATGTTGTGATGTGATATGGTCAAGACATGATGCTAAATTTTATTGTATGAGATGATCATGTTTTGTAACCGAGTTATCGGCAACTGGCAGGAGCCATATGGTTGTCGCTTTATTGTATGCAATGCAATCGCGATGTAATGCTTTACTTTATTACTAAGCGGTAGTGATAGTCGTAGAAGCATAAGATTGGCGAGACGACAACGATGCTGCGATGAAGATCAAGGTGTCGCGCCGGTGATGATGGTGATCATGACGGTGCTTCGAAGATGGAGATCACAAGCACGAGATGATGATGGCCATATCATATCACTTATATTGATTGCATGTGATGTTTATCCTTTTATGCATCTTATCTTGCTTTGATTGACGGTAGCATTATAAGATGATCTCTCACTAAATTATCAAGAAGTGTTCTCCCTGAGTATGCACCGTTGCAAAAGTTCTTCGTGCTGAGACACCACGTGATGATCGGGTGTGATAGGCTCTACGTTCAAATACAACGGGTGCAAAACAGTTGCACACGCGGAATACTCAGGTTTAACTTGACGAGCCTAGCATATAACAGATATGGCCTCGGAACACGGAGACCGAAAGGTCGAGCGTGAATCATATAGTAGATATGATCAACATAGTGATGTTCACCATTGAAACTACTCCATCTCACGTGATGATCGGACATGGTTTAGTTGATTTGGATCACGTGATCACTTAGAGGATTAGAGGGATGTCTATCTAAGTGGGAGTTCTTAAGTAATTGAACTTAAATTTATCATGAACTTAGTACCTGATAGTATCTTGCTTGTCTATGTTGTGTAGATAGATGGCTCGTGGTGTTGTTCCGTTGAATTTTAATGCGTTCCTTGAGAAAGCAAAGTTGAAAGATGATGGTAGCAATTACACGGACTGGGTCCGTAACTTGAGGATTATCCTCATTGCTGCACAGAAGAATTACGTCCTGGAAGCACCGCTAGGTGCCAGGCCTGGTGCAAGAGCTACGCCAGATGTTGTGAACGTCTGGCAAAGCAAAGCTGATGACTACTCTATAGTTCAGTGTGCCATGCTTTACGGCTTAGAACCGGGACTTCAACGACGTTTTGAACACCATGGAGCATATGAGATGTTCCAGGAGTTGAAGTTAATATTTCAAGCAAATGCCCGGATTGAGAGATATGAAGTCTCCAATAAGTTCTACAGCTGTAAAATGGAGGAGAACGGTTCTGTCAGTGAGCATATACTCAGAATGTCTGGGTATAACAATCACTTGATTCAACTGGCAGTTAATCTTTCGGATGATTGCGTCATTGACAGAATTCTCCAATCACTGCCACCAAGCTACAAGAGCTTCGTGATGAACTATAATATGCAAGGGATGACCAAAACTATGCCCGAGCTCTTCGCGATGCTGAAAGCCGCGGAGGTAGAAATCAAAAAGGAGCATCTAGTGTTGATGGTTAACAAAACCACTAGTTTCAAGAAAAAGGGCAAAGGGAAGAAAAAGGGGAACTTCAAAAAGAACAGCAAGCAAGTTGCTAATCAAGAGAAGAAACCCAAGTCTGGACCTAAGCCTGAAACTGAGTGCTTCTATTGCAAGCAGACTGGTCACTGGAAGCGGAACTGCCCCAAGTATTTGGCGGATAAGAAGGATGGCAAGGTTAACAAAGGTATATATGATATACATGTTATTGATGTGTACCTTACTAATTCTCGCAGTAGCACCTGGGTATTTGATACTGGTTCTGTTGCTAATATTTGCAACTCAAAACAGGGGCTACGGATTAAGCGAAGATTGGCTAAGGACGAGGTGACGATGCGCGTGGGAAATGGTTCCAAAGTCGATGTGATCGCGGTCGGCACGCTACCTCTACATCTACCTTCGGGATTAATATTAGATCTAAATAATTGTTATTTAGTACCAGCGTTGAGCATGAACATTATATCTGGATCTTGTTTGATGCGAGACGGTTATTCATTTAAATCAGAGAATAATGGTTGTTCTATTTATATGAGTAATATCTTTTATGGTCATGCACCATTAAAGAATGGTTTGTTCTTACTTAATCTCGATAGTAGTGATACACATATTCATAATGTTGAAGCCAAAAGATGCAGAGTTGATAATGATAGTCCAACTTATTTGTGGCACTGCCGTTTAGGTCATATCGGTGTAAAACGCATGAAGAAACTCCATACTGATGGACTTTTGGAGTCACTTGATTATGAATCACTTGGCACTTGCGAACCGTGCCTTATGGGCAAGATGACTAAAACACCGTTCTCCGGTACTGTGGAGAGAGCAACAGATTTATTGGAAATCATACATACTAATGTATGTGGTCCAATGAATGTTGAGGCTCGTGGCGGATATCGTTATTTTCTCACCTTCACTGATGATTTAAGCAGATATGGGTATATCTACTTAATGAAACACAAGTCTGAAACATTTGAAAAGTTCAAAGAATTTCAGAGTGAAGTGGAAAATCATCGTAACAAGAAAATAAAGTTTCTACGATCTGATCGTGGAGGAGAATATTTGAGTTACGAGTTTGGTCTACATTTGAAACAATGTGGAATAGTTTCGCAACTCACGCCACCCGGAACACCACAACGTAATGGTGTGTCCGAACGTCGTAATCGTACTTTACTGGATATGGTGCGATCTATGATGTCTCTTACCGATTTACCGCTATCTTTTTGGGGTTATGCTTTAGAGACGGCCGCATTCACGTTAAATAGGGCACCATCAAAATCCGTTGAGACGACGCCTTATGAACTGTGGTTTGGCAAGAAACCAAAGTTGTCGTTTCTTAAAGTTTGGGGCTGCGATGCTTATGTGAAAAAGCTTCAACCTGATAAGCTCGAACCCAAATCGGAAAATGTGTCTTCATAGGATACCCAAAGGAGACTGTTGGGTATACCTTCTATCACAGATCCGAAGGCAAAATTTTTGTTGCTAAAGTCGGAAACTTTCTAGAGAAGGAGTTTCTCTCGAAAGAAGTGAGTGGGAGGAAAGTAGAACTTGATGAGATAACAGTATCTACTCCCTTATTGAGAAGTAGTACATCACAGAAATCTGTTTCTGTGACACCTACATCAAATAGGGAGGAAGCTAATGATAATGATCATGAAACTTCAGATCAAGTTTCTACTGAACTTCGTAGATCAACCAGAGTAAGATCCGCACCAGAGTGGTACGGTAATCCTATTTTGGAAGTCATGTTACTAGACCATGATGAACCTACGAACTATGAAGAAGCGATGGTGAGCCCAGATTCTGCAAAGTGGCTTGAGGCCATGAAATCTGAGATGGGATCCATGTATGAGAACAAAGTGTGGACTTTGGTTGACTTGCCCGATGATCGGCAAGCAATTGAGAATAAATGGATCTTTAAGAAGAAGACTGACGCTGATGGTAATGTTACTGTCTATAAAGCTCGACTTGTTGCAAAAGGTTTTCGACAAGTTCAAGGGATTGACTACGATGAGACTTTCTCACCCGTAGCGATGCTTAAGTCTGTCCGAATCATGTTAGCAGTTGCCGCATTTTATGATTATGAAATTTGGCAAATGGATGTCAAAACTGCATTCCTGAATGGATTTCTGGAAGAAGAGTTGTATATGATGCAACCAGAAGGTTTTGTCAATCCAAAGGGAGCTAACAAAGTATGCAAGCTCCAGCGATCCATTTATGGACTGGTGCAAGCCTCTCGGAGTTGGAATAAACGCTTTGATAGTGTGATCAAAGCATTTGGTTTTATACAGACTTTTGGAGAAGCCTGTATTTACAAGAAAGTGAGTGGGAGCTCTGTAGCATTTCTGATATTATATGTGGATGACATATTACTGATCGGAAATAATATAGAATTTCTGGATAGCATAAAGGGATACTTGAATAAGAGTTTTTCAATGAAAGACCTCGGTGAAGCTGCTTACATATTGGGCATTAAGATCTATAGAGATAGATCAAGACGCTTAATAGGACTTTCACAAAGCACATACCTTGACAAAGTTTTGAAGAAGTTCAAAATGGATCAGGCAAAGAAAGGGTTCTTGCCTGTGGCACAAGGTGTGAAGTTGAGTAAGACTCAATGCCCGACCACCGCAGAAGATAGAGAGAAAATGAAAAATGTTCCCTATGCTTCAGCCATAGGCTCTATCATGTATGCAATGCTGTGTACCAGACCTGATGTGTGCCTTGCTGTAAGTTTAGCAGGCAGGTACCAAAGTAATCCAGGAGTGGATCACTGGACAACGGTCAAGAACATCCTTAAGTACTTGAGAAGGACTAAGGATATGTTTCTCATTTATGGAGGTGACAAAGAGCTCGTCGTAAAAGGTTACGTCGATGCAAGCTTTGACACTGATCCGGACGATTCCAAATCGCAAACCGGATACGTATTTACATTAAACGGTGGAGCTGTCAGTTGGTGCAGTTCTAAACAAAGCGTCGTGGCGGGATCTACATGTGAAGCTGAGTACATAGCCGCTTCGGAAGCAGCTAATGAAGGAGTCTGGATGAAGGAGTTCATATCCGATCTAGGTGTTGTACCTAGCGTATCGGGTCCAATGAAAATCTTTTGTGACAATACTGGTGCAATTGCCTTGGCAAAGGAATCCAGATTTCACAAAAGAACCAAACACATCAAAAGACGCTTCAACTCCATCCGGGATTTGGTCCAGGTGGGAGACATAGAGATATGCAAGATACATACGGATCTGAATGTTGCAGACCGGTTGACTAAGCCTCTTCCACGAGCAAAACATGATCAGCACCAAGACTCCATGGGTGTTAGAATCATTACTTTGTAATCTAGATTATTGACTCTAGTGCAAGTGGGAGACTGAAGGAAATATGCCCTAGAGGCAATAATAAAGTTATTATTTATTTCCTTATATCATGATAAATGTTTATTATTCATGCTAGAATTGTATTAACTGGAAACATAATACATGTGTGAATACATAGACAAACAGAGTGTCACTAGTATGCCTCTACTTGACTAGCTCATTAATCAAAGATGGTTATGTTTCCTAGCCATGAACAAAGAGTTGTTATTTGATTAATGAGATCACATCATTAGTTGAATGATCTGATTGACATGACCCATTCCATTAGCATAGCACCCGATCGTTTAGTATGTTGCTATTGCTTTTATCCATGACTTATACATGTTCCTTTAACTATGAGATTATGCAACTCCCGTTTACCGTAGGAACACTTTGTGTGCTACCAAACGTCACAACATAACTGGGTGATTATAAAGGTGCTCTACAGGTGTCTCCGAAGGTACATATTGGGTTGGCGTATTTCGAGATGAGGATTTGTCACTCCGATTGTCGGAGAGGTATCTCAGGGCCTTCTCGGTAATGCACATCACATAAAGCCTTGCAAGCATTGAAACCAATGAGTTAGTTGCGAGATGATGTATTACGGAACGAGTAAAGAGACTTGCCGGTAACGAGATTGAACTAGGTATTGGATACCGACGATCGAATCTCGGGCAAGTAACATACCGATGACAAAGGGAACAACGTATGTTGTTATGCGGTCTGACCGATAAAGATCTTCGTAGAATATGTAGGAACCAATATGGGCATCCAGGTCCCGCTATTGGTTATTGACCGGAGACATGTCTCGGTCATGTCTACATTGTTCTCGAACCGTAGGGTCCGCACGCTTAACGTTACGATGACAGTTATTATGAGTTTATGCATTTTGATGTACCGAAGGAGTTCGGAGTCCCGGATGTGATCACAGACATGACGAGGAGTCTCGAAATGGTCGAGACGTAAAGAATGATATATTGGAAGCCTATGTTTGGACATCGGATGCATTCCAGGTGAAATCAGGATTTTACCGGAATACCGGGAGGGTTACCGGAACCCCCCAGGAGCATAATGGGCCAACATGGGCCTTGGAGGAGAGGTGAGAGGGCTGCCCTCATGGGCTGCGCGCCTCCCCCCTTCCCCTAGTCCTATTAGGACTAGGAGAGGTGGGCGCCTCCTCTCTCTCTCTCCCCCTTGGAGAATCCTAGTCCAACTAGGATTGGGGGGGGGGGGGGAATCCTACTCCCAGAGGGAGTAGGACTCTCCTGGCGCACCAGTGTTGGCCGGCCAGCCCCTCCCCCTTGGCTCCTTTATATACAGGGGCAGGGGGCACCCCATAGACACACAATTGATCATTGAGATCTTTCCTTAGCCGTGTGCGGTGCCCCCTTCCACCACATTCCACCTCGATCATATCGTTGCAGTGCTTAGGCGAAGCCCTGCGCCGGTAACACATCAAGATCGTCACCACGCCGTCATGCTGACGGAACTCTTCCCTGACGCTTTGCTGGATCGGAGCCCGGGGATTGTCATCGAGCTGAACGTGTGCCAAGAACTCGGAGGTGCCGGAGTAACGGTGCTGTGATCGGTTGGATCGCGAGGAGAACGTACGACTACTTCCTCTACGTTGTGTCAACGCTTCCGCTTCGGTCTACGAGGGTACGTAGACAACACTCTCCCCTCTCGTTGCTATGCATCACCATGATCTTGCGTGTGCGTAGGAAATTTTTTGAAATTACTACGTTCCCCAACAGCTTACACAAGTTATGTGACAAGATATGGAAATGAATGTTACAAGCTAGCAATTCACACTAAGAAAAAGATACAACAATAGTAGCAAGTATGAATTGTGGACTATAAAGTGTTGGCCTAAGTAATATCCACGATATGGTAACCAACACAATATAATGAGGACAATAAGATATAGTGAATGCAAGGTCTAGAGACCGAAGTAAACCACAAGTAGTAGCTAGGGTTAGAAATAATCGAAGATACGGAGACGAGGATGTATCCCGATGTTCACTTCCTAGGAGGGAAGCTAGTCACCGTTAGAGAGGTGGATGTTACCACGAAGGCACACCAACACCACGAAGGTTCACCCTATTCTCTCTTTGAGACAACACCACGAAGGCGTTTCTCAACCACTAGTGGTAGACCTTGAGGCGGCCTCCAAACGTTCACAAACTTTTCAGGGGCAAATAACAAGTTGATTCCTCACCGGAGCACTCCTACCGCCTAGGAGTCTCCGCCCTCCAAGAGTAACAAGATCAAGGGGGAAATGCTCAACACTTAAATCACGAATTCCTTTGGTCAAGAGAGGGAGAGGGAGTGGATCTATCACTTGATTGGAAAAACCCTCAAGAACTCTCACGAATCTCTCTGGGATCTAAGATTTGGTGTAGGAGAAGTCAGAGGGAGCCACTTGTGTTCTTGGAAGGATTTCGGATGAAGTGGTCAACCCTCTACCGGATTGGTAGAGGGGTATATATAGCAAGCGTAGAAAACTAGCCATTTGTGAGTAAGTGGTTGTGACAGGCCGGACATCTGGCCGAGGCCCAGACATCTGGCCCAAGTTGGGGCCCCGAACATCTGGCCCAAGTTGCCACACATCCGGAGGACACAATCAACATTTCAACATGGTTCTGGACATTGATGTCTACTACACAACCTTCTTCTTGTAGACGTTATTGGGCCTCCAAGTGCAGAGGTTTGTAGGACAGTAGCAAATTTCTCTCGAGTGGATGACCTAAGGTTATCAATCCGTGGGAGGCGTAGGTTGAAGATGGTCTCGCTCAAACAACCCTGCAACCAAATAGCAAAGAGTCTCTTGTGTCCCGAACATACCAAATACAATGGTAAATTGTATAGGTGCACTAGTTCGGCGAAGAGATGGTGACACAAGTGCAATATGGATGGTAGATATAGGCTTTTGTAATCTGAAAATATAAAAACAGCATGGTAACTAATGATAAAAGTGAGCACAAACGGTATTGCAATGCTTCAAAACAAGGCCTAGGGTTCATACTTTCACTAGTGCAAGTTCTCTCAACAAGGATAACATAATTAGATCATATAAAAATCCCTCAACATGCAACAAAGAGTCACTCCAAAGTCACTAATAGCGTTGAACAAATGAAGAGATTATTGTAGGGTAGGAAACGACCTCAAAGTTATTCTTTTCGATGAATCCATTGGGCTATTCCTATAAGTGTCACAAACAGCCCTAGAGTTCGTAGTAAATAACACCTTAAGACACAAATCAACCAAAACCCTAATGTCACCTAGATACTCCAATGTCACCTCAAGTATCCGTGGGTATGATTATATGATATGCATCACACAATCTCAGATTCATCTATTCAAACCAACACAAAGTACTTCAAAGAGAGCCCCAAAGTTTCTACCGGAGAGTCAAGACGAAAATGTGTGCCAACCCCTATGCATAAGTTCACAAGGTCACTGAACCCGCAAGTTGATCACCAAACATACATCAAGTAGATCACGTGAATATCCCATTGTCACCACAGATAAGCACATGCAAGACATACATAAAGTGTTCTCAAATCCTTAAAGACTCAATCCGATAAGATAACTTCAAAGGGAAAACTCAATCCATTACAAGAAAGTAGAGGGGGAGAAACATCATAAGATCCAACTATAGTAGCAAAGCTCGTGGTACATCAAGATCGTGCCATGTCAAGAACACGAGAGAGAGAGAGAGATCAAACACATAGCTACTTGTACATACCCTCACCCTCGAGGGTGAACTACTCCCTCCTCGTCATGGAGAGCGCCGAGATGACGAAGATTGCCACCGGTGATGGATCCCCCCTCCGGCAGGGTGCCAGAACAGAGTCCAGATTGGTTTTTGGTAGCTACAGAGGCTTGCGGCGGCGGAAATCCCGATCTAGGTTAGGTTCTGGAAAGTTGGAGATATATAATAGGTGTTGGCGTCGAGAACAAGTCAGGGGGGTCCATGAGGCAGCCATGAGGTAGGGGGCGCGCCCAGGGGCTAGGGCGCGCCCTCCACCCTCGTGGTGGCGTCAGGACTCTTCTAGTCCATCTTCGATGCTCCGTGGGCTTCTTCTGGTCCAAAACCAATCTCCGTGAATTTTCAGGTCAATTGGACTCCGTTTGGTATTCCTTTTTTGCGATACTCAAAAACAAGGAAAAAAACAGAAACTAGCACTGGGCTCTAGGTTAATAGGTTAGTCCCAAAAATCATATAAAATAGCATATAAATGTATATAAAACATCCTAGATGGATAATATAATAGCATGGAACAATAAAAAATTATAGATACGTTGGAGACGTATCAAGCATCCCCAAGCTTAATTCCTGCTCGTCCTCGAGTAGGTAAATGATAAAAACAGAATTTTTGATGTGGAATGCTACCTAACATATTTATCAATGTAATCTTCTTTATTGTGGCATGAATGTTCAGATCCGAAAGATTCAAGACAAAATTTAATATTGACATAAAAATAATAATACTTCAAGCATACTAACAAAGTAATCATGTCTTCTCAAAATAACATGGCGAAAGAAAGTTCATCCCTACAAAATCATATAGTTTGGCTATGCTCCATCTTCGTCACACAAAATATTCAAATCATGCACAACCCCGATGACAAGCCAAGCAATTGTTTCATACTTTAGTATTCTCAAACTTTTTCAACTTTCACGCAATACATGAGCGTGAGCCATGGACATAGCACTATAGGTGGAATAGAGTGGTGGTTGTGGAGAAGAAAAAAAGGAGGAAGATGGTCTCACATCAACTAGGCGTATCAATGGGCTATGGAGATGCCCATCAATAAATATCAATGTGAGTGAGTAGGGATTGCCATGCAATGGATGCACTAGAGCTATAAATGTATGAAAGCTCAAGAAAAAGAAACTATGTGGGTGTGCATCCAATTTGCTTGCTCACGAAGACCTATGGCATTTGAGGAAGCCCATCGTTGGAATATCCAAGCCAAGTTGTATAATGAAAAATTCCCACTAGTATATGAAAGTGACAACATAGGAGACTCTCTATCACGAAGATCATGGTGCTACTTTGAAGCACAAGTGTGGTAAAAGGATAGTAGTATTGCCCCTTCTCTCTTTTTTCTCTCATTTTTTTGTTTTCCTTTTCCCCTTTTTTGGACCTTCTCTTTTTTATTTGGCCTTTCTTCCCCCCTTTTTTTATTTCCTCACATGGGACAATGCTCTAATAATGAAGATCATCACACTTCTATTTACTTACAACTCAAAAAATTATAACTCGATACTAGAACAAAAATATGACTCTATATGAATGCCTCTGGCGGTGTACCGGGATGTGCAATGATCTAGCGTAGCAATGACATAAAAAAAATGGACAAGCCATGAAAACATCATGCTAGCTATCTTACGATCATGCAAAGCAAATATGACAATAAATGCTCAAGTCATGTATATGATGATGATGGAAGTTGCATGGCAATATATCTCGGAATGGCTATGGAAATGCCATGATAGGTAGGTATGGTTTTTGTTTTGAGGAAGGAAATGTGGTGGGTTTATGGTACCAGCGAAAGTTGCGCGGTACTAGAGAGGCTAGCAACGGTGGAAGGGTGAGAGTGCATATAATCCATGGACTCAACATTAGTCATAAAGAACTCACATACTTATTGCAAAAATCTACAATTCATCAAAACCAAGCACTACGCGCATGCTCCTAGGGGGATAGATTGGTAGGAAAAGACCATTGCTCATCCCCGACCGCCACTCATAAGGAAGACAATCAAAGAAACACCTCATGCTTCAAATTTGTTACACAACAGTTACCATACATGCATGCTACGGGACTTGCAAACCTCAACACAAGTATTTCTCAAATTCACAATTAATATACTAGCATGAATCTAATATCACCATCCTCATGTCTCAAAACAATCATCAAGCATCAACTTCTCATAGTATTCAACACACTTTATATGAAAGTTTTTATTATACCCATCTTGGATGCCCATCATATTAGGACTAGTTTTATAGCCAAAGTAAATTACCATGATGTTCTAAAAGAATCCCAAAATAATATAAGTGAAGCATGAGAGTTCATTAATTTCTTTAGAATAAAACCACTGTCGTTCTCTAAAAGATATAAGTGAAGCACTAGAGCAAACGACAAACAACTCCAAAAGATATAAGTGAAGATCAATGAGTAGTTGAATAATTATGTAACTATGTGAAGACTCTCTAACATTTAAGAATTTCAGATCTTGGGATATTATTCAAAAAGAAAGCAAAATAAAATAAAACAAAATGACGCTCCAAGCAAAACACATATCATGTGGTGAATAAAAATATAGCTCAAAGTAAAGTTACCGATGAACGAAGATGAAAGAGGGGATGCCTTTCGGGGCATCCCCAAGCTTAGGCTCTTGGTTGTCCTTGAATATTACCTTGGGGTGCCTTGGGCATCCCCAAGCTTAGGCTCTTGCCACTTCTTATTCCATAGTCCATCGAATCTTACCCAAAACTTGAAAACTTCACAACACAAAACTTAACAGAAAACTCGCAAGCTCCGTTAGTATAAGAAAATAAAACCACCACTTAGGTACTGTTATGAACTCATTCTAAATTCATATTGGTGTAATATCTACTGTATTCCAACTTCTCTATGGTTCATACCCTCCGATACTACTCATAGATTCATCAAAATAAGCAAACAACACATAGAAAACAGAATATGTCAAAAACAGAACAGTCTGTAGTAATCTGTAACTCTCGAATACTTCTGTAACTCCAAAAATCCTACCAAATTAGGAAAACATGAGCAATTTGTGTACCAATATAGAGCAAAAAGCAGATCAAAATCATGTTTCTTTGAATTATCAAAACTAATTTACTGTGCGCAAAAGTTTCTGATTTTCAGCAGGATCAACACAACTATCACCGTAAGCTATCCTAAAGGTCTTACTTGGCACTTTATTAAAACAAAATCTATAAAACATGATTACTACAGTAGCATAATCATGTGAACACACAGAAACAGTAAGGATAAATATTGGGTTGTCTCCCAACAAGCGCTTTTCTTTAATGCCTTTTTAGCTAGGCATGATGATTTCAATGATGCTCACATGAAAGATAAGAATTGAAACACAAAGAGAGCGTCATGAAGCATATGACTAACACATTTAAGTCTAACCCACTTCCTATGCATAGGGATTTTGTGAGCAAACAACTTATGGGAACAAGAATCAACTAGCATAGAAAAGAAAAACAAGCATAGCTTCAAGATTTTCAACACATTGAGAGGAAACTTGATATTATTGCAATTCGTACAAGCATATGTTCCTCCTTCATAATAAATTTCATTAGCATCATGAATGAATTCGACAATATAACTAACACATAAAGCACTATTTTCATGATGCACAAGCATATAAATTTTATTACTCTCCACATAAGCAAAATTCTTCTCATTCGGAATAGTGGGAGTATCATAAGAAACTCGAATACTATAAATTGTTTCCACATTAAAAGAGTAATGTTCAGAAAAAGGGTAATCATAATCATTACAAGTTTTATAAATATAATCATCACTAGTTTTTATAGCATAAGTGTCATCACAATAATCATCAGAAGTAGCAACTTTTTCTCATCATAATCAATTGAAACCTCTTCCAAGATAATTTAATCATTACTAAATAAAGTCATGACCTCTCCAAATCCACTTTCATCAATATAATCATCATAAATAGGAGGCATGCTATCATCATAATAAATATTCTCATCAAAACTTGGGGGACTAAAAATATCATCTTCATCAATCATAGCGTCCCCAAGCTTGTGGCTTTGCATATCATTAGCATCATGGATATTCAAAGAATTCATACTAACAACATTGCAATCATGCTCATCATTCAAAGATTTAGTGCCAAACATTTTAATGCAATCTTCTTCTAACACGTTGGAACAATTTTCCTTTCCATCATTTTCACGAAAGATATTAAAAAGATGAAGCATATGAGGCAACCTCAATTCCATTTTTTGCAGTTTCCTTTTATAGACTAAACTAGTGATAAAACAAGAAACAAAAAGATTCGATTGCAAGATATAAAGATATACCTTCAAGCACTAACCTCCCCGGCAAAGGTGCTAGAAAAGAGCTTAGTTGACGGGGTGTTAGTGCCGCTTACCTAGCCTCCCCGGCAACGGCGCCAGAAAAGAGCTTGATGTCTACTACACAACCTTCTTCTTGTAGACGTTGTTGGGCCTCCAAGTGCAGAGGTTTCTAGGACAGTAGCAAATTTCCCTCAAGTGGATTACCTAAGGTTTATCAATCCGTGGGAGGCGTAGGTTCAATATGGTCCCTCTCAAACAACCCTGCAGCCAAATAGCAAAGAGTCTCTTGTGTCCCCAACAAACCCAATACAATGGTAAATTGTATAGGTGCACTAGTTCGACGAAGAGATGGTGATACAAGTGCAATATGGATGGTAGATATAGGTTTTTGTAATCTGAAAGTATAAAAATATCAAGGTAACTAATGATAAAAGTGATCACAAACGGTATTGCAATGCTTCGAAACAAGGCCTAGGGTTCTGATACGTCTCCAATGAATCTATAATTTTTTTTGTTCCATGCTATATTATCTACTGTTTTGGACAATATTGGGCTTTATTTTCCACTTTTATATTATTTTTGGGACTAACCTATTAACCGGAGTCCCAGCCCAGAATTGTTGTTTTTTTTGCCTATTTCAGAGTTTCGAAGAAACGGTATATCAAACGGAGTCCAAACGGAATGAAACCCTCGGGAACGTGATTTTCTCACCGAACATGACCCAGGAGACTTGGACCCTATGCCAAGGAAGCTTCGAGGTGGGCACGAGGTAGGGCCCCCCCCAGGCGCGCCCCCACCCTCGTGGGGCCCATGAAGCTCCACCGACGTACTTCTTCCTCCTATATATACCTACGTACCCCCAAACGATCAGATACAGAGCCAAAAACCTAATTCCACCGCCGCAACCTTATGTACCCACGAGATCCCATCTTGGGGCCTGTTCTGGAGCTCCGCCGGAGGCGCATCCATCACGGAGGGCTTCTACATCATCACCATAGCCTCTCCGATGAAGTGTGAGTAGTTTACCTTAGACCTTCGGGTCGATAGTTAGTAGCTAGATGGCTTTTTTCTATCTTTTTGGATCTCAATACAATGTTCTCCCCTCTCTCGTGGAGATCTATTCGATGTAATCTTCTTTTTGCGCTGCGTTTGTTGAGACCAATGAATTGTGGGTTTATGATCAAGATTATCTATGAACAATATTTGAATCTTCTCTGAATTCTTTTATGTATGATTGGTTATCTTTGCAAGTCTCTTCGAATTATCAGTTTGGTTTGGCCTACTAGATTGGTTTTTCTTGCAATGGGAGAAGTGCTTAGCTTTGGGTTCAATCTTGCGGTGTCCTTTCCCAGTGACAGTAGGGGCAACAAGGCACGTATTGTATTGTTGCCATCGAGGATAACAAGATGGGGTTTTTATCATATTGCATGAATTTATCCCTCTACATCATGTCATCTTGCTTAAGGCGTTACTCTATTTTCTTGAACTTAGTACTCTAGATGCATGCCGGATAGCGGTCGATGAGTGGAGTAATAGTAGTAGATGCAGGCAGGAGTTGGTCTACTTGTCTCGGACGTGATGCCTATATACATGATCATACCTAGATACTCTCATAGCTATGCTCAATTCTGTCAATTGCTCAACAGTAATTCGTTCACCCACCGTAAAATACTTATGCTCTTGAGAGAAGCCACTAGTGAAATCTATGGCCCCTGGGTCTATCTTCATCATATCAATCTTCCTACACTTTATTATTGACTTTGCTTTCTACTTTGCTTTTATTTTACTTTGCATATTTATAACAAAAATACCAAAAATATTATCCTATCATATCTATCGGATCTCACTCTCGTAAGTGACCATGAAGGGATTGACAACCCCTTATCGCGTTGGTTGCGAGGAGTTATTTGCTTTGTGCAGGTACGAGGGACTCGCGCGTAGCCTCCTACTGGATTGATACCTTGGTTCTCAAAAACTGAGGGAAATACTTACGCTACTTTGTTGCATCATCCTTTCCTCTTCAAGGAAATCTAACGCAGTGCTCAAGAGGTAGCAAGAAGAATTTCTTGCGCCGTTGCCGGGGAGTCTACGCAAAATTCAACATACCAAGTACCCATCACAAACCCTTATCTCCCGCATTACATTATTTGCCATTTGCCTCTCGTTTTCCTCTCCCCCACTTCACCTTTGCCGTTTTATTTGCCCCTCTTCCGTTCGTCCTTCTGCTTGCCCGTGTTACCATGTGCCTTCCTTTTGCTTGCATCTTCGCTTGCTAAAAGTTTATGGATCCTCATCCACTTGCTAATCTCTTTACGAGATCCAATTATGATGAACCTATTGCTAGTGAGTTTTGTGCACTAGATTATCTTTATGAGGTTTTGCTTGAAATTCATGAATCTGAAAATTGTGATGAAGTGTTGAAAGAAGAAATTTATGAAGTGATTCAGATAGATCTTTGAATAAAAATCATGATTGCAATGATGTTATTATAAATTCTATTAATATCAATTGTGCTAATAATATGCAAAACCCTAAGCTTGGGGATGCTACTTTTGCTATGTCTACTACTTGTTGCAATGATCATGATTGGGGTGATTCTTCTTATGATCTTGAAAATTTATTTAATCTCCATGATGAATATGAGATTGATAATATAGTTTGCAATAATATTGAAAGTGGGTTGGAAGAGTGTCAACTTTTGATCCCACATATTTGCAGAATATTCAATCTTATGAAATTTTTGATAAAAGTGGGTTTGGAGAGGTCATGACTTTAGTTAATGTTAATCCCACTGAGGGAGTCCTGGATTAGGGGGTGTCCGGACAGCCGGACTATAACCTTTGGCCGGACTGTTGGACTATGAAGATACATGATTGAAGACTTCGTCCCGTGTCCGGATGGGACTCTCCTTAGCGTGGAAGGCAAGCTTGGCAATACGGATATGTAGATCTTCTTCCTTGTAACCAACTCTTTGTTACCCTAGCCCCCTCCGGTGTCAATATAAGCCAGAGGGTTCAGTCCGTAGAACAACAACAATCATACCATAGGCTAGCTTGTAGGGTTTAGCCTCTCTGATCTCGTGGTAGATCTACTCTTGTACTACCCATATCATCAATATTAATCAAGCAGGAGTAGGGTATTACCTCCATCGAGAGGGCCCGAACCTGGGTAAAAACATCGTGTCCCTTGTCTCCTGTTACCATCCGCCTAGACGCACAGTTCGGGACCCCCTACCCGAGATCTGCCGGTTTTGACACCGACATTGGTGCTTTCATTGAGAGTTCCTCTGTGTCGTCGTCATTAGGCTTGATGGCTCCTTCAATCATCGTTAGCGATGCAGTCCAGGGTGAGACTTTTCTCCCCGGATATATCTTTGTATTCGGCGGCTTTGCACTGTGGGCCAATTCGCTTGGCCATCTGGAGCAGATTGAAAGTTATGCCCCTGGCCATCAGGTCAGGTTTGGAAGCTTGAACTACACGGCCGATATCCGCGGAGACTTGATCTTCGACGGATTCGAGCCCCGACTAACTGTGTCACACTGTCACGATGGGCATGATTTAGCTCTGCCGCCGAACAGTGTCCTGGAGACCGCACCTACATCCGCTCCGACCTTTAATTCGGAGCCAACTGCGCCATCTGAGGGCGGGTGGTTAGACCCCGCCGCAGAGGCAGCAGCCTCAACGACGATCGAGCCGAACACCAACCTTACCCTTCGCGAGGTCCGTGACTCCACCTTGCCGGACTCTCCTACGAACCCTGAACCATCCGCGCCCTTGCCAATCAAATCCGATTGGGCGCCAATCATGGAGTTCACTGCCGCGGATATCTTTCAGCACTCGCCCTTCGGCGACATACTGAATTCACTAAGGTCTCTCTCTTTGTCATGAGAGTCCTGGCCGGATTATGACCGGCTGGATTGGGATGCGGACGACGAAGAAATTCGACGCCCACCCACCACCCACTTCATAGCCACTGTCGATGATTTGACTGACATGCTTGACTTCGACTCTGAATACATTGACGGTATGGACCACGATGTAGGAGACGAACAGGAACCAGCGCCTATAGGGCACTGGAAAGCCACCTCGTCGTATGACATATATATGGTGGACACACCCAAAGAAGGCAATGGCGACGGAACATCGGAGGATAACCCCTCCAAGAAGCAACCTAAGCGTCGGCGTCAGCGGCGCCGCTCTAATTCTCACCAAAGCAAAAATCGGTGATTCCGGCACAGGAGATAATAACACCCTGGACAGTGCCGAAGACAACCCCCTCTAGCAAGATTCAGCGCAGGAGGATGGAGAAGCCAACCCTCATGAGAGAGCGGCGGATAGAGAGGAAGAGGATGATAATTACATGCCTCCCACCGAAGACGAGGCAATCCTCGACGACAACGAATTTGTCGTCCCTAAGGATCCCATTGAGCAAGAGCGCTTCAAGCGCCGGCTTATAGCCACGGCAAATAGCCTTAAGAAAAAGCAGCAGCAGCTTAGAGTTGATCAAGACTTGCTAGCTGACAGATGGACTGAAGTCCTCACGGCCGAGGAATACGAACTCGAACGCCCCTCCAAGAGCTACCCAAAGCGCACGTTGCTACCCCGATTAGAGGACGAAGCATCTAAACCTACATCTCCAGCGTATGACGCGGCTGGCCGGCCACCTCGTGGCCGCGACAGAGAGGCCTCTCGGCCCACAGCTGAAGCCGCACCGCAGCATCACTCAGAAAATACGAAGGCACGGGGACACGCGCTAGACCTGCGAGATATATTGGAGGACAAAGCAAAGCAAACAAGATCGATCTACGGATCGCGTGGGCGCCCCACTGCATGAGACGATAACTGTCACGCCGGATGTCGGTGTCAAAACTGGCGGATCTCGGGTAGGGGGTCCCGAACTGTGCGTCTAGGCAGATGGTAACAGGAGACAAGGGACATGAAGTTTTACCCAGGTTCGGACCCTCTCGATGGAGGTAAAACCCTACATCCTGCTTGATTAATATTGATGATATGGGTAGTACAAGAGTAGATCTACCACGAGATCGAGGAGGCTAAACCCTAGAAGCTAGCCTATGGTATGATTGTTGTATGTTGTCCTACGGACTAAAGCCCTCCGGTTTATATAGACATCGGAGAGGGTTAGGGTTACACAAAGTCGGTTACAATGGTAGGAGATCTAAATATCCGCATCGCCAAGCTTGCCTTCCACGCCAAGGAAAGTCCCTTCCGGACACGGGACGAAGTCTTCAATCTTGTATCTTCATAGTCCAGGAGTCCGGCTGATGGTATAGTCCGGCCATCCGGACACCCCCTAATCCAGGACTCCCTCAGTAGCCCCCGAACCAGGCTTCAATGACGACGAGTCTGGCGCGCAGATTGTCTTCGGCATTGCAAGGCGGGTTCTCTTCCAGATTCCGTGCACCTGTTGAATAATGTCCCGTTTCTTGTGAATGTAGCGCTCCTTGGCTTCTACGCCCAATAATGGTCGCCTTCCACGTGTCAAACCCTAGCCGCGTGAATGAGCCGCCTATTTAAAGGGATGGGGATTTAGATCCAAACCACACCTTCTCCCTTCCACGAGTATTCATCAGAGTGCATTCAACAAAGGTCCATTCCACCATGGCCAACCGTCGCAACTCCTCCTTTCACCCTTCCAGTCCTAAGCCTGGAGACTGGGAGAGATGCTCCATCCCCCACAGCGAGCTAGTGTCGCTCCAGACCAAGGGATTCCTCCCCCCGGCCTATATGGTCCCGGTTCGAGCCGGACTTGCCATCTATAATGGCGGAGAGCAAGCGGAGAGCGCCCCCAGTCCCTCCAAAGGAGAGCAAGTATGCCTTGTCCCATATTTAATAAGAGGACTCAGATTTCCAATTCATTCGTTTCTCCGGGGGCTTCTGGAGTTCTACGGCCTCCAGCTGCACAACCTCACGCCTACCTCCATATTGCATATCGCGGGCTTCGTAGCCCTTTGCGAGTTGTTCTTGGGTGTTGAGGCCCACTTCGCGCTGTGGAAGAGGCTATTCTGCCTGGTGCCCCGCTCTCAGGAGGGGCTAATATATCAAGTGGGCGGAGCCGAAGTGTGGCGCATCGCCGGGACCGGATATTTATCCGGAACCCCAAAGAAGGCGTCCGAGGACTGGCCTTCGGAATGGTTTTATATAGAGGATGTCCCGTTGCCGGATCCTGTTCGGATCGGCCTCCCTGAGTTCGACAGTGCTCCCCTGAAGAAGCGCCTAAGCTGGCGTCCACGGAGCTCTCAGAAAGAAAGCGACAAGGACGTCCCTTACCTGATGGGCCGGATAAGATTGCTAGCTCATTCCGGACTGACCATGATCGGAGTCATGGACGTATGCATCATGCGGGGGGTGCAACCGCTTCAATATAGAGGCCACCCCATGTGGGATTTTAACGGGGAGGATGACGCCACCCGTCACGGCCACAAGGGGCCGGACTCGGCTGTCGCTCTGATAAAGATCTTGTCCGCTTTGTACAAGGGAGAAGAGGAGGAATTTCTCTGCATCAACCCTCAGGGTGGATTTACTATGTACAATCCTCCGAGTTGGGTAAGTGAACAATTTTACTTGCCCATCCATTTTATATCCCCATCATTAGTTACATAGTCTGATGACTTCAATGCAGGAACTGCGCCAGGAAGTAAAGGAAATAAACAGCCTTCCCTCGCAGCCCGAGGATCCTGAACGGTCCCTCGATCCGGCCTCCGAAGAGGATCCGGACCTGTCTGTGGAGCTGATTGACGGGGTGTTTTACCAGCTGAGCAGGGACAATGCCCTGGTGGCCATTACGGCCGATTACCCAGGGCTACTCCCGGCCTCCCAGGTAACTGAGACCGGAGTCCCAGCACCTCGAAAATAAATCCATCCTTGCGTGTTTTCAGTTTCCTGACAACAACCGTATTTTGCAGGGGAGATTCTCGAGGCGGGAGGCCGAGCCCGCGGCGACTAGCCAACAAGGGGCAGCATGGCCCCGTGGGATGAAAAGAAGTGAAGTCCGGACTGAGGCGGCGGCGCGGAGGTATAGCGCGCCTTCTTATTCCCAGGTGTTATTCCTTCAAGGCATATTAACACTTGTGCCTTGTTCAGGACAAACAGACCTTGCTGGACTATATCCGGAGAGGTTGCCAATCGCGCCTCCACCAGCCAGGCTCCAAAGCCCGGACCGGAGGCGGAGGCGAACATGAGGCGCGCACCGGACACTCCTCCGACAGAGGACGCGGACAGGCTGTCTGCCACCCATTCCAAGGTGGAGAGTGCCATGAACCACAGGCGTCGCCGGACAGTTCTTCGCGACGCCTGTTTCTCCCGAGAGGCGTTGGACGCCTTCAGTTCAGGAGATGCATATCTCCGTGCCGCTCAGAATGGTCTAGCCAGAGCCACGGAGCAATATGTAAAAGACATACGGGTGAGAAAATTTTAATGGTTATATATACTAGTAGCCCCCGAGACTTGAAGCAGTGAGAATAACTGATTTAAGGATCATGTAATGTGCAGGTTCTTTCAGAGAAGAATACCCAATTGTCCCAGGAGTTAAAAGAGTGCCAAGCCCAACTTGAGGCCGCACTGGCCGCGACAAGGGGGCCCGAGGAGACCCCCTCTAGTAATATATGCTTTAAAAAAGATAAGTGTGAAGTGCGGCATATGTGCAAATCTGACAAATGAAATTGCAGATGGCGCCGGACTAGATCCGGACAAGCAACAACTCCTACGCCGGCTAAAGGCTGGCGAGAGCGTGCTAACAAAAGTGAGGCGGGAGAAGAATGATCTTCACGATGCCAACACCAAGCTGGGTGTGGAACTGAAAGATGTTCGTGCCCAGCTGTCGGACTCCGTTAAGGAGAATCAGCGGCTTCGACGCAGCATATTTAGTAAGTGCTTGAGCGAACTTTGAAAAAGGAGTTCGGCAAGGAAGTCGACTAACAGAGTAATGTCTGTAGGTATGCTAACAGGTCCCCCTGCAGAGGAGATGCCCGGTTCTATGGGTGACCTTCTTCCCGAGCTCTCGCAACTACACGAGCGAGTTCGGCAGGTGATGCAAGGCATTGCCCAGGCCTTGTGGCCATCCGTCTACATGCCCGAAGGCCTTAGAGAGCTTGCAGAGAAGCTTAAGGGAGTGCGGCGGCGCTTCTGATTATGGAAGATATCGGCCTGCCGTCAAGGTGCTAGGGAGGTCGGACCCGTGGGGCCCGATGGGAAGGAGATCCCTGTAAGCTTAGTATACGGCCAAGTAGAATTGGTCGCAAAGTATTCCCAGCAGGACTGTAATTTAGATAGCCTGTTAGACGGTATTGAAGAGGAATACAATCAGTCAGAATGACTATGTAATTTTAATTGACATGTGTAATGTCTTCTAGCCGGATTGTAGATCGTTTGTCATGGCCGACCTTTTCGCTTCAACCTCGGGACCTGACGGTCCGGAGTGTCTCCGAATACCCATACGGTTATGTAAGAACCGGGGTATGCATGGAGACCAGGCGTAGGGATCATTAGTGCTTGTACAAACAAGTGCCCAACTAGTTATGTTATATTACATGGTTAGTAAGAAACATCTTCCAGGGAGAATAGTTCCATTAGGGGTTCCTTTCCCTGGGAGGCATGCCCTAAAGTGCATGTCCATGCTGCGAAAAGGGACGCAGAAAAAATCATCTGGGGGCGCATAAATAATTAAGTGAAAATATCATATTTAGTTGACCGACCGAATATTCCCTTAAGAACACTAGCTTTCGGCTTCACCCAGTCTGAGGTACACATACGGCTGACCCGACAGTAAAAATCGCAGAGGTGCTCCCTTTACCGTCTAGTCGAACAATCAGGAACGTAGGGGTAAGCACAGGAGCCAGGCAACCCAGCTTGGCCAAAACTTAAGTCATATCGATGCATATAATGGTGAATAAAGGTACATGCGGAAGTGTGACACATGTGTTGGGCATGAAGCCCATGTGAATAAGCTTCTGTTGAAAGAAGCCCCCAGGTTTACTGAGCGCGGGTAGCGCGTCACTTATTGAGCCTTTAACGGCTATAATAGAAAGTAAGGGGAGAAGGAGAAAAATGTAAGACAGAAAGTATAAAAAATGGACAGAGCAAGGAGACGAACACAGAGTCCGACGCTAGGCATAGAATCTTCGGAGACGGGCTGCGCTCCATGGGTTTGGCTCGAGTCTGTTAACCGATGCGTCTCGCAGGCGGTACGCTCCACCAGTCAGGACTTGGTCAATGATGAAGGGACCTTCCCACTTGGGCTTGAGTTTGTCCTTTTTCTTGTCCGGTAGGCGTACAACTAACTCACCAACGTTGTAATTTTTGGCCCGTACTCCTCTGCTTTGATATCTTTGAGCCTGCTGTTGATAGAATGCGGAACGGGCTTTTGCCACGTCGCGCTCCTCCTCCAAGGCGTCCAAACTGTCCTGCCGATCAAGCTCGGCTTCTCTTTCTTCGTACATGCGCACTCGAGGCGAGTCATGAATTATGTCGCAGAGCAAAACTGCCTCTGCGCCGTACACCATGAAGAATGGTGTGTATCCGGTGGTGCGATTCATCGTGATCCGCAACCCCCAGAGTACGGAGTCGAGCTCCTCTACCCAGTGCGTGTTAGATTCCTTAAGGGACCGCACTAGTCTGGGTTTGATGCCGCTCATGATAAGACCATTTGTACGTTCGACCTGTCGTTAGTTTGTGGGTGATAGACGGAAGAATAATCGAGCTTGATGCCCATGTTTTTGCACCAGAGTTTTACCTCATCGGCCGTAAAGTTCGTGCCGTTATCAGTGATGACGCTGTGGGGGACGCCATAACGGTGTATGACCCCAGATATGAAGTCTATCACCGGTCCGGATTCGGCCGTCTTAACAGGCTTGGCTTCTATCCATTTGGTGAACTTATCCACCATGACTAGTAAGTATTTTTTCTTGTGGGTTCCACCTTTAAGGGGTCCCACCATGTCAAGCCCCCAGACTGCAAAGGGCCAGGTTATGGGGATAGTTTGGAGGGCGATGGGTGGCATATGGCTTTGGTTTGCAAAAAGCTGGCAACTGACGCATCGTTGGACTAAGTCCTGAGCGTCTGCCCGGGCCGTCGGCCAACAAAAGCCTGTACAGAAAGCCTTGCTTACAAGGGACCGAGCTGTAGGGTGATGACCACCGAGTCCGGCATGAATTTCAGCCAACAAGTTCCGCCCTTCTTCTTCGGAGATGCACCTTTGAAGGACTCCGGTAGTGCTTTTCTTATAAAGCTCTCCCTCATGGACTTTATAGGCTTTAGATCTCCGCACTATGCAGCGTGCCTCATTTTGGTCCTCTGGGAGTTCCTGCCTAGTAAGGTAGGCTAGGAATGGTTCTGTCCACGGGGTGATAATGGCCATTATTACGTGGGCTGAAGGTGTGATTTCATTGGCGGAGCCTCCGATTGTGTCAGATTGTTCGGCATAGGGCAGTGCGGTTGAGTCCGGAATATTATTGCCGGATTCCCCTTCCCATACTACGGATGGCTTAAACAGCCTTTCCAAGAAGATGTTGGGGGGGGGGACTGCGTCGCGTTTTGCACCGATGCGTGCCAGGACATCTGCCGCCTGATTGTTCTCCCGGGCTATATGATGAAATTCGAGCCCTTCGAACCGAGCTGACATTTTTAGGATGGCGTTGCAGTAAGCTGCCATTTTTGGATCCTTGGCATCCAAGTCTCCATTTATTTGGGATATTGCGAGGTTCGAATCCCCTCGCACCTCTAGGCGTTGAATGCCCATGGATACTGCCATCCGGAGACCGTGTAAAAGGGCCTCATATTCGGCTGCATTGTTGGAGTCTGTGTACATAATCTGGAGTACGTATTGAACTGTGTCTCCCGTGGGGGACGTCAAAAGGACGCCGGCCCCTAGACCGGCCAACATTTTAGAGCCGTCGAAATGCATGATCCAGTTTGAATATGTGTCGTACTCTTTAGGGAGTTCGGCCTCCGTCCATTCTGCAACGAAGACGGCCAAAACTTGCGACTTAATAGCTTGCCATGGCTTATAAGTTATGTCAAATGGGAGGAGCTCGATGGCCCATTTTGCAATCCGGCCCGTTGCGTCGCGGTTGTTTATAATATCGTTAAGTGGTACTTCGGAGGCTACTGTTATTGAACACTCTTGAAAGTAGTGTCGCAGCTTCCGGGATGCCATGAATACCACGTATGCAATCTTTTGATAATGCGGGGTACCGTGATTTGCATGCAGTGAGGACAGTGGACACATAGTAGACCGGCTTTTGAAGGGGGAATTTGTGTCCGTCCGTTTCTCGTTCGACAATGAGCACTGCGCTTACAACCTGATGGGTTGCTGCAATGTACAATAGCATTAGTTCGCAAATATTTCGCGCGACCAGGACTGGGTTTGTTGCCAATATGGCATTTATTTCGTCGAGTCCGGCCGTGGCGGCATCCGTCCACTCAAAGTGTTTCAGTGCGCCGAAGGAGGCAATAGAGGGGTAGTGCCTTTTCTCCCAAACGAGAGATGAAGCAGCTTAGAGCCGCCATGCATCCCGTTAATTTTTGTATCTGTTTGAGGTCTTTAGGGATATCCAATTGTGACAAAGCTCGGATCTTGGCAGGATTTGCTTCGATTCCTCTACCGGATACAATGAACCCCAAGAGCTTTCCGGCTGGAACGCCAAAAACGCATTTTTGCGGGTTGAGCTTGATGTCGTATGTCCGGAGATTGTCAAATGTAAGCCTCAAGTCGTCTACTAGAGATTCGACATGTCTTGTTTTTACAACCACATCATCCACGTATGCCTCCACTGTTTTGCCGATCTGGTTTGCCAGACATGTTTGAATCATGCGCTGATATGTTGCGTCGGCATTTTTGAGCCCAAAGGGCATTGTGTTGAAGCAGAATGGGCCGTATGGTGTGATGAATGCCATTGCGGCTTGGTCTGATTCTGCCATCTTGATTTGATGGTAGCCGGAGTATGCGTTGAGGAAACACAACGAATCGTGTCCTGCGGTGGCGTCGATAATTTGATCAATGCGGGGGAGTGGGAAGGGATCCTTTGGGCAAGCCTTGTTAAGGTCTTTAAAATCAACGCACAGGCGCCAGGATTTTTCCTTCTTTGGTACCATCACCAGGTTTGCTAGCCAGTCCGGATGTTTTATATCTCTGATGAATCCGGCCTCCAATAGCTTGGCTAGCTCCTCTCCCATGGCATGTCTCTTAGGTTCGGAAAAACGCCGAAGAGCTTGTTTGACAGGTTTGAATCCTTTTAGGATATTTAAGCTATGTACGGCCAGCCTGCGTGGGATTCCTGGCATGTCTGAAGGGTGCCAGGCGAAGATATCCCAATTTTCTCGTAGGAGTTCTCGCAATGCGGCGTCTACATCGGGGGATAATTGCGCCCCGATGGAAGCTGTTTTATTAGGGTCCGTTGGATGGACCTGGAATTTGATTATTTCATCCGCTGGTTTTAAGGAGGTGGACTTGGATCTCTTGTCGAGTATCACATCATCCCTGTTCACCGTGGAGCGCAGCGCAGTCAGCTCCTCAGCCGCTAGGGCTTCGGATAGTGCCTCAAGGGCTAGTGCGGTTGTCTTATTTTCAGCGCGGGGTGCTATGTCCGGATCAGTAGCGAGAGTGATGATTCCATTTGGCCCGGGCATCTTGAGCTTCATGTACCCGTAATGGGGTATTGCTTGGAAGATTGTAAATGCTTCCCGCCCGAGCAGAGCGTGGTATCCGCTACTGAACGGGGCCACATGGAACGTGACCTCTTCAGACCTGTAATTATCCGGCGTGCCGAACACCACATCTAGTGTGATTTTTCCGGCACAGCGCGCTTCCCGACTGGGTATTATTCCTCTAAAGGTTGTGCTGCTTCGCTCAATGCGGTTCCAGTCTATTTCCATTTTTTGAAGGGTTTCCTCGTAAATGAGGTTTAATCCGCTGCCTCCATGCATGAGTACTTTGGTGAGGCGACAGCCGTCCACTACTGGACTGAGGACCAATGCGGCAGGTGCTCGGGCTGTTCGGAATTTAGGTTCATCACTGGCATTAAAAGTAATAGCCGTGTCACTCCGTGGGTTTATTGTTGCTACTTGGTAGACTTCGACAAGGCTGCGGAGTGTTCTTTTTCGCATATTATTTGATACAAAAGTCTTGAAGAAAGTTAATACCGTATTGGCGTCCCTGGGGTGGCTTTCTGTGGCCTCCGGAGTTAGGAGGTCTTCGCCAATTTTGGCCACCTGCCGGAGTATCCAACATGCTCTAAGGCTATGAGTTGGTGTTTCGCCCTCTGTACTGTGAATTCTACAGGGTTCATTAAGCCATCCTTCCAGTTCGGTTCTCTTGGAAATATGCACTAGAGGCAATAATAAATTAGTTATTATTATATTTCCTTGTTCATGATAATCGTTTATTATCCATGCTATAATTGTATTGATAGGAAACTCAGATACATGTGTGGATACATAGACAACACCATGTCCCTAGTAAGCCTCTAGTTGACTAGTTCGTTGATCAACAGATGGTTACGGTTTCCTGACCATGGACATTGGATGTCGTTGATAACGGGATCACATCATTAGGAGAATGATGTGATGGACAAGACCCAATCCTAAGCATAGCACAAGATCGTGTAGTTCGTATGCTAAAGCTTTTCTAATGTCAAGTATCACTTCCTTAGACCATGAGATTGTGCAACTCCCGGATACCGTAGGAATGCTTTGGGTGTGCCAAACGTCACAACGTAACTGGGTGGCTATAAAGGTGCACTACGGGTATCTCCGAAAGTGTCTGTTGGGTTGGCACGAATCGAGACTGGGATTTGTCACTCCGTGTGACGGAGAGGTATCTCTGGGCCCACTCGGTAGGACATCATCATAATGTGCACAATGTGATCAAGGATTTGATCACGGGATGATGTGTTACGGAACGAGTAAAGAGACTTGCCGGTAACGAGATTGAACAAGGTATCGGGATACCAACAATCGAATCTCGGGCAAGTACAATACTGCTAGACAAAGGGAATTGCATACGCGATTGATCGAATCCTCGACATCGTGGTTCATCCGATGAGATCATCGTGGAACATGTTGGAACCAACATGGGTATCCAGATCCCGCTGTTGGTTATTGACCGGAGAACGTCTCGGTCATGTCTGCATGCTTCCCGAACCCGTAGGGTCTACACACTTAAGGTTCGATGACGCTAGGGTTATAAAGGAAGTTTATATGTGGTTACCGAATGTTGTTCGGAGTCCCGGATGAGATCCCGGACGTCACGAGGAGTTCCGGAATGGTCCGGAGGTAAAGATTTATATACGGGAAGTCATCATACGGTCACCATAAGAGTTCGGGGGATACCGGCATTGTACCGGGACCACCGAAGGGGTTCCGGGTGTCCACCTGCCCCTGAGGGCCCTATGGGTTGTATGTGGAGAGGGACCAGCCCCTTACTGGGCTGGGCGCCTCCCCCTCCTAGGCCCATGCGCCTAGGGTTTTGGGGGAACCCTAAAGGGGGCGCCCCCCTTGCCTTGGGGGGGAAGGCAACCCCCCTGGCCGCCGCCCCCTCCTCAGATTGGATCTGAGGGGGCCGCCCCCCCTCTCCCTTGCCCCTATATATATGTGGGGGTGGGAGGGCAGCCCCACCAATGTTCTGGCGCAGCCCTCCCCCTCTCCCAAGTCCTTCTCCTCTCCCGCGGTGCTTGGCGAAGCCCTGCAGGATTGCCACACTCCTCCACCACCACCACGCCGTTGTGCTGCTGCTGGATGGAGTCTTCCTCAACCTCTCCCTCTCTCCTTGCTGGATCAAGGCAAGGGAGACGTCACCGGGCTGTACGTGTGTTGAACGCGGAGGTGTCGTCCGTTCGGCACTTGGTCATCGGTGATTTGGATTACTGCGAGTACGACTCCGTCAACCCCGTTCACTTGAACGCTTCCGCTTAGAGATCTACAAGGGTATGTAGATGCACTCTCCTTCCCCTCGTTGCTGGTTTCTCCATAGATTGATCTTGGTGTTGCGTAGAAAATTTTGAATTTATGCTACGTTACCCCAACAGTGGCATCATGAGCTAGGTCTATCCCGTAGATTCTTTGGACGATTAGAACACAAACTAGTTGTGGGCGTTGATTTTGTTCAATATTCTTACCGTTACTAGTCCAATCTTGATTCGGCGGCATTGTGGGATGAAGCGGCCCGGACCGACCTTACACGTATACTTACGTGAGACAGGTTCCACCGACTGACATGCACTAGTTGCATAAGGTGGCTAGCGGGTGCCAGTCTCTCCCACTTTAGTCGGATCGGATTCGATGAAAAGGGTCCTTATGAAGGGTAAATAGCAATTGACATATCACGTTGTGGTTTTGCGTAGGTAAGAGCGTTCTTGCTAGAAACCCATAGCAACCACGTAAAACATGCAAACAACAATTAGAGGACGTCTAACTTGTTTTTGCAGGGTATGCTATGTGATGTGATATGGCCAAAAAGAATGTGATGAATGATATGTGATGTATGAGATTGATCATGTTCTTGTAATAGGAATCACGACTTGCATGTCGATGAATATGACAACCGGCAGGAGCCATAGGAGTTGTCTTAATTTATTTATGACCTGCGTGTCAAACGTAAACGTCATGTAATTACTTTACTTTATTGCTAACCGTTAGCTGTAGTAGTAGAAGTAATAGTTGGCGAGACAACTTCATGAAGACACGATGATGGAGATCATGGTGTCATGCCGGTGACGATGATGATCATGGAGCCCCGAAGATGGAGATCAAAAGGAGCAAAGTGATGATGGCCATATCATGTCACTATTTGATTGCATGTGATGTTTATCATGTTTTTGCATCTTATTTGCTTAGAACGACGATAGTAAATAAGATGATCCCTCATTAAAATTTCAAGAAAGTGTTCCCCCTAACTGTGCACCGTTGCGAAAGTTCGTCGTTTCGAAGCACCACGTGATGATCGGGTGTGATAGATTCTAACGTTCACATACAACGGGTGTAAGACAGATTTACACACGCAAAACACTTAGGTTGACTTGACGAGCCTAGCATGTACAGACATGGCCTCGGAACACAAGAGACCGAAAGGTCGAGCATGAGTCGTATGGTAGATACGATCAACATGAAGATGTTCACCGATGTTGACTAGTCCGTCTCACGTGATGATCGGACACGGCCTAGTTGACTCGGATCATGTAATCACTTAGATGACTAGAGGGATGTCTATCTGAGTGGGAGTTCATAAGATGAACTTGTTTATCCTGAACATAGTCAAAAGGTTTTTGCAAATTATGTCGTAGCTCGCGCTTTAGTTCTACTGTTTTAGATATGTTCCTAGAGAAAATATTGTTGAAAGTTGACAGTAGCAATTATGCGGACAGTAGAAGGCTTGTGTCCTTAATGCACCGCTCGGTGTGCTGGACCTCGAACGTGGTCTGTGGATGTTGCGAACATCTGACATACACGTTTTGATGACTACATTATAGTTCAGTAATGTTAAATGGTTTAGAATTGAGGCACCGAAGACATTTTTGAAATGTCGCGGAACATATGAGATGTTTTGAGGGCTGAAATTGGGATTTCAGGCTCGTGCCCACGTCAAGAGGTATAAGACCTCCGACGGTTTTCTTAGCCTGCAAACTAAGGGAGAAAAACTCAATCGTTGAGCTTGTGCTCAAATTGTCTGAGTACAACAATCACTTGAATCGAGTGGGAGTTGATCTTCCAGATAAGATAGTGATGTTTCTCCAAAGTCATTGCCACCAAGCTGCTAGAGCTTCGTGATGAACTATAACATATCAGGGATAGATATGATGATCCTTGAGATATTCGCGATGTTTGACACCGCGAAAGTAGAAATCAAGAAGGAGCATCAATTGTTGATGGTTAGTGAAACCACTAGTTTCAAGAAGGGCAAGGGCAAGAAGAGATACTTCATGAAACGGCAAATCAGCTGCTGCTCTAGTGGAGAAACCCAAGGTTGAACCCAAACCCGAGACTGAGTGCTTCTGTAATAAGGGGAACAGCCACTGGAGCAGAATTACCCTAGATACTTGGTAGATGAGAAGGCCGTCGATAGAAGTATATTGGATATACATTATGTGAATGTGTACTTTACTAGTACTCCTAGTAGCATCAGGGTATTAGATACCTGTTCGGTTGCTAAGTGTTAGTAACTCGAAATAAAAGCTACGGAATAAACGGAGACTAGCTAAAGGTGAGCTGACGAGATGTGTTGGAAGTGCTTCCAAGGTTGATATGATCAAGCATCGCACGCTCCCTCTACCATCGAGATTGGTGTTAAACCTAAATAATTGTTATTTGGTGTTTGCGTTGAGCATAGACATGATTGGATTATGTCTATTGCAATACGGTTATTCATTTAAGGAAAATAATGGTTACTCTATTTATTTGAATAATACCTTTAATGGTCTTGCACCTAGAGGAATGGTTTATTGAATCTCGATCATAGCGATACACATTTTCATGCCAAAAGGTATAAGATAGTAATGATAGTACCACTTACTTGTGGCACTGCTATGTAAGTCATATTAGTATGAAACGCATGAAGAAGCTCCATGTTGATGGATCTTTGGACTCACTCGTTTTTGAAAAGTTTGAGACATGCGAACCATGTCTATTGGTGTATACGCATGAAGAAATTCCATGCAGATGGATCGTTTGGACTCACTTGATTTTGAATCACTTGAGATATGCAAATCTTACCACATGGGCAAGATGACTAAAGAGCCTCGTTTTCAGTAAAATGGAACAAGATAGCAACTTGTTGGAAGTAACGCATTTTGATGTGTGCAGTCCAATGAGTGTTGAGGCATGCAGTCAATATCGTTATGTTCTTACTTCACAGATGATTCGAGTAGATGTTGAGTATATTTACTTGATGAAACACAAGTCTGAATTAATGAATGGTTCAAGTAATTTCAGAATGAAGTTGAAGATCGTCGTGACAAGAGGATAAAATATCTATGATATGATCATAGAGATGAATATCTGAGTTGCGAGTTTGGTACACAGAATTAAGACATTGTGGAAATTGTTTCACAACTAATACAGCCTGGAATACCATAGTGTGATGGTGTGTCCGAACATCATAACTGCACCCTATTGGATATGATGCATACCATGATGTCCCTTATCGAATTACCATGATAGTTTATGGGTTAGGCATTAGAGACAACCACATTCACTTTAAATAGGGCACCATGTAATTCCGATGAGATGACACCGTATGAACTATGGTTTAGAGAAACCTAAGCTGTCATTTGTTAAAAGGTTTGGGGCTGCGATGCTTATGTGAAAAAGTTTCAGGCTGATAAGCTCGAACCCAAAAGCGGATAAATGCATCTTCATAAGGACACCCAAAACAGTTGGGTATACCTCCTGTCTCAGATCCGAAAGCAATGATGGATTGTTTCTAGAATCGACTCCTTTCTCGAGGAAAAGTTTCTCTCGAAAGAATTGAGTGGGAGGATGGTGGAGACTTGATGAGGTTATTGAACCGTCACTTCAACTAGTGTGTAGCAGGGCACAAGGAGTTGTTCCTGTGGCAGCTACACCAATTGAAGTGGAAGCTTATGATAGTGATCATGAAACTTCGGATCAAGTCACTACCAAAACCTCGTAGGACGACAAGGATGCGTACTACTTCAGAGTGGTACGTAATCCTGTCTTGGAAGTCATGTTGCTAGACAACAATGAACCTACGAGCTATGGAGAAGCGATGGTGGGCCCGGATTCCGATGAATGGCTCGAGGCCATAAAATCCGAGAGAGGATCCATGTATGAAAACAAAGTGTAGACTTTGGCAGAACGGCTCGATGGTCGTGAGGCTGTTGAGTACAGATGGATTTTAAAAGGAAGACGGACAATAATGGTAAATGTCACCATTAAGAAAGCTCGACTTGTCGTTAAGATGTTTCCCGACAAGTTCAAGGAGTTGACTACGATGAGACTTTCTCACTCGTAGCGATGCTAAGAGTCTATTGGAATTAGCAGGTACTGCATTATTTATGAAATCTTGCAGATAGGATGTCAAAATATTGTTTCCTTGTTCTTGAGGAAAGGTTGTATGTGATACAACCAGAAGATTTTGTCGATCCTGAAAGATGCTAACAAGTATGCAAAGCTCCAGCAATCCTTCTAAGGACTAGAGTAAGCATCTCGGAGTTGGAATGTACACTTTGATGAGATGATCAAAGATTTTGGGTTTATACAAAGTTTATGAGAAACTTGTATTTCCAAAGAAGTGAGTGGGAGCACTATAGAATTTCTGATGAGTATATGTTGTTGACATATTGTTGATCAGAAATGATGTAGAATTTTTGGAAAGCATATAGGGTTATTTGAAAAGTGTTTTTCAATGGAAAACCTGGATTAAGCTACTTGAACATTGAGCATCAAGATCTATAAGGATAGATCAAAACACTTAATGGTACTTTTCAAATGAGCACATACCTTAACATGATCTTGAAGGTGTTCAAGATGGATCAATCAAAGAAGGAGTTCTTGCCTGAGTTGTAAGGTATGAAGTTAAGACTTAAAGCTCGACCACGGCAGAAGAAAGTGGAAGGATGATGGTCGTCCCCTATGCTTTTGTCATAGGCTCTATACAGTATGCCATGCTGAGTACCGCACCTGATGTGTGCCTTGCTACATGTCTGGCAAAAGGGTACAAAGGTGATCTAGGAGTAGGTCATAGGCTCTAGTGCAAGTGGGAGACTGTTGGAAATATGCACTAGAGGCAATAATAAATTAGTTATTATTATATTTCCTTGTTCATGATAATCGTTTATTATCCATGCTATAATTGTATTGATAGGAAACTCAGATACATGTGTGGATACATAGACAACACCATGTCCCTAGTAAGCCTCTAGTTGACTAGCTCGTTGATCAACAGATGGTTACGGTTTCCTGACCATGGACATTGGATGTCATTGATAACGAGATCACATCATTAGGAGAATGATGTGATGGACAAGAACCAATCCTAAGCATAGCACAAGATCGTGTAGTTCGTATGCTAAAGCTTTTCTAATGTCAAGTATCATTTCCTTAGACCATGAGATTGTGCAACTCCCGGATACCGTAGGACTGCTTTGGGTGTGCCAAACGTCACAAAGTAACTGGGTGGCTATAAAGGTGCACTACGGGTATCTCTGAAAGTGTCTGTTGGGTTGGCACGAATCGAGACTGGGATTTGTCACTCCGTGTGACGGAGAGGTATCTCTGGGCCCACTCGGTAGGACATCATCATAATGTGCACAATGTGATCAAGGAGTTGATCACGGGATGATGTGTTACGGAACGAGTAAAGAGACTTGCCGGTAACGATATTGAACAAGGTATCGGGATACCGACGATCGAATCTCGGGCAAGTACAATACCGCTAGACAAAGGGAATTGCATACGCGATTGATCGAATCCTCGACATCGTGGTTCATCCGATGAGATCATCGTGGAACATGTGGGAACCAACATGGGTATCCAGATCCCGCTGTTGGTTATTGACCGGAGAACGTCTCGGTCATGTCTGCATGCTTCCCGAACCCGTAGGGTCTACACACTTAAGGTTCGATGACGCTAGGGTTATAAAGGAAGTTTATATGTGGTTACCGAATGTTGTTCGGAGTCCCGGATGAGATCCCGGACGTCACGAGGAGTTCCGGAATGGTCCGGAGGTAAAGATTTATATATGGGAAGTCATCATACGGTCACCGGAAGAGTTCGGGGAATACCGGCATTGTACCGGGACCACCGAAGGGGTTCCGGGGGTCCACCGGGAGGGTCCACCTGCCCCGGAGGGCCCTATGGGCTGTATGTGGAGAGGGACCAGCCCCTTACTCGGCTGGGCGCCTCCCCCTCCTAGGGCCCATGCGCCTAGGGTTTTGGGGGAACCCTAAAGGGGGCGCCCCCCTTGCCTTGGGGGGGAAGGCAACCCCCTGGCCGTCGCCCCCTCCTCAGATTGGATCTAAGGGGGCCGGCCCCCCCTCTCCCTTGCCCCTATATATACGTGGGGTGTAACATCCCAATTTTCAATTTGGATGTCTATAAATAGATCATTCATATGCATCCATGATTTATGCATTTTTTCCTCCATTTGTTTTATTTGATTTTTGATCCAAGGAACTTTGAGCAACTCAAGGACCAAAAGAGAGAGTTGGAAGTTTCCCTAAAAAACAATTTTGATTTTTTTTCGAAATTGAGAGTTTGGATTAAATTTGGTTTCACCAAAAAAAATTCATTTCCATTATATCAAAAATAAAATAAAGAGAGAAGATAAAATGACTTCTTCAATAATAGAAGGAAAATATTGGAAAATGAATTTGGAACCAAAATATATTTGTTGGGTTTTATTTGCACTTTATTTTATTAGTTTAGCAAAAAGTTTATTTTTGAAAACTTGCATTTTAGGGCAGATAAAAGTTCACTAGGTCATATATAAGACCATATAACTATGTGAATTTTATGGAAATTTTTAGATTTATATTTATTTTGTTTTTGATTTTCATTGCTTCTGTAAAAAAGAAAAAAAAACGTTTAAAAAAACGCAGCCCAGCAAGGCCCATGCCCAGGCGCTATCTCCTTCTTCCTCCTCTCTGTACGTGAACACTGACAGAACATTCATCCATGGCGCCTCTACCTCTTCCACCCCTCATCTTCCTCTCCCCCGCTTCAAAACGCCTCTCAATGGAATCCCCTTGCCTCCCTCTATCTTTTCCCCTTCACTAGTGCGCCTTAATTCCCCCTCTAATGGCCATTAGAAGCCCAAGTAACAGCCACCATTAACATCATAAAGTTGGCAACGCTCAGCTCATCTCCAGACCTCCCCAAGCCCTATATAAAGCACCCCTGGGAGCCCCTCTCACCATTCGTCCGAAGCCCTCTCCTTCTGGAGTTTTTCCCTCTCTCTAACCTCTCCAATTGCTCGCCGGAGTTCGCGAATTCCGGCGACCTTTCACGGTGTGTACAGGAGGCAATCTACCACCACAACTTGTTTAAGTGGTTCACCTCATCGTCCTCTACACTGTCCCGCACGCATACTTCGCCGAAGCACACCGGAGCCGCCTTCTTCCTCATCTCCGGCGACAAGTCCGGTGAACACCCAGGCCAAAATTTTCTCTTTTTCCAGTATTTTTTTTCAATCTCAGATTGTATACCAATTCTTGTTTCTTGTATATCTTTTAGTCTATAGATCCGATTTAGTTGATTCTTTTTCCTACTAGTTCATAGAAATCCCATCTATCCAGAGAACCAAACGAAAAATATTTTTGAAAATTTTAAAATTTGAATTCAAACAGATCTGAATTCAAACTTCGTTAGGCCGTATCTCGAGTTCCGTAACTCCGTTTTAGGTGATTCTTTTTGCAAATCGAAGCTTGTGTCATGTACTATCTGTTAAACCCAAAACCATTTATTTTTGTTGCTGTAAAAATTACGTTCTGTACAGAAACTTTATTTGGATGTTTAGGAGTTTTTCGAAGTCTTTCATTTGTTTTCTTTTTGGATCTTTGCTTGTATGCTTATGTATGTTATTGCTTGCTTACGTTAGATCATCCGGAGTGCGAAGCTTGCTACTACGAATCTTTACAGTTCAACGAACGTCAGCAAGGCAAGTTCACACTTTGATCATAATTTTCAATACCCAATTTTTACTATGCATTAGTTTCACCCTCAAAGATTGCATGAATAGGATTGGCAACATGTGGTTATGCTATGTAGTTCATGTGGTAGGAACCTATGACCTTTGATCACCCCGGGAATATTCGTTATATCATATATTGCTTAGCCATGCTCGTAGATGGGGATTGGTATGTGTGATTCATGCAAGTTGCGAGAGATAATAATTTTGGGATAACCTAAGGTGGCAACTTTAATACACATCTGGGTGGATTGTTTGGGGCACCTGGAGAAACCAGTGCTTGCCCAAGGGGAATCCCGGAGTACCCGTGTAATTACCCTAGGTCCACCACCCAGGCTCAAAGGGATCATAAGATATTTCATGCCTAGAAACTTTCGTGTGCAGCCACAAGCCATTATGGGCTCTGGCATAGTTGAGTAAGTTGTGTGACCTCTTTCCGTGGTAGACTAGCTGATGTAGGGGATAGTAGGTGTACCGGTCTACCCAGGGTTAAGGGGAAACGCTTCTGAAAGGCTATGTCTCGATCTTCCGATCATGGAGGTGGTCGAGTCTTGTGGGGAAAAGTGTGCAAACCTCTGCAGAGTGTACAAACTAATCATGATTAGCCGTGTCCCCGGTTATGGACAACTTGAGTATCTAGAAGTGAATTATTGGTTGATCTCATCACTCTTTTTAATGAAATTATTGGGTTACTAATAACTTGAAATTTTTGGAATTGAGTTGGAGGAACTTCTCAATTATGGCATTTTAACTTAGTAGTAAAAAAATATTCCTTTGTTGTAGGGTAAAATTGGCTTTATGCAAAAATTAAACTTAGAGCCTCCACCAGCTAAATTTGCATATAGAGATAGTCTTTTCATTTATTATTATTCTATAATGTGAAATTGCCAGCATATTCCATGTGCTGACCTACACAGCTGCAACGTCTCATGTTGCAGACTTTTCCGACGAAGATTAAAGGTGCGATAGGTCGTTGTTCTGCACTCAGTTTGCCGTGGAGTTGGATGGACTCATTTGCCTTTGAAGCTTCCGCAGTTATTTTTATTTAGATGGCCTTTGGCCATATTATTGTAATAAATACTCTTTTGAGAACCTCGATGTAATAAAGTGTGATTGAACTCTGTTATAATTCCTCGAGTACTGTGTGTGTCAGCATACCGATCCAGGGATGACACTTAAGCACAGAGACTTCGATCCATTTTGGGTCGGGTCGCTACAAGATGGTATCAGAGCACACGTTGACTGTAGGACGCGACCACTAGGAAATGGAAAGCCATAGGAAGAAAACTCTATTTTATGACTTCCTTAAATATCCATTGGTCTATACTCTTCTCTATTCATTTCTATCTCTTCTCTACTTCAATAAAATAGTTGTTTAACCCCATCACCAAGTTGCTCAGCCCGATGAGACCATGACCTATGAAGACAAGAAGAAGAAGAAGCTAGAGTTGACTTTGATTTGAGAAGATTTAGTTCAGACCACCACTACCAAGTTGAGTCCAACGAATGATCGCGGTAGTATGAAGAGATCATATCTCTTGTGGATATGACCTTACCTATAGGTTTTGCTTGTGTGGTGTGATATGTGTGAATTGCTTGATTTGAAATTTTCTTGCTATCATAAGCATATGGGTAGTGATTACACTCATTAGGCCCTTATTCTATTCTAATTTCTCATCCACTCTAAACCTAACAGATGCCTCCAAGACGTGACACAGAATTCCACCGGAACTTGCCCAGTTGATCCAGAACCAGAATGCCCTCATGCAGCTACTCATCCAGAATCAGAACCAGAACAACAACAACCCACCGCCACCACCCCCGGTCGACAACCTTACTCGTTTCCTGAGGTTGAACCCACCAGTGTTCTCTAGCAGCACGGAGCCGATCGTTGCAGATGACTGGCTTCGCAAGATCGGAAGAGAGCTGACCACCGCGGGATGCACTGACGCTGAGAAGGTGCGCTTTGCCGCGCATCAACTGGATGGTCCAGCAGCTTCATGGTGGGAGAATTACACCACCACATTCCCCATAGCCAATGTAATTTGGGATCAGTTCCAGCAGGCGTTCCGTACCGCACATGTTTCAGCCGGTGCTATGAGTCTGAAGAAGCGTGAGTTCCGCAACTTACGCCAAGGAAATCATTCTGTTGGTGATTATGTGGAGGAATTCAGCAAGTTATCCAGGTATGCTCCCGGAGACGTGGCTGATGATGCCGCTAAGCAGGAGAAATTCTGGAGGGACTAAACGATGATTTGGGACTTCAGTTGACCGTGGCTACCTTTAACAATTATCAAGAGTTGGTCGACAAGGCTCTCATTCTGGAAGGCAAGCAGCAGCAGGTGGAGAATCGCAAGAGGAAGTACGGACAAGGAAAGTACAACTCTGGAGTTCAGCAGAAGCCCCGCTATACCCCGTACTCGGGAAATAATGGACCAGGATCTGGCAAGTATAATGGACACACTCACCATAACCATGGAGGACATTCACATCATGGAGGGAATGGACACAACCATAATGGCCATAGGAATGGCAATGGGAACGGAGGAAACAACAATCAGCATCAGTCCAACCCCGCTACACCGACAAAGAAGGATCTGAGCCACATTACCTGCTTCAAGTGTGGGAAGACCGGACACTACGCCACCGAGTGTCCTGAGGCGAAGAACGGAAATGGAAGCTCTGGAAAGAAGCCCAATCCTTTCACCAGAGGTCAGGTGAACCATCTCAATGTGGAGGAAGTTTATGACCAGCCTGATGCCGTTGTTGGTAAGTTCTTGATTAATTCATTTACAGCCCTTGTTCTTTTTGACACCGGTGCATCACATTCATTCATATCAAGGGGGTTTGTGGATAAGTTTAAGTTGTCGACCGTAGCCCTTAAGTCACCTATGTTAGTGAGTTCCCCAGGAGCAGAGTATATGGCTAGTCAGGGATGTTTTCAGTTGCCATTGACCATAGGGAGACATGTTTTCCCTACAGACCTCATCATCCTAGAATCACAAGGATTGGACGTAATTCTAGGCATGGACTGGTTATCCAAGTATGAAGGGAATATCGATTGTGCCCGTAAGTCGATTCTTCTCACCACCCCAGAGGGGAAACGGATCAAGTATGTGTCGAGGCATACGCCAAGGAGGACTCAAGTGAATTCTCTTTCGGGAGTTGTTCAGGAGGAAGTACCGGTTGTGAAGGATTATCCCGATGTATTCCCCGAGGAATTGCCCGGCATGCCACCGGATCGGGACATAGAGTTTTTGATTGAATTGTTACCAGGCACTGGACCAATATCCAAGAGACTGTACCGGATGCCCGCAAATGATCTGGAGGAAATTAAGAAGCAGATTAAGGAATTATTGGAGAAAGGTTATATTCGACCGAGTTCATCACCTTGGGGAGCCCCAGTGCTTCTAGTTGAGAAGAAGGATGGAACCTTGAAAATGGTTGTAGATTATCGTGCACTAAACGAAGTGACGATCAAGAACAAGTACCCTCTGCCAATGATCAATGATTTGTTTGACCAGCTACAAGGAGAAAAAGTTTTCTCCAAGATCGATCTTCGATCAGGATATCACCAGCTGAAGATTCGAGAACAGGATATACCCAAGACAGCCTTTACCACGAGATATGGGCTTTATGAGTATACGATCATGTCTTTTGGTTTGACTAATGCCCCTGCCTATTTCATGAGCATGATGAATAAGGTATTCATGGAGTTCTTGGATAAGTTTGTTGTGGTATTCATGGATGACATATTGATTTACTCGAAGAATGAAGAACACAAGGAACATTTGCGCTTGGTTCTTGAGAAGCTCAGGGAACATCAGTTATACGCAAAGTTCAGCAAGTGCGAATTCTGGTTGAAGGAAGTTGGATTTCTCGGACATGTTATATCAGGAGAAGGGATAGCAGTAGACCCCTCAAAGGTTGAAGCCGTCACCGAATGGAAGGCACCCACCTCATTCGGAGAGATTCGCAGTTTTCTTGGACTCGCAGGATATTACCGGAGATTTATTGAAAATTTCTCCAAGATCGCGAAGCCCATGACAGAGTTATTGAAGAAAGACATTAAGTTTGTTTGGACCGACGAATGTGAGTCCAGTTTCCAGGAGCTAAAGAAATGTTTGGTCACAGCCCCAGTGCTAATTCTTTCGAATATACGCAAGGATTTCCAAGTATATTGCGACGCTTCTCGTCAGGGACTTGGAGGTGTTCTTATGCAAGAAGGAAGAGTTGTTTCATATGCCTCACGTCAGCTTCGACCTCATGAGCGGATTTATGCCACGCATGATTTGGAGTTAGCAGCCGTAGTGCACGCACTCAAGACCTGGAGACATTTTCTTATCGGAAATCGTTGTGATGTTTACACGGATCACAAGAGTTTGAAATACATCTTCACGCAGAAGGAGTTGAACCTTAGGCAGAGAAGATGGTTGGAGCTCATAAAGGATTATGACATGAAATTGCACTATCACCCAGGAAAGGCCAATGTTGTGGCAGATGCATTGAGCCGCAAGAGCTATGTCAATACCCTCACAGGAGGAGGATTACCTTAGGAGTTAATTGATGATCTCAGAGATCTTCGATTGGAGATAGTACCACGAGGTTTTGTTGCTGCAATGGAAATTCAATCCACTTTGTTGGGAAAGATCCGAGAAGCCCAGAAGTTAGACAAAGGTATTGCGGAGATAAAGGGAAGGATGAACCAAGGAAAGGCAGAAGGATTTCGTGAGGATGAACATGGAACCTTATGGTTTGAGCAGCGTATTTACGTGCCAAATAACCCAGAGATCAGGAAATTAATTCTTCAGGAGGCTCATGATTCGCCTTATTCAATACACCCGGGCAACACCAAGATGTATTTGGACTTGAAGGAAAGTTTCTGGTGGACAGGTATGAAAAAGGATATTGCCGAGTATGTCGCAGTATGTGACGTATGTCAGAGGGTTAAGGCAGAGCACCAGAAACCAGCAGGATTACTTCAGCCTTTGCCGATACCAGATTGGAAGTGGGACAAGCTTGGCATGGACTTCATTACAGGATTACCCAGGACCCGATCAGGCTATGATTCTATTTGGGTAGTGGTTGATCGCTTGACAAAGGTAGCTCACTTCATCCCTGTGAAAACCACATATACAAGTGCTAAGTTAGCCAAGATATACATGACCAGGATCATATGTCTGCATGGAGTTCCGAGGACCATTGTATCAGACAGAGGAACACAATTTACCTCAAAGTTTTGGCATCAATTACCTGAAACTTTGGGTACTAGACTGGAGTTCAGTACAGCTTTTCATCCGCAGACAGATGGGCAGACCGAGAGAGTCAATCTGATTCTGGAGGACATGTTGAGAGCTTGTGCGCTAGATTATGGATCTAGTTGGGATGATAATTTGCCTTACGCGGAGTTCTCATATAACAACAGCTATCAAGCTAGTTTGAAAATGGCCCCTTTCGAAGCTTTGTACGGAAGGAGGTGCAGGACACCATTGATGTGGGATGAAGTTGGAGACCGTAAATTATTCGGACCAGATTTAATTAGAGATTCAGAGGAGAAAGTCAAGCTGATCCGCGACAGACTCAAGGTAGCCCAATCCAGACAGAAGAGTTATGCTGATACTAAACGCAAGGAGGTAACCTATGAAGTCGGAGATAGAACATATCTGCGTGTGTCGCCACTTCGAGGAGTAAAACGATTTGGAGTCAAAGGAAAGTTAGCACCACGATTTGTGGGGCCGTACAGAGTTTTAGAACGCATGGGTGAAGTTGCCTACAAGTTGGAATTACCAGAAGCCTTGTCAGGAGTTCATGATGTGTTTCACGTTTCCCAGTTGAAGAAGTGCCATGCGGAGATGGCCGATATTCCTTTGAGAGATACAGTGCCACTGGAGGCCATACAGTTGGATAATGATCTGACCTATGAGGAGAAGCCCGTCAAGATTCTCGAAACTGCAAGCAGGGTTACCCGCAGCAAGGTCATCAAGTTCTGCAAGGTTCAATGGAGTCATCATACCGAAGAAGAAGCCACCTGGGAACGAGAAGAAGATCTCCGACAGGACCACCCACACCTTTTTGCTAGCCAACCCGAATCTCGAGGGCGAGATTCATCTTAAGGGGGGTAGGTTTGTAACATCCCAATTTTCAATTTGGATGTCTATAAATAGATCATTCATATGCATCCATGATTCATGCATTTTTTCCTCCATTAGTTTTATTTGATTTTTGATCCAAGGAACTTTGAGCAACTCAAGGACCAAAAGAGAGACTTGGAAGTTTCCCTAAAAAACAATTTTGATTTTTTTTCGAAATTGAGAGTTTGGATTAAATTTGGTTTCACCAAAAAAAATTCATTTCCATTATATCAAAAATAAAATAAAGAGAGAAGATAAAATGACTTCTTCAATAATAGAAGGAAAATATTGGAAAATGAATTTAGAACCAAAATATATTTGTTGGGTTTTATTTGCACTTTATTTTATTAGTCTAGCAAGAAGTTTATTTTTGAAAACTTGCATTTTAGGGCAGATAAAAGTTCACTAGGTCATATATAAGACCATATAACTCTGTGAATTTTTGTAACGCCCGGATAATTTGGCTACAGTAAAACTTTTCTGATGATGCCATGTCATCTGTGTTACTGTTGCTAAGCTCGCAATAATCCGAAACCGTTCGAAACTCAGATTCAAATTACTGATAACAATAAAAGTTTTCAAAAATTAAAACAAAATTGTTCGGTGGTTGCCGAATATTACAAAGGTAATTGTGGTGAAGTAAATACATTTTTATAAAATGGCTAAATGGATTAAACAATTTAAACAGAAAAGAAAATACAAAAAAGAGGAAAACAAACAAAAAAAGAAAGAAAGGGAAACACCCCCCCCCCCCTGCTGGGCCACCCGGCCCAGCCAACGGCCACCGGGCCGCCAGGCCGGCCCACCCCCGCGCCCATATCCCCCCACCCCCTGGAAACCCTAGCTCACCCCCACCCAATCGCCCCCACTCCCCACTCGCTCACCCCCTTCCTCCCCGATCCAGATCGGATCGGGGGAACAAACCCCGGCGCTCGCCCCTCCCCGGACCCCGACGCCCCGGCACGTCCCCGCCGCCTCGCCGTTCGCTGGCACCGTCGCCGGACCGCCTCGCCGGACCTCCTCATCCCCTCCGTCGTCGGACCACCCCAACCTCCCCCGAGCACGCTCCCTAGTCCCTACCCCCCCACCGTGAGCTTCCTCCCTCTCCCTCGCACGTCATGCTCGACGCCGCGCCTTCCCCGCTCCTCCTCCGCGTGTATGCGCTCGCGCTCACCGCGGCCCGCGCTCACCACGTCGACGGCCGCGCCCCGGTGCCCCTGGACGCGCCCATGGCCGCGCGCCTCGCCATCTGCTCCCGCACCGTCCCGCCCCTGGCCGTGTGTAGCGCGCGCGCTGGCTGCGCCAAGCGCCTCGCCCCGCCGAGGCCCCTCTGCCTCAACCGCCCCTGCCCCCTGCCGCGCCGGCGTTCCCCCGCCCTCGCTGTCCTCCGCCATGCCCCGCGCCCACTCCGGCGACTGCCCGGCGCTGGCGCCCAAGCGCCCGCACTCGGCGCCCCGTACCCGCGGCCCCCTCGTGGTCGCCGCCCTAGCCTCGCGGCTCCGGCAGGCCGCGCCGTGGCCGCCGGCGCCCGCCCTCCTGGGCGCCGGCGCCCGCCCTCCTGGGCGCCTGTGTGCTCCCCGCCCCGGGTGGCCTCGGGCACGCACGCCCGCGCCCGTGCGCCCGCACCCGTCGCCCGTTGTGGCCTCTATGGGCCACTGACTAGGGGGCCCCGCCCCAGAACGATTTTTTAAAAAAAAAGGGAATTAAATAAATAAATAAATAAATAGTTAATTAATTAATTAAGGAATTAATTAAGTTAACTAATCATAATTAGGTTAACCTAAATAACTATTTAGTTTAATTAAACAGTAATTAGTTAGTTAACCCTGATTAACCTAATCAGAGAATGACAGGTGGGTCCCACTGGACCCACACGCCAGTTTGACCAGTCAACGCCCCTGTTGACTGCTGACGTCATGATGACGTCAACAAACCCTGTTTTGGATAATGTTAGATTTAAATAATTAATTAAATTCCAGAAATTAATAAAATCTTTAGAAAATCATATCTTTTAATCTGTAACTCGGATTAAAATATTTTCAACATGAAAGTTGCTCAGAACGGCGAGACGATTCCGGATACGCAGCCCGTTCATCCGCCACACATTCCTAACCTATCCAACTCGCAACTTTCCCCCTCCGGCCCCTCTGCCCGAAAACGCGAAACGCCGGGGATACTTTCCCGGATGTTTCCCCCCTTCACCGGTATCACCTCATACCGCGTTAGGGCACCTCTAACGCCGTTACTTGTCATGTCATGCATCACTATGCATCTGCTTGCTTAAATATTTATTGTTTCTTCCCCCTCTTCTCTCGATAGACACCGAGATCGACGCTGCTGCTGCCCCGATCGACTACGGTGTTGACAACCCCTCTCTCTTGCCAGAGCAACCAGGCAAGCCCCCCCTTGATCACCAGATATCGCCTACTCTCCTCTATACTGCTTGCATTAGAGTAGTGAAGCATGTTACTGCTTTCGTTATTCCTATCCTGATGCTTAGCCTGTCTTTGATACTGCTGTTGATACCTTTACCTGCAATCCTACTTGCTTAGTATAGGATGCTAGTGTTCCATCAGTGGCCCTACACTCTTGTCCGTCTGCCATGCTATACTACTGGGCCGTGATCACTTCGAGAAGTGATCGCGGACATATACTATATACTTTACACTATTACATTACCAGTGATACTGTTCAGAGATGGGGGCTGAAGGGGCAGGTGGCTCCATCCCGGTAGAGGTGGGCCTGGGTTCCCGACGGCCCCCGACTGTTACTTTGAGGCGGAGCGACAGGGCAGGTTCAGACCACCTAGGAGAGAGGTGGGCCTGGCCCTAGTCGGCGTTCGCGATACTTAACACGCTTAACGAGATCTGGGTATTTGATCTGAGTCTGGCCATTTGGTCTATACGCACTAACCACCTACGCGGGAGTAGTTATGGGTATCCCGACGTCGTGGTATCAGCCGAAGCACTTCGTGACGTCAGCGACTGAGCGGCGCGCGCCGGGTTGGACCGCTTAACGTGACTTCCTTTGAAATGGAGGTTGCTAGGTCTGCTCTCCGGCCGCGTACGCAACGTGCAGGTGTGCTCAGGGCGATGGGCCCAGACCCCTGCGCGCATAGGTTTAGACCGGCGTGCTGACCGCTCTGTTGTGCCTAGGTGGGGCTGCGACGTGTTGATCTTCCGAGGCCGGGCATGACCCAGGAAAGTGTGTCCGGCCAAATGGGATCAAGCGTGTTGGGCTATGTGGTGCACCCCTGCAGGGAAGTTTATCTATTCGAATAGCCGTGTCCCTCGGTAAAAGGACGACCCGGAGTTGTACCTCGACCTTATGACAACTAGAATCGGATACTTAATAAAACACACCCTTCCAAGTGCCAGATACAACCCGGTGATCGCTCTCTAACAGGGCATCGAGGAGGGGATCGCCGGGTAGGATTATGCTATACGATGCTACTTGGAGAACTTCAGTCTACTCTCTTCTATATGCTGCAAGACGGAGGCGACCAGAAGCGTAGTCTTTGATAAGACTAGCTATCCCCCTCTTATTCTGGCATTCTGCAGTTCAGTCCACTGATATGGCCCTTTACACATATACCCCTGCATATGTAGTGTAGCTCCTTGCTTGCGAGTACTTTGGATGAGTACTCACGGTTGCTTTTCTCCCCTTTTCCCCCTTTCCCTTCTACCCGGTTGCCGCAACCAGATGCTGGAGCCCAGGATCCAGACGCCACCTTCGACGACGACTCCTACTACTCTGGAGGTGCCTACTACTACGTGCAGCCCGCTGACGACGACCAGGAGTAGTTAGGAGGATCCCAGGCAGGAGGCCTGCGCCTCGTTCGATCTGTATCCCAGTTTGTGCTAGCCTTCTTAAGGCAAACTTGTTTAACTTATGTCTGTACTCAGATATTGTTGCTTCCGCTGACTCGTCTATGATCGAGCACTTGTATTCGAGCCCTCGAGGCCCCTGTCTTGTATTATGATGCTTGTATGACCTATTTTTATTTGTAGAGTTGTGTTGTGATATCTTCCCGTGAGTCCCTGATCTTGATCGTACACATTTGCGTGCATGATTAGTGTACGATTGAATCGGGGGCGTCACAAGTTGGTATCAGAGCCGACTGCCTGTAGGAATCCCCCTTCCACACTCCTTGGCCGAAGTCGAGTCTAGACATTACAAAAACTTTTACTAACTTGGCTGTGTGCCTTATGGGCTCACGTTGCCATCGGGTGGTACTAGGATCTTTTACTCCTCGACCTTTACTCTGGGACTCTGAACTCTCTTATACTCGGGTTAAACGAATTTACTAACTCTGACACTAGGACCCCGTGACGACATTCACCCCAAAGTTGGATAAAAGCCATAGTTATTCCTTGGTATAGAGTTTTGCACAATTTCCACACTGTCACTTGAAACATCTTTGTTTTCAGATGGAACCCACGAGGCAGGTCGTGCGCCACACGGCGGCCATTGGCGCCTCGGGATCACCGGCCGTGCTAGCTGAGATGATGACCTATCTGGGTTATCGCTGGCACCCCGAGTACACCGTCACCGAGGAGTACCAGGACTTTAACCAGGAGCAGTACCGTGCCACCGTCCACCTCTACTCTCGGGACTATGACTCCACTACTGTGCTGCACACCGCTTATGGTGTTGGAGTGACCATCGATATGGCAGTTCACGATGCTGCCTATGCTGCTCTGACACGCCTTCGTAGGGAGTACCGGGAGTTGGACAACTCCCCCTTCAGGCACATTGCTATCGCATTTGATATTGGTGCGGAGGGTTACTACACTGCTGCCTACTCCACTGTCAACCGCGAGCCCTTCCACCATCAGAACTTTGTTCTGCATGCTGATGGGCTGGATCGAGCTAACCGAGCTCTTCGCCACGAGTTGTACACCACTCGCCAGCACCTCTACCGTGCCTTGACGATGTTGCACCCCTTTGTTGGATCTGGGGAGCTGCCGCGTTCTGCTATCTACCCAGCCAGGACCGTGATGCCTCAGGGTGTCGGTTGGCCAGAGGTGGGAGGCTACTCTCCCGCACTTGGTCCACTTCTGCCGCCAGAACGTCGGGTTCAGCACCAGAGCACCCGCGGACCCCAGGTTGCCGACGTGGTGTACCCGTTGCCACAGTACCAGCTTTCAGGCTACACCTACCTCCGCAGTGTCGTGTGGGACTGATGTAGACTTGCTTGCATATGTTAGATGCATTCGCCGCGAGCCTGCGTGCCGCCCATGATGTCTTAGTCTGTGTACTGAACTCTATGTACCGAACACTATGCATGATCTCTTTTGTAAGATGTGCCGACTATGATGTGGTATCTGTCGTGCTGCTTTCATTATGCATGTTTCGTCTTGAATGATTCTTGTCTTTGCAAATATTCTCAAATGCTGAACTACCCCTGTTATATATTAGCAGGATGGTTAGACCAGGTGGTCGTGGTCGGGGTGGCAACTTCCCACCACCGCCTGAGTACATGGCTGGTATGATCCAACAGCTTGAGATGAATCGCCAGTTCATGGAGAACATGATGGCTCAGTTTCCTCGCCCCAATATGAACCAGCAGCCAAACACAGTAACTCTGCAGGATTTCATTCGCCTCAATCCAAGTGTGTACCGCAGCTCAACTCAGCCTCTGGACGGTGATGACTGGCTCCGTGACATCACCTATGAGATGGAGTCTGCTGATGTAGCCCCTGCCAGCTATGTCACGTTTGCTTCCTTCTTCCTGAAGGGACCCGCAGCTCAATGGTGGGACAGCCACAGGCGTACTCTGCCGGTTGGAACAATCATCACCTGGCCAGACTTCCAAGCTGCTTTCCGTGCCCGCTTCATTCCTCAGGGAGTCAAGGACCGGAAGAAGCGCGAGTTCTGCAACCTCATCCAAGGCTACAAAACTGTTGAAGCTTATCAGCGAGAATTTCTGGACTTGTCTCGCTATGCTGAAGAAGACATTGCAACTGATGCACGCAGACAGGAGAAGTTCCGTGACGGCCTTCAAGCCGACATCAAGCTCGCACTTTTAGTGCACGACTTTGCTGATTTCGCCACCTTGGTGAACAAGGCCATCAATGTCGAAACTGGTCTGCAGGAATACCAGAGCTCTCACGGGCGCAGCCGTGACACGGGCTCATCTTCGGGCCCGTCCTCGCAGAAGCGCAGGATATGGATTCCCAACAGCATGTACCAGCCGAATACACCTGCCCCAAGGCAGTCCTATGCTACACCTCGTCTGCCTAATGCTCCTGCTAGGCAGCCAAAACTTCCAGCTCCACCACCCCAAGCTCCGGTCCCCACTCCCAATAATGGTCTGTGCTACAAGTGTGGTCAACCAGGTCACCTTGCCAGGAACTGTTATCAGAATCAGAATCAGAATCAGCTGGCCCTTCCTGCAGCTGGTCGTGGAAACAACCAGAACCGCAATAACAATGCCAAGTCTTATGGTCGTGTTCATGCCAACCACGTTAATCTGAACGAAGCTCAAGACCAGCCTGCTACTGTGATGGGTACACTCCTCGTAAATTCAGTACCTGCATCTGTTTTATTCGATACAGGAGCATCGCATTCATTCATGTCAGAAGAATTTGCATACAAGCACGACGTTAAGTGTGAGGAGATGAACACTTCGGTAGTGGTAAAAAACCCCGTGGGACAATGTCAAACCTCCCTGGTTGGCGTCGACGTCCCCGTGGAAATCGAAGGGCTGGAATTCTATGCCTCGCCCATTATCCTGAAGACGTCTAACATCGACCTCATTCTGGGGATGGATTGGTTGAAAGCGCATACTGCTTCCATAGTTTGCGCCACTAAGACCGTCCATCTGCTACATCCTTCAGATGAAATAGTTACATACCACGCTCGCCTGGTGCAAAATGCCGAGGCTAGGCTTTATGCCTTGAATGCATTGAACTCTGCACCACTCGAGGGCATTGAAAACATCCCCGTCGTGCGTGACTTCCTCAACGTCTTTCCTGAAGAACTTCCAGGGATTCCCCCTGCTAGAGCTGTCGAGTTCGTCATCGACTTGAAACCAGGCACCACTCCTATTGCCAAGCGACCCTACAAGATGCCACCACATGAACTCCTTGAGCTTAAGGAGGAAATCGACAAATCTCTTCAAAATGGTTTCATTCGCCCAAGTTGCTCTCCTTGGGGAGCACCTTCTCTCTTTGTCAAGAAGAAGGATGGGACAAACCGACTGGTCCAAGACTACCATCCTATTAACCAAGCTACCATTCAGAACAAGTATCCTCTTCCTCGGATCAATGATCTGTATGATCAGCTGGCTGGATCATCCGTATTCTCTAAACTCGACTTGAGGTTGGGTTACCACCAGATCCGTGTTCGTGAAGAGGATATCCCAAAGACTGCCTTTGTGACTCGTTATGGTTCATACGAGTACACTGTCATGTCCTTCGGCTTAACCAATGCCCCAGCCACCTTCTCTCGCCTGATGAACTATATATTCATGGATTACCTCGACAAGTTCGTCGTGGTTTATCTGGATGATATCCTGGTATTTTCAAAGAACGAAGAAGAGCATGCTGAACATCTTCGTCATGTGCTGGAAAGGCTACGAGAGCATCAGCTGTATGCCAAGTTCTCTAAATGTGAATTCTGGCTTCCTGAAGTAACCTATCTTGGACATGTCATCTCTAAGGATGGTATTGCCGTTAACCCTGAACGAGTTCAGGCTATTCTTGATTGGACTCCTCCGAAGAATGTCAAGCAAGTCAGAAGTTTTCTCGGTCTCGCCAGCTATTGCCGTCGATTCGTCGAGAACTTCTCCAAGATTGCCAGGCCTCTGACTAATCTGTTGCATAAGGGCGTCAAGTTCCAATGGACAGACAAATGTCAGGAAAGCTTCCAGGCACTTAAAGACAAGTTGAATTCTGCCCCAGTGCTAGCTCCACCTGATACAAAGAAGGACTTCGTCATTTACTGCGACGCTTCCCGTCAAGGATTAGGCTGTGTCCTAATGCAAGAGCGCAGAGTGATTGCCTATGCCTCTCGTCAATTGCGCCCTCACGAAGAGAACTACCCAGTTCACGACCTCGAGCTTGCTGCTGTCATTCATGCACTAAAGCAGTGGCGACATTACCTTCTCGGTAATCGTTGCGAGATCTTCACCGACCATCAAAGTCTGAAGTATCTATTTACTCAGCCAGATCTGAACCTCCGTCAGCAGAGATGGATGGAGACCGTAGCAGACTTTGACTTGGGTATTTCCTATACACCAGGCAAGGCTAATGTAATGGCAGATGCCTTAAGCCGCAAGTCTTACTGCAACCACCTCCAGGTTCATAAAGTTCAGCCCTCGCTCGTTGAAGAATTCAGAAAGCTGAACCTCCATATTGTTCCTCCGGGTGCACTCGCTCCCCCTCCTGAGGAGTTTCAGAAGATGAACCTCCGTGTTATTCCCCAGGGTTCCCTCTATACCCTGGCTGTCGAACCCGATCTCGTGAGCTCCGTCAAGACAATACAAGGATACGACTCTGAAGTCCACAAGATTAAGCGCGACCTCAAGGAAGGAAAGCCCTCATACTTCACTATTGCTGGTGATGGCGCCTTGTACTTCAAAGGCCGCCTAGTGGTGCCGTGTAAGAAGGAAAACCTAAATATGACTCGGAAGGTTATGAAAGAAGCTCATGATACGCCTCTATGTATCCATCCTGGTAGTACTAAGATGTACCAGGACATTCGTCAAAGATTCTGGTGGTCTAATATGAAGCAAGACATTGCTCGCTATGTTGCCGAGTGTGACGTTTGCCGTCGTATCAAAGCAGAACATCAAAGGCCTGCTGGAACTCTACAACCTATCTCTATTCCTGAATGGAAATGGGACCATGTTGAAATGGACTTCGTCACAGGATTTCCCAAATCGCAGAAGGGTAATGATGCTATTCTTGTCGTCATTGACCGGCTTTCTAAAGTTGCACATTTTCTGGCAGTCAAGGAAACTATCACTGCTAGTCAGCTTGCAACTCTCTATATGTCCAGAATTGTTTCACTTCACGGTATTCCACTGGTTATCAGTTCGGACCGTGGCAGCTTATTCACTTCAAGATTCTGGGCAAGTTTCCAAGAAGCTATGGGGACTCACTTATCTTTCAGTACTGCGTTTCATCCGCAGTCACAAGGGCAAGTTGAACGAGTCAACCAAGTTCTCGAAGATATGCTTCGAGCTTGTGTTGTTTCCTTCGGTAAGAAATGGGAGGAATCTCTCCCGTATGCTGAGTTCTCTTATAATAATAGCTATCAAGCTAGTCTGAAGATGGCCCCCTTCGAAGTGTTATATGGACGAAAGTGCCGAACCCCTCTGAACTGGTCAGAAACTGGGGAACGTCCACTCTTTGGTCCGGATATTATCCAACATGCCGAAGAACAAGTCCGCATTATTCGCGAGAATCTCAAGACTGCTCAGTCACGCCAAAAGAGTAATTATGACCGTCATCATAAAGACATGGTCTATCAACCTGGCGAAAAGGCCTATCTTCGAGTTACACCAATGAAGGGTGCACACCGCTTCGGAATCAAAGGGAAGCTAGCTCCCCGCTATATCGGTCCTTTCACTATTCTCGAGAGGCGTGGAAAGGTGGCATATCAACTGGAGCTTCCGTCGAACCTTTCTCAGGTTCATGATGTGTTCCACGTGTCGCAGCTCCGTCGCTGCTTCAAGGACCCAATCCGAGCAGTGGATCATGAAGTGCTCGAATTGCAACAGGACCTCACCTATAAAGAGCATCCGGTCTGCATTCTCGACCAAGCTAAACGCCGCACACGTCAGAAGGCGATCAAGTTCCTCAAGGTCTAGTGGTCGAATCACTCTGAAGACGAAGCCACCTGGGAACGCGAGGATCGACTTCGTGATGAATACCCCGCATTGTTTCCTTCTACCTCCTAAATCTCGGGACGAGATTTCTTGTAGTGGAGGAGATTTGTAACGCCCGGATAATTTGGCTACAGTAAAACTTTTCTGATGATGCCATGTCATCTGTGTTATTGTTGCTAACCTCGCAATAATCCGAAACCGTTCGAAACTCAGATTCAAATTACTGATAACAATAAAAGTTTTCAAAAATTAAAACAAAATTGTTCGGTGGTTGCCGAATATTACAAAGGTAATTGTGGTGAAGTAAATACATTTTTATAAAATGGCTAAATGGATTAAACAATTTAAACAGAAAAGAAAATACAAAAAATAGGAAAACAAACAAAAAAAGAAAGAAAGGGAAACACCCCCCCCCCCCCCGCTGGGACACCCGGCCCAGCCAACGGCCACCGGGCCGCCAGGCCGGCTCACCCCCGCGCCCATATCCCCCCACCCCCTGGAAACCCTAGCTCACCCCCACCCAATCGCCCCCACTCCCCACTCGCTCTCCTCCTTCCTCCCCGATCCAGATCGGATCGGGGGAACAAACCCCGGCGCTCGCCTCTCCCCGGACCCCGACGCCCCGGCACGTCCCCGCCGCCTCGCCGTTCGCCGGCACCGTCGCCGGACCGCCTCGCCGGACCTCCTCATCCCCTCCGTCGTCGGACCACCCCAACCTCCCCCGAGCACGCTCCCTAGTCCCTAACCCCCCACCGTGAGCTTCCTCCCTCTCCCTCGCACGTCATGCTCGACGCCGCGCCTTCCCCGCTCCTCCTCCGCGTGTATGCGCTCGCACTCACCGCGGCCCGCGCTCACCACGTCGACGGCCGCGCCCCGGCGCCCCTGGACGCGCCCATGGCCGTGCGCCTCGCCATCTGCTCCCGCTCCGTCCCGCCCCTGGCTGTGTGTAGCGCGCGCGCTGGCTGCGCCAAGCGCCTCGCCCTGCCGAGGCCTCTCTGCCTCAACCGCCCCTGCCCCCTGCCGCGCCGGCGTTCCCCCGCCCTCGCTGTCCTCCGCCATGCCCCGCGCCCACTCCGGCGACTGCCCGGCGCTGGAGCCCAAGCGCCCGCACTCGGCGCCCCGTACCCGCGGCCCCCTCGTGGTCGCCGCCCTAGCCTCGCGGCTCCGGCCGGCCGCGCCGTGGCCGCCGGCGCCCGCCCTCCTGGGCGCCTGTGTGCTCCCCGCCCCGGGTGGCCTCGGGCACGCACGCCCGCGCCCGTGTGCCCGCACCCGTCGCCCGTTGTGGCCTCTATGAGCCACTGACTAGGGGGGCCCGCCCCAGAACGATTTTTTTTAAAAAAGGAATTAAATAAATAAATAGTTAATTAAGGAATTAATTAAGTTAACTAATCTTAATTAGGTTAACCTAAATAACTATTTAGTTTAATTAAACAGTAATTAGTTAGTTAACCCTGATTAACCTAATCAGAGAATGACAGGTCGGTCCCACTGGACCCACACGTCAGTTTAACCAGTCAACGCCCCTGTTGACTGCTGACGTCATGCTGACGTCAGCAAACACTGTTTTGGATAATGTTAGATTTAAATAATTAATTAAATTCCATAAATTCATAAAATCTTTAGAAAATCATATCTTTTAATCCGTAACTCGGATTAAAATATTTTCAACATGAAAGTTGCTCAGAACGGCGAGACGATTCCGGAAACGCAGCCCGTTCGTCTGCCACACATTCCTAACCTATCCAACTCGCAACTTTCCCCCTCCGGCCCCTCTGCCCGAAAACGCGAAACGCCGGGGATACTTTCCCGGATGTTTCCCCCCTTCACTGGTATCACCTCATACCGCGTTAGGGCACCTCTAACGCCGTTACTTGTCATGTCATGCATCACTATGCATCTGCTTGCTTAAATATTTATTGTTTCTTCCCCCTCTTCTCTCGATAGACACCGAGATCGACGCTGCTGCTGCCCCGATCGACTACGGTGTTGACAACCCCTCTCTCTTGCCAGAGCAACCAGGCAAGCCCCCCCCCTTGATCACCAGATATCGCCTACTCTCCTCTATACTGCTTGCATTAGAGTAGTGAAGCATGTTACTGCTTTCGTTATTCCTATCCTGATGCATGGCCTGTCTTTGATACTGCTGTTGATACCTTTACCTGCAATCCTACTTGCTTAGTATAGGATGCTAGTGTTCCATCAGTGGCCCTACACTCTTGTCCGTCTGCCATGCTATACTACTGGGCTGTGATCACTTCGGGAAGTGATCGCGAACATATACTATATACTTTACACTGTTACATTACCAATGATACTGTTCAGAGATGGGGGCTGAAGGGGCAGGTGGCTCCATCCCGGTAGAGGTGGGCCTGGGTTCCCGACGGCCCCCGACTATTACTTTGAGGTGGAGCGACAGGGCAGGTTCAGACCACCTAGGAGAGAGGTGGGCCTGGCCCTAGTCGGCGTTCGCGATACTTAACACGCTTAACGAGATCTGGGTATTTGATCTGAGTCTGGCCATTTGGTCTATACGCACTAACCACCTACGCGGGAGTAGTTATGGGTATCCCGACGTCGTGGTATCAGCCGAAGCACTTCGTGACGTCAGCGACTGAGCGGCGCGCGCCGGGTTGGACCGCTTAACGTGACTTCCTTTGAAATGGAGGTTGCTAGGTCTGCTCTCCGGCCGCGTACGCAACGTGCAGGTGTGCTCAGGGCGATGGGCCCAGACCCCTGCACGCATAGGTTTAGACCGGCGTGCTGACCGCTCTGTTGTGCCTAGGTGGGGCTGCGATGTGTTGATCTTCGGAGGCCGGGCATGACCTAGGAAAGTGTGTCCGGCCAAATGGGATCAAGCGTGTTGGGCTATGTGGTGCACCCCTGCAGGGAAGTTTATCTATTCGAATAGTCGTGTCCCTCGGTAAAAGGACGACCCAGAGTTGTACCTCGACCTTATGACAACTAGAATCGGATACTTAATAAAACACACCCTTCCAAGTGCCAGATACAACCCGGTGATCGCTCTCTAACAGGGCATCGAGGAGGGGATCGCCGGGTAGGATTATGCTATACGATGCTACTTGGAGGACTTCAGTCTACTCTCTTCTATATGCTGCAAGACGGAGGCGACCAGAAGCGTAGTCTTCGATAAGACTAGCTATCCCCCTCTTATTCTGGCATTCTGCAGTTCAGTCCACTGATATGGCCCTTTACACATATACCCCTGCATATGTAGTGTAGCTCCTTGCTTGCGAGTACTTTGGATGAGTACTCACGGTTGCTTTTCTCCCCTTTTCCCCCTTTCCCTTCTACCTGGTTGCCGCAACCAGATGCTGGAGCCCAGGATCCAGACGCCACCTTCAACGACGACTCCTACTACTCTGGAGGTGCCTACTACTATGTGCAGCCCGCTAACGACGACCAGGAGTAGTTAGGAGGATCCCAGGCAGGAGGCCTGCGCCTCGTTCGATCTGTATCCCAGTTTGTGCTAGCCTTCTTAAGGCAAACTTGTTTAACTTATGTCTGTACTCAGATATTGTTGCTTCCGCTGACTCGTCTATGATCGAGCACCTGTATTCGAGCCCTCGAGGCCCCTGGCTTGTATTATGATGCTTGTATGACCTATTTTTATTTGTAGAGTTGTGTTGTGATATCTTCCCGTGAGTCCCTGATCTTGATCGTACACATTTGCGTGCATGATTAGTGTACGATTGAATCGGGGGCGTCACAATTTTATGGAAATTTTTAGATTTATATTTATTTTGTTTTTGATTTTCATTGCTTCTGTAAAAAAACGGTTAGAAAAAACGCAGCCCAGCAAGGCCCATGCCCAGGCGCTATCTCCTTCTTCCTCCTCTCTGTACGTGAACACTGACAGAACGTTCATCCATGGCGCCTCTACCTCTTCCACCCCTCATCTTCCTCTCCCCCGCTTCAAAACGCCTCTGAATGGAATCCCCTTGCCTCCCTCTATCTTTTCCCCTTCACTAGTGCGCCTTAATTCCCCCTCTAATGGCCATTAGAAGCCCAAGTAACAGCCACCATTAACATCATAAAGTTGGCAACGCTCAGCTCATCTCCAGACCTCCCCAAGCCCTATATAAAGCACCCCTGGGAGCCCCTCTCACCCTTTGTCCGAAGCCCTCTCGTTCTAGAGTTTTTCCCTCTCTCTAACCTCTCCAATTGCTCGCCGGAGTTCGCGAATTCCGGCGACCTTTCACGGTGTGTACAGGAGGCAATCTACCACCACAACTTGTTTAAGTGGTTCACCTCATCGTCCTCTACACCGTCCCGCACGCATACTTCACCGAAGCACACCGGAGCCGCCTTCTTCCTCGTCTCCGGCGACAAGTCCGGTGAACACCCAGGCCAAAATTTTCTCTTTTTTCCAGTATTTTTTTTCAATCTCAGATTTTATACCAATTCTTGTTTCTTGTATATCTTTTAGTCTATAGATCCGATTTAGTTGATTCTTTTTCCTACTAGTTCATAGAAATCCCATCTATCAAGAGGACCAAACGAAAAATATTTTTGAAAATTTTTAAATTTGAATTCAAACAGATCTGAATTCAAACTTCGTTAGGCCGTATCTCGAGTTCCGTAACTCCGTTTTAGGTGATTCTTTTTGCAAATCGAAGCTTGTGTCGTGTACTATCTGTTAAACCCAAAATCATTTATTTTTGTTGCTGTAAAAATTACATTCTGTACAGAAACTTTATTTGGATGTTTAGGAGTTTTTCGAAGTCTTTCATTTGTTTTCTTTTTGGATCTTTGCTTGTAGGCTTATGTATGTTATTGCTTGCTTACGTTAGATCATCCGGAGTGTGAAGCTTGCTACTATGAATCTTTACAGTTCAACGAACGTCAGCAAGGCAAGTTCACACTTTGATCATAATTTTCAATACCCAATTTTTACTATGCATTAGTTTCACCCTCAAAGATTGCATGAATAGGATTGGCAACATGTGGTTATGCTATGTAGTTCATGTGGTAGGAACCTATGACCTTTGATCACCCCGAGAATATTCGTTATATCATATATTCCTTAGCCATGCTCGTAGACGGGGATTGGTATGTGTGATTCATGCAAGTTGCGAGAGATAATAATTTTGGGATAACCTAAGGTGGCAACTTTAATACACATCTGGGTGGATTGTTTGGGGCACCTAGAGAAACCAGTGCTTGCCCAAGGGGAATCCTGGAGTACCCGTGTGATTACCCTAGGTCCGCCACCCAGGCTCAAAGGGATCATAAGATATTTCATGCCTAGAAACTTTCGTGTGCGGCCACAAGCCATTATGGGCTCTGGCATAGTTGAGTAAGTTGTGTGACCTCTTTCCGTGGTATACTAGCTAATGTAGGGGATAGTAGGTGTACCGGTCTACCCAGGGTTAAGGGGAAACGCTTCTGAAAGGCTATGTCTCGATCTTCCGATCTTGGAGGTGGTCGAGTCTTGTGGGGAAAAGTGCGCAAACCTCTGCAGAGTGTACAAACTAATCATGATTAGCCGTGTCCCCGGTTATGGACAACTTGAGTATCTAGAAGTGAATTATTGGTTGATCTCATCACTCTTTTTAATGAAATTATTGGGTTACTAATAACTTGAAATTTTTGGGATTGAGTTGGAGGAACCTGCTCAATTATGGCATTTTAACTTAGTAGTAAAAAAAATATTCCTTTGTTGTAGGGTAAAATTGGCTTTATGCAAAAATTAAACTTAGAGCCTCCACCAGCTAAATTTGCATATAGAGATAGTCTTTTCATTTATTATTATTCTATAATGTGAAATTGCCAGCATATTCCATGTGCTGACCTACACGGCTGCAACGTCTCATGTTGCAGACTTTTCCGACGAAGATTAAAGGTGCGATAGGTCGTTGTTCTGCACTCAGTTTGCCATGGAGTTGGATGGACTCATTTACCTTTGAAGCTTCCGCAGTTATTTTTATTTAGATGGCCTTTGGCCATATTATTGTAATAAATACTCTTTTGAGAACCTCGATGTAATAAAGTGTGATTGAACTCTGTTATAATTCCTCGAGTACTGTGTGTGTCAGCATACCGATCCAGGGATGACACTTAAGCATAGAGACTTCGATCCATTTTGGGTCGGGTCGCTGCATGGGGGGTGGGAGGGCAGCTGCACCAATGTTCTGGCGCAGCCCTCCCCCTCTCCCAAGTCCTTCTCCTCTCCCGCGGTGCTTGGCGAAGCCCTGCAGGATTGCCACGCTCCTCCACCACCACCACGCCGTTGTGTTGCTGCTGGATGGAGTCTTCCTCAACCTCTCCCTCTCTCCTTGCTGGATCAAGGCATGGGAGACGTCACCGGGTTGTATGTGTGTTGAACGCGGAGGTGTCGTCTGTTCGGGACTTGGTCATCGGTGATTTGGATCACGGCGAGTACGACTCCATCAACCCCGTTCACTTGAACGCTTCCGCTTAGTGATCTACAAGGGTATGTAGATGCACTCTCCTTCCCCTCGTTGCCGGTTTCTCCATAGATTGATCTTGGTGTTGCGTAGAAAATTTTGAATTTATGCTACGTTACCCAACAGGTTCCACGCCCTGTAGAGGGTTTTTGTTTTTTGGTATTTAACCCGGGTGTCAGTCGATGATTCACCCTTTTATTCCGGACGGGGTTTCTATTCAGGGCCAGATTATCCCAAAATTTTATTTCGGTTTTCCAGGCACTTTCCATCGCACAGTAACTTTGTACTATGGACGCCAAGTCAGCGAAGCGTGTGATATCACGACGACTTATGGCGTTGAGGATTCCCTTGTCCGTGCAATTATTGCAAAAGATTGAGATTGCGTCTCCCTCATGGCACTCCTTTATCCTGTTCATAACCAGGAGGAATCTGGCCCAGTAATGATGTACTGTTTCTTCGGGCTGTTGCCTGATTTGGGATAGATCGCTTATGTTCGGGTGGGCGGGTATCATTAAATCTGAAACCTCACCCAATCTGAGACTCAGAGGCCAAGGAGTTTCCGAACTCTGAAGTTTGGGCTCTTGGATATTGTCCAATGAATCTAGCCCGTCGCCTGATTCTAAGTTCAGGTCTTGAATTATATCCTTCCTTCCGCGGATATCCGGCTTGGAGGGATCGGGAATCCGGACGTAGTTAGTCCTTAAGATAGATGAAGGGCCGCCACACTGCTCCTCTACCACGGCAACATGATGGGTGACTTGGGGAGAGTTAATTTCTCTTGGATCAGGTTTAGGGCCAACCTGGTCGTAATCCGTAGCGACCCCCAGGGCGGCGATGCGATCCAAGAGCTCGTTCATGGAAGAGAGCTCCATTGGATCTAACTGCTCGGCGAGCTCCGAGCTGACATGAAGGTTGCTTTTGATGATCTGAGAGGTCATCGTCGGTGTAACAGCCGAACATGCGGTCATAAGAAAACCACCTAGCCGGAGAGTTTGGCCGACAGCCAAAGCTCCCTTGGCGACAGTGCCGTCTTTAAAGACGGGGAGTGGCATCCTTCCTGATTGCGACGGCACAGAGGAACTCTCAATGAAAGCACCAATGTCGGTGTCAAAACCGGCGGATCTCGGGTAGGGGGTCCCGAACTGTGCGTCTAGGCGGATGGTAACAGGAGACAAGGGACACGAGGTTTACCCAGGTTCGGGCCCTCTCAATGGAGGTAAACCCTACGTCCTGCTTGATTAATATTGATGATATGGGTAGTACAAGAGTAGATCTACCACGAGATCGAGGAGGCTAAAGCCTAGAAGCTAGCCTATGGTATGATTGTTGTATGTTGTCCTACAGACTAAAGCCCTTCGGTTTATATAGACATGGGAGAGGGTTAGGGTTACACAAAGTCGGTTACAATGGTAGGAGATCTAAATATCCGCCTCGCCAAGCTTGCCTTCCACGCCAAGGAAAGTCCCTTCTGGACACGGGACGAAGTCTTCAATCTTGTATCTTCATAGTCCAGGAGTCCGGCTGAAGGTATAGTCCGGCCATCCGGACACCCCTAATCCAGGACTCCCTCACCGGATACAGTAAAAGTAAATCCGGCCGGGCCGAACACAGCAGACAAAACTCATTTGAGCTACATCGTGATATAGCCCAGTACAGAGGCGCCGCACACCCGTTATGCTTCACAGATGAAGTCGTGGATCATCAAATCCCAGAGGGTTTCAAACCCGTGAATATCGAATCATACGATGGTATGACAGATCCTGCGGTATGGATTGAGTTCTATCTCCTTCATATCCACATGGCCCGTGGCGACGATCTACACGCCATCAAATACCTCCCACTCAAGCTTAAAGGACCAGCCCGGCATTGGCTCAACAACTTGCCAGCAGAATCCATTGGTTGTTGGGAAGACCTGGAAGCCGCATTCCTCGACAACTTCCAGGGCACCTACGTGCGACCACCAGACGCCGATGACCTGAGACACATAATTCAGCAGCAAGAGGAATTGGCCAGACAATTCTGGACACGGTTCCTAACCAAGAAAAATCAAATCATCTACTGTCCGGATGCAGAGGCCCTAGCGGCTTTCAAGCATAACATCCGCGACGAGTGGCTTGCCTGGCACCTTGGACAGGAAAAGCCGAAATCCATGGCAGCCCTCACGACACTCATGACCCGCTTTTGCGCGGGAGAAGACAGCTGGCTGGCTCGCAGCAATAACATGTCAAAGAGCCCTGGTAATTTGGATACCAAGGACAGCAATGGCAGGTCACGTCACAACAAGCACAAGCGCCACATTAACATCGACAATACTGAGGACACGACAGTTAATGCCGGATTCAGAGGCTCTAAGCCCGGTCAGCGGAAAAATCCATTCAAAAGAAGCACTCCTGGCCCGTCCAGTTTGGACCGTATACTCGATCGCTCATGTCAGATACACGACACCCCCGACAAGCCAGCCAACCACACCAACAGGGATTGTTGGGTGTTCAAGCAGGCCGGCAAATTAAATGCCAAAAACAAAGACAAGGGGCTACATAGCGACGACAAAGAGGAGCTCCGGCCACCGAACAACAGAGAACAGAAGGGTTTCCCCCCACAAGTGCGGACGGTGAACATGATATACGCAACCCACATCCCCAAGAGGGAGCGGAAGCGTGCGTTAAGGGACGTATACGCGTTGGAGCCAGTCGCCCCAAAGTTCAACCCATGGTCCTCCTGCCCGATATCTTTCGATCACAGGGACCACCCCACTAGTATCCGCTATGGCGGATTTGCCGCATTGGTTCTAGACCCAATCATTGACGGATTTCACCTCACTCGAGTCCTTATGGACGGCGGCAGCAGTCTGAACCTGCTTTATCAGGACACAGTGAGCAAAATGGGCATAGATCCCTCAAGGATTAAACCCACAAAAACGATCTTTAAGGGCGTCATACCAGGTGTAGAGGCCCATTGCACGGGCTCGGTCACACTAGAAGTGGTTTTTGGATCCCCGGATAATTTCTGAAGCGAGGAGTTAATCTTCGATATAGTCCCGTTCCGCAGTGGCATCACGCACTGCTCGGGCGAACCGCATTTGCAAAATTCAATGCGGTGTCACACTATGCATACCTCAAGCTCAAGATGCCAGGACCTCGGGGAGTCCTCACAGTCAATGGAAACACCGAGCGCTCTCTCCGAACGGAGGAGCACATGGCGGCCCTCGCAGCGGAAGTACAAAGCAGCCTCTCAAGGCAATTCTCCAGTCCGGCGATAAAATGTCCGGACACCGTCAAGCGTGCTCGGAGTAACCTACAACAAGACCGCCTGGCACGTTCCGAGCAAGCGTAGCAATGCGGCTCCAACCCCAGCCCTAGCGAAACGGTGAAATCCGTACTACGCGTACATAATTACGCTCTGAAAATACCATGGGCACAGGGGGAGGGGCACGACCACGACACGCCCCAAAATGCGGCTCAACCGCACTAGGGGCTGCCAATTTTATCATTTTTCTTACTTTCAGGACTTTCCTCTCCGGAAGATCTGTTCGGCAGTACAATTGCCGAACACATGATACAACAACCAGGGAGGCAGAAAGCTACGTCGCACTGTGGAATTCCCAGGTGGTCTCTATAACGAGCAAAATACCTGTTTAAAATACCATTCCGTAGCTCGCCCCTGGAGGGGACATGTCAAATAGTCCCATCTCTTGCTTATCGCACTATTTGTATCGTTCTGCTTTTAATGCACCTTTTTCGAATAAACAATGCTTAGCTTCATTCTATTATTGCATTCTCTATTCATTCCTTTTTATGTATATATGTTCATTCATGACATTTAGCACCCGTACACTTTGGTACGGCTAATACGCCAGGGGCTCAAGCACCCCATAATACGGCGTGAGAAGTCCGAACACTTTCACAAGTGCGGCACTCCGAACTTATAGCACTATATGCATCAGCTCCGAATCATGTCTTTGGTCAATAGTTGGGTTTGCCCGGCTCCCATGTTTTGGTACCTTACGTTCCGCTGTATCAGCTAACGTAGCACTGGGAGAACTAGTGCGATTGTGCCCCGGTTCAGCTGGGCTAAGCACCTCAGTAGAGAAAGCTAAAACTGACTGTCATGATAGGGCAAGAGTTGGTCGCTGTTCGAGAAGTTTCGAGTCCCTAAAGACTTATGCTGCTTAGGGCGAGGAGTCGGCTTTGTCCGGCCTAGGCGTGTATAGCGCCCCGAACTCGGTCATCCGAACACTAGGGGCTTCACCAAAATTTAAAATTATAGAATTCTCTGGCTAAGTGAGAGTGATAACGCATTATAGTCTGATTGCCTTGTTCGTTGTGCTGAGCACCTCCCTCGAAGGACCCAAGAATGGGAAAAAGAGTGCTTAGGTTTATCCCGAACACCCCAGCACTCGTGGCACGGGGGCAGAAGCCGACGACTCGCCATCTCTCAGATTTAATAAACGGCCGCATAGAAGGTAATATTTTAAATTCAAACAAGCGTTGCATAGTGCATATGAACAAGTTTTCAGCGTACAAGATCACACGAGCGAGTTTACTCAAATGTTACATCCTTGGAACATTCATCCGCCACAAGGCGGGCACCCTTCAGGACGCCCTCATAGTACATCTCGGGGTGGCGATGCTCCTTGCCCTGCGGTGGTCCGTCCTTCACCAGCCTCTCCGCGTCCATTTTGCCCCAGTTTACTTTCACGCGGGCAAGAGCCCTGCGGGCGCCCTTGATGCAGACGGAGCGCTTGATGACTTCAAGCCACGGACAGGCATCCGCCAGCCGCCTCACCAACCCGAAGTAGCTCCCAGGCATGGCCTCTCCAGGCCACAGCCGGACTACAAGACCCTTCATGGCCTGTTCGGCCACCTTATGGAGCTCGACCAATTGCTTCAGCTGGTCGCTCAAGGGCATCGGGTGTCCAGTCTCAGCATACTGAGACCAGAACACCTTCTCCATCGAGCTCCCTTCCTCGGCCCGGTAGTAGGTGGCGGCATCTGACACGCTGCGGGGCAAATCTGCGAATGCTCCTGGAGAGCTCCGGACTCGGGTAAGTAACAAGTAATTCACTTTCACGTGCTTGCTTTGCATAATGAATGCCTTACCCGCCGCTATCTTCTTCATCGCCTCAATTTCCTGGAGGGCTTTTTGGGCTTCGGCCTTGGCAGACTTGGCGCTTTCGAAGGCCGCAGCTAGCTCAGACTCTCGAGTCTTCGAGTCAAGCTCCAAAGTCTCATGCTTCTTCACGAGAGCATGGAGCTCTTGCTGCACCTCACCAACCCGTGCCTCATGTTTCTCCCGCTCGATGCGCTCCGTGGCCGCCTTGTTTTCGGCCTCGGTAAGCGCTTGCTTCAGGGTCGCCACCTCGGTCGTGGCCCCTAGCACATCAATAACGATCCTATCATTCTTGCAACCGCATCTTCATATATATATATATATATACACACACACACACACAGACAGAGACAAGGCATTACATACATTGGTTCTCCTCGAGCTGCTTCTTGGCAAGGCCGAGCTCTTTCTCGGACCGCTCGAGGTTCTGCTTTAGCGCATCAACCTCCGCAGTCAGTGCAGCGGAGGCCAGCAGCGAAGCCTGCATACGCATATCGACATAATTATGTTAGACTCTTGCGAATATTATTAGATCCTCTATTCGGCTTTTCTTTGTGAACACCAAACAGAGCATCAGGGGCTACTGTCTATGCGGTAATATTTTCATATATTTTTTACATACCTCAAAGCCTGTTAGAAGGCTGGCACAGGCTTCAGTCAGCCCGCTCTTGGCAGACTGAACTTTCTGGATAACCGCACTCATAATAGTGCGGTGCTCCTCGTCGATGGAGGCGCCGTTAAGAACCTCCAGCATATTATCCGGTGCCTCCGGTTGGACGGAGGTCACCGGCTCGGTAGGCTTGCGCTTCTTAGCGGGGGGCCGCCTGCCGGAGTTTGGAACCACTGTAGGTTCCGGCATGATGTTCGGCCGAGGGCCGGACTTGGAGCCCTTGGGAGCCTTGCTCCCTTTGTGCCTGGAGTCCGGGATGTTGCCTTGAGGCGCCCCCAGGACTACCTAACCTCGGTTTGGAACCCCTTGAGACAATACCTCGGCATTGTCCGTAGGGCGAGGGGAGGAGGCGGACGGAAGTGAAAATCTATTCACATCCGATGAATCCAAGGAACCGCTCGACAATATGTCGACTCGGGCTCGGGGCGGACTGCATGATTATACTCGGCGTTAGGAGAAGCTGTGCAATAAAGGAATGCTATGAGTCACTCTGGTGTCCAAATACTTACGACCTTGCCAGGGGCTTGGCCCTGGATGGCCACTCGCCTTGGCTGTCGGCGGCGTTGGTGGAGTAGTCCAGAGGAAGGGTCCTTCCCTTCTTGGACCCTCCGGCCTCCCCAGTTGGTGCGGCCTTCCTTTTCTTTTCTCCCCCTGTTGGAGGGGAGGAAACCTCTTTTTCCTCCTCCTCGTCTTCATGGTAGGAGTGTGCCTCGGACTCATCGGACGATGAGTCCGACACCACCGGGCGCCGGGAACTCTTTCAGGTTCCCGTGGCCTTCTTCTCGGCCTTCTTCTCCGACACCACGTAAGGTGCCGGAACCAGCAGCTCCGCCAAGCGAGCGTCTGCTGGGCCTTCAGGCAAAGGAGCCGGACAGTCAATCTGTCCGGCCGTCTCCTGCTAGTCTTGTCAAAGGTATGGGGGCTTAGATCTCGCATATGATTAAACTATGAAGAATGAATACCCTATGAGAGGTAAAACAGCTTACCGCGCTGGCTTGCCGCTTCGCGCTGAATCCGTGATCCTCGGTAAGGGAAGGGGGAACCTCAGCACCCTCGAAAAGCATCTTCCAAGCATCCTCGTGTGTTGTGTCGAAGAGCTCGCTCAGAGTCTGGTGCTGGGCCGGGTCGAACTCCCACAAATTGAATGCCCGACGTTGACACTAAAGGATCCGGCGGATGAGCATGACCTGGACTATATTGATGAGCTTAAGCTTCTTGCTCACCATGTTTTGGACACAGGTTTGGAGTCTAGTCAGCTCTCCCGGACTACCCCAGGGCAGGCCCTTCTCTTTCCAGGAGGTGAGCCGCATGGGGATTCCGGATCGGAACTCGGGGGCCGCTGCCCATTCGAGATCACGCGGCTCGGTGATGTAGAACCACCCCGATTGCCACCCCTTTATGGTCTCCATGTAGGAGCCCTCGAGCCATGTGGCGTTGGGCATCTTGCCCACCATGGCGCCTCCGCACTCCGCCTGCTGGCCGCGCACCACTTTTGGTTTGACATTAAAAGTCTTCAGCCATAGGCCAAAGTGGGGCCTGATGCGGAGGAAGGCCTCACACACGACGATAAACGCCGAGATGTTGAGGATGAAGTTCGGGGCCAGATCATGGAAGTCCAGGCCGTAGTAGAACATGAGCCCCCGGACGAATAGGTGGAGAGGGAAATCCAGTCTACGGAGGAAATGGGTGAGAAACACTACCCTCTCGTGGGGCTTGGGGGTGGGGATGAACTGGCCCACATCTGGGAGCCGATGCGCGATGTCCGCGAACAAGTATCCGGCTCCCCTCAGCTTCTTGTTGTGTCCCTCCGTGATGGAGGAGACCATCCACTTGCCTCCCGCTCCGGACATGGTTGGAGAAGGTTGAGGAAGAAAATGTGGGCTTGGGCGCTGGAGCTCAAGTGTGCGAGAATGGATGAGCAAAGGAGGAAGAAGGCGTGGATGGAAAAGGTGAACCCTTGTCCCTTTATATGGGCGGACGAAACTATGCGTCCCCACCAGCCTGGTAAAACCCACTCGTCCCCCAAGCGCCATAATTGATGGCGCGGTTGGGTTACCCACGTCTGTATTGATGAGAATCCCGCGATAAGGGGACATGATATCTGCTTCGACAAGACGTGCCAAGGAAACCACCTCGCAAAATGTGCTGAGATTGGATGTAAAAATGGTTCTTATAATGGCTTGGTTGTGGTGTGATGTCACATTGCAGGATACGTTAGCAGATTAGATTTGTGGAAATGTTATTCTCTCTATGGGGGTATGTGGAACTTGTTTTGCAGAGCCGGACACGATCCTCGTGTTCAAAATCTTCTATGAAGTATTCGGAGGAGGAACCCGCCTTGCAATGCCGAAGACAATCTGCGCGCCGGACTCATCGTCATGGACGCCTGGTTCAGGGGCTACTAAGGGAGTCCTGGATTAGGGGGTGTGTGGACAGCCGGACTATAACCTTTGGCCGGACTGTTGGACTATGAAGATACAAGATTGAAGACTTCGTCCCGTGTCCGGATGGGACTCTCCTTGGCGTGGAAGGCAAGCTTGGCAATACGGATATGTAGATCTCCTTCCTTGTAACCGACTCTATGTAACCCTAGCCCCCTCCGGTGTCTATATAAGGCGGAGGGTTTAGTCCGTAGAACAACAACAATCATACCATAGGCTAGCTTCTAGGGTTTAGCCTCTCTGATCTCGTGGTAGATCTACTCTTGTACTACCCATATCATCAATATTAATCAAGCAGGAGTAGGGTTTTACCTCCATCGAGAGGGCCCAAACCTGGGTAAAACCATCGTGTCCCTTGTCTCCTATTACCATCCGCCTAGACGCACAGTTCGGGACCCCCTACCCGAGATCCGCCGGTTTTGACACTGACACCCACTATTTCGGAAGAGTGTCAACTATGCATGCATGTGGATCGTGTTGAAAATATTTTATGTGATAGCTGTTTTGTTGAATTTTCTTATGATCCCACATGTAATTATTATGAGAGAGGAAAATATGGTCGTAGAAATTTTCATGATAATAAATTACCTCTCATTATGTGGAGATTGCTATTGTTTCTTTCCGCTTCCTTGCATATGGAAGTTTTTGCTTGCTATGATAATTTGTTTTCCTATAAGATGCCTATGCATAGGAAGTATGTTAGACTTAGATGTGTTTGTTGCGTGTTTCATGATGCTCCCTTTGCGCTTCAATTCTTGTCTTTGATGTGAGCATCGTTAAAATTATCAATGCCTAGCTAGGGGCGTTAAACGATAGCGCTTGTTGGGAGGCGACCCAATTTTATTTTTAGCTTTGTTTTTTGCTTTTGCTTCTGTTTAGAATAAATATTTGTTCTAGACTCTAGTTATATGTGTTTTTATGTTTTAATTAGTGTTTGTGCCAAGTTAAACCTATAGGATCTTCTTGGATGATAGTTATTTGATCTTACTGTAATTTCCAGAAACTTTCTGTTCACGAAAACAATTGTTACAAATCACCAGAATGTGATAAAATACTGATTCCAATTACTGCTGATCAATAAAAAAATTTCCTAGGTCTTTCTATTTTGGTAGATTTTCTGGAGTTCCAGAAGTTTGCATTAGTTACAGATTACTACAGACTGTTCTATTTTTGACAGATTCTGTTTTTCATGTGTTGTTTGCTTATTTTGATGAATCTATGGCTAGTAAAATAGTTTATAAACCATAGAGATGTTGGAATACAGTAGGTTTAACACCAATATAAATAAAGAATGAGTTAATTACAGTACCTTAAAGTGGTTTTTTGTTTTCTTTCGCTAACGGAGCTCACGAGATTTCTGTTGAGTTTTGTGTTGTGAAGTTTTCAAGTTTTGGGTGAAATCTTTTGATGGATTATAGAACAAGGAGTGGCAAGAGCCTAAGCTTGGGGATGCCCATGGCACCCCCAAGATAATCTAAGGACACCAAAAAGTCAAAGCTTGGGGATGCCCCGGAAGGCATCCCCTCTTTCGTCTACTTCCATCGGTAACTTTACTTGGAGCTATATTTTTATTCACCACATGATATGTGTTTTGCTTGGAGCGTCTTGTATTATTTGAGTATTTGTTCATTAGTTTTCCACAACCATCCTTGCTGTACACACCTTTTGAGAGAGCCATACATGATTTGGAATTTGATAGAATACTCTGTGTGCTTCACTTATATCTTTTGAGCTATATAGTTTTGCTCTAGTGCTTCACTTATATCTTTTAGAGCGCGGTGGTGGATTTGTTTTATAGAAACTATTGATCTCTCATGCTTCACTTAGATTATTTTGAGAGTCTTAAATAGCATGGTAATTTGCTTAAAAATCTTAATATGCTTGGTATTCAAGATTTGTAAAACCTTCTTTTGAGTGCATTGAATACTAAGAAAAGTTTGATGTTTGATAATTGTTTTGAGATATGAAGATGGTGATATTAGAATCATGCTAGTTGAGTAGTTGTGAATTTCAGAAATACTTGTGTTAAAGTTTGTGATTCCTGTAGCATGCACGTATGGTGAACCGTTATGTGATGAAGTCGGAGCATGATTTATTTATTGATTATCTTCCTTATGAGTGGCGGTCGGGGACGAGCGATGGTCTTTTCATACCAATCTATCCCCCTAGGAGCATGCACATAATACTTTGCTTTGATAACTTGTAGATTTTTGCAAAAAGTATATGAGTTCTTTATGACTAATGTTGAGTCCATGGATTATACGCACTTTCCTTCCTTCCACCATTGCTAGCCTCTCTAATACCGCACACTTTTAGCCGGTATCATACACCCACCATATACCTTCCTCAAAACATCCACCATACCTACCTATCATGGCATTTCCATAGCCATTCCGAGATAAATTGCCATGCAACTTTCCACCGTTACGTTTATTATGACACGCTCCATCATTGTCATATTGCTAGCATGATCATGTAGTTGACATCGTATTTGTGGCAAAGCCACCGCTCATAATTCTTTCATACATGTCACTCTTGATTCATTGCATATCCCGGTATACCACCGGTGGCATTCATATAGAGTCATATTTTGTTCTAAGTATCGAGTTGTAATTGTTGAGTTGTAAGAAAATAAAAGTGTGATGATCATCATTTTTAGAGCATTGTCCCAAGTGAGGAAAGGATCATGGAGACTATGATTCCCCCACAAGTCGGGATGAGACTCCGGACGAAAAAAAGGCCATAAAAAAGAAATGGCCCAAATAAAAAATGAGAGAAAAAGAGAGAAGGGACAATGTTACTATCCTTTTACCACTATTGTGCTTCAAAGTAGCACCATGATCTTCATGATAGAGAGTCTCTCATTTTTTCACTTTCATATACTAGTGGGAAGTTTTCATTATAGAACTTGGCTTGTATATTCCAATGATGGGCTTCCTCAAAATGCCCTAGGTCTTCATGAGCAAGCGAGTTGGATGCACACCCACTTAGTTTATTTTGTTGAGCTTTCATATACTTATAGCTCTAGTGCATCCTTTGCATGGAATCCCTACTCACTCACATTGATATCTATTGATGGGCATCTTCATAGCCCATTGATACGCCTAGTTGATGTGAGACTATCTTCTCCCTTTTTGTCTTCTCCACAACCACCATTCTATTCCACATATAGTGCTATATCCATGGCTCACGCTCATGTATTGCGTGAAGATTGAAAAAGTTTTGAGAATGTCAAAAGTATGAAACAATTCCTTGGCTTGTCATCGGGGTTGTGCATGATTTAAATACTTTGTGTGGTGAAGATAGAGCATAGCCAGACAATATGATTTTGTAGGAATAACTTTCTTTGGCCATGTTATTTTGAGAAGACATGATTGCTTTGTTAGTATGCTTGAAGTATTATTATTTTTATGTCAATATGAACTTTTGTCTTGAATCTTTTGGATCTGAATATTCAAAACACAATTAAGAAGAATTACATTGAAATTATGCCAAGTAGCACTCCGCATCAAAAATTCTTTTTTATCATTTACCTACTCGAGGACGAGCAGGAATTAAGCTTGGGGATGTCTGATGCGTCTCCAACGTATCTATAATTTTTTATTGCTCCATGCTATATTATATACTATTTTGGACAATATTGGGATTTATTTTCCACTTTTATATTATTTTTGGGACTAACCTATTAACCGGAGGCCCAGCCCAGAATTGCTGTTTTTTTTCCTATTTCAGAGTTTTGAAGAAACAGAATATCAAACGGAGTCCAAACGGAATGAAACCTTCGGGAACGTGATTTTCTCGTGGTAGATCTACTCTTGTACTACCCATATCATCAATATTAATCAAGCAGGAGTAGGGTTTTACCTCCATCGAGAGGGCCCGAACCTGGGTAAAAACATCGTGTCCCTTGTCTCCTGTTACCATCCGCCTAGACGCACAGTTCGGGACCCCCTACCCGAGATCCGCCGGTTTTGACACTGACATTGGTGCTTTAATTGAGAGTTCCACTGTGTCGTCGCCATCAGGAAGGATGCCTCGTCCCGTCTTTAAAGACGGCACTGTTGCTGAGGGAGCTTTGGTTGTCGGCCAAACTCTCCGGCTAGGTGGTTTTCTTATGACCGCCTGTTCGGCCGCTGCGCCCACGATGACTTCTCGGGTCATCAAAAGCAATCTTCACGTCAACTCGGAATTCGCCGAACAGTTGAATCCAATAGAGCTCTCTTCCCTAAACGAGCTCTTGGATCGCATCGCCGCCCTGGGAGTCACTACATACTATGATCAGATTGGGCCTAAACCCGATCTGAGAGAGATTAACTCTCCCCAGGTCACCCATCATATTGCGGTGGTGGAGGAACAATGCGGCGACCCTTCCTCTATGTTGAGGACTAGCTATGTCCGGATTCCCGAGCCCTCCAAGCCGGATACCCGTGCACGGGAGGACGTCACTCAAGCCCTGAACCTAGAGTCAAGCAGCGGGCCAGATTCATTGGACAACATCCAAGAACCCGAACTTCCGAGATTGGAAACTCCTCGGCCCATGAGTCTCAGATTGGGTGAGGTTTCAGATTCAATTCCACCCACCCACCCAAACATAAGCAATCTTTCCCAGATCAGGCAAGAGCCCTAGGAAATAGTACACCACTATTGGGCCAGATTCCTCCTGGTCATGAACAGGATCAAGGACTACCGCGAGAAATACGCAATCTCATTCTTCTGCAATAATTGCACGGACAAGGGAATCCTCAATGCCATAAATCGCCGTGAAATTACACGCTTCACCGACTTGACGTCCATAGTACGAAAGTACTGTGCGATGGAAAGTGCCTGGAAAACCGATATTAAATTTTGGGAGAATCCGGCCCTAAATACTATCCCGGTCCGAAATAAAAGGGTGCATTATCATCAGACTCCCGGGTTAAACACCAAAAAGCAAAAACCCTCTACAGGGCATGGAACCGTACTGGAGGGATGGCTCAATGGACCCTGTAAAATTCACAGTACAGAGGGCGCCATACCAACTCATAGCCTTAGAGCATGTTGGATACTCCGGCTGGTAGCCAAAAGTAGCGAAGATCTTCTAATTCCAGAAGCCACAGAGCTCCATACCAGGGATACCAGTACGGTATTAACAGTCTTCGAGACCTTCGCATCAAACAATATGCGAAAGCGAACACTCTACAACCTTGCCGAAATCCACCACATGGCAACAATAAACCCATGGAGTGACACGACTATTACTTTCAATGCCAGTGACAAACCTAAATTCCGAACAGCTCGAGCAACAGCCGCATTGGTCCTCGGTCCAATTGTGGACGGCTTTCGACTCACCAAGGTACTAATGGACGGCGGCAGCGGATTAAACCTCATCTATGAGGAAACCCTTCAAAAAATGGAAATAGACTGGAACCGCATCGAGCGAAGCAGCACAACCTTTAGAGGAATAATCCCCAGTCGAGAAGCGTGCTGTACAGGCAAAATCACACTAGATGTGGTGTTCGGCACGCCAGAGAATTACAGGTCCGAAGAGATTACGTTCCAAGTGGCCCCGTTCAGTAGCGGTTACCACGCCCTGTTAGGGCGGGAGGCGTTCACAATCTTCCAAGCCATACCCCATTACGGGTATATGAAGCTCAAAATGCCCGGGCCCAACGGAATTATCACTCTTACTAGTGATCCGGACACAGCACTCCGCGCCGAAAACAAGACAGCCGCACTGGCCCTCGAGGCATTGTCCGAAGCCCTAGCGGCTGAGGAACTGACTGCACTGCGCTCCACGGTAAATAGGGATGATGTGATACTCAATAAGAGATCCAAGTCCACCTCCTTTAAATCGGCAGATGAAATAGTCAAATTCCAAGTCCATCCAACGGACCCTACAAAAACAACTTCCATCGGGGCACAACTAAACCCCGTCGTAGACGCCGCACTACAAGAGTTCTTACGCGAGAACTGGGACATTTTCGCCTGGCACCCTTCAGACATGCCAGGAATCCCACGCAGGCTGGCCGAACACAGCCTTAATATCCTAAAGGGATTCAAACCGGTCAAGCAGGCTCTTCGGTGTTTCTCTAAACCTAAGAGACAAGCTATGGGAGAGGAACTAGCCAAGCTATTGGAAGCCGGATTCGTCAGAGAGATAAAACATCCGGACTGGCTAGCAAACCTGGTGATGGTACCAAAGAAGGACAAATCCTGGCGCATGTGCGTCAATTTTAAGGACCTTAACAAAGCTTGCCCAAAGGATCCCTTCCCCCTCCCCCGCATCGATCAAATTATCGATGCTACAACAGGACACGATTCATTGTGTTTCCTCGACGCAGACTCCAGTTACCACCAAATTAAGATGGCGGAGTCCGACCAAGCCGCAACGGCATTCATCACACCATACGGCCCCTTCTGCTTCAACACAGTGCCCTTTGGGCTCAAAAATGCTGGCGCAACATATCACCGCATGATTGAAACATGTTTGGCAAACCAGATCGGCAAAACAGTGGAGGCATACGTAGATGATGTGGTCGTCAAAACCAAGCATGTCGACTCTCTAGTAGACGACTTAAGACTCACATTCGACAACCTCAGAACATATGACATCAAGCTCAACCCGGAAAAATGCGTCTTCGATGTACCAGCCGGTAAGCTCCTGGGCTTCGTTGTATCCGGCAGAGGAATTGAAGCAAATCTGGCATAGATCCGAGCCATGTCACAGTTGGCTATCCCAACGGACCTCAAACAAATCCATAAATTAACTGGATGTGTGGCAGCTCTAAGCCGCTTTATCTCTCGCCTGGGAGAAAAGGCATTACCCCTTTACCGCCTCCTACGGCGCACCGAACACTTCGAGTGGACGGATGCCGCCACAGCCGGATTGGAAGAAATAAAGGCCATAATAGCAACCAACCCAATCCTGGCAGCGCCAAACATCGGCGAACCTATGTTGTTATACATTGCGGCAACCCATCAAGTTGTGAGCGCAGTGCTCGTCGTCGAACGAGAAATGGACGAACATAAATTTCCCCTTCAAAAGCCGGTCTACTATGTCTCCACTGTCCTTACCCCATGCAAGTCACGGTACCCGCATTATCAAAAGATAGCATACGCGGTATTCATGGCATCCCGGAAGTTGTGGCACTACTTTCAAGAGTGTTCAATAACAGTAGCCTCGGAAGTGCCCCTCAATGATATCATAAACAACCGCGACGCCACGAGCCGGATTGCCAAATGGGCCATTGAGCTCCTCCCGTTCGACATAACCTACAAACTACGGCGAGCCATTAAGTCGCAGGTGTTGGCCGACTTTGTCGCCGAATGGACGGAAGCCGAACTCCCTAAAAAGTACGGTGCATATTCCAACTGGATCATGCACTTCGACGGCTCCAAAATGCTGGCTGGTCTGGGGGCTGGTGTCGTTCTGACGTCCCCAACCGGAGACACAGTTCAATACGTGCTCCAGATAATGTACACAGACTCCAACAATGCAGCCGAATACGAGTCCCTTCTACATGGCCTCCGGATGGCAGTATCCATGGGCATTCAACGCCTAGAGGTGCGGGGGGATTCGAACCTCGCTATATCCCAAATAAATGGAGACTTTGATGCCAAAGATCCAAAAATGGCGGCATATCGCAACGCCGTCCTAAAAATGTCAGCTCGGTTCGAGGGGCTCGAATTTCACCATGTAGCGCGGGAAAACAATCAGGCGGCAGATGTCCTTGCATGCATAGGCGCAAAACGCGATGCGGTCCCCCTAACATCTTTTTGGAAAGGATTTTCAAGCTATCTGTGATATGGGAAGGGGACACTGGTAACAATAGACCGGACCCAACCGCAATGCCCGCTTCCGAACACTCTGACATAATCGGGGGCTCTGCCACCGAAATAACATCCTCAGCCCACGTTATAATGGTCGTCATTACCCCGTGGACAGAACCATTTCTGGCCTACTTAACTAGGCAGGAACTCCCTAAGGACCAAAATGAGGCACGCTGCATAGTGCGGCGATCTAAAGCCTACAGGGTCCATGAGGGATAACTTTATAAGAAAAGCACCACCGGAGTCCTTCAAAGCTGCATCTCCGAAGATGAATGGCGGAACCTCCTGGCAGAAATTCATGCTGGACTCGGCGGCCACCACGCCGCAGCCCGGGCCCTTGTAAGCAAGGCTTTCCGTACTGGTTTTTACTGGCCTACGGCCCGGGCAGACGCACTGGACCTAGTCCAACGCTGCGTGGGTTGCCAGCTTTTTGCAAATCGAAGCAATATGCCGCCCACCGCCCTTAAGGATGGCAATTTTACCCATGGACATGGATATCCATGGATATCCGACCCGAATGGATAGGGTTTGGATATGCCTTTGTGTCCATGGGCGACGCCCAAACCTGACCCGATTGCTCGTGGTTAGGGCATGGATATAATCTTGTACCCATGGGTATACCCAAACCCGACCCGATAGTATGACTTAATGGGCAAACATCTGCTATCCCTACCCCACAGTCACATGTCCCACTGCAATTTTACACTTTGTTATCTAAAACATGCAAAAGAATACACAATCTCCGTCGTAACTTTTATTAGTTGACATTCAATCCCCTCCGTAACATACTCCAATGCCACTTGCCTTATTTTTATCTCCTGGTTAAATGACTCGTTATTCCCAACTGTTAGAAAAATACTAAATGATCTTAGGTTGTTAGTGGACGTTGATTTACCATAAGTTGATGTTTACTATAAGTGAAGCCTAGCCTGCCACGAGGTGAAGAATGGAAGAGCTTATATTAATATTGTGTTATGTCTTATTTATATGTCTCGAGAGGACGCAATGAATATCCAGTGGGCATGGATATCCATCGGGTTTGGACATGGACACAATTTTTCACCCATGAATTTTTTCACGGGTGGGCAAAGACTGTCTTCATGGATATGGATATGGATTTGGTATTGTTCAACCCGATCCAAACCTGACCCATTTCCATCCTTAACCACCCTCCACACAATCCCCATAACTTGGCCCTTCGCGGTCTGGGGGATTGACATGGTTGGACCCCTCAAAGGAGGAACCCACAAGAAAAAATACTTGTTGGTCATGGTGGACAAGTTCACCAAATGGATAGAGGCCAAGCCCGTTAAGACGGCTGAATCCGGACCGGTGATAGACTTCATATCTGGGGTCGTACACCGTTATGGCGTCCCCCACAGCATCATCACTGATAACGGCACGAACTTCACGGCCGAAGAGGTAAAACTTTGGTGCAAAAACATGGGCATCAAGCTCGATTATGCTTCCGTCTATCACCCACAAACTAACGGTCAAGTCAAACGAGCAAATGGTCTTATCATGAGTGGAATCAAACCCAGATTAGTGCGGTCCCTAAAGGAATCTGACACGCACTGGGTAGAGGAGCTCGACTCCGTACTCTGGGGGCTGCGGACCACACCGAATCGCACCACCGGATACACACCATTCTTTATGGTATACAGTGCAGAAGCTGTTCTGCCCTGCGACATAATTCATGACTCACCTCGATTGCGCATGTACAAAGAAAGAGAAGCCGAGCTCGATCGGCAAGACAGTTTGGACGCTCTAGAGGAGGAGCGTGATGTGGCAAAAGCCCGTTCCGCATTCTATCAACAGCAGGCTCGAAGATACCAAAGCAGAGAAGTACAGGCCAAAACTTATAATGTTGGCGAATTAGTTCTACGCCCGCTGGAGAAGAAAAAGGACAAACTCAAGCCCAAATGGGAGGGTCCCTTCATTATTGACCAAGTCCTGACTGGTGGAGCGTACCGTCTGCGGGATGCATCGGATAATCGACTCGAGCCGAACCCATGGAACATAGCCAGACTCCGAAGATTCTACGCCTAGCGCCGGACTCTGTGTTCGTCTCCTTCCTTTCTCCATTTTTTAGACACTATATGTCTTATATTTCTCTCCTTCTCCCCTTCTTTTCTCTCACAGCCTTTAAAGGGCCAATTTGTGCCTTGTCCGCACACAACTGACGCGCTATCCGCGCTCATTATACCTGGGGGGCTTCTTTAACAGAAGCTTATTTATACGAGCTTCATGCCCAACACATGTGTTATCCATCCGCATGTACCTTTTATTCGCCATTATATGCATCTATATGACTTAAGTTTTGGTCAAGCTGGGTTGCCTGGCTCTTGTATTTATGCCCTACGTTCCCGTTAATTCGGCTAGGGCATAAGGGGAGCACCTGTGCGAGTGTTACTGCCGGGTCAGCCGGATGTGTACCTCAGACTGGGTGAAGCCGAAAGCTAGCGTTCTTAAGAGAATATTCGGTCGATGAACAAAAGAGGATTTTTTTACCTATTTTTTATACATGCCCCCAGGTGTTTTTTCCTGCGATTCTTTTCGCAGCACGGACATGCACTTTAGGGCATGCATACCCAGGGAAAGGAACCCCTAACGGAACTATTCTCCCTGGAAGATGTTTCTTACTAACCATGTAATATAACATAACTAGTTGGTCACTTGTCTGTTCAAGCACTAATGACCCCTACGCCTGGTTTCCACGCATGCCCCGGTTTTTCATAACCGAGAGGGTATTCGGATTCACTCCGGACTATCGGGTCCAGAGGTCGAAGCGAAAAGGTCCGCCATGTCAAATGATCTACAATCCGGCTAGAAGGCATTACAAATGTCACTTGAATTACATAGTCACTATGACTGACTAAATTCTTCCTCTATACCATCCAACAGGCTGTCTAACTTACAATCCTATTGGGAATACTTTGCGGCCAATTCTACTTGCCCGTACATTAGACTAACAGGGATCTCTTTCCCATCAGGCCCCACAGGTCCGACCTCGGCCATGTGGTTTGGATCAGCCTTGGTATACCGTGTCTTCACCATGGCCCAGGCTTCCCTGGCACCTTGACGGCAGGCCGATATCTTCCATAATCGAACGCCGCCACGTTCCCTTCAGCTTCTCCGCAAGCTCTCCAAGGCCTTCGGGCATGGAGACGGATGGCCACAAGGCCTGGGCGACGCCTTGCATCACCTGTCGAACTCGTTCGTGTAGTTGTGAGAGCTCGGGGAGAAGGTCACCTGTAGAACCGGACATTTCCTCCGCATGATGACCTGTTAGCATACCTACAGACATAACTCTGTCAGTCGACTTCTTCACCGAACTCTTTTCCAAAGTTCGTTCAAGCACTTACTAAAAATGCCGCGTCGAAGCTGCTGATTCTCCTTTACGGAGTCCGACAGTTGGGCACACACATCCCTTAGTTCCACACTCAGCTGGGTGTTGGCATCCTGGAGATTATTCTTCTCTTGCCTAACCTTGGTAAGCACACTCTCGCCAGCCTCTAGCTAGCGTCGGAGTTGTTGCTCATCCGGATTTCCTCCGGCTTCATCTACAATTTCATTGTTATATTCGCACATATGCCGCACTCTATATGGTATCTATCATTTTCAAGATGTCTTACCAGAGGGGGTCTTCTTGGACTTCTCTCCTGCGGCTAGTGTGGCCTGAAGTCGGGCTTTGCACTCTTCCAGCTCATGGGACAGCTGGGTATTCTTTTCTGTAAGAACCTGCATAACAAATGATCCTTAAATCAGTTATTCTAACTGTTTCAAGTCTCAGGGGCTACTGATATATATAATAACCAAATTTTCTCACCCGTATGTCCTTTACATACTGATTCATGGCTCTGGCTAGACTATTTTGAGCAGCACGGAGGTACGCGTCTCCCGAGTTGAAGGCATCAAATGCCTCTTGGGAGAAACAAGCGTCGCGGAGAACGGCACGACGACGCCTGTGGTTCATGGCACTCTCCAACTCGGAATTTGTGGCGGACAGTCTGTCCGCATCCTCTGTCGGAGGAGCATCCATCGCGCGCCTCGTATTCGCTTCTGCTTCCGAATCCGGCCTTGGAGCTTGACTGGTGGAGGCGTGATTGGCTACCTCTCCGGATATAGTCCGGCAAGCGTTCTTTTTGCAAAAGAAAGGACGGGCGTCAGTATGCCTCTGAGAATGATATCACGGAGTAAGACGGCACGCCATACCGTTGCGTCGGTGTCTCAGTCCGGGCTGCATTTCTTCTCAGCCAGCCTGGCCTCGCAGCCCTTGTTGGCTAGTCACCGCGGGCTCGGCATGACGTCCCAAGGGACTCCCCTACAAAACACCATTGGTATACGGTAAACAAAAATACGCAAGGATGGATCCTTTTCAAAGTGCTGGGACTTCGCTTTCAGTTACCTGTGAGGCTGGAAGCAGCCCAGGGTAATCGGCCATAATGGCCACCAAGGCATTGTCACTGCTTAATTGGTAAAATACCCTATCGATTAGCTCCACCGATATGTCCGGATCCTCTTGGGAGGCCGGGTCGAGGGACCGCTCTGGATCCTCAGGTTGTGGAGGCGGGTTGTTTATCTCCCTTACGGCCTTACGCAGCTCCTGCGTTGAAATCGCAAGATAAAGTACTTAACTATGGGAATATGGAAAGGATTGGCAAGAAAACGTGTCTACTTACCCAGCTCGGAGGATCGTACATAGAAAATCCACCCTGTGGATTGACGCGGAGGAATTCCTCCTCTTCTCCCTTGTACAACTCAGACAAGATCTTTACTAGAGAAGCGACCGAGTCCGGCCCCTTGCGGCCGCAGTGGGTGGCGTCATCCTCCCCGTTGAAATCCCGCATGGGGTGGCCTCTATATTGAAGCGGCTGCACCCCCCGCATAATGCATATGGCCATGACCTCGATCATGGTCAATCCGGATTGAGCTAACAACCTTATCCGGCTCATCAGGTAAAGGGCGTCCCTGTCGTCTTCCTCCTGGGGGCTCCATGGACGCCAGCTCAGGCGCTTCTTCAAAGGAGCATTATCAAACTCAAGAAGGCCTATCCGAATAGGATCCGGGAGGGGGACGTCTTCTATATAAAACCATTCTGAAGGCCAGTCTTTAGACATCTTCTTTGGGGTTCCGGATAGATATCCGGTCCCGGCGATGCGCCATACTTCAGCTCCGCCCACTTGATATATTGACCCCCTCTGAGAACGGGGCACAAGGCAAAGCAACTTCTTCCACAGCGCAAAATGAGCCTCGCAACCCAAAAACAGCTCGCAAAGGGCTACGAAGCCCGCGATATGCAGTATGGAGGCAGGAGTAAGGTTGTGCAACTGGAGATCGTAGAACTCCAGGAGCCCTCGGAGAAACGGATGAATTGTAAATTCGAGTCCTCTTATCAAATAAGGGACAAGGCATACCCGCTCTCCCTTGGAGGGGTTGGGAAGGCTCTCCGCTTGCTCTCCGCCATTATAGGTGGCGAGCCCCGCTCAAACCGAGAGCATGTATGCTGGGGGCAGAAATCCCTGGGTCTGAAGCGTCACTAGTTGGTTGTGCGGGACGGAACATCTCTCCCAATCTCCGGGCTTGGGGTTGGGGGAGCGAGAGGGGGAGCTGCGTCGACCGGCCATGATGGAATGGATCTCTGTCGGGTGCGCTTTGATGAATGCTCGCTAAGGGAGGATGGTGTGATTTGGATCTGAATCCTCATCTCTTTAATAGGCAGCTCATTTACATAGCTAGGGGGTAAATGTTAAAACACCCTGGCTCTTCACATTCGCTCGACACGTGGAAGGTGGCCATTATTGGGCGTGGAAGCCAAGGAGCGCAGCATTCACGAGAAGCCGGACACTATTTAACAGGTATTCGGAATTTGGAGGAGAACCCGCCTTGCAATGTCGAAGACAATTTGCGCGCCGGACTCATCGTCATTGAAGCCTGGTTCGAGGGCTCCTGAGGGAGTCCTGGATTAGGGGGTGTATGGATAGCCGGACTATGACCTTTGGCCGGACTGTTGGACTATGAAGATCAAGATTGAAGACTTCGTCCTGTGTCCGGATGGGACTTTCCTTGGCGTGGAAGGCAAGCTTGGCAATACGTATATGTAGATCTCCTCCCATTGTAACCGACTCTGTGTAACCCTAGCCCCCTCTGGTGTCTATATAAACTGGAGGGTTTAGTCCGTAGGACAACAACAATCATACCATAGGCTAGCTTCTAGGGTTTAGCCTCTCTTATCTTGTGGTAGATCTACTCTTGTACTACCCATATCATCAATATTAATCAAGCAGGAGTAGGGTTTTACCTCCATCGAGAGGGCCCGAACCTGGGTAGAAACATCGTGTCCCTTGTCTCCTGTTACCATCCGCCTAGACGCACAGTTCGGGACCCCCTAACCGAGATCCGCCGGTTTTGACACCGGCAGTGAACTACTCCCTTCTCGTCATGGAGAGCACCGGGATGATGAAGATGGCCACCGGTGGTAGATCCCCCCTCTGGCAGGGTGCCGGAACAGGGTCCCGATTGGTTTTTGGTTGCTACAGAGGCTTGCGGTGGCGGAACTCCTGATCTAGGTTATGTTTAGGAAGTTTGGGGATATATAAGAGGTGTTGGCGTCGGGAACAAGTCAGGGGGTCCACGAGGCAGCCACGAGGTAGGGGGTGCGCCCAGGGGGTAGGGCGCGCCCTCCACCCTCGTGGTGGCCTTGGGACTCTTCCGGTCCATCCCCGAGGCTCCGTGGGCTTCTTCTGGTCTAAAAACAATCTCCGTGAATTTTCAGGTCAATTGGACTCTGTTTGGTATTCCTTTTCTATGATACTCAAAAACAAGGAAAAACAGAAACTGACACTGGGCTCTAGGTTAATAGGTTAGTCCCAAAATTTATATAAAATAGCATATAAATGCATATAAAACATCCTAGATGGATAATATAATAGCATGGAACAATAAGAAATTATAGATACGTTGGAGACGTATCAGACATCTACGGCCGGATTTCCAAGTCCTGGATATCCGGCCAACACAAAAACTACAGGCACCCCAAAAGTAAAACATCCATAACTTTCTCATCCGGACTCCGATTTTGATGATCTTGGGATCGTTTTGAAGCTATGGAAAAGCTCCAGGTCCTCACATAGAGAACCACCCAAGATAAACCAAAATGGAGGGTACAAAGTATGGAAAGGTAAGATCATATACATTGGGGAACCTATTTGGATTTGGATTTTCTTTGGTAGATGTATAGGCATTTTGTATTTGTATTGGACAGGAGTGAAATATGCCTATGTTGGAATATGATGTGAGGAAGTAGAAATAGAATATGTTGACTTGAGCAAATCTATCACTAACCCCTTTGATCCCCTCTTAATAGTGCGAGATCCCTATAACTCATGAATCATAAAAGAACTATACTAGATAGCTTCCGGAAACTCATTCTTGAGCATATATCCTTTTTGATGGTCATCGATCCTCACAATAAAGCCAAAGGAACTAATACCTTTGACTAAAGCATTCCAAAGAGCTTGATATTGACGTTTATGCTTGGCTCAAGTCAGAATGATGATCTTGATCATGACACTTGGTGAAGGCTTCAAATAGCTCCCCCATAAGCCATGTGGGGAGCATTGCATTGTATTCATCTTCATACGTTAGTCACGTGATCATCCACAAGCTTCAAGCATGTAATCCTTCAGGATGGCTATCTTGAACTTGCCATTGTCAACCATGACCATCAACACTTGATGTCATCCTCTCATGGACACTTGATCTTTCTCTCTCTATCTATCTATCTATCTATCTATCTATCTATCTATCTCTCTCTCTCTCTCTCTCTGCGAGCCCATGAGAATCACCTAACCCTCAAAAACATAGAAAACACATAGTATGGGTTAGTACACAAAGCGCCATTGATAAATTCTTACCATACCACAAGATCTCATGTGGCACATGATACGCGCTTGTGTGTTGACCATCTTAGAGGTCAATCTTTGATCTTCATCTTGGTCAACATTTAGCTTTGATCCATGATTAATATTGATGTCTTGAAGGACCTATTGATATCTTCACTATGCTTCATTTCTTCAAGACATAATAACCAATGTCTTAATTCACCATGACCATATCAAGTTTCTCCATGAATATCATATTGGAGATCATTTGCTCATTCTCATGCTCCAACATAGTATGTTGAGAGACATAATGAATTCTTCACTTGAATTACTTGCTTCAAGACATACTAATCCATGACTCAACATATGAGCTCATAATGATCCTATCTTCAAGCATATGTAGAATTCATCTTTTTAATCATTCTCTCAAGATCTTGATCCATCATGGTTCTACCCATAAGCCTGAGCATGATAACGTCTGAGATCCTTAATGAACTCCATATAGATCACATCTTGTTCATCACATGGAATTCATCTTGATCGTATTTGATTCAATCACCGAGCTCAACCTTGATGCATGCACAACAATATGTATATGTCATTCATTTCAAATCCATTCTATCTCCTTCTTGCATCACCATGGAATAAACATCCTTCAGTTCATCCAATATTCTTCATGCATTGGAAATGGAACTTTCCTTCAAATGTACAACTCAATGCAAACATTAGTCCATTAGGATTGTCATCAATTACCAAAACCACACATGGGGACTACATGTACTTTCAATCTCCCCCATTTTGGTAATTGATGACAATCTCAACAAGAGGGTTTATATAATGAATTTTAACCCAAGTATGCAATTTACCCAGGGATAAATTGTATACTTGGGATAGTTTTGATAGCATCAAGTGTCACAAAGATACTTGAGTTTATCACACACGGTGTACTAACATCGATACACTACACAAGTATTTGATGTTAGTAGAACCACAATATATAGAGGAAGCTCCCCCACAATATATGCATGTGTGAATGAACTTTGAATTTCCTTGCATATATTGTTTGTCATACACTAGGTGGAGTTTTCTCTATATATTCATTCATGCAACAAACATATATACCCAGGGTAGATAACCATGAATGAACAATAAGCACTTAAAATACTTATCTTAAACCCTCTAAACTTCTCCCCCATTGGCAAAAAATGCCAAAATGGGAAAAGTCTAGAAGCCAATATATTATGAGTTCCTCCTTAATGTGTGTGCATTACAAGATGTGAGTGAAAATTAAACACATATATTCAATGATGAAAATTTGAGGAGCTCGGGATCTATAGAATGCACCAAGATATTATGATACGAAAATAAGCATTCTACATGTGGGGAAAACTTTTCAAAAAGATCCAAAGGACATATTTGTGGACAAGATATAATATGAATAACCAATTTGATCATCATCATAAAAATGTGTCCAAAATTCATTCAAAACACGTGAGTGCGCAAGATTATATGAAAAACATACAAGCACTCACGCCAAAACCTCTTACCGAACCCACCATAAGAATAAAAGGAAACGACAAAGTGGCCGGCAAGGAATAAATGTTATCAAGGAAAGATATGAACTTTCACATGTACAAAATTTCCAAGAGTCCAATAATAAACATGATATGTATCCACAAAGAACCTTGCATACACATAAGACTCAATTGATAAGAACTTGATATCCACAAGTCAATCCATTATTATACAACTGTGATCCTAGCATAAGAGCAAGGCACATGGAACAAATTGATCTCATTTGCATAACACAAAGTGACGCAAGCAATCAAAAGTTCCAACGAGCCAGAAGGATAAAAGAATATTATGATTTGAGCAAAGGAGTGTTCTAAGGAAAATAGAGAAGCTCCCCATGATTTGTGCACTATTTAGAATTTTTTATTTGGATACAAGTGCACAAAATAGGATCATCACTTCCCCAAAATCAATAGGAACACAAAACAATTGCAAGAAAGCATAGACAAGAAAACAAGCCTTGCAATTGCAACAAACATATGGTTGAGCAACATGTAAATGAGGCAACCTAATAATAGGCACAACCAAAATGATGTGCGTGAGTCATGTCAAAGCACTTGAGAAGACTATTATAATGATGAGAATTAAGCATCAACATAGTCTTGAGTAAATGAGATACAAGGTGCCAGACAAGACCTTCCCACACACACGAAGTTAAGCAGGTCACACACACATCAAGCAAATGGGTTCACAAGCTCACTAATATCAAATTAAAAATCAAAGCTTGTGACAACCCATGGTGAAGATAGGAAATAATAGGCTTGTCAAGACAAGCACGAGGACAACAACCTTCACCAAACATGAGTGCACTAAGATGCAAAGAGGTAATACACACACTCATACAACGAATGCTTCCATGGAGCCACCAAAGATATAAAAAGAGAATGAAACGGTGGACATGAAAGAACAGGGATATCAACTAGAGATGTAACTTATCTCACGTGTATAAGATTCTAGGTAGATGACAATCATGGTGATATATATATCCACAAAGAAGGATGTACACATGAAATAGTTACAAAATGAAAGAATAAGATATCCAAACGGGAGTCATAAAATATATCAATGAGATCTTTGCTTGAAAGCATAGCACATGGCTTAATATGAGCCTATGGTATATTAATGAACTCCAAACTCACAACCATCAAGGACATCACAACTAGCAACAAGAGATCATTGTTGGATGCTTTGAGAAAGGAACCAAGTATCACAGGAACGGGTCAAGAAATTCATGCCATGATGCAACCTACACAAGGTTGACCCCATTTCTATATATATGCATGAAGTAAATACTTGTTACCGAGATAACATTGGTATGAAGTCGTAGATCAATAAAATGTACACGATTGCCTCTAATTTCCTCATAGTGTCACCACCTTCATGAATAAGCCAAGAACCTAATGCTTCTCATATGTACCTAAAACATTTTAAGTACAATATGGTCCCCAAACTTATTAGGTCCGAAGTAGTTAGCATAACTACAACACATAGGGTAAAAACCACTTAAGTATGTGCATATAGATATGAATTTGTATTTCATGCACATCTTAGCTATTAATAATTTGATGGATTTACCATATATACATGGGATTAAATAAAAGCAAACAAGGCATGCGAATTTACACATAGTAACTATGCATGCACATGCCTACCAAAATCCAGGGAGGTACAAAATGAACAAATGAACACATAACCATTAATACTTCTGATGACCCACAAGTATAGGGGATCAATTTTAGCTCTTTTTGATAAGTAAGAGTGTCAAACCCAACGAGGAGCAGAAGGAAATGACAAGTAGTTTTCAGTAAGGTAATGTCTGCAAGTGCTGAAATTGTAAGTAGCGGAGTAGCTTGATAGCAAGATAATTTGTAACGAGCAAGTAAGGGTAGTAGTAACAAAAGTGCAGCAAGGTACCCCAATCCTTTTGAGGCAAAGGACAGGCCAAAACGGTCTCTTGTTATAAGCAAAGCGTTCTTGAGGGTACACGGGAATTTCATCTAGTCACTTTCATCATGTTGGTTTGATACCGGCGCTTAGGTGTTGTTCTTACTTGAACAAACCTCCTACTTATGATTAACCCTCCCGCAAGCATCCGCAACTACGAGAAAAATATTAAGAATAAACTCTAACCATAGCATTAAACTTTTGGATCCAATCGGTCCGTTACGAAATAGCGCATAAACTGGGGTTTAAGCTTCTGTCACTCTCACAACCCACCATATAATTGCTACTCCATAATGCATTCCCTTAGGCCCAAATATGGTGAAGTGTCATGTAGTCGACGTTCACATGACACCACTAAGGGAATAACAACATACATACTATCAAAATATCGAACACATATCAAGTTCACATGATTGCTTGTAACATGATTTCTCCCGTGACCTCAAGAACGAAAGTAACTACTCACAAATGATAAACATGTTCATGGTCAGAGGAGTATTAAATAACACAATGGATCTGAACATATAATCTTCCACCAAATATACCATATAGTAATCAACTACAAGATGTAATCAACACTACTAGTCACCCACAAGCACCAATCTATAGTTCCGGTAACAAGATTGAACACAAGAGATGAACTAGAGTTTGAGAGGAGATGGAGCTATTGAACATGTTGATGGAGATTTCCCTCCCCGAGATGGGAGAGTTGTTGGCGATGATGATGATGATTTCCCCCTCCGGGAGGGAAGTTCCCTCGGCGGAATCGCTCCGCCGTAGGGCAAAAGTGCTCCTGCCCAAGTTCCGCCTCGAGACGGTGGCGCTCCGTCCCGAAAGTCTCCTCTTTGTTTTTTTTCTAGGTTAAAACCACTTATATACTAGAAGATGGGCACCGGAGGTGGGCCAAGGAGGCCACAACCCACCAGGGCGCGCCCAGGAGGGTTGTGCCCACCTGGTGGCCCCCCTATGGTGGTTATTGGCTCCAGTATTTCTTAAATATTCCATAAAAAACCTCCGTGGAGTTTCAGCTTATTTGGAGTTGTGCAGAATAGGTGGCCTGGTGTATCTTTTCCAGGTCCAGATTTCCAGCTGCCGAAATTCTCCCTCATGGTGTGTACCTTGCAAATTATGAGAGAAAAGGCATTCAGAATTACTCCAAAAAACATTATTATGGATAAAAACATTATAAATAACAGTAAGAAAACATGATGCAAAATGGACGTATTTATTTCCTTTCTCTTTTTCTTTCTTATTTCTTTTCTTTATTTGCAACATGAAAGTAAAGAAAGCAAAAAACTCAAACTAACTTTATTATATAACTTGCACAAGATTACAAGGATAGATCACTAAGCAAACTCTCAAAGAAGAAAGGATCGAACTAAACTTTATTTCATCTAAAAGCAAATGATTGAACTAGGATAAGTAAAAGCAAAAAGATAGTGGGATGATACAATACCGAGGCACCTCCCCCAAGCTTGGCGGAAGCCAAGGGGAGTGCCCATACCCGATACTCAATTCTCCTTTGGTGGTGAAGAAGATGGTGGTGGTGATGACAATTTTGCCTTCAACTTTTTCATATTGTAGTTGAGGAGAGCAATTTGTTGTTTTAGATCATCGACCTCACATTCCAACTTCAAGTTCTTATCACATAAGTCCTGTCGGTGTCAAAACCGGCGGATCTCGGGTAGGGGGTCCCGAACTGTGCGTCAAGGTTGGATGGTGACAGGAGACAAGGGACACTTTATTTTACCCAGGTTCGGGCCCTCTCGGTGGAGGTAAAACCCTACTCCTGCTAGATTAATATTGATGATATGGGTAGTACAAGAGTGGATCTACCATGAGATCAAGGAGGCTAAACCCTAGAAGCTAGCCTATGGTATGATTGTGTATGATGATGGTTGTCCTACGGACTACAACCCTCCGGTTTATATAGACACCGGATAGGGTTAGGGTTACACAGAGTCGGTTACAATGGTAGGAGATCTCGAATATCCGCACGCCTAGCTTGCCTTCCACGCCAAGAAAAGATCCTTCTGGACACGGGACGAAGTCTTCAATCTTGTATCTTCATAGTCCTGGAGTCCGACTGAAGGTATAGTTTGGCTATCCGAACACCCCCTAATCCAGGACTCCCTCAGTAGCCCCCGAACCAGGCTTCAATGACGACGAGTCCGGCGCGCAAATCGTCTTCGGCATTGCAAGGCGGGTTCCTCCTCCGAATCCTGTGTTCCTGTACGAATAATGTTTGCTTTTTGTAATGTAGCACTCCTCGGCTTCAGTGCCCAATGATGGCCGTCTTCCACGTGCTGAACGAATGCGAAGAGCTTGGGGTGTTTTTTACATCCACACCCTTATTCATATAAACGAGCCGCCTATTTAACGGGATGGGGATTTAGATCTAAACCACATCTCCTCCTCTCCGCGAGTTATCATCAGAGCGTCTCCAGCAAAGGACCATTCCAACATGGCCAGCCGTCGCAGCTCCTCCCCTCGCCCCTCCAGTCCTAAACCCGGAGACTGGGAGAGATGCACCATCCCACACAGCGAGTTAGTGTCGCTCCAAGCCAAGGGATTTCTCCCTCAAGCCTATATGGTCTCGGTCCGAGCCGGACTCGCCACTTATCAAGGCGGAAAACAAGCGGAGAACTCACCTAGTCCCTCTAAAGGGGAGCGGGTGTGCCTGGCCTCTTATCTAATAAGGGGACTGGGATTTCCAATTCATCCCTTTCTCCGCGGGCTTTTGGAGTTCTATGGTCTCCAGCTGCACCACCTTACGCCCGGTTCCGTGTTACACATTGCGGGCTTCGTTGCTCTCTGCGAGCTATTTTTAGGCGTCGAGGCTCATTTTGCGCTGTGGAAGAAGATATTGTGCCTGGTGCCCCGTTCCCAAAAGGGGTCTATATATCAAGTGGGCGGAGCCGAAGTATGGCGTATCGCCGGGACCGGATACCCGTCCGGAACCCCGAAGAAGGCGTCCGAGGACTGGCCTTTAGAATGGTTCTATATAGACGACGTCCCCCTGCCGGACCCTATCCGGGCCGGTCTCCCTGAGTTTAACAACGCTCCCCTGAAGAAACGCCTGAGCTGGCGCCCTCGGAGCTCTCAGAGAGAGAATGACAGAGACGTCCTTTACTTAATGGGCCGGATAAAGCTACTGGCTCATTCCGGACAAACCATGATTAAAGTCATGGCCATATGCATTATGCGAGGGGTGCAGCCGCTCCAATACAGAAGCCACCCCATGTGGGATTTTAACGGGGAGGATGACGCCACCCGTTACGGCCGTAAGGGGCCGGACTCGCCTGCCGCTCTAGTGAAGATCTTATCCTCTTTGTACAAGGGAGAAGAAGAGGAATTCCTCCGCATCGATCCGCAGGGCGGATTTTCCATGTATAGTCCTCTGAATTGGGTAAGCGGACAGTCGTACTTCCCTGTTCATTTTACATTCCCATGATTAAATAGGCAGTCTAATGACTTCAATGCAGGACTTGCGTCAGGAGGTAAAAAACATAAACAGTCGTCCTCCACAGCCAGAGGACCCAGACCGGTCCCTCGATCCGGACTCCGAAGAGGATCCGGACTTAGCGGTGGACTTCATTGACGGAGTGTTTCATCAGCTAAGCAAGGATGATACTTTGGTAGCTATTATAGCTGATTACCCAGGATTAATCCCAGCCTCCCAGGTGACAAATACCGAAGCTTTACCCCCTTAAGAGGGGTTCCGTTTTCATGGGCTTGGTTGTTCTGACAACAACCATGCTTTGTAGGGGAGATTCCCGAGGGGGGAAGCCGACCCCGCTGCAGCTAGCCGGTGGGGGGCCGCAGGGCCCCGTGGGGCAAAAAGGAACGTAGTCCGGTCTGAGGTGCCAGAGCAAAGGTATGGCGTACCCTCTCTTTTTCCCTAGTGTTTTACTCCTTCAGGGTATATTAACATTCGTGCTATCTTCAGGACGAAGAGACCTCGCCGGACTATATCCGGAGAGGTTGCCAATCGGGCCTCCACCAGCCAGACTCCAACGCCCGGCTCGGAGGCGGAGGTCAGCACAAGGCACGCACCGGACGCTCCTCCATCAGAGGATGCGGACAGGCTGTCTCCCACTAATTCCGAGGTGGAGAGTGCCATGAACCACAGGCGTCGCCGGATAGTTCTTCGCGACGCTTGTTTCTCCCAGGAGGCTTTAAATGCCTTTAATTCAAGATACGCGTACCTCCGTGCCGTCAAAATGGTTTAGCCAGAGCAACGGAGCAGTATGTAAAAGACATACGGGTAAGAAAATTTTGGTAAATATAGATATGCCAGTAGCCCCCGAGACTTGAAGCAGTGGAAATAACTGATTCGAGAATCATATAACATGCAGTTTCTTACCGAGAAGAATACCGCGCTGTCCCAGGAGCTGGAAAGGTGCAGGGCCCAACTAGAGGCCGCACGAACGGCAGCAGGAGGGTCTAAAGAGACCCCTGCAGGTAAACAATACTCTAGAATATTTAGTATTGTACGGATTTAAGTGCCAATCTGACAAATTGTATTGTAGATGGCGCCGGACTCGATCCGGACAGGCAACAACTTCTACACCGGTTAGAGTCTGGTGAAAGCGTGCTAACAAAGGTGAGGCGGGAGAAGAATGATCTCCAGGATGCCAACACCAGGCTGGATGTTGAACTAAAAGATGTTCGTGGCCAGTTGTCGGACTCCAATAAGGAGAATCAGCGACTCCGACGCGGCATTTTTAGTAAGTGCTTAAGCAAACTCTTGAAAAAGGAGTTCGGCGAGGAAGACGACTAACAGAGTTATGCCTGTAGGTATGCTGACAGGTCGCCCTGCAGAGGAGATGCCCAGTTCAACGGGCGATCTTCTTCCCGAACTCTTGCAACTGCATGAACGAGTTCGGCAGGCGATGCGAGGTATTGCCGAAGCCTTGTGGCCTGCCCACTCCATACCCGAGGGCCTTGGAGAACTTGCGGAGAAGTTGAAGGGAGCTCGGCGGCGCTTCCGGTTGTGGAAGATATCGGCCTGCCGGCAGGGCGCTAGGGAGGCTTGGGCCATGGTGAAGACCTGCTTTACGAAGTCTGACCCCAATCACATGGCCGAGGTTGGACCGGTGGGGCCTGACGGGAAGGAGATCCCTGTGAGCTTAGTGTATGGCCAGGTAGAATTGGCCGCAAAGTATTCCCAGCAGGACTGTAAATTAGACAGCCTGTTAGATGGTATAGAAGAGGAATACAATCAGTCAGGATGACTATGTAATTTATAATTGACATGTGTAATGCCTTCTAGCCGGATTGTAGATCGTTTGTCGTTGCCGACCTTTTCGCTTCAACCTCGGGACCTGACGGTCCGGAGTGTGTCCGAATACCATAACGGTTATATAAGAACCGAGGTATGCGTGGAGACCAGGCGTAGGGGTCATTAGTGCTTTATCAGACAAGTGCCCAACTAGTTATGTTATATTACATGGTTAGTAAGAAACATCTTCTAGAGAGAATAGTTCCGTTAAAGGTTCTTTTCGCTGGGGTGGCGTGCCCTGAAGTGCACGTCCGGACTGCAAGTGCATGAAAACATCTGGGGGCATGTATAAGTAAAAAAGGTTCATCTTTATTTCACCGACCGAATATTCCCTTAAGAACGCTAGCTTTCGGCTTCACCCAGTCTGAGGTACACATCCGGCTTATCCGGCAGTAACAATCGCAGAGGTGCTCCCTTTACCGCCTAGCCGAACAATCGGGAACGTAGGGGTAAGCACAGGAGCCAGGCAACCCAGCTTGGCAAAAACTTAAGTCATATCGATGCATATAATGGTGAAGAAAAGGTGCATGCGGAAGTCTGACGCATGTGTTGGGCGTGAAACCCATATAAACAAGCTTCGATTAGAGAAGCCCCCAGGTTTAAGGAGCGCGAGTGGCGCGTCACATGATGAGCCTTTAAGGGCTATAAAAGGAAAGAGTGGGGGGAGACAAAAACAGAAAAAAAAATATAAAAGTGGACAGAGGAAGGAGACAAACCCCGAGTCCGGTGCTAGGCATAGAATCTTCGGAGACGTGCGGTGTTCCATGGGTTCGGCTCGAGTCGGTTATCCGACGCATCTCGCAGGCGGTACGCTCCACTAGTCAGGACTTGGTCAATTATGAAGGGACCTTCCCATTTGGGTTTGAGTTTGTCCTTTTTCTTATCCGGCAGGCGTAGGACTAGTTCGCCAACGTTGTAATTTTTGGCTTGTACTTCTCTGCTTTGATATCTTCGAGCCTGCTGTTGATAAAATGCGGAACGGGCTTTAGCCACGTCGCGCTCCTCCTCTAAGGCGTCCAGGTTGTCCTGCCGATCAAGCTTGGCTTCTCTTTCTTCGTACATGCGCACTCGAGGTGAGTCATGAATTATATCGTAGGGCAGAACTGCCTCTGCGCCGTATACCATAAAGAATGGTGTGAATCCGATGGTACGATTCGGCGTGGTTCGCAGCCCCCAGAGTATGGAGTCGAGCTCCTCTACCCAGTGCGTATTGGATTCCTTTAGGGACCGCACTAGTCTCGGTGTGATACCGCTCATGATGAGACCATTTGCACGTTCGACCTGACCGTTAGTTTGTGGGTGATAGACAAAAGCAAAATCGGGCTTAATGCCCATGTTTTTGCACCACAGCTTTACTTCGTCAGAGGTGAAGTTTGTGCCGTTATCGGTTATAATGCTGTGAGGGACACCATAACGGTGTACGACCCCGGATATGAAGTCTATCACGGGTCCGGATTCGGCCGTCTTAACAGGCTTGGCTTCTATCCATTTGGTGAATTTATCCACCATGACCAATAGGTATTTTTTCTTGTGGGTTCCACCCTTAAGGGGTCCAACCATATCAAGCCCCCAGACCGCAAAAGGCCAAGTGATGGGGATGGTTCGGAGGGCGTTGGGCGGCATATGGTTTTGATTTGCAAAGAGCTGGCAACCGACGCATCGTTTTACTAAGTCATGAGCGTCTGCTCGGGCCGTCGGCCAATAAAAGCCCATACGGAAAGCCTTGCTTACAAGGGACCGAGCTGCAGCGTGGTGGCCACCGAGTCCGGCATGAATTTCAGCCAACAGACTCCGCCCTTCCTCCTCAGAGATACATCTTTGAAGGACTCCTGTAGTGCTTTTCTTATATAGCTCTCCCTCGTGGACTTTATAGGATTTAGATTGCCGCACTATGCAGCGTGCCTCATTTTGGTCCTCTGGGAGTTCCTGCCTAGTAAGGTAGGCTAGGAATGGTTTTGTCCACGGGGCGATGACCGTCATTATTACGTGGGCTGAAGGTGTGGTTTCGGTGGCAGGGCCTCCGATTATGTCAGATTGTTCGGCGTTGGGTTGTGCGGTTATGTCCGGACTGTTGTCCAAGGGCTCCCCCTCCCATGCTACAGATGGCTTGAATAATCTTTCTAAGAAGGTGTTGGGGGGACCGCATCTCGTTTTGCTCCAATGCGTGCCAGGACGTCTGCTGCCTGATTGTTTTCTCGGGCTATATGGTGAAACTCCAGTCCCTCGAACCGAACTGACATTTTTAGGACGGCATTGCGATAAGCTGCCATTTTTGGGTCTTTGGCGTCGAAGTCGCCATTTATTTGGGATATCGCAAGGTTTGAGTCCCCACGTACTTCCAGGCGTTGAATGCCCATGGATACTGCCATCCGGAGACCATGTAGAAGGGCCTCGTATTTGGCTGCATTGTTGGAGTCCGTGTACATAATTTGGAGTACATATTGGACTGTGTCCCCTCTAGGGGACGTCAAAACGACGCCAGCCCCTAGTCCGGCCAACATTTTGGAGCCGTCGAAATGCATGATCCAGTTTGAATATGTGCCGTACTCTTTAGGGAGTTCGGCCTCTGTCCATTCGGCGACGAAGTCGACTAGGACTTGCAATTTAATGGCTCACCGTGGTTTGTAGGTTATGTCGAACGGGAGGAGCTCTATGGCCCATTTTGCTATCCGGCCCGTTGCATCGTGGTTGTTGATAATATCATTGAGTGGTACTTCCGAGGCTACTGTTATAGAACACTCTTGAAATTAGTGTCGTAGCTTTCGGGATGCCATAAACACCGCGTACGTGATCTTTTGGTAATGCGGGTACCGTGATTTGCATGGTGTGAGGACAGTGGACACGTAGTAAACCGGCCTTTGAAGGGGGAGTTTGTGTCCGTCCGTTGCCCGCTCAACGACGAGTACTGCGCTAACAACTTGATGGGTTGCGGCAATGTACAATAGCATGGGTTCGCCAGTGTTCGGCGCGGCCAGGACTGGGTTTGTTGCCAAGATGGCCTTTATTTCCTCGAGTCCGGCTGTGGCAGCGTCTGTCCACTCGAAGTGTTCGGTGCGCCTAAGGAGGCGGTAAAGGGGCAATGCCTTTTCTCCCAGGCGGGAGATAAAGCGGCTTAAAGCCGCCACACATCCGGTGAGTTTCTGTATTTGTTTGAGGTCTTTTGGGACATCCAATTGTGACAGAGCTCAGATTTTAGCTGGATTTGCTTCAATTCCTCTAGCGGATACAATGAAGCCCAGGAGCTTTCCGGCTGGAACGCCGAAAACGCATTTTTCTGGATTGAGCTTAATGTCGTATTTTCGGAGGTTGCCGAATGTGAGCCTCAAGTCATCTACTAGAGATTCGACATGTCTTGATTTAACGACCACATCGTCTACATACGCCTCCACTGTTTTGCCGATCTGGTTTGCCAGACATGTTTGAATCATGCGCTGATATGTTGCGCCGGCGTTTTTTAGCCCAAAGGGCATTGTGTTGAAGCAGAATGGGTCGTATGGTGTGATGAATGCTGTTGCGGCTTGGTCTGATTCGGCCATCTTGATTTGATGGTAACCGGAGTATGCGTCGAGGAAGCACAACGAATCATGTCCTGAAGTGGCATCGATGATTTGATCTATTTGAGGGAGGGGGGAGGGATCCTTTGGGCAAGCCTTATTAAGGTCTTTGAAATCGACACACAGGCGCCAGGATTTGTCCTTCTTTGGTACCATCTGTTGGGGAACGTTGCAGAAAATTAAAAAATTTCCTACGGTTTCACCAAGATCCATCTATGAGTTCATCTAAGCAACAAGTCATGGGAGAGAAATTGCATCTACATACCACTTTGTAGATCGCGAGCGGAAGCGTTCAACGAACGGGGATGAGGTAGTCGTACGCGACGTGATCCAAATCACCGGAGATCCTAGCACCGAACGGACGGCACCTCCGCGTTCAACACACGTACGGTCAGCGTAACGTCTCCTTCTTCTTGATCCAGCAAGGCAAAGGAGAGGTTGAGGAAGATGGCTCCAGCAGAAGCACGACGACGTGGTGATGGTGGAGCTGCAGTACTCCGGCAGGGCTTCGCCGAGCTCTATGGAGGAGGAGGAGGTGTTGGAGAGGGAGAGGGAGGCACCGAGGACCAGGGGTGCGGCTGCCCCCTCCCCCCCCCCTTTATATAGGAGTGCCAAGGGGGGGCGCCGGCCCTAGGAGATCCAATCTCCTTGGGGCGGCGGCCAAGGGGAGGTTTCCCTCCCCCCCAAGGCACCTAGGAGGTGCCTTCCCCTTGTGGGACTCCTTCCCTTTGAAACCCTAGGCGCATGGGCCTCTTGGGGCTGGTTCCCCTTGGCCCATGTAGGCCAAGGCGCACCCCCTAGAGCCCATGTGGCCCCCGAGGCAGGTGGCCCCACCCGGTGGACCCCCCGGGACCCTCCGGTGGTCCCGGTACAATACCGATAACCCCGAAACTTGTCCCGATGGCCAAAACAGCACTTCCGATATATAATTCTTTACCTCCGGACCAATCCGGAACTCCTCGTGACGTCCGGGATCTCATCCGGGACTCCGAACAACATTCGGGTTACTGCACATACATATCTTCACAACCCTAGCGTCACCGAACCTTAAGTGTGTAGACCCTACGGGTTCGGGAGACATGCAGACATGACCGAGACGGCTCTCGGGCAATAACCAACAACGGGATCTGGATACCCATGTTGGCTCCCACATGCTCCATGATGATCTCATCGGATGAACCACGATGTCGAGGATTCAATTAGTCCCGTATACGATTCCCTTTGTCAATCGGTATTTTACTTGCCCGAGATTCGATCGTCGGTATCCCAATACCTCGTTCAATCTCGTTACCGGCAAGTCACTTTACTCGTACCGTAATGCATGATCCCGTGATCAAACACTTTGATCACATTGAGCTCATTATGATGATGCATTACCGAGAGGGCCCGGTGATACCCTCCGTCAAGCGGAGTGACAAATCCCAGTCTCGATCCATGTCAACCCAACAGACACTTTCGGAGATACCCGTAGTATACCTTTATAGTCACCCAGTTACGTTGTGACGTTTGGTACACCCAAAGCACTCCTACGGTGTCCGGGAGTTACACGATCTCATGGTCTAAGGAAAGGATACTTGACATTGGAAAACTCTAGCAAACGAACTATGCGATCTTATGCTATGTTTAGGATTGGGTCTCGTCCATCACATCATTCTCCTAATGATGTGATCTCGTTATCAATGACATCTAATGTCCATAGTCAGGAAACCATGACTATCTATCGATCAACGAGCTAGTCAACTAGAGGCTTACTAGGGACATGTTGTTGTCTGTTATTCACACATGTATTACGATTTCCGGATAACACAATTATAGCACGAATAAAGACAATTATCATGAACAAGGAAATATAATAATAATGCTTTTATTATTGCCTCTAGGGCATATTTCCAACAGTCTCCCACTTGCACTAGAGTCAATAATCTAGTTACATTGTGATGAATCGAACACCCATAGAGTTCTGGTGCTGATCATGTTTTGCCTTAGGGAGAGGTTTAGTCAACGGATCTGCGACATTCAGATCTGTGTGCACTTTACAAATTTCTATGTCTCCATCTTGAACATTTTCACGAATGGAGTTGAAGCGACGCTTGATGTGCCTGGTCTTCTTGTGAAACCTGGGCTCCTTTGCAAGTGCAATAGCTCCAGTGTTGTCACAGAAGAGTTTGATTGGCCCCGACGCATTGGGTATGACTCCGAGGTCGGTGATGAACTCCTTCACCCAAATTGCTTCATGTGCTGCCTCCGAGGCTGCCATGTACTCCGCTTCACATGTAGATCCCGCCACAACGCTCTGCTTGCAACTGCACCAGCTTACTGCCACACCATTCAAAATATACACGTATCCGGTTTGTGACTTAGAGTCATCCAGATCTGTGTCGAAGCTAGCGTCGACGTAACCCTTTACAACGAGCTCTTCGTCACCTCCATAAACGAGAAACATTTCCTTAGTCCTTTTCAGGTACTTCAGGATATTCTTGACCGCTGTCCAGTGTTCCTTGCCGGGATTACTTTGGTACCTTCCTACCAAACTTACGGCAAGGTTTACATCAGGTCTGGTACACAGCATGGCATACATAATAGAACCTATGGCTGAGGCATAGGGGATGACACTCATCTCTTCTATATCTTCTGCCGTGGTCGGACATTGAGCTGAGCTCAATTTCACACCTTGTAACACAGGTAAGAACCCCTTCTTAGATTGATCCATATTGAACTTCTTCAATATCTTATCAAGGTATGTGCTTTGTGAAAGACCTATGAGGCGTCTCGATCTATCTCTATAGATCTTGATGCCTAATATATAAGCAGCTTCTCCAAGGTCCTTCATTGAAAAACATTTATTCAAGTCGGCCTTAATGCTATCCAAGAGTTCTATATCATTTCCCATCAAAAGTATGTCGTCTACATATAATATGAGAAATGCTACAGAGCTCCCACTCACTTTCTTGTAAACGCAGGCTTCTCCATAAGTCTGCGTAAACCCAAACGCTTTGATCATCTCATCAAATCGAATGTTCCAACTCCGAGATGCTTGCACCAGCCCATAAATTGAGCGTTGGAGCTTGCACACCTTGTCAGCATTCTTAGGATCGACAAAACCTTCCGGCTGCATCATATACAATTCTTCCTTAAGGAAACCATTAAGGAATGCCGTTTTGACGTCCATTTGCCATATTTCATAATCGTAGAATGCGGCAATTGCTAACACGATTCGGACGGACTTCAGCTTCGCTACCGGTGAGAAAGTCTCATCATAGTCAATTCCTTGAACTTGTCGATGACCCTTAGCGACAAGCCGAGCTTTATAGATGGTCACATTACCATCCGCCTCTGTCTTCTTCTTAAAGATCCATTTATTTCTATGGCTCGCCGTTCAACGGGCAAGTCAGTCAAAGTCCATACTTCGTTTTCATACATGGATCCTATCTCGGATTTCATGGCTTCTAGCCATTTGTCGGAATCCGGGCCCGCCATTGCTTCTTCATAGTTCGAAGGTTCACTGTTGTCTAACAACATGATTTCCAAGACAGGGTTGCCGTACCACTCTGGTGCGGAACGTGTCCTTGTGGACCTACGAATTTCAGTAGGAGCATGATTAGAAGTATCTTGATCTTCATCATTAATTTCCTCTCTAGTCGGTGCAGGCACCTCAGGAACGTTTTCTTGAGTTTTGCCATTTTCCGGTTCAAGAGGTAACACTTCATCAAGTTCTACTTTCCTCCCACTTACTTCTTTCGAGAGAAACTCTTTCTCTAGAAAGGATCCACTCTTGGCAACAAAGATCTTGCCTTCGGATCTAAGGTAGAAGGTATACCCAACAGTTTCTTTAGGGTATCCTATGAAGACGCATTTTTCCGACTTGGGTTCAAGCTTTTCAGGTTGAAGTTTCTTCACATAAGCATCGCATCCCCAAACTTTTAGAAATGACAGCTTAGGTTTCTTCCCAAACCATAATTCATACGGTGTCGTCTCAACGGATTTCGACGGATCCCTATTTAAAGTGAATGCGGCAGTCTCTAAAGCATAGCCCAAAAAAGATAGCGGTAAATCGGTAAGAGACATCATAGATCGTACCATATCTAATAGAGTGCGATTACGACGTTCGGACACACCATTACGCTGAGGTGTTCCAGGCGGCGTGAGTTGTGAAACTATTCCACATTTTCTTAAGTGTGTGCCAAATTCGTGACTCAAGTATTCTCCTCCATGATCTGATCGTAGAAACTTGATCTTTCTATCACGTTGATTTTCAACCTCACTCTGAAATTCCTTGAACTTTTCAAAGGTCTCAGACTTGTGTTTCATTAAGTAGATATACCCATATCTACTCAAGTCATCAGTGAGGGTGAGAACATAACGATAGCCACCGCGAGCCTCAACACTCATTGGACCGCACACATCGGTATGTATGATTTCCAATAAGTTGGTTGCTCGCTCCATTGTTCCTGAGAACGGAGTCTTGGTCATTTTACCCATGAGGCATGGTTCGCACGTGCCAAATGATTCATAATCAAGAGACTCTAAAAGTCCATCTACATGGAGCTTCTTCATGCGTTTGACACCTATGTGACCAAGGCGGCAGTGCCACAAATATGTGGGACTATTGTTATCAACTTTAACTCTTTTGGTATTCACACTATGAATATGTGTATCATCACGTGCGAGATTCATTAAGAATAAACCATTAACCATCGGAGCATGACCATAAAACATATCTCTCATATAAATAGAACAACCATTATTCTCAGATTTAAATAGTAGCCATCTCGAATTAAACGAGATCCAGACACAATGTTCATGCTCAAACTTGGCACTAAATAACAATTATTGAGGTTTAAAACTAATCCCGTAGGTAAATGTAGAGGTAGCGTGCCGACGGCGATCACATCGACCTTGGAACCATTCCCGACGCGCATCGTCACCTCGTCCTTCGCCAGTCTCTGTTTATTCCGCAGCTCCTGCTTTGAGTTACAAATGTGAGCAACTGCACCGGTATCAAATACCCAAGAGCTACTACAAGTACTGGTAAGGTACACATCAATTACATGTATATCGCATATACCTTTTGTTTTGCCGGACTTCTTGTCTGCTAAGTATTTGGGGCAGTTCCGCTTCCAGTGACCACTTCCCTTGCAATAAAAACACTCAGTCTCGGGCTTGGGTCCATTCTTTGGCTTCTTCCCGGCAACTTGCTTACCGGGCGCGGCAACTTCCTTGCCGTCCTTCTTGAAGTTCTTTTTACCCTTGCCCTTCTTGAACTTAGTGGTTTTATTCACCATCAACACTTGATGTTCCTTCTTGATTTCTACCTCTGCTGATTTCAGCATAGCATATACCTCAGGAATGGTCTTTACCATCCCCTGCATGTTGTAGTTCATCACAAAGCTCTTGTAGCTAGGTGGAAGCGACTGGAGGATTCTGTCAATGACCGCTTCATCCGGGAGATTAACTTCCAGTTGAGTCAAGCGGTTGTGCAACCCAGACATCTTGAGTATGTGTTCACTGACAGAGCTATTTTCCTCCATCTTACAGCTAAAGAATTTGTCGGAGACTTCATATCTCTCGACCCGGGCATGTGCTTGGAAAACCATTTTCAGCTCTTCGAACATATCATATGCTCCATGTCTCTCAAAACGCTTTTGGAGCCCCGGCTCTAAGCTGTAAAGCATGCCGCACTGAACGAGGGAGTAATCATCGGAACGTGACTGCCAAGCGTTCATAACGTCTAGTTCTGCAGGGAGAACAGGTGCGTCACCCAGCAGTGCTCGTAGGACATAATCTTTCTTGGCAGCTATGAGGATGATCCTCAGGTTCCGGACCCAGTCCGTATAGTTGCTGCCATCGTCTTTCAGCTTGGTTTTCTCTAGGAACGCGTTGAAGTTGAGGACTACGTTGGCCATTTGATCTACAAGACATATTGTAAATATTTTAGACTAAGTTCATGATAATAAAGTTCATCTTAATCAAATTATTTAATGAACTCCCACTTAGATAGACATCCCTCTTCTAGTCATCTAAGTATTACATGATCCAAGTCAACTAGGCCGTGTCCGATCATCACGTGAGATGGACTAGTCAACATTGGTGAACATCTTCATGTTGATCGTATCTTCTATACGACTCATGCTCGACCTTTCGGTCTTCTGTGTTCCGAGGCCATGTCTGTACATGCTAGGCTCATCAAGTCAACCTAAGTGTTTGCATGTGTAAATCTGTCTTACACCCGTTGTATGTGAACGTTAGAATCTATCACACCCAATCATCACGTGGTGCTTCGAAACAACAAACCGTCGCAACGGTGCACAGTTAGGGGGAACACTTCTTGAAATTATTATGAGGGATCATCTTATTTACTACCGTCGTTCTAAGTAAACAAGATGCAAAACATGATAAACATCACATGCAATCAAATAATAAACGTGACATGATATGGCCAATATCACATAGCTCCTTTGATCTCCATCTTGGGGCTCCATGATCATCTTGTCACCGGCTTGACACCATGGTCTCCATCATCGTGTCTCCATGAAGTTGCTCACCAACTATTACTTCTACTACTATGGCTAACGCGTTTAGCAATAAAGTAAAGTAATTTACATGGCATTTCTCAATGACACGCAGGTCATACAAAAAATAAAGACAACTCCTATGGCTCCTGCCGGTTGTCATACTCATCGACATGCAAGTCGTGATTCCTATTACAATAGCATGAACATCTCATACATCACATATAGATCATTCATCATTCATCACAACTTTGGCCATATCATATCACAAAGCACTTGCTGCAGAAACAAGTTAGACGTCCTCTAATTGTTGTTGCAAGTTTTACGTGGCTGAATTAGGGTTCTAGCAAGAACGTTTTCTTACCTACGTGAAAGCCAAAACGTGATTTGTCAACTTCTATTTACCCTTCATAAGGACCCTTTTCATCGAATCCGCTCCAACTAAAGTGGGAGAGACAGACACCCGCCAGCCACCTTATGCAACTAGTGTATGTTAGTCGGTGGAACCGGTCTCACGTAAGTGTACGTGTAAGGTTGGTCCGGGCCGCTTCATCCCACAATACCGCTGAAGCAAGATAAGACTAGTAGCGGCAAGAAAGTTGACAACATCTACGCCCACAACAAATTGTGTTCTACTCGTGCAATAGAGAACTACGCATAGACCTAGCTCATGATGCCACTGTTGGGGAACGTTGCAGAAAATTAAAATTTTTCCTACGGTTTCACCAAGATCCATCTATGAGTTCATCTAAGCAACGAGTCATGGGAGAGAAATTGCATCTACATACCACTTTGTAGATCGCGAGCGGAAGCGTTCAACGAACGGGGATGAGGTAGTCGTACGCGACGTGATCCAAATCACCGGAGATCCTAGCACCGAACGGACGGCACCTCCGCGTTCAACACACGTACGGTCAGCGTAACGTCTCCTTCTTCTTGATCCAGCAAGGCAAAGGAGAGGTTGAGGAAGATGGCTCCAGCAGCAGCACGACGGCGTGGTGATGGTGGAGCTGCAGTACTCCGGCAGGGCTTCGCCGAGCTCTATGGAGGAGGAGGAGGTGTTGGAGAGGGAGAGGGAGGCGCCGAGGACCAGGGCTGCGGCTGCCCCCTTCCCCCCCCCCCCCTTTATATAGGAGTGCCAAGGGGGGGCGCCGGCCCTAGGAGATCCAATCTCCTTGGGGCGGCGGCCAAGGGGAGGTTTCCCTCCCCCCCAAGGCACCTAGGAGGTGCCTTCCCCTTGTGGGACTCCTTCCCTTTGAAACCCTAGGCGCATGGGCCTCTTAGGGCTGGTTCCCCTTGGCCCATGTAGGCCAAGGCGCACCCCCTAGAGCCCATGTGGCCCCCGAGGCAGGTGGCCCCACCCGGTGGACCCCCCGGGACCCTCCGGTGGTCCCGGTACAATACCGATAACCCCGAAACTTGTCCCGATGGCCAAAACAGCACTTCATATATATAATTCTTTACCTCCGGACCAATCCGGAACTCCTCGTGACGTCCGGGATCTCATCCGGGACTCCGAACAACATTCGGGTTACTGCACATACATATCTTCACAACCCTAGCGTCACCGAACCTTAAGTGTGTAGACCCTACGGGTTCGGGAGACATGCAGACATGACCGAGACGGCTCTCGGGCAATAACCAACAACGGGATCTGGATACCCATGTTGGCTCCCACATGCTCCATGATGATCTCATCGGATGAACCACGATGTCGAGGATTCAATTAATCCCGTATATGATTCCCTTTGTTAATCGGTATTTTACTTGCCCGAGATTCGATCGTCGGTATCCCAATACCTCGTTCAATCTCGTTACCGGCAAGTCACTTTACTCGTACCATAATGCATGATCCCGTGATCAAACACTTTGATCACATTGAGCTCATTATGATGATGCATTACCGAGAGGGCCCGGTGATACCTCTCCGTCAAGCGGAGTGACAAATCCCAGTCTCGATCCGTGTCAACCCAACAGACACTTTTGGAGATACCCGTAGTATACCTTTATAGTCACCCAGTTACGTTCTGACATTTGGTACACCCAAAGCACTCCTACGGTGTCCGGGAGTTACACGATCTCATGGTCTAAGGAAAGGATACTTGACATTGGAAAACTCTAGCAAACGAACTATGCGATCTTATGCTATGTTTAGGATTGGGTCTCGTCCATCACATCATTCTCCTAATGATGTGATCTCGTTATCAATGACATCTAATGTCCATAGTCAGGAAACCATGACTATCTATCGATCAACGAGCTAGTCAACTAAAGGCTTACTAGGGACATGTTGTTGTCTGTTATTCACACATGTATTACGATTTCCGGATAACACAATTATAGCACGAATAAAGACAATTATCATGAACAAGGAAATATAATAATAATGCTTTTATTATTGCCTCTAGGGCATATTTCTAACACCATCACCAGGTTTGCTAGCCAATCCGGGTGTTTTATGTCTCTAATGAATCCGGCTTCCAATAACTTGGCTAGCTCCTCTCCCATAGCCTGTCTCTTTGGTTCGGAGAAACGCCGAAGAGCCTGTTTGACAGGTTTGAATCCTTTCTGGATGTTTAGGCTGTGTTCGGCCAAACTGCATGGGATTCCTGGCATGTCTGAGGGATGCCAAGCGAAAATGTCCCAGTTCTCTCGTAGGAACTCTCGCAGTGCGGCGTCTACATCAGGGTTCAGTCGTGCCCCGATGGAGGCTGTTTTATTGGGGTCCGTTGGGTGGACTTGGAATTTGACTATTTCATCTGCTGGTTTGAAGGATTTGGATTTGGATCTCTTATCGAGTATCACGTCATCCCTTTTGACCGTGGATCGCAGCGCAGTCAGTTCTTCGGCCGCTAAGGTTTCGGATAGTGCCTCGAGGGCCAGTGCGGCTGTCTTGTTCTCGGTGCGGAGTGCTATGTCCGGATCACTAGCGAGGGTGATAATTCCGTTTGGCCCAGGCATTTTAAGCTTCATGTACCCGTAATGGGGTATGGCTTGAAAAATTGTGAAAGTCTCCCGTCCTAGTATAGCGTGATATCCGCTTTTGAATGGGGCCACCTGGAACGTGATCTGTTCGGACCTGTAATTATCCGGCGTGCTGAATACCACATCTAGTGTGATCTTTCCGGTGCAGCGCGCTTCCTGACTGGGGATTATTCCTCTAAAGGTTGTGCTGCTTCGCTCAATGCGGTTCCAGTCTATTTCCATCTTTTGGAGGGTTTCCTCGTAAATGAGGTTCAATCCACTGCCTCCGTCCATGAGTACCTTTGTGAGGCGACAACCGTCCACTATGGGACTGAGGACCAGTGCGGCTGGTGCTCTGGCTGCTCGAATTTTAGGCTCGTCACTCGCGTCGAAGGTGATAGCAGTATTACTCCATGGGTTTATTGTCGCTACTTGATAGACTTCACTGAGGCTGCGGAGTGTTCTTTTTCGCATGTTATTTGATGCGAAAGTCTCAAAGACTGTGAGAACTGAACTGAAATTCTCGGGCTGGTTTCCTTCGACCTCTGGAATTAGGAGGTCCTCGCCAATTTCAGCCACCTGCCGGAGTATCCAACATGCCCTAAGGCTTTGAGTTGGGGTGGCGTCCTCTGCACTGTGAATCTTGCAGGGTCCATCTAGCCACTTTTCCAGTACGGTTCCATGCCCCCTAGAGGGTTTTGATTTTTTAGCGTTTAGTCCGGGCGCCTTACTGCGGTGCGCCCTCTTGATTCGGACGGGATTGCTATTCAGGGCCGGATTATCCCAAAATTCAATTTCGGTTTTCCGAGCACTTTCCATGGCACAGTATTTTTGTACTATGGACGCCAGGTCAGCAAAGCGTGTAATATTACGACGACTTATGGCGTTGAGTATTCCCTTGTCCGTGCAGTTACTGCAAAAGATTGAAATTGCGGCTCCCTCGCGGCAGTCCTTTATCCTGTTCATAACCAGGAGGAATCTGGCCCAGTAATGATGTACTGATTCTTCGGGCATTTGCCTGATTTGGGAAAGATCGCTTAAGATCGGGTGGGCGGGTGTCGTTGAATCTGAGATCTCGCCCAGTTTGTTGTTCGGAGGCCGAAGAACTTCCGCATTCTGAGATCCGGAGTCTTGGATGTTATCCGATTTGCCTGATTTTAAGCTCGGGTCTTGGATTGTATCCTCCCCTCCGCGGATATCCGGCATGGAGGGTTCGGGGATTCAGACGTAGCTAGTCCTTAAGATAGATGAAGAGTCGCCGCATTATGTTTCCACCACATCAACGTGGTGGGTGACTTGGGGAGAGTTAATTTCTCTTAGATCGGGTTTAAGCCCAACCTGGTCGTAATTTGTAGCGACGCCCAGTGCGACGATACGATCCAGGAGCTCGTTTACAGAAGAGAGCTCCATCGGATCCAATTGCTCGGCGACTTCTGAGCGGACGTGGAGGTTGCTTTCGATGACCCGGGAGGTCACCGTCGGCGCAACAGCCAAACAGGCGGTTGCGAGAAAACCACCTAGCCGGAGAGTTTGGCCGACAGCCAAGGCTCCTTTTGTAATGGCGCCGTCTTTAAAGACGGGAAGAGGCATCCTTCCTGATCGCGACGGCATAGAGGAACTCTCAATGAAAGCACCAATGTCGGTGTCAAAACCGGCGGATCTCGGGTAGGGGGTCCCGAACTATGCGTCAAGGTCGGATGGTAACAGGAGACAAGGGACACTTTATTTTACCCAGGTTCGGGCCCTCTCGGTGGAGGTAAAACCCTACTCCTGCTAGATTAATATTGATGATATGGGTAGTACAAGAGTGGATCTACCACGAGATCAAGGAGGCTAAACCCTAGAAGCTAGCCTATGGTATGATTGTGTATGATGATGGTTGTCCTACGGACTACAACCCTCCGGTTTATATAGACACCGGATAGGGTTAGGATTACACAGAGTCGGTTACAATGGTAGGAGATCTCGAATATCCGCACGCCTAGCTTGCCTTCCACGCCAAGAAAAGATCCTTCCGGACACGAGACGAAGTCTTCAATCTTGTATCTTCATAGTCCTGGAGTCCGGCTGAAGGTATAGTTCGGCTATCCGAACACCCCCTAATCCAGGACTCCCTCAAGTCCCCTTTGCTTTTTGCCGAAAACGAGAAGGAATAGATCAGTTAGGTCATTTAGGGAGGATGGATTTCATGAAATCTATATGCATATCCCCGGGTTGAGGTAAAGGAACATCTTCCTCCTCCAAGCTTGAATCATCGATCCTCATCGAGTGAGCATCCTCCTCATCATCCGAAGTTCGGCCAGAAGGAGATAGGTCCTCATAGGTCTTTCGGTCAGCAATAAGATGTGAGACATAGCTCTCTCCATCAGAGTCTTGGGACGACGTACTTTCAAAACTGTGCAGGAAATAGCAAGAAATGAGGACTGAAGATTTCTCCGCGATACGGTGGTTAACAGGTTCGGGAAGTATATATAGATTTTTTTTATCTTGGAGGACAAGCATACGGAAGAAAAATGGAGTACGGAAGGTGTCCCAGGTGGGCACAACCCACCTGGGCACGCCAGGCTGGTGTCTTGTGCCCACCAGGGGACACTTCCTGGAAGTTTCTTTATTTCCAAAATTCTAAAATATTCCAAAACTGATAAAAAATATTTTTGCGGATTTTTTGGAGTCTGTTTACTCACCGTATCACGTACCTCTTTATTTTCACGATTCTGGAGTGAACCGGAAGGACTCTTTTATGTGTTCTTCCGATGTAAAAGTTTGGATAATATTACTTTCAACATTAATAGGCATACCTGAGATATAATGCTTTATTCATTGCCCGTTGACAACCTTCGGGTTAGTACCTTCGAGACTATTTAGTTTGATGGCTCCAGACCGGTAAACCTCCTCGATGATATATGGGCCTTCCCATTTTGAGAGGAGCTTTCCTGCAAAAAATCTAAAACGAGAGCTGTACAAAAGAACGTATTCTCCAACTTTAAAATCACGCTTTTGAATTCTTTTGTAATGCCATCTTTTAACCTTTTCTTTGAATAACTTTGTATTTTCATAAGCTTGGGTTCTCCATTCATCTAAAGAACTTATATCAAATAACCGCTTTTCACCAGCAAGTTTGAAATCATAATTGAGTTCTTTAACTGCCCAATATGCTTTATGTTCTAACTCAAGATGCAAATGACATGCTTTCCCATAAACCATTTTATAAGGAGACATACCCATAGGATTTTTATATGTTGTTCTATAAGCCCAAAGTGCATCATCTAATTTCTTAGACCAATTCTTCATGGACCTATTAGTAGTCTTTTGCAAAATTAATTTTATCTCTCTATTGCTAAGTTCAACTTGGCCACTAGACTGAGGATGATAGGGTGATGCAATTCTATGGTTAACATCATACTTAGCAAGCATCTTACAGAAAGCACCATGAATAAAGTATGAACCACCATCAGTCCTTAAATATCTAGGGACTCCAAACCTTGGTAAAATAATTTCCTTAAGCATTTTAATAGAGGTGTTGTGATCAGCACTGCTGGTTGGAATGGCTTCTACCCATTCAGTAACATAATCAACAACAACAAAAATATGTGTATACACATTAGAGGAAGGAAAAGGTCCCATGTTATCAAATCCCCAAACATCAAATGGTTCAACAACAAGTGAATAATTCATAGGCATTTCTTGACGCTTACCAATATTACCTGTTCTTTGACATTCATCACAAGAAGAGACAAACTTACGGGCATCCTTGAAGAGAGTAGGCCAATAAAATCCAGATTGCAATACCTTTTGAGCAGTTCTATCTCCAGCATGATGCCCTCCATAAGCCTCGGAGTGAGATTTCCGTAGGATTTGTCCCTGTTCATGCTCAGGTACACAACGTCTAATAATACCATCTACTCCTTCTTTATAAAGATGCGGGTCATCCCAAAAGTAATGTATTAAATCATAGGAGAATTTTTTTATTTTGCTGGTATGTAAAGCTAGGTGGTAAATATTTAGCAACAATTTTAATTAGCATAGTCAGAATACCAAGGAGTACTATTAGCAACATTTATTGCAGCTAACTGCTCATCAGGAAAACTATCATCAATAGGTAGTGGGTTATCAAGCACATTTTCAAGCCTAGACAAGTTATCAGCTACTCGGTTCTCACCTCCTTTTCTATCAATGATATGTAAATCAAATTCTTGTAACAAGAGAACCCAACGAATAAGTCTAGGTTTATCATCTTTCTTTTCCATAAGATATTTAATAGCACCATGGTCCGTGTGAACATTTACTTTGGAATCAACAATATAAGGTCTAAATTTATCACAAGCAGACACCATTGCTAAGAATTCTTTTTCAGTAGTAGCATAATTTCTTTGAGCACTGTCTAGAGTTTTACTATCATAATGAATAACATTAAATTTCTTATCAACTCTTTGTCCTAGGACAACACCAACAACATAGTCACTAGCATCACACATAATTTCAAAAGGCAAGTTCCAATAAGGTGGTTGAACAATAGGTGCGGAAATTAAGGCTTTCTTGAGTGTTTCAAAGGCTTCAAGACAATCATCATCAAAAACAAAAGGAATATCCTTTTGCAAAAGATTAGTAAGAGGCCTAGAAATTCTAGAAAAGTCCTTGATAAATCTCCTATAGAAACCAGCATGACCTAGGAAACTACGAATACCTTTGATGTCCTTAAGACATGGCATTTTCTCAATGGCATCAACCTTAGCTTGGTCCACTTCAATACCCCTTTCAGAAATTTTATGACCCAAGACAATGCCTTCATTAACCATAAAGTGGCACTTCTCCCAATTCAAGACAAGATTTGTTTGTTCACATCTCTGCAAAACTCGTTCAAGATTGCTTAAACAATCATCAAAGGACTTCCCATAAATAGAAAAGTCATCCATGAAAACCTCAACAATTTTTTCACAAAAATTAGAGAATATAGCAGTCATACATCTTTGAAAGGTAGCAGGTGCATTACATAAACCAAAAACGTCTATAAGCATAGGTTCCAAAGGGACAAGTAAAAGTGCTCTTTTCTTGATCAGGTTGAGAAACAAGTATTTGTGAAAATCCAGAATATCCATCAAGGAAGCAAAATTGTGTGTGCTTGGACAATCTTTCAAGCATTTGATCAATAAAAGGCAAAGGGTAATGATCTTTTCTAGTTGCTTTATTTAATTTTCTAAAGTCAATTACCATTCTATAGCCTTTAACAATTCTTTGTGGAATAAGTTCATTCTTATCATTAGGAACACAGTTATACCTCCTTTCTTAGGGACACAGTGAACAAGACTTACCCATCTACTATCAGCTATAGGATAGATTATACCTGCTTCCAGAAGTTTTAAGATTTCTACTCTTACCACTTACTTCATTTTTGGATTCAACCGACGTTGGTGAAAAACAACGGGTTTAGCATCAGGTTCCATATTAATTTTGTGCTGACATAGAGTGGGACTAATGCACTTCAAATCATCAAGAGTATATCCAACAGCAGCCCGGTGCTTCCTTAGAACATTCAATAATCTTTCTTCTTCATGTTCTAAAAGGTTAGCACTAATAATAACATTATATATTCTCTTTTCATCAAGATAAGCATATTTCAAAGTGTCTGGCAATTTTTTTAATTCAAACACAGGATCACCTTTAGGTGGAGGAGGACCTCCTAGAGTTTCAATAGGCAAATTGTGTTTAAGCAGAGGACGTTGTTCAAAGAAAATCTTATCTATTTCATTTATTTCATGCATGTGTAAATCATTTTCATGGTCTAGCAAATATTGTTCGAAAGGATCAGTAGGTGGAACAACAATAGAAGCAAGACCAATTAATTCATCCTTACTAGGCAATTATTTTTCATGATGATGTCTACTGAACTTGGAAAAATTAAACTCATGAGACTCATCACCAAATCTAACACCAACAGTTTGTTTCTTACAATCTATCTTAGCATTAACTATATTCAAGAAATGTCTACCAAAGATAATGGGACAAAAGTCATCTTGCGGGGAATCAAGAACAAGAAAATCAGTAGGGTATTTAATTTTCCCACACAAGACTTCAACATCTCTAATAATCCCAAATGGTGATATGGTGTCTCTATTAGTAAGTTTAATACTAACATATATCTCTTCTATCTCAGCAGGTGCTATGTCTTTCATGATTTCTTCATATAAAGTGTAAGGAATAGCACTCACACTAGCACCCATGTCACATAAACCATGATAACAGCAATCTCCTATTTTAACTGAAATAACAGGCATGCCAACAACAGGTCTATGTTTATCTCTTTTATTAGGTTTAGCAGTTCTAGCAGCTTCTTCACAGAAGTAAATAACATGCCCATCTTTATCTTCTTCTAAGAGATCCTTAACCATAGCAATACTAGGTTCAACTTTAATTTGTTCATCAGGTTTAGGCGTTCTAATATAGATTTTGTTAACCATAGTTGAAACTTTAGCATGTTCCTTTATCCTAACAGGGAAAGGTGGTTTATCAATATAAATAGAAGGAACAACTGGATCAACATTATAAAGTATAGTTTCTTCTTTAACTGGTACTGGTTCTTTAATTTCTTCTTTAATAGGTGGGTGATATTTAAACCACTTCTCCTTAGGGAGTTCAACATGAGTAGCAAATGATTCACAAAAGGATGCTACTATCTCAGAGTCAAGTCCATATTTAGTGCTAAACTTTTGAAAAGCATCGGTATCCATAAAAGATTTACACAATCATACTTAAGTTTAATACAATGACTCTTTACCTTCATCGAGTTCCCAATCTTCAGAGTTGCGTTTAATTCTTTCCAAAAGATCTCAACGGAATTCAATAGTCTCCTTCATAAATGAACCAACACAAGAATTATCAATCATGGTTTGATCATTACGAGAAAGTCGAGCATAAAAATTCTGGATAATAATTTCTCTTGAGAGCTCATGATTGGGGCATGAATATAACATTGATTTAAGCCTCCCCCAAGCTAAAGCGATACTTTCTCCTTCACGAGGCCAAAAATTATATATATAATTCCGATAACAATGAACTAGATGCATAGGGTAATTTTTTTGGTGGAACTCCAATTTCAAACAGTTCCAATTCCATGATCCAATATCATCACATAGCCTATACCATGCCAATGCTTTTACTTTCAAAGATAAAGAGAAAACATTTTTATAACTTGATCCCTGGGTAAACCTTCAAGATTAAACAATCCACAAATGTGTTCCACATATATCAAGTGCATATCAGGATGGTCGGTTCCATCTCCTGCATAAGGATTAGCTAGCAGTTGTTCTATTATACCCGAAGGAATTTTATATTCAATATTTTCAATAGGTGCAGTAGCTTGTGGGGTAAAAAATTGTGGTTCCGGATGAGGTGAAGATACCCCGAACAAACCCCTCAAAAGATTGTTTTCCATAGTAACAAGTAACAATAAATTTCAGCACACTATATAAATGTTTCCTTACCAAATTCCACTTACCAAAGGCGCTTCACTCCCCGGTAACGACGCCAGAAAATAACCTTGATGACCCACAAGTATAAGGGATCAATTGTATCTCTTTTCGATAAGTAAGAGTGTCGAACCCAACGAGCAACAGAAGGAAATGACAAGTAGTTTTCAGTAAGGTAATGTCTGCAAGTGCTGAAATTGTAAGTAGCAGAGTAGTTTGATAGCAAGATAATTTGTAACGAGCAAGTAACGGTAGTAGTAACAAAAGTGCAGCAAGGTAGCCCAATCCTTTTGAGGCAAAGTACATGCCAAAACGGTCTCTTATGATAAGCAAAGTGTTCTTGAGGGTACACGAGAATTTCATCTAGTCACTTTCATAATGTTGGTTTGATTTGTGTTCGCAACTTTGATAATTTGATATGTGGATGGACCGGTGCTTAGGTGCTGTTCTTACATGAACAAGCCTCCTACTTATGATTAACCCTCCCGCAAGCATCCGCAACTACGAGAATAGTATTAAGAATAAATTCTAACCATAGCATTAAACTTTTGGATCCAATCGGTCCCTTACAAAATAGCGCATAAACTGGGGTTTAAGCTTTTGTCACTCTCGCAACCCACCATCTAATTGCTACTCCACAATGAATTCCCTTAGGCCCAAATATGGTGAAGTGTCAAGTAGTCGACGTTCACATGACACCACTAAGGGAATAACAACATACATACTATCAAAATATCAAACACATATCAAGTTCACATGATTACTTGTAACATGATTTCTCTCGTGACCTCAAGAACGAAAGTAACTACTCACAAATGATAAACATGTTCATGATCAGAGGAGTATTAAATAGCATAATGGATATGAACATATAATCTTCCACCAAATAAACCATATAGTAATCAACTACAAGATGTAATCAACACTACTAGTCACCCACAAGCACCAATCTATAGTTCCGGTAACAAGACTGAACACAAGAGATGAACTAGAGTTTGAGAGGAGATGGTGTTGTTGAATATGTTGATGGAGATTGCCCTCCCCAAGATGGGAGAGTTGTTGGTGATGATGATGACGATGATTTCCCCCTCCAGGAGGGAAGTTCCCCCTGGCGGAATCGCTTCGTCGGAGGGCAAAAGTGCTCCTGCCCAAGTACCGCCTCGAGACGGCGGCGCTCCGTCCCGAAAGTCTCCTATTTATTTTTTCTAGGTCAAAACCACTTATATACCAGAAGATGGGCACCGGAGGTGGGCCGAGGAGGCCATAACCCACCAGGGCGCGCCTGGGGGGCCTGGCGCGCCCAGGTGGGTTGTGCCCACCTAGTGGCTCCCCTTTGGTGGTTATTGGCTCCACTATTTCTTAAATATTCCATAAAAAATCTCCGTGAAGTTTCAGCTTATTAGGAGTTGTGCAGAATAGGTGGCCTGGCGTAGCTTTTCCAGGTCCAGATTTCCAACTGTCGGAATTCTCCCTCTTGGTGTGTACCTTGCAAATTATGAGAGAAAAGGCATTTAGAATTACTCCAAAAAGCATTATTATGGATTAAAAAAATATAAATAACAGTAAGAGAATATGATTCAAAATGGACGTATCAGCTTCCAATAACATCACCAATCATTCATGTTGTCCGAAATAAATCAAAGTGACAAATCTACATATGATAGCACACAAAGTTCCAAGGAAAACCAATGAGCATATAAGATATGCATTGCACACATACTCATAGGAATATCTCACTCAAGTAGATATAGGATACTATAAACAATGAGATAACAAACTCCCATAGCTCCATACAAACCAATAAGATGAACTCGAACAAAATGGTATTTCGAGTTATCATTCGGCGTAGAAACCACATAAGTACATGATCATCTATACTAAAACAAGCATAACATGAGAGTTTACAAATAAACACAATGCTTGGATAGTATATTATTAACATTCCAATTAGATAGATCATCATGCAAAGCAAAAATTGGAATAGCTTTAATCAAACGATTTTTCGAATATGATTTTGAAGATAACCATGGGCAAACCGCACAATAATGCCATATGTAAACAAGGCATTGCATGCCACAGAGATATAAGATAATCTCAAATATATTCTAAGTGGCATCCCATAATTGTTCACATTTAACAAGGATTGTGATATGCACAAAGCATATCACTCCCCCATAATGTGGTGATCCATTAATATCTCAAAAGAGCCCAATAAGATGCAACTAAAATGCAATGAAGGCTTGAGACTACACACACAAACATATGACGTGCATTGTAACCTACACATGCTAGATAAAAAAATCAAGCATATTAGGAGACACAACATATACAAACACATGCTAGGTACAAAACCTAAACATGCATGGGGCTAGTAACTTTCAATGTAGACAATATAAATAGAAGTTACCACCACGAGGAGCATTGGAATGAAAAATATGATGATAATTCACTTGACTTGGTTTGAACCATAATGAATGGTGAGAATCATTTTTCTTCATGAAGTAGCCAAGTCTCCAATGCCCTCCACGCACCTATTGATCAAGTTTGAGCTAGATGGTCCCCAACCACGTTGGGTCCTAAGAAGATAGTAACAATAGGCTTGGCAACCCAAATGGTCTTATCCACTTTCAAACCACTCTGGGCACCAACATACTTGGCAAACATATTACCATCAATATCCTTCCTAAGTGAATAATGGTCATTGATAATTGGAGGCTTAGAGATGTTACCGTTGGGACATCATGAAGCTATGTGTCCCTTCTTACGGCAAATATAGCAACATGTACTCCCCCTTCTCTTCTTCTTTACTTTCTCAACTTGGGAAGTAATAACATGGTTCATCATGGATAGTGTCCGTTCTTCAACTTGAGGTTGAACTTGAGATTGAGCTTGAGGTCGCTTCCCATGTAGCTTCCCTTTATATGCCCTTTTCTTCAATGGACAAGATCTCACATGATGTCCAACCTTTTTACACTTAAAGCAAGAAATGTTGGACTCGTTCTTGGCTTGGTCTTGCCCCCTTTTCTTGTTCATGGATTTCTTCTTGTTGGAGTGAAAACTATGTGTCCATCATCGCACTTTTTCAAGTCTTTCTTCAAACTAGTGACTTGGGCCTTGAGCTCATAAATTTCCTCTACATGGTTAGTTTCAAGACTAGAAACAAGAGGACTAGTGGAAGTAGAAACTTCATGGTTAGAGCAACAAGACAAGGTGAGCAATTCATCATGAGGTGTATCAATATCATGTAGAGAGTAATTGCAAGGACTAGCATATGGCAATAAGGCATTTTGAGTAGAAGATGTGCTAATATCCACATGAGACTCACATGATTTTACCTTGGTGAACATAGCCTCATGAGCTAACTTTAGCCCATCATGAGAGATTAGAAGATCCTCATGAGTGCCTGAGAGATTTTCATAACTTTCTTCCAATTTCCCATAATTGCTAGTTAGCAGATCAAGTTGAGTCCTTAGCTCAACATTTTCTTTCAACATCGATTCTTCGCACAAGATAGAGTTAGTATCACAAGCATCATTATCAATATGAGAGGAGCATAGAAACTAGAGACTCCTCATGAGTAGCTTGAAGTTCTTCACGAGACTTAGAGAGTTTAGTGAGCACTCCTTTGACATTCTTGTAGTCAAGGTCAAGGTGCTCAAAATCCTCTTTAAGTTTACAATGAGTAACTTCAATCTCTTCTTTTAAAGACCTCAACTCACGAAGACATTGATGAGCCTTAGCAAGTTCATGTTCAAGATGTTCACTTTTCGCTTGCTTGTTAGGAAATAAGTCATTACGTTTTTCAAAGCAAGCAAGAACATCTTGGAACCTTTTATAAGTGTTATTTTTAGCTCTATGAAGAGTTTTCCCAATCTCATAGAGAGTTTGAGTCAAGTCATCATCCTATCCTCATTACAACTATCATCATTATCACTAAGAGAAGATGATACCTCGTCATTACCTCTTGCCATGAGGCACATGTGAACAAAGGGGGTTGATGATGATTCTTTTGGAGAAGAGGGTTCTTCATCAATCAAGCATGCCTCATCTTTCTTGATTTCCTCTAAATGGTTAGTCATAGAACAACTAGAGGAAACCAAGGCATTTCTATCATGGCAACATGGGAGATCAAGCATATCATCACAAATGAGCTTAACACCATCATCACAAGACATTTCTTCACTCACCATGTCATTACCTTGTGGCACGCCACATGTTGGTGAAGTGGAAGATATTGAAGTGTCCAAGTAATTGGAGGTGGAAGCAATAGAGAGTTCTTCATGATTTAAAAATGTGGATAACTCCTCCATTAACTCCCTAGAAAGAATATTGTCTTCATCAAGATTGGACCCACCATATATATCTTCAGGTTTGGTCCAAGCCTCATGAGCCGACTTGCAAGTCGAGATTTCCTTAAACACTTCGAAGGATATAGCTTGGTGAATGACACTCAAAACTTGACTATCAAGATGAATATCCTCAAGTGATGGATATTGTCCATTCTTCAGATTTGAATCCCCTACAACAACAATCCGCAAAGCATTTGGACCCATGGCCCGAAAGTGACAAAGCATGCGTAATCTCCACATAAAGTAATTTGTGCCATTAAAACAAAATGTGTAATCATGCACCAGTTCACTAGTCGACATCGTTACTCTCTAGGCGGTGAAGCCTAATAAGGAGAGACCGGGCTCTGGTACCAATTGAAAGGACCACGATGTCGCCTAGATGGGGGGGGGGGTGAATAGGCATTTTAAAAAACTTCTATGGATTTGGCTTTATCCTAATGCGTAAATAAACTAAACGGATACTTTACAAGCACAAATCCTAAATATACTAGGCTCAACTAAGTGCACCAACAACTTATGTTAAACAAGATGAGAACAATGAGGATATGAGTAAGCACAAGTAAGTTACACAAACTTACTCAGTGTATATCACAAGATATGTAAATGAATAATACACACAACCACAAGTAAGCAATACAAGCTTACACAAATTGTATCACAATATATGGAATTGAATGATACAATCAAACTCAAGTAAGCACTACAAGCTTACACAAGTTATGTGACAAGATATGGAAATGAATGTTACAAGCTAGCAATTCACACTAAGCACAAGATAGAACAATAGTAGCAAGTATGAATTGTGGACTATAAACTATTGGCCTAAATAATCTCTACGATATGGTAACCAACACAATATAATGAGGACAGCGATATATAGGGAATGCAAGGTCAAGAGACCAAAGTAAACCACAAGTAGTAGCTAGGGTTAGAAATAACCGAAGACACGGAGACAAGGATGTATCCCGATGTTCACTTCTTTGGAGGGAAGTAGTCACCGATAGAGAGGTGGATGTTACCACGAAGGCACACCAACGCCACGAAGGCTCACCCTATTCTCCCTTTGAGACAACACTACGAAGGTGTTTCTCAACCACTAGTGGTAGACCTTGAGGCGGCCTCCAAACCTTCACAAACTTTCCGGGGTAAATCACAAGTTGATTCCTCACGGGAGCACTCCTACCGCCTAGGAGTACCCAACTTCCAAGAGTAACAAGATCAAGGGGGAAATGCTCAAGACTTGCTCAAATAACGAATTCCTTTGGTTAAGAGAGGGAGAGGGAGTGGATCTATCACTTGATTGAAAAAACTCTCAAGAACTCTCACGAATTTCTCCGGGATCTAAGATTTGGTGTAGGAGAAGTGAGAGCGAGCCACTTGTGTTATTGGGGCGATTTGGGATGAAGTGGTCAACCCTCTACCGGATTGGTAGAGGGGTATATATAGCAAGCCTAGAAAACTAGCCGTTTGTGAGTAAGTGGCCGTGACGGGCCGGACATCTGGCCGAGGCCCGGACATCTGGCCCAAGTTGGGGCCCCGGACATTTGTCCCAAGTTTTCGGACATTCAGAGGACACAATCATCATTTCAACACGGTTCTGGACATCTACGGCCGGATTTCCGGGCCAAGTCCCGGATATCCGACCAACACAAAAACTGGAGGCACCCAAAAGTAAAACATCCATAACTTTCTCATCCAGACTCCGATTTTGATGATCTCGGGCTCGTTTTGAAGCTATGGAAAAGCCCTAGGTCCTCACATAGAGAACCACCCAAGATAAACCAAAATGGAGGGTGCAAAGTATGGAAAGGTAAGATCATATACATTGGGGAACCTATTTGGCTTTGGATTTTCTTTGGTAGATGTATATGCATTTTGTATTTGTATTGGATAGGTGTGAAATATGCCTATGTAGGAATATGATGTGAGAAAGTAGAAATAGAAGATGTTGACTTGATCAAATCTATCACTAACCCCTTTGATCCCCTCTTAATAGTGCGAGATCCCTATAACTCATGAATCATAAAAGAACTATACTAGATAGCTTCCGGAAACACATTCTTGAGCATATATCCTTTTCGATGGTCATCGATCCTCACAGCTAAAGCCAAAGGAACTAATACCCTTGACTAAAGCATTCCAATTGAGCTTGATGTTGACGTTGATGCTTGGCTCAAGTCAGAACGATGATCTTGATCACGACACTTGGTGAAGGCTTCAAATAGCTCCCCCATAAGCCTTGGCGGGAGCATTGCATTGTATTCATCTTCATACGATCGTCATATGATCATCCACAAGCTTCAAGCATGTAATCCTTCAGGATGGCTATCTTCAACTTGCCCTTGTCAACCATGATCATCAACACTTGATGTCATCCTCTCATGGACACTTGCTCTCTCTCTCTCTCTCTCTCTCTCTCTCTCTCTCTCTCTCTCTCTCTCTCTCTCTCTCTCTCTCTCTCTCTCTCTCTCTCTCTCTCTCTCTCTCTCTCTCTCTCTCTGCGAGCCCATGAGAATCACCTAACCCTCAAAAACATAGACAACACATAGTATGGGTTAGTACACAAAGCGCAATTGATAAATTCTTACCATACCACAAGATCTCATGTGGCACATGATATGCGCTTGTGTGTTGACCATCTTAGAGGTGAATCTTTGATCTTAATCTTGGTCAACATTTAGCTTTGCTCCATGATTAATATTGATGTCTTGAAGGCCCTATTGATATCTTCACTATGCTTCATTTCTTCAAGACATAATAACCAATATCTTAATTCACCATGACCATATCAAGTTTCTTCTTGAATATCGTATTGGACCTCATTTGTTCGCTCTCATGCTCCAACATAGTATCTTGAGAGACATAATGAATTCTTCACTTGAATTACTTGCTTCAAGACATACTTATCCATGACTCAACATATGAGCTCATAATGATCCTATCTTCAAGCATATGTAGAATTCTTCTATTTAATCATTCTCTCAAGATCTTGATCCATCATGGTTCAACCCATAAGCCTAAGCATGATAACGTCTGAGATCCTTAATGAACTCCATATAGATCACATCTTGTTCATCACATGAAATTCATCTTGATCGTATTTGATTCAATCACCGAGCTCAACCTTGATGCATGCACAACAATATGTATATGGCATTCATTTCGAATCCATTCTATCTCCTTCTTGCATCTCCATGGAATAAACATCCTACAGTTCATCCATTATTCTTCATGCATTGGAAATGGAACTTTCCTTCAAATGTATAACTCAGTGCAAACATTAGTCCATTAGGATTGTCATCAATTACCAAAACCACACATGGGGTCTACATGTACTTTCATAATCAGATACGTCGTCGACATAGTCAAGATACACCAAAGCTTCTCCACAGCTTCCTCGCCTGACCAGATGCTGCTCCTTGCTGTATTCATGGACACCATGCTCATGCTGCCTGCAGCTGCCTTGCGATGTCCGTCAGTTGGCACCCAGCTGTGCAGGGTGCTGCCTTGTACCGCGGTTGCGGCAATGGCCCACCCTGACAGAGCGACATGGTGGTGAGTCTGGTGAAAGCGCCGAGCACACGACATCCATCACACATGCCTAATCACCAGCAATCACAAAAGATGTTTAAGCAAAACTCCTCACCAAACCTTCAAAATGAAGACTAAATTTAAGTACGTGATGATGTAAGGATAAATTTTTGAAATAAAAATAAAATCGAGATTAAGTAGGTGATGAGATGTCACTTACTCTGCCAATTACCGTAATTCACGCAATGTTCTCCCTATAACAGATTCGATAAATTCTTTAGTTCTCTATACTACAAACTGTTGAGCAGACGAGCACCATATAGGGAGGATAGATCACCAATAGACAATCTTTTGGAGTTGCAACTTGTAACTGCAAGATCAAACATGAGCAGCCTCCCAAGGATTTTGTGATTTTTGGCTGCTAATCTGGCTCTGCTGTGTACGCGTCGTTTTGTTGTGCTATCCAAATGATTCTTCAAGACATGTGGTAAATAATACAGAAGGGGAGCGTCCGGCGGAGGCAGCGACCTGGTGGCGGTTGGCATCGGAAGTGAGGAGCCAGGTCACGAAGTAAGGTCTCGCCCATACGGGAGTCGGAGCGTCTAACAGGGATGGCGCTGATTAGAAAAGACAGCCGGCAGAGGGGTTGAACGAGGTGGACAGGTCCATGAGGAGATCGATCTGGAGCTCGGTGGCGATGGTGAAGCGAGTTCGACGATGGTGAAGCGAGTACGGCGATGACCTGGGGTCAGTAACCTGCTCGACCAAGAGGATCCCATCCGGCTGCATGAGCCCTCCTCCGTCACACCTAGGGCCAACTCTTCCTCAATGTGGGCTCCGGCTGCACCATCTGGATCTCCCTCGGTCCCTCCCTCCCATCCAAGAACATGCGCGTGAGGAACGACGTGACGTGCTGCACTCCCACATCCACCCCTCCACCTCCTCTAATCCCCGGTCATGGCCTCCAACAGCCCCACCTTCTGTTGGAGCTCCAGACCCAAGGGGGATGACACCGACGCCGGGCCACACCGCCACATGGAGGTAGCTAGCTTCTGCCATCGATCTAACCCGTTGTGATGTCCTCTTCGCCTCAATTAGGTCTCGCTTCGTAGGCTTCGTCCAACGCGCTCTTCTGAGGACCCTGCACCCAGACAGGGATGTGGTCACGTGGCAACCTACGAAAAAAATAAGAGAGACGCTGCAATGGATCCAAGAGCTGCGTGATGGTTGCCCAAAACAGACGACCTAGACCTATACTTATTTTAAATCACAGCCGTCAATCTTTATAATTAACATAAAATCAACAGATATAAAGAGGCGACCTATGGAGAACTATGAAAGGCTTCGTTCTTTATTATTAGGTGAAGATATGTCCAGAATGTAACTTTTTTCATCTGATTTTGTATGAAATCTGTTATGTTTATATAAAATTCGGCCTTGTTTGCACGAATTTCATCTGGTTTGTTGAAAAAGAATTTGAAATGTATAAGGCTACGGTTAGATGTCGTCCTCCTGTATCCCTGTTCGCGGAATGGTCCTCTCCTATCCGTCGATGGATACGAAAAAAAGTTGCGGGTTGCTGTTGGAGATGCCTTAAAAGCATTAGGACTTGGATGAAAAAATATTGTTTTATTGGCAAAGCCGGGGTGTTTGGTTGAGGGACTTTTTAGTTTCAGAGACTAGAAAAAGTCCATAGGAATCAAACGGAAGTGACTTTTTCTACAGGGACTAGAAAAAGACTCTGAAACTAAACACCCACTTAAAACCGACCGACCGATGGTCGCGGCTACAGGGACTTTTTCTAGTCCTAGGACTTCTGAACCAAACACCCCCTTAAAACCGACCGACCGATGGTCGCGGCTGCTGGGGTGCATGACCCAAACTGTCATACTCGTACGTAGCATCCACGAACAAAACAGCTTTGCCATAGCAGGTCATGGACAACGAGACGCGCCCTGCTTCTTTTTTTTTTTGAGCGCGCCCTGCTTCTTTAATGCTTTCTTTCCGAGCGGATATGGAGGGTGCTGACTCGGAGCCGACGCGACGCCGCCCGGATTGGGCAGCGGTGCTCGGCCTCCACGTCACCTACACGTCGGCGCCTGTTGCCGCCCGCTGCAGGCAAGTTGAGCGCGTGCCAGCCAGCCACCGTGAACGTGCTGGCCAGCCGCGTCCCTGCCCCTCGACACGACGACGGCGGCGCCATGCTGGCTGGCGCTTGGGGACGACGAGACGACCGCGCACCGCCGATGGATCTCATTTGCCGCTTGGGGGACTCGAATTCGGCTTCCAACCTGGAGAAAGTTTGGCTCCAGCAGCAGCCACCTCGCCCGGAAGGTCTCTTTTGACGAAACGTGCGTTGATTCGTCCTGGCTGCTGCTTAAAAAAAGCAGATGGCCGGCTTCTTGAACTGCTTAAGCGCCTCTGCGCTTTTCATTTAGAATGACCACTTGGATTATGTTAATCAAGCTTAATAACCTGTAGTACTAGTACGAGTATTACTTAACTCATATAATTGTCCTTCTCAGAATCACGACTGCTGAATGGCCACGGCGAGACGAGATCTTATTTTTCCGGTCGAGGGTTGCAAAGCTGCTTTCAGGAGGCCCTACCCACCTCATCACAAAAACAAGATAACCTGTTGTCTGTTGAGGCTTGAGACAGCAGTAAAAGACAACGCACAACTTCCAATCTGATGAGCCTGCCGCGGCATCGTAGTTGCGGCCCGAGGATGCGATGCGAGCGATGGTCGGACGCTGAGCATGACGGATTATGAACCACAGGTTTTACCTTTGAGCCAAAAACCACAGGTTTGTGAGCCGGGACTCCAAAAAGATCTTAAATGCAGCAGAAGGAACAAAACAATGCGACCACAAACGAGCATACAGGAGCGGTGCGCGGGCAGTTCCCCGGCGCGCGCGTCACGCCCTGCGTCACCCGGGCCACGGCGTCGTGGGCGCGCCCGCACCCGACACGTTTTTCTCGCCCAGAGAAAGAGAGGACGAAATGAGCCACCGGAACAGTTAAAATGGCCAGCAATTATGTGAGCAGGCAGGCCCACGACCGCTTGGATCCGGTCCGTCCGTCGGCCGGCGTGGCCCTCATCGTAACCGTTAATGAGTGAGTGCGCCCCACCAGGGGAGGGAGGGATGGTGGGGCGCGTGACGCCAGCTGGCATCGGAGAGTGCGAGCGCAAACCTTATCCCCTGCGCCCCCCGTTCCGCGCGCCCTGGATAGGCGCGGTCCACGGGGATCGCACCCACCGACCCGGAGGCAGCCCGTTGCCGTCAGTGGGCGGCAGTCCACGAGGGAGTCGCGCGCCGGACCCCCACCCCGTGGAATATACGGGGCGCGTCCCCCCCACCCCGTCCCCAACCTCTCGCCTCCGGTTTCATTTCCAAACTCGAAAACCCACCACGCCACTCCTCCCACCCCTCGCTCGCCCGCCGTCTCTCTCAGATCAGATCGGATAAGATCAGAGCGGGGCACGATCTCGCGGTTTCTGCAGGAAACGTCGGCCGTTCCGCCAATCCGAGGGGGCTAGATTCTCCGAGCGCCTGCTTCAGCCATGATGTCGCGGTCGTATACCAACCTGCTCGATCTCGCCGAGGGCAACTTCGCCGCGCTCGGCCCGGCCGGCGGCGGGGCGCGGCGGAGGTCGGGCTCGTTCGGGATGAAGCGGATGTCGCGGGTCATGACGGTGCCGGGCACGCTGTCGGAGCTCGACGGGGAGGACGAGTCGGAGCCGGCCGCCACCAACAGCGTCGCCTCCGACGTGCCCTCCTCGGTGTCGGGCGAGCGCCTGCTCGTCGTCTCCAACCAGCTCCCAATCGTCGCGCGCCGCCGCCCCGACGGCCGCGGCTGGTCCTTCTCCTGGGACGACGACTCGCTGCTCCTCCAGCTCCGCGACGGCATTCCCGACGAGATGGAGGTGCTCTTCGTCGGCGGCGTGCGCGCCGACATCCCCCTCGCCGAGCAGGACGAGGTCTCGCAGGCGCTGTACGACCGCTTCCGCTGCGTCGCGGTGTTCCTCCCCGAGTCCCTGCACGACCGCTTCTACCACAGCTTCTGCAAGCGCCAACTCTGGCCTCTCTTCCACTACATGCTCCCCTTCGCCGCCTCCGCGTCCACAGCAACCTCCTCCTCCTCCTCCTCCTCATCGGCTCCCCCGGCTGGCAACGGCCGCTTCGACCGCGGCTCGTGGGAGGCATACGTGCTCGCCAACAAGTTCTTCTTCGAGAAGGTTGTGGAGGTCATCAACCCGGAGGACGACTATGTGTGGGTCCACGACTACCACCTCATGGCGCTTCCCACCTTCCTCCGCCGCCGCTTCAACCGCCTCCGCATCGGCTTCTTCCTCCACAGCCCATTCCCCTCGTCGGAGATCTACCGCACCCTGCCTGTCCGCGAGGAGATCCTAAAGGCGCTGCTCAATTGTGATCTCATTGGGTTCCATACTTTCGATTACGCCAGGCATTTCCTCTCATGCTGTAGTAGGATGTTGGGAATCGAATACCAGTCCAAGCGTGGGTACATTGGACTGGAGTACTTTGGCCGCACTGTTGGGATCAAAATCATGCCAGTGGGAATTCATATGGATCAGTTGCAGGCGGTTCTGTGCTTGCCGGACAGGCAGTGGAGAGTTTCCGAGCTGCAGCAGCAGTTTGAGGGGAAGACTGTGTTGCTCGGTGTGGATGATATGGACATCTTTAAAGGGATCAATCTGAAGCTTCTTGCCTTTGAGAATATGCTGAGGACGCACCCCAAGTGGCAGGGACGAGCAGTGTTGGTGCAGATTGCAAAGCCAGTCCGTGGGAAGGGTAAAGATCTGGAAGCCATCGAGGCTGAGATTCGTGAGAGCTACAATAGGATCAATGGAGAGTTTGGCCGGTCCGGGTACAGCCCTGTTGTTTTTATTGATAGGGATGTGTCTAGTGTGGAGAAGAGTGCCTACTATACGATCGCGGAATGTGTGGTAGTGACCGCAGTAAGGGATGGGATGAACTTGACACCATATGAATACATTGTCTGTAGGCAGGGGACACCTAGGTCGGAGTCCTCATCGGAGGTGACTGGGCCGAAGAAGAGCATGCTCGTGGTGTCAGAGTTCATTGGGTGCTCACCGTCTTTGAGTGGTGCTATTCGGGTTAACCCATGGAATGTAGAGGCAACTGCAGAGGCGATGAATGAGGCCATTTCAATGTCTGATCAGGAGAAGCAGCTGAGGCACGAGAAGCACTACCGTTATGTCAGCACTCATGATGTTGCTTATTGGTCGAAGAGCTTCATCCAGGACTTGGAGAGGGCTTGCAAGGACCATTTTAGAAGGACATGCTGGGGCATTGGATTGGGATTTGGTTTCAGGGTGGTGGCCTTAGACCCTCATTTCACAAAGCTTAACATGGATTCTATTGTTATGGCTTACGAGAGGTCAGAGAGCAGAGCTATATTTCTTGACTATGATGGAACATTGGTGCCTCAGACTTCCATCAACAAGACACCTAGTGCAGAAGTTCTGAGGATTATCAATACCCTCTGCTCAGATGAAAGGAACATAGTTTTTATTGTCAGCGGGAGAGGCAGGGATAAATTGGGGGAATGGTTCTCCTCGTGTCCGAAGCTGGGTATTGCAGCTGAACATGGCTACTTCTTAAGGTACCGTCTTTCATCTTGACACGTTTCTTGATAATGTTGGTAGCAGGAACTTTATAATCTTATTTACCTTATGATCTTGATATAATCAGTAACAGCCATACAGATTGTGCTAATCTGTTAATTAATAATCAGATAGTACCAAACAGTTAACTACATTTATTTCATGGCTTGTTCTTGGTGTAACCTGCTATAATTATCAGAATCATTTTGGTTTCTGAAACTGGAATGTTATAAGACTGTAAGAAAAAGTTCAGAAAAACAGCCCCATAAGGATGGAATGGAGTGTGAATAGGGTGATGGTTCCTTTCATGTTTGGTCTTGTCATGTTTGTAATTCAGTATTGATAGTACATGATATGGAGTTATCTTTAAACCAGTTCAAGCAGAGTCGAGGCAGTTGCCGTGTTTTCACCCCCCATGATTTCATATGTATCTCTAGTATTTGTTCACTCGTTATTCAGCACAACTATGTCTTGGTATTTTCCTTGTTAAGTCACCTGAAGAGCTCATATAAATATGAAAACTTTAGTGTTTTCTTGGAATCGGTCGTAATTATTTGCTTCGTTACTTAAGGTAGACAATAATACCTCTGCTAACTTTGCTTGGCTGGCTACTATCAGATTTTCTCAAAAAGGAGTAAACAATTAAATTTGTTCTGTCTAAACATGTGTAGGTGGAGTAGAGATGAAGAGTGGCAAACGTGCGCCCAGGCTTCGGACTTCGGATGGATGGAAATGGCTGAACCAGTGATGAATTTGTATACAGAATCAACTGATGGATCCTACATTGAGACGAAGGAAAGTGCTTTGGTGTGGCACCATCAGGATGCTGACCCAGGCTTTGGATCCTCACAGGCCAAAGAGATGCTTGATCACCTGGAGAGTGTACTGGCAAATGAACCAGTCTCTGTCAAGAGTGGCCAGTTTATTGTTGAAGTCAAACCTCAGGTTTGTGTATCTCCTTAATTTCTCAAATACCTTTCTTCATTTATTTATTTTTGCCATTTAGCTGACAAGTTCACCTAGAGAGTATCTACCATAGAGAACGCATATCACTTATTTGTGTATAAAATAAACTTTATCAGTCGTTTCCATATTTGTCCCTAACTTTAGCCAGTAGCTTTTGTTTTGCCACAGTAGATAACCTGTTTGTTTTGTAATCTGTATGCAGTTATGTTAGGTGTGGTTCTGCTCATTGGAAAATATAGTAGGCATTTGCTAGTTGTGTTTAGCTTTTCTCTTGGTTGGGAAAGACCTTATAAGTGCTGACGACCTGTTTAACTTATCTTGTGGTTGTAGAAGAGCTTTCTGAAAGCAGCTTTTGAATAAGCAATATGGGCTGCTTTGCTGTAGTTTTAATATAATCATATGTGCATGCTCATTAGCTTTGTTAAAAAGCAAACAGTGTCATGTCACATTGCAGGGCCTTAACTACTTCACCTCCCCACCTACAATCAACATTGTTCTATCTTCTGCAAGTGTGTTAGTTCTTTTAATAACATTGAGCTGAAGTAATGGTCACAAGTTACATCACATGCACCTTCTGATTTAGTTTGTTGGTGTGCCCCCCTCTCAAAATTGCCTCGCATGTTTGATATGCGATATATGCTCAACGTTAACATTGAATCTCTTGTTTCTTTATGCTAATTCTCCAGGGAGTAAGCAAGGGAGTAATAGCTGAAAAGATACTGATATCAATGAAAGAGAGAGGAAAGCAGGCCGACTTTGTATTGTGTATTGGTGATGACAGGTCTGACGAAGACATGTTTGAAAACATTGCGGACATAATCAAAAGGGGTATGGTTGCCTCCAAAACACCATTGTTTGCATGCACTGTGGGACAAAAACCAAGCAAAGCAAAATTCTACCTGGATGATACGTTTGAAGTGGCCACCATGCTGAGCGCACTGGCAGAGGCAACAGATCCTGAACCTATGGCTGGCAACACCGATGAGTTAGCTACGTCTATGTCCTCAATTGATATTGGTGGTGAACAAAGTCAGTCAAGGGGTAGACCTTTCGATGGATTGTAGTTCAGATCTTGGTTAAATCTGCAGATTATGGCGATTGATTCAACAGTCGCTTCTACACATATATTCTGACGGATATGAAGATGGATACTCAATGAACTGACTAACACCAGAGCCAATGATGTGAAGCTAGTGCAGAAGCATGCTCGATTATCCAGCCGGGCAAGACATTACCATCTTTTGCTGCAAAATGCAGGTCCATATGTCAATAGCTGACTCGTTACCTCTCTTTGCATCTTTCTCTAAAAACCTTTTTCCTTCTCTAGTAAAACGAGATGCTTCATGGAAGGCAAGTGAACTGTATGCACTTCATTGAAGATGGATACTCAATTCTAGGACTGGCATTGCATATGAAAATTCAATGAAGTGCATCCTCCTCAGCCAGTAATCCCGTGTAAACAAGTTACACATCGGTTTCTTTTTCGAAGTCTAAAGTCGTAGTAAATGTGAATGGTGAGATTTGGTTCGTTATTTGAAACCCTGTTGTTTTTTGCTAGTGTTGTTCTTGTAGCTTGCTCCATGATTTCTCCCTCTTTTCTTTGTTGGGTTCAAGTATGCTTCTATCTGAAAACAGTATATAGGATTCTAGACGGTGGGACGTGCAAAATTGCAAACGTGTTGTTGATGCTTTGCTTGCCTGTCTATCGATTTTCCTAAGATGTGATGTGCAACTGTGGACACTTTGCTTGGAGTACTGGCGAATTTGTTCCTTCAGTACCACATCTCTTTGCTTCGTCAGTTCGTGGTGTAGTTTAGAAAACGGCTGAATAACGGATAGGTACAAAGCATGAACCGAGAACGTAAGACAAATGATGTTTCCCTTGGACTATGAATCGTGGACATGGGGCACATTGTTGTGTGGGTAGAATTGGAGACCTCCTAATCGGCGCCTTCAGCGCCGGTTAGGAGATCGGGCGCCTACGTGGCTTCAAACTGGGCTGCAACTAGGACGCCCACGATGTTGCATGACTGTTTCGCTGACTGTTTTCTTCGTTAGCTGTCTCGTTTCGCCGCTACACTGTTTCCTTCGTTTGTTTTTACACGATCGAATAACTGTTTCCGTCATTATTTCCAACTGTTTTCTAAAATAAAAACTCAAGTAATTTTAGTGAACTATTTTCGTTTTATTTGTGATACAGAAAAGGCTAATTGTGAGAAAGAATACCTAATAAGATAGTAAGATTGAAGAAACGATGTAAAAATTTACTGTTAACTTGATTTTGCAGTATATTGCACAAATAAGAAACATAATATTTTGATAGAAAGAGAGTAGAACCAACTAATTAGGTGTTTTGATAGAAAGTAAGCAAATTATTTCTGAAACAAGTTCGTACACTGTGACTTTTAGATTGATGTTTTTCTGAAACAGATTCGTACACTGTGACTTTTAGATGGTCCTAAGAATTATACAGGTAATAATAAAGACTGTTTTGTCTGTTAAGTGGTTCTGTAAAGTTGTTTCTGTAAATTGTTTCGTACACTGTGTCTATAAAATTATACTAAGAATTACACAAGTAGAAAGAAGAAATACTTGGAATTAACATTCCGATTATATTTTAGAACTAAAAATAAAAAACCTGGTCCGACCTGGAGGATTATCAGATTTAGTCTGGCGTCCCGGTACACAGAGCTCCTGTTCGGCGCCGAACAGGTAGCTCACCTCATAGGCCGGCCCAGCACATGCAGTAGAAGGAAACGTGTCTCGTGAAAAAAAACACGCGTACAGGGTCTAGAACTCACGCCTTGCTGCTACAACACAAGAAATGTTTTCTTAACCAGTACACCCAGTAAGCGCCACCTGACTACAAGGGTCGCGAACGGTTTAAGAATCAATGTATCCGCTCTATTTATTAGATTTGCGAATTATTTGAAAAACAATTTGGAAAAGTTGTTTTTTTAATCAAAAAAGAGTTCATCAAATTTCAGAAAAAGTTAATGAATTTTAAAAAAGAGTTCATTGATGTTTAAAAAAAGTTCATCGAACTTGAAAAGAAAAGTTCATCGATTTGAAAGAAAAGTTCATCGATGTGAAAAAAGTTCATCAAATTTGAAAAAAGTCCATCCATCCTTTTCAAAAACGTTCATCGGATTTGAAAAGAGTTCATCGATTTTGTGAAAAGGTCATCGAATATAAAAAAGTTCATCAAATTTGGAAAAAAACATCAAATTTGAGAAAAGTTCATCAAATTTGAAAAAATGTTCATCAAATTTGAAAAAACTTCATCGTCTTTGAAACAAAGTTCATCGATTATAAAAAAGTTCATCAAATATAAAAAAAGTTCATCAAATTTGAAAAAATCATCAAATTTGAAAAAAAGTTTGTTCATTCTAAACAAACGTTCATGAAATCTGAAAAAATTTCATAGAATTTGGAAAATAGTTCATCGATCTTGAAGAAAAGTTCATCGAATTTGAAGAGAAACATCAAATTTGAGAAAACTTCATCAAATTTGATAAAACGTTCATCGAATTTGAAAAAGTTCATCGACTTTGAAGAAAAGTTCATCGAATTTGAAAAAAGTTCATTGAATTTGAAAAAAAAACATCAAAGTTGAGAAAAGTTCATCAAATTTGAAAAAATGTTCATCGAATTTGAAAAAGTTCATCGACTTTGAAGAAAAGTTCATCGAATTTGAAAAAAATTAATCGATCTTGAAGACAAGTTCATCAATTTAAATAAAAAAATCACGAATTTGGAGAAAAATGTTCACGCATTTAGCAGAAAGATAAAAAATTACGAATTTGAAAAAAGTTTGTGAATTTAAGAAAAGTTCAAGACTTTTTAAAAAAATAACGGATTTAAAAAAAGAAAATAACAGGAAAAGGAAAGAGAAAGAACAAAAGAAGAAAAACCGGCAAAAACAAATAAGAAAAAAAAAACAAAAGAGAGAAACCACTGCGTTTTAACTAAGAACAAAGCCATGTAAAATCATCACTCGTGCTATCGTAGTCTGTTGGTTGCCTTTGTCTGTATGTTACCTAGAGATCTTGAGTTTGAAACTCGTTGTCGCATGTTTTTTTGGACTTTAATAGAACAGAAAAAAAGGTAAAGTGGGCTGGCCCAAGGCGCAGAAGGTGGTATGCGCCGGTTAGCGGAATTGCCTAAATTCGGCACTTAAGGCGCCAAATAGGATCTGGCGTAGAATTGAGCCTTGTCTTAAACTACAAGGGCGGTACACGTCCGTCCATCAGGAACGACACTGTTTTTGGCGGCTAGCATTGGACCGCCGCGGCGGCTGTTGGACTGATGGCATCTTCGTGAAGCCTTCCTGATAATCTGACGTGGGGTTTCCTCTCCAGAATTTCCGTTCCCTAGGGAAAAAGCTAGGGTTTGCTGACCTCCGGTGGCCACTGCCGATCGTGAGTGTTTCGTTTGCCGTTCCTCGTCTTCCCGACGTCTGGGAGCAATGGAACTTTTAGCCTGGAATTTGCCGTGGTTTGGGCACGACTCGGACAGTACGAGCGCTTCCGGAGATCCAGAGGCAGATGCATACGGATGTGGCTTACGCATTAATAAGGCAGAAAAAACAAAGCGGAAGATAGGTTTTCGTCATATGGCCCGTTTAATTGTTTCAGCGATCTTGGTTTTGGGAGCCTTCCTAGAGGTTTCCAGACAGGTCTTTCCGGTTTGAGTAACCTTCAGAACTGAACCGGCTTTTTTGGTGACTTTTTTTTTCCTGTTTCTATCTTCTAATTTATCCTTTTTTGCTTTTTATACATTTTTCTTTTTTAATATCTTTCATTTTCATTTTCTTTTTCCAAGTTTATTTTCCTTTTTTTCTATAATATGTTTACTTTTACTTTTACTTTTACTTTTTCCTGTTATTTTTGTTCAAAAATTTAAAATATTATTTGAAATTAAAAAAATGTTATCATTTTCCAAATTTGTTCACAAGCAATGTTCTCATTTTCAAAATTTTGTTCACAATTTCAAAAAATGTTCGTCTTCCAAGAAGTTCAGGAATTTTAAAAATGTTCTCGTTTTCAATATATGTTCACAATTTCAAAAAATGTTCGTGTTTCAATAACAATTCAGGAATTTCGAAAAATGTTCTTGGTTTCAAAATTTCACATATTTTTAGAAAAATGTTCATGCTTCAGTAAATGTACGCTGTCTCAACATTTTGCGCACAATTTCATAAAATGTTCCCATGTTTCGAATTTCGTTCACATTTCCAAAAAAGCATACCTATACGAATTTTGTTTATTTTTTTAAGAACATATTCATTTTTAACTTTTTCTGCTGATATAGAAAATGTTCATGTTTCCAATTTTTTTTCCAAAATAAAAAACTGTTCGTGATCTCAGAAATATTCAGGAATTTCTAAAAATGTTTGCATTTTTTTCTATTTTTTTTAAAATCAGAATTACAAAAATGGTTCCCTTTTCAAGAAAAAGTCTAGAACATGAAAAAATTGCGGCATTTCAAAACTGTTTGCAATTTTCGAACAAATGTTTCTAAAATGTTTCCCAATTCTCAACATCCTCTATGTGTTCTTAAATGGTTTTTGCGTTTTTTTTTCAGTAGTTGATGTTTGGTGTATTGGCTAATAGCTCATGGTTAGGAGGCTGCGTTGTGTGAGGTCTTTGGACCAAATCCTGCATGTCTCATTTTTTTCTTTTTGTCGCGCGACAAGAAACAACAAGCGGCGCATAGGTGGGCCGGCCCAGGCGGAGGACTGCCTGTGCGAAGCCCCGCCATTCTGCCTCAAAATGCGGCAGATAGGAGATCCCGACTGTTGCTTCTTTTTCGAAGGAGCAGTCTGAAGGTTGCAGTAAAGGATGTCACCAAAACTTTATTGTTGTGGTTATTGACGATGGTAATTAGTGGAGGTTTATGGGCCTCTACAGCGAAGCCAACTGGGAGGATAAACAAAAGACGTGGACTGCTTTGTGTGATCTCCATGCAAGTGTACAACTACCTTGAGTAGTAAACGGGGTTTATAATGAGATTCTATATTTACATGAGAAGGAAGGCAGAGGCAGCTACGACGGATGCAAAACTATAGAGATGCATTCATCAAGGACGTGTTTGGTTGGTCGCATTAGGTCGGGCCAGGCCCGCGCGGGAAGAATCTGACTTGTTTGGTTGTCTGGGTCACATCCAATTTGTGGCCCGCACGAACCTCAAAGCAGGCCTGGGTCTGGCTCTGGAGGAATGGCCGTCTTTTTGTGAGCCAGGCTCGCTCGAGCCACTCCTAGAGAGCGCCTGCACGGGTTGGGACGCGCGGGAGACGAGACGCGACTGCTCATAACTCCACACGCCCCCTCCCTCGCCAGTTCACACCCTCTCTCTCTCTCTCTCACCTCGCCGCCCGTTCGGTTTCTTCGATGGCCACGCCGCCTTCTCGCCATGCCCCACGCACTTTGGTCATCACCGGCAGCAATCCCATCCAAGAGAGGTGGGTTGCCGGCCTCTCCACGACCGAAGTAAATCTGGCGGCGGCATTGCGAGCTCCCTCCCCTTTCTGCACCATGCCGCCACCCCGGTCCAATGCAGCGCCGACGCCGGTCGCTCCGGCTTCTCCATCGGAGCCGGTGGTCCTCTCCATCGTCTCGAACATCGCGATCCAATACCCGCCAGCGACATCCTTTGCAGGCCCCTCTTATGGGGGTATTTTTACCCCCATACGAGGGTTTTCTCCTCTGCGTGCGGTTCAAGGGGACGGGAGAGCGAGGACGCCGGCGTCATCTTTGAGCTGGCGCAGGCCGAGGTGCATGGACGCATGGCAGGGAATGGCCGGGTCCTCTTCATCGGCGGCGGCAGCACCCCTCTTCCCGCCGGGCTTTTCACCATGGCCGGCGTACGCTACACCGGCGACCCCCACTATAAGCTCTCAAATCCCCCTCTGCTTCTTAGTTAGGGTTCTTAGGGTAGTTCATAGTGTGTTAGATTAGATTGTGGCCCGTACATTTGACCCGATTCGATCCGATTCGACTGGATTCTACCGGATTCGATGAGAATCCACTGTTTTGGGGATGAACAGGAGTGCATGCTTACTTTGTTCATCCCACATGCCCAGATTGTTACTTTCTACTGCCAAACTGTTAGTGTGTAGTGCCACGTTGTTTGTTCTTGGTGCTATTAATAGTGTATATGCTACTGTTGTTAGTTCTTACTGCTGTTGTTGATGCTACTCTTCTTGCTGCTGTTGTTGATGCTACTCTTCTTGCTGCTATTGTTATGTTGATCTTGTTGCTAGGGTACAGGAGTGCATGTGGCATGCAAGTAGGACAAACCTGAATGCCACAAATAGTAGGTGCAAGTAGGACATGTGAGTGGTGGCTTCTTCTGATCAGTGTTTGCACTGATAACTGTAAGCACCGATCAGAGTAGCACTGATAATGTGTTAGTCCTTAGTAGTGATCATTGTAAGCTTTGTTCCGTGAGAATACACGATGGCGTACTTGTTAGCTTTCATCATGTGTCATATGTGTTGCTAAATTTATGTCCATCTTGCTGACAAGATAATGAAGACGGAGTGGGACACAACCGGTGATGGTGCGCAGGTCGTCCCCGGCGCAGAGAATGCGGAGGAGTTGATCCCCACCAGCAGGTGGCTGAAGAGGGTGGTGCTCCCAGGCAGGGTGGAGTACATGAGTATGCCGCTGGGCGCTGGCAGGAGGCCGAGGACCGGCCACGAGGAGGGTGCACGGGAACCTATGAGGTTCTACGTGCAGATCGCTGACTAGGAGGACATCGCCATGCTCCTCATCGCTCGTAAAATCAGGCTGGTGATGAAGCAATGGATGGTCAGCGGCCCTCCTCGAGTCGCCAGCCTCTCCGCCAACAAGTGGTGCGAGTTTTGGCTCCAAGTGCAGATGTTCAGGGGGCACATGGTGCTGGGGCGCGGCTGGGAGTACTTCTGCGACCGGCACAAGATCGTCCTCGGCGATCTTGTAGTCTTCAAGCTCTCCGTCCTGGGGCTCCACGTGCAGATCTACAATGCCAACCACTCCAATATCTGCACAGTCCGCTGCAAGAAGCACAGCTGCGTCGGCGACATCACTCAGGCCCTATAGTTCGTTTGTCTAGTCTGAAACTCTGAACTATGCGTAGTACTCTGAACTGAAGTAGTGTAGGTTTGAACTGAAGCCTGATCGTCTCTTTTGCTGTAACATGTCCATATTTTGCCCAGGGAGCATCACCCTGGTGTCCAGCAGGGGCATGGGATGCCATGCTGTTTTAAACTTATGCCTATTAGCTTATGATCTGCCTGTTCTTTGCTTGTTCTTGTTGTTTTTGTGCTGCTGTTGATCATAGTGTGTTGTGTGTGTTGTGTACTGTCAAATGGGTGGTAACTCCACCACGTTTGAAAGGGTGAGCAAATCAAGTACTTGCACACAACCAAACAGCTGTGCTTTGCATCTGCTCACACCTAAAGCACAAACGTGGGCAACCAAACAAGTTGCAGCCATCTAGGCCTTGATGCAATGCAGGAAACCAATCAACATGCAGATGTTGGTTTTTAGCTTGCATATGCTCAGCCAGGCCCATCTGGGACAAGTATGCAAAGTGCCCAAAAACGATGTAAGTAACCAAACGCGCCCTGACTGCTCCTTAGAAGATATGGGCTACATGGGAGATGCTTTCACATGGAGGAGAGGAAGAGTTCGGGAGAGGCTATACCGAGCTATAGTCAATACTGACTATGCCGAGATGTTTCCAGGCGTCGCCCTTACAAAGGGAGAGAAGGCTAAATCTGACCACTGGCCCATCATCATTGATAAAGAACACTATTTGAATGCGGCCTCGTAGAATCGGCCGCGGTACCGGCGTTTTGAGGCCTGTTGGTCAGCTAGACCAAAGTTGCAGAAAGTAGTCCAGGAGTCCATTAATTAGATGCAAAGCTTGTCGGGAAATGCTAAGCTAATGGAGAAAGTGGTTGTAATTCAAGCTAACCTGCACTTATGAGATAAATGAGTATTTTTTGCGAGAAAACTTTCAATCTATTCATCTTCAATCATGGCAATACAACAAACACCAGAAAAAATAAAAATTACATCCAGATACGTAGTCCACCTAGCGACGACTACTAGCACTGAATCGAGCCGAAGGCGCGCCGCCATAATTGCCCCTCCCTCGCCGGACCCGAGCAAAACTTGTTGTAGTAGACAGTCGAGAAGTCATTGTGCTAAGGCCACATAGGACCAGCGCAGTACAACAACGACCGCCGCCGATGAAGAGTAGCGTAGATCGAAAGGATCCAACTTGAAGAAACACAAACATAGACGAACTACGACTAGATCCGAGCAAATCCACTAAGGAAAGATCCGTCGGAGACACACCTCCACACGCCCACTAACGATGCTAGACATATCATCGGGGCGTGGGCTAGATGGGGACAACCTTATTCCATCTTCAGGGAGCCGCCCCCGTCTCGTCTTCCTGAGCAGGGCACAAACCCTAACGAAACTTGAAGAAACATCTTAAAATAGAGTCCTCCCGCCGGCAAGGGCCGGGATCCACCATGCCGCCATGGCCCTAAGGCCATCTGAGAAGAGGCAGACCAGTGGTAGCGCCGATGGGGAGGTAGAGGAACCCTGAGCTTTTCTTGGGGGAGGAGGCATCTTTGCTTCGTATGGGAGTGGTTGTGTTTAGAGGGGACAAATGAGTATTGAAAGGGCCAAGAAACAGAATTAACGAGTTGAAGAGGGAACTTGCGGTCCAATGAGTGATCCTTCAATAGCTTGATAGAATGAGATTCTAATCAGACTGGAAAGCTTGTTCGAACAAGAGGAGTTGCGCCATCTCCAGAGAGAACGGGCAAACTGGTTACGACTGGAAGGCCTCTTCAGACAAGAGGAGATGCATCATCTTCAAAAAGGACAGTCGAATTGGTTACGAAAAGGGGACCGTAATATGGGATTCTTTCGAAATTACACAAAGGCTAGAAAGAAAAAGAATACAATAAAATACTTACTACTCCCTCCGGTCCATATTAACATACACTACTTTAGTATAAATTTATAGTAAAGTTGTACTAGAGCAGCGTCAATTAATTTGGATTGGAGGGAGTAGATGATATGGGTGGAAAACTAGAAGAAGATGACATTATGAAATCTTTCACCGCTAGCTATTTTAATATCCTCGTTATAACTAATGGGAATGTGATGAGCGATAAGGTTTTAAATGATGTTGAAACAAAGGTAATGCAACAAATAAATGACATGCTTCTTGCTCCTTTCTCCCCGGAGGAGATTAAGAAGACTGTTCGCTATTGGCGATTTGAAGACCCCGGGCCTGATGGACTTCATGCAACATTTTAGAAGTGCTTTTGGGATTTGCAGGGTGATGATAGGGTGAAGGAAGTTTTGGAGGCTGCAAATTCAGGGGTTATCCTGGAGGGTTGGAATGAAACTATAGTGCTAATTATATCCAAAGTAGATGACCCAGAAAAGACAACTCAATTTCGTCCAATTAGCCTTTATATTGTTGTTTATAAGGTGGTATAAGATGCTAGCAAATAGGTTAAAGAATTTTCTCCCTGAGAATATTGGTCAGCATCAGATTGTGTTTGTCCCCGTGAGGGTAATTACTGATAATATTCTTCTAGCATATGAATGTTTTCATATCATCAGGAAGAAACCGGAGAGGAAACCTTTGTGTGCAATCAAATTGGACATGCACAAGGAGTATGGTCATGTGGAGTGGGAATTTCTTGAGCGAATGATGGTAGTGTTGGGGTTAGCACCAAGATGGGTTGAACTCGTGATGGCGTGTATTACATCAGTAAAATATTGTATAAGATTTAATGCCGCGGAGACCGATTTTGGTGCCCCTCCTAGGGGGCTTTGGTAGGGTGACCCCTTATCAATGTATCTCTCTGTCCTATGTGTAGAGGGTTTGTCAAAGATGTTATTAAGGGCAGAATAGCGGGGATACTTGGAAGGGGTGAAGGTGTCTTGGGATGCGACACTAGTTTCCCATCTTCTTTTTGTTGGTGATGCACTGCTACTAATGTCGGCAAATCATAAGAATGCTTTGATTCTAAAGCATATTCTTGACACCTACTGTAGCGATTCAGGTTAGTTGGTTAGTGCCTCAGTGTGCATCATTTATTTTAGGCATAGTACAATGGTTAACACAAGAGTAAAGGTTTGCTAGGTTCTGAATATAGAAATGATAAATATTTGGGCATACTATATATGGTGGGGGTGGACAGGTCAGATTGTTTCAAATATTTATTGGACAAAGTTTGGGAATGTTTTGCTGCATGTTGGAAGGAGAAATTGTTATCGTATGGAGGGAATGAGACTCTTATTAAAGTAACTGCACAAGTTGTCCCAGTATTTGCTATGACTGTTTTCAAGATACGAAAGCAATTTTTAAAAGGTATATTCGTGATGCTACAACTAGATCTTGGTGGGGTGATGATCAGGATAACAAAACGGATGCTGGATGGCATGGTGGAAGTTGTGGATACCTAAATTAAGTGGAAGTATGGGCTTTCATGACTTATATTATTTTAATCCCGCCATGCTCGCGAAGCAATGCTAGAGGTTGTTAGAGAATCGGGATTCCTTATATTCTTCCATCCTAAGGATGAAATATTTGTTGCTGGGGATCTTTTGAAAGCTAAACTGAAAAGTAGATCATCATTCACACATCAAGCTATTATGTCGGGTTTTGAAGCATTCAAGAGGGGCTATATACGGAGGGTTGGTGATCGCACCCATATTAATATTTGGAGTGATAATTGGATACCAACAAATCCTAATCTACGAGTTTTAACCCCTAAAGGTGGGAACTTAGTGCGAAAAGTATGTTATCTATTCAATCCAGTCTTAGGTCAGTGGGATAAGGAGCTCGTTAGGGATAGTTTTTGGCGAGTTGATGCCGAATCCATATTGTCAATTCCGCTAGTAGATGATAGTGAGGATTTTGTTGCATGACACAATTAAAAAATGGCATATTTTTTTAGTAAAATTGGCCTACTATGGTGAGTGGAATCATAAGTTCAAAAGAGAAATCTATGCCAATGATCATGACACTCGACGTGGAGGAGATAGGGGGCTTGGAGAAATTTATGAACATCTACCATGGCACAAAAGTTAAAGTGTTCGGTCGAAGAGCACTGAAAGAAGCGATCATGTGTGTACATTAGCATGTGACACATTGCAGATTTTGGTCAATACCATTTGTGTACACTAGGATATAAAGAATTGAAACACATTTATTTACTAGTACTTGAGCAAGGCAAATTTTGAAGGAGTTAGGAGTAAAACAAGAGGTAGAAGTGGCTTTCTGCGCTAATGGATCTGGAGACGTTGTCTTGGAGGAGCTTTTTAGAAAATGACTGTCCAACGCCCTTATGCTAGAAGCCCTTATGCCCAGAAGATCACATACAAGAGCTAGTTCTAAATACCACCTAGTATATTTGGTTGGATAGAAGATAAGAAACACAGGGAGACGAGGTCCAGCCGATCAAAGGATCTATGATGTCAATTGGTTCTTTATTGCTTAATTATATCGGAAGCAGGAAGAAAACAACTCCATGGCCTCAAGTGGGATGACAGAAACCCCTTGAAGGGGTGTAGATGGTGTATGTGGATGCTTCTTTCGATCATGAATCCCATGTGGCGGCTTCAGGGGTGGTGATTAGAGACTCTAATGGAGGATTTGTGTACGATCGATTCTTTAGAATAGATGGAGCAATGATTGTGCTTTTTTAATCAAAGGGGTCCCCTTGACCTAACTTTTATTAAAAGTCGAGGCAAAGTAGCCATCACACATTTCATAGCTCTCGGCTAGAGCCCTCTTTAGTTGCAATGAAATTATTACAAGGATATTTTTAAAGCACCAGCAACAAACCGTCTGATAGGCACTCAACATAATTAGGAAGCACATGATACAACGAGCACTGCCCACTAGTAGAGCAGACTATCGAAAGAACTACCCAAGCTATCCTAAATAGCTCCTCATTGTGATGATCGAGAAGTCGCAAGAATTCAAGGATCAGAGAAGCTTGAGCATCGATGCAAAGAACCTTCCATTGACGAAGACCCTAACAGATCCAAGACACGCTCCAGGCTTCACCATGTTCACTCGTGAAAAACAAATTCGTCTCAAAACAAACTTAAGACCCACAAGGTAGAAAATGTAATCATATTAATAATAGTAACATTTTTCCTTCTCTTCTAATAAACAAGATCACAAAAATCATGTGTTATAGGTATATATGTCAAGGATTCCAGCAATGGTTCCCCATGTGTTGCTAGCAACAATGCTGTCAAAAAAGAGATGTTGTATGCTTTCCTTCTCACAACAAAAGACACAAGTAAGATCAGTCACATGGTGCCCTCTTGGCCAAATTATCCCTAGTTAAACTTTTATTATTGTAAATAAGCCACATGACGACATGAGTGTTGGGAGGGGTTTTAATTTTCCAGATGCAATACTTTAGATCATGATCACCCCCCAGTTGATCATCTTGTAGAAGGATTTAACTGAATATATCCTAGAGGATTCAAGTGACCAAATAGGGACATTATTGCCATAAGAAAAGGCAATATTTTTAATGTAAGAAATCAAATTAAGCCATTTAGCAAATAATTGCTCATTTACACATCTTCTAAAAGTAAGCTTCAATTCAACCCCATCTCACATTTAGCTAACAATAGCATTTTGTTGTTGACATATTGAAAATAAATCCCAGAAACTAGTCTTAAGTGAACAATCACCACACTAGGTGTCATGCCACAAGGCAATCTGTTGACCATTCCCGACTTTCCATCTATAAAATACATCAGTAGTAGATAATGCCCAGGTCACCCCTTCCCGAAAAGGAGGTCCAAGGGCAGATTTAGACCACAATAGGTTGGGGATTTGTGTACGATCGATACTTCAGAATAGATGGAGCAATGAATGTTCTTTCTTTAATCAAAGGGGCCCCCTTGACCTAACTTTTATTAAAAGTCGAGGCAAAGTAGCCATCACACATACGTTTCATAGCTCTCGGCCAGAGCCATCTTTAGTTGCAATGAAATTATTACAAGGATATTTTTAAAGTACCAGCAACAAACCGTCTGATAGGCACTCAACATAATTAGGAAGCACATGATACAACAAGCACTGCCCACTAATAGAGAAGACTATCGAAAGAACTACCCAAGCTATCCTAAGTAGCTCCTCATTGTGATGATCGAGAAGTCGCAAGCATTCAAGGAGCAGAGAAGCTTAAGCATTGATGCAAAGAACCTTCCATTGACACACAAAAGACCCTACCAAATCCAAGACACGCTCCAGGCTTCACCATGTTCGCTCGTGAAAAACAAATTCGTCTCGAAACAAACGTAAGACCCACAAGGTAGCAAATGTAATCATATTAATAAGAGTAACATTTTTCCTTCTCTTCTAATAAATAAGATCACAAAAATAATGTGTTATAGGTATGTCAAGGATTCCAGCAATGGTTCCCCATGTGCTGCTAGCAACAATGCTATCAAAAAAGAGATGTTGTATGCTTTCCTTCTCACAACAAAAGACACAAGTAAGATAAGTCACATGGTGCCCTTGATACGTCTCCAACGTATCTATAATTTTTGATTGTTCCAGGCTATTATATTATCTGTTTTGGATGCTTAATGAGATTTATTATGCTATTTTATATTATTGTTGGGACTAACCTATTAACCGAAGGCCCAGTGCAAATTGCTGTTTTTTTGCCTATTTCAGTGTTTCGCGGAAAAATAATATCAAACGGAATCCAAACGGAACGAAACCTTCGCGAGGATATTTTTTGGAACAAACGCAATCCAGGAGACTTGGAGTGGAAGTCAAGGAAGCAACGAGGCGGCCACGAGGCAGGAGGGCGCACCCAGGGGGTAGGCGCGCCCCGACCCTCGTGGGCCCCTCGTAGCTCCACCGACCTACTTCTTTCGCCTATATATACTCATATACCCTGAAAACATCCAAGGGAGCCACAAAACCATTTTTCCACTGTCGCAACCTTCTGTACCCGTGAGATCCCATCTTGGGGCCTTTTCCGGCAATCTACCGGAGGGGGATTCGATCACGGAGGGCTTCTACATCAACACCATAGCCTCTCCTATGATGTGTGAGTAGTTTACCACAGACCTTCGGGTCCATTGTAATTAGCTAGATGGCTTCTTCTCTCTCTTTGGATCTCAATACAAAGTTCTCCTCAATCTTCTTGGAGTTCTATTCGATGTAATACTTTTTGCGGTGTGTTTGCCGAGATCCGATGAATTGTGGGTTTATGATCAAGATTATCTATGAATATTATTTGATTCTTCTCTGAATTCTTATATGCATGATTTGATATCTTTGCAAGTCTCCTCGAATTATCGGTTTAGTTTGGCCTACTAGATTGATCTTTCTTGCAATGGGAGAAGTGCTTAGCTTTGGGTTCAATCTTGCGGTGCTCGATCCCAGTGATAGAAAGGGAAACTACACGTATTGTATTGTTGCCATCGAGGATAAAAAGATGGGGTTTATATCATAATGCTTGAGTTTATCCCTCTACATCATGTCATCTTGCCTAATGCGTTACTCCGTTCTTGTGAACTTAATACTCTAGATGCATGCTGGATAGCGGTTGATGTGTGGAGTAATAGTAGTAGATGCAGAATCGTTTCGGTCTACTTGACACAGACATGATGCCTATGTTCATGATCATGCCTAAAGATTCTTATAACTATGCGCTTTTCTATCAATTGCTCGGCAGTAATTTGTTCACCCACCATAATATATGCTATCTTGAGAGAAGCCACTAGTGAACCCTATGGCCCCCAGGTCTATTTTACATCATATAAGTTTCCAATCTACAATTGTAGTTTACTATTTATTTTGCAATCTTTACTTTCCAGTTTATACAACAAAAATACCAAAAATATTTATCTTATTATCTTTATCAGATCTCACTTTTGCAAGTGGTCGTGAAGGGATTGACAACCCCTTTATCGCGTTGGTTGCAAGGTTCTTGATTGTTTTACCTTGGTTCTCAAAAACTGAGGGGAATACTTATGCTACTTTGCTGCATCACCCTTTCCTCTTCAAGGTAAAACCAACACATGCTCAAGAGGTAGCAAGAAGGATTTCTGGCGCCGTTGCCGGGGAGATCTACGCACAAGTCAAGACATAACAAGTAGCCATCACAAACTCTTATCCCTCGCATTACATTATTTGCCATTTGCCTCTCGTTTTCCTCTTCCCCACTTCACCTTTGCCGTTTTATTCACCCTTTTTCATTCGTATCTTTTCGCTAGCTTCTTCTGTGCTTGTGTGTTGGTTTGATTGTTTGTCATTATGGCCGATAATACTAAATTGTGTGACTTTTCCAATAACATAAATAATGATTTTATTAGCACTCTGGTTGCTCCTATTACCGAGGCTGAATCTTGTGAAATTAATGCTGCTTTGTTGAATCTTGTCATGAAAGATCAATTTTCTGGCCTTCCTAGTGAAGATGCCGCTACCCATTTGAACAACTTCGTTGATTTGTGCGATATGCAAAAGAAGAAAGATGTGGATAATGATATCGTTAAATTGAAGCTATTTCCATTTTCGCTTAGAGATCGTGCCAAAACTTGGTTCTCTTCTTTGCCTAAAAATAGTATTGATTCATGGAATAAGTGCAAAGATGCTTTTATCTATAAGTATTTTCCTCCCGCTAAGATCATCTCTCTTAGAAACGATATTATGAATTTTAAGCAACTTGATCATGAGCATGTTGCACAAGCTTGGGAGAGGATGAAATTAATGATACATTATTATCCTACACATGGTTTGAATTTATGGATGATTATACAAAAAAATTATGCTGGATTGAATTTTGCTTCTGGAAATCTTTTAGATTCGGCCGTGGGAGGCACTTTTATGGAGATCACTTTAGGAGAAGCTACTAAACTCCTAGATAATATTATGGTTAATTATTCTCAATGGCACACCGAAAGATCCACTAGTAAAAAGGTTCATGCTATTGAAGAAATTCATGTTTTGAGTGGAAAGATGGATGAACTTATGAAATTGTTTGCTAATAAGTGTGTTTCTTATGATCCTAATGATATGCCTTTGTCCACTTTGATTGAGAATAATAATGAATCTATGGATGTGAATTTTGTTGGTAGGAACAATTTTGGTAACAACGCGTATAGAGGAAATTTTAATTCTAGGCCGTTTCCTAGTAATTCCTCTAATAATTATGGTAATTCCTACAACAACCCTTATGGAAATTTTAATAAAATACCCTCTGATTTTGAGACTAGTGTTAAAGAATTTATGAATTCGCAAAAGAATTTCAATGCTTTGCTTGAGGAAAAATTGCCTAAGATTGATGAGTTGGCTTGGAACATGGATAAAATTTCTCTTGATGTTGATTCTTTGAAACTTAGATCTATTTCACCTAAGCATGATATCAATGAGTCTCTCAAAGCCATGAGAATTTCCATTGATGAGTGCAAAGAAAGAACCGCTAGGATGCGTGCTAAAAAAGATTGCTTTGTGAAAGTGTGTTCTTCTAGTTTTCATGATAATAATAATGAAGATCTAAAAGTGATTGATGTGTCTCCTATTAAATCTTTGTTTTCCAATATGAATCTTGATAAAGATGGGACTGGAGAAGAGTCAACTTTAGTTAAAAGGCGTCCCAATGGTTCGGAGTTTTTAGATCTTGATGCAAAAATTGGTAAAAGTGGGATTGAAGAGGTCAAAACTTTACATAGCAATGAACCCACTATTTTGGATTTCAAGGAATTTAATTATGATAATTGTTCTTTGATAGATTGTATTTCCTTGTTGCAATCTGTGTTAAATTCTCCTCATGCTTATAGTTAAAATAAAGCTTTTACCAAACATATCATTGATGCTTTAATGCAATCCTATGAAGAAAAGTCTGAATTAGAAGTTTCTTTCCCTAGAAAACTTTATGATGAGTGGGAACCTACTATTAAAATTAAGATTACAAATCATGAATTCTATGCTTTATGTGATTTGGGTGCTAGTGTTTCCACGATTCTAAAAACTTTGTGTGATGTGCTAGATTTCCGTGAATTTGATGATTGTTCTTTAAATTTGCATCTTGCGGATTCCACCATTAAGAAACCTATGGGAAGGATTAATGATGTTCTTATTGTTGCAAATAGGAATTATGTGCCTGTAGATTTCATTGTTCTTGATATAGATTGCAATCCTACATGTCTTATTATTCTTGGTAGACCTTGTTGGGGAACGTAGTAATTTCAAAAAAAATCCTACGCACACGGAAGATCATGGTGATGCATAGCAACGAGAGGGGAGAGTGTTGTCTACGTACCCTCGTAGACCATAAGCGGAAGCGTTATGACAACGTGGTTGATGTTGTCATACGTCTTCACGATCGACCGCTAGCACCAAAAGTACGACACCTCTGTGATCTGCACAAGTTCGGCTCGGTGACGTCCCACGAACTCACGATCTAGCAGAGTGTCGAGGTAGAGTTTCGTCAGCACGACGGCGTGATGACGGTGATGATGAAGCTACCGGCGCAGGGCTTCGCCTAAGCACTATGATGATATGACCGATGTGGATTATGGTGGAGGGGGGCACCGTACATGGCTAAGAGATCAATGATCAACTTGTGTGTCTATGGGGTGCCCCCTGGCCACGTATATATAGGATGGAGGGAGGAGGAGGCCGTCCCTCATAGGGCGCACCCAAAGTGTGGAGTCCTACTAGGACTCCCTACACTACAAAAAAAAGACACATCCGTGACATTTTGGGCCGAACGAATTTTTTTTCCTGTCATACATATGACACTTCTATGACGATAATTGTGACAAAACCCGGTATCATCATAGATGTGGCGGGCTCCTACTTCTATGACAAAAAATCATGACAGAAAATGGGCTTTTTGTCTTGGGCGGGCCGGAGACGCAGCTGCATGACATTCTTTGGGCCGTCCATGATGGAAAAAACTGTGGTAGAAGCGAGGGCGAGGAAAATTTCGGGGAGTTCCCGGTTACGCTGGGAGGTCGGGGGCCGAGCCATGCGTGTTTCTCTCATACACATACGCGCGTGTGTGCGAGGCGTTGGCTCTAACTGAACCCGGGCGAGGCGTTGGGCTCTAACTGAACCCGAGCGATTGCACTGCAGGCTACGCATTACTGAACCCGAGCGATCGATCGATGGCTGTTAACTGAACCCGATCGAGCGATTCCTTCGCTACTGCTACTAACTGAAGCCGATCGATGCTGCCTCTGGGACGAACAGTTAGCGTTGCGGGGGGTTTTGGATGAACAGTGAGCGGTGGCGTTGCCTCTGGATGAACAGGACCCCGTGGTGTGGAGGGCTGGATGAACAGTAGACGGTGGAGGGGTGCCCGTGGAGGGGTGGTTGAACAGGACCCCGTGGTGTGGAGGGCTGGATGAACAGTAGACGGTGGAGGGGTGTTTGAACAATAGCCGGTGGAGTAGCGCGCGGTGGAGGCTGGATGAACAGGAGCCCGTGGAGGCTGGAGGAGGTTGACGGTAGCCCGTGGAGGCTGGAGGAGGTCGACGGTGGAGATGAACAGTATCTCGTGGAGTCCCGTTTTGCGGTACGCCACACCCCTCCCGATAAACACTACCCCGTTTCGACCGTAGGAGGTCCGTTTCATCCGTTTTGCGGTACGCCACACCCCTCCCGATCAACAAGACCCCCGCTTTGACCATAGGAGGTCCGTTTGATCCGTTTTGCGGTACTCCATACCCCTCCCGATCAACAGGACCCCCGTTTCGACCGTAGGAGGTCCGTTTCCTCCGTTTTGCAGTACGCCAGACCCCTCCTGATCAACAGGACCCCGTTCCAAACGTAGGAGGTCCGTTTCCTCCGTTGTGCGGTACGCCAGGCCTCGTTTCCATCGCCTGTTCCGTCCAAGCCCTCCCGATGAACACGACCGCACATTCCGTTCCGACCCAGCCGGTTGGCTCCCACGCGTTCCGTTGCCTCCTGATGAACACGACGCATTCCGTTGCCTCCCGATGAACACGACGCATTCCATTGCCTCCCCATGAACACGACGACGACACTGTTTCTCCGTTCCGACCCAGCCATATACACGAGCCCTGGCCATACGTATGCGCGAGTAGGCGTTCGAGACCCCGCCCGTATGTACACATACGTGGCCGTATTTTCTTTCTTGCACCCTGGCCGCTGTATGTACGTGTACATGCTACGCGCGCGCCTCTACTACGACACGTACGCGCCTCTACATCCACCAGTATATATGTACGTACACGTTCGCGACCAGAATGACAACGCTACGTATGCTTTGACCAGGTGGGTCCCAACTGTCAGGCACTTCCTTGCCTGCGAATATGTAGCTGGTGGGTCCCAACAGTTAGGGGGGCGAATCATTTTTTTGCCCGGACGCACTTCCTTGCGTGCGAAGGTGTAGCTGCTGGGTCCCAACAGTCAGGGGCGAATCGTTTTTTTGCCCGGATGCACTTCCTTGCGTGCGAAGGTGTAGCTGGTGGGTCACAGCAATCGGGAGCGAATCATTTTTTCCGGACGCACTTCCTTGCATGCAAAGATGTAGCTGGTGGATCCCAGCAGTTAGGGGGGCGAATCGTTTTTCCCAGACGCACTTCCTTGCATGCGAAGATGTAGCTCGTGGGTCCCAGCAGTCAGGGGGCGAATCATTTTTTTCGCGAAATACGGTGGCCCATCCGGTGGGTCCCCGCTGTCAGGTGGAGGAATAATTATTTTGCGCGTAATAAGGAGGCACTTCCTTGCGGCTGCCGTGACCTAGCTGTCAGCCTCTCTAGTACAGTCCACGTCCGATGGAAGTCGTTCCTTGACCATGTTGACCACACCGCGCCAAGAGCACCAGGGCGGTGTACGACGGCGAGGCCTAGGAAGGGGACGACGTGGAGCCGGGGAAGGCACGGCGGTGGATGCACACGCGGAGAGGAGTACGGGGGTTCACTGGTTCGGCTGCGCTGCCGTCGCCGCAGAATAACAGAGGGTGTGGGTGAGTGGAGGGATGGCCTGGCCAGCGGTGGGAGTAGTAGGGGGCGGTGAGGCCTCCGCGGTAGCACAGCCGGCCACGGGAGGCAGGAGTAAGCGGCACGACCGGCGCTGCTTTGGGCGGCCGGAGCAAGAAGACCAGAGGTTGAAGAAGCACGATGACCGTTGGATGGACATCGTACGGTCACTGCAGCTAGAATCGTTTATATTGACTAAGTTGACAAAGCCCTTGGTACGTCAACTTAGTAGGCCCACAGGTCAGCTTCCGAAATGGTGCACCCCAGATGTCAGGGGGGATCATTTTTTGGGCGGGTGAAGCTAGAATATCCGAGATTGAAGAAGAAGCACGGCATCCGTTGGATGGACATCCAACGGCCACTGCTGCTAGAACCGTGTGTTAACTATAAGTTGACAAAGCCTTGCATACGCGTCAACTCTGTTTTTTAGGGGACGTGTCAACTTAGTAAGGCCAGAAGTGTGTGGCAGAGAACTTATAGCCCATTTGAGATTTGTAAGAAAGTGTAGCCCATTTTTGAATTCTAATGGAATTTACTACAACCCATTTACAGTTTGTTAAAAGTACATCCCATTTCAACCAACCGTTCGAAATAGAATTCAGTAAAATTTCCCACATTTTGATGGGATACGAAATATTTTTATCCCGAAATTTCTAGTCAGATTAAATACAATTTTAATATAAATTTATATTACGTAAAAATCCAACAAAACATTGCGCTCGCAACAATTAATGAAATTAAAATTTTCAATATCCAAAAATAATATTTTATGGAGTAATCACGTGTTTGGTGCATTTTTTTGTAGTTACTGCCTAGTTTTTATAATTACATCCCATTTATTATTTCTTAAAGCCCATTTTCTTGTTAAGCCTAATGCATCCCTTCTAGGAAAGATTTGCAGCCAAGCGGGGCGGAGAATAACAACTTGACCTTGCCTGGGTATTCCTAAAAAAAAGTATAGCTAGGCTAGCCATTTTCAGCTTGAAAAAAATTAATATCTGGGCTGGATATCTGGCCTGGGCTAGATGGGCCACAACCCGCCCAGTTAATACATGCAGCGATGTTTTCGTTGTTGTTCAGAGGAAAAAAATTAATATCTGGGCTAAACATCGAAAAACTCTCCAGTGCTCACACCTCAAAAACTCAAATACTGCTCGAGCTGCTTGGTCCCAGCTGTCGGCCGGTTCTTGTGCAATTCTCTCGTTTATTGACTACTACATAGGTTGACAATGGTGTGGGACCGTGATGTCAGGAAACCTGGAGGAATCAAAATAAATTATAGTTATATATATATATATATAATAAGGAGGCACTTGCCTACGTGAGGCTATGGACCTGGTGGGTCCCCATTGTCATCCTCTCCAAGTAAAGTCATCTCCTCACCCGCGCGCGCTTTCCGCCCGAAACAGTCAGCACCGCCCGCCCTGCTTCCCGGTGCAGGCGATTGCTCCGCCTTCAAACGACACAAGTGCTGTCCATCCGTCCATCTACCGCGCACATTAATGATACGCGGTTGTCGAGGCGGCTACTCCGGAGCCACACGTCCGTCCCTCCGCCCGCCCACCATTGCTATATAAACTGCTGTGCCGGCCATAGCCGCAGTCATCCGCATCCGTTCCCTTTCTCCTATCCACACCACTACTGCCCACCATGGATTCCTCGCGCTCCAGTGCTCTTCGGGACGGGCGGACGATGGACCACAAGGAGATGGCAGCCATTGTTGCCGACCGAAAGGCCGGTAGGCAGCTGGAGGACGACGACGTCCCAATGGAGAACATGGTAGTCGACGATCCGGCGCCAACCCCCTCCTCCATGCCATCCTCGCCGGTGCATTGCACCATGACCATCGGTGAGGCCCGTGCCCAATATATGGACAGGGTGAGGCAGATGCATGAGGAGCAATTCCGGGAGGCGCAGGCCGCCGCCGCCTACAACCACCATCTCCTCCAGGAGCACCTGCAGGCGGAGGAGCAGATCGCCGCAGAGCGGGCGGAGCAGGAGGCGCTGCTCGACTCGTACCGCTCTGCCCGCAAGGGCCGCCTCGAGCGCTGGCGGTACCGCATGCGGGTGGCGGAGGCTGCGGCCGCCTACAAAGAGGCTAGCAAAGAGGGCGATGAAGCGGGCGATGCGCTGTTTGGCGAGACCGAGGACGAGGCAGAGGACAATGCCGGCTCCGACGAGTCCCCGCTTCGCTGGCGTCGACGAGGCCCTGCTCCGCCAAGGCCCCGTGGCGCCAGCAACGAGGCAGAGGACACCGCCGGCTCCTCCAACAACGAGGCAGAGGACATCGCCGGCTCAGCCGAGGCCCCACCCTGCCGGCAACGTGGGGGAGGATTTCCACCGCTCTGCTAACGCGCCGCCCGCCGGCAACGAGACAGAGGACATCGCCGGCTCCGCCGAGGCCCCGCCCCGCCGCCAACGAGGCCGCGCCACATAGAAAACGAGGAAGAGTAGAACACTATAGGTCGCTGCCGCTCGGGTCCAAGTAAGGCCACTGCTGCTACCCTCAGGTTGATGCCAAGCTAGGCGGGTTGACCATTGACGGCCGGTTAGCTTCTTGGCGGCGACGTGGAGTCGGAGAGCTGCGCTGGAGAAGAATGCTGCTTCTACTTAACTGCTGGTGCAGTTGGCTGACTGACACGTGGGCCCAACAGGCCACATGTCAGTTACGCAACTGCACCTGTAGTTAAGTCACTGAAGCTTCTGTTCGGCTCAGCGGGACACAGGTGGGTAGCTTCGGTTAATTAATTATACCTCCAGCGCACCCCTTTTTAGTTGAAGAATGTATGAAATGTAATGAAATCCGGCATGTTTATATGAAATCCGACCGTGTATGAATGAATTTATTTCGATTAGTTCGAACTCCTGTATCACTTGCATTGGATGAACATGCAAAACAATACGTACTAGCATTATTCCCAGGGTGACCACCTCGTTTGCAGCAGTTTCACATGTACTCCCTCCGGTCCTTTCTAGTCTGCATACAAGTTTTGTCTGCAGTCAAAGTATCTCTACTTTGACCAATCTTATACAAAAAATTATGCACTTTCACAATGTGCGAAGTAAAAAGGAACAGAAGGAGTACAAAGAGTTTGAGCAGCTTTTTAGCGTTCCTGTACATTACAATCAAACACACAGGCCTGGCAATTCAGAGAGAACATTCAAAACAATCGATGATTATGCATCTCAGCGACTCACATGTCAGAGGCAATATTTACTTCACAACTAAAGAATAAAGAAAAAATTGATCGACGCTGCTGACAGCAAAGGGCGTCCCATTCGAAAATAGCAAACACATGTCTTGCTAAAATCAATGAGCAAAATTTGACAAGGTTGTCCCATTCCAAAATATCAAATGCCTATGATTGTGGAATGGGCAGGGTTTGCCATCAGTTCAGACATTGACATGGCACCTCGTGCTAAATAAACCAGCTGTTCTTTTTGTGCAGTTCCACCAAAATCAACCAAATTCGCGCGTAGCTTGTATGATTTCGCCCTTATATGTTGCAACGCCTTGAACTTATCAGCACCTCCTTTCTTGTGGTGGAAATGAATGATTCGATGTATTCATGAACATTTTGTGCAGTTCCCATTGAAATCAAGCTGAGCACCCCTGTTTGCACAAATACAAAAAAGTGATTAGTATAAAGCAAACTGTACTATGAATTTACAGTTTCAACAGGCACATACATGGTCCATGTAGAGCACACTTTTAGAAAAATGGAACTCACCAGAAAGAATCCTAGAACAACATTGTACTCGCGCATCACAACAAAAAAAATGGAGATTTGCCAGTCCTTCTGAGCTGAAGTTAGTTTGGTCTTGTGGGGAGTAATGTAACCATCCTTCAACTGCTCCTTCTGATGAGAAGATAGTCAGGGCTTCTTCATCCTGGCATAATCGGAACTAGTCACTTCACGTACTCCATATTCTTCCTCAGAGGAAGATGATCCTGTTGTGCAAAGACAAGAGGACTACTAAATGCTAGCATCCTTGTTTGCTCAAAAAAAAGGAAATGAAATATTTAAAACAACACAGATGAAGCACTTATCAAGGACAATACCACTTTTTCATGACAGTATCTAAACAGTAGCACAACACCAATAGAGATGACAAAGCTCAATCATATGGATGAAATCATTGGGCGAGTACCAACCTTTGTCAGGAGGCTTATTGTGTAGAGCATACAGATGAAGCACTTCTCCGGAACCATCTGTTGCTATCTACGGTGGTGGCCATGCTTACTATATACTCCTCGATTAGTTTAATGTTTCCAACATCTTCTTGTGCAGTTCCACTAAAATATATGGTATCTTCAAAGAAGATCCCTGTTTACACAAGTAGAGATAATTACATATTACATTAAGAGTGGCATCAAATCAGTGGCAAAACAATTGCTCGTTCCAGCCATAGCAATAAATTAAGATGCAAAACTATATCATTACTTGTGTCATCACAGTTCCAGTGCTTCATTACAGCACCGGGAGTTGATTTTTGTTTTTCTTCCGCTTGTTCTTCCCCTTCATCACTTGGTTCAATAACAGACAAACTTCGCCTTCAATGTAAGATTTGGCATGTCAATTAGGGAGCACAAGTATAGTACTAAAAACTTAATTTTCTGATGAAAGTGGCAAAATACAGGCCAGCAATTGTGAAATATCCTTATCTTACCACAATGGGATATTACGGTGCACATACAGATTGGAAGTCTTGTCTCCATTTGTGCAGTTCACTAAAATCAAGCAACATTATCGTACAAGTAGCACAACATATGAAAGCACACTGCAGAATCATGTGAAAGAAGGCTAGTACTGACCTCTCATGATGCGGAATTCAAACAACTCACAAGAAGAAGATCTGAACCAAATTCGCCTTAACTGATAGGAAGTAAGATCTCCTCTTGTGCAGTTCCACTAAGATCAAGCAATCAAGCAACATTGTCGGTGTGACATTTTGGTTGAACTGCACAAAACACTCTTAAAACAAAAGTGTTTTGTGCAGTGCAACAAAAGGTCACAATGGCAACGAGGTGAAGTAGATAACCCTGTTTACACAGAGGTGCAAAGGAAACACTTAGTGGTCAATAACGATGGATGACACAGAAGCCAACAAAAAGAAGCATCTACCTTATCTAAATGGGAAAGAAAGCAAGACAGTAGCATTTCTCAAACGGTGGCATTGATTAATATTAACATAGAGATTATATTAACAATAAAATTTGTTAAACATGTAATTTGCTTTTAACTGTGGCATTGCATCAATTTTCCAGCGGCATTATTAGAGGGTGTTTGTTTACAGGGACATTTTGGTGTAGGGACTAAAAAACTCTATGTCAGTCCCATCTAAACCAAACAGGAGGGACTTTTAGGGACTAAAAGTGGGCATTTGGGACTAAAGAAAGAAGACCCCGAGGGAGTCTTTTTGGGACTTTTTCCAATAGTTGCCCCTGCCACGCATCGCACCTTGTCTCTATTAGTCCATTACTAGGGGTAACATGGTCTTTTAGCATGTCATTTAATAACCTCTAGTCCATGTTTAGTCCCTGGAACCAGGCAGGTAGGGACTAGGGAGTTTTTAACCAAACAGGGCCTTAGATTAACAACAGTTAATGAGTTGCACGAGATAGTGGACGCACCAGCACCATGTGCATCTACCGATGTACTGTGGTCATGCACAGTCTGTTGCAACAAAGAACAAACAACCAAGGAGCATATTTGTGTTGGTCCCAATTCTGTTATCTTTAGACACCTTTCCCTATGTGAGCGCAGCAAATCTAGTCCGGCTCAAACTCTACAGCCTTGTCCCTTCCTTTCCTTTTTGAACTAGTACTTTCGCCCCTTCCTTTCCTCTTTGAACCACGTCCTAGATTTATGCGATACAACTTTCCCCACTACTTTCCCCCATTCCTTTCCTCTTTGAACCACGTCCTAGATTCATGCTATACAACTTCCCCCCTTCGTTTCCTCTTTGAACCACGTCCTAGATTCATGCTATATACAACTTTTCCCACTACTTTACCCCACTCCTTTCCTCTTTGAACCACGTCCTAGATTCATGGTATACATGCAGCTAGAGCAATGCATGTGGAGTAAGTAAATTATACCTTAAGGTTCTTGGGGCATGGTTCAGTGGGCGACGGGACGACGGCGAAGAAGAAGGGGTCGGAGGCCCTCCCACGCCGCCGCTGGGTGGAAAGTGAACAATTGCGCCGGTAGTCCCTCGCCGACGGCGACAGCGTTAAGCCTCCTTCCCTTCCCGGCGGACGGATCCTGCCGACTCTTGGAGCAGCAGTGAGGGGAGAGAGAGGCCAACGAAGTCTTGTTTAGATCTAGAGAGGGCGAGAGAGTGTGAAGAGAGCAACTACAAGCATTGAGGCTCCAGCGGGAGAGGGCGAGAGAGTGTGAAGAGAGCAACTACAAGCGCTGAGGCTCCAACGTGTATATATATACTGGAGAGAGAGTGTGAAGCGTGCAAACCCTAGAAAACATTTTGACCAGTCAAAGAATCCTCCTGGCACAAATTATGCTCAAGTGTAGTTATCGAACCCGAGACCTCAAGTTTAATGAGCGAACAGGCTAACCAGCTACACAACCCTCCCGTTATGTTCAACGAGAGGGAAATAACCTTTTATACATTCCTGCATTCGTGTGACAAGCATGCCGTGTTTTTTGTGTGTGTGGGAGTCATTGGGATTTCAATCATAATCATGTCATGTGGCTTTGGTGGTAAGACTATCCACAGTGGTGCAGAAATAATGCAGCCTTAGTCACCTTACCTCTCTCCACATACTACGTTGGGTCCCACCAGTCAGAGGGTGAAACAAACAAATTAATAAGAAAAATTAAAAGCGCCATGTCGCTACTGCTCGGGAACACTGTCCAATTGATCCCTCTGTTCGCTCACGTACTATTTTAAGTGAATCCTTATTATAACATGCACACAAATTTTGGGCACTTGTATTCGACTTAAGTCAGTGTGCCACTGTATCTCGTATACTTACTACTTCCTTCGTTTAGGTGTAATAAGTCACGTTAGAAGGTGCAACGGGACCAAGGTGTGTGTGTGTGTGTGTGTGTGTGTTTAACAGCATGTGTGTGTTAGAGAGAGCGACAGATCGACCTACTCCTACAGAGAGATGTTGTGTAGTGTACGATTTTAGCCGCGAGAGTCAGTGCATCCTCTCGTTTCCGGGCGTGTCCGGTAGGGACATGCGGAGAGCTGCCACGCCCGCTCCCGACCAGCCTGGCCCACCCAAAGCCCCTCCATCGCCCGGGCGCGCTTCCCGCCCGAAACGGTCAACGCCGCTCCAAAGAATCGGTGTCGCATTTATGCCCGGGCAGAGTGGACGCGGCCTCTCACTGGCGCAAGAGTGATGGTTGCTTCGTCCGTCCAACTTACTGCTGGGTCTATGTGATTTGACGGCTCATTGGTCTTTATTACTAAGGTGGTAGGACTGCTGGATGTCCCACGCTTTCGGCGAAAGGAGGTACTACTACTAGATTACATTTTTCTCCATTCTTACAGCGGAGGCATGCAAGATCAGTGAAAACATGCAGGCTCAGTGATTATATGGCCCACCTCACACTATCACCGTGCGACACCTAACTCTTTACATAGTACTTCCTCCGTGCCTAAATATTACTAGATGAGTCCCCGCGCGTTGCCGCGGAACAACAGTATATCTCTCTGCGCAAAATTATCGATTTCATAGAACTAAAAAAAACTCTATAACCGCATGACAAATGTGGTAGCCAAACTAAATAAACTCCCATCATCATTTAGGTCATCCCACGTAAGGAAAAAAGATCAGCCAACTCCTACTGCATAATGGGATTATATTTTTCTTTTGACATGTTAATGGGACTTAAAAGCTCACTTACATGCATGCTACCGGTGCATGCTTGCATGCAGACATGTTGATGTGATTTAAAACCCACTCACATGCATGTGCCACAATATTTCTGCATGCTTGCATGTGGCTTAGTGCGGAGCCTCTCAACGTCTAGATCAGACGGCTATTATGGACTGATTTACTTCATCTAACGGCTCCATCAATTTTGATGATGTGGCTCAAGGAGAGGATAGAGAATTCCTAGTAGTGGGGGCTAGCTATTACTAGTAGATAAGTCTTTGTAGAGATTCCACTACATACAGAACAAAATGAATGAATCTACACTTAAAATGCATCTATATACATCCGCATGTGGTTCATGATGAAATCTCTACAAAGACTTATATTTAGGAATGGAGGAAGTACTAGTATAGTACGTACTATAATTTATCAGCGAGATAAATTTGTACAATGCTATGAAGCTTCCAGCTTCTGTTACATGTATCTTGCGTCCAAGGTTGCTCGCTGCAACATTTCATCAAATACAAAGGAGACTAACATGCATGCTATTGCATCTCAATGATTGACAGATCATAGCAAATATGTACTCCCTCCGTTCCAAAATAAGAGTCTCAACTTTGTGCAAACTTAAGTACAAAGTTGTACTACTACTAAAGTCGACACTTATTTTGGAACAGAGGCAACTAAAGAAAAAAATGATCCATGCAGTCCCTAGCCCTTGAACCGTGAACCCTGACCAGGCTTCAATTTGTTGGCAACATTCGAGCTTCCTAATAAATGAAGTTTGCAACCTTTTGACCATTGGATCATTTTGTGTAGTTTCACCAAAATTGAGATGATCATCCCTGTGGCAAAGAAATTGAAGAAGCGTGATTAGAATAAGATTACTGGGACTAGTTGATGAGACATAAACTCATCACAAATACAGTACGTAGAAGCCAGTAGAGGTATGTGCGGGGCAAAGAAGTAGAGAAATATCCACAGGGAGTGATGTGGGCAGCTGGAGCAGTGGTGCAAGCCGGCTGTAAAGGGAGTTGTACCTGAGGGACGTAGCTCAACCTTGAGGAGGGCGGCGGGAGGCGGCAACTGCCCACGTCGCGACAGTGAGCAAGGGACGAAGGCAACCTCACTGGCTTTGTGATAGAGAACGGCGGGGACCCCTGATCGGGACGTGCCGACAGTGGGTTTTCACCGTCGGCGACGGCCACCGCATCTACACTAAGCATCCACCCCTTCCCCAAGCAGATGTGATCTGCCGGGATGTTAGAGATGTGGCCACAGTCGTTTTGTGTGAGAGAGTGTGAAGAGAGCAACCCCAGCAAGCAACCGTGTAGGCTGGCCCGTCCTGACTATGTATATAGTGGAGCGGTTTCCTTTTCTCTCCATATGAACCTATCATATTGCGTACGTGCCACTAAAGAAAAAAAAACTTTATTTATAAATGACGTGTCACCTACTACTTGTTTTCCTATAACCTTGTGCTTGGCATCTCCAAAATATTAACCTTGCGATTGGCTCTTCGCCTCTTCAGGAAGTCGAGCAATAATGGTAGTGCAGTATATATTGTTCTGGCTATATGAGACCGAATGAATTGCTGCATGTCCACCACGTGGGCGAGGGTCGAGGGGCGAGGGAGAGTGCTACATACGGAGCAAAATGAGTGAATCTACACTCTAAAATACGTCTATATACATCAGTGTTTGGAGTATGTACTAGTAGTTCATATTGAAATCTACTAAAGGACATATATATTCCAAACAATATGATATAATCTCTATAACCAAGGTAGTAGGGACGAGGAGTAAACAGAGGGAGTAGTAATTTTTTCTCCTCGTCCTGCGAGCCACCGCGCACATGGGCGAGGGAGCGGGCGTAAGGCGGAGCAAGCTTCACCTCATCCTGCGATCCACCGCGCCCATGGGCGGGGGAGATGGCGTACTAAGCAAGCTTCTCCTTGTTCTACGAGTTGACGGGACACATCAAAAGTACTCCAGTGTATAGAGCCTTGCCTCTAAGGTAGGCCCCACATGGTTTGCCTCTTTTTTTAACATAACATGTCAAGTCGCAATTTGTTTGTTCACCCATGGTAGATGATCCTCCCTCCACCAAGTGGACAACCAGTACACGTGCCAAATTACCACGTGGGCTGCCTTTTTCGTACAGAAATGAGCTCCACCGTGTACCCGCGCGGGTGTGGTTGGGAAAGAGACGGGAGTACGTGCGCCGTGCATGCACCTCTTCTCTTCGTGCACGTCCCCCACCTACGTGGGTGTGTGTGAGAGATACAAACCGCGTTCGTGAGTGTTTTTTGTTTTGGGGTGGGGGTGGGGTGGGGGTTGATTTCGTGAATTATTTGTGGGAATATGTGTCGATGACATCTCAATCAAAAATTTGCATGCGATGTGTGTGAAATGGAGGCCTATCCATATCATACATAGAGGGTCGGGCAATCCACGAGAAGAGAGGGAGGGGTCATAGCTATCGATAGAGTCGAAGAGAGGATCAAGTGGGTGGGTGCGAGATCGATGAAGAGAGCCATCGAAATTGTGTGTGTGTGCAAGTCAAAGATATAGGGTGACTGGCCTACCGTAATGTTAAAGAGCACATGTCAAGTTTGTGTGTGGCAGGGAGACATGACTAGAGCGCTCAATGTATCGGTGTGTGTGTGGGGGGGGGGGGGAAGGGGGGGTGGGGGGAGGGGTAGGCAGAGGCCTAACTATAGAGGTAGAACGACTTGTATATGTGTTGAGAAGGAGAGACCCAGCTATGTCTTGAGGGAGATCGGTCGACATCCATACATAACTGAAGGACGGGAAATATGATAGGACAAAGAGAGAGAGAGGAGAGAGAGGGAGGGAGAGGGAGGGAGAGGGGTAGAGTGTTGGATGGGTGATGGAGTTGCTTCTCGAAGATGGTGGGAGAGGCCTACTAGACAAACTAAGGGTGGAACTGCAATGTTATCAATAAGAGTGGGGATGTGTTTCTATGTGTGCCTGTGCGTGATAGATCTGTCGGGACGCATCCATGGATGATGAAGGGGAACCATGTGTTTGGTAAGCAAACCTAACTAGATTGGTAGATCAATTGTTGTTTGTCGGAGGAAGGGAGAGACACAACTAATGAGGTAGATCGATTGACGTGTGGGTAAAAACGAGTTATAAGGACCTAGCTAGCTATATGTATAGCGAGAGATCGGTCGGTGTACATCCATTTGTTAGAGGCAAATAAGGCCCAGCGAGACGGATAGACATAGAGAATGGAGCTAGGAGCTGGTGCGAGAGGCCCAACTATTAGCTAGATAGGGGGAGGAGTGTGCGGTTGTGAGATCGACGAAAAGAGGGGTGAGAGTTTACACGTGTGTCTGACCGTATGAGAGACACGAGGCAAGGACACATAAAGGAGGAGATTGAAGGTGTGTGTGTATGTTGTAGGCAGGCATCGCTGGAGAGGTTTATCGATCGGTGTGTGTCGGAAAGGAGTTGTGGAGACTCTGGGAGAACGACCTAAAGAAAAAAAATGTATGTGCCCGGTGGATAGAATGGCGAGGGAGGGGGAGTGCGAGGAGGGCGTGTGCATGCACGAGAGAAAGTTAGTGGTAGCTACAAAGGTTAGAGAATTGTGTGGGTGTAAGAGACTAACAAAGATCATAATTTGATATGAAAGTGGATTCATATATTTGAATAGGAGATCATAGTGTTTTAAACATTGCATGCATGAATATAGCGGTGATACACGTGCTGTGCACATGTTATACCATAATGTGATAATGCATGGCGTTTGCAACTCACAGCTAAATGCCGAACAATCTAAACCATACCATACATCAAACAATCTCACATTTTATTTGAATTTGTGATAATGTGTGGCGCTTGCAGCTTACAACTAAACATCGAACAATCTAAACAATACTATATATCGAACATTCTCACATTTTATTTGAATTTGTGGTAATGTGTGGTGTTTGCAACTCACATCTAAGTACTTGTAGGCGTAGGGGGCGGGGCACCATACATAATGTGATAAACACATTATACATATGAGACATGGTTTAGATTATGAAGATCTAGCTAGAGCTAGAAATGTAATGTGATTTGAAATCAAAATAAAGTGGATTCAAAAAATCTAGTTCGAGTTCATATAGTACACATAGTTCATATGTAACTCGAGACTAATCATGTGGTGCGTTGTGAAGATAATACACAAATGATGGTTTAACTTGACAATAATGATGATTGTAGATCTTATTAAAACAGAGAAACGAATTCAAATGCTTTGACTTCACAACAATCATTAATGTAGATCTTATTCAAATAGAGAAACGAATTCAATTTAGTTCATATTGAAGCGGTAGTATATACGTTTGGAATGCACTAAAACGTTCATTTTAGTAGTAGGTTGCATGCATTATACGCGCAGCGAAATATTTTAATTGAACATAACATGAATTCAAAGTTTTGAATGACATTTGTAGTGCGCATTGATTTGGTACAGTACACGTTAGGCTTGTCCGGAAATTTCAACCCGCGTCTTGTTAGCCCGAAATATTTAAGATATATCTTTGTCTCGTTGTGCTCCGACAACTCCCTCCATCTCAACCCTCGCCTTGCTATTCTGAAATTACAACGCGCGCGAAAACTCCCACCTCCTGTGAAATCCCGACACGCGAAATGCCCATGGTACCCCTGAACCGAAAGAACCGCCTCAAATCGGTGGGGGTACTTTCATAACGTACCCCACACTTCGGACAAGCGCATCTCTAAGCCATGGTTCCCCACTGCCATCCCATCCGCCCACCCATTCGTACACCGAGGCCGTGAAAACCCGCGACGAAACCCCACACCCTGCTCCGTCCGCCACCCAGCCTGAGCCTCTTCCCCGACGACGTCGTCCACAGCGACACCTCGACGTCCCTCATCCACCATACCGGATGAGGATCCGTCGTCGATCTCATCGTCCCGCCGGTTCAGCCCCCCGTCCTCCACCTCCAAGGAGCTTCCCCGATGTTCCCCTCGTCTTTCGCGCCACCTCCATTCCCACACCGCCGTCTTCACCTGCACCACCGGAAGAGCATCATCATCATCGTTTCCTCGGATGAAGTTGCGGCCTAATCGGCGCCACCAAAGAGGTTGTACACTAATCGCCACATTTTCTTGTTGATTCGATCTCACGGTGCTGCCGGTGCTCGGTCCTAAGACGACACGACACGACTCCATCCACGGCGGCATCGCTGGCCACTTCCTCCACGGCGTCGCTCCTCGGCGGCGACGTCCACATCAGTAGGAGCTGCTGCTGCTTTAGCTCTCGCTTGCGCTGCTGCTCTGCTCTTGCTCTCGGTCCCCTGCCTGGTCTGCTCTTGCTATTGCTCTTGCTCGCGCTGCTGCTCTCGCTCTTGCTCTTGCTTGCGATGCTGCTCCGATTTAGCTACACTTCAATCGACTGAATCGACTTTTGGGTCAGTCAATTTTTAGGGGGGGGGGGGGCTCGTCGGGGTGAAGGAAGAACCAACTGCAGCGGGGAGGGGGGCTCGCCGGAGAGGTACCCCACTATCTATCTTAGGGTTCAGGATGGGGGCGGTGGTCGCCGGCGGTGGCGGGGCGTTGGTGGGGCGGTGGCGTGGGGATCGTCGGAGAAAAAGCTCGGCACGGGGGTCCTAGAGGGATGGCCGGGGCGGCGGCGGACCGACGGTGGGGAGTGTTTTCAGGGCGGGCGGGGCGGCGCACCACCGGCCGCGGGCGGCGGGGGGCTGCTGTTTGGCCGGTGGTGGCTGGCGGCTCAGGGGGGTGGAGGTTGAAGATGAACCGCATGCCCTTGATTTCGTATCCAACGACTGCAAAATCGACTGACCAGAGATGAAAAAGTCAGTCGACCAACGTGTAGCCTCACCTTGCTAGTGCGTTCAGTTTCGACAACAAAATTCAGTTTCGACAGCAAAATTCAGTTTAGACAGTTAAGTTCAGTTTCACAGTTAAGTTTAGTTTCAACAGTTAAGTTCAGAGATGAGCGGCTGATGTATTTTACATCTAGCACTTTGTGGTTATGTATTTTATGTCATGTATTGGAGATGCTATTAGAATTCCACTCAGGTTAACGTTGTTCATTGTCTCTCTTGTCCTGCTTCAGCCTCGGCGTCGTACAACTCACCGGAGCTGCTCCAACAATGAAACCCTCCATCACAGCAGAGCAGTACATCGGGCTCCATCTCCAGACGCCTAAGATCTTCTTCCCCTCCTCCGACAGCAAAGTCAGCCGGAGCATCCTCACCGGCCAACCCAATCACGCTGAGATCGACATGGATTCGCCAAAGAGGTTGTACACTTGTTGCATCTCTTTTTTACTCTACATGTTATATATATTGTCCACTGAGCACACGGATTTGTTCCTTTATTGTCTCCTTGAAAGAAAAAACATAGGAATTTTAATTTTCACTTGTCCTCCTTTTCAAATTCCTATTCATGAAGCACAAGACTAAGAGATAGTAGCATAATAGCATTATAACCGTACATTTTCTTGTGGTTTGACTTAATCTCACCATGCTTCTTTGCATCCTGTGATCTTCCAATTGTTGTGAATCAAACATCCAGATTGGCAGAAATCCTGTGTTTTTAAATTCTCTGTTTTGCACATGCATTCCTATCCTATTTCCGTCTATTTTCCTATCCTTGCATTGTTGGAATCCTCCAATTCAAATGAGCCCTTACAGAATTACTTCTCTTACACATAGTTGTCAAAGAAAACCTTGCGTGGTTTGTCCCGCTCTTGCTGCGCCGTCGTCCACCCTAGCTCAGCTGCTCCAATGATGGAAGGGTACAACACAGCAGAGATCCGGCCTCCAGACTGTCTTTCGCCGCCTCAGATCTTCTTCCCCGCCGCTGGCAGCCATGAAAACTGCATTACCATCATCAACCGAGCAGATGACCTCGAGGACTACACGGCTCCGCAAGAGAGGTCACACTCTTTCATGTCTGCTTACATTATGCATCGCTTAATATTACATGCTACTTTATCGTCCTGTTCACCAATTAGACTCTGAGTCAGCTCCAAACTAATGGTCAAACTTGAGTTTTTAAATGGTTGTGGGGTACATATCGGGGCCGCTATCAATAGTATCTATCTACTATCTGGTTAATCTCTGGTGTCTTCTATGAGTTTCATGTTGGGTGGGAAGCAAACAGTAAAGAAGCCATTATCTGTATTTTTTAACTGAAGCCATTATCTGCCTGCTATTATTGGTTTTGGGTCTATCCACAGGTTGCTACCATCACTCTGGATTTCTGCATGCACTCCTTACATAATCTCACTATGTTTTATTCCTATGCATGACAATTATTATAAACAATGGAACCGAACATGTAGAGCAAAAGAGACGAGCCTTGCGTGGCAATAAAATTTCATGCAGACGTCGCTCCATGGTAGGCGCAAAGGCAGCCCCCCTCCACGCATTTCGGATTGTAATCGAGAGGAAGATATCTGTTCTGAGGGGGATTCAGAAGGAGAAGACAACACCTATTTACCCCCTGAGGTCTTCGCTCTAACTTGGCATGCTGATGTTGGTTATATCATGCATATGGTGTCTTGCATTGCTTACTTTATACATCAAATATGTCATCTGCTTAGTTTAGACATCCTTTGTGCGAATGCCATCTATTTAGTTTATTCATCGTTTATGTGAATTGTCCAACGCCATCTTGTTTAGCCAGGCATCATATATGTGAATTTTGCAATGCCATCCTGCTTAGCCAGTCATCTTATATGTAAATTATATCAGACCATCCTTTTTTTTGTTACATATTACATTTTTCAACAACGTTAGTACATTCAACTGCTCTTCGTGTGCATCAGCCATTTGACACGGTGATGGCAAATTCTGGAGTGAAAACAAGGTCTTCAGAGCAGACTATGCTATCTAACGAAGCGCATATCTCGCTGGTTACGGATAGCTCCTCAGAGGAGGATTCAGAGACAGATGACCAGTCCTATCCCCCCCGAGGTGTATGCTCTAACTTGGCAGGGTTATGTTGCTCATATCGTGCGTATGGTGTCTCGCATTGCCATGTCATTTGATTAGTTTAGACATGCTTTGTGTGAATGCCACATGTTCAGTGTCTAATTACCATATATGTGAATTATGCATTGCCATCTTGTTGCAAGACATTATATATGTGAATTATACAATGCTATCTTGTTGCAAAGGCATTATATATGTGAATTATGCAATGCCATGCTGTTTAGCCAATCATCACGTATGTGAATTATATCATGCTATCATTTTTTTGCATTACGTGTTCCATTTGTCGACAACGTTTGTATATTCAACTACTCTTCCTGTGCATCAGCCATTTGAAGCGGTGATGGAAGTATCTGGAGTGAAAACAAGGTATTCAGAGCAGACAATGCTACCTGCTGAAGGAGACATCTTGCTGGTTACAGAGAGCTCCTTAGAGGAGGATTTAGAGACTGATAACCATTCCTATTTCCCCCTGAGCTCTATGCTCAAACTTGGCAGGGTTATATTACCCATGTCATGCATGTTGTCTTGCATTGCTTAGTTTTTATATCATATATGGATTGCCATCTGCTTACTTGCTTACTATATAAATCATATATTTGAATTATATCATGCCATCATGTTTACATAGTACATACACATCATCTATCTGAATTATAGCATGGCAACCCATTTAATAAAGACATCATATAGTTATATCATCTGATCCTGTTTAGTGTTTACAGTCATCATATTTTGAATTATGGCATTCTATCCATGAATGTATGTGAATTATGGCATGCCAACCTATTTAATAAACACATTATATAGTTATGTCATGTTATCCTGTTTACATAGTCTCATATTTTGAACTATGTCTTTCCATATTTTTTAGTTAGCCATCATAATGTGAAATTGTGTCATGCTATCCTGTTTAGTTAGCCATCATATATGTGAAATTGTGTCATGCTATCCTGTTTGGTTAGACAACATAAATATGAATTATTTCATGCCCTCTTTTATTCCCCACTATCCATTGCACCTGTCTATCGTACAATGTCTATACTTTCAATTACTTTTCTTGTTTATCAGCCATTTGAATTGCAGAGCGTGATGGCAGTATCTAAGGGAGTAACAACACGGTCTTCAGAAAAGATAGTTGTCGGTGTCAAAACCGGCGGATCTCGGGTAGGTGGTCCCGAACTGTGCGTCTAGGCGGATGGTAACAGGAGACAAGGGACACAATGTTTTACCCAGGTTCGGGCCCTCTTGATGGAGGTAAAACCCTACGTCCTGCTTGATTAATATTGATGATATGGGTAGTACAAGAGTAGATCTACCACGAGATCAAGGAGGCTAAACCCTAGAAGCTAGCCTATGGTTGATTGTTGTATGTTGGGGTTCGCCTACGGACTAAAACCCTCCGGTTTATATAGACACCGGAGGGGGTTAGGGTTACACAAAGTCGGTTACAATGGTAGGAGATCTGATTATCCGCATCGCCAAGCTTGCCTTCCACGCCAAGGAAAGTCCCATCCGGACACGGTACGAAGTCTTCAATCTTGTATCTTCATAGTCCAGGAGTCCGGCTAAAGGTATAGTCCGACTACCCGGACACCCCCTAATCCAGGACTCCCTCAGTAGCCCCTGAACCAGGCTTCAATGACGACGAGTCCGGCGCGCAGATTGTCTTCGGCATTGCAAGGCGGGTTCCTCCTCCAAGTTCTTCATAAAAGTTTGTAAACACTAAGGGTAGTGTCCGGCTCTGCAAAATAAGTTTCCACATATTGCCATAGAGAGAATAATATTAACACAAATCTAATCTGCTAACATATTTCGCAGCGTGACATCACGCTATGGCCAAGTCCTTTACTCGAATTGTTTTTACTTCCCCACCTCAGCGTATTTCGCGAGGCGGTTTCCTTGGCACGTCTTGTCAGAGCATAGATCGTGTCCCCTTTATTTACGGGATTCTCATCAATACGGACGTGGGTAACCCAATCGTGCCCATTAGCATGTTTTCTCGATTAAAGGCGAGTCCCAAACGGTTACGGGGAGGGCCCTTGGTATTCAACCTCTTATAAAGAGACCAAGGCCTTACTCCTTTTCAATCTCAAACGAGTTCGCGTGTCGCCTCGAGTTCCAACACCCTAGGCTCCAGATTCCAGGCGCTTCATACCTTCGACAATGTCCGGTTCCGACCTTCGAGGCCGATGGATGCCCTCCTCCGTCACGGAGGAGGACGTGCTAAAGTTGAGAGAGGCCAAGTTCTTGATCGGCGAAATTTCGCACAGGTTGCCCGCTCAAGGGCAGGCCATTCCCAGTCCCCAGCCTGGTGAGAGCGTGGTGTTCGTGTCTCACTTCCTTCAGGGGTTAGGCTTCCCAATGGATCCCTTCTTGAGGGGGCTGATGTTCTATTATGGCCTGGAATTCCACGACTTAGCTCCGGAGTCCATCCTCCATGTTTCATCATTCATCGTTGTGTGTGAAGCGTTCCTCCGTGTTACTCCTCACTACGGATTATGGCTCAAGACCTTTAAGGTAGAGCCGAAGATGATCGAGGGACGGCACGCAGAGTGCGGAGGCGCTGTTGTAAGCAAGAATGCTGGTGCTCCATGGCCCGAGGGCCCTTTTCAAGAGGAGCTTGGCTTATGGCAACGAGAGTGGTTCTATATCACCGTCCCCAGGGGCACCAAGTGGGTGGCGCCGCCTGCCTTTCGCTCGGGTCCCCCAGAGCAGCTAGGGTCGTGGGTCAACAAAGGCCTAGATTGGGGTCCACCCCTGGACCACATCAGGGATCTCTTAGAAAGAGGTCTCAGCCTGGTCAAAGTGATGCAAGTCATGCTGATCCGCTGAACACTGCCCGGCAAACGCCGCTCCCTTTGTCTATGGGAGTTTAATCCGGAGGGACCGCGAGCTCTCCAGCATTTTATGGGCGCAACGCCCGCGGAGATGTATAAACTGTTCTTCAGATCACAAGCAATGTGTCTGGATTTGACCGAGGACGCAGGTCTGAGCTGCAATCGCCCGGATACTCAAGTAAGTAGCCTTGTGCCCGGACTCGTTATCCATATATTTGTCATAAACTTGCCCCTAAGAGAGTTGTCCCTTTAAACATGAGTGGATAGCGAAAGCAAAGCTGATCAGGTGTCCGGCTCCCCTCCCTGAGACCAGGCCGGATCCCGTCCTAGTCAGGATGTTGAAGATTGTGCCTTTGAAGGAAAGTGAAGGAGGGGACAAGGGAACTACGGCCTCCTCGAAGGAGGCTGTTCGGAGGGAAGGAACCGAAAATTCCTCTCCTCCGAGGAAGAAAAGGACTGCCTCTGAAGATCTGGAGACCATGGCCTCAAAGCGGGGAAAAAAATCCTCGTCAGAGGGTCCTACGCCGGGGGGTACCTCGGCCGAATTATGCCCTCAAGGGGATCAGCCCTCCAGCGAGCCGTAAGTGGAGAAAGATTTTCTTTTCGAGAGATGAGGGAAACCCTTGCTATATGTCTGAGAAGATTAACCGAAATTTTACCTTGTAGCTCGGACCTCGACCCTTCTCAGCAGAGCTCGTCTTCGGGGGACCTTCTTCTAGAGATGATGGAGAGCGGAACGCCTCCCCCTGCTGCACCACCTAGCGAGGCGGGCGACCCTGAGGTGTCGTCGCGAGGGTTTCTCCGAATCCGGCAGGGGTGAAAGATAACTATGTGCCCCCCCAAGGTTCTCCGCGTCCGGCCTGCGAAAGAGGCCATAGGACAAGTCCGGCACCGTCTGGTGCTCGGCCGGAGGAGCTGAAGAATCTGCTGGGGCGAGCTTCTATCTCAGAGGAGCACCGTGCATTGATGGGTACGGTGATTGAAAGGATTTCGTCCGCGGAAAGCGGATTGCACGAGGCCGTCAGAAGTTTACTTACGGGTTTTGAGGTACATTAGATAATGTACACTTGTGTCAGTTGCGCATAAATAAGATGCGCCCTGTGTAGATAGTAGCCCCCGGGACTCTGTGCGTTGTCAGAAGTGACGGCGCGCAGAGGATCATAATCCCAGGTCTAAAATGTCGCCTTTGAATGTAGGTGGCGAAGTGTCCAGAATCCAGCTGGACTGATGATTTTGCCGAACTAAAGCGGAAACTTGACGTGGCAGACGCCGACATTGCGCTCGTCAACAAGCGGCTTGATGAAGCTCAAGGTATGTGATTCCTCGGACGACACCTGGTAAGAGGAGCTTTATGCCAGTATCTTACGATGTATGTTCTTTGACGCAGATGGTGCGGCCGCGGTGGAGAGTCTTCGGGCGGAACTTGCCCGAGCTAAGGAACAAGCCAGGAAAAGTGATGCGGCTGCCGAGAAGGCCCTTGAAGAGCTGAGAGCCGAATAGGCTGCTCACTGCCGGAGCAAAAAGGAGATGGCCGAGATGGCCGTGAAGCTAAAAAGCGCTGCTGACCGTTGCAAGCTTCTTGAAAAAGAAGACCGGGCGAGACAGACGAACTTAGAGAAGGCCGTTGCTGATGCCAAGGATGCTCGTTCTGCGATGAGAGCTGCGAAGGAGGAGCTGCGCCAGGCTGGGGAGATTGCGGCTGGAAAGCCCTTTATGCTGCGGAGGAAGTTTTGTGATCCGAAGCTTGCTCCGTTGGATCGGATGTGGAGTGTGGCGGATACCTATCTGGATTTGGCAGCGAGTGCTGCTGATGCGACCGAACACTTTCGAGATCAAGAAGATCGCGAAGTGGAAAAGCTTTTCTGGTCGCAGTTCCACAATCCAGAGCGTCCATTATCAGTGGACGATAGTCTGGCTCAATGGGCCGAACTGAATAGGTTGTCCGGACTCACCATGAAGTGCGTCATGAGTCACCTGTGGCCGGGGAAATCGGAGCTGAAGAGTTATTTCGGCTTGGTGCAGCAGTTCCTTGGTGCGGTGCCGCGTATTAATGCAATTAAGAGGTCAGCATGCATAGAGGGTGCGCGGATGGCTCTTGCCCGTGTCAAGACATACTGGGCGGAAATGGAGACCATAGCTGTTGCATCCCAAGATTCGGACAGAAGCCGAGTACCTGCCGAGCACTATTTTCAGGAAGTTCTGCAAGGCGCTCGTTTAATAGAGTCGTAGTGCTCGAAGGATGCTATGTTCGAATAGCATGTGCAATTGTAAAACGGTAGTTTGATAAATTGTAGGAACTTTTTATACTTGTGCCTGCAAGTACTGTAACACCTCCTGTGCGGCCGTTTAAAATATATAGAATCTGAAAGATGGCAGTCATCGGCTTCAGCCCCCACGCAGATAATGCGGGGGTGTTCGCAAAAGGCACATTTTCACACTTGATCCAACGTCTTGGTCCTACAAAGTAGGTGGTAGCGCAGCGAACTAGGCAATCGGACTATAATGCTTTATCACTTTCACTTAGCCATAGGAGCTTGACAGTGGGACTACTTAGATAGCCCCTGGTGGCGACTGCGCTCGCCCGAGTTCGGGGCGCGTGTGTGCCTGGCCGGGAAACGGCCCTTCGTTAATGCGGAGGAATCCTATAGATTTCGGAGAGTCATCGAGTGGTTGACCAGTCTCACGCTATATCATGACAGTCAGTTTTCGGCTTTCTCTACTGAGGTGCTCGCCTGGCCAAACCGGGGCACAATCGCAGTAGTTCTCCTGGTGCCGCCTTAGCCGATAGAGCAGAACTTAAGGCAGCCGAACACAGGAGCCGGGCAACCCAACATTTGACCAAAGACATGATTCGGAGCTGATGCATATAAGGCCAAACTCGCGACGCCGAACACTCCCTAAGGTATTCGGTCTTTATGAGAACGGGCGAGACAACGCTCTTAGGTATAAGCCCCTAGTGTCCAGGTACGCGCAGAAATTCTGACGTGGCCACATGCCAAGACGCCAGCCTCCTCCTTGGTTATACTACAGAGAACCAGGGGATGTGTATCAACAAGAGACAGTAAAAAAGGTTTACGCAGGGTCTTAATCTGAAAAGAATCCTTGTAACGGGTTCCTGCTGCACGTCTGCGCCTGTGTCTCTGTTGTGCCGTATCCTGGACGGGCGCAGCACGATATTCATCTGTAAAAGAGAGGAACTAAGTTGAGAAAGGGTCGTGCCGAACAAAAGTTATATTAAATAAACAAAGTATAAAGTGAAATATGTAAAATTGAGCTTTATTGTCTCTTATTTTATATGTGCAGAGCCCCTAGAGCAGGGCTATATGGTCATTAAGCCTTTATCAATGATACTTTTGTGCCGGACTCGTCTATCCGTGTCCGTGGTCTTAATGACCTGTTCAGATGTTTTGGCTGGTGAAGCCATTTTATTGTGGGGCTGTTAAAGCAGACGCACAATCCTCCGCTCGGGGGGAGGCGCACTCAATGCTTCCCCTTCAAAGAGATGATGCCTTGTGGACTAGGCATCTTAAGCGTAAGAGATGCATAATGTGGTATTGCGTTAAAGCGGGCGAAAGCTTCGCATCCCAGCAGTGCTTGATAGCGACCTGAGAATGGGACAATGTGGAAAGTTAGCTTTTCGCGGCGGAAGTTATCGGTAGAGCCGAATATAACTTCGAGCCGGAGAAAACCCATGCAATGGGTGTCCGGACCTGGTGTTACCCCTTGAAAGGAGGTTTTGCTGTGGCGAATTCTTGTTGGGTCTATCCCCATGTGGCGGATTGTGTCCTGATATATCAGGTTTAGACCGCTGCCGCCGTCCATCAAGACATTTGTAAACTGGAGTCCATCAATTATTGGATCGAGTGCCAAGGCAGTCCGGCCTGCGTTCCTGATACTTCTAGAATAGTCCAGATGATCGAAGATGATTGGTTTTGACAACCAGTGGCGAGACTCCTTTGGGATAGGTCGTATGGCGCGTACCTTTATGGGTGCCGCACATTTTGTAATGTAAAGTAAGTTTATTCTTTTTACTTCTTGTGGGAAATTCTTTTGTTTCCTGGTGCTCTGCTTTTGGGATTCATCATCGTCTTCACTTGGTGTGTCGAGCCCCTTGTGTTCGGCGTTGAGTCTGCCGGATTGTTTGAAAACCCAACAATCTTTGTGGGTATGGTTAGCAGGCTTCACGGGAGTACTGTGTATTTGACATATCCTGTCCAAGATTTTGTTTAGGTTGGATAAATCATCTCTGGTATCCTGGAGGGGCGGCTTTTTCTGATTCTGCCGTGAGCTTTTGATCCGGCGTTGACTGCCGTGTTTTTCGGACTATTTTCCTTGGTCCGGCGACGATCCTTGTTGCGTCGCGGTTTTCCGTTTCCATTCCTAGTTTCGGATGTACTTGGGTCGCTGGTGCTACATCTTGCCAACCAGCTGTCCTCTCCTGCGCAAAAGCGGGTCACGAGGCTTGTAAATGCGGCCATTGTTCTTGGCTTTTCTTGGCCGAGGTGTCTGGCGAGCCATTTGTCTCGAACATTGTGCCTAAAAGCTGCTGGGGCTTCAGCGTCCGGACAGTCGACTATCTGATTCTTCTTAGTAAGAAATCTATTCCAGAACTGCCGAGCTGACTCTCCGGGTTGTTGGGTTATGTGACTGAGATCGTCTGCATCCGGAGGGCGGACATAGGTCCCTTGAAAATTTGCTCGGAAAGCGTCCTCTAGCTCTTCCCAACTTCCAATTGTGTTTTCAAGAAGGCTTTTAAGCCAATGCCGGGCTGGCCCTTTAAGCTTGAGGGGTAAGTATTTGATGGCGTGGATGTCATCTCCTCTAGCCATATGTATGTGGAGGATATAATCCTCGATCCAGACTCCAGGGTCTGTTGTTCCGTCGTATGCCTCTATGTTTACGGGTTTGAATCCCGCTGGAAATTCATAATCCAGGACCTCATCGGTGAAACATAGGGGGTGTGCGGCGCCCTGTATTTGGGTGTGCTGGATTCGGATACTGGCTTTATTGCATTGCTTACGAGAGCTTGCTTTCTTGGCCCATAAATGGACCTAGCTGGCCATCTTTTTGATGTGAATCCTTAAGTGGGTCGCATGCCGGCTTAAGTGCGGTGCCGCTTGCCGCTTTATGCTGGCCATGGGGTCGTCTATCCGACCGGGTGGCTTTCTTATTTTTTGAATGCGAGGGTTCTAAGGCCTCTTCGTCGAATTCGGGCAGTAGCTTTCGCTTCGGATAGCTTTTAGTGTGGCGACTGCCGCCGTATTTGTCTGCGGTATTGATTACTTTACTCCATCTGATTCTGAGTGCCTCTTCCGCAGTTTTTAGCTTCTGCTTCTGCTTTTTCAGGCTGTGTGCGGTTGCAACGAGCCTTTTGTGGACGTTCTTCTGCTCCGTGGGCTTATCCGGCGTAAGGTCGTTCGGAATGCCATTTTCGCCGGGGGAGGGTTGTTCGGTTTCTTTATCCGGGTTGCCCTGTTCGGACAGTTGCTCTAAGGCATGCTCGTCGTCTGCCGGCTCATCCTGCTCTTATGGCTGGGTCTGTATTGAGGCGGGGCTTGGGGCGGCGTTTACGCCGATGCTTTGATTGTTTTTCGAGAGATCGATCCCTCGTTCCATCCCCGTGTTCCTCGTTGTCGCTTCCTTTAGGTGTATCCACCATGTACACATCATGAGATGAGGTGGCTGTCCAATTCCCTATAGGCGTTGGTTCATATGCGTCTCCTGCATCGTCGTCCATGCCGTCGATGTCTTCGGAGTCGAAGTTGAGCACGTCATTTAAATGATCAACGGTGGCTACCAAATGGGTGGTGGGTGGGTTTTGAATTTCTTCATCATCCGTATCCCATCCTTGCTGACCGTAGTCCGGCCAGGGCTCTCCTGATAAAGAGAGAGACTTTAGTGACTTCAGGATGTCGCCGAAGGGCGAGTGCTGAAAGATGTCCGCGGCGGTGAACTCCATGATCGGCACCCAATCGGATTCGATCGGCGGGCGCGCGGAGGGCTCAGAGTCTGGAGAGGAATCCGGCCCCTCGGAGTCACAGCCCTTGCGGGGTGCGGGGCTAGCGTTCGGCTCGATCGCCTTTGAGATCGCAGCCCCCGAGGCGGCGTCCAACCACTCATCCTCGATCGGCGCAGTAGGTTCCGAATTAAGGGTCGGAACCAATGCGCGTGCGGCCTCCAGGACACTGTTCGGCGGCAGAGCTAGATCATGCCCATCGAGAAAGTGCGGCGCGCTTGGCTGTGGCTCGAATCCGTCGAAGATCAAGTCCCCGCGGATGTCAGCCGTGTAGTTTAAACTTCCAAATCTGACCTGATGGCCAGGGCGGTAGCTTTCGATCTGCTCCAGGTGGCCAAGCGAATTGGCCCGCGGTGCGAAGCCGCCGAAGACGAAGATCCGTCCGGGGAGAAAAGTCTCACCCTGGACCGCATCGTTGTTGATGATCAAAGGAGCCATCGGGCCTAAAAGCGACGACACAAAGGAACTCTCAATGAAAGCACCAATGTCGGTGTCAAAACCAGCGGATCTCGGGTAGGGGGTCCCGAACTGTGCGTCTAGGCGGATGGTAACAGGAGACAAGGGACACAATGTTTTACCCAGGTTCAGGCCCTCTTGATGGAGGTAAAACCCTACGTCCTGCTTGATTAATATTGATGATATGGGTAGTACAAGAGTAGATCTACCACGAGATCAAGGAGGCTAAACCCTAGAAGCTAGCCTATGGTTGATTGTTGTATGTTTGGGTTCGCCTACGGACTAAAACCCTCCGGTTTATATAGACACCGGAGGGGGTTAGGGTTACACAAAGTCGGTTACAATGGTAGGAGATCTGAATATCCGCATCGCCAAGCTTGCCTTCCACGCCAAGGAAAGTCCCATCCGGACACGGGACGAAGTCTTCAATGTTGTATCTTCATAGTCCAGGAGTCCGGCTGAAGGTATAGTTCGGCTACCCGGACACCCCCTAATCCAGGACTCCCTCAATAGTGCTACCAGTTGATGCAGATAGAACCACGGTTGTACTTGCCCAAGGACTAGATCCACCACACATAACCCAGACTCTCGCAGATTGTACCCCTAACCAGTTGGACAGAGAACCAGCTACTCGCCTTCTAACCCCAACCCCGGCAGATAGTAACCCAGTTCCAGTTGACACAGCATCGTCTCCACCACAGAGCACCCAAACACGAGAAGTTAATAAGGGAACTGTAGTGCCCAAAGCACGAGGACCACCACTCCAAATCCCAACTCAACGCTTAAAGGAGAAGAAGATTTGTTCTCAGTTCAGGTTCTGTATCTATGGTTCATACTCCTTTGCTCTTGCATTATTGTATTTACTCATACCAACTATTTTCAAATTTGAAGGATGGAATTGAAACTCCAATGGCGCAACAGGTATGTTTTAAACCTGTTTCTTTAACTGGTTTGCTATTGTAACCTACTCTATGTTGATTTCAGTTTCAATTGAATAAACAGTTATGTTCTCATGTCATGCACATTACAAGTGTTGTTATTGCACTATAGTTACCCACACTTATAATCTGTCTATTTTGCTTTGTCTTGAACAAATATTATTTGAACTGTGTCTCTATCTTGATTTGGCAACAAAAACTAGAATGATATACACCATAAAGTGACCATGGTACATAGATATATGTTTGTTTCATGTTGTTATCCTGTCCACTTTACTACTGAACTCATTTACCAAAATGAGTTTCATATACAACATGGTAAACATGTGATGTGTCTGCTTGTTTCTCTTTTAGAATGCGGACAAAATATTGGAGAATAGTACTGCGTTATCCAATGGTAAAGGAAGTAATGCAGATAAGGTTCAAGATAGTGAGACATCCCTGTTGGTCTCCAAGAAAGCTGATAAAAACTATCTTGACGACAGTGAGGGAACCCAAAAGTCCTGTCTTGATGTATTGTTCGAGTTACTGGCCACTACTGCTAGCACAAGCTCTTCGAACTCGCTGCCTGAATCAGTTCGTATTCTTGAGTCTCAACTTCAAGTTGAAAGACATCGATCAGATGTGCCGCGACGGGAAGTTGAAGGACTGAGGAAGTCCCTGTAGAATTCAGATGCATATTTTCTGGTGCAACAGCAAGTGCTAGAGGATTTAAGCGCCAAACAAGAGAAAGTTAATAAGCTTGCTAAGCATCTTGCCAGCATTATGGGTACCCAGGATATTGTTTCTTGAGATCTTCTAAAGTGGTTTCAGTTCTGGATTTGTTTTGCTGCGGCGTTTATTTGCGCTGGTCGCCAACTTTGACAACCAGTGTATATGATATGCTGCTTTGTTCCCTATATTTGCACTGGTGGCGAACTTTGATGCCCAGTGGATGTAATATGTGTAATAGCCATGATTGCCTAGCGTTAGTTGCTTGCTTATTTATTTCCTTGTTGTCTTGTTTATTTGTTTGCTTGTAGTCATTGCAGTTCTTTTTCCGCGGTTAGCTAGTGGCTGCAATAACCTATTTTTTAATACTAGGCCATAATAACCATGGGCTAATATTTACTGTAGTGACACTGGGCCTCCTACTGGCCGTAGAAACAGTGGGCCTTCTACGGGCCATAGAAACAATGGGCCTTCTACGGGCCGTAGAAACAATGGGCCTTCTGCGGGCCGTATCATCAATGGGCCTTATACGGGCCGTATGATCGATTGGCCAAACATGAGCCAAATAGACCGCATTATGGCCGTAAACGGGCTAGAGTTGGAATCGTCCGTTCATGGGCCGACCATAATGGGCCATCATTAATAGGCCATGTTTGATGACGCTATGAAAACGGCCCAACGTATTAACGGACCACAAACGGGCCGACTGTAACCACGGGCTGAATTTGGCCCACAAGCAGAAAATGACAGTAACGGGCCGTAAATAAATGAATGCTTGAAATGAGCCCAAGAATAAATGCGCTCTGAGAAGGCCGAAAGATAACATGGGTTGGAAATGGCCCAACGGAATAACGGGCCGTTAATGGGTATAAAGTGATACACTGTTCATTACGGGCCAGTTTCACCACGGGCCGTTAATGGGTGTAAAGTGATACACTGTTCATTACGGGCCAGTTTCACCACGGGCCGTTAATAGGCCAAGAGTTACATAGGGCCTCATATGGGCCGGAAGACGTCATGGGCCATACATGCGCCAGAAGTGAAAACGGGCTGGAATCATATTGGATGACCCAGATGACGCTACTGGACCTAATTCCGATAGGGCGTAACGGGCCTTGGGTTAGCGGGCTGTAAACGGGCTATATGCGAACAGGCCGTTAACAGGCTTTCCATGGGCCGGCCCACCACCTTTTGACCAAGTTAAACGGGTCGGCCTTTTCACAGGAATGGGCTTCTGTTGGGCCATGCCATGTGTCGACGTATCATAGGCGCCTTCTGTCCAATGACTGGATGACATCTGTCCCAACGATGAGCCGACACATGTTTCCTCCAGCCAATGATGATTTTACACGTGGAAAATCCCCATTGGTCGGGGCTATTAATGGGTTATCGGATCCAAAACCTGACCCGATAGCTTAAGGCATTCCGTTACGGTGGATGCCACGTGTCGGTCACCCTTGACGAAAGCACTTCTGTGACGCGCGATTTATCGTCATGGAAGTGGACACTTCCGTGATGATAATTTTGGTAATGTCATGGAACACTTTTACGACAGCACAGGTATGACTATCTTGATTCTGTCATAAAATCGTCATGGATGTACATGCATGACAAAAAACGCGACCTACTGTGACAAACACGTATCATCACGGAAGTGTATTTTTTTGTAGTGCCAGTTCTAGTAGGATTCCACCTCCCACATGGAATAGAAAAAAGAGAAGGGAGAAGGAGAAGGAAGGAAGGGGGCGCCCCCTTTCCCTAGTCCAATTCGGACCAGTCCATGGGGAAGGGGCGCGACCACCCTTGAGTCCTTTCTCTCCTTTCCCGTATGGCCCATTAAGGCCCAATACGAATTCCCGTAACTCTCCGGTACTCTGAAAAATACTCGAATCACTCGGAACCTTTCCGATGTCCGAATATAGCCTTCCAATATATCGATCTTTACGTCTCGACCATTTCGAGACTCCTCATAATGTCCCCAATCTCATCCAGGACTCCAAACAAACTTTGGTCATCAAATCACATAACTCATAATACAAATCGTCACAGAATGTTAAGCGTGCGGACCCTACGAGTTCGAGAACTATGTAGACATGATCGAGACTCATCTCCGGCCAATAACCAATAGCGGAACCTAGATGCTCATATTGGTTCCTGCATATTCTACGAAAATCTTTATCGGTCAAACCACATAACAACATACGTTTGTTCCCTTTGTCATCGGTGTGTTACTTGCCCGAGATTCGATCGTTGGTATCTCAATACCTAGTTCAATCTCGTTATCGGCAAGTCTCTTTACTCGTTCCGTAATGCATCATCCCGCAACTAACTCATTAGTCACATTACCTTCAAGGCTTATAGTGATGTGCATTACCGAGAGGGCCCAGAGATACCTCTCCGACAATCGGAGTGACAAATTCTAATCTCGATCTATGCCATCTCAACAAGTACCATCGGAGACACCTATAGAGCACCTTTATAATCACCCAGTTACGTTGTGATGTTTGGTAGCACACAAAGTGTTCCTCCGGTATCCGTGAGTTGCATAATCTCATAGTCATAGGAAGATGTATAAGTCATGAAGAAAGCAATAGCAATATACTAAACGATCAAGTGCTAAGCTAACGGAATGGGTCAAGTCAATCACATCATTCTCTAATGATGTGATCCCATTAATCAAATGACAACTCATGTCTATGGCTAGGAAATTTAACCATCTTTGATTCAACGAGCTAGTCAAGTAGAGGCATACTAGTGACACTCTATTTGTCTATGTATCCACACATGTACTAAGTTTTCGGTTTATACAATTCTAGCATGAATAATAACATTTATCATGAAATAAGGAAATAAATAATAACTTTATTATTGCCTCTAGGGCATATTTCCTTCAGTCTCCCACTTGCACTAGAGTCAATAATCTAGTTCACATCGCCATGTGATTTAACACCAATAGTTCACATCACCATGTGATTAACACCCATAGTTCACATCACCATGTGACCAACACTCAAAGGGTTTACTAAAGTTCGTAATCTTAGTTCACATCGCCATGTGATTAACACCCAAAGAGTACTAAGGTGTGATCATGTTTTGCTTGTGAGAGAAGTTTAGTCAATGGGCCTGTCAAATTCAGATCCGTATGTATTTTGCAAATTTATATCTCTACAATGCTCTGCATGGAGCTACTTTAGCTAATTGCTCCCACTTTCAATATGTATCTAGATTGTGACTTAGAGTCATCCAGATCGGTGTCAAAGCTTGCATCGACGTAACTCTTTACGACGAACTCTTTATCAACTCCATAACCGAGAAATATTTCCTTAGTCCTCTAAGGATATTTTTGACCGTTGTCCAGTGATCTACTCCTAGATCAAAATTGTACTTCCTTGCCGAACTCAGGGCAGGGTATACAATAGGTCTGGTACACAACATGGCATACTTTATAGAACCTATGGTTGAGGCATAGGGAATGACTTTATTCTCTCTCTATCTTCTGCCGTGGTCGGTCTTTGAGTCTTACTCAACTTCATACCTTGCAACACAGGCAAGAACTCTTACTTTGACTGCTCCATTTTTAACTACTTCAAAAACTTGTCAAGGTATGTACTCATTGAAAAAACTTATCAAGCGTCTTGATCTATCTCTATAGATCTTGATACTCAATATGTAAGCAGCTTCACTGAGGTCTTTCTTTGAAAAACTCCTTTCAAACACTCCTTTATGCTTTCCAGAAAATTCTACATCATTTCCGATCAACAATATGTCATTTACATATACTTATCAGAAAGGCTGTAGTGCTCCCACTCACTTTCTTGTAAATACAGACTTCTCCAAAAGTCCGTATAAAACCATATTCTTTCATCATACTATCAAAGCGTATATTCCAACTCCGAGAGGCTTGCACCAGTGCATAAACGGATTGTGGAGCTTGCACACTTTGTTAGCACCTTTTGGATCGACAAAACCTTCTTGTTGTATCATATACAACTCTTCTTTAAGATATCCGTTAAGGAATGTAGTTTTGACATCCATTTGCCAGATTTCATAAAATGTGGCAATTGCTAACATGATTCAGACAGACTTAAGCATCGCTACGAGTGAGAATCTTATCGTAGTCAACACCTTGAACTTGTTGAAAGCTTTTTCAACAATTCAAGCTTTGTAGATAGTAACACTACTATCAGCATCCGTCTTCCTCTTGAAGATCCATTTATTCTCAATGGCTTGCCGTTCATTGGGCAAGTCCATCATAGTCCACACTTTGTTCTCATACATGGATCTGATACCTCTCCAACGTATCTATAATTTTTTATTGTTCCATGCTATATTATATTCTGTTTTGGACACTAATGGGCTTTATTATACACTTTTATATTATTTTTGGGACTAACCTATTAACCGGAGGCCCATCCCAGAGTTGCTATTTTTTTGCCTATTTCAGAGTTTCGCAGAAAAAGAATATCAAACGGAGTCCAAACGGAATGAAACCTTCGGGAACGTGATTTTTGGAGCGAACGTGATCCAGAGGACTTGGACCCTACGTCAAGAAAGCAACCAGCAAGGCACAAGGTAGGGGGCGCGCCTACCCTCGTGGGGCCCATGTTGCTCCACCGACGTACTTCTTCCTCTTATATATACCTACGTACCCCCAAACTACTAGAGACAAAAACCTAATTCCACCGCCGCAACCTTCTGTACCCGTGAGATCCCATCTTGGGGCCTTTTCGGGAGCTCCGCCGGAGGGGGCATCGATCACGGAGGGCTTCTACATCAACACCATAGCCTCTCCGATGATGTGTGAGTAGTTTACCTCAGACCTTCGGGTCCATAGTTATTAGCTAGATGGCTTCTTCTCTCTCTTTGGATCTCAATACAAAGTTCTCCACGATTATTGCGGAGATCTATTCGATGTAATCTTCTTTTGCGGTGTGTTTGTTGAGACCGATGAATTGTGGGTTTATGATCAAGTTTATCTATGAACAATATTTGAATCTTCTCTGAATTCTTTTATGTATGATTAGTTATCTTTGCAAGTCTCTTCGAATTATCAGTTTGGTTTGGCCTACTAGATTGATCTTTCTTGCAATGGGAGAAGTGCTTAGCTTTGGGTTCAATCTTGCGGTGTCCTTTCCCAGTGATAGCAGGGGCAGCAAGGCACGTATTGTATTGTTGCCATCGAGGATAACAAGATGGGGTTTATATCATATTGCATGAGTTTATCCCTCTACATCATGTCATCTTACTTAAAGCGTTACTCTATTCTTTTGAACTTAATACTCTAGATGCATGCTGGATAGCGGTCGATGTGTGGAGTAAGAGTAGTAGATGCAGGCAGGAGTCGGTCTACTTGTCGCGGACGTGATGCCTATATACATGATCATACCTAGATATTCTCATAACTATGCTCAATTCTATCAATTGCTCAGCAGTAATTTGCTCACCCACCATAATATTTTTGCTCTCGAGAGAAGCCACTAGTGAAACCTATGGCCCCCGGGTCTATTTTCCATCATATTAATCTTCCAACACTTAGCTATTTTTATTGCCTTTTATTTTACTTTGCATCTTTATCATAAAAATACCAAAAATATTATCTTATCATATCTATCAGATCTCACTTTCGTAAGTGACTGTGAAGGGATTGACAACCCCCTTTATTGCGTTGGTTGCAAGGAATTTATTTGTTTGTATAGGTGCGAGGGACTCGTGCGTGGCCTCATACTGGATTGATACCTTGGTTCTAAAAAACTGAGGGAAATACTTACGCTGCTTTACTGCATCACCCTTTCCTCTTCAAGGGAAAACCAACGAAGTGCTCAAGAGGTAGCAAGAAGGATTTCTGGCGCCGTTGCCGGGGAGTCTACGCAGAAGTCAACATACCAAGTACCCATCACAAACCCTTATCTCCCGCATTACATTATTTACCATTTGCCTCTCTTTTTCCTCTCCCCCACTTCACCCTTGTCGTTTTATTCGCTCTCTCTTTTCCGTTCGCCTCTTCTTTCGCTTGGTCTTGTTTGCTTGTGTGTTGGATCGCTTGCTTGTCACGATGGCTCAAGATAATACTAAATTGTGTGACTTTACCAATACCAACAACAATGATTTTCTTAGCACTCCGATTGCTCCTCTTACCGATACTGAATCTTGTGAAATCAATACTGCTTTATTGAATCTTGTCATGAAAGATCAATTCGCCGGCCTTCCTAGTGAAGATGTCGCTACCCATCTAAATAGCTTCATTGATTTGTGTGATATGCAAAAGAAGAAAGATGTGGACAATGATATTGTTAAATTGAAGATATTTCCTTTTTCACTTAGAGATTGTGCTAAAGCTTGGTTTTCGTCTTTGCCTAAAAATAGTATTGATTCATGGAATAAGTGCAAAGATGCTTTTATCTCTAAGTATTTTCCTCCCACTAAGATCATCTCTCTTAGAAACGATATTATGAATTTTAAGCAACTTGATCATGAACATGTTGCACAAGCTTGGTAGAGGACGAAATTAATGATACGTAATTGCCCTACACATGGTTTGAATTTGTAGATGATTATACAAAAAATTTATGTCGGATTGAATTTTGCTTCTAGAAACCTTTTAGATTCGGCCGCGGGAGGCACTTTTATGGAAATCACTTTAGGAGAAGCTACTAAACTCCTAGATAATATTATGGTTAATTATTCTCAATGGCACACTGAAAGATCCACTAATAAAAAAGTACATGCGATAGAAGAAATTAATGTTTTGAGTGGAAAGATGGATGAACTTATGAAATTATTTGCTACTAAAAGTGTTTCTTCTGATCCTAATGATATGCCTTTGTCAACTTTGATTGAGAATAATAATGAATCTATGTATGTGAATTTTGTTGGTAGGAATAATTTTGGTAACAACGCGTATAGAGGAAACTTTAATCCTAGGCCGTATCCTAGTAATTCCTCTAAAAATTATGGTAATTCCTAAAACATTTCTTATGGAAATTTTAATAATATGCCTTCTGAATTTGAGACTAGTGTTAAAGAATTTGTGAATTCGCAAAAGAATTTCAATGCTTTGCTTGAAGAAAAATTGCTTAAAGTTGATGAATTGGCTAGGAACGTTGATATAATTTCTCTTGATGTTGATTCTTTGAAACTTAGATATATTCCATCTAAGCACGATATCAATGAGTCTCTCAAAGCTATGAGAATTTCCATTGATGAGTGCAAAGAAAGAACCGTTAGGATGCATGCTAAGAAAGATTGCTTTGTGAAAGCGTGTTCTTCTAGTTTCTATGAAAATAAAGATGAAGATCTAAAACTTATTGATGGGTCCCCTATTAGATCTTTTTTTTGCAATATAAATCTTGATAATGATGGGACTGAATATGATCCACATTTACCTAGAAGGCGTTCCAAAAATTCGGAGTTTTTAGATCTTGATGCAAAATTTGGTAAAAGTGGGATTGAAGAGATCAAAACTCACTATTTTGGATTTCAAGGAATTTAATTATGATAATTTCTCTTCGATATATTGTATTTCCTTATTGCAATGCATGCTAAATTCTCCACATGCTTATAGTGAAAATAAAGCTTTTACTAAACATATCGTTGATGCTTTGATGCAATCTTATGAAGAAAAACTTGAGTTGGAAGTTTCTATCCCTAGAAAACTTTATGATGAGTGGGAACCTACTATTAAAATTAAAATTAAAGATCATGAATGCTATGCTTTGTGTGATTTGGGTGCTAGTGTTTCCATGATTCCAAAGACTTTGTGTGATTTTCTAGGTTTCCATGATTTTGAGGATTGTTCTTTAAACTTGCACCTTGCGGATTCCACCATTAAGAAACCTATGGGAAGAATTAATGATGTTCTTATTGTTGCAAATAGGAATTATGTGCCCGTAGATTTTATCATCCTTGATATAGATTGCAATCCTTCATGTCCTATTATTCTTGGTATAGATTGCAATCCTTAGATTGCAATCCTTATTGTTGCAAAGAGGAATTATGTGCCCGTAGATTTTATCATTCTTGATATAGATTGCAATCCTTCATGTCCTATTATTCTTGGTAGACCTTTCCTTAGAACGATTGGTGCAATTATTGATATGAAGGAAGGGAATATTAGATTCCAATTTCCGTTAAGGGAAGGCATGGAACACTTCCCTAGAAATAAAATAAAATTACCTTATGAATCTATTATGAGAGCCACTTATGGATTTCCTACCAAAGATGGCAATACCTAGATCTATCCTTGCTATTATGCCTAGCTAGGGGCGTTAAACGATAGCGCTTGTTGGGAGGCAACCCAATTTTATTTTTAGTTTTTTGCTTTTTGCTTCTGTTTAGGAATAAATATTTGATCTAGCCTCTGGTTAGATGTGTTTTTATGTTTTAATTAGTGTTTGTGCCAAGTTTAACCTATAGAATCTTCTTGGATGATAGTTATTTGATCTTGCTGAAAATTCCAGAAACTTTCTGTTCACGAAAATGATTGTTACAAATCACCAAAACGTGATAAAATATTGATTCTAATTGCTGCTGATCAATAAATAAATTTTCTAGGTCGTCCTAATTTGGCTGAATTTTTGGAGTTCCAAAAGTTTGCGTTAGTTACATATTACTACAGACTGTTCTGTTTTTGACAAATTCTGTTTTTCGTGTGTTGTTTGCTTATTTTGATGAATCTATGGCTAGTAAAATAGTTTATAAACCATATAGAAGTTGGAATATAGTAGGTTTAACATCAATATAAATAAATAATGAGTTAATTACAGTACCTTAAAGTGGTGTTTTGTTTTTTTTCGCTAACGGAGCTCACGAGATTTTCTGTTAAGTTCTGTGTTGTGAAGTTTTCAAGTTTTGGGTAAAAGATTTGATGGATTATGGAACAAGGAGTGGAAAGAGCCTAAGCTTGGGGTTTCCCATGTCACCCCCAAGATAATCTAAGGACACCTAAAATCCAAAGCTTGGGGATGCCCCGGAAGGCCCTCTTTCGTCTACTTCCATCGGTAACTTTACTTGGAGCTATATTTTTATTCACCACATGATATGTGTTTTGCTTGGAGCGTCTTGTATTATTTGAGTCTTTATTTTTTGTTTGACACAATCATCCTTGCTGTACACACATTTTGAGAGAGACACATATGATTCAGAAATTATTAGAATACTCTATGTGCTTCACTTATAATTTTTTTGAGTTATATAGCTTTTGCTCTAGTGCTTCACTTATATCTTTTAGAGCACGGTGGTGGATTTGTTTTATAGAAGCTATTGTTCTCTCATGCTTCACTTAGATTATTTTGAGAGTCCTACAAAACAGCGTGGTAATTTCCTTTAATTATGATAGGCATTCAAGATTATTAAAAAAATTCTTATGAGTGTGTTGAATACTATGAGAAGTTTGATACTTGATAATTGTTTTGAGATATGAAGATGGTGATATTAGAGTCATGCTAGTTGAGTAGTTTTGAATTTGAGAAATACTTGTGTTAAGTTTGTGATTCCCGTAGCATGCACGTATGGTGAACCGTCATGTGATGAAGTCGGAGCATGATTTATTTATTGATTGTCTTCCTTATGAGTGGCGGTCGGGGAGGAGCGATGGTATTTTCCTACCAATCTATCCCCCTAGTACATGCACTTAATACTTTGCTTCGATAACTTGTAGATTTTTGCAATAAGTATATGAGTTCTTTATGACTAATGTTGAGTCCATGGATTATACGTACTTTATTCCTTCCACCATTGCTAGCCTCTCTAATGCTGCACACTTTTTGCCGGTATCATACACCCACCATATACCTTTCTCAAAACAGCCACCATACCTACCTATCATGGCATTTCCATAGCCATTCCGAGATATATTGCCATGCAACTTACCACCATTCCGTTTATTATGACACGCTCCATAATTGTCATATTGCTTTGCATGATCATGTAGTTGACATTGTATTTGTGGCAAAGCCACATCTCATGATTCTTTCATACATGTCACTCTTGATTCATTGCATATCCCGGTATACCGCCGTAGGCATTCACATAGAGTCATATTTTGTTCTAAGTATTGAGTTGTAATTGTTGAGTTGTAGGTAAATAAAAGTGTGATGATCATCATTTTTAGAGCATTATCCCATGTGAGGAAAGGATGATGGAGACTATGATTCCCCCACAAGTCGGGATGAGACTCTGGAGTAAAAAAAAGAGGCCATAAAAAGAAAAGGCCCAAATAAAAAAAGAATGAGAGAAAAAGAGAGAAGGGACAATGTTACTATCCTTTTACCACACTTGTGCTTCAAAGTAGCACCATGATCTTCATGATAGAGAGTCTCCTATGTTGTCACTTTCATATACTTGGAAATTTTTTCGTTATATAACTTGGCTTGTATATTCTAATGATGGGCTTCCTCAAAATGCCCTAGGTCTTTGTGAGCAAGCGAGTTGGATGCACACCCACTTAGTTCCTTTTGTTGAGCTTTCATATACTTATAGCTATAGTGCATCCGTTGCATGGCAATCCCTACTCACTCACTTGATATCTATTAATGGGCATCTCCATAGCCCGTTGATACGCCTAGTTGATGTGAGACTATCTTCTCCCTTTTTATCTTCTCCACAACCACCATTCTATTCCACATATAGTGCTATGTCCATGGCTCACGCTCATGTATTGCATGAAGATTGAAAAAGTTTGAGAACATCAAAAGTATGAAACAATTGCTTGGCTTGTCATCGGGGTTGTGCATGATTTAAATACTTTGTGTGGTGAAGATAGAGCATAGCCAGACTATATGATTTTGTAGGGATAACTTTCTTTGGCCATGTTATTTTGAGAAGACATAATTGCTTAGTTAGTATGCTTGAAGTATTATTATTTTTATGTCAATATTAAACTTTTATCTTGAATATTTCGGATCTGAATATTCATACCACAATTAAGAGAATTACATTGAAATTACGCCAAGTAGCATTCCAAATCAAAAATTCTGTTTTTATCATTTACCTACTCGAGGACGAGCAGGAATTAAGCTTGGGGATGCTTGATACGTCTCCAACATATGTATAAATTTTGAATGTTCCATGCTATATTATATTCTGTTTTGGACATTAATGGGCTTTATTATACACTTTTATATTATTTTTGGGACTACCCTATTGACCGGAGGCCCAACCCAGAATTGTTGTTTTTTGCCTATTTCAGAGTTTCACAGAAAAAGAATATCAAACGGAGTCCAAATGGAATGAAACCTTCGGGAACGTGATTTTTGGAATGAACGTGATCCAGAGGACTTGGACCCTACATCAAGAAAGCAACCAGGAAGGCATGAGGTAGGGGGCGCGCCCTCCACCCTCATGGGGCCTAGGTTGCTCCACCGGCGTACTTCTTCCTCCTATATATACCTATGTACCCCCAAACTACCAGAGACAGAGCCAAAAACCTAATTCCACCGCCGCAACCTTCTGTACCCGTGAGATCCCATCTTGGGGCCTTTTCCGGAGCTCTCCAGGAGGGGGCATCGATCACGGAGGGCTTCTACATCAACACCATAGCCTCTCCGATGATGTGTGAGTAGTTTACCTCAGACCTTCCGGTCCATAGTTATTAGCTAGATGGCTTCTTCTCTCTCTTTGGATCTCAATACAAAGTTCTCCACGATTCTTGTGGAGATCTATTCCATGTAATCTTCTTTTGCGGTTTGTTTGTTGAGACCGATGAATTGTGGGTTTATGATCAAGTTTATCTATGAACAATATTTGAATCTTCTCTGAATACTTTTATATATGATTGGTTATCTTTGCAAGTCTCTTCGAATTATTAGTTTGGTTTGGCCTACTAGATTGATCTTTCTTACAATGGGAGAAGTGCTTAGCTTTGGGTTCAATCTTGTGGTGTCCTTTCCTAGTGACAGCAGGGGCAGCAAGGCACGTATTGTATTGTTGCCATCGAGGATAACAAGATGGGGTTTATATCATATTGCATGAGTTTATCCCTCTACATCATGTCATCTTACTTAAAGTGTTACTCTATTCTTTTGAACTTAATACTCTAGATGCATGCTGGATAGCGGTCGATGTGTGGAGTAGTAGTAGTAGATGCAGGCAGGAGTCGGACTACTTGTCGCGGACGTGATGCCTATATACATGATCATACCTAGATATTCTCATAACTATGCGCAATTCTGTCAATTGCTCAACAGTAATTTGTTCACCCACCTTAATAGTTATGCTCTTGAGAGAAGCCACTAGTGAAACCTATGGCCCCCGGGTCTATTTTCCATCATATTAATCTTCCAACACTTAGCTATTTTTATTGCCTTTTATTTTACTTTGCATCTTTATCATAAAAATACCAAAAACATTATCTTATCATATCTATCAGATCTCACTTTCGTAAGTGACCGTGAAGGGATTAACAACCCCTTTATTGCGTTGGTTGCGAGGATTTTATTTGTTTGTGTAGGTGCGAGGGACTCGTGCGTGGCCTCCTACTGGATTGATACCTTGGTTCTCAAAAACTGAGGGAAATACTTACGTTGTTTTACTGCATCACCCTTTCCTCTTCAAGGGAAAACCAACGCAGTGCTCAAGACGTAGCAGGATCCCATCTCATAATTCATGGCCTCAAGACATTTCACGGAATCTGGGCTCATCATCACTTCCTCATAGTTCGTAGGTTCGTCATGGTCAAGTAACACAAACTCTAGAATAGGATTACCGTACCACTCTGGTGCGGAACGTACTTTGGTTGACCTACGAGGTTCGGTAGTAACTTGATCCGAAGCTTCATGATCATCATCATTAACTTCCTCACTAATTGGGGTAAGCATCACTTGAACTAATTTCAGTGAAGAAATACTTTCCAATTCGGGAGAAGGTACAATTACCTCATCAAGTTCTACCTTCCTCCCACTCACTTCTTTCGAGAGAAACTCCTTCTCTAGAAAGGATCCATTCTTAGCAACGAATGTCTTGCCTTCAGATCTGTGATAGAAGGTGTACCCAACAGTTTCTTTTGGGTATCCTATGAAGACGCACTTCTCCGGTTTGGGTTCGAACTTATCAGGTTGAAACTTTTTCACATACCCCAAACTTTAAGAAACGACAGCTTAGGTTTCTTGCCAAACCACAATTCATATTGTGTCGTCTCAACGGATTTAGATGGTGTCCTATTTAACGTGAATGCAGCTGTCTCTAATGCATAACCCCAAAACGATAGTGGTAATTCGGTAAGAGACATCATAGATTGCACCATATCTAATAAAGTACGGTTATGACGTTCGGACACACCATTACGCTGTGGTGTTCCAGGTGGCGCGAGTTGCGAAAATATTCCACATGGTTTCAAATGAAGACCAAACTCGTAACTCAAATATTCGTTTCCGCGATCAGATCGTAGAAACTTCATTTTCTTGTTACGATGATTTTCCACTTCACTCTGAAATTCTTTGAACTTTTCAAATGTTTCAGACTTATGTTTCATCAAGTAGATATACCCATATCTGCTCAAATCATCTGTGAAGGTCAGAAAATAATGATACCCGCCGCGAGCCTTAACGCTCATCGGATCGCATACATCAGTATGTATTATTTCCAATAAGTCACTTGCTCGCTCCATTGTTCCGGAGAACGGAGTCTTAGTCATCTTGCCCATGAGGCATGGTTCACAAGCATCAAGTGATTCATAATCAAGTGATTCCAAAAGCCCATCAGCATGGAGTTTCTTCATGCGCTTTACACCAATATGACCTAAACAGCAGTGCCACAAATATGTTGCTATCATTATCAACTTTGCATCTTTTGGCATCAATATTATGAATATGTGTATCATTACGATCAAGATTCAATTAACCATGTATATTAAGTGTATGACCATAGAAGGTTTTATTTATGTAAATAGAACAACAATTATCTTTGACTTAAATGAATAACCGCATTGCAATAAACATGATCCAATCATATTCATGCTCAACGCAAACACGAAATAACATTTATTTTGGTCCAACACTAATCTCGAAGGTAGAGGGAGTGTGCGATGGTGATCTTATCAACCTTGGAATCATTTCCAACACACATCGTCACTTTGCCCATAACTAGTCAGTGTTCATTCTGCAACTCCTGTTTTAGTTACTACTCATTAGCAACTAAACCAGTATCAAATACTGAGGGGTTTCTATAAACACTTGTAAAGTACACATCAATAACATGTATATCATATATACTTTTGTTCATTTTGCCATCCTTGTAGGGCAGTTCCACTTCCAGTGACCATTTCCTTTGAAGTAGAAGCACTTAGTTCCAGGCTTGGGTCTAGCTTTGGGCTTCTTCATGGGAGCAGCAACTTGCTTGCTATTCTTATTTGAAGTTCCTCTTTATTTCCCTTTGCCCTTTTCTTGAAACTAGTGGTCTTGTTAACCATCAACACTTGATGCTATTTCTTGATTTCTACCTTCGCCGATTTCAGCATCGCGAAGAGCTTGGGAATTCTTTTGTAATCCCTTGAATATTATAGTTCATCACTAAGTTGTAGTAACTTGGTAATAGTGATTAGAGAACTTTGTCAATTACTATCTTATTTGGAAGATTAACTCCCACTTGATTCAAGCAATTGTAGTACCCAGACAATCTGAGCACATGCTCACTCGTTGAGCTATTCTCCTCCATCTTGTAGGCAAAGTACTGTCAGAGGTCTCATACCTCTTGACACGGGCATGAGTATGAAATACCAATTTCAACTCTTAGAACATCTTATATGCTCTGTGGCATTCAAAACATTTTTGAAGTCCCGGTACTAAGCCATAAAGCATGGTGCACTAAACTATTTAGTCATCATACCGAGCTTTGTCAAATGTTCATAACATGTGCATCTGCTCCTGCAATAGGTCTGTCACCTAGCGGTGCATCAAGGACATAATTCTTCTGTGCAGCAATGAGGATAATCATCAGACCATGGACCTAGTCTGCATCATTGCTACTATCATCTTTCAACATAGTTTTCTCTAGGAACATATCAAAAATAAACGGGGAGCTATATTGCGAGCTATTTATCTACAACATAGTTATGCAAATACTATCAGGACTAAATTCATGATAAATTAGAGTTCAATTAATCATATTACTTAAGAACTCCCACTTAGATAGACATCCCTGTAATCATCTAAGTGATCACGTGATCCATATCAACTAAACCATGTCCGATCATCACGTGAGATGGAGTAGTTTTCAATGGTGAACATCACTATGTTGATCATATCTACTATATGATTCACGCTCGACCTTTTGGTCTCAGTGTTCCGAGGCCATATCTGCATATGCTAGGCTCGTCAAGTTTAACCCGAATATTCTGCGTGTGCAAAACTGGCTTGCACCCATTGCATGTGAATGTAGAGCTTATCACACCCGATTATCATGTGGTGTGTCGGCACAAAGAACTATCGCAACGGTGCATACTCAGGGAGAACACTTATACCTTGAAATTTTAGTAAGGGATCATCTTATAAAGCTACCACCGAACTAAGCAAAATAAGATGTATAAAAGATAAACATCACATGCAATCAAACTATGTGACATGATATGGCCATCATCTTGTGCTTTTGATCTCCATCTCCAAAGTACTGTCATGATCTCCATTGTTACCGGCATGACACCATGATCTCCATCATCTTGATCTTTTATCAACGTGTCGTCACATGGTCGGCTCACCAGCTATTGCTTTTGCAACTATTGCTATCGCATAGCGATAAAGTAAAGCAATTACATGGCACTTGCATCTTATGCAATAAAGAGCCAACCATAAGGCTCCTTCCAGTTGCCGATAACTTTAACAAAACATGATCATCTCATACAACAAATTATATCTCATCACGTCTTGACCATATCACATCACAACATGCCTGCAAAAACAAGTTAGACGTCCTCTACTTTGTTGTTGCAAGTTTTACGTGGCTGCTACGGGCTGAGCAAGAACCGTTCTTACCTACGCATCAAAACCACAACGATATTTCGTCAAGTTAGTGCTATTTTAACCTTCACAAGGACCGGGCGTAGCCACTCTCGGTTCAACTAAAGTTGGAGAAACTGACACCCACCAGCCACCTGTGTGCAAAGCACGTCGGTAGAATAAGTCTCGCGTAAGTGTACGCGTAATGTCGGTCCGGGCCGCTTCATCCAATAATACCGCCGAACCAAAGTATGACATGCTGGTAAGCAGTATGACATGTATCGCCCACAACTCACTTGTGTTCTACTCATGCATATAACATCTACACATAAACCTGGCTCGGATGCCACTGTTGGGGAACGTAGTAATTTCAAAAAAATAATCCTACGCACACACAGGATCATGGTGATGCATAGCAACAAGAGGGGAGAGTATTGTCTACGTACCCTCGTAGACCATACGCAGAAACATTATGACAACGCGGTTGATGTAGTCGTACGTCTTCACGATCGATCGATCCTAGCACCGAAAGTACGGCACCTCTGTGATCTGCACACGTTCGGCTCGGTGACGTCACACGAACTCACGATCCAACAGAGTGTCGAGGGAGAGCTTCATTAGCACGACGGCGTGATGACGGTGATGATGAAGCTACCGGCGCAGGGCTTCGCCTAAGCACTACGACGATATGACCAAGGTGGATTATGGTGGAGGGGGCACCGTACACTACTAAGAGATCAATGACCAATTGGTTTGTCTATGGGGTGCCCCCTGGCCACGTATATAAAGGATGGAGGGAGGAGGAGGCCGTCCCTTATAGGGCGCGCCCAAAGTGTGGAGTCCTACTAGGACTCCCTAGTCCTAGTAGGATTCCACCTCCCACATGGAATAGGAAAAAGGGAAGGGAGAAGGAGAAGGAAGGAAGGGGGCGCCCCCTGTCCCTAGTCCAATTCGGACTAGTCCATGGGGAAGGGGAGCCGCCACCCTTGAGGCCTTTCTCTCCTTTCCCGTATGGCCCATTAAGGCCCAATACGAATTCCCGTAACTCTCCGGTACTCCAAAAAATACCCGAATCACTCGGAACCTTTCCGATGTCCGAATATAGCCTTCCAATTTATCAATCTTTACGTCTCGACCATTTCGAGACTCCTCGTCATGTCCTTGATCTCATCCAGGACTCTGAACAAACTTCGGTCATCAAATCACATAACTCATAATACAAATCGTCAGAGAGCGTTAAGCGTGCGGACCCTACGGGTTCGAGAACTATGTATACATGACCGAGACTCATCTCCGGTCAATAGCCAATAGCGGAACCTGGATGCTCATATTGGTTCTTACATATTCTACAAAGATCTTTATTGGTCAAACCGCATAACAACATACGTTGTTCCCTTTGTCATCGGTATGTTATTTGCCCGAGATTCATTGTCGATATCTCAATACCTAGTTCAATCTCGTTACCGGCAAGTCTCTTTACTCGTTCCGTAATGCATCATCCCACAGCTAACTCATTAGTCACATTACTTGCAAGGCTTATAGTGATATGCATTACCGAGAGGGCCCAGAGATACCTCTCCGACAATCGGAGTGACAAATCATAATCTCGATCTATGCCAACTCAACAAGTACCATTGGAGACACCTGTAGAGCACCTTTATAATCACCCAATTACGTTGTGACGTTTGGTAGCACACAAAGTGTTCCTCTGGTATCCGTGAGTTGCATAATCTCATAGTCATAGGAATATGTATAAGTCAAGAAGAAAGCAATATCAATATACTAAACGATCAAGTGCTATGATAACGAAATGGGTCAAGTCAATCACATCATTCTCTAATGATGTGATCCCGTTAATCAAATGACAACTCATGTCTATGGCTAGGAAACTTAACCATCTTTGATTCAACGAGCTAGTCAAGTAGAGGCATACTAGTGACACTTTGTTTGTCTATGTATCCACACATGTACTAAGTTTCCAGTTAATACAATTATAGCATGAATAATAAACATTTATCATGAAATAAGGAAATAAATAATAACTTTATTATTGCCTCTAGGGCATATTTCCTTCAGTCTCCCACTTGCACTAGAGTCAAAAATCTAGTTCACATCGCCATGTGATTTAACACCAATAGTTCACATCACCATGTGATTAACACCCATAGTTCGCATCGCCATGTGACCAACACTCAAAGGGTTTACTAGAGTCAGTAATCTTAGTTCACATCGCCATGTGATTAACACCCAAAGAGTACTAAGGTGTGATCATGTTTTTCTTGTGAGAGAAGTTTAGTTAACGGGTCTGTCAAATTCAGATCTGTATGTATTTTGCAAATTTCTATCTCTACAATGCTCTGCACGGAGCTACTTTAGCCAACTGCTCCCACTTTTAATATGTATCTGGACTGTGACTTAGAGTCATCCAGATCCGTGTCAAAGCTTGCATCGACATACCGATTCTTTTTGCAATAGATCAATGTACAAATTATCCAGGTTGCCCTAGTTTTTCAGAATTTTGGGAGTTCCAGAAGTACTCGAACAAATCAGATTGCTACAGACTATTCTGTTTTTGACAGATTCTGTCTTTCGTGTGTTGTTTGCTTATTTTTATGAATCTATGGCTAGTATCGGGGGGTATGAACCATAGAGAAGTTGGAATACAGTACGTTTAACACCATTATAAATAAAGAATGAGTTCATTACAGTACCTTAAAGTGGTGGTTTGTTTTCTTATACTAACGGAGCTCATGCGATTTTCTGTTTGAGTTTTGTGTTGTGAAGTTTTCAAGTTTTTGGGTAAAGATTTGATGGATTATGGAACAAGGAGTGGCAAGAGCCTAATCTTGGGGATGCCCAAGGAACCCCAAGGTAAAATTCAAGGACAACAAAAAGCCTTGGGGATGCCCCGGAAGGCATCCCCTCTTCCGTCTTCGTCTATCGGTAACTTCACTTGAGGCTATATTTTTAGTCACCACATGATATGTGTTTTGCTTGGAGCGTCTTGTATGATTTGAGTCTTTGCTTTTTAGTTTACCACAATCATCCTTGTTGTACACACCTTTTTGGAGAGACACACATGAATCGGAAATTATTATAATACTCTATGTGCTTCACTTATATCTTTTGAGCTAGATAATTTTGCTCTAGTACTTCACTTATACCTTTTTAGAGCATGGTGGTGGTTTTATTTTATAGAAATTATTGATCTCTCATGCTTCACTTATATTATTTTGAGAGTCTTTTAGAACATCATGGTAATGGGGTTTGGCTATAAAATTAGTCCTAATATGATAGGCATCCAAGATGGGTGTAATAAAAACTTTCATATAGAGTGCATTGAATACTATGATAAGTTTGATACTTGATAGTTGTTTTGAGATATAAAGGTGGTAATGTTAGAGTCATGCTAGTTGGGTAATTGTGGAATTGAGAAATACTTGTGTTCAGGATTGCAAGTCCCGTAGCATGCACGTATGGTAAACGTTGTGTGACAAATTTGAAGCATGGGGTGTTCTTTGATTGCTTTCCTTATGAGTGGCGGTCGGGGGCGAGCGATGGTCTTTTCCTACCAATCTATCCCTCTAGGAGCATGCGTGTAGTTCTTAGTTTTGATGACTTGTAGATTTTTGCAATAAGTATGTGAGTTCTTTATGACTAATGTTGAGTCCATGGATTATACGCACTCTAACCCTTCCATCATTGCTAGCCTCTTCGGTACCGTGCATTGCCCTTTCTCACCTCGAGAGTTGGTGCAAACTTTGGCGGTGCATCCAAACCCCGTGATATGATACGCTCTATCACACATAAGCCTCATTATATCTTCCTCAAAACAGCCACCATACCTACCTATCATGGCATTTCCATAGCCATTCCGAGATATATTGCCATGCAACTTACCACCGTTCCGTTTATTATGACACGCTCCATCATTGTCATATTGCTTTGCATGATCATGTAGTTGACATCGTATTTGTGGCAAAGCCACCTTCATAATTATTTCATACATGTCGGTCTTGATTCATTGCATATCCCGGTACACCACCGGAGGCATTCACATAGAGTCATATTTTGTTCTAAGTATCGAGTTGTAATTCATGAGTTGTAAATAAATAGAAGTGTGATGATTTTAATTATTAGAGCATTGTCCCATGTCAGGAAAGGATGATGGAGACTATGATTCCCCCACAAGTCGGGATGAGACTCCGGACGAAAAAATTAAAAAAAAGAGAGGCCAAAGAAGCCCAAATAAAAAAAGAGGCCAAACAAGCCCCAAAAAAAGAGAAATGAGAGAAAAAGAGAGAAGGGACAATGTTACTATCCTTTATTTCCACACTTGTGCTTCAAAATAGCACCATGATCTTCATGATAGAGAGTTTCTTATTTTGTCACTTTCATATACTAGTGGCAATTTTCATTACAGAACTTGGCTTGTATATTCCAATGATGGGCTTCCTCAAAATGCCTTAGGTCTTCATGAGCAAGCAAGTTGGATGCACACCCACTTAGTTTCTTTTGATGAGCTTTCATATATTTATAGCTCTAGTGCATCCGTTGCATGGCAATCCCTACTCCTCTCATTGACATCAATTGATGGGCATCTCCATAGCCCATTGATTAGCTGCGTCAATGTGAGACTTACTCTTTTTTTGTCTTCTCACATAACCCCCATCATCATATGCTATTCCACCCATAGTGCTATGTCCATGGCTTGCGCTCATATATTGCGTAAAAGATGAAAGAGTTTAAAAAGGCTAAGTATGAAACAATTGCTTGGCTTGTCATCGGGGTTGTGCATGATGGGAGCATTTTGTATGACGAAAATGAAGAATGGCCAAACTATATGATTTTGTAGGGATAAGCTTTCTTTGGCTATGTTATTTTGATAAGACATAATTGCTTGGTTAGCATGCTTGAAGTATTACTATTTTATGTCAATATTAAAACTTTGTCTAGAATCTTTGAGATCTAAACATTCGTGCCTCAATAAAGAGAATTACATTGAAAATTATGTTAGATAGCATTCCACATCAAAAATTCTATTTTATCATTTACCTACTCGAGGACGAGCAGGAATTAAGCTTGGGGATGTTTGATACGTCTCCAACGTAACTATAATTTTTTATTGTTCCATGCTATTATATTATCTGTTTTGGATGTTTAATGGGCTTTATTATGCTCTTTTATATTATTTTTGGGACTAACCAGTTAACCGAAGGCCTAGTGCAAATTGTTGTTTTTTTGCCTATTTCAGTGTTCCGCAGAAAAGGAATATCAAACAGAACGAAACCTTCGCGAGGATCTTTTTTGGAACAAACGCAATCCAGGAGACTAGGAGTGGAAGTCAAGGAAGCAACGAGGCGGCTGACGAGGATACGTACCTAGGGTAGGGTAACTTATCATACCTGAGGTACCCAATCAAGGACATGACTCCTACAATGAAAGACATTCTAAGAAGTATCAACATTTCAGTCGACCTGGTCAGCCCAGTCGACGGACACGAGCGTACTCGACCAGAAGCACAAGCAGTCGACCATGAAGACAGCCACTCGACTATAAGAAGACCTAAAGGCGCTGCCTACAAACGGTCATTTCATAAGTAGCTTTTATGGCCTTCATGGTCCTTTATTACAGGCGTTACCAGTAACCCCCTCTCTTTATGTACATTAAACTCCTTGTAACGTGGGCTGGCTGGGGTCCTGGCGAACTCTATATAAGCCACCCCCCTCCACTAGGACAAGGGTTCGGAACTTTGTAACACACACACACATAATCCAGTCGACTCCCTCCGGGCTCCGAGACGTAGGGCTGTTACTTCCTCAGAGAAGGGCCCGAACTCGTAAAACTCCTTGCGCATACAACTACTCCATAGCTAGGATCTTGCCTCTCCATACTTACCCCCCATTCTTACTGTCAGACTTAGATCCACGACAGTTGGCGCCCACCGTGGGGCAGGTGTTCTAGCGATTTGTTGGAGGAGTTGGGATTCTTTCACCCCACATCATGTTTTCGAGCGGAGTCATGGTCGAGAGCCGCGAGATCCGTCTCGGCGCTCTCTCCTTCATCGTTGACAACTCTGCTTGGCTGCAGGAGGCTCCACTCGACGTGGACACGCTTCCCGCCCGCGGAGCCACGCATTTTCGCGCATGCGTCCGCGGCATCCTCCTGCGGCAACCGTCGACCCAGTACGGGTCGGCATTCGTTTCGCCATCGTCGTCATCAGTTTCCCACCGGCGCAAGCGCACCGGTCGGTCGAGACTCCAGCGGTGGGTGAAGCACGCACTGGCCCGCCAGTCGGCCATCCCCCAAGTCGTGGCAATCGAGCCCGACGAGTCACTCTACGGCCTGTTCGACCTGTCGACTGGCTCCGTAGAGACTGCGTCCGAGTGCGACAGCAGTGATCCAGCGGCGGAAGTACTAATGGTCGACGGACCACGTAGTCCCCCCGGATTCCCCCACACCGAAGAGGTTGCCGCAGGGGGGATTCCGGTGCGGGGCCACGAAGAGTACAGGACCGAGCCCCTTACCTCAATGCAGAGGGAGGAACTCCGTCACCGGAACATGGACGCCCTTCACACTCCTATCGTTGGAGAAACCCCTGAGGCACGAGCCCTGGAGGAGGCGCGCTTGGCCAACTTGGCTGAACGTACTCGACTGGAGAATCTCCAGAGAGCACTCGACGAGCGCGCACGACCGCCCGTTCCCGAGTCCAGTCGTCGTCGCCTCTTCCAGCCGCCGACCCAGGTATACCGTACCCCGATTCAGAATTTGGCAGCTGCGGCTCGCATAGCGGAGTCAATCCAGCCTTCACAGTCAGAGGCAGGGAGAGGTCTGTTGCAGATCAGAGATTTGCTCCGTGCAGCGGGTGACCAGAATTCAGCCGTATCTGAGTCACGCAACAGGATTCACAGTCGATCCGTCACTGCGAATTCCGTTCAGTCGGCTCATAGTCCAAGGTCGCCCCCGAGGCGTGAAGGACACAGAGGCCGGCACGAGGATCAATACCAAGGGCACGAGCGATATGAGCACCGATTCGATCGCAACGATCAACGTCGAGTGCCTTCTCCTGCCCCAAGAGCGGGGTCGTACGTTCCTCGACGGCAAGAGGACAGACGCCAGTTCAGTACTGGGCGAAGGGTCCCAGTCGACCCCAGGGAACCAGGCTTTGATGCGAGATCCATCATCGTTCAAGGTCTGGTCGACCGAAATAGAGCTCACCGAGAAGACCGTGACAGAGGCGCGCCGTCCAGCAGCAGAGTTCACGTCTCAGGTCCCGGGTGTTTCAGCAGAGCAATGAGAGCTGCAGCGATTCCTCCCAACTTCAGGTTGGCGACTGGAGTCAGCAAGTTCACCGGAGAGTCCAAGCCGGACACATGGCTCGAGGATTACCGAGTGGCTGTTCAGATCGGAGGCGGCAATGACGAGGTGGCCATGAAGCATTTGCCCCTCATGTTGGAAGGATCAGCCAGAGCGTGGTTGAATCAGTTGGCTCCCAGCAGTATTTATACTTGGGAAGATCTAGCCCAGGTGTTTGTCAGGACATTCGAAGGGACTTGCAAGCGACCGGCAGGGTTGACAGAATTGCAGTCATGTGTTCAGAAGTCGAGTGAAACCCTGAGGGATTATATCCAAAGGTGGATCACTCTGAATCACACGGTCGAGAATGTGTCCGATCATCAGGCAGTTTGCGCCTTCAAGGAAGGCGTCAGAAACAGGGAGTTAACTTTGAAGTTCGGTCGAACCGGGGATATGACCCTGAGTCGAATGATGGAAATCGCCACCAAGTACGCGAACGGAGAGGAGGAAGATAGACTCCGGAGTGGCAAGTATAAGGCAGCCGCTAATGAGGCCGGCGGAGGACACTCCAGTCGGAAGCAGAAGCGCAAGGCCGAGCCAGTCGCCCCCGGGGAAGCCTTAGCTGTGACCCCAGGGAAGTTTAAGGGGAAACCCAAGGGTCCTTGGAACCCCAAGAAAGTGAAAGACCAGGACGGGAACGATGTGATGGACTTACCATGCCACATTCACACGAAGAAAGATGAAGAGGGAAATCTCATTTACCCTAAGCATACCACTCGACAATGTCGACTCCTGATGCAACAGTTCCAAGGGAAGCAGGCCAAGGACAAAGAGAAAGAGTCAGACAAAGTTGAAGACAGGGAAGACAGCGGTGAAGAATACCCCCAAGTCAATTCCACTCTGATGATTTTCGCTGATGTTGAAAGTAAGAGTCGACTGAAGGTCATCAATCGCGAAGTAAACATGGTCGCTCCGGTGACACCCCAGTACCTGAAGTGGTCCCAGACCGCCATCACCTTCGACAAGTCCGATCATCCGACTCATATTGCCACCCCGGGGAGGCAAGCGTTGGTGGTCGACCCAATTATTGAAGGCACTCGACTGACCAAGGTTCTGATGGACGACGGCAGTGGGCTAAACTTGTTGTATGCAGAGACGTTGAAGGGGATGGGCATTCCGATGTCCCGACTCGGCCCCAGCAACATGAGCTTCCACGGAGTCATTCCTGGGAAGAAAGCTGAGTCACTCGGTCAAATCACTCTCGACGTCGTTTTTGGTGACTCGAAGAATTTCCGGAAAGAAAAGTTAACCTTTGAGGTCGTGGATTTTCAGAGTGCGTACCACGCCATTCTTGGGAGGCCAGCCTATGCTCGTTTCATGGCTCGACCATGCTACGTATACCTCAAGCTGAAGATGCCTGGCCCCAAAGGTGTAATCACCATCGTTGGCAATCGGAAGAAGGCAGAGGAGTGCTTCCAGAAAGGCGCCAAAATTGCTGATGCTCAGATGGCCAAGATAGAGATACAAGAGTACCAGAAGACTGCGGATCCGAGTGAGTTGTTACGAGCCAAGAAGCCCGCCACGGAGTCAGCATTTCAGTCGACTGGTGAGACCAAGCAAGTCCACATCCACCCGACCGATCCAAATGCGGCTCCAACCAACATCTCCACTACACTCGACTCCAAATAGGAAGAAGCGCTCGTCCAGTTCCTCCGTGAGAACTGGGACATCTTTGCATGGAAGCCTGCTGACATGCCAGGTGTGCCCAGGGGACTGGCCGAGCACCGCCTTCGAGTCGACCCAAAGGTCAAACCAGTCAAGGAGCATCTTTGACGGTCCGCCGTTCAGAAGAGAAAGGCCATTGGCGAAGAAGTGGCCCGACTCCTAGCAGCAGAATTCATTCGCGAGATCTACCACTCCGAGTGGCTCGCCAATGTTGTGATGGTCCCTAAGAAGGACAAATCGTTGCGCATGTGCATCGATTTTAAGCATATCAATCGGGCCTGCCCGAAAGATCATTTTCCTCTTCCTCGCATCGACCAAATAGTTGACTCGACTGCAGGATGCGAGAGGTTATCTTTTTTAGATGCTTACTCTGGATACCATCAGATCCGTCTGTATGGACCCGATGAAATAAAAACAGCCTTCATCACCCCATTTGGGTGTTTCTGTTATGTTACCATGCCTTTCGGGCTCAAGAACGCCGGAGCTACATTCATGAGAATGATTCAGAAGTGCCTAATCACTCAAATCAGTCGGAATGTAGAAGCATACATGGATGACATAGTGGTCAAGTCACGAAAAGGTTCCGACCTGCTGACTGACCTAGCTGAAACTTTTGCCAATCTCAGGAATTATGATATCAAGCTCAATCCATCGAAGTGCACATTGGGAGTCCCTGGAGGAAAGTTACTCAGTTTTCTTGTTTCCGAACGAGGAATCGACGCTAACCCCGAAAAAGTTGGCACCATACTCCGGATGAAACGCCCCGTGCGTGTGCACGATGTCCAGAAACTTACTGGATGCTTGGCCGCCCTAAGTCGATTCATCTCCAGGCTCGGTGAAAAGGCGCTGCCTCTTTACCGACTGATGAAGAAGTCAGACACGTTCGAATGGACTCCAGAAGCTGATGCAGCATTTGCAGAGCTAAAAGCTCTGCTCTCCACCCAGCCGGTGCTTGCTGCTCCTGTCAGCAAAGAGCCATTGTTGCTTTACATAGCAGCCACGGGACAAGTCGTTAGTACCGTTCTTATGGTCGAGCGGGAAGAGGAAGGAAAGACCTTCAAAGTTCAACGCCCAGTTTATTATCTCTCTGAAGTTCTGACCCCGTCGAAGCAAAGATATCCCCACTATCAGAAGCTTGTTTACGGGATTTACATGACCACGAAGAAGGTTGCTCATTATTTCTCTGATCACTCTATCACAGCCGTCAGCGACGCTCCATTATCAGAGATTCTTCATAACAGAGATGCAACCGGTCGAGTGGCGAAATGGGCAATTGAACTTCTTCCTCTTGATATCAAGTTCGAGGCAAAGAAAGCTATTAAGTCCCAGGCAATAGCTGATTTCCTCGTCGAGTGGACCGAGCAGGAGCTTCCGACTCAAGTTCACTCGGAGCACTGGACTATGTTTTTCGATGGCTCCAAGATGCTGAACGGATCCGGTGCGGGAGTTGTACTGGTTTCCCCCCGAGGAGATAAGCTCAAGTATGTCCTCCAGATTCACTTTGATTCCTCCAACAATGAGGCAGAGTATGAAGCGCTTCTATACGGATTACGTATGGCCATTTCACTCGGCGTCCGTCGCCTCATGGTCTACGGCGACTCAGATCTGGTTGTTAATCAAGTGATGAAGGAGTGGGACGTCCGAAGCCCATCCATGACGGGATATTGCAGCGCAGTGAGGAAGCTGGAGAAACGATTCGAGGGGTTGGAACTCCATCATATACCCCGACTGAAAAATCAAGCTGCAGATGATCTGGCGAAGATAGGGTCCAAAAGGGAGGCCATCCCTAAAGATGTGTGTTTGGAGCACATTCACACACCATCAGTGCAAGAAGATCCTTCCACAGAAGAGCCTCCACAACCAAAAAGCGCCTCTGACTCGACTGAAGTGGAGGTTCCAGCCGTGGTCGACCTGATTATGGAAGTTATGATCACCACTCCCGATTGGACAGTGCCGTACATTGCGTATATCATGAGAAAAGAGCTCCCAGAAGATGAAGAAGAGGCTCGACAAGTCGTCCGTCGATCCAAAGCCTTTACAGTAATCAAAGGGCAGCTATACAGAGAAAGCGCGACTGGAGTTGGTCAGAAGTGCATCACACCTGAAGAAGGACAGATAATTCTCGAGGACATCCACTCGGACCATCGTGGCCAAAGCATACCGAGCGGGTTTTTACTGGCCAAAGGCGAACGAAATGGCAAAGGATATAGTCGATAAGTGCGAGGGGTGCCAGTTTTATTCCAACATGTCTCACAAGCCCACCTCCGCCTTGAAGACCATTCCACTCGTCTGGCCTTTCGCTGTCTGGGGTCTAGACATGATCGGACCACTGAGAACTGGTAGGAGTGGCTTCACCCACTTGTTGGTTGCAGTCGACAAGTTCACGAAGTGGATAGAAGCCAAACCCATAAAGGACCTCGACGCAAGCACTGCCATCAGTTTTATCAGGGGATTGATATTCAGATATGGAGTTCCGCACAGCATCATCACGGATAACGGATCAAACTTTGATAATGACAGATTCAAAGCCTTCTGCGCCTCTCAGGGCACTCGAGTCGACTACGCTTCAGTTGCTCATCCTCAGTCGAATGGACAGGCCGAACGCGCGAATGGCCTCATCCTCAAAGGACTAAAACCCCGACTGATGCGTGATCTCAAACACGCAGCAGGCGCCTGGGTCGACGAACTTCCGTCAGTTCTATGGGGGTTGAGGACCACCCCTAACCGGTCGACTGGAAGAACACCATTCTTTCTGGTCTATGGAGCCGAAGCGGTTTTGCCGAGCGACCTGCTCCACAACGCGCCTCGAGTCGAGTTATATTCCGAAGCAGAAGCAGAACAGGCCCGGCAAGATGCAGTCGACCTCTTAGAGGAGGAAAGAGAGATGGCTCTAATCCGCTCGACCATCTACCAGCAAGAGTTGCGTCGGTTCTACGCCAGAAATGTGAAGGGTCGAGCCTTTCAGGAAGGAGATTTGGTCCTCCGCGTGGATCAGCAAAAACCTCACAAACTTGCCCCGACCTGGGAAGGCCCCTTCATCATCACCAAAGTCCTGCACAACGGAGCGTATCACCTCTACAACATCGATCGACGGATCGACGAGCCTCGAGCATGGAACGCGGACCTGCTCCGTCCTTTTTACACTTAAAAACTCACTCGACTGAGATGTAATAAAAGTACCTCTGTAGTTCTTTTGTTTCAAGCAAAAGACTGATATTTCTTTTTCCGTTCGTTTAAATTTCCCCCAGTGGGTGACTTAGCTGCGAATCCGCTCCGCCTAAGTTTTCAGGAAATCCTACCGAGTGGAGAGCAAGTCTCCCACTTGGGGGCTTAGCTGCGAATCCGTTTCGCCTAAGAAATTAAAATCCTACCGAGTGGAGAGCCAGCCTCCCACTCGGGGGCTTAGCTGCAGTCCAAGGACTCGCCTAAGTTTGAAAAAATCCTACCGAGTGGAGAGCAAACCTCCCACTCGGGGGCTTAGCTGCAGTCCAAGCACTCGCCTAAGTAATTGAAATCCTACCGAGTGGAGAGCAAACCTCCCACTCGGGGGCTTAGCTGCAGTCCAAGCACTCGCCTAAGTAATTGAAATCCTACCGAGTGGAGAGCAAACCTCCCACTCGGGGGCTTAGCTGCAGTCCAAGCACTCGCCTAAGTAATTGAAATCCTACCGAGTGGAGAGCAAACCTCCCACTCGGGGGCTTAGCTGCAGTCCAAGCACTCGCCTAAGTAATTGAAATCCTACCGAGTGGAGAGCAAACCTCCCACTCGGGGGCTTAGCTGCAGTCCAAGCACCCGCCTAAGTTTGAAAAAATCCTACCGAGTGGAGAGCCAGCCTCCCACTCGGGGGCTTAGCTGCAGTCCAAGGACTCGCCTAAGTAATTGAAATCCTACCGAGTGGAGAGCAAACCTCCCACTCGGGGGCTTAGCTGCAGTCCAAGTACTCGCCTAAGTTTGAAAAAATCCTACCGAGTGGAGAGCAAACCTCCCACTCGGGGGCTTAGCTGCAGTCCAAGCACTCGCCTAAGTTTGAAAAAATCCTACCGAGTGGAGAGCCAGCCTCCCACTCGGGGGCTTAGCTGCAGTCCAAGGACTCGCCTAAGTAATTGAAATCCTACCGAGTGGAGAGCAAACCTCCCACTCGGGGGCTTAGCTGCAGTCCAAGCACTCGCCTAAGTAATTGAAATCCTACCGAGTGGAGAGCAAACCTCCCACTCGGGGGCTTAGCTGCAGTCCAAGCACTCGCCTAAGTAATTGAAATCCTACCGAGTGGAGAGCGAACCTCCCACTCGGGGGGCTTAGCTGCAGTCCAAGCACTCGCCTAAGTAATTGAAATCCTACCGAGTGGAGAGCAAACCTCCCACTCGGGGGCTTAGCTGCAGTCCAAGCACTCGCCTAAGTAATTGAAATCCTACCGAGTGGAGAGCAAACCTCCCACTCGGGGGCTTAGCTGTAGTCCAAGTACTCGCCTAAGTAATTGAAATCCTACCGAGTGGAGAGCGAACCTCCCACTCGGGGGCTTAGCTGCAGTCCAAGCACTCGCCTAAGTAATTGGAATCCTACCGAGTGGAGAGCAAACCTCCCACTCGGGGACTTAGCTGCAGCCCAGTGCTCGCCTAAGCCATGTTGACAGACACCATCGCGGCGATAAGCATCGTGCAAAACAGGCAGCCTCTGAGGGAACAACGAATAGCAGCCTCTGAGGGAACAACGAATAGTAGATCGGCGGATCAAGTCACGAAGACATTCAACGTCGAGCCATGTTCGGATAAAATCAAAAGATCCTAGATCGCAAATAAAAGTACTCGAGCTGAGAGCCCGACGGAGTTTATCAAATACATAAACCACTCGGCATCCCGAGGCAAATTTAAGGTAAAGCACAGCAGTTTTTTACTCTTCTGGCGGAGGGCTTGATGGCGCAACGAATTCGTCCAAGTCGATCCCGTCTGAGATTCGAGTGGCAGCAGCGATGAAGGTCTCCATGAAATCCTGAAAATTATGCTTCCTGGTATTGGCAACCTGGAGAGCGGCCAGCTTCTCCTCTCGCGCCTCCTTGCAGTGGACACGAACCAGTGACAGAGCCACATCAGCACCGCACCTAGCAGAAGACTTTTTCCATTCTTGCACTCGACCTGGAACATCACTTAGTCGAGTGACCAAGGATTCAAGGTCGTTCTGAAGGGTCTCTTTGGGCCAGAGTGCGGAGTCGATCCGCGACACAGCAGCTTTCAGTCGAGCCAGGTAGTCCACCACACCAGCGATACGGGATTCCAACCGGAGGACATTCATGGCCACTTCATCCTTCACAGGAGAATTGATAGGGTCCAGGCTGGTCTCCACTCGACTGGTCTCTTCCTCAAAATCCCGGCAGAATTCTGAAAGAAGTTTCGACAGAGCAAAACTGTAACCAAATGGTGAGTCGACAACAACAAGATTAATCGCACAAAGGGGGTTACCTTCAAGCATGAGGTATAGCTTCTTGGCAAGACCCCCAAGATAATCCCCCAAGTCCTTGTGCTTCCCCGCCAGCTGGCCGATCTTGTCGTTCAGAGTACTCTTGTCAGTCTTCAGTCGACTCGCTTCCCTATTAGCCTCGTCAAGAGCAGACTTCAGCCTAGCGTTCTCGTTCTCAAGATGACTGACTGAAGCAAGTTTCTCTTCAGCGAGCTTTAACTTCTCTGCAGCTGCCTTTTGCGCCTCCGCAAGGTCAAGATCTTTCTTCTTCAGGGCCTTCTCTAGTTCGTCTGCAAAGCAACAACAGACACAGAGTTCAGAACGGGCAGAGGAACAGAGATAGACGTCGAGTCCTCACCAGCCATACCTTTTGCTTCATCCTTCGCCTTCTGCACGTTTTCCTGAGCAAATTGTAAATCAAGATTAAGCTGGATCTGCTTATCCTTCAGATCAGCGAGCTGAGCAACAAGCTCACAAGACTTCTGCAAAGAGTCAATCGACAAAGGGTATCAAAGACAAGTTACTCCCGAGTGACTGAAAGAAAGAGCACAACACTTCTAAGACTACAGCCGAATCAAAACATTCGACAGTAGCCTCGGGGACTACACCCAGTGGGTGCACTCAGCGTGCCCCCACCGGTTTTCCTTGATTTCCACTCGACCCAATCCGATCAGTCGAGTGAGGAAGTTTGAAAGCATAAAGACCGCAGTCGACTGCCAGCAGTCGACCGTGGCCTTGGGGACTACACCCAGTGGGTGCACTCAGCGTGCCCCCACCGGTTTTCCTTGATTTCCACTCGACCCAATCCGATCAGTCGAGTGAGGAAGTTTGAAAGCATAAAGACCGCAGTCGACTGCCAGCAGTCGACCGTGGCCTTGGGGACTACACCCAGTGGGTGCACTCAGCGTGCCCCCACCAATGAGAAATTTCAGATCAACAGCACCAAGTGGGTGTACAACGCAAGTGAAGACCAACTAACCTGGACGTTCTGCTGCAACGCCGAGTTGATGTCATAGGCCGCTTGACTGGCATCCCGAGCCGCTTTGGTCTGCTCCATCACGAGCCCCGCCTGACGTATAGCCTCCTTAGCAGCACTTACTTGATCCTCCGGGGTCTGGTAGGCGGCGAAGAACGAGGGCGGGTTGACCAGTGGGGGAGCAGTCGACGACGAAGGCCGGGCAGTCGTCAGTGGTTCAGCAAAAGTCACAGTAGTCCGGGCGGTGTCGTCACCCCCTTGGACCACCGCCTCAGCAGTCGACGCGGTCTGAGGAGCCTTGTCGACCGGGGTCCTCCGGCCTCTCCTCCTAAAAGGCCTGAGCGGCACTTCCGCCTCCTCCTCATCATCCGGAAGGTCAATAATGTCGGTCGGAGCTACAAAAGTTCAGAAATGAATGTCCAATCGACTCAGCAGTTAAACAGTCGGATCGTGTCAAAGATTATACCTAAGTTGGAAGTGACGGCGTCCTCCATCGTCTCATCGACATTCTGGATGGAAGTCTCGGAAGTAGCGGCGCTGCACGATTCCAAGCAAATAATTTGAAAGTGAATCGACTAAGAATCCGTTCTAGTCGACTCAAGAAAGATAAAAACAGTCACTTACCCAGAGATGACAGGGATCGCGACCCTGATCTTGGGCAAGGCTTTGGGTGGCTTGGTCGGGATGGCTCTGGGCTGCTTGGGTGCCTTCTCAGTTGGGGCCGGCGACGCGGTCCGAGGGCGCTTGGATGACTGGCCCACTGGAGCACTCGACTGACTGCGCTCCACGGCGGGATCCTGAGCGTTCTTGGAGCATCTCTCGCGTCGAGGAAGGTCGACCTCCACCTCTTCATCTACATCACCCGAGTCGTCGCTGGTCTCCTCCTCTACGTCACCATCAGATCCCCACTCCTCGACTTCACCTCCATCCTCACTTCCTTCGCCTCCACTCCCTCCTCCTTCAGATACTTGCTCCTGGTTTCCATTCGGCATCAAATACATGTCGTTGATCTCCTGCAAGACAACGGGCAGAGCAAGGATCAGTCGACTTATCGCAAGCCAGTTACTAGACGGAGTGAAAATTTCAATCGGAAGAAGTAAAATGCACCTTGTCTGTCTCCATCATCCCATCAAGCGGAGCAATCCTCCTAGAACCCCTGGGGTTGTCCTTATTCCCGGTCATGCTGGTCAGCCAGCTCTCCAGTACAGAAGCCTCGACCCCCTCCGGGTGGATCCGAGTGGAGTCGTCGGGCCCGGAATACAACCACATCGAGTGATCCCGAGCCTGGAGAGGTTGGATTCGTCGCTGTAGGAAGACTTCAAGCAAATCCATGCCGGTCACGCCTTCCCGAACCAACTCAACCACTCGACTGACTAATACCTTCACCTGAGCCTTCTCCTTTGGAACCACTTTCAAAGAAGCGGGTTTCTGCACTCGGTCCAAGGTAAAAGGAGGAAGGCCGGTCGAGTGGCCAGGGGTCGGCTGGTCCTTGCAGTAGAACCAAGTCGACTGCCACCCGCGCACGGAATCGGGAAATGTCATGGGAGGAAAACAACTCTTACCCCTCGTCTGGATCCCGAGGCCCCCGCACATCTGGATCACCTGCGTCCTTTCCCCGTCCGGGTTAAGCCTTTTAACCGACTGGGATCGGCAAGTGAAGATATGCTTGAAGAGGCCCCAGTGAGGTCAACAGCCTAAGAAACACTCACACAGAGACACGAACGCAGCAAGATAGACTATGGAGTTGGGCGTGAAATGGTGGAGCTGCGCTCCGAAGAAGTTCAGAAAGGCCCTAAAAAAAGGACTCGGGGGCAGGGAAAACCCCTGGTCGACATGGGTGGCTATCAGGACGCGCTCACCCTCGCGAGGTTTCGGCTCCGTCTCCTTCCCAGGGAGGCGAGCAGCCTTGTAGGGAATGAGTCCCCCCTCCACCATGTCGTCGATATCCGCTTGAGTAAGGATGGAGGGCATCCAATCTCCCTGCAACCAGCCGGACGGCAGAGCGGCCCGCGAGGACGACCCGCCTCGGCCAGATTTCTTCCCCTTACCCTTTGCCGCGGCCTTCTTCGCGCGTTCCGCCGCCGCCGTCTTGTCCGTCCCCATTGTCTCGAACGAGGTCTTGGCCGAGCAGCAGTGTCGAGATTGCAGCGAAGAGCGAGGCGGAGGCTTACGGAGGAAGGGAGAAGAAGAACAAGGGCGCACAGTGAAAAATCGGAACCATTACCTTATATAAGGCCACACCCGAGTGGCTGATCAGTGGGCCTGCGCCCCCCAGTCAAATCCCGCAGCAGGCGCACGCGCAGTACGTGGCGAAAAAGGTGGCGCGGAGATCGAGGCGCCCTTGCCTTATCCAGCCGATTCGCGCGATTTTCTCCGTCCGGTGCGCTGCCCAATTTTCAAATCCCGCAAGATCCGCGATCGACAGGACGGTTTGTCAGACGAAAAGATCCGTTTCCTTAAGTCTCCCAAGAGACTCGTCACGTAAACACACTCGACGGTAATATAAAACCACTCGACGGACATCTGAATGGATCAAGGCAACTGAAGAATGGGTTCCCACCGTAACTTCCATTTATCCAAAGACAGATGCAACCAAAGCATGGAGGTTGAGTCGGAAGCATAGGCTCGGCCCCATTCTCACTTAACCCCTGACCCATTCGGGGGCTAATGACGAGGATACGTACCTAGGGTAGGGTAACTTATCATACCTGAGGTACCCAATCAAGGACATGACTCCTACAATGAAAGACATTCTAAGAAGTATCAACATTTCAGTCGACCTGGTCAGCCCAGTCGACGGACACGAGCGTACTCGACCAGAAGCACAAGCAGTCGACCATGAAGACAGCCACTCGACTATAAGAAGACCTAAAGGCGCTGCCTACAAACGGTCATTTCATAAGTAGCTTTTATGGCCTTCACGGTCCTTTATTACAGGCGTCACCAGTAACCCCCTCTCTTTATGTACATTAAACTCCTTGTAACGTGGGCTGGCTGGGGTCCTGGCGAACTCTATATAAGCCACCCCCCTCCACTAGGACAAGGGTTCGGAACTTTGTAACACACACACACATAATCCAGTCGACTGCCTCCGGGCTCCGAGACGTAGGGCTGTTACTTCCTCGGAGAAGGGCCCGAACTCGTAAAACTCCTTGCGCATACAACTACTCCATAGCTAGGATCTTGCCTCTCCATACTTACCCCCATTCTTACTGTCAGACTTAGATCCACGACAGCGGCCACGAGGCAGTAGGGCGTCCCCAGGTGGGTAGGCGCGCCCCACCCTCGTGGGCCCCTCGTAGCTCCACCGACCTACTTCTTTCGCCTATATATACTCTTATACCCTAAAAACATCCAGGGGAGCCACGAAACCACTTTTCCACCACCGCAACCTTCTGTACCCGTGAGATCCCATCTTGGGGCCTCTTTCGACGATCTGCCGAAGGGGGATTTGATCACGAAGGGCTTCTACATCAACACCATAGCCTCTCCGATGATGTGTGAGTAGTTTACCACAGACCGTCAGGTTCATAGTTATTAGCTAGATGGCTTCTTCTCTCTCTCTTTGGATCTCAATACAAAGTTCTCCTCGATCTTCTTGGAGTTCTATTCGATGTACTACTTTTTGCGGTGTGTTTGCCGAGATCCGATGAATTGTGGGTTTATGATCAAGATTATATATGAATATTATTTGATTCTTATCTGAATTCTTATATGCATGATTTGACATCTTTGCAAGTCTCTTTGAATTATCGGTTTAGTTTAGCCTACTAGATTGATCTTTCTTGCAATGGGAGAAGTGCTTAGCTTTGGGTTCAATCTTGCGGTGCTCGATCCCAGTGACAGAAAGGGAAACAACACGTATTATATTGTTGCCATCGAGGATAAAAAGATGAGGTTTATATCATATTGCTTGAGTTTATCCCTCTACATCATGTCATCTTGCCTAATGTGTTACTCTGGTCTTATGAACTTAATACTCTAGATGCATGCTAGATAGTGGACGATGTGTGGAGTAATATGTAACATCCTAAATTTTCAATTTGGAATGTTATACATTACATCATCATTGCATATCATATTTTATTTGCTTTTGGTTTTGATCCAAGAAATTCTACACAACTCAAGGACCCACGGAGAGAGTTGGGGATTTCGTTATTTTCATATTTGAGTTTTCTCAAATTTTGAGAATAGGATCATTTGATTTTATTTATATTATTTTCAATTATTTCTATTACAAAAATATGAGAGAGGGAATAAAATGACTTTACCAAAATAAAGTAATATTGAGGATTTAATAATAAAATCAAATAGGATTTTATTTCGGAGTTTTTCGCTATTTTATTTGAATTTAGGAAAAATACGGGTTTTTCAAAATTTCATTTAGGCCCCAAATAAATGTTCACTTTGTCCGGCTTGATTTTAGAAGTCGGGGAAAATTTATTTTGGGATTTTTGGAGTCCGTTTAGTATTTCTTTTAATTTTCTTTCTGCACGTAATTATTTAAAAAAACGCAACCGACCTAACCGGGCCGTGTCCGACTAGGACTCCTGGCCCGGCAGGCTTTATAAGCCGGCCCACCCCAGGCCGAAACCCTAGCCGCCGCCCGCCCTCGAGCCCCGTGCCCGTGCCGCCCGCCGCCAGCCCCGTCGCCCGCGCCGCCGCCGCCAACCGCGCCGCCGCCGCCGCCCGCCGCCGCCGCCTGACGCCGCCGCCTCGCCGGAGCCGCCGCCGCCGATCCGCCGCCCGAGGTTGCCTCGATTTCCGCGCCATCGTTTTTTCTCGAAAAACCATTCGGTTTTTCCGTCGGTTTTTTAGTTTCCATTTTTTATTTAGATCGGTTTTTTTCGGTTTAGGTTAGTTAGTGAGCATTCGCTCGTTCGTTGTTTTAACGAACGTGTTCGTTGTTTAGATCCAGATAACGAACGTTCGTTCGTTAATCTGTTCATCGTTTTTCTTTTTCTCGTATTTTCCGTGATTATTTCTGATCGTGATTTCTGATCCGATTTTCATTTTAGTATAAATTTTCGCTCGTTTATCGGAATCAGGCGATTCAAGCGCCCGGAGTTTCGTCTCGAAACCCTCTATCCGTTTAACCAACTTAAACAAGTTTTAGCTTCTGTAAAATTTGACTTAGATCCAGATTAGTAGAACGAAGTTGTTTTCTTTCGCCGTTTGACTTTCGTTTCTTCGTTCGCTTTGATTTTTTTTGCAAACCGGAGTTCTTAAGTTAAACTTTCTGGTTAGATCTCTTATTTGAGTTTTACCTGTGCATTAGATGAGTACTTATTGTGTGCTTCTTTGTTTGTCTGTGATAGAGTACCCGGAGTGCGCCGCCTGTTGCTTCGAATCTCTAGGTTTCGCGGATCATCAGCAAGGCAAGTAACACTTTGATCATACCTCTTTTACTACCCAGTTTTGTTGCATTAGATCAATCCTCAAACATTGCATGATTAGGATCTAATTAAATTGTGGGATGAGAAGTAGTTGAGGTAGTACCTATTACCTGTTTTATTATCAAACCTTTGGGAGTTACTTCTACGTTTGCTTATTATGCCATGCTAGTAGACGTGGATTGGGTGAGTGATATCCATGACAGATGTGAGATGGTTAATTAATGGTTTGTCTAAGGTGGCAACTCAAACACACACCTGGGTGGATTGAGGTACCTGGGTTTCCAGGATTGCCTGTTGTTTTTCTTTATGGACCGCCACCCAGGCCCAAAGGGATCATGAGATTATTCATACTAGAAACTTCCGTGTGCAGCCACAAGCCATTATGGGCTCTGGCATAGTTGATTAAGTCGTGCGAACTCTTACAGGGTAGACTAGCATATGTAGGGGAAAGTAGGTGTACCAGTCTATCCATCGTAAGGTGCTAGCGCTTCTGAAAGACTATGTCTCGGTCATCCGTTTCTCAAACACCATCTAGTGCGAGAAATCCAACGGAGGCGATCGAGTCTTGTGGGGAAAAGTGCGCAAACCTCTGCAGAGTGTACAAACTAATCATGGTTAGCCATGTCCCCGGCTATGGATGTTTTGAGTATCTAGTACTTGGATATCATGTGAATCTCATCATGTTACTCTAAATTTATATTGTTGGGTTTTAATGATGATTACTTTAATTGGGATTGAGGATGCTATCAACCATTCTCAATGTTTAACAACCACCATGATAGTTAAAATAAATTTGTTCCTTTGCAGTAGGGAAAAATTGGCTTTACGCAAAACTATAACCATAGAGCTTTCCACCAGCCATATATGCATGTAGTATAGGCTTAATCTTTCATTACTCTCTATGTGTTACATTGCCAGCATATTCCATGTGCTGGCCCGTTTTTGGGCTGCAACGTTTCATGTTGCAGACTTTTCATACGACGAGTAAGGTGCCTTTAGGTCGTGGTTCTATACTTAGTGATGTCGTTGTAGTTGATGGACTCACTTATCTTCCAAGCCTTCCGCTGTTATCGTTATTAGATGGCCTTAAGCCATATTTATTGTAATAAGTTCTCTTTTGAGACATTTGATGTAATAAGTGTGTGATTGCTACTCTGTTATAAATCCTTCAAGTACTGTGTGGTGTCAGCATTACTGATCCAGGGATGACACCTGAGCACAGAGATCAGACTGTTTGAGGTCTGGTCGCTACAAAGATGGTATCAGAGCACACGCTGACTATAAGACACGACCACTAAGCTAAAGCCTAGATCACTACTCTCTTCTCATTTCTGACTCCTCATCTTTTCTACTCTTTTAGGATGACGGAAGCGAGGATCAAGTTCACGCAGCCGGATGAAGATACACCTTTTGGACGACACCTGAAGGAAGTCACTAAGTACCTGAACATTGGAATACCAAGCTTCACCGGGACCTACAACGCCACTTTACCCGAAGAGGAGCGTTGGAAGATTCAAGCTCAAGTTCCAGGAAGGACGTTCGCGCCAGTCACGGAGCCCATAGAGTGTGTTTTTAATGCACCAACCTGGAGTCTGGGAAAGAGCATGGCAGCTCACATAACCATGGGACGCATTGGAGAAGTCTACCAAGAAGACCTCAAGGATACTATCTACCAGATTTGCGGATGCCAAGATGAACAATGGGAGATAGTTAGCACCAAGAAGGATAGATCCATTGCAGCTTTGATCCAAGAGTTAAACCAGCTCATTCGACGCCAGGAGAACCAGATGTGCGCAGACATGATGGAGTTGAAGAAAGCAAAAGCCAAGATTATTGAGCTAGAAGGAGAACTGAAGGCCACTCGCAAGGACTACATGGATGAGATAGTAGCTCTAGTGAGACAAAACGGCGATCTTAAGGAGAAGATTGAAGAACTCATGGGGAATACAGCACCCGGAGGAGAAGATGAAGATTGCACCTGTCCAGATAACTACATCATCATCGACGACACCGATTCCGATCCTAGTGATGTTGATTTCGAAGACGAAGCTGGAACAGATATCATGGAGTCTTCATCGGAGCAGTTTTTCTAGTAGACTACCATAACAGTAGTAGTGTTCCACCATGTACATAACATAGTCCACGCACTTTTTGCGATAGTTGTAGACCGATTGTATGCCCTTGTTTGATTGAATGAAGTGATTTTGTGTGGTTTTGTCTCATGTGCATATGGGTAGTGTTTTCTCTTTAGACCTCATTCTATTCTTAATTCTCATCTTTTCTAAACCCTCAGATGCCTCCGAGACGTGACAATGGATTTGCTTTTCCACCGGAGCTCACTCAGTTGATCCAGCAGCAGAATGCTTTGATGCAGTTGTTAGTCCAGAACCAGAACAACAACAACAACAACAACAACAACAACAACAACAACAACAACAACAACAACAACAACAACAACAACAACAACAACAACAACAACAACAACAACAACAACAACAACAACAACAACAACAACAACAACAACAACAACAACAACAACAACAACAACAACAACAACAACAACAACAACAACAACAACAACAACAACAACAACAACAACAACAACAACAACAACAACAACAACAACAACAACAACAACAACAACAACAACAACAACAACAACAACAACAACAACAACAACAACAACAACAACAACAACAACAACAACAACAACAACAACAACAACAACAACAACAACAACAACAACAACAACAACAACAACAACAACAACAACAACAACAACAACAACAACAACAACAACAACAACAACAACAACAACAACAACAACAACAACAACAACAACAACAACAACAACAACAACAACAACAACAACAACAACAACAACACACCGCCGCCACCACCTGTTGATCACTTAACCCGTTTTCTTAGGCTGAATCCGCCGGTGTTCTCCAGTAGCACCGAGCCGATAGTAGCAGATGATTGGCTCCGCAAGATAGGGAGGGAGTTGACCACTGCAGGATGTACAGATGGGGAAAATGTGAAATTTGATGCACATCAACTTGAAGGACCCGCAGCAGCATGGTGGGAAAATTTTACAGCCACTTACCCTGTAGACACTGTCACATGGGATCAGTTTCAGCAAGCTTTCCGTACTGCCCATGTTTCAGCAGGAGCTATGGCCATGAAGAAGCGTGAGTTTCGTAACTTGCGCCAAGGAGGACGGACAGTTGGCCAGTATGTGGATGACTTTAGTAAGCTAGCACGTTATGCCCCAGATGATGTTGCTACGGATGCAGCTAAGCAGGAGAAGTTTCTGGAAGGACTGAATGATGAGCTGAGCATGCAGTTGATGGTAGCAAGCTTCAACAACTACCAGGAGCTGGTAGATCATGCTCTTATGATTGAAGGGAAGCAGCAGCAGATTGAAAACCGCAAGAGGAAGTATGGACAGGGGAAGTACAACTCAGGAGCTCAGCAGAAGCCCCGTCTTACCCCTAAACCGGGCGTTCATTTTCAGCATACCCATGGAGGAGGTAGCTCGCACAACCATAATGGCCCCAAGAATGGTAATGGGAATGGAGGAAGCAACGTCCAGAACAGTACCACCCTATCAACCACAGCCAAGAGAGACCTGAGCCAAATCACCTGTTTTAAGTGTCAGAAGACTGGACATTATGCCAATGAATGTCCTGAAGGCCAGAATGGCAATGGAAGCTCTGGAAAGAAGTCGAACCCTTTCAATAGGGGACAGGTGAACCACGTTAGCGTGGAGGAGGTTGAAGCTCAGCCTGGTGCAGTAATAGGTAAGTTTTTGGTTAAGTCATTTACTGCACTCGTTCTATTTGATACTGGTGCATCGCATTCATAAATATCAAGGGGATTTGTGGATAAGTATAACCTGCCCACTAGGATTCTTAAAACACCTATGCTAGTAAGCTCACTAGGAGCGGAGTATATGGCCAGTCAAGGATGTTTTCAAGTGCCATTAAGTATAGGAAGGCATGTTTTCCCTTTGGATTTAATTATTCTGGAATCCCAAGGTTTGGATGTAATTCTCGGTATGGATTGGCTGTCGATGTATGGGGGAAACATCGATTGCGCCAGTAAGACAATTTTACTCACAACGCCAGAAGGAAGAAGGATCAAGTATGTATCCCGGCATGCGCCAAATAGGACACAAGTAAATTCCTTATCAGGAGTTGTGCAGGAGGAAGTACCAGTGGTAAAGGATTTCCCTGACGTATTTCCAGAAGAGTTGCCAGGCATGCCACCGGATAGAGATATTGAGTTTTTGATTGAGCTTTTGCAAGGCACACGGCCAATATCGAAGAGACCATACAGGATGCCCGCAAAGGATTTGGTGGAGATTAAGAAGCAGATTAAGGAGTTACTGGATAAAGGTTACATTCGCCCAAGTTCTTCGCCTTGGGGATCACCAGTACTTCTAGTGGAGAAAAAGGATGGATCATTAAGGATGGTTGTTGATTACCGTGGATTGAATGAAGTAACGATCAAGAATAAGTACCCACTACCAATGATCAATGATCTGTTCGATCGATTGCAAGGAGCTAAAGTGTTTTCCAAAATCGATTTGCGATCAGGGTACCATCAGTTGAAGATTCGAGAGCAGGACATACCTAAGACATCATTCACCACAAGATATGGGCTGTATGAGTATACCGTTATGTCATTTGGTCTGACTAACGCACCTGCCTATTTTATGAACATGATGAACAAGGTGTTTATGGAGTTTTTGGACAAGTTCATCGTAGTGTTCATTGATGATATTCTGGTTTACTCGAAGAATGAAGAGGAGCATAAAGAACATTTGTGATTGGTATTGGAGAAGCTCAGAGAACATCAGTTATATGCAAAGTTCAGCAAATGTGAGTTTAGGTTGAAGGAAGTAGGGTTCCTCGGACACGTTATATCCGGAGAAGGAATAGCAGTTGATCCCACAAAGGTTATCACTGTGACCAATTGCAAAGCACCAACAACAGTTGGAGAGATCCAGAGTTTCCTTGGACTCGCAGGATACTACCGGAGATTTATTGAGAATTTCTCAAAGATTGCAAAGCCTATGACGGAGTTGTTAAAGAAGGATACCAAGTTCATATGGACTGAGGAGTGTGAAGCTAGTTTCCAGGAATTGAAGAAACGTTTGATTACCTCACCAGTGTTGATTTTGCCAGACCAGACCAAGGATTATGAGGTGTATTGCGACGCTTCACGTCAAGGACTTGGATCAGTGCTTATGCAAGAGGGAAGAGTTGTTTCGTACGCTTCACGACAACTGAAGCCTCACGAATTAAATTATGCCACGCATGATTTGGAGTTAGCAGTCGTAGTGCATGCATTGAAAACATGGAGACATTTCCTCATTGGAAACCATTGTGAGGTGTACACGGATCACAAGAGTTTGAAGTACATTTTCACGCAGAAGGAGTTAAACCTCGGACAAAGGAGATGGTTGGAGCTCATCAAGGATTATGATATGAGATTGCATTATCATCCCGGAAAGGCTAATGCAGTAGGTGACGCATTGAGCCGTAAGAGCCATGTCAATACACTAATGATGGGAGAGTTGCCAAATGAGTTAGCCGAGGACCTTCATGAGCTATGTTTGGAGATAGTTCCGAGAGGGTATGTAGCAGCATTGGAGATTCAGTCAACCCCGATGGATAAGATCAGAGAAGCTCAGAAGACTGACAAGGAGATTGCCTCTATAAAGGAGAAAATGAGTGAAGGAAAGGCTAAAGGATTTCGCGAGGGTGAGCACGATACCCTATGGTTTGAAGATCGTGTTTATGTGCCAAATGACCCAGAGATCAGGAAATTAGTTCTGCAAGAGGCGCATGATTCACCGTATTCGATTCACCCAGGAAGTACCAAGATGTATTTGGATTTGAAGGATACTTTCTGGTGGACCGGAATGAAGAAAGATATCGCGGAGTATGTAGCAGTTTGTGGTGTATGTCAGAGAGTAAAGGCAGAGCATCAGAAGCCAGCAGGATTGTTATAGCCATTGCCAATACCCGAATGGAAGTGGGATAAGTTAGGCATGGATTTTATCACAGGATTACCCAGGACCCGTTCAGGCTATGACTCGATTTGGATTGTAGTTGATCGTTTGACGAAGGTAGCTCATTTCATTCCAGTAAAGACCACTTACACTAGTGCTAAGTTGGCTAAGATATACATGACCAGGATCATATGTTTTCATGGAGTTCTGAGGAGTATCGTATCAAATAGAGGAACCCAGTTTACCTCAAAGTTCTGGAAGCAGTTGCACGAAACTTTGGGTACCAGGCTAGAGTTCAGTACAGCTTTTCATCCACAGACAGATGGACAGACCGAGAGAGTCAATCCGATTTTGGAGGATATGCTGAGAGCTTGTGCGCTAGATTATGGATCTAGTTGGGACGATAATTTGCCATATGCAGAGTTCTCTTACAACAACAGTTACCAAGCCAGCTTGAAAATGGCCCCTTTCGAAGCCTTGTACGGAAGGAGGTGCAGGACACCATTGTCGTGGGACGAGGTTGGAGACCGCCAGTTGTTTGGACCTGGTTTGATTAAGGAGTCTGAACAGAAGGTGAAGTTGATTCGCGATAGGCTCAAGGTAGCCCAGTCCAGGCAAAAGAGCTACGCAGATTCTAAACGCAAGGAGACAGTTTACGAAGTCGAAGACAGAGTTTATCTTTGAGTATCTCCACTATGAGGAATTAAGTGTTTTGGAGTTAAGGGAAAGTTAGTGCCACGTTTTGTAGGACCATACCGAGTTTTGGAACGTATGGGAGAAGTGGCATACAAGTTGGAATTGCCCGAAGGATTGTCAGGAGTTCATGATGTGTTCCATGTTTCTCAGTTTAAGAAGTGCCACACGGAGATGGCTGACATGCCGTTGAGAGACACAATGCCATTGGAAGCAATTCAGTTGGATAACAATTTGACCTATGAGGCGAAACCAGTTAAGATTCTCGAGTTTGCCAGCCGAGTCACTCGCAGCAAGGTTATGAAGTTTTGTAAGGTTCAGTGGAGCCACCACACGGAGGACGAAGCCACCTGGGAACGAGAGGAAGATTTGCTCAAGGACCACCCTCACCTATTTTCTAGCCAACCCGAATCTCGAGGGCGAGATTCATCTTAAAGGGGGTAGGTTTGTAACATCTCAAATTTTCAATTTGGAATGTTATACATTAGATCATCATTGCACATCATATTTTATTTGCTTTGGGTTTTGATCCAAGAAATTCTACGCAACTCAAGGACCCACGGAGAGAGTTGGGGATTTCTTTATTTTCATATTTGAGTTTTCTCAAATTTTGAGAATAGGATCATTTGATTTTATTTATTTTATTTTCAATTATTTCTATTACAAAAATATGAGAAAGGGAATAAAATTAATTTCCCAAAATAAAGAAATATTGAGGATTTAATAATAAAATCAAATAAGATTTTATTTCGGAGTTTTTCGCTATTTTATTTGAATTTAGGAAAAATACGCGTTTTTCAAAATTTCATTTAGGCCCCAAATAAATGTTCACTTTGTCCGGCTTGATTTTAGAAGTCGGGGAAATTTTATTTTGGGATTTTTGGAGTCCTTTTAGTATTTATTTTATTTGTTTTTCTGCGTGCAATTATTTTAAAAAACGCAACCGACCTAACCGGGCCGTGTCCGACTAGGACTCCTGGCCCGGCAGGCTTTATAAGCCGGCCCACCCCGAGCCAAAACCCTAGCCGCCGCCCGCCCTCGAGCCCCGCGCCCCCGCCGCCCGCCGCCGGCCCTGCCGCCCGCGCCGCCGCCCAAAGCCGCCGCCTCACCGGAGCCGCCGCCGCCGATCCGCGCCCGAGGTTGCCTCGTCGGTTTTTTTTAGTTTCTGTTTTTTTATTTAGATCGGTTTTTTTCAGTTTAGGTTAGTTAGCGAGCGTTCGCTCGTTCGTTCATTTTAACGAACGTGTTCGTCGTTTAGTTCCAGATAACGAACGTTCGTTCGTTAATCTGTTCATCGTTTTCCTTTTTCTCGGATTTTCCGCGATTATTTCTGATCACGATTTCTGATCCGATTTTCATTTTAGTATAACTTTTCGCTCGTTTATCGGAATCAGGCAATTAAAGCGCCTGGAGTTTCGTCTCGAAACCCTCTATCCGTTTAACAAACTTAAACAAGTTTTTGCTTCTGTAAAATTTGACTTAGATCCAGATTAGTAGAAGGAAGTTGTTTTCTTTCGCTGTTTGACTTTCGTTTCTTCGTTTGATTTGATTCTTTTTGCAAACCGGAGTTCTTAAGTTGAACTTTCTGGTTAGATCTTTTATTTGAGTTTTACCTGTGCATTAGATGAGTACTTATTGTATGCTTGTTTGTTTGTCTATGATAGAATACCCGGAGTGCGCCGCATGTTACTTCGAATCTCTAGGTTTCGCGGATCATCAGCAAGGCAAGTAACACTTTGATCATACCTCTTTTACTACCCAGTTTTGTTGCATTAGATCAATCCTCAAACATTGCATGATTAGGATCTAATTAAATTGTGGGATGAGAAGTAGTTGAGGTAGTACCTATTACCTGTTTTATTATCAAACCTTTGGGAGTTACTTCTACGTTTGCTTATTATGCCATGCTATGCTAGTAGACGTGGATTGGGTGAGTGATATCCATGACAGATGTGACATGGTTAATTAATGGTTTATCTAAGGTGGCAACTTAAACACACATGTGGGTGGATTAAGGTACCTGGGTTTCCAGGATTGTCTGTTGTTTTTCTTTATGGACCGCCACCCAGGCCCAAAGGGATCATGAGATTATTCATACTAGAAACTTCCGTGTGCAGCCACAAGCCATTATGGGCTCTGGCATAGTTGATTAAGTCGTGCGAACTCTTACAGGGTAGACTAGCATATGTAGGGGAAAGTAGGTGTATCGGTCTATCCATCGTAAGATGCTAGCGCTTCTGAAAGACTATGTCTCGGTCATCCGTTTCTCAAACACCATGTAGTGCGAGAAATCCAACGGAGGCGATCGAGTCTTGTGGGGAAAAGTGCGCAAACCTCTGCAGAGTGTACAAACTAATCATCGTTAGTCGTGTCCCCGGTTATGGATGTTTTGAGTATCTAGTACTTGGATATCATGTGAATCTCATCATGTTACTCTAAATTTATATTGTTGGGTTTTAATGATGATTACTTTAATTGGGATTGAGGATGCTGTCAACCATTCTCAATGTTTAACAACCACCATGTTAGTTAAAATAAATTTGTTCCTTTGCAGTAGGGAAAAATTGGCTTTACGCAAAACTGTAACCATAGAGCTTTCCACCAGCCATATATGCATGTAGTATAGGCTTAATCTTTCATTACTCTCTATGTGTTACATTGCCAGCATATTCCATGTGCTGGCCCGTTTTCGGGCTGCAACATTTCATGTTGCAGACTTTTCAGACGACGAGTAAGGTGCCTTTAGGTCGTGGTTCTATACTCAGTGATGCTGTTGGAGTTGATGGACTCGCTATCTCCCAAGCCTTCCGTTGTTATCGTTATTAGATGGCCTTAAGCCATATTTATTGTAATAAGTTCTCTTTTGAGATATTCGATGTAATAAGTGTGTGATTGCTACTCTGTTATAAATCCTTCAAGTACTGTGTGGTGTCAGCATTAATGATCCTTGATGACACCTGAGCACAGAGATCAGACTGTTTGAGGTCTGGTCGCTACATAATAGTAGTAGATGCAGAATCGTTTCGGTCAACTTGACACAGATGTGATGCCTATGTTCATGATCATGCCTAGATATTCTCATAAATATGCGCTTTTCTATCAATTTCTCGGCAGTAATTTGTTCACCCACCATAATGTATGCTATCTTGAGAGAAGACACTAGTGAAACCTATGGCCCCTGGGTCTATTTTACATCCTATAAGTTTCCAATGTACAATTCTAGTTTACTGTTTATTTTGCAATCTTTACTTTCCAATTTCTACAACAAAAATACCAAAAATATTTATCTTATTATCTTTATCAGATCTCACTTTTGCAAGTGGCCATGAAGGGATTGACAACCCCTTTATCACGTTGGTTGCAAGGTTCTTGATTGTTTGTGCAGGTACTAGGTGACTCGCGTGTAGTCTCCTACTGGATTGATACCTTGGTTCTCAAAAACTGAGGGAAATACTTACGCTACTTTGCTGCATCACCCTTTCCCCTTCAAGGGAAAACCAACGCATGCTCAAGAGGTAGCAGCCCTCTTGGCCAAATTATCCCTAGTTAAACTTTTATTATTGTAAATAAGCCACATGACGACATGAGTGTTGGGAGGGGTTTTAATTTTCTAAATGCAATACTTTAAATCATGATCACCCCCAGTTGATCATCTTGCAGAAGGATTTAACTGAATATACCCTAGAGGATTCAAGTGACCAAATAGGGGCATTCTTCCCATAAGAAAAGGCAATATTTTTAATGTAAGAAATCAAATCAAGCCATTTAGCAAATAATTGCCCATTTACACATCTTCTGAAAGTAAGCTTCAATTCAACCCCATCTCACACTTAGCTAACAGTAGCATTTTGTTGTTGACATATTGAAAATAAATCCCAGAAACTAGTCTTAAGTGAACAATCACAACACCAGGTGTCACGCCACAAGGCAATCTGTTGACCATCCCCAAGTTTCCATCTATAAAACACATCAGTAGCAAATAATGCCCAGGTCACCCCTTTCCGGAAAGGAGGTCCAAGGGCAGCTTTAGACCACAATAGGTTGGGATTTGTGTACGGTTGATTCTTCAGAATAGATGGAGCAATGAATGTGCTTTTTTTAATCAAAGGGGTCCCCTTGACCTAACTTTTATTAAAAGTCGAGGCAAAGTAGCCATCGCACATACGTTTCATGGCTCTCAGCCAGAGCCATCTTTAGTTGCAATGAAATTATTACAAGGATATTTTTAAAGTACCAACATCAAACCGTCTGATTGGCACTCAACATAATTAGGACGCACATGATACAACGAGCACTGCCCACTAGTAGAGCAGACTATCGAAAGAACTACCCAAGCTATCCTAAGTAGCTCCTCTTTGTGATGATCGAGAAGTCGCAAGCATTCAAGGAGCAGAGAAGCTTGAGCAACGATGCAAAGAACCTTCCATTGACGCACAAAAGACCCTACCAGATCCAAGACATGCTCCAGGCTTCACCATGTTCGCTCGTGAAAAAAAAAATCGTCTCAAAACAAACTTAAGACCCACAAGGTAGCAAATGTAATCATATTAATAAGAGTAACATTTTTCCTTCTCTTCTAATAAACAAGATCACAAAAATCATGTGTTATAGGTATGTCAAGGATTGCAGTAATGGTTCCCCATGTGCTGCTAGCAACAATGCTATCAAAAAAGAGATGTTGTATGCTTTCCTTTTCACAACAAAAGTCACAAGTAAGATCAGTCACATGGTGCCCTCTTGGCCAAATTATCCCTAGTTAAACTTTTATTATTGTAAATAAGCCACATGATGACATGAGTGTTGGGAGGGGTTTTAATTTTCCAAATGCAATACTTTAGATCATGATCACCCCCCAGTTGATCATCTTGTAGAAGGATTTAACTGAATATACCCTAGAGGATTCAAGTGACCAAATAGGGACATTCTTCCCATAAGGGAAGGCGATATTTTTAATGTAAGAAATCAAATCAAGCCATTTAGCAAATAATTTCTCATCTACACATCTTCTAAAAGTAAGCTTCAATTCAACCCCATCTCACACTTAGCTAACAATAGTGTTTTGTTGTTGACAGATTGAAAATAAATCCCAGAAACTAGTCTTAAGTGAACAATCACCACACCAGGTGTCACACCACAAGGCAATCTGTTGACCATCCCCAAGTTTCCATCTATAAAACACATCAGTAGTAGATAATGCCCAGGTCACCCCTTTTCGGAAAGAGGTCGAAGGGCAGCTTTAGACCACAATAGGTTTGAGATTTGTGTACAATCGATTCTTCAGAATAGATGGAGCAATGAATATGCTTTTTTAATCAAAGGGTCCCTTTGACCTAACTTTCATTAAAAGTCAAGGCAAAGTAGCCATCGCACATACATTTCATAGCTCTCAGCCAAAGCCATCTTTAGTTGCAATGAATTAATTACAAGGATATTTTTAAAGTACCAGCAACAAACCGTCTGATAGGCACTCAACATAATTAGGAAGCACATGATACAACGAGCACTGCCCACTAGTAGAGCAGACTATCGAAAGAACTACCCAAGCTATCCTAAGTAGCTCCTCGTTGTGATGATCGAGAAGTCGCAAGCATTCAAGGAGCATAGAAGCTTGAGCATCGACGCAAAGAGCCTTCCATTGACGCACAAAAGACCCTACCAAATCCAAGACACGCTCCAGGCTTCACCATGTTCGCTCGCGAAAAACAAATTCGTCTCAAAACAAATTTAAGACCCACAAGGTAGCAAATGTAATCATATTAATAAGAGTAACATTTTTCCTTCTCTTCTAATAAACAAGATCACAAAAATCATGTGGTATAGGTATGTCAAGGATTCCAGCAATGGTTCCCCATGTGCTGCTAGCAACAATGCTATCAAAAAAGAGATGTTGTATGCTTTCCTTCACACAACAAAATACACAAGTAAGATCAGTCACATGGTGCCCTCTTGGCCAAATTATCCCTAGTTAAACCTTTATTATTGTAAATAAGCCACATGACGACACGAGTGTTGGGAGGGGTTTTAATTTTCCAAATACAATACTTTAGATCATGATCACCCCCAGTTGATCATCTTGTAGAAGGATTTAACTGAATATACCCTAGAGGATTCAAGTGACCAAATAGGGACATTCTTCTCATAAGAAAAGGTAATATTTTTAATGTAAGAAATCAAATCAAGCCATTTAGCAAATAATTGCTCATTTACACATCTTCTAAAAGTGAGCTTCAATTCAACCCCATCTCACACTTAGCTAACAGTAGCATTTTGTTGTTGACAGATTGAAAATAAATCCTAGAAACTAGTCTTAAGTGAATAATCACCACACCAGGTGTCATGCCACAAGGCAATCTGTTGACCATCCCCAAGTTTCCATCTATAAAACACATCAATAGCAGATAATGCCCAAGTCACCCCTTTCCGGAAAGGAGGTCCAAGGGCAGCTTTATACCATAATAGGTTTGGGTTACCAGTGTTATCTTTAAAGTTAATCAGGGTTTTCCGGTCATTAGGCCAATCATAAAAAAATCTCTTACTCCACGAAGCTAGCACCGACATATTAAATCCACTAAGATTAGGGACACCAAGACCACCAACTCTTTTTTCCTGGACAGAAGCCCCTAGTTAGCAAGATGGTATTTGTGATCATCCCCTATATTACCCCAGAAGAAATGAGCCATTTGAGAGGTAATGGCTTCGATGACCCACTTGGGAAATTTAATCATAGGCATGAGGTGAGTTGGTATGCTAGCAACGGAAGTGGTAAGTAAAATAAGTTCCCTCTACACGAAAGGTTTCTACCACCACCCAGCCATGTTCTTTATAATACTATCAATTATCGGTTGAAGATCCTCTCTTACAATTTTTCGTAATGTAACGAAACACCTAAATATTTAAAGGGGAATTCCCCTATCTGTAAGTAGAAAATTAGAGCAAAACTATAACAACATCCTCCTCCACATGAAGGGTATGTAAGATCACTTTTATGAAAAATAATTTTCATACCATAAAGTTTTCCAAAACAAGCTAGAATCCATTTCAAATTCCTAGCATGTTCAATAGAAGCTTTTAAGAAGAAGATAGTGCCATTAGCATACTGCAAGTTCATCACCCCATGCCGCCCCGAATGGCATGTGGTAGTAGACCCATAATCAATTTATGCTTAGCAGCTTTAAACAACATCTTAGAAAAGACATCAACTAGCAAATTGAAAAGGAGGGAGGAAAGAGGATCTCCTTTCTTGAGACCTTTTGCACCCACAAAATAAGAACCATTAGTTTCACTAATTCTCACACAAAAGGAACTTTGGAAGAGAGTGCTACAAATCCACCCAATCAATTAACTATCAAAACCTCTAGTAGTGAGCATTTCCACAAGGAAATCCCCCTCATTGTGTGTCATAGGCTTTCTCATTGTACAATTTAAAGTCAAACCACTACCAACAATTCTATGAACCTCATGGATAACTTCATGGACCGTAACCACACTCTGAAGAATGAAACTTCCCTTGATGAAAGCCTATGAAAACCTCATGGATAACTTCATGGACTGTAACCACACTCTCAAGAATGAATCTTCCCTTGATGAAAGCAGCTTTATTGGGGATATAAGTCTATCACAAACAAGGGAAGCCCTGGTAGTCATTACTTTAGTAAAATAAATTAACAACACAATTACTGAGACTAATAGGCCATTTTTTCTTAGCATCAAGTTCTTTAGGTATGAAAGTGATAATATAAAAATTAAGACGATAAATGTCCAATGAGCCATTTTGCAAAATCTCTCACAAGAGCCATAAATCATCTTTAATTAAATCTCAGAAAGTTTGGTAAAGTAAAAAAAGAAACCCATCCGGGCCAGGAGCACCATTGGCACACGAATTATAATAGCTTCTTTAATCTCATCTTCAAAAAGGTTTTTTCTTTCCAGATTTTCATTCTCCTCAACAGTAAGAAGGTCACACACATCCGAAAATATATCCCTAAATGGATTAGTGGTTTTGTCGCCCTTGATTTTTTTCCTAGGGAACCTAACTTTAATTACCAATTCTCAATAGCAGAAGCGTCATTGGTTTCAGTATTCCAAACAACATGCGCCAATCACTGAAACCAGGTCATGATTGTCGTGGTTCTAAGTCTGACAGTAGAATGGGGGGTAGGAATGGAGAGGCAAGATCCTAGCTTTGGAGTAGTTGTGCGCGCAAAGAGTTAACGAGTTCGGGCCCTTCTCAGAGGAAGTAATAGCCCTACGTCTCGGAGCCCGGAGGCGGTCGACTGGATTATATGCGCGTATGTTACAAAGATGCGAACCCCTGTGCCAGTGGAGGGGGGTGGCTTATATAGAGTGCGCTCAGACCCCCGCCAGCCCACGTTGCAAGGGGTTTAAAGTACATTAAGGTGAGGCGTTACAGGTAACGCCTCTAATGAAGGGCTTTGATGCCCATAAAGACTAGTTAATTACAGACCGTTTGGATGCGGAGTGGCTCCTGTTCTTCCGATGGTCGAGTGAATCTTCATGGTCGAGTGTCTCCATGTTAGTCGAGTGAATGTTTATCAGGTCGACTGGTAAGCAGTCTCTTTTAGCAAGTGACCTTAGGGAGGGTACCCTGGGGCAGGCCCATGACCCTACCCTAGGTACATGACTTCATCATTAGCCCCCGAATGGATCGAGGTTTGAGTGAGGAGGGAATTGATAGTCTTCCGGCCTGCTTCTTGTGTGGAAAGCGTGTCTTGCCTTGGATCAAGGGTCTTTCAGTGATGGCTTCAAATTCTCTTTCAGTCGCCTTGATCCATTCTTTGCGTTTGTCGAGTGAACTTCGTAGTCTTGAGGATCTCCGAGTGACAGATCGGTGGAGATCCGCTGTCAGGTTGGTTGCTCTGCGGTTAGCGGATTTCGCGGGATGCGAATTTTGGGAAGCGCGTGAAGCAGAGAAAGCCGTGGCACTCGGATGGGACGAGACGATGACGCCTCGATCTTCGCGCCGCCTTTTTCGCCACGTATCGCTCGCGCGCCTGTTGCGGGATTTGACGGGATGGCCCGGGTCCACCAGTCAGCCACTCGGAAGCGGCCCCTTAAAAGCTGCCAGCTCGGGGTTTCCATCAGTGTGTTCTCTTCTTCCCTTCTCTCCTCGCAAAGTTCTCCGCCACCTCCGCTCTCGCCCTAGCTCCACAGGTCCGTTCGAGCTTTCCGGCGACGATGGTGAAGGACAAGACGTCCGCCCTGGAGCGCGCGAAGAGGGCGGCGGCGGTGCAGGGAAAAGGGAAGAAATCTGCTCGGGGCGGATCTTCCTCAAGGGCTTCTCTGCCCAGAGGCTGGATGCAGGGCGACTGGATGCCGACGGTGCTGAGGCAGGAAGATCTCGACGATATGGTTGAGGGAGGAGTCATCCCTCATGAAGCTGCACGTCTCCCCGGGAGAGAAGTCGAGCCCCAACCTCTCGATGGTGAGTGTGTGCTCCTTGCTACCCATATCGATCGCGGGTTTTCTCTGCCTCCTCATCCCTCTTTCCGGAGTTTCCTGAACTTCTTCGGAGCGCAGCTCCACCATTTCACTCCCAACTCTATCGTGTATCTGGCTGCCTTCATTTCCTTGTGTGAGGGTTTCTTGGGTTGTCGCCCCCATTGGGGACTCTTTAAGCATATCTTCAACTGCCGTTCCCAATCGGTTAAAAAGGCCAAGTTGAGTGACGAGAGGACGCAGGTGATCCAGCTGTGCGGAGGCCTGGCGATCCAGACGAGGGGAGAAAGTTCTTTTCCATCCATCACTTTCCCTGAGTCGATCCGTGGTTGGCAAGCGACCTGGTTTTACTGCAAAGACCAGGCGACTCCAGGTCAGTCGACTGGACTTCCCCCTTTCTCTCTGGAGTGAGCCCAAAAACCTGCTTCTCTGAAAGTGACGCCGGAAGAAAAGGCCCAAGTCAAAGTGCTGGTCGGTCGAGTGGTTCAGCTTGTCCGCGACGGCGTGACTGGCATGGACTTGCTGGAAGTCTTCCTTAGGAGGCGCATCCAGCCGCTCCAGGCTCGCGACCATCTGATGTGGCTATATTCGGGTCTTGATGACACCACTCGGATCTACCCGGAGGAGGTTACTGACGATATGCTAGAATGATGGTTGTCGAGCATCACAGGAAACAAAGACAATCCCCGAGGAGCCAGGAGGGTCGCTCCACTTGACAGCACATACGAAGTGGACCAGGTCAGACCTCATGCACCTGAGATCTTGCTTTCTGCATTGGTCTTTTTTGAATTGGTCGACTGATTTTTGTTTTGTCTGTTATTTCCCAGGAAACTACTGAGATGTACTCGACGCCCAACGGGGCACAGGAGCCGACTGAGGAAGGGGAGGCGAGCGGAGGTGAAAGCGGAGACGAGCACGGCGAGTGGGAATCCGATGGCGAAGGGGAGGGAGACGACGACGTCTACTCCAGCGAAGAGGAGGAGGAGGAAGCTGAACCTCCCCGCACGGAGAGGCGATCCAAGCTTACACACGATCCCGCGAGGGAACATGGTAAGGCAACTGCTCCCGTTGGGTAGTCGTCAAAACGCCCTCGGACCTCTTCTCCTATGCCAACTGAGAAGGCTCCCAAGCACCAACGTGCGACGCCATCCAAGCCGCCCAAGGCTCTGCCCAAGATGAAGATGACTGTCCCTACCATTTCTGGGTAATAATAATACTTATCTCCCTTTGTCGACTGTGGACGGATCCTTGGTCGATTCATTAAACCAACCGACTGACTTCCGAAATTTGTAGTGCTGATACTTCTGAGATCTCTGCCAAGGACGGAGATCAAGAGATGGAAGATGCTGTTACTTCCAATCCAGGTACAGTTACTGATGTTTTGTCTTTGGTTGACTGAATATTTCTTGTAACTCTGGTCGATTGACTTTTCTTGCAGCTCCCCCTCATGTTATCGACTTACCAGACGATGAAGATGACGAGCCGCTGAGAGCAAGAAGGAACCGGAGGGCATCGACTGGCAAGACCCCCCCAATCTGCTCCGGTGTCTGAGGCTGTAGTTCGGGATGGTGGTGATACCACTCGGACTTCCGTGACTTTTGCTGATCCTCTGACGAGCGTGCGGCCTTCGGCGTCGACTGAAAATCCGCCTTCGCTTTTTGCTACATACCCTGCCCCAGAGGACCAAGTGAGTGCCGCAAAAGAGGCTATACGCCAGGCGGGTATCATGATGGAGCAAGTTAAAGTGGTTCGGGACGCCAGCCAAGCAGCGTATGACGCGAGTTCGGCTCTTCAGAGTAACGTCTAGGTCAGTCGACTCAACACTTGGTCTGTTGCAATATGCTGTTCAAAGAATCTCTTTTCCGAAGATCTTTATATCTGTAATCTTTATATCTGTACACCCACTGGGTGTGTCTGTCGACCTTTGGTCGAGTGGGGGCACGCTGAGTGCACCCACTGGGTGTAGTCCCCGAGACTACGGTGGACTGCTGGCAGTCGACGGTAGTCTTTATATTGCGTTTCTGTATTTGTACTTCTTCACTCGGTCTGGTCGGGCCAAGTCGAATGGAACTGTATGCGGTCGACTGCGGGCAGTCGATTTTTTTTTGTCGAACCAGTGGGGGCACGCTGAGTGCACCCATTGGGTGTAGTCCCCGAGACTGTTGTCGAATGTTTTGATTCGGCTGTAGTCTTAGAAACGCTGACTGTTAGCCATGGCATTAGAATCATATTTGGTCGACTGATCGATCAGGATTTTGAAAGATTACCGGTGGGGGCACGCTGAGTGCACCCACTGGGTGTAGTCCCCGAGGCTACTGTCGAATGTTTTGATTCGGCTGTAGTCTTAGAAGTGCTACAGCTTTTCCTTTAGTCACTCGGAAGTAACTTGTCTTTGATATCTTTTGTCGATTGCCTCTTTGCAGAAGTCTTGCGAGCTTGTTGCTCATCTTGCTGAATTGAAGGAGAAACAAGTCCAGCTTAATCTCGACTTACGGTTTGCCCAGGAAAACTTGCAGAAGGCAAAGGATGACGCAAAAGGTATGGCTGGTGAGGATTCGACGGCTGTCTCTGTTTTTCTGCCTATTCTCAACTCTGTCCTCATTAATGTTTTGCAGACCAACTGGAGGAGGCTCTGAGGAAGAAAGATCTTGACCTTGCAGAAGCACAGAAGGCGGCTTCGGAGAAAACGAAGCTCGCTAAAGAAAAGCTTGCTTCAGTTGGTCAGCTTGAAGACGAGAATGCCAAGCTGAAGTCTGCTCTTGACGCGGCCAACCAGGAAGCAAGTCGATTGAAAAATGACAAGATTGCTCTGACTGACAAGGTCGGCGACATGGCTGGGAAGCGAAAGGATCTGGAGGCTTACCTCGGAGGGCTCGACAAGAAATTATTCCTCATGCTTGAAGGTAATTCCCTTACTTAGTTGACTTGTCGTTGTCGACTCATCATTCAATTATAATACTGGACGGTACCTTTCAGAATTCTGTCAAAACTTCGAGGAAGAGACTGGTCGAGTGGAAACCAATCTGGACCCCATCAACTCTCTTGTGAAGGACGAAGCTGCCATGAATGTCCTCCGGCTGGAATCTCGCGTCGCCAGTGTGGTAGACTACCTCGCTCGACTGAAGGCTGCAGTGTCGCGGATCGACTCTGCACTCTGGCCAAATCAGACACTTCAGAATGACCTTGAATCCTTGGTCACTCGACTGAACGAAGTGCCAAGTCGAGTGCATGAGTGGAAAAAGTCTTCTGCCAGGTGTGGTGCCGATGTTGCTCTGTCGCTGGTTCGTGTCCACTGCAAGGAGGCGCGAGAAGAGAAGCTGGCCGCCCTCCAATTTGCCAATACCAGGAAGCATAATTTCCAGGACTTCATGGAGACCTTCATTGCTGCTGCCACCCATATCTCAGACGGGATTGATTTGGACGAGTTCGTTGCCCCATCCAGTCCTCCACCGGAGGAGTAAAAAACTATTGAGTCTCACTTTAAATTTGCCTCGGAATGCCGAGTGGTTTGTGTAACCGATAAACTCTGTCGAGCTGGAGGCTCGGGTACTTTTATTTGTCCGTCGAGTGAGATTTGGCTCGACTTTTACTCAAAATGACTTAGGCAAGCACGGAGCCGCAGCTAAGCCTTCGAGTGGGAGGTCTCCTCTCCACTCGGTAGGATTTTAAATTACTTAGGCGAGCACTGGGCTGCAGCTAAGCCTCCGAGTGGGAGGTCTGCTCTCCACTCGGTAGGATTTTAATCACTTAGGCGAGCACTGGGCTGCAGCTAAGCCTCCGAGTGGGAAGTCTGCTCTCCACTCGGTAGGATTTTTGATTACTTAGGCGAGCACTGGGCTGCAGCTAAGCCTCCGAGTGGGAGGTCTGCTCTCCACTCGGTAGGATTTTAATCACTTAGGCGACCACTGGGCTGCAGCTAAGCCTCCGAGTGGGAGGTCTGCTCTCCACTCGGTAGGATTTTTGATTACTTAGGCGAGCACTGGGCTGCAGCTAAGCCTCCGAGTGGGAGGTCTGCTCTCCACTCGGTAGGATTTTTGATTACTTAGGCGAGCACTGGGCTGCAGCTAAGCCTCCGAGTGGGAGGTCTGCTCTCCACTCGGTAGGATTTTTTAATTACTTAGGTGAGCACTGGGCCGCAGCTAAGCCTCCGAGTGGGAGGTCTGCTCTCCACTCGGTAGGATTTTTGAATGTAGCTTCTGAAGGAGAAGGAGGCAGTCGACCTGCGCCTTGCCGTCCTTGTGAAGTGTTCGTTATATTGAGAGTTTGAGTAAAATTCTTGGACTGTTATTAAGCCCTCGGGCGGGAGGCTGGCTTTCCGCTCGGTAGGAGTTTTAAATACTTAAGGCGAGTACTGGGCTGCAGCTAAGCCCCCGAGTGGGAGGCTGGCTCTCCACTCGGTAGGATTTTAAATACTTAGGCGAGTACTTGGACTGCAGCTAAGCCCCCGAGTGGGAGGCTGGCTCTCCACTCGGTGGGATTTTAAACACTTAGGCGAGTACTTGGACTACAGCTAAGCCCCCGAGTGGGAGGCTGGCTCTCCACTCGGTGGGATTTTAAACACTTAGGCGAGTACTTGGACTGCAGCTAAGCCCCCGAGTGGGAGGCTGGCTCTCCATTCGGTGGGATTTTAAATACTTAGGCGAGTACTTGGACTGCAGCTAAGCCCCCGAGTGGGAGGCTGGCTCTCCACTCGGTGGGATTTTTAAATACTTAGGCGAGTACTTGGACTGCAGCTAAGCCCCCGAGTGGGAGGCTGGCTCTCCACTCGATGGGATTTTAAATACTTAGGCGAGTACTTGGACTGCAGCTAAGCCCCCGAGTGGGAGGCTGGCTCTCCACTCGGTGGGATTTTAAATACTTAGGCGAGTACTTGGACTGCAGCTAAGCCCCCGAGTGGGAGGCGGGCTCTCCACTCGGTAGGATTTTAAATACTTAGGCGAAACGGATTCGCAGCTAAGCCTCCGAGTGGGAGGCTGGCTCTTCACTCGGCAGGACTTTTACAAACTTAGGCAAAACAGATTCGCAGCTAAGCCACCCATTAGGGGAAATTTCAAAAAAAAAATAGCAATCTTCTATGAAAATCATAACATTCTTGCTTTAGATAAAAGAACTACAGAGGTACTTTTATTACATCTCAACCGAGAGAGTTTCTTTTTTCAAGTGTAAAAAGGACGGAGTAACTCCGCGTTCCAAGCTCGACGCTCATCGATCCGGTGATCAACGTTGTAGAGGTGATATGCTCCGTTGTGAAGGACTTTGGTGACGATGAAGGGGCCTTCCCAGGTTGGAGCGAGCTTGTGAGGTTTTTGCTGATCCACTTGGAGGACCAAGTCTCCTTCCTGAAAGGCTCGACTCTTCACGTTTCTCGCGTGGAAACGATGTAAGTCCTGCTGGTAAATAGTCGAGCGGATTAGGGCCATCTCCCTCTCTTCTTCCAAGAGGTCGACTGCATCTTGCCGAGCTTGTTCCGCTTCTGCTTCAGAGTATAGTTCGACTCGAGGTGCATTGTGGAGCAGATCACTCGGCAGAACCGCTTCAGCCCCGTAGACCAGAAAGAATGGCGTTCTTCCAGTCGACCGATTAGGAGTGGTCCTTAATCCCCAAAGAATTGACGGAAGTTCGTCGACCCAAGCTCCTGCCGCGTGCTTGAGATCACGCATCAGTCGAGGTTTCAGTCCTTTGAGGATGAGGCCATTCGCACGCTCTGCCTGTCCATTCGACTGAGGATGGGCAACTGAGGCATAGTCGACTCGCGTGCCTTGGGAGGCGCAAAAGGCTTTGAATCTGTCGTTACCAAAGTTTGATCCATTGTCCGTGATGATGCTATGTGGAACTCCATATCTGAATATCAGCTCTCTGATGAAACTGATAGCAGTGCTTGCATCGAGGTTCTTGATGGGTTTAGCTTCTATCCACTTGGTGAACTTATCGACTGCGACCAGTAAGTGAGTGAAGCCGCTTCTACCAGTTCTCAGTGGTCCGATCATGTCTAGCCCCCAAACAGCGAAGGGCCAGACAAGTGGAATGGTCTTCAGAGCAGAGGCGGGCTTGTGCGACATGTTGGAATAAAACTGACACCCTTCGCACTTGTCGACTATGTCTTTTGCCATTTCATTCGCCCTCGGCCAGTAAAATCCCGCTCGGTATGCTTTAGCCACAATAGTCCGAGAGGACGCATGATGGCCACAGGTCCCCGAGTGGATATCCTCAAGAATTACCTGACCTTCTTCTGGCGTGATGCACTTCTGGCCAACTCCAGTCGCGCTTTCTCTGTACAACTGCCCTTTGATTGCTGTAAAGGCCTTGGATCATCGGACGATCTGTCGAGCCTCTTCTTCATCTTCTGGGAGCTCTTTCCTCGTAATATACGCGATGTAAGGCGTTGTCCAGTCGGGAGTGATGACTACAACTTCCATAATCAGGTCGACCACGGCTGGAATCTCCACTTCAGTCGGATCGTTGGCGCTCCTTGGCTGCAGAGGTTCTTCTGTGAAAGGATTTTCATGTACCGATGGCGTACGAATGTGCTCTAAACACACGTCCCTGGGGATGGCTTCTCTCTTGGACCCAATTTTCGCCAAGTCATCTGCGGCTTGGTTTTTCAGTCGGGGTATATGATGGAGCTCTAACCCCTCAAATCTCTTTTCCAACTTTCTCACCGCGTTGCAATATCCCGTCATGGCTGGGCTTCGGACATCCCACTCTTTCATCACTTGATTAACAACCAGATCTGAGTTGCCATAGACCATAAGGCGACGGACGCCGAGTGAAATGGCCATACGTAATCCATATAGGAGTGCTTCATTTTCTGCCTCATTGTTGGAGGAATCAAAGTGAATCTAGAGGACATATTTGAGCTTATCTCCTCGGGGGGAAACTAGTACAACCCCCGCACCGGACCCATTCAGCATCTTGGAGCCATCAAAAAACATAGTCCAGTGTTTCGAGTGAACTTGAGTCGGAAGTTGTTGTTCAGTCCACTCGGCGAGGAAATCAGCTATTGCTTGGGACTTGATAGCTTTCTTTGCCTCGAACTTGATATCAAGAGGAAGAAGTTCAATTGCCCATTTTGCCACGCGACCGGTTGCATCTCTGTTATGAAGAATCTCTGATAACGGGGCGTCGCTGACGACTGTAATGGAGTGATCAGAGAAATAATGAGCAACCTTCTTCGTGGTCATGTAAATCCCGTAAACAAGCTTCTGATAGTGAGGGTATCTTTGCTTTGACGGGGTCAGAACTTCAGAAAGGTAATAAACTGGGCGCTAAACTTTGAAGGCTTTCCCTTCCTCTTCCCGCTCGACCGTAAGAACGGTACTAACGACTTGTCCAGTGGCTGCAATGTAAAGCAACAATGGCTCTTTGCTGACAGGGGCAGCAAGCACCGGCTGGGTGGAGAGCAGGGCTTTTAGCTCTGCAAATGCTGCATCAGCTTCTGGAGTCCACTCGAACTTGTCTGACTTCTTCATCAGTCGGTAAAGAGGCAGTGCCTTTTCACCGAGCCTGGAGATGAATCGACTTAAAGCGGCCAAGCATCCAGTAAGTTTCTGGACGTCGCGCACACACACAGGGCGTTTCATTCGGAGTATAGTGCCAACTTTTTCAGGGTTAGCATCGATTCCTCGTTCGGAAACGAGAAAACCGAGTAACTTTCCTCCAGGGACTCCGAACGTGCATTTCGACGGATTAAGCTTGATATCATACCTCCTGAGATTGGCAAATGTTTCAGTAAGGTCAGTCAATAGGTCGGAACCTTTTCGCGACTTGACCACTATATCATCCATGTATGCTTCTACATTCCGACTGATTTGTGTGATCAGGCACTTTTGAATCATTCTCATGAATGTAGCTCCAGCATTCTTGAGACTGAAAGGCATGGTAACATAACAGAAGCACCCGAACGGGGTGATGAAAGCTATTTTTATTTCATCGGGTCCATACAGACGGATCTGATGGTATCCAGAGTAAGCATCTAAAAAAGACAACCTCTCGCATCCTGCAGTCGAGTCGACTATTTGGTCGATGCGAGGAAGAGGGAAATGATCTTTCGGGTAGGCCCGATTGACATGTTTGAAATCGATGCACATGCGCAACGATTTGTCCTTCTTCGGGACCATTACAACGTTGGCGAGCCACTCGGAGTGGAAAATCTCGCGAATGAAACCTGCCGCTAAGAGTCGAGCCACCTCCTCGCCAATGGCCTTTCTCTTCTGTACGGCGGACCGTCGAAGATGTTCCTTAACTGGTTTGACCTTTGGGTCGACTCGAAGGCGGTGCTCAGCCAGTCCTCTGGGAACACCCGGCATGTCAGCAGGCTTCCATGCAAAGATGTCCCAGTTCTCACGGAGGAACTGGATGAGCGCTTCTTCCTATTTAGAGTTGAGTGTAGTGGAGATATTGGTCGAAGCTGCATTGGGGTCAGTCGGGTGGATGTGGACCTGTTTTGTCTCACCGGACGACTGAAATGCTGACTCCGTGGCGGGCTTCTTGGCTCGTAACAAATCACTCGGGTCTGCAGTCCTCTGGTACTCCTGTAACTCCATTTCGGCCATCTGAGCATCAGCAATTTTGGAGCCCTTCTGGAAGCACTCTTCTGCCTTCTTCCGATTACCCGTGATAGTGATCACACCTCTGGGACCGGGCATCTTCAATTTGAGGTACACGTAGCATGGTCGGGCCATGAAACGAGCGTATGCTGGCCTTCCAAGAATGGCATGGTATGCACTCTGAAAATCCACGACCTCAAAGGTTAACTTTTCCTTCCGGAAATTCTTCGCGTCACCAAAAACTACATCGAGAGCGATTTGGCCGAGTGACTCAGCCTTCTTTCCAGGAATGACTCCGTGGAAGCTCATGTTACTAGTGCTGATCTGGACATCGGAATGCCCATCCCTTTCAGTGTCTCTGCGTACAACAAGTTCAAACCACTGCCACCATCCATTAGCACTTTGGTTAGTCGAGTGCCTTCAATGACTGGGTCGACCACCAACGCTTGCCTCCCTGGGGTAGCAATATGAGTCGGGTGGTCGGACTGGTCGAAGGTGATGGCAGTCTGGGACCATTTCAGATAATTGGGTGTCGCCGGAGCGACCATGTTCACTTCTCGATTGATGACCTTCAATCGAATTTTGCTTTCGACGTCAGCAAAAATCATCAAGGTGGAATTGACCTGGGGGTATTCCTCACCGTTGTCTTCCTTGTCCTCAACTTTGTCTGACTCTTTCTCTTTGTCTTTGGCCTGTTTCCCCTGAAACTGCTGCATCAGGAGTCGACATTGTCGAGTGGTATGCTTTGGGTAAATGAGTTTACCCTCCTCGTCTTTCTTCGTGTGAATGTGACACGGTAAGTCCATCACATCGTTCCCATCCTGGTCTTTCACTTTCTTGGGGTTCCAGGGACCTTTGGGTTTCCCCTTAAACTTTCCTGGGGTCACAGCCAAGGCCTCTCCGGGTGCAGCTGGCTCGGCTTTGCGCTTTTGCTTCCGACTGGAGTTCCCTCCGCCGGCCTCATTAGCGGCTGCTTTATACTTGCCACTCCGGAGCCTATCTTCTTCTTCACCGTTTGCATACTTGGTGGCAATTTCCATCATTCGACTCAATGTCATATCTCCGGTTCGACCGAATTTCAAACTCAGTTCTCTGTTCCTGACGCCTTCCTTGAAGGCACAAACTGCTTGGTGATCAGATACATTCTCGACTGTGTGATGTAAAGTGATCCACCTCTGGATATAATCCCTCAGAGTTTCACTTGACTTCTGAACACACGACTGCAATTCTGTCAACCCTGCTGGTCGCTTGCAAGTCCCTTCAAATGTCCTGACAAACACTCGGGCAAGATCCTCCCAAGTGTAAATACTGCTGGGTGCCAACTGGTTCAACCATGCTCTGGCTGACCCTTCCAACATAAGAGGCAAATGCTTCATGGCTACCTCGTCGTTGCCGCCCCCAATCTGAACAGCCACTCGGTAATCCTCGAGCCAGGTGTCAGGCTTGGACTCGCCGGTGAACTTGCTAACTCCAGCCGCCAACCTGAAGTTGGGAGGAATTACTGCGGCTCTGATTGCCCTGCTGAAACATTCTGGTCCTGATACACGAGCCCTGCTGCTGGACGGAGCGTCTCTGTCGTGGCCTCCTCTGTGAGCTCTATTCCTGTCAACCAGACCTTGAACGATAATGGATCTCGCATCAAAGCCTGGTTCCCTGGGGTCGACTGGAAACCTTCGCCCAGCACTGAGCTGGCGTCTGTCATCTTGCCGCCGAGAAACGTACGATCCACCCCTTGGGGGAGGAGTGGGCACTCGGCGTCAATCATTGCGATTGAATTGGTGTTCGTACCGCTCACGGTCTTGATATTGATCATCGCGCCGGTCTCTACGTTCCCCATGCCTCGGAGGCGATCCTGGACTGTGAGCCGACTGTACAGAATTCGCAGCGACGGAACGGCTGTGAATCCTGTTACGCGACTGAGATACCACTAAGTTCTGATCCCCCGCTGCCCGGAGCAAATCTCTGATCTGTAACAGACCACTACCCGCCTCCGACTGAGAAGGTTGGATCGACTCCGCTATGCGAGCTACAGCTGCTAAATTCTGAATCGGGGTTCGGTATACCTGAGTTGGTGGCTGGAAGAGGCGGCGTCGACTGGATTCGGCGACTCGCGGTCGAGCGCGCTCGTCGAGCACCCTCTGGAGATTCTCCAGTCGAGTACGCTCAGCCAGGTTGGCCAAGCGCGCCTCCTCCAAGGCGCGTGCCTCGGGGGTTTCTCCAACGATAGGAGTGTGAAGCGCGTCCATGTTCCGGCGACGAAGTTCCTCCCTCTACAGCGAGGTGAGAGGCTCGGGTCTGTACTCTTCATGGCCCCGCGTCGGGACTCCTCCCCCGGCAACCTCTTCGGTGTGGGGAAAACCGGGGGGACTGCGCGGTCCGTCGACCATCAGTACCTCCACAGTTGGATCGCTGTTGTCGCACTCGGACGCAGTCTCTGCGGAGCCAGTCGACAGATCGAACAGGCCGTAGAGTGATTCGTCGGGTTCAATCGCCGCGACTTGGGGGATGGCCGACTGGCGGGCCAATGCATGCCTCACCCACCGCTGGAGTCTTGACCGACCAGAGCGCTTGCGCCGGCGGGAAACAGGGAGCGAGGACGAAACGGGTACCGACCCGTACTGGGCCGACGGTTGTCGCAGGAGGATGCCACGAACGCATGCGCGGAAGTGCGTCGCTCCGCGGGCGGGGAGCGCGTCCACGTCGAGTGGAGCCTCCTGGAGCCAAGCAGAATCATTGACGACGAAAGTGAGGGCGCCGAGACGGATCTCGCGCCCCTCGACTAGGATTCCGCTCGAAGACATGATGGGAGATGTCAAAAGAATCCCAACTTCTCCAAAAAATTGCTAGAACACCTGCCCCACGGTGGGCGCCAACTGTCGTGGTTCTAAGTCTGACAGTAGAATGGGGGTAGGAATGGAGAGGCAAGATCCTAGCTTTGGAGTAGTTGTGCGCGCAAAGAGTTAACGAGTTCGGGCCCTTCTCAGAGGAAGTAATAGCCCTACGTCTCGGAGCCCGGAGGCGGTCGACTGGATTATATGCGCGTATGTTACAAAGATGCGAACCCCTGTGCCAGTGGAGGGGGGTGGCTTATATAGAGTGCGCTCAGACCCCCGCCAGCCCACGTTGCAAGGGGTTTAAAGTACATTAAGGTGAGGCGTTACAGGTAACGCCTCTAATGAAGGGCTTTGATGCCCATAAAGACTAGTTAATTACAGACCGTTTGGATGCGGAGTGGCTCCTGTTCTTCCGATGGTCGAGTGAATCTTCATGGTCGAGTGTCTCCATGTTAGTCGAGTGAATGTTTATCAGGTCGACTGGTAAGCAGTCTCTTTTAGCAAGTGACCTTAGGGAGGGTACCCTGGGGCAGGCCCATGACCCTACCCTAGGTACATGACTTCATCAATGATAGCCATCATTTCTCAAACCTAGACATCTTAGGAGAGGAGATTTTCCTAGCCCTAGTATCAAGTACTAGTGGAGTATGACCACTCCCAACCCTAGGCAAGGCTACTAAAGAATAATGGGGATAATGAGCATCCCAACTCACAGAAGTGAGCTCTCTATTAAGAAAAGGGGGCCATCTTGGTTATTAGACAAGTAAAACTCCTGTTAGAAATAGAAACCTCTAACAAGCCCCATCTATTAACTCAATCATTAAAAAGGAAAATGTAGTGTGGATTAATAGAGTCATTACTCTCATCCTTATCATCTCTAACTAGATTAAAATCGCCACATAACAGGATGGGTATGTAGCTTGTTCCATAACATCATGAAGTTCAGCAAAAAAATCCAGTGATAAGCAGTATCACAAACAACAACCAATTGGCACACAAAACTATCACATTTGTTCATAACAGTAGAAACCACACATAAGGTTTTACTGAAAAAAGGCAATAACCTCAAACTTATCTTTTTTAAAACCAACCAGAATCCCTCCAGTAGAACGGATGTGCTTCTGCCGCTCCAGATGGTGTATGTTTTGCTCAGCTCATGGGGCATTACAAGATTATTCTTCAGTTTGATAATGAACATGTGATGTTCACTCTTAACTTGATTTTTTCTTCCGTATGCTCCATGCAATTGCCTTTGATGATGTTTCCTATGAGTTGTGCCCTCGGGAAGCAAAATGTTGCAGCACATGAGATAGCTAGATCTTTCTTTCCTCAGAGTTTTGTACTTCTGCTTTCTCATGCAGTCGCTTATAAATGATGTAAAAGCCCCGAGGATTGTTAGGAAAAAAAACTATAAGGGTAGTAGAAAAAGATGTATTATGATAACGATACACTATGCTCCCTAATATTGGAGCTCTCTCATTCAATTGAGGTGTACAATTTCGGATTTGGTTCATGATTTTGACTGGTCAACGATTTTGATTGAGATTAATTAAAATTTGGTTCATAGACATTACTCAATTGAGGTGTTCAATTTCGAATCTGATTCATAATTTTGACTAGGTTAACGATTCCTATGAAGGTGTCCAATTTTTAGTTTGATTTATGATTTTGACGAGACTGTGATTTCTCAAATCAACTCAAATCAACCGCCAACAACTAGACTACAGAACACAAGTCCCTCGCACCCACTTATCACTTGGTAAAAAATAATCATCAGCATGCAACACTATAGCTTCAATATAATACATGTGATCACCAGCACAAGGAATTTTCCCACATAAATGTGGGCTCATAAAGCAAATAACACGGAATCACACCTCTAGAAAGGGCCCACCAAAACATCATATTTTAAAAAAGACATGCACCATCATCTCTTTCACGCACCAAACCAAATAAAAATATTATGAAATCCCGATAACACAAATGGCGCAACATAGCGAGCACAAACCTTCCAGTAAGGGCATCTCTAACACCGACCCTCAAACGGCTCGCAACCGTCCGGTCTGGACATGTTTTGCTATCCAATGCAGTCCTGCATTGGCCCGCAGGCTGGCCCGGATGCACTTTTTCCCGCAAACCGGAGACAAAGGGGAAGGGGGGTGCAGGCGTCCGGACTATTGTCGCGTCCACGTCTGGCAACCGTGACCCACCCAAAACCTCCTCCCTCGCCCGACGCTGGCCAGCGCTGCTACAGAGCGTTAACGGCGCATTCATGCTAGTCCCAGAGTGGAGCCGACATTGAAGCGGCACGCCGGCCGAGAGCGTCGGCCGCGCCACATCCTGGTGCATGCGACGTCTCTCGGCATTCAAACAACACCAGTTTGTCCGCCTGCATCGATTAAACGCATGCGGTTGCTGAGGAATCTACTCCGGCGCCACCCGTCTGTTCCTCTACCGCCCACCATTAAGGACCTCATCGTCTGCCCTGCCCTCCGCCTTCTATTTAAACCGCAAGCCGGCAACACAGCCGCATCCATCCACCCTCCTCCTCTCCGCAACACACCCGCCATGGCCTCTTCGAGCTCCAAAGCTTTGTGGTTCGGCCTCTCCTCTGACCAAAAGAAGGAGCTCACCGTCATTGCTGCTGGATGGCGGGCCGCAAGGAGGTCGAGCTCATCGGAGACCGACATTGAGGATGCGCCAATGATGGAGACAGACGACGACGAGCCGGCACCACCGTCCTCGTCGGCCAATGCCGGCATCACCATGGGCAAGGCCCGGGCCCACCACATCTTGGAGGAGCGGGGGGGAGGGGGGCGTTCCGGCAGGCGCAAGCCGATCAATCCTACAACATCTGCCTCCTCGACGAGCACTGGCGCGCGGAGGAGTTACTCCTTGTCGGTATCGCGGCGGACGTGGAGGTGGATGAGCAGGAGGCATTGCTCGAGTCCTACCGCTCCGCCCGCGACATTCGTCGCGACCACTGGCGCTACCGCCAGTATCAAGAGGTTTTAGAGGCCGCCTACAAGGAGATCGATGAGGCAGCCATGAGGTTTACAGGCCCGACTCCGACGACGGCGATGAGGTTGGCAGCACTACCAACGACGACGCCGACAGCGAGGAAGAATAGTGCATGCTAGGTCTTTGACGCTCGGGTTCCAAGAAGGCCCGCTCCCCCCCCCCCCCCGGTTGCAGCTAAGCTTGGCGGGTTGATCCTCGTCGACCGATTAGCCGCTGCGGAGGTGGAGGTGGAGGCCGAGGCAAAGCTGGAGACTGCAAAGGCGGAGCGGGAGCTTCTTTTTTCGGTGCTCACGCCCGAGCGGACGCCGGCAATCATTTAGATTAGATTTAGAGTAGGGTTTAGTGAAAATATGTTCGGAATGTAATGAATTTCATCCGGTCTGCATGAATTTCTTCCGGTTTGGTCGAACCGCACTTTGAAAGGTTTGCAGGTAGCGTTGGATGACCGGCTCCGGACGGATGCGGGAGAAAATTTGGGGGTGAGCGTTGAAGATGCCCTAAGGAGGCATAGGTCAAGATCGGAAACGATTCACAATTTGCAAGTACCACGCGGCGTTAGCACAAATAAGTCTGCCATGCTTCGGATCGAAGCGAAAGACATGGCCGACTCGAGACCAGAGTTCTTCGTAGGACCATGCATGCAACTAGCGGAGTACTACAACGCATCTGTAAAATTTTGCAATCTTCCAGTGCCAGGAAACGCCGATAACTTGAATATATCTCTCCTCCAGTCCTCACACTATATGCATGTGGGGAAGGGCAGGGGCAGCGAGGCAGGGCCCAGTTTTGAGCCAAGCCATAGCAACAGGAGCAGGCGAGCAGCAAAGGATCCTTTTGCTGATTTTATTACTACTCTACGTAATCCAGGGCGAGGCAGCTGCGGATTTGCTGAAGCCTCAGGGAAAAGCAGCCAAGGGACATCTTGATGCACAAAAGGCGCCGTTGATGGCGATGGCACAACACAAGAAATCAAATGAACCATGGACATAATATGCTGATCATCTGAAGCCGCTACGGCAAGAAATAACAAGGGTTCATGTTTCACAAACAAGGAAATTCTTGACCATGGTTCAAATAGCTGGCAACATGCACAAAAATAAAAATAAAAGCCCTCCAACAGGCAACAGCTCTGAACTGCAACACGTAGTTGTCACAAAAGAACCACAAATCTGGGAAATATCACTGAGTCGTTCACAATGGTGTCTGAACGTGTAGCTAACAAAGTATGAACGTATATCAAGGTAGTATAGCACATAGTCTGCAACAATCTAAGCACGCAATTATGATACACTGCAAAGTAAATGTTAGTAGGCATATCTCACTGGGAGGTGCCATGGTCCTAATGTTCCTGTACTGGTCATTTTCAGCTACAAGAAATGAGAAATACATACTCAGGTTTTCTCAGCTGAGGTGAGATGCCCCAGTTTTTTTGTCATCTGTTCGATGCTGCTCTTGTCCAACCAAAAACTTCCGCGGTCTCCTGCTGTTGTTTGATTTGCTTCTCTGTCTCGCCGTTCTGATTGGGCCTCCTGGTGTGCATGGGACGACCCAGGCTGCTCGGTAAGAAACTGCTGCCAAAATCCATCATTTGCGTCAGCAGGAGGGTCTTGGGTGGGTTGTTGATCTCTCGATGGACCATTTTCTGTAACAGCAGGTTCTAAATTGACATCTATCTCGGAGGCCTTAGCTCGTGAATCTGCACGAGAATGGGCTTCGGGAAGCGGAGGACTCTCTGGACAGCTGGCGGACTCTGCTATATCGCGAGAAGAGTGTGAATCTCCTACACCAGCTGAACAAGTATGCATCATGGACGGAGGTGATTGCGCGTGGGGGTCACTCTCCCCAGTTGAATGGAGCTCTGTAAGAACAACAGCTGAAGAATGACCTGGGACATCACCATCATATGAAACATCATTACCAAATGCCTCACTCGCTTCTTTGAAGAAATTCTCCAAGGAATTTAAGGATGATTCCATTTTGTCAAATGATGACCTAAAAAGTTCATGAGCTGGTGAGTTGACCAAGTCACAATGCATAATCTGGTTCCCCCGAGTACTTGCATCCTCATGGAATGAAATTGGTTTAGGCAGTCTCCTCTTCTTTCCGTGATGATCAGATTGTTCTACGAAGCTAGAAAGAAATCCAGGTGCATTCACAATTTCTCTGACATAAGATATAAGATTTTTCTGCTGATCCTCAATAGCAAATAGTTTGTCTTCCAAAGCCTTCATTTTACTCTCCATATCAGTTTTCTTCCTCTCAAGCTGTAAATTTAGTGATGCATTATCACACTTGAGCCTCTCAATTTCCTCCTCATAGTCCCTCCTTTCACTATCAGCTAATGGTCCGGCACCCTGAGTGTGTGATGAATGGCTGAATATTGGCTTGCGTCTATGGATATTTTTCAACCGATGCCGCTGGTCTCTAATGAATTCTTCATTTGCAAATTCCCATTGTTCTGGATCTACCTTCCTAAAGCCCTATATAAGAACGAGTAGGTGACACATATTAGAATAGCCTCACATACGCACAAGAGGTATCATGCATTATCATTACCAAGGCTAAAACAAATCATGTACTGCAACAGAAGGGAAACAAATTGAAATTATACTGGAAGTGGGTGTGGTAGATTATTTGTCAAACAGCTCCAAGATTCCACAGGATCCAGAAGAGATAGTACTGAACGAAGCTAGTTTAATTTCACATATAGAACAAATCAAGAGTTGACCTCTGTTGTTTAAAAGTATGCCATGTAAAATGACAAATTACATAATCCGGCACACTGAGCAGCTACCTATAAAGTGTATTTTGGATCACAAGAGCAATATATCACAAGCACTCGTTCTAAATCGCAGATTATTTGCCCAACTGAACCGAATTCCACGATAACCCACATAGCCTCCTTGGCTCATAGCCTCACATGTCAGCACAAGAAACCGCCACGCATTTCGGCCAGGCCCCAATTCCAGCGGCGGGACAGAGATTGGGCGGAGGAGAGAGGGGGGGGGTGTGAAGTTGTTCTCCTTACGTAGGTGTTGAGCTGGCGCACGAAGCTGGAGAAGTTGTTGTGCTTGAAGTACTTGGGGAGAAGATCCCGGCAGAAGTCGGCCTGGCTGAGGACGACGAAGCTGGTGCCGGACGGCGTCCACGCCACCACCGCGTCCGTGGCCGGCTCGTCCACCATCTCGTACGTCTTGGTGAGAAACGGCGGCAGCGACGCGGACCCGCCACTCCCCTCCATCCCCTCCACCCACTTCTCCTCCTCGGGCTGCGGCGATTCGGCCTCAGAGCATAGCCATAGCGGCTGATCGGCGGAGTGGGGTTCGGCTCGGCTTCTTCGGTTGGGTTTGGTTGGTTGGTTGGGGGTTGGGTTGGGGGGCGAGAATTTCTTGGATTAGCGGAATTTTCCAGAAGGTTGGCGTTGGAGGCGGAGGGAGACGGGGTGGGCTCGGGGTGGATCCAGCCCCGAGTGCGCGGCTTCGTTGGCTGCTTCGGTTAGGTAAGCAGTGACGCGGAGAGGGGGGCTGCTCAATGAATACGCCCTGCGGCAAAGCCGCCTAGCACCACATCCACATGGCGAAGTTTTATTACGTATAATATTTCCAATCCGACCCTTAAAACCCTCGCATACGTTTTGAATCGCGCGGTTCGGACACCGAAAGCCATTCAAAGCGGGTCTGTATCGGTCCGCCGAGCAATCCAGACCATGCCTTTTCCGTAAACAGGGACCAAACATGGGGTTTGCGGGAGTTCGGACACGATACACATCGGACTCTTACACCCACGACCCACCTAAAAGAAAGACGGAGCCCGCGCTTTTTTAGCTGCCCACCCCGATTCGGCGACAAAATCCCCATTCTCTTCCTTTTTTCCCCACTCCCTTCCCTCCTCCCGCCGCCTGCATTTGATCGTCCACGATAGCATGCCGGAGTTGGAGGTGGTGGAGGTGCAGGAGGATCCCAGCATCACCCTTGCCGGAAGATCAACTCGGCGACGTGGCAAAATCGCCGCGTCAAAGCAAAGGCCGCAAAGAAGGAGAAGCTCAGGAAGCGGAAGGTTGGTGAAGGGCGTGCTGATGGCGTCCGTGGCGGTGGGCGTGCTTGTCGCAGACATGGTGGAGGTCGTGACCAGCGACACGGAGCCCCGATGGTGTCACCCGTCGTCCAAACACCGCCATGACCAGAGCATTACGAGGCTCCGTACTACTACGCCACCAAGCAGCTCGGTAGGCAGTCCACCGCAGCTCGCCTCACTTCGTCGATGTAATCACGGTGTCGTTGCTCTTCTTGGAGACTGCTTCGCCACAGCTCGCCACACGCCCGACAGGCGGGGAGCACATGGGTGCCCGCACGCTGTTCGCTACTATGCCAATAGCGGGGGAGAAGGCGTATGACGACGGGGAGAGGGTTCGACATCATCCACGATGGAGGCGGACAAGGAGGTGGTTATGAGGACGAGCAAGTGAAAGATTCAGATCCTATCTAGTTTGGCAACTACACCCACACGCAGCAGGGCTACACCCAGGCCGGCACGCAATCCTACACCCAGACCAGGATGGGCACACAATAGCAAGATTGGGCCGCCAGACGGACGAAGAAGGAAGAGGTGGACGAGGAGGAGGACGGCAAGGACGATGATCCAGATGATTTTGTCGGTGACCCGAAGAAGAAGGGTAGAGGAGAAAGCTTCAACATGCAGGGGGGTGAGCTGTTCTGTGATGCATGGTTGGCCACTAGCTTTGATCTGATGCATGGCACGAAGCACAACCATTTGGACCAACATTCACACATGGTTCCATGAACTCAAGCATTTCGCGCCCTACGCCAACGCGGGCATCCACAACTGTGAATCAAATTCCCTCAACCATCGATGGTAGACCATCCAAGAGGCTGTATCGAAGTATTGCGACCACTTGGCGCATCTCATCGCGCGGTAGCCTAGTGGTGCGCAAATCACCGAGAAAGTAAGCTCATTTGGCCGGATATGCATAGTGTTGTTCATCACTAGCTAGATATGCATATTCTTGTTGATCACTAGCCAGATATGCATAGTTTTGTTGATCATTTGTCGGGTGTGCATAGTTTTGTGGCTAGATATGCATAGTTTTATTGATCACTAGCCGGATATGCATTGTTTTGTTGATCATTGGCCGGACGTGGATAGTTTTGTTGATCATTAGCCGGATGTGGATAGTTTTGTTGCCGAATATGCATAGTTTTGTTGATCGTTGGCCAAATGTGGATAGTTTTGTTGATCATTAGCTGGATGTGGATAGTTTTGTTGTCGGATATGGATAGAATTTTCTAGAAGGTTAGCGTTGGAGGCGGAGGGAGATGGGGTGGGGTCGGGGTGGGTCCAGTCCCAAGTGTGTGGCTTCGTTGGCTGCTTCAGTTAGGTAAGCAATGGCGCGGAGAGGGAAACTGCTCAATTAATACGCGTTGTGGCAAAGCCACCTAGCACCATATCCACATGGTGAAGGACGCACATATTATTACTCTTATTACGACATCTCCAACACCGATTCTCAAACCGCCCGCATACGTTTGAAGCGCGTGGTTTGGATCCTTGAAGCCATCCAACGCGGGTCTGTATCGGTCCACCGAGCAGTTTGGACCATGTTTTTCCCGCAAACCGGAACCAAATGTGGGGGGTTTGCGAGAGTCTGGACATGAGACACATCAGACTCTTACACCCATGTGTCGGTGCTAAGGCCGGCGGATCTTGGGTAGGTGATACGTCTCCATCGTATCTACTTTTCCTAACGCTTTTCCTCTTCTTTTGGACTCTAATTTGCATTATTTGAATGAAACTAACCCGGACTGATGTTGTTTTCAGTAGAACTACCATGGTGTTGTTTTTGTGCAGAAATAAAAGTTCTCGGATTGGAACGAAACTTTGCGAGGAATTTTTCTACAATAAAAGATAATTTCTGGAGCCAAGAACCACTGGAGGGGGGCACCTGGGTGGGCACAACCCACCAGGGCGTGCCACCCCATCCAGGTGCGCCCAGGTGGGTTGTCCCCACCTGGTGGCCCTGCGAACCCTGAAACCGACGCTATAAAATCCTATTTTTCCAGAAAAACAATTGGGGAGAAAGAATTATCGCGTTCCACGAGATGGAGCTGTCGCCGTCTCCTGTTCTTCATTGGGAGGCCAGATCTAGAGTCCGTTTGGGGCTCCGGAGAGGGGGATCTTCGATCTTCGTCATCACCAACCCTTCTCCATCGCCAATTCCATGATGCTCCTCACCGGGAGTGAGTAATTCCTTCATAGGCTCATTGGTCGGTGAGGAGTTGGATGAGATTCATCATGTAACCGAGTTAGTTTTGTTAGGGCTTGATCCCTAGTATCCATTATGTTCTGAGATTGATGTTGCTATGACTTTGCCATGCTTAATGCTTGTCACTTTGGGCCCGGGTGCCATGATTTCAGATCTGAACCGTTTATGTTATCACCATTATATCTATGTTCTAGATATGATCTTGCAAGTTATAGTCACCTACTACGTGTTATGATCCGGCAACCCCGGAGTGACAATAGTTGGGACACTTCCGGGTCATGATCGTAGTTTGAGGAGTTCATGTATTCACCTAGTGTTAATGCTTTGTTCCGGTTCTCTATTAAAAGGAGGCCTTAATATCCCTTAGTTTCCAATAGGACCCCGCTGCCATGGGTGGGTAGGACAAAAGATGTCATGCAAGTTCTTTCCATAAGCACATATGACTATTTACGGAATACATGCCTACATTATATTTTTGAACTGGAGCTAGTGCTGTATCGCCCTAGGTTATAACTGTCACATGATGAATATCATCCAACAGATCGCCGATCCAATGCCTATGATTTTCCTACATATTGTCCTTGCTAAGTTACTACTACTATTGTTACCGTTGCACTTGCTACAATATCACTGCTATCACTGTTACCGTTACTGTTGCTGCTGCTACTATTATCAAAAATATCATACTACTTTGCTACTGATCACTTTGCTATAGATAATTAATCTCCAGGAGTGGTTGAATTGACAACTCAGCTGCTAATACTTACAAATATTCTTTGGCTCCCCTTGTGTCGAATCTATAAATTTGGGTTGAATACTCTACCCTTGAAAACTGTTGCGATCCCCTATACTTGTGGGTTATCAAGACCTTTTTCTAGCGCCGTTGCCGGGGAGCATAGCTATATTTGTTGACTCACTTGGGATTATTATCAAATTATCACTATGAAGAATCTGAAGGATGCTAAGACTAAGATTTTTTCCTCTAAGACGAGGGGAGGTAAGGAACTGCCATCTAGCTCCGCACTTGATTCACCTTCTGTTATAAGTAAACTTGCAACACCACCACATGCTATCAATTCTGATATGTCGCAAGTTATTGATGATGCTACTTCTACTATGAATGCTACTTTTGATGATGCTAGTACCTTGCTTGATGATAATGTGCCACTAGGTGAATTTCTTGATGAACAAATTGCTAGAGTACGACAGCATGATATTGTTGAAACTGATGATGAGCTTGAAACTAAAAATCTTGAAACACCTATTAGAACTAGTTCTCCTAGATATGAATTGCCAAAGGTACCGAAAGGTTATGTTATGAATGAGGAGACAACTAGAGATATTCTTGCTTGTAAGGATAGAGACGATCTAGAAAAATTACTATGCAAGTATAAATAAAAGACTTTGAATGCTAGGATGAAATGTGATCCTAAGTTTGCTACTTCACCTATCTTTATTGATAATAAGGATTATGAATTCTCTATCGACCCAGAATTAATTACTTTGGTTGAATCTGATCCTTTCCATGGTTATAAAATTGAAACCGTTATGGCACATATTACAAAGTTGAATGACATAGCCACCCTTTTTACTCATGATGAGAAAATTTGCTATTACTATATTCTCAAATTATTTCCGTTCTCATTAAAGGGTGATGCTAAAGCTTGGTACAACACTCTTGATCCTGGTTGTGTGCGTAGTCCCCATGATATGATCTATTACTTCTCTGAAAAATATTTCCTTGCTCATAAGAAACAAGCTTCCTTACGAGAAATATTTAACCTTGTGCAAATTGAAGAAGAGAGTCTCTCACAAGCTTGGGGAAGGCTTCTCCAATTGCTTAATGCTTTGCATGATCATCCTCTTAAGATAAACGAAAGACTTGATATCTTCTATAATGGACTAACCGATGCTTCTAGGGATTTCCTAGATAGTTTTGTTGGTTGTGTTTTCAGGGAACGAACTATTGGACAAGCTGAGGAATTATTGAATAACATATTGAAAAATTATGATGATTAGATTCTTCCTGAACCACCGCTTAAACCCACTCCGAAGAAGACGGGTATCTTATATCTCAGTCCTGAAGATATGCAAGAGGCAAAGAAACCCATGAAGGAAAAATGTATTAAAGCAGAGGATGTTAAAGATTTACCTCCTATTGAAGAAATACATGGGCTTGATACACCACACCACCTAAGGTGGTAGAGGTAAATTATCTAATGAAATTCAATGATAATGATAATCCTCACAATATGCACCCTAGCTAATGCCTATATGAGTTTGAAAATTACATTAGAAAGCAAGATCACTTCAATGCAAATGTTATGAAACAATTGAAATACAATTCTGATATGATTGCTCGCTTGAGTGACTTGTTATTTAGAATCTCAAATGATGTTAGAGGTGTAGGAAAGCATGCCTATATGGTTCAAACTCAGTTAGAGAGTTGCTAGATGAAATGAATAATAATATCAATGACCATGCTATTAGAGTAATGACTAGAGGAGGTAGGATGACTTAGGAGCCACTTTATCCTGAGGGACACCCAAAAAGAATTGAACAAGACTCTCAAAGAGTTAACACTGATACACCTAGTCCTTCTAAAAATAAAAAGAAGAAGAAAAATGATAGGACTTTGCATGCCTCTAGTGAACCCGAAGTAGAGAAACCTCCTGGTAATGATAATCAAGTTTCTATCTCTGATGCTGAAACTCAATCTGGTAGTGAACACTCACCTTCTAATAATGAAAAAGATAATGATGAGGTTCATGAAGATACTCAAACAAACAATAAAGAACCAGATAATGATGTTGAAATAGAACCAACAGTTGATCTTGATAACCCACAACCCAAGAATAAAAGATATGATAAAAGAGACTTTGTTGCTAGAAAACACGATAAGGAAAGAGAACCATGGGTTAAAAAACCTATGCCCTTTCCACCTATGTCAACTAAAAAGAAAGATGATAAATAATTTGAATGCTTTGCTGAAATGATTAGGCCAGTCTTTTTGCGTACTCGCTTGACTGATATCTTAAAAATGCCTCCTTATGGAAAGCACATGAAAGATATCATCACCAAAAAGAGAAAAATACCTAAAGCTGAAATCTCCACCATGCTTGCTAATTATACTTTTAAAGATGGAGTACCTAAAAAACTTGGAGATCCAGGAATACCAACTATACCTTGCTCCATCAAAAGAAATCATATGAAAACGGTTTTATGTGACTTGGGAGCTGGTGTTAGTGTTATGCCTTTCTCTTTATATAAAAGACTTGATTTGAATAAACTCACACCTACTGAAATATCTTTGCAAATGGCTGACAAATCAACTGCCATACCTATCGGTATTTGTGAGGATGTGCCCGTTGTTGTTGCTAATGTTACTATTTTGACTGACTTCGTTATACTCGAGGTGCCCGAGGATGACAACATGTCAATTATCCTTGGTATACCCTTCTTGAATAATGCAGGGGATGTTATTGATTGCAATAAAAGCAAGGTCACTTTTCATATCAATGGTAATGAGCATATGGTGCACTTTCTGAAGAAACAATTCCAAGTGAATGGTATTAATGTCATTGAAAAATTTCCGACAATCACTATTGGAAGTTTTCAACTACCTCTACCTACTATTAAAAAGAAATATGAAATGCTTATTGTAGGGGACATTCATATCCCCGTTGAGGTAACTTAGTGATTTACGAAAGTTCTTTGGTTTCATGCTAATCGAAAGTGGTTGTTAATAAGACTTGATCAACCTTATTGATTGATCATTTTTTAGAGGTATGAAGTTGATGGATTTACTAGGCACTACCTCCTGTACCTACCTTTTTTCTGTTTTTATTAGTTAAATAAAATAAAATTCCATGTTTTGTCTGTTTTCAGAATTTCCCGTGCAATAAAAAATGACCCAAAAAATAAAAGTTCTCAGAATGCTCTGATTTTTTTTTGAATATTTAAGAATTTTTGGTGCAAATAATATCAGAGGGAGGTGCACCAGGTGGGTAGAACCCACCTTAGCGCCCCAGGACCCCCAGGCGCGTCCTGGTGGGTTGTGGTACCCACGTGGGCCCCCTCACTTATCTCTTCATCCCACATCATCACCTACCTCCAGAAAAAATCACCATTGCTCCCTCTCTCTCTCTTCGTGTTCTTGCTCCCGAACCCGCGGATTTCGATCTCTTTGCTTGAAGCTCCGTTTTCGAAACTATTTCAGGGGATTGTTGATTGGTATGTGACTCCTCCGTTGGTCCAAATAGTTTTAGCTTTAATGGTTTATATTTTGAATAATTAGCTACTCTTGGTGCTGCTGTATATGAGCTTGCATGTTGAATTCTTGGAGTTCTAAGTAGTTTGAATGCTTGATATGGCCTCTATGCATCCTTATGAGTAGTTGCTTACAATATTGTGAAGTTTTGTTGAGAAAAAATGTGGAATAAAAATTTCAGAATTTTGTTCATCGGAAAAAGATGAGTATCTTTAGGAAGTTTTCTTCCAAGAAGAATTCCAAGGGAGTTATAGGGGAGTCATCTGACAGTGATCTCCATACCCGAAGAATGGCGGAGGTACGGCCGTGCGAATGGCCGCATAACCCGTTCATGGAAGGGGTCGGGATCCTTCAGGAGTTTGCACAATATGCTGCTAATGCCGGCCTCACCGACTTCATCGCAACTAAATGTGAACAATATCATCTCCTCACAAATTCCTTTGTGCAAAGTTTTCATTTCTTACCTAGGAATAACCCCCTGAGGTGCAGTTTAATTTATATGTTGAACCCCATCAGATACCGCTTACTGAATTTTGTAACATATGTCTGATCCCTTATGTTGGGAGTTTAGGAGAGCCTAGGCCTGCAGAGTTCGAAGGCTTTTATCATACTCTGTCCGTAGGGGATGAGAGAGGGGTATCAAGTGTCACCGCCACTAGCTTGCATTTTCCTGTCGTGCATTATTTTGCTTTATTCATTACAAAGTGCTTGCTTGCTAGAGAGAAGGTGGGTGCACTCAGTGCCCCGGACTTCACTGTTTTTACGCCTTGCACTTCACGACGACACCACTTATAGCTTGGGAGCTATTGTGGCACGCCGCCTCCATATTAACATATCCAATGGTAAAATACATGGTGGTATTTATGCTACTCGCTTGGCTACTAGCTTTAACATACAGATACGCCAGCATGATTATCCTTTACCCAAGGTTTATTTAGATCGCACGACCATGGCAGACACCACTTTATTGATAAGGAGAACACCACTATGGATGTTCCATACAACTTAGTTTTCAGTGAGAACATTCGTGATACTATACCATTGCCTGCACCTGCTTTGTTTGATCCTATTGCCAGGGGTGGATACATGATTATGTCTGAGGACATCATCGCCTACCGGAACAACCTAGTTGCAGCACAGGCGGAGCCTCACTACTGGGATCCTCAGGTGCCCGTTCCTTAGCATTTCAACATAGGACCCCATGGTTTCTTCGACTGGTGATTACCAAGTTAGGCCAAAAGCCTAAGCTTGGGGGAGTACGTATTTCCACCGACATTACATTCATGTTCACACATTTCATTTCAGTTGTCGGTGTCCACACTCTTTCATTGTATGGTCCATGCTAGATTTTTTTCTTGCTTTCTTCTTGTGTGTTTGAAAAACTTTGAGAAAATCCAAAAATATATTTCCTGCTTCTTTTCGGTTTTTCTTCCTAGTTTAAATTGTTTTAGCACTAAAAGAAAACCCAAAAAGATTTCCTTGTTCTTCTTCTGCTTGTTGGGAGCTTTCCTGTGTAAATAGTTTTCTCGTTTTTGATTTTCTTCCTTTTATTTGCTTGTTTAAGAAAACCAAAAACTCCAAAAATATTTCGGTGTATTTCTCTAAATTTCTTTTTTATTGAGTCATACCGAGGAGAGGACCACGATGAAAATGTTGAGTGGCTCTCATATGCATTATTGTTTATCTAACAAAGAGCCATATTACCTTGTCTTCTCTTGTTGAGTAAAATGTTTGCAGATTCCAGGTTAGTCCACGACACTCTTGCACTATTATTATTTTCATATCGTTCGGTCGTGCAAGTGAAAGGCAATAATGATGATATTTGATGAACTGGCCGTGGCAGAGAGAAACGGGTATGAACTCGACGTGTTCTGTTTTTGTAAATATGTTTAACCTAGTATCCATGATTTAGCCCATTATGATTAAACATGTTTGCAATGACAATTAGAGATTATAGTTTCTCATGCCATGCATAAGTAGCTAGGAGTGGATAATGATTTATCTTTGATGTCAACATTGCGTTAAAATGATTGTGATGAAATATGATGATATGGTATCCTCCTCTGAATGCTCGAGTGGCTTGACTTGGCACATGTTCATGCATGTAGTTGAATCAAAACCAACATAGCCTCTATGATATTTATGTTCATGGTGTTCATATCCTACTCATGCTAGTATCCAATGTTACTTATGCATAATGCATGTTCATGACCGTTGTTGCTCTCTAGATGGCCGCTTCTGAACCTAATTGCTAGCCTTCGTCTGTACTAAGTGGTAATTCTGCTTGTACATCCAAAACCTGAAACCCAAGTTATTACAGATGAGTCCACCATACCTACCTATATGCAGTATTACCCTGTCGTCCTAAGTAAATTTGCATGTGCCATCTCTAAAAACTTCAAATAAATATCCTTTTTGTGTGCCTAGATTGTTCATAGAGCGACAGGAGGTAGTCGGTATCTTCCATGCTAAGCAGGTTATTCTCAGGCCGAGTGTTTATTCACTCGCCACTGCACGAGAAAGGGGCGGTAATAGGGTTTCCCAGTCCCAAATTGCAAAAATAGCATACAAATAATCAAACAAAAACTCCTACGGAGTATAAACCTTTACTTTATCGCTTGGGAACCACTACTAATGTGTTTAGCATGGAAGATATTGATAACTGATGGTTGCGAAGTAAATAAGAAGGGTGTATTTCTCAAAATATTATTTACCTCTGTTTTAAAAACTTGAGCTCTAGCACCGCTGCAAATCACTGGTTCCCTCTGCGAAGGGACTATCTATTTACTTTTATGTTGTGTCATCACCTTCTCAAATAAGCGCCAGAACCTGAGAGCACTGCTGTCATGCTTATGCATTGTGTGTAGCTAATGTTGGGTGCATCATGACTAGATCTTTTCTACCATGAATTACAATGTTTAGTCGTTGCTTGAACTTTGGAGGTGCTCTGCATTTATGTTTTGCGGTCTCAGAAAGGGCTAGCGAGATACCACTATTGTCATATTATATCATGGTTGTTTTCACAATGTCTTGCTGTTTGAGATATCTTATTATTGCTCGCTAGCTGGTTATGTCATTGATATGAGTTAATATAATTTTAAGAGTTCTTGTCGACATAGTTAGTTATAATCTTGGCTGAGAACTTGGGTGTTGTTTAAGCTTATTTATGCAAACAAGAGCAAAAGAGTCCGTAAAAGTTTTTCTTTTTCACTTTCAGTTTATCAACTGAATTGCTTGAGGACAAGCAAAGGTTTAAGCTTGGGGGAGTTGATACGTATCCGTCGTATCTACTTTTCCTAATGTTTTCCTCTTGTTTTGGACTCTAATTTGCATGATTTGAATGAAACTAACCCGGACTGACGTTGTTTTCAGCAGAATACCATGGTGTTGTTTTTGTGCAGAAATAAAAGTTCTCGGATTCGAACGAAACTTTGCGAGGAATTTTTATACAATAAAAGAGAATTTCTAGAGCCAAGAACCACCAGAGGGGCACCTGGGTGGGCACAACCCACCAGGGTGCGCCATCCCCTCTAGGCGCGCCCAGGTGGGTCATCCCCACTTAGTGGCCCTGCAGACCCTGAAACCGACGCTATAAAATCCTATTTTTCCAGAAAAAATTGGGGAGAACGAATTATCGCTTTCCACGAGATAGAGCCACCGCCGTCTCATGTTCTTCATCGGGAGGCTAGATCTGGAGTCCGTTTGGGGCTCTGAAGAGGGGGATCTTCGATCTTCGTCATTACCAACCCTTCTCCATCGCCAATTCCATGATGCTCCCCACCGGGAGTGAGTAATTCCTTCGTAGGCTCGCTGGTCCGTGAGGAGTTGGATGAGATTCATCATGTAATCGAGTTAGTTTTGTTAGGGCTTGATCCCTAGTATCCATTATGTTCTGAGATTGATGTTGACATGACTTTGCCATGCTTAATGCTTGTCACTTTGGGCCCGGGTGCCATGATTTCAAATCCGAACCGTTTATGTTATCACCATTATATCTATGTTCTAATCTTGCAAGTTATAGTCACCTACAACCTACTACGTGTTATGATCTGGCAACCCCGGAGTGACAATAGTCGGGACACTTCCCGGTGATGATCGTAGTTTGAGGAGTTCATGTATTCACCGTGTGTTAATGCTTTGTTCCGGTTCTCTATTAAAAGTAGGCCTTAATATCCCTTAGTTTCCAATAGGACCCTGTTGCCACGGGAGGGTAGGAAAAAAGATGTCATCACTACAAAAAAATACACTTCCGTGATGATACGTGTTTGTCACAGTAGGTCATGTTTTCTGTCATGCATGTACATCCATGACGATTTTATGACAGAATCAAGATAGTCATACCTGTGCTGTCGTAGAAGTGTTCCATGACATTACCAAAATTATCATCACGGAAGTGTCCACTTCCATGACGATAAATCGCGCGTCATAGAAGTGCTTTCATCAAGGGTGACCAACACGTGGCATCAACTGTAACGGGTCGCCGTTAAGCTATCGGGTCCGGTTTTGGATCCGATAACCCTTTAACAGCCCGGACCAATGGGGATTTTCCACATGTAAAATTATCATTGGCCAGAGGAAACACGTGTTGGCTCACCGTTGGGACAGATCTCATCCACTCCTTGGACAAGAGGCATCTATGATACGTCGACACATGGCACGGCCCAACAGAGGCCCATTCCGGTGAAAAGGCCGGCCTGTTTGACTTGGTCAATAGTGTCGGGGATATAACAATTTGTGTAAGCCGCGCTCGAGGGGCTGGGTTACGCAAAGAGGATTATCATACAAAGCCCAAGGTTAATCATGAAGATGGCGGTTCAATAAAGGGTCTAAAGCCCACAGGCGACTTAAGGCCCGTAGTGATAACCGCCGTAATGGCATGACTTGTATCATAAGGTCGAATTAACTAGTCACCGAGCCGGACACTGTTTATGAGCCAGCCGGGACTCTGTAGGCCGCAGGGCGTCAACCCGTGTTTATAAGGGGATGACCCGCTGGCGGCTTAGGGAAAGAAACATCTCATCGAGAGCCGGGCATAGCATATCTCGCTCCCTGGTTATCGAAACCTCAGTACTACCAACCCAACTAGACGTAGGCTTACCTTCACCGTAAGGGGCCGAACTAGTATAAAACCTCTCTCGTGTCCCTTGTCCTGTTAACCCCTTTAAGCTTCCTAGTTGCGATGGCTCCACGACTAAGTCCTTGCAAGAGGACATCTGCCGTGACAATTCCACGACAGTTGGCGCCCACCGTGGGGCCAGCGCACGGTGGATTTGAGTTCTTGAAGGGCAACTTTGAAGGGCTCAAGGGATACGCAGTCGGCCGGATGACCAAAAGTCATCGTGGCAAGATCTACATCGACGACGAAGGCTGGGCCCCCGACGCCGGCTCAATTGAGTACGGGTACTGGGTCCCCTTCGGCGTAATCCACGTCTTCATCGGTCGGATTGGTGAGCCGGGCCCTGAGCCGGACAACTGCACCGACCTCGTCGAGACGGCTCAGCATGCGAGACCCGCCCGGGCTCGACCCATCGTGAAGCGTGCTTTCGTGGGTTGCATCCACGAAGGGGAACTTTCTGGAGGATCCATAGATGGTGGTGAGACGGCCATCCACTCCGATGGTGATTCGTCCACTGGTGAGACGGACTCGTTGTATCAATTGCAAGATGGCAGGCTTGGGGGCTGTTCCGATGGCAGCAGTATTCCGGACCCCTTTGAGCCGCCAAGCTGCGTAGGGGTCTTCATGGCTGGTACTCAACCTGGTCAAAACTCTACAGCCGCAGCAGCAATAACGTCCGGGTCAGGAGTGGCCGGGGTAGGAGGCCCTGTGCGCCGACTGGCTCAGGTGCTGATGGATCTCATGGATAAATTGACGGCCCTGTTAACCACCACAGTTATTCCTGCAAATCAAGATGAGCATAATGCAGAGGTGGCACAGGTGCGTAAGGAAATAGCTCGGGCCAAGGAGGCATTAGCAGCTGAGGACACCAGGTTAGCCATAGAACGGGCGGCTTTGGATGCACGGGCGCAACAGCTCCAGTCAGAGGTTTTCCAACTTACGATGAGCCTGAACGCATCTAGCGAGGTGATGAGGAGGAGACACCAGAAAACTCAATCCCGTTTGCCTCTGGTTTATGAACCTCGGAACCTTTTCGCAACACCTGGAGTCGGCCCTAGTAACCCGCCAGAGGCAAATCAATTCATGACATCCGGAGTCGGAGGACCGGCTCAGCCCCGGGTGATGGTACCCCCTCATGGGAATATGGCCCCACCCCGCTATGTACCGACACCACCGGGTCACTTTTCTAACCCCATGGAGAACCTGATCGCAGCATCGGCACATTTAGCGGCTCTCCCAGTGGACGGTGACGATCCAACAGTGGTGGAGACGCGAAGGATCAGAGAACTCGTCCAAACGGCTCTGGCTCAGCAAGAGACTTATTCCTATAGCCGGGACAGGATTCATTCAACTCCTCCACCCTGGTTAGCTCCGTCTCGTCCGAACCGGAGCCCGAGTTATAGCAGGCACATGAAGTCAGAGTCTTTGTCAAGCAACGCCCAGCGCCGTAATCAGCCTGGCAGTTATAACCCGGTGCAAGACCGGATACGTCAGGAATACGAGCGGGTGGCTCAGCTGGTGGCTCAGCAGACGGCTCATCAGGACTTTCCAGATTACCCGTCGACTTCTGTTGAGACAGGAGTGGCCACCAGAACCGGCGGCGTTCCTTGTTTGGTGCCGGCTTTACGCAATGTGCGTTTGCCTAAGGATTTCAAGGGACCCCGAAAGGTGCCAAATTATACGGCCGACTTGCAGCCCGGGGCGTGGATCGAAAGCTATGAGATGGCCATGGAACTGTTGGAGGTCAGTGACGCAGCAACGGCTAAGTATTTCACCATGATGTTGGATGGAATGGCCCGGACATGGTTAAAGGGCTTACCGCCCAATTCTATTAGCTCATGGGCGGAGTTTAAGGCCCGGTTCATTCAGAACTTCAAGGACACTTGCAAACAATCTATGTCGATTGTGGACTTAACTAATTGTAAGCAAGAGGAACGTGAATCTACCACTCATTGGGTGCGCCGGGTCAAAGAGATAATACATTCGTCTGGCAAGATGGATGTCGGCCCTGCAGTCCTCATGTTGGAGAAGAATTGCCGATTTGAACCGCTGAGGCAGAAGCTGGGGCGCCTCAAGCGCGATTGTAATGATATGGGTCAACTGATGGTGGCTTTAGTCAAATATGCCAATTCCGATAGTACCAAGGATCCTGCATCTGATGAGGAAAAGACGGGGAAGGGAAAGAAGAACGGCAATGGAAAGGGTCAGCAGCATAACCCGGCAAATCAAGGAGGCAACAAGCGTAAAGCCGATGGCAACCCGGAGTTTGTGGCTAACACTAATGCACAGGGTAACAATCAGAGGCGCAAGGGGAGGCCGCCCCCTCGGTCTGGCGGGTTAGGTCCATCTCTTGAGCAGCTGCTCAATGAGCCCTGCCCGAGACACGGCACCCGGGAACGACCAGCCACCCACTTGTGGAAGGATTGCGCGATCATGAAGGCTTTCAAGAATTCCAACACGTTCGGTGGCAATCATGGGTCGGGCGGCAGCTCAGGTGCCGGCGGTTTTCATGGCCCGGGCGGTGGTTCAAATTCCCGTTTTCAGGGAAATCAGGGCGGCTATAATCAGCAGCAATCTGGTCAGGGAGGACAGCAGCAGCAGTCGGGTTATCAAAGCAATCCAAAGCAGCTGAATAGTGGACATTATCATGTGTTCACCACTAGCTTATGCAAACGTGACCAGAAGGTTCATAAGAGGGTGGTGAACTCTGTTGAGCTGGCAGTCCCCCATTACTTGAGGTGGTCAGAGCAGCCTATTGTATGGAGCAGGGAAGATCACCATCCCCGGGTTGATAATCCGGGTCAGTTAGCCTTGGTGGTAACACCTCAAGTTGATGGATATAAATTCACTAAAGTACTCATGGATGGAGGTAGCAGCATCAACATCCTCTATTATGAGACTTTTCGACATATGGGGTTGACTGATAAAAATTTAAAGACGTCCAACACAGTTTTCCATGGAGTGGTGCCTGGTAAGTCGGCATACCCAGTTGGTAAGATTGAGCTGGAGGTGGCCTTCAGAGATGAATATGATTCTAGGGCTGAGAAATTAACCTTTGAGGTAGTCAAGATCAAAAGCCCATATCACGCTCTGTTTGGACGGCCGGCTTATGCCAAGTTCATGGCACGGCCGTGTTATGTTTACTTGCAGCTCAAAATGCCGGGTCACAAGGGCACCATTACTGTGCATGGGAGTCGGAAGATAGCCCTGGAATGTGAGGAGGGTGATGCTGCTTATGCTGAATCTGTTTGTGCAGCAGAGGAACTGAAGCTTTATAAGGATAATGTTGACCCGGCGGACATGACACCTCTGAAGAAGCCAACCATAGAGCATGACCTGGTGATGAAATTTAAGTTGGCTGATGAAACCAAGCTTGTTGATTTTACTCCAGGCGACTCATCTAAACAGTTCAGCATCAGTGCCAATCTGGATCCTAAATAGGAAAGCACGCTCATCGAGTTCATCTGTGAGAATCGGGACATCTTTGCAGGGAAACCTTCTGACATGCCAGGTGTACCGAGGGAACTCGCTGAGCACACTCTTAATATTGATCCAAAGTATAAGCCGGTCAGACAATTTCTCCGGCGGTTTAACGAGGAAAGACGGAAAGCCATCGGAGAGGAGATGGCCCAGTTCTTAGCGGCCAGGTTTATTGTTGAAGTTTTTCATCCTGAATGGTTGGCTAACCCGGTGCTCGTGCTTAAAAAGAACGGCACCTGACGGATGTGTGTGGATTACACGGACTTAAATAAAGCTTGTCTGGCTGATCCTTTTGCTCTCCCCTGTATTGATCAAATCATTGATGCTACGGCGGGTTGTGAGTGTTTGAGCTTTCTGGATGCTTATTCTGGCTATCATCAGATCAAAATGGCAGTTAAGGACCAGGAGAAGACGACTTTCATTACTCCGTTTGGAGCCTTCTGCTATGTTTCTATGCCTTTCGGGCTCAAGAGTGCCCAGGCGACTTACCAGCGGTGTGTACAGAATTGTCTCCATAATCAGATTGGACGCAATGTTCATGCTTATGTGGATGACATAGTGGTGAAGTCCAGAGAGAAGGGAACCTTTATAGATGATCTAAAGGAAACCTTTGATAATCTTTGGGTCTATAAGATGATGCTTAACCCGGCCAAATGTGTGTTTGATGTGCCAGCAGGCAAGCTTTTCGGTTTCCTAGTTTCCAACAGGGGCATTGAAGCTAACCCAGAGAAGATCAAGGCAATTACCTCTTTGGCTAAGTCGGCATGCATCAATGATGTATAGCGACTGGCGGGTCGTATCGCTGCTTTAAGCCCGTTTATAAGCCGGTTGGGTGAGAAGGACATACCACTATATCATATGTTGAAGAAAACGGACACTTTTGTCTGGAGCGATGCTGCTGATGCTGCTTTTGAAGATTTAAAGAGACATCTATCTAAGCCGCCGCTCCTTGCGGCTCCCATTGATAGAGAGTCGTTGTTGTTATACGTGGCCACTAACTCGCGTGCTGTCAGTGTTGCAATTGTGGTGGAACGCAAGGACGCTGGCAAGGAGCATCCGGTTCAACGGCTGGTTTATTATATCAGTGAGGTGCTCATTGCGTCTAAGCAAAGGTATCCGCATTGGTAGAAGCTTGTTTACTGGGTGTTCATGGCAAGGCGAAAGCTTAAGCAATACTTCCAGGCTCACCCTATCACCGTGGTAAGTTATGCTCCCTTGGGCGACATCATCCAGAATAGAGAAGCCACAGGACGAGTCGCCAAGTGGGCTATCGAGCTTGGGACTCATGGTTTGAAGTATGTGCCACGTACTGCTATTAGGTCTCAAGCCCTGGTGGACTTCATCAATGATTGGACAGAGCTGCAGACACCTGAGGAGAAGCCGGATAACACGTATTGGACTATTCATTTTGATGGATCCAGGCAGTTGGAAGGCTCGGGGGCTGGAGTTGTGTTAACTTCCCCCCGAGGTGACAAATTATGTTATGTGCTCCGGCTTATGTTTCCTTGTACTAATAATGCAGCTGAATATGAGGCCTTACTCCATGGTCTTCGGATGGCCAAAGAGATGAATTTGAGCCGGGTAAGGTGCTTGGGCGACTCAGATATCGTGGCTCAGCAAGTGTCAGGCAAGTGGGACTCCAAGGATCCCCTCATGGCGGCTTATCGTCGTGAAGTTGATGCCGTGGCTGGGCACTTCAAGGGTTATCAAGTGGAGCACATTGATCGAAGGAAGAATGAGGCGACTGATGCTCTAAGCCGGCTGGGATCTCAGCGCAAGCCGGTACCGCCTAACACCTTCCTAGATTTTTTGCATAACCCTTCTGTCAAGTTACCCACAAAGGAAGACCTAGCGGTGCCAGACCCGGAGGTGCAGCTGGTGGCGGCTCTTCACGTCATCCCGGATTGGACAGTGCCATATTTGGCTTACATAACCTAGGGAGAGTTGCCTGAGGATGAGACCTTGCCGAGACAAATCATCCGGCGGTCTAAATCCATGACAATTGTTCACGGTGAGTTGCATCATCGCAGTGTCACTGGGGCGTTTCAATGTTGTGTGTAACCTATGGAAGGACAGGAAATACTTCGTGAGATCCGTGAAGGGGATTGCGGTCATCATGCCGTCTCAAAATCTCTTGTGACCAAGGCCTTCCGTCATGGGTTTTATTGGCTGACGGCTCACGCTGATGCGGAAGATCTGGTCAGTAAATGTGACGGGTGTCAAAAATTCTCACGACGAGCTCATGTGCCGGCTCAAGAGTTGAGGATGATTCCGATTACTTGGCCGTTTGCGGTCTGGGGGCTTGATATGGTCGGACCTTTCAAAAGGTCTAAGGATAAAAAGACACACCTCCTGGTGGCGGTTGATAAATTTACAAAGTGGGTTGAGGCAGAGCCGGTCAATAAGTGTGATGCAGCCATGGCGGTTTAGTTCATGAAAAAGGTGATCTTTCGTTTTGCTTTTCCACGCAGCATCATAACTGATAATGGCACCAATCTCTCCAAAGGTGCTATGGAAGAGTTCTGTCAACGAGAACATAGCCGGCTTGACTTTTCGGCAGTAGCTCATCCTCAATCCAATGGTCAAGCAGAGAGAGCCAATCAGGAGATCTTGAAAGGTATAAAACCCCGGCTCTTGGTCCCCTTACAATGGACGCCGGGTTGTTGGGTGGAGGAGTTACCCTTTGTGATTTGGAGCATCAACACTACACCTAACAGGTCTACGGGTTATCCACCTTTCTTCATGGTTTACGAGCAGAGGCGGTCCTGCCAAGTGACATCCGTCATGACTCGCCCCGAGTGGCGGCTTACGTTGAAGCTGATAATGAACAAGCTCGTCAAGATGCGCTTGACTTATTGGATGAAGAGCGAGACTTGGCAATAGCCCGCTCGGTGATTTACCAGCAAGACCTGCGCCGCTATCACAGCCGTCGGGTTAGATCTAGAACCTTTCAGGAAGGTGACTTAGTGCTCCGGCTCATCCAGGATCAATCTGATATGCACAAGCTATCCCCTCCTTGGGAAGGACCCTTTGTGGTTAGCAAGAACCTGAACAACGGGTCATATTACCTCATCGATGTTCGAGAGCACAAAGACTCATGTAAGTCGGAAGAGGAGACCCGCCGGCCGTGGAATATCGCTCATCTTCGACCTTACTATACTTGAGCCACCGGCTCTCAGGATGTACATATTTTGACGATGTATATATTATGAAAAGCAATAAAGCAGGACCTCTGTGCTTTTCATGCTCAAAAGTTTACATGTATTCATTATCATGATGTTGAAACAACCAACAGGGAGCGGATCATATTTGAATTCGGCTTTCCACTTGGTACGGCTTATGATCATATCTGAATCTAGCCATGATCAATTGGGGGCTTCCTGTTCAAACATAGGTCGTATTGAAACCAAAGAGAACATAGCTGTCGATACCCTCTTGATCGGCATACTGCCAAACTCACTAGGGGGCTTCTTGATCATATATGAATCATAGCTTAACCCCTTTGGGTCTGACGTGGATCGTATTCAAATCAGCGTCATTAAACAACTCTTATGGTCACTTGGGGGCTTCCTGTTCAAACATAGGTTGTATTCGAACCAAAGAGAACACAGCTGTCGATACACTTGATCGGCATCGCCAAAGCCACTGGGGCTATATGATCGTATCCGAATCTTAGCTTAACGCCTTTGGAATGGTTCACTGATCGTATTCCAATCAGAAGCCTTTGAATTTTGTTTATTTCTCATGATACTTTGTAAGTATAATTATTTCACTGCTTTTGAGATCCTCTTGAAAGCACTCATGGGGTGGTTTTTGTTCCACCGATTTAATATTGATCAAATAAAGTTGTTAGCGCATAACAAACATCATATGTGCCAAGTTTCAGGAGTTAAAGTTTACCCTCATTGTTTGGGTCACATAAGCCGGCGAGATCACCAAAAGGATCACAGGTATGTTGTTATGATTATGTCTAACAGGTATAATTGCAAACCGACCTTTATATGATTTTTTGGTTCACACTCCGGGTTATCAATACATTATGTGACCCCCGCCGCCAGGAACTTGTGTTTGTTCTATATGTAGGGCAATGCATGCAATCTCTTTTAACATAAAGGAAGCAGAAGACCAGTATAAACCGAAAGTGCATAACGACGGCGGTTTACGAAATTGTTGAGCATCTCAAAACATGCGCGAAGGCATGACAAAATTAAGTGTTTTATCTACCCTATTACATGACTCCCCGAGTCTGAATAATGAAGCATTGTTTTTCCACAAAGCATAAACATGCGACGCCCAATGGTTCACTCATCTGGTTGACCTGAGGCTTCCGGGTTATCCTTCTCCGCTCCTCCGTCGGCTGCCCTGTCCTGGAAGGTTGATGATGACCAGTCAAGGCCACTCAAAGCTTCAAATTCAGCTTCATCATCAATTAACCCGGCTGGATCAACTTCAGGGGCGAAGGTATGCTTACGAATTGGAGGAATCAGGCTGACTGCATCATAGTGTGGCGTTGGGAGTCTCTAATTCTCCCTGTCATAACCCGACTGGTACTTAGTAAGGTTAGTGGCATTCCCAATAAGATTGGCCACAGGGCGTATTTCCCTCACGCAGGCAGTGAAGTCCTTTTCATCAAATAAGGTACCATCCTCCTTCAAGCTTGGATATCCAAGGGCGATGTCGGCCGGGTCTAGTTCTGGTATCCATGCTTTGGCCCGACTTAATGCGGCTATGGCTCCGGCTCTCGCAGATGCCCGCCTTAGCTCTTGGACCCGTTGAGGTTGCATAGCAAGCCGCTTTAACATGTCAGCCAGGAGATGGGGAACGTCATTTGACAAAGCCACAACGGCCAAAGCACGTTGTGACCCGGTGTAGAGTTGTTCCACCAGAGTATAAACCGCCTTTAACTTGATCAACATGTTCTGGTTAAGGTTTGTGCTCCTGGGGCCTGCGTTAATAAACATCAAGTAGGCCGGAGAGGACAATTGAAATAGTCATCAGGAAAAAGGTTTGCAATATTTAATGTTTGCAGAAGTAGCTTACCAAAGATTGCTGAGACCATTTGAGATATTTGGCGCTTTAAGCCGGATAGCTCAGATGTTGCTTCTGCAAGCGACACCTCTGCTTTCTCGGCCCGGGTGACCAAAGAGGCCTTTTCATCAGCCCATGCTTTCTTATCTGTTTCAAAGCCTTTCTTCAACTTTTCTTGTTCAGATACACTGAACTCAAACTTGGAGTTGGCCTTTTGGATTTCAGTCTCTTGAGCTTTCAGGTGATTCTTCAGATCAGCAATCTCCGACTCAAATTGACTTATGGTGGCCTGCATCAATGCCGGGTTATAGTCAGGGTTATTAGAAGATAACATTAAGTCCCAAGCACTTTGCAAGCAAAGATACTTGACACTTGGGGGCTAATGTATGTTGAAGAACTCTGAATCACTACGGCGGTTCATGGAAATTAAGTCCCAAGCACTTTGCAAGCAAAGATACTTGACACTTGGGGGCTAAATATCTTGTTCTAAAGCCGTCCTTCGAGATAAGCCGGGCGTCTGGCAAGCAGTACTAAGCGGATTCTAAGTCTACAGCATATTGTCTCATAAGCAATAGACTTGGGGGCTGGTATAGTAAGTATGAATAAGGAAAAGTAACAAGGTCATACCTCAGATTTTTGCTGTATCTGCTTCACCATGTCAATTTCCAGGTCACGGCTGTTGTGCACTTGATTCACGTAACCAGAGAAAATCTCTCCAATGCTCAGATGAGTGTAATCAGTGACGTCCAGCTTGCCTTTTCGGTGCTCTAAAAGTTCCTCCTTGGCAGAGCACTTGGCAAGAACAGTGGGCCGTCCCGGTTCAACAAACTGAGTCTTAAGAATCTCGACTTCCGGGTCAACTGTCTTGGTTGGGCTAGGAATCTCCGGGTTATCAGATCCGTCAAGAGTTTGTTCAGTAGGCGGATCAGAAGTTGGTGCTGGAACATCATAAGCCGGCTCAGACGGCGGCTCATGGGTGGAGGTGTCAGGAGCAGTTGTGCCAAGCTCTGGTTCAGTCGCGACAGGATCTTTGGCTGGCTTATTATTCTTCGTCCTCTTGCTGGGCTTCACTTGTACGCTGTGAGTAAATCAGAAAGGTTAGTGCAAAAACATGAGTAAGGTAAGCATAAAGATAAATAAGTTGACATTACCCTGGAGCAGTTTTGAAAGCCGTCATGTTGGATTGCATGGATTCTCCAGAGGTAGGTGAAGTATCCTAATAGTTTGAGTCAGATGAATTGAGGGGTTGACGAATGGTAATGAAGAGCGTAAGTCAGAGATAACCTCAGCACGACGCTTCCTTGTTACGTCAGGTAAGCCGGAGGAGAGTTCCACGTCTTTGTTGGTCCGGGTCTGCCTCCGGCTCTCATGAATCTATCGCTTCAAAAGAAATTGAGGATCTTGGTAAGCTAAAGGATGAGAAAATCTTACTTTTCGGGTCACTCTTCGGACTTACTACCGCGGCAAAGGCTCGAAGTCGGAGGAAATTATAGTTACCTCTTCCTCAACTGCTTGGCTGTTTCCTTTGTCCTCCTGAAAGGCATTTAAAGGTCAGTAAGGTAATGGTAAAAGAGGCAGGGGAGTTAAGGATTACCTCTTCTTCATCGTCATCAGTGTCATCCAGCTTGAATAAATCAAAAGTACTTGGTTTCTTCTTCCTTTGGATCCCTGTTTTGGCGGCTTTTCTTTCGGCTCTCTTGGCCGCTCTGGCTCGTTTGGCAGCCTCATGGTCATATTTGACCTTCCAGAAATCGTCATTTGCCTGTGAATAATATCAAAAGACTATGAGTAAAATCAAGGCATTCCACAATAAGGGTATAATTGTTGAGGTTGACGACTTACTGCAGGAGCCGGGTTATTCTTGCAGAATGGAAGTAAGCCGAAGGCATTACTGACTACTGAGCCCTCCTTCAGCAGAGATTGGGTCATAGCTTCAATCATATCATCAGGAAGGTCATCAGGACTATGACGCAGCGGGTCATCCTTTTCATCTGAATATGTGCACATTAAGCTGGGACGGCGGCTTAACGGAATCACTCGCCAGGAGATGACCCGGACTAAATCAACGTCGTCTAAGCCATTCCCCAAGAGAGCCTTGATTTTCTTTATGGTGGGGGCAAGTGGCAGACACTCAACAGCAGATAACTTGTCCGCTAGAGGGTGGTTGGATTCAAGGCGCAGGGCACGAAAACCGGGCAACGGGTTCTCATCAGCCGGAGAAGTATCCTGGCAATAGAACCACGTCTGGTTCCAATCCTTAGGATGGCTTGGTGGCTCAGCGTATGGGAAAAGGCAATCCCTCCGTCGCTAAATGGAGATTCCACCAAGCTCCAGGCTGGGCCCATTGGCGCGCTCATTCTGGCGATTTAAGTAAAATAACTCTCTGAAAAGTAATATGTTGGGCTCTTCTCCAAGGTCCACTTTGCAAAAGACTTGGAAATTGCAGATGTTGGATACAGAATTGGGCCCGATGTCTTATGGTCTAAGGTCAAAAAAGTGCAAGACATCCTTGAGTAATTTTGAATCGGGTGGAGCAAAGCCCCGGCTCATGTGATCAGTAAAAACGATCACTTCCCCCCTCCTTGGGTTGAGGTTTCTCCTCTGACGGGTTAGGAGCACGATAAGACATGACCTCTTTCTTGGGCGGATAGCCAGTCTTCACAAATTCAGACAATGTGCTTTCAGTAGCAATGGACTTGACCCAGTTACAGGTCACAGGAGCTTTGGGAGCCTTGGGTGCCATAACGTAAATGGAAACCTATGACAAACTAGTATTTTCCGGCTCAGTTTAACCCGGATGAGAGCATTTTAAATTCTATTCAAAGAAAGTGGCTTATGAAGGGGTCTAATGACATATGACTAAGTATTTCTGGTCATTTAAGCCGCTATAAATATCAGAAGCAGTTAAGGTATTTTAAAACCGTCAGGAGCAAGCAAGGTAGGCAATCATTGTTGTCTTCTTAAACCGGCCATACGGACTGCCGTGGTTGAACAGATCTAACAGATGCAATTTTTTGACTAAGTATGGAACAAACAAGTTTCGCAAGTTGCAGCTATTATTTTGGATCAAACGGTCGTTCTGAAAAGAAAAAGTCTAGACCTAAAGCTAGCACAGATAAGTCCATAAGCTCGAATGAAGCCTCTGTACAAAGGAAAGAGATCTATTTGCATTTGAAATGGATGCGAAACAGTTATCGCAGCAGTTTTATATTATTTGAAGATCAGAAAAGGGCGTCGGAGGTGAAATCTACCAAGGGTTCATGACGGACGGCGATGAACACCGATGAGCTCGAATTTTTTTAATGCGGATCTGAGATACAGGAAAGAGGGGACTTACAGATGCAGAGCTACTGCGGAGGTTCGTCACGTTTCTCTGGTCAAGTCAGGTCGATGCAGCGGCCTGAGTTGGAGAAGACGAGGAGATCTGCGGCGGCGGTGGCGGAGCTCGAGCGGCAGAGAAACAGCGAGAGGAGGAAGACGACTGAAGGGGGAGAATGGAAAAGACCTAGGTCGTGCCTATTTATAAGGAAAGGCTGACTGAGATGGCACAAGAAATGAGGAGGTTGAATATCATTATCCAATGACTCCGACGCCTCAGTTTTCGCAATGGTCAGTAAAGGTAAAGATCCGTTGAAGATATGACATAATAAACTAGGAATTTAATGGAAGATGATGTCACGGCGGGTTATCACGGATCTAGAAGCTGATGTCATGGAGGGTTATAACCTTTGCACGGACAGAAGACAGAAGGCTTTTTTCTTAAGGTATTTTAAGATTGACATGAACCGATTCAAATCAATCTAGGGCCTAATGTCGGGGATATAATGGTTATTGTATAAGCCGCCCTGGAGGGGCCGGGTTACGCAAAGAGGATTATCATACAAAGCCCAAGGTCAATCATGAAGATGGCGGTTCAATAAAGGGTCTAAAGCCCACAGGCGACTTAAGGCCCGTAGTGATAAACCACCGTAATGGCATGACTTGTATCATAAGGTAGAATTAACTAGTCACCGAGCCGGACACTGTTATAAGGGGACGACCCGCTGGCGGCTTAGGGAAAGAAACATCTCATCGAGAGCCGGGCATAGCGTATCTCGCTCCCTGGTTATCGAAACCTCAGTAATACCAACCCAACTAGACGTAGGCTTACCTTCACCGTAAGGGGTCGAACTAGTATAAAACCTCTCTCGTGTCCCTTGTCCCGTTAACCCCTTTGAGCTTCCTAGTTGCGATGGCTCCATGACTAAGTCCTTGCAAGAGGACATCTACCATGACAATTCCACGACAAATAGGTAATGGGCTGGCCCACGGAAAGCCTGTTAATGGCGTGTTCGTACATAGCCCATTTACGGCCCGCTAACTCACGGCCCGTTACAGCCTGTCAGAATTAAGCCCAGTAGCTTCATCTGGACCATCCAATATGATTCCAGCCCGTTGTAACTTTTGGCCCTTGTATGGCCCATGATGTCTTTCGGCCCATATGAGGCCCTTTATAACTCTTGGCCCATTAATGGCCTGTGGTGAGTCTGGCCCGTAATGAACAGTGTATCGCTTTATACACATTAATGGCCCATTATTCCATTGGGCCGTTTCCAACCCGTGTTATCTTTCGGCCTTCTCAGGCCCATTTATTCTTGGGCTCATTTCTAGCATTTGTTTACTTACGGCCCGTTACTGGCCTTTTCTGCTTGTGGGCCAAATTCAGCCCGTGGTTACAATCGGCCCGTATGTGGCCCGTTAATCCGTTGGGCCATTTTCATAGCATCATCAAATATAGCCGATTAACGACGGCCTATTATGGTCCACCCATGAGCAGAAGATTCCAACTCTAGCCCATTTACGACCCATAATGCGGTCTGTTATTGGCCCATGTTTGGTCGATCGATCATACGGCCCGTATAAGGCCCGTTGATGTTATAGCCCGTGGAAGGCTCATTGATTCTATGACCTGTAGAAGGCCCAATGTTTCTACGACCCTTAGAAGGCCCATTGTTTCTATAGCCCGTAGGAGGCCCATGGTAACTACAGTAAATATGTAGCCCATGGTTATTGCGGGCACTAGCAAACCGCGAAAAAAGAACTTCACTGACTACAAGCAAACAAATAAACAAGACAACAAGGAAATAAATAAGCAAGCAACTTACGCTAGGCTATCACGACTATTACACATATTACATCCACTGGGCATTAAAGTTCGCCACCAGTGCAAATATAGGGAACAAAAGCAACATATCACATACACTGGTTGTCAAAGTTGGCGACCAGTGCAAATAAACGCCGCAGCAAAATAAGTCCAGAACTGAAACCACTTCAGAAGAGCTCAAGAAACAATATCCTGGGTACCCATAATGGTGGCAAGATGCTTAGCAAGCTTATTAACTTTCTATTGTTTGGCGCTTAAATCCTCCAGCGCTTGTTGTTGCACAAGAAAGTATGCATCTGAATTCTGCAGGGACTTCCTCAGTCCTTCAGCTTTCTTGCCGCTGCACAGCTGACTGATGCCTTTCAGCTTGTAGATGAGACTGAAGAAGCTGAAGTGATTCAGGCATCGAGTTCGAAGAGCTTGTGCCAGCTGTACTGGCCAGTAACTCGAACACTACATCAATGGAGGATTGTGGGGTTTTCTCACTGTCTAAAAGATCATTTTTATCACCTTTCTTGGAGACCAACAGGGTTGTCTCACTATCTTGAACCTTATCTGCATTACTTTCTATACCATTGCATAGTGGGGTGCTCTTCTCCAATATTCTGTTCGCATACTACAAGAGAAACAAGCAGACACATCACAGGTTTAGCATGTAGTATACGGAACTCATTTTGGTAAACCGGTTCAGTAGTAAGGTGGACAAGATAACAGCATGAAACAAACATATATCTATGTACTATGGTCACTGTATTGTCCATATCATTCTAGTTTATGTTGCCAAATCAAGATAGAGACATAGTTCAACTCATATATTTTTAAGACACAACAACATAGACATAATATAAGTGTGAGAAACTACACAACATTGGCAACACTTGTAATGTGCATCACATGAGAACATAACTGTTTATACAACCGAAACTAAAATCAACATAGAGCAAGAAGTTAGAACAACAATCCAGTTAAAGAAATAGGTTTAAAACATACCTGTTGCTCCATTGGAGTTTCAATTGGATACTTCAAATTCGAAAGTAGTTGGTATGAGTAAATATAGTGATGCAACAGCAAAGGAGTATGGACCATAGCTACGGAATCTAACCTGAGAACAGTTGCTCTTCTGCTTTAAATGTTGAGTTTGGGTTCGCTGTGGTGGTGTTCGTGCTTTGGGCACTGCAGTTGCTTTACAAATTGCTCGTGTGGGGGTACTCTGTGGTGGACATGGTGCTTTGTCAACTAGAAGTGGGTTACTATCCGCTAGGGTTGGGACTAGATGGGTTGTAGCTGGTTCTCTGTCCAACGGTGTAAGTGTGCAATCTGGAAGAGTCTTGATTATGTGTGGTGGGGCTAGTTCATGGCCCAGTACAACCATGGTTCTATCTGCATCGATAGGTAGCACTATCTTTTGTGAAGAACGGGGTTTTGCTCCTTAGATACTACCATCACCCCCTCCAATTCAAATGGCTGATAAACAAGAAAAGAAATTGAACGTACAGACATTGTATGATAGACACATGTGGTAATTCACATATATGTTGTCTAACCAAACAGGACAACATGACACAATTTCACATATATGATGCCTAATAAAACAGGATAGCATGGCACAATTTCAGAAATATGATGGATAACTTAACAGGATATAATGGCATAATTCAACATATGATGAGTATATAAACAGGATGACATGACAAAACTACATGATGTCTTTCTAAAATAGGTTGGGATGAAATAATTCCCATACATGTTGTCTAAGTATACATGATGGCATGATATAATTGACATAATTGATTCATATACTAAGCAGCTGGCACTCGGATATATGATCTCTAAACTAAGCAGATGGAATTCAATATTGTGCATATGATGTCTAAACTAAGCAATGCAAGACACCATATGCATAATATGAGAAATATAAACGTTGCAACTTAGAGCATACACCTCAGGTGGGATATAGGACTGGTCATCTATCTGAATCCTCATCTGAGGAGCTACCTGTAACCATCAAGATATATGCTTCAACAGGTACCATTGCCTGCTCTGAAGACCTTGTTTTCACTACTGATTTTTCCATAACCGGCTCAAATGGCTGATACACATGAAGAGTAGTTCAATATACACAGATGTCGACAAATGGAATACGTAATGAAAAAAAGATGGCACGAGATAATTCACATATATGATGCCTGGCTACATGGCGGTGCATAATTCACATATATGATAACTGGCTGAAAAACATGGCATTTCATAATTCACATATCTGATATAGAAAGCAAACAGGAGGCATTCACACAAAGCATGTCTAATCTAAGCAGATGGTATGGCAATGCAAGACACCATATGCATGATATGAGCAATATAACCCTGCAAAGTTAGAGCATACACCTTGGGGGGATACGATTGGTCATCTGTCTCTGAATCCTCCTCTGAGGAGCTATCTGTAACCAGCAAGAAATCTGCATCGACAGATAGCACTGACTGCTCAAAAGACCTTGTTTTCACTCCAGATTTTCCCATGACCGACTCAAATGGCGGATGCACAGGAAGAGTAGATGGATGTATAAACATTGTTGACAAATGGAATACATTATGAAAAAATATGGCACGATATAATTCACATATACGATGACTGGCTAAACAGGATGGCATTGCATGATTCATGTATATGATGCCTGGCTAAAGAAGATGGCATTGCATAATTCCCATATACTCCCTCCGTTCCTAAATTTTGTCTTTTTAGAGATTTCAAATGGACTACCACATACGGATGTATATAGACATATTTTAGAGTGTAGATTCACTCATTTTGCCCCGTATGTAGTCACTTGTTGAAATCTCTAAAAAGACAAATATTTAGGAACGGTGGGAGTATGATATAGAAACCAAACAGGTGGCATTCACACAAAGCAAATCTAAACTAAGCTGATGACATATAAGATGTATAATGTAAGCAATGCAAGGCGCCATATGCATGATATGACCAACATCAGCATGCCAGGTTAGAGCAAACACCTCAGGTGGTAAATAGGAGTGGTCGGCTCCCTCTGAATCCCCATCTGAATAGTTATCTTCCTCTAGAATACAATCTGGAATGGCGGGAGGGGGGCCCACTTCACCCACCACGGAGCGGCGTCTGCATGACATTATATTCCCACACAACAGTCTTCTCTTTTTCTTTACATGTTCAATACGATTGTGTACAATAACTGACATGCATAATAAAAAAACATAGTTAGATTATGTAAGGCCTAAGGGGTGCATGCAGAAATCAAGACTGATGATAGCAACTGAGTGGATAGATCCAAAACTAATGATATCAGGTAGATTATAGCTTCAGTTTAAAAAGATAGACAATGGATCATCTACTGTGTGTTGCCCACCCAACATGAACCACATAGAAGACCCTAGATGAACCAAATAGTAGACAGATACTATTCGTTGCTGCCTCGACAAATGGAATACGCAATGAAAATAAAAAGATGGCACGAGATAATTCACATATATGATGCCTGGCTACATGGCGTTGCATAATTCACATATATGATAACTGGTTGAGAAACATGGCATTGCATAATTCACATATCTGATATAGAAAGCAAACAGGAGGCATTCACACAAAGCATGTCTAATCTAAGCAGATGGTATGGCAATGTAAGACACCATATGCATGACATGAGCAATATAACCCTGCAAAGTTAGAGCATGCACCTTGGGGATACGATTGGTCATCTGTCTCTGAATCGTCCTCTGAGGAGCTATCTGTAACCAGCAAGAAATCTGCATCTACAGATAGCACTGACTGCTCAAAAGACCTTGTTTTCACTCCAGATTTTCCCATGACCGACTCAAATGGCTGATGCACAGGAAGAGTAGATGGATGTATAAACATTGTTGACAAATGGAATACATTATGAAAAAAATATGGCACGATATAATTCACATATACGATGACTGGCTAAACAGGATGGCATGGCATGATTCACGTATATGATGCCTGGCTAAAGAAGATGGCATTGCATAATTCCCATATACTCCCTCCATTCCTAAATATTTGTCTTTTTAGAGATTTCAAATGGACTACCACATACGAATGTATATAGACATATTTTAGAGTGTAGATTCACTCATTTTGCCCCGTATGTAGTCACTTGTTGAAATCTCTAAAAAGACAAATATTTAGGAACGGTGGGAGTATGATATAGAAACCAAACAGGTGGCATTCACACAAAGCAAATCTAAACTAAGCTGATGACATATAAGATGTATAATGTAAGCAATGCGAGGCGCCATATGCATGATATGACCAACATCAGCATGCCAGGTTAGAGCAAACACCTCAGGTGGTAAATAGGAGTGGTCGGCTCCCTCTGAATCCCCATCTGAACAGTTATCTTCCTCTAGAATACAATCTGGAATGGCGGGAGGGGGGCCCACTTCACCCACCATGGAGCGGCGTCTGCATGACATTATATTCCCACACAACGGTCTTCTCTTTTTCTTTACATGTTCAATACGATTGTGTACAATAACTGACATGCATAATAAAAAACATAGTTATATTATGTAAGGCCTAAGGGGTGCATGCAGAAATCAAGACTGATGGTAGCAACTGAGTGGATAGATCCAAAACTAATGATAGCAGGTAGATTATAGCTTCAGTTTAAAAAGATAGACAATGGATCATCTACTGTTTGTTGTCCACCCAACATGAACCACATAGAAGACCCTAGATGAACCAGATAGTAGATAGATACTATTCGTTGCTGCCTCGATATGTGCCCCACGTGCATTTTAAAACTCAAGTTTGAACGATAAAGTAGCAGGTAATAATAACCGATGTATAACGTAAGCAAACACAAAAGAGTGCGACCTCTCTTTCGAAACTATGTAGTCCTCAGGTTCATCTACTCAGTCGATGATGGTGATGCAGTTGGCGTGGCTGCCAGTAACAGGGAAGATGATCTGAGGCGGCGAAAGAAAGTCTGCAGGGGGAATCTCTGCTGCAGTGAATGCTTCTGTCGATGGTACACCTCAGGTGGGGTGGATGGTGGCACGGCAGGAGCAGGACATAAGACACATAGTTTTCTTTGACGCCTATCTAAAAATGAAGTAAATCTGTAAGGGCTCCTTAGAATTGGAGGATTCTATAAACGCAGGGACAGGAAAAACACATGAATAGGATACGAATGCACGTGCAAAACAGAGTATTTGGAAACATAGGATTTCTGTCAACCTGGGTGTTTGGTTCACATGAATTGGAAGAACACAGAAATGGAGAAACATTGTCAAATTAAGGTCAAACCACTTGAAAATGAAAAAAAATAAGAATCTTATAATGCCAGTAATGCAATTAGTCCTGTTCTTCATGCATATTAATTTGAAAAGGACGTCCAAGTGGACATTCAAATTCCTATGTTTTTTATTTGAAAGAGACACCAAAGGAAAAAAATCCTCCAGTTTTGCTTTGCTCAACTCCTTCTAACAAAATGCATGAATAGTAGTACCATAGTAGTTCCATAACAAAGGATCCCTGAGGGATTGACATGAATGCAGAGTAACAAAGTGATGCGACGACTGTACAACCTCTTTGGCATAGCCTTGTCGACCTCGGCATCATTGGGTTGGACGTGGAGGATGGTGATGCCGGCGTGACTGTCGGAGGCGGGGAAGAAGATCTGAGGCCTCTGGAAACGGCGCCGAGGGTACTGCTCCATTGTTATGGATGGTTCCGTCGTTGGAGCAGCTCCGGAGGTGTACACCGGCGAGGCTGAAGCAGGACAAGACAGACAATGTTAATCTGAAGTGGGACTCTAATATCATCTGCAATAGATGATGTAAAATACATCACCAAAAAGTGCTAGATGTAAAACACATCAGCCGCGCCACGGCCGCTCTGACAGATGCTGTAAATACTGTTCACTCTGAACTTAACTAAAGAAACTGAACTTTATAGTCGAAACTGAATTTTACTGTCGAAACTGATTGAACTAGTAGCAGAGTATTGCAATAGATGTTTAGGGCGTTCGAGCACTAGTAGCAGAGAAGCGGTGTTCTAAATCAGCAGCCACTTGAGCAGGGAACGCACTAGCAGAGAGCAAGTCGTGCAGCAGCACCGCGAGCGAGTGCTAAAGAAGCAACTCCTGTAGCTGCCGGAGGTCGTGCAGCAGCAGCAGCAGCGTGAGCGAGAGCAAGAGCAGAGCAGCAACACGAACAAGAGCAAGAGCGGAGCAACAACGCGACCGACAGCAATACCAGAGAAGAGCAGCAACACGAACGAAAGCAAGAGCAGTGCAGCAGCGTGACCGACAGCAAGAACAGAGCCACAACGCGAGCGAGAGCCGGAGCAACAACAGCAGTAGTGCGAGCGAGAGCCGGAGTAGCTGCACCTAGTGCCGGTGTGGAAGTCGCCGCCGAGGAAGCAACGACATGGGGGAGAGACATCGTGGATGAAGTGGCCGGCGACGGCACCACCGATGGAGACCCGCCACGGCTGCTCGGTATCGAGCACCGGCAGCCACGTGAGATCGAATAAAAGATAAAATGCAGCGGTGAGTGCAGATCCTCCTTGGTGGCGCCGAGTAGGACTTGGCTTCATCGGAGGAATTGGCGAGGGTGCTGCAGTTCCGGTGGGGTAGGTCAAGACGGCGTTGTGGGGATGGAGGTGGCGCAATAGACGAGGCGAACATCGGGGTAGCTCCTTGGAGGTGGAGGCCGGGGCAGCTGATCCGGCAAGACGACAAGATCGACGACGAATCCTCATCCGATGCAGTGGATGAGGGACGGTGAGCTGTTGCGGTGGACGACGTCATTGGGGAAGAGTCTCCGGTTGGGCGGAGGTCGGGAGGCCAACGGAGGAGCGTGGGATTTCATGGGTTTTGGCGGCCTTGGTGTACGAATGGGGGCAAAGGGGAAGGTAGGGGGGCCATGGCTCAGGGACGCGCTTGTCCAAAATGTAGGGTAAGTTACTAGTGTACCCCCACCGGTTTTGACCACGCGATGGCGAGCCGACATTTCCGGCTGAGGGGTAGAAGGGGGATTTCGGTGTCTAGGCTACGGGACCGATTTCGGATGAGGAGGGAGTTTTTGCGCGCGTCGAAATTTTGAGATAACAAGGTGCGGCGCGGGGTGAAGAGGCGGAAGTTTCACGGCAGATGAGACAAAAGATACTCGAGCTTGAAAATTTCGGTATAACAAGGCGCGGATTCCATGTTCTGCAGAACAAACTTAACGTGTACAAAAACAATTCATACAAGACACAAGAGAGTCATGTCCCCTTTTACTATATTGCTATAAATGCCATTGAAAAACTACAAGAAAAATGTAAAAAAAATGGGAGAACAAGATTACCCTGTACAATACCAAATCAATTCGCACTTCCCTCAACGACAACAAAAAACAAATCAATTCCCACCACAAGAAAGAGTCATGTCCCTTTTTATATGATTACAAATGCCAAGATCTCGAATTTCAATTTTTGAATCCATGTTACATTGAATTCGAATATATCGTTAGGTGACCTTGTGGTTTATAATGGATGTATTCCTACATTTTGATCTTCCATCATATATGAACATTTTACTCCACCCTATGAACATATATATTGTCGTCTACCATATGGACTAAATTTGAATCAATTTTCCTTACTTGAATATGATTGTTGTCAAGTTATACCATCATTTAAATATTATCTTGATAACAAAAAACATGGATATAGTAGTAATCATATTTCACTATGAACTACATGTACCATACGATCTCCAATTCAAATATTTTTATCCATTTTATGTTGAATTCAAATCGGAGTACATTGGTCTAGGTAGTGAGATGTTTGGGATAATCTAAACCTTGTTTTCATATGTATAATATTTGGCTGAATTGTGACAAGTTTTGGTATAAGCTTCTTGCAAAACCGGAGATTCTCTCAACAAGCCGTGGTTCCGAGAGGGAACGTGTCACCTTTGTGTGCGAAACGATATACGCTACCTCCCCCTTATTTCCTTTACAGAGGCAACATAGAACTATATGAGTGCCCTATTAAATTTTGGGGTTATTCCGGGTTCATTTGGCCTTTTTTATACATTAATTGAGTTTCTAGACATTTAATGTGCATAATTCAAATTTGAACTGCAAGAACATGCTCCGGTGCACCAAAGTTGGTTGCAAAATCACATGTGTGTCCTTGGATGAATTTCTAGGCCCCATGCAAGAAATGGAAATGAAATTCAAACATCTGGTCGTGACTCGGCCGAGAACATCGAGAAACATGGTTTTTAAATTCCTGTAAATCCAAAACTCACCTGGAAATCATGAAACTTGGCATGGTGTCATGTCATGGCACTAACATGATGTGGTAAAAAATTGGGCTGAATTGGAACAAGTTTTGGTATAAGCTTCTTACAAACCTAAGCTTCTCTCAAGAAGGCTCGTGGTTCTGAGAGGGAACGTGTCACCTTTGAGTGCGAAACGATATACGCTGCCCCTCCTTGAGTTTCTTTACAGAGGCAACATAGAACTACATGAGTGCCCTGTTAAATTTTGGAATTATTCCGGGCTCGTTTGGCCTTTTTTATACATTAATTGAGTTTCTGGTCATTTAATGTGCATAATTCAAATTTGAACTACAAGCACATGCTCCCGTGCACCAAAGTTGGTTGAAAAATCACATGTGTGTCCTCGGGTGAATTTCTAGGTCCCATGCAAGAAATGGAAATGAAATTCAAATATCTAGGCATCATGGCTCGACCGAGAACATTGAGAAACTTGGTTTTAAAATTCATGTAAATCCAAAACACACCTGAAAATCATGAGACTTGGCATGGTGTCATGTCATGGTACTATCATGCTGTGGTATTTTTTTGGTCGAATAGGAACAAGTTTTGGTATAAGCTTCTTCAAACCGGAGCTTCTCTCAAGAAGGCTCGTGGTTCCGAGAGGGAACACGCCACCTTTGTGTGCGAAACGATATACGCTGCCCCCCTAATTTTCTTTACAGAGGCAACATATAACTATATCAGTGTCTTGTTAAATTTTGGAATTATTCCAGGTTCGTTTGGCCTTGTTTATACATTAATTGAGTTTCTGGTCATTTAATGTGCAAAATTCAAATTTGAACTACAAGCACATGCTCCAGTGCACCAAAGTTGGTTGAAAAATCACATGTGTGTGTCCTCAGGTGTATTTCTAGGTCCCATGTAAGAAATGGGAATAAAATTCAAACATCTGGGCATCGTGGCTCGGCCGAGAACATCGAGAAACTTGCTTTTAAAATTCTTGTAAATCCAAAACACGCCTGAAAATCATGAAACTTGTCATGGTGTCATGTCATGGTACTAACATGTTGTGGTAAAAAAAATGGTCGAATTGGAACAAGTTTTGGTGTAAGCTTCTTGCAAACCGGAGCTTCTCTCAAGAAGGCTCGTGGTTCTGAGAGGGAACGTGTCACCTTTGTGTGCGAAACGATATACGCTGCCCCCCTCCTTGATTTTCTTTACAGAGGCAACATAGAACTATATGAGTGTCGTGTTAAATTTTGGAATTATTCCGGGTTCGTTTGGACTTTTTTATACATTAATTGAGTTTCTCGTCATTTAATGTGCATAATTCAAATTTGAACTACAGGCACATGCTCCAGTGCACCATAGTTGGTTGAAAAATCACATGTGTGTCCTCGGGAAAATTTCTAGGTCCCATGCAAGAAATGGGAATGAAATTCAAACATCTGGGCGTCATGGCTTGGCCGAAAACATTGAGAAACTTGGTTTTTTAATTCTTGTAAATCCAAAACACGCATGAAAATCATGAAACTTGGCTTGGTGTCATGACATGGCACCAACATGTTGTGGTAATTTTGTTGTCTGATTTGCGAAGGCGCACACACTAACAATCAACAAAGTCATTTTGGAACAAGTGTTGTCACGTTACAATCATAAACACAAGTATTATTGAAACCGTGGGCGTTCTACTTACCATTTACGTGCCGCCACGCGTCCCCTTTTTTATTAGCTAGGAGGCGCCATGCAGGGTAGCTATTTGAGTACGGGAGGCGTGCGATCAGACCCCTGCGCGTGCTTATCGGGAGAGAGCCCTTTAACCTCCATCTGCCGCCCAGCTCTCTCCCAAGGTCTCCATTAATGGTGCCAGCCCCGGTTTAATGGCGTGGTTATGTCTCCCTCGACTGAGATTTAAGACAGAAAAAAGAAAATCTGAAAAGAAATTTTTGCATAGATCTTGATGTAAGATCCAATGGACCTATATAGCATCTACTACTATTTAAAGCAAGGCTGATGAATATATAAGGACGACGACAGTGGATAATAATTGTCTTACATAATTAGGAAGATAATTAAAAAAGCCACATGCGGCTACACCGAAATACACAAGGGCAAAAAAGAAGGAAGATAACAATATGGCTCGCTGATCTCTACTTTCTTGATGCGTTGCTGCAGGCTGCGGGAACTAGTCTCCATGGCGAGTGGCGATGAGATCTGTCGTGTCCTCAAGACGCTGCTTGAGAGCATCCACGAATTCCTCCACCAGCCTTTGGTGCTTGATGCAGAGCATGTCATTCTCGTCCATAAGTTTCTTGACGATGACGTCGGTCCTCTTCAATAAGGCACTGGTCTCCTCCTGTTGCTCTACACTTCCGATGATCTTCTCCCTCAGCAAGTCGCGCTCGGCCCGAAGCCTCTCATTGCCCCCCCTTAGTTGCCGGATGACGCTGGTAGCCTGTTCAAACAAGGCTTTCATGTTGTCCTGCAACCTCACCCAGCCGGAGATCTGATCCATCTGGCTATGGACAATCGCATGCATGCGCCTGTAATAATCGTCGTCTGCCCACGAGACATTTCCCAGGCCGCCGCAGCGGGGCGGGACATCTCTGTTGGAAATATGCCCTAGAGGCAATAATAAAAGCATTATTATTATATTTCCTTGTTCATGATAATTGTCTTTATTCGTGCTATAATTTTGTTATCCGGAAATCGTAGTACATGTGTGAATAACAGACAACAACATGTCCCTAGTAAGCCTCTAGTTGACTAGCTCGTTGATCGATAGATAGTCATGGTTTCCTGACTATGGACATTGGATGTCATTGATAACGAGATCACATCATTAGGAGAATGATGTGATGGACGAGCCCCATCCTAAACATAGCATAAGATCGCATAGTTCGTTTGCTAGAGTTTTCCAATGTCAAGTATCCTTTCCTTAGACCATGAGATCGTGTAACTCCCGGACACCGTAGGAGTGCTTTGGGTGTGCCAAACGTCACAACGTAACTGGGTGACTATAAAGGTATACTACGGGTATCTCCGAAAGTGTCTGTTGGGTTGACACGGATCGAGACTGGGATTTGTCACTCCGCTTGACGGAGAGGTATCACCGGGCCCTCTCGGTAATGCATCATCATAATGAGCTCAATGTGATCAAAGTGTTTGATCACGGGATCATGCATTACGGTACGAGTAAAGTGACTTGCCGGTAACGATATTGAACGAGGTATAGGGATACCGACGATCGAATCTCGGGCAAGTAAAATACCGATTGACAAAGGGAATCGTATACGGGATTAATTGAATCCTCGACATCATGGTTCATCCGATGAGATCATCGTGGAGCATGTGGGAGCCAACATGGGTATCCAGATCCCGCTGTTGGTTATTGCCCAAGAGCCGTCTCGGTCATGTCTGCATGTCTCCCGAACCCGTAGGGTCTACACACTTAAGGTTCGGTGACGCTAGGGTTGTGAAGATATGTATGTGCAGTAACCCGAATGTTGTTCGGAGTCCCAGATGAGATCCCGGACGTCACGAGGAGTTTCGGAATGGTCCGGAGGTAAAGAATTATATATAGGAAGTGCTGTTTTGGCCATCGGGACAAGTTTCGGGGTTATCGGTATTGTACCGGGACCATCGGAGGGTCCCGGGGGGTCCACCGGGTGGGGCCACCTGCCTCGGGGGGCCACATGGGATCTAGGGGTGCGCCTTGGCCTACATGGGCCAAGGGTAACCAGCCCCAAGAGGCCCATACGCCTAGGGTTTCAAAGGGAAGGAGTCCCACAAGGGGAAGGCACCTCCTAGGTGCCTTGGGGGGGAGGGAAACCTCCCCTTGGCCGCCGCCCCAAGGAGATTGGATCTCCTAGGGCCGGGGCCCCCCTTGGCACTCCTATATAAAAGGGGGGGGAGGGGGCAGCCGCACCCCTGGTCCTTGGCGCCTCCCTCTCCCTCTCCAACACCTCCTCCTCCTCCGTAGAGCACGACGAAGCCCTGCCGGAGTACTGTAGCTCTAAATCACCACGCCGTCGTGCTGCTGCTAGAGACATCTTCCTCAACCTCTCCTTTGCCTTGCTGGATCAAGAAGAAGGAGACGTTACGCTGACCGTACGTGTGTTGAACGCGGAGGTGCCGTCCGTTCGGTGCTAGGATCTCCGGTGATTTGGATCACGTCGTGTACGACTACCTCATCCCCGTTCGTTGAACGCTTCCGCTCGCGATCTACAAAGTGGTATGTAGATGCAATCTCTCTCCCATGACTCTTTGCTTAGATGAACTCATAGATGGATCTTGGTGAAACCGTAGAAATTTTTTTAATTTTCTGCAACGTTCCCCAACAGTGGCATCATGAGCTAGGTCTATGCGTAGTTCTCTATTGCACGACTAGAACACAATTTGTTGTGGGCGTAGATGTTGTCAACTTTCTTGCCGCTACTAGTCTTATCTTGCTTCAGCGGTATTGTGGGATGAAGCGGCCCGGACCAACCTTACACGTACGCTTACGTGAGACCGGTTCCACCGACTAACATGCACTAGTTGCATAAGGTGGCTGGCGGGTGTCTGTCTCTCCCACTTTAGTTGGAGCGGATTCGATGAAAAGGGTCCTTATGAAGGGTAAATAGAAGTTGACAAATCACTTTGTGGCTTTCACGTAGGTAAGAAAACGTTCTTGCTAGAACCCTAATTCAGCCACGTAAAAACTTGCAACAACAATTAGAGGACGTCTAACTTGTTTTTGCAGCAAGTGCTTTGTGATATGATATGGCCAAAGTTGTGATGAATGATGAATGATCTATATGTGATGTATGAGATGTTCATGCTATTGTAATAGGAATCACGACTTGCATGTCGATGAGTATGACAACCGGCAGGAGCCATAGGAGTTGTCTTTATTTTTTGTATGACCTGCGTGTCATTGAGAAACGCCATGTAAATTACTTTACTTTATTGCTAAACGCGTTAGCCATAGTAGTAGAAGTAATAGTTGGCGAGCAACTTCATGGAGATACGATGATGGAGATCATGATGATGGAGATCATGGTGTCAAGCCGGTGACAAGATGATCATGGAGCCCCAAGATGGAGATCAAAGGAGCTATGTGATATTGGCCATATCATGTCACGTTTATTTGATTGCATGTGATGTTTATCATGTTTTGCATCTTGTTTACTTAGAACGACGATAGTAAATAAGATGATCCCTCATAATAATTTCAAGAAGTGTTCCCCCTAACTGTGCACAGTTGCGACAGTTCGTTGTTTCGAAGCACCACGTGATGATCGGGTGTGATAGATTCTAACGTTCACATACAACGGGTGTAAGACAGATTTACACATGCAAACACTTAGGTTGACTTGACGAGCCTAGCATGTACAGACATGGCCTTGGAACACAGAAGACCGAAAGGTCGAGCATGAGTCATATAGAAGATACGATCAACATGAAAATGTTCACCAATGTTGACTAGTCCGTCTCACGTGATGATCGGACACGGCCTAGTTGACTTGGATCATGTAATACTTAGATGACTAGAAGAGGGATGTCTATCTAAGTGGGAGTTCATTAAGATGAACTTTATTATCATGAACTTAGTCTAAAATATTTACAATATGTCTTGTAGATCAAATGGCCAACGTAGTCCTCAACTTCAACGCGTTCCTAGAGAAAACCAAGCTGAAAGACGATGGCAGCAACTATACGGACTGGGTCCGGAACCTGAGGATCATCCTCATAGCTGCCAAGAAAGATTATGTCCTATGAGCACTGCTGGGTGACGCACCTGTTCTCCCTGCAGAACAAGACGTTATGAACGCTTGGCAGTCACATTCCGATGATTACTCCCTCGTTCAGTGCGGCATGCTTTACAGCTTAGAGCCGGGGCTCCAAAAGCGTTTTGAGAGACATGGGGCATATGAGATGTTCGAAGAGCTGAAAATGGTTTTCCAAGCTCATGCCCGGGTCGAGAGATATGAAGTCTCCGACAAATTCTTTAGCTGTAAAATGGAGGAAAATAGCTCTGTCAGTGAACACATACTCAAGATGTCTGGGTTGCACAACCGCTTGACTCAACTGGAAATTAATCTCCCGAAGCGGTCATTGACAGAATCCTCCAGTCGCTTCCACCTAGATACAAGAGCTTTGTGATGAACTACAACATGCAGGGGATGGTAAAGACCATTCCTGAGGTATATGCTATGTTGAAATCAGCAGAGGTAGAAATCAAGAAGGAACATCAAGTGTTGATGGTGAATAAAACCATTAAGTTCAAGAAGGGCAAGGGTAAAAAGAACTTCAAGAAGGATGGCAAGGAAGTTGCCGCGCCCGGTAAGCAAGTTGCCGGGAAGAAGCCAAAGAATGGACCCAAGCCCGAGACTGAGTGTTTTTATTGCAAGGGAAGTGGTCACTGGAAGCGGAACTGCCCCAAATACTTAGCGGGCAAGAAGGCCGGCAAAACCAAAGGTATATGTGATATACATGTAATTGATGTGTACCTTACCAGTACTCGTAGTAGCTCTTGGGTATTTGATACCGGTGCAGTTGCTCACATTTGTAACTCAAAGCAGGAGCTGCGGAATAAGCGAAGACTGGCGAAGGACGAGGTGACGATGCGCGTTGGGAATGGTTCCAAGGTCGATGTGATCGCCGTCGGCACGCTACCTCTACATTTACCTACGGGATTAGTTTTAAACCTCAATAATTGTTATTTAGTGCCAAGTTTGAGCATGAACATTGTGTCTGGATCTCGTTTAATTTGAGATGGCTACTCATTTAAATCTGAGAATAATGGTTGATATTTATATGAGAGATATGTTTTATGGTCATGCTCTGATGGTTAATGGTTTATTCTTAATGAATCTCGTACGTGATGATGCACATATTCATAGTGTGAATACCAAAAGAGTTAAAGTTGATAACAATAGTCCCACATATTTGTGGCACTGCCGCCTTGGTCACATAGGTGTCAAACGCATGAAGAAGCTCCATGCAGATGGACTTTTAGAGTCTCTTGATTGTGAATCATTTGACACGTGCGAACCATGCCTCATGGGTAAAATGACCAAGACTCCGTTCTCAGGAACAATGGAGCGAGCAACCAACTTATTGGAAATCATACATACCGATGTGTGCGGTCCAATGAGTGTTGAGGCTCGCGGTGGCTATCGTTATGTTCTCACCCTCACTGATGACTTGAGTAGATATGGGTATATCTACTTAATGAAACACAAGTATGAGACCTTTGAAAAGTTCAAGGAATTTCAGAGTGAGGTTGAAAATCAACGTGATAGAAAGATCAAGTTTCTACGATCAGATCGTGGAGGAGAATACTTGAGTCACGAATTTGGCACACACTTAAGAAAATGTGGAATAGTTTCACAACTCACGCCGCTTGGAACACCTCAGCGTAATGGTGTGTCCGAACGTCGTAATCGCACTCTATTAGATATGGTGCGATCTATGATGTCTCTTACCGATTTACCGCTATCTTTTTGGGGCTATGCTTTAGAGACTGCCGCATTCACTTTAAATAGGGCTCCGTCGAAATCCGTTGAGACGACACCGTATGAATTATGGTTTGGAAAGAAACCTAAGCCGTCGTTTCTAAAAGTTTGGGGATGCGATGCTTATGTGAAGAAACTTCAACCTGAAAAGCTCGAACCCAAGTTGGAAAAATGCGTCTTCATTGGATACCCTAAAGAAACTATTGGGTATACCTTCTACCTCAGATCCGAAGGCAAGATCTTTGTTGCCAAGAATGGATCCTTTCTAGAGAAGGAGTTTCTCTCGAAAGAAGTAAGTGGGAGGAAAGTAGAACTTGATGAAGTGTTACCTCTTGAACCCGAAAATGGCAAAACTCAAGAAAACGTTCCTGAGGTGCCTGCACCGACTAGAGAGGAAATTAATGATGATGATCAAGATACTTCTAATCAAGCTCCTACTGAAATTCGTAGGTCCACAAGGACACGTTCCGCACCAGTGTGGTACGGCAACCCTGTCTTGGAAATCATGTTGTTAGACAACGGTGAACCTTCGAACTATGAAGAAGAGATGGCGGGCCCGGATTCCGACAAATGGCTAGAAGCCATGAAATCCGAGATAGGATCCATGTATGAAAACAAAGTATGGACTTTGACTGACTTTCCCGTTGAATGGCGAGCCATAGAAAATAAATGGATCTTTAAGAAGAAGACAGACGCGGATGGTAATGTGACCGTCTATAAAGCTCGGCTTGTCGCTAAGGGTTATCGACAAGTTCAAGGAATTGACTACGATGAGACTTTCTCACCGGTAGCAAAGCTGAAGTCCGTCCGAATCATGTTAGCAATTGCCGCATTCTACGATTATGAAATATGGCAAATGGACGTCAAAACGGCATTCCTTAATGGTTTCCTTAAGGAAGAATTGTATATGATGCAGCCGGAAGGTTTTGTCGATCCTAAGAATGCTGACAAGGTGTGCAAGCTCCAACGCTCGATTTATGGGCTGGTGCAAGCATCTCGGAGTTGGAACATTCGCTTTGATGAGATGATCAAAGCGTTTGGGTTTACGCAGACTTATGGAGAAGCCTGCGTTTACAAGAAAGTGATTGGGAGCTCTGTAGCATTTCTCATATTATATGTAGACGACATACTTTTGATGGGAAATGATATAGAACTCTTGGACAGCATTAAGGCCCACTTGAATAAAAGTTTTTCAATGAAGGACCTTGGAGAAGCTGCTTATATATTAGGCATCAAGATCTATAGAGATAGATCGAGACGCCTCATAGATCTTTCACAAAGCACATACCTTGATAAGATATTGAAGAAGTTCAATATGGATCAATCTAAGAAGGGGTTCTTACCTGTGTTACAAGGCGTGAAATTGAGCTCAGCTCAATGTCCGACCACAGCAGAAGATATAGAAGAGATGAGTGTCATCCCCTATGCCTCAGCCATAGGTTCTATTATGTATGCCATGTTGTGTACCAGACCTGATGTAAACCTTGCCGTAAGTTTGGTAGGAAGGTACCAAAGTAATCCCGGCAAGGAACACTGGACAGCGGTCAAGAATATCCTGAAGTACCTGAAAAGGACTAAGGAAATGTTTCTCATTTATGGAGGTGACGAAGAGCTCGTCGTAAAGCGTTACGTCGACGCTAGCTTCGACACAGATCTGGATGACTCTAAGTCACAAACCGGATACGTGTATAGTTTGAATGGAGGGGCAGTAAGCTGGTGCAGTTGCAAGCAAAGTGTCGTGGCGGGATCTACATGTGAAGCGGAGTACATGGCAGCCTCGGAGGCAGCACATGAAGCAATTTGGGTGAAGGAGTTCATCACCAACCTCGGAGTCATACCCAATGCGTCGGGGCCAATCAAACTCTTCTGTGACAACACTGGAGCTATTGCACTTGCCAAGGAGCCCAGGTTTCACAAGAAGACCAGGCACATCAAGCGTCGCTTCAACTCCATTCGTGAAAATGTTCAAGATGGAGACATAGAAATTTGTAAAGTGCACACGGATCTGAATGTCGCAGATCCGTTGACTAAACCTCTCCCTAAGGCAAAACATGATCAGCACCAGAACTCTATGGGTGTTTGATTCATCACAATGTAACTAGATTATTGACTCTAGTGCAAGTGGGAGACTGTTGGAAATATGCCCTAGAGGCAATAATAAAAGCATTATTATTATATTTCCTTGTTCATGATAATTGTCTTTATTCGTGCTATAATTGTGTTATCCGGAAATCCTAATACATGTGTGAATAACAGACAACAACATGTCCCTAGTAAGCCTCTAGTTGACTAGCTCGTTGATCGATAGATAGTCATGGTTTCCTGACTATGGACATTGGATGTGATTGATAACGAGATCACATCATTAGGAGAATGATGTGATGGACGAGACCCAATCCTAAACATAGCATAAGATCGCATAGTTCGTTTGCTAGAGTTTTCCAATGTCAAGTATCCTTTCCTTAGACCATGAGATCGTGTAACTCCCGGACACCGTAGGAGTGCTTTGGGTGTGCCAAACGTCACAACGTAACTGGGTGACTATAAAGGTATACTACGGGTATCTCCGAAAGTGTCTGTTGGGTTGACACGGATCGAGACTGGGATTTGTCACTCCGCTTGACGGAGAGGTATCACCGGGCCCTCTCGGTAATGCATCATCATAATGAGCTCAATGTGATCAAAGTGTTTGATCACGGGATCATGCATTACGGTACGAGTAAAGTGACTTGCCGGTAACGAGATTGAACGAGGTATAGGGATACCGACGATCGAATCTCGGGCAAGTAAAATACCGATTGACAAAGGGAATCGTATACGGGATTAATTGAATCCTCGACATCGTGGTTCATCCGATGAGATCATCGTGGAGCATGTGGGAGCCAACATGGGTATCCAGATCCCGCTGTTGGTTATTGCCCGAGAGCCGTCTCGGTCATGTCTGCATGTCTCCCGAACCCGTAGGGTCTACACACTTAAGGTTCGGTGACGCTAGGGTTGTGAAGATATGTATGTGCAGTAACACAAATGTTGTTCAGAGTCCCGGATGAGATCCCGGACATCACGAGGAGTTTCGGAATGGTCCGGAGGTAAAGAATTATATATAGGAAGTGCTGTTTTGGCCATCGGGACAAGTTTCGGGGTTATCGGTATTGTACCGGGACCACCGGAGGGTCCCGGGGGGTCCACCGGGTGGGGCCACCTGCCTCGGGGGGCCACATGGGCTCTAGGGGTGCGCCTTGGCCTACATGGGCCAAGGGGAACCAGCCCCAAGAGGCCCATGCGCCTAGGGTTTCAAAGGGAAGGAGTCCCACAAGGGGAAGGCACCTCCTAGGTGCCTTGGGGGGGAGGGAAACCTCCCCTTGGCCGCCGCCCCAAGGAGATTGGATCTCCTAGGGCCGGCGCCCCCCCTTGGCACTCCTATATAAAGGGGGGGAGGGGGAAGCCGCACCCCTGGTCCTTGGCGCCTCCCTCTCCCTCTCCAACACCTCCTCCTCCTCCGTAGAGCACGGCGAAGCCCTGCCGGAGTACTGTAGCTCCACCATCACCACGCCGTCGTGCTGCTGCTGGAGCCATCTTCCTCAACCTCTCCTTTGCCTTGCTGGATCAAGAAGAAGGAGACGTTACGCTGACCGTACGTGTGTTGAACGCGGAGGTGCCGTCCGTTCGGTGCTAGGATCTCCGGTGATTTGGATCACGTCGTGTACGACTACCTCATCCCCGTTCGTTGAACGCTTCCGCTCGCGATCTACAAAGTGGTATGTAGATGCAATCTCTCTCCCATGACTCGTTGCTTAGATGAACTCATAGATGGATCTTGGTGAAACCGTAGAAAAAAATTTAATTTTCTGCAACGTTCCCCAACAATCTCTGCTACATTCAAGGTGCGGTGGGACATCTCTGCTGCTTTCGCGGCGCGACCGGACCAGTCTGCTGCATCGACGGCGCGGTGGGACCTCCGTGCTGCTTCGGCGGTGCGGCGAGACCTCTGTGCTGCTACTTCTGCGCGGCGTGACATCTCGGATGCTTTCGCGGCAAGGCGGGACATCTTCGTGCTTCCACTTCCATGCTCGCCTCTCCCTGGTGGTAATCTCTTGACCCAGAACTCACGCTGGCCATGGCAGACTCAAGGGAAGGATGTTGAATTACTTGTTTGTTTTTGTGGATGAGGAGTTGAGGAGGAATGTGCAGTCATCTTGGCATAGTAGTATTTATAACTGAGTACTAATATGCTCCTAAGTGGGAAACCGTTTAGGTTGTGATCGGTGTGAACAGGTTTGCAATTAAATATAGTGTGGTAGTATTTTGGAATGTGACGAGATGCAAGCTCAAAATTTGTTGACGGGTCTAGTTTCGAAGTGCGGCACTATTACCGGATGTCGTAAGTGGGCACGTGCTCTCGGCCGTGCTGTAGCATATGCCATGGTACTTCTTTTTCTACTGCCGTGTACGTGCAATAACTGGCACCGTCAGATACATATCTTACGGTTATTGGGGCGTTCGACAGGAATAGCCTCGTGGCGAGCTATAGACTAGTCTTTCTTTCACACGCATTACATCGACACATATCATCTCTCTCCCTCTTTCCCATGCACACACCTATCTTTCAGGACTTCTCACACGCGCCATCTCTAGCTCCCTAGGTCGATGCCACCCACATACACTTGTACTCTGAGCTTAGTACGTAATACAGGAAGAGAAGAGGTGCACGCACGCACTCGTCCTCTCTCACACACGCATCTATAGCTACGAATTGTAGTGTTCTCAACCATCCGATTGGCTCTATCATAGGTTTATTGTTGCTCCTTGGCCTTGAGATTGAGAAGTTTAAAACGCGGAGGCTAAGCTGGAGGTGCGAGGTTTTGGTTAATGTGCAGGTCGCACATGGCACCAACACGACATGAGCTTCGTCTGCCTGGTGCCCAGTCGGGTGAGTTGTCCAAGTATAGACACAACCAGGCCCTCCTTGGTATCTGCGCCTCGACTTATGCACAGAGAAATTAGGATCGGAGGGAGTACTACTAGTAGTAGTAGTACTTTGATGTGTCGCGTCAACTCACACAAGTATGCACCACTTCCTGAACAAATAAGCATATAAGTTGTTATACTTCTTACCCAAAGGATCTTTATATCTGAGGGAGTCCTGGATTAGGGGGTGTTCGAGTAGCCGGACTATACCTTCGCCGGACTCCTGGACTATGAAGATACAAGATTGAAGACTTCGTCCCGTGTCCGGATGGGACTTTCCTTGGCGTGGAAGGCAAGCTTGGCGATGCGGATATTCAAGATCTCCTACCATTGTAACCGACTCTGTGTAACCCTAACCCTATCCGGTGTCTATATAAACCGGAGGGTTGTAGTCCGTAGGACAATCATCTTCATACACAATCATACCATAGGCTAGCTTCTAGGGTCTAGCCTCATTGATCTTGTGGTAGATCTACTCTTGTACTACCCATATCATCAATATTAATCAAGCAGGAGTAGGGTATTACCTCCATCGAGAGGGCCCGAACCTGGGTAAAAACATCGTGTCCCTTGTCTCCTGTTACCATCCGGCCTTGACGCACAGTTCGGGACCCCCTACCCGAGATCCGTCGGTTTTGACACTGACATTGGTGATTTCATTGAGAGTTCCTCTGTGTCGTCGCCTTTTAGGCCCGATGGCTCCTTTGATCATCAACAACGATGAGGTCCAGGGTGAGACTTTTCTCCCCGGACAAATCTTCGTCTTCGGCGGCTTCGCTCTGCGGGCCAATTCGCTTGGTCACCTGGAGCAGATCGAAAGCTACGCCCCTGGCCATCAAGTCAGGTTTGGAAGCTTAAACTACACGGCTGATATCCGCGGAGACTTGATCTTCGACGGGTTCGAGCCACAGCCAAGCGCGCCGTACTATCTAGAGGGGCATAATCTAGCTCTGCCTCCGAACGGTGTCCTGGAGGCCACACACGCACCGGTTCTGACCCTTAACTCGGAGCCTATTGCGCCAATTGAGAATGAGCGGTTGGACGTCACCTCGGGGGCTGTGATCTCAAAGGTGATCGAGCCGAACGCCAGCCCCGCACTCCGCGTCACCCGTGACTCCGAGGCTCCGGACTCTTCTCCGGACTCCGAAACCCCCGCGCCCCTGCCAATCGAATCCGATTGGGCGCCGATAATGGAGTTCACCGCCGCAGACATCTTTCAGCACTCGCCTTTTGGCAACATCCTGAATTCTCTCAAGTCTCTCTCTCTATCAGGAGAGCCCTGGCCGGACTATGGTCAGCAAGGATGGGATACGGACGATGAAGAAATTCAAAGCCCACCCACCACCCACTTGGTAGCCATCGTCGACAACCTTAACGACATACTCAACTTCGACTCCGCAGACATCGACAGCATGGATGACGATGCAGGAGATACCGATGAACCAACGCCCATAGAGCATTGGACAGCCACCTCATCTCATGATGTGTACATGGTGGATACCCCTAAAGGAAGTGACAACGAGGAAAAAGGGGATGGAATGGGAGATCGACCCCCTGGAAAGCAATCAAAGCGTCGGCATAAATGCCGACCCAAGCCCCGCCTCGATAAAAACCCAGCCATAGAGCAGGACAAGCTGGTAGACGACGAGCAGGCCTTAGAGCAGCCGTCCGAACAGGGCAACACGGACATAGAAACCGAAACGCCCTCCCCCGGCAAAAACGGCATTCCGGACGACCTTACGCCGGATAAATACATGGAGCAGAAGAGTCTCCACAAGAGGCTCGTCGCAACTGCACGCAGCCTGAAAAAGCAGAAACGGAAGCTAAAGACAACGGAAGATGCACTCCGGATTAGATGGAGTAAAGTACTCAACACCGCAGATAAATACGGCGACGGTTGCCGCACTAAAAGCTATCCGAAAAGAAAGCTACTGCCCGAATTCGACGAAGAGGCCATAGAGCCCTCACTTTCAAAAAATAAGAAAGACACACGGTCGGATAGACGACCCCATAAAGCGGCAAGTGGCACCGCACTTAAATCGGTATACGACCTACCTAAGGATTCACATCATGGCCCAGCTAGGTCCATTTATGGGCCAAGAAAGCAAGCTCTTGTAAGCAATGCAAAAAAGCCATCATCAGAATCCGGCACACCCAAATACAGGGGCGCCGCACATCCCCTATGTTTCACCGATGAGGTTCTGGATTATGAATTTCCAGAGGGATTCAAACCCGTCAACATAGAGGCATATGATGGAACAACAGACCCCGGAGTCTGGATCGAGGACTATATCCTCCACATACATATGGCCAGAGGAGATGATCTCCACGCCATTAAATATTTACCCCTCAAGCTTAAAGGGCTAGCCCGGCATTGGCTCAAGAGCCTTCCCAAAAACACAATTGGAAGTTGGGAAGAGCTCGAGGATGCTTTCCGAGCAAATTTTCAAGGGACCTATGTCCGCCCTCCGGATGCAGATGATCTTAGTCACATAACTCAACAACCCGGAGAATCAGCTCGGCAGTTCTGGAATAGATTCCTCACTAAAAAGAATCAGATAGTCGACTGTCCGGACGCCGAAGCCTTAGCATCTTTCAGGCATAATGTCCGAGACGAATGGCTCGCCAGACACCTCGGCCAGGAAAAGCCAAGAACAATGGCCGCACTCACAAGCCTCATGACCCGCTTTTGCGCAGGAGAGGACAGCTGGCTGGCAAGGCACAGCCCCAGCGACCCAAGTACATCCGAAACTAGGGATGGAAACGGAAAACCGCGACGCAACAAGGATCGTCGCCGGACTAAAGAAAAAAGTCCGAAGAGCACGGCAGTCAATGCCGGATTCAAAGGCTCACGACAAAATCAGACAAAACCACCCCTCCAGGATAACAGGGATGATCCGTCCAACTTAAATAAAATTTTGGACAGGATATGTCAGATACACAGTACTCCTGGGAAGCCTGCTAACCATACCCACAGAGATTGTTGGGTTTTCAAACAATCCGGCAGACTCAACGCCGAACACAAGGGGCTTGACACACCAAGCGAAGACGAGGACGAACCCCAAAAGCAGAGCACCAGGAAATAAAAGAACTTCCCACAAGAACTAAAAACAGTGAACTCACTTCACATAACAAAACATGCGGCACCCATAAAGGTACGCATCACGAGACCTATCCCCAAAGGGTCCTGCCACTGGTTGTTAAAACCAATCATCTTCGATCAGCTAGATTATTCTAGAAATATCAAGAATGCAGAATGGACTGCCTTGATACTCGATCCAATAATCGGCGGATTCCAGTTTTCAAATGTCCTTATGGACGGCGGCAGTGGACTAAACCTGATATATCCGGACACAATCCATCACATGGGGATAAACCCAGCAGGAATCCGCCGCAGCAAAACTTCCTTTCAAGGGGTAGCACCTGGTCCGGACACCCATTGTATGGGTTTTCTCCGGCTCGAAGTTATATTCGGCTCTGCCAATAACTTCCGTCGTGAAAAGCTGACCTTCCATGTCGTCCCGTTCTCAAGTCGCTATCAAGCACTACTGGGACGCAAAGCTTTCGCTCGCTTTAACGCAATACCGCATTATGCATCTCTCACGCTTAAGATGCCCGGCCCACGAGGCATCATCTCTTTGAAGGGGAAGCACTAAAGTGCACCTCCCCCAAGCGGAGGACTGTGCGGCCGCTTTGTCAACCCCACAGTAAAATGGCCTCTCCGGCAAAAAAAACACCGAAATAGGTCATTAAAGACCACAGACTCGTATAGACGAGTTCGGTATAAAATCATCACTAATGCAGGCTTAATGGCCATATACCCCCACACTAGGGGCTACATGCAGAGACAATAAAGCTCAATTTTATATATTATACTTCATTTATTTTAAAAAAAAATTTTGTTCGGCACGACCCGTTTTCAATTCAATTCCTCTCTTTTACAGATGAACGTCGTGCGGCGCCCGTCCAGGATACGGCACAACGGAGACACAGGCGCAGACGTGCAGTAGGGACCCGTCCTAAAGGGTTGTTTTTAGATTAAGACCCTGCGTAAACCTTTTTTACTGTCTCTTGTTGCTACACATCCCCTGGTTTTTTCCGATATAACCAAGGAGGAGGCTGGCGTCTTGGCATGTGGCCACGTCAGAATTTTTTGCATGTACCTGGACACTAGGGGCTTTTTTTAGCAAAGAGTGTTGTTTCGCCCGCACTCATAAAGACCGAACACCTTAGGGAGTGTTCGGCGTCGCGAGTTTTGGCATTATATGCATCAGCTCCGAATCATGTCTTTGGTCAAATGTTGGGTTGCCCGGCTCCTGAGTTCGGCTACCTTACGTTCCGCTCTATCGGCTAAGGTAGCACCAGGAGAACTACTGCGATTGTGCCCCGGTTCGGCCGGGCGGGCACCTCAGTAGAGAAAGCCGAAAACTGACTGTCATGATGTAGCGTGAGACTGGTTAGCCACTCGATGACCTATCGGAATCTATCGGATTCCTCCGCTTCAACGAAGGGCCGCTTCCCGGTCAGGCACATACGCGCCCCGAACTCGGGCGAGCGCAGTCGCCACTAATGGGCTACCTAAATAGTCCCACTGTCAAGCTCCTATGGCTAAGTGAAAGTGTCAAAGCATTATAGTCCGGTTGCCTGGTCCGCTGCGCTATCACCTCCTTTGTAGGACCAAGACGTTGGGTTAAGTGTGAAAATGTGTCTTCTGCGAGCACCCCCACACTATGTGCGTGGGGGCTGAAGCCAACGACTACCATCTTCCAGATTTTGTATATATATATTTTAAACGGCCGCACAGGAGGTGTTCACAATACTTGAAGGCACAAGTATAAAAAGGCCACTACAGTTTATCAAAATATTACTTCATCATTACATATGCTATAATAACATAGCATCCTTCGAGCACTGCGTCTCTATTACACGAGCGCCTTCAAGGACTTCCTGAAAATAGTGCTCGGAGGACACTCGGCTTTTATCCGAATCTCGGGATGCAATAACGGTGGTCTCCATCTCTGTCCAGTATGTCTTGACACGGGCAAGAGCCATCCTTGCACCCTCTATACACGCCGACCTCTTCATTGCATTAATGCGCGGCACCGCGTCAAGGAATTGCTGCACCAAGCTGAAATAACTCTTCGGCTCCGACCTCCCCGGCCACAGATGACCCATGACGTACTTCATGGCGAGTCCGGACAACCTATTAAGTTCGGCCCATTGAGCCAAACGATCGTCCACTGCCAGTGGACGCTCCGGATTGTCAAATTGCGACCAGAACAGCTTTTCCACTTCGCGATCTTTCAGATCTCGAAAGTGTTCGGTCGCATCAGCAGCACTCGCTGCCATAGCCAGATAGGTGTCCTCCACACTCCACATCCGGTCCAACGGAGCAAACTTCGGATCGCAAAATTTTCTTCGCAGCATGAAGGGCTTTCCAACCGCAATCTGTTCGGCCTGACACAGCTCCTCCTTCGCATCTCTCATCGCAGAGCACGCATCCTTGGCATCAGCAATGGCCTTCTCTAGGACCGTCTGTCTCGCCTGGTCTTCTTTCTCAAGAAGTCTGCAACGGTCTGCAGTGCTCTTTAACTTTTCGGCCATCCCGGCCATCTCTTCCTTGCTTCGGCAATGAGCAGCCTGTTCGGCTCTCAGATCTTCAAGGGCTTTCTTGGCAGCCGCATCGCTTTTCCTGGATTGATCTTTAGCTCGGGCAAGTTCTGCCCTAAGACTCTCCACGGCAGCCGCACCATCTGCGTCAAGCACACACATAGTAAGACACTGGCATAAAACTCTTCTTACCTAATGCTGCCCGAGGAATCACATACCTTGAGCCTCATCAAACCGCTTGTTGACAAGCGCGATGTCGGCATCTGCCACGTCCAGTTGCCGCTTTAGTTCGGCAAAACCAGCAGTTCGGCTTGATTCCGGACACCCTGCAGCCTACATTAAAAGGCGACATTTTAGACCTGGGATTATGATCCTCCACGTGCCGTCATTTCTTGACGACGCGCAGAGTCTCAGGGGCTACTATCTACATAGGGCGCATCTTATTTATGCGCAACTGACAAAAGTGTACAGTCTCTAATGTACCTCAAAACCCGTCAATAAACTTTCGACGGCCTCACGCAATCCGCTCTCTGCGGATGAAATCCTTCCAATCACCATGCCCATCAATGCACGGTGCTCCTCCAAAATAGAAGCTCGCCCCAGCAGAACCTTTAGCTCCTTCGGCCGAGCACCTGACGGTGCCGGACTTGTCCCATGACCTCTTTTGAAGGCCGGACGCGGAGAACCTCGGGGGGGCCCATAGCTATCTTCCGCCCCTGCCGGACTCAGAGAAACCCTCCGTGACGACACCTCAGGGTCGCCCGCCTTGTTAGGCGGCACAGCAGAAGGAGGCGTCCCGCTCTCCATCATCTCCGAAAGAAGCTCCCCCGAAGACGAGCTCTGCTGAGAAGGGCTGAGGTCCGAACTACAAGGTAAAAATTCGGTTAAACTTCTCAGATATAAATCACGGATTTCTCTTATCCCTCGAAAGGAAAATCTTTCTCTACTCACGGATCGCTGGAGGGCTGATCTCTTTGAGTACGTAGTCCAGCTGAGGAACTCCCTAGCATAGGACCCTCTGATGAAGACTTTTTCTCCCGCTTCGAGGCCATGGTCTCCGGGTCGTCATAGGTGGCTCTCTTTTTCGAGGAGCGGCCTCCTTCGAGGAGGCCATAATTTCCTTGTCCTCCCCCTCGCTTCCCTCCAAAGGCATTATCTCCAGCATCCTGACTAGCACAGGATCCAGCCTGGTTTCGGGAAGGGGAGCCGGACACCTTATCAGCTTTGCCTTCGCTATCCACTCCTGTTTAAAAGGACAGCTCTTTTAAGGGCAAGTTTATGACGATTATACGAATAGAAGGTCCGGGCACAAAGTTACTTACTTGAGTATCCGGGCGATTGCAGCTTAGGCCTGCGTCCTCGGTTAAATCCGGACACGCTTCTTGTGATCCGAAGAACAGTTTATACAACTCCACGGGCGTTGCGCCCATGAAATTCTGGAGAGCTCGTGGTCCCTCCGGATTGAACTCCCACAGGCGAAGGGAGCGACGTTTGCCGGGCAATATTCGGCGAATCAGCATGACCTGCGTCACCTTGACCAGGCTGAGGTCTCCTTCCAAGAGATCCTTAATGCGGCCCTGCAACAAGGGCACGTCTTTGGGCAAACCCCAATCTAACCCTCTGTTGACCCATGACGCTAGCCGTGGTGGGGGACCCGAGCGAAAGGCAGGAGGCGCCACCCACTTGGTGCCCCGGGGAACGGTGATATAAAACCACTCTCGTTGCCACAATCCTAGCTCCTCTTGAAAAGAGCCCTCGGGCCACGGAGCATCGGCATTTTTGCTTATAGCAGCGCCTCCGCACTCTGCATGACGTCCCTTGATCATCTTCGGCTCCACTTTGAAGGTCTTGAGCCATAATCTGAAGTGAGGGGTGACGCGGAGGAATGCTTCGCACACGACGATAAACGAGGAGATATGGAGGATGGACTCCGGAGCTAAATCATGAAATTCCAGCCTATAATAAAACAACATTCCCCTCACAAAGGGATCCATCGGGAAGCCCAACCCTCGGAGGAAGTGAGACATGAACACCACGCTCTCACTAGGCTGGGGACTGGGAATAACCTGCCCTTGAGCAGGCAACCTATGTGAAATTTCACCGGTCAGGAACTTAGCCTCCCTCAACTTTAGCACGTCCTCCTCCGTGACGGAGGTGGGCGTCCACCGGCCTTGAAGGTCAGAACCGGACATTGTCGAAGGTCCGAAGCGCCTGGAATCTGGAGCCTGGGGTGCTGGAACTCGAGGCGAAGGGCGAACACGATCGAGATTGAAAAAAGGAGGTAAGGCCTTGGTCTCTTTATAAGAGGTTGAATACCAAGAGCCCTCCCCGTAACCGTTTGGGACTCGCTTTTAATCGAGGGAAACGTGCTAACGGGCACGGTTGGGTTACCCACGTCCGTATTGATGAGAATCTCGTAAAAAGGGCACATGATCTCTGCTTTGACAAGACGTGCCAAGGAAACCGCCTCGCTAAACGTGCTGAGGTGGAAAAGTAAAAACGATTTATGTAAAGAACTTGGCCGTAGTGCGATGATGCACTGCAGAATACGTCAGCAGATTTGATTTGTGTTAATATTATTCTCTCTATGGCACTATGTGGAAACTTATTTTGCAGAGCCGGACACTATTCTTGGTGTTTACAATCTTCTATGAAGGACTTGGAGAAGGAACCCGCCTTGCAATGTCGAAGACAATCTGCGCACCGGACTCGTCGTCATTGAAGCCTGGTTCAGGGGCTACTGAGGGAGTCCTGGATTAGGGGGTGTTCGGGTAGCCGGACTATACCTTCGCCGGACTCCTGGACTATGAAGATACAAGATTGAAGACTTCGTCCTGTGTCCGGATGGGACTTTCCTTGGCGTGGAAGGCAATCTTGGCTTTGCAGATATTCAAGATCTCCTACCATTGTAACCGACTCTGTGTAACCCTAACCCTATCCGGTGTCTATATAAACCGAAGGGTTGTAGTCCGTAGGACAATCATCTTCATACACAATCATACCATAGGCTAGCTTCTAGGGTTTAGCCTCATTGATCTCGTGGTAGATCTACTCTTGTACTACCCAATTCATCAATATTAATCAAGCAGGAGTAGGGTATTACCTCCATCGAGAGGGCCCGAACCTGGGTAAAAACATCGTGTCCCTTGTCTCCTGTTACCATCCGGCCTTGACGCACAGTTCGGGACCCCCTACCCGAGATCCGCCGGTTTTGACACCGACAATATCCAACAGACACAAAATATCCGTTCGACTGTTGGAAATTACTTTCACTGCTGATCTAATGTCGAAGTAATTGCTGCATCGCCACCAAAACCCACCATCTCTTAAGCTAAAGTAGACCGAGCTAACCCCTATATTAGCATATTACTAAGATAAACAGAAGGCACTACAGATTCATTTAGGAGGTGAGCTTGTCAATCTGAATGTGGAGGGACACCATCCTCGACAACCCAGCCTCGGCAAGCAGCTTGGGCGGAACTGTGAAGAAGGTCAGATCCGGCACGGCGACGTCGCCGGAATCCTTGCTGCTTGTCACCTCCATTTCCACCTTGACGACGTCGGTCCTGCCTTTGGGCTCCCCCGACGGGCCGTTCGCCCACAGATTGGCCACGTAGTGCGGTAGTGGGGATGCCCCTGCTCTGATGCAGACGACCGACACGGCGATAGGCGCGCCGATGTCGAGCACGCCGCTGACCAAGAAAAACGTGCGGCCGTCCTCCTCCGCGAACAGCAAGAGCCGTGGCTCCGACAGTGGCACTTGCAGCTGCAGCACCTTGCCGTATTGGATCATGTGCACGGGCATGGGATGCACGGTGCTGATATAGTGGGAGAGCGCCGGCGGCGGGCCTTCGTAGCCGCAGACGGGCACGTGGCATTTGCAGGGCGCGAGCGGACATACGCTCTAGTGATCGGCGAGCTTGTGGTAAGTGATGTAGAGCTCACAGCCTTCATGCGGGCACTCCACCCTCACCGAGGAGAGGACGACGTCCACCACCGTGTCCTGCACGTTGAAGCCACCGCCTCACTCGCACTTCTGGTACTGCCGCTAGTTCCTGGGGCGCTCGCCGCGGCAGTCCACGCAGGCCAGATGCCCTCCCTTGCACTGCACAAATCAATCGAACAGCACATCAACCAAGAAACCTGCACCTTGCTTGATCAGCCGAATGGACGAGGTGTATTCGAACCTCATACACTGGAGGCTTCAAGGGCGGAAGCACAAGGGCCAGTGGAGCAAGCTGAGGTCCATCGAGACCATAGAGAGCTCCATCATTGGGTCCTGTTCCGTCGGCATGATCTTGCCCTCCTCGTGCACAACCATCTCTCGCTTTAGGGCCGAGGCATTACAAAGCGTGTCATATATTCATACTACTTCAAGGTGCATTAAATCAACACATGCAAGTATCAAAAGGAAGTCACGACATGCATGCATGCGTTGTAATTAATGCATCGGTAAATGCAGATTATTGAAATATATCGAGTGCAGTGCTTTGATGTGTCACGTCAACTCGTACAACAACGAGAAGTTTGATTACAACTCCCTCTCCCTCGTGGACTGAGCTCCGGTGCCTTAACTGCACCTGCCTTTGGCTGTATGATAGGTGGGCCAGCCACCTGTTGGGCCCACCTGTTATACACCCAAAGGCAGGAGCAGTAAGTCAATGAAGCTGCGTCCCTCCCTCGCCCATGAGTGTGGTGGCTCGCAGGACTAGGAGAAGCTTCCGCTACAACCTCTCCCTCCCGCACGCGGTGGACATGCAGCAGTCCATTCGGTGCCAGATGGCCAGAAGCATACTGTAGTACTCCACTGCAGTAGTAACACCATTGTTCGACTTCCCAAAGAGGCAAAGAGCCAAGCGCAACCCGGACGCTCGTGTGGCAGTTTCATGTGTAGAGTAGTCTAGGATAGCATGTACCGTGCCTCTAATCTTAAAATCGTTAGGGTCGGCTCCATGCTATGAGGCCGTCTCGAAGCATTTTTTGATTAAAATAATCTTTTGGCCCTACCTGTCATCCTGGTGATTGTAGTTTGCACGCTCATTTGGTCAAGACAGGAATATATATTTTAATTTGTGGTGGGGTAAATGTTAGAGGTTGCAGCAAATATATTGTACACTACGGGTCTTTTAGCCAAGTTTAGAGGCAAGCATGTGGGGCCAGTGCTATGATGTATCGCATCAACTCGTACAACGAGGAGAAGCTTGATTTTACTACTACATGCCTTCTCCCTCGCCCATGCGCGCGGTGGCTCATAGACGAGGACAGGCTTTTGCTTACTACAACAAGCTATCCCTCCTGCACGCGGTGGACGGACATGCAACAGTTGATTCGATATTGTAGAAGTACTAACATCATTGTTCGTCTTCTCGAAGAGGCGAAGAGACAAGCGCAACCCGAATGTGGCAGTTGTGAACGCTCGCGTGGCAGTCTTTGTGTAGGGGTGGGGCGTGGTGCGGAGCCTTGGAGCATGCATATAGCCAGGCTCTTGCATGAGACAAAATTTCTATGTAAGCAGGCTATAATCCCACTATTGTAGTATACTAGTAGTACTTCCTTTCCAGTTTATAGGGCTCAATTCAAAAATCTCACCAACCAAGGTAGATGGTGAGTGGTGGAATAATTTTTGTAGTTTGCAAAAACACTCAATTAATTCACCCGTTTTCCTCAAAAAAATTATGTTTACCAATGCATTAATTGCAATGCATGCATGCATGAAGTCCATGCATTGGTCAATTTTCTCTTAATACTTGCATGCAATGATTAAATGCACCTTGAAATCTGAACATGTGGTAGGGAACCATCAAATTGAGACTTATAAAATGAGAAATCTATAATTTTGAGATAAGCCCTATAAACCAAAAAGGAGTATTTGCATTTCTAGAGATTTCAAAAAGTGACTACACCCTAAATGAGTACATATGGAGCAAAAATGAGTGAATCTACACCATAAAAAATACTTAGTTCTCTCGTTTTCTTCTCCGCCTTGGTCGCGGTGCACAATATTGAGTATACTACTACAGACTAGTCTTTTTTTGACACGCATTTACGTTGATATGGCTTAAATGCCAACAACGCAGAGGGTAGCGGTTCCTGAAATGTTGATTGGTCAATGATGCCTCCACACTCAATTAGCATGCAGAGGTAGGAGTAAGTAATTGGAGAAGAAGAATGGAGCCAGCACGACGTGAATGCAACACAGTTTGGACTCTCATACAAAGGCGCCCCACCACTCCAATCCATCTACTCCTGTCTCTGTGCAACACTGCCCACTCCAATCCAAGACCAAGACCAAGTGACCATAAGCCACAAGCACCCATGGCGTCAATGGACGCCTGTGCCAATAAACTATGCCAGGTCGTCCAAGATGCCGACTTGCGGCCCCGCATCGCGCAGCGTTTCCAGACGGTGCTGGCGACCGCAGGCGTCATAGCCGTTGTCGACACCGGCTTCGCCTCTCGCATGTGCCAGATGATGGTTGACTCCATCCGCAGGTTCACCGCCGTCAAGAAGCGCACGTACGACCTTGTCGTACTGCTCCAGCCCGCGCGCCCAGGCTCCTTGTTGCCTGCCACCCTCATCGGCCTCCAAGGTGACAAACTCTTTGAAGCACTGATGGCCCTGCAGCTGCCGGAGGTCACGACGAAGAATGTGCACCTTGAGGCCACGCTCGCCGTGCAGCGCCTCGCCATGCAAGAAACCGTCGATCTGCACATCCACGTCTACAAGGAAATTGTCTACATAGGCCACTACAAGGCCAGCAAGGACAGAAAGACGTTGGCCTTCTTCCAGCGACTGGAATCTTTGTACGCCATTGTTCAGAAGCACGTCGACCTGGCCACGAAAGCCACTGCTCACTCCAATCCAAGACCAAGTGACCAGAAGCCACAAGCACCTATGGAGGCGATGGACGCGAGCGGCAGTCGGCTATGCCAGATCATCCAAGACGCCGACCCGTGGCTCCGCACCGTGCAACATTTCCAGACGGTGCTGGTGACCGCCGGCATCGTAGCCCTCGCCGAAGCCGGCTTCGCCTCTCGCATGGACGACATGATGGTCCACTCCATCTGCAAGTTCATCATTGTCAAGAAGCGCGCGGACAACTTTGCCATACTGCTCCAACCCGCGCGCCCATGCTCCTCATTGCCTGCCACCCTCATCAGCCTCCATGGTGACGAACTCTTTCAAGCCCTGGTGGCCCTGCAGGTGCCGGAGGTCGCGATGAAGAATGTGCAACTCAAGGCCGCGCTCGCCGCGCAGCACCTTGCCATGCAAGAAACCATCGACCTGCACATCCATGTCTACGAGGAAATCTTCTACACAGGCCACTACAAGGCCAGCGAGGATAGAAAGACGTTGGCCTTCTTCCAGCGGCTGGAATCTCTGGAATCTTTGGATGCCATTATTCAGAAGCACGTCGACCTGACCACGAAAGCCACTGCTACTTAGCCTCCATTTGATGGGCTAGCGCCCTGAGTCGAGAAGGTGAACGTCGTTGATGGGTGCATCTTTCTTCTTGCCTCCTGCAACCAGCACTGCATCGCCTTGTGGCCTTAATGTTTTATTAGTGTATGGCATTTTTATTCCAGTCGTAAATGACATGTGTGATCCCTTGCTCTTATTTGGCATTAATTGTATGTAGGATCAATGTCTTCGACCTGGTGTACTACCTAGGTCCTGGTTTATTAGTCCCTTTTGTAATTTGTGCTAAATTTTGACCAAAGATTTAACTGACAAAATATTAGTGCATGTCAACAAAAAATATATCATTTGATTTTTATTTGAACATAGTTTTCAATGATATAATTTTGGTGGCATGCATGAACCTTTTGTTAGTCAATTTATGGTCAAAATTTGGCACAGATTACGACGGGGAGCAATAAACTAGGATGAAGGTAGAATGGTCCGTCACCATCGTGTTTTGTGTCTAATTTTGACCTTAGCGACCCAACCCACATGGAGGGAGTGCTGTATATATTGGCGCGACAACCAAACTTATAAAGTATATTCAAAACTGAGCGTTACTACAAGTCACAAGTTCAAAACGAGAAAGTGGGTACAGCATGCCTGATTGCCTGTGCCGTTCGCGTCGCACCCCCACACGGTCGCGGTGCACAATGGTAACTAGTCTCTTCTTGACCCGCATTTACATTGATACGGCTTGAATGCCAAGGAGGGAGAGGGTAGTGGTTCCTGAGACGTTGAACGATCAATGATGTATCCTCAATTAGCATGCAAAGAGAATTAATTGGAGAAGCAGAATAGAGCCAGCACGATGTGAATGCAACAGAGTTTGGACTCTCATATAAAGGCACCCCATTCCCCACCACTCCAATCCATCTACTCCTAGTCTCTGCGCAACACTGCTCACTCCAATCCAAGACCAAGTGACGAGAAGCCACAAGCACCTATGGAGGCGATGGATGCAAGCGACAGTCGACTGTGCCAAATAATCCAAGACGCTGGCCTGCGGCCCCGCACCACGCAGAGTTTCCAGACGGTGCTGGCGACCGCTGGCGTTGTAGCCCTCGCCAACGTCGGCTTCGCCTCTTGCATGGACGACATGATGGTCCACTCCATCTGCAAGTTCACCGCCATCAAGAAGCGCGCGGATGACCTTGCCGTACTGCTCCAGCCCACGTGCCCAGGCTCCTCATTGCCCGCCACCCTCATCGGCCTCCATGGTGACAAACTCTTTCAAGCCCTGGTGGCCCTGCAGGTGCCGGAGGTCGCGACGAAGAATGTGGACCTCGAGGTCGCGCTCGTCGTGCAACGCCTCGCCATGCAAGAAACCGTCGACCTGCACATCCACGTCTACGAGGAAATCATCTACATAGGCCACTACAAGGCCAACAAGGACAGAAATACATTGGCCTTCTTCCAGCGGCTGGAATCTTTGGACGCCATTGTCCAGAAGAACGTCGACCTGCCCATGAAAGCCGCTGTTACTTAGCCGCCATCCGGTGGGCCGGTGCCCTGAGTCGAGGAGGTGGACATCATTTATGGATGCATCTTTCTTCTTGCCTCCTGTCACCAAGACTACATCACCTCGTGGCCTTAATGTTTTATTAGTAGTATATGGCATTTTTATTCCAGTCGTAACGCTTTCACTGTGAGGTGGGGCTGCAGTTGAGCAAACCGACCATCAGCAAATCCCCACCCCGCCCACTGCGCGTCGGCTGAGTTTAGAATTAGAAGAGAGAAACGAGGGAGAGGAGCTAGCTGTAGCATGGACGCTGTTGTCATATGGGACTCATGTTGATAGAATAGGAGTACTGAGCACTCATACCTGTTTTTTAGGGAAAAAGTAGTCGTACGTCTAGTACCACTAGTTGGGTGCGTGTGGCCTATACATGTCATCACTTTAGGTCTCCTTTTTGAACCACAACTACGCTTCATAGTACATATTTTTTTCACGCATTTATCCTCCTATATGTACTCCTAGGCTATTTCCACGTGCTCCCTTTCGCCGACATGTGGGACATAGAGCATTTGGGTCGTAGTGTATGCACGACTCGGAGCATATGCCGTAGTACTTTACATTTTAGACCTCACGAATTACATGCAAACCCCCCGCATAAGAATAAATAAATGAATGAATGAAATACTACATGAAACTGGATTATTTTCGTAGAAACTGGAGCACGTTCATTAAATTTTGGACATAACACGTTCATAAAAAACGACCGGACCTAAACCAGTCTAAGGGCCTCTTTGATTTGCAGGATACTGAAAACACAGGAATGGGGAAAGTTTGATGGCCATGAACTGAGACGAGGAGAACTCTAACTCAGTTAGAGGTTAGAGTTAGATTCTAACCCTGAACTAAGAGGTGTATGGATGGCAGGGTTAGATTGACAATAAATGCTCTTTCTCAATCATTTGACTACTTTGGACCCTATTTCCTGCCGGATTTGGTGTGTCCGGCTCTTGTGTGGCCTCCTCCCACTCACAATTGACATAAACGAGCCATCTTTACAAACCAAGCATGCAAAACATGATAAATTTTACTTTGTCCATACAAATGAGATATCCCACTTAAACATACAAGTCGTCAATCAAGCTTCACAAAAATACACTCCATGAAACAAAGCATGAGCTAATTCATCACGGAAGTCATTCACGATAGGGAGGGAGCCCGGAGCCCCTCACGCGCCCAAGGAGGAGTTCGTCATCGTTGCTCTGGAGGAAGGCTCTGTAGAGCCCAAGCCCCGGGAACCCCTCCGACGCCGGCGCTTGCGAGTTGAGGTCGACACCGGCATGGGTAGCAGGGCCGCTTGCCGACGACTACGAACCGAATCTTTGGGCCTCTAGAAATAATGCAAGCTTGAAACTTAAATGCCTAGAAAGGTGAACTGAATCTTTGGGCCTCTAGAAATAATGCAAGCCTGAAAGTGAAATACCTAGAAAGGTGAACTGAATCTTTGGGCCTCTAGAAAGATTTATTAGCTCCTAAAGCAGCATCAAACAATTCCATGCGTGCACCATAGATCTATACCAAGTTTAATCAGGATCTACTTTTCCAAATCAGAATTAGCGCTAGAGCGAGCAAGATCAATATATGGTTGTGAGACAGAGAAGGAACGATCAAACTCACCCCTCTCATGACCTCCCTGGTAGATGCGTCGCCGCCACGCACGATAGAGGGAGAAAAACGACCAGTGTAGGGGGAGCGGGGCGAGCTTCGAAGGCCGGAGGGAGAGGGCGGCCGGAGGAGGGTGGCGGAGGCCGGAGGGAGAGGGCGGCCAGAGGAGGGTGGCTGAGACCGGAGGGAGATGGCAGCCGGAGGAGGGAGAGTGCGAGCGGCGGAGCGACGCTTGGGCGGGTGGCACGATGGGGAACAGAGAAGAGTCGTGTGAGGGGGGAGGGTCGGAGGGAGCGATCTGGTGTGGGCAGGGGAGATTTTTTAGTTCTCTTTTAGTGGGCCCAAGGAGAAATAACCCAATTAGAACCTCTCCATCGGGCTAGTTTTTTTGCTGGGTTAGAGCAAACTAGCTCAAGCTAACCCATCTTGTTTGGATATTTTGAGGCTATTTCAACCTAAACTAGCTCTAACTCACGGATCCAAACAAAGAGGAGTAGTACTGCACATGATGCAGTCTGGACCATAGCATATTGTTTTTTATCGCCATATCACCACATTGTTTTCTACTGCTGGTTCACTGGGCTGCCGTGGTTCACACTGCTGGTTCACTGGGCCGCCGTGGTTCGCACTCCTCCGACATGAGTAGTAGTACTAGTATATATGTGGGAGAGCCAGCATCCGGGTCGATGTGTCATGCACCAGATTACAGTGGGGAACGGAAGGGGGGCATCACCCCGGTCGTAGCACCTGTAATTCATGACTATAGTGAGTAGTCATATCACAAGTCTTTCCAGTAGTAACATGCCGTCAAATTGCGCAGCCCGACCTTTCCAGCAGTAAGTAAGTTGAATCCGCTACTCCCTCACCCTCCTCACTTCTCTGTCAAACCGCCTACGCGAAAACTATCGGGCGTACTGCCCGGGAAAAGCCCCGCCCTCAACTTTTAACTATGCAAAAATAGTTCGAGCTTGTTTGTTCTATATAAATACTAGTGCTGTATGTTTATTCACCCGTGGGATTTGATACGTCTCCAATGTATCTATAATTTTTTATTGTTCCATGATATTATATTATCTGTTTTGGATGTTTATGAGCTTTACTAAACACTTTTATATTATTTTTTAGACTAACCTATTAACTCGAGGCCTAGCCCAAATTGTTGTTTTCTTGCCTATTTCAGTGTTTCGAACAAAAGGAATATCAAACGGAGTCCAAACGGAATGAAACCTTCGGGAGAGTTATTTTTGGAACGGAAGAAATCTAGGAGACTTGGAGTAGACGTCAGGGAAGCTTCAAGGAAGCCACGAGGTAGGGAGGGGCGCCCTACCCACTGGGCGCACCCCCACCCTCATGGGCCCCTCGTGGCTCCCCTGACCAACTTCTTTCGCCTATATATGTCCATATACCCTAAAAACATCGGGGAACAGAATAGATCGGGAGTTCCGCCGCCGCAAGCCTCTGTAGCCACCAAAAACCAATTGGGACCCTGTTTCGGCACCCTGCTGGAGGGGGGAACCCTCACTGGTGGCTATCTTCATCATCCCGGCGCTCTCCATGACGAGGGGGGAGTAGTTCACCCTCGGGGCTGAGGGTATGTACCAGTAGCTATGTGTTTGATCTCTCTCTCTCTCTCTCTCTCTCTCTCTCTCTCTCTCTCGTGTTCTTGAGGTGATACGATCTTGATGTATCGCGAGCTTTGCTATTATAGTTGGATCTTATGATGTTTCTCCCCCTCTAATTTCTTGTAATGGATTGAGTTTTCCCTTTGAAGTTATCTTATCGGATTGAGTCTTTAAGGATTTGGGAACACTTGATGTATGTCTTGCATGTGCTTATCTGTGGTGACATTGGGATATTCACGTGATCTACTTGATGTATGTTTTGGTGATCAACTTGCGGGTTCCGTTTGTGAACTTATGCATAGGGATTGGCACACGTTTTCGTCTTGACTCTCCATAGAAACCTTGGCGCACTCTTTGAAGTTCTATGTGTTGGTTGAATAGATGAATCTGAGATTGTTTGATGCATATCGTATAATCATACCCACGGATACTTGAGGTGACATTGGAGTATCTAGGTCACATTAGGGTTTTGGTTGATTTGTGTCTTAAGGTGTTATTCTATTATGAACTCTGTGATAGATTGATCCGAAAGAATAACTTTGAGGTGGTTTCGTACCCTACAATAATCTCTTCGTTTGTTCTCTACTATTAGTGACTTTGGAGTGACTCTTTGTTGCAAGTTGAGGGATAGTTATATGATCCAATTATGTTATTATTGTTGAGAGAACTTGCACTAGTGAAAGTATGAACCCTAGGCCTTGTTTAATAGCATTGCAATATCGTTTTCGCTCATTTTTATCATTAGTTACCTTGCTGTTTTTATATTCTCAGATTACAAAAACCTATATCTACCATCCATATTGCACTTGTATCACCATCTCTTCGCCGAACTAGTGTACCTATATAATTTACCATTGCATTGGGTGTGTTGGGGACAAAAGAGACTCTTTGTTATTTGGTTGCAGGGTTGTTTGAGAGAGACCATCTTCATCCTACGCCTCCCATGGATTGATAAACCTTAGGTCATCTACTTGAGGGAAATTTGCTACTGTCAAACAAACCTCTACACTTGGAGGCCCAACAACATCTACAAGAAGAAGGTTGCGTAGTAGACATCAGGGTTGTTCAATGAATGGAGGGTCGGGGAGCACAAGTGAACAATACTACTACTATTAAGTAGGAGTCATACAGTTAGTCAAGTTAAATAGAGAGTTCCTTTTCTTTAATGCCACGTACACAAATTGAAACGCTTGTTGTGGAGAGAAAAAGATAATCACTCCACTATATATGTAGGCAGGGGCCTGAGCGCTTGCTATACTAGTGTTGCTCTCTTCATTCTCTCATCCTCTCCAGATCTAAACAAGACAGCGGTAGCAACATTTTCTCTCTGCCCACCGCTGGTCACAGATCCGGCCGGATCCCTTCATCCAGTGTGTGTAGAGGACTAGGTGCATCGTTCATGCGATCATCGCCGATGAGGGAGGAAACCCACAGCTGCCGGCGGGGCCCGATCCTCTGCCCGTGTCGTTCTCTCCGACACAGCGTCGGCTCGGGAGGTCCTCCCACCCTTCTTCCTCCTGCCGTAGTGTGCACAGATCCGACCTGCCGCCGCCGACATCCCGACGACCCTCAGGTATAAGTTCTTTGAAAGTGGCCTTGCTCTACTGCCCCAGCTCCCCACGTGTCTGCATGTGCATCTTTTTCTACTTCTATCAGCTCTTCCAAAGCCACCTAAATTTTTAGTATTGTTTGAGGTAAAGCTACTTCATGCATTTGAATCTAGGACTTGGTTCAAACAATGAAGAAAGGGGGGAAAGTCGTAGCATGAATCTAGGACTTGATTCAAAGAGGAAATAACAGGAGGAAGTAGTAGAGACCGGATACGTGATGTCTACTACACAAGCTTCTTCTTGTAGACGTTTTTGGGCCTCCAAGTGCAGAGGTTTGTAGGACAGTAGCAAATTTCCCTCAAGTGGATGACCTAAGGTTTATCAATCCGTGGGAGGCGTAGGATGAAGATGGTCTCTCTCAAACAACCCTACAACCAAATAACAAAGAGTCTCTTGTGTCCCCAACACAGCCAATACAATGGTAAATTGTATAGGTGCAATAGTTCGGCGAAGAGATGGTGATACAAGTGCAATATGGATGGTAGCTATAGGTTTTTGTAAACTGAAAATATAAAAACAGCAAGGTAACGAGCGGTAAAAGTGAGCGTAAACGGTATTGCAATGCTAGGAAACAAGGCCTAGGGTTCATACTTTTGCTAGTGTAAGTCCTCTCAATAATGATAACATAATTGGATCACATAACTATCCCTCAACATGCAACAAAGAGTCACTCCAAAGTCACTAATAGAGGAGAACAAATGAAGAGATTATGGTAGGGTACGAAACCACCTCAAAGTTATTCTTTCCAATCAATCCATTGGGATATTCCTATAAGTGTCACAAACAGCCCTAGAGTTTGTACTATAATAACACCTTAAGATACAAATCAGCCAAAACCCTAATGTCACCTAGATACTCCAATGTCACCTCAAGTATCCGTGGGTATGATTATACGATATGCATCACACAATCTCAATTCATCTACTCAAACCAACACATAGAACCTCAAAGAGTGCCCAAAGTTTCTACCGGAGAATCACGACGAAAACGTGTGCCAACCCCTAGCATAGGTTCATGGGCGGAACCCGCAAGTTGGTCACCAAAACATACATCAAGTGGCACGTGATATCCCATTGTCACCACAGATACGCACGGTGAGACATACATCAAGTGTTCTCAAATCTTTAAAGACTCAATCCGATAAGATAACTTCAAAGGGAAAACTCAATCCATTACAAGAGAGTAGAGGGGGAGAAGAAACATAAGATCCAACTATAATAGCAAAGCTCGCGATACATCAAGATCGTGCCAAATCAAGAACACGAGAGAGAGATCAAACACATAGCTACTGGTACATACCCTCAGCCCCGAGGGCTACTCCCTCCTCGTCATGGAGAGCACCAGGATGATGAAGATGGCCACCGGTGAGGGTTCCCCCCTCCGGCAGGGTGCCGGAACAGGGTCCCGAGAGGTTTTTGGTGGCTACAGAGGCTTGCGGCGGCGGAACTCCAGATCTAATCTCTGTTCTGATGTTTTTAGGGTATATGGGAATATATAGGAGCCGGAAGTACGTCGGGGGAGCCATGGGGGCCCCACGAGGTAGGGGGCGCGCCCTAGGGGGGTGGGCGCGCCCCCACCCTTGTGGGCAGCCCGTATCTCTCCTGACGTGCACTCCAAGTTCCCTGGGTTGCTTTCCTTCCAAAAATAACTTCTCCAGTTGATTTTGTTCCATTTCGACTCCGTCTGATATTCCTTTTCTTCGAAACACTGAAATAGGCATAAAACAGCAAATCTGGGTTGGGCCTCCGGTTAATAGGTTAGTCCCAAAAGTAATATAAAAGTGAATATTAAAGCTCAATATTGCCCAAAATAGTAGATAACATAGCATGGAGCAATCAAAAATTATAGATACGTTGGAGACGTATCAAGCATCCCCAAGCTTAATTCCTGCTCATCCTCGAGTAGGTAAATGATAAAAAGAGAATTTTTGATGCGAAGTGCTACTTGGCATAATTTCAATGCAAAATTTCTTAATTGCGGTATGAATATTCAGATTAGAAAGATTCAAGACAAAAGTTCATATTGACATAAAGAATAATAATACTTCAAGCATACTAATAAAGCAATTATGTCTTCTCAAAATAACATGGCCAAAGAAAGTTATGCCTACAAAATCATATAGTCTGGCTATGCTCTATCTTCACCACACAAAGTATTTAAATCATGCACAACCCCGATGACAAGCCAAGCAATTGTTTCATACTCTAACTTTTTCAGAACTTTTTCAATCTTCACGCAATACATGAGTGTGAGCCATGGACATAACACTATAGGTGGAATAGAATGGCGGTTGTGGAGAAGACAAAAAAGGAGAAGATAGTCTCACATCAACTAGGCGTATCAACGGGCTATGGAGATGCCCATCAATAGATATCAATGTGAGTGAGTAGGGATTGCCATGCAACAGATGCACTAGAGCTATAAGTATATGAAAGCTCAACGAAAGAAACTAAGTGGGTGTGCATCCAACTCGCTTGCTCAAGAAGACCTAGGGCATTTTGAGGAAGCCCATCATTGGAATATACAAGCAAAGTTCTATAATGAAAAGTTCCCACTAGTATATGAAAGTGATATCATAGGAGACTCTCTATCATGAAGATCATGGTGCTACTTTGAAGCACAAGTGTGGTAAAAGGATAGTAGCATTGTCCCTTCTCTCTTTTTCTCTCATTTTTTTATTTTTTTTGTTTGGGCTTTTTCTCTTTTTTTTGGCCTATTTTTTCTTATTTTTTTTTCGTCCGGAGTCTCATCCCGACTTATGGGGGAATCATAGTCTCCATCATCCTTTCCTCACTTGGGACAATGCTCTAAAAAATGATGATCATCACACTTTTATTTTTCTTACAACTCAAAAATTACAACTCAATACTTAGAACAAATATGACTCTATATGAATGCCTCCGGCAGTATACCGGGATATGCAATGAATCAAGAGTGACATGTATGAAAGAATTATGAATGGTGGCTTTGCCACAAATACGATGTCAACTACATGATCATGCTAGCAATATGACAATGATGGAGCGTGTCATAATAAACGGAACGGTAGAAAGTTGCATGGCAATATATATCGGAATGGCTATGGAAATGCCATGATATGTAGGTATGGTGGCTGTTTTGAGGAAGGTATATGGTGGGTGTATGATACCGGCGAAAGGTGTGCGGTATTAGAGAGGCTAGCAATGGTGGAAGGATGGGAAAAGGTGCATATAATCCATGGACTCAACATTAGTCATAAAGAACTCATATACTTATTGCAAAAATCTAGAAGTTATCAAAGCAAAGTATTACGTGCATGCTCCTAGGGGGATAGATTGGTAGGAAAATACCATCGCTCGTCCCTGACCGCCACTCATAAGGAAGACAATCAATAAATAAATCATGCTCCGACTTCATCACATAACCGTTCACCATACGTGCATGCTACGGGAATCACAAACTTTAACACAAGCATTTCTCAAATTCATAACTACTCAACTAGCACAACTTTGATATCACTACCTCCATATCTCAAAACAATCATCAATCATCAAAATTTTCTTAGTATTCAACACACTCATAAGAATTCTTACAAATCTTTTATGCTTAGCATATTAGGATTTTAAGCACATTACCATGCTATTTAAGACTATAAAAATAATATAAGTGAAGCATGAGAGTTCATCTATTTCTTCAAAATAAAACCACCACCGTTCTCTAAAATATATAAGTGAAGTACTAGAGCAAATGACAAACTACTCTGAAAGATATAAGTGAAGATCAATGAGTAGTCGAATGATTATGCAACTATGTGAAGACTCTCCCATTTTAAGAATTTCAGATCTTGATATTTTATTCAAACAGCAAGCAAAGCTAAAGAAAACGACATTTCAAGGATAGCACACATCATGTGAAGAAACAAAAACTTAGGTTCAACCGATACTAATCGATAATTGTTGAAGAAGAAAGGTGGGATGCCTACCGGGGCATCCCCAAGATTAGATGCTTGAGACTTCTTGAAATATTATCTTGGGGTGCCTTGGGCATCCCCAAGCTTGATCTTTTTGTGTCTCCTTAATTCCTCTCATATCATGGTTTCCTAAATCTCAAAAGCTTCCTCCACACCAAACTCAACAAGAACTCGTGAGATAGGTTAGTATAAACCAATGCAAAACCTTATCATTTTCTACTGTAACAAATCACTAAAATTATTATTCAACATTGCATACTAAATGACTCTGCATATTTAATACTCCTATCATCAAATAGAATCATTAAACAAGCAAACATATGCAAACAATGCAAACATAACAGCAATCTGCCAAAACAGTACAGTCTATAAAGAATGCAAGATTCATCATACTTCCCTAAATCAAGAAATTATAAAAGAAAATTCCCACTGTAGTAAATTTATCATAGATTATTATGCAAAAGGTTTCAACATTTTATCACATTCTGACTTTTCTATGGAATTTTTGCAACAGCGGTAAACTTTCTGTTTTCAAACAGCAACATGCATACTTGCAAAAATAAGCATGGCAAAAGCTATCCTTGACACTTTTATTGAAACTAGAGATGCAAAACACTATTATAAATGACAGCAAGAAAAAACTAACAAAAGTAAATGACGCTCCAAGCAAAACACATATCATGTGGTGAATAAAAATATAGCTCCAAGTAAAGTTACCGATGAACGAAGACGAAAGAGGGGATGCCTTCCGGGGCATCCCCAAGCTTAGGCGCTTGGTTATCCTTGAATATTACCTTGGGGTGCCTTGGGCATCACCAAGCTTAGGATTTTGCCACTCCTTCTTCCATAGTCCATCGAATATTTACCCAAAACTTGAAAACTTCACAACACAAAACTTAACAGAAAACTCGTAAGCTCCGTTAGCGAAAGAAAACAAAACACCACTTCAAGGTACTATAATGAACTCATTATTTATTTATATTTGTGTTAAACCTACTGTATTCCAACTTCTTTATAGTTTATAAACTATTTTACTAGCCATAGAGTCATCAAAATAAGCAAACAACACATAGAAAATAGAACCTGTCAAAAACAGAACAGTCTGAGTAATCTGTAACTAACGCAAACTTATGGAACTCCAAAAATTCTAAAATAAATTGGTGGACCTGAGGAATTCGTCTAGTAATCATCTGCAAAAAGAATAAACTAAATATCACTCTCCAGTAAAAAGTTGAAGCAAATCTCGTGGGCGCTAAAGTTTCTGTTTTTTTACAGCATGAAAATAAAGACTTCACCCAAGTCTTCCCAAAGGTTCTACTTGGCACAAACACTAATTAAAACACAAAACCACATCTAAAAAGAAGCTAGATGGATTATTTATTCCTAAACAGAACCAAAAATCAAGAAACTAAAATAAAGTTCGGTTGCCTCCCAACAAATGCTATCGTTTAATGCCCCTAGCTAGGCACGATGATTTCAATGATGCTCACATAAAAAGATAGGAATTGAAACATAAAGAGAGCATCATGAAGAATATGACTAGAGCATTTAAGTCTAACCCACTTCCTATGCATTGGGATTTTGTGAGCAATCAACTTATGGGAACAAGAATCAACTTGCATAGGAAGGTAAAACAAGCATAACTTTAAAATTTTAAGCACATAGAGAGGAAACTTGATATTATTGCAATTCCTACAAGCATATGTTCCTACCTCATAATAATTTTCAGTAGCATCATGAATGAATTCAACAATATAACCAGCACCTAAAGCATTCTTTTCATGATCTACAAGCATAGAAATGTTATTACTCTCCACACAAGCAAAATTCTTCTCATGAATAATAGTGGGAGCAAACTCGACGAAATAACTATCATATGATTGAGAATTAAGACCAAGATGACAAGTTTCATGGTTATCATTATTCTTTATAGCATAGGTGTCATCACAATAATCATCATAGATAGGAAGCATGCTTTCAACATAGTAAATTTGCTCATCAAAGCTTGGGGGACAAAAAATATCATCTTCATCAAACATAGCTTCCCCAAGCTTGTGCCTTTGCATATAATTAGCATCATGGATATTTAAGGAATTCATACTAACAACATTGCAATCATTCTCATCATTCAAAGATTTAGTGCCAAACATTTTAAAGATCTCTTCTTCTAGCACTTGAGCACAATTATCCTTTCCAGCATACTCACGAAAGATATTAAAAAGGTGAAGCGTATGAGACAAGCTCAATTCCATTTTTTTGTAATTTTCTTTTATAAACTAGACTAGTGCTAAAACAAGAAACAAAAAGATTCGATTGCAAGATCTAAAGATATACCTTCACTTACCTGGCCTCCCCGGCAACGGCGCAAGAAAATAGCTTGATGTCTACTACACAACCTTCTTCTTGTAGATGTTGTTGGGCCTCCAAGTGCAGAGGTTTGTAGGACAGTAGCAAATTTCCCTCAAGTGGATGACCTAAGGTTTATCAATCCGTGGGAGGCGTAGGATGAAGATGGTCTCTTTCAAACAACGCTGCAACCAAATAACAAAGAGTCTCTTGTATCCCCAACACACCCAATACAATGGTAAATTGTATAGGTGCACTAGTTCGGCGAAGGGATGGTGATACAAGTGCAATATGGGTGGTAGATATAGGTTTTTGTAAACTGAAAATATAAAAACAGCAAGGTAACGAGCGGTAAAAGTGAGCGTAAATGGTATTGCAATGCTAGGAAACAAGGCCTAGGGTTCATACTTTCGCTAGTGTAAGTTGTCGGCGTTCTGGGAACGGGGGTCCCCAGACTTGCCTGCCTGCGGCCTGCGGCGTGGCTCGAGTGGGGGCCCAACGTGGCCCATCTTCATCAACACAAGGCTCAAGACCCTCGCGAGGGGCCAAGCCTCGCGAGGCGGACGACACGGAGCTTCCTCCAGCGCGGCCTCCTTAGGCTGGCTCGCGAGGAGGCGGAGAAATCAAGGTGGGGTACCTCACGAGGTGCCCATGACGCAAGCCATGACGACCAGAGGTGCCAGGCGGGCGCCAGCCTGCGCAGTGTCCTCCCTTTCCTCTTTGGTGCAAAGGGGGCAAGCGCAGGCGAGAGGATCAAGCAAAGGCACCCATTTCGGTGCAACGAGACCAAGACCAACTCCACGACAAGGAGGAAGTCACTATGGAGCCCAAGCCAGCGTCATCACCAGAACCTTTGGCAGGGGAAGACCAACTTTAGTCAAGATAAGTGTACCCGATGTTCCCCTTCAAATCGGCCAATGGTTGGCGCCCTTCCAGCTCAATATTTGGGAAGAGGCCCAGGGCCTTTGCCTATAAATAGGACTAGCCACCCCCAGGGTAGAGGCATCCAGAATCCAATCTCATTCAGTATCTAGAGCAAGTAGAGAGAGAGAGAAGGGCGATTGAACTCCCCCTAGTAGTTCATCCCCAGCCAAGAACAGACCCTCGCGAGGTCGTTCTTCCTTGTACCGTTCTCCCTCATCAGCCCAAGAGGCAATCCACTCACCACACTGGAGTAGGGTATTACACCACAATGGTGGCCCGAACCAGTATAAACCCCGTGTCTCATGTGTTGTTCTTGCAGTAGTTTAGATCCTAGCGAGACGGAGAGGTAGAGGGCTCGATCTCCGCGTGCACCCCAGAGTTCGAACCTTAAGGGTCTGCCGGAACCCGTGATCCGACATTTTGGCGTGCCGGGTAGGGGTGCGCCGGAATCGGTCTTCCACCGCTCTGCTCTCCTCCGACCACCGCATCCATGTCTGACGCTCGTCGAGCCCGCGCCGAGCGCCGGGCCGCCATCACTTCCCGCGCCGTCCAGACAGCCCCCGTCGGCGGGCGTCCTCATCGTTCCCCGTCGCCCGCCGTCAACACCGCCACCGGCCCGGCGGGGAACGAGCAGCAAGCGTCCTCTCAACACCCGTCCGTGCGGCGGGATGGCCGCACGGCCACTCCGTCGCTCACCCCAGTCGGTTCCTCGTCGCACGCGCTTCGCGCGCCCTTGGAGGCTCGAGCTACGCTCATCACGACGAACGAGCTCCTGCGCTACCGCCCCGTCAACGACGTCTACGAGGAGTGGCTCGACCGCGTCGCCGAGCTCGTCCGCGCCGCAGGGGGCTCCCCCGCGCCTTCTGCACCACTGCGCCGCACTCTGCCTCGCATGGGCAATGAGGCCCCGGGGGCGTTCCAGCCACCACCTTTCCAAGAAGATGCCATGGCCCCGAGGCGCGCAGCTCCTGGGCGGAACCCGCTCCATCATGCGTCGGCCCAGCAGGAACGGAGCTGCCAAGAAGTCCCGCGACCGCAAGAGGCCGCCCGGGCGCTCCCGGCTCCGGCTCGCCGAGACCCTGCCCCAGCTCCGGCGCGTCAAGACCCCGCGCTGCTCCCAGCTGCGGCGCAAGGGGACCCACAAGGCCAGGCTCTCCCTCAACCAAAACCTCCCGCGGCCACCGCTGGCTGCCGCGCCTACACCCCTTAGTTGTGTAGCGTCGCGTGGCCCGGCAAGTTCAAGCCGGACCTGCCTCCTCGCTACGACGTCACCACTGATCCCACGGAGTTCCTCCAGCTCTACCAGCTGGGAATCGAAGCTGCCAGCGGGGACGAGAAGGTCATGGCGAACTGGTTCCCCATGGCGCTGAAGGAAGGTGCTCGCACTTGGCTCCTGAACCTGGCCCCAGGCACGATCTCCTCCTGGGACCAGATGCGTACCCGTTTCATCGCCAACTTCCAAGGTACCCGCGACCGGCCTCCCGCCGTGAGCGACATGCGCCTCATCAAGCAGCAACCTGGGGAGACCCTACATAACTACATCCAGCGCTTCAACAGCGCGCGCCTCAAGATCCCCAGGGTGTCCGAAGAAGCCATCATTTCGGCCTTCTCCGATGGCGTGCGCGACATCAAGATGAAGGAGGAGCTGGCGATGCATGAAGACCTCTGCACCTCCCTGGAACTGTTCAACCTGGCGACCAAGTGCGCCAGAGCTGAGGAGGGACACCTCTCCCTCCTCGAGCTGCCTGCCGCAGACCCAGAAGAGAAGAAGCCCAAGGCCAAGGACGTGAAGCGCAAGGGGGCTTCCGTGCTCGCGGCAGAACCAGACACCAAGCGGGGCAAGGACCTGCCTGAATCCTCCAGGGGCAGCCGGTACTGTGTGTACCACGACCTCCACACCCACAACACCAATGAATGCCAAGAACTCCGCGCCGTGCGAGAGGGAAGAGTCGGCCGACGCCCTGACCGTGCTGACCGGGGCTACGGCCGAGGAGGAGGAAGGAACCCGGGGCGCTGGGAAGACCGCGGCCCACGTCCAGGCTGGTGCGACCAACCTCGCGAGGACCGCTGGCGCGACCCGCCTCGCGAGGGGGACTGGAGGGATCAACCTCGTGAGGATCGCCCTCATGGCAACCCCGGCCTGCCGCCGTTGCCGCCTCAGCCAAGAAGGAATGAAGACCGCCACCAAGACGAGGGGGCTGGGGGCTTCTAGGAGCCTCGCGCCATCGCTTGCATCCTGGGCGGAGCTCAAGCCCCAGCCTCCCAACGTATCTTCAAGCAGTTTGCTCGCGAAGTAAACACAGTCCTCCCCAAGCTTGAAGCAACGCGTCCCCTCAGGTGGTCGGCCTGCACCATCACGTTCAGCTCAGCAGACCAGCTCAAGTGCGCAGCCACAGCCGGAGTCCTCCCAATGCTTTGTTCCCTAGTCATCAGCAATGTTCTGGTCACCAGGACCCTCATTGATGGAGGGGCAGGGCTCAATGTCTTGTCCGTGGAAACGTTCAACAGCCTCCAAGTGCCCTATGACCAGCTTCAGCCAACCAAGCCATTCTCCGGAGTCACTGACGGTTCCACGGTCCCGATCGGGCAGGTCCGCCTCCCAGTCACCTTCGGCACCTACAACAACTACCGCACCGAGCTCATCGACTTCGACGTCGCCCACATCTGCCTACCGTACAACGCCATCCTCGAGTACCCGGCGCTGGCCAAGTTCATGGCCGTGACTCACCATGGCTACAACGTCCTCAAGATGCCAGGAAGCAGCGGCGTCTTCACGGTGCCATGTCAAGAGAAGGATGCAGTATGTGCCCTGGAGCGAGCCTTTCAGGCCGCGTCACTAGAAGACCCAGATCGCGGAAGCAGGAGGCTTCCTGAGACCACCCCCAAGAAGAAGAAGACAACGTCAGGCTCAGACCCTCAGGAGGCAGGCCCTTCAAGGCCCGCGTCTGCCCAGGGGGACCCTCCTTCAATCGCATAGGAAAGCGCGCCCGGCGCCCTCCTCAGGCAGGGCTTGGGGGCTCTCACCTGGAGGGCCACCGACCTCGCCAAGGTCACGAGGGAGGCGCTGGGGCACCATGTGGAGGCGTGTTTTGAAGCACGCTTCCCTTGGGAGGAAGCCAGGGAAGGAAGGCCAGACCAGCAGGAGTTTGTTAGCAAGTCCATTCAAGAACTACAGGAGTCGAGGATCATGAGAGGTTGCCGTCACCCACCAGCTGTGGATCCCCATCCAGGCGAGGATGGTGGGCTGCGCGTCTGCGTTGACGTACCAGGGCTCAATCAGATCGCCACGGTGGAGCGCCTCTGGCCTTCACAAGTGGGGCGTTGCGGAGGACCACCCCACAGCTATGTTCGCATGCCCTATGGCCTGCCGAGCGTGGCTGCGGCGTACCAACGCATCATGAGGAGCGTCTTGGAGGCGCAAGAAGGCAGGCGATCCGCAGTCCTGGCGGAGATGGAGGCTGCTCACAAGGAGCCACCAGTGCCTCCGGAGCCTCCCGAGGCCCCCGGGCCTGGGGGCTCGTGAGGATCAGCTTCCGCAGCCCACCGAGTCTGCTGCGCCAACGCCACTGCATCAACGACATCTTCAGGTGACATCTTTCAAGTTTCATTCTCAGCTGGGAGCGCCCTCCCAGGGTTGCGTCATTCCCAGGCCGCGTGGGTCCGTCCCTATGGCGTGTATCCCTTTTTATCTTTTCAGTCGCTAGCTTGCTTTGCTGGGGGCGCTCCTCGGGCTGCATCATCGCCAGGCCGCTCGGGTTAGACCCAGCGGCGTGTATCCCTTCCGTGTTTGTTTCCAGTTATGCATCATTACTCGATGCCGTCTGCGGCGCCCTTCTTCTTCATGTCGACCACTTGCACGTTAAAGGGGGGGTGCCTGAGCATCGCGACTCAGGGCTCTTACTGGCTCTCCAGCCCTCACCCTCTGGCCTTGTCCACGGCATCGCGACCTGGCATACCAGCGACGGCTGAGACAAGCTCGAGGGCCGGGACCCGAGGACGTAGAGTGACGGCATCTAACCAGACTTTGCAGGAACACATCTCAAGATATGGCCCAGTGCCAGGCGCAACCCGCCTAGAGGTAGGGCCTCGTGAGTCCCGCGCTGGCTCACAGGTGCCCAGATACACCTCACCTAGCTCTACCGTGCCAGCCACGTGTCAGGGCGGGGCTGTACACGCCCCGGGGGCTCCTCCCGGAGGGGAGCCCCCTCCCACGTACCAGTGGAAGCACCATGCTCCGCGCTGGCTGACGACACTACCGAGGAGCGGCTATGCCCGTACACATACGAAAGCGCTATGCTCCGCGCTGGTGATAAACAACTGAGGGTGGCCTCCGGGCCGCGTTAACCTCAGGGAACCCCGAGCTCAGTGGCCGGCCTCATCGCAACGCCTCCCCCTGGGAGCGCCGCGCGAGGGGGCTGGGCACGGGGGCTACGACCAGGTCACGCCCAGTCGTACGCCCCAGCCAGGCCCCTCGGGCCTGGTTCGTCGCGCGTCTCTCCCCGAGCGGAGCCAAGGTACGAAGGCCGTTTGCACGTCAAGGGGGACTCCTGAGCATCGCGACTCAGGAGCCTAACTGGCTCCGTAGCCCCTCACTCCTTAGTTACGAAAGGCTATGCTGGGTGAGGTACGCGCGGGGCCGGGCTCTGCAGACGTAGAACGGTAGCCACGCCTGCATTTCATTTCGCCACCTACTGTTCGCGCGTCAAGGGGGACTCCTGAGCATCGCGACTCAGGAGCCTAACTGGCTCCGTAGCCCCTCACTCCTTAGTTCCGAAAGGCTATGCTGGGTGAGGTACGCGCGGGGTCGGGCTCTGCAGACGTAGAACGGAAACGCACCTACATCGCGCTTCCCTACTTGTTGCTCGTGCGCTAAGGGGGACTCCTGAGCATCGCGACTCAGGAGCCTAACTTGTCACGTGGCCCCTAATTCCTTTGGTCCCGTCCTGGTTTCCGGTCGGGGCTGATGCTAGGTGAGGCATGCGCGTGGCCGGGCTCTGCCGGCGTAGAGCATAAGCAAGTAGGGAAGAGGAACATAAAATTCAAGGAACTTAAAAACGGATATTACAACCCATAATGTCGCCTTGGTTCCAAACGCAAATTTAAATGCCTCCTCGAGGCGTCGTGCATGTGTAGGAATCGAAAGAAGAACAGGAACGATAGCGGATTCACTTGGCGGCAGCGGAGTCGCGTGGAGTGGCTTCACCTTGCGGGGTAGTGGGGTCGGCAGCGCCTCGCTTCGGCTTGGTGCTGAAAGCCCGGAACTTCCCCAGCAGCGCCTCCGCGCGCCCCTTCACGGCCTCGACGGCAGCAGCGGCGCCTTCGCCGCTCACCGGCTCCAGCAGGCTATCAAGGTCGGCGCTGGGGTCGCGAAGGTAGACATGGGCGAAGACCCGCGTCAGCGCGGCGGAAGACAGGACACGCGTCTCGGCTTCGACCGTGGGGACGAGTCCGAGGGCGACATCTCCAAGAGCCTTCACCAAGAAGGGAAGCAGTTTGGCGGGGCCGTCCCCGTCGCCAGCCAGCGGGCAATCCAGGCCACTCTCGTAAAGCGTCTTCAGTGAAGCGCGGGCGTCCTTCTCCATGTCCGCGAAGGCCACGCGATCCTCGGCAAGGACCCGGGCCTTGACGTCCAGCTCGGCCTTCGTCGTCTCCAGCTCCTTCTTCAGCGCACCTAGGTGGCTACGGCGCTTCTTGAGCTTCGCCTCCTGGTCCTCGAGCGCCGCCTCGCGAGCCTTCACCTCCTTCTCCTGCTCTTGGCGAAGGCGGGTCTCTTCTGCAAGCCAACCACGCAGGCCTTGCAACTCATCCTCCAGCTCCTTGCAGCGGCCGCGGATTCTAACCGCCTCTCCCAGGGCCGCGTCACGGGCAGCCTTCGCCTCGAGGGTAGCCTCCTTCTCCTCGTCACAGGCCGTCGAGGCCTGAACCAGCGCTGCCCGGATCGAGGCGTCGGAGCGAATCCACCCCGAGGCCAGCTCCAGGCGCCCGGCCACCAGACGAGGGTCGACGCCTAGAAGATCCTGCCGCAGCCGGTCCAGTCCAGCAACAGCTCACTCCAGGATGGAAGAAGAAGGCGGGGAAGCATCAGGGCGCTTCGGGGCAGCAGGAGGAGTCCCGGAACCAGCAGCAGGCAGAACAGGAGGAGAAGGTAGCGGTGGCGAGGCTGCGGTATCCCGAGGCGGAGTCTGCTGCGCCTTCCCAGCCGTAGCAGCAGCACCAGACAAGGGCACCTCTGGGGTCGACCGAGCCATGGGGGCTGCGGCCCCAGCCAGATCAGCCAAGCCCCGCAAGGGCGAGTGGGCAGGGGGAGCCTGTGCATCGCGGTCGCCCTCCCCTGCAGGTGGAGGTGTCGTCGCAGCCGGGGCCTCAGGAGCCCCCTTTAGCTTCTTCGCCGCGGGCGCCAACCTGCTCAGGAGGAGTAATCGTCAAGCCCCGTCAGTGGGACAAGGAACCAGAAATCAAGGATCAAGCGCTTACAGGTCGTCGGCAGAAAGCTCCGGCGGTCTCCTGCCAAACTTGAAGCCGGAAAGCCGGCTGGAGGGGTCGACCTCGGAAACAGAAGGCGCGTCCGCGGTTCGCCCCGGAGTCAGGGCAGACCCGCGGGGAATCAACCCGGTCCTGCCCTTCTTCGGGACCGGAGGCGAGCTCCCGCTGCCCAGCACGTCGTCGTCATCATCATCGTCACTCAGCGAAAGGCGGAGAGCACGGGGCTTGCGCTGGAGCGAGGGAGTCCTAGACTCTCCGTCGGTCGCCTCGGAGTCGGGGCCTGCCCCCTCCTCCTCCTCGCCCCCACCTCCGCTGGAGTTGCCGGAAGACACATGCACCAGATCCTCGGGAGCCACTGCGGGCACGAGCCCATCCCCGTCGAAGACGGGCATGGACTCCACCACTTGCTCCCAATCGTCGCGGAGGAACAAGGGCGAAGGCGCGCCCTCCGGCATTGCCGCCTCGCCCCCGACCAGGGACTGGAGAACCGCAGTCACGTCCCCTTCACCCATGGCTGCGGGACTCGGGTGAGGCCTCCACATCGGAGGAGAATACTGCCTAAGCGGAGCCAGTTGGTGCTCTAGGAACTCCCTCAGCAACGACGCCCCAGTCAGCTTCGCCGTCGCCAAGTTGGCCGGCTTCAGATCGGCGTCCATCTTCGCCAGCACCGACTTCGCGCGGGGATCCGTGAGCTCCGCCCGGCACCAGTCTTTCGAGCTCATGGCCGGCTCCATGGGAAGGGCCAACCGGGGGTCGACGCGCCCGACATCAACCAACACCCACTTGCTCCGGAAGCCCTCGATCCTCTTCCCTGGATTCGAGATGGCCATGGAGCTGCCGCACGCGACGAAGCCCGCGCACGCAGAAGGAGAACCCTTGGAGGTCCGCAGGTAGAAGTAGTGGCGCAGCAAGGCCACTGAAGGCTGCACCCCCACATGCGCCTCGCAGTAATAGGCGAAGATCGCCAGGAGAAGGACGGAGTTGGGGTGGAGATGCAAAGCTTGCAAGTTGTAATGGCGGAGGACGGCGAGGAAGAACTCAGAGAAAGGAGGCACCAGGCCCGCTGCAATGGAGCTCACGAAGAAAGGATAGAAGGTGCTCCCTTGGCCTCCAGGGACATCGGAGCCGACCTTGAACATCTGCGCCCCGTCAATGCCCTGCGCCGCGGCCATCCGGTGCAGCAGGGCGAGGCTCGCCTTCGACACGTTGGGCGAATCCAAAGCAGGCGAGAACCAAGCTTCGGCCGGGGTCCGGCGAGGCGCCATGGCTACCTGGGACGAGCGGGTGGAGCAGATCTGGAAGCTTGGAGGAAGGGAGAAGAAGCGCAAGAAAGGGGATCTGAGCAGCGGATGAAGAAGGAGAAGAACCAAACCCGAGCAGATGCCACGCCTTTAGTATCCTGCGCAGTTGCAAAAGCACCCACGTCCAATCAACCGCCACGCGGCGCCTGAGGCCACAGGCTGTTAGGGCCCGCGGCGCTTCGCCCTTGCCCTTTCGCCTCTCGGCACGGCCAAGTCCATGCACGCCTTGGGCCCGGGGGCTACTGTCGGCGTTCTGGGAACGGGGGTCCCCAGACTTGCCTGCCTGCGGCCTGTGGCGTGGCTCGAGTGGGGGCCCAACGTGGCCCATCTTCATCAACACAAGGCTCAAGACCCTCGCGAGGGGCCAAGCCTCGCGAGGCGGACGACACGGAGCTTCCTCCAGCGCGGCGTCCTTAGGCTGGCTTGCGAGGAGGCGGAGAAATCAAGGTGGGGTACCTCACGAGGTGCCCATGACGCAAGCCATGATGACCAGAGGTGCCAGGCGGGCGCCAGCCCATGCAGTGTCCTCCCTTTCCTCTTTGGTGCAAAGGGGGCAAGCGCAGGCGAGAGGATCAAGCAAAGGCACCCATTTCGGTGCAACGAGACCAAGACCAACTCCAAGACAAGCAGGAAGTCACTGTGGAGCCCAAGCCAGCGTCATCACCAGAACCTTTGGCGGGGGAAGACCAACTTTAGTCAGGATAAGTGTACCCGATGTTCCCCTTCAAATCGGCCAATTGTTGGCGCCCTTCCCGCTCAATATTTGGGAAGAGGCCCAGGGCCTTTGCCTATAAATAGGACTAGCCACACCCAGGGTAGAGGCATCCAGAATCCAATCTCATTCAGTATCTAGAGCAAGTAGAGAGAGGGAGAGAGAAGGGCGATTGAACTCCCCCTAGCAGTTCATCCCCAGCCAAGAACAGACCCTCGCGACGTCGTTCTTCCTTGTACTGTTCTCCCTCATCAGCCCAAGAGGCAATCCACTCACCACACTGGAGTAGGGTATTACACCACAATGGTGGCCCGAACCAGTATAAACCCCGTGTCTCATGTGTTGTTCTTGCAGTAGTTTAGATCCTAGCGAGACGGAGAGGTAGAGGGCTCGATCTCCGTGCGCACCCCAGAGTTCGAACCTTAAGGGTCTGCCGGAACCCGTGATCCGACATAAGTCCTCTCAACAATGATAACATAATTGGATCACATAACTATCCCTCAACATGCAACAGAGAGTCACTCCAAAGTCACTAATAGAGGAGAACAAACGAATAGATTATGGTAGGGTACGAAACCACCTCAAAGCTATTCTTTCCAATCAACCCATTGGGCTATTCCTATAAGTGTCACAAACAGCCCTAGAGTTCGTACTAGAATAACACCTTAAGATACAAATCAACCAAAACCCTAATGTCACCTAGATACTCCAATGTCACCTCAAGTATCCGTGGGTATGATTATACGATATGCATCACAAAATCTCAATTCATCTACTCAAACCAACACATAGAACCTCAAAGAGTGCCCAAAGTTTCTACCGGAGAATCACGACGAAAACGTGTGCCAACCCCTATGCATAGGTTCATGGACGGAACCCGCAAGTTGGTCACCAAAACATACATCAAGTGGCACGTGATATGCCATTGTTACCACAGATACGCACGGGAAGACATACATCAAGTGTTCTCAAATCTTTAAAGACTCAATCCGGTAAGATAACTTCAAAGGGAAAACTCAATTCATTACAAGAGAGTAGAGGGGGAGAAGAAATATAAGATCCAACTATAGCAAAGCTCGCGATACATCAAGATCGTGCCAAATCAAGAACACGAGAGAGAGATCAAACACATAGCTACTGGTACATACCCTCAGCCCCGAGGGTGAACTACTCCCTCCTCGTCATGGAGAGCGCTAGGATGATGAAGATGGCCACCGGTGAGGGTTCCCCCCTCCGGCAGGGTGCCGGAACAGGGTCCCAAGAGGTTTTTGGTGGCTACAGAGGCTTGCGGCGGCGGAACTCCAAATCTAATCTCTGTTCTGATGTTTTTAGGGAATATGGGAATATATAGGAGCCGGAAGTACGTCGGGGGAGCCACGGGGGAGCCACGAGGCAGGGGGCGCGCCCCAGGGGGGTGGGCTCGCCCCCCACCCTCATGGCCAGCCCGTATCTCCCCTGACGTGCACTCCAAGTTCCCTGGGTTGCTTTCCTTCCAAAAATAACTTCTCCAGTTGATTTTGTTCCGTTTCGACTCCGTCTGATATTCCTTTTCTTCGAAACACTGAAATAGGCATAAAACAGCAAATCTGGGCTGGGCCTCCGGTTAATAGGTTAGTCCCAAAAGTAATATAAAAGTGAATAATAAAGCTCAATATTGCCCAAAACAGTAGATAACATAGCATGGAGCAATCAAAAATTATAGATACGTTGGAGACGTATCAATACCCAACCGGTCTCTTGGTTGAAAAGGGAAACAATGGGAAAACGCTGTACAAACTGGATAAGGAACAAATCTATTATTGGTTGAAAAAAGGATAGAAAGTGGCGGCTGGTGGACAAGTCAACAGAGTATGTTCAGGATTAGATTTGCTGCCCTCACATAGTAAAAGGTCTCCAGGATTAGATTTGCTGCCCTCACATAGTAAAAGGTCTCCAGGATTAGATTTGCTGCTCTCACAGAGCATGAACAAACTCGGCATCACCACTTTATGCCTCCTTGTAGGTACATTGTGCTGATGTGTCCACTGTCGCATGTCCTTATACCAACTTTCTACTATTGTTAATGTAAGGGCACATGTAAAATGAAGCGATCACAGTGTTACCTTAAGGACATGTCTAACCAGTGTTATTGTTAATCTAATGCCTCCAGTGATATGATGCAATTAAACTGTGTTAGAAATGGTACTCCTGCTGTTTTCCCCAATATGATAAGTAAGTTGCTTCTTTACGCTGCTAAGTGTCCTGGTGTCCCCACGGTCCCATGCCCTTGAACCAACTCTTTAGCTGATGTTGATTTACTGTATCTGGTAAGCAAGCAATGCCACCATTAAAGTAATCCCATATTTGACGAATGTCATTGTTGATCATAATGCTTCCGGTAACATGAAGCATTGCTGGCGTTTTAAAATTTCTATTGTCCTTGCGTGATTGCCATGAACATCATTAAGATGCTTCTTTTCATTTCTTGTATGTTTTGTATATTCTTATTGACCAGCAACTGTTTACTTTCTATCTTTTTGTGAAGATAGGGATATCCATTTCACCTTGTTGCTATTGTGACCTTTTGGTGAACTGCACAAAACACTTTTTTTGGAATGAGTGTCTTGTGCAGTTCAAATAAAATGTCACGTAGGCAACATCTCTCAATTTTGGTGGAACTGCATAAAATGGTGATTGGAGTTTCCAAAATCTCCATCAAGTTCTGTTGGTAATCTCGTGCAACATTTTATTAGCCTTTGCAAGATGAGCCATCACTGTCACCATAATGACACTTTATTTTAGTGGAACTGCACAAAAGGATATGCAAATTATAGTTGCACCTTACATGAGCAGGAGAGCCAACCTTAATGTTGCTCAATTTTTGTGCAACTACTAAAGAAGAACCTGCCAGCTCACGAGAGCAAGTACTTCTTGCTAGCTGAATGATGCAATCTTTGCTTCATTTCAAGTGAACTGCAGAAAAAGTGGCATGAATTGAATCATCGAGTGGAGCTGCAGGTTGACTTCCACTAGTGCCACTATTATAGTAATCATGCTCTTTATTATCTGTGATATGCAAACAGGAATACTCAACTACAAATGTTGTGATGGTCAAGAGCATTCGCCAAGTTCTTGGTTTGTACGACACGGCTAGCCAAGATGGATTTAATCCCGATATTCACTTTATTAAAATTCTCTGCAAGCTAGGAATCAATGAGATGTGTAGGCATCTTTATTGTACTTATTATTTGAATCTTATTTGTTGGTTCTGAATCTTGCAAGCTGGGAATCAATGAGATGTATAGGCATCTTTATTGTACTTATTATTTGAATCTTATTTGTTGGTTCTGAATCTTGCAAGCTGGGAAACACGGCATGATGATGCAAAGGATAGCAACCATAACAAACAGTACAAACTTGGTAGTATTATCTGTGTGAAAGTGCGACAAATGTGCTGATCGTGTGCGTCCTGAGAATAATAATTCTAATTGTTGTGCTTGTTGATCCTGTGGCACTGATAGAATGAGCCAATGCATTGCTTGTTTTAAGAATAAATTTCTATTAAAGCTAATTAAATTTAAGTAAAGTGACCACTAACACTTGTTATTACAATACCAATACAGACCCGCTCGTGAACCGATGTGTGGCCGGAATAGGTTTCTTAATGGAGGCGTTTGAATGTGCCGAAGGTGCATGTTCTGCCAGGCATGCAGTGAGCGAGGGAGGGGTAGTAATTGTTGTCGCCTGTACACACTCAGTTATTGTTGAATCCAGTTCCCCAGAGCTGAAAAATGAACTGCCGCCGCCGCCTATCCACTCGTTCACTTGAAGAGACTCCAATGGCGATCCGAGGGTTGAGCCTGCTGGATATGGACTTAAGCAAGGAGTTCACCTTTGAGTTCACCGTTCATTCCGATGGTTGCACCAAGTTGAATGTGATGTACAGCAACGATCCGGACTCGGTGAAGCTCTGCCTCGCCGAGTTCAAGCAGTACCTACAGGACAAGAAAGCACAAGGCCGCAGGACTAGACCTTGTGCCCATCCATTCGTCTTTTGATAGGACCAGCGGATCACCGTCGCCCAGGCATGCGTGTGGGACGAGGTTCTCGTCTACCACTGTTGTAGGGCCGTCACAGGTTCTGGAGCATTCGCCCTTTTCATCGGCAGCGCCGACTGCACCTTGGCTATGGTGGAGAGAAGGAAGAACACGACGATTTGGCCAGCTGGTGCAACAAGCTTGTCAACATCCAAAAGCAATACAAGATCATCGGCAACGGGCAGGAGAAGAACTCCGTGGTTGACCCCGCCGAGACCATCATCGACCCCTGCTACGCCAACATGAAAGAAGACAACGATACCAAGGACCTAAACATGTGGGAGGTACCTCTGAATCTAGCCTACATAACCTACACGGCCAAGGACGCATACGCATGCTATGACATGTACAGGCGGATCTTGGACATGAGGGCGTGTCTGCTTCCCGTAACCGACAAGTACACAGACAGCCGCAGCGTCATGATCAAGCATGCCAAGAAGGTCTAGATGTTGTACATTATCTGTTTAAGCACCTTTATCATCTGAGTGTTTCATGCATTAGCCTATGTGTCGTAATGATCTGTTTTGTCCGAAATATTTCTTTTAAGAACCCATTAACTTGTTTGCTTTTTTAGTGGCTATTTGCTTATGTATGTAACTAGTTCACTTGGCTGTCGTGCTTTGAATCTCCTTCCTCCCAACATATTCCCCTTCTCAGGTGGGCCCAGTAGGTCTCGTACACAGACATATAGGACCAACCACCTATCCATTTGTATTTCTTTATTTTGTTCAATCTTTCATCCTCTTCCTATACAGCGGTTGGCCATCATAGCTTATGGCATTGGCCAGGACATCCCTCTACTCCCACACATTATTCGGCGGCGGCAGCTCCACCGGCCCAGCCTGCACCTGAACAAGTCAACCCTCGTACTCCCCTCCGCCTGCGTCTTCCCCTGCTCCGGTTTGTTCGGACCGAGGTCTCGACGTTGTCCTTTGCCTTGGTGCTCTTGCGCCGCTGCCATATGTCGTTCCCAACATCGTCAGCAAAACAAGAGGAATCGAGAGACAACTGTTCGTCAAGAGGCTGATGGTCCCGGGCCCACCAAGTCCATGGCCTAGGTTTTGTTGTTTAACATGGGTAGCCCACGACATGTCTCAACTTTTTTTTGGATCCAGCAGGTATCAAGCGGCCTCTGGGCCTCCCAGCCTAGCTTGTCTATAACATCAGCAACCCAAGTTATGTTTGTCTTTTCAAGACGACGCACATCTCAGTTCTATTTTTCTATAAAACGACGCACAGCTCCCAGTACTTTTCCCTAGAGCCAACTCAACTGTCCCACGTCTAGCCTAAAAAATAATAATACCCCACATCCTATTAACTCATCAAATTAAAATGATATTTTATTTCGTAAATTGAAAGTTCTTACAAAATAATAATAATAATTGTTTATATATAACTTGGCAAGTTAACTCCTAGTGATTGCGTACATAAGCTTGCAAAGATTTTACTGACCAATGCAGTAATAGATGTGCAATCATGTGTTTATGTTTTTATAACATTTCTCCGTCCAGCCCAACATGATATTTTCACCCAGCCCAGCAAGTCCGCAGATTTTGAGAAAAATGCAAATGGGATTTAAATTCTACCATAATATATAAATGGGTTGCATAGATGCTACATCATTGTTTCACCCAGCCCACCCAATGGACTAAAAAACCAAATGGACTGGCTAACATGTGGGCTAGTAGGTCGAAGCCTAAGCACTTTCACAAAAAATAAAAATACAAAGGTTGAAGCCTAAGCAAGGCGTTGGATTTACATCCAACGACGGCATTCTTCTTTAATCTCTCGTCTTCTTCCCCCAGCGCTGCCGAGACCGCCTGCTCCAGCCTCTGGCGTCCAGGGCACTGTTTTGCGCACCTCGCAGCAAAACTCTACCCCACCGAGGGCCAGGCCATCCCTCCACTCCTCCGCGCCTCCTGTTATTCTCTGCCGAGTGTAGGCCCACCCCACACCCGAACCAGTCAAGTTTCCCACTCCTCTCCGTCTGTGACTCCACTGCCGCGTCTTCCCCATCTCCGGGTCGTTCCAGTCTGGGGCCTTGCCATCGTCCACCGCCTCGCTACGCTCGGCATGTCTTGGTCAACAAACGAGAGTCATCGAAAGAGGACTGTACGTGGAGAGCCTGATGGCTGGGATCCATGAGGTCCATGGTCACATGCAAGGAAAGTTCCTCCTTGTTAAGCTGAAAAAATGTTTCCTCCCCCTGACAGCTAGGGCCCACTGGTTGTATCTTCGCAGGGAAGGAAGTGGCTCCTTGTTATGCGAAAAAACTATTCCTCCTGATGACAGCTGGGACCCGACAGATTTGGTGGCTGACTTGTGGGCCTACTAAGCGGACGTGTACGCAAGGCTTTGTCAACTTTCAACAAATGATTCTAGCAGCTGGACCATTGGATGTTAATCCAACAGCCGTGCTCCTTCTTCAACCTCTATTCTTGCTCCTGTCTCCCGTGGGCGGCAGTGCTGCCGCGCACCCGAACCAGTCAAGTTTCCCACTCCTCTCCATCTGCGACTCCACTACCGCGTCTTCCCCATCTCCGGGTCGTTCCAGTCTAGGGCCTCGCCATCGTCCACCAGCCTTGGTGCGTTCTGCACAGTGTGGTCAACGTGGTCAACAAACGAGAGTCATTGGAAGATGACTGTACGTGAGAGGCTGACAGTGGGGACACACCATGCCCATGCACGCATGCATGCAACTGCATCCTTTTTACCCTGAAAATTAATGTTTCCCCCTGACAGCTGGGACCTACCAGCTACATCTTCGCACGCAAGGAAGTTCCTCCTTATCCTCCCTGACAGTCGGGACCCACTTGGTCGAAGCGTACGTAGCGTTGTCATTCTGGTCGCAAACGTGTAGGTACATACAATCGGTCTGTTTGCAGGCTGCAGCGATGAAACGTGGCCATGTAAGTAAGGGCACGTGTTGTAGTATAGGCGCGGACGTGTAGTAGTAGAGGCGCGCACGTAGCATGTCACGCAGTCCCGTTAATATCGTGTACATGTACGTACAGCCAGGGTGCAAGAAAGTAAATACGGCCATGCACGTACATACGGGCGGGGTCTCGAGCGCCTACTGGCGCATACGTACGGCCAGGGCTCGTGTACATGGCTGGGTCGGAACAGAGAAACTGCGTCGTCGTGTTCATCGGGAGCCAACCGGCTAGGTCGGAACGGAATGCGTCGTGTTCATCGGGAGCCAACCGGCTTGGACGGAACAGCCGATCGAAACAAGGCCTAGCATACCACAGAACGGAGGAAACAACCTTGTGTTCGACCTGCCACGGTCGAAATGGGATCCTGTTCATCAAGAGGGGTCTGGCGTACCGCAAAACAGAGGAAACAGACTTCTCTTGGACCTCCTACGGTCGAAATGGGGTCCTATTGATCGAGAGGGGTGTGGCGTACCGCAAAACGGAGGAAACGGACTTGTGTTGGAGCGCTACGGTCAAAACGGGGTTCCTGTTCATTGGGAGGGGTGTGGCGTACCGCAAAACAGGACTCCACGGGCTACTGTTCATCTCCGCCGTTGACTGCCTAAACGGGCTACTGTTCATCCACGGTCGACCTCCTCCAGCCTCCACCTACGACTGTCCATCCATGGGCTCCTGTTCATCCAGCCTCCACCGCTCCTCCACTGGCTACTGTTTAACCAGCCCTCTCCACGGGGTCCTGTTCAACCACCCCTCCACGGGCTACTGTTCATCCAGCCCTCCACCAGCTACTGTTCAACCAGCCCTCCACAGGGTCCTGTTCATCCAGCCCACCACGGGGTCCTGTTCATCCACCCCCAACCGGCTCGATTGGGGTCATGTTCATCCAGCGGCAACGACCCCTACTACCACGGGGTCCTGTTCATCCAACCCCCCTCCCAACAACACTCATTGTTAATCAAGGCAAGGAGGCAGTAGGTTCGATCGGCTTTAGTTAGCAGCAGTAGCGAAGGAATCACTCGATCGGGTTCAGTTAACAGCCAGGGATCGATCGATCGCTCGGGTTCAGTAACCCGTAGCCTGTAGTGCAATCGCTCGGGTTCAGTAGGCGAACGCCTTGCTTGGGTTCAGTTAGAGCCCAACGCCTCGCACCCATGAGCGTATGTGTACGAGAGAAACGCACATCGCTCGGCCCTCGACCACCCACCGTAACTGGGAACTTCCCGATATTTTCCTCGCCCTCGCTTCTACCATGGTTTTTTCCGTCATGGACGGCCCAAAGAATGTCATGCAATTGCGTATCCGTACCACCCAGGACGAAAAGCCCATTTTCTATCATGATTTTTTGTCATGGAAGTAGGAGCCCGCCACATCTATGATGGTACCGGGTTTTGTCACAATTATCGTCATAGAAGTGTCATAAGCATGACAGGAAAAAAATTCGTCCGGCCCAAAATGTCACGGATGTATCTTTTTTTGTAGTGCATGCAAGTTCTTTCCATAAGCACGTATGACTATTTATGAAATACATGCCTACATTATATTTATGAACTGGAGCTAGTGTCGTATCGCCCTAGGTTATAACTGTCACATGATGAATATCATCCAACAAATCATTGATCCAATGCCTACGATTTTCCTACATATTGTTCTTGCTAAGTTACTACTACTACTGTTACTATTGCACTTGCTACAATATCACTGCTATCATTGTTACCGTTACCGTTGCTGCTGCTACTACTATCAAAACTATCATACTACTTTGCTACTGTTCACTTTCCTGCAGATAATTAATCTCCAGGTGTGGTTGAATTGACAACTCAGCTGCTAATACTTACAAATATTCTTTGGCTCCTCTTGTGTCGAATCTATAAATTTTGGTTGAATACTCTACCCTCAAAAACTGTTGCGATCCCCTATACTTGTGGGTTATCAGTAGGGGGTCCCGATCTATAGGTCTAGGAAAAATGGTACCATGGGGGAAATAGGAGAAGATGTTTACCCAGGTTTGGGCCCTCTCTAAGAAGTAAAACCCTGTGTCATGCTTTGATTATATTGATTTGATGGAGTGGAGAGTACAAGATGATCTACCTCGAGATCGTATGATTGTGTTCTAAACACTAAGGCTGGTAATTGTGTCCCTAAAGACTAAATCCCTCGGCTTATATATGCACTTGGGGTACCTAGGTTACACACATGGTTAGTTGCCAACGCGACGTCTATTGAGCTATACTTGAAGTACGTGCCAAGTCTTTGGTAGTTTCCATCTTGATCATGTCGAGGTTCACGGTTTCGGTTGTCCTTTCCTTTTGGTGATCGGTGGGCCATTAGCTCGACCCTTGGACCGCGGGCCGTATAGGTTAGTACCCCTTAGTCCAGGACACCGTCAGCAGCCCTGAACTGGTATTCAAAGCCGAAGACAGTTGCCCCCTCCTCGAGCTGATCTCTTCGGCTTGACTTCTTCAGCTTGGTAGGAGAGTTCCTTCTTTATGAGTTTATTACAGTAGACTCCACTGACCATGTGTTTAAAACCTTATCCTCAGCTAAGAGGGCACTGGATTCTTTTTTTACAAGGGCATCCACCCTTTGTTCAGGGTCTTGAGTTAACTTAGCCTCAGAGGCTTGCCACGTAGGCACAACTAGTTAGAGGCTTCAAACCCTAACAGCTTTACTGAATTGTCACCACCTATCATGGGGTGAGGTCAGGTATCACCAAATCGTTTCGTGGCCCGAGGCTGCCTTTTACTGGCACGTCTCATCAATACTGAGTTTGTGCCCCGGTTTTTAAGGCATACCATCAACAAGTTGATTTACCGATGTGAGCACAATGACATGATGGGTTGGAAAACATGCGATTTACCCGGCGTGGCGAGGGAACTCTTGGTCTTTTGCTGACCTATAAAAGCAAAGGGGTAGTAAATCACTTCTTCCATGCTTCCATCCCTTGCTCCATCGCTCAAATCTCCCAAAGCGTTGGCGCCCTCAGATCCACCTCCAAGCTTCTCTCCCTTTCCCACGTCTCCCCATCAACAACCACCGCCAAGTTGAAGGGGCGGTGGGTTCCCTCCAATGTCACGGTGTGCACCATCGAGGAGCTTCGGTCTGCGGGTTACATCCCTGCAGCTGCCAAGTGTCGTGCACTGGCGCCAAGTGAGAGCGGCCACTCCAACTCCGCCATTCCCACTCCCAAGGAAGGGGAAAGGGTGATCTTCATCCCCCACTTCATCCAAGGTCTGGGGTTCCCTCTTCATCCCTTCGCGAGGGGGCTGATGTTTTACTATGGGTTAGACTTCCACCAATTGACCCCGAACACCATCCTCCATATATCCAATTTCATAACTACTCCCTATGTCCCATAATATAAGAATGTTTTTGCCACTACACTAATGTCAAAAATGTTCTTATATTATGGGACGGAGGGAGTATTTGTGAGGCGTATGGGTGAAGATATTTAGCGTTAAGCCGAAGAGTAGCGGCTCGCAACTTGCTAAATGCGTCAGGGCCATGATAAGCAAACTTCCCAAGGTGCGCTGGCCGGAGGGCATTTCTGTGGAGACGATAAAAGTGTGGCAGCGGGAGTGGTTCTATCTCACTGACATGCCCGCCAAGGGTCAGACAGAGATCCCCGCCTTTACGGCCGAGCCCCCGAAGAGAGTCGTCTCCTGGACGAAGAAAGGCCTTGACTGAGGAAACCCGGCCAAGGTTCAGATGCTTCAGAAATAACTCATGGCGGTCATCGAGCAGGGCATCAAATTAGTGGACATAGTCCATGTCATGCATCATCGTGCCTAGGCATGAGGTGACAGTGCGGTACTTCTTCCGCACCAACCTTGACGGGATGTGGACGACGATCTTTAAGCCGTCCAAGAATGACTTCCCCAAAAAGAAAGAAGACATTGGCCTTGATGCCGACAACGTTCCGTCAGAGGTATAAAACAAATGTTACTTATGTTCCTATCCTTTCATTGTTTTTTGTATTTCAGTAGAGTGATTGGTTTGTCGTCCCATAACCAGACCTGGTGTAATAAGGATCGGAACATGAAGTCTCTGGCGCCGTTGTCCGAAGAGGCCAGGACCCCTCAACTTGAAGCCCTCCTGGTCGAGGAGCCATACGAGATTCCAATTGAAGGAAATATGCCCTGGAGACAATAATAAAGTTGTTATTTATATTTGGTTATATCATGATAAATGTTTATTATTCATGCTAGAATTGTATTAACCGGAAAGTTGATACATGTGTGGGTACATACACAAAACACAGTGTCCCTAGTAAGCCTCTACTAGACTAGCTTATTAATCAATGATGGTTAAGTTTCCTAACCATAGACATGTGTTGTCATTTGATGAACGGGATCACATCATTAGGAGAATGATGTGATGTACAAGACCCATCTGTTATCTTAGCATAATGATCATTAAGTTTTATTGCTATTGCTTTATTCATGGCATATACATATTCCTTTGACTATGAGATTATGCAACCCCCGGATACCGGAGGAATACCTTGTGTGCTATCAAACATCACAACATAACTGGGTGATTATAAAGATGCTCTACATGTATCTCCGAAGGTGTTTGTTGGGTTGGCATAGATCGATATTAGGATTTGTCACTCCAAGTATCGGAGAGGTATCTCTGGGCCCTCTCGGTAATGCACATCATAATAAGCCTTGCAAGCAATTTGACTAATGAGTTAGTTGCGGGATGATGTATTATGGAATGAGTAAAGAGACTTTCCGGTAACGAGATTGAACTAGGTATGAAGATACTGACGATCGAATCTCGGGCAAGTAACATACCAATGATAAAGGGAATTACGTATGTTGTCATTGCGGTACGACCGATAAAATATCTTCGTAGAATATGTAGGAACCAATATGAGCATCCAGGTTCCGCTGTTGGTTATTGACCGGAGAAGTGTCTCGGTCATGTCTACATAGTTCTCGAACCCGTATGATCCGCACGCTTAACGTTCGATGACGATTTTGTATTATATGAGTTATGTGATTTGGTGGCCGAATGTTGTTCGAAGTATCGGATGAGATCACATACATGATGAGGAGTCTCGAAATGGTCAAGAGGTAAAGATTCATATATAGGACGATAGTATTTGGACACCGAAAGTGTTTCGGGGGTACCGGGTACGTATCGGGTCACTGGAAGGGGTTCCGGGCTACCCCCAGCAAACTATATGGGCCTATTTGGCCAAGAGGGGAAATGCAGCAGCCAGCATGGGTTGTTGCGCCCCCCTTGCTAGCCGAATAGGAAGGGGAAAGGAAAAGGGTAAGAGAGAAGGAAGGGAGGCAATTCGGCCTCGCCCTTCCTTCCCTCCTCTCTCCCTTCCTTGCCTCTCCGAAAAAGATGGTAAGGGGGGGCGAATTGGACAAGGCCCCCAAGTAGGATTCCTCCTACTTGGGGTGCCCCATGGTTGTCCCCCTCCCCTTCCCACCTATATATATGTGGGGAGGGGCCGCCTAGAACACACAGCAAACATTGTTAGCCGTGTGCGGCGCCCCCCTCCATAGTTTACGCCTTCGGTCATATTGTCGTAGTGCTTATCGAAGCCCTGTGCGGATCACTTCACCATAACCATCACCACGTTGTCGTGCTGACAAAACTCTCCCTCGACACTTTGCTGGATCAAGAGTTCAAGGGACATCATCGAGCTGAATGTGTGCAGAACTCAGTGGTGTCTTACGTTCGGTGCTTCATCGGTCGGATCGAGAAGAAGTTCGACTACATCAACCGTGTTGTCAAACACTTCCGCTTTCGGTATACGAGGGTACATGGACACACTCTCCCCCTCTCGTTGCTATGAATCTCCTAGATAGATCTTGCGTGAGTGTAGGATTTTTTTTGAAATTGCATGCTACATTCCCCAATAGTGGCATCCGAGCTAGGTCTATGCGTAGATGATATGCGCAAGTAGAACACAAAGAGTTGTGGGCGGTGATAGTCATACTGCTTACCACCAACATCTTATTTTGATTCGGCGGTATTGTTGGATGAAGCCGCCCGGACCAACCTTACATGATCAGGTTCATGAGACCGGTTCCACCGACAGACATGCAACTTGTTGTTGACACACGAACACGTCACGTGTACCCTTGATGTCGGGGGTGATGCACCGCAGCTCATGTCGAAGGAGACCCGACCGATAGCGCGATATGCAGGACAGTCGCTGGGCGCTTTTGTAGACCCGAAACCCCGCACGCTCGGGAGGGACCCCGTTAGGGAGCGCGGCGGCTATGGGCTGCCCTAGGTCGATTCGCTCGCCCCTAGAGCCTCGGGATTCGCAGCTCTCAAACTTGAGGAACAGCGAAGAACGAGAGAGAAAACGGTGGAGAGATAAAACGTAAACTGAAAAAGTAGTATATTGATTTGTTTGATTGTGTGTTGTTTACTCGGCCATCACCCCCAATATATAAGAGGCGGTTGGACTTCCCGTACAAGTAAAGGATTCATTTAGGCTTTCCTTACAAGAAATTACATAATTCACGTTCTAGAGTCCTAGCTCTATTCCAACTCGGATTCAGTCTGAATCTGGCCCAACTTATGTCTTCCTATTTGCGCAGGCCGTCGAGCTTGCATATGATCTCCAATCAATACGGCCCAAATATCAAACTTGTGCGCCTCGACGAGACGAACAATTCTCACGTTGATCACTTTTTCAAATAAGGCCATCTTGAATACTTTTCGAGGTCATCTTTACCTTCCAGTTGGACTCGGTCTTGCAGCAGACTGGATTATCCGAGTCTCATACTGAATTCGCAGGCTATATACTATCTCTGATGATGATGACTCAAAAACCAAAGTTTGTCATTTTAATGATACGCACAACTTCCGTACTGAACACTTCTCCACCCGAGGTCATCTTGATAAACTTTTGTGCACATATTCAGTTTCACTCGGATTCGAGCTCATCCACTCGGATATTAGTCTTTCACTCGGATCATTCGACTGAACTTTTTCACTCGGATGTTAGAATCTTTCACTCAGAAGACAATATTTCACTCGGATGACTATATTTTCACTCGGAATATTTTCACCTAGAGGACAATTTCACTCAAATGACTATATTTTTACTCGGATGATAATAAGTTCACTCGGACGACAAACTTTCACTCAATCGGTAAGTTTTCACTCGGATGGTAAGCTTTTCACTCGGATTTCCAGACTGAAAACATAGCCTGATCTTGATTTGTCTCTTCAGGTCTCACACGACCTCGGATTGAGACGAGTTATATATGAAAATCGATCGGCTCGACGAGACGAAACTTTCTCGTGTTGTAGGTTTTTCGATTCAAGGCCCTCTTGAGGGCCAAATTGCTCGTGCGACCCATCAGACACGCTGTCTAGTACCTCGCGCCATATTTTCGTTTAAGTTCGGTCTGCAGTATATTGCCTCTAACTTTCGTATACGAACTCGGATTGAGATGACTTATATACCAAAATAGATTGCCTCAACGAAACAAAGACAATTTCTTTAGAGTGCTCCTTCATCCTAGGTCGTCTTGAATGCGTGATCAGCCGAAAACCACTTGTGACGTTGAATTCTGCCACTCGGAGTACAATTTCGGCTCCTAAGATGGAGTTGGACGATGATAACCTCAACATCAAATTTGTTCCACTCGGTGATGTGAAACTTTTCACGCTGAAAACCCTTTCACTCGAAGCCATCTCATTTTCTTTTATGCCGTGCCAAAATCTGGTGTCAACACTTGTTTTGCATAAAGGTGGCTGGCGGGTGTCTGTTTCTCCAACTTCAGTTGAATCGAATTTGACTATGGCCGGTCCTTGTTGAAGGTTAAAACAACAAACTTGACTAAACACTATTGTGGTTTTGATGCGTAGGTAAGAGCGGTTCTTACTAGAAGCCCGTAGCAGCCACGTAAAACTTGCAAAAACCAAGTAGAGGACGTCTAACTTGTTTTTGCAGGGCATGTTGTGATGTGATATGGTCAAGACATGATGTGATATATGTTGTTGTATGAGATGATCATGTTTTGTAAAAGTTATTGGAAACTGGCAGGAGCCTTATGGTTGTCGCTTTATTGTATGAAATACGATTGCCATGTAACTGCTTTACTTTATCACTGTGCATTAGTGATAGTTGTAGAAGCAATAATTGGCGAGACGACAACGACGCCACGATGGAGATCAAGGTGTCAAGTCGGTGGCGATGGAAATCATGACGGTGCTTTGGAGATGGAGATCAAAGGCACAAGATGATGATGGCCATATCATGTCACATATTTTGATTGCATGTGATGTTTATCTTTTATGCATCTTATTTTGCTTAGTACGGCAGTAGCATTATAAGATGATCCCTCACTAAAAATTTCAAGGTATAAGTGTTCTCCCTGAGTATGCGCTGTTGCGACAGTTCGTCGTGTCGAGACACCACGTGATGATCGGGTGTGATAAGCTCTACGTTCACATACAACGGGTGCAAGACAGTTTTGCATGTGCAGAATACTCGGGTTAAACTTGACGAGCCTAGCATGTACAGACATGGCCTCGAAACACTGGAGACCGAAAGGTCGAACGTGAATCATATAGTAGATATGATCAATATAGAGATGTTCACGATTGAAGACTACTCCATCTCACGTGATGATCGGACATGGTTTAGTTGATATGGATCACATGATCATTTAGATGACTCGAGGGATGTCTATCTAAGTGGGAGTTCTTAAGTAATATGATTAATTGAACTTAGTTTATCATGAACTTAGTCCTGATAGTATTTGCATATCTATGTTGTAGATCAATATCTCACGTATAGCTCCCCTGTTTTATTTTTGATATGTTCCTAGAGAAAACTAAGTTGAATGACAATAGCAGCAATGATGCAGACTGGGTCCATGATCTGAGGATTATCCTCATTGCTGCATAGAAGAATTATGTCCTTGATGCACCACTAGGTGACGAACCTCTTGCAGGAGCAGATGCAGATGTTATGAACGTTTTTTTGCAAGCTCGGTATGATGACTATTTGATAGTTTAGTGCACCATGCTTTACGGCTTAGAACCGGGACTTCAAAAATGTTTTGAATGCCATGGAGCATATGAGCTGTTCCAAGAAGCTAAAAATGATATTTCAGACTCATGCCTGTGTTAAGAGGTATGAGACCTCTGACAAGTACTTTGCCTATAAGATGGAGGAGAATAGCTCAACTAGTGAGCATGTGCTCAGAATGTCTGGGTACTACAATCGCTTGAATCAAGTGGGAGTTAATCTTCCAAATAAGATAGTGATTGAGAGAGTTCTCTAGTCACTATCACCAAGTTACTAGAACTTCGTGATGAACTATAATATGCAAGGGATGACGAAAACGATTCCCAAGCTCTTCGCGATGCTGAAATCAGCGAAGGTAGAAATCAATAAATAGCATCAAGTGTTGATGGTTAACAAGACCACTAGTTTCAAGAAAAGGGCAAGGGAAAGCAAGGGAAACTTCAAAAAGAATGGCAAGAAAGTTGCCACTCCCATGAAGAAGGCCAAAGCTAGACCCAAGCCTCAAACTGAGTGCTTCTACCGCAAAGGAAATGGTCATTGGAAGTGGAACTGCCCTAGATACTTGGCGAATAAGAAGGATGGCAAAGCAAACAAAGGTATATTTGATATACATGTTATTGATGTGTACTTACTAGTATTTATAGCAACCCCTCGGTATTTGATACTGGTTCAGTTGCTAAGAGTAGTAACTCGATACAGGAGTTACAAAATAAACAGAGTCTAGTTAAGGACGAGGTGACGATGTGTGTAATTCCAAGGCTGATACGATCACCATCGCACACTCCCTCTACCTTCGGGATTAGATTGAACCTAAATAAATGTTATTTTGTGTTTGCGTTGAGCATTAATATGATTAGATCATGTTTATTGCAATACAGTTATTCATTTAAGTAAGAGAATAATTGTTGTTCTATTTATATGAATAAAACCTTCTATGGTCATACACCCAATGTGAATGGTTTGTTGAATCTCGATCGTGGTGATACACATATTCATAATATTAATGCCAAAAGATGCAAAGTTTATAATGATAGTGCAACATATTTGTGGCACTGCCATTTAGGTCATATTGATGTAAAGCGCATGAAGAAACTCCATGCGGATGGACTTTTGGAATCACTTGTTATGAATCATTTGATGCTTGCGAACCATGCCTCACGGGCAAGATGAATAAAACTCCATTCTCTAGAACAATGGAGCAAGCCACTGACTTATTGGAAATAATACATACTGATGTATGTGGTCCAATGAGTGTTGAGGCTCGCGGCGGGTATCGTTATTTTCTGACCTTCACATATGATTTGAGCGGATATGGGTATATCTAGTTAATGAAACACAAGTCTGAAACATTTGAAAAGTTCAAAGAATTTCAGAGTGAAGTGGAGAATCATCGTAACAAGAAAATAAAGTTTCTACGATCTGATCGGGGAGGCGAATATTTGAGTTATGAGTTTCTCCTTCATTTAAAACAATGTGGAATAGTTTCACAACTCACGCCACCTGGAACACCACAACGTAATGGTGTGTCCGAACGTCGTAACCGTACTTTATTAGATATGGTATGATCTATGATGTCACTTACCGATTTACCACTATCGTTTTTAGAGACAGTTGCATTCACGTTAAATAGGGCACCATCTAAATCCGTTGTGAAAAATCTTTAGCCTGATAAGCTCGAACCCAAATCGTAGAAGTGTGTCTTCATAGGATACCCAAAAGAAACTGTTGGGTACACCTTCTATCACAGATCTGAAGGCAAGATCTTTTTGTTGCTAAGAATGGATCCTTTCTAGAGAAGGAGTTTCTCTCAAAAAAAAGTGAGGGGGAGGAAAGTAGAACTTGATGAGGTAATTGTACCTTCTCTCGGATTGGAAAGTAGCTCATCATAGAAAACTATTCTCGTGATGCCTACACCAACTAGAGAGGAAGCTAATATAATGATCATGAAACTTTAGATTAAATTACTACCGAACCTCGTAGGTCACCAGAGCATGTTCCGCACCAGAGTGGTACGGTAATCCTGTCCTGGAAGTCATGTTACTAGACCATGACGAACCTACGAACTATGAAGAAGCGATGATGAGCCCAGATTCGGATAAATGGCTCGAGGCCATGAAATCTGAGATAGGATCTATATATAAGAATAGAGTGTGGACTTTGGTGGACTTGCTTGATGATCGGTAAGCCATTGAGAATAAATGGATATTCAAGAGGAAGACGGACGCTGATGGTAGTGTTACTATCTACAAAGCTCGAATTGTTGCAAAAAGTTTCTCGACAAGTTCAAGGTGTTGACTACGATGAGTTTTTCTCGCTCGTATCGATGCTTAAGTCTGTCCGAATCATGTTAGCAATTACCGCATTTTATGAAATATGGTAAATGGATATCAAAACTACATTCCTTAATGGATTTAGTAAAGAAGAGTTGTATATGATGCAAACAGAAGGTTTTGTCAATCCTAAAGGTGCTAACAAAATGTGGAAGCTCCAGCGATCCATCTATGCACTAGTGCAAGCATCTCGGAGTTGGAATATACGCTTTGATGAGTTGATCAAAGCATATAGTTTTATACAGACTTGCGGTGAAGCCTGTATTTACAAGAAAGTGAGTGGGAGCACTATAGCCTTTCTGATAAGTATATGTGAATGACATATTGTTGATCGGAAATGATGTAGAATTTTTTGGAAAGCATAAAGGAGTGTCTGAAAGGAGTTTTTCAAAAAAGACCTTGGTGAAGCTTCTTACATATTGGGCATCAAGATCTATAGAGATAGATCAAGACGCTTGATAAATTTTTTCAATGAGTACATACCTTGACAAGATTTTGAAGTAGTTCAAAATGGAACAGTCAAACAAGGAGTTCTTGCCTATATTGCAAGGTGTAAAGTTGAGTAGGACTCAAAACCCTACCACGGCAGAAAATAGAAAAAGAATGGAAGTCATTCGCTATGCCTCAGCCATAGGTTCAATAAAGTATGCTACGCTGTGTACTAGACCTATTGTGTACCTTGCCATGAGTTTGGCAAGGGGGTTCGATAGTGATCCAGGAGTGGATCACTAGACAGCGGTCAAAATTATCCTTAGTTACCTAAGAGGACTAAGGAAATATTTTTTGGTTATGGATGTGATAAAGAGTTCGTCGTAAAGAATTACGTTGATACAAACTTTTACACCGATCCGGATGACTCTGAGTCTCAATCTGGATCCATATTGAAAGTGGGAGCAATTAGCTGGAGTAGCTCCATGCAGATCATTGTAGACATAGAAAATTTGCAAAATACATAAGGCTCTGAATGTGGTAGACCCGTTGACTAAACTTCTCTCACAAGCAAAACATGATCACACCTTAGTACTCTTTGGGTGTTAATCACATAGCGATGTGAACTAGATTATTGACTCTAGTAAACCCTTTGGGTGTTAGTCACATGGCGATGTGAACAAATCACATAAAGATGTGAACTATTGGTGTTATATCACATGACGATGTAAACTTGATTATTGACTCTAGTGCAAGTGGGAGACTGAAGGAAATATGCCCTAGAGGCAATAATAAAGTTGTAATTTATATTTCGTTATATCATGATAAATGATTATTATTCATGCCAGAATTGTATTAACTGGAAACTTGATACATGTGTGGATACATAGACAAAACACAGTGTCCCTAGTAAACCTCTACTAAGATGGTTAAATTTCCTAACCATAGACATGTGTTGTCATTTGATGAATGGGATCACATCATTAGGAGAATGATGTGATGGACAAGACCCATACGTTAGCTTAGCATAATGATTGTTAAGTTTTATTGCTATTGCTTTCTTCATGACATATACATATTCCTTTGACTATGAGATTATGCAACTCTCGGATACCGGAGGAATACCTTGTGTGCCATCAAACGTCACAACGTAACTGGGTGATTATAAAGATGCTCTACATGTATCTCCGAAGTGTTTGTTGGGTTGGCATAGATCGATATTAGGATTTGTCACTCCAAGTATCGGAGAGGTATCTCTGGGCCCTCTCGGTAATGCACATCATAATAAGCCTTGCAAGCAATGTGACTAATGAGTTAGTTGTGGGATGATGTATTATGGAACGAGTAAAGAGACTTGCCGGTAACGAGATTGAACTAGGTATGAAGATACCGACGATTGAATCTCGGGCAAGTAACATAACGATGACAAAGGGAATTACGTATGGTGTCATTGTGGTATGACCGATAAAAGATCTTCGTAGAATATGTAGGAACCAATATGAGCATCCAGATTCCGCTATTGGTTATTGACGGGAGAGGTGTCTCGGTCATGTCTACTTAGTTCTCGAACCCATAGGGTCCGCACGCTTAACATTCGATGACGATTTTGTATTATATGAGTTATGTGATTTGGTGACCGAATGTTGTTCGGAGTCCTGGATGAGATCACGGACATGACGAGGAGTCTCGAATTGGTTGAGAGTTAAATATTCATATATAGGACGATAGTATTTGGACACCGAAAGTGTTCCGGGGGTACCGGGTACGTATCGGGTCACCGGAAGGGGTTCCGAGCTACAACCGCCAAACTATATGGGCCTATTGGGCCAAGAGGGGAAACACAACAGCCACCATGGGCTGCTGCGCCCCCCTTACTGGCCGAATAGGAAGGGGAAAGGAAAAGGGGAAGAGAGAAGGAAGGGGAGGCAATTCGGCCTCCCCCTTCCTTCCCTCCTCTCTGCCTCTTCCTTCCCTCTCCGGAAAAGATGGTAAGGGGGGCGAATTGGACAAGGCCCCCAAGTAGGATTCCTCCTACTTGGGGCGCCTCATGGTTGTCCCCCTCCCCCTCCCACCTATATATATGTGGGGAGGGGGCGCCTAGAACACACAACAAACATTGTTAGCCGTGTGCGGCGCCCCCCCCCCTCCACAGTTTACACCTTCGGTCATATTGTCGTAGTGCTTAGGTGAAGCCCTGCACTGGTCACTTCACCATCATCGTCACAATGTCGTCGTGCTGATGAAATTCTCCCTCAACACTTTGCTGGATCAAGAGTTTGAGGGACGTCATCGAGCTGAACATGTGCAGAACTTGGAGGTGTCGTACGTTCAGTGCTTGATCGGTCAGATCGAGAAGAAGTTCGACTACATCAACCGCGTTGTCAAACGCTTCTGGTTTCGGTCTACGAGGGTACGTGGACACACTCTCCCCCTCTCATTGCTATGCATCTCCTAGATAGATCTTGCGTGTGCGCAGGGATTTTTTTGGAATTGCATGCTACGTTCCCCGACACTGGTCAAAGAGCTGAAGAAGAAGAAAGAGGGCCTGCATCGTCGAAGGGCAACTTCGGATGCTAGGTCAAAGAGTAACCATGGCTCGTCCATCCATGAGGAGGAGGAAGAGAAGGAGGAAGAATAGGTGGAGAGCGAGGAAACCTCCCCTAAAAGGAGGAGGGCGACATCTGAAGTTGCCGAGGAGGAGGATCTTCCTTGGTTCAAAAGGCTTCGGAAATCCAAAGCCGCCCAACCAAGCTGGTCCTCAGCCCTTGACGAGGCCGCACATTCGGGTGCCTCCGAGGACGTGCTCCCCCATCGCGCGGGAAAAAATGCAACCGAGAAGGTACCTTGTCTAACACATTGTAGGTAACCAGTTTTAGTTGACATGTGCTTGATTTTGCTAACTATTCACTTTTACAGTCTGTAGTGCCACCTTTCGGGCGAGGGATCGGACAATACCATCCCTTTGCCCGAGCTAGCGAAGAGCTCTTTGGGCCCGCGCGTGCATCCCTCCCCTGCGCATGATGAGCTTGGGGAGGTGTCTTCGCATCTGGCTCCTCTTGTATTAAACACAGTGACAGATGATGATGTGCTCATGGCCGAGGTTCAGACCTCGGTCATCGAGGACCAAGGGGAAAAGACTCCCCTAGCTTGGGGAGGTGTCTTCGCATCCGGATCCTCTGGTATTAACTGCTTGGAGTCCTCGGCTCCACCGCCACCGAGCTGCCTGGAGGTGGCCACCACTTCTCCAATGAGGGGCGGGGACAAGGACGCACAGAGATAGAGGCAGCTCTCAAGAGCAACTCAATATTTCAGAGCACCGCGCCACTCTTGGTGCAGCGTTCAACCAATTCTGTGCGGCAGAGGCCGACATCATGGAGGCTTTAATAGGCCTTTCAAAAGGTTTTGAGGTATGTAACTTTTACTATTCATCAGTATGTATAACTGTAATGTTTTCAGTCGATGCTTATACACCCAGTGGACAAGTTTTAAAAAGGGCAAAGGTTGTCCGAAGAATTTACTCATTAGTACTCTCTTGAAAAAGTTGGGTTATGCTTTTGTAAACGCATATATAGTAGCCCATGAGCCCTAAGTTAGCTTGATAAACTGACTTGGGGGTTGCTTTAATGAACATGAAAGTTATATCAAAAAGTGATTATGCAGTATCCCCCAAGACTCCTGTTGGACCAATACGTCCGATGAGAGGATTGGTTTTCGTTGTAAGAGACTAATAAAATATTTTCAAGTGCCCGCCCCCACTTCGGCATCCAACTCGAAAGAGTTGGAGGAGCTGAACCATAAGCTTGTTGGTCCAAAGAGGACATGAATCTGCTGAAGGAGCAGATGGATAAGGCGCAAGGTAAGATCTGCACTATAGTTTTATTCATTGTTAAAACAACTCAAGTAATAATGCATGTGCCCTTATTGTTGATTTAGCTGCCGCGCCCGAAATGGAGGTCCTCTGCACCAAGCTTCCCGAAGAGCAGAATGCTTGGAGGAAGGATCAAGCTCGGATCTTAGAGGTGGAGCAGGACCTACATGGTCTATACGCGGAGCGCGACACCCTCAAGGCCGACAAGGAGAAGGACGCCATTAGGCTTAAAAGGCTCAAGCTGGCGCAAAAAGAGGCCCAGGTCCAGGCGACGGTGGACAGGGAAGAACTTCGACAAATTTCAGATATAGCCGCTGGTAAGCCATTTTAATGCAATGTGTCTTCGGTGGTGGTTGTTTCGCCAAGCTTACGCAACTCCAGCATGTGTCAGGTGCCTTTGCAGACCCGCCAAGGAGTCCGGCGGATGCATGGCAATACTTCGATGGGCGTGAAGATGCTGCCGATCACAAGACATTTTGGGCGCAATTTCAAGCGTTGTTGCATTCCCCACTCCTCAACAACCAGATGAAGCTATTTATGGAGCTGGATCGTGTTTCCAGGCCTACCATGGCATGCTGTTAGAGCATATTTCACCCTTGTGGTTTTCGTGATTGATGACAATGCGTTTTGCGGACTAACCATGTGCATTGAGTATTTCAGATATTACATTAGATGGCACGAGACAGCTTATTTCCCCTCGGTGATTAAGTCAAGACAGTCATTTTTCGATGATTTGTTTTTGGTGGATTTGAGTCATTGGAAAACCGTACCATTAAGAGGGGGTCCGTTGTGGAAAGGTTAGGGCGGAATCAACACGTACACTTCCCTATGCACCCATGATACTTTCCCCCTTCGATGGAGTTCCATCTATTTTACTGTTGGTGGTTTTGAAGCTCCCAAGTGGTAGTACCGCACTAGGCAGCGGTAGTACTATTTTAGCGGTACTGCCGCATTTTAGTGATTTGTGCACTACCACTTGTTTTAGGGCCATTGTGATGAGAATTGCTTCAGCGGTAGTAGGGCGGTAGTGGCGAGCGGTAGTATCGCTCGAGTGGCACTATGGCTCACACCTCTACCTCACTACCGCAATTCCTGTTGTAGCACTATCGACTTAAGCGGCAGTGCCGCTGAGGAGGAGTGGTAGTACCGCAGCCGCATTCTTCCTCCACTCGTACTACCACCTAATTTTAGCTTTTGTGTCCATTTCCCTCTTAGTGGAAGTAGAGCAGCAGTAGGACGCGGCAGTACCGCTGGTCACGGCACTACCATCCCTCGCCCACTCCTCTACGGTAGTACCATGGTGGCGAGTTCCAATCATAAGTGCATGTGACCCAAGTACGAAACTATGTTAGCGTATCCCTCTCCCTCACTGCATATGATAAGTATCTATCGTGTTATATTCAATTGCCTATGGACAATCTTTCTCTTTGTGTTACAAAAAGCTCTTTACTAAAATAAACTAACTTTTATTATCTAGCTAAGTACTTCTAATTTTATTCTTTCAAACTTATCCTCTTACACCTACAAAGTAGTTTTATTCTTGTTCTAGGTAAAGCAAACGTTAAGTGTGCATAGAGTTGTATCAGTGGTCGATAGAACTTGAAGGGAATATTGGTTCTACCTTTAGCTCCTCATTGGGTTCAACACTCTTACTTATCGAGAAAGGCTACAATTGATCCCCTATACTTGTGGGTTATCGAGCATCCATCTTGGCATCCAAGTGGTTCTTCATGGCATCAAACTCGTCGTTGTTAGTGTAGACCGAAGTAGATGTGCTTTGCCTATCCATCACAAGACTCAGGCAAAGATGGGTAGGAAATGAGACAAACAATCCCAATATACCTTTTCCCAAAGTTGAGGATGTATCCCACATCACTCAATGTCAATTGAGAGAATAGTGGAATTGGTATCGGACTTGTTCACTCACACCTACAAAGTAAAGCTTACTGAGTGGCTTGGTTATGACAAGTGGCACAAAATTCAAGGAAGTGTTAGTCAATGATATTGAAAATGTTGAGGAAGTTTCACAAAATTGTAATGTAAAGCAAATAGATCAATAGCTATGGTGGCATAAGAAACACACACACGGATAGATAAGAAGGATCCGCGCAACCAAGGAATGCGCTAAAAAATGTGTTACCACGGAAAAGCTCTTGTTGCATGGATACTAGAGAGACAATAGCTTGATTGCTCAAATGGGCTAAATATGCATGTGCAACAACCTATGCAAATAACCATGCCGTCTTCAATCCCAAGTATGTTATGTATGTATGATCCAATATGATATACTATGCAAAGTGGCTAAGTGCTATTTTTAGTGCTTACAAGCTCTTTTGTATCTCCTCTTTTGCTTAAAAGCTTTGTCGTGTTTTTTATATGCTTTGCCACTATGCTTGATGGTCGAGCCAATATATGATACAAGTATGTAAGATATACACGGGAGAGACTTATGGCACAATGATGATAGCAATATGATTGCACGCTAAATGTAGCTATGTGGAGTAAGCATATCACTAAGATGCACAAAGAGCGTGGCCCGGTAATTCTCAACTCGCTAGTCTCGATTGGAAGGTGACACAAAAGGTTCGGGGCTAGCAAACCAATGGCAAGGAAATGTACAATGGCGTCATCAAAGTTACTGTCCTTGCTTACGGGCGCGGTGTCAAAAGGTGAAGTGGTCGTTGTTGATGTCGAGTCCATGGCGATGATGAGTGGTGGTGATGTTTATGTTGAACCGTTCCTAATTAGCCGAAACACCTTAGGAAAGGGAAAACCACAACTCAAAGCCTTAAACAAAATCGGTCAAAATTGGGTTAAGGTGGCAGAAGAGTATTGTGGGCGGGTTATCAGAATTTATGGTGGACGTCTAATGAAGAAGTAACCGTGCTTAAGTAGCCAAAACACCTTAGGAGACTCGAATCACAACTCAAACAACGACAAATGCGATGGGGACCAAAATGGGTTAGGTTGCGGAAGGCAATGGTGGTTTTACAGATGATATATATGGTGGAGGGCCTAAGAAAATATGCCAAAATGGCAAGATTTTGATGGATTCCAATGGTGTTGTGACCTATATATATGGATGGTGGATGTCCATAGCTATCCAACTAGCTAAAGAACGTCAAAATCGGACTCTGGATGAATTAGTTATGACCAAAACAAAATTTCAGCCGAGTCAGTTTTCACAGTTACCGGATGACCGGTAAAGGTCGGACTTTCGGTAATTTGGTACTGTATAGGGGCATCGGATTTCTGGTAATTACCAGACATCCGGTGGTTCGGGAGGCTCTGGACGTCCGAAAAAAGGTCGGTCTTCCGGTGGGTCGGGGTCAACGCGGGATTTTGGATGCGGGACGCGATTTTGGACATAAATTGATGATTTGGGGGTCAAAATTGATGCGGAAAGAAAAAAATTGGGTGGATTTTGTGGTGGGGAGGTGGGGAATGCCAAGATCCACTTGCATAACAACAAAATCATGGATCAAAAACAACAAAATCTCACAAGAACCAACAAAATGCAAAAAAATGGTATGGCTATTTTTGGTGAGGATTTTCAAATTGGGACGAAAACAAACAAAAATAGGCTAGAAAACAAAGGGGGATACTCCAAATTTGTGAGAACCTAAGCTCTGGCCCAAGATGATGAAGGGTGGAGACCCTAGTTGGTGATCTTTCATGAATTGGAGGGGGATTCCACGAACACGGAGAAATCACAAGAGGAACACTCAAGAACAAGCCCCAATCGCACATCCACTAGACTCATAGCCACACAAGATCCACAAAGGTACAAGAACAACAAAGGGAACAAGGATAGATGGTAGAGTTCATCCAAAATCCTATGAAGGAGATGAGGTGTTGAATCTAAGATGGATCTTCCATAGAAAGGGGTCTTGATACCCTCTAGTGTCTTCTCACATGGAGGCCTTGGACTCCATGGGAGTAGCAGTGGTGAGGAGGAAAGCTCAATTAGAATGAGATATTACTTTCCTAACCCTAGAAATGAGGAGGAGAAGGTATATTTATAGTCCAAGCCAAGAAGGGGTAAGTCGAAGAGAGATATAAGGCCAAAGGCCCGTGGCTGCGCATAGGCTGGTACCCGATTTTCGGACATGGTCGGTCGTCCGGTCGCCGAAGGTTGTCGGACGTATGACGTATCATCGGTCGTCTACCCGCCGTAGAGTTCGTTGGCTGTAGTTCTTCTGGATGGCTCCTCTGCATTAGGTACCGAATGTCTGGTGGCGTCTAGACGTCCGGTGGTTGTAGCTTGTAGTAGCTCTGTTTCTTTCGTCTTCACTTCCACAATTCCCTCACGGATGGTGCAGGTGATCCTTGGAGCTTGCACTCCTCCTCGTCATCCGTGAAGTTCCAAAAATACATATGCATGGACCCGAGAGGGGTTTCAAGTAGTATACCATCCTCGAAGGGGTCAAGTGAACACGTGTAAAGGAGATGCTTCACTTTGATGTATGTTAAGTAGATGTTGTACATGTCACTTGCAAAACGGACTCTTGACATGGTGATGTCCGTAGGATGCTCCACATCAGATTTTTTTAATCATACTTCTATAACATAAAAAAATTGTAACCCAATAATTTTTAAACGTTTCAGGAATTTATCACGTCCAGTACAATAGAACAATTCAAATACTAGATGCAAAAGTTTTTGTTTCTGCACAAGATCAAATCAAAAAGCATCCAAACTATCCCAAAGGATTTACTTGGCACAAAAATGAAAATAGAAGATAAAAACATAATTACTACATAATTTGATTAAGATAGGCTTGGGATTGGGTTGTATCTTGGAAAGAAATTGGGTTGTCTCCTAACAAGCTCTTTCTTTTACAATCATTAAGATAGACTTGAGATTTCAATGATGCTCACATAAAGGACAAGAAATGAAGCACAAAGAGAGCATCATATAACGTGTAACAAGCACATTTAAGTCTAACCGTCTTCCTATGCATACGCATTTTACAGGAAAACAAATTATCAAGACAAGCAATATCTAGCACATGCAAATAGGAAAAATGAAGCATTAATAATTCCAACACAAAGAGAGGTAATTTAGTGACATGAAGATTTTTATAACCATATTCGGCCCTCTCAAAATAATTACATTTAGGATCATAATCAAATTGAACAATATAACTATCGCATGATATATTCTCTACATGATCCACATGCATATGAATTTTATAATCTTCCAAAATAATGGTATTAACATCAACTAAATCATGACCTCTCCAAACCCGCTTTTAACAAAAAATCATAAGATTGATTGTTCTCCCAAATAGCGGGATTTTCACCTAAAGTTGACACTCTTCCAAACCCACTTTTAATAGTATTAAAAAATTTATTATCAATAATAGATCATTACGAGGCTCAAATAAATTCTCAAGATCACAAGAGGCATCATAATCATCACCCCAATCATGATCATTGGCACAATTGACTTTCATAGAATTTATGCTAACATCATTGCAATCATGCTTTTCATTCAAAGACCCACCATGAATCATTTTATAAATTTCTTCTTCAACACATCATAATAATTTCCAGATTAATGAATTTTAAGAAAAACGTCATAAAGATAATTAAGTGCACTCAACTCCATCTTTTCTTTCAAAGAACTTATCCAAATGACATTTTCATCACTAGAAATTGGTTTATCATAATTGGAATTTTTTAAAAGATCAGCAAGTGGATGAGGATCCATATCAATAAATGTTAGCAAGCGAAGATGCAAGCAAATAGAAGGCACATGGTAACACAAGTAGAGATCGTGACACATATATTTTTGGTATTTTTGATTTTTATGATGGGGGGGGGGGTGAGAAGGCGAATAAAAAAGTAAATAGAAAGGCAAAAGGATAAGAACAAGAAAATGATAAGTTTGTGCAAAGGCACCTAGGTTGTCTGGTGAAGCCGCCCCGAAACGGTGCCAGAAATTCTACTGCTACTTGTAAAAGTGTTGGGATTCCCTGAAGAGGAAGGGTGATGTAGTATAATAGCATATAGTATTTCCCTCAGTTAAGAACCAAGGTTTATCAAACAAATAGGAGACGACACACAGACAACTTTAGCAGTACCTGCACACACACACAAACAAACAAATGCTTGCAGCCCAACAAGGCAAGGGGCGTCACGCCCCTTGTTCTTGCCTGTTGCAAGTACCAAATTTGGTAGTGGTAGATATAATAAATAAAAGTAAAATAAAAAAACATTGAGGAATTATAAGATTTGTTTTAATTTAAAGGTGAACGGACCCAGGGGCTATAGTGTTCACTAGAGGCATCTCTCTCATAAATAACATCGGTGGGTAAACAAATTACTGTTGGGCAATTGACAGAATAGCGCATAGTATTATGATCATCCATGGCATAATTAATATATAGGAAGTACTGCATCTACTACTATTACTCCACCCAAGACCGCTATCCAGCATGCACCTTGCTATTCGTGATAGTCGTTGGGATTCCCCAAAGAGGATGAGCAAACTAGTGTAGTAGCAAAAAGCATTTCTCTCAGTTAAGAACCAAGGTTTATCCAACCATTAGGAGACATCACACGGACAGGATAAATGGTACCTACACACAAACAAATACTTGCACCCAACGACGGCAAGGGGTTGTCAATCCCCTTGTTCTTGCCAATTGCAAGGATTACATCTGGTAGTGATAAATAGATAAAACTAAAAAGAAATAAATTGCAGCAAGTTAAATATGAAGTGTTTGGACCCTCAGGCCATAGGTTCACTAGAGGCATCTCTCTCATAAGCATAGCAACGGTGGGTAAACAAATTACTGTTGGGCAATTGATAGAATGACACATAGTTATGATGATTCTTCATGGCATGATCAATGCATAGGCATTATGTCCGAGACAACTAGACCAAAATCCATCTGCATCTACTACTATTACTTCACCCCTCGTTCGCTATTAATCCAGCATGCATCTTAAGGTATTAAGTTCATAACAAACAGAGTAATGCTTGGAGCATGATGACATAATGTAGACAAAGTAAGACTAAATAATATGTTTGAACCCCATCATTTTACCCTTAATAACAACAATACAAATATGTGCCTTGCAACTCCTCTTTTCACAGAGTAAGAACACCGCAAGATTGAGCCTACTACTAAGCACCTCTTCCGCTAATGATAAATCAATTTAATTGGCCAAAAGCGATAGATAGATCGGAGATAAATACAAGGCTATAAAATCAAAGGCCGGTGTTTACGGTTTAGAGTCTAAGGTTTATTGATTAGGCTATTTACATAGCTTTATTGTTCACGACTAAAACAAACATGCCCATGCGTTGCAACAAGAAAAAAACACAATGCGTTCAAATGTAATCATTCTCAAAGGTGATGAAAAACTAATCTGGTCAAGCTAGGCGACCGCCCTTCCCGAGCTACGACCTACACCTAGTCCATCACCGTCCCTCATATGCACACTCACTTTTAAGTTGTATATTTGTTTGCAAAATGCATCAACATTGTTTTAAAACATATAGACGCTTTTTAAATCACATGGACTTTTCTAAAGAGCATGAATATTTTAAAATTATGAATATTTTTTAGCGCGTGAATACTTAGAACTACATGAAATTTTTTTTAAGACAAGGGTGAAGAATTAAAATTATATGAAAATTATTTTTATATGCGGATACTTTTTCTTAAAACTACACAAATATTTTAAAATGCACATATGATTTTAAAGATAACATGATATTTTTCAAAAGGCACAAACACATTTTACATAACAAACTTTTTTCCATAAAAACATGTATTGATAGGATAGGGAGTGTATCAACTCATGAGGTGCTAAACAAATATTATTCCTATGTTATTTTCTAGTCATTAATTCCTTATTTCAACTGGCACAATGGAGTTTATCATTTTTTTATTTGATTCTTGAGGCGGCTAATTAATTTGAAATCATAGATGTTGCTGTGATGAGGTGTAAGAAAGTGAGGTGGGACTATTTAACAAAAAAAAAGAGGGTTGGGACTATTTAATAATTGAACGACAAATGAAAAAAATTGTGTGGTGACGGGACGGCCCATCAGGTGAGACGGTGCGAAGGTGGAAGACACTATTTGCGGCATAGGGATCAAGCGAGAGAACGTGTTACAGGCAGGCCCATTTGTACAACGCGACGGGATCTAAGATTTTGAAGGGAGCTCGCATAAAGCGCTGGGAACGAGGCCGGAATCACTAATTAAGGAGTACTCCTTGCAAAGAACACTCCATCTTCCTAGATTGCGACAAGTGGCGCACATACAGCGCGTCACTTGTCGTAACCTGGGAGTTTTCCTTTTTTCGTAGAATCGTTTATTCTAAACGTTTTATCTCTTAAACCGTGTATCTAAATCTCAAACCGTTTTCATCATTGGATTCCTCGCGTCGAGATCTTCAAAACTAGATCCCATGTTGATAGGTTTTGACGAACTTTCTTTTTTCATGAAAAAAACTGAACGAAAAAACCAAACCGGAAGCACGTTTTTTTTTCTTTCCGAAAAAGGCACTCCCTTGCCTCTCGCGAAATCACAACTGTGCCTCTTGTGGAAGCAAAATCGTGACTCTCGTGGAAGGAAAAAAAATAGAAAACGTGTTTTTCCCGTTTCCGAGAGGCACGGCCGTGACTCTCGCGAAAGCACAACCGTGCCTCTCGTGAGAGCAAAACGTGACCTTCCGAAAGAAAGAAAAAACGCGTATTTTTTTCCTTTTCGAGAGGCACGGCCGTGTCTCTCGCGAAAGCACAACCGTGCCTCTTGCGGAAGCAAAACCGTGACTCCCGCGAAAGAAAAAAAAACAGAAAACGCGTTTTGTTTTTCCCTTTCCGAGAGGCACGGCCGTGACTCTCACGAAAACACAACCGTGCCTCTCGCGGAAGTAAAATCGTGACTCACAAAAGAAAAAAAAATAGAAAACGCGTATTTTTTTCCTTTTCGAGAGGCACGGCCGTGACTCTCTCAAAAGCATAACCGTGCCTCTCGCGGAAACAAAAGCGTAACTCTCGCGAAAGAAAATAAAATAGAAAGCGCGTTTTCTCACGCAAAAAAAAATCAATTTTTTTTATCGAAAAGCTAAGGAAGACCGGGAGAAAACCAAAACGTCGAAAAAACAAAAAACGTTTAAAAAGCTGAAAACGCATGCGGAATAATAAAATAATCCAGAGAGAGCGTTCAAACCGCGACACGTGGCAAATGGCTGAGAGCGCGTCAAGTGGCGCTGATCGTTGCCAGGCTCCTGAAGAAGCGCTCGTTAACTAGTTGCTCTTGAACGAAGCAGGCACCCAACCCCGCTCCCTTGGCGCCCATCTAGGCCAGTCTGTGTGCGGGCCGGGACCCTGCCTGTTTATTCTTCCTCTTTTCCTTTTTTATCCTTTTTCAATAACTGGGATATCAAAACGTCCTAAATTTCAGAAAAAGTTACGAACTGTGAATAAAATAATCATGAATTCACAAAAATAATCATGATTTCAAAACATTGTTTGTGAATTGGAAATAATTCATGGTTTAAGATAATGTTCAAGAATTGAAAAAAATGTTCACAAATTTTAAAATTGTTCATGAATTCAAAAAATGTTCACGATTTCAATAAATGTCCAAGATTCCAAAAATTGTTCATCATTTCATAAAATGTTCATGATTCCAAAAAAAAAGTTCAGGATTTCAATGTTTTTTAATCGTTTAAAAAATGTTCAGAATTTCAAAAAAGTTCGTGAATTGGAAAAAATGCCACGAATTTGTAAAAAATGATCACAAATTTTAAAATATTTCATGATTTCAAGAAAATTGAACGTGAGATTAGGAAATGCTCACGATTCAACAAATATTTCACTAATTTGAAAACACATTCATGAGTTAAAAAAATAGGTTTGTGAATTTTAATAGATGTTAACGGTTTCAAAAAATGTTCATGATTTAAGATATTGTTCACGGATTTGTAAAAACAAAATCCTGACAAATTATTCATCATTTCATAAAAAGTTTACAACTTTCAAAAATATTCACTAAATATAATATTCTCCCAAATTAAAAAAATAATAAAAACGAAAACAGAAAAGTAAAGAAGAAAAGAAAGACGAAAAGAAAACAGAAAAAGAACAAAAATAAAAGAAAACGAAAAAATATATAAAGAAATAAACGAAAGAAAACCACAACACCCGGTTCAGGGAAGGTTCTGGAACCTCCTTCCCAAAGCGGGCTATGGCCGAAACCCAAAATAAGCCGGGCCATTGACACATCACCGCGCCGGAGGTCCTATACGCCGCCCGTGTCCGTCTGTTTGTCGCGGCTTCGCTGGAGAGACGCGCAAACGGGCCAGCCTAATTGTCACGCGTCGAGCGCAAAAAAAGAAGCACACGCGTGGATGGAACTCCAGACCTCCTTGTGGGTTCTAGCAACCTAGCCGAGCTAGCGACCTACAACGGTTTTAGCGCACCGCTAATCTTAAAGTAGACAGCGACAAATCATTTTTTCCAAAAAATTATTATTTTTAATGTACGTTGAACAAATTTTAAAATACGGTGAACCTTTTTTGTAAGCAAACACTGAACAAATTTCAAATACACAAATAAACATATTTTACTATGCGTTGAAAAATTGTTTAATGTATGATGAACAAATTTTGAATACACAATGAACATTTTGTAGTATGCATTGAACAATTGTTTAATGTGCGATGAACAAATTTTATATACACAACGAACATTTCCCAATATACATTGAACAAATTCATAATGTACGATGAACAAATTGTAAATACACAATGAATTTTTTTATTATATGTTGAACAAATTCATAATATACGATGAACATTTTTATAATACATGATGAACATTTTTATAAATTCAAAGGTGAACTATTTCATATTATATGATGAACATTTTCTTAATATGATGAAGATTTTTGTAACGCACGGTGGACTTTTATATAATACGCAATAAAGAGAAGAAAAACAGAAACAGAAATTAAAAAGGAAACATAAAAGAAAATTTGAAAGGGGAAGGAACCAAAAGAGGGAGAAAATAAAAAACGGAACAAACTCGCTGAAAACCGAACAAAAACTGTGAAAAAACTGGATGCAAAAAACCATAGAAGAAAAACGAAGAAAGAACCCGCAAGGAAGCAGCGAACGAATCTAACGGAAAAACCAATCCCGTACGTGGGCTTGCCCAACAGGAGGCTCGGCTCAGCGAAAGCCCGTCGTTCTGACGCTAACGAGCGTGAAATAGGGTTTGCCCTACATCGCTTCCCAGCAACCTACGCGCTATATAGGAGCGCTCGTTTTTGAAACCTACCAGAGTTTCCTGACTGGTTTTTGGAGACTTCTAGAACATTATACAACCGGTTTTTTTATGTTTTCTTCTACAGTTCTTTATCCTTTTTTGTTTCCTTTCAATTTTTTTGCTTTTTTGAAAATTTCACAACTTCAAAATAAATTCCTATTTTCCAATTTTGTCCAAAAAAATTAAAAAAATTAAAAACTATCTTACTTTAGAAAAAAAGATCAAAATTTCAAAAAATGTTCCGGTTTTCAGTTTTCTTTCGCAAATTTAAAAAATGTTAGCATTATTTAAGACCTATTTCGGTTTTCAAAATATGTTCATGTTTTTTAAAATTTGTTCAAAATTTCAAGAAAAAATCTCGTTTTCAATAATTGTTCACAAATTCAAAACTGTTCATATTGACAAAAGTTGTTCAGACAATCAAATAAAAGTTCCTGTTTTCTAAAATTTATTCATGAATTGGAATAATATCTCCTTTTAAAAAAATCACAAATTAGAAAAAACTTTTTGTTGAAAATTTCATGTTTGCCAAAAAATATTCTGAAATAAAATATGTTATTCGGAATTTCAGGAAATGTTTGAGAAAATTTGAGAGATACTTCGGATCTACCGCTGCACTTGGTTCTTAAATGTTCACGTTACAGTTTAGACAAAAACTTTCACGGGCTAACTACACTTGGTCACAAAGCGGGGGTCGCGAGTTTGATTCCTGGCTTTTTTTAAGGGTGGTTCGATTCTTGGCGTTCACATCGGTTTTTTTGTGTAATTTTACTTCGCTGCTGCTCCCTTAACAGCCTTCCCAGGCGGGACTCCATGAAAGGGGAAAACAGAAGAAAAAAAATGGAAAGCCCAGTATGGGGTGATTACGTACAGGAAAAAAGGACGCAAAACAATAGTACCATCTCAGATAGAAAAAAATATTTAAAATATAATATGAGTGAATGGACCAAAATATCAGAGAAAGGCACCTTCCCTTAATATTATGCATAGATTTACCATTAGTGTTTGCAAGTTTGGTTTCATTTTCTATAGTATTACTTCCTCTGTTTCTCAATATAAGTCTTTTTAGAGATTCAATACAAACTACATATGAATGTATATAGACATATTTTAGAGTGTAGATTCACTCATTTTGCTCGGTATTAATCTTTATTGAAATCTCTAAAAAGACTTAAATTTAGGATCGAAGGGAGTATTATTTACAGTTACAAATTATTGTCGTTCATGTTTATCACTTTCAATTTGTATGATCTAACATTTCTTAAGCATTTGTATGACTTGCTATAATGTATATTGACTTTGGAAATAGTATAATTACCAACATAAAGTAATAATTAACTTGTCAGAATTGTATTGTGATGAATCAACGACTAATAGATCAATATTAAAATAAGCTGACATGTCAATACAGTATAATTTCTCAACATATGCACAACATGTATACCATTATAATACTACAAATTTTCATTAAATATAAGTTTGTCAACAATTCAAATGATACAATTAAAGTATAAATTTTATAGACAATCCATTAAATAGATACTATTCATACGTTAAATCAAAATGATTCCAACATCTTTTAATGACCACAATAATATAATAAGCATCAAATTATGAAAACAACAATATGATAAGACAAGTATTACGTGAAGTTTAAGTTTCATTTCAAAGAACTTGTCCTTACATGTTCATAGTGTGTTCATAGTGTTAAGTATTAAGGGTCGTAACTTATTTCAACAAATTTTACACAAATATATTAGCAGCATTTCTTTGAGCTTGGTATGATTCCAATTCAAATAATTTGATATTATAAAGACTGGATATGGCGGACAGAGAAGTTGTTTGGGGATAACTAGTAAGCACAAGAAACAAAAAGAACCAACAAAAATATGAAACATGACCTCACCAACTATACCATAGATTAAAATCATCGACTTGAAGAAATACGATCGTTACCAAATGCATAAGAATATGAACCCATTTTGTCAAATTCGCACCTTCTTGTACCAAATATATTGATGCGTGTGTTCGTATGTTCGAAGGCCTTCAACCTATGCGAACAAATGTTGATCCCACTACTTCCCCGGCTGAAATGAGGCCTGAAGGTGGATGTTCGTCTTGAGCGACAAGAACATAAGAACCAAGAGGAACTAAGAAGAAAAGCAAAACAATGGCATGTTGAATCATTTTTTCTCACACCTTTTGTAAATATATGTTCGTTCCTTTCTGTTTCCAGTGTTAAGGAACCCCATGGAACAGTTATCTGGCCCCACATCAACAGGTATATCGGTGTGATATAAGCATGCATTATACACAAAAGGGAAATCAAAATTTTTCTGTATGTAAAGCAGTGTCACCAATCTTGTCACAAATTGGTGGCCCACAATCTGCGTGCTCCCGCATCTGCGTGCTGCAAATCCCCTTCCCCAGAATCGTGTCAAGCCAGCAAGTCTTGTGGATGTCTTCTCAGATGGTTCTACATCGAGCCTTTGAGAGTCAGCTACACGCAACAAGGACACAACCACCTTGTATAATGCATGTTGAGAGTGCATACATACTCTCCCTATTTCAGGTTGTTGGGCCTATCTTATTATCTTTATTCTTTTCATTTGTTAATCCTACTTTCATTTCTCTTCATCACTGTTTTAGATTCATAGCACATTAAATTGCCTCATGTAAGGAATAAAAGAAAACAAACAACAGCCAGGTAGCGGCTACAGTCTGTGAAAAAAATCTGGTTTAAACAACATAAGGCTGTCACGGGGCACGAAGCATGGGCAAAAAAGCTTAGGCGCATGGTGTCGGTGGGCTACCAGTTACGTGGCGTATTGAGGTGGCGAAGAAGCGGATACCGTCTACGAAGAGGGAGGACATTGGCAACACAAAGGCCGACAATGCAGCGTCGGGCTTAAGTGGTTGTGGCGAGTACACAAACTGAACAAGAGAAGAGAGGAAACCTTATCTCCACATGATTTTGCAGTTAGTCCATAACATTTCTGCTATTGACGGAAAGACTAAGTTCCTACAATTTGTAGTTGAGCCCTCATTCTCTATGGATTTTCAGTCAAGCCCTCAGGCTAATCCTGGGCATGGACTGCCCGACCCGACAACCATGGTTGAGTTGAGCCGGGCTTCACATTCGGACCGGGATTGGGCTTCTACTTTTCATGATTTTGGGTCGGGCTTGCCCATGGAAATGGCAAAAAAATGTTTTGGCTGGGCTTCGGGCTTGTGTTCGGGCCGGGCTCGAGCTTAGAAAAGGGGCAATTTGGGGGCTCTGCGCTAGGATTCATCTAGGAGATTGAAGGTCAGGCTTTTGCAAGCCCGGACTTTGTTCGACTAATGATCAGGTTTACCTCGGACTTACTTTTACTATGGTTGATCGACGCGTCGTCTGGCAAAGCCGGTCCACCCTCGCGCCCCGATCGACGGGTCCACCAGAAGATGGCGTCATTGCATTGTCGGTTGAGGTACACCAACTTCTCCTTGATTGATTGGTGTACCAGAAGGTGACATCTTGACATTGTCTGGCATGGGGAAAAACTCGCTAGCCTTCCTTGCCCGCCCTCCTTGACCAACAGTCGAAAGAGGATGATGCTTACCATGGTAACCCCCATGCCGAGCCACTAGGCTGACCTAGCCACTGACATCCTCAGCCGCTCATCTCTGTCTTCGACCACGAGTGGGAGCTATCCTCCTAATTTCCAAGGAAATGGCATAGAGGCGTCACTAATATTTGCATTGCATGTTCAATTGCCTTGCTGCGTGTGATCCATCAATGCGATATTTTTTTCTCCCGTTGCAATGCACGGGCATATGTGCTAGTTTGAACTCAAGGCCAAAATCATGTCAAGCCAGCAAATCTCGCAGACATCTAAAAGTGTATCTAATCCCTGGGTGGTTTTGGTAATTTGTTGAACTAATGCCTACTCAAAGAATACTTCAGGCAAGTTCAATTTAGGTGCAACAATCGGGATGTGAAACTGGAACCCTCAAAATGTTAAGTACAAGTGTTAGAAAGTCCTCAAGACTCTCCTTTTCTATTTAAGTGATCCATGATCAAATTGAGTCCATAGGAAAGCTAATACGATTAAATGGGGATGAGGTTTTGAAAATGAATTCACTTCTCAAGTGCTTAGAGATACTAGTCCAAAAACCTAAGTCACACTCTCATTTTGCACTGTGTCCTAAATACTAAAGTTCATCATGGTCCCACTAAAGCATATACACCTGGACTCGCCGAGATACTCTTGACATAGTCGTTGCCTACCCTACACCCTAGTACCTCGATCCCACCAAGTTGGCCCTTCGGTCCCACCGAAGAGCACTGGCGAACCTTCTGTTGCCAACTAAAATTCAATCAAATTTTTTGAATGGTTTTAGTCGGTGACACCGAAGTGTCGAAAGTTCTTAGGTCAGCATGACTCAGTCTCACCAAGAGGTTTCATCCGGTCAAGACGAAAAGCCTAAAGTTTGAACCTTTTGTACTGGTCGGCCTCACCGAGTGGTTTCACGGTCCCACCAAAATGTGCATAAAGGTGCGTAACGGTTGAATATTTGGTGTTGCGTATACATACCCCCACCCATTCCACCAACCCTTTTAGAGCAACCAGAGCGAAGCATACACTTCCCATATGCATTTTTCTGAGAGAGAGCTCCAAATCCTTGTGCTGAGATCAAAGGGATTCCACTCCAACCATAGAACTTTGATCTCTAACCACCTAAATTGCTTTTCACCCAAATTCGTCTCCTACCACATAGCCATAATCCATGAGAGAGTTTTTGAGTGTTAAGGAGACTATCTTTTGAAACACAAGGGCAAGGAGTTCATCAACAACAAAATTTATTACCTTTTGGGAGAGTGGTGTTTGCTAGATTGGTTATGTGTCACTTGGGGGCCTCCAAATCGTGTGGTGTGAACCAAGGAGTTTGTAAGGGTAAGAAGATCGCCTACTTCATGAAGATCTATCCCGATTGAGGCTAGTCCTTCGTGGACGGTGCAATATGCAAGGTTGCTTCTTCATGGATCCTTTGTGGGTGGAGCCCTTCGTGCACTCGCACAGCCGTTATCCTTCATGGATTGAAGCCTCCATCAATGTGGACGTACGATACTGAAGGAAATATGCCCTAGAGGTAATAATAAAGTTGTTATTTATATTTCCTTATATCATGATAAATGTTTATTATTCATGCTAGAATAGTATTAACTGGAAACTTAGTACATGTGTGAATACATAGACAAACAAAGTGTCACTAGTATGCCTCTACTTGACAAGCTCGTTGAATCAAAGATGGTTAAGTTTCCTAGCCATAGACATGAGTTGTCATTTGATTAACGGGATCACATCATTAGAGAATGATGTGATTGACTTGACCCATTCCGTTAGCTTAGCATTTGATCGTTTAGTATATTGCTATTGCTTTCTTCATGACTTATACATGTTCCTATGACTATGAGATTATGCAACTCCCGAATACCGGAGGAACACTTTGTGTGATACCAAACGTCACAACGTAACAGGGTGATTATAAAGGTGCTCTACATGTGTCTCCGATGGTACTTGTTGAGTTGGCATAGATCAAGATTAGGGTTTGTCACTCCGATTGTCGGAGAGGTATCTCTGGGCCCTCTCGGTAATTCACATCACTATAACCCTTGCAAGCAATGTAACTAATGAGTTAGTTGCGGGATGATGTATTATAGAACAAGTAAAGATACTTACCGGTAACGAGATTGAACTAGGTATTGAGATACCGACAATCAAATCTCGGGCAAGTAACATACCGATGACAAAGGGAACAACGTATGTTGTTATGCGGTTTGACAGATAAAGATCTTCGTAGAATATGTAGGAACCAATATGAGCATCGAGGTTTTGCCATTGGTTATTGACCAAAGACATGTCTCGGTCATGTCTACATAGTTCTCGAATCCGTAGGGTCCGCACGCTTAACGTTCGGTAACGATCGGTAATATGAGCTTATGTGTTTTGATGAACCGAAGGTAGTTTGGAGTCCCGGATATGATCACGGACATGACGAGGAGTCTCGAAATGGTCGAGACATAAAGACCGATATATTGGATGACTATGTTTGGACTTCGGAAGGGTTTCGGGTAAGTTCGGACAAATACCGGAGTACCAGGGGGTTACCGGAACCCCCAGGGACTATAATGGGCCTATTGGGCCTTAGTGGAGAAGAGGAGGGGCGGCTAGAGCAGGCCACGCGCCCCTTCCTCTCTAGTCCAAATTGGACAAGGAGGGGGGCGGCGCCCCCCTTTTCCTTCCGCCCTCTCTCCTCCTTCCTTCCCTCCTACTCCTACTCTTGGAAGGGGGGGGGGGAATCCTACTCCCGATGGGAGTAGGACTCCTCCAGGGCACGCCATAGGAGGACCGGCCCTCCCCCATCCTCCACTCCTTTATATACGGGGGAGGGGGCACCCCATAGACACACAAGTTGATCAGTTGATCTTTTAGCCGTGTGCGGTGCCCCCCTCCACCATAATCCACCTCGATCATATCGTAGCGGTGCTTAGGAGGAGCCATGTGTCGATAGCTTCATCAACACCGTCATCACGCCGTCGTGCTCACGGAACTCTCCCTCGAAGCTCTAGATCATGAGTTCATGGGACGTCACCGAGCTGAACGTGTGCAGATCGCGGCGGTGCTGTACGTTCGGTACTAGGATCGGTCGATCGTGAAGACGTACGACTACATCAAACGCATTGTCATAAAGCTTCCGCCTACGGTCTACGAGGGTAGGTGGACGACACTCTCCCCTCTCGTTGCTATGCATCACCATGATCTTGCGGTGTGTAGGAATTTTTTTGAAATTACTACGTTCCCCAACAGTGGCATCAGAGCCAGGTTTATGCGTAGATGTTATATGCACGAGTAGAACACAAGTGATTTGTGGGCGATACAAGTCATACTGCTTACCAGCATGTCACACTTTGATTCGGCGGTATTGTTGGATGAAGCGGCCCGGACCAACATTACGCGTACGCTTACGCAATACTGGTTCAACCGACGTGCTTCGCACATAGGTGGCTGGCGGGTGTCAGTTTCTCCAACTTTAGTTGAATCGAGTGTGGCTACGCCTGGTCCTTGTGAAGGTTAAAACAACACATACTTGACGAAATATCGTTGTGGTTTTGATGCGTAGGTAAGAACAGTTCTTGCTCAGCCCGTAGCAGCCACGTAAAACTTACAACAACAAAGTAGAGGACATCTAACTTGTTTTTGCAGGGCATTTTGTGATGTTGTCGGTGTCAAAACCGGCGGATCTCGGGTAGGGGGTCCCGAACTGTGCGTCAAGGTCGGATGGTAACAGGAGACAGGGGGCACTTTGTTTTACCCAGGTTCGGGCCCTCTCGGTGGAGGTAAAACCCTACTCCTACTAGATTAATATTGATGATATGGGTAGTACAAGAGTAGATCTACCACGAGATCAAGGAGGCTAAACCCTAGAAGCTAGCCTATGGTTTGATTGTGTATGAAGATGATTCTGTCCTACGGACTACAACCCTTCGGCTTATATAGACACCGGATAGGGTTAGGGTTACACAGAGTCGGTTACATTGGTAGGAGATCTTGAATATCCGTACGCCTAGCTTGCCTTCTACACCAAGGAAAGAACCTTTCGGACACGGGACGGAGTCTTCAATTTTGTATCTTCATAATCCTGGAGTCCGGCGGGAGATGTAGTGCGGCTATCCGAACACCCCCTAATCCAGGACTCCCTCAGTAGCCCCTGAACCTGGCTTCAATGACGACGAGTCCGGCGCGCAAATTGTCTTCGGCATTGCAAGGCGGGTTCCTCCTCCAAGTTCTTCAAGAAGATGAATAACACCAAAAAAGTGTCCGGCTCTGCAAAACAAGTTTTCCACGTATTGCCATATAGAGAATAATATTAACACAAATCAAATCTGCTGACGTATCCCGCTGTGCATCATAACACTGCGGCCAAGCCTTCTGTACGAAATATTTTTACTGTTCCACCGCTACACGTTTAACGAGGCGGTTTCCTTGGCACGTCTTATCGAAGCAGAGATCGTGCGCCCCTTTTAACGGGATTCTCATTAATACGGACGTGGGTAACCCAAACGTGCCTGTTAGCACGTCCTGCCTAACTCAAGGCTAGTCCAAGACGGTTACGGGGAGGGCTCTTGGTATTCCGCCTCTTATAAAGAGACCAAGGCCCCGTCCCTTCTTCTATTCCCAAAACGAGCTCGCCTGTCGCCTCGAGTTCCAACACCCTAGGCTCCCAGATTTCTGGCGCGCCGAACCTTCAACAATGTCTGGTTCTGATCTTCAGGGTCGATGGATGCCCTCCTCTGTCACGGAGGAGGACATATCAAAGTTGAGGGAAGCTAGATTTCTGACCAACGAGATTCCGCACAGGCTGCCTGTTCAAGGACAAGCGATCCCTAGCCCTCAGCCAGGTGAGAGCGTAGTATTTATCTCCCATTTCCTCCGCGGATTAGGCTTCCCAACGGATCCCTTTGTAAGGGGGCTGATGTTCTATTACGGGCTGGAATTCCATGACCTAGCTCCGGAGTCCATCCTCCACATCTCCTCTTTCATAGTTATGTGTGAAGCATTCCTCCATGTTACCCCTCACTTCGGGCTATGGCTCAAGACCTTCAAAGTAGAACCGAAGATAATCGAGGGGTGCCACGCAGAGTGCGGAGGTGCCACTATAAAAAGAAAAGCCGTCACTCCTTGGCCCGAAGGCGCTCTTCAAGAAGAGCCCGGCTTATGGCAACGGGAGTGGTTCTATATTACCGCTCCCCGGGGCACCACGTGGGTGGCTCCTCCGGCCTTTTGCTCGGGTCCCCCACCACGGTTAGCATCGTGGATCAATACGGAATTAGATCGGGGTTTGCCCAAAGATGTTCCTCTGCTACAGGGTCGCATTAAGGATCTCCTGGAAGGAGGCCTCAACCTGGTCAAGGCGACACAAGTCATGCTGATTCGCCGGACAATGCCCGGCCAACGTCGCCCCCTTCGCTTATGGGAGTTCAACCTAGAGGGACCGCGAGTTCTCCGAAATTTTATGGGCGTAATGCCTAAGGAGATGCATAAACTGTTCTTCGAATCGCAAGAAGCGAGTCCGGCCCTAATCGAGGATGTTGGCTTAAGCCGCAATCGCCCGGATACTCAGGTAGGTGACCTTGTGTTCGGACCTTCTATCCGCATAGTTTTACTTGCTTTTTAACAGCATTTCTTTTAAGCAGGAGTGGATAGCAAAGGTGAAGCTGATTCGGTGTCCGGCTCCCCTTCCCGAAACCAGGCTGGATCCTGTGCTAGTCAGGATGCTAGAGGTAGTGCCTTTGGAGGGAGATAAGGGGACCAACAAGGAAACCATGGCCTCTTCGAGAGAGGCTACTCCTAAGGGGGGAATTGAAAGTTCCCCTCCTAGGGGAAAGAAGAGGGCCACCACTGACGACCCGGAAGTCCAAGCTTCAAAACGGGGGAAAGAATCCATGTCAGAGGACCCGTCGCCGAGGAGCCCCTCGGCCGAATTGAGTCCGCAAGGGGAGCGGCTCTCCAACGAGCCGTAAGTAGAAAAGGAATTGTTCTTAAGAGAAATCCTTGCTTTATATCTGAAAAGTGTTTGACCGAAACTTTGCCTTGTAGTTCGGACCTCGACCCCTCACAGCAGAACTCATCGTCGGGGGATCTCCTTCCGGAGATGATGGAGAGCGGGACGCCTCCTCTTTCTGCATCGCCTGACAAGGCGGACGACGTCGAAGTGTCATCACAGAGGATCTCTCCGAATCTGCCAGAGGCAGAAGACGATCACATGACCCCACAAGGCTCTCCGTGCCCGGCCTCCGAAGAGGGCCGTGGGACGAGTCCGACGCCAACTGGTGTTCGGCCGGGGGAGCTAAAGGTTCTGGTGGGCCGAGCTTCTATTTCAGAGGAGCATCGTGTGTTGATGCACACGATGGTTGAAAAAATTGCAGCTGCAGGAGGCGGGCTGAACGAGGCCGTCAAGAGTTTATTGGCGGGTTTTGAGGTACGTTTCAAATAACGGACATTAGTGTTAATTACGCATAATAACATGCGTCCTGTGTAGATAGTAGCCCCTGAGACTCTGTGTGGCGCAAAGATGTGCGGCACGCAGAGGATCTTAATCCCAGGTCCTTAAAATGGCGTCTGTATATGTAGGCGGCTAATTGTCCGGGGTCGAGCCGGACTCAAGATTTTGCCAAAATGAAACGGCAACTTGACGAGGCAGAGGCCGACATCGCGCTGGTTAACCAGCGGCTTGATGATGCTCAAGGTATTGATTTCTCATGGCGATTGTTAGTAAGAGGAGATCTAGGTCAAAATCTTACCGTGTGTATAATTGATGCAGATGGTGCGGCAGCCGTGGAAGGACTTAGGGCCGAACTCGCCAAAGCGAAGAGCCAAGCCAGAAGAAGCGATGCAGCTGCCTTGAGAGCCCGTGAAGAGCTGCGGGCCGAACAGGCTGCCCATTGCCGAAGCAGGGAGGAGATGGCTAATATTGCCATAGAGTTGAAAAGTGTTACTGACCGTTGCAGATATCTTGAGGAGGAAGGCCGAGCCAGCCAGACGGATTTGGAGAAAGCCGTTGCTGACCTCAAGGACGCCCGCTCTGTGGTGAGAGCGACAAAGGAAGAGCTACGTCAAGCCAGACTGATTGCGGATGGAAAGCCCTTCTTGCTGCGGAGACAATTTTGTGATTCGAAGTTTGCCCTATTGGACCGAGCGTGGAGTGTGAAGGACATCTACCTGGACTTGGCGGCTAGTGCTGCCGATGCGACCAGACACTTTCAGGATAAGGAGAATCATGAAGTGGAAAAACTCTTCTGGTCGCAGTTCACCAATCCAAGGCGTCCACTTGCGGTGGACGATCGCCTGGCCCAATGGGCCGAGCTGAATAGATTGTCCGGACTCGCTATGACGTATGCCATGGGTTGCTTATGCCCGGGCGGATCGAAGCCGACAAGCTATTTTAGCTTGGTGCAGCAATTTCTTGACGTGGTGCCTCGAGTAGAAGCTTTGAAGAGGTCAGCATGCACAGAGGGTGCTCGGCTAGCCCTTGCCCGAGTTAAGACATATTGGGCAGATATGGATCCTACCGCTATTGCGTCTCGTGATTCGGCTGAAGGCCGAAATCCTGCCGAACACTTTTTTGAGGAGGTCCTCGCGGGCGCTCGTATAATTGAGACGCAGTGTTCGAAAGATGCTGCGCTGTGACAGCATATGTAATCATAGATCAGTATTTTTATAGATGGCGTATTTTAGACTTGTGCCTTCAAGTAATAAAACCTCTCCTGTGCGGCCGTTTCAATATATATAAATTCTAAAAGATTGCAGTCGTTGGCTTCAGCCCCCACGCACATAGTGCGGGGGTGCGCGCTGAAAACTCAATATCACACTTAACCCAACGTCTTGGTCCTACAAAGGAGGTGATAGCGCAGCGGGCTAGGCAATCCGGACTATAATGCTTTAACACTTTCACTTAGCCATAGGAGCTTGACAATGGGACTCTTTAGGTAGCCCAGGAATGGCGACTGCGCTCATCCGGATTCGGGACACATGCTAGCCTGACCGGGAAGCGGCCCTTCGTCAAAACGGAGGAGTTCGATAAACCCCTATGAGTCATCAAGTGGCGACCAGTCTCTCGCTACATCATGACAGTCGGTTTTCGGCTTTCTCTACTGAGGCGCTCGCCCGGTCGAACCGGGGCGCAATCGTAGTAGTTCTCCTGGAGCTACCTTAGCCGACAGAACGGAACGTAAGGTGGACGAACACAGGAGCCGGGCAACCCAACATGTGACCAAAATCATGACTCGGAGCTGATGCATATAGTGCCAAAACTCGCAACACCGAACACTCCCTAAGGTGTTCGGTCTTTGTGGGTGTGTGCGGAACAACACCCTCCCCCTTTTATATAAAAAGAAAGAAAAAAGCCCTTCGTGTCCAGGTACGAGCAATAATTCTGGCGTGGCCACATGCCAAGACGCCAGTCTCCTCCTTGGTTATGGTAAAATGAACCAGGGGATGTATAACAGCAAGAGACAGTAAAAAAGGTTTACGCAGGGCCTTAATCTAAAAAAGAATCCTTTAGGCGGGTCCCTACTGCACGTTTGTGCATGTGTCTCCGCTGTGCCGTGTCCTGGACGGGCGCCGTACGACATTCATCTGTGAAAGAGAGGAATTTAAATTTAAAATGGGTCGTGCGGGACAAAAAGAATAATAAAAAATAAAAATGAATGAAGTCGAGCTTTATTGTCTCTGTGTGCAGCCCCTTGTATGGTGTAGTGAGCCGACGATGATGGGGGGCTCTTGCCGAAGTCATAGAGTCCGGGACCATGGCCTTCTGTGACTTATATCGAAAATGTCTGTTGGACGGCGAGGCCATTTTATTGTGCAGCTGTTTAGGCAGCCGTGCAATCCTCCTTTTGGAGGAGACGTATTTTAGTGCATTCCCTTTAAAGAGATGATGCCTCGAGGACCGGGCATCTTTAGCGTGAGGGATGCGTAATGCGGTATTGCGTTAAAGCGCGCAAAGGCTCCTTGTCCCAGTAGTGCTTGATAGCGGCTTGAAAACGGGACTATGTGGAAGATCAGCTTCTCGCGACGAAAGTTATTGGCGGAGCCAAATATGACTGCCAGCCGGAGAAAACCCATGCAATGGGTGTCCGGGCCGGGTGCTACCCCTTGAAAGGAGGTTTTACTGTGACGGATTCTTGTTGGGTTTATGCCCATGCTGCGAATTGTATCTTGATATATCAAGTTTAGTCCACTGCCCCCGTCCATAGGGACATTGGTAAACTGGAATCCGTCTATTATTGGTTTGAGTACCAAGGCGGTCCGGCCCGCATGCTTGATATTTCGAGAATAATCTAGCTGATTGAAAGTTATTGGCTTTAATGACCAGTGGCGAGACGCCTGAGATTTAGGCTTGAATATGCGGACCTTTACGGGTGTCTCATGCCTTGTTATGTGAAGTGAGTTCACTGTTTTGACTTCTTGTGGGAAGTTCTTTTGCTTCCTGGTGTGCTGCTTTTGGTGTTCGTCTTCTTCCTCGCTAGGTGTGTCGAGCCCCTTGTGTTCGGCGTTGAGCCTTCTGGACTGTTTGAAAACCCAACAGTCTCTGTGGGTATGATTAGCAGGTTTCCCAGGAGTGCTGTGTATCTGACATGTCCTGTCCATGATTCTTTTTAGGCTGGACGGATCTTCCCTGTTATCCTGAGGGGTTGGCTTTGTCTGATTGTGCTGTGAGCTTTTGAATCCGGCGTTGACTGCCGTGCTCTTCAGACTTTTCTTTTTGATTCGGCGATGATCCTTATGTCGTCGCGGCTTCTCATTTCCATCTCTGATTTCTGATGTACTTGGGTCGCTGGGGCTACATCATGCTAACCAGCTGTCCTCTCCTGCGCAAAAGCAGGTCATGAGGCTTGTGAGTGCGGCCATTGTTCTTGGCTTTTCCTGGCCGAGGTGTCTGGCTAGCCATTCGTCTCGGACATTATGCCTGAAAGCCGCTAGGGCTTCGGCGTCCGGACAATCCACTATTTGATTCTTTTTAGTGAGGAATCTGTTCCAGAACTGCCGAGCTGATTCTCCGGACTGCTGAGTTATGTGACTGAGGTCGTCTGCATCCGGGGGACGGACGTAGGTCCCTTGAAAATTTGCTCGGAAAGCGTCCTCGAGCTCTTTCCAACTTCCGATTGTATTTTCAGGAAGGCTTTTAAACCAGTGCCGAGCTGGCCCTTTGAGCTTAAGAGGTAAATATTTTATGGCGTGGAGATCGTCTCCTCTAGCCATATGTATGTGGAGGATATAATCCTCGATCCAGACTCCTGGGTCTGTTGTTCCATCGTATGACTCTATGTTAACGGGTTTAAACCCCTCTGGAAATTCATATTCCAGAACCTCATCGGTGAAGCATAGGGGGTGTGCGGCACCCCTGTATTTGGTTGCGCCGGATTCTGATGGTGTATTTTCTACATTGCTCATGGGAGCGTGCTTCCTTTGTCCGTAAATGGATCTGGCTGGGGCATGATGCGAATCTTTAATTGGGTCGCATGCCGCATTGTGTGCGGCGCCGTTTGCCATTTTGTGGTGGCGGGTAGGTCGTCTATCCGACCGCACAACCTTGTTATTTTCCACGTTTGGGGGCTCTAGGGCCTCCTGATCGAATTCAGGCAGTAGCTTTCTCTTCGGATAGCTTTTGGTGCGGCGGCTGCCGCTGTATTTGTCTGCGGTCTTGATTACTTTGCTCCATCTTGTCTTGAGTGCATTTTCCGCCGTCTTTAGCTTTTGCTTCTGCTTTTTTAGGCTGCGTATTGTGGCAGCTAGTCTTTTTTGGAGATTCTTCTGCTCCATGGATTTATCCGGCTTAATATCGTCTGGAGTTTGGTTATGACAGGGGGAAGACTGTTCGTCTTCTTTACCCGTGCTGCGATGTTCACACGGCTGTTTTGAGGCATGTTCGTCACCTGCCGATTCGTCCTGCTCTATGGCGGGGTCTTGATCGAGGCGGGGTTTAGCTCGGCGTTTACGTCGCCGCTTTGAGTGCTTCCCGAAGGGTTCGCCCTTCTTTTCGCCCCCTTTTTCCTCATTGTCAATATTTTCCGGTGTATCCACCATGAGTACGTCGTTGTGTGTGGTGGATAGCCAGTGCCCTGTGGGTGCTGGTTCCGGTTCGTCTCCGTATTCGTCGTCCATACCTTCGAGGTCTTTGGAGCCGAAGTCAAGCATGTCAGTCAGATCTTCGACAGTGGCTATCAAGTGGGTGGTGGGTGGGTTTTGAATTTCTTCATCGTCCGAATCCCAACCTCGCAGACCATGATCCGGTCTGGGCTCTCCTGATACAGAGAGAGACATGAGAGAATTCAGGATGTCACCAAAAGGTGAGCACTAAAAGATGTCCGCGGCGGTGAACCCCATTATAGGCGCCCAATCAGATTCGATCGGCGGGGGCTTGGAAAGCCCAGAGTTCGGAGAATAATCCGGCTCCTTGGAGTCATGGGCAACGCGGAGTGCGGGACTGGCGTTCGGCTCGATCGCTTTTAACGTCGCAGCCCCTGAGGTGACGTCCAACCGTTCTTCCTCGACGAACGCAGCGGGCTCCGAATCAAGGATCGGGGTCGGCGCGTATGCGGCCTCCAGGACACTGTTCGGGAGCAGAGCTATATCATGCCCTTCTTGACAGTGCGGCACGCTTGGCTGTGGCTCGAATCCGTCGGAGATCAAATCTCCGCGGATATCCGCCGTGTAGTTTAAGCTTCCAAACCTGACTTGATGGCCAGGGGCGTAGCTTTCGATCTGCTCTAGATGGCCAAGCGAGTTGGCTCGCAGAGCGAAGCCGCCGAAGACGAAGATCTGTCCGGGGAGAAAAGTCTCACCCTGGACCTCATCGCCGTTGATGATCAAAGGAGCCATCGAACCTAAAGGTGACGACATAGAGGAACTCTCAATGAAAGAACCAGTGTCGGTGTCAAAACCGGCGGATCTCGGGTAGGGGGTCCCGAACTGTGCGTCAAGGTCGGATGGTAACAGGAGACAGGGGGCACTTTGTTTTACCCAGGTTCGGGCCCTCTCGGTGGAGGTAAAACCCTACTCCTGCTAGATTAATATTGATGATATGGGTAGCACAAGAGTAGATCTACCACGAGATCAAGGAGGCTAAACCCTAGAAGCTAGCCTATGGTTTGATTGTGTATGAAGATGATTCTGTCCTACGGACTACAACCCTCCGGCTTATATAGACACCGGATAGGGTTAGGGTTACACAGAGTCGGTTACATTGGTAGGAGATCTTGAATATCCGTATGCCTAGCTTGCCTTCTACGCCAAGGAAAGAACCTTCCGGACACGGGACGGAGTCTTCAATCTTGTATCTTCATAATCCTGGAGTCCGGCGGGAGATGTAGTCCGGCTATCCGAACACCCCCTAATCCAGGACTCCCTCAGATGTGATATGGTCAAGACATGATGCTAAATTTTATTGTATGAGATGATCATGTTTTGTAACAGAGTTATCGGCAACTGGCAGGAGCCATATGGTTGTCGCTTTATTGTATGAAATGCAATCGCCATGTAATTGCTTTACTTTATCACTAAGCAGCAGCGATAGTTGTAGAAGCAATAGTTGGCGAGACGATAACGATGCTACGATGGAGATCAAGGTGTCGCGCTGGTGACGATGGTGATCATGACGGTGCTTTGGAGATGGAGATCAAAGGCACAAGATGATGATGGCCATATCATATCACTTATATTGATTGCATGTGATGTTTATCTTTTATGCATCTTATTTTGCTTAGATCGACGGTAGCATTATAAGATGATCTCTCACTAAATTTCAAGGTATAAGTGTTCTCCCTGAGTATGCACCGTTGCGAAAGTTCGTCGTGTCGAGACACCACGTGATGATCAGGTGTGATAAGCTCTACATTCACATACAACGGGTGCAAGCCAGTTTTACACACGCAGAATACTCGGGTTAAGCTTGACGAGCCTAGCATATGCAGATATGGCCTCAGAACACTGAGACCGAAAGGCCGAGCGTGAATCATATAGTAGATATGATCAACATAGTGATGTTCACCATTGAAAACTACTCCATCTCACGTGATGATCGAACATGGTTTAGTTGATGTGGATCACGTGATCACTTAGATAATTAGAGGGATGTCTGTCTAAGTGGGAGTTCTTAAGTAATATGATTAATTGAACTTTAATTTATCATGAACTTAGTACCTGATAGTATTTTGCATGTCTATGTTGTTGTAGATAGATGGCCCGTGCTGTTGTTCCGTTGAATTTTAATGCGTTCCTTGAGAAAGCAAAGTTGAAAGATGATGGTAGCAATTATACGGACTGGGTCCGTAACTTGAGGGTTATCCTCATTACTGCACAGAAGAATTACGTCCTGGAAGCACCGCTAGGTGCCAAACCCGTTGCAGAAGCAACGCCAGATGTTATGAACGTCTGGCAGAGCAAAGCTGATGACTACTCGATAGTTCAGTGTGCCATGCTTTACGGCTTAGAACCGGGACTTCAACGAGGTTTTGAACGTCATGGAGCATATGAGATGTTCCAGGAGTTGAAGTTAATATTTCAAGAAAATGCCCGGATTGAGAGATATTGTAATGCCCTCGATGCGGCTATATCTCCCACGTGTCGAGGCACGACTTAGAGGCATAACCGCATTGAAAGCAATGTCGCAAGTGAGGTAATCTTCACACAATCCATGTAATAAATAAAGGGGAAAGATACATAGTTGGCTTACAATCGCCACTTCACACAAGTACATAAATAACATCCATCATACAGATTACACTCAAGGTCCGACTACGGTACCAAAATGAAAGAAGACTACCCCAAATGCTAAACAGATCCCCGGATCACCCAACTGGGCTCCACTACTGATCATCTGGAAAAGAAACATAGTAACAGCCACGTTCCTCGTCGAACTCCCAAGTGAGCTCGGTCGCGTCATCTGCACTGACATCGTTGGTACCTGCAGCTGTGGTGATAATATCTGTGAGTCACGGGGACTCAGCAATCTCACACCCGCGAGATCAAGACTATTTAAGCTTAAAGGTGGGAAAGGGGTTTGTGAGGTGGAGCTGCAGCAAGCGACTAGCATATGGTGGCTACAGCACAAAAGAGAGCGAGAAGAGAAGGCAAAGCACGATCGTGAAGCTAGAAGTGATCAAGAAGTGATCCTGAAACAACCTACGTCAGGCATAACTCCAACAACCGTGTTCACTTCCCGGACCCCGCCGAGAAGAGACCATCACGGTTACACACGCGGTTGATGTGTTTTAGATAAGGTCAACTTCGGGTTTTCTACAACCGTACATCAACAAATTCCCATCTGCCTCATAACCGCGGGCACGGCTTTCGAAAGATAATACCCTGCAGGGGTGTCCCAACTTAGCCCATGATAAGCTCTCACGGTCAACGAAGGATATACCTTCTACCGGGAAGACCCGATCAATCTCGGAATCCCGGACTACAAGACATTTCGACAGCAACAAAACAAGTCTAGCAAAGCCGCCCGATTGTGCCGACAAATCCTGATAGGAGCTGCACATATCTCGGTCTCAGGGCACATCCGGATAAGCTAAGCGTACAGGAGCCAACATAACCCAAGTTGCCAAGGGACGACCCTGCACGGTGATGTAGTTTGGACCAGCAATCGAAGGAGAACTGGCCCGGGGGGGGGGGGGTTAAAATAAGATGACCCTTGAGTCTGCAGAACCCAAGGGAAAAAGGCTTAGGTGGCAAATGGTAAAACCAATGTTGGGCCTTGCTGGAAAAGTCTTATTCAAAGCGAACTGTCAAGGGGGTCCCATAAATCACCCAACCGTGTAAGGAACGCAAACTCCGGGAACATAACACCGGTATGACGGAAACTAGGGTGGCAAGAGTGGAACAAAACACCAGGCATAAGGCCGAGCCTTCCACCCTTTACCAAGTATATAGATGCATTAATTAAATAAGCGGTATTGTGATATCCCAACAAGTAAACATGTTCCAACAAGGAACAACAAGATCATGTCCCAACAAGGAACAAACTTCATCTTCACCTGCAACTAGCAACGCTAAAAGAGGGGTTGAGCAAAGCGGTAACATAGCCAAACAACGGTTTGATAGGACATGGATGGTTAGGGGCTGACATGGCAATATAGGAGGCATGATATAGCAAGTGGTAGGTATCGCAGCATAGGCATAGCAAAAGAGCGAGCAATCTAGCAAGCAAAGATAGAAGTGATTTCGAGGGTATGGTCATCTTGCCTGCAAGGTTCTCAGAGTTGTCGAAAGCTTGGTCCTCGTAAGCGTTCTCAATGGAATCCTCGTTCACGTACTCGTCTCCCGACTCTACCCAAGACAAGAGAACAAGCAAAGGAACCAAAATCAACCACGATGCAATGCGCAAGCAATATGATGCAAAACATGGCATGATATGCGGGAGGTGATATGCAATGCGTATGCATGCTCCGGAAGGACAAGGATGAACAGGGCATAATCTTGGCAAACCAAGCATGCCACTGGATAGGTGAGGTGATTTCGGTTGAAATCGATATAAAGTTCACCGGAATCGGATGCACGGTTTGCAAATGGCAAGCAATACAAGAATGACACGAATCTGCCATTAACAGCATGATGCTACTTAGCAAGCAACAATTAATTAAGCTACTTCACACAAACATGGCAAAAAAGCATATGACCATAATCTACACAAGATGCACGACAAAAGATGAACACTGAGCTACGGCTAAATCACATAATAACAGGTCCAAACAATCATGGCAAAAGTACAAACGATAATAAGTTCTCAGACTTAGTGAAATTATCAACATAGCAGAAACTAACATCAGGATGACATGTTCAGAGCAATGAAACAATATGCTACAGGATCAGAACATAGCAAAATAAGGCATGGCATGAATCTAAAAATAGCACTTGACAAAAGTCCCTTACTGAACATAAGCCAAAAAGGACCAGAAAATATGATTACACCCATGTCAAATAAGCAAGTTTCATTACAGGTTTCAGACTTAGCAGAAAACTGGACATGGCAGAAAACTAATAATGACTAGGCATGTTCGTGAGCTCGATGCACTCACTACAGAGCATTTCATAATAAAATAAGCATACATAAATCAATAAGACATGGCATAGTAACTAGACATGGCAATAATAACATCATATCACGCAAGGATCAACTACACCAAGCTTGGCAAATTCGAATAACACGTAAACAATCTGCTAGCAACATTTTGAAGCAAAAGTAGAGCTCGATTGACTCAACATATGGCACTCCATAATTGCAAACAAAGGCATGGATGGATAGAGCAAATATCCAAGTTCAAAACATCCTTACTGATCATGCTCAAAATATGCATAGATCTCTCGGAAACAACATGAACACATGGCATAAATATAACAGCAGTCAGGGACTTAGTGAAATTATTAAGTCTCTGAAATCAGCAACATCAAGTGACCTAGTTTGCATGCTTGTACTAGTCACCACATAGATCACAAAAATACATGGCAAAATTCTCTGGAAAGGTAACATAGCATATTACAAAACTCATGTAGGACTCAACTTCATAGGAGGTACACATCAATCATGGCAAAAATGACAAAAGGGCATGTTCAGATAAGAATCAGAAACTAACATCAACTAGCCCTCTTCTAACAGCATTTCAGGCATCTAGATGACCTCAAATGAAAATGATGCAATGGAACAAAATGATATACTCTCCGGGAAGAACAATTTGACATATTATACGCGCGAAATGGCGCTACGGATGCAAAGTTATGGCACTGGGAACATGGCATGATGATAAGAAATCATAAGGACTTAGCAAAAAAAATGGGAGGAAGAAAGTCAACTCTTCGATCCGGATCTGGATCTGGCGATTTCCGGCGACGGCGCCGGCGAGGAGGGCCGGCCGGAGAGGAGCGCGGCGGGGCGCGGTGCCGGCCGGTGGGGACGGCGCCGGCGAGAGGCGGCGTCACGGGACGGCGACCAGGCGGCGGGAGGCGGCGGCGAGGCTGCGGGCGGCGGAGACGAGCGGCGCCGGCGTGGCGGCTGACGGCGACGGCGGCGCTCGCGGCTCGGGCGGCGGGACAGGCGGGAGCCCGGGCGGCCGGGTCGCGCGGGGGCGGCGGCGGCGGCCTGGGCCCGCGGGGGCCGGGAGCGGGCCTCGGCGGGCCGGCGCGGTGGAGGAGGCGGCGGCGACACATGGCAAGCCGGGATTGGCCCGGGGCGGCGGCGAGTTTCGTCCGGCGCGGAGTTGGACACGTCCGGCAGCGGCGGAGGCGGATTTCGTCTAGGGTTAGGGTGGTTTGGACCCGGATTTGAGGAGGGGGAGGCCTTTTTATAGATAGGAGGAGCTAGGAGGCTCCAAATGGAGAGCGGTTTTCGGCCACGCGATCGTGATCGAGCGGCGGAGGATATGGGAGGGTCTTAGATGGGTTGTTGGGCTGTTTTGAAGGGGTGTTGGGCTGCAACACACACGAGGCCTTCACAGTTACCCGGTTAACCGTTGGAGTACCAAACGAACTCCGATTGACCCGAAACTTGACAGGCGGTCTTCCGGTGCTATACCAAGGCCACATGTCAAACCTCGGTCCATTCCGAGAATGTTTAATACCCGCTCACGAAGAAATGTAAAAGGGGACGCCGGGAGACATAGGAGCGCCGGATTGCAAAACGGACAACGAGAAAGATGCTCGGATTTAAGAGACGAACACGTATGCGAATGCGATGCACATGATGACATGATATGAAATGCTTGACATGACCAAAATGCGAAACGAAGAGAACCCAACCACGGAGGGAATATCATAACACATAGCCGGAAAAGGCAAGAGTTGGATTACAATTATGGCAAGTTACATCTGGGGCGTTATAACACACCACCACTACGAGAGGATCTCGTCCCGAGATCTAGGACTGAAAGAACTCCGGATACTCGGAACGTAGGTGGTCTTCACGCTCCCAGGTGGCCTCTCGGTCTGAATGATGTGACCATTTCACTTTGAGGAATTTGATTGACTTGTTGCGAGTCTTGCGCTCAGTTGTCTCAAGAATGGCAACTGGATGCTCATGATAAGACAAATCTTCTTGAAGATCAATCTCTTCGAAGTTGATGGTGCGCTCAGGCGTCTTGAAGCACTTGCGAAGCTGTGACACATGGAAGACATCGTGCACATTTGCAAAGTTGGAGGGAAGCTCAAGTTGATAGGCTAGATCGCCTCGCTTGCCAATGATCTTGAAGGGACCGACGTATCGCGGGGCAAGTTTCCCCTTGATACCGAAGCGACGAGTTCCTTTCATTGGAGAGACGCGGAGGTAAACATGGTCTCCGATCTCGAATGCCACATCTCGGTGTTTGCTATCGTAATAGCTCTTCTGGCGCGATTGCGCTGCTTTGAGGTTTTCACGAATCACCTTGCACATAGCCTCAGCCTCTGAGATCAAATCATTGCCGCAATTGACGTTCACCGGTTTCAGACCAGTTGAGAGGGGTACGGCACTTCCTGCCATAGAGAATCTCGAATGGGGCTTTGCCCGAGCTGGCTTGAAAACTATTGTTGTAAGAGAATTCAGCATAAGGAAGACAATCCTCCCACTTCATGCCGAAAGAGATAACACAAGCTCTGAGCATATCTTCAAGAATTTGGTTGACACGCTCGACTTGTCCACTAGTCTGAGGGTGGAACGCTGTGCTGAAGCGGATGTTGGTGCCCATGGCCGTCTGAAAAGAATCCCAAAATTTGGAGGTAAAGATGCTGCCACGGTCTGAAGAGATCAATTGTGGAATGCCGTGCAACGAGACAATTCTGGAGGTGTAGAGCTCTGCCAGCTGCGCTGCTGTGATAGACTCTTTGATAGGAAGAAAATGAGCCACTTTGGTGAGCTTGTCGATGACGACGAAGATAGCATCATTTCCACGCTTGGACTTAGGAAAACCAGTCACGAAGTCCATTTCGATATGATCAAACTTCCATTCTGGAATAGCAAGAGGTTGGAGAAGACCAGCTGGTCGTTGGTGTTCTGCTTTCACCCTTCTGCAGACATCACACTCATTCACGAATTGAGCGATCTCACGCTTCATTCGAGTCCACCAATACGACTGCTTGAGGTCATGGTACATCTTTGTACTTCCAGGATGAATAGACAGGAGAGAGTTGTGCGCTTCGTTCATAATGACTTTACGAAGATCACCCTTAGGAACCACGATCCGGTCCTCGAAGAAAAGAGTATCTCTGTCATCAACTCGATAGCACTTGTATTTGGGGATGCTCTTTTCAATACCACGTTTCACCTTCTTCACCATGGTATCCAACAATTGAGCCTCACGAATCTGATCTTCCAAAGTAGGAGAGACGATGAGGTTGGCAAGAACACCTTGAGGAACAACTTGGAGATTCAACTTGCGGAAAGCTTCACAGAGATCCGGTTGAAAGGGCTTGAGGATTAAGCTGTTGCAATAAGCCTTTCTGCTCAAAGCGTCTGCAATCACATTAGCCTTGCCTGGAGTATATTCAATACTCGGATTATACTCTTGAATCATTTCGACCCATTGAGTTTGCCTGAGGTTGAGATGAAGCTGAGTGAAGATATACTTGAGACTCTTGTGATCTGTGAAAATGTCCACTTTTCTTCCCAACAGGAGATGTCTCCATGTTATTAGAGCGTGGACCACTGCCGCCAACTCAAGATCGTGAGTGGGGTAGTTCCTTTCATTGGGCTTCAACTGGCGAGAGGTATAGGCAACAACCTTCTTCTCTTGCATTAACACAGCACCGAGGCCCTGGAGAGAAGCATCACAGAATACTTCATAAGGCTTGGATTCGTCAGGAGGAGTCAGAACTGGAGCAGTGACAAGTTTCTCTTTGAGAGTCTTGAAAGCAACGTCACACTCAGGAGACCAGACATATTTCACATGCTTCTGGAAGAGGTTGGAAAGAGGCTTAGCAATCTTGGAGAAATTCTCAACGAATCTTCGGCAATAGCTTGCAAGTCCAAGAAAACTATGAAGCTGCTTGACATTCTGAGGAGGATTCCAATTCAAAACTGCAGACACCCTCTCTGGATTAATAGCGATGCCCTTGGCAGAGATGATATGGCCAAGATAAAGAACTTCATCCAGCCAGAATTCACATTTGGAGAACTTCGCATATAATTGATACTCTCTGAGCTTGTCGAGCACCAATCGCAAATGTTTGGCATGATCCTTCTTATTCTTGGAGAAGACCAAAATATCATCGAGATAGACCAAGACAAATTCGTTGATGTAGGGGTTGAAGATGAAATTCATCAAGCGAGTGAAATACGGAGGAGCATTGACAAGGCCGAAAGACATGACAGTATATTCATAAGAACCAAAGCTTGTTCTGAATGCTGTCTTGGGAATATCTTCTTCACGAATGCGAATCTGATGATAACCCATACGAAGGTCAAGCTTGGAGAACACCTTAGCACCTTTGAGTTGCTCAAATAGCTCATTGATGTTGGGAAGTGGGTACTTGTTCTTGATAGTCTTCTTGTTCAATGGACGATAATCGACGCAAAGTCGGTCCGTGCCATCCTTCTTCTTGACAAAAAGAACACCACAACCCCAAGGAGAAGAACTCGGTCTGATCAGACCCAGACGTTCTTGTTTATCGAGTTGAATCTTTAATTCCTTGAGCTCATCTGGTCCAAGCTTGTAAGGACGCTTGCAAACGGGTTCTGTGCCAGGCTCGAGATCAATCACGAATTCAACTGGCCGGCGGGGAGGCATACCCGGAAGCTCTTCTGGAAAAACATCTTGGTACTCACAAACAACTGGAATCTGAGAGATAGCCTCCAATTCATCATTCTCATTGAGAGAAAACAACCGAATGGTATCATCACGAGAAGCATAGATGATCACATCGTTCGAAGTGTGAGTCAATTTGATTTCCCTGGCAGCACACTCAAGCTGAGCCTTGTGTTTAGAAAGCCAGTCCATCCCGAGAATAAGATCAATATCAGAAATCACCAAGCACCATTGGAGAAGATAGAAATTTATAGTCGCCCATCTTGATAGAAACATTCGGAATCATTGTGGTGGCCCTCATAGGCTTGGCCGGAGAAACAACCCCCAAGGGTTTAGCCAATAATTCAGAAACGAAGTCATGCTTTGAAACAAATGATCTAGACATGAAACAATGCGATGCACCAGTATCAAATAAGACTTTTGCAGGAACGTCATTAACAGGAAGATTACCCATGATCACTTCAGAAGAATCCTCTGCTTGAGCTGCGTTCATCATGTTCACCTTGGCATGCTTAGGATTATGCTTGACCACTGCATTGCTGGAAGATTTCACAGGAGGAGGAGGCGGAAGGCGCCTCTGATTGAAGCACTTGTTCGCATAGTGACCCTTCTGCTGGCATTTGTTACAAGTCACTTCTGAGAGCGGATGATGGTAAGGAGCACTTGGCCTTGGAGCTTGATTCTGAGACTTGTTCTGATAGCCAGGGTTGGGTGGGTGGGAAGATCCACGACCACTTGAGTTCTTCTGTTGATAAGGCTGACGGAACGGAGGAGGAGGAGGCAACCAGAACTTCTGTTGCTTAGCTGCCACAAGTGAGGAAGAAGAAGACTGAACTGCGTCTCTGACTCTCTTCTTAGATGCCTCACACTTGAGCTGAGCAACTTCTTGTTTCAGCGCCATGTTGTAGAATTCATCATACTTTAATGGCTCGAAAAGCACGAGAGCAAGTTGCAGATCTTCTCTGAGACCACGCCTGAATTGGTAGATCATACTCTTCTCATCAGGAATGTCTTGCCTTGCAAAACGAGAGAGCTTCTGGAACTGAGTGTTGTATTGATAGACAGACAAGGTGCCTTGCTTGAGATTGCGGAATTCCTCACGCTTACTCTCAACAACACTTTCTGGAATGTGGTGTGCTTTGAAGTCACGACGGAAATCATCCCAAGTGATCACACGACCTCCTCTGGAATCTTTGTATTGCTGGAACCACTCAGCAGCTTGATCTTTGAGTTGAAAAGAGGCAAACTTGACAAAGTCCTCAGGTCTGACATTGCTGCACTCGAAATGCTTGCTGATGTCCACGAGCCAATCATCGGCGTCTGTGGCCTCGACACAGTAGCTGAAGGTTTTTGGCTGATTAGCAAGGAACTGGTTCAGTGAAGCGAAATGCGGCTGATTGTTTCCTTGGCCTTGATTCTCTTGATTAGCTTGCCCTTGGTTGCGATCTTGCAAGAGCTGAATCAGAATCTGAGCATTGGCATTTGTGGCAGTCATCAAGGCTTGCCATGCCTCCGGAGGTGGAGGTGGTGGCGGAGGGTTAGCCTGAACCCCTTCATTGCGTTCCGGATTCTGACGCGTTGGTGGAGCCATCCTGAAGAGGGTGACATCCATTAGCATCTTGACAGAGATATATTGAGGCTGAATCAAAGGAACGAAATTGCAACATATAGTCTTCACAATTAACATTCGAACGAGAATGAACGAATGAATTCCAATGTAAAACATCACACTTCCAAAGCTGAGAAGCCACTTAGAACATGGTATGGAATAAAACCAACAAGGTACGGATGTGAACAAATACTTGGTAAGGATTACCCAATCACAAACCAAATATCTGCGGAAGAAATACTAAAGCTACAAGAATTCCCACTTATAAACTCCCGAAACTTTCTGGTTATGCAATCAGGTGTTGGGGATACAGGGGAAGCATAATATCTCACCCAAACTAGCAAATCCTACAACCAGCTGTATCCATCCTTCAACACATAACCAAGAAACCTTCGGAAATCGTCTACCTCAACCTTCGAAAAGCATCCGTTATACAAGTCATGGCAATACTCCCGCACTCACCACAGTACTGGGCTATCAGGGTTATCTCACCAACAACTGTACAAAAGAGATTTTCAATGTCGGCGTACTAAACTCAGGTATTCCAAAACCGCAATGATAAAATTATGACGACAACACCTCGGAGCTCAACTCCTCGGGACACTGCCTGAACCCCTAAATATCAGGAGGCAACCAAGACAATGTTGTCATCATAAAACCATCGGAACGATTGTAATATACCCGCGTGATCCTAAAATTTTTTTTAGTGAAATTTGAGAAGAGAAGAGTCAAAACTCTACGTCAGGAAGCCTTACCAGAAGGTCGAAGGGACTGGGGAGTAAAAAGAATTCCTAAACTCTCCGATATATAATTCCTAAATGACTCAAAACATTTTTCTAGACACAACTCGGCCACTAAAGACGATCAAACAATGGGGGCTCCTAAGGTCGGGGAAAGGCTCTGATTACCAACTTGTAACGCCCTCGATGCGGCTATATCTCCCACGTGTCGAGGCACGACTTAGAGGCATAACCGCATTGAAAGCAATGTCGCAAGTGAGGTAATCTTCACACAATCCATGTAATAAATAAAGGGGAAAGATACATAGTTGGCTTACAATCGCCACTTCACACAAGTACATAAATAACATCCATCATACAGATTACACTCAAGGTCCGACTACGGTACCAAAATGAAAGAAGACTACCCCAAATGCTAAACAGATCCCCGGATCACCCAACTGGGCTCCACTACTGATCATCTGGAAAAGAAACATAGTAACGGCCACGTTCCTCGTCGAACTCCCAAGTGAGCTCGGTCGCGTCATCTGCACTGACATCGTTGGTACCTGCAGCTGTGGTGATAATATCTGTGAGTCACGGGGACTCAGCAATCTCACACCCGCGAGATCAAGACTATTTAAGCTTAAAGGTGGGAAAGGGGTTTGTGAGGTGGAGCTGCAGCAAGCGACTAGCATATGGTGGCTACAGCGCAAAAGAGAGCGAGAAGAGAAGGCAAAGCATGATCGTGAAGCTAGAAGTGATCAAGAAGTGATCCTGAAACAACCTACGTCAGGCATAACTCCAACAACCGTGTTCACTTCCCGGACCCCGCCGAGAAGAGACCACCACGGTTACACACGCGGTTGATGTGTTTTAGATAAGGTCAACTTCGGGTTTTCTACAACCGGACATCAACAAATTCCCATCTGCCTCATAACCGCGGGCACGGCTTTCGAAAGATAATACCCTGCAGGGGTGTCCCAACTTAGCCCATGATAAGCTCTCACGGTCAACGAAGGATATACCTTCTACCGGGAAGACCCGATCAATCTCGGAATCCCGGACTACAAGACATTTCGACAGCAACAAAACAAGTCCAGCAAAGCCGCCCGATTGTGCCGACAAATCCTGATAGGAGCTGCACATATCTCGGTCTCAGGGCACATCCGGATAAGCTAAGCGTACAGGAGCCAACATAACCCAAGTTGCCAAGGGACGGCCCTGCATGGTGCTCTAGTTTGGACCAGCAATCGAAGGAGAACTGGCCCGGGGGGGGGGGTTAAAATAAGATGACCCTTGAGTCTGCAGAACCCAAGGGAAAAAGGCTTAGGTGGCAAATGGTAAAACCAATGTTGGGCCTTGCTGGAAAAGTCTTATTCAAAGCGAACTGTCAAGGGGGTCCCATAAATCACCCAACCGTGTAAGGAACGCAAACTCCGGGAACATAACACCGGTATGACGGAAACTAGGGTGGCAAGAGTGGAACAAAACACCAGGCATAAGGCCGAGCCTTCCACCCTTTACCAAGTATATAGATGCATTAATTAAATAAGCGGTATTGTGATATCCCAACAAGTAAACATGTTCCAACAAGGAACAACAAGATCATGTCCCAACAAGGAACAAACTTCATCTTCACCTGCAACTAGCAACGCTATAAGAGGGGCTGAGCAAAGCAGTAACATAGCCAAACAACGGTTTGCTAGGACATGGATGGTTAGGGGCTGACATGGCAATATAGGAGGCATGATATAGCAAGTGGTAGGTATCGCAGCATAGGCATAGCAAAAGAGCGAGCAATCTAGCAAGCAAAGATAGAAGTGATTTCGAGGGTATGGTCATCTTGCCTGCAAGGTTCTCAGAGTTGTCGAAAGCTTGGTCCTCGTAAGCATTCTCAATGGAATCCTCGTTCACGTACTCGTCTCCCGACTCTACCCAAGACAAGAGAACAAGCAAAGGAACCAAAATCAACCACGATGCAATGCGCAAGCAATATGATGCAAAACATGGCATGATATGCGAGAGGAGATATGCAATGCGTATGCATGCTCCGGAAGGACAAGGATGAACAGGGCATAATCTTGGCAAACCAAGCATGCCACTGGATAGGTGAGGTAATTTCGGTTGAAATCGATATAAAGTTCACCGGAATCGGATGCACGGTTTGCAAATGGCAAGCAATACAAGAATGACACGAATCTGCCATTAACAGCATGATGCTACTTAGCAAGCAACAATTAATTAAGCTACTACACTCAAACATGGCAACAAAGCATATGACCATAATCTACACAAGATGCACGACAAAAGATGAACACTGAGCTACGGCTAAATCACATAATAACAGGTCCAAACAATCATGGCAAAAGTACAAACGATAATAAGTTCTCAGACTTAGTGAAATTATCAACATAGCAGAAACTAACATCACGATGACATGTTCAGAGCAATGAAACAATATGCTACAGGATCAGAACATAGCAAAATAAGGCATAGCATGAATCCACACATAGCACTTGACAAAAGTCCCTTACTGACCATAAGCCAAAAAGTACCAGAAAGTATGATTACACCCATGTAAAATAAGCAAGTTTCGTTACAGGTTTCAGACTTAGCAAAAAACTGGACATGGCAGAAAACTAATAACGACTAGGCATGTTCGTGAGCTCGATGCACTAACTACAGAGCATTTCATGATAAACTAAGCATACATACATCAAGAAGACATGGCATAGTAACTAGACATGGCAAGAATAACATCATATCATGCAAGGATCAACTACACCAAGCTTGGCAAAATCGAATAACACGTAAACAATCTGCCAGCAACATTTTGAAGCAAAAGTAGAGCTCGATTGACTCAAGATATGGCACTACATAATTGAAAACAAAGGCATGGATGGATAGATCAAATACCCAAGTTCAAAACACCCTTACTGATCATGCTCAAAATATGCATAGATCTCTCGGAAACAACATGAACACATGGCATAAAAATAACAGCAGTCAGGGACTTAGTGAAATTATTAAGTCTCTGAAATCAGCAACATCAAGTGACCTAGTTTGCATGCTTGTACTAGTCACCACATAGATCACAAAAATACATGGCAAAATTCTATGGAAAGGTAACATAGCATATTACAAAACTCATGTAGGACTCAACTTCATAGGAGGTACACATCAATCATGGCAAAAATGACAAAAGTGCATGTTCAGATAAGAATCAGAAACTAACATCAACTAGCCCTCTTATAACAGCATTTCGGGCACCGATATGACCTCAAATGAAAATGATGCAATTGAACAAAATGGTATACTCTTCGAGAAGAACAATTTGACATATTATACGCGCGAAACGGAGCTACGGATGCAAAGTTATGGCACTGGGAACATGGCATGATGATAAGAAATCATGAGGACTTAGCAAAAAAAATGGGAGGAAGAAAGTCAACTCTTCGATCCGGATCTGGATCTGGCGATTTCCGGCGACGGCGCCGGCGAGGAGGGCCGGCCGGAGAGGAGCGCGGCGGGGCGCGGTGCCGGCCGGTGGGGACGGCGCCGGCGAGAGGCGGCGTCACGGGACGGCGACCAGGCGACGGGAGGCGGCGGCGAGGCTGCGGGCGGCGGAGACGAGCGGCGCCGGCGTGGCGGCTGACGGCGACGGTGGCGCTTGCGGCTCGGGCGGCGGGACAGGCGGGAGCCCGGGCGGCCGGGTCGCGCGGGGGCGGCGACGGCGGCCTGGGCCCGCGGGGGCCGGGAGCGGGCCTCGGCGGGCCGGCGCGGTGGAGGAGGCGGCGGCGACACGTGGCAAGCCGGGATTGGCCCGGGGCGGCGGCGAGTTTCGTCCGGCGTGGAGTTGGACACGTCCGGCGGCGGCGGAGGCGGATTTCGTCTAGGGTTAGGGTGGTTTGGACCCGGATTTGAGGAGGGTGAGGCCTTTTTATAGATAGGAGGAGCTAGGAGGCTCCAAATGGAGAGCGGTTTTCGGCCACGCGATCGTGATCGAACAGCGGAGGACATGGGAGGGTCTTAGATGGGTTATTGGGCTGTTTTGAAGGGGTGTTGGGCTGCAACACACACGAGGCCTTCACAGTTACCCGGTTAACCGTTGGAGTACCAAACGAACTCCGATTGACCCGAAACTTGACAGGCGGTCTTCCGGTGCTATACCAAGGCCACATGTCAAACCTCGGTCCATTCCGAGAATGTTTAATACCCGCTCACGAAGAAATGTAAAAGGGGACGCCGGGAGACATAGGAGCGCCGGATTGCAAAACGGACAACGGGAAAGATGCTCGGATTTAAGAGACGAACACGTATGCGAATGCGATGCACATGATGACATGATATGAAATGCTTGACATGACCAAAATGCGAAACGAAGAGAACCCAACCACGGAGGGAATATCATAACACATAGCCGGAAAAGGCAAGAGTTGGATTACAATTATGGCAAGTTACATCTGGGGCGTTACAGATATGAAGTCTCCAATACGTTCTACAGCTGCAAGATGAAGGAGATGTTGGGGAACGTTGCAGAAAATTAAAATTTTTCCTACGGTTTCACCAAGATCCATCTATGAGTTCATCTAGCAACGAGTATTCAGATTAGATAGCATCTACATACCACTTTGTAGATCGCAACGGAAGCGCTCAAGTGAACGTGGATGAGGTAGTCGTACTTGCCGTGATCCAATTCACCGATGATCTAGTACCGAACGGACGGCACCTCCGCGTTCAACACACGTACGGGACGGGAGACGTCTCCTCCTTCTTGATCCAGCAAGGGGGAAGGAGAGGTTGAGGAAGTTCCAGCACGACGGTGTGGTGGTGGATGCAGCAGAACTCCGGCAGGGCTTCGCTAAGCAACTACGGGAGGAGGAGGAGGTGTTGCAGGGAGGAGGGGCGCCAGGGCAATAGCTTGCGCTGCCCCCTCCCCTGCCCCCCTTTATATAGATGCATTAGAGGGGGGGAGGGCGCAGCCTTGCCCCTTCCTCCAAAGAAGGGGTGCGGCCAAGAGGGGGGGAGGAGTCCATCCTCCCCAAGGCACCTCGGAGGTGCCTTCCCCCCTTTGGACTCTCCCCTCTCCAAGTTTCCTTGGCGCATGGGCCCTTGGGGCTGGTTCCCCTTGGCCCAAGCAGGCCAAGGCGCACCCCCTAAGGCCCATGTGGCCCACCAAGGCAGGTGGCCCCACCTGGTGGACCCCGGGACCCCTCCGGTGGTCCCGGTACAATACCGATAACACCGAAACTTGTCCCGATGGCCAAAATAGCACTTCCTATATATAATTCTTTACCTCCGGACCATTCCGGAACTCCTCGTGACGTCCGGGATCTCATCCGGGACTCCGAACAACATTCGGGTTACTGCACATACATATCTTCACAACCCTAGCGTCACCGAACCTTAAGTGTGTAGACCCTACGGGTTCGGGAGACATGCAGACATGACCGAGACGGCTCTCGGGCAATAACCAACAGCGGGATCTGGATACCCATGTTGGCTCCCACATGCTCCACGATGATCTCATCGGATGAACCACGATGTCGAGGATTCAATTAATCCCGTATACGATTCCCTTTGTCAATCGGTATTTTACTTGCCCGAGATTCGATCGTCGGTATCCCAATACCTCGTTCAATCTCGTTATCGGCAAGTCACTTTTCTCGTTCCGTAATGCATGATCCCGTGATCAAACACTTTGATCACATTGAGATCATTATGATGATGCATTACCGAGAGGGCCCGGTGATACCTCTCCGTCAAGCGGAGTGACAAATCCCAGTCTCGATCCATGTCAACCCAACAGACACTTTCAGAGATACCCGTAGTATACCTTTATAGTCACCCAGTTACGTTGTGACGTTTGGCACACCCAAAGCACTCCTACGGTATCCGGGAGTTACACGATCTCATGGTCTAAGGAAAGGATACTTGACATTGGATAACTCTAGCAAACGAACTATGCGATCTTATGCTATGTTTAGGATTGGGTCTTGTCCATCACATCATTCTCCTAATGATGTGATCCCGTTATCGATGACATCCAATGTCCATAGTCAGGAAACCATGACTATCTGTCGATCAACGAGCTAGTCAACTAGAGGCTCACTAGGGACATATTGTTGTCTGATATTCACACATGTATTACGATTTCCGGATAACACAATTATAGCACGAATAAAGACAATTATCATGAATAAGGAAATATAATAATAATGCTTTTATTATTGCCTCTAGGGCATATTTCCAACAGTCTCCCACTTGCACTAGAGTCAATAATCTAGTTACATTGTGATGAATCGAACACCCATAGAGTTCTGGTGCTGATCATGTTTTGCCTTAGGGATGGGTTTAGTCAACGGATCTGCGACATTCAGATCTGTGTGCACTTTAAAAATTTCTATGTCTCCATCTTGAACATTTTCACGAATGGAGTTGAAGCGACGCTTGATGTGCCTAGTCTTCTTGTGAAACCTGGGCTCCTTTGCAAGTGCAATAGCTCCAGTGTTGTCACAGAAGAGCTTGATTGGCCCCGACGCATTGGGTATGACTCCGAGGTCGGTGATGAACTCCTTCACCCAAATTGCTTCATGTGCTGCCTCCGAGGCTGCCATGTACTCCGCTTCACATGTAGATCCCGCCACGACGCTTTGCTTGCAACTGCACCAGCTTACTGCCCCACCATTCAAAATATACACGTATCCGGTTTGTGACTTAGAGTCATCCAGATCTGTGTCGAAGCTAGCGTCGACGTAACCTTTTACGACGAGCTCTTCGTCACCTCCATAAACGAGAAACATTTCCTTGGTCCTTTTCAGGTACTTCAGGATATTCTTGACCGCTGTCCAGTGTTCCTTGCCGGGATTACTTTGGTACCTTCCTACCAAACTTACGGCAAGGTTTACATCAGGTCCGGTACACAGCATGGCATACATAATAGAACCTATGGCTGAGGCATAGGGGATGACGCTCATCTCTTCTATATCTTCTGCCGTGGTCGGACATTGAGCTGAGCTCAATTTCACACCTTGTAACACATGTAAGAACCCTTTCTTAGATTGTTCCATATTGAATTTCTTCAATATCCTATCAAGGTATGTGCTTTGCGAAAGACCTATGAGGCGTCTCGATCTATCTCTATAGATCTTGATGCCTAATATATAAGCAGCTTCTCCAAGGTCCTTCATTGAAAAACTTTTATTGAAATAGGCCTTGATGCTGTCCAAGAGTTCTATATCATTTCCCATCAAAAGTATGTCGTCTACATACAATATGAGAAATGCTACAGAGCTCCCACTCACTTTCTTGTAAACACAGGCTTCTCCATAAGTCTGTGTAAACCCAAACGCTTTGATCATCTCATCAAAGCGAATGTTCCAACTCCGAGATGCTTGCACCAGCCCATAAATCGAGCGTTGGAGCTTGCATACCTTGTCAGCATTCTTAGGATCGACAAAACCTTCCGGCTGCATCATATACAATTCTTCCTTAAGGAAACCATTAAGGAATGCCGTTTTGACGTCCATTTGCCATATCTCATAATCATAGTATGCGGCAATTGCTAACATGATTCGGACGGACTTCAGCTTCGCTACCGGTGAGAAAGTCTCATCGTAGTCAACCCCTTGAACCTGTCGATAACCCTTAGCGACAAGCCGAGCTTTATAGATGGTCACATTACCATCCGCGTCTGTCTTCTTCTTAAAGATCCATTTATTTTCTATGGCTCGCCGTTCAACGGGCAAGTCAGTCAAAGTCCATACTTCGTTTTCATACATGGATCCTATCTCGGATTTCATGGCTTCCAGCCATTTGTCGGAATCCGGGCCCGCCATTGCTTCCTCATAGTTCGAAGGTTCACCGTTGTCTAACAACATGATTTCCAAGACAGGGTTGCCGTACCACTCTGGTGCGGAACGTGTCCTTGTGGATCTTCGAATTTCAGTAGGAGCTTGATCAGAAGCATCTTGATCATCATCATTAATTTCCTCTCTAGTCGGTGCAGGCACCTCAGAAACGTTTTCTTGAGTTTCGCCATTTTCCGGTTCAAGAGGTAACACTTCATCAAGTTCTACTTTCCTCCCACTTACTTCTTTCGAGAGAAACTCTTTCTCTAGAAAGGATCCATTCTTGGCAACAAAGATCTTGCCTTCGGATCTGAGGTAGAAGGTATACCCAACAGTTTCTTTAGGGTATCCTATGAAGACGCATTTTTCCGACTTGGGTTCGAGCTTTTCAGGTTGAAGTTTCTTCACATAAGCATCGCATCCCCAAACTTTTAGAAACGACAGCTTAGGTTTCTTCCCAAACCATAATTCATACGGTGTCGTCTCAACGGATTTCGACGGAGCCCTATTTAAAGTGAATGCGGCAGTCTCTAAAGCATAGCCCCAAAAAGATAGCGGTAAGTCGGTAAGAGACATCATAGATCGCACCATATCTAACAGAGTGCGATTACGACGTTCGGACACACCATTACGCTGAGGTGTTCCAGGCGGCGTGAGTTGTGAAACTATTCCACATTTTCTTAAGTGTGTGCCAAATTCGTGACTCAAGTATTCTCCTCCACGATCTGATCGTAGAAACTTGATCTTTCTTTCACGTTGATTTTCAACCTCACTCTGAAATTCCTTGAACTTTTCAAAGGTCTCAGATTTGTGTTTCATTAAGTAGATATACCCATATCTACTCAAGTCATCAGTGAGGGTGAGAACATAACGATAGCCACCGCGAGCCTCAATACTCATTGGACCGCACACATCAGTATGTATGATTTCCAATAAGTTGGTTGCTCGCTCCATTGTTCCTGAGAACGGAGTCTTGGTCATTTTACCCATGAGGCATGGTTCGCACGTGTCAAATGATTCATAATCAAGAGACTCTAAAAGTCCATCTGCATGGAGCTTCTTCATGCGTTTGACACCTATGTGACCAAGGCGGCAGTGCCACAAATATGTGGGACTATTGTTATCAACTTTCACTCTTTTGGTATTCACACTATGAATATGTGTATCATCACGTACGAGATTCATTAAGAATAAACCATTAACCATCGGAGCATGACCATAAAACATATCTCTCATATAAATAGAACAACCATTATTCTCGGATTTAAATGAGTAGCCATCTCGAATTAAGCGAGATCCAGATACAATGTTCATGCTCAAACTTGGCACTAAATAACAATTATTGAGGTTTAAAACTAATCCCGTAGGTAAATGTAGAGGTAGCGTGCCGACGGCGATCACATCGACCTTGGAACCATTCCCGACGCGCATCGTCACCTCGTCCTTCGCCAGTCTCCGTTTATTCCGCAGCTCCTGCTTTGAGTTACAAATGTGAGCAACTGCACCGGTATCAAATACCCAAGAGCTACTACGAGTACTGGTAAGGTACACATCAATTACATGTATATCACATATACCTTTGGTTTTGCCGGCCTTCTTGTCCGCTAAGTATTTGGGGCAATTCCGCTTCCAGTGACCACTTCCCTTGCAATAAAAGCACTCAGTTTCGGGCTTGGGTCCATTCTTTGGCTTCTTCCCGGAAACTTGCTTACCGGGCACGGCAACTTCCTTGCCGTCCTTCTTGAAGTTCTTTTTACCCTTGCCCTTCTTGAACTTAGTGGTTTTATTCACCATCAACACTTGATGCTCCTTCTTGATTTCTACCTCTGCTGATTTCAGCATAGCATATACTTCAGGAATGGTCTTTACCATCCCCTGCATATTGTAGTTCATCACAAAGCTCTTGTAGCTAGGTGGAAGCGACTGGAGGATTCTGTCAATGACCGCTTCATCCGGGAGATTAACTTCCAGTTGAGTCAAGCGGTTGTGCAACCCAGACATTTTGAGTATGTGCTCACTGACAGAGCCATTTTCCTCCATCTTACAGCTAAAGAATTTATTGGAGACTTCATATCTCTCGACCCGGGCATGAGCTTGGAAAACCATTTTCAGCTCTTCGAACATCTCATATGCTCCATGCCTCTCAAAACGTTTTTGGAGCCCCGGCTCTAAGCTGTAAAGCATGCCGCACTGAACGAGGGAGTAATCATCGCAGCGTGACTGCCAAGCATTCATAACGTCTTGTTCTGCAGGGAGAATATGTCGGGGATATACCCCGCGGTGTAAACCGGCCGGAAGTTAACCCGGCCGGACTTGGAGGTTTATCTGAAGACCCGCCCTAACCTTGGCGGTTTACAAGCAATCCGCTTGGTCGTTATGACTCACTGGTAAACCGACGGGCGGATCAGACGGATGACAAGACCCAAGGCCTAGAAGGCCGGTTCAACTATGGTGGGCCGGTTTAAGAGGAAAGGAATATTTATCTTACAAAGAGTTAAGACCAGGACTTGTATCCGGTTTGTATTAGAGATATACTAGTCCTAATCCTAATAGGACTCCACATGTAAACCGCCCCTTCAACATATATAAGGAGGGGCGGGGCTCCCCAAAGAGGGACAGGTTACAAGTTAGAAGCTACAAGCTACAAGCAATCAATAATCTCTAGGGCTAGACACAAGAGCCGGTTTACGGCGTCTCCCTCGGGATGATAATGAGATCTAGCCTCAAACAGCATGTAGGGTTTTTACCGGATGATGTTTCCCGGGACCCGAAGCTGTCTAAACCCTTGTCTTGCGTGTTGATCCGCCCTGCGTCTCTCGTCCCGCTCAACCCCTCTCAAGCTACCACATGGATGCGTTGGCCTCGCGACTAAGTCCTGACACTAAGGACATCTGCCGTGACAAATCCACGACAGTTGGCGCCCACCGTGGGGCTTGCGCACGGTGGTGTTGAGTTCTTGAAGGGATTTCATTCAGGGATCGTGAAGCTCGCGTTATGTCAACGGAAAAAAGCGCCAAGCGCGCAGGGTAACCCGGCATGCAAGTTGGAAGGTTGAAAGATTAGGGTTCAGTACGCCGCCGTCGCATCGTTTCAATCCACCGAGTCCGAGACGAGATCTCTTGTACAAGGTGATTTATCTGCCACGTTTCTACTCCAAAGGCCGACAGGAATATTTCTATAGCTGTCGTGCGCCGGGTCGGATCAATCAACACACACGTGAGGAGACAAGAGTCAAAATACGATGCGTTTTTTGATGTGCCAAAGACTGCTGCTACTGTTGCTCGGAGTAGTACTACTTCCAATAAACAATTACGCTACTGTTGCTTGAAGGCATGACTATACGTTATTACGGATTGCATAAAGTGATCCACCAAGTACGTGGGTACCGCGCATGTGAAAACTGGGATTTTAAGGAGGCAACGTGTCCTGCTTCACGTGAGCTTGCATGTTTGGACAAGGATTGCAACACCGGGTCGAGCTGGCAGGTGAAACAGGTCCAATCACCAGCTCCATACATCCACGACGGCTTGTTGGAGAAAGTTAATGGGCGTGAGATTCCTCGGACGTGCATCATCGCCGCTCCGAATCGACCTCGTGCTGCCGCGATGTCGAACCGCCCTGGTTTCGTTTTCCCTCTTGCCGAAGTGGCCACGTCTTCGATGGCAGCAGCTGCTATCTGTCGCTGGGTACGAGTCCTGCCTCCCCGGGCACGCGGCCTCGCCTCTCGCTACGGTTCTGCTGCGATCAACGGCCGCACCCTGAGCCGCCGTTTCGTCAACTCACCTCACTGGATCGTCGGGTCGTCTCCACTTTGAGCCGCCCTCGCGCAAGCTCACGCCTGCGGCCTTGAGTCGCCGGAGTTCTTCACTGGCCTGGCCTTCGTTTTTGAGCCGCCAAGAGGACCTCCGAGCCGCCACTGCCGTATCTTGAGCCGCCACTCCAACAAGTTGTTGCCGCATCAAGTGGCCGGCATAAACAAGCAATACTAACACGGGATTCACGGATGCTACGGTCATCTGTCGTCTGAACAAATCAGGTGTTATCCTTCTTGTATATTTTGTTAGTATATTTTAATTCATGTGAGCGCCATTACACTGCCCTATGGTGTTCTATACACAGGTGGTCGTCGTTACTCAACGGACTTTCGCACCGGCTTACAACGCCGTGGCCGTCTCTCGCGACCACGCCGGTTTACAACACCACGGACGACTCACCCATCCGCAGCGGTTTACCACACCGCGGCCGGTTCACCCATGAAGCGATTTCAGTTTCACGTAGCGATCGTCAATTTCATGGCGGATTATTTCCGGCCTGACATATCAGGTGATATCTATCTAAAACATATTTCATTGACACATATTATTTTGTCAAAGAGCAGTTTATCTTCGCCTTGGTCTGCAATACTGTTTATGCAGGACAATTGTTCATTACAAATGAGGAGCTATGTTACGGGCACGGAGCATGCATCAGCTTGCCGGGACCGCGCCCGTGATTAACTCGCCCGTTCAAACCGGTTTACGAGACCGGTGCCGATCTTCCCCGTCCGCACCGGCTTACAATGTCGCGGCCGACTCATCTGTCCATGCTGCCTCTGATGTTGCGGTCGTCTCTGTTGTCCGTCTCTCACGGCCTGGTCTGCATCAACATACCGGGCCGCACCTGTCTGCGCGAGCCATTTATTGAGTATGAACAAGTCACAGCTTGGGTAGCCCGGTTTTCTTTCAAATTGGAGGCAAATTATCATCAACCACCGTCTGCACTGGATGGATCAATGGGCAGGCGCACAAGTCACCGCCGCTACAGTTTGGTTAACTTCAAATCACCAGTTGGAAGGAACCATTGGACGAGTTGCTGACACGGTTCATACGGGGTCATTTACAACCCGCCGCAGTCACCTCAACCTTCTGTGTATTCACATCGTGTTATCAACACCAATGATATACAAGTTATACCGGTTTATATCACGGTCAAATATGGAGAATCTCAAGCCAACTCCTCGAGTCACCTTGAGACTGGGGGGCTACGATGATATGACGCAGCAAGTCTTGCCAGTTTTAGCCGGTTTAAAAACCCGAGGACGATGGAGGGAAAGATAACCCGATCCCGGAGGCTACTGTTATGTTGATGAAAATTTAAAGGCCGTCAGAAAATTTCCGGCTTAGAAAGTATATGACAGTTACAAAATCCCGACCCAATGAAGAAGTTTCGGATCATCAGAAAAGATTCCGGTTTGAAACCTGGTTGAAGGGAAGTCAGTATCACTGAAGCTCTCAAATATCCGGTTTACCATCCGGTTCAAGAGAAATCTATTCTCCCACAAGGTTCTGAAGCGCTCAGATCCGGTTTAACAATGTCCGGTTCAAAAAGGAATTAACTTCTCGCAAGTTCGAGTTTAAAGGCCGTCAGAAAATTTCCGGCTGAAAATGAAGATTCCGGTTTAAAATCCGGTTCAAGGGGAAGATGTCTCCCACAGCTTTGAAGCTTTCAATATCCAGTTCAAGATCCCGGTTCAAGAAGAATTTACCTCTTGCAAAAAAGTTAAAAATTACCGAAGAGGACCTGCTGCCATGATGCGCGGTTCAAACATGGGTATCCGGCCTTATTGGCTTGACATATTATTTATCACATGGGGGCTCCCGCTTTGTAAAGCGGGGTATCTATTCTTTATATCATGCGTGGTTACACGGAGTGGATTCGCTTTAGGGCAACCTCCGGTTTACCCCTTGAGGTCGCTTCACAGAAGATCAACAAAGTCAGTTGAGGACCTAGTCGACTTGAACCGTAGCTACACCTCCGGGGAGCTTGGTCATGTCTTGACGACGGTAATGCCTTCTGGCTGGCACATTTGCCACTAAGTCAGTTGGGGACCTAATCGACTTGAACCGTAGTTACACCTTATGGGAGCTCGGTCATGTCTTGATGATGGTAATGCCTTCTGATCGGCTTTTAAACAGCCAATAAGTCATTTGGGGGCTTGGTCGTGTCCGAACCAATGCAATGCCACTTGATCGGCCCTAGTCCACTAAGCCACTTGGGGACTTGGTCGAATCCGAACCAATGCAATGCCACTTGGCCGGCGTAACGCCACGCGTCATTTTGGGGTCCTGGCTGACTGGCACCATTGCTACGCCTTCGGGGGGCTTGGTTGCGTCTGACCATGGTAATTCCATCTGACCAAGCTCAGTAGAGCTCTTCTTTTGCAAAAAATTGTTGCCATTGCTTTTGCTTTAATAGCCTTTCTTGAGAAGTTGCTATTTTATTTGCGTTTTTTAAACCGACAGTATTTTGTACCGGTTCAAACAGCTAAATTGGCGGAACACGGTCCATTTTTACACCGGAGATTATCTGCCCGGTTTGATTTTCTGTTACCATCCTATTATGGAGTAAACCGGTGTTTATCAACCCGGCTCGGCTTTCAACTACAAGTTGTGAGTGCATGATCAAATTATAATCCAGAGATTATCAGCCCGGTCTGGTTTGACTACAAGTCACCAGTATATATATGGTTAATCCGGTGTTTATCACAACCCGGTACGGTTTTATCATAAACCGGCACAATATGGAAGGAGTTATCATTACTCAAAATTCCCCTACTATGAAAAGTTGGTAAACCGACTATGTCACAGGTATGATATATTTCATATTTTTAAGTGCAGCCCTGGTTATAAACCCAGGTTATATGTTGAACATTATGACCCGTCCGGCGGTAAACCACCAGGACACTTTAAACTTGTTGTATGCAGAAACAGGTTGAATAAAGCATGATTATAAATTATCCGGTGTTTGTTAAACCGGCCTGGCTTTAAGACAATAAGTCGCCAGTATGATGATAAATTATCCAGTGTTTATTAAACCGGTCTGGCTTTGGACTATAAGTCGCCAGTATATATTTGGATTGCGCCATTGGAATCATGCGCTTATAAATTATTGGATTATATTATTCAAATAGCCAAACTTGGCTGAATTTTCATTATGATATTGGATGAATAAAGGCTTTCATACGAGATTATATTATCTTGAATGGCCAACATGGCTGGATTTTTATTACGGTTATTAATATTATGATTAAAGTTTTCAAAGTCGCTTTAGCGCAATGGTTATCATTTTATACAAATGAAGGAATAGTCCCGAGTCGCTGCAGGATTACAACCCGGCACTTGGGGGCTACATTATTCAAAATTGAGATTACATCAAATATGCAAGTCTCATGTTGCTGCAAGCATGCACCATGACACTTGGGGGCTAATGCAAGGTCATTTTTGCTCATCTTATTGAAGACCCAACTCATCACATAGTAATGAGCTGGCCCTTGGGGGCTACCAATTGCTCCTGTCAACTATTCAAGGTACAAAGCTTTTTATCTATTATATTGAAGGGTCTACTGCTCAGTTGGTAAAGCACAAGGCTCTTAACCTTGTGGACGTGGATTCAAGCCCCATGATGAGGAGTTACATCATATGAGGTTATTTTCATGGAAGTATATATCAAAGTCCCAGCTCAATAATTATCTTACTGAGCCGGCCCTTGGGGGCTACATGCTGCTGTTCAAAGTTTAAAAGATTATATTTACAAAGTCCCTGCTGATTATTACATAATGAGCCGACCCTTGGGGGCTACATTGGTTGAAGTTTTATGGGCATTAGTCAATTACAAGTCCCAGGTTGCTGCAAGCATGACGACCCGACACTTGGGGGCTACAGATAATATGGATATAAGGGAGAAATATCTTCCAATTTTCTGTTTTGAGCCAATCATCATGACCCGGTGTCTACAACAATCATGAACCGGCATTGGAAATAATCATGACCTGGAATTCAGTTCTTATAAACCGGCAATCTTGACAATGATAAACCGACGAGTCTACATTTTCAAACCGGCTGAATATCAGATGAGTATTACAAGACCAATATTTCTTAAACCGGCGTTTTGGAAGCCAACTCAAGTGGATTATTCTTTACAATATTTTTCTATGAGAAACCAATGTCAGCAATTTGAGTATGAAGCTGGTTATTAACCTGGATTTTCTAGAAGGAGGAATGACAAGGACTTAAGGATGATCAGGTCCCGGTTTACAAGAATTCTTAACCTGGAGCGCAACCTGTCAAATTTGTTCTTATGTTTATTTTGCAGCATAAGTTTACCATGGATGAATCCAAGCTAAACTTGGGGGCTAATGTCGGGGATATACCCCGCGGTGTAAACCGGACGGAAGTTAACCCGGCCGGACTTGGCGGTTTATCTGAAGACCCGCCCTAACCTTGGCGGTTTACAAGCAATCCGCTTGGTCGTTATGACTCACTGGTAAACCGACGGGCGGATCAGACGGATGACAAGACCCAAGGCCTAGAAGGCCGGTTCAACTATGGTGGGCCGGTTTAAGAGGAAAGGAATATTTATCTTACAAAGAGTTAAGACCAGGACTTGTATCCGGTTTGTATTAGAGATATACTAGTCCTAATCCTAATAGGACTCCACATGTAAACCGCCCCTTCAACATATATAAGGAGGGGCGGGGCTCCCCAAAGAGGGACAGGTTACAAGTTAGAAGCTACAAGCTACAAGCAATCAATAATCTCTAGGGCTAGACACAAGAGCCGGTTTACGGCGTCTCCCTCGGGATGATAATGAGATCTAGCCTCAAACAGCATGTAGGGTTTTTATCGGATGATGTTTCCCGGGACCCGAAGCTGTCTAAACCCTTGTCTTGCGTGTTGATCAGCCCTGCGTCTCTCGTCCCGCTCAACCCCTCTCAAGCTACCACATGGATGCGTTGGCCTCGCGACTAAGTCCTGACACTAAGGACATCTGCCGTGACAAATCCACGACAGAATAGGTGCGTCACCCAGCGGTGCTCTTAGGACATAATCTTTCTTGGCAGCTATGAGGATAATCCTCAGGTTCCGGACCCAGTCTGTATAGTTGCTACCATCGTCTTTCAGCTTGGTTTTCTCTAGGAACGCGTTGAAATTGAGGACTATGTTGGCCATTTGATCTACAAGACATATTGTAAATATTTAGACTAAGTTCATGATAATAAAGTTCATTTAATCAAATTATTTAATGAACTCCCACTTAGATAGACATCCCTCTTCTAGTCATCTAAGTATTACATGATCCGAGTCAACTAGGCCGTGTCCGATCATCACATGAGACGGACTAGCCAACATCGGTGAACATCTTCATGTTGATCGTATCTTCTATACGACTCATGCTCGACCTTTCGGTCTTCTGTGTTCCGAGGCCATGTCTGTACATGCTAGGCTCATCAAGTCAACCTAAGTGTTTTGCGTGTGTAAATCTGTCTTACACCCGTTGTATGCGAACGTAAGGACCTATCACACCCGATCATCACGTGGTGCTTCGGAACGACGAACCTTAGCAACGGTGCACAGTTAGGGAGAACACTTTCTTGAAATTATTATGAGGGATCATCTTATTTACTACCGTCGTTCTAAGTAAACAAGATGCAAAACATAATAAACATCACATGCAATCAAATAATAAACGTGACATGATATGGCCAATATCACATAGCTCCTTCGATCTCCATCTTGGGGCTCCATGATCATCTTGTCACCGGCTTGACACCATGATCTTCATCATCATGATCTTCATCATCGTGTCTCCATGAAGTTGCTCGCCAACTATTACTTCTACTACTATGGCTAACGCGTTTAGCAATAAAGTAAAGTAATTTACATGGCGATTCTCAATGACACGCAGGTCATACAAAAAATAAAGACAACTCCTCTGGCTCCTGCCGGTTGTCATACTCATCGACATGCAAGTCGTGATTCCTATTACAATAGCATGAACATCTCATACATCACATATAGATCATTCATCATACATCACAACTTTGGCCATATCATATCACAAAGCACTTGCTGCAAAAACAAGTTAGACGTCCTCTAATTGTTGTTGCAAGTTTTACGTGGCTGAATTAGGGTTCTAGCAAGAACGTTTTCTTACCTACGTTCAAACCACAACGTGATTTGTCAATCTCTATTTACCCTTCATAAGGACCCTGTTCATCGAATCCGATCCAACTAAAGTAGGAGAGACAGACACCCGCCAGCCACCTTATGCAACTAGTGCATGTTAGTCGGTGGAACCGGTCTCACGTAAGCGTACGTGTAAGGTTGGTCCGGGCCGCTTCATCCCACAATACCGCTGAATCAAGATTGACTAGTAACGGCAAGAAGAATTGACAACATCTACGCCCACAACAAATTGTGTTCTACTCGCGCAAGAAGAACTACGCATAGACCTAGCTCTGATACCACTGTTGGGGAACGTTGCAGAAAATTAAAAATTTTCCTACGGTTTCACCAAGATCCATCTATGAGTTCATCTAGCAACGAGTATTCAGATTAGATAGCATCTACATACCACTTTGTAGATCGCAACGGAAGCGTTCAAGTGAACGTGGATGAGGTAGTCGTACTTGTCGTGATCCAATTCACCGATGATCTAGTACCAAACGGACGGCACCTCCGCGTTCAACACACGTACGGGACGGGAGACGTCTCCTCCTTCTTGATCCAGCAAGGGGGAAGGAGAGGTTGAGGAAGATCCAGCACGACGGTGTGGTGGTGGATGCAGCAGAACTCCGGCAGGGCTTCGCTAAGCAACTACGGGAGGAGGAGGAGGTGTTGCAGGGAGGAGGGGCGCCAGGGCAATAGCGTGCGCTGCCCCCTCCCCTGCCCCCCTTTATATAGATGCATTAGAGGGGGGGGAGGGCGTAGCCTTGCCCCTTCCTCCAAAGAAGGGGTGCGGCCAAGAGGGGGGAGGAGTCCATCCTCCCCAAGGCACCTCGGAGGTGCCTTCCCCCCTTTGGACTCTCCCCTCTCCAAGTTTCCTTGGCGCATGGGCCCTTGGGGCTGGTTCCCCTTGGCCCAAGCAGGCCAAGGCGCACCCCCTAAGGCCCATGTGGCCCACCAAGGCAGGTGGCCCCACCTGGTGGACCCCGGGACCCCTCCGGTGGTCCCGGTACAATACCGATAACACCGAAACTTGTCCCGATGGCCAAAATAGCACTTCCTATATATAATTCTTTACCTCCGGACCATTCCGGAACTCCTCGTGACGTCCGGGATCTCATCCGGGACTCCGAACAACATTCGGGTTACTGCACATACATATCTTCACAACCCTAGCGTCACCGAACCTTAAGTGTGTAGACCCTACGGGTTCGGAAGACATGCAGACATGACCGAGACGGCTCTCGGGCAATAACCAACAGCGGGATCTGGATACCCATGTTGGCTCCCACATGCTCCACGATGATCTCATCGGATGAACCACGATGTCGAGGATTCAATTAATCCCGTATACGATTCCCTTTGTCAATCGGTATTTTACTTGCCCGAGATTCGATCGTCGGTATCCCAATACCTCGTTCAATCTCGTTATCGGCAAGTCACTTTTCTCGTTCCGTAATGCATGATCCCGTGATCAAACACTTTGATCACATTGAGCTCATTATGATGATGCATTACCGAGAGGGCCCGGTGATACCTCTCCGTCAAGCGGAGTGACAAATCCCAGTCTCGATCCATGTCAACCCAACAGACACTTTCAGAGATACCCGTAGTATACCTTTATAGTCACCCAGTTATGTTGTGACGTTTGGCACACCCAAAGCACTCCTACGGTATCCGGGAGTTACACGATCTCATGGTCTAAGGAAAGGATACTTGACATTGGATAACTCTAGCAAACGAACTATGCGATCTTATGCTATGTTTAGGATTGGGTCTTGTCCATCACATCATTCTCCTAATGATGTGATCCCGTTATCGATGACATCCAATGTCCATAGTCAGGAAACCATGACTATCTGTCGATCAACGAGCTAGTCAACTAGAGGCTCACTAGGGACATATTGTTGTCTGTTATTCACACATGTATTATGATTTCCAGATAACACAATTATAGCACGAATAAAGACAATTATCATGAATAAGGAAATATAATAATAATGCTTTTATTATTGCCTCTAGGGCATATTTCCAACAGGAGAATAGTTCTGCCAGTGAGCATATACTCAAAATGTCTGGGTATAACAATCACTTGATTCAATTGGGAGTTAATCTTCCGGATGATAGTGTCATTGACAGAATTCTTCAATCACTGCCACCAAGCTACAAGAGCTTCGTGATGAACTATAATATGCAAGGGATGGATAAGACAATTTCTGAGCTCTTCGCTATGCTAAAGGCTGCGGAGGTAGAAATCAAGAAGGAGCATGAAGTGTTGATGGTCAACAAGACCACCAGTTTCAAAAAGGGTAAAGGTAAGAAGGGGAACTTCAAGAAGAACGGCAAGAAAGTTGCTGCTCAAGTGAAGAATCCCAAGTCTGGACCTAAGCCTGAGACTGAGTGCTTCTACTGCAAAGGGACTGGTCACTAGAAGCGGAACTGCCCCAATTATTTGGCAGATAAGAAGGATGGCAAGGTGAACAAAGGTATATGTGATATACATGTTATTGATGTGTACCTTACTAATGCTCGCAGTAGCACCTGGGTATTTGATACTGGTTATGTTGCTAATATTTGCAACTCGAAATAGGGACTACGTATTAAGCGAAGATTGGCTAAGGACGAGGTGACGATGCGCGTGGGAAATGGTTCCAAAGTCGATGTGATTGCGGTCGGCACGCTACCTCTACATCTACCTTCAGGATTAGTTTTAGACCTGAATAATTGTTATTTGGTGCCAACGTTGAGCATGAACATTATATCTGGATCTTGTTTGATGCGAGACGGTTATTCATTTAAATCTAAGAATAATGGTTGTTCTATTTATATGAGTAATATCTTTTATGGTCATGCACCCTTGAAGAGTGTTCTATTTTTGATGAATCTCGATAGTAGTGATACACATATTCATAATATTGAAGCTAAAAGATGCAGAGTTGATAATGATAGTGCAACTTATTTGTGGCATTGCCGTTTAGGTCATATTGGTGTAAAGCGCATGAAGAAACTCCATTCCGATGGACTTTTGGAATCACTTGATTATGAATCACTTGGTACTTGCGAACCATGCCTTATGCGCAAGATGACTAAAACGCCGTTCTCCGGAACAATGGAGCGAGCAACAGATTTGTTAGAAATCATACATACTGATGTATGTGGTCCGACGAATGTTGAGGCTCGCGGCGGGTATCATTATTTTCTCACCTTCACAGATGATTTGAGCATATATGGGTATATCTACTTGATGAAACATAAGTCTGAAACATTTGAAAAGTTCAAAGAATTTCAGAGTGAAGTGGAAATTCATCGTAACAAGAAAATAAAGTTTCTGCGATCTGATCGTGGAGGAGAATATTTGAGTTACGAGTTTGGTCTTCATTTGAAACAATGCAGAATAGTTTTGCAAGTCACGCCACCTGGAACACCACAGCGTAATGGTGTGTCCGAACATTGTAATCGTACTTTACTAGATATGGTGCGATCTATGATGTCTCTTACTGATTTACCCCTATCGTTTTGGGGTTATGCTTTAGAGACAGCTGCATTCACGTTAAATAGGGCACCATCTAAATCCGTTGAGTACACCTTATGAAATGTGGTTTGGCAAGAAACCAAAGTTGTTGTTTCTTAAAGTTTGGGGCTGCGATGCTTATGTGAAAAACTTCAACCTGATAAGCTCGAACCCAAATTAGAGAAATGTGTCTTCATAGGATACGCAAAGGAGACTGTTGGGTACACCTTCTATCACAGATCCGAAGGCAAGACATTCATTGCTAAGAATGGTTCCTTTCTAGAGAAGGAGTTTCTCTTGAAAGAAGTGAGTGGGAGGAAAGTAGAACTTGATGAGGTAACTGTACCTGCTCCCTTATTGGAAAGTAGTTCATTACAGAAATTTGTTCATGTGACTTCTACACCAATTAGTGAGGAAGCTAATGATGATGATCATGTAACTTCAGATCAAGTTACTACCGAACCTCGTAGGTCAACCAGAGTAAGATCCGCACCAGAGTGGTATGGTAATCCTGTTCTGGAGGTCATGTTACTTGACCATGACGAACCTACGAACTATGAGGAAGCGATGATGAGCCCAGATTCCGCTAAATGGCTTGAGGCCACGAAATCTGAGATGGGATCCATGTATGAGAACAAAGTGTGGACTTTGGTTGACTTGCCCGATGATCGGCAAGCCATCGAGAATAAATGGATCTTCAAGAAGAAGACTGATGCTGACAGTAATGTTATTGTCTACAAAGCTCGACTTGTTGCGAAAGGTTTTTGACAAGTTCAAGGAGTTTACTACGATGAGACTTTCTCACCCATAGCGATGCTTAAGTCCGTCCGAATCATGTTAGCAATTGTCGCGTTTTATGATTATGAAATTTGGCAAATGGATGTAAAGACTGCATTACTAAATGGATTTCTGGAAGAGGAGTTGTATATGATGCAACCTGAAGGTTTTATCGATTCAAAGGATGCTAACAAAGTGTGCAAGCTCCAACGATCCATCTATGGACTGGTGCAAGCATCTCGGAGTTGGAATAAATGTTTTGATAGTGTGATCAAAGCATATGGTTTTACACAGACTTTTGGAGAAGCCTGTATTTACAAGAAAGTGAGTGGGAGCTCTGTAGCATTTCTAATATTATATGTGGATGACATATTGTTGATTGGTAGAATTTCTGGATGGCATAAAAGGATACTTGAATAAGAGTTTTTCAATGAAAGACCTCGGTGAAGCTGCTTATATATTGGGCATCAAGATCTATAGAGATAGATCAAGACGCTTAATTGGACTTTCACAAAGCACATACCTTGATAAAGTTTTGAAGAAGTTCAAAATGGATCAAGCAAAGAAAGTGTTCTTGCATGTACAAGGTGTGAAGTTGAGTCAGGCTCAATGTCCGACCACTGCAGAAGATAGAGAGAAAATGAAAGGTGCTCCCTATGCTTCAGACATAGGCTCTATCATGTATGCAATGCTATGTACCAGACCTGATGTGTGCCTTGCTATTAGTTTAGCAGAGAGGTACCAAAGTAATCCAGGAGTGCATCACTGGACAACGGTCAAGAACATCCTGAAATACCTAAAAAGGACTAAGGATATGTTTCTCGTTTATGGATGTGAGAAAGAGCTCGTCGTAAATGGTTACATCGATGCAAGCTTTGACACTGATCCAGATGACTCTAAGTCACAAACTGGATACGTGTTTATATTGAACGGTGGAGCTGTCAGTTGGTGCAATTCTAAACAAAGCGTCGTGGCGGGATCTACGAGTGAAGCGGAATACATAGCTGCTTCGGAAGCAGCAAATGAAGGAGTCTGGATGAAGGAGTTTATATCCGATCTAGGTGTCATACCTAGTGCATCGGGTCCAATGAAAATCTTTTATGACAATACTGGTGCAATTGCCTTGGCAAAGGAATCCAGATTTCACAAGAGAACCAAGCACATCAAGAGACGCTTCAATTCCATCCGTGACCAAGTCAAGGAGGGAGACATAGAGATTTGCAAGATACATACGGATCTGAATGTTGCAGATCCGTTGACTAAGCCTCTCTCACGAGCAAAACATGATCAGCACCAAGACTCCATGGGTGTTAGAATCATTACTGTGTAATCTAGATTATTGACTCTAGTGCAAGTGGGAGACTGAAGGAAATATGCCTAGAGGCAATAATAAAGTTGTTATTTATATTTCCTTATATCATGATAAATGTTTATTGTTCATGCTAGAATTGTATTGATCGAAAACCTAAATACATCAAGTGAGGTTACCGATAATGTTGGAGACGAAAGAGGGGATGCCTTCCGGGGCATCCCCAAGCTTAGTTGCTTGGATCTTCCTTGGATATTAACTTGGGATGCCTTGTGAAGGAAATAGGCCCTAGAAGCAATAATAAAGTTGTTATTTTATATTTCCGTATATCATGATAAATGTTTATTATTTATGCTAGAATTGTATTAACCGAAAACTTAGTACATGTGTGAATACATAAACAAACAAAGTGTCACTAGTATGCCTCTACTTAACTAGCTCGTTGAATCAAAGATGGTTAAGTTTCCTAGCCATGGACATGATTCATCATTTGATTAACGGGATCACATCATTAGAGAATGATGTGATTGACTTGACCCATTCCGTTAGCTTAGCATTTGATCGTTTAGTATATTGCTATTGCTTTCTTCAAGACTTATACATGTTCCTATGACTATGAGATTATGCAACTGCCGAATACTGTAGGAACACTTTGTGTGCTACCAAACGTCACAACTTAACTGGGTGATTATAAAGGTGCTCTACAGGTGTCTCCGATGCTACTTGTTGAGTTGGCATAGATCAAGATTGGGATTTGTCACTCCGATTGTCGGAGAGGTATCTCTGGGCCCTTTCGGTAATGCACATCACTATAAGCCTTGCAATCAATGTAACTAATGAGTTAGTTGCGGGATGATGTATTACGGAACGAGTAAAGAGACTTGCCGGTAACGAGATTGAACTAGGTATTGAGATACCAACGATCAAATCTCAGGCAAGTAACATACAGATGACAAAGGGAACAACATATGTTGTTATGCAGTTTGACCGATAAAGATCTTAGTAGGATATGTAGGAACCAATATGAGCATCCAAGTTCCGCTATTGGTTATTGACCAGAGACGTGTCTCGGTCATGTCTACATAGTTCTCGAACCCGTAGGGCCGCACGCTTAATGTTCGGTGACGATCAGTATTATCAGTTTATGTGTTTTGATGAACCGAAGGTAGTTCGGAGTCCCGGATATGATCACGGACATGACGAGGAGTCTCGAAATGGTCGAGACATAAAGATCAATATATTGGAATGACTATGTTTGGACTTTGGAAGGGTTCCGGGTAAGTTCAGACAAATACCGGAGTACCGGGGGGTTACCGGAACCCCCCGGGGAGTGTAATGGGCCTATTGGGCCTTAGTGGAGAAGAGGAGGGGCGGCCAGGGTAGGCCGTGCTCCCCCTCCCCCTCTAGTCCGAATTGGACAAGGAGAGGGGGCGGCGCCCCCCTTTTCCTTCCCCCTCTCTCCTCCTTCCTTCCCTCCTACTCCTACTCTTAGAAGGGGGGGATCCTACTCCCAGTGGGAGTAGGACTCCTCCAGGGCGCGCCATAGGAGGGCCGGCCCTCCCCCCCTCCTCCACTCCTTTATATACGGGGGAGGGGGAACCCCATAGACGCACAAGTTGATCAATTGATCTTTTAGCCGTGTGCGGTGCCCCTCCATCATAATCCACCTCGGTCATATCGTAGAAGTGCTTAGGCGAAGCCTTGCGTCGGTAGCTTCATCAACACCGTCATCACGCTGTCGTGCTGACGGAACTCTCCCTTTAAGCTCTACTGGATCGTGAGTTCGTGGGACGTCACCGAGCTGAACGTGTGCAGATCGCGGAGGTGTCGTACGTTCGGTACTAGGATCGGTCGATCGTGAAGACGTACGACTACATCAACCGCGTTGTCATAACGCTTCCGCTTATGGTCTGCGAGGGTACATGGACGACACTCTCCCCTCTCGTTGCTATGCATCCCCATGATCCTGCGTGTGCGTATGATTTTTTTTGAAATTACTAGGTTCCCCAACAGATAATACCACCTATCGGAACCAGTGGAAGGATCTTCGTGTCACCATCTGCATATCTCCAAGCTCTTCCTCTAATTATAATCGCTTGCAAAGCCTTTACTTTCCCCTCCCCACTATTAGACTTGCATGTGTAGTGTGTATATAAACTTGCTAGAATTGTTAAAATCTGTCAAGAACTAAAATTGGGAAAAAGGTTAAGTTTTTTATTTCCCAAGTAATCTAATCACCCCCCTCTAGACCTACTTACGATCCTACAACGTCTTCTCGGCACATCATATTCCACGCGCAAGTCAGTGCATAGGGAACAATCATGTACCCACACATGTGGTACAAGGCCGGCCCACTCTGATGCTCCTTTGTCTTTTTGTCACTGGTTTTGGGAAGGTTCATCCCTCGACTAGTTTTTCTATTTCTTTTCTTAAAAAAAACTATTTCCCCCTTTTCCATTTCTAAATTCATGAATGTTTTCCAAATTCAGAACATTTTTAAATTCATGATTTTTTTTTCATTTTGAAACTTTCTTTGATAATTAATTTTTTAAAATGCATAAACATTTTTTAATCTTGAACATTTTTCAAATATGGGAATATTTTTAAATTCCTAAACATATTTTATAATTTGGCACAGTTTTTAATGTGAACTTATTTAACTTCTAAATAGTTTTTGAAATCCAAGAACATCTTTCAAATTCAAGAATTTTTTAAAAATCCATAATATTTTACAAATTTGTGTAGATTTTTAAAAATTCAGATTTTTTTTTGAATTGGTACTCCCTCCGTCCCATAATATAAGAATGTTTTTGACACTAGTATAGTGTCAAAAACGTTCTTATATTATGGAACGGAGGGGGTAATATTTGTTGGAGATGAATAACTTTTTCAGAGTCACAAACAATTTTTAATTTTGGAAGAGAAATGAAAATTGAAGACAATTTTCAAATTCCTGATTATTTTTTAAAAAATAAGAATATTTAAATTTGTGAACACTTTTTGAAGTTCGGTAGAACATTTTTCCAAATTTTGTGAACATATTTTTTAGTTCAAAAAGCAAAAGTAAAACAAAAAACTAAAAGAAAAAACAGAAACATGGCGGCCCACACATAGGTCGGCACAAAGCACGCTCGGGGTGCGCGTTTGACATTACCCACCGTGTACCGTGTGGCGTAGGAGGTCTCAGTCTTCTCCCCTCCCTCCACGAGAGCTCCCATACGATGCCTTAAGCTCCGGTTCAGCTTGTTGGCGCCCACACGCATGCTCAATTGGGCTGGCCCATTAAAAAGCCCAACAGTCAGTTCAATTACAGGCAGGTTCGGTCGCTCAGCTTGTTTGTTGAAAGGTTGAACCTCACAACAAACAGTTTAATGTATTGACCATTGGCTTTTTAAATTTTCATAAAATGGGAGTTTGAAAAGAGCTTAGGAATTTCATAGACAAGTTCGCCAATTTGAAAAAAGTTCACGAAATACAATAAAGTTCATGAATTTGAAAAATAAAAAAAACCACAAACTTAAAAAAAGCTAATGAAGAACAAAAAAGTTCACGGACATGAAAATGTCATGAATTTGAAAAAGTTCATGCACATCTGAAAAAAATCACGAATACGAAAAATGTTCAAGAATTTGGAAAAAAAAGTTCATGAATTTGATAAAAGTTTATGAATTTGAAACAAATTCAAGAAAAGTTCATGAATCTGTAAAAAGTTGGTGAAAAATAAAAAGAAAAGTAAAAAATGAAGAAGGAAAAAGGGAAAGGAAAAAAGGAGAACAAAAAAAACGAGTGAAGCGAAGAAATGGGCTGGCACCCCATTTAGTCTAGTGAGTAGGGGGTGTGCGCCCTGTACAAAATTCTTAATATACTAAACCTGGCCAGGTTTGATTTACCAGGTTTTTTTTGACTTTTTCTTAACAGTGGAAATCCAGCCAATGGGAGGGCGCCATGCAATTTATTGGGGGACCTGATGGGGTACATGTTCGTGTGCAACTAGCAATTGTCTGTGGATTTCTACTCAAGTTCGCCATTGGCTTGCATGTGCATGGACGGTCAGAAGTTCCTATTGGGCTGCATGCATGCTACGTATCTAGGTTGATTTTGGACGGTTCAAATTTGTATGCTGGATGTGCATGCATGCTTGCCACCGCTGCGGTTGCGTGCTGTCGTGGGCTAAGTCGGCCACCGTTTTTGCCGCTATTCTTCACTTCTTTGGTTGCTTCTTATTTGCATGCGGTGGCTGTCTTCAAGTTGCTTTCTGTTCTCTGGATGCATGCTATAAATACGGCTCTCCTATACCTCGGCTTTCCATTCTACCTCTAGCCAGTTGCGTGCTCTCTTGTGCATTTTAGTGCCAACATTTATAGAAATAGGAATGGTTGCTCCTCCTGCTGTCCGGTCTCGTCGGGGTCGGCGGGAGCGTCCTAGCGGCCAAGCTGCCAGGGTTCGGTGGCGACCTGGGCCGGTCGTGTCGTCGAACCAGGCGCGCCGGAACGCGCCGGCGATGGCACGGTGGTGCTCAGCGCCCTTGAGGGCGCCTCTGTAGCATGGTGGTTGCCACTCGAGGCTGCTGTTACGCTGGCCTCCTTTCCATCAGCCCATCGCTCGACTTTACGTGTAGCAGTTGTCACCACCATGTCCTGGCCGTCAGCGACGTGCTGCCGCTGCTCGAGGCCTCCTCCTTCCGTCGACCTTCTTTGCTGCGTCGGTCGGGGCCTGGTGAAGATTGGCCGCAGCTTCAGGCTGTCGAGCTGGTCAGCCGTGGCCCTAGGCTTCGACGGCGGGTGGATGCCGAGTGCGGGCCATGGTGGTGGCTGGCTTCGTGGTCGTGGAAGCTACGACCTCCACCTTGAGCCGGCGACAGAAGATGCACGCACATGCGCCTTAGAGCACGAGGTAGCCTACCAAGGCGCATAGCTCACAGGACCGTATCAACAACTCGCCTCCTCGGTCGGTTCATCGACCGAGCTCACCACTGATACATGGGTGGCCCCACCCAGTGTCGTGTCGCCTTGAGGAGCTATAGGACCTCTTAGGCACGAACGTCCACGGTGGAGGAAACCGGCTTACCTGCTGGCGTGCATCTGATGCGATAATTGACGACGCGCGCAACCTCGCGGGATGACAGTGGTTTGTGGACAAAGCCGACGGCGGGTGTGCGGTGCGCGCAAGCAGTGGTTTGTGGACTCACTGCCGTGGATTGCATGGTGGGTGAGCTCATGATGTGCTTCGCGATGACCGTTGCCTCCGAGGTCCGAGCTCGCCGCGCACACATTAGTTGGGCGAGTACTTCCGTGTGGCTGTCTACATCATCAAGTTCAGCTGCCGGCTCCTCACCAGCAGATGTCTGAGGGCTGAGGCTGGTTCATTCGTGGCCTCCTCGCAGTGCCTACGGCAACGACAACGGGATTGGTGGTGAATGTATCTGTGCCCAACCCCGACCGCCTCGCTTCCCACCCGCGTTCCAGCGCCGCAAGAACGTCAACCGCAGCTAGCACAAGGTCTTCCAGCGAAAGGCTTGGGCGTACGTCAAAAACCTGTAGCGCCCACCGACGTTGGATGCAGCGCAGACCAAACAACGGTCGTTGTCTGGGTTCGGCGAGCCGCGCGACAGCAGTAGCAACAGCAACAACTACCAGCGCGGCTAGTACACGGACGCGAGCGAGATAGCAACAACAACTACCAGCACAATCAATCAGTCCGCGAGAAGCAGCACGACGGCAGCAAGCACAACGACTACAAGCAGAGCTGATCGGGCGACGTGCGGTACTGATTGATGATAAGTGAGCTTGGAACTAAGAACGCACTGATGGGCGCACGTTGTTTGCTTATTTTATGGCTGCAAGGGGACCTTGGACCTTATCCCTTCCCCGCTACAGTGCTGAAGGGCGATTTCTGAAAGCGCTTGTTCGATCCACCTCGCCGTCGGCGATTCGCCGGTTCCCTCTCCCTCCGGCGGCCGCTGCGGCGGCGGGAGGGTGGGGGGACCCCGGATCTCGACGTGTATATAGCGTAGGGTCGAGTAGGCTTCCAGCCGGCGGCGTTCAGGAGATGGCGGCGCGGTCGGAGTGGAGTTTTGGGGCGGCGCTCGTCCTCTTCGGTGGTGAGGCTCCATGGAGTTCCGTCGCGGTTCGGCCCCCTTGTCCACGCTCGCAGTTCCTCGGAGCTGCTGTGCGTGCCCTTCCCTCACCGGAGTCCGAGGAGCGGCGGATCCGAACGTTTGAAGAAGCTGAAGGAGTTGATGGTGGTGAGCAAGGCGATGGCGTCGGCGGAGCAGGATGGAGGCTCTCCGGAGCCGAGGTTCGACGACTTCCCGTCCACAAAGGGGCTTCTCCCGATCCAAGGTTTGAGTGGAGGAGCGGCGGCGGCGCGCCATCGGCATGTCCTGGTCGTCGGCGGCGGCATCGAGATCCAGAAGGGCTTTTATGTAATTTTCTCTTTGTTCTGGATCGTTCTGTAAGAACCTTGCTCTAATATTATCAGCTCTTTTCCCGCAAAAAAAAAACAAGGGTTTAGAAGTGCGAGTCCACAGCCTGCAAGTGTATTTTGTCTGAACTGGTACTGTATTAATTTTCCCCTTCCGTTATTGATCGTGGTCTCCTGGTGTAAAGATGTTTGCCACTTTCTTGATGAAATTGAAGTCTTTCTTGCGTGTGAAAGAAAGTCCAGTTTCACTCCAGCTGAATGAACTCCTGAGTAAATGGCTCCCAGGGAAGTCGGCTGTATCTTACTGGGATATGGCTGTGTACGTTCTCTGTGTGCCTTCAGCGGTTATGTTTTATGCAGCTGATCTTTTGTTTGGTGGTCATGATTTTATCCATCCACAGCGCATGCATGGTGTGGGGACGGTTATTCTTTTCTTTTTTTTTAGGGAAGGGACGGTTGTTCTTTTTTTGAGCATCAGTACAGACACAAGCGGTCATATACACGCGCATACACTCATCCCTATGAACGCACACACGCACACCCTACCCCTATGAGCACCTCCGAGAGATTGAGCCGGCATATCATCTTGAAATTTACAAAGTCACCGTAGGCGCCTCGTCGTCGACGGGAACGTCTCCTCCCACTAAAAGCGCATCGCCGGAAATCCTGAAATAAATCCAGGAATAATGCGAGCACCAGGATTTGAACTCTGGTGGGTTGGGGATACCACTGTCCACCTAACCAACTCAACCACAGGTTGATTCGCGGGACGATTGTTCTTGATATGATGTAGATGGTGGTGGTTTCGTCGTCATTCAATTTGCTATTTCTCGACGCCGAATTGATTCTTTTTTATTATTGATATAAGATTGCGCGCGTGCGTATAAATATTGGCAGTTTGTTACTTTTTTCATCGCTCAAAATTTGTTATACCTGGATTCCTATTTTATGGCTATTTTATATTTTTTTACTAAAATTGATTTACATGAACACAACACGTGTACTCTTGGGTACACGGCACACAGTGAGGCTTTCGATCGACCGAAGAGCGATTTCACCTGCATGGCTTGATGGCGTGGGTGGCCAGCCGCGATGTGTTGCGCGCTTCGCTGGACGTGGCCGTCGACCTAGAGTCGGTGGGGGAACACGCGTAAACCGATCGTCAAGGGAGTCACATCACCGACAACGAGAAGCGTGTAAACCCATGGCAGTGTCTTGGGCATCTAATTCATGGAGCGGCTTGGCTGGCGTAGCCGCGTCTTTGGATAGATTGACGACATTTTTTTTATCTTTTTTTAGCACTACTTTGCTCTAGGATTTCTGTCATCAACATGGGCCAAGATAGAGACCACGTATAGATCCAATCGTATTGTGCACCAATCTGAAACGAAAATTATATGAACTATCAGAGAACGCCGCATGACCAAGATTAGTACACAACATCAGGATGTAAATTTCCTTTTGTGGAATGTATTGAATATCTCATGCAATAAACTTCTAACCACGAATCATTTTATCATCATACCCTCAAAAAATCATTATAGCATGCATTGTTTGTTAATACTAACATAAAACACTACACACTGCATACAATTAAATAATTCACAAAAGGAACAACCGACAGCAAACTACCCTCATTCATACAGATCAACATATATCACTTCAGAATCGTTTCGAGCATCATAAGTATCTACATATTTGCCTCTATTGCATCGCCATGTGATCCAACTATATATATCCAAGTATATTTGACATCATAGAGGCACATTTCGGCCAAATTTGCACTCTCCACTTATACATTAACTAGCTTGCCAAGCAACCGGATCATCTTTTCTGCAACAACTTTCTTTGCATGTTCACATGGAATGTATCATGCATCCCTTTGGTCAACTACCTCCCTCATTACAACAACCACCTCATGAACTGGGGGTACATAACGGTAAATATTAGATCCTCTTTTGTTCTTCCTAAACCAGACCGTTCAAGTGGGGCTCAATGAACCTATTCAGTAAGGTTTTCACTGAACACACATCGTCTCCACTATATATCCTATTCATCACCCAGGGTGCAGAATATGTTATTCTTCACCCGAGGTAATTTTACGGTCGCTTCATGAATAAATTACGTTTGAAATACAAATAGTTACATTCATATTGATTCATTACATAAAGTTTGGTATAAAAAATAGGTAATAGGACCAGAAATATCGCATTTTATGTATGTTACACACTATGTTTTACGTAATTTTACGCAATATAATTTTTTTACGGCGAGTATATATTTTCATACGTTCTCTTTTTACGTATGAAATAAGAAAAAATTTACGAAACCTAAAAATACGGTGTATTTTGACCTCAAAATAGAGGGGGGTGAAGAATAACTATTCCTCACCCAGGGTGACGAATAGCGCGACCCTGTATATATATATATATATATATATATATATATATATATATATATATATATATATATATATATATATTATTCTGTTACCATTGTTGAACTGATGGATTCGAGCTGTTCTACTGATGATGTCATTTCGTTGAACTGATGGTTTTTATTAAAAGGGTAAATAAGAGCTCCCGCCCGCTCTCTCCCCGTTCCGCAGACCACTCTAGCCGTCGACCGAGCTGCTCGCGGCCAATCCATCCACCCGCCCGCCTCCCTCCCGGCAACCCAGGCCCCATCCTAGGTGCAGCGATGGGCGACGATGGCGGCGCTCGCGGGGGCGGCCGCCGCCGGCGAGATCGCAGGACGTCGACGCGCCCAAGATCCCCGGCTTCTCGAACGATTTCATGCTCGTACGCCCCCTCCCCCTCCCCCTCCTCCCTGCCTTTCCTGAGCGAGTGGAGCAGCCAGCCCCGGTTCCTGATTTCGAGCCCATGACCGGGTGGCCGGCGGAGCTCCGTTCTGGCGGACGCGCGACCCGGAGCCTCCCGATTCTGAACCTGTGGTCGGGTGGCCGGCAGAGCTCCGTTCTGGTCGGGCGCGTGACCCCGGAGCCTCCCGATACCGAGCCCGTGGCTGGGTGGCCGGCGGAGATCCGTTCTGGCCGTTCCTCACCCCGTGCGGCGCCAAGGACGCTGTCCACCCGGCGCCACCAACCGTTCTCCCCCGACGGCCTCCTGCAAGCACAGCGATGAGAGGTTCATGTCGTCGTCTGCTGCAGTTCACTATTTTGCGTTTTTTCTGAAGATAAATGGAAGTGCAAATGCAGTCCGCTAGTGATTTGCTCTTAAGGTTCATTTTACTTATGTTTGCAGGGAAAAAGGGTGGTTTGCTTCGGTTGGATGCCCCGTTACTAAACAATCTTGTTGAAAAACTACAGTTTGTTGTAAATATATATGTTTGAGTGTACGCCCTTTTGCTCTCTACCTCCGTTGTCCATAGTTCTGTGGTATTCTCTGAGTACTTGTTAATGTATGTCTAGGTGCAAGTGTGCTGATGTGCTACCCATTTCCGTCAGCATATTCAGGACTTCAGGCAGGCTGTTGGTCAGCCCAAGCAAGCCACTAATAATCAGTTAAAGGAAATTTGGCAGCGGCCGCCTGCTGACTTTGTCAAAGTTAACTTTGATGCTGCCTTTTATGTGGATACTGGACAGGGAGCCTGGGGGTGTGTTTTTCGTTCAGATCAAGGTGATTTCTTGGCGGCCAGATGGATATATGCAGCACATCTCGGGACCTCTGCATGCCGAGACGATGACAGGTTTGAAGGCAGCAGAAGCGAGTGCTGAATTTGGCCTACACAGAGTGGTACCCGAATCTGACTCCAAGGTCCTTGTCCAAGCTCCAAACTCTGATGATTACGACCAGGCCACGATTGGCGTCCTGTTACACGAGACGCGTAGTGTATGTCATGCAAACTTTGAGTCATTTAGTTTCAATTTTTGTAAAAGGGACTGTAATAAGGCGGCCCATGAACTAGCCGCGTTTGGCTTCAGGGCAAGAGTTGTTGATCTTTCGTGGATCGAGCAGGCTCCAGACTGTGTTTGGGTGCTGGTCGCCAGTGAGAGCGCTGTGCGGGTTTAGTAATAGAATGAATTTTCCGGTTAAAAAAAAGAAGCTGAGAATTGCCTATAATAGAGTGAAAGATTTAACAACGAGAAGGCTAAGTTTGAGCAAGCTTCCTTCAGAAAAGGTACAGTTCCTTGTCTCTGACCTCTTTCTTGTGTGCCTGTCGCTAGCTAGCGATGTTTTTGTTATGAATTTTTTTGTGAAGTTCACCCTCGGCATGGACAACATGTCATGGACCCTATGTTCCTAGGGGGCTGATTGTATTTTTATGAGGGGGATATTATTCTTTTTAGCAGTTCATCGCGCCATCGTGTTAGTATTGTTGAACTGATGAATTTGAGCGTTTGTACTGATATTATCATTTCGTTGTACTGATTCTGAGGACAAAATATGAATCTTTGAAGCACTAGGGGGGTAACCATTGTACAGGACTTCATGTGTGCCTTCATCATAGAAAAATAGACTGAATATCGCCAAGTTCTAAGGTAGAATAAATGAATCATACAGAATATTGTCAAAACCCTGCATTTTTCTCACTAAAACAAACTTATGTACTCGCATACAACCCTCTTTGAACCTGGACGGCACCTAGTGCTCAACTTGGACGATGACCAGTGCTCAACATGAGGACGCCAATCATATTTTTTTTGCTGAACGGACCAGTGCTCAACTCCGCACTTCATTCTTTCTGCAACTTGACCTTTTTATGCTCTAAACTTTCACAAGGTATTTTTTTTCTATCAGTAAGTGTTCTTTTCTTCTGGGCATTCATTTTTTTGTACCTTTTGCACAATAATATTCAAACTTATGGTACTAGAGAGTTTGTACTTCTCAAAAAATAATCACTCGAAGCTCTTTTTGTTTTAGTTCTAAATTTTCCTTCTCATCCTTACTGACGGCGTCATTGCCATCGTACCTGCATGGTTTATATAGTTGAACGGGCTTAATTTTTACCATTCCCTTGTTTTAAAAACTTCTGTTTTCTTCTCCACACTTTCTACCGGACAAGTCTTGAATGATATTTTCATTATTTTTCTTTGTTTTAGCTCATCGAACAGGGAGCAACACATTATAAGGAACAAAATACACATTTGAAGAAACAAAATAGGGGAATAACCATTTGCACATCTCATGTGTGCCTTCATCATAGAAAAATAGAGTGGATATGTCCAAGTTCTAAGGTTGAGCAAATCAAACATACAGAATATTGTCCAAAAACCCGCATTTTTTCTCACTAAAACAAACTTCTGTACTTGCATACAACCATCTTTGAACTTGGACGACATCTAGCGCTTAACTTGGACCATGACCAGTGCTCAACTTGAACGGAGGAGATTGCCGTTGCTTTTAACCATGAATGCTTCTAAAGACACTAAGAATTGCTTCAGAACTTCTTTGTACTTTTCAACATGAGGGTTCTCTCAGCTGGGCCAAGAAGTAACCCATACATCTTATTTTTGTTCTGCAAGAACGAAACACTACAATAATTAACAACTAATCTATCAGTACATCCAGAACAATTTCAGTTTTGAGAACAAACTTCCATTGATGTGTTAAACTCTGAATCTGTATATAGGACATGATGGGTCTCAGGCTACTTACAAAATAGGTTGCATCAGGGGAGAAATTACCTCTATCTCCTGCCCGGATAGAGGATACGTACTTCCAATTCACGAACAACAGAACGAAAGTGGCTCTTGTCACTGATCTGCAGTCGCTCCATCCTCCCTCATGCTGCATTCAGGGAGAAAATAAATTAGTGACAGAAAGGGGATTTAGAGAGGAAGAGAAACAGAGGGGGAGGGAATTATAATGAAGTGCAAGATCATTATTTACTTGCAGCTGAGAAATGGATCAATGCTTAACTATAACGAAGTGCAGACATAGTGAAAAAGCATCAAAATGTTGATCAACTAATACTAAATTCTCTTAAAAAACCAACACTAACATGTATTGTTTGCTTAGTCTGGGATGGACTGTCAGAATTTCTAAAGGCACTTAATTACCTTTATTGCACACATAATATTTCAGGATTTCCTCAAGATTTTGCACATTTAAAGCACAATGCAACGAAAAGAACACACAACTTGAACTAAGAATCAAAATGAAAGTTGGGGTAGCATGCCTGTGAGAGGGAGGTCGAGGGCAGCATGGCGTGCAGTGGGCCAAGGACTTAGCTGTACGGGGCCGGCAGCGGTGCTAGCTCGCGAAGAACCCCAGGCACAGTTCAAATAGTACAGACTAAATGAATAGTAGCTGATCCATCAGCAAGCATGAATCAGAAAGAAAATGTTCAAAGAAAAATGAGATGGCATTCTCACTGTGTGGGTGCTCAATGGGTGCAGCGTTGGGTGAAGATGGTGGTCGCAGTAACACTTGGACTGCGGTCATAGCTCGACTTGGACAGCTCCCAACGATTGTGGATCCCCTGGCTGCTGCAAGTTTGACTTGGTGAAGATGGTGCAACAGCAAGTTCGACTTTGTGCAATAACTTTGCTGATTGAGAACCTGGTGTGTCCGTCCTCGAACTGCAGGCATGTAGATTTTCAAATGATGAAAGTCACAAAAGTGAGCTATTTTTGTTTTACTTCAAATAAATCAACATGAAAAATACAAATGCAGATAATTTTTTTTGCGCGACATTCTGAAGCAGATGTCAGTTTGACCTTTTTAACTACTTTTTTGCACAATGAGATGATGTTATTGAACTGGCTAGGTACATTCAGTTTTACCTAGTATGGTTGGACTACTAATGCAAGCATTGATTCCAAGGTTTTATAGAGATCAGTAGCCATCCAACTATGAAATGCATGCAAACCAATCTGCATACACTAGCGAACATTGAAACAAAGAACCCCTGTTTCTCAACTTTGAACTTTTGTATGGGTTTTCCCTCAACTTATTGTATCCGCGAGTCTGAACTGATGCAAGTATATAAGAATACCAAACATTTATTACCTGAACCTGAAAAGGATCTGAGACAGGTTGCCCTGGAACTGCAACTTGTATCTTTTACTGCTCATCTTTAACATTAAGAAAGTACTAATCAATACTACTATTTGTGTAAGTCATACTGATCAGTACTACTGCTTGCCGTACTGATGAGCACTAGTACTGATTGCTAACACAGAGAATTTTTCATCTAGTTGACTTTTAACATTATATTAGAAAAAATGAGCTACAAAATAAAAAACTAGATTAGAATAGAAGCATTGGCTTATATTAGAAACGATGAGCTACGAAATAAACAACCAGATGCGAATTTGCTTCAAGTCAGGTTTGCTATTTTTTTGAATTTGATGCATGTTGCACTGTAGGACTGCTACTGGTTTGCAAGTTGGACTTGAGTACTTTTAAATTGTTTGCATAGTTTAACGCCCAAATCTAAACCACAGAGGAACACATCGGCATTACCAATCGTATATAGCAAAACTGAACTTTCTGCATCTACTGTTGTTTTTACAGAGTGGACTTATGTTTTCTTATGTACTTGAACTATTAAAGTTTTTGAAAGTTGCCACTATCACACATATTATACTTGAAAACCCTTGCCAGACTAGGCACCCCCAAATCCTGCACAACAAAGCATCCCCCAAGTGAATTGTAGTAGCCTCTCTCTCTCTCTATGTCTCTTTTTTGCATCTCTCTCTCTGTGTCTCTCTTTTGCATCTATGAGCAGTCCCCCGAAGAATTCCTGAACTTTCAGTTGGATCAAAATCTAGATTACAAGAAAAATGGCCTTCATGGATAGCAGTATGTGAACTGAAGAGTAGGAGAGGAGGAGCACGAAGGTGTTTCTCACCAATCGTGTTCCTGATGGCGTGGTGGATGGCAAGAATCCATGGCTGAACAGGAGGTCGAGGCGTCGTGGAAGGAACTCCAGGGGTATGTTTCGTTATGAGGGTTTGCATATGGATGAACTGACTGACCCATTTTCCTTGTACTGAACCTTCTTTGTATGGAAGCTTGTTTTCCAGAAATTTAAGACTATGCAAATACTATGTACAATATGGACATTTAGTAAGCCCGAACTGATCTTTTTGGCACTTTTTGCACCGAGGTAATAGAAGTGAACCTGTGACGAAGAATAGAAATCAAAAAGAATTTTTTTGGAGGTGGAATAAGACGTCGGAGATCGGGTGGACCGGCTACACCTCCTCCTCTGGACTGATTGCTCCGGCGAAGTGGAGCTGATGGAGGCGGAGATCATGAGCAGCGCGATTTGTCCACTACAGGGAATCCAATTGACTACCAAGTCATCCTTGCTATTCCAGGATGACGTCCAGAGCACTGTGATGGGGGTGGAGGAGCCGGTGTCGCCGGAGGGAATGGCAGCTAGAGCAAATAAGTTTAGACAAAAGCTATTTGCTTTCTATTCCTGGTGGTGTTTATTCAGCAAGGGCACCAGGGATGACTAGAGCAAATAAGTTTAGCCATCCCTATGGTGTTTATCCAGGATCCATGCAAAGTAAAGTAGCATCTGTTTTCGAAATGGATGGTTATAGGTTTAGACAGAAGTTAAGTTTTAGCAATGTCCTTGCGGCAAAGCAAACTAAAATGTATCATTTTTCCTCAGGACTCTGCACATTTAAAGCATAATGCACTGAAAAGAACACACAAGTTAAACTGAAAATCAAAATAAAAGTTGGGGTAGCATGCCTGTGAGGAAGGAGGTCGAGGGCAGCAGGGTGCACAGTGGGCGAAGGACGCACAAGGAAGATGAGTTACCTCGTCGCTAGGCTGCGAGGCGACCTCCATCTTGGAGGTCCTCGGGTTGGAGTGCATCAGCAACGAGTGGTGGGGCTGCGACAGGGGACAGGTTGGAGCGGTGGCCCTGCAGAGATGATGACGGCATGAGGTGTTGCGGCTTGGAGCAGCAACAAGAGAAACAGAGGAACTGCCAACATGCTGCTGGCAAGGTTGCACCTGAGGTTGGAAAACATAGTTAATTAATTAACTCATCTAATGTAATCATCCAAGAGTTCTAGTCTTGGGTATGTATAACACTAAACAAAATTTTAGAAATTGAACTGAAGTAGAATACAAATTTTAACTAAACGAGAATAAGAAATTAAACTCAGCTAAAATAACAAATAGTTGAACCTTTCTTTCAGTTCACATATTATCATGAAATAGTACCAGACTGTAAGGTTTAATACATGAAAGCAGAAATATATAAGAAGGCATCGCCGCCGGAAATACTTAGTGCACGAGAGAACCTGCACTGCTAGATTTGTTGAGAGAGTACTGAGGGCAGTACATCCCCATGGCAGATAGGTAATTCAAGTTCTATATGAACCAACACTGCTGGATTTGTTAAGAAAGTACTAAGGGCAACACATCGCCTCCAAAGCTTCTAGGTGCAGGACAAAACACGCCGTGCTTGGCCGCCTAGGATGCGTCCATCGACGCATCGCGTACTCAGAAACTTGAGGAGGCGCTTCAGGACTAGCCAAACCTGCTTATTGGAGAAGCCAAGAGGCTTCATGGCCTCTAACACTTTCTAGTAGCATTACCATAGTTGGAAACCATGGCGTTTAATCAAATGGTTCAGGGATCACTCCCAGTCAGTCCCACTGCTACCTGTGCTGCAGAGAACATGAATATAAAGCAGATGGTGAATCATCAATTTTTCTTTACGATATATCTAAACTTACAGAATTTTCAAACTTGCACTGACGATACTTTAGGTGATATATCTAAACTTTACATAATTTTGAAGAAACTCTGTCGGAGTAATGGGACACGGGTAGGCTAACCCGAAGCCCAGAACCTTTCAAGACATCGGGGCAGGCTGCGCCCCTCAAGACCCCAGGACGGAGAGCCGCCTCTGGGAGTCGGCAGCAGCGCAACTGACTACCCACTCACGGCCGAGTCCCAGGGGCGACTTTGAGATGAGCCGACTCCTAGCTGGCGGCTTCCAGAGAAGCCGGCTATGGGGAGTCGGCCCTCGACTCCAACCACCTCATGCTCTCGTAAGGAGGGACGGGACGGGGCGTGGCCTCAGTAAGGTCCACGCCCGCCCCTTACCAAGGGCAGGGATGGCCACAGTACGCCGTACCATCGGAGATCTCTGTCCGGCGCGACACTGTTGCCATGCCAGCCTTGACATCAGCCCCAGCGGGCGGAACCCTGTGCCCACGATGGCCTGTCTGTGCGACCCGGAGACGGCGGGTCCCACCAGTCAGCGGGGGTCCAGAAGACGGCAAGAGTGTCACCAGTCGGACCAGGTGGGAGTCGTCCTCTAGGAGTCGGCTAGCCCCTCCCACGGGCCCCGCACGCCATTAACCAGACAAGACGGGGAATGGCAACATGATCGCCCGTCAGGCGGCGACACTGTTGCCATGACCCCACGACCAAGCCAGCGTCATTAGAAGCACGGCTACAGTAATCCGCAGCCGGCAAGACCCACCCGCGGCGGACATGGCCTGACGGCTCCGTACCGGAACAGTCGGCGGGGCCCACTAGACGGCGAGCCCCGGCAGTCGGCGGAGAAGATGGCGGCCTAAGAGACAGATGGCTGGGACCCGCGCCCAACCGGATTACCATTGTACCCCTGGGGGGTAGGCCTATATAAACCCCCCACGGCACCCATGCAAAGGGTTCAAATCCATTAGCACTAGACCAGATCATATAGGAAGGAGAGAGCTAGCCTTGCCTTCTCCTACCTCCAGGAAATAGCTCAAGGAGCAACCGTGTACACACTTTGCCATAGTGATCATGCGGAGACCCCGCGAAGTAGCAGTAGGGGTGTTATCTCCTAGGAGAGCCCTGAAGCTGGGTAAGATTCGCCGGCGTGCATGTCTTCGCCTCATCCCGTTTCTAGGAACCGGCGATGTTCTACTCGCTCCCACCATGATAAGCCATCCCTTGGCATATGTCACACCCAACCCCCGACATTTGGCGTCCACCATGGGGCGAGGTGCACCGTCGTCCGGAGACCTGCTCTGGACGGGAACCCTTTTCCTCCCTGGCGAGCGCAGCCAGCCCAGCACGCCAGACGGAGTCTACGCCGACGCGCTGCACGATGCCAAGATCGCCTGCGCAGCCAGCTGCCTCGCCGAACTTGTCGGCGAGGTCTACCTCTCCAACGAGCCTTCATCCGACGCAGGCACGGGCGGCCCCGAGAGCCTCCTCACGGGCCTCCTTGACCAACTCCACGTCATCGGCGAGCCTGCCGTGGACTTGGAGTCCGTAGGCTCCACCGACCCGATGCTGGTCGACTCCGACACCGCGTCGCTCGACGCGTTTCCCACCAACATGGTGGTCTACAACGAACCGCTCCCTCGCGCGGAGAGCATCGGAAGCACCGTCACAGAGGTGCTCGTCATCGATCATGGCGAGCATTTCGGCGGAGGAGCTCATGACCCGCTCGACGCGGCGCTACAAGACCTAACCGCGCCCATTCCCGAAGACGCCGACGCCGAGACGCTGGAGGCACGCCGCCTCCAGCTCGTCGAAGGCGCGAAGAAGCTGGCCAGCATGAGGCGCTTGTTAGAGGCCTACCAGAGTGAGATGGATCGCGCTGTGGGCGGCTCGCCGGCTCCGGCTGGGCCTAGCTGCCTTGGTGCGCTCCAGCAGCGCGGCGTTTCCATCGCCAACCTGTTCGGGGCAAATCGCCCCATATACGCCACGCCTGCGGAGAACATCCGAGCTGCCCAGGTGGCAGCTGACGAGCTGGACAATTTCGGGGGCGAAGAGCGTCGCCTGATGACGGAGCGCATCCAGCGGCTCCTCGACGCGGCCGTCGAGCAAAACGCGGCCGGCTGCCGCACAGATGCGCCACGACGGCAGAATGACGACCCGCCTCCCCGCCGAGACCAAGGCGCGACATCATGGACGCCGACTGGCGGCGTCCGCGGAAGAAAAGACAAGGATCCGGCTGTTAGCCACAGTCGGACTCGCGTCACCATCGAGCGCGACCAAGACGGCCGCCCAAGAGCAGTGGAATGGCGGGACGACTGTCCGCCTCCTCCCCCTCGCAAGGAAAGGCGAGTCTCCCCGCCTCCTGTTGAACATCCGACTCTCGGCGACCGCCTTGGCCGTCGAGAGGGAGTCAGAGAAAATGACGCACGCCACCGGATCGACCGACTCCACCGATCCCTGGCGCTAGAAGAAGAAGACGAGTTGGGTCCGCCGTGTTTCGGTCCCCGCATCCGAGATGAGCCCTTTCCTAGAGGGTTCACGCTCCCCAGAGATACGCCCAAGTACACCGGCTCCGTGAAGCCGGAAGACTGGCTGGTTGACTACTCCACGGCCGTCAGTATAGCGAACGACAACAAGCGAGTTGCCGTGAAGTATGTTCCACTCATGCTCCAGGGCACGGCCCGGACATGGTTGAACAGCCTGAAGCCCCGCAACATCAACAGCTAGGTCGACTTCACAGATGCCTTCGTCCGCAACTTCACAAGCACGTACAAGCGACCTCCCAAGCCTCGCCAGCTTTCCTTGTGTGTGCAAAGCCCCAGCGAGTCAACTCGCGACTACCTCACGCGCTGGGCCGAGCTTCGGAACTCCTGCGAGGGCGTGCACGAGGTGCAGGCTATCGAGTACTTCACCGCCGGGTGCAGAGAAAGCACCCTCCTCAAGCACAAGCTCCTCTGCGATGAGCCAGAGACCCTCGACGAACTGCTGATCATAGCAGACAAGTATGCCACAACCGACTCCTCCATGAAGTCGGAGATTCAAGTTAGTGCGACTGGCAAAGTGGCCCCTCAAGCCCCCAGAACACCGACTGGAGACGCTAGTCGGCGGCAACAGCAGAACGACCACAAGCACAAGGCCCCACAGCCGGCTTCCAGTAGCCGGCAGGTGGCGACGGTCGAGGACCAGCAGCCGGAGGGACACCCTCCGCCCAAGCGACAGAAAGGCGGCAAGCCCAACTGGTTGCCGGCTTTCTCTTACGAGCAAACTCTTGATGGCTCTTGCAAGTTCCATAGCGGCGCGAAGCCGTCTAACCACACCACCCGGAAGTGCCACTAGCTCACCAGGATCGCCAAGGGAGACGGCCTCCTGCCTCCCCCGCCTGCTGGGCAGCCACCTCCGCCTCCGCCCCAGCAGCCGGCTGTCAGGCCAGTCGGCGCAGTACAAGACGAGTACCCAGAAGAGCACTGAGCCTATGTGGTGTTCACCAGCGTGGCTGACGATCGACACAGCAGGCGGCTGCAGCAGCAAGAGGTGAACGCAGTAGCATCAGAGACACTAGAGTTCATGCGCTGGTCCGAGAAGCCTATCAGCTGGAGCAGGGCTGATCACCCAGAGGTGATGCCGAGTCCAGGATCCTACGCTCTGGTCCTGGACGCCACCTTTGCCACGGATAACAGAGCTGCTCGCTTCTCGCGAGTGCTGATAGACGGAGGCAGCAGCATCAACATCCTGTACAAGGACACAATGGAGAAGTTAGAAATCAAGCAAAGACAGCTTCAGAACAGCCGGACTGTGTTCCACCGCATTGTTCATGGCCTTTCCTGCTCACCAATCGGCAAGATCCTGATAGACATCCTCTTTGGGGACAAAGATCATTTCCGCCGAGAGTCAGTTTGGTTTGAAGTGGTGGACCTTGAGAGCCCATACCATGCCTTGCTTGGCCGACCCGCTTTGGCCAAGTTCATGGCGGTTCCCCACTACGCCTACCTCAAGATGAAGATGCTGAGTTCCAAGGGGATTCTGACCATAGCCGACGACTACAGAAAGTCGTCCGCCTGTGCGGCTGAAAGCAGTCGGCTAGCCGAGTCCCTGGTGATCGCAACTGAGAAGCGGCTCCTCGATCGGGTTGTGGTGATGGCCGACAAGTGGCCGGAGATGTCGCCTAACCTTAAGGAGTTGGAAGCTGAGGGTTTGTTCAAGCCGGACAAAGAGACGAAGAAGATAACCTTGGACCCGGAGCACCCAGAGAGGTACGCTGTCATAGGTGCGAACCTCGACAGCAAATAGGAAGGCGAGCTCGTCGATTTCCTCCGTGAGAATCGGGACATCTTCGCATGGTCCCCTAAAGACATGCCAGGTGTACCGACGGAATTCGCCGAGCACAAGCTACATGTCCGATCTGATGCCAAGCCAGTCAGGCAGCCCTTGCGCCGTCTGTCAGAAGAAAAAAGAAGAGTTGTTGGAGAAGAAATAGCCCGACTCCTTGCAGCCGGCTTCATTATGGAAGTGTTCTTTCCAGAATGGCTAACCAACCCCCGGTCCTGGTGCTGAAGAAGAACAAGCAGTGGCGAATGTGTATTAACTACACCAGCCTCAACAAAGCTTGCCCCAAGGACCCATTTGCTCTGCCGAGAATTGATCAGGTGATAGACTCCACAGCCGGATGCGAGCTGTTGAGCTTCTTAGATGCATATTCAGGATATCACCAGATCAAGCTGAACCCGGCAGACAGACTGAAGACCGCCTTCATCACGCCGTTTGGAGCCTTCTGCTACCTGACAATGACGTTCGGCTTGAGGAATGCCTGCGCCACCTTTCAGTGTTGCATGCAGAAGTGCCTCCTCAAGCAACTCGGCAGAAACGCCCATGTCTATGTGGATGATGTGGTGGTGAAGACGGAAAAGCGTGGAACGCTGTTGGAAGACCTCAAGGAGACCTTTGAGAACCTGTGTCGATTCCAGATCAAGCTCAACCCTGAGAAGTGCGTCTTTGGAGTACCAGCCGGCCAACTCCTTGGCTTCCTGGTCTCTGAACGCGGCATAGAGTGCAACCCTGCAAAGATCAAGGCTATTGATAGGATGGAGGTACCCAGCCGACTGCTTGATGTGCAAAAGTTCACTGGCTGCCTGGCGTCCATCAGCCGATTCATCAGTCGGCTGGGCGAGAAAGCTCTCCCCTTGTACCAGCTCATGAAGAAGACCACTTTTTCGAGTGGAACCACAAGGCGGACGAAGCTTTTCTCTAGTTGAAGAAGATGTTGACTACTCCCCCTGTGTTGGCGGCTCCGACTCCTAAAGAGCCCATGCTCCTGTACATTGCCGCCACTAGCCGGGTAGTCAGCACAGTCATTGTAGTTGAACGCAAGGAGGAAGGCAAAGCACTACCTGTCCAGAGACCGGTATATTACCTGAGCGAAGTGCTGTCGACCTCCAAGCAGAACTACCCCCACTACCAGAAGATGTGCTATGGTGTGCACTTTGCCGCCAAGAAGTTGAAGCCTTATTTTCAAGAGCATCCAATCACTGTGGTCTGCACAGCCCCACTAGCCGAGATCATCGGAAGCCGAGATGCTTCTGATCGAGTGGCCAAATGGGCCATAGAGCTGGCCCCCTACACCATCTACTATCAGCCCCGCACATCCATCAAGTCGCAAGCATTGGCCGACTTCCTCGTCGACTGGGCCGAGACTCAGTACCTGCCGCCAGCGCCCGACTCCACCCATTGGCGGGTGCATTTCAATGGCTTCAAGATGCGCACCGGCTTGGGAACTGACGTTGTCCTCACTTCTCCCAAAGGCGACCAGCTCAAATATGCGCTGCAAATCCATTTCGCCGCCTCCAACAACGTCGCCGAATACGAGACGCTCATTCACGGGCTCCGCCTTGCCAAAGAACTTGGCATTCGCCGGATCCTGTGTTATGGCGACTCCGACTTGGTGGTCCAGCAGTCATCTGGCGACTGGGACGCCAAAGATGCAAACATGGCGAGCTACCGTTTCCTCGTACAGCAACTCAGCGGATATTTCGAGGGGTGCGAGTTCCTTCACGTGCCAAGAAATGACAACAACCAAGCAGATACCCTAGCACGAATCGGCTCGACCTGCCAAGGAATACCATCCGGCGTCGCCCTTCAGCGCCTCCTCAAGCCGTCTGTCAAGCCTTCACCAGAATCAGACTCCATCTTTGTGCCGGCTCCCCCCGAAGAAGTCGGATCCGACTCAAGAGCCCCAGCAGACGGCACGAGAATTCTTACAGATGGCTCCAAGAACGCCGTAGTCAAAGCCGGCCCGGGGACTTCAGAACCCGGCCCGGGGACTGCGGCGACCAGACCGAAGACTCCAGAACTCGGCCCGGGGACTGCACCAGTCGGCCCGGGGACTTCATCAATCTAGCAAGCGGCCGCGGACTCCAGCCCGCCGCCTCCCAGCCCAGCCGCCCTCGTCCAAGTCGCAGTTCTGGCAGTCGGAGAAATAGCAGCACCCTCATGGGCCCAGCCCATCCTCATATTCCTAGTGAGCAAAGAGCTGCCAACCGATGGGATCCTAGCTCGGCAAGTACAACGCCGAGCAGCATCCTACACCATAGTCAACAGAGAGCTGGTCATGCGCAACGTCACGGGCGTCTACCAGCGCTGTGTCGAGCCAGAGCAAGGCCAAGCAATTCTCAAAGACATCCATCAAGGCGAGTGCGGCCACCATGCGGCCTCAAGAGCACTCGTCGCCAAAGCCTTTCGACACGGTTTCTTCTGGCCGACTGCCCTAGAAGAGGCCAAGGAATTGGTCCAAAATGCAAGGGGTGCCAGAAGTTCCGCTCCAAGCCGCATCAGCCGGCTTCCGCACTCAAGACTATCCCCATCTCCTGGCCCTTTGCAGTTTGGGGCCTGGACATGGTGGGACCATTCAAGACGGCGCGAGGCGGCCTAACTCACTTACTTGTCGCGGTGGACAAGTTCATCAAGTGGATAGAAGCAAAGCCCATCAAGAAGTTGAATGGTCCGACTGCCGTGACTTTCATCTCCAACATCACAATTCGGTACGGCATACCACACATCATCATCACCGACAATGCCACAAACTTTGCCAAAGGTGCCTTGGCCCGTTTTTGCGCGACACAGGGCATCCGACTGGACTTAGCGTCCATTGCCCATCCGCAATCAAACGGCCAAGTGGAGCGAGCAAACGGCCTCATCCTGCCTGGCATCAAGCCTCGACTGGTCGAACCGCTGGAGCGTTCGGCCGGCTATTGGCTTGACGAGTTGCCAGCCGTCCTCTGGAGTCTACGCACAACTCCAAACAAGTCGACCGGCTTCACGCCCTTCTTCCTCGTATATGGTGCCGAAGCCGTCATCCCAACAGACATAGAGTTCGACTCTTCGCGAGTCACCATGTACACCAAGGAGGAAGCAGAAGAAGCACGTCAAGACGGCGTCGATCTGCTGGAAGAGGGCCGGATGTTGGCACTCAACCGGTCCAGCATCTACCAGCAGAGCCTGCGCCGATACTACAAGAGGAAGGTCAGGCCGAGATCTTTCCAAGAGGGCGACCTTGTGCTCCGACTGATCCAGCGAACAGCCGGCCAGCACAAGCTGTCGGCACCTTGGGAAGGCCCTTTCATCATCAGCAAAGTGCTGGGCAATGACTCCTACTACCTGATCGACGCTCAGAAGCCCCGAGCATGCAAGAGGGACGACTCCGGCAAAGAGACGGAGCGGCCATGGAATGCAAATCTCCTCCGAAGATTTTACAGTTGATGTAGTATGTACCACGCTACCTTTTGTATTTAAGTACCAAGACTTCGGGGCCCCCGAGACGAGCTCGGGGACTGCCCCTTTTTGTTATCTATATGATAAGAATTATGCCTTCGAGTATGCTACTCTTTGTTATGCCGCTTGGCACCGGGTTCGACTAGTCGGCCCGGGGACTCGCCGCCTTGCGCTATGAAATGCTTCCTGCAGTCGGACAAGTAGTGTGTGGTGCCTAAGCCGTCTCCTGTCAGAACCCGTAGCTCGCAGAGCGACTGTCTAGCGGGCAGGAGTAAGGAAGAATGGACGCCCACATGAAAAATGGCTAAGGACTCAAAGCATAAACATAGCTTAAGACAGCTTCCAGCCTCTCTTCGTAAACCAACTCTTGAGCAGTCGGCTCGGCGCCTTCTATTCAACTTGCTACGAAATTCTAAAACGGCTAAGTACTTGCCTTCCCAAAAGTAGCCAAGCATTTGATCCAGCGGCAGTCCGCAGAGCGGCTGTCCGGCTGGCAAGACGGCAACTAAGGGAAGGCGGCAAAGGAAAAAGCCAAGGGAGCAATAAGCAAGAAAAGACAGAACTCGGATGAATATTTACATAACATAGGCCCTTGGCCGAAATCTTTGAGCAGAAGTTCAAAATACACCCCGCGGGTGGAATTGTGAGAATTAACAAGTTCTTCAAAGACTACTAAACAGATAAAATAAAGACAAGGCAGCAACCTAGGAAGCGGCAGACGGGTTCGGAGGGTCGGCGGAGATGGCGGTGTCAGACGTTGGGGCGGCCGGTTGGGCAGTCTCGGCTTGATCACCTCCGGCGGCAGCCGGCTCGGTTGGGCGCGGCTCGTTGCTGGAGGCGCGGTCGAGCTAAGGCTGGCCGTCCGCTCCACCTTCTGGCGCCTCCGTCTTGCCTCCATCCTCCGCCTCGCCTTCCTCCTCGACGCTGAAGCCGATCACCTCCGCCGAGTCCTCGTCGTAGTCTGGGTTCATCCCAAACCACTCCGGCGGTGCCTCCTCGCCGTCTTCAGCCCGCTCAGGGACGAAGACGCTGGTGTCGGTGTACTCGGCGATCGCCGCGGCACGCTTGACGAGGGCGTCGTCCGCGACTACCAGCTTCGGCTGGGCCTCTGACCGAAGCGTGGCCAGCCGGTCCAGGTCCAGCCCCGGATACCATGCCTTGACGAATTCCAAGGCCCGACGCTCTCCAGCCCGGGCCGAGGAACCCTTCCAAGCCTCAAGACGGCCAACTGCGACCTCCAGCCAGTCGGCAGTCCGACTAGGGGTGCGCAGTGCCTGCATGTGTGGCCAGAGGGCAGAGATCACCTGGGCGCTGACACATTGAAGCCGGCGCAACATCCGGTGGGCAGGCCGCAGGCGAGCCTCAATGCTCAGAATCTGCTCGTCAAGGGTCCGGGGGCATCGGCGGCGACCTCCGCGCCTTCTGCCCTCCGCCTCTCGCGATCAGCCTCGATGGCTTGATTGGCGGCTTGCGAGTAGCCGGGGAAGAAGTCTACCGAGGCGAAAAGAAGGAAGAGCAAGTAAAAAAACCAGGAGTCGTCCCGACCTATAGTCGGCAACTCAAAGAAGAAAAGTAAAGAAGCTTACCGTCGATGATGTCCTCGATCTCGTGGAAGCCGGAGGCCAGCAATGCCTCATTGTCAGTCCAGGAGGAGCGCTCGCTTGCGAACTCGGCCAGGAGAGCATTCTCCTTCTCGTCTGCCTCCTCCCGCGCCTTCTTAAGCAGCTCCTTCTACTCCGCCAGCTGTGCAGCCAGCAGGTCGCGCTCTGCGGCGAGCTTGCTGCACTCCTCCCCCTTGGCACGCAAGGCGGTGTTGGCTTCGCCCAGCTGCTGCTGAAGAGTGGCGTTGGCCTCTGAAGAAAAAGAAGAAAGAAGAAGTTAAGTCATCAACGAAGAAGGTCGCCAAGAAGATCCGGCCCGACTGCTCAGCAGTCGGCCCGAATCTCGGGGACTACAGCCCGCGGGTGCGCCAGCGCGCCCCCGCGAAGAAGAAAGAGAATTCACTTCGGCTCTCCGACAAGTCGGCAGTCCGCTTGCCCAGCTCCTTGTAGGATCGGAAGTATGTCTAGAGGGGGGTGATTAGACTAATTGACCAAATAAAAACTTAACCTTTTCCCAATTTTAGTTCTTGGCAGATTTTAGCAACTTTAGGACAAGTCAAGCAATCATTACACAATTCAAGCAAGCATGCAAAGAGTATATAGGCAGCGGAAATTAAAGCATGCAACTTGCAAGAATGTAAAGGGAAGGGTTTGGAGAATTCAAACGCAATTGGAGACACGGATGTTTTTCCCGTGGTTCGGATAGGTGGTGCTATCCTACATCCACGTTGATGGAGACTTCAACCCACGAAGGGTAACGGTTGCGCGAGTCCACGAAGGGCTCCACCCATGAAGGGTCGACGAAGAAGCAACCTTGTCTATCCCACCATGGCCATCGCCCACGAAGGACTTGCCTCACTAGCGGTAGATCTTCACGAAGTAGGCGATCTCCTTGCCCTTACAAACTCCTTGGTTCAACTCCACAATCTTGTCGGAGGCTCCCAAGTGACACCTACCCAATCTAGGAGACACCACTCTCCAAGAAGTAACAAATGGTGTGTTGATGATGAACTCCTTGCTCTTGTGCTTCAAATCATAGTCTCCCCAACACTCAACTCTCTCTCACAGGATTTGGATTTGGTGGAAAGAAGATTTGAGTGGAAAGCAACTTGGGGAAGGCTAGAGATCAAGATTCATATGGTAGGAATGGAATATCTTGGCCTCAACACAAGGGTAGGTGGTTCTCTCTTAGAACATATGAGTTGGAAGTGTAGATGTGTTCTGATGGATCTCTCCACGAATGAAGAGGAGGTGGAGGGGTATATATAGCCTCCACACAAAATCCAACCGTTACACATAATTTACCAATCTCGGTGGGACCGAATCAACAAACTCGGTTGGACCGAAATAGTAAACCTAGTGACCGTTAGAGATTTTCGGTGGGACTGACATGCAACTCGGTAGGACCGATATGGTTAGGGTTAGGGCATAACGTAATCTCGGTGAGACCGATTACACAAACTCGGTGGGACCGATTTGGTAATTAGCTAACCAGAGAGTTGGTCAGGTAAACTCGGTGGGACCGATTTGCTCTTTCGGTGAGACCGAAAAGTTACAAAAGGGAAACAGAGAGTTTACATTGCAATCTCGGTGGGACCGATCCGCTCTTTCGGTGAGACCGAAAAGTTACGAAAAGGAAACAGAGAAATTGCAATCCCATCTTGGTGAGACCGAGATCCCTATCGGTAGAACCGATTTGCTAGGGTTTGCCAGTGGCTTATGACAAGTGAAACTCGGTGGTGCCGGATAGAAAGAATCGATAGGACCGAGTTTGGCTTGGAGTTTAGGTCATATGTGGATATGGGAAAGTAGCTGAGGATTTTGGAGCATATCATTAAGCACATGAAGCAAAAGGCTCATTAAGCAACACCTCATCCCTCCTTGATAGTATTGGCTTTTCCTATGGACTCAATGTGACCTTGGATCACTAAAATGTAAAATGAAGAGTCTTGAGCTTTTGAGCTTGAGCCAATCCTTTGTCCTTAGCATTTTGAGGGTTCCACTTTCACCATCCATGCCATGCCAATCATTGAGCTTTCCTGAAATAATTGTCTTGGAATAGCATTAGCTCAATGAGCTATATGTTGTTATGAATTACCAAAACCCTAGGGATAGTTGCACTTTCAATCTCCCCCTTTTTGGTAATTGATGACAACATATAGATCAAAGCTTCGACAAATGATAATAAGAATGAATTATATCGTCGCTTTGAGAAGTATGTGATAAGTAAGAGCTCCCCCTAAATTTGTGCATATTTAAAATTTGCTTTGGACTGCAAATGCACAAAGAGTTAGAATTATGGGTTACTCTTCCATGTCACATACATCTTGGTGGAGCGCTCAAAATGATAATAATGAAATACATGCACTCATCACCAAGGAAAAGTGAATGACCACATAAGATAGATAAGATATATCAAGCATGCATAAGTGTAGCTTATGATCAAACACATGATCATCAATGTCTCACAAGCATATCAAAGTATCTCGACCAAAAGCAAACAATGTTTGAAAAACCACCAAATAAAGCAAGAGAGAAAAAACAACACACTCTCTCTCGAAGCCTATGATCTATACATTTTTCTCCCCCTTTGGCAACAAGTTACCAAAAAGTTCCTAGAAAATGCATAGTGCTAGATCGACACTCAGGCTTGATCTTCTGGTGGTGGTGGAGTCTGGATCACTCTAAGGACGAAGGCTTCCGTAGACGTGGTTGGAGCTGGAGCTGAAGTAGATGCTGGAGCTGGTTGGGCTGGTGCTGTGGCTAGAGCTGAGGTGGTGGCTCTTGTGTCAGGAACTGGCACTGCACTGGACCTCTGAGCTCGTGGCACTCTGGCAAATGCATCAGTGGTAGTCTTCCCTTTCCTCTCCTGCATGTCATCTTGAAGTTGCTCCACTGTTGTCTGAATCTCTGTCACCTCGACATCCAAGTCATAGAACTTTTGTTCTACGATTCTCTCTAAGCTCTCCTGGTTCTGAGTGAGGGTGGCCAGTCCTTTCTCAATCCTCAGGGTGGATGCAATCAAGTAACTGAGCTGCTCTTGCTTGTTTTTCAAGAAATACTCAGATGCCTCCTCTTGAGTTGGCATCTTGGCAGCTTTCTCCTTCCTTGCCTTCTCCTTCTTAGCTTGTGCTTGAGCTGATGATGGTTCATTTTCATTCATCACAACTTGGTTGTCCTTGAAATCTGGATGAATAGGCAAATGTGCCTTGTCCAACAAGTATGTGTCTGTGCCCATTCTTGAGTTAATCAACATCTGGATCTGAGGGGCATAACCACAGCTCCTCTTCTGATCTGCTGCAGTCCTCTTGATAGTCTCTACTATGAGGCTCATGACCTTAAATTTCTGAGGCACATCAAATATATGTAGCAGGTTAATGGCATGACTTTTGATCATCCTGTGATCTCCAGACTTGGGCAAAAGTGTGTGCCTAAGGATCCAGTTGATCGTAGGCAGTCCTGACAACAAGTGTTTTACAGACCCAATCTGGTGAGTGTCAAGATCATCTGCTGGAATCTCCTTGTACATATTTGCCATAGTGTTATGATCCATCTTTTTCTTGGCATAGACATCCAAGTCATCTTCATTTTCCTCTGGGGCATTGATCAACTTTGCCCATTCCTCAACAGTTGATTGGTACCTTGTACCTTCAGACATCCATACAATTCTGCCATCTGGATAAAAATGTGTTGTGGAGTAGAATTGCATGATCAGCTCCTCATTCCACTTTGTGAGCTTCTGCCCAACAAAGTCAGCTACTCCACATGCCTTGAAGCTGTCTTGCACTCCAGGGTAGTGCTCTTCATTGTCCTTGATGTATTCCCAATTGACCCATCTCATATCACACACAATGGGCTTCTTGTCCAACAAGACTGTCTCATAGAAGTCTTGCTGTTCCTTAGTGTGGAACCTGTAGTCAACAGCAGTCCTCCTCCTGGTAGCATATGGATCCTCTGCTCTCCACTTTCTTAGCCCAGAGTCTCTTCTGATCTTCATATCCTCAGCCACAGGATGAGCATCATTGTGGTCTGGGATCTTGGGCTTCAACTTTCTCAGCACTTGGCCTTCCTCTTCTTCTGCAGTGTCAGACACTGGGGCCTTGTTCTTCTCAGCAGCTGGGATGCTCCTTGTATTTCTCTTTGGTTTTGGCTTTGGAGCTGGCTTGGCCTTGGATGCAGCCTTGGGGGCTTCCTTGGGCTTAGATGCAGTAGCCCCTGATCTTATAGCATCACCCATCAGCTTGGGTGCCTTAGGTGCTGGTGCAGCAACCTCTTCTTCTTCTTCTTCATCAGAAGAATGTTGTTCAAATTCAGCCATGGGATCAACTTTCTTGCACCATCTGCCTCTTTTCCTTTCCTTCTTCCCTTCAGCAGCAACTGGCTCTTTGGATGCAGGCTTCTCATGAATCTTTGTTGAGGCTCTGGCCTTTGGCATGGGCTGCCTGCCTGCTGGCCTTTTGACCTTTAAGCCTGGCTTGGTGCTCTGTCTTGAGCCATGCTCTTTCTTGAGTTCAACTTTCTTGGAAGTTGCTTCCTCCTCTGCCACATAGTCCTCATCCTCTAATTCCGAGGTTCTCTTCTTCCTTTGTCTTGTGGCAGCTTTTGGCAGGTTGCTGGGGGTGCTCCTGCTGCCTTCATCTGAAGAACTGGAGGGACTAGTGCCCTCACTCATCTGTACTGGCTGTTCTGACAAGTTCTGGTTGTCACTCTGGTCTGACATGGTGAACAAGCTGACCGCTGACCCTGTGAATAGTTTATAGATGAGGTAGAGTGGATGAGCATCAGAAAATGCAGAGATTTTTGCAAAAGAATGATTCAAAAACTTAGTTTTAGTTTCCCACAGAAGGCATTTCGGATCTCCCGATTTTTAAACTCGGTGATACCGAAGCAGCTTTTGGAACCTAAACTATTGAACTCGGTCAGACCGAGTCACAGTTCGGTGGCACCGAGACTGCTAGGGTTTCACAAAGTTCCAAAATCGGTCACACCGATTAGCAATACTCGGTCAGACCGAGTCTTACTTGTGCAATGGCATAAGCCAAATCGGTGGGACCGAGTTTTTCAACTCGGTGGGTCTGAGATGGTTTTGGCGGAAACCTAACCCAAAATTTTTTGAATCAAACCTATTCTACGAGTTCATTGACTGGATAGGAGTTTATCAAACGTGGCTAGAATCAATATGATCACAATGTGCTAGGAATCGGATTGGGGAATAGCACAAAGATCGAGTCCATACCCTAGTTCGGCAGAGACTCGCTACGGAGGCAACGACGGGGTTGATTCCCGTTGACGGTGACGGAGACCAGCGATTGGAGGCGGCTGGCAGCGAGGAGACGATCCGAAGACCATGTTGGCAGAGCGAGCTATCGCGCGGGTGAAGGGGTTCGGAGAAATTTCCACATTTTTGCCCGTGTCTATATATAGCCCGACCCTGTCGGTGTGACCGAGTGGAACAACTCGGTGGCACCGAGATGCAAAACTGTATACAGTTGTTGCAACTCGGTGTGACCAAATGGTTCAAATCGGTTGCACCGATATCGAAAACATATATCAACTTAATGATCTCGGTAAGACCGAAAGTGGGGTATCGGTCAGACCGAGAATCACAAAGAGGTTTTGGAAGTTTAAGTCTATGACGAATCGGGGACTCCGAGTGCTCCTCACACAGAGTGGTTCGAATCTGACTTGATCAATTTTGTGATGTAGCATGAATAGAGTTTGAGACGAGAAAAGCATAGATAGCTAGAGAAGGTTCTTAGGCATTCTTGTCCATCCACTTGGCAAAAGAAAAATAAAGCCAAACAATCAAAACAACAAGTGGATGTCCTCGAATGAGTAAAATATACAACCAACATGCTCACACAATAAAATGGCAATTGAAATATGTGACAAAGCATGCACAACCAATTCTAGCATCTATCAAGCAATTTGCGATGACTAGGTCATCTATATATGAGTATATTGACTTAGGAGTCAAATGAGAACATTTGATCATAGGTCATACTCATCATTTAAGCTCAAGTGGGGTTACCACTTTTACATAAAGCATTGTTGTGTTCACATCATTAGAGTTGCTTTAACTCAAGTCTTAGAGTAAAGCTCCCCCTAGATGTGATATCCCCCCTTAAGAGGGATGAACTAACCTTGGGTTTTGTCGATGATGACTTCATGTAGATGTTGAAGATGTGGATGCTCAATGTTGATGTAGATCACTTGGAGCTATCCTTTCGAGTGAATTGGACTTTCAATACCTACATGGGTTAGTCCCACAAGGAACAAACAAGGATATCCATAGACATAGAGTGATGCACACACAAGATGATGTCTATGAAAGCTTTTAGGTTACCTTGTCCCTTGACTTACCAACAAGAGGGTTTGTGACTCCTTGAACTAGTGCAAGATGTGGAAGTTGATTGCACTTGTTCTTGCCAAAATGATAAGAGTGAAGTATGTTGGTGGAGTCACCCTCAAGAATTCTCTAGTTCTTCTTCTTTTGGATCCACACCATCTTGATGGGAATCCTTGGAGTTGTAGTCGTACTTGATGAAGTGGAACTTGAAGTAGTCTTGGGAATCCACTTGACTAAGGTCTTAGGAGCTTCTTCAAATGCATCAATTTCCTCTTGAAGCTTGTCCTTGCCTTTTTTGCTTATAGTCTTGTGGTGGAAGATCATCTTGAGTTTGTGTCCCCTTGAAAGAAGTAGGATCATACTTCTCTTGTTGAGGAACAAACTTTGTCTTGGGGTATTGATCTTCTTCCCACTCAACTCCATTGGCATTAAACTTTCATTCAAAACCAACACCTTGATTCTTCCGGTGCCTTCCTTGTTTGTGTACAATCTCCTCGAATTGCTTACTTCCGGCAAGGCTTTTGTACACTCCTTTCTCTATGATTCCCTTCAATAAGCTATTTTCTTGCTCAAGTGTAACTTGGCTAAGAGAATCATTAGTGGAATCAAGAGAACTACTAGAAGCAACAATATTGGATTTAACATGATCATTGTTACTACTAGAGGAAGAATCTTTCTTGTTCTTGTTATTAGACTTGACTTGAGGCATGTAAGTGGATAAGAGTAAACGCTTGGCAATGTAAGAAGAACTTTTCTTGCGGAGATCATCATTGATTGCCTTTAAAAACTCATGCTCTTGCTCAAGATTGAGCTTTTCAAAGCGTAACTTCTCATGAGCTCTTAAAAGTTCTCGATGATCTTCGAAGATAGTTTCATGAGATAACTTAAGAGTGTTTAGTTCTTTAGTTAGAGCCTCAATTTTCTCCTTATCATTGTCATTCGTTTTATCTTGATTAGCATGATTGATTGACGTTTCATCATAGTATTCATCACTAGAGTTGTCAACAAGTAAATCATCATCACCTAACAAGTCATCTTCATCACTATTGAAATCAACATACTCAGGATGAGTTACCTTAGGACCTTTGGCCATGAAGCATCTTCCAATTCCTTCATTTGGTGAGTCAAATATGTCGTAGGAGTTGGTTGACACAAGTGCTAGACCGGCAACACCTTCATCTTGAGTATATTCGGAATCGGAGTGATAACTTCTCTCGGAGTGGTTGTCGGAGTCGGAGCCGGATACCCATTCACCAACATGAGCTTGATGTCTTCGTTTTGTGTAGCTCCTTGATGATTTTTCCTTTCTTTCCGAATCCTTGCTTCTCCGTGAGTATCTTCGTTCATAACAATCATCTCTACTCCTTCTTTCTCTTGACGGTGATTCTTCTCTTTTGCCTCTTCTTTTTGGAGAATCTTCTCTTCTTTTGTAGGGAGCCGTACACTCATTGGAATAGTGTCCGGGTCTTCCACAATTGTAGCAGTTTCGCTCTCGACTAGAAGATCTTTTGTCATTGTAGGACCTTGACTTGGAGCTTCTATCTTTGCTTCTACTTTTGTAGAACTTGTTGAAGTTCTTCACCATTAGGCTCAATTCTTCGTTGAAGTTTTGTTTCTCACTTGATGATGTGGGGGCTTCACATGAGGCTTTGTAGGCACCACTTGATTTGTTGTGAAGTTCCTCTTTATCCTTGAGTGACATCTCATGAGCAACAATTCTTCCAATGACCTCCGTTGGCTTGAGATCTTTGTAATTGGGCATCATTTGGATCAATGTGCACACGGTATCATATTTTCCATCCAAGGCTCTCAGGATCTTTTTGATGATGAATCTGTCGGTCGTCTCTTCACTCCCTAAGCCGGCAATCTTGTTTGTGATGAGAGCAAGCCTAGAGTACATTTCAGCGACACCTTCACCATCCTTCATTTTGAACTTGTCAAGTTGACTTTGAAGCACATCCAATTTTGATTCCTTGACGGAGTTGGTACCTTCGTGCATATCAATCAAAGTATCCCAAATTTCCTTTGCATTCTCAAGACAGCTGATTTTGTTGAATTCTTCGGGGCACAATCCGTTGAAGAGAATATCACAAGCTTGAGCGTTGTATTGTAGCATCTTCAACTCATCCGCAGTAGCTTCACGGTTTGGTTCTTTCCCATCGAAAAAGTCACCTTGCAAACCAACACACACAATAGCCCAAACGGCAGGGTTATGTCCAAGAATATGCATTTTCATTTTATGCTTCCAACTAGCAAAATTAGTACCATCAAAGTAAGGACCTCTACGGTGAAAATTTCTCTCGCTAGACGCCATACTCTCCTAGGTTGTGAAACCAAGGCTATGACCACCAAAAGCTATGGAAATCAAAGCAAATGGAGACCAAAGCTCTGATACCACTTGTAGGATCGGAAGTATGTCTAGAGGGGGGGTGATTAGACTACTTGACCAAATAAAAACTTAACCTTTTCCCAATTTTAGTTCTTGGCAGATTTTAGCAACTTTAGGACAAGTCAAGCAATCATTACACAATTCAAGCAAGCATGCAAAGAGTATATTGTTGGGGAACGTTGCAGAAAATTAAAATTTTTTCTACGGTTTCACCAAGATCCATCTATGAGTTCATCTAAGCAACGAGTCATGGGAGAGAGATTGCATCTACATACCACTTTGTAGATCGCAAGCGGAAGCGTTCAACGAACGGGGATGAGGTAGTCGTACACGACGTGATCCAAATCACCGGAGATCCTAGCACCGAACGGACGGCACCTCCGCGTTCAACACACGTACGGTCAGCGTAACGTCTCCTTCTTCTTGATCCAGCAAGGCAAAGGAGAGGTTGAGGAAGATGGCTCCAGCAGCAGCACGGCGGCGTGGTGATGGTGGAGCTACAGTACTCCGGCAGGGCTTCGCCGTGCTCTACGGAGGAGGAGGAGGTGTTGGAGAGGGAGAGGGAGGCGCCAAGGACCAGGGGTGCCGCTGCCCCCTCCCCCCCTTTATATAGGAGTGCCAAGGGGGGGGCGCCGGCCCTAGGAGATCCAATCTCCTTGGGGCGGCGGCCAAGGGGAGGTTTCCCTCCCCCCCAAGGCACCTAGGAGGTGCCTTCCCCTTGTGGGACTCCTTCCCTTTGAAACCCTAGGCGCATGGGCCTCTTGGGGCTGGTTCCCCTTGGCCCATGTAGGCCAAGGCGCACCCCCTAGAGCCCATGTGGCCCCCCGAGGCAGGTGGCCCCACCCGGTGGACCCCCCGGGACCCTCCGATGGTCCCGGTACAATACCGATAACCCCGAAACTTGTCCCGATGGCCAAAACAGCACTTCCTATATATAATTCTTTACCTCCGGACCATTCAGAAACTCCTCGTGACGTCCGGGATCTCATCCGGGACTCCGAACAACATTCGGGTTACTGCACATACATATCTTCACAACCCTAGCGTCACCGAACCTTAAGTGTGTAGACCCTACGGGTTCGGGAGACATGGAGACATGACCGAGACGGCTCTCGGGCAATAACCAACAGCGGGATCTGGATACCCATGTTGTCTCCCACATGCTCCACGATGATCTCATCGGATGAACCACGATGTCGAGGATTCAATTAATCCCGTATACGATTCCCTTTGTCAATCGGTATTTTACTTGCCCGAGATTCGATCGTCGGTATCCCTATACCTCGTTCAATCTCGTTACCGGCAAGTCACTTTACTCGTACCGTAATGCATGATCCCGTGATCAAACACTTTGATCACATTGAGCTCATTATGATGATGCATTACCGAGAGGGCCCGGTGATACCTCTCCGTCAAGCGGAGTGACAAATCCCAGTCTCGATCTGTGTCAACCCAACAGATACTTTCGGAGATACCCGTAGTATACCTTTATAGTCACCCAGTTACGTTGTGACGTTTGGCACACCCAAAGCACTCCTACGGTGTCTGGGAGTTACACGATCTCATGGTCTAAGGAAAGGATACTTGACATTGGAAAACTCTAGCAAACGAACTATGCGATCTTATGCTATGTTTAGGATTGGGTCTCGTCCATCACATCATTCTCCTAATGATGTGATCTCGTTATCAATGACATCCAATGTCCATAGTCAGGAAACCATGACTATCTATCGATCAACGAGCTAGTCAACTAGAGGCTTACTAGGGACATGTTGTTGTCTGTTATTCATACATGTATTACGATTTCCGGATAACACAATTATAGCACGAATAAAGACAATTATCATGAACAAGGAATATAATAATAATGCTTTTATTATTGCCTCTAGGGAATATTTCCAACAGTCTCCCACTTGCACTAGAGTCAATAATCTAGTTACATTGTGATGAATCGAACACCCATAGAGTTCTGGTGCTGATCATGTTTTGCCTTAGGGAGAGGTTTAGTCAACGGATCTGCGACATTCAGATCCGTGTGCACTTTACAAATTTCTATGTCTCCATCTTGAACATTTTCACGAATGGAGTTGAAGCGACGCTTGATGTGCCTGGTCTTCTTGTGAAACCTGGGCTCCTTGGCAAGTGCAATAGCTCCAGTGTTGTCACAGAAGAGTTTGATTGGCCCCGACGCATTGGGTATGACTCCGAGGTCGGTGATGAACTCCTTCACCCAAATTGCTTCATGTGCTGCCTCCGAGGCTGCCATGTACTCCGCTTCACATGTAGATCCCGCCACGACGCTTTGCTTGCAACTGCACCAGCTTACTGCCCCACCATTCAAAATATACACGTATCCGGTTTGTGACTTAGAGTCATCCAGATCTGTGTCGAAGCTAGCATCGACGTAACCCTTTACGACGAGCTCTTCGTCACCTCCATAAACGAGAAACATTTCCTTAGTCCTTTTCAGGTACTTCAGGATATTCTTGACCGCTGTCCAGTGTTCCTTGCCAGGATTACTTTGGTACCTTCCTACCAAACTTACGGCAAGGTTTACATCAGGTCTGGTACACAGCATGGCATACATAATAGAACCTATGGCTGAGGCATAGGGGATGACACTCATCTCTTCTATATCTTCTGTCGTGGTCGGACATTGAGCTGAGCTCAATTTCACACCTTGTAACACAGGTAAGAACCCCTTCTTAGATTGATCCATATTGAACTTCTTCAAAATCTTATCAAGGTATGTGCTTTGTGAAAGACCTATGAGGCGTCTCGATCTATCTCTATAGATCTTGATGCCTAATATATAAGCAGCTTCTCCAAGGTCCTTCATTGAAAAACTTTTATTCAAGTAGGCCTTAATGCTGTCCAAGAGTTCTATATCATTTCCCATCAAAAGTATGTCGTCTACATATAATATGAGAAATGCTCCAGAGCTCCCACTCACTTTCTTGTAAACGCAGGCTTCTCCATAAGTCTGCGTAAACCCAAACGCTTTGATCATCTCATCAAAGCGAATGTTCCAACTCCGAGATGCTTGCACCAGCCCATAAATCGAGCGTTGGAGCTTGCACACCTCGTCAGCATTCTTAGGATCGACAAAACCTTCCGGCTGCATCATATACAATTCTTCCTTAAGGAAACCATTAAGGAATGCCGTTTTGACGTCCATTTGCCATATTTCATAATCGTAGAATGCGGCAATTGCTAACATGATTCGGACGGACTTCAGCTTCGCTACCGGTGAGAAAGTCTCATCGTAGTCAATTCCTTGAACTTGTCGATAACCCTTAGCGACAAGCCGAGCTTTATAGACGGTCACATTACCATCCGCGTCTGTCTTCTTCTTAAAGATCCATTTATTTTCTATGGCCTGCCGTTCAACGGGCAAGTCAGTCAAAGTCCATACTTCGTTTTCATACATGGATCCTATCTCGGATTTCATGGCTTCTAGCCATTTGTCGGAATCCGGGCCCGCCATCGCTTCTTCATAGTTCTAAGGTTCACCGTTGTCTAACAACGTGATTTCCAAGACAGGGTTGTCGTACGACTCTGGTGCGGAACGTGTCCTTGTGGACCTACGAATTTCAGTAGGAGCTTGATTAGAAGTATCTTGATCATCATCATTAATTTCCTCTCTAGTCGGTGCAGGCACCTCAGGAACGTTTTCTTGAGTTTTGCCATTTTCCGGTTCAAGAGGTAACACTTCATCAAGTTCTACTTTCCTCCCACTTACTTCTTTCGAGAGAAACTCCTTCTCTAGAAAGGATCCATTCTTGGCAACAAAGATCTTGCCTTCGGATCTAAGGTAGAAGGTATACCCAATAGTTTCTTTAGGGTATCCTATGAAGATGAATTTTTCCGACTTGGGTTCAAGCTTTTCAGGTTGAAGTTTCTTCACATAAGCACCGCATCCCCAAACTTTTAGAAACCACAGCTTAGGTTTCTTTCCAAACCATAATTCATACGGTGTCGTCTCAACGGATTTCGACGGAGCCCTATTTAAAGTGAATGCGGCAGTCTCTAAAGCATAGCCCCAAAAAGATAGCGGTAAATCGGTAAGAGACATCATAGATCGCACCATATCTAATAGAGTGCGATTATGACGTTCGGACACACCATTACGCTGAGGTGTTCCAGGTGGCGTGAGTTGTGAAACTATTCCACATTTTCTTAAGTGTGTGCCAAATTCGTGACTCAAGTATTCTCCTCCACGATCTGATCGTAGAAACTTGATCTTTCTATCACGTTGATTTTCAACCTCACTCTGAAATTCCTTGAACTTTTCAAAGGTCTCAGACTTGTGTTTCATTAAGTAGATATACCCATATCTACTCAAGTCATCAGTGAGGGTGAGAACATAACGATAGCCACCGCGAGCCTCAACACTCATTGGACCGCACACATCGGTATGTATGATTTCCAATAAGTTGGTTGCTCGCTCCATTGTTCCTGAGAACAGAGTCTTGGTCATTTTACCCATGAGGCATGGTTCGCACGTGTCAAATGATTCATAATCAAGAGACTCTAAAAGTCCATCTGCATGGAGCTTCTTCATGCGTTTGACACCTATATGACCAAGGCGGCAGTGCCACAAATATGTGGGACTATTGTTATCAACTTTAACTCTTTTGGTATTCAAACTATGAATATGTGTATCATCACGTACGAGATTCATTAAGAATAAACCATTAACCATCGGAGCATGACCATAAAACATATCTCTCATATAAATAGAACAACCATTATTCTCAGTTTTAAATGAGTAGCCATCTCGAATTAAACGAGATCCAGACACAATGTTCATGCTCAAACTTGGCACTAAATAACAATTATTGAGGTTTAAAACTAATCCCGTAGGTAAATGTAGAGGTAGCGTGCCGACGGCGATCACATCGACCTTGGAACCATTCCCGACGCGCATCATCACCTCGTCCTTCGCCAGTCTTTGCTTATTCCGCAGCTCCTGCTTTGAGTTACAAATGTGAGCAACTGCACCGGTATCAAATACCCAAGAGCTACTACGAGTACTGGTAAGGTACACATCAATTACATGTATATCACATATACCTTTGGTTTTGCCGGCCTTCTTGTTCGCTAAGTATTTGGGGCAGTTCCGCTTCCAGTGACCACTTCCCTTGCAATAAAAACACCCAGTCTCGGGCTTGGGTCCATTCTTTGGCTTCTTCCCGGCAACTTGCTTACCGGGCGCGGCAACTTCCTTGCCGTCCTTCTTGAAGTTCTTTTTACCCTTGCCCTTCTTGAACTTAATGGTTTTATTCACCATCAACACTTGATGTTCCTTCTTGATTTCTACCTCTGCTGATTTCAGCATAGCATATACCTCAGGAATGGTCTTTACCATCCCCTGCATGTTGTAGTTCATCACAAAGCTCTTGTAGCTAGGTGGAAGCGACTGGAGGATTCTGTCAATGACCGCTTCATCCGGGAGATTAAATTCCAGTTGAGTCAAGCGGTTGTGCAACCCAGACATCTTGAGTATGTGTTCACTGACAGAGCTATTTTCCTCCATTTTACAGCTAAAGAATTTGTCGGAGACTTCATATCTCTCGACCCGGGCATGAGCTTGGAAAACCATTTTCAGCTCTTCGAACATCTCATATGCTCCATGTCTCTCAAAACGCTTTTGGAGCCCCGGCTCTAAGCTGTAAAGCATGCCGCACTGAACGAGGGAGTAATCATCGGAACGTGACTGCCAAGCGTTCATAACGTCTTGTTCTGCAGGGAGAACAGGTGCGTCACCCAGCGGTGCTCGTAGGACATAATCTTTCTTGGCAGCTATGAGGATGATCCTCAGGTTCCGGACCCAGTCCGTATAGTTGCTGCCATCGTCTTTCAGCTTGGTTTTCTCTTGGAACGCGTTGAAGTTGAGGACTACGTTGGCCATTTGATCTACAAGACATATTGCAAATATTTTAGACTAAGTTCATGATAATAAAGTTCATCTTAATGAACTCCCACTTAGATAGACATCCCTCTTCTAGTCATCTAAGTAGTACATGATCCAAGTCAACTAGGCCGTGTCCGATCATCACGTGAGACGGACTAGTCAACATTGGTGAACATCTTCATGTTGATCGTATCTTCTATACGACTCATGCTTGACCTTTCGGTCTTCTGTGTTCTGAGGCCATGTCTGTACATGCTAGGCTTGTCAAGTCAACCTAAGTGTTTGCATGTGTAAATCTGTCTTACACCCGTTGTATGTGAACGTTAGAATCTATCACACCCGATCATCACGTGGTGCTTCGAAACAACGAACTGTCGCAACGGTGCACAGTTAGGGGGAACACTTCTTGAAATTATTATGAGGGATCATCTTATTTACTACCGTCGTTCTAAGTAAACAAGATGCAAAACATGATAAACATCACATGCAATCAAATAATACACGTGACATGATATGGTCAATATCACATAGCTCCTTTGATCTCCATCTTGGGGCTCCATGATCATCTTGTCACCGGCTTGACACCATGATCTCCATCATCATGATCTCCATCATCGTGTCTCCGTGAAGTTGCTCGCCAACTATTACTTCTACTACTATGGCTAACGGGTTTAGCAATAAAGTAAAGTAATTTACATGGCGTTTCTCAATGACACGCAGGTCATACAAAAAATAAAGACAACTCCTATGGCTCCTGCCGGTTGTCATACTCATCGACATGCAAGTCGTGATTCCTATTACAATAGCATGAACATCTCATACATCACATATATATCATTCATCATTCATCACAACTTTGGCCATATCATATCACAAAGCACTTGCTGCAAAAACAAGTTAGACGTCCTCTAATTGTTGTTGCAAGTTTTGCGTGGCTGAATTAGGGTTCTAGCAAGAACGTTTTCTTACCTACGTGAAAGACACAACGTGATTTGTCAACTTCTATTTACCCTTCATAAGGACCCTTTTCATTGAATAAGCTCCGACTAAAGTGGGAGAGACAGACACCCGCCAGCCACCTTATGCAACTAGTGCATGTTAGTCGGTGGAACCGGTCTCACGTAAGCGTATGTGTAAGGTTGGTCCGGGCCGCTTCATCCCACAATACCGCTGAAGCAAGATAAGACTAGTAGCGGCAAGAAAGTTGACAACATCTACGCCCACAACAAATTGTGTTCTACTCGTGCAATAGAGAACTACGCATAGACCTAGCTCATGATGCCACTGTTGGGGAACGTTGCAGAAAATTAAAATTTTTCTACGGTTTCACCAAGGTCCATCTATGAGTTCATCTAAGAAACGAGTCATGGGAGAGAGATTGCATCTACATACCACTTTGTAGATCGCGAGCGGAAGCGTTCAACGAACGGGGATGAGGTAGTCGTACACGACGTGATCCAAATCACCGGAGATCCTAGCACCGAACGGATGGCACCTCCGCGTTCAACACACGTACGGTCAGCGTAACGTCTCCTTCTTCTTGATCCAGCAAGGCAAAGGAGAGGTTGAGGAAGATGGCTCCAGCAGCAGCACGACGGCGTGGTGATGGTGGAGCTACAGTACTCCGGCAGGGCTTCGCCGTGCTCTACGGAGGAGGAGGAGGTGTTGGAGAGGGAGAGGGAGGCGCCAAGGACCAGGGGTGCCGCTGCCCCCTCCCCCCTTTATATAGGAGTGCCAAGGGGGGGCGCCGGCCCTAGGAGATCCAATCTCCTTGGGGCGGCGGCCAAGGGGAGGTTTCCCTCCCCCCCAAGGCACCTAGGAGGTGCCTTCCCCTTGTGGGACTCCTTCCCTTTGAAACCCTAGGCGCATGGGCCTCTTGGGGCTGGTTCCCCTTGGCCCATGTAGGCCAAGGCGCACCCCCTAGAGCCCATGTGGCCCCCCGAGGCAGGTGGCCCCACCCGGTGGACCCCCCGGGACCCTCCGGTGGTCCCGGTACAATACCGATAACCCCGAAACTTGTCCCGATGGCCAAAACAGCACTTCCTATATATAATTCTTTACCTCCAGACCATTCCGAAACTCCTCGTGACGTCCGATATCTCATCCGGGACTCCGAACAACATTCGGGTTACTGCACATACATATCTTCACAACCCTAGCGTCACCGAACCTTAACTGTGTAGACCCTACGGGTTCGGGAGACATGCAGACATGACCGAGACGGCTCTCGGGCAATAACCAACAGCGGGATCTGGATACCCATGTTGGGTCCCACATGCTCCACGATGATCTTATCGGATGAACCACGATGTCGAGGATTCAATTAATCCCGTATACGATTCCCTTTGTCAATCGGTATTTTACTTGCCCGAGATTCGATCGTCGGTATCCCTATACCTCGTTCAATCTCGTTACCGGCAAGTCACTTTACTCGTATCGTAATGCATGATCCCGTGATCAAACACTTTGATCACATTGAGCTCATTATGATGATGCATTACCGAGAGGGCCCGGTGATACCTCTCTGTCAAGCGGAGTGACAAATCCCAGTCTCGATCCGTGTCAACCCAACAGATACTTTCGGAGATACCCGTAGTATACCTTTATAGTCACCTAGTTACGTTGTGACGTTTGGCACACCCAAAGCACTCCTACGGTGTCTGGGAGTTACACGATCTCATGGTCTAAGGAAAGGATACTTGACATTGGAAAACTCTAGGAAACGAACTTTGCGATCTTATACTATGTTTAGGATTGGGTCTCGTCCATCACATAATTCTCCTAATGATGTGATCTCGTTATCAATGACATCCAATGTACATAGTGAGGAAACCATGACTATCTATCGATCAACGAGCTAGTCAACTAGAGGCTTACTAGGGACATGTTGTTGTCTGTTATTCATACATGTATTACGATTTCCGGATAACATAATTTATAGCACGAATAAAGACAATTATCATGAACAAGGAAATATAATAATAATGCTTTTATTATTGCCTCTAGGGCATATTTCCAACATATATAGGCAGCGGAAAGTAAAGCATGCAACTTGCAAGAATGTAAAGGGAAGGGTTTGGAGAATTCAAACGCAATTGGAGACACGGATGTTTTTCCCGTGGTTCGGATAGGTGGTGCTATCCTACATCCACATTGATGGAGACTTCAACCCACGAAGGGTAACGGTTGCGCGAGTCCACGGAGGGCTCCACCCACGAAGGGTCCACGAAGAAGCAACCTTGTCTATCCCACCATGGCCATCGCCCACGAAGGACTTGCCTCACTAGCGGTAGATCTTCATGAAGTAGGCGATCTCCTTGCCCTTACAAACTCCTTGGTTCAACTCCACAATCTTGTCGGAGGCTCCCAAGTGACACCTAGCCAATCTAGGAGACACCACTCTCCAAGAAGTAACAAATGGTGTGTTGATGATGAACTCCTTGCTCTTGTGCTTCAAACGATAGTCTCCCCAACACTCAACTCTCTCTCACAGGATTTGGATTTGGTGGAAAGAAGATTTGAGTGGAAAGCAACTTGGGGAGGGCTAGAGATCAAGATTCATATGGTAGGAATGGAATATCTTGGCCTCAACACAAGGGTAGGTGGTTCTCTCTCAGAACATATGAGTTGGAAGTGTAGATGTGTTCTGATGTCTCTCTCCACGAATGAAGAGGAGGTGGAGGGGTATATATATCCTCCACACAAAATCCAACCGTTACACACAATTTACCAATCTCGGTGGGACCGAATCAACAAACTCGGTCAGACCGAAATAGTAAACCTAGTGACCGTTAGAGATTTTCGGTGGGACTGACATGCAACTCGGTAGGACCGATATTGTTAGGGTTAGGGCATAACATAATCTCGGTGAGACCAATTACACAAACTCGGTGAGACCGATTTGGTAATTAGCTAACCAGAGAGTTAGTCAGGTAAACTCGGTGGGACCGATTTGCTCTTTCGGTGAGACCGAAAAGATACAAAAGGGAAACAGAGAGTTTACATTGCAATCTCGGTGGGACCGATCCACTCTTTCGGTGAGACCGAAAAGTTACAAAAAGGAAACAGAGAAATTGCAATCCCATCTCGGTGAGACCGAGATCCCTATCGGTAGAACCGATTTGCTAGGGTTTGGCAGTGGCTTATGACAAGTGAAACTCGGTGGCGCCGGATAGAAAGAATCGATAGGACCGAGTTTGGCTTGGAGTTTAGGTCATATGTGGATATGGGAAAGTAGCTGAGGATTTTGGAGCATATCATTAAGCACATGAAGCAAAAGGCTCATTAAGCAACACCTCATCCCTCCTTGATAGTATTGGCTTTTCCTATGGACTCAATGTGACCTTGGATCACTAAAATGTAAAATGAAGAGTCTTGAGCTTTTGAGCTTGATCCAATCCTTTGTCCTTAGCATTTTGAGGGTTCCACTTTCACCATCCATGCCATGCCAATCATTGAGCTTTCCTGAAATAATTGTCTTGAAACCACCTAGGGATAGTTGCACTTTCACTCCTCAACATTGCGGTTGAAGGCGGTGACCCGGAGGTTGTGATAATCCTGTGATAAGTATTTCAAACAAAAGTAAGTACTTAGAACTCGCCAAATGGAGTTCCGAGCCGCCTGCTCAGCAGCCGGCCCGGAACTCGGGGACTACACCCAGTGGGTGCGCTGACGTGCCCCCACAGAGAAGAACAAGAAGACGGAGACAAGAGAAAAAACACTTACCCGGAGGGTAGCCCGCGACGCCAGCTGCGCCTTGGTGCAGCTCTGGATGGCGTCGCCCTCGGATCGCAGCTTAGCCTGGACGTCCAGAAGCGCTTGGTTCAGCGGGCCTGTGCCGCCTCCTCGCACCCACCCAATGGGCGCAGCGCTCGTCGCCTCGGCGTCTGGGATTGTTGAGCTGGCGGCGCCGGTCTCCAAGGGGCGTGGTGCCGAAGTCGCCTTCTCAAGACGGCGGCGCGCTGGCGAGCCGACTTGAAGGAGTAGCTTCGCCATGGCTTCGTCCTTAGTCGGCGGCACCGGCGGGTCCGCCGGCTGTTTATCACGTGCGCCCCCAGATGGTGGTGGGGGTGGCGGCGGCGGCGTGACCGTGCCCGACATGGAGGCATCGCTGCCTCCCCTCTCGATGACCGGGAACTCGCCATCGGCTTCCTCCGACTGCGCCGTGAACTCCAGAGGCGGCCGCGCTGAGTTCAGCAGGATGACAAACACTACCGACTGGCGGTGCGCGGCTTCCTCAGCCTGCCGCCTTGCCGCGACGGTGGCCTCGGCCTCATCCAGCTTTTTCTGGCCGGAGGCGGCCGCCTTCTCGGCCTCCGCCTTCTCCAGGCGGGCGGCTTCTCCCTCGTCGCGCTTCTCCTGCGCGTTCCGCTCCGTCGCCTCCCGGAGGTCGGCGGCGGGGTCAATCCGCCGAGTAGCGGCAGACGTCTCTGCCGACCCCATGATGGAGGCAGCGGTGACCCTCTCAAGAGTGAGGGGAGCCCTGGAGCGGGGGAAGCATGAAAAAGACTTAGGCAAGATCAACAAATAGAAAATAAGACAAAGGGCGGAGGCACTTACGCAGAGACCAGCGGCTTCTTCACTTCCCTGCGGAAGCGGTTGGCTTTCACGACCGCCTCTTCGCGCTTGGTCGCGGCGGCCGCCCCCTTGAACTTCTTCGTCCGGCCGCCAAGCGTACTCGGCCCGGCCCGGCGCTTCCTCGCACCGCCTTGACCATCCAAGACGGCGGAGGAACTCGCGCCGGGCTGGCCGGCCTTTGGCTGGTGGCGCGGGGCGACTTCCCCCTCGGCGTCGTCACCAGGCCAGTCGGCAAAGGTGGCCGAGGGCCTGAAGCAGGCTCCTCCTCCTCCTCCTCCTCCTCCTTCGGCGTCGGCCTCCATCGCCGCCGCCCCCAAGTCGGGGTCGTCGATGTCGCCCTCCGCTCGGTCGGGGATGAACTGGCGGGCTGGTCTCGTAGTGCCGGCCGAAGGCTGGACGAGAGGGTTCTGATTCAAAGACTAGAAAAGATTAGAAGTCGGATTCGGCTGCAAAAGAAAGTAGAAGAAGAAGAAGAGAGACGACTTAAAACAGGCGGGGGGTTGGCGCGTGAGTACGGCTCCTTGCCGAACTGCCAATCCGCCGAGAAGCCGCAGTTCACGATGTAGTTCACCGTGTCCGCCACCTCCGCGTGGGGCATGTCCTTGGAGCACATCCGACTCGGGTCCCGGTGGCCGCTCATCTGGCAGATCAGATGAGGTCGGCCTTGGAGTGGGAGGACTCGGCACGCCACGAAGGCGGCCAGCAGGTCGGCCCCGGTCAGACCCTTCGGCTGCGTCAGCACTCGGAGTCGCGCGACGGCGGCGACGCCTGCAGGAGTCAGCGTCTTGTCCCGGTGGGACCAGCTGGGGAGCCTTCCAGCTGGCGCGCCGGCTTCGTAACCCGGTAGGTTGACCCAGTCGCCTTCTGGGGCGACGTTCTTCACGTAAAAATAAGATCGCTGTCACATCTTCACCGATTTGATCAGCGTAATGGTGGGGAATGGGTGGTCGGCCCCCGTTCTCCGCATCGCGATGAATGCACCGCACTGGGCTGGCACGCCGGCGACGTGCGTGCCGAGCTTGGACTGGAAGAATTCCCCCCACAGCTCGATGGTGGGGAGAACACCGAGGAAGCCTTCGCACAGGATGGCAAAGGCAGCCAGCAGCACCACCGTGTTCGGTGTAAGGTGGTGCGGCTGGAGCCTGTGGAACTCCAAGAAGGAGCGGAAGAAACTGCTCGCCGGCAGCCCTAGGCCCCGCATGAGGTGCGAGCGGAATATGACCCGCTCACCCTCCTCCGGCGGCGGTGATACTTCCCCCGCCGACGCGGCGCGGGCCCGCACTAGGTCCTGGCCAGGGAGGCGACGCGTCTTGCGAAGGAAATCAATGTGGTCGTCGTCGACCTCGGAGCCGTCCCACACGCCAGAGCGCACGGCAGGAGGCGCGGCGGCGGAAGAAGAACTCATTGCTGCGGGCGTGGCGTGGTTCGGCACAGCGGTGGCGGGAGGAAGAAGAAGCAAGAGGGAGCGGAAGGGAGTAGGGAAGAAGGGCGCGCGTGCTCTGCCGCCCCCCTCCTCCCCCCTACTTATAGGCTCATGGGCTGAGAAGTCGAGGGGGCGATCGTGGGATTAATTGCGCCCGGAGCCCCACGACCCCCACGATTTACCACACGAAGTTACTACTGCAGTTACTGTGTGGGAAACCCAACCGCCCGCGCGGCCACAGCGGATCCATTCGCATGCCGAGGCACGGTAGCGGCGGGCCCTGCCTGTAGGCCTGTCCCGTCGCGCGCGTGGGTGGGCGGACTGGCCTGGCCACAGGGCGCCACGCGACGGATCCGCAACGGGCGGCAACCCGGAAGCTTGTGAGGCACGCTGCCTGGACCCCGCTACGACTTTCAAACTCTTTAAGGGCGAGACGGCCGTCTGCGAGTCCAGCTCCAGCTAGTCGGCCCAAAGGAAGACGGCGAGCCAGGCCCAAATTCAACCACCCGAAGGGAAAAACTGTTGACGCTCCTCAACATGTCTCCCTCGGTGCCCCACCAGCTTCGGGGACTACTCTCGGAGTAATGGGCCACGGGTAGGCTAACCCGAAGCCCAGAACCATTCAAGACATCGGGGCAGGCTGCGCCCCTCAAGACCCCAGGATGAAGAGCCGCCTCTGGGAGTCGGCAGCAGCGCAACCGACTACCCACTCACGGCCGAGTCCCAGGGGCGACTTTGAGATGATCCGACTCCTAGCTGGCGGCTTCCAAAGAAGCCGACTATGGAAGTCGGCCCGCGACTCCAACCACCTCATGTTCTCGTAAGGAGGGACGGGACGGGGCGTGGCCTCAGTAAGGTCCACGCCTGCCCCTTACCAAGGGCAGGCATGGCCACAACACGCCGTACCATCGGAGATCTCCATCGGGCGCAACACTGATGCCATGCCAGCCTTGACATCAGCCCCAGCGGGCGGAACCCTGTGCCCACGATGGCCTGTCTGTGCGACCCGGAGACGGCGGGTCCCACCAGTCAGTGGGGGTCCAGAAGACGGCAAGAGTACCACCAGTCGGACCCGGTGGGAGTCGGCCTCCAGGAGTCGGCTAGCCCCTCCCACGGGCCCCGCACGCCATTAACCAGACAAGACGGGGAATGGCCACAGTGATCGCCCGTCAGGCGGCGGCAGTATTGCCATGACCCCACGACCAAGCCATTATCATTAGAAGCATGGCTACAGTAATCCGCACCCGGCAAGACCCGCCCGCGGCGGACATGGCTTGACGGCTCCGTACCGGAGCAGTCGGCGGGGCCCACCAGACGGCGGGCCCCGGCAGTCGGCGGAGAAGACGGCGGCCTAAGAGACAGACGGCTGGGACCCCGCCTAGCCGGATTACCATTGTACCCCTGGGGGGTAGGCCTATATAAACCACTCAGGGCACCCATGCAAAGGGTTAGAATCCATTAGCACTAGACCAGATCATATAGGAAGGAGAGAGCTAGCCTTGCCTTCTCCGACCTCTAGGAAACAGCTCAAGGAGCAACCGTGTACACACTTTGCCATAGTGATCATGCAGAGACCCCGCAGAGCAGCAGTAGGGGTGTTATATCCTCGGAGAGCCCTGAAGCTGGGTAAGATTCGCCGGCGTGCATGTCTTCGCCTCATCCCGTTTCCAGGCACCGGCGATGTTCTACTCGCTCCCACCATGATAAGCCATCCCTTGGCATATGTCGCACCCAACCCCCGACAAACTCGCTGCAAATCATTACTTATTTAGGTGATATATCTAAACTTACATAATTTTGAAACTAACGATATTTCTGCACACACACCAACTATTTCTGTGATTTTTCATGGATTGACGATAGATTACACACAAAACTAATACTAAGTCTGGTACAAAAATTCTCTATCACATAGTTGAACGGGCTCTCTTCGTAGTGGTGTACGGCCTGGGGTGGCGGAGGTGAACTGCGTGTGCGCTGAGGCGGCGGAGGGTGACATCGGAAAATTGGCCCGCGACACAGCACGAGCGCTTTGCCGAGAGGATGCCACACACAGCATGGTGAGTGCACGATGCAGCAGCGCGAGAAGGAGGGGCCGTGGCGATGGTCAGGGCGTAGGGCCATGTTGTTGGCATGTGGTGTTGGTTAGGGAGCAGGGCCACGGCGATGGGCAAACACTAAAGTATTTTGCAATCAACCAATATAATCCAATATCAACTAGTTGAAGTGAACTGAACTATTATATTTGTCTTTTCCATTACACACACTGAACTTATCAAGGGAGATAGAAGTAAATTGAAGGGATTTGAATGCTGCAGCGAATCTTGGCTTCAATAGATCATGGCAATAAGTAATATTCCTCAGTCCAAATAAGTGATTTTTTGTTAAGCAGCAGGAGCAGTTTACATTGGGTTTGGAACTTTGAATTAAACACATCAGGTAGGGGGTGGCCATCTATCTATCTACAGTGGCATTGGGTGTGTGTATTCCTGTATCAAAGACTCAATTTGTTGTTGTGCATATCAAACTTTTTTAAGTGTTACTCACGGCTAAATAGATAGAATGTGTGTGTTTTGTTCAGTACACCATGTTTCTGTTGATCAGTACACCATGTGACGCAATTACAAAGTCTATTTATTTCTGAAACAAGCAATATTCACAAAGGACCTAATTTCTAGGATCAGAAGGCACTTGTCTTGAACTGACAGATTTACAAAAAATAGACCAAATTCGCGAACTAGATTAGCCGAATTTCTACACACACAAAAATGCACGGTGGGAACTTGTCGGACAGGAGCGGGTCAACTGCACGGTGCATCACTGTAACCGTCCTCATTTTACTTCGAGCTCCTAATGGTGTTGCTCCTGCTGAAGAGGAGAGTAGGGGAGGTGGAAGATGGGGGCTGACCTGCGGATCCCACCGGTGGCCACCTGCTCGAGCTCCTCACCATATCGGAAGTAGAAAGAAAGGAGAGTGTGCACGCATGGCGACGTCTTCCTTGTCGTCATGGAGAAGTAGGACTGTTGGAGACACTGCAAAGCAGCACAACAATATTACATGTTTTCTAAAGTTGAGTAAAACATGTTTGAGATTATCAACAGTACACATATCTAATCTTTCAGCAGATCAACTCGTATATCTGAATGTGTAAACACGGAACAACTAATTTGAATGGATCTCTATCATGGCTGGAGAAAAGGACGTGCAGTGGCTGATATCAATCGAGCAAAAAAACAATAGATAAGAACGATGCAATCCAACGAGGAATTTTGTTATTTGAGCTTGAACTGATTAGCAAAACCACCCATCTATTATTAGAACTTACAAGCAGAAGAATATGCACTCCTGCGTAGTGTGAAGCTGAACCCAAAATTTATCAAATGGTCAGCTGTTATTTGGGTCGTGTGAGCTGCAGAAAAGAAACCAAATGTATCACCAGGCCAAGTTCTGAACTGAACCTTTGGGCGTTCAAAATTCTGAATTGACCCTCTTTGAAGATGAGAGAACAAAGTCGCATGGGGTTGACAGGGGTGTTGACGCACAGGGTTCTCCTGGTGGCGTTGAACTGACATCGGTGGCGGAGGTGAACGGCCTGGGTGGCAGAGGTGAACGGCCTGCGTGCTGAGGTTGTGGAGGGCGACGCCGAAACATGGGGCCGGGGCACGGCGTGTGTTACAGGAATTTCTTTGAACTCCCATGGTAGTAATACATGGACTTATGTGACGATAGGAATTCTTGGACTAGCACGCGACGGTAGAGCTCACACGATAAACATTCTGAAGTCATCTAAGCTACAACATTTGGCAAGAACGAGCTACCTACAAATGAACATGAAACAAAGTAAAAATGGTGCTCCACTGCACTGAGTCAATTTAGCAAACACATGGCGTGCACCTCATGAGCTGGTGGTTGAAGTTGATGGAGCAGAGCAGCATCGAATGGTGCAGTCACTAGCTTCCATGCGCGGGGGCAGGGGGAGGAAGAGGTGCCGGGGGGATATCCAGTCCCGTACGTGATGGAGGCAGGCAATGGGCGATGTTGGTGGCCGGTGGGTGGCGCGACTGGAGGATGGCCGGCGGGAACGTGGGACAGAGGGTGGCCGGGGGCGCGCGGGATGGAGGATGGCCAGCGGGTGCGCGGGGTAGAGGATGGCCGGGGGCGTGCGGGGTGGAGGTTGGCCGGCGGGTGCACGGGGTGGAGGGTGGCCGGCGGGAGCGCGGGATGGAGGTTGGCCGGCGGCGCGCGGGGTGGAAGTTGGCCGGCGACGCGCGGGGTGGAGGTTGGCCGGCGGCGCGCGGGGTGGAGGGTGGCCGGTAGGAGCGCGGGATGGACGTTGGCCAACGGCGCGCAGGGTGGAGGCTGGCCAGGGGGCGCGCGGGGTGGAGGTTGGCCGGTGGCGCGCTGGGCGGAGGGGAAGGCCGGCGAGTGGGAAGAGGTGGTTGCAGACACTTGAGTGGGTGATTTGAATTTTTTTCGCACGGGCGTACTGGTTCGAAGAAAATTCATCTCATTCTCCGTAGGGCGCTCGAGTAACAGAATATTATTCTGTTATTAGTAACAAAATAGCCCTGTCCTATATATATATATATATATAGTGTTACTATTCATCACCCAGGGTGCAGAATAAGTTATTCTTCACCCGAGGTAATCTTACGATCATTTCATAATTAAATTACGTTTGGAATGCAAATAGCTACGTTCCTATTGATTCACGACATAAAATTTCACATAAGAAAATAAAAATATAGGTCATAAGACAAAAAAAAATTACAGTTTATGTGTATTTTACACTATATTTTTACATTTGTAATTTTACATAACATAATTTTTTTTTGACGACTATATATTTTCTTACGGTCTCTTTTTATTTCGGAAATAAGGCAAAATTTACGGAACGTAAAATTACGGTCCATTGATGGTAAAATAGAGGGGGATGAAGAATAACTATTCCTCACCTAGGGTGACGAATAGTCAATCCCTATATATATATATATATATATATGAAGAAACATGTAGTTGCTATGCCTACAATTTTCTGAAAATATGAATACACACTGAATATATATGAACAAATATATACTCAGTAAGGTTTATGGTCTACATCGGCAGCGACATCACTTACATTTTTTTTTGTGATTCTACACCTGCAAGTTGAGAAGATGAATACACACTGAAGAAATCAGGGAGAAGTAGCACGATAACTTATTAGCGAAGAACGAAATAATATCCTAATACAAAATAAAATAAAAAGAAACCAATTAAAAAACATGCAAAATCTATTCAATGTGTCCAGAAAATGACACAAAAACCTAATAGTGAAGCCCGGCGTGCCACTGCGCAGTCTTAACCATATACAGTTTTTGTCATAAATTCAAATTAATCAAATAAAACTGAATGACAATCCAACATTACTACCATGTAGCACATTTCATGGTGGCACATGGACGGGCATGGCAATGTGTATTTTCCATAAATGTATCCTTTACGAATTACTCATGCACACAACTTGCCTTTTTGTGACTACAAATTTATAATCATAGAACTCTTGTTTCAGGCCTAAATTCATCACATGAAATAAAAATAGTATAGATACGCATACGTATCGGCGGGGTGCGGCGTGGCACTGCGCGGGCAAGGCCAGTACACACTATTTGGCGCTGCACCAAATAGAATTGGGGTCCCCTAATAAATGAACTTTATCTATTGGTCGTATATGGTTCTTGCATCCCTATGCATTGCTCTAAACCAGCCTATTAATTAATCATAGACACTTTCTCTATGCCGTCTTTTCTCTTACCAATAGGTTTATGCCAACAAATTGACACCATGTTATGGAAATTTTTCTAGGGAAGCAAGAATGGTGAAAGGAAGGTGGCCTGGGTGTCGTGGGAGGTTCACACAATGCCCAAATGTCAAGGAGGGTTAAGATTTCGACACACATAACTATTTAACTTAGCTATGTTGGCTAAGAAAGCGTGGAGGCCTGTCCAAGATCTGACCTCCCTTAGTGCAAGAATCCTCAAGGTCGTATACTACCCGGAGATAGATGTGATGCAAGCTGAACTAGGGAATAAACCTTCCCAAATTTGGAGCGAGGTGTGCGCCGGTATCTCGGTTTTGAAACAAGGCCTTATCAAAAGGGTTGGGAATGGCCAGTCAATCCGGGCATGGGTGGACACACTACTGCAGGATGCTGCTAACGCGACACTACGATCAGAGATCCTTTCACAAAATTGTGTGTGATGCATTAATCACAAACGGTGATGTAAAAAACCGTCAAAAAAGATGCAAAATGTTTGCGATGACAGAGACAACAAACACATTTCAGATTGTAGTTGCGTGTGCGATGCGTGGCATACAGTTCACTAAAATGAACTGTTTGTGATGAGCTTAACAATAGAAACGGGCAACCAGATGAAGGTGTGTGTGCGATATATGACATATAGTTCACCCGGATGAACTGTTTGTGATTAGGTAAAACAATACAAATGGTCGGGTAGATCGAGGTGTGTATGCGATTGACGGCATACACTTCACTCGGATGAACTGTTTGTGATTAGGCAACATAATAGAAATGGTCCGCCAGATCAAGGTGTCTGCAATTGATGGCATATACTTCACACGGATGAATTGTTTGTGATTAACCACAACAAACAGAAATAGTTAGATAGATCAAGATGTGTGCGCTAGACAGGCACACATTCTAATTAAAAGAAGCATGCATGATGGTAATAACGAGCGGGCAGGGTTGATGGAACAAGACGTGCGTTGACATCGCCTATTGCGGTGCACCCTATGGTGCAAATGACACGTACGCGGTTGAGAACACATGCCCACGTTACACTGGGAATAGTGTTGCACTTTGAAACTAGAACCGTCAATAAATTTTGAGCTTGCATCACATCACATTCCAAATTACTACCACGCTATATTTAATTGCAAACCTGTTCACACCGATGAAAACCTAAACAGTTTCCCACTTAAGAGCGCATTATTACTTGGTTATAAATACTACCTACTCCAAGATGACTGCACATTCCTCCTCAATTCCTTATCCACAAAAACAAACAAGTCTCTCATCGTCGTTCCCTTGCATCTGTCAAGGCCCGCATGAGTTCCAGTTCGAGAGATTACTACCAGGGAGAGGCGAGCATGGAAGAGGAAGAATGAGAGATGTCCCTCCTCGCCACGAAAGCAGCCGACATGTCTCGCCGCGCCGCCGTAGTAGCACAGAGGTCCCGCCACGCCGCCGAAGCAGCACAGAGGTCCCACCACACCGTCGATGTAGCAGACTGGTCCGGCCGCCGCGGAAGCAGTAGAGATGTCCTGCCGTGCCGCCAATGCAGCAATGAGGTCCTCCCGCGCCGCAGCGGCCTGGGAAAATGTCTCGCGGGCAGGCGAGGACTCTCACAGGTGCATGCGTGCTATGCTCGACGACCTGATGGATCGGATCTCCGGCTTGATGAAGCTGCATGAAGAGATGAATGCCTCGTTTGAAGATGCTACCGGCGTCATCCGGGGACTAGGGGAGGACAAGGCGAAACTCCGCAGCAAGCGCGACCTGCTGAGGGCGAAGATTGCCAGAAGGATGAAGGAGCACGAGGAGACCACTGCCTTGTTGAAGAGGACGGGCGTCATCTTCAAGAAACCTAAGGGCAAGAATTCCATGCTCCGCATCGAGCGGGAAAGGCTGGTGGAGGAATCCGTGGATGCTGCCATGCAACGTATTGAGGACATGAAAGGGATCATCTCCGCTTGCCGCGAGAACAAGTCTCCGCGGCATGCAACGCATCAAGAAAGAAGAGATCAGCGAGCCAGATCGTTGTCTGCGTCTTCCTTCTTCTTTTGCCCTTGTGTATTTCGGGCGTTGCCGCATGTGGCAATTTTAATTATCTTTCTAAATATGTAAGATAATTATTATCCACTGTCATCGTCCTTATATATTCATACCGGTTTTGCTATAAGTCGCAGTCAATGCTATATATGCCCGTCAGATCTTCATCAAGATCCGTGCAAAATTTTCTTTTTTCTCTCTCAGTCCAGTGAGATATAGCCACGCCATAAAACAAGGGGCACAGGCGCCAATTATGGAGGCGTTGGGAGGGAGGTGGGCGGCGGATGGAGGTCAAATGGCTCTCCTCCCGATAAGCACGCGCTGGGGTCTGATCGCACGCCTCCCATATTCAAATAGCTACCCCGCACGACACCTCCTAGCCAATAAAAAAAGGGGATGCGTAGCGGCACGTAAATGGTAAGTAGAATGCCCACGGTTTCAATAATACTTGTGTTTCCGATTGTAACGTGACAACACTTGTTCAGAATGACTTTGTTAGTTATTAATGTGTGCACCTTCGCAAATCGGACAAAAAATTACCACAACATGTTGGTGCATGTCATGACACCATACCAAGTTTCATGATTTTCAGGCGAGTTTTGGATTTACAGGAATTTAAAAATCAAGTATCTCAATGTTTTTGGCCGAGCCATGACATCCAGATGTTTGAATTACATTCTCATTTCTTGCATGGGACCTAGAAATTCACCCACATACACATAAATGATTTTTCAACCAACTTTGGCGCACTGGAGCATGTGCTTGTAGTTCAAATTTGAATTATGCACATTAAATGCCTGGAAACTCAATTAATGTATAAAAAAGGCCAAACAAATCCGGAATAATTCCAAAATTTAGTATGAAACTCCTATTGGTCTATGATGCCTCTGTAAAAAAATCAAGGTGGGAAAAGGCAGTGTATGTCATTTCGCACACTGAGGTAACACGTTCCCTCTCGAAACCACGAGCCTTCTTGAGAGAAGCTCCGGTTGCAAGAAGCCTATACCAAAGCTTGTCCCAATTCGGCCAAACAAATTACCACAACATATTGGTGCAATGTCATGACACCATGCCAAGTTTCGCGATTTTCAAACGAGTGTTGGATTTACAGGAATTTAAAAACCAAGTTTCTCAATGTTTCCGGCCAAGCCACGATGCCCAGATGTTTGAATTTCATTCTCATTTCTTGCATGGGATCTAGAAATTCACCCAAGGACACACATGTTATTTTTCAACCAACTTTGGTGCACTAGAGCATGTGCTTGTAGTTCAAATTTGAATTCTGCACATTAAATTCCTAGAAACTCAATTAATGCATAAAAAGGCCAAACGAACCCGGAATAATTCCAAATTTTAACACGACACTCATATAGTTCTATGTTGGCTCTATAAAAAATCAAGAGGGGGAGGGTAGCGTATGTCGTTTCGCACGCAAAGGTGACACTTTCCCTCTTGGAACCACGAGCCTTCTTGTGAGAAGCTCCCGTTTGCAAGAAGCTTATACCAAAACTTGTCCCAATTTGGCCAAATTTTCTACCACAACATGTGCCATGACATGACACCATGCCAAGTTTCATGATTTTTAGGCGAGTTTTGGATTTACGGGAATTTAAGAACCAAGTTTCTCAATGTTTTTGGCCAAGCCACGACGCTCAGATGTTTGAATTTCATTCCCATTTCTTACATGGGACCTATAAATTCACCCAAAGACACACATGTGATTTTTGAAAAAACTTCGGTGCACTAGAGAGTTTGCTTGTATTTCAAATTTGAATTATGCACATTAAATACCTAGGAACTAAATTAATGCATAAAAAGGCAAACGAATCCTGAATAATTCCAAATTTTAATACGACACTCATGTAGTTGCATGTTCACTGGAGATAAATGTCCTAGCAATTCAAACACCATACTTTCCCTCCGTAACACCATTTTGTCTTTCAAAACAGAATGAAAAAAATCACGTATACCACAAACAGTTTACTAGCAAGAATCGTGTGGGATGCGATATAAAATTTCTTGGCTCACTATCTTGTCTAGATTACGCAGGAAGCTTCGTCGTCTATAGTCCATCGCCCGCGCTTGAACCACACTTGTGCGCCAGTTTCCCGCGGCACCGAGAAAATATTTTCTGCCACCGTGGAAATATCTATCTCCCCGCCCCCATCAAAAGCCACATTTTCACTGTTCCTCCTTGCTTTCCAAGTTCAAACCTTCACTGCTGCTTACTAGCAGCACCGCCTCCTCGTCGGCGACCCTTCTTCTTGCAGCGCCGCCTCCTCGCCGGTGACCCTTCTTCTTGTTGCCTGGCCTCGTTGATATGGTCAGGTAATCCACACCCCACCTACACCATCCTCCTCCTCCTTCCCCATCCCACATGCCCCGATCGACAGCGCTGTTGGGGAACGTAGCATGCAATTTCAAAAGAAATCATACGATCATGCAAGATCTATCTAGGAGATGCATAGCAACAAGAGGGGGAGAGTGTGTCCACGTACCCTCTAGACCGAAAGCGGAAGCGTTAGTTTAACGTGGTTGATGTAGTCGGACGTATTCTTGATTTAACCGATCAAGTACCGAACATACGACACCTCTGAGTTATGCACACGTTTAGCTCGATGACGTCCCTCGAACTCTTGATCCAGCAAAGTGTCGAGGGAGAGTTCCGTCAGCACGATGGCATGGTGACGGTGATGGTGAAGTGATCCGCGCAGGGCTTCACCTAAGCACTACGAGGATATGACCAGAGGAGTAAACTATGGAGGGGGGGCGCCACACATGGCTTGGAATAATTGATGTGTGTTAGAGGCGCCCCCACCCCTGTATATAAAGGAGGGAGAGGGGAGGAGGCCGCCCAAGTGGGAGGAGTCCCACTTTGGCTCCTAGTAGGATTCGCCCCTTCCTTTTGTCAGAGGGGAAAAAGGGGAAGGAGAGAGGGAGGGAGAAGTAAAGGGGGGCGCCGCCACCTCTGACGTCTACTACGCAACTTTATTCTTGTAGACACGTGTTGGGCCTCCAAGCGCAGCGTTTTATAGGGCAGTAGCAATTTTCCCTCAAGTGGATGACCTAAGGTTTATCAATCCGTGAGAGGTGTAGGATGAAGATGGTCTCTCTCAAACGACCCTGCAACCAAATACAAGAAATCTCTTGTGTCCCCAACACACCCAATACAATGGCAAATTTTATAGGTGCACTAGTTCGGCGAAGAAATGGTGATAAAAGTGTAATGTGGACGGTAGAAATATATTTTTGTAATCTGAATAAATAAAAATAACAAGGTAGAAAATAGTAAACGTGCACAAAAAAGGTATTGCAATGCTTGAAAATAAGGCCTAGGGTCCGTACTTTAGCTACTGCAATCTCTCAATAGTGCTAACATAGTTGGATTATATGATTATCCCTCAAAGTGCAATAAAGAATCACACCCAAGTTCCTATTAGCGGAGAACAAAAGATATAAATTGTTTGTAGGGTATGAAACCACCTCAAAGCTATTCTTTCCGATCAATCTATCCTTGTAGCGACCCAACCTCAAACGGTCAAGTCTCTGTGCTTCAGTGTCATCCCTGGATCAGTAATGTTGACACACACAGTACTCGAAGGATTTATAACAGAGTAGCAATCACACACTTATTACATCAAATGTCTCAAAAGAGAACTTATTACAATAATATGGCTTAAGGCCATCTAATACGATAACAGCGGAAGGCTTGGAAGATAAAGTGAGTCCATCAACTCCAATGGCATAGCTCAGCTGCACAGCAACTGTTGGGTAACGTAGTAATTTCAAAAAAAATCCTACGCACATGCAAGATCATGGTGATGCATAGCAACGAGAGGGGAGAGTGTTGTCTACGTACCCTCGTAGACTGAAGCGGAAGCGTTGACGCAACGTAGAGGAAGTAGTCGTACGTCTTCCCGGTCCAACCGATCCAACCACCGTTACTCCGGCACCTCCGAGTTCTTGGCACACGTTCAGCTCGATGATGCTCCCCGAGATCCGATCCAGCAAAGCTTCGGGGAGGAGTTCCGTCAGCACGACGGCGTGGTGATGATCTTGATGTTCAACCGTCGCAGGGCTCCGCCTAAGCACCGCTACAATATGACCGAGGTGTAATATCATGGAGGGGGGCACCGCACACGGCTAAGGAACGATCACGAAGATCAACTTGTGTGTTCTAGGGTGCCCCCTGCCCCCGTATATAAAGGAGGGAGGGGAGGTGTGGCCGGCCCCCTTGGGGTGCGCCTGGAGGAGTCCTACTCCCACCGGGAGTAGGACTCCCCCCTCTTGCCTTGTTGGAGAAGGAAAGGGGGAAGGGGAAGAGGAAAGGGGGGCGCTGCCCCCCCTTCCTTGTCCTATTCGGACTAGGGGGGAGGGAGCGCGCGGCCTGCCCTGGCCGGCCCTCCTCTTCTCCCTTATGGCCCATGAAGGCCCAATAACCCCCCCGGGGGGGGGGGGTTCCGGTAACCCCCGACACTCCGGTAAAATGCCGATTTCACCCGGAACGATTCCGATGTCCAAATATAGGCTTCCAATATATCGATCTTTATGTCTCGACCATTTAGAGACTCCTTGTCATGTCCATGATCACATCTGGGACTCCGAACAACCTTCGGTACATCAAAATACATAAACTCATAATAACTGTCATCGTAACGTTAAGCGTGCGGACCCTACGGTTCGAGAACAATGTAGACATGACCGAGACACGTCTCCGGTCAATAACCAATAGCGGGACCTGGATGCCCATATTGGTTCCTACATATTCTATGAAGATCTTTATCGGTCAGACCGCATAGCAACATACGTTGTTCCCTTTGTCATCGGTATGTTACTTGCCCGAGATTCGATCGTCGGTATCCAATACCTAGTTCAATCTCGTTACCGGCAAGTCTCTTTACTCGTTCCGTAATATATCATCCCGCAACTAACTCATTAGTTGCAATGCTTGCAACGCTTAAGTGATGTGCATTACCGAGAGGGCCCAGAGATACCTCTCCGACATTCGGAGTGACAAATCCTAATCTCGAAATACGCCAACCCAACAAGTACCTTTGGAGATACCTGTAGAGCACCTTTATAATCACCCAGTTACGTTGTGACGTTTGGTAGCACACAGAGTGTTCCTCCGATAAACGGGAGTTGCATAATCTCATAGTCATAGGAACATGTATAAGTCATGAAGAAAGCAATAGCAACATACTAAACGATCGGGTGCTAAGCTAACGAAATGGGTCATGCCAATCAGATCATTCAACTAATGATGTGATCCCATTATTCAAATAACAACTCTTTGTCCATGGTTAGGAAACATAACCATCTTTGATTAACAAGCTAGTCAAGTAGAGGCATACTAGTGACACTCTGTTTGTCTATGTATTCACACCTGTCGGGGGGAATCGGCTTCCTCGAACACCTATGGGGACCGAGCCCCTTACTGGTTCGGCGGGGGGCGGAGGTTGCACAAAGAGCGGATCGAGGCGGTGCACACAAGGGGTTTTACCCAGCTTCGGGCCGCAAGGATGCGTAAAACCCTACTGTTGCTTTGTGGATTGTATTGTGTTCTTGCTCGGAGCGCGCGGTGCTACAGTACACACAAGCCGCTGGCGAGACCGGGCGTGGCGATGGATGTCCTCCCCCTCCTACGTGTGCATGGGTCCTCCTTTTATATGCTCAAGGGGTTACCCACAGGTGGCAGCGTAGGTGGGGGCAAAAATGGGAGAATGCTGTAGTGGGTACAGCTGCCTGCACAGTGGCTGTACAGTGCTATCATACCTAACTCTGACGGCGGGGGACAAGGGAATTAAATGCCCGTCCGCGTCGCCCAGACGGTGCAGGGAAGTGGACCGTCAGGAGCGCCACCGTTCGCCACGATGGCTACTCTGTCAGCTTCGCTTCGCCACCGCATGCCCCTGGCTACACAACCTCCCGCCACGTGTGCCTGGAATGCCCCCAGAGCGACACGTTGGTGGGTGAGCTGGAGCGCAGGCACGGGGTGGTAACTTGCCGTGGCAAGCGCCTTGCCGCGGTGGATGTCTTGTCGCGCCCGGGAGCTTGTCGCTCACCGGGCCTTGCCGGAGCGCGGGACGCGTCGTGGCAAGGTCCTTGTCGTGTCGTGGTTGGCCAGCTTGCCGGGGTCTTGTGCTTCGAGCGGTCATCCCAGCAAGCTCCCCTTGCTGGGGCCTTGCTCTCTTCGGGTGGCCTTCCCGGCAGGCTCCTCCTGCCGGGGCCTTGGCTCAAACACTTTGTTCTTGGATGGCCCAAAAAGGGACCACAGAGAGTCTTGGTGATCGCCTGGCAAGCCTTGCCGCGGGGTGCTACGACTGCCCGTGCACAAGTTCGGGATACTAAGGTACCCCTACTTTAGTACACCGACAGGAGCCCCCGGGCATGGGCCATACACGGTGCCGAGCGCTGTTGGGCCAGGCCCAAAACAGTGCACGGGCACGCGCGGCCTGGGTCACGCTGCATCTGCTTCTGCGCCCACCACGTCCTCCCCGAACGGCACGCGTCAAACGAGGCATCGTGGGGAGAGGCGTGCGTGACGTGGGCGGCGTGCGCGGGGCCGAAACCCGCAGGCATGCGTCAGGTCGCCACAAAGGGGGGGACGGTTCGCGCTAGCTCCATAAGTGGAGGGAGGCGTGGAGGCGTGGCTTGTTCGCCGGACGGGGCCGAGGCACGGTTTCTGAGGCGCCCGTTCCCCACGATCACGGGGTGGGGAGAGGTCACCTCATCCGTCGCCTCGGTCCTGCGCGTTAGCCACGCGGCTTCCATGCACCCGGGGTTGCGGACGGTGGAGGCAGGGAACCGGGCCGTCGCGGGTCGGGGCAGCAGGTCGGCCCTAGTCGCCTGGCCTCCCCGCGTCTTGATTGGCTGAGCGGGGCGGTCGAGCCCTCACCCTGCTCCTTTATAAAGAGCAAGAGGGGGTGACGGGAACCCATACTCCTCCATCCCTTCTCCTCTTCATCCTCTGACCCCCTCTCTCCATTAGCCATGGAGAAAGGGAATCCGGGTCCTTCATCGGTGGCGGCGAGGGTTGTCGCCAGGCAGCGCGCCCCTCCTCCCCTTGCACCCGCGGTGGCGGAGCCAGCCGTAAGGGGAAGGGGGAGGGGCGAGGTCGTGGACGAGGCCGCGGCGCTCAGGGAAGAGGCGGGCGGGGCGATGCGCCGGCCTCGCCTCCGCCAGCGGCCCCTCTTCCCATGGCAGTCCATCTCGTGGACGATCCTTGCGAGTTCTTCGTCAGGCTACGCCGGGCGCCTCGCCGCCGCCTCCGCCTCCCGGCTCCCTTCGCGAGCGTGATGGAGATGGAGCAACCCGAGACGCTAAGGCTGCGCATGAAGGGTTGCGGGATCAGCGGCACGTGGGTCCACGTCGAGTTCCCAGCCCCCGGCGTAGTGTATCTTGGCCGAGGGTGGAAGACATTCGCCCGTATCCACACCTTGACGGAGGGGTTCACCCTCCATTTCAAGTTGATGGAGGGCGATCTCCTCTCCGTCAAGGCCTTCGGGGACTTCGGGACCCGGGCCCGGTGCTGCGTGGATAGCTCCTCCGACAGCGAAAGCTCCTCCTCGAGCGAGAGTGACGAGGAGGGGAGCGACAGCGACGACGAGGGCAGCGGTCGTCGGGATGACGGGTCCGACTAGGCGCCGGTCGCAGCTCCGTGTGGCACCGGCGACCCCATCATCCGGGGTCGCCGGCTCCTTGAGCTTCTCGGGGTCGTCTTCCCGGGCGGCTGGAGTGGCGAGGCTGCGGAAGAGGAGGAGGACTGGCGGCAAGGCCGTCAACTCGGAGTACGAGGGCTAGGTGCCCCCGACAGCGTGTTGACGTCCCGCTGCCTCATCTTCGAGCTCCATCTCCGGCGCCACCGCCACCATCCAGCCTCCGGAGCCCCCGGGGCGTTCTGTTGGTGTCTTCTGCTACCCGTAGCTCGCCCAGGCGCCCCTTTTGCCCCTTTCGCCTCCTTGCACTACCTCCTGAGGAGAGAGACAAGAAAGGGAATACGGGCATCTTGTCTTTTTTCAATCTGTAAGCCCTCGGGCCTTAGCTGTGTTTAAAACTTGTAATCCCATCTTTTCATGTTTTTCATTCTCTCTGAACTGTACCTGAGCGGAATGTTTTTAATGAAAAGTGGATGTTTGCCGGGCCACTTGTCTCGTGGGTAAAACCCACGCCAAGGAACGAATCCTTTATATCGTTAAGATAGACACTCCTTTGCCCGGCAACAGGCCCTGCCATCTTCCCGCGCCACTCGACCTCTCTCACGCCTTTGGCGGAGGAAGGGATGAAGCGAGTTCGGGCCCCTCGTTCCGCCCCTTTGCCGCCGCGACTACTACCAAAACGGGCCCCAGGAACGCGCTCTGGGGCCTGCCATTAAGGGAGCACGACAGCTTTTAGGAGGGAACAAGGTTTTCGTATTACACAGTCCATAAGAGAATGCATGACAAGGGATGCGAAAACTTATCTGGGATTGCAGCCCCCGGCAACTTTGGCATGCCGCGGGCAAATCTTCGTACTTGCAGCCCCCGGCAATACTGGCTTGCCGGGGACCAGATGCTGGCCCGCCCTTCTTCTCTTCTTCGCCCTTAAGTGGTCTGGCCAGGATGTGTAAAACCCTGCGAACCAAAGGAAACGAAGGAACAGGAAAAAGGACGCAGACTCGACCTCTAAGCTAGGGGTTAGCAGCTGTTAGGCACTATCAACCCTAACCAAGGACGAGACTCGACTCAGCATGCATGCTAAAACTTAGGGCGCCAACGCTTCATTTCTGCTGCTCAGGGTCTGCGCCTGGCTTTGTACAAAGGATTACATGCAACTGTGGCAAGACTTGTACAAAAGGTTGGTTGCCGGGCGGGGCCCGACAACCGCGCCTTATGGGTAAAACTTACGAAGATGCTCAATATTCCAGGAGTTGCTCACCGGAGTGTCATCTTCGGTCTCGAGGCGGACAGCGCCGGGCCTCGTGACTCGTCTCACCTGGTAAGGGCCTTCCCACTTCGGCGTCAACTTGTTATGATTCTTGGCGGACGGGGCGCACCGAAGAACAAGGTCGCCTTCCTCGAAGCTTCTGGCTTTAACTTTGCGGCTATGGTAGCGACGCAAAGCTTGCTGGTAGCGAGAGGCTCGCACAGCAGCCCGAAGACGATCTTCCTCAAGGAGCAGCGCGTCATCTTCACGCAGCCGCTCTTGCTCAAGCTCATCATAAGCGAGCACTCGAGGTGACCCGTATACGAGTTCCGTGGGGGTAACTACTTCTGCTCCATAGACTAGAGCAAATGGTGTCTGGCCAGTGGCTCGATTTGGCGTCGTTCTGATTGACCAAAGAGCCACCGGCAGCTCCTCGATCCAGTTTCTTCCGCACTTGTGCAGCCTGTCGAAAGTTCTGGTCTTGAGCCCGCGCAGTACTTCGGCGTTGGCCCTTTCAGCTTGACCGTTGCTCCTGGGATGAGCAACAGAAGCGAAGCAGACCTTGGCGCCGAGATCTTGGACGTATTGCATGAAGGCGCGGCTCGTGAATTGTGTACCGTTGTCGGTGATGATCCTGTTGGGGATCCCGAAGCGGCAGACAATCGACCTGAAGAACTTGATGGCTGACTGTGCTGTCACCTTCCTCACTGGTTCCACTTCCGGCCACTTTGTGAACTTGTCGATTGCGACGTACAAGTACTCAAAGCCCCTGACAGCTCGGGGGAAGGGGCCGAGGATGTCGAGCCCCCAGACCAAAAATGGCCAGGATAAAGGGATCGTCTGGAGAGCTTGAGCTGGCTGGTGTATCTGCTTGGAATGGAACTGGCACGCTTCACACTTGGTTACTTTTGCAGTTGCATCCTGGAGGGCTGTTGGCCAGAAGAAACCTTGCCGGAACGCTTTGCCGGCAAGTGCTCTTGCGCCAATGTGGTGACCACATATGCCTCCATGTATCTCTGCCAACAGTTGCTGTCCGTCTTCCCGAGAAATACACTTCAATTTCACACAGTTGCGCCCTCTTCTGTACAGTGTGTTGTCGACGAACTGGTACATACTCGAGCGTTGGGCTACTCTTTCCGCTTCTTCTTGCTCTTCGGGAAGTTCTCCGTGCTGGAGGAAATAGACAGTCTGCTGCGCCCATGCTGGAGCCTGCGGCTCGACAACAAGGACTGAAGGCACTTCTGTTGCTGCGGGAACGTCCGCTTCTACGGCGAGGATCTGGGGCTCGGCCGGAGCTTGACGTTCCCCGGCAAGCTTGCCGGAACAAAACTTGTCGGGAGCGCCTGCTTCTACGGAACAAACCTTGGGGTTTTCCGGAGCAGACGGTTCCTTAGCGCTCTTGGCGTCGATCTTGGGGACCTTCTTGGCGGCGGCTCCGGGGAGCTCTGCCGGAAGATAGTCACCGGAGACCAACTTCCTCTTCTTGCTCTGTCTGGTTGATGGCGTTACGGATGGCTGAGTCAGCTTGAGCACAAAGGTCCCTGGTTCCACAGGTAACTTAAATGCCGCGCACTTTGACAGGCCGTCAGCGATGTCATTCTCAGCTCTTGGAATGTGTTCCATTTGCAGGCCGTCAAAGTGCTCTTCCAGCTTCCTCACTTCATCAACGTACGCTTCCATCAACGGACTCTGGTAATCCTTGTTCACTTGGCGGACGACAAGCTGCGAGTCACCCCTGACAATGAGCTTCTTGATCCCAAGTTCTGCCGCGATCCTGAGACCGGCAAGCAAACCTTCATACTCTGCAGTATTGTTGGTTGCTTGTTCCTTGGGGAAGTGCATCTGGACTACGTACTTGAGGTGCTCTCCGGTGGGCGCGATAAGTAACGCGCCAGCACCGGTGCCTTGCAGCGAGAAGGCACCATCAAAGTACATCAGCCACTCTTTCCTTGCTTCTTTGGCGGGGATGCTCGTCTCTGGGATATCTTCGTCCGGTGTCGGTGTCCACTCCGCTATGAACTCCGCCAATGCTCTGCTTTGGATAGTCGAGGTGCTCTCGAACTGGAGACCGAAGCTCGACAGTTCTAGTGCCCACTCGACAATCCTGCCTGTTGCTTCTGGATTCTGCAGTATCCTCTTCAGCGGAAAGCGGGTGACAACCGTAATCTCGTGTGCTTGGAAGTAATGGCGCAGCTTTCTCGAGGCCATGAGGAGGCCGAAAAGCAATTTCCGCACACCAGAGTATCTTGACCTAGCCCCCTGCAAAAGGGAGCTGACAAAGTAAACTGGGCGCTGCACCATTTTCTTCTTCCGCACCTCCGCTTGCTCCTGCGCAGATTCATCCTTGTCGGGTCCAGAGCTTGTCGGGGAAGCCCCCCGCTCGTCGCTGGACGTGCTTGCCGCGGTCGCTGGCTCATCATCTGCCTCCCTCTCCGCTACTAACGCAGCACTAACCACTTGATTGGTTGCCGCCAGGTATAGCAGCAACTTCTCTTGTGGTTTAGGCGCGACAAGTATTGGAGCGGAGGACAGGTACTTCTTCAGGTCCTGCAGCGCAGCCTCCGCTTCCGGAGTCCATTTTACTGGACCCGCCTTTTTCAAAATTTTGAAAAATGGCAGGGCGCGTTCTGCAGACTTGGAAATAAACCTGCTGAGAGCCGCGACGCAGCTGGCAAGCCTTCGTACGTCCTTGACACGGGTTGGTGCTTCAATCTGCTCGATGGCCTTGATCTTGTCTGGGTTGGCTTCTATTCCTCGCTGAGACACGAAGAACCCGAGAAGCTTGCCGGAAGGGACTCCGAACACGCACTTCTCGGGGTTGAGCTTGAGGCTGATCCTGCGCAGGTTCGCAAAGGTCTCTTCTAAGTCTTGAATCAGGGTTGCCCTGTCTCTGGTCTTGACCACTATGTCATCCATGTAGGCCTCCACATTCCTGTGGATTTGTGGCTCAAAAGCAGTGTGGACAACCCCCGCAAATGTCGAACCGGCGTTCTTCAGTCCGAAAGGCATCCGTACGAAACAGTACGTGCCACATGGAGTGATGAACACGGTCTTCTCTTCATCTTCTTCAGCCATGAAGATCTGATGATATCCAGAGTAGGCGTCAAGAAATGAAAGCAGGTCACATCCGGCCGTGGAGTCAACAATCTGGTCAATGCGCGGCAAGGGAAATGGATCTTTGGTACAAGCTTTGTTAACATCAGTGAAGTCGATGCAAAGCCTCCATTTCCCATTTGCTTTGCGCACGACAACAGGATTGGCCAACCACGTCGGATGGAGCACACCTCTGACGAGGCCTGCCACTTCCTATTTCTTGATCTCTTCTGCGATGAACTCTTGGCGCTCCACTGCTTGCTTCCTGACTCTCTGCTTGACGGGCCGCGCGTGAGGACAGACGGCGAGGTGGTGCTCAATCACTTTCCTGGGAACGCCGGGGATGTCAGATGGTTGCCAGGCAAACACATCGACATTCGCCCGCAAGAAAGTAACGAGCGCGCTTTCCTATTTGGGGTCGAGCGTGGCACTGATGGTGAAGGTACCACCAGTGCCGCCCTCCTTGGCAGGCACCTTCTTGGTCGTTGGCGGAGCTGCCATTGTCTTCTTACTCTTGCCGGTGGAGCTCGATGGCGCGTCCTCGACGGTAGCGCAGCACTCCGAAGAGGTGTGTTTGCCGGAGTGGGCGCCAGAGCACTTGCCGGGCTTGGTCCTCTTCTTTCCTCCGGGAGCTTCAGCGGCAAGCGGCTTGTGATCCGCTGCGGCTGCTACTTCCCGGTAGATCTTGTTGGCACAGATAAGGGCATCCTTCTTGTCGCCGGGGACAGAGACGACGCTTATCGGGCCTGGCATCTTGAGCAAGTTGTAGGCGTAGTGAGAGGCCGCCATGAACTTGGCGAGCGCTGGACGGCCGAGAATTCCATTGTAGGGCAATGGAAAATCGGCAACGTCGAAAGTGATCCTCTCTGTCCTGAAGTTCAGCTCGCTGCCAAATGTTACTGGCAACGTTATCTTCCCCTTCGGCTTGCTCCTTCCCGGGTTGATTCCTTGGAACGTGCCGGTCTCTTCGAGCTCACTGTCGGGGACTTGGAGTTTCCGGAGCACAGCGGAGGAGATCAGGTTCAAGCCGGCCCCGCCGTCAACTAGCATCTTAGTGACCTTGAGGTTGCGGACTGTTGGTGAGACCAACATCGGCAAGCACCCGATCGCAGTTGTGCGATCAGGGTGGTCCTCAATATCAAAGATGATAGGCGTGCCGGACCATTTCAGAGGCTTGTGCGACTCGACGGGTGGTTCCGCTGCATTGACTTCCCGCGCCCACTGCTTGAGCTGGCGGTAAGAAGTATGCAGAGAGGCGCCGCCGTCTACGCACAAGACCTCTGTGGCTTTCTGAAACTCCTGCTCACTGGTCTCGACGTCATCCATGTCTTCATCTTCGTCGTCGTCTTCATTCTTGTCGCGGCCGCGGGGAGGTCGGTCCGCTTGCCGCTGCTTGTCCTTGTCGCGGCGTCCTCCCTGGCCGGGACGCTTCGTGCCTGATCCTCCGCCACCTCCCGGGCTCTCTCCTTGTCGCGCCGCTCGTACTCGGCCTTTTGCATCTCGACAAGCCGCTCGACCTGCTTGCAGCTCTGGAGGTCATGGCCCTTGGTGCGGTGGATCTTGCAGTACTGTTTGTTGGTGCCGTCCCGCTTGTCGGCGGCCTCCACGGCCTGGCAGTGGGTGCATCCGGCAATCTCCTTGCCAGAGCTCACAGCCTGGGCCTTCTTGGCGGCGCCTTCATCGCCGGACTGCTCAACAACCAGTACTTCTTGGCTCTTCTTCTTCCTGTTGCTCCGCCGCCGGCCCTTCCTTGCCGGGGCGGTATCCTCACTGTCAGATTCTCCTGCTCCAGTGTTCTATCCGGGGAGTTTCCTCCCTTCCTCAGCACGGGCACACTTGTCGGCCTGGGCATATAGCTCGCTGACGTCTTTGATCTTGCACATCGTCATCTCCTCCCGCATCCTGCGGTTACGCACGTTCTGATGGAACGCGCTGATGACCGCGACGGGGTGGACGTCTGGGATGTTGTAGTGTACACGGCTGAATCTCTGGATGAACTTGCGCAAGGGTTCCCCTTCCTTCTGGACGAGCAGATGGAGGTCGCTCGCTTGGCCATGGGGTTTGTGGCCGCCCGTAAAGGCGCCAACAAACTGATGGCACAAGTCTGTCCAGGAGGTTATGGAGTTATCCGGCAAGTGCATGAGCCAGGATCTGACGTTGGATTTGAGTACCAGCGGGAAGTAGTTGGCAAGGATCTTGTCGTCTCGCCCTCCAGCAGCCTGCACCACGATGGTGTAGATGCTGAGGAACTCCGACGGATGCGACTTACCGTCGTACTTCTCTGGTACGTCTGGCTTGAAATTCTTCGTGCTGGGCCACTGGACTTGCCGCAGCTCACGGGTGAACGCAGGGCAGCCCACCGCGTACGGCAGGTCGCCTGGTTCCCCTGGTGCATGCATGTCGACAGAGGGCCCAGCGCGGTGGTCTGATTGACGCCGCGCTTCTCTCCGACGCTCGATGCGAGTACGAGCGTCCTCTTGCTCTCGCTCGTGAAGAACTTGGCGTTGAACGCGACGAGTTCGCGGATTCGACGACGCGGTGGAGTCATTGTCGTGATGATTCCGGCGAGTCGGCGATCTTGGCCTCTAGGGCGGGGAGTGCACGGTGGTTGCACCCCCGCCGGTCCTGGCGCCATCGGTCCTCGCCTGGCTGTCCCGCCGCGGCTGCGACACGCTGTGCTGCCGTGGGGTGTCGCCGTTGGCGAACCGATGAGGCTCTGTATCGTGGCCCTTTAGTCGTCAAGCTTGTCCGCCGTTGGAGGGTAGTCTAGGAGCAGTTGAGCTCGCGCCAGAGCTTCTGCTGGAGTGGCGGGCAGCGGTGGCGAACGGCGCGTGGAGCGGGATGTGCTCGAACTTCTAACTACGTTATAAGGAGCAACTCCCGGACCAGGCAGCCGCGCCACGCTCGCGCCAGCACGTTGGTGTGAGTGCTGGCCTTGAGCGCCCTGGGATCCGCCGGCTCGATTTGGGTCCAGCGAGCGTATGGTACCGTGGGCGCCAAGACGCTGCTGGTCCCGTGCCTCCTGAGAGGGGCGCGGTGCATGTTCGGACGCCGTGGCGCCATGAGCTGGCTCGATGACGCCCGTCCCGCCGCCGGTGCCGTCCCCACCACCCGTTTGCTCCAAGGGCGGCGGGTTCGACGCGGACGGACCGGCCACCTCCGGAGCCTTATTCTTCGGTGGCATGTCGATGAAGACGAAGGAGATCTAGCTGGTGCAGATGCCGGATCAGGTTCGCACAACTTCGACGCCCCCTACCTGGCGCGCCAAAGATGTCGGGGGGAATCGGCTTCCTCGAACACCTATGGGGACCGAGCCCCTTACTGGTTCGGCGGGGGGCGGAGGTTGCACAAAGAGCAGATCGAGGCGGTGCACACAAGGGGTTTTACCCAGCTTCGGGCCGCAAGGATGCGTAAAACCCTACTGCTGCTTTGTGGATTGTATTGTGTTCTTGCTCGGAGCGCGCGGTGCTACAGTACACACAAGCCGCTGGCGAGACCGGGCGTGGCGATGGATGTCCTCCCCCTCCTACGTGTGCATGGGGCCTCCTTTTATATGCTCAAGGGGTTACCCACAGGTGGCAGCGTAGGTGGGGGCAAAAATGGGAGAATGCTGTAGTGGGTACAGCTGCCTGCACAGTGGCTGTACAGTGCTATCATACCTAACTCTGACGGCGGGGGACAAGGGCATTAAATGCCCGTCCGCGTCGCCCAGACGATGCAGGGAAGTGGACCGTCAGGAGCGCCACCGTTTGCCACGATGGCTACTCTGTCAGCTACGCTTCGCCACCGCATGCCCCTGGCTACACAACCTCCCGCCATGTGCGCCTGGAATGCCCCCAGAGCGACACGTTGGTGGGTGAGATGGAGCGCAGGCACGGGGTGGTAACTTGCCGCGGCAAGCGCCTTGCCGCGGTGGATGTCTTGTCGTGCCCGGGAGCTTGTCGCTCACCGGGCCTTGCCGGAGCACGGGACGCGCCGTTGCAAGGTCCTTGTCGTGCCGTGGTTGGCCAGCTTGCCGGGGTCTTGTGCTTCTATATCAGCAATGCTCTGCACGGAGCTACTCTAGCTAATTGCTCCCACTTTCAATATGTATCCAGATTGAGACTTAGAGTCATCTAGATCAGTGTCAAAACTTGCATCGACGTAACCCTTTACGACGAACCTTTTTTCACCTCCATAATCGAGAAACATATCCTTATTCCACTAAGGATAATTTTGACCGTTGTCCAATGATCTACTCCTAGATCACTATTGTACTCCCTTGCCAAAATCAGTGTAGGGTATACAATAGATCTGGTACACATCATGGCATACTTTATAGAACCTATGGCCAAGGCATAGGGAATGACTTTCATTCTCTTTCTATCTTCTGCCGTGGTCGAGTTTTGAGTCTTACTCAATTTCACACCTTGTAATACAGGCAAGAACTCTTTCTTTGACTGTTCCATTTTGAACTAGTTCAAAATCTTGTCAAGGTATGTACTTATTGAAAAAACTTATCAAGCGTCTTGATCTATCTCTATAGATCTTGATGCTCAATATGTAAGTAGCTTCACCGAGGTCTTTTTTTTGAAAAACTCCTTTCAAATACTCCTTTATGCTTTGCAGAATAATTCTACATTATTTCCGATCAACAATATGTCATTTACATATACTTATCAGAAATGTTGTAGTGCTCCCACTCACTTTCTTGTAAATACAGGCTTCACCGCAAGTCTGTATAAAACTATATGCTTTGATCAACTTATCAAAGCGTATATTGCTACTCCGAGATGCTTGCACCAGTCCATAGATGGATCGCTCGAGCTTGCAAATTTTGTTAACACCTTTAGGATCGACAAAACCTTCTAGTTGCATCGTATACAACTCTTCTTTAATAAATCCATTAAGCAATGCAGTTTTGTTTATCCATTTGCCAGATTTCATAAAATGCGGCAATTGCTAACATGATTCGGACAGACTTAAGCATAGGTACGAGTGAGAAACTCTCATAGTAGTCAACACCTTGAACTTGTCGAAAACCTTTTGCGACAATTCTAGCTTTGTAGATAGTAACACTACTATCAGCGTCCGTCTTCCTCTTGAAGATCCATTTATTTTCTATGGCTTGCCGATCATCGGGCAAATCCATCAAAGTCCATACTTTGTTCTCATACATGGATCATATCTCAGATTTCATGGCCTCAAAACATTTCGCGGAATCTGGGCTCATCATCGCTTCCTCATAGTTCGTAGGTTCGTCATGATCAAGTAACATGACCTCCAGAATAGGATTACCGTACCACTCTGGTGCGGATCTCACTCTGGTTTACCTACGAGATTCGGTAGTAACTTGATCTGAAGTTACATGATCATCATCATTAGCTTCCTCACTAATTGGTGTAGGTGTCACAGAAACCGGTTTCTGTGGTGTACTACTTTCCAATAAGGGAGGAGGTACAGTTACCTCATCAAGTTTTCTACTTTCCTCCCACTCACTTCTTTCGAGAGAAACTCATTCTCTTGGAATGGATCCATTCTCAGCAATGAATATCTTGCCTTCGGATCTGTGATAGAAGGTGTACCCAACTGTCTCCTTTGGGTATCCTATGAAGACATATTTCTCCGATTTGGGTTTGAGCTTATCAGGATGAAACTTTTTCATATAAGCATCACAATCCCAAACTTTAAGAAACGACAACTTTGGTTTCTTGCCAAACCATAGTTCAGATTGTGTCGTCTCAACGGACTTAGATGGTGCCCCTTTTTAACGTGAATGCAACTGTCTTTAATGCATGACCCCAAAACGATAGTGGTAAATCGGTAAGAAACATCATAGATTGTACGATATCCAATAAAGTACGGTTATGACGTTCGGACACACCATTATGCTGTGGTGTTCCAGGTGGCATGAATTTGTGAAACTATTTCACGTTGTTTTAACTGAAGACCAAACTCGTAACTCAAATATTTGTCTCCGCGATCAGATCGTAGAAACCTTATTTTCTTGTCACGATGATTTTCCACTTCACTCTGAAATTCTTTGAACTTTTGAAATGTTTCAGACTTATGTTTCATCAAGTAGATATACCCATATCTGCTCAAATCATCTGTGAAGGTCAGAAAATAACGATACCCGCCGTGAGCCTTAACACTCATCGGATCGCATACATCAGTATGTATTATTTCCAATAAGTCAGTTGCTCGCTCCACTGTTCCGGAGAACGGAGTCTTAGTCATCTTGCCCATGAGGCATGGTTCGCAAGCATCAAGTGATTCATAATCAAGTGATTCCAAAAGTCCATCAGCATGGAGTTTCTTCATGCGCTTTACACCAATATGACCTAAATGGCAGTGCCATAAATAAGTTGCACTATCATTATTAACTTTGCATCTTTTGGTTTCAATATTATGAATATGTGTCACTACGATCGAGATCCAATGAACCATTTTCATTGGGTGTGTAACCATATAAGGTTTTATTCATGTAAACAGAACAACAATTTATTCTCTTACTTAAATGAATAACCATATTACAATGAACATGATCAAATCATATTCATGCTCAACGCAAACACCAAATAACACTTATTTAGTTTCAACACTAATCCCGAAAGTATAGGGAGAGTGCGATGATGATCATATCAATCTTGGAACCACTTCCAACACACATCGTCACTTCACCCTTAACTAGTCTCTGTTCATTCTGCAACTCCCGTTTTGAGTTACTACTCTTAGCAACTGAACCAGTATCAAATACCGAGGGGTTGCTACGAACACTAGTAAAATACACATCAATAATCTGTATATCCAATATACCTTTGTTCACTTTGCCATCCTTCTTATCCGCCAAATACTTGGGGTAGTTCTGCTTCCAGTGACCAGTCCCTTTGCAGTAGAAGCACTTAGTCTCAGGCTTAGGACCAGCCTTGGGCTTCTTCACTTGAGCAGCAACTTGCTTGTCGTTCTTCTTGAAGTTCCCCTTCTTCCCTTTGCCCTTTTCTTGAAACTAGTGATCTTGTCAACCATCAACACTTGATGTTTTTCTTTGATTTCTACCTTCTCCGATTTTAGCATTGCGAAGAGCTTGGGAATAGTTTCCGTTATCCCTTGCATACTATAGTTCATCACGAAGTTCTACTAACTTGGTGATGGTGACTAGAGAATTCTGTCAATCACTATCTTATCTGGAAGATTAACTCCCACTTGATTCAAGCGATTGTAGTACCCAGATAATCTGAGCACATGCTCACTGCTTGAGCGATTCTCCTCCATCTTTTAGCTATAGAACTTTTTGGAGACTTCATATCTCTCAACTCGGGTATTTGCTAGAAATATTAACTTCAACTCCTGGAACATCTCGTATGGTCCATGACGTTCAAAACGTCTTTGAAGTCCCTATTCTAAGCCGTTAAGCATGGTGCACTAAACTATAAAGTAGTCATCACATTGAGCTAGCCAAACGTTCATAACGTCTGCATCTGCTCCTGCAATAGGTCTGTCACCTAGCGGTGCATCAATGACATAATTCTTCTGTGCAGCAATGAGGATAAACCTCGGATCACGGATCCAATCCGCATCATTGCTACTAACATCTTTCAACACAATTTTCTCTAGGAACATATCAAAATTAACATATGAAAGCAACAACGCGAGCTATTGATCTACAACATAGATATGCTAATACTACCAGGACTAATGTCATGATAAATTTAAGTTCAATTAATCATATTACTAAAGAACTCCCACTTCGATAGACATCCCTCTAATCCTCTAAGTGATCACGTGATCCAAATCAACTAAACCATAACCGATCATCACGTGAAATGGAGTAGCTTTCAATGGTGAACATCACTATGTTGATCATATCTACTATATGATTCACGCTCGACCTTTCGGTCTCCGTGTTCCGAGGCCATATCTGCATATGCTAGGCTCGTCAAGTTTAACCCGAGTATTTTGCGTGTGCAAAACTGGCTTGCACCCGTTGTAGATGGACGTAGAGCTTATCACACCCGATCATCACGTGGTGTCTGGGCACGACGAACTTTGGCAACGGTGCATACTCAGGGAGAACACTTTTATCTTGAAATTTAGTGAGAGATCATCTTATAATGCTACCGTCAATCAAAGCAAGATAAGATGCATAAAAAGATAAACATCACATGCAATCAATATAAGTGATATGATATGGCCATCATCATCTTGTGCTTGTGATCTCCATCTCTGAAGCACCTCCATGATTGCCATCGTCACCGGCGGACACCTTGATCTCCATCGTAGCATCGTTGTCGTCTCGCCAATCTTTATGCTTCTACGACTATCGCTCCCGCTTAGTGATAAAGTAAAGCATTGCAGGGCGATTGCATTGCATACAATAAAGCGACAACCATATGGCTCCTGCGAGTTGCCGATAACTCAGTTACAAAACATGATCATCTCATACAATAAAATTTAGCATCATGTCTTGACCGTATCACATCACAACATGCCCTACAAAAATAAGTTAGACGTCCTCTACTTTGTTGTTGCAAGTTTCACGTGGCTGCTACGGGCTTAGCAAGAACCAATCTTACCTACGCATCAAACCACAACGATAGTTTGTCAAGTTGGTGCTGTTTTGACCTTCGCAAAGACTGGGCGTAGCCACACTCGGTTCAACTAAAGTTAGAGAAACTGACACCCGCTAGCCACCTGTGTGCAAAGCACGGCGGTAGAACCAGTCTCGCGTAAGCGTACGTGTAATGTCGGTCCGGGCCGCTTCATCCAACAATACCGCCGAACCAAAGTATGATATGCTAGTAAGCAGTATGACTTATATCACCCACAACTCACTTGTGTTCTACTCATGCATATAACATCAAACCATAAAACCTGGCTCTGATACCACTGTTGGGTAACGTAGTAATTTCAAAAACGCACATGCAAGATCATGGTGATGCATAGCAACGAGAGGGGAGAGTGTTGTCTACGTACCCTCGTAGACCGAAGCGGAAACGTTGATGCAACGTAGAGGAAGTAGTCGCACGTCTTCCCGGTCCAACCGATCCAAGCACCGTTACTCCGGCACCTCCGAGTTCTTGGCACACGTTCAGCTCAATGACGCTCCCCGGGCTCCGATCCAGCAAAGCTTTAGGGAGGAGTTCCGTCAGCACGACGGTGTGGTGACGATCTTGATGTTCAACCGTCGCAGGGCTTCACCTAAGCACCGCTACAATATGACTGAGGTGTAATATCGTGGAGGGGGGCACCGCACACGGCTAAGGAACGATCACGAAGATCAACTTGTGTGTTCTAGGGTGCCCCCTGCCCCCGTATATAAAGGAGGGAGGGGGAGATGCGGCCGGCCCCCTTGGGGTGCGCCTGGAGGAGTCCTACTCCCACCGGGAGTAGGACTCCCCCCCTCTTGCCTTGTTGGAGAAGGAAAGGGGGAAGGGGAAGAGGAAAGGGGGGCGCCGCCCCCCCTTCCTTGTCCTATTCGGACTAGGGGGGAGGGGGCGTGCAGCCTGCCCTGGCTGGCCCTCCTCTTCTCCCTTATGGCCCATGAAGGCCCAATAACCCCCGGGGGGTTCCGGTAACCCCCGGTACTCCGGTAAAATGCCGATTTCACCCGGAACGATTCCGATGTCCAAATATAGGCTTCCAATATATCGATCTTTATGTCTCGACCATTTCGAGACTCCTCGTCATGTCCATGATCACATCCGGGACTCCGAACAACCTTCGGTTCATCAAAATACATAAACTCATAATAACTGTCATCGCAACGTTAAGCGTGCGGACCCTATGGTTCGAGAACAATGTAGACATGACCAAGACACGTCTCCGGTCAAAAACCAATAGCAGGACCTGGATGCCCATATTGGTTCCTACATATTCTACGAAGATCTTTATCGGTCAGACCGCATAACAACATACGTTGTTCCCTTTGTCATCGGTATGTTACTTGCCCGAGATTCGATCGTCGGTATCCAATACCTAGTTCAATCTCGTTACCAGCAAGTCTCTTTACTCGTTCCGTAATATATCATCCCGCAACTAACTCATTAGTTGCAATGCTTGCAAGGCTTAAGTGATGTGCATTACCGAGAGGGCCCAGAGATACCTCTCCGACATTCGGAGTGACGAATCCTAATCTCGAAATACGCCAACCCAACAAGTACCTTTGGAGACACCTGTAGAGCACCTTTATAATCACCCAGTTACGTTGTGACGTTTGGTAGCACACAAAGTGTTCCTCCGGTAAACGGGAGTTGCATAATCTCATAGTCATAGGAACATGTATAAGTCATGAAGAAAGCAATAGCAACATACTAAATGATCGGGTGCTAAGCTAACGGAATGGGTCATGTCAATCAGGTCATTCAACTAATGATGTGATCCCGTTAATCAAATAACAACTCTTTGTCCATAGTTAGGAAACATAACCATCTTTGATTAACAAGCTAGTCAAGTAGAGGCATACTAGTGACACTCTGTTTGTCTATGTATTCACACATGTATTATGTTTCCGGTTAATACAATTCTAGCATGAATAATAAACATTTATCATGAAATAAGGAAATAAATAATAACTTTATTATTGCCTCTAGGGCATATTTCCTTCAGCAACGACCTAACGAATCTTAGTCCTCGTCTGAAAAGTTTGCAACATAATACGTTGCAGCCCGAAAACGGGTCAGCACATGGAATATGCTGGCAGTATAACACAGTAGAGCAAGAACAGAATAATGCTATCACTACATGCATATTTGGCTGTGGAAAGCTCTATGGTTATAGTTTTTGCGAAAAGCCAATTTTTCCCTACAACAAAGGAATATATTTTAATTTTACTATCATGGTGGTTGAAACATCATTGAGAAGGTTCCTCCAACTCAATCCCAATTAAAGTGATTAACAACCCAATTATATTAATTAAGAGTGATGAGATACTTAAGATACTCCAAGTACTAGATACTCAAGATTGTCCATAACCGGGGACATGGCTAATCATGATTAGTTTGTACACTCTGCAGAGGTTTGCGCACTTTTCTCCACAAGACTCGATCGCCTTTGTTGGATTTTTCGCACTACATGGTGTTTGAGAAACGGATGACCAAGACACAGTCTTTCAGAAACATTAACTCTCTACTCCGGACAGACCATACCAAACCTACATCCCTCTACCTGCTGATCAGCCTCTTCAAGAGCTTCACGTAACTTACTAAACTATGCTAGAGCCCATAATAGCTTGTGGCTGCACACGAAAGTTTCTAGCATGAATCATCTCAGTTCCCTTTGAGCCTGGGTGGCGGTCCATAGGAAAATCACACGGAACCCCGGGATCTCCAAAAATACAGGCAACACTGGGTACCCCAGGTGCCTCAGTCCACCTAGATGTTTATTTAAGTTGCCACCTTAAGTTGAACCATTAATTAACAATCTCACATCTGTCATGGATTTCACTCAAACCCAATCCACGTCTACGAGCATAGCATAGCAATATAAGCAACGCGTATAAGTAACTCCCAAGGGTTTGAACATAACAGGGCAATAGGTTCTACCTCAACAACTAATTCCCAACCCACAAGTTAATGACATCCTGATCATGCAATGTTTGAGGATTGAAACTAATGCATAAAAACTGGGTATGGAAAGAGTATGATCAATGTGTTACATGCCTTGCTGACCATCCGCGAAACCTAGGGACTCATAGTAACACGCTTCGCACTCCGGGAATTCTATCGCAAACAAACAATAGCATACATAAGCAACAAGCAAAGATGCACGGGCAAAACTCAAATAAGAGAGATTGACCAGAAAGTTCAACTTAAGAACTCCGGTTTGCAGAAAGAATCAAATCAAACGAACCAACGAAACTCAAACGACGAAAGAAACAAGATCCGTTTACTAATCTGAACTAAAGTCAAATTTTATAGTACCAAAATCTTGTTTAAGTTGATTAAACAGAAAGAGGGTCTCGAGACGAAAATCTAGGCGCTTGAATCGCCTGATAACGATTAATGAGCGAAAAGATAAACTGAAACGAAAATCGGATCAGAAATCGTGATCGAGGATAATCGCGGAAAAATACGATAAAAAGAAAACTGACGAACAGACTAACGAACAGGCGTTCGTTAGCTGTAACTAACGGGCGAAAACCGTTCGTTTAAATGAACATACGGACGAACGTCCGCTAAATAGAAGAACCTGGAAAAACCGGCGAACCGATCTAGAAAAAACAAACTAGGGTTTCTAAAAAAACGACGGCGGCGGATCGGTGCGCTACCTCTCCGGCGAGGCAACTCCGGCGAGGCGGGGCGTGCGGGGCGGCGGGCTTGCGGGGCGGCTCGGCGACGCGAGGCAGCAGCGGCGTGGGATGCGGCGGCGGGGCTGGCGAGGGCTGCGGCGACGGCAACTTGGGGCTCCACGGGGGCCCGGGGTGGCTTTTAAAGGGGGGAGGCGGCGGCGGCCCCCACTTGGGGAGGGGGTCGAGGCGGCGGCGGTGGCTCAGACACCTCCGAGTCCCGCGACAGCATGGGACGGGGGAGGCGGTGGCGCGGGGGTGGGCCGGCCTGGCTCGGCTGGGCTTCGGCCCAATCGGGCGCGGGAAGGTTTTTTTAAACAATTTCGCCGAACAGAAAAAAATCCTAGAAAATAAAATAAAAATCTAAAAATGTCAAAACAAATTTTCACCGTCTAAATAAAAGATTTAGGACGAGATGAACATTTTCTTGGCCCTAAAATGCAATTTTGAAAACGTGCAATTTTTCTAATGCAAATAAAATCAACTAATTGATTTTAATATTTTTCCTCCAATATTTCAGTTATTTTGGAGAACTCATATTATCTCCTCTCATATATTTTAATATGAAATATTTTTCGGAGAGAAAAATAATTAAAATAAAAAATCCTCGTTTCATTATTTGATAAAAATCAAATATGAAAACCAGGAAATCCCCAACTCTCTCCGAGGGTCCTTGAGTTGCTTAGGATTTTGAGGATTGCAGAACGAAAATGCAATAAAATATGATATGCATGAATGACCTATGTATAACATTCCAAATTGAAAATTTGGGATGTTACAAACCTACCCCCCTTAGGATGAATCTCGCCCTCGAGATTCGGGTTGGCTAGAAAATAGGTGTGGGTGGTCTTTGCGTAGATCATCCTCTCGTTCCCAGGTGGATTTATCATCGGTGTGGTGGATCCACTGAACTTTGCAAAACTTGATAACCTTGCTGCGGGTGACTCGGCTGGCAAACTCAAGAATCTTAACTGGCTTCTCCTCATAAGTCAAATCACTGTCCAACTGAATCGCCTCCAAGGGTACTGTATCTCTTAACGGTATATCGGCCATATCAACATGACACTTCTTCAACTGTGAAACGTGAAATACATCGTGAACTCCCGATAGTCCTTCCGGTAACTCCAACTTGTAGGCAACTTCTCCCAACCGTTCCAAAACACGATACGGTCCTACAAATCTCGGGGCTAACTTTCCTTTAACTCCAAAATGTTTCACTCCTCGCAAGGGTGATACTCGCAGATATGCTATGTCTCCAATTTCATAGGTTACCTCCTTACGTTTCGAGTCTGCATAACTCTTCTGCCTGGACTGAGCAATCTTCAGTCTATCATGAATCAGTTTAACCTTCTGTTCAAACTCCTTGATAAGGTATGGTCCAAAGAACTGTCGATCTCCTACTTCATCCCACATCAACGGCGTTCTGCACCTTCGTCCATACAGGGCTTCGAACGATGCCATCTTCAAACTGGCTTGGTAGCTATTGTTGTATGAGAACTCTGCGTAAGGCAAATTGCACTAAAAAAAGACACATCCATGACATTTTGGGCTGAACGAATTTTTTTTCTGTCATACATATGACACTTCTATGACGATAATTGTGACAAAACCCGGTATCATCATAGATGTGGTGGGCTCCTACTTCCATGACAAAAAATCATGATAGAAAATGGGTTTTTCGTCCTGGGCGAGCCGGAGACGCAGCTGCATGACATTCTTTGAGTCGTCCATGACGGAAAAAACCGTGGTAGAAGCGAGGGGGAGGAAAATTTCGGGGAGTTCCCGGTTACGGTGGGAGGTCGGGGGCCGAGCGATGCACGTTTCTCTCGTACACGCACGCGCGTGTGTGCGAGGCGTTGGCTCTAACTGAACCCGAGCGAGGCGTTGGGCTCTAACTGAACCTGAGCGATTGCACTGCATGCTATGCGTTACTGAACCCGAGCGATCGATGGATGGTTGTTAACTGAACCCGAACGAGCGATTCGTTCGCTACTGCTGCTAACTGAAGCCGATCGATTGGATGAACAGTGAGCATTGCGTGGGGGGTTTGGATGAACAGTGAGCGGTGGCGTTGCCTCTGGATGAACAGGACCCCGTGGTGTGGTGGAGGGCTGGATGAACAGTAGACGGTGGAGGGGTGCCCGTGGAGGGGTTGATGAACAGGACCCCGTGGTGTGGAGGGTTGGATGAACAGTAGACGATGGAGGGGTGCCCGTGGAGGGGTGGTTGAACAGGACCCCGTGGTGTGGAGGGCTGGATGAACAGTAGACGGTGGAGGGGTGCCCGTGGAGGGGTGGTTGAACAGGACCCCGTGTTGTGGAGGGCTGGATGAACAGTAGAAGGTGGAGGGGTGGTTGAACAGTAGCCGGTGGAGTAGCGCGCGATGGAGGCTGGATGAACAGGAGCCCGTGGAGGCTGGAGGAGGTCGACGGTGGAGATGAACAATATCTTGTGGAGTCTCGTTTTGTGGTACGCCACACCCCTCCCAATCAACAGGACCCCCGTTTCGACGATAGGAGGTCCGTTTCGTCCGTTTTGCGGTACGCCACACCCCTCCCGATCAACAGGACCCCCGTTTTGACTGTAGGTGGTCCGTTTCGTCCGTTTTGCGGTACGCCACACCCCTCCTGATCAACAGGACCCCCGTTTCGACCGTAGGAGGTCTGTTTCGTCTGTTTTGCAGTACGCCACACCCCTCCCGATCAACAGGACCCCCGTTTCGACCGTAGGAGGTCCATTTCCTCCGTTCTACGGTACGCCAGGCCTCGCTTCCATTGCCTGTTCTGTCCAAGCCCTCTTGATGAACACGACCACGCATTCCGTTGCCTCCCCATGAACACGACGACGACGTTGTTTCTCCATTCCGACCCAGCCATGTACACGAGCCCTGGCTGTACGTATGCGCAAGTAGGCATTCGAGACCCCGCCCGTATGTACACATACGTGGCCGTATTTTCTTTCTTGCACCCTGGCCATTGTACGTACGTGTACATGCTACGTGCGTGCCTCTACTACGACACGTGCGCGCCTCTACATCGACCAGTATATATGTACGTACATGTTTGCGACCAGAATGACGACGCTACGTACGCTTCGACTAGGTGGGTCCCGACTGTGAGGCACTTCCTTGTGTGCGAAGATGTAGCTGGTGGGTCCCAGCAGTCAGGGGCAAATGTTTTTTCACGAAATACGGTGGCCCGTCCGGTGGGTCCCCACTGTCAGGTGGAGGAATAATTATTTTGCACGTAATAAGGAGGCACTTCCTTTCTGCGGCCGTGGACCCAGTTGTCAGCCTCTCCACGTACAGTCCACGTCCGATGGAAGCCGTTCCTTGACCACGTTGACCACGCCGCGCCGAGAGCACCAGGGCGGTGGAGGACGGCGAGGCCTAGGAAGGGGACGACGCAGAGCCGGGGAAGACGCGGTAGTGGATGCCCACGCGTAGAGGAGTACGGGGGTTCACTGGTTCGCTGCAGTGTGAGACTACCCTCGCCGCAAAATAACAGGGGGTGTGGGTGAGTAGAGGGATGGCCTGGCCAACAGTGGGTGTAGTAGGGGGAGGCGAGGCCTCCGCCGCATCGCAGCCGGCCACGGGAGGCAGGAGCACGAGGCACGAGCGGCGCTGGTTTGGGCGGCTGGAGCAAGAAGACCAGAGGTTGAAGAAGCACTACGGCCGTTGGATAGACATCATACAGTCACTAGAGCTAGAATCATGCATATTAACTAAGTTGACAAAGCCCTCCGTCCCCGTCAACTTAGTAGGCCCACAAGTCAGCCTCCCACCAAGGTGGGTCCCAACTAACTGGGGGGTATTCATTTTTTTGTGCATAATAAGGAGGCACTTCCGGTGGGTCTTAGCTGACAGCAGGGGGAACGTTTTTTTTGCGAAATATGATGGCCCGTCGGGTGGGTCCCAGCAGTCAGGGGCAAACATTTTTTACGAGATATACTGGTGGGCATCCGGTGGGTCCCTGCTGTCAGGTGGAGGAATAATTATTTTCCGTGTAATAAGGAGGCACTTCCTTGCGGCTGCCGTGGACCCAGCTGTCAGCCTCTCCATGTACATTATTCTTTCGATGGAATTCGGTCGTTGACCACATTGACCACGCCGCGCTGACAGCACCACGGTGGTGGACGATGGCGAGGCCTAGGAAGGGGACGACGCGGAGCCGGGGAAGACGCGGCAATGCATGCCCACGCGGAGAGGAGTACGAGGGTTCACTGGTTTGGCTGCGCTGTCGTCTCCGTAGAATAACATGGGGTGTGGGTGAGTGGAGTGGAGGGATGGCCTGGCCATCGGTCAGAGTAGTATGGGGGCCGTGAGGCCTCCGTGGCAGCACAACCGGCCATGGGAGGCAGGAGCAGGCGGCATGACCGGCACTGCTTTGGGCGGCTGGAGCAAGAAGACCAGAGGTTGAAGAGGCACTACGGCCGTTGGATGGACATCGTACGGTCAGTCGAGCTAGAATCGTGCATATTGACTAAGTTGACAAAGCCCTTCGTCCCCGTCAACTTAGTAGGCCCACTATACTGGGTCCCAGCTAGCAGGGGGAGTATTCATTTTTTTGTGCGTAATAAGGAGGCACTTCCTTGCGTGCGAAGATATAGCTGGTGGGTCCGAGCTGTCAGCGGCGGTAACTTTTTTTCGCGAAATACAGAGGCCCTTTCAATGGGTCCCAGATGTCAGGTGGAGGAATCATTATTTTGCGCGTAATAAGGAGGCATTTCCTTGCGTGTGGCCATGGACCCAGTTGTCAGCCTCTCCACGTACAGTCCACTTCAGATGCATGTCGGTCGTTGACCACGCTGACCACGCCACGCCGAGAGCACAAGGGCGGTGGACGACGGCGAGGCCTAGGAAGGGAACGACACGGAGGCAGAGAAGACTCGACAATTGTTTCCCACGTGGAGGGGAGTACGACTGTACAAGGGTTTACTGTTTCGTCTGCCGTCGCCGTAGAATAACATCAGGTGTGGGTGAGTAGAGGGATGGCTAGGCCAGCGATGGGAGCACGATGGGACGGTGAGGCCTGCGCGGCAGCACAGTAGGCCGCGGGGAGGAGGGAGTAGGCAGTCCCGTCGACGCTTGTTTGAGCGGCTGGAGCAGGAAGAGCAGAGATTGAAGAAGCACGACGGCCGTTGGATGGACATCCAACAGTATACATGCCATCTGTGGAAAGCCTCAAATCTGTGGAAAATAGCATACAACCCATCTGCCATTATTTCAAATAATTTACAGCCCATTTGCTAATTCTTACGGGTTTTTTGGAGCCCATATTCTTTATGTTAGCATTACAACCAATATTGTGGCCACGGTTAAAAAATTATATGAAATTTTTCATATGTCGGTGCGGTCTGAACTGTTTTTAATCCCGAAATTTCGAGTCATATTCAGACTGATTTAAAAAAAATGTATATCAATATAAAATCCAATAAATTGTCCACACATAAAAATAAATGCAATTTAAAATCTCGAAATGAAAAAAAGATATTTGAAAATAATTGCCGGTTTGATGTGTTTTAAAAATGTACAACCCATTTCTCATTACTGATAGGCCATTTTCTCAGCCAGCCGAATGAAGCTCTCCTCGTCTTGAAAGATTTGCAGCCCAACACGCCTGATAAAGCGACTTACTTGACAAATCACAAAAAAACTGGGCTAGCCATTTTCAGAAAAAAACTACTGGGCTGCTCTGTGGTAAACATAAAAGAAAAGGTTGTCTAGACAGGCCAGAGTGTCCCGCACAGCCCAGTTGACACCCTGCTTCTGTCTCAAAAACAAATTAGATAATGCCACTCCAATTATGGCGATTCATAAAAATGCCACTGCAATTTCCAAACTTTAAAAAATGCCAGTGCAATTTTTGCGAACTTTGAAAAACGCCACTGCAGTTTGCAAACTTTGAAAAATGCCATTCCAGACTTCGAAAAATGCCACTAGAAATGGCATGAAATGGCATTTTTCAAAGTGTGGAAATTGCAGTGGCATTTCTCGGATACACCAGATTTGGAGTGGCATTTATCAAATTAACCCAAAACAAAAATAACTGGGCGAGCTGCCGGGTCCCTGGTGTCAGCCGCTCGTTGTGCAATTCTCTCGTTTATTGACTACGTTGACAATGGCATGGGACCCAGATGTCAGAAATCCACTAGGAGGAGCCATTTGTTTATTGGCTTGAAATAAGGAGGCACTTGCTTGCGTACTGCCATGACCTTGGCGGGTCCCTGCTGTCATCCTCTCCACGTACAATCATCTCCTAATTGTGTACGCGTCAACTTGCTAGGCCCACAAGTCAGCCTCTAAACCGTGGAGGACAAATAAAACCCATTTAAAAAATAACAACCCATTCCATACGTTCAAACGGAAAGTTCAACATTCAGAGCAAAGTAACAGGTCTGATCCACATATAGAGTACTGAACTTCCACGTTGACAACCATCATAGCCAAGTTAACTATCTACTCCCACTAACACTCTAGTAGCGTACAAGTACTAACTTACTCTTAGCTAACTAGACGATGCCGGCCGCCATCTGCTGTCCATGCTAAACGCTGGCACCGGCGTCCTCCGCCTCGCCACAGACTTTCCAGAGGTGCAATAGGGCGCGTTGCTCGCGCGCGTTGGCCCTTTCCATGCCGGCGTGGTCCACCGAAGCTTCGGCTTCCAAGCGGGAAACCCACTTGACGATCTGGTAGTAAAAATCGGCGTCGCGAACGCGTGCGTGCCCGACAGCCTCCAGGGCTATTTGTTGGGCGCCGGCCTCCACGTAGTCGGCCCAGTTGCTGGCGCTCTGCTCGCGACTCAGAGCGTCGATGCGCTGCTGCTCCATGTCCCGCTGGCGGCGCAAATCGGCGATACGCTGCTCCTCCGCCAGGCGGTCGCGCTCCAACAACTCCTGCTCCTCCGCCATGCGGTCGCGCTCTAACAACTCCTCGATCTCCGCATTGCAATCTAAAGACAGATAGAATGCCTCCTCCCTCCGTCTGCCTTCCGGTGAAAACCCGAACACTAGTTCCGGCGGTGACCGCCTCCGGCGTCGCCTACCGCGGACGGGCGGGGGGCATGGCGGACGTGGCGAGCGACATCGGGCCGGTGGGGGCTTATGAGGATATGGCGAGTTGGGTCACGGTGGCACCGGAGAAGGCCGGGAAACAGTACTTATAGGCGGAAGGTAGCGCGACGGTTATCAGAATTCAATGCATAATAGATTAGCGCGCGAGCTTGCCGTGGAAAACTAGAGAAACTGAAATTATGGTTGTGTCGTCCCGTCCCATCTGGGTTGCATGCCAACATGGCGGTCAAACGAGTGCACTCGAATCATCTCCCTCCTTGTCAATAATGATTCCACGGATTTAAAGTGTATCTTTTTTCGCATCAGTTAGCTGCCTTAATTATGGCCGGCTGCATGCAGGCACTCAGAATCACTCGCAGGCAGTACGCGAAGCAGCATGCAACGAGTCACAGCTGAGGGCACGCATGCAGCCACTTAAATCGCTGGAATTAATTAGGCTTAAACTTCTGCATGCCATTAATTATTGCCATGCCTTGGTCTTGCTGCTTTGCTCACTGGACTAATAAACCCGGACGGAGGGAGTACCTTGGTTGGTGAGAGGTTTGAATTAAGCCCTGCAAACCAGAAAGGAGGTACTAGTACGTGTGTGATCCGTTATTTATTCGTGTAGGATCGAGTAGGTCGTTTCTTGAATTGATCCCTGCAAACCGGAAAGGAGGTAGTACGTGCGTGATCCGCTATTTATCCGTGTAGGATCGATAGTGTAGCTTGTCAGTTTCTTCAACGGTAGGCATTTTTATCCGTGTAGGATCGATAGTGTAGCTTGTCAGTTTCTTCAGAGGTAGGCATTTTTATTCAAAAAACTGCCACTTCGCATCTTGCGTCGCAAATAAAACTGCCAGGAGCGCATTTGTAGGCTAGCTAGTGATCGATCAGTAACTTGTAAACACTGAGCGGACAGAAATAAGTAACTGTTAATGCATCTCAATGATTCACAGATCATATACAAATATGTAGCTCCAAAAGCAAAGATCAGCCACTTCGGATCTTGCGTCGCAACTAAAACTAACTAGTACGATTCCCATACATAAGATCAACATGTTAATGCATCTCAATGATTCATAGATCATATACAAATATGTAGCTCCAAAAGCAAAGATCTAGAAAAAACATCTGTTCTTCCTACTAACATGGATGCTTCTCTTGGCCAACATTCAGTACAGACTGAAAGACAAATTTGTTTGTGAAGTCTACAATTCCTCTTGCAAACGTAAGTGGTTTGACCAACAGCTGGAACCATGAGAATGAACCACACATGATGGAGGAACATCCACTACAATATGATTTGGTCTTCTGTCGATCGCACGACGAGACTATTTTCGGAATACAAACTTTAACTTAGGCAAAATGATGCCCATTGTATAATCATACCAAAGCAACGAAGCACCTAGTGTTGGCCAATAAATAGTACAGTACTACTTTTCTATAGTCCATGAAGTGACTATCCAATCTTTTTGTGTCTATTTTCAAATGGCACTGCATGCAGTGACTATACTATTCTCTTGTGCAGTTCAACCAAAATTGTGGGCACTTTGTTTGTTTGCCAAATAGTAACGGGCAGACATCTCTGTCTGCACAAATATCAAACAGCTAGTAAACATATACCACACCTTGTATTTTCGGTTTAAACATGTCTCTTCCGCTTAGCATCTGTCATGTTCTGCACTGGACAATCTGATACAGTTATGTTTTGCCCTGGACAATTTCATACTGAATTGATTTGCTGGTTCAGAGCAGAAATATAGCGCCTATTCTTCATCAGACCAAGGATATCCATGTTCGCAGTGATGGAAGAGGTGAAATCGATACAACCGAAATTGAGCATCCAATCATTGAATCCTGTCATGCACCTCCAATGTAGGTCCACCCTGCCAATAAATTCACATGCAAACCACTAGTATTACTATCTAATGACAGTACAAAAAGAGTAGCAAGATAGTAGCAAACCATGTACCTTCGTAATGAATTGCTCATAGTGCCACCAATTGGATATAAGGTTTGGAAAAAAACATGCTCCTAATGTTGAACCAGTTGGAATTTTTGTGCAGTTCCACTAAAATCGAGCATCCCTGTTTGCATAGATATTGAAAGTGTGATTACTCTAAAAGTGGCACTAGTTGAGGCATAGACTCACAAATATAAGAATTCCAATTTCTTAATGGGAAAATGTAGCAAGACTGTTTCTAACCACCTGTTTGAAGGAATAAATAAAGCAACAGTGGCTGATGTCAGGAAGGCATACATAGTTTTTTCTGGAAAAGTGAGCCATTCCTGACCTTTTCTCTTCTTTTAAGCAAATTTTGTGCAGTTCTACTAAAATAAAATGCCATCACCGCCTTGACAATTCAGTGACACTGTACAAAAGGAAATGACTTAACATTACATCATGATGTCAGGTATGTAGTCGACAGGCATTAGAGACAAACATACAGACCTCCTCAAGAGAACAGCCGGAGGAGGAGGTGCCCACTCTTGACCTTTCTTCTTGTCTTCATAATTGTCTGTGCAGTTTAAGCAAAATAAAATGACATCAGCGCCTTGGCATTTTGGTGACACTGTACAAAAAAATTAACTTATCTCATGAAAGTGAGGTATGTAATCTAGAAGCATTAACAGTGCAAAAATCTGAAGGTAGTAACAAGATTCATCGTTGGTATACTGGCTATGCAACAACATTAGAATGCCTTAGTTAAAAAAACTTTAATACATCCATAATCCAAAGCTAACCCTGAAATAATCCAGTGACATTAAATGGCATTGCTTAAATTTATCGGTGGCATTAGACTGAGAGCGACATTAGTTAAATGTGGCATCACTTTAGTAGTAGCATTGCTTGACTTGACTGCTGGCGTTACACTAACAGCAAAAAAAGTGGCAATAAGAGCATGGGCCATTCGGACAGTCGGCGCACCAGTACGATGTACCTCCACGGACGTAGAGTGGTGAGGGAGGTATGGTTGCCCAGAGCAACAAATATACAGGCAGCATATGTCGATTACGTCCCATTTTTGTTCTCTTTAGCCACCTATTTCCTATGCGAGGACAACAAACCGATCGACCTGGTCATTCTCTATTGCGTTGTCATGCCTTTATACCCTTCTTCAACCAAGAGACACGAGACTCATTCCTTAGCTACTGATTTTCCCCTTTTCAACCTAGATGCGGGTTCGATGCCTACTCTCTTGGACAGTACAGTCTCCCTTCCTTTCCTTATTCAACCCAGACATGGATTAGTCTGCATGAAGTAGGGTTTCCTTTAATAGTGCAAATTATGGTTTTCGTCTACGTGGCCAGCAGAGCAGAGGATAGCAAATCGGGAAGATGGTGGAGTGGAAAAAGATCCACATGCAACGACGTGGCAGATGGGGCAATAGAACAAGGTTATGGTTCGAAAAGAGGTAGCATACCTGAGGGTCGGCGAGAAGTGGCTTCACTCGTGGTCGTCGTCCTCCGCACACACTATGGCAGCGAGCTTGGGGGCGGAGGCCATCCTTCGCGGGCGCTATGTCTGAGAGGACGGCCTTGTCGTCAGTGCGTGACCTCGCTTGCCGACGACGAGTGCGTCAACGTTGCACGTCCTTTTCTTCCCCGGCGGATCTGTGACCACCGGTGAGGAGGGAGAGAGGGCCCGTCTTTTTTAGATCTAGAGAGAGGGTGGTAGTGTGAGAAGCAAGTGGGCAGCCCTTACCAAGAAAGCGCTGAAGCTCCAGCCTATATATCTTTTTATACTACTAGTACTAGAGGTGGAGTAGTGGTAGAGTAGTTTATATTTTCTCTGCGTACAGTACCAGTTAGTCGTGCTTCAAAATTGATCGGCACGCCATTGAAAAAATAAAGGTTGATAACTAATGCGGCACCTCGGGCCAACGCGGCCAGATCGCATTTTGCACGAGAAATTACACACCATGTTTCGTTCACATGTGGTCCCGTTCCAACATATCAGTGAGACGATGACGAGTAGTAGGAGTATTTCCGAACGGACGTGTAGGCCGGGGCGCCTCTTCGTGAACCGTGGCAAACTCGCAACCGTCCACCGACTCTTCGCCTTTCCCTCTCGATTTGGAACTGCTGTCACACGCTCTTCCTCTCCCTCCTCCATTTTCCTTCAGCCCTTCACCCTTTCTTCTGCCATTGTTCAATCGTCTTCTCCATGGAGGGAATAGGCCGGAAACGACCCCGTTATTCTTGCCCCGATCTGAAAGATGACGTGGTGGAGGAACTCATTGATCGGTGTGATGTCATCACCTCGGCTAGCATGGTAGGTTCGTTCAAGCCCATTCTTGACTCAACTAATAACATAATTGCAAGGAACCCAAGAGTCAAGGAGCGGTTTGATCTCCCCTATGTTCTTTGCCGTGACCCTGATGACTGGCGCCGGCACGACGGAGCCCTCGCCCTGTGCAAGTTGATGCCGCTTGATAATGATACGTATGATGTTAAGATGCCATCGCTTGAGGGCAAGTCTTGGGCGGGCGCAAATGGAGATTGGGTTGTTTACATTGGGTCCAACTGCGAGTGGGAACTTGTGAATGTGTACGCTCGTCACCGGGTTCCACTTCCAAAAATCTCAGCAAACTGCCCAGAGGTTGAGCACACCGGTAATGTACGCACGTTCAAATACGATCATGGTGACTGTCTTCTACGGAAGATAGCAATTTGTCGAGTTCCCAACCGCTCTTGGAATTACAGCAACTATGATGTTGTTGCTATCTTCGACAAGCTTGTTTCCGTCCTTGATGGTTTCACTCGATGGATATTGCTCAAAAATCAGTTTTTGTACATGGATGAGTACTATGATGCAATTCAATACGAGGGCCTTGTGTTTGCTGCCACCACTCGTGGCACTGTTTTTGCATGGCATCCTAGTAGTTTCGGTACATTTGTCTTCCACCGTAATTATAATTGTTTCATCCACATGCATGCGGGTTAGCAAGTTTCCCTTTACTAATTAACCTTCTTCTTGTGTTTCCAAGGTCTTGTGAACATCCCACCACCTATACTTGAAAATTCTTATAATCAAGGGGGAGATGCCGATGGTGATGATCACGAGCAGCGCCCATATACTCTGTGGCGTCTGGCAACTAATTCCGATGGATCACCTCTTCTTGTGTGTATACAACCCACTGATCATGTTACTGCTAAGGAAGCAGGTGTCTCCCATGGTCACACTCTCCGGACCTATTCCAACACCCGTTGCATGGTATTCGGGATGGATACTAGTGTGCTAGCGCCAACTCCTTCTCCCTGGCACAGGATTGATAGTCTTGGAGAAAACTCGCTCTTCCTTGGACAAAACTATCTGATGATGGTGAAAGGCGATCCAACTGTTGTTGACACATTTATGAGAAGCAACTGTGTCTATACCTCGGACATTTGGTGGTTCCCTACCTTGGTACTGATATAGTAGGCCGCTTCAGCCTGGATGATCAGTCCTGCGTTGGTCTCCAGATCAACAATGGATGGCCTGTCCCAGAGAATCACTTGTGGTTCAAAGCAAGCGTTTCCAACGCCGCAGAATGGTTGAGTTGAAGTTCATTTCATGGCTTGTTATTTGTTGTGTGGTGAAAACTTTAGTATTTATAATGTATCCTCGTTGTCGATGTGGGTTGATGACCTGTTGTATGTAATAAAATGATATGTCTATGATAAACTTACTAAATTTATAAATGTCTTTCGAGTCACTTCTCTGAGTGAGTGGTGCGACGAGGCAAAAAAATATTTTCCGAATACATAATTGTACGTGCATTGCAACAGGTTATTGGATGAGGCCAATCAACAATAGTAGTACACTATTTGTACTAGCTTCACATGCTTCGCACGTCGGGCGGGTGTTTTTACTGTAGCCATATGTTAATGTGTTCGTTCTACATAACCAGCACCTCGAATCCTCGATACTAGTATACTATATAGTAGGAGTAAGTAGTAGGATTAGCAGGGTGGCATGGGCCAGAACAAGCATTCACGTCCAGGAGTACGGCACACGCCACCACCACGACATCCATCTGACACCATATTATTTCTTGGAGTCCGTGCTAGAGCAGTCTCTTCAACCTCGTCGTTTCTCCAACTTCAGCCATCGCATGGCGGGCGAGGTGGGGGTTTGCCGATAGTCGGTTTCCTTAACTGCGGTCCCACTTGTAAGGCCAACTCCAACGCACGACCCCAAATGGACCTCTGTTTTTCACGAACTTCAATGATAATTTTGACTAGAAAAGCAAGACCAAAGAAAACAAGAACCACAAGAATACATTTTACTACTCCTGTAAGTTGGATTAGTGCCTTCTCGATGCATTCATTGTTGATCTACGGAGGCTCGATCTTGCGTGCTTCTTTCGTCTTCGAGTGTAAAGAAGTAGACGTTGCTTCCTCGCATCTAGTCTCATGTCTAGCCTCTATTCTAGTAGGAGTATCAACAAGTGCACTAATCTCATCTCTAGCCTCTGTGCTACTAGCTAAAAGTGATAGAACATCTACTAAATTGCACTCTATCGATATATGGATGTACTCTTCTTCCCAATACAAAAACTTGCATCCATTCTACTCCCTCCATTGCATAATACATGCCTTCTATTTGTCAATATATATATGTATCTAGACATGTCTTAGTATATAGGTACATCCATTTTTGGACAAATGGAAGTCAAGTATTTTGGAACGGAGGGAGTACACAATAAAATTTTTAAGTTAGCACAACTAGTCTAATCTGAGAGCAGAACCGAAGATTTGGTCGGGTTCTTCCTGCTTTTGCCGACACGTGGGACATCCAACATCCAGGTTGTGTCATGAAAGAAAATAGAGTGGTAGTTGAAGCCACGAGATGTGCATCTTGGGTTAAATTGTAAATAGAATCTTACTACTCTTGAGTAACTCCAAAAGCGGCCACCAAATATCTTTATTGGATTTGCTTTTCATCACTAGCACGTCGAGGTGAAAGATGTGCAGGTTCAGTGGGTCCTCTTGCGTTTTCACCGACATGTGGGGCCGCATGTGAGCAAACAGACGATGGGCTCCGCGCGTCCGCTGGCTGGCTGAGAAGAGAGATAGAGGAGGGCTGAGCACGGACTGCAGGAAATTTGTTCTACGTACCTCGATATAGGCTCGATATGGTGGGGTCGCATGGGCCATAACTAGAATTCACATCTAGCAGTACGACACACGCCACCCACACGAGTCCCATCCGACACCAATTTTCTTGGAGTCCGTGCTACAGCCATCTCTTCTCCCTCCTGTTTTCTCAGCCATCGCGCGGTGGGCGGGGTGGGGGTTTACCGATAGTCGGTTTGCTCAACAGCGGCCCCACTTGTAAGTGAAAATGCAACACCGCACGCATTCCCGCTTGAGCGGCGTGCCGGACCAACCGTGTGGGGGTGCGACACGAACACGGCAGGCTTTTCCTTTTGAACTCGTAACTTGTAAAATTTGGTTCTGCTCCATGGCGCGACCGATAGATAGAAAATAATGATTTTGCCTAGAGTAATGAGAAGTTTGGTTCTGGCGCCGTTCATGCATGGAGTACGTACGAAGATTATGAAGTTGATGCAAAAGGTAAGATAATTACTATAGTATCATATGCTGCTACAAGGATTTGACGGAAAGATAAAAATACATACGGATCCATCAACGTTCAACGACATCCTCACGCCCTAGTGCGCCATGTCACCAACCGACGTGTGAGGAGCAGCGGCGTTGGCGGTGAGCTCAACGTGCTTCTGAACAGTGCCATCCAAGGTTGCCCTGCGTTCTAAGAAGGCCAGCGTCCTATCGTTCTCCTCTTGCATGTAGTAGTCCTTGTGGACGATTTGCGCATAGACGTGGGTGATTATGTCGATAGTGTCTTGCTGCGCCAGGCGCTGCGCGGTGAGCGCGACCTCGAGGTGGACATTCTCCGGCTCGACGGCGGGCAGTCGCAGGGCCACCAGTGTGACGAAGAGGTTGTCACCATAGTGGCCGTTGAGGGTGGCGGGCATCGCAGAGCCTGGGCGCGTCGGCTGGAGGCTTACGTCAAAGTCGTCCGCAAGCTTCTTGACGATGATGAACTTGTCGAGGAAACTGACAAGGACCTCGTCAAACAAGGAGACGAAGCTGTCGTCCAAGCGGCCCCTCGCCCTGGTGGCCTCAAGCAATACTACCTGGAAACGTTCCTCGGTGCCAGGCCGCAGGCTGGCGCCGTGGACCATCTGGCACAGTCGGCTGATGCTCGTGCTCATCGCCTCCATGGGTCTAGCGTAGCTTCTAGTCAACTGATCTTGCGATTCGAGTGATCACTCTTGCCGTTGGTTAGCATGCGTAGGTGCGTAGGATTTCGTGCTACTCCTCGGCCCTCTACTGCACCTGCCTTTGGCTGTATGATAGGTGGGCCAGCCACTCCCTGGGCCCACGTGTCATTCACCCAAAGGCAGTTGCCGTAAGTCAATGAAGCTGCGCCCCCCTCCGTGCCGGTGCAGTATAGTCATCTCACCGAACCTTTAGTTGGGGCCAAACAAGAGAAGTTTGATGTTTACTGGGTTATTGGTCCCCTTTGCATTTTGCGCCAAGTTTTGAACTTTGATTTAACTAATAAAATGTTAATGCATGTAAACAAAAATGTTGTGTAAGTCACCTTACGAAAACCAAATAATCTCAAAATACTTAGGCACGGTGCATTAACTCCCTCCTTGTTTCTTATTTCGTGACATATCAACCAATGAGAGATGTGGGTCGTGCATGCTTTCAATGACTTGAGACTACCAAACATGACATGCAGTGTTTAGTTCATTGCATGTAATCCTATTATTAGTACTCTAGTTAGAAAAAAACATTAAGTTCTCTCGCCGATAGGAATAAAACACCATGTATTTATTTAAAGAGGGAGTAGTACATTTTTTGTGACATGCATTACTAGATATTGCTAGTCAAATACTAAAATCCAGATGGACGTGGTAGTACTCCTAAATCTAGATGGTGGTGCTACTAGTACTAGTAGTAGTACTACCAATATAGTAGTAGGAGTACTAGCATTGTACTACCCGTTGGTCAAATTATTACGTGCTGCTCCTCACAGTGAAGTGACAAGACCCTACGCCGGAGATGACACCTGAGTATAGGCGCCGTGTTCGGCATACCATAGTCAGCCTCACCGTCTGCAGTCACTATCATCATGGCTGTAGAGCTAGCCTGCTTACAACTAGCCCTGTTCGACATAATTTCCCGTGCGTAGGTGCCCGTGCATTGCACGGAACACCAAGATTGGGGGTGGACGGCTCCGGTAGCGGCCATCGCGCCAGAATGGTCCACGGCCTTCTACTCCTAGATGTGGTGGGGAGGAGATGAGGCTGACTGTGAGAGACAAGGAGTTGTTTGTAAATAGGGAACAAGTGCGGGCATCTTTTTGCAAAAATGGAGAAGCTTGGTTTGTATGCGTCAGATCTAGATCCGACGGCTATTGGTGAAAGATGGGAGGCACGACATCATCACCAACTCAGGACCTGTTTGATTCGCAGGATTTTGAAAACGCAGGAATAGGACATGGCAATATTACAAGTTTCAAACTGATATTACAAATGTTTGGAGTAGTGCTGCACCTACGAAGAGGGAATTACTAGGAAGTTTACGTAAGAACTTTCGTTACTTTAGGTGGATGCAGCATTATCGTACAAACTAAAATCCACCACCCTGACAAGTCACTAATGGGCAAATAAGTTTTCGAGTCTCTGGCCACTTGATGTTTCAAAAACAAATTCAGCTTCTGCGGAGACTTTGTGATTTAGGCTTAGACGCTTGCGGTGATCAGCACGCCATTCAGTTGCGACAGAGAATGCCAAACCTCATTACCTTGAGCACACTTTCCTCCAGAACAAAGAACCTGGCCAATTTAATCTCAGATGTGCTGCCTCGGTAGTCGATCGAATCAATTTCTGTAAGATGGAGATGAAGGCATTCGATGAGATTGTTATAGTGCAGCACAGCTTTCACTTTTGGGTCTTTTTTTTTATCTGCAAAAGAAGAGAACATATTAGAGCAGCTGGCTGCATAAGATTCTCGTGTCATCAAGAGGTACCAATATCATTCGCTCATACGATAGGGTTGGCTGGCTAGTGATATTTTTTCACTCTCTCTCTCTCTCTCTCTCTCTCTCTCTCTCTCTTTCTGTTTCCTCTCATTTACCTAGGAGCACATGAAGAGCTTGGGCATTTGTTACCTTCCACTATGTGGCCGATGCCATATTTCGCAAAAGTATGCCACACAATACGCATCGATGTCAAATCAAAAGATTTTGGCACCGCTCTCGCGATGTGAGAGAGTTGGCATCGCTGTGCACACAGACCCACATGTATAAACAAATCAATCAAACCAACTACACCAGCCTCTCACTCTCCCAAACAAGTGTTTTTTTATTGCCTCAATCCTCTCTCTCTCTCCCACGCAGTGTTTTTTCATTGCGTGAGTTAATTTGGCACCGAAGCAAAGTAGGTGATCCAGATTGGGACACCAGGTCAGCAATGGAGGGGCATCGATGCCAAATGCATCACAAGTGAATTTGGCACATGTTTTGGCCTACATAGCCCACTTTTGTACTCCCTCCGTCCCAAAATTCTTGTCTTAAATTTGTCTAAATACGGATGTATCTAGTTACATTTTAGTGTTAGATACATCTGTATCTAAACAAATGTAAGACAAGAATCTTGGGACGGAGGGAATACTACCTCGTATTTAGTATAAAATTTTGACCATAGATTTACCTAAGAAAATGCCAATGCATGTCACTAAAAATTACACCATTTGAAATTATGTTCAAATACGAATCCAATGATATAGTTCTTAGTGACATGCATTAACATTTTGTCAGTTAAATCTATGGTCAAATTTTGATACTACAAAATTGGAAGAGTAAACCAGGACGGAGGTAGTACTTGCTCTTAGGGTAACCATAGAGTTACTAGAGTAGTCTAAGTTACTTTACACTATGACTAGCCTAGGCTACTATAGTAGTACAGCATAAAAACGATGCAGGTGATCACGTGAGAAAAAATACTAAAAACATTTCTTTCGGTGCAGTGCATAGATGCAGTTTTGAACACTACACTTGTCATCATAATTTGGGAAAATTACGAAAAAATTGAGCTACGTTGTGATTACCGTTTACTTATAGGAAAGAAGTTTCACCTCGATGAGTAGCTTCTCCGTGCATGGAAAGCATGTAAGGAATCCAACAACTTGATCCAGATTGGGGCCGATAGATTTTAGTGCTACTCCCTCCGTTGGATAACGTAGTTCCAACATTTTTTTAAGTCAAACTTTTGAAACTTTGACCAAGTTTATAAAGAAATTACTTATATCTACAATACCAAAGATAAATGATAGTATGAAGTAAGTACACGTTGTGATGAATCTAATTATTGTTCCAGATGTAAATGTTTTTCTCCACATATACCTGTTCAAACTTTTCTGAGGTTTGACTTTTCAAAACATCCATATGCTTATGGACGTGACAGAGTCCCTAACAAGAGAGAGATAGAGAGAGAGAGAGAAAAGCGTGTGTGCGTGTGTGAAAGAGACATGGACAGCACACGATAAAAGTAGAGAAAAAGCGTGTGTGTCTTATGCAAACATATCACACATGCATCTTCGACAACGGAGGCAAGGTGAGGAGATAGTGTGTGGTTGTTTGGAACCGAGAGAGCAAGACCCCTAGCACGTGGCCAAGAGGGGTTTGACAAACAAGGGAGAGAGGCCGAGAGAGACGTACGGAGAAAATGCAGACATGGGGAGGAGAGAGTGTATGTTTTTCATAGAGAGATCCCCTGGAGATCGTGATGGGAATACACGGGTGGGAGATCGAGTGACAAGGTGTGTGAGCGATAGAAGATGCCCCGAGAGATATCGAGATGGACGTATGAATGGAAGGAGACAATACGTGTGTTCCTGATGGCTAGTAAGAGATAATCATACTTAGGAGGGGGGGGGAGTGCTTGCGCCTATGATGGATTGAGGGATTACGGTACTTAGGGGGTGCGTGTCACATGGAGAGAGAACAAGGGCGGAGAGTGTTGGATGGGTCTATATGTATAACGCGAGCGAGACATGTGTATGTGTGAACCAGGGAGATATAAGGCCAGTTTGGCTTGCGTCCTGAGCATCTTTTGCCTGGCCTGGGGTTGTGGCTGGATTTCATGCACGCTTGTTTGGTTGCTACCCTGTGAAAAAGAAAGCCCGCCTGGCCTGGGTTCCCTTGCACTTTAATTAGCCTGGCTGAACTCCAGACACTGCAAGTCGCCTGGCCCAGGCGACCGATTTCGAACGCCTGGTCTTGTGGCCACGAGGCTAACAGCAACATGGATGGATATTAGCATTAAATAATTGATGCATGGATTGATTGATGGGACGTTGATGCTTTGCCTGGCCTAGGCATGAACCAAACGCTTCAGCACCACACAAGCCTGGCCAGGAAGAAATATTTTACATCTCACGTCCACACCAGGCAGTACCGGCCATCAAGGCATGAGGGTCAGGTCACGAACCAAACTGACCAATGAAGTTTGAGAGAGATTGAGGAGCCCCGATAAGGCTGAGTGGTGCGTCAGATAGCTGAGAGGGGGAAAGAGATATTCCATCCGCTCGATAATGCAGTGCATGTAAATTTTTTAGAAGTCAAACTTTGGAAACTTTGATCAGGTTTACGCAAATGTTATTTATATCTACAATACCAAAGATACATCATACAAAACTACATCTCATAGTGAATCTAATGGTATATGTTTGCCGCACTAGATGTAATTATTTTTCTCCACGTACATGGTCAAACTTTGTGGTGTTTGACTTTTCAATAAATCTATATGCTATGGACCGAGGAGAGTGCCTCAGTCGAGACAGATCAAGTGCGTGTGAAGGAGAATGAGTAAGTGTGCAAAAAGAGTATGTGTGTGAAAGAGAAAGTGACAACAAACGATAAATTAGAGAGAGTGTGTTTTTCTTATGCGAACATATCACACATGCATCTCCGAGATGGAAAAGCCAGGCGAGGAGATACACGAAGATAGCTAGTGTGTGATTGTTTGCAACGGAGAGAGACACCCATGTAGCACATGTCCAATAGAGGTCTGGCCAACAAGGAACAAAGGTCGAGAGGGACACATGGATGGCATGGACGCACGAGGAGGGAGAGAGGGTGTGTTTGTGATAGAGAGATCCCGTCGAGATCGTGAGGGGACTATATGGGTGGGAGATCGAGAGAGTGCGTGCGCGATAGAAAGATGCCCTGAGAGAAATCGGGATAGACAATGCACATGTTTGTGATGGAGACTAAGATTAGCTAGTCATATACATATAGGGGGACTGCGTGTGCCTACAATTGAGTGAGAGACCATCATACTTGGCTAGCTAGGCATGAGATTGTGTGTGTGCGCGTGTGAGATGGAGAGAGAATGAGGGGGAGAGATAGAGTTTTAGATGGGCCTATCGAGTGCGAGTGAGATATGCCTGTGTATGTGTGACCCAAGTGGATGGAGAGTTTGAGAGAGGGGGGGGAAGAGCTCCGAGACGACATAGTGGTGCGTGAGAGAGTTACGGGCAAAGAGCCAAGGAACCTGTGTGCGTACGATGAGTGCGCCCAGCATATCTAGCTTGGACTAGCTAGAGTATCATACATAGTGTGCGAGAGAGACATATAGATGGTGGATATATGCATGCGAAATAGAAAGACCCCCCACACACACACACACACAAAGAGAGAGAGAGAGAGAGAGAGAGAGAGAGAGAGATGGAGAGAAAGGGAGCGGGACCAACAAGGTTTTTGTGTCGGATGCGTGCGACATAATTGAAGATTGTCGGCGAGAGAGAGAGAGAGAGCAGGAGTCTAGGAGAGGGGGAGGTCACATTTTATGCATCAAAGACTGATATAAACCATGTTTGATATAAACTTGCATTCAAATATTTAAATTGGAGAACATGTTGTCTGCAATCCACACATGAACGGATATATGCGTATATCAAACAAGTTCATTAATTTGACTTTCAACATGTTCATGGAGTACTATAATACTGTACAACATGCTACTCGATTGAGGTGTTCAATTTTGGATTTAGTTCACTATTTTGACCTACTGAACGAGCTATTTCATTGAATCGAGATATTTCATTTTGGGTTTGATTCGCGTTTTTGAGTGGGTCAACTATTTGTCATATAGTAAATCGCTAGCAACGAGCATGTAAAAACACATTACTCCCGAGCATCATCTCTCCATCTAAAAAAGAAATGGCAAGCTAATATTCCAAAATTTGATCCGAATCGACTTGGTAAGGTAGACATGGATGCTCGTTCTCCCAAAATTTAAACGAACCGTTAAACATCCTCTCTGCTCGGTGGAATTCGCCCGAGCAAATAAATGGGAGACGCGAAATTACCGTCCTATGTGGGACAGACATCAATTGGCCCATTGTACATCGAGGGTAGGTTCGTAACTTCATCCAAGCGCGCCTTCTCCTCGGCCGAAATGACATGTGCCGAATAATTCATAAACCATGGTCGGCAAAACATGCTCTCCTCGCCCGAAATAGCTCGCGCCCACTATTTCAAAACACGCTCTCCTCGCTAATCGCTCGCGCCCACAATAGTTCAAAACACGCCCTCCTCGCCCGAAATCGCTCCCGCCCACTAATTGGGGAGAAGCAAAGTTACTCTACTATCCCCGACCCTCAGTACACAGACCCAAGCCGAGAAGCCTATAGGCAAGGGTAGAACTGTAACTCCCCCTCACATTTCAGACAAATGCGTCCGTAAGACATGGTTCCACTCCCCTCCCAATTCCCCCCCCCCCCGCCCACCCCCATTCATACCTCGTGGGCGCCAAATCACCTTCTCCCCAGGAAGCTCCCTTCTCCCGAGCCGCGAAACCTCAGCCCCACCTCCATGGCGCCCCCACCGCACCAATTTCACAGCCGCCCTCCTCCCTAATGCCGGAGACGTTGTCCATTTGCCATCGTGCACTGGGCCATGTGACGCTTACTCTGTGCTGCTGGTGCTGCCTCGACGACGGCCGCGTGAACCGTATCGGAGCTGATTCACCCCCGTCGTTGTTCACTGCGCCGGAGCGGCTCCAACTTCGGATCCGTCCAGAGTCCTGGCGCTGCTTCGGCGTAGCCGTCGACCATCGCGACATTGCTCTTTCCCTGCCGCCGGTCGCCACCGCAACCGCGCCGGCCTCACCGACTCGGCAGCTGGACCTGCCTACTTCACCATGCCGCCAGATAGGTCGCACCCTCATCTCAAATCACTTTATTTAGGCGTTAGTTGTCTGAATTTTTATTCTAGGCCAATCGATTTGCAATGGGAAGCAGCACCCCTCGAGGCGGCGGAGCTCCTAGGCTGCCGGTTGGCTGGTGCTAACGTAAGGGTGCGGGGCCGCAAGTTCACCGTGGAAGCAATGCTTAGATGGCTATCTTTTAGAGTTGTGTGGGTTGAAGGTACTGCCGCCGCCGGATCTGGATGACGAGGAGTCTTTGTGGATTGGCCCGGGGGCAGCGCAACCACGGCAGTGCGGTGGGGCGGGGAGCGGGGTTTTGGCCGGGGCCACGGACGGCGGAGGCAGGTTGCTCTGCCGTTGGTCGCTGGCTCTTCGGGGAAGATTCCGAACAGTGTCAGCCGGGAGGCACAAGACGGCCAGCCATCCGACGTAGATCGAACAGTACCAAAATAAAATAAAATAGTGTGACCCCAATTTAGTCTTCAGTCAACAGATGTGTGACCACTCTTGTACCTTGTTGTTGATCTCTTAGTGTATTTCTTCAGATCAAAGAGATATGTCATTCGTAACATTATGCGTTATCTGCATCTTCAGACACACCGTCTTCAGACTCGCCGCAGCTGCTCCAACAAGGAAAGCATACACCAGAAGGGAGCTATAGTCCCCACTCAATAGTTCCCTGCATCGAATGCGCGTGCCCGACATGCACAGCCACAACAACTACAGGGCCATCGACAAGTCAGCACATGATGCTCACTCCTATGGATGGCAGCTAGATAGGTTGTACCCTCATCTTACTTGTGTGCAACATTTATGGATTTGTTATTCATCTAAGCATGGAAAATAGATCATCACATTTCACTGTATATTCATGCTGATCTCTTACGGGTCTTGTTCAGGAGTTAACGTTGTTCCATAGTTCAGCTAAGATACTTGTTCTTTAGGTAACATTGTTCCATAGTTATCATCCATCAGCCAATGCTATCCCACAGGCTGGTGATTATAGTATTATACCACTTCTAGTATTACCTATGTTGTTCTTTAATACTTTTGTGTGCCATCTAGTTAATCTCGAGTACAAACGATACATATTCTGTAGCTTTCATCTGTGTTCTCCCTTTAGTTTATGAGACCTGTTGCTGCTAGTTAACCCCAGTCCTACTATTTATGTCGTCTCCTACAGGCACTCATTACATAAATCTAACAACTAGTTGTCTTCCATGCATGTCAGATATAATTGCACACACTGATATATCCACAAGAACCTCACGAAGCAATGTAAAGGCCAATAAACTTGATGTCAATGATACCCAATATGATGGAACATGTAAAGGCAGTTCTTCAGAACACTTGGAGAAAGATCATGAATCCTCTTAACCCCACAAGGTCCTTGCTCTAACTTGGCCTGTGATATGGGTACAACATGCGTATAATGTCCTGGAGTGTATCTACTCTGTTGCAATGCCATGTGCTTAGCATGCTGATCATGCATGTAAATATGTCATGCCTTCCTGTTTTTCAGTACCTATTCCATTCATGATAACATGTTTTCAAATTCAAGTACTGTCATTCTACTCTATCGCAATGCCATCTGCTTAATTTGGACATCATGCTTCTGAATATCTTATGCATTGTTATTCATCAGTATGTACTTCATCTGTCTACCATACCATGTTTTTTTACATTGAAGTGCTGTTCTAGTGCTCTGTTGCAATGCCATCTTATTTTCCCAATCATACACATGTATGTTGCCTTAGTTATTTCTGTACGTATTCCGCTAGCATACAGTTTTACATTCAACTAGTGTTTTTTGTTGTGTTGTCGTGTCGTATCCCTAGCTCTTACACCATACTCCCTTCGTCCGGATTACATGTTGCCGAAATGGATAAAAAAGGATGTATCTAGAACTAAAATACGCCTAGACCCATCCATTTTTTCCGGATGGAGGGAATACATGTCAATATGTCATGCCTTTCTATTCTTCAGTACCTATTCCATCTCTCTGCTGCCGCATGTTTTATAATTAAAGCACCATTCTTCTATACAAGGCATGCAAGGGGAAGACGACTATGTTAGAATCTGAAGGGTTACAAACAAGGCCTTTGCAAAAGATCCAAACGCCAGGAGATAATAAACCAACTCCAGTTTTTATAGATACTACTCCAGCACAGAGAAACCCAACTCCTACTGATAATAAGCAGATTCCAGTGGCCAAAGAACTAGTCCGCTCCAGTCCAGCAAAAATATGTCAACTCAATTCTAAGAAGCGTGTCCGTATCCTTGCATCATGAAATTTTATAGCATGCTGATCATATTTTCTACATGTTTCTTACCAATCTCTCTTTTAGAATATAAGCTTTACAGATAGAAGATTTTCTGCAATGGTATCGTTTATGAGGAAAGATTCTTGCAGGAATTCTCTATGCTCCAATGTAGATGTAAGTACGTGTTATATATCACTATATTTTTACATCGGCATGTATTTTGTTAATCGGCGTGAATCCAACCTTTATCTGATCTAAATTTAGTTGTAGAAAAATGTATGATTAAAGGCCACAATGTTGATTTTTGCAAGGAAAACTGCCTAGTAGCTTTGCATCCTGAGCTGCATTAGTGTACTATCTCATATCAGTGGGTTTGAATACTTTGGTTCTGCAGTGGGTTTTTCAGTGTTTTTTTACTGTGTTGTCCTGTCGTATCCCGAGCTCTTACATCATACTCCCTCCGTCCGGGTTAAATGTCGCAGAAATGGATAAAACTGGATGTATCTAGAACTGAAATACGCCTAGACCCATCCATTTATTTCCGGATGGAGTGAATACATGTCAATATGTCATGCCTTTCTATTCTTCAGTACCTGTTCCATCTCTATTGTAGCATGTTTTATAACTGAATCACCATTCTTCTATATAAGGCATGCAAGGGGAAGACGGCTATGTTAGAATCTGAAGGGTTACAAACCAGGTCTTTGCAAAAGATCTAAATGCCAGAAGATAATAAACCAACTCCATTTTTCATAGATACTGCTCCAGCACAGAGAAACCCAACTCCCACTGATAATAAGCAGATTCCAGTGGCCAAAGAACTAGTCCGCTCCAGTCCAGCAAAAGAATGTCAACTTCATTCTAAGAAGCGTGTGCGTATCCTCGCATCATGAAATTTTATAGCATTCTGATCATATTTTCTACATGTTTCTTACCCATCTCTCTTTTATAAAATAAGGTTAAGCGATACAAGACTTCCTCCATTGGGATCGTATTCGAGGAAAATATCTTGCGGGAATTCTCTGTGCTCCAGTGCTGATGTAAGTACCTGTTGCATATCACTATATTTTTACATCAGCATGTATTTCGTTAATCGGTGTGAATCTAACCTTTATCTGATCTAAAATTAGTTGTAGCAAAATGTTAAAGGCGCCAATGTTGATTTTTGTAAGGAAAACTGCTTGGTAGTTTTGCGTACTGAGCTGCATGAATGTACTATCTCATATCACGCACATTACTGAATTGTAGTGCTTCTCTGGTTGCCCATTCATTCATTGTGTCAATGTTGCTTTCGTATTACCTTACCTGGCTAATGATAGTTGTGCCATATTGTGTTAATTTGGTGTAGGCTAGTTGCCCAAACGTTCGTTGTGTCAATGTTGCTTTCCTATTATCTGACTTGGCCAATGATAGCAATGCTAGTGTGTTAATTTTGTGCAGGCTGCTGAAGATAAGAAGACAAACTCTGAAAACAGCAAGACAACCCCATTGTTTCTTTCTAGTAAATCTAGGCTAGGTAATATGGCAATAACTCATGATTAATTTGTTTGGTTCCCGTCCTAATTTATGTTATGATGCAGTGGTCGAGACACTCTCCACCATCAATAATACAAGCGTGCCAAAATCGCCATCTGAATCTGTTCAATATCCTCTGTCTCGAATGCAACGGAATAAATGTATGTTTGTGAACCAATTAATGGCTGAAGCAATGATGGAAATGGTGGATGAATCAGAGGTGCAGAGTCGAGCGACACAACAACGGATCAATGTTTTCAGAGATAGTGTGGCAAAGCAGCAAGAACTTGCCCACATGCTTATGGGCGTCATCTGTGCTGCGGTTGCAGATTGTGACGTTGTAGATGGTTAGGTTCTGCTCATTTATTTGCACTGGCATCAATCTTTGATTGCCCAGTGGATGTAATTTCCTGTAATATATTCTGGATGTGCAACGTTATTCCCTGTATGCCGTACCTTTGCTCGTCGTAATGGGCTCAAATTATCTAATTTGGCCTAAAGACATGAACGAACTTTAGTGGGCCCATTAAGTTAATGGGCCGTTACTAGGCCGAAAGTTAATGGTCGGCCCTCTTACCTCCCGGGTCATTACAGGCCGACATCGAAGTGGGCAACAGGTGGCCCCAATTTATTTCACGGGTCGTTAACAGGCCGTTACTAAGTTTGGGCTACATATGGCCCAACTATACTGTAGGCCTTTAGCAGGCCGAAAGAGACAGCGGGCTTGTACTGGACCATGAAGAGCATGGGCCGCTAAGAGGCCAAAAGTCAGATCGTATTGTAAACGGCCCAACTGTGTTGTGGGCCTTTAGCAGGCCGAAAGAGAAACCGGGCTGGTATTGGACCATGAAGGGCATGGGCCATTAAGAGGCCAAAACTAAGGTCCGACTACAAATGTCCCAACTCATTTATGGTCCATTAACAGGACGAAAGGCACACAGGGTCGGGAATTGGCCCAACACTTAAATGGGTCGCTAAAAGGCCAAAACTCAGGTCCGACTACAAATGGCCCAACTGATTTAGGGGCCGTCAAGAGGCTGAAAGTGACATGGGGCCAAAAATTGGCCCAACACTTAAATGGGCCGCTAAAAGGCCGAAACTCAGGTCCGACTACAAATGGCCCATCAGATTTATGGGCCGTCAACAAGCTGAAAGACACACCGGGCCGGAAATTTGCCCAACATTTAAATGGGTCGCTAAAAGGCCGAAAGATGTACATCCTGAAAATTGGCCCATCCATTAAATGGGCCGTTAACAGGCCGAAATCTCATCGGGCCGATATTGAGCCCAAATATATAGCGGGCTGTTAACGGGCTCGAACTGACGATGGGCTGCAATGGTGTCAAATCTTTAACGGGCCGAATTGGCACATCTCGTATGGGCCGTGGGCTTAAATAGACCTGACACAAGTAGGCCTTATATGGGCCGGCCTGCTAATTTTAACTGGGTCGGCCTTTTTCACCGGAATGGGCCACTGTTGGGCCGTGCCATGTGTCAACCTATCATAGGCGCCTCCTATCCAATGAGTGGATGACATCTGTCCCAACGATGAGCCGACACGTGTTTCCTCTAGCCAATGATGATTTTACACGTGGAAAATCCCCATTGGTCGGGGCTGTTAACGGGTTATCGGATCCAAAACCCGACCCGGTAGCTTAACGGCGTTCCGTTACGGTGGATGCCACGTGTCGGTCACCCTTGACGAAAGCACTTTTGTGACACGTGATTTATCGTCATGGAAGTGGACACTTCCGCGATGATAATTTTGGTAATGTCATGGAACACTTCTACGACAGCACAGGTATGACTATCTTGATTCTGTCATAAATTTGTCATGGATGTACATGCATGAAAAAAATGCGACCTATTGTGACAAACACGTATCATCACGGAAGTGTATTTTTTGTAGTGTTGTCATCCAACTAGATCCATAATCTAGCGCACAGGCTCTCAACATGTCTTCCAGAATCTGGTTGACTCTCTCGGTCTGTCCATCCGTCTGCGGGTGAAACACTATACTGAACTCCAATCGCGTTACCAAAGTCTGGTGTAGCTGGTGCCAAAACTTTGAGGTAAATTGTGTTCCTCTATCTGATACAATGGTCCTAGTAACTCCATGCAGACATACGATCTTGGACATATTTATCTTAGCCAACTTCGCACTTGTATAAGTGGTTTTCACTGAGATAAAGTGAGCCACTTTGGTCAAGCGATCAACTACTACCCATATGGAATCATATCCTGATTTGGTCCTGGGCAACCCGGTGATAAAGTCCATGCCAAGTTTACCCCACTTCCATTCGGGTATCGGCATAGGTTGTAACAATCCTACTGGCTTTTGATGCTCTGCCTTCACTCTTTGACATACATCACATACGGCTACATACTCGGCAATATCCTTCTTCATACCCGTCCACCAGAAACGTTCCTTCAAATCCAAATACATCTTGGTGTTTCCGGGGTGTATCGAGTATGGGGAGTCATGAGCCTCCTGCAGTATCAACTTCCTGATCTCTGGGTCATTGGGCACATAAATTCGGTCCTCAAACCATAAGGTATCGTGCTCATCCTCACGAAAACCCTTGTCCTTTCCTTTGCTCATCTTCTCCTTTATCTCGGCAATATCTTTGTCATCGTTCTGAGCTTCTCGAATCTTGCCCAACAATGTAGACTGAACCTCCATTGTTGCAACAAAACCTCTAGGAACAAACTCTAATCTAAGTACCATGATATCCTCTGCTAACTCCTTTGGCAATCCCTTACTCTCAAGGATATTAGCATAACTCTTTCGGTTCAAGGCGTCTGCTACGACATTGGCCTTTCCTGGATGATAGTGCAGCTTCATGTCATAATCCTTTATAAGCTCCAACCATCTCCACTGCCTAAGGTTCAGTTCCTTTTGTGTGAAGATGTACTTCAAACTCTTATGATCTGTGTACACATCACAATGATTTCCAATGAGGTAATGTCTCCCAAGTCTTCAACGCATGCACTACGGCTGCTAGCTCCAAATCATGCGTGGCATAATTCAACTCGTGAGGTTTTAGTTGTCGCGAGGCATACGAAACAACTCTTCCGTCCTGCATAAGCACACATCCAAGTCCTAAGCGAGAGGCGTCGCAATACACTTGGAAATCCTTATGTATATCTGGCAGTGTCAGCACTGGGGCTGTAGTCAAACGTTTCTTCAACTCCTGGAAACTTGCCTCGCAATCTTCCGTCCATTTAAACTTAGTATCTTTCTTCAATAGTTCAGTCATTGGCTTCGCAATCTTGAAAAAAAATCTCAATGAATCTCCGGTAGTATCCTGCGAGTCCAAGAAAACTGCGGATCTCGCTAACTGAAGTGGGTGCCAACCATTCAGTGACTGACTGAACCTTGCTTGGGTCTACTGCTATACCTTCTCCTTATATAACATGTCCAAGGAAATCGACTTCCTTCAACCAAAACTCGCATTTGCTGAACTTGGCATACAACTGATGTTCCCCGAGTTTGTCGAGAACTAAACGCAAATGCTCCTTGTGCTCCTCTTCATTCTGCGAGTATACCATGATATCATCAATAAACACCACAACGAACTTGTCCAAATATTCCATGAACACCTTGTTCATCATGCTCATGAAATAGGCAGGGGCGTTAGTCAGTCCAAATGACATGACCGTATACTCATATAATCCGTACCGCGTGATGAACGTTGTCTTTGGTATATCCTTCTCTCGAATCTTCAACTGATAGTATCCCGATCGCAGATCGATCTTCGAAAACACCTTAGCTCCTTGCAGCTGATCAAACAGATCATTGATCATCGGCAGTGGGTACTTGTTCTTGATCGTCACCCCATTCAAGGCCCGATAATCAACAACCATTCTTAGGGATTTATCCTTCTTCTCAACCAACGACACTGGGGCTCCCCAAGGTGATGAACTCCTTCGAATGTAATGCTTCTCCAATAACTCCTTGATCTGTTTCTTAACCTCCTCCAGATCATTCGCGGGCATCCGATAGGGTCTCTTGGATAGTGGCCCTATTCCTGGCAATAGCTCTACCAAGAACTCGATGTCTCGATCCGGTGGCATGCCTGGTAACTCTTCTTGGAAAACATCCGGGTAATCCTTCACTATAGGCACTTCCTCTTGAACAACTCCCGTGAGGGTATTCACTTGGCTCCTCCTAGGCACATGCCTAGATACATACTTAATACCTTTTCCCTCCGGGGTGGTGAGATAAATCGACTTACTAACATAGTCAATACTTCCTCCATACTTTGACACCCAGTCCATGCCTAATATCACTTCCAATCCTTGTGACTCCAAGATAATTAGGTCGGACGGAAAAACATGTGTGCCAATGGTTAGCGGTATCTGGTCGCACCATCGGCTAGCCATATACTCTGCTCCAGGTGAACTCACTAAAAGAGGGGTCCTAAGTGTTTGGGTTGGTAGTTTAAACTTATCCACGAATCCCCTTGATATGTATGAATGCGATGCACCAGTATCAAATAGAACAAGAGCGGTGAATGACTTAACCAAAAACTTACCTATAACCGCGTTTGGCTGCTCTTCAACCTCCTCCACGTTAATGTGGTTCACTTGTCCTTTGTTGAATGGATTGGGCTTCTTCCTAGAGCTCCCGTTTCCGTTTCCATTCTTTCCATCAGGGCACTCCGTGGCATAGTGTCCAGTCTTCCCGCACTTGAAGCAAGTAACATGACTTAGGTCTCTTTTGGCGGGTGTGGCTAGATTGGGGAGGTTCTAATTGTTGTTAGCCCCGTTTCCATTCCCATTCTTAGAACCATTGTGGTTATGTGATCCTCCTCCGGTGTGGTTATGACCTTCATGGTCATGAACAAGTCCTCCCGAGTTCGGAGTTAGGCGAGGCTTCTGCTGAGCTCCTGAGTTATACCTCCCTTGTCCATACTTCCTCTTACGGCTCTCAATCTGCTGCTGCTTCCCTTCAATCATAAGAGCCTTATCTACCAACTCCTGGTAGTTGTTTAAGGTTGCTACCATCAACTGCATACTCATCTCATCATTTCAGCCCTTCCATAAACTTCTCCTTCTTCGCGGCATCTGTGGCCACATCATCAGGGGCATAGCAAGATAACTTGCTAAACTCATCCACGTACTGAGCCACAGTACGGTTCCCATGGCGTAAGTTGCGAAACTCACGCTTCTTCATATTCATAGCTCCAGTTGAGACATGGGCTGTGCGGAAAGCTTGCTGAAACTGGTCCCAAGTGACATTGGCTATGGGGAAAGTGGCCGTGTAATTCTCCCACCATGAGGTTGCTGGTCCATCCAATTGATGTGCGGCAAAGCGCACCTTCTCAGCATCTGTGCAACCTGCGGTGGTCAACTCCCTTCCAATACGGCATAGCCAATCATCAGCAACTATAGGCTCGGTGCTACTGGAAAACACCGACGGTTGTAACCTTAGAAAACGGGCTAAGTTGTCCACTGGCGGCGGGTTGTTTTTGTTGTTGTTGTTGCTGCCCTGGTTCTGAACTAGCAATTGCATCAAGGTGTTCTGCTGCTGGATCAACTGAATGAGCTCCGGCGGGAAGGCAAATCCGGGGTCATGTCTCGGAGGCATCTGATGGGTTTAGATGGAAGAGATCAGAATAGAAAAGGGGTCTAATAAGAAAGCACTACTCATATGCACATGAGACAAACACAGTCATTTCACTCAATCAATCAAGCAAGGGCATACAAACGGTCTAGAACTATCGCAAAAGTGCTCAACTACTACTAAATACATGGGGAATACTACTAATATGTGGTGGTCATCTAAAAATTTTGATCGGTCAAAGACTCCATGATATCTGCTCCAGCTTCGTTTTCAAAGTCATCATCACTAGGATCATAATCGGTGTCGTCGAGGATGATGTAGTTGTCTGGGCAAGTGGAATCGTCATCTTCTCCTCCCGGTGCTGCGTCTCCCATGAATACTCCGATCTTCTTAACCAGGTCATCATTCTTCTCCAGTAGTGTCTTGATTTCCTCCTCATATCCATCGCGTGTAAACTTGAGTTCTTCCTCCAGTTCGATGATCCTAGTCTTCGCCTTCTTCAAGTCCATCATGTCTGCGCACATCTGGTTCTCCTGACATTGAAGGTGCTGGTTTAACTCCTGGATGAAAGCTGCAATGGGTCTATCCTTCTTGGTGCTGATTACTTCCCATTGCTCGTCCTGGCGCCCACATATCTGGTAGATAGTGTCTTTAAGATCCTTGTTGTAGACTTCTCCAATGCATCCCATAGTAATGTGGGCTGCCATGATCTTGCCTAGACTCCAGGTGGGTGCTTCAAAAGAAAACTCTATGGGTTTAGAGGTTGGCGAGAACGTCCTTCCTGGAACTTGTACTTGAATCATCCAGCGCTCCTCTTCTCATAGGGTGGCGTTGTACGTCCCGGTGAAACTTGGTATTCCAATGTTCAAGTATCTAGTGACTTCCTTCAAGTGGCGTCCAAAAGGTGTGTCCTCATCCGGCTGTGCAAACTTGTTCTTCATCTGCGCCATCCTAAAGAGTAGAAAATGGAGAGGAGTCAGAAATGAGTAGAGAAGAGTGGCCTATGGTTTTCTCTTAGTGATCGTGTCCTACACTCAGCGTGTGCTCTGATGCCATCTTGTAGCGACCCGACCACAAACGGTCAAGTTTCTGTGCTTCAGTGTCATCCCTGGATCGGTAATGCTGACACACACCGTTCTCGAAGGATTTATAATAGAGTATCAATCACACACTTATTACATCGAATGTCTCAAAAGAGAACTTATTACAATAATATGGCTTAAGGCCATCTAATACGATAACAGCGGAAGGCTTGGAAGATAAAGTGAGTCCATCAACTCCAACGGCATAGCTAAGCTGCACGGCAACGACCTAACGAACCTTACTCCTTGTTTGAAAAGTCTGCAACATAATACGTTGCAGCCCGAAAATGGGTCAGCACATGGAATATGCTGGCAATATAACACAATAGAGCAAGAACAGAAAGATGCTATCACTACATGCATATATGGCTGGTGGAAAGCTCTATGGTTATAGTTTTTGCGAAAAGCCAATTTTTCCGTACAACAAAGGAATAGATTTTAATTTTACTATCATGGTGGTTGAAACATCATTGAGAAGGTTCCTCCAACTCAATCCCAATTAAAGTGATTAACAACCCAACAATATTAATTAAGAGTGATGAGATAGTTAAGATACTCCAAGTAATAGATACTCAAGATTGTCCATAACCGGGGACACGACTAATCATTATTAGTTTGTACACTCTGCAGAGGTTTGCGCACTTTTCCACACAAGACTCGATCGCATCCGTTGGATTTCTCGCACTGCATGGTGTTGGAGAAACGGATGACCGAGACACAGTCTTTCAGAAACATTAACTCTCTACTCCGGACAGACCATACCAAACCTACATCCCTCTACCTGCTGATCTGCCTCTTCAAGAGCTTCACGTAACTTACTCAACTATGCTAGAGCCTATAATAGCTTGTGGATGCACACGGAAGTTACTAGCATGAATCATCTCAGTTCCCTTTGAGCCTAGGTGGCGGTCCATAGGAAAATCACACGGAACCCCGGGATCTCCAAAAATACAGGCAACACTGGGTACCCCAGGTGCCTCAATCCACCCAGATGTTTATTTAAGTTGCCACCTTAAGTTGAACCATTAATTAACAATCTCACATCTGTCATGGATTTCACTCAAACCCAATCCACGTCTACGAGCATAGCATAGCAATATGAGCAACGCGTATAAGTAACTCCCAAGGGTTTGAATATAACAGGGCAATAGGTTCTACCTCAACAACTACTTCCCAACCCACAAGTTAATGACATCCTGATCATGCAATGTTTGAGGATTGAAACTAATGCATAAAAACTGGGTATGGAAAGAATATGATCAATGTGTTACTTGCCTTGCTGACGATCCGCGAAACCTAGGGACTCGTAGTAACACGCTTCGCACTCCGGGAATTCTATCGCAAACAAACAATAGCATACATAAGCAACAAGCAAAGATGCATGGGCAAAACTCAAATAAGAGAGATTGACCAGAAAGTTCAACTTAAGAACTCCGGTTTGCAGAAAGAATCAAATCGAACGAACCAACGAAACTCAAACGACGAAACAAACAAGATCCGTTTACTAATATGAACTAAAGTCAAATTTTACAGTACCAAAATCTTGTTTAAGTTGATTAAACAGAAAGAGGGTCTCGAGACGAAAATCTAGGCGCTTGAATTGCCTGATTCCCGAGCGAAAAGATAAACTGAAACGAAAATCGGATCAGAAATCACGATTGAGGATAATTGTGGAAAATCCGATAAAAAGAAAACTGACGAACAGACTAACGAACGAGCGTTCGTTAGCTGTAACTAACGGGCAAAAACCGTTCGTTTAAACGAACGTACGGACTAGAAGAACCGGGAAAAACCGGTGAACCGATCTAAAAAAACGAACTAGGGTTTCTAAAAAATCGAACGGTTTAAAAAAATGGCGGCGGCAGATCGGTGCGTTACCTCTCCGGCAGGCAACTCCGGCTCGGCGGGGCTTGCGGGGCGGCAGGGCGGCTCGGCGGCGCGGGCGGCGGCAGGCGGCGGCGCGACGGCAGGCGGCGGCGCGGGCTGCGGTGGCGGGGCTGGCGAGGGCTGCGGCGGCGGCGACTTGGGGCTCCAGGGGGCCCCGGGGTGGCTTTTAAAGGGGGGAGGCAGCGGTGGCTCCGACCTGGGGAGGGGGTCGAGGCGGCGGCGGCTCGGACTCCTCCGAGTCCGGCGGCGGCACGGGACGGGGGAGGCGGTAGCGCGGGGCTGGGCCGGCCTGGCTCGGCTGGGCTTCGGCCCAGTCGGGCGCTGGAAGTTTTTTTAAAACAATCTCGCCGAACAGAAAAAAATCCTAGAAAATAAAATAAAAATCTAGAAATGCCAGAACAAATTTTCACCGTCTAAATAAAATTAGGACGAGATGAACATTTTCTTGGCCCTAAAATGCAATTTTGAAAACGTGCAATTTTTCTAATGCAAATAAAATCCAAATAAAATCAACTAATTGATTTTAATGTTTTTCCTCCAATATTTCAATTATTTTGGAGAGGTCATATTATCTCCTCTCATATATTTTAATGTGAAATATGTTTTGGAGAGAAAAATAATTAAAATAAAAAATCCTCGTTTCACTATTTGATAAAAATCAAATATGAAAACCGGGAAATCCCCAACTCTCTCTGAGGGTCCTTGAGTTGCTTAGGATTTCGAGGATTGCGGAACGAAAATGCAATAAAATATCATATGCATGAATGCCCTATGTATAACATTCGAAATTGAAAATTTGGGATGTTACAATCCTAGAGTTCGTACTAAAATAACGCAAGCTATTCTTTCCTATCGATCTAATCAAGAGTTCGTACTAAAATAACACCATATGACACACATAAACCAACTGTAAAATCACCTAGATACTCCAATGTAATCACGACTATCCGTGAGTTGATTCTACGATATGCATCAAACAACTTCATGATCATAATATTCAATCCACACAAAGAACTACAAAGAGACCCCAAAGTTTCTATCAGAGAAAATATAATAAAAATGTGCATCAACCCCTTTGCATAGATTACCCCAAATGTCACCTCGGGAATCCGTAAGCTGAGTGTCGTTACATACATCAAGTGAATAAATATGATACGCAATTGTCACCTCAAGTATTCATACCGCAAGACATACATCATGTGTTCTCATATCTGAATACTCAATCCGACAAGACAAAACTTCAAAGGGTAAAGATTCAATTCATCACAACAAGAGTACAGAGGGGAGAAACATCATATGATCCATCTATGTTAACAAAGCCCCTGACATAGATCACGAGAAAGAGAGAGATTAAACACATAGCTACTGGTACAAACCCTCAGCCCCGAGGGTGGACTACTCCCTCCTCATCGTGGTTGCCGCCGGGATGATGAAGATGGCCACCGGAGATGATTCCCCCTTCGGCAGGGTGTCGGAACGGGTCTGGATCGGTTTTCGGTGGCTATAGAGCCTTGCGGCGGCAGAACTTCTGATCTAGGTTAACCCCGAAGGGTTTCGGAATATTTGGGAATTTATAGTGCAAAGAGGGGGTGTGGGAGGCCACCGAGGTGGGCACACCCCACCTGGGCGTGCCTAGGGGACCAGGCATGCCCTGGTGGGTTGTGCCCCCTCGGGGACACCCCCCAGGTGCTGCTCTGGTCCATCTTGGGTCTTCTGGTCCATAAAAAATCTCCGAAAAGTTTCGCGGTGTTTGGAGTTCGTTTGATATTGATTTCCTACAATCCAAAAAAAGCAAAAAAACAACAACTGGCACTGGGCACTGGGTCAATAGGTTAGTCCCAAAAATGATATAAAGTTGCTATAAAATGACTGTAAAACATCCAAGAATGATAAAATAACAGCATGAATACTTCATAAATTATAGATACATTGGAGACGTATCAACATCCCCAAGCTTAATTCCTACTCGTCCTCAAGTAGGTAAATGATAAAAGAAATAATTTATGAAGTGTGAATGCTAGCAAAGTGCACAAGTTTGATCAATGATAATTTCAATTACTTTTCCAAGCATAATAACAGCAATACTTTCTCATAAAATTTCTCATGTTATAGTAGCAACCAATTCACATGTTAAGGTTCAAACAATGAACTCTCTTGAAACTCAACAACCTATGTTCTTAGTCACCAAGCAATTGCAATTCAACTTATTCAACAGAGTTAAGTAAGAGCTCCACATACTCAACCATCATATAGTCTTCTATGATTTCTAACACTCACTGCATACACTTGAGCAAAACGTTTCAACCGGACACATAGAAAGATAGGGGCTTATAATTTCGCCTCCCAACGTATTCACCTCAAGGGTGATGTCAAAAATAATAACTCATGCTACCCATATTCAACTCGACATATGTGCCTAGATCTTTCCTCACCACATGATGCTTGCCAAAGGAGAAAAATAAAAAGGAATAGAGAGAAAAACTTTGACTCTTGCATAAAAGTAAATACATAAAAGTAAAAGATAGGCCCTTCGCAGAGGGAAGCATAGGTTGCCATGCGATTATTTGTTTGTATGCTGAATCCCTTAGTGCAAAAGAACGTCACGTTATATTGCCCCTTATGATAGTAACCTTTATGATGCAGTCCGTCGCTTTTATTGCTTTGCCATCACAAGTTCGTACAACGCTCAATTTTCTCTTACACTAAATGATCTAACACTTTTAGAAGCATTTTTTATTGCCTTATTGCACCGATGACAACTTACTTGAAAGATCTTGCTCAATCCTTAGGTAGGTATGGTGGACTCTTGAAGATAAGATTTGGGTTTAAGAGTTTTTGGATGCACAAGTAGTATCTCTACTTGGTGCGGAATTTTTGGCTAGCAAAGATGGGGGGCAAGCACCACATGTTGAAGGATCTATGACAATATAACTTCTATGTGAATATGAACAAACATAAATCATTACATTGTCTTCCTTGTCCAATGTCAACAATTTTGGCATATAATATTTTGATGGGGGCTCACAATCATAAAAGATTTCCACGATAGTGTATTTGCATGTGAAAGTTCTCTTCCTTATACTAATTATTCGTGAATTGCTTGTATGACCAATATTGTGATTGTCAAGCCTCAAAAGATTTCATTTTCTAAACCCAATGTGAAGCTACCACTAGGCATGATATAACTTCAACTTCATGATATTCAATTCATTCAACAATTTACTCATAGGATATAAGTGAAGCACAAGAGTAAATGGCAAGCTACTCCAAAAGATATAAGTAAAGATCATGTGAGTAGTTAAGTAAATAGATAGCTATGTGAGCACTCTCTCTTATTTAAAAGCTTCAGATCTAAATATTTTATTAAAACAGCAAGAAAAAACAAAATAAAATGACATTCCAAGAATAGCAGACATCATGTGAAGAAGAAAAAACTTAGGTTCAACCGATACTAACCGATAATTGTTGAAGAAGAAAGGTGGGATGCTGCTACCTCTTGAGCATGCGTTGGTTTTCCCTTGAAGAGGAAAGGGTGATGCAGCAAAGTAGAGTAAGTATTTCCCTCAGTTTTTGAGAACCAAGGTATCAATCCAGTAGGAGGCCACACGCAAGCCCCTCGTACCTACACAAACAAATAAGTACCTTGCAACCAACGCGATAAAGGGGTTGTCAATCCCTTCACGGCCACTTGCAAAAGTGAGATCTGATAGAGATTATAAGATAATATTTTTGGTATTTTTATGATAAAGATTGAAAGTAAAGATTGCAAAATAAACGGAGACAGAAATAGCTACTTGACAGAAGATTAATATGATGGAAAATAGACCCGGCGGCCATAGGTTTCACTAGTGGCTTCTCTCAAGATAGCATAAGTATTATGGTGGGTGAACAAATTACTGTCGAGCAATTGATAGAAAAGTGCATAATTATGAGAATATCTAGGCATGATCATGTATATAGGCATCACGTCCGCAACAAGTAGACTGACTCCTGCCTGCATCTACTACTATTACTCCACACATCGACTGCTATCCAGCATGCATCTAGAGTATTAAGTTCATAAGAGCAGAGTAACGCATTAGGCAAGATGACATGATGTAGAGGGATAAAATCAAGCAATATGATATAAACCCCATCTTTTTATCCTCGATGGCAACAATACAATACGTGTCGTTTCCCCTTCTGTCACTAGGATCGAGCAACGCAAGATTGAACCCAAAGCTAAGCACTTCTCCCATTGCAAGAAAGATCAATCTTGTAGGCCAAACTAAACTGATAATTCGAAGAGACTTGCAAAGATAACCAATCATGCATAAAAGAATTCAGAGAAGATTCAAATATTGTTCATAGATAATCTTGATTATAAACCCACAATTCATCAGATCTTGACAAACACACTGCAAAAAGAGTTACATTGAATAGATCTCCGAGAAGATCGAGGAGAACTTTGTATTGAGATCCAAAGAGAGAGAAGAAGCCATCTAGCTAATAACTATGGACCCGAAGGTCTGTGGTAAACTACTCACACATCATTGGAGAGGCTATGGTGTTGATGTAGAAGCCCTCCGTGATCGATTCCCCCTCCGGCGGAGCGCCGGAAAAGGCCCCAAGATGGGATATCATGAGTACAGAAGGTTGCGGCAGTGGAAATAGGGTTTCGTGGTGCTCCTCGATGGTTTTGGGGTACATGGGTATATATAGGAGGAAGAAGTAGGTCGGTGGAGCCACGAGGAGCCCACGAGGGTGGGGCGCGCCCAGCGGCAGGCGCGCCTCCCTGCCTCGTGGCCTCCTCGTTGATTTCCTGACGTCCACTCCAAGTCCTCTGGATCACGTTTGTTCCAAAAATCACGCTCCCGAAGGTTTCATTCCGTTTGGACTCCGTTTGGTATTCCTTTTCTACGAAACACTGAAATCGGCAAAAAAAACAACAATTTGCACTAGGCCTTGGGTTAATAGGTTAGTCCCAAAAATAATATAGAAGTGTATAATAAAGCCCATTAAACATCCAAAACGGATAATATAATAGCATGGAACAATAGAAAATTATAGATATGTTGGAGACGTATCGAGCATCCCCAAGCTTAATTCCTGCTCGTCCTCAAGTAGGTAAATGATAAAAACAGAATTTTTGATGTGGAATGCTACCTAGCATATTCTTCAACGTAATTCCCTTTATTGTGGCATGAATGTTCAGATCCGAAAGATTCAAGATAAAATTTTAATATTGACATAAAAATAATAATACTTAAAGCATACTAACTAAGCAATCATGTCTTCTCAAAGTAACATGGCCAAAGAAAGTTCATCCCTACAAAATCATATAGTTTGGTCATGCTCCATTTTCGTCACACAAGATGCTCTCATCTTGCACAACCCTGATGACAAGCCAAGCAATTTTTTCATACTTTAGTAATCTCAAACTTTTTTCAACTTTCACGCAATACATGAGCGTGAGCCATGGATATAGCACTATGGGTGGAATAGAGTATGATGATGGGGGTTGTGTGGAGAAGACAAAAAAGAGAAAGTGTCACATCGACGCAGCTAATCAACGGGCTAGGAAGATGCCCATCAATTGATGTCAATGCAAGGAGTATGGATTGCCATGCAACGGATGCACTAGAGCTATAAATATATGAAAGCTCAACAAAAGAAACAAAGTGGGTGCGCATCCAACTTGCTTGCTCACGAAGACCTAGGGCATTTGAGGAAGCCCATTGTTGGAATATACAAGCCAAGTTCTATAATGAAAAATTCCCACTAGTATATGAAAGTGACAAAACAAGAGACTCTCTATCGTAAAGATCATGGTGCTACTTTGAAGCACAAGTGTGGAAAAAGGATAGTAGCATTGTCCCTTTTTTCTCTTTTTTTCTTTCTTTTTTTTCTTTTTTTGGGCCTTCCCTTTTTTTCATTCGGCCTTTCTCTTTTTTTGGACAATGCTCTATTAATGATGATCATCACACTTATATTTATTTACAACTCGATGATTACAACTCGATACTAGAACAAAATATGACTCTATATGAATGCCTCCGGCGATGTACCGGGATGGGCAATGAATCAAGAGTGACATGTATGAAATAATATGCATGGTGGCTTTGCCACAAATACGATGTCAACTACATGATCATGCAAAGCAATATGACAATGATGAAGCACGTCATAATAAACTGAAGGATGGAAAGTTGCATGGAAATATATCTCGGAATGGCTATGGAAATGCCATAATAGGTAGGTATGGTGGCTGTTTTGAGGAAGATATAAGGAGTTTTATGTGTGATAGAGCGTATCGTATCACGGGGTTTGGATGCACCGGTTAAGTTTGCACAAACTCTCAAGGTGAGAAAGGGCAATGCACGGTACCGAAGAGGCTAGCAATGATGGAAGGTTGAGAGTGCGTATAATCCATGGACTCAACATTAGTCATAAAGAACTCACATACTTATTGCAAAAATCTACAAGTCATCAAAAACCAAGCACTACGCGCATGCTTCTAGGGGGATAGATTGGTAGGAAAAGACCATCGCTCGTCCCCAACCGCCACTCATAAGGATAACAATCAAAGAACACCTCATGTTTCAAATTTGTTACACAACGTTTACCATATGTGCATGCTACGGGACTTGCAAACTTCAACACAAGTATTTCTCAAATTCACAACTACTTAACTAGCACAACTTTAATATCACTATCTCTATATCTCAAAACAATCATCAAGTATCAAACTTCTCTTAGTATTCAATGCACTTATATGAAAGTTTTTATTATATCCATCTTGGATGCCTATCATATTAGGACTAAATTTATAGCCAAAGCAAATTACCATGCTGTTCTAAAAGAGTCTCAAAATAATATAAGTGAAGCATGAGAGATCAATAATTTCTATAAAATAAAACCACCACCGTGCTCTAAAAGATATGAGTGAAGTAGTAGAGAAAAATTGTTTAGCTCAAAAGATATAAGTGAAGCACATAGAGTATTCTAATAAATTCTGAATAATGTGTGTCTTTCCCAAAAGGTGTGTACAAAACAGATGATTGTGGTGAACTAAAAAGCAAAGACTCAAATCATACAATACGCTCCAAGAAAAACACTTATCATGTGGTGAATAAAAATATAGCTCCAAGTAAAGTTACCGATGAACAAAGACAAAAGAGGGGATGCCTTCCGGGCCATCCCCAAGCTTAGGCTTTTTGGTTGTCCTTGGATTTTACCTTGGGGTGCCATTTTAATCCCCAAGCTTAGGCTCTTTCCACTCCTTGTTCCGTAATCCATCAAATCTTTACCCAAAACTTGAAAACTTCACAACACAAAACTTAACAGAAAATCTCGTGAGCTCCGTTAGCGAAAGAAAAGAAAACACCACTTAAAGGTACTGTAATAAGGTCATTATTTATTTATATTGGTGTTAAACCTACTGTATTCCAACTTTTCTATGGTTCATAAACTCCATTACTAGCCATAGATTCATCAAAATAAGCAAACAACACGTGAAAAAAAGAATCTGTCAAAAACAGAACAATCTGTAGTAATCTGTAACTGACGCAAACTTCTGGAACTCCAAAAATTCTAAAATAAATTTCTGGACGTGAGTAATTTATCTATTAATCATCTGCAAAAATAATCAACTAAATAGCACTCTCTAGTAAAAAGTTGTAGCTAATCTCGTGAGCGCTAAAGTTTCTGTTTTTTACAGCAAGGTCAAAAGACTTCACCCAAGTCTTCCCAAAGGTTCTACTTGGCACAAACACTAATTAAAACACAAAAACACAATATAACCAGAGGCTAGATCAAATATTTATTCCTAAACAGAACCAAAAAGCAAGAAACAAAAATAATATTGGGTTGTCTCCCGACAAGCGCTATCGTTTAACGCCCCTAGCTAGGCATAAAGGCAAGGATAGATCTAGGTATTATCATCTTTGGCATGCAATCCATAAGTGGCTCTCATAATAGATTCATAAGGTAATTTAATTTTCTTTCTAGTAAAGTGTTCCATGCTTTTCCTTAACGGAAATTGGAATCTAATATTCCCTTCCTTCATATCAATAATTGAACCAATCGTTCTAAGGAAAGGTCTACCAAGAATAATAGGGCATGAAGGATTGCAATGTATATTAAGGACAATGAAATCTACGGGCACATAATTACTATTTGCAATAATTAGAACATCATTAATTCTTCCCGTAGGTTTCTTAATGGTGGAATCCGCAAGGTGCAAGTTTAAAGAACAATCATCAAATTCACGGAAACCCAACATATCACACAAAGTTTTTGGAATCGTGGAAACACTAGCACCCAAATCACACAAAGCATAGCATTCATGATCTTTAATTTTAATTTTAATAGTAGGTTCCCACTCATCATAAAGTTTTCTAGGGATAGAAACTTCCAATTCAAGCTTTTCTTCATAAGATTGCATTAAAGCATCAATGATATGTTTGGTAAAAGCCTTATTTTGGCTATAAGCATGCGGAGAATTTAGCACGGATTGCAACAAGGAAATACAATCTATTAAAGAACAATTATCACAATTAAATTCCTTGTAATCCAAAATAGTGGGTTCATTGCTATGTAAAGTTTTGACCTCTTCAATCCCACTTTTACCAATTTTTGCATCAAGATCTAAAAACTCTGAATCATTGGGACGCCTTTTAACTAAACTTGACTCATCTCCAGCCCCATCATTATAAAGATTCATATTGAAAAACAAAGATATAATAGGATACACATCAATCACTTTTAGATCTTCATCCTTATTATCATGAAAACTAGAAGAACACGCTTTTATAAAAGCAATCTTTATTAGCACGCATCCTAGCGGTTCTTTCTTTGCACTCATCAATGGAAATTCTCATGGCTTTGAGAGACTCATTGATATCATGCTTCGGTGGAATAGATCTAAGTTTCAAAGAATCAACATCAAGAGAAATTCTATTCACGTTCCTAGCCAATTCATCAATCTTAGGCAATATTTCTTCAAGCAAAGCATTGAAATTCTTTTGAGAAATCATAAATTCTTTAACACTACTGTCAAAATCAAAGGGCATCTTATTAAAATTTCCATAATAGTTGTTGTAGGAATTACCATAATTATTAGAGGAATTACTAGGATAAGGCCTAGGATTAAAGTTTCCTCTATGAGCGTTCTTACCAAAATTATTCCTACCAACAAAATTCACATCCATAGATTCATTATTATTCTCAATCGAAGTAGACAAAGGCATATCATTGGGATCAAAAGAAACACTCTTATTAGAAAACAATTTCATAAGTTCATCCATCTTTCCACACAAAACATTAATTTCTTCAATTCCATGCACCTTTTTACTAGTAGATCTTTCAGTGTGCCATTGAAAATAATTAACCATAATATTATCTAGGAGTTTAGTAGCTTCTCCTAAAGTGATTTCCATAAAAGTGCCTCCCGCGGCCAAATCTAAAAGATTTCTAGAAGCAAAATTCAACCCGGCATAATTTTTTTGTATAATCATCCATAGATTCAAACCATGTGTAGGGCAATTACGTATCATTAATTTCATTCTCTCCCAGGCTTGTGCAACATGTTCATGATCAAGTTGCTTAAAATTCATAATATCATTTCTAAGAGAGATGATCTTAGCGGGAGGAAAATACTTAGAGATAAAAGCATCTTTGCACTTATTCCAAGAATCAATACTATTTTTAGGCAAAGACGAAAACCAAGTTTTAACACGATCTCTCAGCGAAAAAGGAAATAGCGTCAATTTAACAATATCATTGTCCATATCTTTCTTATTTTGCATATCACACAAATCAACAAAGCTATTTAGATGGGTAGCGGGATCTTCACAAGGAAGGCCGCCGAATTGATCTTTCATGACAAGATTCAGCAAAGCAGCATTAATTTCACAAGATTCAGCATCGGTAAGAGGACCAATCGGAGTGCTAAGAAAATCGTTGTTGTTGGTATTGGCAAAGTCACATAATTTAGTATTATCTTGAGCCATCGTGGCAAGCAAGCAATCCAACACACAAGCAAACAAGAAGCAAGTGAAAAAGATGCGAATGGAAAGAGATGGCGAATAAAACGGCAAGGGTGAAGTGGGGGAGAGGAAAACAAGAGGCAAATGGCAAATAATCTAATGTGAGGGATAAGAGTTTGTGATGGGTACTTGGTATGTCTTGACTTGTGCGTAGACTCCCCGGCAATGGAGCCAGAAATCCTTCTTGCTACCTCTTGAGCATGCGTAGGTTTTCCCTTGAAGAGGAAAGGGTGATGCAGCAAAGTAGCATAAATATTTCCCTCAGTTTTTGAGAACCAAGGTATCAATCCAGTAGGAGGCTACATGCAAGTCCCTCGTACCTACACAAACAAATAAGAACCTTGCAACCAACGCGATAAAGGGGTTGTCAATCCCTTCACGGCCACTTGCAAAAGTGAGATCTAATAGAGATGATAAGATAATATTTTTGGTATTTTTATGATAACGATTGAAAGTAAAGATTGCAAAATAAACGGCGACAGAAATATCTAGTTGACAGAAGATTAATATGATGGAAAATAGACCCGGCGGCCATAGGTTTCACTAGTGGCTTCTCTCAAGATAGCATAAGTATTACGGTGGGTGAACAAATTACTATCGAGCAATTGATAGAAAAGTGCATAATTATGAGAATATCTAGGCATGATCATGTATATAGGCATCACGTCTGCAACAAGTAGACTAACTCCTTCCTCCATCTACTACTATTACTCCACACATCGACCGCTATCCAGCATGCATCTAGAGTATTAAGTTCATAAGAACAGAGTAACGCATTAGACAAGATGACATGATGTAGAGGGATAAACTCAAGCAATATGATATAAACCCCATCTTTTTATCCTCGATGGCAACAATACAATACGTGTCGTTTCTCCTTCTGTCACTAGGATCGAGCAACGCAGGATTGAACCCAAAGCTAAGCACTTCTCCGATTGCAAGAAAGATCAATCTTGTAGGCCAAACTGTCGGTGTACTAAATTAGGGGTACCTTAGTAGCCCGAACTTGTGCACGGACAGTCGCAGCCCCCCCCCCCCGGCAAGGCCGGCCAGGGGAACGCCAAAACCTTCCATGGCCCTCTTTTGGCCGTTCAAGAACAAAGTACGAAGGCAAGACCCCGGCAAGAGGCGCTTGCCGGGCCAGAGAGACAAGGCCCCGGCAAGAGGAGCTTGCCGGGACGACCAAGCAGAAACGCAAGAGACCCCCGCGGGAGGAGCTCGCCGGGGAGGCCCACCAGGGCAACTCAGGGAAAACTCGCCCCGGGGCACCGTGCGCCCCGGCAAGGCCCGGCGAACGGCAAGTACCCAGGCGCGGCAAGACAGCAGCCGCGGCAAGCCATTTGCCGCGAGCAGCCACCACCTCAGGACTGCGCTCCAGCTCACCCGCCCACGCGTCACTTTGGGGCTTCCCCAGAGGCACGTGGCGGGGCACCGCGCAGCCAGAGGCATGCGATGGCATGCAACGCTGACAAGGCCGCTCTCGTGGCGAACGGGGGCGTCCCTAATGGTCCGCCTCAACACTGTTCGGGCGACCCAGACGGGCATTTAATGCCCTTGTCCCCCGCCGTCAGAGTTAGGTACGATAGCACTGTGCAGCCACTGTGCACATAGCTCTTTTCCATTTTTACCCTCGCCTACGCTGCCACCTGTGGGTAATCCCTTGGCATATAAAAGGAGACCCCATGCGCACGTAGAGGAGGAGGAGGAGGGGGAGAGAGGAACCCGTTTCGCGTCCAGCCTCGCGAGCAGCTCGAGTGTACTGTAGCATCTCGCGCTTTCGAGCAAGAACCCCAAATCAACCAGACAAGCAGCAGTAGGGTTTTACGCATCAGTGCGGCCCGAAGCTGGGTAAAATCGTTGTGTGTGTGTGTGTCGCCTCGATCTGCTCTTCGCGCAGCCTCCGCTCCCGCCGAACCGAGAAGGGGCTCTGTCCCCATAGGTGTTCGAGGAGGCCGATCCCCCCCGACATCTTTGGCGCGCCAGGTAGGGGGCTGCGTCGAGGTTGTGCGAACCTGATCCAGCGTCCGCACAGGATAAATCTCCATCGCCTTCATCGACATGCCACCGAAGAAGAAAGCTCCGGAGGTGGCTGGCCCGTCCGCGCTGAACCCACAACCCTTGGAGCGGATGGGTGGTGGGGAAGGCGCCGGCGGAGGAACGGGCGTCGTTGAACCAGTTCGTGGTGCCACGGCATCCGAAAATGCTCCGCGCTCCTCCTAGGAGGCGCGGAATCAGCAGCGTCTTGGTACCCGCGGTGCCATACGCTCGCTGGACCCAGATCGAGCTGGCGAATCCCAGGACGCTCCGGGCCAGCAGGCGCACCAGCGTGTTGGCACGAGCATAGCACGGCTGCCTGGACCGGCTGCTGCTCCTTCTAACGTGGTTAGGAGTTCGAGCACATCCCGCTCCACGCGCTGTTCGCCGCCACTACCCGCCACTCCAGCGGAAGCCCTTGCACGAGCCCAGTTGCTCCTGGATTACCCTCCGGCGTCGGACAAGCTCGATGATTGGAGGGCCACCATCCAGAGTCTCATTGGTTTTGCCAACGGCGACACGCCGCGGCAGCCTGGTGCGTCACAGCCGCGGCAGGTCGCCTAGGCGAGGACCGATGGCGCCAAGACTGGTGGGGGTGCGACCACCGTGCACTCCCCACACCAGAGGCAACGATCGTCGACCCGCCGGACCCACCACGACGACGACTCTACCGCGTCGTCGAATCCGCGGACCCGTCGCGACCAGCGCCAAGTCCTCCACGAGCGAAAGGAGGAAGACGCTCGAACTCGCATCGAGCGCAGAAGAGAAGCGCGGCGTCAATCAGACCAGCGCGCTGAGCCCACTGGCGACATGCACGCACTGGGGGAACTAGGTGACTTGCCGTATTCGGTAGGCTGCCCCGCGTTCACCCGCGAGCTACGACAAGTCCAATGGCCCAGCACAAAGAACTTCAAGCCTGACGTACCCGAGAAGTACGACGGCAAGTCGCATCCGTCGGAGTTCCTCAGCATCTACACCATTGCGGTGCAAGCTGCCGGGGGATGAGACGACAAGATCCTTGCCAACTACTTCCCGCTGGTACTCAAACCCAACGTCAGATCCTGGCTCATGCACTTGCCGGACAACTCCATATCCTCCTGGCCAGACCTGTGCCATCAGTTTGTCGGCGCCTTCACGGGCGGCCACAAACCCCATGGCCAGGCGAGTGACCTTCACTTGCTCGTTCAGAAGGAAGGAGAGACTCTGCGCAAGTTCATCCAAAGATTCAGCCGCGTGCACTACAACATCCCAGATATCCACCCCGCTGCGGTCATTAGTGCGTTCCATCAGAACGTGCGAAACCGCAGAATGCGGGAGGAGATGGCGATGTGCAAAATCAAGGACGTCAGTGAGCTATACGCCCTGGCCGACAAGTGTGCGCGCGCTGAAGAGGGGAGGAAACTCCCCGGAGAAAGCATCGGAGCAGGAGGATCTGACAGTGACGACACCGCCCCGGCGAGGAAAAGCCGGCGGCGGAATAACAAGAAGAAAAAGAGCCAAGAAGTGATGGTTGTTGAGCAGTCCGGCAGTGAGGGCACCGCCAAGAAAGCCCAGGCCGGTGGCTCCGGCAAGGAGGTTGCCGGGTGCCCCAATTGCCAGGCAGTGGCGGTCGCCGACAAACGGGACGGCACCGACAAGAAGTATTGTAAGATCCACCGCACCAAGGGCCACGACCTCCAGAATTGCAAGCAGGTCGAGCGGCTCGTCGAGCTGCAGAAGGCCGAGTACGAGCGGAGCGACAAGGAGAGAGCCCAAGAAGGCGGCGGGGGATCTGGCACGAAGCGTCCCGGCCAGGGGGAACGCCGCGGCAAGGACAAGCAGCGGCAAGCAGACAGACCTCCCAGAGGCCGCGACAAGGATGAAGACGACGACCACGACGAAGACATGGAAGACCCCGAGACCAGCGAGCAGGAGTTTCAGAAAGCCACAGAGGTCTTGTGTGTGGACGGCGGTGCCTCTCTGCACACTTCTCGCCGCCAGCTTAAACAGTGGGCGCGGGAAGTCAATGCAGCGGAACCGCCCGTCGAGTCGCGCAGGCCTCTGAAGTGGTCCAGCATGCCTATCATCTTTGATATTGAGGACAACCCTCATCGCACAACCGCGGTCGGGTGCTTGCCGATGTTGGTTTCCCCAACGATTCGCATCCTCAAGGTCACTAAGATGCTGGTTGACGGCGGGGCCGGCTTGAACCTGATCTCCTCCGCTGTTCTCCGAAGACTCCAAGTTCCCGACAGCGAGCTCGAAGAGACCGACACGTTCCAAGGAATCAACCCGGGAAGGAGCAAGCCGAAGGGGAAGATCACACTGCCAGTGACGTTTGGCAGCGAGTTGAATTTCAGGACCGAGAGGATCACCTTTGATGTCGCCGATTTTCCATTACCTTACAATGGAATCCTCGGCCGTCCAGCGCTCGCCAAGTTCATGGCGGCCTCTCACTATGCGTACAACGTGCTCAAGATGCCAGGCCCGATCAGCGTCATCTCTGTCCCTGGCGACAAGAAGGATGCCCTTATCTGTGCCGACGAGATCTACCGGGACGCAGCCGCAGCAACGGCCCACAGTCCACCTGCCGCTGAAGCCCCCGGGGGAAGGAAGAAGGACAAGCCCGGAGAATGCTCTGGTGCCCACTCCGGCAAGCGCACCTCCTCGGAGTGCTGCGCTCCCGTCGAGGACGCACCATCGAGCTCCACCGGCAAGAAGACCAAACCCGACAAGTGCTCTGATGCCCACTCCGGCAAGCGCGCCTCCTCGGAGTGCTGCGCTGCCGTCGAGGACGCACCATCGAGCTCGGCCGGCAAGTGCAAGAGGAAGATGGCAGCCCCACCAGCGACCAAGAAAGTGCCCGCCAAGGAGGACGGCACTGGTGGTACCTTCACCATCAGTGCCACGTTGGACCCCAAATAGGAAAGCGCGCTCGTTACTTTTCTGCGGGCGAATGTCGATGTGTTTGCCTGGCAACCATCTGACATCCCCGGTGTTCCCAGGAAAGTGATTGAGCACCACCTTGCCGTTTGTCCTCATGCGCGGCCCGTCAAGCAGAGGGTTAGGAAGCAAGCGGTGGAGCGCCAAGAGTTCATCGCGGAAGAGATCAAGAAGTTGGAAGCGGCAGACCTCGTCCGAGGCGTGCTCCATCCGACGAGGTTGGCCAATCCTGTTGTTGTGCGTAAAGCAAATGGGACATGGAGGCTTTGCATCGATTTTACCGATGTCAATAAGGCCTGCCCCAAAGACCCATTTCCCTTGCCGCGCATTGACCAGATTGTTGACTCCACGGCCGGGTGCGACCTGCTTTCATTCCTTGACGCCTACTCCGGGTACCACCAGATCTTTATGGCTGAAGAAGACGAAGAGAAGACCGCATTCATCACTCCATGTGGCACGTACTGTTTTGTACGAATGCCTTTCGGACTGAAAAATGCTGGTTCAACATTTGCAAGGGTTGTCCATACCGCTTTTGGGCCGCAGATCCACAGGAATGTGGAGGCCTACATGGATGATATAGTGGTCAAAAGCCAGGACAGGACAACCCTGATCCAAGACTTAGAGGAGACCTTTGCAAACCTGCGCGAGATCAGCCTCAAGCTCAACCCCGAGAAGTGCGTGTTCGGAGTCCCTTCCGGCAAGCTTCTCGGGTTCTTCGTGTCTCAGCGGGGAATCGAAGCCAACCCCGACAAGATCAAGGCCATTGAGCAGATTGAAGCACCAACGCGTGTCAAGGATGTGCGAAGGCTTGCCGGCTACGTAGCGGCTCTCAGCAGGTTCATTTCCAAGTCTGCGGAACGCGCCCTGCCATTTTTCAAAATTTTGAAGAAGGCAGGTCCAGTAAAATGGACTCCGGAAGCGGAGGCTGCGCTGCAGGACCTGAAGAAATATCTGTCCTCCGCTCCAATACTTGTCGCGCCGAAGCCACAAGAGAGGTTGCTGCTGTACCTGGCGGCAACCAATCAAGTGGTTAGCGCTGCATTAGTAGCGGAGAGGGAGGCAGATGACGAGCCAGCGACCGCGGCGAGCACATCCGACGGCAAGCAGGGGGCTTCCTCGACAGGCTCTGGCCCCGGCAAAAATGGATCTGCGCAGATGCAAGGGGAGGTGCAAAAGAAGAAAATGGTGCAGCGCCCAGTTTACTTTGTCAGTTCCCTCTTGCAGGGGGCTAGGTCAAGGTACTCTGGAGTGCAGAAATTGCTTTTCGGTCTCCTTATGGCCTCGAGAAAGCTGCGCCACTACTTCCAAACACACGAGATCACAGTTGTCACTCGCTTTCCGTTGAAGAGGATACTGCAGAATCCCGAAGCAACAGGCAGGATCGTCGAGTGGGCACTGGAACTGTCAAGCTTTGGCCTCAAGTTCGAGAGCACTTCAACAATCCAAAGCAGAGCATTGCCAGAGTTCATAGAAGAATGGACGCCGACACCAGACGAAGAAATTCCAGAGACGAGCATCCCCGGCAAGGAAGCAAACAAAGAGTGGCTGATGTACTTCGATGGGGCTTTCTCGCTGCAAGGCGCCGGTGCTGGCGTACTGCTTGTCGCGCCCACCGGAGAGCACCTCAAGTACGTCGTCCAAATGCACTTTCCCAAGGAGCAGGCAACCAACAATACAGCAGAGTATGAAGGTCTGCTTGCCGGTCTCAGGATCGCGGCAGAACTTGGGATCAAGAAGCTTATTGTCAGGGGTGACTCGCAACTCGTCGTCCGCCAAGTGAACAAGGATTACCAGAGTCCGTTGATGGAGGCTTACGTTGATGAAGTGAGGAAGCTAGAAGAGCGCTTTGACGGCCTACAAATGGAGCACGTTCCAAGAGCTGAGAACGACGTTGCCGACGGCCTGTCAAAGTGCGCCGCACTAAAGTTACCTGTGGAACCAGGAACCTTTGTGCTCAAGCTGACTCAGCCATCCGTGACACCGTCAACTGGGCAGAACAAGAGGAGGAAGTTGGTCTCTGGCGACTGTCTCCCGGCAGAGCTTCCCGAAGCCGCCGTCAAGAGAGTCCCCAAGATCGACGCCAAGAGTGCTGAGGAGCGACCCACTCCGGCAAGCCCTAGGGTTTGTTCCGTTGAAGCAGGTGCTCCCGACAAGCTCTGCTCCGGCAGGCTTGCCGGGGAACGACAAGCTCCGGCCGAGCCCCAGACTCTCGCCGTAGAAGCTAATGTTCCCACAGCCGCAGACATGCCTTTGGTCCTTGTCGTCGAGCCGCGAGCTCCGACATGGGCGCAACAGATCGTCCGTTTCCTTCAGACAGGAGAACTTCCCGAAGAGCAAGAGGAAGCGGAAAGAGTAGCCCGGCAGTCCAGTATGTACCAGTTTGTTGACAGCACACTGTACAGAAGAGGACGCAACGGGGTGAAATTGAAGTGCATCCACCGGGAAGACGGACAGAAGCTGTTGGCGGAGATACATGGAGGCATATGCGGTCACCACATTGGCGCAAGAGCTCTTGCCGGCAAAGCGTTCCGGCAGGGTTTCTTCTGGCCGACAGCCCTCCAGGATGCAACTGCACAAGTAACCAAGTGTGAAGCGTGCCAGTTCCACTCCAAGCAGATACACCAACCAGCTCAAGCTCTCCAGACAATCCCTTTATCCTGGCCCTTTTCGGTCTGGGGGCTCGATATCCTCGGTCCCTTCCCCCGAGCTGTCGGGGGCTTTGAGTACTTGTACGTCGCCATCGACAAGTTCACAAAGTGGCCGGAAGTGGAACCAGTGAGGAAGGTGACGGCCCAGTCCGCGATCAAATTCTTCAGGTCGATTGTTTGTCGTTTTGGGATCCCTAACAGGATCATCACCGACAACGGTACGCAATTCACGAGCCACGCCTTCATGCGGTACATCCAAGACCTCGGCGCCAAGGTCTGCTTCGCTTCTGTTGCTCATCCCAAGAGCAACGGTCAAGCGGAAAGGGCCAACGCCAAGGTGCTGCGCGGGCTCAAGACCAGAAGTTTTGACAGGTTGCACAAGCGCGGACGGAACTGGATCAAGGAGCTGCCAACGGTTCTTTGGTCGATCAGAACGACGCCAAATCGAGCCACTGGCCAGACACCATTTGCTCTAGTCTATGGAGCAGAAGCAGTTACCCCCACGGAACTCATATACGGGTCACCTCGAGTGCTCACTTATGATGAGCTTGAGCAAGAGCGGTCGCGTGAAGATGACGCGCTGCTCCTCGAGGAAGATCGTCTCCAGGCTGCTGTGCGAGCCGCTCGCTACCAGCAAGCTTTGCGTCGCTACCATAGCCGCAGAGTCAAAGCCAGGAGCTTCGAGGAAGGCGACCTTGTTCTTCGGCACGTTCAGTCGGCCAAGAATCACAACAAGTTGATGCCGAAGTGGGAAGGCCCTTACCGGGTGAAACGAGTCACGAGGCCCGGCGTTGTCCACCTCGAGACCGAAGACGGAACTCCGGTGAGCAACTCCTGGAATAATGAGCATCTTCATAAGTTTTACCCGTAAGGCGCGGTTGTCGGACCCCGTTCAGCAACCAACCTTTTGTACAAGTCTTGCCGCAGTTGCATGTAATCCTTCGTACAAAGCCAGGCGCAGACCCTGGCAGCAGATAATGAAGCGCTGGCGCCCTAAGTTTTAGCATGCATGCTGAGTCGAGTCTCGTCCTTGGTTAGGGTTGATAGTGCCTAGCTGTCGCTAACCCCTAGCTTAGAGGTCGAGTCTGCGTCCTTTTTTCTCCTGTTCTTTCCTTTGGTTCGCAGGGATTGCATGTCCCGGCCGGGCCGCTCGAGGACGAAGAGGGGGAGAAGGACGAACCAACGCCTATACCCAGGCAAGCCAAAGTTGTCGGGGACTGCAAGTACGAGGATCCACTCGCGGCAAGCCTGAGATGCCGGGGGCTGTAACCTCAGATAAGTTTTTGCATCCCCTATCATGCATTCTCTTATGGACTGTGGGATACGAAAACCTCGCTTCCTCCTAAGAGCTGTCGTGCTCTCTTAAACGACAAGCCCCAGAGCGCGTTCCTGGGGCCCGTTTTTGATAGTAGCCGCGGCGGCAAAAGAAGGAAACGAGGGGCCTGAACCCGCCTTCTCCCTGCCTCCGCCAAGGGCGCGAGAAAGGTCGAGGGGCGCGGGAAGACGGCAGGGCCTGTTGCCGGGCGAGGAAATGTCTATCTTAACGATGTAAAGGATTCGCTCCTTGCCGCGGGTGGTACCCACGAGACAAATAATCCGGCAAACATCCCCTTTTCATTAAAAACATCCCGCTCAGGTACAGTTCAGAGAGGATGAAAAACATGAAAAGATGGGATTACAAGATTTAAATGCAGCTAAGGCCCGAAGGCTTACAAGTTAAAAAGAGATAAGGTGCCCGTAATCCCTTTCTTGTCTCTCTCCTCAGGAGGTAGGGCAAGGACACGAGAAGGGCAAAAGGGGCGCCTAGATGAGCTACCGGTGGCAGAAGACACCAAGAGAACATCCGGGGCTCCGAGTGGGGGCTCCGGAGGCTGGATGGTGACGGAGGCGCCGGAAGCGGAGCTCGAAGATGGGGCAGCGGGACGTCAACACGCTGTCGAGGGCATATGGCCCTCGTCCTCCGAGTTGACGGCCTTGCCGCCGGCCTCTTCGCCTTCCGCAGCCTCGCCACTCCAGCCGCCCGAGAAGGCAAGACCCTGGCAAGAGGAGCTTGCCGGGCCGGAGAGAAGACCCCGGTGGTCGTCGCCGAGAGCAAGGGTGATAACGGCGTCTGGGGCGAAGCTGGAAGATGAGGCGGCGGGACGCCGGCAAGTTGGCAAAGACGGCACGTACTCCGACTTCTCGGCCTTGCCGCCCGCCCTCTTCCTCTTTCGTAGCCTCCCTACGCCAGCCGCCCAAGGAGACGACCCCGGGGAGTTCATGGAGCCAGCGACGCGGATGATGGGGTCGCCGGTGCCACCCGGGCTGTGACCGGCACCTAGTCGGACCCGTCATCCCGGCGACTACTACCCTCGTCGTCGCTGTCGCTCCCCTCCTCATCACTCTCACTCGAGGAGGAGCCTTCGCTGTCGGAGGAGCTATCCACGCAGCACGAAGCCCGGGTGCCGAAGTCCCCGAAGGCCTTGACGGAGAGAAGGTCGCCCTCCATCAACTTGAAATGGAGGGTGAACCCCTCCATCAGGCTGTGGATGCGGGCGAATGACTTCCACCCTCGGCCAAGATACATCACGCCAGGGGCTCGGGACTCGACGTGTACTCGCGTACCACTGATCCCGCAGCCCCTCATCCGCAGTCTCAGCGTCTCGGGTCGCTCCACCTCTAACACGCTCACGAAGGGAGCCGGGAGGCGGAGGCGACGGCGAGGCGCCCGGCGTAGCCTGATGATGAACTCGCAGGGGTCGTCCCCGAGGTGGACCGCCGTGAGAAGAGGAGCCGCTGGCGGGGGAGAGGCCGGCGCGTTGCCCCGTCCGCCTCGCCCCCGGGCGCCTCGGCCACGTCCGCGACCCCGTCCACGACCTCGCCCCCTCCCCCTTCCCCTCACGGCCGGCTCCGCCGCCGCAGGCGCAAGGGGAGGAGGGGCGCGCTGCCTAGCAGCGACCCTCTCCGCCACCGACGAAGGACCAGGATTCCCTGCCTCCATGACAAATGGGGAGGGAATCAAAAGCCGAAGACGAGAAGAGATGAAGGAGCGCAGATTTCCGTTCCCCCCCATCGCCCTTTTTAAAGGAGCGGAGTGGGGGCTCGGCCGCCCCACCTAGCCAATTAAGGCGGAAGAGGAACAGTCGGCTGGGGCCGACCCGCTGTATCGGCCCGCGACGGCCCGGCCTCCTGCCTCCACCGCCACGACCCCGAGTGCATGGAGACTGCGTGGCAGGCGCGCAGAGCCGAGGCGACGGGTGAGGCGACCTATCCCTACCCCGTGATCATGGGGAGCGGGCACCTCGAAAACCGCGCCTCGGCTCCGTTCGTTCATCGAACCGCGCCTCCACATCTCCCCCCACTTGTAGAGAGGGCACGAATCGTCCCCTTTATTGCGACGTGACGCATGCCTGCAGGGCACAGCCCCGCGCACCCCGCCCACGTCCCGCACGCCTCTCCCCCACAACGCCGCGTTCGACGCATGCCATCTTGGCAAGGTGCGTGGGGCTCGGAGTTAAGATGTAGTTCGACCCAGGCCACGGGCGTCCGTGCACTGTCTTGGGCCTGGCCCAACAGCGCTCGGCACTGCGTATGGCCCAGGCCCGGGGGCTCCTGTCGGTGTACTAAAGTAGGGGTACCTTAGTACCCCGAACTTGTGCACGGACAGTCGCAGCCCCCCCCCCCCATGGCAAGGCCGGCCAGAGGAACGCCAAAACCTTCCATGGCCCTCTTTTGGCCGTTCAAGAACAAAGTACGAAGGCAAGACCCCGGCAAGAGGCGCTTGCCGGGCCAGAGAGACAAGGCCCCGGCAAGAGGAGATTGCCGGGACGACCAAGCAGAAGCGCAAGAGACCCCCGCAGGAGGAGCTCGCCGGGGAGGCCCACCAGGGCAACTCAGGGAAAACTCGCCCCGGGGCACCGTGCGCCCCGGCAAGGCCCGGCGAACGGCAAGTACCCAGGCGCGGCAAGACAGCAGCCGCGGCAAGCCATTTGCCGCGAGCAGCCACCACCTCAGGACTGCGCTCCAGCTCACCAGCCCATGCGTCACTTTGGGGCTTCCCCAGAGGCACGTGGCGGGGCACCGCGCAGCCAGAGGCATGCGATGGCATGCAACGCTGACAAGGCCGCTCTCGTGGCGAACGGGGGCGCCCCTAACGGTCTGCCTCAGCACTGTTCGGGCGACCCAGATGGGCATTTAATGCCCTTGTCCCCCGCCGTCAGAGTTAGGTACGATAGCACTGTGCAGCCACTGTGCACATAGCTCTTTTCCATTTTTACCCTCGCCTACGCTGCCACCTGTGGGCAATCCCTTGGCATATAAAAGGAGACCCCATGCGCACGTAGAGGAGGAGGAGGAGGAGGGGGAGAGAGGAACCCATTTCGCGTCCAGCCTCGCGAGCAGCTCGAGTGTACTGTAGCATCTCGCGCTTTCGAGCAAGAACCCCAAATCAACCAGACAAGCAGCAGTAGGGTTTTACGCATCAGTGCAGCCCGAAGCTGGGTAAAATCGTTGTGTGTGTGTGTGTCACCTCGATCTGCTCTTCGCGCAGCCTCCGCTCCCCGCCGAACCGAGAAGGGGCTCTGTCCCCATAGGTGTTCGAGGAGGCCGATCCCCCCCGACACAAACCAAACTAATAATTCAAAGAGACTTGCAAAGATAAACAATCATGCATAAAAGAATTCAGAGAAGATTCAAATATTGTTCATAGATAATCTTGATCATAAACCCACAATTCATCGGATCTTGATAAACACACCGCAAAAAGAGTTACATCAAATAGATCTCCAAGAAGATCAAGGAGAACTTTGTATTGAGATCCAAAGAGAGAGAAGAAGCCATCTAGCTAATAACTATGGACCCAAAGGTTTGTGGTAAACTACTCACATATCATCGGAGAGGCTATGGTGTTGATGTAGAAGCCCTCCATGATCGATTCCCCCTCTGGTGAAGCGCTGGAAAAGGCTCCAAGATGGCATCTCACGGGTACAGAAGGTTGCGGCGGTGGAAATAGGGTTTCGTGGTGCTCCTCGATGGTTTAGGGGTACATGGGTATATACAGGAGGAAGAAGTAGGTCGGTGGAGCCATGAGGGTGGGGGCGCGCCCAGGGGGGCAGGCGCTCCTCCCTGCCTCGTGTCCTCCTCGTCGATTTCTTGACGTCCACTCCAAGTCCTCTGGATCACGTTTGTTCCAAAAATCACGCTCTCAAAGGTTTCATTCTGTTTGGACTCCGTTTGGTATTCCTTTTCTGCGAAACACTGAAATAGGCAAAAAAATAACAATTTGCACTGGGCCTTGGGTTAATACGTTAGTCCCAAAAATAATATAAAAGTGTATAATAAAGCCTATTAAACATCGAAAATGGATAATATAATAGCATGGAATAATAAAAAAATTATAGATACGTTGGAGACGTATCAGATGCCTACTGGGGCATCCCCAAGCTTAGATGCTTGAGTCTTCTCGAAATATTATCTTGGGATGCGTTGGGCATCCCCAAGCTTGAGCTTTGGTGTCTCCTTAATTCCTTTTATATCACAGTTTCCCTAAGTCTTAAAAACTTCATCCACACAAAACTCAAGAAGAACTTGTGATATAAGTTAGTATAAACCAATGCAAAAACTTTATCATTCTCTACTGTTGAGAATCACTAAAGTTATTATTCAACATTGCATACTAAATGCCTTTGTATATTTAATACTCCTATCCTCGAATAGAATCATTAAACAAGCAAACATATGCAAACAATGCAAACATAACAGCAATCTGCCAAAACTGTACAATCAGTAAAGAATGCAAGATTCATCGTACTTACCTAACTCCAAAAGTTATGAAAAATTAACACACTCTAGAAAATTCATCAGAGCTTACTGTGCAAAAAGTTTCAACATTTTATCACATTCTGACTTTTCTAGGGAATTTTTGCAACAGTGGTAAACTTTCTGTTTTCAAATAGCAACATGTATACTTGTAAAATAAGCATGGTAAAGGCTATCCTTGGTATTTTTATTGAGAAAAAAGATGCAAAACATTATTCTAAATAACAGCAAGCAAATCCTAACAAAATAAAATGATGCTCCAAGTAAAACACAAATCATGTGACGAATCAAAACATAGCTCCAAGTGAGGTTACCGATAATGTTGGAGACGAAAGAGGGGATGCCTTCCGGGGCATCCCCAAGCTTAGTTGCTCGGATCTTCCTTGGATATTAACTTGGGGTGCCTTGTGAAGGAAATATGCCCTAGAAGCAATAATAAAGTTGTTATTTTATATTTCCTTATATCATGATAAATGTTTATTATTAATGCTAGAATTGTATTAACCGGAAACTTGATACATGTGTGAATACATAAACAAAACAAAGTGTCCCTAGTATGCCTCTACTTGACTAGCTCGCTAATCAAAGATCGTTAAGTTTCCTAACCATAGACATGTGTTGTCATTTGATGAACGGGATCACATCATTAGGAGAATGATGTGATGGACAAGACACATCCATTAGCTTAGCATAATGATCGTCAAGTTTTATTGCTATTGCTTTCTTCATGACTTATACATGTTCCTTTGACTATGAGATTATGCAACTCCCGAATACCGGAAGAACACTTAGTGTGCTATCAAACGTCACAACATAACTGGGTGATTATAAAGATGCTCTACAGGTGTCTCGAATGGTGTTTGTTGAGTTGGCATAGATCGAGATTAGGATTTGTCAATCCGTGTTTCGGAGAGGTATCTCTAGGACCTCTCGGTAATGCACATCACTATAAGCCTTGCAAGCAATGTGACTAATGAGTTAGCTACGGGATAATGCATTACGGAACGAGTCAATAGACTTGCCGGTAATGAGATTGAACTAGGTATGATGATACCGACGATCGAATATCGGGCAAGTAACATACCGATGACAAAGGGAACAACGTATGTTGTTATGCGGTTTGACTGATAAAGATCTTCGTAGAATATGTAGGAGCCAATATGAGCATCCAGGTTCCACTATTGGTTATTGACCGAAGATGTGTCTCGGTCATGTCTACATAGTTCTCGAACCCGTAGGGTCCGCATGCTTAACGTTCGATGACGATTTGTATTATGAGTTATGTGATTTGATGACCGAAGCTTGTTCAGAGTCCTGGATGAGATCACGGACATGACAAGGAGTCTCAAAATGGTCGAGAGGTAAAGATTCATATATTGGAAGGTTGCATTTGGACATCGGAATGGTTCCGAGTGGTTGGGGCATTTTCCCGGAGTACCGGGAGGTTACCGGAACCCCCCGGGAGAAGTTATGGGATTTATGGGCCATAAGAGGGAAGAACACCATCCCACAAGGGGCTGGTGCGCCCCCCTTGGGCAGGAGGCCGGTTAGGACTAGGAGAAGCGGGGCGCCCCCCTTCCCTTCTCCTTCTCCCTTCCCCCTTTCCTACTCCGTGTGGGAGGTGGAATCCTACTAGGACTAGGGAGTCCTAGTAGGACTCCACACCTTGGCGCGCCCCCCTAGGGCCGGCTGCCTCTCCCTCTCCCTCCTTTATATACGTGTCCAGGGGGCACCCCAACAGCACATCAGACAATCTCTTAGCCGTGTGCGGTGCCCCCTCCACAGTTACAACCTCGGTCATATCATCATAGTGCTTAAGCGAATCCCTGCACCGTTAACTTCATCATCATCGTCGCCACGCCATCGTGCCGACGGAACTCTCCCTCGGCCTCAACTTGATCAAGATCTCGAGGGACGTCATCGAGCTGAACGTGTGCTAAACGCGGAGGTGCCGTACGTTTGGTACTTGGTTCGGTTGGATCGCGAAGACGTTCGACTACATGAACCGCGTTACTAAACGCTTCCGCTTTCAGTCTTCGAGGGTACGTGGACACACTCTCCTCGCTCGTTGCTATGATTTTGTTAGATAGATCTTGCGTGATCGTAGGATTTTTTTTAAATACTACGTTCCCCAATAGTGGCATCCAAGCCAAGTCTATGCGTAGATGTTATATGCACGAGTAGAACACAAAGAGTAGTGGGCGATAATAGTCATACTACTTACCAGCAACGTCTTACTTTGATTCGGCAGTATCATTGGATGAAGCGGCTCAGACCGACATTAAATGACCGCGTTCATGAGACTGGTTCTACCGACGTGCTTCGCACACAGGTGGCTGGCGGGTGTCTGTTTCTCCAACTTTTGTTGAATCGAGTGTGATTACGCCCGGTCCTTGTTTAAGGTTAAAACAACACACTTGACAAAAAATCGTTGTGGTTTTGATGCATAGGTAAGAACGGTTCTTGCTAGAAGCCTGTAGCAGCCACGTAAAACTTGCAACAACAAAGTAGAGGATGACTATCTTATTTTTGCAGGGCATGTTGTGATGTGATATGGTCAAGACATGATGAGATATAAATTTTTATATGAGATGATCATGTTTTGTAAAGTTATCGGCAACTGGCAGGAGCCTTATGGTTGTCTCTTTATTGCATAAGATGCACGCGCCATTGAGGGAGTCCTGGATTAGGGGGTATACGGAAAGCCGGACTATATCCTTTGGCCGAACTGTTGGACTATGAAGATACAAGATTGAAGACTTCGTCCCGTGTCTGGATGGGACTCTTCTTGGCGTGGAAGGCAAGCTTGGCAATACGGATATGTAGATCTCCTTCCTTGTAACCGACTCTGTGTAACCCTAGCCCCCTCCGGTGTCTATATAAACCGCAGGGTTTAGTCCGTAGGACAACAACAATCATACCATAGGCTAGCTTCTAGAGTTTAGCATCTACGATCTCGTGGTAGATCAACTCTTGTAATACTCATATCATCAAGATCAATCAAGCAGGAAGTAGGGTATTACCTCCATCGAGAGGGCCCGAACCTGGGTGAACATCGTGTCCCCCACCTCCTGTTACCATCCGCCTTTGACGCATAGTTCGGGACCCCCTACCCGGGATCCGCCGGTTTTGACACCGACAGCCATGTAATTGTAATTTCTTTACTTTATCACTATGCAATAGCAATAGTTGCAAAAAGCAATAGTTGTCGAGACGACCATGTGACGACACATTGATAGAGATCAAGATGATGGAGATCATGGTGTCATGCCGGTGATGATGGAGATCATGACGGTACTTTGGAGATGGAGATAAAAGGCACAAGATGATGATGGCCATATCATGTCACATATTTTGATTGCATGTGATATTTATCTTTTATGCATCTTATTTTTGCTCAGTATGACGGTAGCTTTATAAGATGATCCCTTACTAAAATTTCAAGGTATAAGTGTTCTCCTTGAGTATGCACCGTCGCAACAGTTCTTTGTGCTGAGACACCACGTGATGATCAGGTGTGATAAGCTCTACATTCACATACAACGGGTGCAAGCCAGTTTTGCAAACGCGGAATACTCGGGTTAAACTTGACGAGACTAGCATATGCAGATATGGCCTCGAAACACTAAGACCAAAAGGTCGAGCGTGAATCATATAGTAGATATGATCAACATAGTGATGTTCACCATCGAAAGCTACTCCATATCACGTGATGATCGGGCATGGTTTAGTTGATATGGATCACGTGATCATTTAGATGACTAGATGGATGTCTATCTAAGTGGGAGTTCTCAAGTAATATGATTAATTGAACTTTAATTTATCATGATATTAGTCCTGATAGTATTTGCATAACTATGTTGCAGATCAATAGCTCGCGATGTAGCTCCCCATTTATTTTTGATATGTTCCTAGAGAAAAATAATTTGAAAGATGATAGTAGAAATGATGCGGACTTGGTCCATGATCTGAGGATTATCCTCATTGCTGCACAGAAGAATTATGTCCTTGATGCACCGCTAGGAGACAGATCTATTGCAAGATCAGATGCAGACGTTATGAACGTTTGACAAAGCTCGGTATGATGACTACTTGATACTTTAGTGCACCATGCTTTATGGCTTAGAACCGGGACTTCAAAAATGTTTTGAACGCCACCGAGCATATGAGATGTTCCAATAGATGAAGTTGGTATTTCAGTCTCATGCCCATGTCGAGAGGTATGATACCTCTGACAAGTACTTTGCCTACAAGATGGAGGAGAATAGCTCAACCAGTGAGAATGTGCTCATAATGTCTGAGTACTACAATCACTTGAATCAAGTGGGAGTTAATCTTCCAGATAAGATAGTGATCGACAGAGTTCTCTAGTCACTATCACCAAGTTACTGGAACTTCGTGATGAACTATAATATGCAAGGGATGACGAAAACAATTCCCGAGCTCTTCGCAATGTTGAAATCGGCGAAGGTAGCAATCAAGAAAGAGCATCAAGTATTGATGGTTAAACAAGACCACTAGTTTCAAGAAAAAGGCCAAAGGGAAAGAAAGGGAACTTCAAGAAGAATGGCGAGGAAGTTACCACTCCCATGAAGAATCCCAAAGCTAGACCCAAGCCTGAAACTGAGTGCTTCTACTGCAATGGAAATGGTCATTGGAAGTGGAACTGCCCTAGATACTTGGCAGATAAGAAGGATGGCAAAGTAAACAAAGGTATATTTGATATACATGTTACTGATGTGTACTTTACTAGTGTTTATAGCAACCCCTCGGTATCTGATACTGGTTCAGTTGCTAAGAGTAGTAACTCGAAACGGGAGTTGCAAAATAAACAGAGACTAGTTAAGGGCGAGGTGATGATGTGTGTTGGAAGTGATTCCAAGGTTGATAAGATCACCATCGCACACTCCCTTTACCTTCGGGATTAGTGTTGAACCTAAAATAAACGTTATTTGGTGTTGCGTTGAGCATGAATATGATTGGATCATGTTTATTGCAATACGGTTATTCATTTAAGCCAAAGAATAATTGTTGTTCTATTTACATGAATAAAACCTTCTACGGTCATACACTCAATATAAGTGGTTTATTGAATCTCGATCGTAGTGATACAATTATTCATAATATTGAAGCCAAAAGATGCAAAGTTAATAATGATAGTGCAACTTATTTGTGGCACTGCTGTTTAGGTCATATTGTTGTAAAGCGCATGAAGGAACTCCATGCTGATGGGCTTTTGGAATCACTTGATTATGAATCACTTGATGCTTGCGAACCATGCCTCATGGGCAAGATGACTAAGACTCCGTTCTCCGGAACAATGGAGCGAGCAACTGATTTATTGGAAATAATACATACTGATGTATGCGGTCCGATGAGTGTTGAGGCTCGCGGCGGTAATCGTTATTTTCTAACCTTCACAGATGGTTTGAGCAGATATGGGTATATCTACTTGATGAAACATAAGTCTGAAACATTTCAAAAGTTCAAAGAATTTCAGAGTAAAGTGGAAAATCATCGTAACAAGAAAATAAAGTTTCTACGATCTGATCACGGAGGCGAATATTTGAGTTACGAGTTTGGTCTTCATTTGAAACAATGTGGAATAGTTTCGCAACTCATGCCACCTGGAACACCACAACGTAAAGGTGTGTCCGAACGTCGTCACCATACTTTATTAGATATGGTGCGATCTATGATGTCTCTTACCGATTTACCACTATCGTTTTGGGGTTATGCATTAGAGACAACTACATTCATGTTAAATAGGGCACCATCTAAATCCGTTGAGATGACACCATATGAATTGTGGTTTGGCAAGAAACCTAAGCTGTCATTTCTTAAAGTTTGGGGTTGCAATGCTTATGTGAAAAAGTTTCAACCAAATAAGCTCGAACCCAAATCAGTGAAGTGCATCTTCATAGGATACCCAAAAAGGAAAATGTTAGGTACACCTTCTATCACAGATCCGAAGGCAAGATCTTCGTTGCTAAGAATGGATCCTTTCTAGAGAAGGAGTTTCTCTCGAAAGAAGTGAGTGGCAGGAAAGTAGAACTTGATGAGGTAATTGTACCTGCTCCCGGATTGGAAAGTAGTTCATCACAGAAATCAGTTCCAGTGATTCCTACACCAATTAGTGAGGAAGCTAATGATGATGATCATGAAACTTCAGATCAAGTTACTACCGAACCTTGTAGGTAAACCATAGTAAGATCCGCACCAGAGTGGTATGGTAATCCTGTACTGGAGGTCATGTTACTTGACCATGACGAACCTACGAACTATGAGGAAGCGATGATGAGCCTAGATTCTACAAAATGGTTTGAGGCCATGAAATCTGAGATGGGATCCATCTATAAGAACAAAGTGTGGACTTTGGTGGAGTTGCCCGATGATCGGAGATCCATAGAGAATAAATGGATCTTCAAGAGGAAGACGGACGCTGATAGTAGTGTTACTATCTACAAAGCTCGAGATTGTTGAAAAAGGTTTTCGACAAGTTCAAGGTGTTTAATACGATGAGATTTTCTCACTCGTATCGATGCTTAAGTCTATCCAAATCATGTAGCAATTGCCGCATTTTATGAAATTTGGCAAATGGATGTCAAAACTATGTTCCTTAATGTATTTCTTAAAGAAGAGTTGTATATGATGCAACCAGAAGGTTTTGTCAATCCAAAAGGTGCTAACAAAGTGTGTAAGCTCTAGTGATCCATCTATGGACTGGTGCAAGCATCTCGGAGTTGGAATGTACGCTTTGATAGTGTGATCAAAGCATATGGTTTTATACAGACTTTTGGAGAAGCATGTATTTACAAGAAAGTGAGTGGGAGCACTACAGCCTTTCTGATAAGTATATGTGAATGACATATTGTTGATCGGAAATGATGTAGAATTTTCTAGAAATCATAAAGGAGTGTTTGAAAGGAGTTTTTTCAAAGAAAGACCTCGGTGAAGCTGCTTGCATATTGAACTTCAAGATCTATAGAGATAGATCTAGACGCTTGATAAGTTTTTTCAACGAGTACATACCTTGACAAAGTTTTTGAAGTAGTTCAAAATAGAACAGTCAAAGAAGGAGTTCTTGCCTGTGTTGCAAGGTGTGAAGTTGAGTAAGACTCAAAGCCCGACCACGGCAGAAGATAGAGAGAGAATGAAAGTCATTCCTTATGCCTCAGCCATAGGTTCTATAAAGTATGATATGCTGTATACCAGACCTATTATATACCCTGCCCTGAGTTTGGCAAGGGAGTACAATAGTGATCTAGGAGTAGATCACTCGATAGCGGTCAAAATTATCCTTAGAGGACTAAGGAAATATTTCTCGGTTATGGAGGTGATAAAGAGTTCGTCATAAAGAGTTACGTCGATGCAAGGTTTGACACCGATCTGGATGACTCTGAGTCTCAATATGGATACATAGAAATTTGCAAAATACATACGGATCTGGCAGACCCATTGACAAAACCTCTCTCACAAGCAAAACATGAACACACCTTAGTACTCTTTGGGTGTTAATCACATGGCGATGTGAACTAGATTACTGACTCTAGTAAACCCTTTGGGTGTTGGTCACATAGCGATATGAACTATGGGTGTTAATCACATGGTGATGTGAACTATTGGTGTGAAATCACATGGCGATGTGAACTAGATTATTCACTCTAGTGCAAGTGGGAGACTGAAGGAAATATGCCCTAGAGGCAGTAATAAACTTGTTATTTTATATTTCCTTATATCATGATAAATTTTTATTATTCATGCTAGAATTGTATTAACCGTAAACTTGAAACATGTGTGAACACATAGACAAAACAAAGTGTCCCTAGTATGCCTCTACTTGACTAGCTCGTTAATCAAAGATGGTTAAGTTTCCTAACCGTAGACATGTGTTGTAAATTGATGAACGGGATCACATCATTAGGAGAATGATGTGATGGACAAGACCCATCCGTTAGCTTAGCATAATGATCGTTAAGTTTTATTGCTATTGCTTTCTTCATGACTTATACATGTTCCTCTGACTACGAGATTATGCAACTCCCGAGTACCAGAAGAACACTTAGTGTGCTATTGTAGGATCGGAAGTATGTCTAGAGGGGGGGTGATTAGACTACTTGACCAAATAAAACTTAACCTTTTCCCAATTTTAGTTCTTGGCAGATTTTAGCAACTTTAGGACTAGTCAAGCAATCATCACATAATTCAAGCAAGCATGCAAAGAGTATATAGGCAGCGGAAAGTAAAGCATGCAACTTGCAAGAATGTAAAGATAGGGTTTGGAGAATTCAAACGCTATTGGAGACACAGATGTTTTTCCCGTGGTTCGGATAGGTGGTGCTATCCTACATCCACGTTAGTGGAGACTTCAACCCACGAAGGGTAACGGTTGCGCGAGTCCACGGAGGGCTCCACCCACGAAGGGTCCACGAAGACGCAACCTTGTCTATCCCACCATGGCCATCGCCCACGAAGGACTTGCCTCACTAGCGGTAGATCTTCACGAAGTAGGCGATCTCCTTGCCCTTACAAACTCCTTGGTTCAACTCCACAATCTTGTCGGAGGCTCCCAAGTGACACCTAGCCAATCTAGGAGACACCACTCTCCAAGAAGTAACAAATGGTGTGTTGATGATGAACTCCTTGCTCTTGTGCTTCAAATGATAGTCTCCCCAACACTCAACTCTCTCTCTCTCACACAGGATTTGGATTTGGTGGAAAGAAGATTTGAGTGGAAAGCAACTTGGGGAAGGCTAGAGATCACGATTCATATGGTAGGAATGGAATATCTTGGTCTCAACACATGAGTAGGTGGCTCTCTCTCAGAACATATGAGTTGGAAGTGTAGATGTGTTCTGATGGCTCTCTCCACGAATGAAGAGGAGGTGGAGGGGTATATATAGCCTCCACTTAAAATCCAACCGTTACACACAATTTACCAATCTCGGTGGGACCGAATCAACAAACTCGGTCGGACCGAAAAGGTAAACCTAGTGACCGTTAGAGTTTTTCGGTGGGACTGACATGCAACTCGGTAGGACCGATATGGTTAGGGTTTGGGCATAACGTAATCTCGGTGAGACCGATTACACAAACTCGGTGAGACCGATTTGGTAATTAGCTAACCAGAGAGTTGGTCAGGCAAACTCGGTGGGACCGATTTGCTCTTTCGGTGAGACCGAAAAGTTACAAATGGGAAACAGAGAGTTTGCATTGCAATCTCGGTGGGACCGATCCGCTCCTTCGGTGAGACCGAAAAGTTACGAGAAGGAAACAGAGAGATTGCAATCCCATCTCGGTGAGACCGAGATCCCTATCGGTGAAACCGATTTGCTAGGGTTTTGGCAGTGGCTTATGACATATGAAGACTCGGTGGCGCCGGATAGAAAGAATCAGTATGACCGAGTTTGGCTTAGGGTTTAGGTCATATGTGGATATGGGAAAGTAGTTGAGGATTTTGGAGCATATCATTAAGCACATAAGTCAAAGAGCTCATTAAGCAACACCTCATCCCTCCTTGATAGTATTGGCTTTTCCTATGGACTCAATGTGATCTTGGATCACTAAAATGTAAAATCAAGAGTCTTGAGCTTTTGAGCTTGAGCCAATCCTTTGTCCTTAGTATTTTGAGGGTTCCACTTTCACCATTCATGCCATGCCAATCATTGAGCTTTCCTAAAATAGTTATCTTGGAATATCATTAGCTCAACGAGCTATATGTTGCTATGAATTACCAAAACCACCTAGGGATAGTTGCACTTTCAGCTATCAAATGTCACAACGTAACTGGGTGATTATAAAGATGCTCTACAGGTGTCTTCAATGGTGTTTGTTGAGTTGGATAGATCGGGATTAGGATTTGTCACTCCATGTTTCAGAGAGGTATCTCTGGGCCCTCTCGGTAATGCACATCACTATAAGCCTTGCAAGCAATGTGACTAATAAGTTAGTTACGGGATGATGCATTACGGAACGAGTAAAGAGACTTGCCGGTAATGAGATTGAACTAGGTATGATGATACCGACGATCGAATCTCTGGCAAGTAACATACCGATGACAAAGGGAATGATGTATGTTGTCATTATGGTTTGACCGATAAAGATCTTCATATAATATGTAGGAACCAATATGAGCATCCAGGTTCCGCTATTGGTTATTGACCAGAGAGGTGTCTCGGTCATGTCTACATAGTTCTCGAACCCGTAGGGTCCGCACACTTAACGTTCGATGACGATTTGTATTATGAGTTATGTGATTTGATGACTGAAGCTTGTTCAGAGTCCCGGATGAGATCACGAACATGACGAGGAGTCTCGAAATGGTCGAGAGGTAAAGATTCATGTATTGGAAGGTTGGATTTGGACATCCGAATGGTTCTGAGTGGTTCGGGCATTTTTCCGGAGTACTAGGCGGTTACCGGACCCCCCCTCCCCCGTAGAAGTTATGGGCCTTATGGGCCATAAGAAGGAAGCACACCAGTCCACAAGGGGCTGGTGCACCCTCCCTTGGGCACGATGCCGATTAGGACTAGGAGAAGGGGGTCGCCCCCCTACCTTCTCCTTCTCCCTTCCCTCTTTCCTACTCCGTGTGGGAGGTGGAATCCTACTAGGACTAGGGAGTCCTAGTAGGACTCCACACCTTGGCGCGCCCCCCTAGGGCCGACTGCCTCTCCCTCTCCCTTCTTTATATACGTGGCCAGGGGGCACCCCAATAGCACATCAAACAATCTCTTAGCCGTTTGTGGTGCCCCCTCCACAGTTACACACCTCGGTCATATCGTCATAGTGCTTAAGCGAAGCCCTGCGCCGATAACTTCATCATCACCGTCGCCACGCCGTCGTGCTGACGAACTCTCCCTCAGCCTCAACTGGATCAAGAGCTCGAGGGACGTCATCGAGCTGAACATGTGCTGAACACGGAGGTGCCGTACGCTCGGTACTTGGATCATTTAGATCGCGAAGACGTTCGACTACATGAACCGCGTTACTAAACGGTTCCGCTTTCGGTCTACGAGGGTACGTGGACACACTCTCCCCGCTCGTTGCTATGCTTCTCCTAGATAGATCTTGCATGATCGTAGGATTTTTTTGAAATACTACGTTCCCCAACACCTTGGGCATCCCCAAGATTAGGGTCTTGTCACTCCTTATTCTCCTCATATCGACATCTCACCCAAAACTTGAAAACTTCAATCACACAAAACTTAACGGAACTTTGTGAGATAGGTTAGTATGATAAAGAGCAAACCATTTCACTTTGGTACTGTCAAAGAAAATATTCATAATTGTTTCCACAAAATGCCTACTGTATCATATCATTTCCACAATTTATATTGAGCAATATAAGCCATAGAAACTAGAAAACAAGCAAATATGCATTGAAAACAGAATCTGTCAAAAACAGAACAGTCTGTAATGATCTGCAGAATAACCATACTTCTGCTACTCCAAAAATTATCAAAAAAATTAGGACCACGTGATAAATTTGTATATTAATCTTCTGCAAAAAGAATCAACTCAAAATCACTCTTCTTTTGAAAATGAGAATTATTTTCGTGAGCGCGTAAGTTTCTGTTTTTCAGCAAGATCAACTCAACTATCACCCAACATGATCCCAAAGGCTTTACTTGGCAATTTATTGAAACAAAAGCAACAAAACATGATTACTACAGTAGCATAATCATGTGAACACAAAAAAAGTAGGTAAAAGTGTTGGGTTGTCTCACAACAAGCGCTTTTCTTAAATGCCTTTTAAGCTAGGCATGGTGATTTCAATGATGCTCGCATAAAAGATAAGAATTGAAACATGAAGAGAGCGTCATGAAGCATATGACTAGCATATTTAGGTCTAACCCACTTCCTATGCATAGGGATTTTGTGAGAAAACAACTTATGGGAACTAGAATCAACTAGCATAGGAAGGAAAAACAAGTGCAACTTCAAAACAATCGACACATAGAGAACAAACTTGATATTATTGAGATGTGTAAGAGCATAAGTTCCTTCCTCATAATAATTTTTAGAAACATCAGGAATGGATTCAACAATATAACTATCACATACAACACTCTTTTCATGATGCACAAGAATATAAGATGTATCACTCTTTATGGCATAGATGTCATCATAATAATCATCATAGATAGCAACTTCATTGCCATAGTCAATTGAAACCTGTTCCAAAATAGTGGATGTATCACTAAATAAAGGCATGACCTCTCCAAATCCACTTTCATCGATATTGTAATAAGATTCAACACCCTCCAAAATAGTGGGATCACTACTACCTAGAGTTGACACTCTTCCAAACCCACTTTTATCAATGTAATCATCATAAATAGGAGGCATGCTATCATCATAATAATTTTTTTTATCAAAAGTAGAAGGAATAAAAGGATCATATCCATTAAGCAAAGCATCCCCAAGCTTAGGACGAGCATTATTTCCAGCAAATAAATCTTCAAACATATCATACTCATTAAACATAGCATCCCCAAGCTTGTGGTTTTGCATATCATCACAATCATTCTTATCAATAGTATGAATGGCACCAATAGTATAGCAAACATTATTATCATATTATTCCAATCAAGTGCTAAAATATTTTCAAGATCATAAGGGATATCATTGTCTTCCCACTCATAATCATTACAACAAATAGTAGGTATCACAAAATCATACTCAATATCATCATCCTCCATCGACATATTTGATTCACTTTCATGAGGCACAGTGGTGATAGGAGCAATAGTATTTGGGAGAGATAACTTTTTACCTTTATTCTTTCTTCTTTTCTTCTTCTTCACCACATCATGTGTGGGTTTAATTAATTTTTTCAAGCTTCTTGTTGAAGAGATTGATTGGATAGGAAGCTCCTCCTTGTTACCTGATTCATCATAATAAACACTAGGAGGGTAATGGGAAACATTTTCCCTTTCATTAGTACTCTCTTCATATTCCATTTGTTTTCTTGTCTTTAGGTAGTTGGCAATATAAGGATTCTCGGTGCAATTTATCGCACAAAATATATAAATTTCCTCTAGATCAAAATCAAGAAATCTCTCGAGATTAAATTTTCGAATACCCTTAGTTATACGTTTCATTTCTTCATACCCCAAAAGAAGACTAAGTTTATGATGCTCAAGGGTAATCAGGTTATCACAATTTTAGGACATGATTTGATCATGAAATAATTTGCATTGGAGATTTAGATGACCATGTTCATTGCAAAGTTCACAAGGATGGCAGAAAAAATTAAATCTTTTAGCACAATCATCTAGCCTCTCTTGCAACTTTTTCGTTTCTAAATATTTATGCTTCTTACAAAATTTACCTTCCCTTTTTGGTGTGCAAAGGCACTCCCAATTCACTCTACAAAAAGTGACATGCTCATAAGAAACTTTTTTGTCATGACTTGTGCATTAGCATTTTGGATATTCAAAGAATTCATACTGACAACATTGCAATCATGCTCATCATTCAAATATTTTGTGCCAAGCATTTTATTGACTTCTTCTAACAATTGAGCACAATTTTCTGAACCATCATTTTGAAGAAAGATATTGTAAAGATGATCAATAATATGATGCAACCTAATTCCATTTTTATGTAGTTTTCTTTTATGAACCAAACTAGTGATAAAACAAGAAACTGAAAGATTTAATTGCAAGATCTAAAAATATACCTTCAAGCACTCACCTCCCCGGCAACGGCGCCAGAAAAGAGTTTGATGTCTACTATGCAACTTTATTCTTGTACACACGTGTTGGGCCTCCAAGCGCACAGTTTTGTAGGACAGTAGCAATTTTCCCTCAAGTGGATGACCTAAGGTTTATCAATCCGTGAGAGGTGTAGAATGAAGATGGTCTCTCTCGAATGACCCTGCAACCAAATACAACAAATCTCTTGTGTCCCCAACACACCCAATACAATGCCAAATTGTATAGGTGCACTAGTTCGGCGAAGAAATGGTGATAAAGTTGTAATCTGGATGGTAGAAATATATTTTTATAATCTGAATCAATAAAAACAGCAAGGTAGAAAATAGTAAACGGGCACAAAAACGGTATTGCAATGCTTGAAAATAAGGCCTAGGGTCCGTACTTTTGCTAGCGCAATCTCTCAACAGTGTTAACATAGTTGGATCATATGATTATCCCTCAGAGTGCAATAAAGAATCACTCCCAAGTTCCTATTAGCGGAGAACAAAAGATAGAAATTGTTTGTAGGGTACGAAACCACCTCAAAGCTATTCTTTCCGATCAATCTATCTTAGAGTTCGTACTAAAATAATGCAAGCTATTCTTTCCGATCGATCTAATCAAGAGTTCGTACTGAAATAACACCATATGACACACATCAACCAACTCTAATGTCACCTAGATACTCCAATATCATCACGAGTTTTCGTGAGTTGATTCTATGATATGCATCAAACAACTTCATGATCATAATATACAATCCACACAAAGAACTACAATGAGACCCCAAAGTTTATATTGGAGAAAAGATAATAAAAATATGCATCAACCCCTATGCATAGATTACCCCAAATGTCACCTCGGGAATCCGCAAGCTGAGTGCCATAACATACATCAAGTGAATAAATATGATACCCCATTGTCACCTCAAGTATTCATACCGCACAACATACATCATGTGTTCTCATATCTGAATATTCAATCCGACTAGACAAAACTTCAAAGGGTAAAGATTCAATTCATCACAACAAGAGTATAGAGGGGAGAAATATCATATGATCCATCTATATTAACAAATCCCCTAACATAGATCACGAGAGAGAGAGAGAGAGAGATTAAACACATAGCTACGGGTATAAACCCTCAGCCCCGAGGGTGGACTACCCCCTCCTCATCGTGGTGGCCGCCGGGATGATGAAGATGGCCACGGGAGATGATTCCCCCTCCGGTAGGGTGCCGGAATGGGTCTAGATTGGTTTTCGATGTCTACACAGCCTTGCGGCGGCGGAACTTCTGATCTAGGTTCACTACTGGAAAAAGGGAATTTGCCATCAGCCAGCTCTTTGCCATCTGCCAGCTGATGGCAAAGAGCGTCTTTGCCATCTGCTTATAAAAAACAGATGGCAAAGAACTGACAGCGGCAAAGAACATGGTTGCCATCAGCCAATTCTTTGCCATCTGCTAGTGGATGGCAAATAATCTTTGCCATCTGCCAGCAGATGGCAAAGAGGTTGGCAAGTCCTGTGGACGTCAAGAGTGCAACGGTGTACCAGCCCCACCTCTTTGCCATCTACCAGCAGACGGCAAAGATTCTTTGCCATCTGCTGGCAGATGGCAAAGAGATGGGGTAATTTTTTTCCCGGTAAAAAAAACTATGGGGTTATTTTTGTTCTCATTGGTTGAAATGTTTGTGTCATGGACTGATGATATGGCATCCATCCATCCATCCATTCCATTTATCTAAACAAAAAAAGAGAAAGAAAGAAAAAGAACCCCCACCCCCCGGGCAGCCCAACCACCCATTCACTCGCGACGGCGGCGGCGGCGGCGGTTGACCATGTCGGCAGGGAGCGAGCACTCGAACGCGGCCTACGCGACACCGGCGGCGGTGCTGGCGGACTTCTCGCGCGGATCCGGCCCGTCCGTCTCAGGCGGCGCCGCGGGCAGCGTCAGCGGCAGCGGGAGGAGCCAGGCGGAGGGTGGGGCGAGGAAGAAGACCCCGTTCCGCCTCGCGGCGGACGACACCAAGCCCGTGCTCCGCGACCCGTTTAGTTCGTCCGTTCGTCCATCCTCCGTCCGCGCGCATAGATTTATTTGTCGCTGAATCGTTCCTGGTAGTGGCGGTGCTCAACTGATTGACTGATTGGGTGCTGCTCTTGGTGATCTGCAGATCTCGTGTTCCGACCCCATGGAGACCGAGCAGGCCGTGTTGCGCCTGCCGCCCTTCCCCTGAAGCCCAGCCGCGTCGTGATGGATGGTACGCCGCCGCTCTGCCCCTCTGTTAACAGCATCTTATAATTTTCCTCTGTGCTGCACCTGCACTTGTATGGCGGCTCTGTATTTTGGGAATCCAATGGTAGTGATTGTGTGGGATGTGTCAAATAATTAGGCACGGTCTCCGCTTTCAGATTTTTGGTCAAGCATATGAGCTGAGAAATAAGTAGCATGTGGTGCCTCTGCCTTCTGGTTTTGTACAGACTGCAGGCCGCTGAAATGCTTGCCTGAATGTCCTTTCCGTGATCGTTACAGTCGTGCCATGAAACAGTTGTCGAATTAGGAACGTGTCGTATTGGCGTCAGGGGTCGGTGTTAGTAACAGTGAAATACTGGAGAAATTGGTGACAGTAATAGAATGATGAAACACTTATGCCTGGCTGTCTCGGTGAGGTTCTTGTTGTGATGGTGGATAAGCTATGGGGTTGAAATGCTTTCGATGCAGTCTGTGATTAAAACCTCATACTAATAGCTTGTTTACTGGAGTGGTTTGGATTGAGAAATAGCGGACTTATGGTTGTTCAATCATCTTATTTTTTCAACAGCACTTTGCTTAGATGTGAATACTTGAATCAGCATAGTAAGGTTGGTTTGATGTTTATTCAATTGTAGGTATATAGTACTCCCTCCCAGCCACACTTATTGTGGGAAGCAGGAAGTGCAATATTACAATGTTTATGCAACGAGCTAAACACTGGATCGATAATAAACTATCTAAAGGATGTAAGAATTGATGATTTCTTAATGCAGGGAAAGGTGATGCATCTACTCCCATTGGAGATGATGATGCCGATGCAGTAAGCCAAAATCATGGCGAACTGAAATCCAGTGACACCATGTATGTACCAAGCAACCTGTCATATTGGCGAGATGTGAGAGCAAGCTTTGTGATTCCAAAGTCGGTAAGTCCAATCCTTTTGGACTAGTTTATTCCAACTGTCGCTCTCCATTATTTTTTCTGAAAAACTCTCTCCATTATCTTGTATGAACTCAGTATGTGGAAACTGGAAGTAAATGATCTTGCTTTATAAATTGAATTCCACTCATGCTAGATATTGAAAATTGTCCCTTTAAGTGATTATTCAGTAATCGCCTAAGTGGGAAAGCCTTGACTGAGTACACTTTAAGACTGCAATGGATTAGCCAAAAATATTTTAGCCATGAAGGATTTACTGCTAGTCAGTTCGTAGTGGTTCCGGCTGTTTGCTGAACTTCTGTTCTTGCTTGTGCTAATTTTTTTACTGTTTAGATGGCTCAATTTACTTCCAATTTTACTCTTGAGTTTTCCCATGCATGCATACTCTGTTAATTTATTCTGAGTGCCCATAGTTCCCTCTCTAGCAGCACCACATGTGCTCTTGTCTCACCCATAACAACAATCTACTAGTAGTATGTCTCTTGGCATGGGTGCTAGCTTAGGTCCCTTCTACTACTACTCCACTTAGTAACTTGTCTACATTCTATTACTTTGTACCTATGTGTGTGAGCTGTGTTATATTCATCTTCCTCAAGTACTACAACACTGGTAGTTGTACACATATGATGGTGATTCGCTCCGGCCATTCCAGTTTTGGCGGTGGTGGTGTTGCTGCTCCTATGATGGTAGACTCGTCTGATTTCCCTAGTTGCATCCATGGTGGTGAAGCTCGGCCTAGGCTAGAACCCCCTCGAGTGAGCTCCTCAAGTCCTCTTATACCCCTCCTACTTGCTTGTTGGTTCTATGCTCTGCCTTTGTGAGGTGTAATTGTTCAATTTTGTTCATAGTCGAGCATTAGATGATATTGTATTTGTCATGATGTACATGGTTCATGAACTATGCCAACCCGCAGCTTTGTTGTACTAGTGATAGTAGGATAATGCAAGTTTTGACAATCCATGCATATTTCCGCATCATAATAATCTTCTTCTTCTAGTCTTCTTCTTCTAACTTTCTTCTTTCCCATTTTACAGATTTGCTTAAGATCGCGGAAGCTTGGGTTGATGGAGTGCTTGTATTTAGTTTTTGTTTTGACCTTGTGAAACTTGCTACCTATGGATGAAACTGTGTAACATTGATGAAACTATGTATATGTACGGATGAAACTTGCTACTATTGGTAACATGTGTTGGATATATATGTGTTCATGACTATTGGTAATATGTGTTGAATATGCTATATTGGTCATATAAATATATTTGTGTTTGATTTTCTGTGAAAATGAACAGATATAAGAAAAATCAAAATTAAATGGGGTAATATAGTCACTTTGCCATCTGCTGGCAGATGGCAAAGAGCTTTGCCATCAGCTGGCAGATGGCAAAGAGGCCACGTGTCATCTACATGTAAAATTTGGGCTGGCCTATTTGGGCTCTTTGCCATCTGCCAGCAGACGGCAAAGCATGCATCCTTTGCCATCTGCTGGCAGACGGCAAAGAGCATGCAGCCTTTGCCATCTGCTGGCAGACGGCAAAGTATGTCGTTAGCCTTCTAACGGGGCTAACCCCGTTAAGAGGCTTTGCCATCTGCCAGCTGATGGGAAAGCCAAAGGCTCTTTGCCATCAGCCAGCAGATGGCAAAGAAGCCTTTGCCGATAGGGTTTCAGACAAACTGTTTGCCATCTGCTGGCTGATGGCAAAGCCTTTGCCATCCGCCGACCATGCCTTTGCCATCTGCCATGGCAGATGGCAAAGTGCCAGATTCCAGTAGTGGTTAACCCCGAATGGTTTCAGAATATTTGGGAGTTTATAGTGCAAAGAGGGGGTGCGGGAGGCCACCAAGGTGGGCACAAATCACCTGGGCATGCCTGGGGCCCCAGGCGTGCCCTGGTGGGTTGTGCCCCCCTCGGGGCACTCCCCAGGTGCTACTCTGGTCCATCTTGGGTGTTCTGGTCCATAAAAAATCTCCAAAAAGTTTCACGGTGTTTGGACTCTATTTGATATTGATTTCCTGCGATGTAAAAAAAAGCAAAAAACAGCAACTGGCACTGGGCACTGGGTCAATAGGTTAGTTCCAAAAATAATATAAAGTTGCTATAAAATGATTTCTAAATCTTCAAGAATGATAAAATAACAGCATTAATACTTCATAAATTATAGATACGTTGGAGACGTATCACCCCCCCCCCTTGTCCAATTCGGACTCCTCCCTTGAGGGGGCACCCTTATGTGGGCTGGTTTGCCTCCCTCCTATGGCCCATATGGCTGATACGTCTCCAACGTATCTATAATTTATGAAGTATTCATGCTATTATATCATCTATTTTGGATGTTTATGGGCCTTACTAAACACTTTTATATTATTTTTGGGACTAACCTATTAGCCAGAGGCCCAGCCCAAATTGTTGTTTTCTTGCCTATTTCAGTGCTTCGAAGAAAAGGAATATCAAACGGAGTCCAAACAGAATGAAACCTTCGGAAGAGTTATTTTTGGAACAGAAGCAATCCAGGAGACTTGGAGTAGATGCCAGGGAAGCTTCAAGGAAGCCACGAGGCAGGGAGGCGCGCCCTACCCCCTGGGCATGCCCCCACCCTCGTGGGCCCCTCGTGGCTCCCCTGACCGACTTATTTTGCCTATATATGTCCATATACCCTGAAAACATCGGGAACAGAATAGATCGGGAGTTCCGCCGCCGCAAGCCTCTGTAGCCACCAAAAACCAATCGAGACCCTGTTTCGGCACCCTGCCGGAGGGGGGAACCCCCACCGGTGGCCATCTTCATCATCCCGGCGCTCTCCATGACAAGGAGGGAGTAGTTCACCCTCAGGGCTGAGGGTATGTACCAGTAGCTATGTGTTTGATCTCTCTCTCTCTCTCTCTCTTGTGTTCTTGAGATGGTACGATCTTGATGTATCGCGAGCTTTGCTGTTATAGTTGGATCTTAAGATGTTTCTCCCCCTCTACTCTCTTGTAATGGATTGAGTTTTCCCTTTGAAGTCATCTTATCAGATTGAGTCTTTAAGGATTAGAGAACACTTGATGTATGTCTTGCATGTGCGTATCTGTGGTGACAATGGGATACCACGTGATTCACTTGATGTATGTTTTGGTGATCAACTTGCGGGTTCCGCTCGTGAATTTATGCATAGGGGTTGGCACACGTTTTCGTCTTGATTCTCCGGTAGAATCTTTGGGGAACACTTTGAAGTTTTATGTGTTGGTTGAATAGATGAATCTGAGATAGTTTGGTCCATATCGTATAATCATACCCATGGATACTTGAGGTGACATTGGAGTATCTAGGTGACATTAGGGTTTTGGTTGATTTGTGTCTTAAGGTGTTATTCTAGTACGAACTCTTGAATAGATCGATCCAAAAGAATAACTTTGAGGTGGTTTCGTACCCTACAATAATATCTTTGTTTGTTCTCCGCTATTAGTGACTTTGGAGTGACTCTTTGTTGCATGTTGAGGGATAGTTATGTGATCCAACTATGTTATTATTGTTGAGAGAACTTGCACTAGTGAAAGTATGAACCCTAGGCCTTGTTTCCTAGCATTGCAATACCGTTTACGCTCACTTTTATCATTAGTTACCTTGTTATTTTTATATTTTCATATTATAAAAACCTATATCTACCATCCATATTGCACTTGTATCAACATCTCTTCGCCGAACTAGTGCACCTATACAATTTACCATTGTATTGGGTGTGTTGGGGACACAAGAGACTCTTTGTTATTTGGTTGCAAGGTTGTTTGAGAGAGACTGTCGGTGTCAAAACCGGTGGATCTCGGGTAGGGGGTCCCGAACTATGCGTCAAGGTCGGATGGTAACAGGAGACAGGGGACACTTTGTTTTACCCAGGTTCGGGCCCTCTCGGTGGAGGTAAAACCCTACTCCTGCTAGATTAATATTGATGATATGGGTAGTACAAGAGTAGATCTACCACGAGATCAAGGAGGCTAAACCCTAGAAGCTAGCCTATGGTTTGATTGTGTATGAAGATGATTCTGTCCTACGGACTACAACCCTCCGGTTTATATAGACACCGGATAGGGTTAGGGTTACACAGAGTCGGTTACATCGGTAGGAGATCTTGAATATCCACACGCCTAGCTTGCCTTCTACGCCAAGGAAAGAACCTTCCGGACACGGGGCGGAGTCTTTAATCTTGTATCTTCATAGTCCAGGAGTCCGGCGGGAGATGTAGTCCGGCTATCCGAACACCCCCTAATCCAGGACTCCCTCAGTAGCCCCTGAACCTGGCTTCAATGACGACGAGTCCGGCGCGCAAATTGTCTTTGGCATTGCAAGGCGGGTTCCTCCTCCAAGTTCTTCAAGAAGATGAATAACACCAAAAAAGTGTCCGGCTCTGCAAAACAAGTTTCCACGTATTGCCATATAGAGAATAATGTTAACACAAATCAAATCTGCTGACGTATCTCGCGGTGCATCATAACACTGCGGCCAAGCCTTCTGTACAGAATATTTTTACTGTTCCACCGCTACACGTTTAACGAGGCAGTTTCCTTGGCACGTCTTATCGAAGCAGAGATCGTGCGCCCCCTTCAACAGGATTCTCATTAACATGGACGTGGGTAACCCAACCGCGCCATTTACCACGGCGTTTGAGAGGCAAGTGAGTTTTATTAGGCAAGTGGGGACGCATAACCGCATCCGCCCAAATAAGGGGATAAGGATCCACCTTTTTACTTATGCCTTCTTCCTCTCCTGCCTATCCATCCTTTGCGCTCTCGAGCTCCAGCGCCCAAGCCCGCACTTCCCATCTCGGCCTACTCCAACAATGTCCGGAGCGGGTGGCAAGTGGATGACCTCCTCCGTCACGGAGGATCAAGTAAAAAAGTTAAGGAAAGCCGGATACCTGTCCAAGGACATCCCACATCGGCTTCCTGAGGAAGGGCAGCTTATTCCTACCCCAAAGCCCCATGAGAGGGTAGTCTTTCTTCCCCACTTCCTCCGCGGACTGGGTTTTCCACTTCACACATTCGTCCAGGGTCTCATGTTCTACTACGGGCTGGATTTCCATGATCTGGCCCCGAACTTTATCCTCAACATCTCGGCGTTTATCGTCGTGTGCGAGGCCTTTCTCCGCATCCGCCCCCACTTTGGCCTTTGGCTCAAGACTTTCAACGTCAAGCCCAAGGTGGTGTCCGGCACCCAGGCGGAGTGCGGAGGTGCTATGGCCGGCAAGATGGCCAACGTCCTCTGGTTTGAGGGCTCTTTTGTGGAGACCTTAAAGGGGTGGCAAGCCAGGTGGTTTTACATCACTGAGCCACGCGATCAGGAATGGATCGCAGCCCCCGAGTTTAGATCCGGACCCCCCCACGCGGCTTATGTCCTGGAAAAAGACGGGCCTGTCGTGGGGCAACGAGGAAGAAGTGACCGGACTGCAGACATGCATCCGGTCCCTGGTGAGCAAGCCAATCAAGCTTGTGAACGTAATCCAGGTCATGCTCGTCCGCCGGATCCTCCCGTGCCAACAACGGGATTTCACTCTGTGGGAATTCGACCCGGCGTAGCACCAAACCCTCAATAGGCTCTTTGACACGACGTACGAAGACGTCTGGAAGGTGCTAACCAAAGGCGCCGAGTGCCCCACATCCGCTTCCGAGGACCGCGGATACAGCTCGCAGCGCAACGCTGGCGAGGTAGGCTATTTATACCTTTTACAGGTTCGTTAAGCTTTTCTTCATAGATTAACTCTATGTGGGATCTAAAAACTCCCTTTGCCTTTGACAAGCGTGGCTGAAGATAGCCGGACCAATCAACTGTCCAGCTCCTCTGCCCGAAGACCCAGCCCCAGCTCTCCTAGAGAAGCTGCTTGCTCCGGCGCCCTATGTGGTGCCGGGGAAGAAGGTCAAGAAGAAGAAGACCACCGGGACTCGAAAGAGTGCCCGCAATGTGGTGGTGTCGAGCTCGTCATCTGGCGAGTCTGCGACGCCCTCCTCTCGTGAAAACAAGGAGGAGGAAGAAGAAATCCCTCCCCCTCCAACGGGGGAAGGAAAGAAGAGGAAGGCCGCCCCAGCGGGGGCGGCTACGGGATCCAAAAAGAGGAAGACCCCCACGCCGGACTACTCCCCCGACCCCTACGAGGACAATGAGGAGCGGCCGGAAAGGACCAAGCGTCCGGCGACGTCGTAAGTATTCGGATACCAGATTAACTCATGACATCCTTTCATTTGCACAGCTTTCCCTTATGTTGAATGCAATCGTGCAGGCCGCCCCGGGCCAAACTTGACAATTCGTCGAGTGGTTCCCTGGATTCATCGGACGTGAACTCTGTTCCGCCCGCTGTCTCCCCCTGCCAGGCAGACGATGCCGAAGTGGCGTCCCACCGAACTCCTGGGCAGAAGGAGGTGGTCCTGGAGGAGCCGCAAGGCAACCTCCCGGACTCCAGGAGTGGAGGGGACAAGTCCCCCCAGGGCACCAAGTTCGGCTTTGTGCCGGACACCGCGCCGAACTCGACAGTCCCGGCCTGCGGTAGGAGAACTCCTTCCAAGAGGAGCAAGCCGTCTGAGCCGGCGACCTCTGCCCAACCAGAGGCGCCGGACAACTTGCTGGAGGCGCTTGAAGGCGCCACCATCGATGAGGAGCACCGTACTGTTATGAGTACGGTGGTCTAGAAGGTTCAGTCTGCCAAAAGCGGATTGAATGAAGCTTGCGCTAGCCTTCTAACAGGCTTTCAGGTAAGTAATTAATATGCTAAATTCGTTGCCGCATAGACAGTAGCCCCTGATGCTCTGTTCGGTGTTCGGAAAGAAAAGCCGGATAGAGGATCTAATAATTATCGCAGGAGTCTAACAAAAAAGTCAAATATGCGTATGCAGGCTTCACTGTTGTCCACCGCCGCATTAACTGCGCAGGTGGATGTCCTTAAGAAGGACCTTGAGCGGTCCGAGCAAGAGCTCGGTCTTGCCCGAGGGCAGCTCGAGGAGAAGGAAGGTAATAAAAAAGACTGTTAATAATAAAAATTTGCCTATGGAGAGGCTTGATTGCAGAAAATAACAGGTATACACTGCCTAATGTAGGGGCCGCGACAGAGGTGGCCACCCTGAGGCAGGCGCTTACCGAGGCCGAAAAGAAGACGGCCGAGGAGCGCATCGAACGAGAAAAGCTTGTGGTCCAATGCGGCGAGGTGCAGCAGAAGCTGCAAGACCTCACGGAAAAACATAAGGGTCTGGAGCTTGACGCGAATACGCAAGCCACCGAACTCACCTCTGCCGTTGAGGCCGCCAAAATTGCCAAGGCCGAAGCCCAGAAGGCCCTCCAAGAGTTGGAGGATGTAAAAAGGATAGCAGTGGGTAAGGCATTCTTAATGCAAAGTAGGAATATAAAAATAAAATACTTGTTTTTACCCGAATCCGGAGTTCTCCAGGGGCATTTGTCGATCTTCCCCGCGGCGCATCCGACGCCGCCGCGTTCTACCGAGCTGAACAGGGCAGCTCGGCGGAGAGTGTGTTCTGGTCTCAGTATTCTGAGGCCGGACACCCTGTGCCCTTGAGTGATCAGCTGAAGCAGCTGGTCGAGCTCCACAAGGCGGCCGAACAGGCTATGAAGGGCCTTCTAGTTCGACTGTGGCCTGGAGAGGCCCTGCCTAGGAGCTACTTTGGGCTAGTGCGGCGGCTGGTGGAGGCATGTCCACGGCTTGAGGTCATCAAGCGCTCTGCCTGCATCGAGGGCGCCCGGAGGGCCCTCGCCCGTGTGAGGGTACACTGGGGTAAGCTGAACGGTGAGAAGCTGGTGAAGGACGGGCCGCCGCCAGGGAAGGATCATCGCAAGCCCGAGAACTAGTATGAAGAAGTTCTTGCCGGAGCCCGCCTTATTGCGGATGAATGTGCTAAAGATGTAATATTTCCATGAACTCGTTCGTTTGTATCCTGTGTGCTGAAAACTTGTTCATATGTGCTTTAAGCAATGCTTTGAATTTAAAATATTATTTTCTGTGCGGCCGTTTATCAGTAATTGAGAGATGGCGAGTCGTCAGCTTTCTCCCCCCATGCAACTAGTGTTGGGGTGTTCGGGATAAACCTGAGGGCTCTTGTTCCCATAGTTGGGTCCTTCGAGGGAGGCCCTCAGCACAACGAACCAGGCAATCGGGCTATAATGCTTGAACACTCTCACTTAGCCATAGAACTTTATAATTTTAAATTTCGGCGAAGCCCCTAGTTCGGAAGGCCGAATTCGGGGGGCTATCCACGCCTTTAGCCGGATTTAACCAGCTCTCCGCTCGAAGCGGCATAAGCCTTTAAGGACTCGAAAAGCCTCTCGAACAGCGACCGGTCTCACGCCCTATCATGATAGTCTGTTTTAGCTTTCTCCACTGAGGTGCTCACCCACATGACCTGGGGCACAATCGCAGCGGTTCTCCTAGTGCTACCTTAGCCGATAGAGCGGAACGTAAGGCACCAAAACATAGGAGCCGGGCAAACCCAACATATGACCAAAATCATGACTCGGAGCCGATGCATATAGTGCTATAAGTTCGGGGTGCCGCACTTGTGGAAGTGTATGAACTTCTCACGTCCAGATAAAAGGGTAATGAAGCCCCTGGCGTGATTTGCCGTACCATGGTGTACGGGTGCGATCATGTTATGGGATAAACATATATATTCAAAGAAGGTGATGCAGAAAATAGACACAAAGCTATGCATTGTTTATAAAGAGGCTATTCGAAGCCGGACGATACAAGTAGTGCGATAAGCAAAAAAAACTGGACTATTTAACATGTCCTGGCCAGGCGCAGGCCGCGAAAATTTGGAAACAGATATATCGCTCGAAATAGAGACCACCTGAGAGTTCCGTAGTGCGGCGTAGCTTTGTCTGCTCTCCTAGGCCTTGTATCGTCTGTGCGGCAACAAGGCCGAACAGGTCATCCGGAATGTGGAGTCCTGAAAGTAAAAAAAGAAAAAGAAAAAATCCGGCAGCCCCTAGTACGTTTAAGGCCGTATTGTAGGCATGCCGTTAAAATGCCTCCTTCCCCTATGCCCGTGGAATTTTAAGGGCATAACTGTGTACTCGTGGTACTAGCTTCGTGATGCTGCGATGGCTGGGGTTGGGGCCGTATTGCTACGCATGCTCCGAACATGCCAAGTGGTCTTGTTGCAGGTTACTCCTGGCGCGCTTTGCATTGTCCGGCGTTTTAGCGGCCGGACTGGAGAGTTGCCTTGAGAGGCTACTTTGTACTTCCGCTGCGAGGGCCGCCGTGTGCCGCTCCGTTGTGATGGAGCGTTCGGTGTTTCCGATGACCGTAATTACTCCTCGAGGGCCTGGCATCTTGAGCTTGAGATATGCGTAGTGCGGAACCGCATTGAATTTAGCAAATGCAGTTCGTCCGAGCAGGGCGTGATAACCACTGCGGAACGGGACTATATCGAAGATTAACTCTTCTCTTCGAAAATTATCCGGAGGTCCGAAGACCACATCAAGTGTTATCGAGCCTGTGCAATTGGCCTCTACACCTGGGATGACGCCTTTAAAGGTCGTCCTTGTGGGCTTGATCCTTGATGGATCTATGCCCATTTTCCGCACTGTATCCTGGTAAAGCAGGTTCAGGCTACTACCGCCGTCCATGAGGACTCTTGTAAGATGAAATCCGTCGACGATTGGATCAAGGACCAATGCGGCAAAGCCGCCGTGACGGATACTAGTGTGGTGATCCCTTCGATCGAAAGTGATCGGGCAAGCAGACCAAGGATTGAACTTTGGGACGACTGGCTCCATCGCGTACACGTCCCGTAGCGCACGCTTCCTTTCCTTCTTAGGAATATGGGTCGCGTATATCATGTTCACCATCCGTACTTGCGGGGGAAACCCCTTCTGTCCTTTGTTGTTCGGCGGCCTGGGCTCCTGCTCGTCATCGCTGTCCAGCCCCTTGTTTTTACGTTCGGCTCTTAACTTGCCTGCCTGCTTGAACACCCAACAATCTCTGTTGGTGTGATTGGCTGGCGTTTCGGGGGTGCCATGAATCTGGCACGAGCGGTCGAGTATCCGGTCCAAACTGGATGGGCCCTGGTTATTCTTTTTGGATGGTTGTTTCCGCTGACCGGATTTATAGCCTCTGAATCCGGCATTTACTGCCGTATCCTCATTGCTGTCGCTGCAAACGCAACGCTTTTGATTGTTTCGGCGTGACCTGCCATTTTTGTCCTTGGTATCCGGATTACCGGTCTTCTTTGATAAGTTGTTGCTACGAGCTAGCCAGCTGTCTTTGCCCGCGCAAAAGCGGGTCATGAGTGTCGTGAGGGCTGCCATGGTTTTCGGCTTTTCCTGTCCTAGGTGCCGGGCAAGCCATTCGTCGCGGATATTATGCTTGAAGGCCGCTAGGGCCTCTGTGTCCGGACAGTCGACTATCTGATTTTTCTTTGTTAGGAACCGTGTCCAGAATTGCCTGGCCAATTCGTCTGGCTGCTGAATTATGTGGCTTAGGTCATCAGCGTCCGATGGTCGCACATAAGTGCCCTGGAAGTTGTCAAGGAATGCGGCTTCCAGGTCTTCCCAAGAACCAATTGAATTTGCTGGCAAGCTGTTAAGCCAATGCCAAGCTGGTCCCTTAAGCTTGAGTGGGAGATATTTGATGGCGTGCAGGTCGTCGTCGCGTGCCATATGGATGTGAAGGAGATAATCCTCGATCCAAACTGCCGGATCTGTCGTACCATCGTATGACTCGATGTTGATGGGTTTGAAACCCTCTGGTATTTGATGATCCATTACTTCGTCTGTGAAACATAACGGGTGTGCGGCGCCCCTGTACTGGGCTACGTCACGACGCAGCTCGGAAGAGCTGTGCTTGTTGAGTTCGGCCCGACCGGAGTTATTGTGTCCGGACTGAAAATCGTCACGTGTAGGGCGTCCGCGTGATCCATATATCGATCTTGTCCGCCTTGCTTTGTCCTCCAGTACGTCTCGCAGGTCTGGCTCGTTTCCTTGTGCCCTAGCCGAACGGCCCCGGGGCATGTTTGGCTTGAAATTTCGACGGGCCTCTCTATCGCGGCCGCGAGGTGGCCGGTCTGCCATGTCATTTGCTTCCTCCTCTGATTGGGGGAGCGGCCTGCGCTTAGGGTAATTTTTGGAGTGGCGCCCGAGTTCGTACTCTTCGGCCGCAAGGACGTCTGTCCATCTGTCAGCTAGCAAATCTTGATCAGCCCTAAGTTGTTGCTGCTTTTTCTTTAGGCTGTTGGCCATGGCAATAAGCCTGCGTTGAAAACGCGCTTGTTCGGCAGGGTCTGATGGTATGACGAATTCATCGTCGTCGAGGCTTGCCTCGTCTTCGGAGGGAGGCATGTAGTTATCGTCCTCAACCTCTTGTTCTGCCGCTTCCTTATGAAGGCCGGCTTATCCATCTTCCCGTGCTGAGTCTTGTTGTGGTTGGTGTTCTTCGGCGGTATTCGGGGTAGAATTATCCCCCGTGCCGGAATCACCATTCTTGCTTTGGCGGGATTTAGAGCGGTGCCGCTGACTCCGGCGTTTGGGAGGCTTTCTCGAGGTGCCATCCACCGCTGTTCCATCGCCATCTCCGTCTTTCGGAGTGTCCACCATGTATATGTCATATGACGAGGTGGCGGTCCAGCGCCCTTCAGGTGCTGGTTGTTGTTCGTCTCCTCCTTCGTCGTCCATACCGTCGAAGTCTTCGGAGCCGAAGTCGAGCATGTCGGTTAGATCGTCGATAGTGGCTATTAAGTGGGTGGTGGGTGGGTTTTGAATTTCTTCATCGTCCGTATCCCAACCTCGCAGACCATAATCCGGTCTGGGCTCTCCTGATAAAGAGAGAGACTTGAGAGAATTCAGGATGTCACCAAAAGGTGAGCACTGAAAGATGTCCGCGGTGGTGAGCTCCATTATAGGCGTCCAATCAGATTCTATCGGCGGGGGCTTGGAAAGCCCGGAGTTCGGAGAAGAATCCGGCTCCTTGGAGTCATGGGCGACGCGGAGTGCGGGACCGGCGTTTGGCTTGATCGCCTTTAACGTCGCAGCCCCTAAGGTGACATCCAACCGTTCTTCCTCGACGAGCGCAGCGGGCTCCAAATCAAGGATCGGGGCCGGAGCGTATGCGGCCTCCAGGACACTGTTCGGAAGCAGAGCTATATCATGCCCTTCTCGACAGTGCGGCACGCTTGGCTGTGGCTCGAATCCGTCGAAGATCAAGTCTCCGCGGATATCCGCCGTGTTGTTTAAGCTTCCAAACCTGACTTGATGGCCAGGGGCGTAGCTTTCGATCTGCTCTAGATGGCCAAGCGAGTTGGCTCGCAGAGCGAAGCCGCTGAAGACGAAGATCTGTCCGGGGAGAAAAGTCTCACCCTGGACCTCCTCGCCGTTGATGATCAAAGGAGCCATCGAACCTAAAGGTGACGACACAGAGGAACTCTCAATGAAAGCACCAGTGTCGGTGTCAAAACCGGCGGATCTCGGGTAGGGGGTCCCGAACTGTGCGTCAAGGTCGGATGGTAACAGGAGACAGGGGACACTTTGTTTTACCCAGGTTCGGGCCCTCTCGGTGGAGGTAAAACCCTACTCCTGCTAGATTAATATTAATGATATGGGTAGTACAAGAGTAGATCTACCACGAGATCAAGGAGGCTAAACCCTAGAAGCTAGCCTATGGTTTGATTGTGTATGAAGATGATTCTGTCCTACGGACTACAACCCTCCGGTTTATATAGACACCGGATAGGGTTAGGGTTACACAGAGTCGGTTACATCGGTAGGAGATCTTGAATATCCGCACGCCTAGCTTGCCTTCTACGCCAAGGAAAGAACCTTCCGGACACGGGACGGAGTCTTCAATCTTGTATCTTCATAGTCCTGGAGTCCGGCGGGAGATGTAGTCCGGCTATCCGAACACCCCCTAATCCAGGACTCCCTCAGCGACCATCTTCATCCTACACCTCCCACGGATTGATAAATCTTAGGTCATCCACTTGAGGGAAACTTGCTACTGTCCTACAAACCTCTGCACTTGGAGGCCCAACAACGTCTACAAGAAGAAGGTTGCATAGTAGACATCAAGCAGTTTCTGGTGCCGTTGCCGGGGAGGTGAGTGTTTGACGGTATATCTTTAGATCTTGCAATCGAATCATTTAGTTTCATGTTTTATCACTAGTTTATTCTATAAAAGAAAACTACAAAAAATGGAATTAAGGGTGCCTCATATGCTTCATCTTTTTAATGTCTTTCGTGAAAATGATGGGAAGGAAAATTGTGCTCAAATACTAGAAGAAGAATTACATAGAATGCTTAGCATAAAATATGTGAATGATGAGCATGATTGCAATGTTGTTAGTATGAATTCTTTGAATACCCATGATGCTAATGATATCCAAAGCCACAAGCTTGGGGATGCTATGTTTGTTGAAGATGATATGTTTTGTCCCCCAAGTTATGATGAGCAAATTTATTATGATGATAGAATGCCTCCTATTTATGATGATTATATTGATGAAAGTGGGTTTGGAAGAGTGTCAACTTTAGGAAGTAATGATCCCACTATTTTGGAGGGTGTTGAATCTTATTGTGATAATTATGGAAGTGGATTTGGAGAGGTCATGACTTTATTTAGTGATGAATCCACTATTTCGGAAGAGGTTCCAATTGATTATGAGAACAAAGTTGCCATCTATGATGATTATTGTGATGACATGTATGCTATAAAGAATAATGATAACCATTAAACTTGTCATCATGATTTTAATTTTCAATTGGATTATGCTTCACATGATAGTTATTTTGTTGAGTTTGCTCCCACTACTATTTCGAATGAGAAGAATTTTGCTTTTGTGGAGAGTAATAAATTTTCTATGCTTGTAGATCATGAAAATAATGCTTTAGGTGCTGGTTATATTGTTGAATTCATTCATGATGCTACTGAAAATTATTATGAGGGAGGAATATATGCTTGTAGGAATTGCAATAATATCAAGTTTCCTCTCTATGTGCTTAAAGTTTTGAAGTTATGCTTATTTTGCCTTCCTATGCTAGTTGATTATTGTTCCCATAAGTTGTTTGCTCACAAAATCCGTATGCATAGGAAGTGAGTTAGACTTAAATGTTCTAGTCATATTCTTCATGATGCTCTATTTATGTTTCAATTCTTATCTTTTATGTGAGCATCACTGTAATCATCATGTTTAGCTAGGGGCGTTAAACGTTAGCGCTTGTTGGGAGACAACCCAATCTTATTTTTGTTCCTTGATTTTTGCTCCTGTTTAGCAATAAATAATATATCTATGCTCTGGTTAGATATGTTTTTATGTTTTAATTAGTGTTTGTGCCAAGTAGAACCTTCGGGAAGACTTAAGTGAAGTCTTTATGATCATGCTGTAAAAATACAGAAACTTTAGCGCTCACGAGATTAGCTGCCGTTTTTACTTGGGAGTGATTTTAGGTTGATTCTTTTTGCATATGATTAATAGACAAATTACTCAGGTCCACAATTTTATTTCCGAATTTTTGGAGTTCTAGAAGTATATGTTTGATACAGATTACTACATACTGTTCTGTTTTTGACAGATTCTGTTTTCTATGTGTTGTTTGCTTATTTTGATGAATCTATGAGTAGTATCGGAGGGTATGAACCATAGATAAGTTGGAATATAGTAGATATTACACCAATATGAATTTAGAATGAGTTCACAACAGTACCTAAGTGGTGATCTATTTTCTTATACTAACGGAGCTTACGAGTTTTCTGTTGAGCTTTGTGTTGTGAAGTTTTCAAGTTTTGGGTAAAGACTCGATGGACTATGGAATAAGGAGTGTAAAAGAGCCTAAGATTGGGGATGCCCAAGGCACACCAAGGTAATATTCAAGGACAACCAAGAGCCTAAGCTTGGGGATGCCCCGGAAGGCATCCCCTCTTTCGTCTTCGTTCATTGGTAACTTTACTTGGAGCTATATTTTTATTCACCACATGATATGTGTTTTGCTTGGAGCGTCAATTTATTTTGTTAGGATTTGCTTTATGTTATTTAGAACAATGTTTTTCATCTTTTATTTCAATAAAATTAACATTGATAGCCTTTACTATGCCTATTTTACAAGTCTTCATGTCGCTATTTGAAAACAGAAAGTTTACCGTTGTTGCAAAAATTTCCTAGAAAAGTCAGAATGTGATAAAACGTGAAACCTTTTGCATAATAAGCTCTGATAAATTTACTACAGTGGGAATTTTCTTTCATAATTGTTGGAGCTAGGGAAGTATGGATCTTGCTGCATTCTTTATAGATTGTCCTGTTTAGGAAGATTGCTGTTATGTCTGCATTGTTTGCATATGTTTGCTTCCTTAATGATTCTATTTGAGGATAGGAATATCAAATATGAAGAGGCATTTAGTATGAAATGTTGAATAATAATTTTAGTGATTTTCTACAGTAGATTATGATAAGGTTTTTGCATTGGTTTATACTAACTTATCTCACAAGTCCTTGTTGAGTTTTGTGTGGATGAAGCTTTTGAGATTTAGGGAGACCGTGATATGAGAGCAATTAAAGAGACACAAAATTTCAAGATTGGGGATGCCCAAGGAATCCCAAGATAATATTTCAAGAAGTCTCAAGCGTCTAAGCTTGGGGATGCCCCGGTTGGCATCCCACCTTTCTTCTTTGACAACTATCGGTTAGTATTGGTTGATCCTAAGTATTTGCGTCTTCACGTGATGTTTGCTATTCTTAGAATGTCATTTTATTTTGTTTTGCTTGCTGTTTGAATAAAATATCAAGATCTGAAATTCTTAAATGAGAGGGAGTCTTAACATAGCTACATAATTATTTAACTACTCATTGATCTTCACTTATATCTTTTTGGAGTAGTTTGTCATTTACTCGTGAGCTTCACTTATATCCTATGAGTAAATAGTTGAATGATTGAATATCATAAATCTGAAATTATATATGTTTCGTATGCTTATCCCATGGGGAGTAATGACATCACATATAAGAAGTAGAGGTGGTAAATTTATTGAAGGTTAGCAAACATTGTATTGGTCACTTGAAGAATTCATGAAATAATATTGAGGGAAGAGAGATTTCACATATAAATATACTATCTTGGACATATTTTGTAATTGTGAGCACTCATTAAAATATGACATGTTAAAAGGTTGACGTTGGACAAGGAAGACAAAGTAATGGGTTATGTTTTCTTATATCTGAAATAAAGTATATTGTCATGGATCATTCAACATGCTGAGCTTGCCTTTCCCCCTCATGCTAGCCAAATTATTTGCACCAAGTAGAGATACTACTTGTGCTTCCAAACATCCCCTAAACCAGTATTGCCATGAGAGTCCACCATACCTACCTATGGATTGAGTAAGATCCTTAAAGTAAGTTGTCATCGGTGCATGCAATAAAAATTGTTCTCTAAATATGTATGATCTATTAGTGTGGAGAAAATAAGCTTTATACTATCTTGTGATGTGGAAGCAATAAAAGCGACGGACTGCATAATAAAGGTCCCCGTCACAAATTCACAAGTGGCAATATAAAGTGACGTTCTTTCGCATTAAGATTTTGTGCATCCAACTATAAAAGCGCACGACAACCTCTGCTTCCCTGTGCGAAGGGCCTATCTTTTATTCTTGTCTTATACTTTATGCAAGAGTCATGGTGATCTTCACCTTTCCTTTTTACATTTTATCCTTTGGCAAGCACATTGTGTTGGAAAGATCCTGATATATATATATATATATATATATATATATATATATATATATATATATATATATATATATCCAATTGGATGTAAGGCATCATGAACTATTATTGTTGACATTACCCTTGAGGTAAAAGGTTGGGAGGCGAATCTATAAGCCCCTATCTTTCTCTATGTCTGATTAAAACTTTGAACCGATAAATATCATGTGAGTGTTAGTAATTGTGAAAGACTAAATGATAGTTGAGTATGTGAAGTTTGCTGAATCAAAGCTCTGACATAGACCCTTCCTGAAAATAAGATGAATTGTAATTGTTTGATGACTAATAACACAGTTTGTTAGTTTTCAAGAAATTTTATGATCTATACTTTAACATGTGAATAGCTTGTTACTTGATCATGAGAAGTTCTATGAGTTGAGCTACTGTTATGATATATAATGATGCTAGAAAAGGTGATTGAAATTATCATTGATCAAACTTGTGCACCTGCTAGCATTCAGACTTCACAAATTATGTCTTTTATCATTTACCTACTCGAGGACGAGCAGGAATTAAGCTTGGGGATGCTGATACGTCTCCAACGTATCTATATTTATGAAGTATTCATGCTATTATATCATCTGTTTTGGATGTTTATGGGCCTTACTAAACAATTTTATATTATTTTTGGGACTAACCTATTAACCGGAGGCCCAGCCCAAATTGTTGTTTTCTTGCCTATTTCGGTGTTTCGAAGAAAAGGAATATCAAACGGAGTCCAAACGGAATGAAACCTTTGGGAGAGTTATTTTTGGAACGAAAGCAATCCAGGAGACTTGGAGTAGACGTCAGGAAAGCTTCGAGGAAGCCACGAGGCAGGGAGGCGCGCCCTACCCCCCTGGGCGCGCCCCCACCCTCATGGGCCCCTCATGGCTCCCCTGACCGACTTCTTTCGCCTATATATGTACATATACCCTAAAAACATCGGGAACATAATTGATCGGGAGTTCCGCCGCCGCAAGCCTCCGTAGCCACCGAAAACCAATCTAGACCCGTTCCTGCACCCTGCCGGAGGGGGGGAATCCCTCACCGGTGGCCATCTTCATCATCCCGGCGCTCTCCATGACGAGGAGGGAGTAGTTCACCCTCGGGGCTGAGGGTATGTACTAGTAGCTATGTGTTTGATCTCTCTCTCTCTCTCTTGTGTTCTTGAGGTGGTACGATCTTGATGTATCGCGAGCTTTGCTATTATAGTTGGATCTTATGATGTTTCTCCCCCTCTACTCTCGTAATGGATTGAGTTTTCCCTTTGAAGTTATCTTATCGGATTGAGTCTTTAAGGATTTGAGAACACTTGATGTATGTCTTGCATGTGCATATCTGTGGTGACAATGGGATATCACGTGATTCACTTGATGTATGTTTTGGTGATCAACTTGTGGGTTCCGCTCGTGAAATTATGCATAGGGGTTGGCACACGTTTTCGTCTTGATTCTCCGGTAGAATCTTTGGGGCACTCTTTGAAGTTCTATGTGTTGGTTGAATAGATGAATCTGAGATTGTTTGATGCATATCGTATAGTCATATCCATGGATACTTGAGGTGACATTGGAGTATCTAGGTGACATTAGGGTTTTGGTTTATTTGTGTGTTAAGGTGTTATTCTAGTACGAACTCTTGAATAGATCGATCCGAAAGAATACCTTTGAGGTGGTTCCATACCCTACAGTAATCTCTTCGTTTGTTCTCCGCTATTAGTGACTTTGGAGTGACTCTTTGTTGCATGTTGAGGGATAGTTATGTGATCCAACTATGTTATTATTGTTGAGAGAACTTGCACTAGTGAAAGTATGAACCCTAGGCCTTGTTTCCTAGCATTGCAATACCGTTTACACTCACTTTTATCATTAGTTACCTTGTTGTTTTTTATATTTTCATATTATAAAAACCTATATCTACCATCCATATTGCACTTGTATCAACATCTCTTCGCCGAACTAGTGCACCAATACAATTTACAATTGTATTGGGTGTGTTAGGGACACAAGAGACTCTTTGTTATTTGGTTGCAGGGTTGTTTGAGAGAGATCATCTTCATCCTACGCCTCCCACGGATTGATAATCCTTAGGTCATCCACTTGAGGGAAACTTGCTACTGCCCTACAAACCTCTGCACTTGGAGGCCCAACAACGTCTATAAGAAGAAGGTTGCGTAGTAGACATCAATGGCCCATATCTTCCCCCGGGGGATTTCAGTAACCCCCCCCCCCCCCGGTACTCCGATATGTTCCCGATACATTTCGAAACACTTCCGGTGTCCGAATACTATCATCCAATATGTCAATATTTACCTCTCGACCATTTCAAGACTCCTCGTCATGTCCCTAATCTCATTTGGGTTTCCGACCAATCTTCAGTCACCAAATCACATAACTCATAATACAAATCGTCATCGAACGTTAAGCGTGCGGACCCTACGGGTTCGAGAACTATGTAGACATGACCAAGACACCTCTCTCGTCAATAACCAATAGCGGAACCTGGATGCTCATATTGGTTCCTACATATTATACGAAGATCTTTATCGGTCAAACCGTAATGACAACATACATCATTCCCTTTGTCATCGGTATGTTACTTGCCCGAGATTCAATCATCGGTATCTTTATACCTTGTTCAATCTCGTTACCAGCAAGTCTCTTTACTCGTTCCATAATGCATCATCCCGCAACTAACTCATTAATCACATTGCTTGCAAGGCTTAACATGATGTGCATTACTGAGAGGGCCCAGAGATACCTCTCTGATACTCGGAGTGACAAATCCTAATCTCGATCTATGCTAGCCCAACAAACACCTTCGGAGATACCTGTAGAGCATCTTTATAATCACCCAGTTACGTTGTGACATTTGATAGCACACAAGGTATTCCTCCGGTATTCGGGAGTTGCATAATCTCATAGTCAAAGGAGTGTGTATAAGTCATGAAAAAGCAATAGCAATAAAACTTAACGATCATTATGCTAAGCTAACGGATGGGTCTTGTCCATCACATCATTCTCCTAATGATGTGATCTCGTTCATCAAATGACAACACATGTCTATGGTTAGGAAACTTAACCATCTTTGATTAATGAGCTAGTCTAGTAGAGGCTTACTTGGGACACTGTGTTTTGTCTATGTATCCACACATGTATCAGGTTTTCGGTTAATACAATTCTAGCATGAATAATAAACATTTATCATGATATAAGGAAATATAAATAACAACTTTATTATTGCCTCTAGGGCATATTTCCTTCAGGCACGACATCTTCCGCCCAAATCACTACCCCGTCCTCCAATTAAGCGCCGCCCACAGCCATTTTGCATGTAGTATAGCATGGAGCTCAGTAGCATCTGGTACAGAGAAGCAAATCACGGCCGCATGTGCGGACAAGGTCGCGATGGCTGCCATGTGTGCCGACCGTCAGATCTTGGAGGAGCACCTCGTCTTCGAGGCCACCACCAGTGCCTTCTAGTGATTTGTCCTCTGTAATGTTAATATGCAATCTATTCTGAAATGTAATGTTCAGTTAACAGTTTGGTCCAACAATTGCTACATTTTGTAGTAGTTCTCAAGCATTCTTGGTTTCGTTAATTGTCTTATCTTCTAGTATATGTTCTATTCTGCAACGCCGTGCTCAGTTAACTATTTTGGTTCATTTGTTCTATTGTCGAGTTAACTATTTGGTTCAATTCTGCAATTTGATTTTCATTTGTTGTGGGTACAATTTTGTATTGTTATGCATGTGAGAAATGAATAGAATTTGGATGTACTCAACACATATTCTACTGATAGTGTGGCAACTCTCAGTTAACCTGATCAAGACCTTCCTTATATGTGTTGCAGGGAAACAATGGGAGGCACTACGGTTTACCATGCATGGTCCTTCTGCTAATAGCACATTATTGTGCAGTTGTAAGCATCATTCTAATATTTAGGTTTCTTACAATTTGTTCTTGGACATGTAGGTCCTGCTGTCAGAGGCTTAAACCCATTGTTCAACCCATTTTGCATATGGAGGAATGAGATGTCCATGAATATCAGTCAAGTCAAGAAACTCAGAAAGATTGTTAGGATAAAGAAACTTGTGACGAGTAACAGCAAGATCTTTGTTTGCATAATGAAGAAGACATCAGTCAACTATAGGATGGTACTAACTCTTTTACCTTGTTTTTTCCCTTGTGCCATTTCAAAATTTATAATAGTGATTTATGCATATCTTTGTATTCAGTACTTTCCAAAGCAGTTAGCCGATGATTACCTCTCAAACCACCTACATGGTCAAGAGGCAAGGAAGGTATTCATTCAACACCCACGGTAAAATATTGAAGTCTTCCTCAAGAGGATGAAGGTTGGGCGGGCAATTATCCATATCCACTGGCCTAAAATTGCAAGGACATTCAACATCACTGAAGGCTCAATATTCGTCTTATGCTTCTGCAGTTTCCAAGATGAGATACATCTGTCTATTTACCGTGTATGATGCTACTTTCCAAAGGTTTTTGATGTTGCATGTGAAACTTGGTGTTGTTGTGTAATGACGTAACTAGCTATATCCCTATATGGTGTAACTGAGTGCTAAAGCTATCTGATGTAATTCGATTATGAAATCCTGGTTGCCGTTATACGGATTGAAATATCTGGTGTGTTTTATAAGATATGTCAATTTGATTACTACATGGATTATGAATAATAGGCCAATTACCCTGCTTAATTATTAGGGGGTTTCTATTGCAGACGGTTTATCTGACAACACCGTGGGCGATGAACTCAAACAACTCACACAGTTTCTAAAAACTAGGCGTGTTGGATCAATTAACAATCACACATGGCTTCCGCCAGAGAATTGTTTGCGTTAGGCCACCTTGCACAAACGTTTCCACATTAAAAAATGTGTGTGATATACATACAAACAGAAATATTTTTCTGGGATTCACTGCGTGTGATGTACATATGAACGGAAACGACTGGGCCTGTATAATTGTCTCCGATCCTCGCTCGATCACACACGAGCTCATTTCGCCCCACGTATGTGAGAAGGCCTATCCCCGACGGTTTCTGGGTCGTGTGGGAAGGACACCCCTATCGCACACACTGGCTAGGCAATGGTTTAAAACTCCATCGCCGAAAGGGGGTAAAAACCGTTTGTATAGCATGTCTGCACCAGTGACAGCTGGTTACCTCATGATTTCATGCTGAGAAGAATTCATCTGAGAACTCAGGATCCTCCACAGTGGGTCTTGGATTTTATAGATGGACATACTTATTCATGGAATAAAGAAAAAGTGATGGAACATTTCCAGCCACCGGATGCTCAGCTGATACTTAACATTCCTTTAAGCTCATGGAACATTGATGACTGCCCGACCTGGCACTATGAGCGCAACGCATGTTCATTATGAGGACTGATCATAGGATGCTCATTGATATGAAGCGCAGACATGAGGATTGGCTAGAAGGCAGACCATCAACGTCGAACACTGCTACAACCCAGAATCAGTGGAAAAAATTGTGGAGAGTAAATATCCTGGGGAAAATAGAAATTTTGCATGGTGACTAGCTTCAAATTCAATCAGATTTGCAATAATACAGAGGATAATTGGCGACTGGCCTGATTGATTGTAATATGGAAAAATGTGTCTGGTCCCTTGTAGACGAAGAGCTTGTTGAGCATCTCATTCGAGTCAAATCACAGGGTGCTAGGATATATTGCTTATGGAGCTAATGGATTCTTTGTAAGATAGTGAATTTCTCAAAGTGCGGGTCACTTTATGGGCAATTTGGTGGGCACGGAGAAAAGCAATCCATGAACAGGAGTTTCAGTCTCCGCTGAGCATTTTAACTTTTGTGCAAAGTTACTTGGCGGATCTCGCATTTTTTTAATACGCATGAGTGTGTGTATCATCTATTAAGAGAAGGAGGGGAAAGAACCCCCAAAGTAGTTTTACAGGGCACGGCTACATGTCACCCACGCCAACTCCACCTTACTCTACCCGGTACACTATTTGACTACTCGCCCTGCGCCAACCTTAGAGCTGCCTTGATGCCCTGGTGCATATCCTCATCGCCGCAGAGCACTCCCGTGTCTTTCTATAGCACGTATTCGCTAGCAATTTTCCGCAAAAAGTCTCCAAGACATGGAGTCCTGCCATTGAACACAACGCCGTTCCGGTGTTTCCACACCTCCCAGAGGACTAGTAAGCAAGTCGCGCGCCTTAGCCTTGCTCGCTTCTTGGTCAGCTTATCTAGCCCGCTGCGTACGTACCAGTCCGATATCGTCTCCTCCCGCGAGGCTCAGCATGCCCCATGCCCAGCGCAGGCAGGACTCGAGTCCACACTTGTCAGATGAAAACGCAGTGCAGAAGCAGGTGGTTTATCGTTTCATCATGCTGATCGCACAGCGGGCATGCGTCCTGTTGTGGCAATCCTCGCCTCGCTAGTCGGTCCGAGGTCCAGCACCTCTCCTTAATGGCCAACCAGGAAAAGAACATGCATCTGAGCGGCACTCACGAGTCCCAGGAGAGTGAGGCCGTGGGTGAAACCTGGAGTACCCAAAACTTGGCCTGGTAGGCCGAGCTGGCCGAGAAGTGCCCCTCCTTGCTCCAGGCCCAGGTAATAGTGTCGCTGTCGTGCTTGTTCAGGCGGGTGGCCGCCACCGCGGGCCAAAGGGACAAGAATTGCTCCAAGGTGGTGTGGTCAATGGCCGGCCCAATGTTACGTGCCCAAGCATCAGAGACTATGGCTTCGTAGACGGTTCTCGATTCCTTCACACGCGTCGGGATGCGGTCGTAGAGACATGGCGCAAGCTCTTGGATGCGGGATCCCATAAGCCATTGATCTCCCAAAACAAAGTGCTCTTGCCATCGCCATGGTGCACGCGCGCTGCCGCCTGGAAGAGTAGTCTTGACTCCTTGGGCATGGGAATGGCAAACTCCGCCCAAGGCCTGGAGGTATCTGTATTTTGCATCCAGATCCACTTTGTCTGCAAAGCTATATTCATCTAGTGCAAGTCCAGCACGCCAAGGCCACCTGCCCACTTTGGACGGCAGACGACGTCCCAGGCAACTGCACAGGCACCTTCTCCTGCCTCCGCCTTGCCGCTCCACAGAAAACTTCGATAGATTTTGGTCATTGCTGCGAGCGTTTTGGGTGGCAGCCCCGGAGCTAACATTGAATGGATGGGTATCGCTGTGAGTACTGATTGGATGAGAAGGAGCCTGCTGCTCTTCGGCAGAGTCGCTGCCTTCCAATGTGGCAGCATGGCAACAAGCTGGTCCACAAGTCCATGAAATTGCACTGCCGTTTGCTTCCTGATGGTGAGGGGAAGGCCAAGGTATTTGCACGGGAACTCGGCCATCGAGCAACCAAGCATATCGTGGACGAGTTGCATTTCCTCGTGGGTGCACCGGATGGGAAGGGCTGCCGTCTTGGCAAGGTTCACATGCAGCCCGGAAGCGTGTCCAAACATGTCGAGGATCGACGAGCACGCTGAGAGCTCCTGAGGTTTTGGCTTGAGAAAAACCATGACATCATCAGCGAACATGGAGAGCCTTTGTTTGAGGCCGGAGTGTGCCAATGGGGCTAGCAAACCAGTATCGGTGGCTCTCGCGAACAGTCGGTGTAGTGGCTCCATGCATAAGATGAAGAGCATAGGTGAGATCCGCCCCCCTTGCCTGAGCCCACGGTAGTTGAAGATGGCATCGCCCGGTCTCCCATTGACCAAGATTCTGGTGGACGAAGTGGAAAGCATGCCACAGATCCAAGTGATCCATCTCCGCCCAAAACCCATCCGTCTCATCACCTCAAGCAGGAATGGCCATTGAATTGAGTCGAAAGCCTTGGATATGTCAAGCTTCAACATGACGGAAGGGTCATGCAGCGCGTGGAGGCGCCTGGCCGTGCACTGAACGAGCATGAAATTGTCATGTAAGGACCTCCCTGCTGCGAATGCACTCTGATGAATACCCACGAGGGATGCCAGTCCGCTTGCAAGCCTGACAGTCAGAGCTTTGTCAAAGATCTTGAGCGCCCCGTGCACAAGACTGACCGGTCTAAAATCCATGATTTGAACCGCTCCTGCTTTCTTCGGCAAGAGGACGACGATGGCCTTGTTGATCGCCGGGAGGCCGCGCATGTCACCTCTATAGAACTGGCCCATCGTCCGCATCATATCATCCTTAATAATGTTCTAGCAAGAGGCATAGAAACGTCCCGTGAATCCATCCGGCCCAGGGGACTTGTCCATTGGCATGTTCTTGACGATGCGCTCAATTTCCTCAATCATGAATGGGGCTTCAAGGTGAGACAGGTTCTTCCATGGAAGATCGAGGGCATCAAGCTGGAGCGAGTACTCTTGCTCGGGAGCAGTTCTGAGCAGCTCAGAGTAGAATTCGTCAACCGCGTTTGCGATTTCCTCCTGATTCATGAACGTCTGCCTGTTGTGTTGCAAGGATAGGATGGCATTCTTACGTTCGCGATGGCAGGCCTGACGATGGAAATATGCGGTGTTGGCCTCGCCATCCCTGAGCTGCAGCAACCTCGATCTCTGCCTTGCTATTGTCCTCTGCAACGACGCTTGCTCGAGTAGCTTCCGCTTGAGCAGTCTACGCAAGGCATGCACGTCCAGGGAGAGAGCCCTAGAGTCCATGGCCTCATCTAGCCGTGCAATGACCTCAAGGGCAATGAGGTTCTGCATTCTGACATTTCCAATCCACCGATCACTGCAACGTTGTCGTGCTTTGGACGTGGCTCGCAATTTGTTATCCAAGGTCAGGAAGGCATTGTCGTGCAGGGGGGCCGACTGCCAAGCCGTCTCCACCGTCTCGTGGAACCCATCAGCCTTGGGCCGGAACACCTCAAAGTGGAATCGCCTCCCCATCATGATATCAGCGTTGAGGTCAAGCAGGAGGGGGCAATGATCAGAGACTGTAGATCCTAGGGCGGTAGGAGGCATGTCAGGTAGAGATCTTCCCAGCAGCTCGTGGCAAAAATGTGATCAATCTTTTCTAAGGTCGTCCTGAGCCTCTCATTCGACCATGTGAATCTTCTCCCGTTTAGATACAACTCTCGGAGCTCCAACCTGTTAAGCTTGGCACGGAAGAGGGCCATCATGTGGTGGTTCACGGTGTTGTTGTTCTTGTCCTCTGGGTCTACCAAGAGATTATAGCCTCCCGCTACTATCCATGGGCCTGCATGTAAATCCCGAATATCAACAAGCTCTTTGAAAGGATCGATATAGTTGACTAGAGGGGGGTGAATAGGCAACTAACAATTTTTACCTTTTCTTTAACAATTTAAACTTTGCATCAAAGTAGGTTGTCTAGAAATGCAACTAAGTGAGCAACCTATATGATGCAACAACGATAAGCACACAAGCAAGCAAGAGATATAGCACAAATAAGCTTGCACAAGTAAAGGCACGAGATAACCAAGAGTGGAGCCAGTGGAGACGAGGATGTGTTACCGAAGTTCCTTCCCTTTGAGGGGAAGTACGTCTCCGTTGGAGCGGTGTGGAGGCACAGTGCTCCCCAAGAAGCCACCAGGGCCACCGTATTCTCCTCACGCCCTCACACAATGCGAGATGTCGTGATTCCACTATTGGTGCCCTTGAAGGCAGCAACTGGACCTTTACAAACAAGGTTGGGGCTCTCTCCACAACTTAATTGGAGGCTCCCATCGAAACCACGAAGCTTAACCACAATGGAATATGGCTCCGAGGTGACCTCAACCGTCTAGGGTGCTCAAACACCCAAGAGTAACAAAATCCACACAAGAAAGTATGGGGGAAGCAAATATCCTTTGGTGGAAGTGTAGATCTAGGTCTCCTCCTTCAATCCCTAGCAAATCAACAAGTTTGAGTGCCTAGAGAGAGAGATCGGTCAAAGAGAGCTTGAGAGCATCAATGGTGGAGTGAGAGAGGTAAGAGGTAGGTGTGGTAGGTGGAAGAACCACCTTATTGTTGGGGAACGTAGCAGAAATTCAAAATTTTCCTACGTGTCACCAAGATCTATCTATGGAGAAACCAGCAACGAGGGGAAGGAGAGTGCATCTACATACCCTTGTAGATCGCTAAGCGGAAGCGTTCAAGTGAACGGGGTTGATGGAGTCGTACTCGCCGTGATCCAAATCACCGATGATCCTAGTGCCGAACGGACGGCACCTCCGCGTTCAACACACGTACAGCCCGGGGACGTCTCCCATGCCTTGATCCAGCAAGGAGAGAGGGAGAGGTTGAGGAAGACTCCATCCAGCAGCAGCACAACGGCGTGGTGGTGGTGGAGGAGCGTGGCAATCCTGCAGGGCTTTGCCAAGCACCGCGAGAGACGAGGAGGGAGAGAGGTAGGGCTGCACCAACAGGGAGAGATCAAATCGTGTCTTTTGGGAAGCCCCTAGGCCTCATATATATAGGGGAAGGGGAGGAGGGTGCGCCCCCTCTAGGGTTCCCACCCCTAGAGGGGCAGCAGCCCTAGATGGGTTTGAGGGGGGCGGCCAAGAGGGGGAGGAGAGGGAGGCGCAGGGAGCATGGGCCTTAGGGCCCATCTGCCCTTAGGGTTTGCCCCCTCTCCTCTTCCCTTGCGCCTTGGGCCTTGTGGGAGGGCGCACCAGCCCACCTAGGGCTGGTCCCCTTCCACACTTGGCCCATGCAGCCCTCCAGGGCCGGTGGCCCCACTTGGTGAACCCCCGGACACCTCCGGTGGTCCCGATACAGTACCAGTGATGCCCAGAACACTTCCGGTGGCCAAAACCATACTTCCTATATATAAATATTTACCTCCGGACCATTCCGGAACTCCTCGTGACATCCGGGATCTCATCCGGGACTCCGAACAACATTCGGTAACCACATACAAACTTCCTTTATAACCCTAGCGTCACCGAACCTTAAGTGTGTAGACCCTACGGATTCGGGAAGCATGCAGACATGACCGAGACGTTCTCCGGTCAATAACCAACAGCGGGATCTGGATACCCATGTTGGTACCCACATGTTCCACGATGATTTCATCGGATGAACCACGATGTCGAGGATTCGATCAATCCCGTATTCAATTCCCTTTGTCTAGCGGTATTGTACTTGCCCGAGATTCGATCGTCGGTATCCCTATACCTTGTTCAATCTCGTTACCGACAAGTCTCTTTACTCGTTCCGTAACACATCATCCCGTGATCAACTCCTTGATCACATTGTGCACATTATGATGATGTCCTACCGAGTGGGCCCAGAGATACCTCTCCGTCACACGGAGTGACAAATCCCAGTCTCGATTCGTGCCAACCCAACAGACACTTTCGGAGATACCTGTAATGTACCTTTATAGCCACCCAGTTATGTTGTGACGTTTGGCACACCCAAAGCATTCCTACGGTATCCGGGAGTTGCACAATCTCATGGTCTAAGGAAATGATACTTGACATTTGAAAAGCTTTAGCATATGAACTACACGATCTTTGTGCTAGGCTTAGGATTGGGTCTTGTCCATCACATGATTCTCCTAATGATGTGATCCCGTTATCAACGACATCCAATGTCCATGGTCAGGAAACCGTAACCATCTATTGATCAACGAGCTAGTCAGCTAGAGGCTTACTAGGGACATGGTGTTGTCTATGTATCCACACATGTATCTGAGTTTCCTGTCAATAAAATTATAGCATGGATAATAAACGATTTATCATGAACAAGGAAATATAATAATAACCTATTTATTATTGCCTCTAGGGCATATTTCCAACAGTCTCCCACTTGCACTAGAGTCAATAATCTAGTTCACATCGCCATGTGATTAACATTCACAGGTCACATCGCCATGTGACCAACATCCAAAGAGTTTACTAGAGTTCATAATCTAGTTCACATCACTATGTGATTAACACTCAATGAGTTCTGGGTTTGATCATGTTGCTTGTGAGAGAGGTTTTAGTCAACGGGTCTGCAACACTCAGATCCGTATGTACTTCGCAAATCTCTACGCTATATTTGGAGCCATTTCAAATAACTGTTCTACTTGGAGCTATTCTAAATTGTTGCTCCATTATACGTATCCGGTATCTCTACTCAGAGCTATCCGGATAGGTGTTAAGCTTGCATCGACATAACTCTTTATGTCGAACTCTTTATCACCTCCATAACCGAGAAACATATCCTTATTCCTCTAAGGATAATTTTGACCGCTATCTGGTGATCTACTCCTAGATCACCTTTGTACCCTCTTGCCAGACATGTGGCAAGGCACACATCAGGTGCGGTACTCAGCATGGCATAGAGCCTATGACAAAAGCATAGGGGACGACCTTCGTCCTTCCTCTTTCTCTAGCCGTGGTTGAGCTTTAACTCTTAACTTCATACCTTACAACTCAGGCAAGAACTCCTTCTTTGACTGATCCATCTTGAACACCTTCAAGATCATGTCCAGGTATGTGCTCATTTGAAAGTACTATTAAACGTTTTTGATCTATCCTTATAGATCTTGATGCTCAATGTTCAAATAGCTTAATCCAGGTTCTCCATTGAAAAACACCTTTCAAATAACCCTATATGCTTTCCAGAAATTCTACATCATTTCGGATCAACAATATGTCATCCACATATACTTATCAGAAATGTCGTAGTGCTCCCACTCACTTTATTGTAAATACAAGTTTCTAACAACTATGTATAAACCCATAAACTTTTGATTTCTCCATCAAAATGTATATTCCGACTCCGAGATGCTTGCTCTAGTCCATGGAAGGATCGCTGAAGCTAGCATACCTTTCATATTGTATCACATACAACCTTTCCTTACGAAAACTGGTAAGGAAACTTGTTTTGACATCCATCTGCCAGATTTCATAAATGCAGCTTATGCTAACATGATTCCGACGGACTTAAGCGTCGCTACGGGTGAGAAAATCTCACCGTAGTCAACTACTTGAACTTGTGAAAAACTCTTCGCCACAAGTCGAGCTTCATAGACGGTGACATTACCGTCCATGTCCGTCTTCTTCTTAAATATCCACATGTACCTAACAGCCTTACGACCATCAAGTAGTTCTTCCAAAGTCTACACTTTGTTTTCATATATGGATCCTTTCTCGGATTTTATGGCCTCGAGCCATTTTTCGGAATCCGGGCCCACCATCGCTTCTCCATAGCTCATAGGTTCATCGTTGTCCAACAACGTGACCTTTTAAGACATGGTTACCACTTAGAAGTTGTACACACCCTTGTCAACCTATGAGGTTCGATAGTAACTTGATCTGAGGCTCCATGATCATCATCATTAGCTTTCTCTTCAACTGAGGCAGGGGCCACAGAAACATTTTTCCTGTGCTTGCGCTACTCTCTGCCTGAAGTGAAGGTTCAACAACCTTATCAAGTTCTATCTTCCTCCCACTCAATTCTTTCGAGAGAAACTTTTCCTTGAGAAAGGACCCGATTCTAGAAACAATCCATATTGCTTTCGGATCTGAATTAGGAGGTATACCCAACTGTTTTGGGTGTCCTATGAAGATGCATTTTATCCGCTTTGGGTTCGAGCTTATCAACCTGAAACTTTTTCACATAAGCGTCGCAGCCCCAAACTTTTAAGAAACGACAACTCAGGTTTCTCCAAACCATAGTTCAAACGGTTTCGTCTCAACGGAATTACTTGGTGCCCTATTAAAGTGAGTGCGGTTGTCTCTAATGCCTAACCCATGAACGATAGTGGTAATTCGATAAGAGACATCATGGTACGCATCATATCCAATAGGGTGCAACTATGATGTTCGGACACACCATCACGCTATGGTGTTCCAGGCGGTGCTAGTTGTGAAACAATTTCCACAATGTCTCAATTGTGTACCAAACTCGCAACTCAGATATTCATCTCTATGATCATATCATAGATATTTTATCCTCTTGTCACGACGATCTTCAACTTCATTCTGAAATTACTTGAACCATTCAATAATTCAGACTTGTGTTTCATCAAGTAAACATACTCAGTATCTACTCAAATCATCTATGAAGTAAGAGCATAACGATATCCACTGTGTGCCTCAGCACTCATTGGACTGCACACATCGAAATGCGTTACTTCCAACAAGTTGCTTTCTTGTTCCATTTTACTGAAACCGAAGCTTTCAGTCATCTTGCCCATGTGGTATGATTTGCATGTCTCAAGTGATTCATAATCAAGTGAGTCCAAACGGTCCATCTGCATGGAGTTTCTTCATGCGTATATACCAATAGACATGGTTCACATGTCTCAATCTTTTTCAAAAAGAGTGAGTCCAAAGATCCATCAACATGGAGCTTCTTCATGCGTTGTATACCAATATGACTTACATGGCAGTGCCACAAGTAGGTGGTACTATCATTACTATCTTATATCTTTTGGCATGAACATGTGTATCACTATGATCGAGATTTAATAAACCATTCATTTAGGTGCAAGACCATTGAAGGTATTATTCAAATAAATAGAGTAACCATTATTCTCCTTAAATGCATAACCGTATTGCGATAGACATAATCCAATCATGTCTATGCTCAACGCAAACACCAAATAACAATTATTTAGGTTTAACACCAATCTCGATGGTAGAGGGAGCGTGCGACGCTTGATCATATCAACTTTGGAAACACCTCCGACACATATCGTCAGCTCACCTTTAGCTAGTCTCCGTTTATTCCGTAGCTTTTATTTCGAGTTACTAACACTTAGCAACCGAACCGGCATCTAATACCCTGGTGCTACTAGGAGTACTAGTAAAGTACACATTAACATAATGTATATCCAATATACTTCTATCGACAGCCTTCTCATCTACCAAGTATCTAGGGTAATTCTGCTCCAGTGGCTGTTCCCCTTATTACAGAAGCACTTAGTCTCGGGTTTTGGGTTCAACTGCCCTTTGCCCTTCTTGATTTCTACTTTCACGGTGTCAAACATTGCGAATATTTCAAGCATCATCATATCTATCCCTGATATGTTATAGTTCATCACGAAGCTCTCGCAGCTTGGTGGCAATGACTTTGGAGAAACGTCACTATCTTATCTGGAAGATCGACTCCCACTCGATTCAAGTGATTGTTGTACTCATACAATCTGAGCACAAACTCAACGGTTGAGCTTTTCTCCCTTAGTTTGCAGGCTAAGAAAATCGTCGGAGGTCTTATACCTCTTGACGTGGGCACGAGCCTGAAATCCCAATTTCAGCCCTCGAAACATCTCATATGTTCCGCGACATTTCAAAAATGTCTTCGGTGCCTCAATTCTAAACCATTTAACATTACCGAACTATCATGTAGTCATCAACACGTGTATGTCGGATGTTCGCAACATCCACAGACCACGTTCGAGGTCCAGCACACCGAGCGATGCATTAAGGACATAAGCCTTGTACTGTCTGCATAATTGCTACTGTCAACTTTCAACTATATTTTCTCTAGGATCGTATCTAACACAGTAGAACTAAAGCGTAAGCTATAACATAATTTGCAAAGTTCTTTTGACTATGTTCAGGATAAACAAGTTCATCTTATGAACTCCCACTCAGATAGACATCCCTCTAGTCATCTAAGTGATTACATGATCCGAGCCAACTAGGTCGTGTCCGATCATCACGTGAGACGGACTAGTCATCATCGGTGAACATCTTCATGTTGATCGTATCTACCATACGACTCATGCTCGACCTTTCGGTCTCTTGTGTTCCGAGGCCATGTCTGTACATGCTAGGCTCGTCAAGTCAACCTAAGTGTTTCGCGTGTGTAAATCTGTCTTACACCCGTTGTATGTGAACGTAAGAATCTATCACACCCGATCATCACGTGGTGCTTCGAAACGACGAACTTTCGCAACGGTGCACAGTTAGGGGGAACACTTTCTTGAAATTTTAATGAGGGATCACCTTATTTACTACCGTTGTTCTAAGCAAATAAGATGTATAAACATGATAAACATCACATGCAATCAAATAGTGACATGATATGGCCAATATCATATTCGGGGATCCATGATCATCATCGTCACCGGCATGACACCATGATCTCCATCATCATGATCTCCATCATCGTGTCTTCATGAAGTTGTCACGTCAACTATTACTTCTACTACTATGGCTAACGCTTTAGCAATAAAGTAAAGTAATTACATGACGATTTAAGTTGACACGCAGGTCATAAATAAATTAAGACAACTCCTATGGCTCCTGCCGGTTGTCATACTCATCGACATGCAAGTCGTGATTCCTATTACAAGAACATGATCATCTCATACATCACATATATCATACATCACATCCTTTGGCCATATCACATCACATGGCATACCCTGCAAAAACAAGTTAGACGTCCTCTAATTGTTGTTTGCATGTTTTACGTGGCTGCTATGGGTTTCTAGCAAGAACCTTTCTTACCTATGCAAAACAACAACGTGATATGTCAATTGCTATTTACCCTTCATAAGGACCCTTTTCATCGAATCCGATCCGACTAAAGTGGGAGAGACTGGCACCCGCTAGCCACCTTATGCAACTAGTGCATGTCAGTCGGTGGAACCTGTCTCACGTAAGTGTACGTGTAAGGTCGGTCCGGGCCGCTTCATCCCACAATGCCGCCGAATCAAGATTGGACTAGTAACGGTAAGCATATTGAACAAAATCAACGCCCACAACTACTTTGTGTTCTACTCGTGCAAAGAATCTATGCAATAGACCTAGCTCTCATACCACTGTTGGGGAACGTAGCAGAAATTCAAAATTTTCCTACATGTCACCAAGATCTATCTATGGAGAAACCAGCAATGAGGGGAAGGAGAGTGGATCTACATACCCTTGTAGATCGCTAAGCGGAAGCGTTCAAGTGAACGGGGATGATGGAGTCGTACTCGCCATGATCCAAATCACCGATGATCCTAGTGCCGAACGGACGGCACCTCCGCGTTCAACACACGTACAGCCCGGGGACGTCTCCCATGCCTTGATCCAGCAAGGAGAGAGGGAGAGGTTGAGGAAGACTCCATCCAGCAGTAGCACAACGGCGTGGTGGTGGTGGAGGAGCGTGGCAATCCTGCAGGGCTTCGCCAAGCACCGCGAGAGACGAGGAGGGAGAGAGGTAGGGCTGCACCAACAGGGAGAGATCAAATCATGTCTTTTGGGCAGCCCCTAGGCCTCATATATATAGGGGAAGGGGAGGAGGGTGCGCCCCCTCTAGGGTTCCCACCCCTAGAGGGGCGGCAGCCCTAGATGGGTTTGAGGGGGGCGGCCAAGAGGGGGAGGAGAGGGAGGCGCAGGGAGCATGGGCCTTAGGGCCCATCTGCCCTTAGGGTTTGCCCCCTCTCCTCTTCCCTTGCGCCTTGGGCCTTGTGGGAGGGTGCACCAGCCCACCTGGGGCTGGTCCCCTTCCACACTTGGCCCATGCAGCCCTCCAGGGCCGGTGGCCCCACTTGGTGAACCCCCGGACACCTCCGGTGGTCCCGGTACAGTACCGGTGATGCCCAGAACACTTCCGGTGGCCAAAACCATACTTCCTATATATAAATCTTTACCTCCGGACCATTCCGGAACTCCTCGTGAGGTCCGGGGTCTCATCCGGGACTCCGAACAACATTCGGTAACCACATACAAACTTCCTTTATAACCCTAGCGTCACCGAACCTTAAGTGTGTAGACCCTACGGATTCGGGAAGCATGCAGACATGACCGAGACGTTCTCCGGTCAATAACCAACAGCGGGATCTGGATACCCATGTTGGTTCCCACATGTTCCACGATGATTTCATCGGATGAACCACGATGTCGAGGATTCGATCAATCCCGTATTCAATTCCCTTTGTCTAGCGGTATTGTACTTGCCCGAGATTCGATCGTCGGTATCCCTATACCTTGTTCAATCTCGTTACCGACAAGTCTCTTTACTCGTTCCGTAACACATCATCCCGTGATCAACTCCTTGATCACATTGTGCACATTATGATGATGTCCTACCGAGTGGGCCCAGAGATACCTCTCCGTCACACGGAGTGACAAATCCCAGTCTCGATTCGTGCCAACCCAACAGACACTTTCGGAGATACCTGTAATGTACCTTTATAGCCACCCAGTTATGTTGTGACGTTTGGCACACCCAAAGCATTCCTACGGTATCCGGGAGTTGCACAATCTCATGGTCTAAGGAAATGATACTTGACATTTGAAAAGCTTTAGCATATGAACTACACGATCTTTGTGCTAGGCTTAGGATTGGGTCTTGTCCATCACATGATTCTCCTAATGATGTGATCCCGTTATCAACGACATCCAATGTCCATGGTCAGGAAACCGTAACCATCTATTGATCAACGAGCTAGTCAGCTAGAGGCTTACTAGGGACATGGTGTTGTCTATGTATCCACACATGTATCTGAGTTTCCTGTCAATACAATTATAGCATGGATAATAAACGATTTATCATGAACAAGGAAATATAATAATAACCTATTTATTATTGCCTCTAGGGCATATTTCCAACACTTATATAGCAACCCTAAAAAATCCAACCATTACTGCGTTTTCAGCACTACAGCGGTACAACCGCTCCTTGTCCCGATACAACCGGGACTCACGGTGTATCTGCAGAACCCTACCAGGTGGTACAACCGGGCCACCAGGTGGTAGTACCAGTTTAGTGAAGAACCGGACCAACCGCCCAGCCACCGCTCAACTACCGCACTGAAACAGAAAGGAGTCACCCCTAAGGGCGGTAGTTGGGCGGTGCAGGACCGGTGCAACCGCATGGCCTTGAGCGCTTGGGTGGCTAAGTTCTGAGCGGTGGTACCGGTCAACGAGGAACAACCGGACCAACCAGGCCACCACCGCCCGAGAACCGCATCAAAACAGAAACTTGACCGGTACTTGGGCGGTGCATGGCCGGAACTACCGCCGCAGGTCTTTGCTGAGCCTGGTGGCGGTACCACCGCTCGGAGGCAGTGGTACCACCGCTCGATCAAGACAGGTAGGCGCCAAGAGTCAGCGGTACAACCGCTCGGGCTAGCGGTACAACCGCTGGGAAGTCACAGCAAGCAGTTAGATGAAAAAGGGAAACACTCTTTCTCACACCTAAGGAAGACAAGAGAGGGGTGAGGAAGGTGTACGTGAACAGATTCCCCCCAACTCTTTCCAATGTGGATTCCCTCTTGATAATACGGGTTCCCTACGACCAAAGAGATAAAAAAGCGTAGAGGACTCCGTCTTCGATCTTTTCTTACGAGAGAGAAAAGCTATCCGGTGTAGGCCTAAGCACCGAGAACCTGAAACATTTAGCACAAGATTAGACCAACAAAGGGTTGTCATCATCATCCAAAACATAAAGTAGGGAAATTCCATTTCAATCTCCCCCTTTTTGGTGGATGATGACAACAACATGATTTGCAAGAGAGAAGTCTATAAAATCTAGTCGGAGCTCCCCCTAGATGAGTGCCCCAATTTGAACTAGCTGTTAGAGAGCATGGGCACACTATAAGGGCGAGACTCCCCCTAGAATTTATAGACTCACCACTATAAGCACATAATATGAAGGTAGACAAAATAACGGATACAGAGCAATAATACCGACAATAACCAACATACTGAAAATAAGATAACAGGAGTAGCACAAGTCTCACACCAAGCAAGTCGAGAAACGAAGCAAGACCACAAACAAAGTTCGACACTAAAGAGACACAAGGGAAAACCACGCAAAACCCACGCAAATCCCGAGTCCTATAAAACTCTCTCCCCCTTTGGCATCAAGACACCAAAAAGGAAAAGAGCGAAGCTAGCGCCCCAGAGCTCAGTCGTCCTCCTCTGACTCCTCGGTAGCATCTGGATCTGCATCATCATTAGACTCGTCATCATCGTCCCGACCGAAGTCCTCCCTGATATCATCAGCGGCAGCAAAGGAGGTGGATGGATGGGGAGGAGCTTCATCATCATCAGTCCAGGTGTTGTGGGAAGATATCCAACGCTCCTCCGGTGTGATGCTCTTCTCAAAGCCACTCTGAACTGACATGTTGAGGTGCTTCATCATTGCAATTTGGCAACGTCAGGCATGCTTCTCATTGACATGGGCCTCATACATCCTCTTCTGGATGTCATACTGGAGGCAGAAAGTCTTCTTCACCTTGGCAGTGAGCTTGTCCACCCACGAGGGCTTGGCCCCTGGCTCCATCTCAAAGTCCTCATCGTTAGAAGTGACATAGACATCCTCAGGAGCATTGGCAGGGAAACGAGGCTCGGCTTGCTTCTTCTTCTTATGGAGCTTGACTTCATAAACAGTGAGATTATCAGGAGAGGAGAGAGCCTCTCCAGGACGGCGAACCTCCCATACTGAGTTCAGAAAGCACATGACAAATGGAGCATAAATGGGGACCTTCCTGTAAATGACCATGTTGTACATCTCGTGCCACAGCCAGTTGGACACATCAAACGTTTCCCCAGAGCCCACCTTGGTTTTCATTGCAACCATCAAGTCTACAAGATAGCCATGGATTTCATCTTGATTCCCCACCTTGGGCAGAAGCACATTGCAAAACACGCGATGCATGATGTCATAGACCTTCTCCAAATTCTTCGATGCTCCAATAATACCACGACCCCAAATGTACAGAGGGGCAAGCTCCTCCTTAGGCATGGACTCAGGACGGTCATGATGGTGTATGCCACCCCTTCCTTCCATACCGGTATCATCATACCCAATAGCATTGCAAAACGCCCTCTAGGGAACTTGAAAGAGCTCATCACGGCACATGAAAGAGAGAGTGCGCGCGTCATCTTCTCCAAAGTGAACCGTGGCATATAACTGATGGATGAGTTGAACATCAAAGTCACAGTTGACTGACATGAGCTTGACAAGATCAAACTCCTCGCAGAGGCCAATGCCTCACCAAAGTACTCCAAGTTGTTCCTACAATGATCAAGATCGATGGTCCATTGCTTGGCATACCTGTTCTTGTTGTGCTCAAAGAGTTCATGAACAATCCGCACTTGCATCTCATTCCGGAACTGAACGGTGGTCCAACGGGGAGCAATGGGAACCTCATAAGGATTCTTCGAGCGGAAAGCTTCCCAATCCTTGGCCTTCCAATGGTGCAATGGCAACACCACACGTTGCTTGGCAGCAGCAGATTTTTCACGCCGAGTGGGCTTGGTGGGAATCACCACCTCTTCTTCGTCATCACACGTAGCCGGGCGCGAGGTCCTTCGTGCCCTCTCCTTGGTCTTGCGAGGAGCAGAGCGAGAACTAGAGCCACCGGCATCCATGGGAAGAAATCGGGAAGGAGGGGGGCCTCCTTGGAGAGGATCTATGGAGACCCCACAGAGCCGAAGCACGAGAAGCACTCCGGGGCAGAGGCAATGGCGACCAGCGGCTAGGGCACAAGATGGGAAGGGCTGGGAAGAGAAGAAAAGAAATCCCCTTCAGCCCCGATGGGTATATATAGGCCCAAAGACGCACGGCGGTTGTACCGCTCAAGGTAGCAGTTGTACAGCAGCCCAGTACTAGTCAGTGGTAGTTGGCGGTACTTCCGTTGCCAGGAGGCAGCGGTAGTACCGCCGTATCCCACGGTAGTACCGGCCAGACGAGCCACCAAGTGGTTGTGCGGTGGAACCGCTCAAGCACCGCTGGGAGACCGTCTGGGACGGGACAGCCCGAGCGCACCAGCGATAGAACCGCCTAAAGCCCCGGTTGTACCGCCTGGTCACAATTACTTAAGCCAAGATCAAGTGTGTGTAATTGGATTAGATGGTTCAGGGAAAGGGAAGGCTTGGGATAGAAAAAACACAGGGAAAAAGTGTGAAGATCTCCAAGAGCCAAAAACGAAAACATGAAAGAAAACCACACTTGGAGATCCCAACACCTAGAGGCAAAGAAAGCAAACAAAGGCAAGGACAAGAAGAACAACCACACAGCACAAACTCTTCCAAGGGGGGTCGGTGGACGTAGCCATCGATGTATGAGTTAATTGGTATGGCACCGCGAAGAAATATCCTTGGGCCCATGACCAAAACTCATCTTTAACGCACAAGTACCATCAACAATGGCTAATGTGAAAGAGTTGATCAATTTATGCATAATGGGGGAGGGAGAGTTCATTGAAAGAACAACACTCCCCCTATGTCCATGCCTACATCTAAACAAGACAACAAGTTGAGTATGGTGGGGTGTGCAAGGGTTCAAACAACATTGCTCGAATCAATGATATTTAGCTCATGCCTTAACTCACGAAATCTTGCTTCATCCAAAGGCTTCGTGAAAATATCTGCAAGGTTATCATGAGTGTTGACACAGTTGAGCTCGATCTCCCCTCGCCTAATGTGATCCCGGATGAAGTGAAACCGAATCTCAATATGCTTCGTCTTGAAGTGTTGCACCGGGTTGAGAGAAATCTTGATGGCACTTTCATTGTCACACCAAAGAGGCACTTTGTCACAAATGACACCGTAATCCTTTAAAGTTTGCCTCATCCATAAGAGTTGTGCACAACAACTACCGGCCGCCACATACTCCGCTTCGGTGGAAGAGAGAGACGCACAACTTTGCTTTTTAGAAGACCAACTTACCAAAGAGCAACCAAGGAATTGGCACCCTCTGGAAGTGGACTTCCTATCCACTTTGTCTCCCGCCCAATCTAAATCCGAATATCCTACAAGCTTGAAGTTTGCTCCTCTTGGGTACCACAAGCCAAAGTTTGGGGTATGAGCCAAATATCGAAAGATTCGCTTGACCGCCACAAAGTGGCTTTCCTTAGGTGCGGCTTGAAACCGTGCACAAATTCCCACACTCAACATCATATCCGGTCTAGATGCACAAAGGTAAAGCAAGGATCCAATCATGGAACAATATACCTTTTGATCCACCGCTTTACCATTGGGATCAATGTCAAGTTGGCATTTGGTGGGCATTGGAGTGGAAGCCGGCTTGACATCACTTAGCTTGAATCTCTTGAGCATGTCTTGAGTGTATTTAGCTTGATTGATGAAGGTACCTTCTCTTCTTTGCTTCACTTCGAAACCGAGAAAGAACTTCAACTCTCCCATGGAAGACATCTTGAACTTTGAGGTCATTAGTGCGGCAAATTCCTCATTGAAAGCTTTGTTAGGGGAACCAAAGATAATGTCGTCAACATATAGTTGGCACACAAACAACTCCCCTTTGACATTCTTAGTAAAAAGAGTGGGATCGATTAGCCCAACTTCAAACCCGCGATCTTGTAACAACTCGGTAAGGTGGTCATACCACGCACGTGGGGCTTGTTTAAGGCCATAGAGTGCCTTATCGAGTTGATACACATGATCGGGAAAGTAGGGATCCTAGAACCCGGGGGGTTGTTTGACGTAAACCAACTCATTAATAGGACCATTAAGAAAAGCACTCTTCACATCCATTTGTTGCAACTTAAAGTTGTGATGAGAAGCATAAGAAATCAACAAACGAATGGATTCAAGACGAGCAACGGGAGCAAAGGTTTCCCCGTAGTCGATACCCTCGACTTGGGAGTAGCCTTGTGCCACAAATCTTGCCTTGTTGTGAATGATGGTCCCATGAGCATCTTGCTTGTTCTTGAAAATCCACTTGGTCCCAATGACATTGTGGTTCCCCATTGGCCTTGTCACCAATCTCCACACCTTGTTTTACTCGAAGTTGTTGAGCTCTTCATGCATGGCAATAAGCCAATCCGGATCTTCGAGTGCTTCATATACCTTTTGGGGTTCAACACAAGAGACAAACGCGTGATGTTCACAATAGTTTGCCAATTGTCTATGAGTGCTTACCCCCTTTTTAATGCTTCCAAGTACATTCTTCATGAGATGACCCTTGGTGGAGAGCTTGGAAGCAATCTTGGCGGCACGACGCTCTAATTCCTCCTCGGTGGTGAGTTGAGGAGCGGTCACTTGATCATCTTGAGCGATGTCTTGAGCTTGTTCTTGATCTTGAACTTGCTCGGGGGAGAGAACTTGACATTGGGCATCACTTGGTGTGTCAACACCATCTTGAGCATGATCTTGCCCTTGGTATTGTTCATGAGGTTGAGGGCCTTCACTTTGTTCTTCGGAAGCATGTGGGCCTTGGGTTGGTGATGGCTCCACTTGAGTAGAGCATTGTCCTTCTCCTTCGGCCACAAGGGGTTCCTCAATGGGTAGGATAAAACCAACACCCATTCTTCTCATGGCTTGAGGAGGAATTTCATCACCTACATCACAAGTGCCACTTTACTCCACTTGGGAGCCATTATTCTCATCAAACTCCAAGTTACACATCTCCTCAATAAGTCCCATGGACTTATTGAGGACACGGTAAGCATGAGAGTTTGTAGCATAACCAACAAATATGCCCTCATAAGCTCTAGCCTCAAATTTAGACAAACAAACTCCTTTCTTGAGAATGAAACACTTACACCAGAACACCCGAAAGTACTTGAGGTTGGGCTTGTTACCGGTGAGTATCTCATATGGAATCTTGTTCAAGCCCTTGCGGAGGTAGAGCTGATTGGATGCATGACATGCGGTGTTGATGGCTTCGGCCCAGAAGTTGTAGGGAGACTTGAACTCTGCCGTCATGGTCCTTGCCGCATCCATCAACGTCCGGTTCTTCCTCTCCGCAACACCATTTTGTTGAGGGGTATAGGGTGCGGAATATTGATGCTTGATTCCCTCATCACTAAGAAACTCATCCAAGGTGTAGTTCTTGAACTCGGTGCCGTTGTCACTTCTTACTGTCAAGATCTTTGCATTGTGTTGACGTTGTGCTTCATTTGCAAAATCAATGACGGTTTGTTGGGTCTCGTTCTTCCTCTTGAAGAAATACACCCAAGTATATCTTGAGTAGTCAACCACAATCACCAAGCAATACTTCCTACCCCCAAGACTATCAAAGGATGGAGGCCCAAAGAGATCCAAGTGAAGGAGCTCCAAAGGCCTCTTGGAGTAAATGATAGTCGTGGGAGGGTGAGCCTTCTCATGAAGCTTTCCTTCGATACAAGCACTGCAGGCACGATCTTTAGCAAAACTAACATTCGTTAGTCCACGGACATGGTCCCCCTTGAGAATACTTTGCAAAGATCTCATATTGACGTGGGCTAAACGGCAATGCCAAAGCCATCCCACGTCAACTTTAGCCATTAGGCATGTCGCGGTCTTAGTGAGTCGCTCCGAAAAGTTAATCACGTATAGACCATTCTCGACATGCCCAACAAAGGCTACTTCAAGAGTCTTGCTCCACAAGAGGGCCACGGTATCAATATCAAAGAAAGTGGCAAAGCCCGTGATTGCAAGTTGACGAACGGAAAGTAAATTGTATGCAAGGGACTCTACAAGCATGACCTTCTCGATCGTGAGATCATGAGAAATGACAACCTTGCCGAGTCCCAATACCTTAGAAGACGAGGCATCACCCCACTCGACATTGGTGGGCATAGATGGAATCTTGTGCACGTCCACCACCAAGTCCTTGCTTCCGGTCATATGATTTGTAGCTCCACTATCGAGCAACCAGGATCCCCCACCGGAAGAAAACACCTACAAGAGATCAATGCTTGGTTTTAGGTATCCATTTTGTAATGGGTCCTTTGATGTTAGTAACAAGGGTCTTAGGAACCCAAATAGACCATTCAATGTATTCATGAGGAGAACCAACAAATTTGGCATAAACATGCCCATCACTAGCACGGCATAACACATAAGAAGGATTAAAGTCGCCGGCTTTGTTGGGAGGGGTGGCATTGCCCTTCTTGACACTGCCACCCTTCGCATTGTTCTTCTTCTCCTTGGAAGCACCCTCTCCCTCCTTCACAAAAGTTTGCTTGAGAGGAGGAGGTCGTTTGGTCTTGTCATTCTTCTTCTTGTTCTTGGGGTTGGGTGCGAACCCAATCCCCTCCTTGGCCACAACTTCCTTTTGATTGCTCAAAAGGTCATTGAGGTTCTTCTCACCTTGTATGCATGTCACAAGGCCTTTCTCAAGTTACTCCTTCAACTTAGCATTATCCTCAACAAGATGCACATGCTCACAACAAGGGTTAGTAGCATTTGCATTATCAATCAATACCATATGAGGAAAGGTGGCTTTCTCCTTGGTTAGCTTTACTTGGAGTTGATCATGAGACTCTTTGAGGCTAGCATGAACACCTTTCAAGACTTTGTGAGCCTTGTCGAGAATGTCAAACTCCTCTTTGAGTCTAGCAAGATCAACCCCAAGCTTTGCCTTCTCGGAGTTTAGCATACGTGAAACAACAAGAGCATGATCAAGATGTTTCTTTAATTTAGCATGATCATCGTTGTATGACTCCTCAAGAGCCAAACGAAGACCACGCTCTTCCTCAAGAGCATTGGAAAGATCCGAAATCTCATCGGCATAGTCACGACTATGCCCCTCCATCTTAGAGATGGTATCTTCGTGAGCCTCGATCATGCCATTGGCTTCACCAAGTTGTTCCAAGAGAGCAACGAAGTGGTTCTTGGATTTGCCCTTGAGTTTACCCATAAAGGCCTCAAACTCATTTTCCTCCACATTAGTTCCCTCATGTTCATCAATGCTATTCGTGGAAGAAGGATGATTGATGATGGTAGTTTTGATGTTGGGAGTTACCTTGTTGGTGGCTTTACCCATGAGGCACTTGGCGGTGATGCTCTCATTGGGTGAGTCGAAGAGAGACACCCGTTGAGTCGTCGCAATGGAAACGGAGGCCATGGCAACCGACCCACCATCTTCATCATTGTCATCATCCTCATTGTACTCTTCTTGTACCACCAATGCCTTGGGAGGAGTCTTTTTGGTGAAGTTGCTCTTGTTGGGGAATGACTTGGCCTTGTCCTTACGGATGAGCTTGCCGCCGTTGTCTTTCCTCTTCTCATAAGGGCACTCCGCAAAAAAATGGCTCACATTGCCACAATTGAAGCAAGTTCTCACTCGTTGCTTGCCCTTTGAGCCACTAGAATTGTTCTTGTTGAAGTTGGGCCTTGATTTCTTCTTGCTCCAAAATTGCCTTGAAGCAAGTGCCATGTGTTCATGATAGGCATAGTTCGTATCTTCGAGGTTGATCTCCTCTTCTTCCTCCTCTTCCTCTTCTTCGACATAGACCTTGGCCTTCAATGCAAGGTTGGGCCTTTTTGCTCTTTGAGACTGAAGCACCGCATTGTCGGCGGACTTATCCAATATGCTCATAGCCACAAACTCATCCGACACCTCAGTTGAGGACAAGGTGTGGAAGTCCGGCCTTTGACGGATGACGTAGGACATGGCTTTGTGGTAGGGCATCATTGCCTTGAGGAATTTGCGCTTGATCCAATTGTCATCCGTGTCCTTACTTCCATGATCCCAGAGACAGACCGCGGGCTTGGTAACTATCTAATAGAGCTCACGAGGTTCTTCATATTCTTTCATTGCAAACTCATCGGCTTCATATTGTACCACTTCATAGTTGGAACGTTGAATGCTTGCGCTTCCCCGATAGAGGTAAACCACTTTGTGCCAAGCATCTTTGGCCAATGAGTAGGGCCGGAGATGCGGGAGGTCTTCGGGAAGGATTGCTTCTTGGATGATGAAGAGAGCCTTCTCATTGAATTGATTCTCCACGGCTTCTCTAGGAGTGAAGTTGCTCTGGTCATGCGGATAAAAACCTTCTTCAATGATTCTCCAAAGGTTAGTGTTCACATGATTTGAATGACGCTTAAAACAGTAAACCCAAGAATCAAAATCCTCCTTTTTATCAATCTTGGGGGGAGGACCGGCATGATTCAAGTGAGTAGAAGGAATCGGTCCACCATACACAAGTGGAGGTTCCACATGGGCAAAGATGTCGGTGCCACTTTTACCACTAGAAGGAAGGGCTTTCTCGCTAGTAGCTTCCCCCTTGTCAGAGGTAGCATCCGTCATCTTGTTGGCGGGATCACCCACCTTCAACGGTGCGGTGGAAAGTTTAAGCCCTTCTAAGAATTCATGAAACATGCCTTTGACCTCGGTCGTCATGGAGGTTTTCAATGTTTCCAACGCCAAAGTGAACTCCTCACGTGAGACCGTGGTTTCCCCATCTCCCGTAGAAGAGACCGGATTTGCACCGGAGTGCTCCTCCACACCTTCTACGACGTCAACCATACTCTTTGGACGGTAAAGTCCTTAATCAAGAGATGAGGCTCTGATACCAATTGAAAGGATTGATATAGTTTACTAGAGGGGGGTGAATAGGCATCTAACAATTTTTAGCTTTTCTTTAACAATTTAAACTTTGCATCAAAGTAGGTTGTCTAGAAATGCAACTAAGTGAGCAACCTATATGATGCAACAACGATAAGCACACAAGCAAGCAAGAGATATAACACAAATAAGCTTGCACAAGTAAAGGCACGAGATAACCAAGAGTGGAGCCAATGGAGAAGAGGATGTGCTACCGAAGTTCCTTCCCTTTGACGGGAAGTACGTCTCCGTTGGAGCGGTGTGGAGGCACAATGCTCCCCAAGAAGCCACTAGGGCCACCGTATTCTCCTCATGCCCTCACACAATGCGAGATGCCGTGATTCCACTATTGGTGCCCTTGAAGGCGGCAACCGGACCTTTACAAACAAGGTTGGGGTTCTCTCCACAACTTAATTGGAGGCTCCCAATGAAACCACGAAGCTTCACCACAATGGAATATGGCTCCAAGGTGGCCTCAACAGTCTAGGGTGCTCAAACACCCAAGAGTAACAAAATCCACACAAGAAAGTATGGGGAAGCAAATATCCTTTGGTGGAAGTGTAGATCTAGGTCTCCTCCTTCAATCCCTAGCAAATCAACAAGTTTGAGTGTCTAGAGAGAGAGATCGGGCAAAGATAGCTTGAGAGCATCAATGGTGGAGTGAGAGAGGTAAGAGGTAGGTGTGGTAGGTGGAAGAACCACCTTATATAGCAACCCTACAAAATCCAACCGTTACTGCGTTTTCAGCACTGCAGTGGTACAACCGCTCCTTGTCCCGGTACAACCGAGACTCACGGTGTATCTGCAGAACCCTACCAGGCGGTACAACCAGACCACCAGGCGGTAGTACCTGTTTAGTGAAGACCCGGACCAACCGCCCAGCCACCGCTCAACTACCGCACTGAAATAGAAAGGAGTCACCCCTGAGGGCTGTAGTTGGGCGGTGCAGGACCGGTGCAACCGCATGGCCTTGAGCGCTTGGGCGGCTAAGTTCTGAGCGGAAGAACCGCTTAGACCACCGGTGGTACCGGTCAATGAGGAACAACCGGACCAACCGGGCCACCACCGCCCGAGAACTGCATCAAAACAGAAACTTGATCGGTACTTGGATGGTGCATGGCCGGAACCACCGCCGCATGTCTTTGCTGAGCCTGGTGGCGGTACCACCGCCCGGAGGCAGCGGTACCACCGCTCGATCAAGACAGGTAGGCGCCAAGAGTCAGCGGTACAACCGCTCGGGCTAGCGGTACAACCGCTGGGAAGTCACAACAAGCAGTTCAATGAAAAAGGGAAACGCTCTCTCTCACACCTAAGGAAGACAAGAGAGGGGTGAGGAAGGTGTACGTGAACAGATTCCCCCAACTCTTTCCAATGTGGATTCCCTCTTGATAGTACGGGTTCCCTACGACCAAAGAGATAAAAAGCGTAGAGGAGTCCGTCTTCGATCTTTTCCTACGAGAGAGAAATGCTATCCGGTGTAGGCCTAAGCACCGAGAACCTGAAACATTTAGCACAAGATTAGACCAACAAAGGGTTGTCATCATCATCCAAAACATAAAGTAGGGAAATGCCCTTTCACTCTTGAAGGAAAGCGATCTTATCCTCGTTGCTTTGAGGCCCATAGACTCCCGTATGCCACAATTGGTCTCCACTTGCCGGCCGGACCAGCCCCGTGAGCGTGTTCGTAGTGTGGTGAGGGTCCGAAACTGATGCCATGGAGGCATCCCATGCAAGCAAAATTCCCCCACGGGTTCCCATAGCAGGAAGGTACTCAAAATTCTCGAATCTATTACCCAGACAATGTTTCACAATTTTCGGTGATACAACTTGGAGCTTAGTCTCCTGGAAGCAAACCATTGCCCCAGTCACAGCTTGATAAATGGCACTCCGTCTCACCGGGGAGTTGAGTCCCCGGACATTCCACACGATCACTTTGGATGGTTGTGTAGCCATATGCAAGTCAGCTATTAGCCAGCAGCGAAGCGGAGCCTACCTAGCTCGCGACTACCTCCTCTTGCCCCGGCAGGATGGACGCATCCCAGCCAAACAGAGCGAGGATCGCGGCGATCTGATCATGGGTCAGAGGCGTCTTGAAGAGTTCCCCGTACATTAGCAAGTCCTCGTCAGAGATCTCCTCACCTTCATTGGCCATGCAAAGCCGCCTGATGAGCACGCGTTGTTGCTTTGACGTAGCCGACCCCGCGCCTACGCCCCAGGCAAGGCGAACGCTCCTCCTCGGGTTAACAGCCGAAGACCTCTTCCTCCTTGGCTTTTGGTTGGGCGGCACACGGTCCCCAAGACGGGATAGCAGCGGCTAGAGTGCACGCCGTACCTCCGAATAGAAGTCCACTGCCGGCGTGCATGGCGGTGAGGCGTTTGGTGTCGGTGCTGGCGTGTGGGGGAGTCCCGGTGCTGGCTGGGAAGGAGTTAGATTGAGCTTTGCGGTGTCAACAGCAGAGTCCAGGGCGCTGGAGCGGTGCTCCGATTTGCACGAAAGGCTAACCAGACACGTAGACATATCATGCATGCATGCAAATGGTTCCGCCAAGCTGATGGGTCCATGCGGCGAGCAAGTGCGCAGCGACAGCTCGCAGTCAGAAAGCGATCCGCAACTGGAAAAGCTGTCTAGACTGCCAGAATTGCTATCTTCCATCCATTGGTCTTCCGGGGCCAGCAGCGTGGGGTCCGGCTCTGCCCTTATCTCCTCCCAGACTGGCAAGCGCCAGGAGCCAATCAGAACCGAGGCAGGGGAAAGCTTGTCCTCCTCCTTGTCGCCCCTTGGGAGGCACGAATATCCGACCAACGGTGGGGTGAGCATGCATCGCGCTCGTTGATTGGCGGAGTGGGGAGAGGAACCATGGTCCTGCATCAGATCCCCCTGAGCACGCTGCTCAACAGCCAGGCAGGACGGCAAGGACGTCGCCCCACATAACGAGCTTTCCACGCTTCGGTCGGTGAGAGGGCCATGGCCTTGCACCCGGGCGTCAGCGCTGCTCAGCTGAGCAGACCGGTCCGCGCCCACCGTTTGAACGCCATGTTACCTTGCGGGGGGAGCCGAGCCCGCCGAAGAGCATGTCGACGGTGGCGAGGAACCACGCCCCATCCCACCGGTACGGCCACGCCGCCACCGTCGAGACTTGGAATGACCATGCCTATCACAGTGATCAGGCGGCCTATCTGAGTCACCATCTTCAGGCGGCGGCGCCACCGGCGGCCCACCCCCAGGACGAGGAGCAACCGGAGGGCCCAGCTGGGAGATCTCGACTGGATACCAGAGCACGTCCGGCAGCCCGTCCTCCTGGCGCACCGCCCTTTTGCCATTTTCCTCCACCACCATGATTCTACGAGCAGGAATCCATGCCGGATCATCTGTACGGAGCCAAACCTGGAACGCCACATGTCATCGCGTCGGGAAGTGATGTCCGCCACCTTGACGACTATGCCAACGCCCCAAAGCAGGGACTCCGCTGCCCGTCGAGTCCAAGCATTGGCCGGGACGCCTCTAAGAGCCAGTGGAACTAGGAAAGGCATGGATATGGTGGTGGCCTGAGCGTGGCGCTGCCAAGGCTGCAGAAGGAGCCTGGCTTGCCCGGCCAGGGCATGGCCACCCAACACCAACCTGTTCCACAAGGCAGTGTCTTTGCACAGGATGAGGAAGTCCTCCGGGAAGAACGGCCTAATGGACATGTCGGACGGACCAACGTCGTAGTCACGATGAATCGCGGTGGCAGCACTTGCAAGATCCACTGAAGAATGAGGGCCACAGATGGTCACCACCACCACCCTCAACAGCTCTTCCTCCAGCGCCCGCATGTCTTCCGAAGCTTCAAGGACGCAGCAGTCCACGACATCCGCAGCGGGCTCCACCGTGAACGCCAACGAGCGCGGCTCGACCGGCATGGAGAACTGGGGGGCACCGAGGGCCCACGTCGAGCCAGCACTTGCCACCTGAGACCAAGTCGGGCCGAAGCGGACTGTGTCGGCAGGCGGCGGATGTCAGGACCGGTTTTCCAATAAAACATTTATTGAAAAGCCGACCCTTGTGTTGACCAGTACAGAAGAATCCTTCTTATCGGTAGACAAATCCTTGATACAGAAATCCAGCAGTACTAAATATTATACAAGGTTGAGCTGAGGATGCTCAACAATTTATTACAAGCACGTTGGTATTATACATGAAGGCGGATATGACACAAGGTTATGGTGGCATAACTACTGACTCGTAATAAAGGTGGGGTGGATATGTCATAGTGAAGTGGGTGACATGACTCCAAAATCTTACAGCTCATCGAGCGCCGGGGTGAGGCTCGATGAATTTACTTGGGTAGCGGAAGCGTATATAATACAAGTGATCAACTCCAGGATCACACGTGACTGACTGGGACTCCTCTAGGCGTCGGACTCGCTATCGAACTCTTCATCCATAAGATCACCTTCATCAACATCTGGCCAAATCAACAAGCCAGGTGAGTACTTTGAATGTACTCACAAGACAGTTTGGACATAAGATATAACAAATGCAAACATGATGCACATGAGCAGATTAGTAATGCACATTCAGATAATAAATTTGCACTGCACGATGAATAAAAGGAAGTCAGGCGGTAGTCCTCCCGAAATCCCAATAAAATAACTGAAGACCGATCGGGTGTCTGAAGCGACGCCTCGAAAGGTAAAAATAAATTAACATGCCGCAGTCGGGCGTCAGGGAGACACCAGATAAAGGGCTTATATTGAAACGTAAATAACAGAGCGTGCCACAGCCGGACGTCTAAGCGACATACATAAAGGGCTTATATCAACAGTAAATAACAAGAATGCCACAGTCGGACGTCTGAGCGACATCACATAAAGGGCTTATATCAAAAGTAGATGACAAGAATGCCACAGTCGGACGTCTAAGCGACATCACATAAAGGGCTTATATCAAAAGTAAATAACAAGAATGCCACAGTCGGACGTCTAAGCGACATCACATAAAGGGCTTATATCAAAAGTAAATAACATGAATGCCACAGTTGGAAGTCTGAGCGACATCACATAAAGGGCTTATGTCGAAAGTAAATAACAAGAATGCCACAGTCGGACGTCTGAGTGACATCACATAAAGGGCTTATAGTTTATCATTTGAATTCAAGTAGTTCATGAATTTAAACCATCACAAGGAAATACTCAGCACATAATAATAAACTGGTTAGTCCGTTCACAGGAATAACATTCAGCCGAGTTTACCACTCTCAGTTTCATGCTTATTCTCCGGAGACTGTCACTGGGGTTGACACTGAGATTGACACTAAGACTGACACTGAGATGATGTCCAAGTCCCTAGTCGTGGACATGGATACTTGAATGGTTTGACTCTGCAGAGTTTGTACTCTTTAACCACAGCCAACGGATTTCAGTAGTCACAAGGACTAGTTCCGTTTATGGTATTTCAGAAGGAACACATCTAACCAGTACACACCCATTCCACATTCCGCTGCCAGGAATCACCCTAGGCAACGTTCAAGAAAAACTTTAAGACGAGGAGGTCATAACCTCGAATAGCATGGGATCAAATTTATATCGCGCGCTCTAAGGGGCGCCCCCCTCTCGGTCCCAACCGGAAACACCCAAGCCCCCTGACCGGATGACGAGCTTTAATCCAGGGCCATGGAACCCTCATCGCAGTCCCTCTGTTTGGTGTGTACAAGGAAAGAGGTTTGCAACTTACTAAACTGCACTCTTTGCAGAAAACATGTGGCAGCACGAAGGGGAAACAAACGGGATCGAGACTTGATCCACGTTAACACTTGAGTTACACGGTTGACGTAAGACTGGCATGCTTCAACAATACCAGCTTACAACCTATCATGCCACCACATGATCAGGTTATCTCATCATCATATGATCACATCAACTTCGAAGCTCACATGTAGCTTGCCTTGCATGCAACATAACATTCACTAATGCTTATATAAACATGCCACGAGAAAAACTACTCGAGCAAACATGCAAAACACTCATCATATCAAAGGTTCAAACATGCTTGCCTGGTTCGGTGTAGTCGGAGTCTAGCTCGGCGAAGTTCGCGGTTCCGTCACCTCCTCCGGTATCTACGGTATAAAGAAATCGCATACTAATGTAAATACCGTGCGTGTATAAAAGTTGTTCCAAAAATCTTTCAAATAAATATGATAAAAAACTAGACAGAAAAATAAAGATGACAGAAAAAGAATCAATTCAAAATCATCTTCTGTTAAAAATTTATAAAGGTTTTAGCCCAGGGACTCATCTGTAATGAAACAGAAAGTTTCCAGGGGTTAGATTATAAAAATAGAAAACGTTTCAGTTAGAAATACGCCAACCCAACAGGGAAAGCATACTTTGCCCGAAGGCGTTTTCAGAAAACGTTTCAAATAGAAGAAGAGAGGCTGACGAGGGGGTCCCACCCGTCAGGTTTGAAAACTGAAACAGAGTACGCCGGCGCCCGAGGCTCGCGGTGGTCGCCGGCGACAATCGACAGCGATCCAGAGGAGGGCACGGGTACGGGTGTACTCACGGGGCAATTCCGCGTCGGTGGGTGGTGGACTTGGTCGTCGGCGAGCACCACGTCGACGGCGGCCTTCACTCCGGCGGACGGTGGTTCGGGCGAGGTTGGTTCTCTCCGAAGGAAGCTGCAACCTTCAAATTGGGGCGCGGGTTAGTGGAGTGGGTGCACTAGGATGTCACTGGTACAGTTTGAGAGGCAGGGGTGCACGCACTCGAGCAAATCTTGCCGGAGCCCGAAGCGGATCGGGGCGGCCGGAGTCGGGGAAGAAGGCCTCCCCGAGGTCCTCCTAGTGGATGGGCGCGGCTCTGGTGAGGTGGAGGGGTGATGCTGGGTCGAGAACAAGCTCGAGGGCTCCTTTTATAGCCGGTCCGAGGCGGTTACCGGGACGGGATAACTCCGACGAGTGATTACGGCGAGGCAGTGGCTGAACGGGGGTTTTAGGGGTCGGGGAAGCTACGGATTGGATCACTGGCTTCATCCCATAGCTAAACTTGGCCAGACTTGGGCGACACTCCAAGCCCTCGATGGAACAGCTCACGGGCACGTCCGCGGCAGAGAGCGCGCTCTGCGCCTCTCAGGCCACGGCGACTGTGCAGCAGGATGCACGGGGATGAGGACGGCCACGCATAGGCTTCTGGTGGTTTGGGCGGTGCTGGACGGCGCCGAATGGCAGGGCTGGTCCCCTGCTAGCGCCACGGGCGGTTCTGCCACCGCGGAAGACGCCGGCGCAGGCGAGACACGTCGCCACCGACGCTCGCGACCGGCCAAACGACCTTGCGGCGCACTGGATAGGACGGGGGAGCAATGAGCAAGAGGCCAGAGCGAGCACTGGTGAGATTGGCGCCAAGGCTATGAAGAAAACGACACTGTCGACTGAACCCAACTCTGAAACTCTGAATTTTTCTGAATTTGAACAGAAACAGTGCATGCCAACTGTTTGATGAAATGATTTTGACATGTGGAAAAATTTTCTGGAGCTGATCTTTGGTGAGGTGGTCTTTTGATGTATCTGGAGGCTGCCTGAATTTTCTCAGATTTTTAGGAAGAGAGAATAAATGAATTTCACCAAAAATGGCAAATCTGGTCCAAACTTGCAGCAAGCAAATTTTGAAAAATTTGAACGGTGGATCAGTGGATCTTGATGGATCTAGGTTGAGGGTGCTAAGGACTAGTCAGAGAAGTTTATTTGGAGTCAAAACTCAAAGGGAAAAAGGCAGTTCCTTTGTAAATCTCTAAGGTCCAAAATAAAAGACAGAAAAGATTTTGAGGTTAAAATAAATAGAAATAAAATTTAGGGGAGTTGAAACTTGTTGGATTAGGATGCTTGGCTTGTCCCAAAGTAGGGAGATGGGTTTGGAAGAAAGATTTCAATAAGTGTCATGGAAAAAGAGAAATTTTTGAATGGGAAAAGAATAAATCCATAATCCATAGGGTTTCCTTTTAATAGAAGGAATTTCAAAAACTTTCCAAAATTATTTGTTTTGAGTCAAGACTAAAAGAAAAGACCTCAAGACCAAAAATCAAGGTTGAGAAGAACACATAAAATATTTGTCAGAAAAGTTTTTGAGAAGGAGAGGCTTTTAAGAAAAATTTAAATAACCTCCTTCTCATTAATTAAAGAATTTGAAGAAAAAACAAATGAAATTTTTTGGAGTGTTAAACTGGACCCGACGGTGGAGGGGGCGGCACTCTGGCAGCGGGGGGGAGCGAGTTGCACCGGCAGGCGGCGGGCCCGCAGGAGGAGGGGGCAGCGCCGAGCGGGGGGGGCGGGGGCTGGGAATCCAGTCGGCAGCGGACCACCCGAGCCCAAGCGAAGCGCCGGGGGCGGACGAGGCGGCTGCGACACCGGGGAGGGGCTCCGCGGTCGCGTGCTGCCCTGCGAGGTGTGGTTCTCGCCGCCGCAACGAACACACCGGGTTGGGTTGCTGCACTCCGTTGAGATGTATCCCTCCCGTCCATAGTTGTAACAGCAGTCGTAGAGCTCCGCCGGCGGCATGGAGTCCGGGCGAAGACGAGCGGCCGGGAGCGCGTGCCGGCGCAGGGGCCACTGATGCCGCCGCGGAGGAGAGCGCGGCCGGGGCACCCTGTTGTGGCGGTCTCGCTTGACCTGCCAGTCCGCAGCCGCCGGAGCAGGCGCGCGGGAGGGGCCGGCCGCCGCGTGGCCGCCCTGGACGATCGGGCCAAAGGGGGAGCCGACGACGGGCGGGACCACGATGGACTGGATCCGTGGCCTGGGCGGGGGTGCCGGAGAGGGAGGGTCCGATGAGAAGGAGCCCGAGAGGGAAACCTGGGAGGCCATGCGCGCGGGAAGGGTGTGCACCAGCTCCGGGGTGGAGGCGGCGGGGGAGGTGGCCGCCGGCGCAGCGTGCGAGCTTGGGGAGCGGGGAATCGGGGGAGCAGGACAGTTCCCTAGCTGCTACGCTGGCGGATCTCGCATTGCAAGCTCGAGTTACTTGGCGAATCTCGCATTGCAAGCTCGAGTTACTTGGCGAATCTCGCATTGCAAACTTACTTGGCGGATCTCCGCTGAACCAGAACAGGTGCTTCAGATTGCAAGCTCGAGTGGCCTTGGTTTTGGAGAGAACCGCAAGCACGATATGGTTCATGTGGTCGCCTGAGTTAGAGCATCTCCATTCATTCGCCCCCCAGTGCACCGGCCAATGCTATTTTGGCCCTTCAGCCGGCGCTTTTTGGGCCCTGGGGGCGGTCTAGTTCCCAGCCACACCCCCAGGTGTCGGTCCCAAGACTTTATAAATTCAAACTTGACATTTCCCGCTACCCAATGAAACGCCACAAGTCCGGCGATCAGGGGCTACCACATAGTTCGGCCATCACCATGCCACAGTTCGGTGATCAATCACTCGAAAGTTCGGTGTTCAAAAGGAAGGAAGCGTAGGCCATGTGTCAAAATGGCGGCGTTGTCCTCCGGCATCGGACTGGCGGGAGTCGACGTGCGCAGGCTGGTCGGCGCGACTTCTGTGTTGGGCGTCGTGGAGGCGTCACCGCTCGGGCTTGGCGGCGGCATTGGGGTCAGTGTGCGAGTTGGCGCGGTCGTCGACGACATCTGGTTCAAGATGAGGCTGCGCTCCGCCAGGTACCACGCCTTGACCTGCTCGTCCATCGTCGACATGTCCGCCCCCATCAGGAATGCCAGGTCGGTGTTCCTCTTCTTCGCGGAGACATTGGTCCAGAGTAGGTCGAGCTTGACGGCGTTGTTCATCATCAACGCCGACCATCGCGCCTCGGATTTCTCTTTCCTCTGGGCGGCGTGGTTCTTGGTGTCAGTGATGCACTGCTCGATGGACGCTTGCAGCCGCGCGGCAGCCAGGGCGGCGTACTTCGCCGTCTTGGCTCATTTGTTGATGTCTGGGCGCCCATCAGACGCGCCCGGCGTCGGCGCGTCCGGCTTGTACGTCTCATTGGCCTTGGCGAGGGTGCGCCGGACATCTGCCCACTTCTCGCACTTCTCGATCCGGGAGAACACATGGAGGTACTTGAACTCTTGGTCAGTGTTGCTGTCCTGGCGGTACATGGCGAACATCCGAACCATCTGTGCCGAAGAACAAGTGTCGGCGATGCACACGGCGAAAAGGAGCGAGAACCGCGGCGGTGCATACCTGACCCTCGACGTTGGCGCCGGTTTTCGAGCGAGCCGCGTCCTCCTCGACGATCCCATGCCATTTGTTGCACGCCGTTTGGATGAGCGCCCAATGGTTCGCCATGGCTTTCGAGCCGCGCTGCATGTGGATGTCGGCGAAGTAGGGGTCGACCAACTTGCGCTCATCGAACTCCGACTTGATGCGCTCCCAGTACGGGTCGGCGTTCTGGTTTGTGCCGGTGATCAGGTCGAGGCAGACGGTCTTCCATGCTTTGGCGAGGCACTCGTCTTCTTTGGATGCCCACTTGACGAGCGGCTCGCCGGTCCTGGCCGCCCTCTTCTTCTTTTTACCTTTCCTCGCCGGAGCAGGCGCCGGCTCATCCTCCTTCTCGTCCTCCCCCTCCTCGCCGTAGTCAAGCTCGTCGTCCATATCGCTGGCGAGGTCCATTGTATCGTCTTGCGCATGGAACCCGTGAGAGACGGCGGCGGCCGCCGAGCCGCTCGTGATGATGTCGTCCATGTCGGCTTCCGTCGCGTCGGGGTTGCCGAAATGCGACGACGAGGCTTGCGAGAAGTGCAGGGCGCCATGACGCAGCGGCGGCGTAAGCCGGCGGCGAGTAGGTGTACTGGGGGTACTGGACGCCAGCGAACGCGGGTGAGGGTGTGCGCTGGGTGGGGTGGCCATGCGAAACGGTGATGTTGGGGTTGGCCGCCGTGCGCGTCGCCGTCGACGCAGCCAGGCGAGGGCGAGCACCCCCAAGGCTGTGGCGACGGCGAGAAGCCGGCCGGCGACCCGACGCTTTGCTGGCTCCAGGCTTGCGGGCCGTGGCCGCCGGGTGGATTCATCATCCCCGCGCGAGACGCCTCTGCCTGCTCCGTTGCGGCCGCTTCCGACGCGGCCGCGTCCCGGGCCCTCTTGGCGTTGAGCTTGTTCCGCCGGTCGGTGGTGACAGCCTCCCGGCGCTGAACCTCTGCCTTCCAATCGGCGTTCGACATGCCTGGTGGTTTTGCTGGCGGCGCCCTCGGCTTCCTCTGCTTCGGTTGGGTGGCGTCGGCACCGGCAGCGGCGAGAGGGGCCGTATACTCTTCTTCGGCGGCATGGCGGCCGGATGGAGGGGTGATGGAGGAGAATGGCGGGAGAAGAGGGGCAGAAGGGGAGAATGGAGGGAAAGGAAGGGAAAGCGGGGGGTCGGCAGGAAAAAGGACTGTCTCTTGCCGACAGAGCGGACCCACGCGCCTTTTCGCTTCGGCCGGCGTCCCCAAGCGACCTCCGGGGGCTTGGGTTCGGTTCGGGTTCGCCGGCTGTTATTTCGGCATAAACCGGCGATAAACAAGACTTTGGGGCGCGACTGGGCCGATTTTTCGATGAAGGCGTTAAAAGAAAAGGCCCGAGGCATGTTGGGGACGTGAGTGGAGATGCTCTTGCTTGTGCTTGTGGTTGTGGACAGCATCGGCCGCAAACCAAGGGCAGTTTGCTTGTACGCTTGCACGAACTGCGCATATTGAACTGGCTGGTTCCGCAGCTCCTCGCCTTTGTTATCGCCCAACCGTGTTTTCAGAGGGTGCTTGGATACGTTTTAGTCCCATGACTAAAAGTAGTGGGACTAAAACTTGCTAGCCTCACCCATGCTTGGATCCAAATACTAAAGAGACTAAAATCAAACTATTGAGCATTTATTATCCTCCAAACCATCCAATCTAGAACTCGCATGTGTTAAAGTAGAGGAATTAGATGAGGAGAGAGAGGGCTAATACATATTTTAGTAGGTTTCCTATGACTAAAATTTTTTAGCCTCAAGACTAGTCATAGTTTTCTTTTTAGTCAGGGGTGCTTGAAACTTTAGCCTATAAAAGAGACTATTTTTAGTCAGACTAAAAATAGTCCCTTAGATCCAAACACCCTCTCAATCTTGTGCTGCCCGATACAGCCAGGCACGAATCTACTAATGACACAGCATCCGAAACCTGCAGTAAATAACTTGAAAAATCATGCGGGCGTATCCATGTTGAGGATTGAACGAAGAACACACAACGTAGTACTCTCTCCGTTTTAAAATAAATGATCCAATTTTATACTAACTTTATATTAAAATTAATATAAAATTGAGTCATCTATTTTAAAACGGAGGGAGTAATATTTATATGCACAACGAACAAAAACGGTGTGAGAGATCATCAGGCCAATAGATTTTACTGCTCACAGCAGGGGCACCACCCGCTGTCCCCTGGCCACTGCGCACGGCACAACCCACAGTGCCTGCCCGCGTAAAGAGGACTACCCAAGCGATTAAACCAAGTAAAAAGGGCCCTGCAGAGCGAGTAGAAAAGGAGGAAAGGGGAAAGCTCCAAGGGAGGAATTTTTCGTGGCCTGCGATTTGGAGCGGGTTTGCCTTAATCATCGTACCGCACGAGAGGGTTTAGCGCAAAGGTAGAGGCAGCTGCTGCCACTTAAGTCGTCGACCGATGCGATGACGACGAGTGGAGCTCGACACCTGGTCCCGTGACCTGACCTGCCCTGCCTGCCAGTCGTCGCCGGTTGTCCGAGTATAAAGAAATTCACCTGCTGAAGTAAGTTTTACATACCACATACATGCGGTGTACGTGGGCTCGTTTATGAAATGTGCAAAATGGTTGCACATAGTATTCCGTCGTCTCGTACAAACAATGACACGAGCATGTGCAATCGCTTTTAAAAGAGAAAGTAAAGAGCAGGAAAAGCCGCCACGTCCCTGAATGGGGAGTACGATTGCTATGGAGATCTGCGCCTGTGGAACACGTATCGCTCCTTTGATTCTCCCTCGGACACAAAACGACAGAATAGCCTTATCTTGATTTCAACGTTTTCACCGTTGTAGTTACAGTATAAATCAGAGCTAGGCGCAAGTTTGAAAAGGGATAGCTACGTGCAGTCTTTTTCCGAAGGTAAAATAAAAGTTGCATGGCATTCCAATACTAGAAAATATAAGGCGTATCAGTTTAATAAAAGTGTATTTTATTTAGATATCAATAAATATAGGACCCTGATAAGTGTCACAGGTGTGGGACGAAGCAATTCCGGTCAAACGCCCTTCTAGCCACCCATTGTGACATCTCGGCCTTTTTCATTCTTTCACACATGCATGCAAATAGGGACAAAAACATATAATGTCATCGTGAAAATCTTTTGGGTTTTCAAATCTTAAAATATTTTATCTCTTAAATAAAAAATCTGATTGAAAATCTGTTTTCACCATTAAATCAATCGTGAAGAGGACTTCAAAACTAGATTTCATATTGACATGTTTCGAATATATTTTTTGACGGTCAAAATTGCCATGTCTATTGCACATAAATTGCCATGATGTTTACACTGAAATTGTCATGATATATTTGAACTACTTTTCCTTTCGCGTTTAAAATAAATTTTGACAGGTAATAAAAAGGGCGTTGCTACGCGTCGGGCGGCGGATCTTTCCGCCTGGCGAGCCGTTGGATCTACACAATCTTTGTGGTTGAACGTCTTTCTAAACTCCGCAACAGAGATCTTGTTGCAGAAACATTTGCAAAAGAGATAATGTTGCGGGTTTTTTTGCAACATAGGTCATGTTGCGGGATTTTTCTTTCTGCAACATAGGTCGTGTTGCGGAATTTTTTCTGCAACGTAGGTCGTGTTGCGTGATTTTTTCTGCAACATAGATCTTGTTCCAGAATTGTTTTTTCTGTTTTCACTTTTTTTTTGCAACAACGGAAATTTTGTGAAAGAACTTTTGCAACATAGAAGATGTTGCAGAAAAATTTGCAACTGAAAAATAAAATGCAGAAACGCCGCCGTTGTTGTCTGTGTCGAGCTCGTCGCCGCCAATTGCAATAGCACAGTAGCGTCGCCGCTCCTATTGTTGCCTTCAGAGAATAGGAGCGGGAAAGGGAAGGACGGTGGCGGATGCCAACCTCGCCGGCGAACGACGGTTGCCGGCGCGGGGCAGTGGCGAGCACGGACGCGCGTGGCGGCGGCTGGCTGCCAGTGCCTTGTTCGATCTGGGGTGGAGAGATGCGAGAGAGAGAGGGGCGTCTCGATCTGGGGAGAGATGCGGGAGAGAGAGATGAGCGCTCGATCTGAAGAGAAGGAGTCGTGGAAGACGATGCGGCTGGGCCCTGTCTCAAGAAATCTGGTAGAGACGTGTGTAGGGCCCATAGAGACACGTGGTGCGTAGAGGAAGCGGCGGACGCGAAGTCACTTATCAGCCGGTTGACCGTAAGCGTTTTCCTAATAAAAAAGGGAATTAAGAAACTAAACTTGCCATGGTGAACTACTAAAATTTGTCATGATCCATGAAATAATTTTGACATGGGTCATAATTAAAAAGAAATCTATGGTCAATTACTTTAAAAATGCATAGTTAATGACTCAAATTTTCCATGAACCATAAACTAAAAATGTCGTGGTGAATTACTTAAATTTTCCATGACACGTGTACTAAAATTTGCCATATACAAAAAATAAATTCCATGGTCAAAAAACTAGAATTGTCATGGTTAATAAACTAAAATTGCCATGATCTATAAAATAAATTTGCTATAATGGGCTACTAAAAATTGCCATGATTAACGAATTAAATCTGCCGTTGTTAATTACTAAAAATTGCCATGGTCAATTAATAAAATTTACCGTGAAAAGTAGTTGAAATACAATGGTAGCTTTAAATCTAGAAGAAGAAAAATAGATGAAACATATCATGGCAACTTTAGTGTAAACACCATGGCAACTTCAGTGTAAAATCATGGCAACTTTTGGCCTCAAAAAAGTCGTAGAAACATATCAATATGGCATCTAGTCGTGAAGACCTCTTCGAAATGGATTTAATGATGCAAAAGGATTTTTAATCGGACTTTTCGTTTAAGAGATAAAACATTTTTAAATATGAACAACCAAAAAGATTCCGCTGATGTCATATGTTTGATGTGGCAAAATGGATGCTAATAGAAGTGTTTGGACCATGTTGCTTCATGACGCACTTGTGGCACTTTATTATTTGGGTAAGTATAAACATATAATTAATGTCGATGTATTCCTCTTCAAAAGAACTTATTTGCCATGCCATTTTAAATCAAAATAATTGAAAATTAATAGAGTAATTGTTTACAAAGGCGTTGTCTTAATCAAATGAAATATATCTTACATTTGTTTATTTATTTATGGAATAGCACTTAGGGCATGTTTTTTTCGAGAACAGTGCCTATGTATTATGAGAAATCAAAGTTCTGTTCGAGAGAGTTGCCTGAAAGCACCACATCAAGCTAGCCAAACATCCACCACAGTTGCCTGAAAGCACCACATCAAGCTAGCCAAACATCCACCACGCGATCTCACTTAGGACATGTTTCATCGGTCATATTCTTGTCATAATCTGAGTGCATTCCACTTGATATCCTTATACTTGTATCGTTGATCTTGCCCATAATCTGAGTGTCAGTTTCTCTCGGAGCAGCCAACCAGCTAGTGGTTGTAGGGGGCGGCTATTTATAGCCTAGGGAGCAACCTGACATGATAAGACATAAATGCCCTTCAATGATATGACCGTTAGGTGGGTAGATATTTTGGGACAGCTGGCACAAGGCACAACAATGGTTGGAAATTTGAGTATCAAATTCCTCAGGGCTATCATGTTCCTCACTGTGTAGGCAATCCGCACTGGCGAATTCCTAACTCCTCAGTCAGGACAAATTCCTCAGAGACCAGAAGAACTTCGTCTCTATCACTGAAGAATATGACTGAACTGTATGAGATTTCCAATGGCTTCACTCGAAGGGATTGGTAGGTGTAGGATTTTGAGTTGAGCATCACATGGAAATTTTTCCTTAGTATTTCCTCGCACCCTTTAACAGTACGGTGTTTCCTATGACTCAAGAAAGAGAAAATGAAACTACGAAAACAAAAGTCTTCACGCTTCATGTTCCTCGAACGAATACCAAGTCTTCAAGGTCACACCAATTTCTTCACTTTCAAAGTCTTCAGAAAGTCTTTAGAAATCCAAAGTCTTCAGTCGAAGAACTTCATTTTTAGGGGTCAACTTTCTCTGTAAATATCAAACTCCTCATAGACTTATAGACCTGTGTACACTCATAAACACATTAGTCCCTTAACCTATAAGTCTTCAATACACCAAAACCACTAAGGGGCACTAGATGCACTTACAATCTCCCCCTTTCTGGTGATTGATGACAATATAGGTTAAGTTTTCAACGAGGATAAACATATGAAGTGTAAATAGTGATACTGAGGAATTTGATTGCAAGATATAGAAGAACTCCCCCTGAAGATGTGCATAGTGAGGAATTTGCTTTCAAAGCAATGCACACTTGAAGAGTTGAATCATGGAGATCTCCCCCTATATCTTGTAATTCATACACGCATTTTTGACATATGATATGAAGAATTTGAAATGCATGATGAAATATGGTGACTGATGTAGTTCAGCATGCGTGCATAAACATTAATGAGGAATAAGCATGCAGAAAATCACAGCAAAAGTATCAGGCCACCATAGAGTTTAAGTTTACAACTTGATCCAACAAAGTCTTCAAAAGAACAAGAGTTGTAACTTAGCAAAAAATGCCCATATAAGATAGACCCGCTTGAAGACTAACTCAAATTTCTCCCCCTTTGTCATCGAATGACCAAAAGGATCGAAAATGAGGACTAACGCCCCTGAAGAAAATCAAGTTGATGAAGGAGCGCCAGCGTTGTTGGGGTCGTTTGTCGGCCTGCCGCAGTGTCGTCCAAGTCTTCATGCTCATCGGTGTCGCGCGATGAAGAATATGAGCTGGCCACCAAGGAAGGAACCTTGACCTTCTTGTATTTCTTCGGTGGAGGAGCAGACCAGTCAAAATATTCCTTGAGACCCATGTTCTTCAGATCTTCTTCACCATATACATGTGACAGAATAGCCCAGGTGCGCCCGAAGACTTCATGGAGGTAGTAATGGTTTTTCTTCACTGCATTATGTGTAGCAGTCATGTTGTGAAGAATTGAACCAAACTGACGCTTAACCCATTTATGGTTTCGATCCACCTTCTAGTGAAGACTTAGCAGAAACTCATGGTCAGTCATCACACGAGGTGAAGTGGCTTGAGGATTTGGCTTGGAGGCATGGGCAGCAGAATCATTAGCGGCAAAGTCATCATTGGTGGAATAAGATGCAGCTTTGCGAAACTGACCACCCAATGGACGAATGCCTTCATCAATAACAGCTGGTGCCTTGCCCTTTTCATCAGCTGAGGAATAGGTCCGCTTGAGGACTTCAATCGGGGGAAGTAGCTGAGGTGACTCTAAAAATCAGCCTTGTAGTTGAGTGAAGACCTTGTTCTGAGGCATCTCATGATCCAAGGAGCATAAGGCTTCAGCTCAAACGGAGAAAGTGCAACATTTGCCAGAGTCCTCATAAAGAAATCATGATAGTTGACAGGTATGCCATGAATGATGTTGAATACCAGATTCTTCATGATGCCAAAAATTTCCTCATCAGATGAGTCGTGGCCTTTGATTGGACTCATAGTCTTTGTCAGAATGCGATAGACTGTCCTTGGTACATACTATAATTCCTTCACGAGGAATTTTGTCCTTGAGGCTTGACCAGGTTTCAATGGCTTCATCAGCACTTGCATATAGTGAATTGTAAGTTCAGGCTCTTGGTACATGAACCGAGCTCCTTCAGGTGGGGGACTGATGGGCAGGGCGTGAAGTAATTCAGAGGCCAGTGCTTGTGAGTGCTTTCAGTCATCCAGTACAAAACCCGGGAGTTCACATCGTCAGCATCTCCTATGATGTGCAGTGTTGCGTAGAATTGAAGAATGAGCTCTTCATTCCAATCAACTATGTCTGTGCAAAAGTTGAGGAGGCCCGTGTCATGAAGCACACTGAGGATAGGTGTGAGGCATGGCAGTGATTCCATGTCCACATGAGGAATATGCTCATGGTCGAATACTTTGTCCTTGTTGAAGAGCAGAGAGGAATAGAAGTTTGCCTGGCTGGCGGTCCAGAAGCGCTTCCTTCTAAGACGAGCAGAATCATAGGGATTGTAGGTAGTGAAGAACACGTGCTCGCCGAAGAAGTCATCAGCCTTGAATTTCTACTTCTTTGAGGATGGATCCTTTGGTTTGGGCTGAGGAGTGTCAGCCAATTGCATTATTACCTCAGGAATCGCAATCTCAGGCTCCACAAGCTGAGGAATTTTAGCATCTTCTTCAGTGACAGCCTGAGTCTTCAATTCTTCATTTAAATTTTCTTCAGCACTAGTGGCTGGAATTTCTTCATGGACAGATGGTGTGGCATGAGGTTCATCAGATCCCATTTGAACTATAGTTACTGGGGACTGAGGAATCTGTTGCAATGGTGTGAACAATGGAGAGTTGGGGTGCTGACTTTCCCAAAAGTCATCATTTAGCACAGGTGTGGTACAACCAATGTCCACATCTTCTTCTTCCATATCTTCAACGCCGACCTCTTCAGCAGTAAACTGAGGCATAGGCGAGGAGACAACTGGAGTGGAAGGGATTGCATCCACTTCAATTTCTTCATCCAACTGCTCTGACGAAGCAGCAGAGGGATTTTCTTCATCGGATTCACTTGGAATGACGTATTCTTCATCATAAGGGACAAGGTCCTTTGATGGTATGGTTGAGATAGGAACATCATCAATGGGGTTTGCAAATGAACTGATCGACGGCTTCATCATCTTCAGAGCTGAAGAATCTGATGAAGTTGATGCCTTCCTTTTCTTAACAGTTGCACGCTCTGCAGCCTTAGTCTTCTTCACATCTGAAGCAGATGGAAGGATTGGAGTTGGGGTAGGCGCAGGAGGAGCAGAGGAATTTGGTTGAGTTTCTTCAGCACAACTGATGCAGTTGCCCTGACCTCTTCATGTTCTTCAGGCACTCCACTAGTGGATGCCCTGGCAATTTCATCAGCGGCTGGAATGCAGTCATCAGCCCTGGAACTCACATTTTCTTCAGCAGCCTAATTTTTATCAGCAGTGATGGCATGTTCTTCAGTAGGCTGAGCAGATGCTTCAGCCTGAGGAATTTCTTGTTGCGATGGTTGCAACATTGGACGTGAACTTTTCAGTTATGTTGACAAATCTGACCTTGGCTCCAAGCCAGTCAGCGTAGTAACGATCAAATTCATCACTCGGTTGCTTGATCTCAGCTTGCAAGGCAATGAGTTCTTCAGGGGAAAGCTTCAGGATTTTGCTTCAGAAAGCGTTTTTTCTTGTACTGCGCTTTCTTCACTCTTCTTCCTTGTTCAAATTTCCACTTTTCTTCTTCAATGAAGGCAGTCAAGACATGACTTTGACCAGGAGTGAGGTTCATCTCCGGCAAGGGTGTGTTGGGATCCTTGTGCGATAAGTCAATGAAGTCTAGGATCAGCTTTGGATCCAGAAGAAGAGGCACATTGCTGCCTTTGGCTCTGGCGGCCTTGACTTGTCTGTCTCTGATGATTTCAGCAAGTTCTTCATCATCAGCTTCGTCTTCATCAGACGGCACTTGAAAGGCTACCTGCTTCTTGTGACGACTTGGTCTAGTGCCTCGTCCAGCAGTGGCCTTTTGTGACGCCCCCGATTCAATCGTACACTAATCATGCATGAAAATGCGTACGATCAAGATCAGGGACTCACGGGAAGATATCACAACACAACTCTACAAATAAAATAAGTCATACAAGCATCATAATACAAGCCAGGGGCCTCGAGGGCTCTAATACAAGTGCTTGATCATAGACGAGTCAGCGGAAGCAACAATATCTGAGTACAGACATAAGTTAAACAAGTTTGCCTTAAGAAGGCTAGCACAAACGGGGATACAGATCGAACGAGGCGTAGGCCTCCTGCCTGGGATCCTCCTAACTACTCCCGGTCGTCGTCAGCGGGCCACACGTAGTAGTAGGCACCTCCAGTGTAGTAGGAGTCGTCGTCGAAGGTGGCGTCTGGATCCTGGGCTCCATCGTCTGGTTGCAGCAATCGGGTAGAGAGATGGGGCAAAGGGGGAAACAAGGCAACCGTGAGTACTCATCCAAAGTACTCGCAAGCAAGGAGCTACACTACATATGCATGGATATATGTGTAAGGGGCCATATCAGTGGACTGAACTACAGAATGCCAGAATAAGAGGGGGATATCTAATCCTGTCGAAGACTACGCTTCTGGTAGCCTCCGTCTTGCAGCATATAGAAGAGAGTAGACTGAAGTCCTCCAAGTAGCATCGCATAGCATAATCCTACCCGACGATCCCCTCCTCGATGCCCTGTTAGAGAGCGATCACCGGGTTGTATCTGGCACTTGGAAGGGTGTGTTTTATTAAGTATCCGGTTCTAGTTGTCATAAGGTCAAGGTACAACTCCGGGTCGTCCTTTTACCGAGGGACACGGCTATTCGAATAGATTAACTTCCCTGCAGGGGTGCACCACATAGCCCAACACGCTTGATCCCATTTGGCCGGACACACTTTCCTGGGTCATGCCCGGCCTCGAAAGATCAACACGTCGCAGCCCCACCTAGGCACAACAGAGAGGTCAGCACGCTGGTCTAAACCTAAGCGCGCAGGGGTCTGGGCCCATCGCCCTGAGCACACCTGCACGTTGCGAACGCGGCCGGAAGCAGATCTAGCCCCCTTAATACAAGAGCGAGCTTACGATCCAATGCGGCGCGCGCCACTCAGTCGCTGACGTCACGAAGGCTTCGGCTGATACCACGACGTCGGGATACCCATCACTACTCCTGCGTAGATGGTTAGTGCGTATAGACCAAATGGCCAGACTCAGATCAAATACCCAGATCTCGTTAAGCGTGTTAAGTATCCGCGAACGCCGACCAGGGCCAGGCCCACCTCTCTCCTAGGTGGTCTCAAACCTGCCCTGTCGCTCCGCCACAAAGTAACAGTCAGGGGCCGTCGGGAACCTAGGCCCACCACTACCTCGGTGGAACCACCTGCCCCTTCAGCCCCCAACTCCGAACAGTATCACAGGTAATGTAACAGTGTAAAGTACATAGCATATGTCCGCGATCACTTCCCTAAGTGATCATGGCCCAGTAGTATAGCATGGCAGACGGACAAGGGTGTAGGGCCACTGATGGAACACTAGCATCCTATACTAAGCAAGTAGGATTGCAGGTAAAGGTATCAACAACAGTATCAAAGACAGGCTATGCATCAGGATAGGAATAACGAAAGCAGTAACATGCTACACTACTCTAATGCAAGCAGTATAGAGGAGAGTAGGTGATATCTGGTGATCAAGGGGGGGGGCTTGCCTGGTTGCTCTGGCAAGAGAGAGGGATCGTCAACTCCGTAGTCGAACGGGGCAGCAGCAACGTCGGTCTCGGTGTCTAGCGAGAGAAGAGGGGGGAGAAACAGTAAATATTTAAGCAAGCAGATGCATAGTGATGCATGACATGACAAGTAACGGCGTTAGAGGTGCCCTAACGCGGTATGGGATGATACCGGTGAAGGGGGGAACATCCGGGAAAGTTTTCCCGGTGTTTCGTGTTTTCGAGCAAAGGAGCCGGAGGGGGAAAAGTTGCGAGTTTGATATGTTAGGGGTGCGTGGCGGATGAACGGGCTACGTATCCGGGTTCGTCTCGTCGTTCTGAGCAACTTTCATGTTGAAAATATTTTAATCCGAGTTACGGATTAAAAGATATGATTTCCTAAAGATTTTATTAATTTTGGAATTTAATTAGTTATTTAATTTAATTCGGAAAAGGATTTATGACATCAGCCTGATGTCATGTTGATGTCAGCAGTCAACAGGGTTGACTCGTCAACCTAACCAGTGGGTCCCACTGCTCAGTGACACATTTTTTATTAAACATTTTAATTAACCTAATGAGGATTAATTAGGTGTGGGCCCCACTGTCATTGACTGATTAATTAATTACCTAACAGTTTAATTAGTTTAGTTATTTGATTAGTTTAATTAATCAAAATTTATTAATTTTATTAATTCTTTAATTATTATTATTATTATTATTATTTATTTTAATTATTATTTTTATAAAACGTTCTGAGGGGGCGTGGGCCCCCATGTCATTGGCCCATAGGGGCTTAGCGGGCTAACGGGCGTGGTTGCTGGGGCGGAGCCCCATGAGCATGCGGGCGGTAACGGGCGCCCGACAGGGCGGACCCGGGCACCGACGGTGGGGCACCGCGGGGGCGCCGGCGGGGACGAGCCCGGGGGACGGCCACGGCGGGGCGCTCGGCGGCGGGTGGTGAGCTGCATGGGGCGGAGCGAAGCATGGTCGCGTGCGGCGACGAGCGTTGGCGCGGGGCCGTAGCAGGGAGGCGGCAACCCAAGCAGAGGCGGCGGGAGCAGCGGGTGCGCGTGCGCGTGGCCGCGGCCAGGGGCGGAGGAGGGCGGCCAACCAAGGTAAGGGCGCGCCCTGGGCACACGCGGGCAGCGGCAGTGCGCGAGGAGTAGTAGCGAGGAGCTGCAGGGAGAAGCGGCAGCGGCAAGCCAATCGTGGGCAGCGCAGCAGAGTAGGCGAGCGGGAACGCGGCAGTAGGCAACATGGGTGAGCGTGAGCGACAGCGGGTGACCGGAGCAAGGGAAGACGGGGTCGGATGGGGAGGTCCTCACCAGCCCTGTAGTGGTGCAAGAGTGTGCTCGGGGAGGGCCAGAGCTGCGGGGCGATGACGAGTTGGCGTCGGGGCGGCGTTGGTGCAGTGACGGGGCGACGAGGCTCGGTGAGGTCCGATGGGGAGGAGGACGGGGACGGGTCGGCGACGGCGGTGGGGTCGACGACGGGGACGAGGTCGAGGCGGCGAGGTCTCTGGGCGGCGGTGGCACGATGATGGCGCCGATGTCCAGGGGAGGCGGGGCGTTGGCGTCGCGAGGGGGGTTCGTTTCCCCGATCCAGATCTGGATCGGGGAGGAGGAGGCGAACGTGATGGGGGGGAAGAGGTGCGGTTCGGTTAGGGTTTTGGGCTAGCGGGGGTTATGGGGCGAGTGGGTGCCCGGTTGGGCCTGACCTGGTGGCCAGCTGGGCCACGGCCCAGCAAGGGGGTTCTCTTTCTATTTATTTTTTTGTTCTTTTGTTTTCTGGTTTTAATCTTTTTTCTGTTTTTCAAAAATGTTTAGTATCTAATTGATTTTTATAAAATATGGGAGCTAGCTCATAAACTGTAGTGCATAATACCCTAGCACCAAAAACTAGTTTGGGTGAAATAATATTTCATATTAGATTTAGATTAATTAAATGGTTATTAAATAATGTATTCAGTCACTGTTTGAGATTGTTTAAATGACTTATCGTATTTCAATAATGTTGTTTACAATTTTATCCTAGCCTCTAATTTATCTAACATTTATTGAACATTTAAGTTTTAATATTTGAAAACTTTTATTGTTTGCTTGATTTTAAATTTCGAATTTGAAACATTTTCGAACTAATGCGAGATTAGCAACAATAACCGAGGTGACGTGGCATCGTTAACGTGGGATTACTGTACCTTAATTATCCGGGCGTCACAATTCTCCTCCACTACAAGAAATCTCGTCCCGAGATTTAAGAGGGGAGTAAGGGGGAAAGGTCTGGGTACGAAATCCTAACGAATCTTCTCGGTCATGGTTGCTCTTCTCGAAGTGTTCGATCCATAGCGTTGATGTCTTCATTTCTCTGCTTCAGGTCATCATGATGAAGTTGTCGTCCTTCCTTCAGGATCTTCACCGTACTTACGAAAGGGTAAGAAGGGAAAACTCTATAAGGATGGAATCTGACAAGATCGAGCATGAGACGGTTAACTCAGGGAAGAAGCATAAGTATCTCTCGATTTGAAACTTAAGAAGATATCAAGAGTAAAGTGAGAAGGTACCGTGAGAAGTTTCAAACGGATGGGCAATCGTTCGATGCCTAATCAGAAGGTGAAAGGGGTTTAGAGCAACGAGAATAAGTATCGCGTCTGATGCCAACAACTTGGGATCTCTCGGAAGGTGGCTCGTGAATTACATACGAGGCCACGCGCGAGGAACAACCTTGGGAACAGGGGTGTACCGGAGAGTCAGGTTTTGATCCTGTGGAACTGTGGGTTATGGGCCCACCTTGTGGGATAAAAGTAGGAAGGCGGTGATGTCTTGCACTATCATGTAAGCAAGGCATGTCAGAGGATAGCCTGTCAGTTACGTCGGCAACAACATCTGTACCAAGGGCGAGGGACGAAGAGAACCATTTTCCCGCTCGTTGAACGAGGCGGACCAATAGGTAAAGTTCTCGTCCATCGGTGGTTACCGGGATGTCATCAACAATAGTAACCGGATCTTGCTGACAGAATTGTACAACGATGGGTTTGCATAAGCAGAAGAATATTACTGCTTAGATCATATAGATCACAAGAAAGGTTAAACCAAACAACGGAAAGAGAAATATGGTTATCAGATTAAACTGAACGATGGAAAGGAAAATGTGTTTAAACACATATTCCAGGGATATATCCTTGCCAAGGACAAGCAGAGCATGATATCCATGACATGATATAATGTAGAAAACCCTTTAGTAAAGGGGAGAGAAATTTTGTGACATTACCCATGCAACGGTGTTTGGATAATTGAGCAGGAGACATTTAGCATTGGGCTTCAAATGTTCTTGTTGAAAATCAGAGTACCATAGACATGCTTCGAGATAGCATTGACATGGTATTCAAGCAAAGGTCAGACTTTGGGATACACAAAGGATCCATCGGAACAACTTATAAAGAAAGTCATTCCATTCCCTCATGGAAGGATGGTTAACCTTGCAAAAAAAAGGAAGCTAAAACATTAGGTCCTCCAGTCAGGTGTGATAGGCATGACATCACCTTACCGGGTCATATAAGGACCCATGATATGACTCTTGAAAAAATGTTCCAACCATCATATCTGACCGAGGTTCAGATCCGATTGGTGTCAAGATACCTCAGACATTATGATGCCTGAGAAGAAAAGGTGCAACACAATTTTAAGAGATGACCATGTAAGTTTCTCGGGAAATGAACTTTGGGAGCGAGTTCCGACAAAAGTTCATCATTAACCAAGGAGAAAATGAGGATGTGGCCGATGGAGTCAGCGATAATTTATCGAGATTTCCCAAAAGATGGATTGCCACAATTATGTGAACAAGGAGATAATACTGGACACATCGAAGTAGATAACGAGATATGTTCGAGGAAAACATACACAATTAAACATTGGTTGAAAGGTGCGCCCGAAATATGGGTTGTGTTGCACGACCAATGTCAGAATGGTGGTTCAATAACCAACACTCTAAGAATGAAATGCTGGCCATTATCTTCGAAGCAATAAGGTTGCTAGAAGTTCCTAAAATTACTAGTCCATTTGTCGGTATTACTGTTAGGGACAACAGGGGACGAAGAAAAGAATGGTGATGGTGATAGGTATCACTTATATCAAGAATTCTCAAGAAGTGGTGAATTCCCCACGACATCCTTGACATAAAAGATGGTAATATCCCAAGGTAATTAAGAACAAATGCTGGATAGCAAGGAACTCAAGGTATAACACAGAACACGAACAAGTTTGTGTTGGAGGGGAGGAATTAAAGTGGTCGATGACAACACAAATCATCGAGGGCAAGGATGGTATTTCTCATCATGAATTCAATTGATATCCAAGGAGTCAAGACGTTGATGATGATCACGACAAATTTTGTCGAGAGGCTCCACGAAGATGTAATAGATCGGCGATGACATCAAGTCAAAGGAATGATGAAGTGAAAGGTTAATGGAACCAAGGGTACGACACAAACTCCAAAGCAAGCTTGTTCTCCAAAGCAAAATGATATGATGAGGAAAGATCGACGTAAGCTTAGCTCATCGTCAAAAATTTGTGCTTCGGAAAGAAGGACCAGATAGCACAATTAAAAAGTTGCACGATAATGATATAGCCGATCAGGCTAGGAATTACTTGAAGGAATAATAAGCTCATAGGCAACGGAGATTATTTAGAGCTATTGAATCGGAGTGCGAAATTGATTCACTTATCAGTGTCCTTGAGTGTCTAACAACTCAGAACCCGGGGAAAATTGGAATCGGTGAGAAATAATACTTGAAGAACTCATAAGAAGTAATATGGTCATGTGCTATTATCGAGATGCCATGAGGTAATACTCGAAGTTAGATCATAATAGTGGTTGGACAGGTGCATTGATCTGCAGAAGACAAGTGCTTAAACTTGCCCGAGAAATGGGATCAAAGAAGAACATATGGTCGGAACCATGATTGCAAAGGATCAATTCACCGAAATCAAAGGATATTATATCAAGGAAATAGCTATTATTACAAGAAGCTTCCAAGATAGGATCTACATCGTGTCAATGGGCATGAACACAAAGTTGAAGGTCGACTCCCACTTCTTCAATGTATAACCTTCCATTCACTTCTCGCTTAGATAAAGGCATTAGTGTTGAAAGTTTTACCTGGTGAGATACCAGATGAGTATGACTCGTGAAAACTTTCAAGTTCACACGTATTAAGGAAGGCATAGGTTCAACCCATCAGGGTATCGTGGAAATATATACCACAAGCTTTAAGAGTAAATATCACCAGCTCGAAAGCAGAGCAAGGTTGAGAAAGTAGATGATACAATTTACCAAAGGCATTATGTATCCGAGGGAAGGCTCACAAGGTTATTAATTATGAAGGACCCTGTTGGACAATACTCCAACAGTGGGTATGGCGATCCACAATGGAGCTGATGTGAGTATCGATACCCAATCATAGGAAGAAAGAATGCAAATGCATCGGTTTATAGGACATCTGAAAATTCAACATTTAAATAGCAAAGGAATTATGATTTTTAAGTCAAGGGATCAGGAGCAACGCTCTGATCAAGGATGGATAAGTTGAATAAACCTAGGGGTACCATCGATGGCAATCTGATTGGCCGAGAACCAGCTCATGTTCGAAAGACGTCTGAGCGGAAAGATAATTTATAAGGATCAATTGATGGTTGCGTGCATTCGCACACATATAGAATCAGCGGACTTAAATGATGGTGTCAAAGGATACTAATGAATATTGATACACATATGGAAAGCATCCATATTGCAAGCAGACAAGTATTTTCCAAGGAATAGTTTGAAGAGGATACTCGGCAGATCGGGTACTATTTCCAAGTATTAGGTAAAGCATATGAACAACTCGGGATAAGCGGACCACGGTTAAGTAAATTATCCTTAGTGCAAAAGGAAGCTGCAAAGCAGATGGCACAAGGATTCTCGGAACAACGGAGAGTGCTAGGGGTATCTTGTAACAACATGAACAACTGGGGATGAATGTAAGAATAACAACTGCAAGTAGTTATCCATAAGGGTTGACGGCGGAAGGGGAATTGCAAACGTGAGGAACACAAGTTCTCGGGTTAACAGCGGAGAGTATCTTCAGGGTCTTCTGGTGTAGCAGACGATCATCAATAATAAGGGGCTCTCCGGGTGAAAGTGATAACGAGATCCTAATGTTAGATTTAGCAAAATTCATTTAACCCGAATAGAAGAGAGATCAGAGTCCCAGAGTGTAGACAAGGAGTAAAAGATCCTAATACCACCCAATGGCGACGTGGGCCCGTAAGGCACACAGCCATGTTAGTAAAAGTTTTGCAAGGACTAGACTCGACTTCGGCCAAGGAGTTGGAAGGGGGATTCCTACAGGCAGTCGGCTCCGATACCAACTTGTGATGCCCCCGATTCAATCGTACACTAATCATGCACGCAAATGTGTACGATCAAGATCATGGACTCACGGGAAGATATCACAACACAACTCTACAAATAAAATAAGTCATACAAGCATCATAATACAAGCCAGGGGCCTCGAGGGCTCGAATACAAGTGCTCGATCATAGACGAGTCAGCGGAAGCAACAATATCTGAGTACAAACATAAGTTAAACAAGTTGGCCTTAAGAAGGCTAGCACAAATGGGGATACAGATCGAACGAGGCGCAGGCCTCCTACCTGGGATCCTCCTAACTACTCCTGGTCGTCGTCAGCGGGCTGCACGTAGTAGTAGGCACCTCTAGTGTAGTAGGAGTCATCGTCGAAGGTGGCGTCTGGATCCTGAGCTCCATCGTCTGGTTGCAGCAATCGGGTAGAGAGATGGGGCAAAGGGGGAAACAAGGCAACCGTGAGTACTCATCCAAAGTACTCGCAAGCAAGGAGCTACACTACATATGCATGGATATGTGTGTAAGGGGCCATATCAGTGGACTGAACTACAGAATGCCAGAATAAGAGGGGGATATCTAATCCTGTCGAAGACTACGCTTCTGGCAGCCTCCGTCTTGCAGCATATAGAAGAGAGTAGACTGAAGTCCTCCAAGTAGCATCGCATAGCATAATCCTACCCGGCGATCCCCTCCTCGATGCCCTGTTAGAGAGCGATCACCGGGTTGTATCTGGCACTTGGAAGGGTGTGTTTTATTAAGTATCCGGTTCTAGTTGTCATAAGGTCAAGGTACAACTCCGGGTCGTCCTTTTACCGAGGGACACGGCTATTCGAATAGATTAACTTCCCTGCAGGGGTGCACCACATAGCCCAACACGCTTGATCCCATTTGGCCGGACACACTTTCCTGGGTCATGCCCGGCCTCGGAAGATCAACAAGCCGCAGCCCCACCTAGGCACAACAGAGAGGTCAGCACGCCGGTCTAAACCTAAGCGCGCAGGGGTCTGGGCCCATCGCCCTGAGCACACCTGCACGTTGCGAACGCGGCCGGAAGCAGATCTAGCCCCCTTAATACAAGAGCGAGCTTACGATCCAATGCGGCGTGCGCCACTCAGTCGCTGACGTCACGAAGGCTTTGGCTGATACCACGACGTCGGGATACCCATAACTACTCCCGCGTAGATGGTTCGTGCGTATAGACCAAATGGCCAGACTCAGATCAAATACCCAGATCTCGTTAAGCGTGTTAAGTATCCGCGAACACCGACCAGGGCCAGGCCCACCTCTCTCCTAGGTGGTCTCAAACCTGCCCTGTCGCTCCGCCACAAAGTAACAGTCAGGGGCCGTCGGGAACCCAGGCCCACCACTACCTGGGTGGAACCACCTGCCCCTTCAGCCCCCAACTCTGAACAGTATCACAAGTAATGTAACAGTGTAAAGTACATAGCATATGTCCGCGATCACTTCCCGAAGTGATCACGGCCCAGTAGTATAGCATGGCAGACGGACAAGGGTGTAGGGCCACTGATGGAACACTAGCATCCTATACTAAGCAAGTAGGATTGCAGGTAAAGGTATCAACAGCAGTATCAAAGACAGGCTATGCATCAGGATAGGAATAACGAAAGCAGTAACATGCTACACTACTCTAATGCAAGCAGTATAGAGGAGAGTAGGCGGTATCTGGTGATCAAGGGGGGGGGCTTGCCTGGTTGCTCTGGCAAGAGAGAGGGATCGTCAACTCCGTAGTCGAACAGGGCAGCAGTAGTGTCGGTCTCGGTGTCTAGCGAGAGAAGAGGGGGGAGAAACAGTAAATATTTAGGCAAGCAGATGCATAGTGAAGCATGAAATGACAAGTAACGGTGTTAGAGGTGCCCTAACGTGGTATGGGATGATACCGGTGAAGGGGGGAACATCCGGGAAAGTTTTCCCGGTGTTTCGTGTTTTCGAGCAGAGGAGCCGGAGGGGGAAAAGTTGCGAGTTTGATATGTTAGGGGTGCGTGGCAGATGAACGGGCTCCGTATCTGGGTTCGTCTCGTCGTTCTGAGCAACTTTCATGTTGAAAATATTTTAATCCGAGTTACGGATTAAAGATATGATTTCCTAAAGATTTTATTAATTTTGGAATTTAATTAATTATTTAATTTAATTCGGAAAAGGATTTATGACATCAGCCTGATGTCATGCTGACGCCAGCAGTCAACAGGGTTGACTGGTCAACCTGACCAGTGGGTCCCACTGCTCAGTGACACATTATTAAACATTTTAATTAACCTAATGAGGATTAATTAGGTGTGGGCCCCACTGTCATTGACTGATTAATTAATTACCTAACAGTTTAATTAGTTTAGTTATTTGATTAGTTTAATTAATCAAAATTTATTAATTTTATTAATTCTTTAATTATTATTATTATTATTATTATTATTATTATTATTTATTTTAATTTAATTTTTTTATAAAACGTTCTCAGGGGGCGTGGGCCCCCATGTCATTGGCCCATAGGGGATAGCGGGCTAACGGGCGTGGTTGCTGGGGCGGAGCCCCGTGAGCGTGCGTGCGGTAACGGGCGCCCGACAGGGCGGACCCGGGCACCGACGGTGGGGCACCGCGGGGGCGCCGGCGGGGCGCGCGGGGACGAGCCCAGGGGACGGCCACGGCGGGGCGCTCGGCGGCGGGTGGTGAGCTGCATGGGGCGGAGCAGAGCATGGTCGCGTGCGGCGACGAGCGCTGGCGCGGGGCCGTAGCAGGGAGGCGGCAACCCAAGCAAAGGCGGCGGAAGCAGCGGGTGCGCGTGCGCGTGGCCGCGGCCAGGGGCGGAGGAGGGTGGCCAACCAAGGTAAGGGCGCGCCCTGGGCACACGCGGGCAGCGGCAGTGCGCGAGGAGTAGTAGCGAGCAGTTGTAGGGAGAAGCGGCAGCGGCAAGACCAGTCATGGGCAGCGCAGCAGAGGAGGCGAGCGGGAACGCGGCAGTAGGCAACGTGGGTGAGCGCGAGCGACAGCGGGTGACCGGAGCAAGGGAAGGCGGGGTCGGATGGGGAGGTCCTCACCAGCCCTGTAGTGGTGCAAGAGTGTGCTCGGGGAGGGCCAGAGCTGCGGGGCGATGACGAGTTGGCGTCAGGGCGGCGTTGGTGCAGTGACGGGGCGACGAGGCTCGATGAGGTCCGATGGGGAGGAGGACGGGGACGGGTCGGCGACGGCGGCGGGGTCGACGACGGGGACGAGGTCGAGGCGGCGAGGTCTCTGGGCGGCGGTGGCACGGTGATGGCGCCGATGTCCAGGGGAGGCGGGGCGTTGGCGTCGCAAGGGGGGTTCGTTTCCCCGATCCAGATCTGGATCGGGGAGGAGGAGGCGAACGTTATGGGGGGAAGAGGTGCGGTTAGGTTAGGGTTTTGGGCTAGCGGGGGTTATGGGGCGAGTGGGTGCCCGGTTGGGCCTGACCTGGTGGCCAGCTGGGCCACGGCCCAGCAAGGGGGTTCTCTTTCTATTTATTTTTTTGTTCTTTTGTTTTTTGGTTTTAATCTTTTTCTGTTTTTCAAAAATGTTTAGTATCTAATTGATTTTTATAAAATATGGGAGCTAGCTCATAAATTGTAGTGCATAATACCCTAGCACCAAAAACTAGTTTGGGTGAAATAATATTTCATATTAGATTTAGATTAATTAAATGGTTATTAAATAATGTATTCAGTCACTGTTTGAGATTGTTTAAATGACTTATCGTATTTCAATAATGTTGTTTACAATTTTATCCTAGCCTCTGATTTATCTAATATTTATTGAACATTTAAGTTTTAATATTTGAAAACTTTTATTGTTTGCTTGATTTTAAATTTCGAATTTGAAACATTTTTGAACTAATGCGAGATTAGCAACAATAACCGAGGTGACGTGGCATTGTTAACGTGGGATTACTGTAGCTTAATTATCCGGGCGTCACACCTTTGTCTTCAGCAGAGAGGGGCCAGTTGAAGAATTCGGTGCAGCTGAGGAGCAAGCAGAAGCTCCAGAGGCAATAGAGATGCCTGTCGTCCTTTGGCACGTGGCAAGATGCATAGGTGCTGAGGATTTGGTCAGAGCAGCTGAGGACTTGAGCGGAGGAGCTGAGGATTTTGGAGGAGCCGGAGCAGCTTGAGGAATTTGCCGTGAGGGCTTTGAGGATTCTGGCCGTGAGGGCATAGTTGAGGAACTCGGCCGTGAGGGCATTGAAGAAGAAGCACTTGGCTTGTGAGCAGGCTTCTTTGACATGGCCTTCTTAGGCTTGACAGAGGCCACAGCAGTAGCAGAGTCTTTGTTAAATTTCCTCACTGCATCTTTTGCCTGTTTGGCCTGGCACTTGGCCCATTCTTCAGGATAGTCCTCATCGCGCTTGAGGCTGGTGGGATCAGCTATTTGGCCAGGTGCCAATGGAGGTCTTGAGCATGGAGGGGTTACAACGAATTTCTTCATGTATTTGGGAGTAACATATCTATACTCCCTCCACTCTCTTGCCCATCTCCTCTCAATCTTTTGAATGCGCACCTTGCGCTGATTTTTATCTTCCTCAGCGGGTGTGCAGTACCCAACATAGATGTCCTCAGGGATTTCAAAAGCAGTGTTAACCTCAAGCCTCTTTCTCCTTTCTGTGGCTTCTTTCCATCAGCCATTCTCTTCAGATGAGGAATTTGAACAATAGAATTCTCTGAAGAAGTATGCAACTTTTCTTCGAGGAACGCTGCAAATGAGTTAAGTTTATGAGAACCTAGCGATTCAGCAGCGGACATGAGTACTTGTGAACAGAGTATAGTTGCGAGGAATTTGGAGAGGTCATATGCGTTCTCAGAAGGTTTTTCAAAAAGAACAAGTTTGAGGAATTTGACCAGATGAGTCTTGAAGAATTTCACTGAGCGTTCTTTGTCTTAGGTTCTAGAGTTATATAGATCGAAGATCCACACAATTGAGGAATCTTGAAGAAAAATTGTTGCTTAGAGAAACGAATCAAGAACAGATGACATGTGAGGTGTTTAGTGTGTGAAGATTTGAAGAAAAACACCTTTGAAGATTTTGTAGAAAACATTTGAATCAACGAGGGCAGTAAAAGTAACTTTTAATTACCCTGGACGAAGAACACGACGAACTGTGAGGTGGATACATGAAGTTCGTCAGTGCAGATCTTCCACGCCCTAACTTGGCAGAGGAAGACGGCTACGGCGGCTGCGGAGGGAAGAAGTCCGCTGCCGGCGCGAGTACGACGACGACGAGGTCGAGGCAGTGAAGCTCTTCCTCACCGGCGACGATGAAGTAGTGAAGGCGCTAGGGTTTGAGAAGCTCGAGCTGGAGAGAGGTCGAGCAGAGTAAAAGAAGTGAGGAAGAGGAGGGGGTATTTATAGCCACGGTGAAAAAATGTACGCCCGAAGAAATTGGACGAACATGCCCCTGACCCTTCTCATTCACTTGACATGTGTCACCCACGTACTGAGAAGTGGAGATCGTGTGAGATTGTGGGTGAATAGATAAATGTTTTCGTGGGAAGCAGAATGGTTTGAGTGGCAAAACAAAAGTTTTGGATAAGATAAGTTTTAACGTTCCGTTCGCAAATTCTTCAGCTGACAAGGACACAGTGAAGATTTTGAATGAGTTTCAAATAGAACGCACATGAAGAATTTGTGAATAGATTGGGTTGAGTTTAGCATAGAGGGGGAAGGGTCCGATCACATTCACTTAGCAGAAAAATCAACTTGAAGAATTAGCCATAAGTGAATGCTGTAGAGGACATAAACTCATATATATATATATATATATATATATATATATATATATATATATATATATATATATATATATATATATATAACCAATGAAGAAAAACGACGGGAAAAGTGAAGACAATGCAAAGTTGAAGAACATGAACAACTGAGGAATTTCAAAACTGAGGAAAAACTCAAATTGAAGATTTTCAACTTTTGTGGTGGCGTGACCCACCGTATAAGAATGATGATTTCAGACACCGCGTACAATTTGTCGTAGGGCTCTGAGAATCAAATTCTCCGTTAATTTCTTCACACTTAGAGTGTTAGTCTTCATTGATTGAAGAAAAACGTTTCTTCATGTGTTGCACATCTAAGTCATGAATTTTGCATAAGTGTTAGGATGAGTGTCCTTTTCAAATAACATTCGAAGAATATGCTTCACAACCTTATGGTGTGATTCCTTCGGTGTAGCTTGAAATCGGACACACATGCAAACACTAAGCATAATATCTGGCCTAGATGCACATAAGTACAATAAAGAACCAATCATAGAGCGGTATACCTTATGATCGAAGTCAATACCATTTTCATCAGTGCACAGATGGCCATTTGTGGGCATAGGGATTTTGACACCTTTGCAATCTTGCATACCGAATTTCCTCAGTACATCCTTAAGGTATTTCTTCTGAGATATGAATATGCCATTGTGTTGTTGATGAATTTGAAGACCTAAAAAATTTTCAATTCTCCCATCATAGACATTTGATATTCTTCACTCATCATATAGGCAAATTCATCACTATAACGTTGGTCAGTATAGCCAAAGATAATATCATCAACATATATTTGGCACATAAACAGTTCACCATCATAAGATTTAGTGAAAAGAGTAGGGTCGAGTGAACCGGGTTTGAAGCCTTTCTTCACGAGGAATTCCTTCAAAGTATCATACCACGCCCGAGGGGCCTGCTTGAGGCCATAGAGGGCCTTATTGAGTCTGAAGACTTTGTCAGGATTCTTTGGATCTTCAAAACCTGGGGGTTGAGCAACATATACTTCTTCCTCAAGCTTACCATTGAGGAATGCACTTTTTACATCCATTTGATATAAAGTGATATTATGATGGTTAGCATAAGCAAGTAATATGCGAATAGCCTCAAGTCTAGTAACAGGTGCAAAACTTTCATCAAAATCAATTCCTTCAATTTGTGTGTAGCCTTGAGCTACTAGCCGTGCCTTATTCCTCGACACAAGGCCATTTTCATCTTGCTTGTTGCGGTAGATCCACTTTGTGCCAATGATATTGTGCTTGCGAGGATCTAGACGTTTGACCAGTTCCCAGACGTTGTTGAGCTCGAACTGATGTAATTCTTCTTGCATGGCCTGAATCCACTCAGGCTCCACAAATGCTTCGTCTACCTTAGTGGGCTCTGTAATAGAGACAAAATCATAGTGCCCACAAAAGTTAGATCAATGTGCAGCTCTTGAGCGTGTGAGAGGACCTGGTGCTTCAATGTCATCGTTGATCTTTTCAACTTGCACTTCTTTTGCAACGCGAGGATGAGCTGGTTGTCGTCGAGGGATTTGATCAGCATTTTCTTTAGCATTTTCTTCAGGTGCATTAGCTCGACTTTCTTCATGTTCTGGAATGAATTCTTCAACAGATTCTTCAGTTGGAATGACATCCTCAGTAGCCTTGAACTTGACAGATTCCTCAGGTGCTTGTTCATCTATCACAGAAGGTAGGTTCTCTCTTTGCGAGCCATTAGTTTCATCGAACCGCACATCTATAGTTTCAATAACCTTGTGAAGAATGTTGTTGAAGACTCTGTAGGTGTGCGAGTCCTTTCCGTAACCAAGCATAAAACCTTCATGTGCTTTCGGTGCAAATTTTGAGTTGTGATGAGGATCTCTAATCCAACATTTAGCACCGAAGACTTTGAAATAAATCACATTGGGTTTCTTGTCAGTGAGGAGTTCATAGGCAGTCTTCTTGAAGAATTTATGAAGATATACTCTGTTGATGATGTGGCACGCAGTATCAATTGCATCAATCTAGAAATGACGAGGCATTTTGTATTCATCAAGTATAGTGCGAGCCATCTCAGCAAGAGTCCTATTCTTGCACTCCACGACGCCATTCTGCTGAGGAGTATAAGGAGCAGATAACTCATGAGTAATACCAAGTTCATCAAGATAGTCATCGAGACCAGAATTCTTGAACTCAGTTCCATTGTCACTTCTGATGTGCTTGATCTTCACACCAAAATTGGTTGAAGCCCTCGAGGAAAATCATTTGAAGACTTCCTGCACTTCATGTTTGTAAGTAACAATGTGTACCCATGTGTAACGAGAGTAATCATCAACAATAACAAAGCCATATTGAGACATCATTTGAGACTGCAGAATAATGGTTAGGACCGAAGAGGTCCATGTGAAGCAATTCAAATGGTCGAGTGGTGGCCATGATAGTCTTCGCTGGATGCTTAGCCTTTGTCATCTTCCCAGCTTCACAGGCTCCGCATAAGTGATCCTTAAGGAATTTGACATTTTCAATGCCAATGACATGCTTCTTCCTCGCAAGCGTGTGCAAATTCCTCATGCCTGCAGGACCAAGTCGTCGATGCCATAGCCAGCCTTCTGAAGCTTTTGCAAGTAGGCACACGTCTGGTTGTGGTCCTGTAGAGAAATCAACAATATACAAGTCTCCTCTCCTAAAGCCTTCGAAGACTTTGGAATTGTCAGCTTCCATAACCACAACACAACGATACTTGCCAAATACAACAACCATATCAAGATCACAAAGCATTGAGACAGACATGAGGTTGTATCCTAAGGACTCGACAAGCATGACTTTGTCCATGTGTCGATCCTTTGTGATCGCAACCTTACCTAGACTCAATACCTGACTTTTGCCTTTGTCGGCAAAGATGATATGCTTCAGATGCGATGGTGATAAGGGAGCATCCATCAATAGATTCTTGTCACCAGTCATGTGGTTTGTACATCCACTATCGAGGACCCACTAAGTGGCTTTGGGTTGATCATACTGCAGATGAATTAGTGCAACCTACCGAACTTCATATACTTCATCAGTGAAGAATATGACATCACAATTCATCAGATCAATTTCATCAAGCAATGCAACAGATAAAACAGTATGAGGACGTGAGAAATGAAAGTTCATTTCTTCATGATTGGCCTGCGTCCTTTCAGGCAATTTTCAGGTCTCCAGCAAATTCTTCAGACATTTAAGCACGTCTGGAGACTTGACCCTGCATAAGAGATTAGTTCTTTTTATTCACCACCCACATCTGAAGGGGTGGCAAAGAGTTCATCACTCTACGATCTCCATACGAGAAAGGTGGCATAGAAGCCAACCCATTTCGTTTCACATAAGAGGTGTTAGGGTAAGCATATGAATAAGTAGAGAAATTCTTCGAAGACTTATGAACATAATGGTTAGAAGAATAATGCTCATATTCGTAGACCTTAGCTCTTCCCTCCGAAACAGAGTTGTTAGCACGATAATATTCATATGAGGACTTTGATCCTTTTGAGGAATTTGATCCACGTGAGGAATTTGGTCCGTATGAGGACTTGGATCCATATTAAGAATTTGGTACATATGAAGAATTTGATCTGGGGTTCCTATTCTTCACAAGTGGTGTCATGAGGACATTCACCTGAAGACTTTCAAGGCACCTTTTGGGAACCTAGATTTTCTTCATAGGGGAACCATTCCTGCAGTTAGTGCCAACATATCTAGCAAATACTTCACCATTCTGATTTTTGAACAGTTTATAGTTGGAATCAAATGACTCATCAGAAGAATGAGGAGATTCACATGTAAATCCTGATAGATTAGATGGATCAACTGGAGGTCCTTTTGCAGCAACCCATGAGGTTTTGGGGTACTGCTCAGGCTTCCAATATGTACCATCAGCATTGAGTTTCATCTCAAAGGCGATACCCTCTTTCCTAGGGTTCCTGTTGAGGATCTGCTTTTTAAGCACATCACAAAGAGTCTGATGCCCTTTGAGGCTTTTGTACATGCTTGTCATGTACAATTCCTTCAGCCCTACATCGTCAGTGATACTAGCAATGTCCTCAGATGAGGAATTAGTGATAGCAGATGCAGGTGAAGAATTTGTAACATTAGAAGCATTTGAACATTCAGGTGAAGAATTAGCAGATTCACGTTCAATGCACTTCAAACATGGAGGAACAAATTCTTCCTGAGCAGCGCTGATTTGTTGAGCAAGCAATGAATCACGCTCCTTCTGAAGATCTTCATAACTCACTCTTAGCTTCTCAAGATCTTGCTTTCTTTGAAGAAATTCATAAGAAAGCTTCTCATGATCAGATAAGAGAGTGTTATGATGACCTTGAAGGTTGTTAAACCTAGTCTAAAGTCTCTGAAGATTTTCAGTCAAGGTTTTAGTGTGATCCATTTCTTCACCCAACATATCATCACTTTGTCTAGCATGTTTTGAACCATTTCAAAAGCCCTTTGTTGTTTCACAGCAATCTTAGCAAGTTTAGAGTAGCTGGGCTTGAGATTTTCATCAGATTCATTCTCACTAGATTCACAGGAGGTATATTTGAGTACCTTGGCACCCTTTGCCATGAGACAATAGGTGGAAGCATAGTCATCATTGCCTTCATCAGCTTTGTTGGTGAAGCCATTTTCTTCAGAGTTGTGGATAGACTTGCTGATGAATGTAGTAGCGAGAGCCAGACTCGCCACACAGACTCGGACTCCTCAGATGCCTCCTCTTCCTCATGTTCCTCAGATTCAGCCTCAGAGTCCATTTCCTTGCCAATGAATGCCCGAGCCTTCTTGGAGCTGCTCTTCTTGTGAGATGAAGACTTCGAGGATTTTGATAATGAAGATTTTGAGGATTTCTTCTTTTTCTTCGCATCATCAGAACTATAATCCTTGCATTTCTTCTTCTTTGATTCCTTTTCCCACTGAGGACAATCTTAAATGTAGTGTCCAGGTTTCTTGCATTTGTGACAAAGCCTCTTCTTGTAGTCACTGGATGAGGAATCATTGCTCCTTGAGGGTCTTCCAAAGAGACCACGTCTTGAGAACTTCTGAAATTTCTTCACGAGCAGTGCTAGCTCATGACTCGGTTCTTCAAGGTCACCAAGGCTGCTGCCAGAATCTTCATCTTCAAACTCAGAAACTGCTTTGGCCTTCAGTGCACGTGATCTACCATAACTCGAACCATAGAGATCTCTCTTCTCAGCAAGCTGAAACTCATGAGTATTTAGCCTCTCGAGGATATCAGCGGGATCAAGTGACTTGTAATCAGCACGTTCTTGTATCATCAATGCCAGAGTATCAAATGAGGAATCAAGCGATCTTAGCAATTTCTTCACCACCTCATGGTCGGTGATGTTGGTGGCACCAAGTGCTTGAAGCTCATTTGAGATGTCACTGAGGCGATCGATGGTTTGTTGAACATTTTCATTGTCAAGTCTTTTGAAGCGGTTGAAGAGATTGTGAAGAACATCAACTCGAGAGTCACGCTGTGTTGAGACTCCTTCATTGACTTTGGACAGCCTATCCCAGATAAGCTTAGCAGTTTCCAAAGCACTCACTCTTCCATACTGCCGTTTGCTCAGATGGCCACATATGATATTCTTCGCTTGAGAATCGAGTTGCTTGAATCTCTTCACATCAGTAGCATTCAGAGAAGGTGTGACTGAGGGAACACCATTTTCCACAACATACCAGAGATCGTTATCGATTGCCTCAAGATGCATTCGCATCTTATTCTTCCAGTAGGGGTAGTCCGTCCCATCAAAGGTAAGACACCCAGCAGAGACCTTGATCCTACCTGCGGTCGACATAACTAAAACTCCAGGCGGTTAAACCAAAATCACACAGAACAAGGGAGTACCTTGCTCTGATACCAATTGAAAGTGTGTTATATCGACTAGAGGGGGCGGGGGGTGAATAGGCGATTTTTATGAATTCTCCACTGAGGAATTTGCTAGTGAGGAAATTCCTTAGCGAAGAACTACTAGCAGCGGAATAAGTACTCAAAAGTAAACATAACAGAACACAATCATGGTTATCATGATGAAATGAAGACAAGCACAGAGTACAGAAAGCGTAATCACAGGATAACACAGGACGAACAGAAACAGATTGAAGAAATTGAACTGAGGAAATTGGGAAAGTCTTCAGTCAAAGTCTTCAAACACAGATATAAACAACACAATTATGAGAAAATGAAAGAGTTGAGGAAATAGAACCAGTATGCTTGGTGAAGACAACGATTTGGTAGACCAGTTCCAACTGCTGTCTCAGTTGCACGTCTGGTTGGAGCGGCTAGGTATTTAAACCTGAGGACACACAGTCCCAGACACACAGTCCTCACCGTATTCTCCTTGAGCTAAGGTCACACAGACCTCGCCCAATCACTCGTGGTAAGTCTTCAGGTGACTTCCGAACCTTCACAAACTCGGTCACTCGGCGATCCACAATTTCCTTTTGGATGCTTTAGACCATGACGCCTAACCGTCTGGAAGAAGCACAGTCTTCAAAGGTAACAAGCGTCGGATCCACGCAGGATCAATCTCTTCAGTGATGCTCAATCACTTTGGGTTTGTAGGTGTTTGGGTTTGGGTTTTCCTCACTTGATGATTTTCGCTCAAAGTCCTCGGAGGATGGGATGCTCTCAAATGACAAGTGTCAGTTTCTCTCAGAGCAGCCAACCAGCTAGTGGTTGTAGGGGCGGCTATTTATAGCCTAGGGAGCAACCCGATATGATAAGACATAAATGCCCTTCAATGATATGACCGTTAGGTGGGTAGATATTTTGGGACAGCTGGCACAAGGCACAACAATGGTCAGAAATTTGAGTATCAAATTCCTCATGGCTATCATGTTCCTCACTGTGTAGGCAATCCGCACTGGCGAATTCCTAACTCCTCAGTCAGAACAAATTCCTCAGAGACCAGAAGAACTTCGTCTCTGTCACTGAAGAATATGACTGAACTGTATGAGATTTCCAATGGCTTCACTCGAAGGGATTGGTAGGTGTAGGATTTTAAATTGAGCATCACATGAAAAGGTTTCCTTAGTATTTCCTCGACCCCCTTTAACAGTACGGTGTTTCCTATGACTCAAGAAATAGAAAATGAAACTACAAAAACAAAAGTCTTCACGCTTCATGTTCCTCAAACGAATACCAAGTCTTGAAGGTCACACCAATTTCTTCACTTTCAAAGTCTTCAGAAAGTCTTCAGAAATCCAAAGTCTTCAGTCGAAGAACTTCATTTTAGGGGTCGACTTTCTTTGTAAATATCAAACTCCTCATAGACTTATAGACCTGTGTACACTCATAAACACATTAGTCCCTTAACCTATAAGTGTTCAATACACCAAAACCACTAAGGGGCACTAGGTGCACTTACAAATACATGCACAAAATAAGGAAGTATGGGATTACCTCATCCTTGAGAGCCTAAACCCAAATAAAACCTCTCTTCATATGCATCCCATTTGATTACCAATGACATGCGATATCCCCATCATGATTACCCTCAGGAATTTACCACGACATGTGGCGCCAAATGAAAATAGGTGCCGACCACATATTCCTTGTCTTGATCACTACATTGTCATTCCAGCCGATGTTGAGCCACAATATGTTTCATTCATTAATTTTTTCCAAAGAGAGGCTCATCTATGTTGAGTGTAAAAAGCTAGGTGATAGCTCTGGCGTGGATCTGCCGCCATGAGGCTGGTGTAATTTGTATGCTTGTGTCCTTTGGTTCATTCTTCTATTTTAATTCTATTTTTTGATAATTTACTGTCAGATATGGATTTATGTGGTGATCTCACCGCCTCTGATAAATATTACATGTCAATATGCCTTCATTGCAGCCAATTCCGCAATTTGGCACGAATTGTACCTCCATACATTATAATTGATTACCGTCCATTTAAAAGTTGAACAAAACATGTCTACTATTTCGTACATTCCATTTTATAGTGGTTGTGTGATCCTATTACAATTATGGTTGTGTTATTCTTGAACCAAACAAATTCTTGGATGACGGCGGAGTTTCTGCTTGACTGCGTTGCTCCCCTTCTGGGAGGCCCTGCTAGGGACACATGCATGAGGATGGCACTCTTATGCGGGGATTTTGTCGATCGGTGGAGTTTTCTGTTCTATTTTGTCATCACCACGTGGTTGATTAGTTGGGTTATGCTCTGTGACGCTCACAATGCAATCTTTTGTGTTGATGTTTGTCGTGTGGCAACGTTCTTCAGCTTGTGCCTTTGTTGGTGAGATTTGTGAATGGCGACTCCTTCCTAGATCTTCACCTTCCCGATTTGCCTGTAAAGCTGTTTGGTTATAAGCTGTTACATCATCATGTATCTTTTTCGTCGTTCTCTTTTTTCTTGTTGCAGGTTGTTGTCCTGTGTAATCATGTCCGGTTAATGTCTTTGTTAATGCAATCAGGCTCGCATCGAGCCTTTTTTCTAAAAAAGAGAATACAATGTGCATATAATTCCTCTGAGGCCCAAGATATATTTGCGATGTTGATATCGCCACGGGAGGTAAATAGATGATGCATCCAAATGACAGGTGCACAACGTTTCTCTACGTATAAACAATCTGGCCCCGCAAAAGAAAGTATAAACAATCTGGATAGCTTTAAACTAACTGATCAATGGACCATTTCTTAAGAGCCCAGTTATCCGGCACGTCTAGATATTCTTGATGCGGTTTGAAATATGATTTTTAGGCCGGGTTAAAACATTTTCTTGTGACATTTATGTGAGACCAAACTGTCCATACCAGTTATACCGTTGTGCATATGTATAAACGAAGATGAAAGAACCGCTACAACAAAGTGACACTTTTACAGAGTACATATAGTGATACTTTTTTTGCGAATACAGTGATACACCCAATTAGAACCAAGAGATCATTCAGATAAAAACTTTATTTTATTTTTCTTATTAAAGCAGGACCTAGAAGGTCCCGAAGCACTGGATAAAGTCATCCCAGAACATAACTGAAAGCATCTCCAATGATACCCAAGTTAACCAATGAAGTAAACTGTTGACGTAAAATAAAATAAAACCCAGCATCATTACTTTGCTAAACTTAGGCGTATCCGAGTTAATGTTCTCCAAAAAGTAAAGGGTCTGTCTAGGACACATCTAGATGTGACATAGTTATGTCACATCTAAACTGATGTCCACTCTGTTTGTGGTCTATTTTTTTATCCTAGTTTTTTTATTTCTTATTGCTACATTATATACTTGTAGAAGCTTAGATGTGACATCCTTAAAAAACATTTAGATGTGAATTAGACAAACTGAAAAGTAAAAATAGTCACATGGAGCAGCACTGGAGTGCCTTCCAAGAAACACAAAAGAAAAAGGAAGGGAGAAGGAAAAAACAAAAGGAGAAGAGAAAACAAAAATAGTAGTGTTGTACTACACTCTACACTACACTAGGAGAGAGAGAGAGAGACGACGAGCCCCGGAGAAGGCACCGCACCCGCCCGTTGCTTTTCCATGCTGCGTGTCCGCGCCGAGGACACTTGTCTTCTCCCCATAAACACACCAGCAAGCAACCACATGGAAAGCACGGAAGGGGAGGGCAGCAGCGAGTCTAGACTCTAGAGCGAGAAGCAGAGTGCCCTGGAAGCCTCCCCCACCCCATTCCCCCCTTTCTTCTCCCCTAGGGCTCCCCGGCCCTTCTTATTCCCGTCGCGCGAGGAGGAGGGGCACCGCCTGAGCATCCCCGCCCGGCCGCCGGATCGACCGCGAGGTACGCACCCACTAGTACTGCTCTCCTTGAGTGGAAAAGATGCCTCCGACCTTTCTAGATTTGTGTATGCTTGGTGCAGAAGTTTTTGCAGTTCTTGGTTAGTTTCCCAGTCCGGGCCTCAGATTGGACGGCTTTCGTTTACTGGTTGCTTGATTCGGCCGCGATTCGTGTCAGATGGTTTCTGGTCGGTGGTAATGCCGACTTCGACCTTCCCTTTCATGGCCGTCGCGGTGCCAGGTTATGGAGCTCGGAGTTTTATTGCTGCATTCCTGTAAATCCTTGTTGAAGCAGCTGTTGGGATTTGGGGGTAGTAAGATTGGGGGCAGAAGCGCTTCTGCTGTTTATCCATTTGGCTTGGTGTTCTTGTTTTCTTACCTTGACCAATGACCATGTTCAAGTGATTGTAGTTTTCTGTCCTGCTTTTTGAATTTGCAAGGATGAGATGTTTGTGCTTGGAACCGGCAGGCAATTTGTTAGTAGTTTTCATTAAAAAAATCATGTACCCGGTTAATCAATCATCGCTCTTTTGTTCTCTTTGGTTGATTGATCCTTTGACCCATATGAGTAAAAGCAAAAGCTGAAATTTATCTGAACTTTTCTTTGCTCTCGTCACTCGCTGCTGACTGATCTGAGACTTAAAAACAAACCGTTTGACTGTTTCAGGGGCAACTTGCTAGTGCCTGTGCTCCTCAAGAGCAAGCTATGGACAACTGCGCCGACCAGAACCTCGGACAGAGGAGCATTGGATTCTTCAGGGTCCCTGGTCTCTTTGTGAGGCTAAGCAGCAAAGGCCTGAATGCGGTGGACCCCGATTCAGTCTGGAGCCCAACCTCTCCTCTGGATTTCAAGAACCTGCCGTCATCAAACACCGTGGGCACCAATCTCAAGCCCACTGGATTGCTGGGCATCGAGGCTGATCTTCTGAAGCTCAGAATCGGCTCCCCGAGAGTCGGCCTCGGCCTTGTCGATGCCCTCACCGCCGACGAGGGCTCGTTGCATTTTGGAGGCAAGAACTCCTTTCTTGAGTCCATCAAGCCATTTCTTGAGCTTGGGCTGCCAAAGGTGGCTACTGATGATGCATCATCGTGTGAGAAGACCGGTTCGGCTGGCCTTGGCGCCGCCATGAAGGAGAACACGGGCTTTGTTCATTGTGATTGTGAAGATGAAGAGTACACCTGCGTGATCGAGCACGGCCCGAACCCGAGGACGACGCACATCCTGAAAGGCCAGACGGTGGAGGTGCCCAACGGCGTCCGTTCCAGGCGGCCGATTTTCACCATTGAGCCCATCGAGGAGCAGTCATGGCCGCCGATGCCGGCTGCTGGTGCCGCTTCTGGTTCCTGCTCCCACTGCAGGAAGCGGCTGCGAGAGGACATGGACACCTTCATGTATCTGTGAGCACTGAAACCTTTTGCTTCCATCTGCTGCTATATCACATGGTGTTTTTTTTTTTTTTTGAACAAAACATGTTGTGTTGTTCAGTTGTTGAGTTTTGTGTTGGAATGCAGGGGCGAGGCGTTCTGCAGCAACGAGTGCAGGAAGTGCTGCATCGAGGAGGAGATCGATGGGGTGGAGGTGGAGCTCATGATGCTGGATTCCGGCGGCTCCTCTGCTGATCTGCATAGGTGAAGCTGAAGATTGCTTGCTAGTGGTGGTGGCGAGGAGGCGTTGCCCACAGAGCGTCTGTTCTTTCTTTGTTTTGGTTTGAAACTTGGTAGGACTCAGCAGGGAGGGGAGGGAGGGAGAAAAACGCTTCTCATTCTGGTTTTTGTATGAATGTAGGAGAGGTTTTGAATTATCCAGCGTCTGCCATAGCATAATAATGGCTGGACCATTTTCATGGGTATTGGGAGTATTCCTTTTTTGGCTGTAAGACTGGTAGAAATACTCAGATATCGATGTGCCATAAATATATTAATCAATCAATTATATTACCCTTTTATATATTTCTTAATCCTGCAAGTTGTGGCCATCCGAAATTGTTCCTGCAAGTTGCGCATCATAGAGAGCCATTGTTACTCTCTGCTGCTCTCCTGAGGAAAAGGTGAAAGTGAAAACTAGTACTCCAGTATGATGCTCTGCTCTGGTGGGTAGTCAGAGGCACTAACTACAGTCGCAGTGCAATTATCACCAGCTTTGCCATTCATTGTGCTGTAGCCCGCAGCTGCAGGAGGGCCCTGTGGAGCTACAGTGGCATGTTGCATCGGCACAAGGACGGACGCTGGCGGGTGCTACAGCCAAAACGCCAAGGTATCCAATGCGCCTGGAGAAAGGAGAATGGAGGACTCTTGACTTCAGCGTCATTCATCGCTTGCGACTTGAGCAGATCAGCATCTTGAACAAGGATCACCAACTTTTTTTCTCCCTGAGAGCGATTTACATTTAGAGCAACTTCAACCGGCCGACCCAAACGGAAGGTAATTTTGTCCGCTTTTTGTCCGTTTGGGTCGGCCAGACGGATACCAAAGTCCGCAACTCCAACCGGCCGACCCAAACGAACGGTGATTTTGTCCGCTTTTTGTCCGTTTGGGTCGACCAGACGGACACGACGTCCGTTTTCGCGTTTGGGTCGGTTTGTGGCCCAACCCTCACCCGACCCATTTTCACGGCGCTAGGAAAAAAACACACTCATATTAAAAAACATTAATTAAATATTAAAGCCGGCCACGAAGGCCGGCGAGAGTCCACACGTCCACATTTGCATTTAAGAAAAATAAAAACAACATAAACTACGAGGCGACGCGCTTCCACGCGTCCACATTTGCATTTAAGAAAAATAAAAACAACATAAACTACGAGGCAGCGCGCTTCCTTAGGCGACGTCGTCGTCGTCCTCGGAGTCTGTGAGGTCGATGAGCGTCGGCGCCAGACCGGCCCAAGGGAACGCCGTGTTCTAGAGCGCGTTCATGTTGGGCGCGGGCAGTGCCGCCACGGGCTTTGCCGCGGCCTGACGCGCCTCCTCCTCGGCCTCGCACTGCTCGTCCTCTGCGTCGCGCTCGAGCATCTCGAGGTACTCGCCGTCGTGGCGCTCCTCGGCCACCCGGATTTGGCGCCAGTGCTCGAGGTACGCCGCCTCTTGCGCTGGCGTCACCCCCATCCAGACCGGCTGCACGGACCCACTCGCGCACTACTCCCGTCCAGGAGTAGCGCTCGACGGGGGACGGCTCCGGCTCGGGCTCCGGCTGCGGCTCCGGCTCGGGTTTGACGTGGCGTCAGGGAGGGGACGGCGGGGCCACCAGCGGCAGCACGCAGTCGCCCGCCGCGAAGAGGGCAATGGCATGCGCCATTGCCGCCTCGTACCGAGCCTCCTCTTCCTCCACCGCTTCCGCCCTACGCCGCTCGTCCTCCTCGCTCTCCCGGTAGACGGCCGCAAGGGACGCCTGGTAGGCGTCCTCGCCGCCTGGTCCTCCTCGCGGATGACGAGCGGCGGCGGCGGCACGCTGCGGTCGACCTCGCGCCTGCCCCGTCGCCTCGCCTCCTCGTGCTCGAAGGCGAACCACCTCGCCCAGTTGGGTGAGTCGGCGGCGTAGGGGGCGTCGCGGCGCTGCTCCGGCGTCAGCAGCGCCCGCTGGCGCCGCACCTCCTCCGCATGCGCCCTAGCCATCCGCGGAGCCGCCGGCACTAGGATCCTCTCCGGATCCAGATGCCAGTCGTGCGACAGGGCGGCGTCAAGGTACAGGAGAGGCACGCGGTGCTGCCAGTGCCACTCGCCTGGTGCACTGGCACGTTCACGCGTGGCCTCTGCCGGCGAGTCGGCGCCGGCGGAGGCGGGAGGAACTCCGAGGGAAAAGGGATGGCGGGGGCCTTGCTGCTGCTTGCGCCGGAGAAGAGCCCCATCTCGCTGTGGTGGTCGTGGCTAGGGTTTGCTGGCGACGGGGGAGCAGAGCTTGCTAGATGTGGACGGCGAGTTTGGATGAGGACGGCCCCGCCGCACGGTCGGCCTACAAAAGGACGACCGCCATCGCTGACGCATAAATTATGCTGACCGCGTGGACAGGGGTAGTTCGACGGCCGACAGGTAGGGACGCGGCGGACACCGAAAAGGCGTGCGTGGCATTCGTTCTGCGTCCGCGCCAACGCATTTGGGGTGCAAATTTGGGACGCAAATGCATTGGCGCGGACGCGAAGCGGACATGATTTGAGTTTGGAACGGCGCGTTGGACCGCCACTTTTGTCCGCGCCGACCCAAACGCACGCAGGCGGACGAAATGAGTCGCCCCATTAAAGTTACTCTAACATCAAAATAAATAGACAAGCACAAGAAATAAACCGGGGGCTTGCAATATTTCCCCTTTCGCCCTACACTCTTTGAGAGCTGAGTCCAGGACTTGAACATGTGATCTACGTGCAGTTCATGGTATATGATTTTCTGAAAGATTGAAATAGGGAGAACACATAATTGTGTGTGGGAGAGACGATTCTTTTTTTTTTGGCTTTCAGGAGTACATAATTTATTATTTTTCATTATAACAAACATGTTCTAACCACGTGTAAATTTTTATAAAGATATACATGTTTGGATAAAAAATACAATATAAGCTTTGTAGAGCACAAGTTTTTTTCCTATGTCACAACTCACAACAAATATCATTTCTTCATGAAAATTTGTTACTCCCTCCGTTCACTTTTGTAAGTCGTTTCAGACAACTGAAAATAGGCTGCTTTGCACGCTGTCTGAAATGTCTTCAACGCCTTATAAAAATGAACAGAGGGAGTATAAAAGACATGAACATGTGTGTTGTCAGAAAACATTCACTCTTTTCTGTTTGAGGACTACATATTGAACATTTGCATAATTGCCCTCTTGAGTACAATATATGATTGAAATAATGTTTTTTGTTACAAGATAGTAGAATAATTGAATCTTTACAAAAAGAGTTGCATACGATAAAAAAGTAGTTTGAATCAGAGACCCTAAAGTAACATCTCTGTAAAGCCCAAGAACCCTAACCCAACATTGGCAGTGCCGCCATTCGAGGAACCTATATGACTCTCCACGCCTAGAGAGTTGTCTCTGCCAAGCTTTTGCATCAACGGCATTGCTCAGATAACAATCCTCCCAAAGAGGTCTCACGGAGATTAATCATTTTAGCACGCAATAAACTGAATGAAAAAACAGCGACAATGTAGACCCGGAAATGACAGCCCAACTTGGTAATCATTGAAATGGAAATTGTGGATCAAGACATTTTGCAACCATAAACCCTATGCCACACAGCCTGCTGCATGCACACACCACTCTCCCTGGAGAGGAGATCCTATCCGTTGCAGGCCTGACCAATGCCGAGGAAATGATGCCAATCGAGTAGAGCACAATTCTACCAGTCTGCCACGTTGTGCTGAAATATGCAAGGCTTGAACGGAAGCGCGGAAACTGTTACACACTTTTTGAACTAACAGAAACGATGCAGAAACTAATGAAGGGCAACCACGGCTGCTAACTGCAGTGGACGCAGATAAATTGTCTAGTGATGTGCCTTCGCGGCAAACATCACGTAGAGGAACGAATCTCCACCGCCGTAGCGCTCTCACCAAGTTCCAGCAAGAATGTAGAATCCCTCCGGGGCTTCACTACTTCAAATCTGCCGGGTGTTGTATGACTTGCAACTGTGGCACTTATGTGCAATTAAGTGGAACTGCACCTCTGATACTGCCCCACAATCATTGCATAATATGCGAACCTACAATCAGGAAAAGTGGATCAGCAGCGGCCAACAAATTTAGCTCTTCAGTTCAAATTATCTAGCAACGAAATTGGTTAATAATGTGAGGAGTATGCCGCTCATACGAGCAAACGACGCAAAACAAGAACATTACCATTTTATCGTCGAAGGAGTTTGACAGAGTCGCTAGTTCCGCGTCCAGTCTTTCCCATGCCTTCGACATGTCACATACCGACTTGGAGCAGAGCGGGCATGCAAATCTAAAATTTGGTTTTAGACATGTCAGCTGCCATAGGCCTAGTTCTACACATGATAAACCAGCGCATATCGAAGGCCAAGTTAAACTTACTGGCAATGCTCCTTCATCTCTTTCAGGCATTTTTCATGAATTGTATGACCACACGGCAAAACAGAGACATCATTTCTTGACTCAAACAAGTACTGGAAATCATGACAGAGTCAGCCAGAAGATAATTTGAAATCAGAATTGAGCCATTCATCAAACAATATGCTGCAATACAAATGAGCAACTGAACACCAACCTCAAAGCAGATTGGACAGTCATGATGCATGGCTCCTTCAACACATGCATGGCTGTTCTTCAACACTTTGGAATAACAACATCCTGCATGAGATACATAAACAAGAAGGGTTAAACCAACTGAAAGGAATAAGTGATTACAATTATATGAAACTGATTTGTAAGCATAAAAAATGACATAAGCCCGATTAAACTGAGATTTTTTAAACAAAAGTAGCACGAGTAAAATGTGCACTCCTTTCAAAAAAAGAAGTGAACTATAGTGTAGTTAATGCTTTAGAATGACTAAAGAACTTGAGGAATAGACTATTAAAAATTGTGGATTTTGGAGTTGAAAGTTGAAAAATACTATATAGCATTATTCACCTAGTAATTGATAACGTACAACAAAATGAAAATATCTCTGAGAACAATTCTTGTTATTTTCTGGCCAAATCAACTACAAGTCACGAAACATTGTGTAACCGCACAAGTCTACAAACAAATATACGTGTACAAACATGCTGCAGCGAGCCTCCTACATGACATCATACTAGTACATTGTACTTTCAAGAAAGCAATTTTAGACACAGGAGCGACGCATTACCACATTTTGAGCAGTGGAAGAAATTCTCCCTGCCACCAATTCTGCAAAGATAAGAACGAAATTCAAATTTAAACACAAGTTAAAAAAATAAATAGTTCAGAGAGATACATCCATACAATTCCAATACTGGAAATTATCCAGGAAAAAACTGCATACCTGCATATTCCACACGCATGGCAGTGATACTGCTGTTTTGAGACCTGGAATCACAAAATTAAGTCTTAGCATGGCATACTGCCACAACTTGATCAAACTAGACAAAACACCCAAAACTGGAAAGTCCTCTTACTCACATCATCATCAAAGAGCTTGCACACTTCACAGAAATACTTTCCCATGCATACACCACAGTTGATGCATACTTGTCGTACCTGGCAACAGATAAGCAAGAAGCATCGTCATGACACATTGACGCTAGACAGGAAAGCACTACTTTTATGAAGCAATGACTATGGTTCAGTCACGAACCTCTTGTTCAGTGCCACACAATGAGCATATGACCTGCTTAGATCGAGAACCAACTCAGCATGACTGTAAGAGTAACAAGGGTTGCAAAGTAGTGGCATACCTCAAAACAAAACAAAACAAACCTGCTGCAGTTCATGGCGTGGAAGTTCATGTCGCCTAGGAGTATCAATTTTAATTGAATTCTGTGAATACATAGTACATTATTTCTCCACATTTTCCAAATAAAATAAAATCCAGAACAAATAATGAGCACTTAAACCATAACAAAACACATAATCGTTTACGAAAAAACTTATACACAATATAGACAAAGTATAAGAGATGCACCAAGAAATAGAACAACGGTTAACAATATGTGGATGGTGTTTGACATATCTCATGATATTACAGCTCCCAACATGCTGTTAATATGACTCTATTTTTAAAAATCATCCCAGAACAAAAATATGAACACTTAAACCATAATAGAAAGTATAGATCATTTGTGGAAAACCTTGCATGCAATATAAACATAGAGGTACATATATGCATCCAGAAAAAAAAATCAAGAGATAGAACAAGACTTGACCATACTAATTGTCAAGCTTAAATGTTAATGATGTTTCGACATATCACATGATATTATAGCTCCCAACATACCATTAATATTAATAGTGTCCTTGAATCAGCACATAACAGGTACTAAATCAGATTATTTTTCCACCGTAAGATTCAAATAGCAGCACAAACAACAGTCAAAGCTCTAATCAAACCCCATGTACAAACTTATCATCAATTCTAGTTTCCGGCCTTAAAACCACTGAGAATATGAATGCAAAATAAAAAACTCAAGACATTGTTCTTGAAATTGTACCTTTGATTCATTGTGGCAGTGCCGGCAATCAAAAATCTCATTGCAGCATGGAGCTCGTATGCGGCATCTCCTTCGGTAATGCGCACATCTGCAACAGCACATGCTTGTAAAGTTCTCACGACAATAATTTATCAAGGAACTCATTGCTGTGAGCAGATCTTAGAAAATAAAGTGACTCATGAGATAATAGGACATACCCATACTGCATTAATCCCTTCTCAAATCTTTCGTACTCATCAGACTTAGAACCATCAATCCTGGCTGTGTCATTTCCATCAAACAACGAAGGGCCTTGAGGAAGTGAATCCACATTTAGCTTAGCATGTGCATGTTGAGCAGCAACAGACTCGAGCTGCACGGCACCCATGTCGGCTGTTTGGTAGCACAAAAGCTATCGCGTTGCAAACGCAACACAAATACCTGCAAGTATTATGCATTTAGCAGGATGACTCTCAATACAAAATGCAGTCACAGAGGAAACCACTGCATGTAGTTCTGGTTGCTGAATACTGCTGAAGACCAGGCATATTGACACAAGACCAAAGCAACGCCGGACAGCTCCAATCAGCAAAAACCTCATAGTCACAGCTAGAATAAACTAGCTGGATTGTGAGCTGTGAGAAAACAAATTACACAACTGATATCCATCCAGAGAAGAATTTCCAAGCAATTCGTACACAGTGATCCATCTGCATCTGTTTTACCGTGGTGCTGGCCCCCCGTTCTCTGGCAAGAGGAACAGGCAAGAGCATCAAATGCCAGGAAAAAAAAGTGAAGGGGATGGGATGGTTTCATGATAAGGTTTCGACGTGCTAGCTAGTACCGTCGTTGAATGTTTTTATCGAACAGAAAGGTTCCTTAAGAAGTCAGATTACAAGGAAGCCTACCTCCAGCAGCCACCGGCTTCATCTTCAACGGAAGAAACTTGTCCAAACATTGGTTTAAAGTCGTGCAATATCCGCAAATAAACTAAACTTCCTCTAATTCTCCCATCAAGAACATCTTGAGAAAGCCAGCGTCCTAATTAAGACTTCAGTGGTTTGTACCTGAAATGTAACCTATCTACAATTTCCTACTGAATAGGGATCGTCTCAAGAACTAGTGAAGCAGCATCATTGAAAGAACCTGCATAAGTGAATTCCCCCAACTCTGTGCCAAAGCAGTAAAGAAAATTAGTAACCAATGCTGCACGCAGCAAGTAAGTAGTCTGCAAGTTGCTGCTTTCCGAACATGCCCTCTTTAACTAGGTAGGATTCCGGAAGGTAACTTATCTAAAACAGTGATGGTTTCTCCTCAACCTTGTTTTTTTTTCTTTTTTCTTTTTGAGAACGAGCCCTCAACACGTTGTTACAAGCATATCCACTGTTTTGTTTGATTGGTGAATGAAAACAAAATTATGTTTCTGCCTTTGGCACAAATGAGAGTTGAATGAGGAACCAAAACACGGGCACCGTTTCAGGTACAGGGAGAGCAAGAAAAATGCAGTGTGCCAGTGTCATGGGAGCTCGGATTAGCCAGAACAGCACGAGTGTGATGAAGAAGGATATAAGTTGCCAGTTCAATCCAAAAATAGAGGACGTATGGTCAGGGATCTACGAAGTTGAAAATTTCTGAAATAACAGGAGTCCATTTGCACAGCGCATGCCGCTTCATCGACCGTATGTGTACATACATGGTAATGTGAATTACTGATAATGATATGTGCAGCCATGATCCTACACGCCCAAATAATCGTAGCCAGTAAATTAGATCGAACACACTTGGTACCTAGAAGATGAAACGCAACCCAAACCCCTCGTATAGGCGGATACACCACGGGTTTAAAGCGAACTGTATCAAATTTTCTGGATGCACATCATCTAATTTAAATGACCAATATCATCAATCAAGCAGCAGCCAACGAACCAATTGACGAGCATGGTTGAACCGAACCAGGAAAATTGGTCACCACAACAAAATCAAGCAATCAATCAAGCAGTTAGTCATAATAATCAGCATCTACATGCAGGCACAAGCAACACATACCTACACAGTAACCGAGATCGATCGAGCTAGCTAAGGATTAAAAGCGGTAACCGAGCGAGCCACAGGAAAACCAGAACGAGAAAACGAACACAGAACCGCGACGCGCGTGGCGGACGAACTTCCTAGCGCACGCACGACCGAATTGAGTGGGCGGGACGGCGCGGCGCGGTCGCCTCGGCGATCGAATCGCGGCTGATTCCTGGAGCGCGTTCCTGCGGATTGGGGGGAAATCGAGAGTGGGTCGGGTCGGGACGGGACGAAAGCTGCGAGAGTTTTTTTAGGAATTGGGACTGGCGTAAGCTGAGCGAGAGTGATTTGTCAGATTGGAAAGCTTATGGGGGAGGTATTTAAACGGATTCTGAGGGCACACGGTTTCCAGAGGATTCGGGTGAGGTGACGCGGACCTGGCTGGCCTAGGGGAGGGGAGGTTTCGGCCTTATCCTGCTGCGTACGTTTAGGCCGACGAAAATATCAAAGTTCTCCGGCCTCCGCCGCCCACAGCCCCCAGCCCGCCCACGAGGACGCAAGTGGATGGGAGGAGCAGCCCGGCGTGGACTGGACTCGGTATCGTTTCAATCAAGGAAACAAAATGGATACTACGTGGATTTATGCGTTGTCACGCACTACCACGATCGAGTCATCGAGTGGTATAGCGTGCTCATCCCTATCCCATTTCCAATTCGGGGAGGGATGCATCGACATGTACTATGTACTAAGCTGGCCGAGCTGGCCACCTCCGGTTTTGGCCAGATCAGTTGAGTCACGCCACGCAACGCAACCGTGAGTTTGCATCACGTGGATAACTATTGTGGATCCTGTTTTCGTGTCTGGCTAGACGAGCTCTTTTCAAGCCAATGCTACCTTGCCAACGCATAACGGCAATACAGTTTCGAGTTTTGCTGGGCGCTCGTAATTTGTACGTGACGAGGCCACTTACCTCTCACGTGAACTAAATTATTGGTTCGCCATTATTGGACTTCTGATTGCCATTCACCACACAATATGAATACGACGATGACACTCTTGTGTGGCGGGCGTATGCAAACCAATGAATGATGATTTTTAGCATTATTAGGGGCTGATGTGTGCACAAGAGCACATCAACGGGAATTTTCTTCAAGGGACACTGATTATAATGGTGACGAAGCCTCGAAGGATCTGCAATCAAACAAGATATTTGGTTGCTCATATCGACTCTGGCACCCATATTGATTTTGCGGAAGCATATCTCAACAACATAGACTTTGGGTTTTAATCATTTAAGAAAGAAAAACAGAGGCTTTGAGTTCGCATCAGAGCCGCCAAATAGGCATATGTCATGAGCTTAATACAAGAGTTAATTCATGAACAATCTCTTCGGGTTTCTTTTCGAGCCTCTTAGAAAATACATGAATGATCATTACAGAAAGTTAGACAGAAGACGCGATGTTCTATTTAGGAGCTTCACCGTTTTCTCTTTGCGAGATCACGAACAACCTTAAGGAAATGCAAACAGGTATGGCTCCTTGTCTAGATGGGTTTTCGGTGACTTTCTATAATAAAATTTGAGGAGTTTGGGGGAGCAATGTTTTTGATTTAGTTGACGATTTCACTGATGGTTTAATTGACAGTAAGCGTCTAAACTATGGGGTGTTAGCTTTACTACCAAAGGTGAGTGGGGCGATAGTATTCGTCAATATAGGCCAAGAACCTTGATAAATGTGAGTTTCCTTCTATTGGCAAAAGGGTTTGCCACTAGACTGACCCCGGTGGCACATAAAGTAATTCATCACAACCAAACAGTCCTTCATCCAGGGACCGGGGTGCATGGATCCTGGATGGTGTGGACGTGTTGCACGAGATTAGATGCACCAAAGAGGAGGTGTTTATCTTAGAGTTAGATTTTGAGAAAGCATACGATCAGCTTAGATGGGTTCTTTATAAAAAAAGGTTTGATCCCATGTGGACCAGTTGGATGATGTCCGAGGTGGACAAATGATGGTGAAATCAATAGAGAAGTTGAATCCTTGTTAGAAATGAGAGGGAAGGGGATCCACTATCTGACTTATTATTTAACATTGTAGCGGATGCGCTAGCAGCCATCCTCGATCGTGCCAAAGAAGCGGGCCATATTAGTCAGGTTGCGGCTAGGTGATGACTCCAATTTATGTGATGGTTTTGATAATTATTTTGCGCCTACATGGTAGGCTTTGTGAAATTTTATCGCGTCCGTGCACTTCATTTTGTCGGTATTCCACAGGTAATGCCTTTTGGAGCAAGTAATATTTTATAAAATAAATCCCAGGAAATGATAGTGAAATCATGTATTTAATGTGATAATCAACTACCATAAAAGAATGGATCAAAGGGATCAAAGGAGGAGTCCCTGTGGTGCCTCCAAAGCAAAAGACGATGTTCCATATGAGCACGCCCGCTCGTATGGGCGGTGGTCGTATGAGGTGCCAACGCCGCCACCTCGTCCACTACTTCCACCCAGTGTAATCTGATCGGGGATCAGAGGAGAGCATACACCAGAAACTCATCCAGAAGGCAGAACCCTACATTCCGAAGCAATCCAGAGGACGGATTGGTAAAGGAGGAGATCGCCATCTTCACCGCCAAGCGCAAGGGGATGTCAACATCATCATCACTGTCATCATCATCATCACCATTGTCATCATCATCATCATCCACATCCATCTCATTGTAAATCAGGAACCCTAGTGGATCGTCTTGTGTGTTACGTGTGTGGTCCATTCATGTTTACCCTTACCATCCTCATGATGTTCGTTCTCTCCATGTGTGAGTATACCCCTAGTTCTCGGGGGATATGGATGAACCTTAGTATATGTATTATATTGGATATGAGATCCTCTTTTGAATGCTTAGATTAATAAACTTCGTGAATGTTGTGAAGAGGCCCCACTCAGCATTACCGTCAAAAGTCCATGAAGTGTATCACTGTCGTTGTAAAGGTTAGGATGTGAAGGTAATTCGAGGTAACAGTAAAAGCCTTTGCTTCTAGCCTTTGCAATTGATAGGGGATTTACAAAGAACCCTTAGAGAGGCCACATCCACGGGGTAACTCTTAGTTACCTTAGTTGTAACCTACAAGGGGAGACTAAGGTGGTGGCGTGCGTGGCACAAAGTCTACCTAGAGTAGAACGTGTTTTGTATCCGGCTCCGCCCAGCATAATCGTCAAAAGTGGCTCAAGTATCCAGACCACACTATGCGGATGCATAGGTTGCTTCGAAACATACCAATGGGAATTCTGCACTCCCTGAGAACACCTTACTCCTATGTCAATTTCTGTTTGCTATTTGTGCTGTTGTTTTCTATTTATTTTTATGTTATTTACTTTCAGTTTGCTCTACACCAAAATCACTATTTACTTCTGTCCTCACTTTGTCTGGAGTCTACAATTATTTGTAGGCACAAATCCATAATTCACAACAAGAGGCAACGCTTAATTCCGTGCTCCCTGTGGGATCGATATTCTTACTTTGAAAAAGCTACAACTAAACCATGTGCACTTGTAGACCATCAAGCTTTTTCTGGCGCCGTTGCCGAGATGCTGAGCGCTTTTGGGTTTTTCTTTGAGTTTTGAAATATATTGTGTTCTAATAATCTTTGCAGGTTGCAGGAAACCATGGTGTTATTAGAACAAATTTATCAGGTAGATGTGGAAAATGGTTGCGGGTTCACCTCGAGGAGAAAATTATATATCCACCAGCTCCGGCCTAACTGGTAAAACATTTGGGATAAATCCTTGATTGCTTTATATGTTGAAAAAATTTCATTCCACGGTGATGGAACTGAAAGTCCATATTTACATATTAAATAATTTGAAAATACATGTGGAACATATTAGTTGTACGAGCTTACTCATGAAGAAATCAAATTGAAATTGTTTCCTTATACTGTTGAAAAAGAAGTTGCTAAATGGCTACTAGATCAGCCTTCAAGTACTTTGAATAGCTGGCAAAAGTTGTCATCTGTATTCTTCGCTTGCTTTTATCCTCGGGGCAAATTATATACTCCCTCCATTCCAAAATATAGTGCGCCCGCGCTTCCCAAGGATCCTTTATGGGTACTAATATTTCCCAAGTTTGGGGGTTGCTTGATAGAATGCACCAAAATGCTGAAAGTTAGTTCCTATGGTCAAAGGAGAAGAAGAAGATTGATCCTGGTTATGATAGTATTAAATTATTCTCTAAATCTGAGAAGATGAAAAATATTCGGCATGAGCTCAGTATTGGAACTGACCCTGCTTTACGAATTTTGAAAGACTTTTCTAAGTTTTTGCAGATACCAGGTAAAAGATTTGTGAAACATAATAGACAATCTAAAGCAATCCGAATGGTGGAAGCAATAATGAAGGAGTCTACCCCGCCTCCTAACCGAAGAGTGTTGGGTAACGCAGTAATTTCAAAAAAAATCCTACGATCACGCAAGATCTATCTAGGAGAACCATAGCAACGAGCGGGGAGAGTGTGTCCACGTGCCCTCGTAGACCGAAAGCGGAAGCGTTATATCAACGCAATTGATGTAGTCGTACGTCTTCATGATCCGACCGATCCTAGCACCGAACGTACGACACCTCCGTGTTCAGCACGCGTTCAGCTCGATGACGTTCCTCGTACTCTTGATCCAGTTGAGGCTGAGGGAGAGTTCTGTCAGCACGACGGCATGGCGACGGTGATGATGAAGCTACCGGCGCAGGGCTTCGCCTAAGCACTACAACGATATGACCGAGGTGTGTAATTGTGGAGGGGGCACCGCACATGGCTAAGAGATTGTCTGTTGTGCATTTGGGTGCCCCCACCCCACGTATATAAAGGAGGGGGAGGAGGAGGCCGGCCAAGGAGGAGGCGCACCATGGGGGGAGTCCTACTAGGACTCCAAACCTAGTAGGATTCGCCCCCCTCCTTTCCTATTCCAAGTGGGAGAAGGGGGAAAGGAGGAGGAGGAGCAGGGGGAGAGAAGGAAGGAGGGGGGCACCGCCCCCTCCCCTTGTCCAATTCAGATTGGGGGCAAGGGGGGCTGAAAGTGCAACTATCCCTAGGTGGTTTTGGTAATTTATAACAACATATAGCTCATTGAGCTAATGCAATTCCAAGACAATTATTTCAGGAAAGCTCAATGATTGGCATGGCATGGATGGTGAAAGTGGAACCCTCAAAATACTAAGGACAAAGGATTGGCTCAAGCTCAAAAGCTCAAGACTCTTCATTTTACATTTTAGTGATCCAAGATCACATTGAGTCTATAGGAAAAGCCAATACTATCAAGGAGGGATGAGGTGTTGCTTAATGAGCTCTTTGCCTTATGTGCTTAATGATATGCTCCAAAATCCTCAGTTACTTTCCCATATCCACAAATGACCTAAACCCCAAGCCAAACTCGGTCATATCGATTCTTTCTATCCGGCGCCACCGAGTTTCTCATATGTCATAAGCCACTGCCAAACCCTAGCAAATCGGTTCTACCGATAGGGATCTCGGTCTCACCGAGATGGGATTGCAACCTCTCTGTTTCCTTTTTGTAACTTTTCGGTCTCACCGAAAGAGCGGATCGGTCCCACCGAGATTGCAATGCAAACTCTCTGTTTCCCATTTGTAACTTTTCGGTCTCACCGAAAGAGCAAATCGGTCCCACCGAGTTTGCCTGACCAACTCTCTGGTTAGCTAATTACCAAATCGATCTCACCGAGTTTGTGTAATCGGTCTCACCGAGATTACGTTATGCCCAAACCCTAACCATATCGGTCCTACCGAGATGCATGTCAGTCCCACCGAAAATCTCTAACGGTCACTAGGTTTACCATTTCGGTCCGACCGAGTTTATTGATTCGGTCCCACCGAGATTGGTAGATTGTGTGTAACGGTTGGATTTGAAGTGGAGGCTATATATACCCCTCCACCTCCTCTTCATTCGTGGAGAGAGCCATCAGAACACACCTACACTTCCAATTCATATGTTCTGAGAGAGAACCACCTACTCATGTGTTGAGACCAAGATATTCCATTCCTACCATATGAATCTTGATCTCTAGCCTTCCCCAAGTTGCTTTCCACTCAAATCTTCTTTCCACCAAATCCAAATCCTGTGAGAGAGAGTTGAGTGTTGGGGAGACTATCATTTGAAGCACAAGAGCAAGGAGTTCATCATCAACACACCATTTGTTACTTCTTGGAGAGTGGTGTCTCCTAGATTGGCTAGGTGTCACTTGGGAGCCTCCGACAAGATTGTGGAGTTGAACCAAGGAGTTTGTAAGGGCAAGGAGATCGCCTACTTCGTGAAGATCTACCGCTAGTGAGGCAAGTCCTTCGTGGGCGATGGCCATGGTGGGATAGACAAGGTTGCTTCTTCGTGGACCCTTCATGGGTGGAGCCCTCCGTGGACTCGCGCAACCGTTACCCTTCGTGGGTTGAAGTCTCCACTAACGTGGATGTAGGATAGCACCACCTATCCGAACCACGGGAAAAACATTCGTGTCTCCATTAGCGTTTGAATTCTCCAAACCCTTCCCTTTACATTCTTGCAAGTTGCATGCTTTACTTTCCGCTGCCTATATACTCTTTGCATGCTTGCTTGAATTGTGTGATGATTGCTTGACTTGTCCTAAAATTGCTAAAATCTGCCAAGAACTAAAATTGGGAAAAGGCGTAGTTTTTATTTGGTCAAGTAGTCTAATCACCCCCCCTCTAGACATACTTCTGATCCTACAAGTGGTATCAGAGCCTTGGTCTCCATTTGCTTTGATTCTCATAGCTTTTGGTGGTCATAGCCTTGGTTTCACAACCTAGGAGAGTATGGCGTCTAGCGAGGGAAATTATCACCGTAGAGGTCCATACTTTGATGGTACTAACTTTGCTAGTTGGAAGCATAAAATGAAAATGCATATTCTTGGACATAACCCCGCCGTTTGGGCTATTGTGTGTGTTGGTTTGCAAGGTGACTTATTCGACGGGAAAGAACCAAACCGTGAAGCTACCGCGGATGAGTTGAAGATGCTACAATACAACGCTCAAGCTTGTGATATTCTCTTCAACGGATTGTGCCCCGAAGAATTCAACAAAATCAGCCGTCTTGAGAATGCAAAGGAAATTTGAGATACTTTGATTGATATGCACGAAGGTACCGACTCCGTCAAGGAATCTAAATTGGATGTGCTTCAAAGTCAACTTGACAAGTTCAAAATGAAGGATGGTGAAGGTGTCGCTGAAATGTACTCTAGGCTTGCTCTCATCACAAATGAGATTGTCGGCTTAGGGAGTGAAGAGATGACTGACAGATTCATCATCAAGAAGTTCCTAAGAGCTTGGATGGAAAATATGATACCGTGTGTACATTGATCCAAATGATGCCCAATTACAAAAATCTCAAGCCAACAGAAGTCATTGGAAGAATTGTTGCTCATGAGATGTCACTCAAGGACAAAGAGGAACTTCAAAACAAATCAAGTGGTGCTTATAAAGCCTCATGTGAAGCCCCCACATCATCAAGTGAGAAACAAAACTTCAATGAAGAACTGAGCTTAATGGTGAAGAACTTCAACAAGTTCTACAAGAGTAGAAGCAAAGATAGAAGCTCCAAGTCAAGGTCCTATAATGACAAAAGATCTTCTAGTCGAGAGCGAAACTGCTACAATTGTGGAAGATCCGGACACTATTCCAATGAGTGTACGGCTCCCTACAAAAGAAGAGAAGATTCTCCAAAAAGAAGAAGCAAAAGAGAGGAATCACCATCACGAGAGAGAAGGAGTAGAGATGATCGTTATGAACGAAGACACTCACGGAGAAGCAAGGATTCGGAAAGGAAGGAAAAATCATCAAGGAGCTACACAAAACAAAGACATCAAGCTCATGTTGGTGAATGGGTATCCGGCTCCGACTCCGACAACCACTCCGAGAGAAGTTATCACTCCGACTCCGAATATACTCAAGATGAAGGTGTTGCCGGACTAGCACTTGTGTCAACCAACTCCTACGACATATTTGATTCACCCAATGAAGGAATTGGAAGATGCTTCATGGCCAAAGGTCCTAAGGTAACTCACCCTGAGTATGTTGATTTCAATAGTGATGAAGATGACTTGTTAGGTGATGATGATTTACTTGTTGACAACTCTAGTGATGAATCCTATGATGAAACGTCAATTAATCATGCTAAAACGAATGACAATGATAAGGAGAAAATTGAGGCTCTAACTAAAGAACTAAACACTCTTAAGTTAGCTCATGAAACTATCTTCGAAGATCATCGATAACTTTTAAGGGCTCATGAGAAGTTACGCTTTGAAAAGCTCAATCTTGAGCAAGAGCATGAGCTTTTAAAGGCGATCAATGATGATCTCCGCAAGAAAAGTTCTTCTTACATTGCCAAACGTTTACTCTTATCCACTTACATGCCTCAAGTCAAATCTAATAACAAAAACAAGAAAGATTCTTCCTCTAGTAGTAACAATGAACATGTTAAATCCAATATTGTTGCTTCTAGTAGTTCTCTTGATTCCACTAATGATTCTCTTAGCCAAGTTACACTTGAGCAAGAAAATAGCATATTGAAGGAAATCATAGAGAAAGGAGTGTACAAAAGCCTTGCCGGAAGTAAGCAATTCGAGGAGATTGTACGCAAGCAAGGAAGGCACCGGAAGAATCAAGGTGTTGGTTTTGAACGAAAATTCAATGCCAATGGAGTTGAGTGGGAAGAAGATCAATACCCCAAGACAAAGTTTGTTCCTCAACAAGAGAAGTATGATCCAACTTCTTTCAAGGGGACACAAACTCAAGATGATCTTCCGCCACAAGACTACAAGCAAAAAGGCAAGGACAAGCTTCAAGAGGAAATAGATGCATTTGAAGAAGCTCCTAAGACCTTAGTCAAGTGGATTCCCAAGACTAATTCAAGTTCCACTTCATCAAGTACGACTACAACTCCAAGGATTCCCATCAAGATGGTGTGGATCCAAAAGAAGAAGAACTAGAGAGTTCTTGAGGGTGACTCCGCCAACATACTTCACTCTTATCATTTTGGCAAGAACAAGTGCAATCAACTTCCACATCTTGCACTAGTTCAATGAGTCACAAACCCTCTTGTTGGTAAGTCAAGGGACAAGGTAATCTAAAAGCTTTCATAGACATCTTCTTGTATGTGCATCACTCTATGTCTATGGATATACTTGCTTGTTCCTTGTGGGACTAACCCATGTAGGTATTGAAAGTGCAATTCACTCAAAAGGATAGCTCCAAGTGATCTACATCAATATTGAGCATCCACATCTTCAACATCTACATGAAGTCATCATCGACAAAACCCAAGGTTAGTTCATCCCTCTTAAGGGGGGATATCACATCTAGGGGGAGCTTTACTCTAAGACTTGAGCTAAAGCAACTCTAATGATCTGAACACAACAATGCTTTATGTAAAAGTGGTAACCCCACTTGAGCTTAAACGATGAGTATGACCTATGATCAAATGTTCTCATTTGACTCCTAAGTCAATATACTCATATATAGATGACCTAGTCATCGCCAATTGCTTGATAGATGCTAGAATTGGTTGTGCATACTTTGTCACATATTTCTATTGCCATTTTATTGTGTGAGCATGCTGGATGCATATTTCACTCATTCGAGGACATCCACTTGTTGTTTTGATTGATTGGCTTTATCTTTTCTTTTGCCAAGTGGATGGACAAGAATGCCTAAGAACCTCCTCTAGCTATCTATGATTTTCTCATCTCAAACTCTATTCATGCTACATCACAAAATTGATCAAGTCAAATTCGAACCACTCTGTGTGAGGAGCACTCGGAGTCCCCGATTCGTCATAGACTTAAACTTCCAAAACCTCTTTGTGATTCTCGGTCTGACCGATATCCCACTTTCGGTCCTACCGAGATCATCAAGATTATCTATGTTTTCAATCTCGGTGCAACCGATTTGAACTATTCGGTCACACCGAGTTGCAATAACTGTATACAGTTTTGCATCTCGGTGCCACCGAGTCGTTCCACTCGGTCACACCGACAGGGTCAGGCTATATATAGTCATGGGCAAAAATTTGGAAATTTCTCCGAACCTCTTCGCCCGCGCCATAGCTCGCTCTGCCGACGTGGTCTCCGGATCGTCTTCTCGCCGCCAGCAGCCTCCAATCGCTGGTCTCCGTCGCCGTCAACGGAAATCACCTCCGCTGTTGCCGCCGTAGCGAGTCTCCGCCGAACTAGGGTACGAACTCGATCTTTGTGCTATTCCTCAATCTGATTCCTAGCACATTGTGATTATCATGATTCTTGCCACGTTTGTTAAACTCCTATCCAGTCAAAGAACTCATAGATTAGGTTTGATTTGAAAATTTTAGGGTTAGGTTTCCGCCGAAACCATCTCGGACCCACCGAGTTGAAAAACTCGGTCCCACCGATTTGGCCTATGCCATAGCACAAGTGAAACTCGGTCTGACCGAGTGTAACTAATCGGTGTGACCGATTTTTTGAACTTTGTGAAACCCTAGCAGTCTCGGTGCCACCGAACTGTGACTCGGTCTGACCGAGATCACTAGTTTAGGTTCCAAATACTGCTTTGGTATCACCGAGTTTAGAAATCGGTAGATCCAAAATGCTTTCTGTGGGAAACTAAAACTAAGTTTTTGAATCATTCTTTTGCAAAAATCTCTGCATTTTGTGATGCTCATCCATTCTATCTCATCTATAAACTATTCACAGGATCAGCAGTCAGCAATCAGCTAGTCAATCATGTCAGACCAGAGTGACAGTCAGAATCAGTCAGAACAACCTGTGCATATGAGTGAGGGCACTAGTCCCTCAAGTTCTTCAGATGATGGCAGCAGGAGCACTCCAAACAATCTGCCAAAGGCTGCCACCAGACAGAGAAGGAAAAGAACTTCAGATTCTGAAGATGAAGACTATGTGGCAGAGGAGGAGGCAACCTCCAAGAGAGTTGTGTTGAAGAAAGAGTATGGCTCAGCTGCAGCCACCAAACCAGGAATGCACAAGAAAGCACCTGCTAGAAGAGTTCCAACCTCAAAGCCTAGGAAGGCTGTGCTTGAGGAAACAATGAAGTTCACTATGGAATCTGAAGGAGAAGATATTGGCCAGGGCAAGAAAAAGAAGAGAGAAAGAACTACCATTGCCAAAGTCATTGGCAAGCCCTCTATGAGAAAAGATACAGATGAAGAAGAAGAGGAAGAGGAAGGTGCTGCACCAGCACCCAAGGCACCCAAGCTGATGGGTGATGCCATTAAATCAGGGGGAGCTGCATCCAAGCCCAAGGAAGCCCCCAAGACAGCTCCAAAGCAAAAACCCAAGAGGAATACAAGAAATATTCCAGCTGCTGAGAAGAACAAGGCCCCAATGCCTGATGTTGCTGAAGAGGAAGAAGGGCAAGTTTTGAGGAAATTGAAGCCCAAGATCCCAGACCACAATGATGCTCATCCTGTGGCTGAGGATATGAACATAAGGAGAGACTCTGGATTGAGAAAGTGGAGAGCAGAAGATCCTTATGCTACCAGGAGAAGAACTGCTGTGGACTACAGGTTCCATACTAAGGAACAACAAGACTTCTATGAGACAATCCTGTTGGATAAGAAGCCAATTGTCTGTGACATGAAATGGGTCGATTGGCAATATATCAAGGACAATGAAGAGCACTTCCCAGGAGTGGAGGACAGCTTCAAGGCTTGTAGAGTAGCAGACTTTGTTGGGCAAAAGCTCACAAAGTGGAACGAGGAACTTATCATGCAGTTCTACTCCACAGCACACTTTTACCCCGATGGGAGGATTGTCTGGATGTCTGAAGGTACGAGGTACCAATCAACCGTTGCAGAATGGGCTCAACTGATCAATGCCCCAGAAGAGAGTGAAGATGACTTGGATGTCTATTCCAAGAAGAAGATGGACCACAACTCAATGATCAACATGTACAAGGAGATCCCTGATAAGGCACTTGAAACTTTCAAGTATGGATCTGTACATTATCTTCTGTCAGGATTGCCAACAATCAACTGGATCTTAAGGCACACTCTGCTGCCCAAGTCTGGAGATCACAAGATGGTCAGAGGCCATGCTATCAACCTGCTTCATATCTTTGATGTGCCTCAGAAGTTCAAGGTCATGAGTCTGATGATAGAGACAATCAAGAGGACAGCAGCAGACCAGAAGAGAAGCTGTGGATATGCTCCTCAGATCCAAGAACTGATCAACTCCAAGATGGGCACTGGCATATATCTTTTGGATAAGGAACATCTTCCTATTTATCCTGAGTTTGAAGACAATGAAGTTGTGATGAACAAGGATGAACCATCTTCAGCCCATGCCCAAGCACAAAAGGAGAAGGCAAGAAAGGAGAAAGTTGCTAGGATGCCAACTCAAGAGGAGGCATCAGAATACTTCTTGAAGACAAAGCAAGATCAACTCAGTTACTTGATTGCATCCACCCTGCGGATTGAGAAAGGTTTGGCCAACCTGACTCAGAACCAGGCAAGCCTAGAGAGAATCGTAGAACAGAAGTTCTATGACTTGGACATCAAGGTGACAGAGATACAGACAGCAGTAGAGCAGCTCCAGGATGACATGCATGAGAGGAGAGGGAAGACAACTACAGATGCATTTGCTAGAGTTCCACGAGCTCAGATGTCCAGTGTAGTGCCAGTTCCTGACACAAGAGCAACCGCCTCAGCTTCAGCCGCAGCATCAACCCAACCTGCTCCAGCATCCACCTCAGCTCCAACTCCATCAGCATCAACTGAAGCCTTCATCCTTGGAGTGATCCAGACTCCACCACCACCTGAAGATCAAGCCTGAGTGTCGATATAGCACTATGCATTTTCTAGGAACTTTTTGGTAACTTGTTGCCAAAGGGGGAGAAGATGTATAGATCATAGGCTTCGAGAGAGAGAGTGTTGCTTTTCTCTCTTGTTTTATTTGGTGGTTTTTGATACAATTGTTTGCTTTTGGTTGAGATACTTTGATATGCTTGTGAGACATTGATGATCATGTGTTTGATCATAAGCTACACTTATGCATGCTTGATATTATCTTATATATCTTATGTTTGATCATTCACTTTTGCCTTGGTGATGAGTGCATGTATTTCATTATTTATTATTTTGAGCGCTCCACCAAGATGTATGTGACATGGAAGAGTAACCCATGATTCTAATTTCTTGTGCATTTGCAGTCCAAAGCAAATTTTAAATGTGCACAAATTTAGGGGGAGCTCTTACTTATCACATACTTCTCAAAGCGACGATGTAATTCATTCTTATTATCATTTGTCGAAGCTTTGATCTATATGTTGTCATCAATTACCAAAAAGGGGGAGATTGAAAGTGCAACTATCCCTAGGTGGTTTTGGTAATTTATAACAACATATAGCTCATTGAGCTAATGCAATTCCAAGACAATTATTTCAGGAAAGCTCAATGATTGGCATGGCATGGATGGTGAAAGTGGAACCCTCAAAATACTAAGGACAAAGGATTGGCTCAAGCTCAAAAGCTCAAGACTCTTCATTTTGCATTTTAGTGATCCAAGATCACATTGAGTCTATAGGAAAAGCCAATACTATCAAGGAGGGACGAGGTGTTGCTTAATGAGCTCTTTGCCTTATGTGCTTAATGATATGCTCCAAAATCCTCAGCTACTTTCCCATATCCACAAATGACCTAAACCCCAAGCCAAACTCGATCATACCGATTCTTTCTATCCGGCGCCACCGAGTTTCTCATATGTCATAAGCCACTGCCAAACCCTAGCAAATCGGTTCTACCGATAGGGATCTCGGTCTCACCGAGATGGGATTGCAACCTCTCTGTTTCCTTTTTGTAACTTTTCGGTCTCACCGAAAGAGCGGATCGGTCCCATCGAGATTGCAATGCAAACTCTCTGTTTCCCATTTGTAACTTTTCGGTCTCACCGAAAGAGCAAATCGGTCCCACCGAGTTTGCCTGACCAACTCTCTGGTTAGCTAATTACCAAATCGGTCTCACCGAGTTTGTGTAATCGGTCTCACCGAGATTACGTTATGCCCAAACCCTAACCATATCGATCCTACCGAGATGCATGTCAGTCCCACCGAAAATCTCTAACGGTCACTAGGTTTACCATTTCGGTCCGACCGAGTTTATTGATTCGGTCCCACCGAGATTGGTAGATTGTGTGTAACGGTTGGATTTGAAGTGGAGGCTATATATACCACTCCACCTCCTCTTCATTCGTGGAGAGAGCCATCAGAACACACCTACACTTCCAATTCATATGTTCTGAGAGAGAACCACCTACTCATGTGTTGAGACCAAGATATTCCATTCCTACCATATGAATCTTGATCTCTAGCCTTCCCCAAGTTGCTTTCCACTCAAATCTTCTTTCCACCAAATCCAAATCCCGTGAGAGAGAGTTGAGTGTTGGGGAGACTATCATTGAAGCACAAGAGCAAGGAGTTCATCATCAACACACCATTTGTTACTTCTTGGAGAGTGGTGTCTCCTAGATTGGCTAGGTGTCACTTGGGAGCCTCCGACAAGATTGTGGAGTTGAACCAAGGAGTTTGTAAGGGCAAGGAGATCGCCTACTTCGTGAAGATCTACCGCTAGTGAGGCAAGTCCTTAGTGGGTGATGGCCATGGTGGGATAGACAAGGTTGCTTCTTCGTGGACCCTTCGTGGGTGGAGCCCTCCGTGGACTCGCGCAACCGTTACCCTTCGTGGGTTGAAGTCTCCACTAACGTGGATGTAGGATAGCACCACCTATCCGAACCACGGGAAAAACATTCGTGTCTCCATTAGCGTTTGAATTCTCCAAACCCTTCCCTTTACATTCTTGCAAGTTGCATGCTTTACTTTCCGCTGCCTATATACTCTTTGCATGCTTGCTTGAATTGTGTGATGATTGCTTGACTTGTCCTAAAATTGCTAAAATCTGCCAAGAACTAAAATTGGGAAAAGGCGTAGTTTTTATTTGGTCAAGTAGTCTAATCACCCCCCCTCAGACATACTTCCGATCCTACAGGGGCGCGCGCCACCTCCTAGCCAGCCCTCTCTCTTCTCCACTAAGGCCCATGAGGCCCAATAACTTCCCTTGGGGATTCCGGTAACCCCCGGTACTCCGAAACTTATCCGAAATGACCCGAACCATTCCGGTGTATGTCTCGAGCATTTTGAGACTCCTCGTCACGTCCGTGATCTCATCCAGGACTCCGAACAAACTTCGATCATCAAATCACATAACTCATAATACAAATCGTCATCAAACGTTAAGTGTGCGGACCCTACGGGTTCGAGAACTATGTAGACATGACCGAGACACATCTCCGATCAATAACCAATAGCGGAACCTGGATGCTCATATTGGCTCCTACATATTCTACGAAGATCTTTATCGGTAAAACCGCATAACATCATACGTTGTTCCCTTTGTCATCGGTATGTTACTTGCCTGAGATTCGATTGTCGGTATCCTCATACCTAGTTCAACCTCGTTACCGGCAAGTCTCTTTACTCGTTCCATAATGTATCATCCCGCAGCTAACTCATTAGTCACATTTCTTGCAAGGCTTATAGTGATGTGCATTACCGAGGGCCCAGAGATATCTTTCCGACATTCGGAGTGACAAATCCTAATCTCGATCTATGCCAACTCAACAAACAACATCGGAGACACCTGTAGAGAATCTTTATAATCACCCAGTTACGTTGTGACGTTTGATAGCACACTAAGTGTTCCTCCAGTATTCAGGAGTTGCATAATCTCATAGTCATAGGAACATGCACTGGTACGTGTCGGTCCTAAACAAACGGTTTTTAACCCCTTTGTGCAACGACATTTGGAACCGTCGCCAAGTGAGTGTGGGCGATAGGGGGTCCTTCTCACATGACCCAGAAACCATCGGGGATAGGGAGCCTTGATGCATATAGTTGTCCCTATATAACCGTTTCCGATATCTCGAATATCCCAAACGCTTCATCCTTGCTACTCGTTTGTGCTTGCATTGCCATCGAAGTCGGAGTTTTGTGGTTCTGCCTAAAACTAGGCAGATTCCAGGCACGGGAATTTTCGAGGCAGATTCTAAGCATGGGAGTATTATGATGCCTAGCACATCACACACAGTTCATGATTATGAACCGTGTATGATGGGTAGACAATCACACACATTTAGTTTTCCCGCACCGTATGTGATAGTGTCTGACATCACACACGCTTTGCAAACATCAACTGTGTGCATGCTTGCACACGTTTCCTCTCCGTGAACCGTCTCGGATTATGGTGTATATCGCAAACGTTTGTGTTGTACGAACCGTGTGCGCCGTAATGACCTGCACAACGTAACTTCGCCCTAATTTAATTGCTGCTATTTAAAATTGTACCTAATTAAACTTGAAAGTAGGCTATAGCTTTATTCATATCCATCAGGTTCAAACAACCAATGCATTATTCGATTCACAGGTACATATGTTTAAGAATTACATAAGCACCCAATAAAGAATGATGTACGAGGGTTCTATACTTGTACTATTACAGATGGTAAGAAAGAGGCGACAAACATTCCAGTTGCTGAACAAGGTGAAGCGGAATGGCCCTATTGTGCTCTCCTGGATGCGGAAGGCATGCAGGACTCTAGTCCAACCCCTTGTGATGGTCAGCCGCCAATCATGTAGTTTGAGAGGTAATCTTGAGTAAGCTACTTCAGGATCCACTGCAAAAGAAAAAAGATTCAGACATTGTCATCTAACACAACTCATTACAGGCAGTAAAAAGAAGGCTACACGGTTCTTATTTACCATCCTGCAGTTCACTGTTGTCTTGCATAAAGTGTAAACAAATAGTTCGATTGATATCTTTTGACTCATTTTAATATCAATCTTTATCAGTTTCCTCACTTGATGCTGGTTCATGAATATCTCATTGCCCCATACGCAGAAAGGGTCGAAGTGTGGATCTTTGGCAATGATATATGTACCTAAAAGCACCAAGTTAATATTAGAAGTTAAACAACAATTGAAAATTGATGTAGTACAACACTCCATCCATCCCATTATATAAGATTTTATTACATGTATATCTAGACATCATCAGAACATTAAGGGAACACTCTTACTTGTTGCTATGTAGCCTGGGATTGCATATTTAGTCATTCAGTACAATGCATGTTGCTAAACAAAAACTGAAAAAGAAAATGCATGTTAACTGCAATATCCTTAACAACAACCAAATATCGTAATTCATAGTGGTATTGTTGAAACTGTTATTGATGAAATTGAACTGCACGGCAAATATTTGCACATATAGAGCATCACATTGTGAAGAACTAAAATAAACAAGTCATAAGGACATCCTAGGCGATCCTTAAAAAGTTAAAGGACATAAATCCTTAGTGTGTATATATATATATATATATATATATATACTCCAGCAATTTTTGGCCTTTTCTAGTCGATCCCCTAAACTTAAGGTTGTAAACTTCAATTTGATCAAATTCAAAGCAGGTTCAACTGAAACTAGCATGCATTCAAACATAAACATAGATAGTTTTGCATAATCGAACATAAAACATAAATTTAAACTAAGCTAAACTACTTTCGGTCAAAGTAGAGGTCGAGCCAATCCTTCCTCGTCATGTATGGTGTGCCGCGAGCCGTGTCCGCGCCAGTACTGTCGTTGGGGTTGTTGGGGAAGGCACTTCTCCACTCGTTGACGTCGATCTCCTCGTCCTCAGGGCCCACCTCGACGCTCTCCGCACCGCCGTCGCCGCCGCCTTCGACCTCGTCATCAGAGGAGAGAGCGATAACCTCGCCGCCCTTCGCGCCGCCGTCCTCGCCGCCTTCGACCTTGTCATCGGAGGAGAGCGTGATAACCTTGCCGCCCTCCGCGCCGGCAAAGATCACCCGCTCTGCCTCCACGAGCTCCATGTTGGGGAACGCAGTAATTTCAAAAAAAAATTCCTATGCACATGCAATCTATCATGGTGATGCATATCAACGAGAGGGGAGAGTGTAGTCCACGTACCCTTGTGGACCGTAAGCGGAAGCGTTATGACAACGCGGTTGATGTAGTCATACGTCTTCATGATTCGACTGATCCTAGAACCGAAAGTACGACACCTCTGTGATCTGCACACGTTCGGCTCAATGACGTCCCACGAACTCTTGATCCAGCTGAGTGTCGAGGGAGAGCTTCGTCAACACAGCGGCGTGATGACGGTGATGATGAAGCTACCGGCGTAGGGCTTCGCCTAAGCACTACGATGATATGACCGAGGTGGATTATGGTGGAGGGGGGCACCGCACACGGCTAATACAATGATCAACTTGTGTGTCTATGGGGTGCCCCCTTCCCCTGTATATAAAGGAGTGGAGGAGGGGAGGGCCGGCCCTCTATGGTGCGCCCTGGGAGGAGTCCTACTCCCACTGGGAGTAGGATTCCCCCGTTTCCCTAGTTGGAGTACGAGAGAAGGAAGGAGGAGAGAGGGAGAAGGAAAGGGGGGGCGCCGCCCCCTTCCCTAGTCCAATTCGGACACAAGGGGAGGGGGCGCGCGCCCTGCCCTGGCCGCCCCTCTCTCTCTCCACTAAAGCCCATTAGGGCCCATATACTGCCCTAGGGGTTCCGCTAACCCCCCGGTACTCCGGTAAATGCCCGAACTCACCCGAAACCATTCCGATGTCCAAACATAGTCATCCAATATATCGATCTTTATTTCTCGACCATTTCGAGACTCCTAGTCATATCCGTGATCATATCCGAGACTCCGAACAACCTTCTGTACATCGAAACACATAAACTCATAATACCGATCGTCACCGAACATTAAGCGTGCGGACCCTACGGGTTCGAGAACTATGTAGACATGACCGAGACACATCTCCGGTCAATAACCAATAGCGGAACCTGGATGATCATACTGGTTCCTACATATTCTACTAAGATCTTTGTCGGCCAAACCGTACAACAACATACGTAGTTCCCTTTGTCATCGGTATGTTACTTGCCCGAGATTCGATCGTCGGTATCATCATACCTAGTTCAATCTTGTTACCGGCAAGTATCTTTGCTCGTTCCGTAATGCATCATCCCGCAACTAACTCACTAGTCACATTGCTTGCAAGGCTTATAGTGATGAGCATTACCGAGAGGGCCTAGAAATACCTCTCTGATACACGGAGTTACAAATCCTAATCTCGATCTATGCCAACCCAACAAACACCTTCGGAGACACCTGTAGAGCATCTTTATAATCACCCTGTTACGTTGTGATGTTTGATAGCACACAAGGTATTCCTCCGGTATTCGGGAGTTGCATAATCTCATTGTCAGAGGAATATGTATAAGTGATGGAGAAAGCAATAGCAATAAAACTTAATGATCATTATGCTAAGCTACTGGATGGGTCTTGTCCATCACGTCATTCTCTAATGATGTGATCCCGTTCATCAAATGACAACACGTGTCTATGGTGAGGAAACATAACCATCTTTGATTAACGAGCTAGTCAAGTAGAGGCATACTAGGGACACTCAGTTTTGTCTATGTATTCACACATGTACTAAGTTTCCGGTTAATACAATTCTAGCATGAATAATAAACATTTATCATGATATAAGGGAATATAAATAACAACTTTATTATTGCCTCTAGGGCATATTTCCTTCAGTCTCCCACTTGCACTAGAGTCAATAATCTAGTTCGCATCATCATGTGACTTAACACCAATAGTTCACATCATCATATGATTAGTTCACATCGCCATGTGCAATGCCCAAAGGGTTTTACTAGAGTCAATAATCAAGTTCAAATCGCTATATGATTAACATCCAAAGAGTAATAAGGTGTGATCATGTTTTGCTTGTGAGAGAAGCTTAGTCAATGGGTCTGTCACATTCAGAGCCGTATGAATTTTGCAAATTTTCTTTGTCTACAATGCTTTGCATGGAGCTACTCTAGCTAATTGCTCCCACTTTCAATATGTATCTAGATTGAGACTCTGAGTCATGTGGATTAGCGTCAAAGCTTGCATCGACGTAACTGTTTACGACGAACTCTTTTCTCACCTCCGTAACCGAGAAATATTTCCTTAGTCCTATAAGGATAATTTTTGACTGCTTTCCAATGATCTACTCCTAGATCACTATCATACTCCCTTGCCAAAATCATGCTAAGGTATACAAGAGGTCTGGTACACAGCATAGCATGCTTTATAGAACCTATGACTGAGGCATAGGGAATGACTTTTCATTCTCTTTCTATTTTCTGCCGTGGTCAGGTTTTGAGTCTTTACTCAACTTCACACCTTGTAACACAGGCAAGAACTCCTTCTTTGACTGTTTCATTTTGAACTACTTCAAAATCTTGTCAAGGTATGTACTCATTGAAAAATCTTATCAAGCGTCTTGATCTATCTCTATAGATCTTCATGCTTAATGTGTAAGCAGCTTCAACGAGGTCTTTCTTTGAAAAATTCTTATTCAAGTATCCTTTTATGCTATCCAGAAAAATTCTACATCATTTCCGATCAACAATATGTCATTCACATATACTTATCAGAAAGGTTGTAGTGCTCCCACTCACTTTCTTGTAAATACAGGCTTCACCGCAAGTCTGTATAAAACTATATGCTTTGATCAACTCATCAAAGCGTATATTCCAACTCCGAGATGCTTGCACCAGTCCATAGATGAATCACTGGAGCTTGCACATTTTGTTAGCACCTTTAGGATTGAAAAAACCTTCTGGTTGTATCATATACAACTCTTCTTTAAGAATTCCATTAAGGAATGCAGTTTTGACATCCATTTGCCAGATTTCATAAAATGCGGCAATTGCTAACATGATTCAAACAGACTTTAAGCATAGATACGAGTGAGAAACTCTCATCGTAGTCAACACCTTGAACTTGTCGAAAACTTTTTGCGACAATTCAAGCTTTGTAGATAATAACACTACTACCAGCGTCCATCTTCCTCTTGAAGATCCATTTAATCTCAATGGCTCGCCGATCATCGGGCAAGTCAATCAAAGTCCATACTTTGTTCTCATACATGGATCCCATCTCAGATTTCATGGCCTCAAGCCATTTCGCGGAATTTGGGCTCATCATCGCTTCCTCATAGTTCGTAGGTTCGTCATGGTCTAGTAACATGACTTCCAGAATAGTATTAATGTACCATTCTGGTGCAGATCGTACTCTGGTTCACCTACGAGGTTCGGTAGTAACTTGATCTGAAGTTTCATGATCATCATCATTCGCTTCCTCACTAATTTGTGTAGGAATCACTGGAACTGTTTTCTGTGATGAACTACTTCCCAATTCGGGAGAAGGTACAACTACCTCATCAAGTTTTACTTTCCTCCCACTCACTTCTTTTGAGAGAAACTCCTTCTCTAGAAAGGATCCATTCTTAGCAACAAATATCTTGCCTTCGGATATGTGATAGAAGGTGTACCTAACAATTTCTTTTGGGTATCCTATGAAGACGCATTTCTTTGATTTGGGTTCGAGCTTATCAGGCTGAAGCTTTTTCACATAAGCATCGCAACCCCAAACTTTTAAGAAACGACAGCTTAGGTTTCTTTGCTAAACCACAGTTCATACATTGTCGTCTCAATGGATTTAGATGGTGCCCTATTTAACGTGAATGCAGCTGTCTCTAATGCATAACCCCAAAACGATAGTGGTAAATCGGTAAGAGACATCATGGATTGCACCATATCTAATAAAGTACGGTTACGACATTAGGACACACCATTACGCTGAGGTTTTCTAGGTGGCGTGAGTTGCGAAACTATTTCACATTGTTTCAAATGAAGACCAAACTCGTAGCTCAAATATTCGCCTTCATGATCAGATCGTAGAAACTTTATTTTCTTGTTACGATGATTTTCCACTTCACTCTGAAATTCTTTGAACTTTTCAAATGTTTCAGACTTTATGTTTCATCAATTAGATATAGCCATATCTGCTCTAATCATCTGTGAAGGTTAGAAAATAACGATACCCGCCGGGAGCCTCAACTTCATCAGACCGCATATAGCAGTATGTATTATTTCCAACAAGTCTGTTGCTCGCTCCATTGTTCCGGAGAACGGAGACTTAGTCACCTTGCCCATGAGGCATGGTTCGCAAGCATCAAGTGATTCCAAAAGCCCATCAGCATGGAGTTTCTTCATGCGCTTTACACCAATATGACCTAAAAAGCAGTGCCACAAATAAGTTGCACTGTCATTATTAACTTTGCATCTTTTGGCATCAATATTATGAATATGTGTATCATTATGACCGAGATTCAATAAACCATTTATATTAAGTGTATTACCATAGAAGGTTTTATTCATGTAAACAGAACAAAAATTATTCTTTGATTTAAATGAATAACCGTATTGCAATAAACATGATCCAATCATATTCATGCTCAACGCAAACACCAAATAACATTTATTTTGGTCCAACACTAATCTCTAAGGTAGAGGGAGTGTGCAATGGTGATCTTATCAACCTTGGAATCATTTCCAACACACATCATCACTTTGCCCATAATTAGTCTCTGTTCATTTCGTAACTCCTGTTTCAAGTTACTATCATAGCAACTGAACCAGTATCAAATACCCAGGGGCTATTATGAACACTAGTAAAGTACACTTCAATAACATGTATATCAAATATACCTTTCACTTTGCCATCCTTCTTATCCGCAAAATACTTGGGGCAGTTCCCGCTTCCAATGACCAGTCCCTTTGTAGTAGAAGCACTCAGTCTCAAGCTTAGGTCCAGACTTGGGCTTCTTCACTTGAGCAGCAACTTGCTTGCCGTTCTTCTTGAAGTTCCCCTTTCTTCCCTTTACCCTTTTTTCTTGAAACTAGTGGTCTTGTTAACCATCAGCACTTGATGCTCCTTTTTGATTTCTACCTCCGTAGCCTTTAGCATCGCGAAGAGCTCGGGAATTGTCTTATCCATCCCTTGCATATTATAGTTCACCATGAAGTTCTAGTAACTTGGTGATAGTGACTAGAGAACTCTGTCAATCACTATCTTATCTGGAAGATTAACTCCCACTTGATTCAAGTGATTGTAGTACTCACACATGGTGAGCACATGCTCACTAGCTGAGCTATTCTCCTCCATCTTGTAGGCAAAGCACTGTCGGCGTTCTGGGAACGGGGTCCCCAGACTTGCCTGCCTGCGGCCTGTGGCGTGGCTCAAAGGGGGCCCAGCACGGCCCATCTTCATCAACACAGACCCAAGACCCTCGCGAGGGGCCAAGCCTCGCGGGGCGGACGACACGGAGCTTCCTCAGGCGCGGCCTCATCAGGCTGGATCGCGAGGAGGCGGAGAGATCAAGGCAGGGTACCTCACGAGGTGCCCATGACACAAGCCATGACGACCAAGGGCGCCAGGCGGGCGCCAGCCCGCGCAGTGTCCTCCCTTTCCTCTTTGGTGCAAAGGGAGCAAGCGCAGGCGGGAGGATCAAGCAAAGGCACCCATTTCGGTGCAACGAGACCAAGACCAGCTCCGCGACAAGGAGGAAGTCATTATGGAGCCCAAGCCAGCGTCACCACCAGAGACTTTGGCAGGCGAGGACCAACTTTAGTCAGGATAAGTGTACCAGATGTTCCCCTTCAAAATGGCCAATTGTTGGTGCCCTTCCCGCTCAATATTTGGGAAGAGGCCCAAGGCCTTTGCCTATAAATAGGACTAGCCACCCCCAGGACTAGAGGACAGATCGATTGGCAATCAGATCAGAGAGAGAGAGAGAGAGAGAGAGAGAGAGAGAGAGAGAGAGAGAGAGAGAGAGAGAGAGAAGGGCGAATGAACCCCTCCTAGCAGTTCATCGCCATAGCCAAGAACAGACCCTTGCGAGGCTGTTCTTCCTTGTATTGTTCATCATCAGCCCAAGAGGCAATCCACCACACCACCACACTGGAGTAGCGTATTACACCACATCGGTGGCCGGAACCGGTATAAACCCCGTGTCTCTTGTGTTGTTCTTCTCATAGCTTAGATTCTTGCGAGGCAGAGGGGTACAGGTAGGTAGGAAGCGTAATCTCCGCGCGCACCCCAGAGTTCGAATCTCAAGGGTCTGCCGGAACCCAAAATCCGACATTTGGCGCGCCAGGTAGGGGTGCGCCGGAATTCGTCCTCCACCGCCCGTTTCTCCTCCGACCATCGTGTCCATGTCTGACGCTCGTCGGGCCCGCGCCGAGCGCCGAGCCGCTCTCGCTTTCCGCGTCGCCCAGACGGCCCCTGTCGGCGGGCGTCCCCGCTGTTCCCCGTCGCCTACCATCAATGCTGCCACCGGCCCGGCGGGGAACGAGTAGCAAGCGTCGTCTCAGCATCCTTCCGTGCGGCAAGACGGCCGCACCGCTACTCCCTCGCTCACCCCAGCTGGCTCTTTGTCCCGCGCGCTCCGCGCACCCATGGAGGCTCGAGCTGCGCTCATCGCGGCGAATGAGCTCCTGCGCTGCCGTCCCGTTGACGACGTCTACGAAGAGTGGCTCGACCGCGTCGTCGAGCTCGTCCGCGCCGCGGGGGGCTCTCCTGCACCGTCCGTTCCGCTGCACTGCACCCCGCCCCGCGCGGGCGATGAAGCTCTGGGGGCGCCCCAGCCGCCTCCTCACCAAGAAGATGCCCTAGCCGCCAGGCGCGTGGCCCCTGGCTGGAATCCGCTCTGCCAGACACCAGCGTGATAGGAGCAGAGCTGCGAAGAAGTCCCTTGCCCGCAAGAAGCCGCCTGGGCGCTCCATGCTCCGGCACGTCGCGTCCACGCTCCTGCTCCTGCACGTCAAGACCCCGCATTGCTCCCAGTTGCAGCGCGCGGGGACCTGCAAGACCAAGCTCTCCGTCACCCAAGGCCTCCCGTGTCCACGGCGGGCTGCCGCGCCTTCACCACCGAGCTGCACAGCGTCGCGTGGCCCGACAAGTTCAAGCCAGACTTGCCTCCTCGCTACGACGACACGGCCGACCCTGCAGAGTTCCTCCAGCTCTATGAGCTGGGCATCGAAGCTGCCAACGGAGATGAGAAGGTCATGGCAAACTGGTTTCCCATGGCGCTCAAGGACAGAGCCCGCACCTGGCTCCTGAACCTGGCCCCAGGCACGATCTCCTCCTGGGACGAGATGCGCACCCGCTTCATTGCCAACTTCCAAGGTACTCGCGACCGGCCACCCGCCGTGAGCGACATGCGCCGCATCAAGCAGCAGCCCGGAGAGACCCTGCAAAAGTACATCCAGCGCTTCAACAATGCACGCCTCAAGATTCCCAGGGTGTCCGAGGAGGCCATCATCTCAGCCTTCTCCGACGGCGTGCGCGACGTCAAGATGAAGGAGGAGCTGGCGATGCATGAAGACGTGTGCACTTCCTTGGAGCTGTTCAACTTGGCGACCAAGTGCGCCAGGGCTGAGGAAGGGCGTCTCTCCCTCCTCGATTTGCCTGCCGCAGACCCAGAAGAGAAGAAGTCCAAGGCCAAGGATGTGAAGCGCAAGGGGGCTGCCATGCTCGCGGCAGAACCGGACACCAAGCAGCGCAGAGATCAGCCCGAGTCTTCCAAGGGCAGTCGGTACTGTGTGTACCACGACCTCCACACCCACAACACCAACGAATGCCAAGAGCTCTGAGCCGTGCGGGAAGGAAGGATCGGCCATCGCCCCGATCGTGCCGACCAGGGCTGCGGTCGAGGAGGAGGAAGGAACGTAGGACGCTGGGAAGACCGCGGCCCACGCCAAGGGTGGCGCGATCGACCTCGCGAGGACCGCTGGCAAGACCCGCCTCGCGAGGGAGACTAGAGGGATCAGCGTCGCGAGGATCGCCCGCAAGGTAACGCAGGCCTCCCTCCGCGGCCGCCGCATCCAAGAAGAAACGAAGACCGCCACCAGGACAAGGGGGCTGGGGGCTTCCAGGAGCCACGCGCAATCGCCTGCATCCTGGGCGGAGCTCAAGCCCCAGCCTCTCAGCGCATCTTCAAGCAGTTCTTCCGCGAAGTGAATGCAGTCCTCCCCAAGCTTGAAGCCACACGCCCTCTCAGGTGGTCATCGTGCGCCATCACGTTCAGCTCAGCGGATCAGCTCAAGTGTGCAGCCACAGCCGGATTCCTCCCGATGCTTTGTTCCCCAATCATCAGCAACATGGTGGTCACCAGGACCCTCATCGATGGCGGGGCAGGGCTCAACGTCCTGTCCGTGGAAACATTCAACAATCTCCAAGTGCCCTACAACCAGCTTCAGCCAACCAAGCCTTTCTCCGGAGTCACTGATGGATCCACGGTCCCGATCGGGCAGGTCCGCCTCCCTGTCACCTTCGGAGCACGCGACAACTACCGCACCGAGCTCATCGACTTCGACGTCGCTCACATTCGCCTGCCGTACAACGCCATCCTTGGGTACCCGGTGCTGGCCAAGTTCATGGCCATGACTCACCACGGCTACAACGTCCTCAAGATGCCAGGGAGTGGCGGAGTCATCACGGTGCCCTGTGAAGAGAAAGACGCGGTGTGTTCCCTGGAACGAGCTTTTCAGGCCGCATCATTGGAAGACCCGGATCGTGGAAGCAGGAGGCTCTCCGAGACCACCCCCAAGAAGAAGAAGACATCGTCCGGCCCGGTCCCTCAGGAGGCAGGCCCCTCAGGGCCCGTGCCTGCCCAGGGGGAACCCCCTTCCATCGCATAGGAAAGCGCGCCCGGCGCCCTCCTCAGGCAGGGCTCGGGGGCTCTCCCCTGGAGGGCCACCGACCTGGCTAAGGTCACGAGGGAGGCGCTTGGGCACCACGTGGAGGCGTGTTTCGAAGCACGTTTCCCTCAAGAAGGAGTAAGGCAAAGGGAGCCAGACCCTCAGGAGTTCGTTAACAAGGCCGTTCAAGAGCTACAGGAGTCAAGAGTCATGAGAGGCGACCGCCGCCTACCAGCTGTGGTTCCCCATCCAGGCGAGGATGGTGAGCTACGCGTCTGCATCGACGTACCAGGGCTCAATCGAGTCGCCACTCTGGAGCGCCTCTGACCCTCGCGAGTGGGGCGCTGTGAAGGTCCACCCCACAGCTACGTTCGCATGCCTTATGGCTTGCCGAACGCGGCTGCCACGTACTAGCGCCTCATGAGGGGCATCATGGAGACTCAAGAGGCCAGGCGTTCCGCAGCCTTGACGGAGATGGAGATGGTCCGCGAGGAGCCACCAGCACCTCCGGAGCCTCCCTAGGCCCCAGGGCCTGGGGGCTCATGAGGATCGGCTTCCGCAGCCCACCGAGTCTGCTACACCAACACTCCTTCGTCTTCAACGTCATCAGGTGACATCTTTTAAGTTTCATTTCCAGCTGGGAGCGCCCCCCAGGGCTGCATTATTCCTAGGCCGCGTGGGTCCGTCCCTACGGCATGTATCCCTTGTATTTTCATGTTGTTAGCTTACTTTGTTGGGGGCGCCCCTCGGGCTGCATGATCCCCAAGCCGCTCGGGCCAGACCCAGCGGCATGTATCCCTTTTACGTTTATCTATGGCTATGCGTTTGGTCCACCATGCTTGATTATTCGTTGCCGGTCCACGGCACCTTTTCCTCTCCATGTCGACCACTTGCACGTTAAAGGGGGTGGGTTACCTGAGCATCGCGACTCAGGGCTCTTACTGGCTCTCCAGCCCTCACCCTCTGGCCTTGACCACGGCATCGCGACCTGGCATACCAGCGACGACTGAGACCAGCTCGAGGGCCGGGACCCGAGGACGTAGAGTGCCGGCATCTAACCAAACTTGCAGGAACACAACACAAGATAAGGCCCAGTGCCAGGCGCAACCCGCCTAGAGGTAGGGCCCCGTGAGTCCCGCGCTGGCTCACGGGTGCCCAGATACACCTCACCAGGCCCTACCGTGCCAGCCACGTGTCAGGGTGGGGCTGTACACGCCTCGGGGGCTCCTCCCAGAGGGAAGCCCCCTCCCACGTACCAGTGGAAGCACCATGCTCCGCGCTGGCTGACGACACTGCCGAGGAGCGGCTATGCCCGTACACATACGGAAGCGCTATGCTCCGCGCTGGTGATAAACAACTGAGGGTGGCCCCCGGGCCGCATCAACCTCAGGGAGCCCAGAGCTCAGTGTCTCGCCTCATCGCAATGCCTCCCCCCGGGAGTGCCGCGCGAGGGGCTGGGCACGGGGGCTGCGCCTGGGTCACGCCCAGACGCACGCCACCTAGCCAGGCCCCCTGGGCCTGGTTCGTCGCGCGTCTCTCCCTGAGCGGAGCCAAGGTACGAAGGCCGTTTGAGCGTCAAGGGGGACTCCTGAGCATCACGACTCAGGAGCCTAACTGGTCCCATAGCCCCTCACTCCTTAGTTCCGAAAGGCTAACGCTGGGTGAGGTACGCGCGGGGCCGGGCTCTGCAGACGTAGAACGGTAGATCCACCCACATCTCACCTCCCTACTTGCTGTTCGCATGCCAAGGGGGACTCCTGAGCATCGCGACTCAGGAGCCTAACTGGTCCTGTAGCCCCTCACTCCTTAGTTCCGAAAGGCTAATGCTGGGTGAGGTACGCGCGGGGCCGGGATCTGCCGGCGTAGAACATGAGCAAGTAGGAAGGAAAATCGTAATCTTCAAGGATCGCCTCCCTACTTGCTGTTCGTGCGCCAAGGGGGACTCCCGAGCATCGCGACTCAGGAGCCTAACTTGTCACGTAGCCCCTCACTCCCTGGTCCCGTCCTGGTTTCCGGTCGGGGCTAGCGCTGGGTGAGGTACGCGCGGGGCCGGGCTCTGCCGGCGTAGAACATAAGCAAGTAGGAAGGAATAGCGTAAAATTCAAGGAATTCAGAAGCAAATATTACAGTCCACACTGTTATCTCAATGGCAAACACAAGTTTAAACGCCTCCCCGAGGCATGATACATGTGCAGGAATTGAAAACAGGACAGGAGCCACGACGGAATCGCCCGACGATGGTGGAGCAGCGCGGAGTGGGTTCGCCTCATGGAGCAGCAGGGTCGGCAGCGCCTTGCTTCGGCTTGGTGCTGAAGGCCCGGAACTTCCCCAGCAGAGCTTCCGCGCGACCCTTCACGGCCTCGGCAGCGGCACGCTCGCCGCTCACTGGCTCCAGTAGGCTGTCGAGGTCGACGTTGCGGTCGCGAAGGTAAATGTGGGTGAAGACCCGCGTCAGCGCCGCAGAAGACAGGACACGCGCCTCGGCCTCGGCCGTGGGGCCAAGGCCAAGGGCGACATCTTCAAGAGCATGAACCAGGAAGGGAAGCAGCTTGGCGGGGCCGTCCTCGGCGCCAGCCAGCGGGCTCTCCAGGCCGCTGGCGTAGAGCATCTTCAGCGAAGCACGAGCCTTCGCCTCCATGTCTGTGAAGGCCACGCGCTCCTCAGCAAGAACCCGGGCCTTGCCGTCCAGCTCGACTTTCATCGCCTCCAACTCCTTCTCTAGCGCGCCTAGGCGGTCGCGACGCTTCTTGAGCTTGACCTCTCGGCCCTCGATGGCCACCTCGCGAGCCTTCACGCCTTCTTCTTGCTCTTGGCGAAGGCGGACCTCTTTCGTGAGCTGGTCCCGCAGGCCTTGCAGCTCGTCCTCCAGCGCCTTGCAGCGACCGCGGACCTCAACCACCTCGCCCAGGGCTGCGTCGCGAGTAGCCTTCGTCTCAAGCACGGCCTGGCTCTCCTCATCGTAGGCCGTCGAGGCCTGAACCAGCGTCGCCCAAATCGAAGCATCGGAGCGAATCCATCCTGAAGCCAGCTCCAGGCGCCCGGCCACCAAGCGAGGGTCGGCGCCAAGAAGGTCCTGCCGCAGCCGGTCCAGCTCAGCAGCAGCACGCTCCAGAACGGCAGAAGGAGTCGGGGAGACAGCAGTCGGTGGAGCAGGAGGAGAAGGCGGCGGCACGACCACAGCATCCTGAGGCGGAGTCTGCTGCACCCCAACGGTTATGGTGGCGGCAGCAGGCAAAGGCACCTCGGGAGTCACTTGGGCCATGGGGGCTGAGCTCGCCTCAGCCAGCTCGGCCAGGCCTCGCGAGGACGACCGGGCAGGAGAGGCCCGTGCGTCGCGGTCACCTTCCTCCGCAGGCAGAGGCGCTGCCGCGGATGGAACCTCAGGAGCCCCCTTTAGCTTCTTCGCCGCGGGCGCCAGCCTATCCAAGAAACGCGGACGTCAAGCCTCAGCAGCAGAACAAGAAATAAATACAAGGATCAAGTGCTTACGGGTCGTCGCCGGTGAGCTCAGGCAGCCTCTGGCCAAATTTGAAGCCTGAAAGCCGGCTAGAAGGGTCAACCTCGGAAGCAGAAGGCGCGTCTGCGGACCGCCCCGGGGCCGGGGCAGACCCGCGGGAGATCAGCCCAGTCCTGTCCTTCTTCGGGATCGGGGGCGAGCTCCCACTGCCCAGCACGTCATCATCCTCGTCGTCATCGCTCAGAGAGAGGCGGAGAGCGCGGGACCTGTGCCGGGAGAGGGGAGCTCTCGACTCTCCGTCAGTCGCCTCGGAGTCAGGCCCCTTCCCCCGCTCCTCTCCGTCCTCCTTTTCGCTGGAGTCGTCGAGGACACGTCCACCGGACCCTCAGGAGCCTCCGTGGGCACAGGCCCGTCCCCGTTGAAGACATGCATGGACTCCACCACCTGCTCCCAGTCGTCGCGAAGGAACAAGGGCGTAGGAGCGCCCTCCAATCTCGCCACATCGACCCCAACCAGAGATTGGAGCACCGCGGCCAGATCTCCGTCACCCAAGGCCGCGGGGCTCGGATGAGGCCTCCACATCGGAGGTGAGTACTGCCGAAGTGGAGCCAGCTGGTGCTCCAGGAATTCCCTCAGCAGCGACGCGCCGTTCAGCTTCGCCGCCGCCATGCTGGCCGGCCTCAGATCCGCGTCCATCTTCTCCAACACCGGCTTCGCACGGGGGTCCGTGAGTTCCGCTCGACCCCAATCACCGGAGCTCGTGGGCAGCTCCGTGGGCAAGATCAGCCGAGGGTGAATGCGCCCAGCATCTGCCAAGACCCATTTGCTCCTGAAGCCCTCAATCCTTTTCCCGGGCTTCGAAATGGCAATGGCGCCACCGTACGTGATGAAGCTCTCTCACGCGGAAGGAGAACCGCGAGAGACCCGGAGGAAGAAGTAGTGGCGCAGCAAGGCCACTGAGGGCTGCACCCCTACGTGAGCCTCGCAGTAATCGGCAAAGATTGCCAGGAGAAGGAAGGAGTTGGGATGGAGATGCAGAGCCTGTAGCTTGTAATGGCGGAGAACATAGAGGAAGAACTCGGAGAAGGGAGGCATCAGGCCAGCAACAATGGAACTTACGAAGAGCGGATAAAAGGTGCTCCCTCGACCCTCAGGGGTGGCGGAGCCGGCCTTGAACACCTTCGCCCCGTCGATGCCCTGCGCCACCGCCATCCGGCGCAACTGGGCGAGGCTCGCCTCCGACACGTTTGGCGACTCCAGGGCAGACGAGTACCAAGCTCCGGCCGGGGACTGACGAGGCGTCATGGCTTCTAGGTCACGCGGTCGAAGCAGATCTGGAGATTTGGAGGAAGGAAGGAGAGGCGCAAGAAAGGGGATCTGAGCAGCAACCGGAGAAAGTGAAAAAAGCAAAACCTGGGCAGATGTCGCTCCTTTATCAACTCGCGTGGTTGCGGAGACGCCCACGTCCAATCAACCGCCAAGCGGCGCCCAAGGCCGCAGGCTGTTAGGGCCCGCGGCGCTTCGCCCTTGCCCTTTTGCCTCCCTGCACGGCCAAGTCCGGGCGCGCCTTGGGCCCGGGGGCTACTGTCGGCGTTCTGGGAACAGGGGTCCCCAGACTTGCCTGCCTGCGGCCTGCGACGTGGCTCAAAGGGGGCCCAGCACGGCCCATCTTCATCAACACAGACCCAAGACCCTCACGAGGGGCCAAGCCTCGCGGGGCGGACGACACGGAGCTTCCTCACGCGCGGCCTCATCAGGCTGGCTCGCGAGGAGGCGGAGAGATCAAGGCGGGGTACCTCACGAGGTGCCCATAACGCAAGCCATGACGACCAAGGGCGCCAGGCGGGCGCCAGCCCGCGCAGTGTCCTCCCTTTCCTCTTTGGTTCAAAGGGAGCAAGCGCAGGCGGGAGGATCAAGCAAAGGCACCCATTTCGGTGCAACGAGACCAAGACCAGCTCCGCGACAAGGAGGAAGTCATTGTGGAGCCCAAGCCAGCATCACCACCAGAGCCTTTGGCAGGCGAGGACCAACTTTAGTCAGGATAAGTGTACCAGATGTTCCCCTTCAAAATGGCCAATTGTTGGCGCCCTTCCTGCTCAATATTTGGAAGGCCCAGGGCCTTTGCCTATAAATAGGACTAGCCACCCCCAGGACTGGAGGACGGATTGATTGACAATCAGATCAGAGAGAGAGAGAGAGAAGGGCGACTGAACCCCTCCTAGCCGTTCATCGCCATAGCCAAGAACAGACCCTCGCGAGGCTGTTCTTCCTTGTATTGTTCATCATCAGCCCAAGAGGCAATCCACCACACCACCACACTGGAGTAGGGTATTACACCACATCGGTGGCCCAAACCAGTATAAACCCCGTGTCTCTTGTGTTGTTCTTCTCATAGCTTAGATTCTTGCGAGGCGGAGGGGTACAGGTAGGTAGGAAGCGTAATCTCCACGCGCACCCTAGAGTTCGAATCTCAAGGGTCTGCCGGGACCCGAAATCTGACAAGTACTTTGTCAGAGGTCTCATACCTCTTAACACGAGCATGAGCCTGAAATACCAATTTCAGATCTTGGAACATCTCATATGCTCCGTGGAATTTCAAAACATTTTTGACGTCCCAGTTCTAAGCCGTAAAGCATGGTGCACTAAACTATCAAGTAGTCATCATACCGAGTTTGTCAAACGTTCATAATGTATATATCTGCTCCTGCAACAGTTCTGTCACCTAGCGGTGCATCAAGGAAATAATTCTTTTGTGCAGCAATGAGGATAACCTTCAGTTCACGGACCTAGTCTGCATCATTGCTACTAACATTTTTCAACTTATTTTTCTCTAGGAACATATCAAAAAATAAACAGGGAGCTTTACGCGAGCTATTGATCTACAACATAGATATGCAAATACTACCAGGACTAAGTTCATGATAAATTAAAGTTCAATTAATCAAATTACTTAAGAACTCCCACTTAGATAGACATCCCTCTAATCATCTAAGTGATCACGTGATCCATATCAACTAACCATGTCCAATCATCACGTGAGATGGAGTAGTTTTCAATGGTGAACATCACTATGTTGATCATATCTACTATATGATTCACGCTCGACCTTTCGGTCTCAGTGTTCCGAGGCCATATCTGCATATGCTAGGCTCGTCAAGTTTAACCCGAGTATTCTGCATGCGCAAAACTTGCTTGCACCCATTGTGTGTGAACGTAGAGCTTATCACACCTGATCGTCACGTGGTGTCTCGGCACGACGAACTGTAGCAACGGTGCATACTCAGGGAGAACACTTATACCTTGAAATTTAGTGAGGGATCATCTTATAATGCTACCGCCAAACTAAGCAAAATAAGATGCATAGAGGATAAACATCACATGCAATCAATATAAGTGATATGATATGGCCATCATTGCGACCTCTTGAGCACTGCGTTGGTTTTCCCTTGAAGAGGAAAGGGTGATGCAGTGAAGTAGCATAAGTATTTCCCTCAGTTTTTGATAGCCAAGGTATCAATCCAGTAGGAGACCACGCTCGAGTCCCACGCACCTGCACAAACAAATAAGAACCTTGCAACCAACACGATAAAGGGGTTGTCAATCCCTTCACGGCCACTTGCAAAAGTGAGATCTGATAGAGATGATAAGATAATTTTTTTGGTATTTTAATGATAAAGACTAAAAGTAAAGAAAGCAAAATAAACAAAGATATAAATAGCTTGTTGACGGAAGATTAATATGATGGAAAATAGACTCGGGGGCATAGGTTTCACTAGTGGCTTCTCTCAAGATAGCATAAGTATGACGGTGGGTGAATAAATTACTGTCGAGCAATTGATAGAATTGAGCATAGTTATGAGAATATGTAGGTATGATCATGTATATAGGCATCACGTCCGTGACAAGTAGGCCGACTCCTACCTGCATCTACTACTATTACTCCACACATCGACCGCTATCCAGCATGCATCTAGAGTATTAAGTTCATAAGAACAGAGTAGCGCTTTAAGCAAGATGACATGATGTAGAGGGATAAACTCATGCAATATGATATAAACCCCATCTTTTTATCCTCGATGGCAACAATACAATACTTGTCGTTTCCCCTGCTGTCACTGGGATCGAGCACCGCAAGATTGAACCCAAAGCTAAGCACTTCTCCCATTGCAAGAAAGATCAATCTAGTAGGCCAAACCAAACTGATAATTCAAAGAGACTTGCAAAGATAACCAATCATACATAAAAGAATTCAGAGGAGATTCAAATATTGTTCATAGATAATCTTGATCATAAACCCACAATTCATCGGACCTCGGCAAACACACCGCAAAAGAAGAGTTACATCAAATAGATCTCCAAGAGAATCAAGGAGAACTTTGTATTGAGATCCAAAGAGAGAGAAGAAGCCATCTAGCTAATAACTATGGACCCGAAGGTCTGAGGTAAACTACTGATCACACATCATCGGAGAGGCTATGGTGTTGATCTAGAAGCCCTCCGTGATCAATGCCCCCTCTGGCGGAGCGCCGGAAAAAGCCCCAAGATGGGATCTCATGGGTACAGAAGGTTGCGGCGGTGGAAATAGGGTTTTGGCTCCGTATATGATGTTTCCAGGGTATATGAGTATATATAGGCGAATGAGGTCGGTCAAGAGAGCTACGAGGGGCCCATGAGGGTGGAGGGCGCGCCCAGGGGGGTAGGTGCGCCCCCTGCTTTGTGGCCTCCTCGTTGATTGCTTGACGTCCACTCCAAGTCCTGTGGATCACGTTTGTTCCGAAAATCATGTTCCCAAAGGTTTCATTCCGTTTGGACTCCGTTTGATATCCTTTTCCTTCGAAACACTGAAATAGGAAAAAAACAGCAATTTGGGCTGGGCCTCCGATTAATAGGTTAGTCCCAAAAATAATATAAAAGTGTATAATAAAGCCCATTAAACGTCCAAAACAGAATATATAATAGCATGGAACAATCAAAAATTATAGATACGTTGGAGACATATCAATCATCGTCTTATGCTTTTGATCTCCATCTCCAAAGCACCGTCATGATCACCATCATCACCGGCTTGACACCTTGATCTCCATCGAAGCATCATTGTCATCTCGCAAACTATTGCTACTACGACTATCGCTACCGCTTAGTGATAAAGTAAAGCAATCACATGGCGATTGCATTTCATACAATAAAGCGACAACCATATGGCTCCTGCTAGTTGCCGATAACTCTGTTACAAAACATGATCATCTCATACAATAATATTTAACATCATGTCTTGACCATATCACATCACAACATGCCCTGCAAAAACAAGTTAGACGTCCTCTACTTTGTTGCTGCAAGTTTTACGTGGCTGCTACGGGCTGAGCAAGAACTGTTCTTACCTATGCATCAAAACCACAACGATTTTTCGTCAAGTGTGTTGTTTTAACCTTCAACAAGGACCAGGCGTAGTCACCCTCGATTCAACTAAAGTTGGAGAAACTGACACCCACTAGCCACCTATGTGCGAAGCACGTCAGTAGAACCAGTCTCGCATAAGCGTACGCGTAATGTCGGCCTGAGCCGCTTCATCCAACAATACCGCCGAATCAAAGTATGACATGCTGGTAAGCAGTATGACTATTATCGCCCACAACTCTTTGTGTTCTACTCGTGCATATAACATCTATGCATAGACCTGGCTCGGATGCCAATGTTGGGGAACACAGTACTTTCAAAAAAATTCCTACGCACACGCAAGATCTATCATGGTGATGCATCGCAACGAGAGGGGAGAGTGTAGTCCACGTACCCTCATAGACCATAAGCGGAAGTTTTATGACAACGCGGTTGATGTAGTCGTACGTCTTCACGATACGACCGATCCTAACACCGAAATTACGGCACCTCCGCGATCTGCACACGTTCGGCTCGGTGACGTCCCACGAACTCTCGATCCAGCTGATTGTCGAGGGAGAGCTTCGTCAGCATGACGGCGTGATGACGGTGATGATGAAACTACTGGCACAGGGCTTCGCCTAAGCACTACGATGATATGACCGAGGTGGATTATGGTGGAGGGGGGCACCACACACGTCTAAGACAATGATCAACTTGTGTGTCTATGGGGTGACCCTTCCCCCGTATATAAAGGAGTGGAGGAGGGGGAGGGTCGGCCCTCTATGGCGCACCCTGGCAGGAGTCCTACTCCCACTTGGAGTAGGTGATATGTCTCCAACGTATCTATAATTTTTGATTGTTCCATGTTATTATATTATCTGTTTTGGATGTTTAATGGGCTTTATTATGCTCTTTTATATTATTTTTGGGACTAACCTATTAACCGAAGGCCCAGTGCAAATTGATGTTTTTTTGCCTATTTCGGTGTTTCGCAGAAAAGGAATATCAAACAGAATCCAAATGGAATGAAACCTTCGCGAGGATCTTTTTTTGGAACAAACGCAATCTAGGAGACTTGGAGTGGAAGTCAAGGAAGTAACGAGGCAGAGGAGGGCACACCCAGGGGGGTAGGCGCGCCCCCACCCTCGTGGGCCCCTCGTAGCTCCACCGACCTACTTCTTTCACCTATATATACTCTTATACACTGAAAACATCCAAGGGAGCCATGAAACCACTTTTCCACCGCCGCAACCTTCTGTACCCATGAGATCCCATCTGGGGGCCTTTTCCGGCGATCTGCCGGAGGGGGATTCGATCATAGAGGGCATCAACACCATAGCCTCTCCGATGATGTGTGAGTAGTTTACCACAGACCTTCGGATCCATAGTTATTAGCTAGATGGCTTCTTCTCTCTCTTTGGTTGTCAATACAAAGTTCTCCTCGATGTTCTTGGAGATCTATTCGATGTAATACTTTTTGCGGTGTGTTTGCCGAGATCCAATGAATTGTGGGTTTATGATCAAGATTATCTATGAACAATATTTGATTCTTCTCTGAATTCTTATATGCATGATTTGATATCATTGCAAGTCTCTTGGAATTATCGGTTTAGTTTGGCCTACTAGATTGATCTTTCTTGCAATGGGATAAGTGCTTAGCTTTGGGTTCAATCTTGCGGTGCTCGATCCCAGTGACAGAAAGGGAACCGACACGTATTGTATTGTTGCCATCGAGGATAAAAAGATGGGGTTTATATCATATTGCTTGAGTTTATCCCTCTACATCATGTCATCTTGCCTAATGCGTTACTCTGTTCTTATGAACTTAATACTCTAGATGCATGCTGGATAGCGGTCGATGTGTGGAGTAATAGTAGTAGATGTAGAATCGTTTCGGCCTACTTGACACGGACGTGATGCGTATGTTCATGATCATGCCTAGATATTCTCATAACTATGCGCTTTTCTACCAATTGCTCGGCAGTAATTTGTTCACCCACCGTATTATATGCTATCTTGAGAGAAGCCACAAGTGAAACCTATGGCCCCTGGGTCTACTTTACATCATATAAGTTTTCGATCTATAATTCTAGTTTAGTATTTATTTTGCAATCTTTATTTTCCAATCTATACAACAAAAATACCAAAAATATTTATCTTATTATCTTTATCAGATCTCACTTTTGCAAGTGGCCGTGAAGGGATTGACAACCCCTTTATCTCGTTGGTTGCAAGGTTCTTGATTGTTTGTGCAGGTACTAGGCGATTTGCGTGTAGTATCCTACTGGATTGATACCTTGGTTCTAAAAAACTGAGGGAAATACTTACGCTACTTTGCTGCATCACCCTTTCCTCTTCAAGGGAAAACCAACGCATGCTCAAGAGGTAGCAAGAAGGATTTCTGGCGCCGTTGCCGGGGAGATCTACGCTCAACTCAATACATACCAAGTACCCATCACAAACTCTTATCCCTCGCATTACATTATTTTCCATTTGCCTCTCGTTTTCCTCTCCCCCACTTCACCTTTGCCGTTTCTTCACCTTCTTCCCGTATGTATCTTTGTTTGTGTTTCCATGTGCTTTCTATTTGCTTGCTAAAAATCTATTGATATGGATCCACTTAAAGTGTTCTACTTGGATCATCTTTGATCCTTATGCGCTCGTGCTGAAACCCCAACTAGCCTAGTTGATGGGAAATCTTTAGATGAGCATGCTCATTTTGTGCGTCACCGTTTGTCTGAAAAAGGGAGACTCTTATGAGATCAAATAAAAAGATTGCTGTGTTATGCTTGGAATATTTGTGAAATTTATGATTTTACTTGTTGCTCTAAGGACCCTAAAAAACACCTCTCCTACCTATGTGAGTTTAATGATAATGAAATCTTATCTTCTTATGCAAAGGGTGTTTATAGTTACTACGATATCGAACAAATTGAAGAATTTGTTTCTTTTAAGGGTGCTTATGAAGTTTCTTCTTTGATTGAAAAGTATGATATTACTCTCTACGGATCTGAAATTTTTGACATACTTAAATATTGCTATGAAAACTATGCTCATAATGTCTATGTCAAAGAATTTATTGAAAGAATGACCGTTGCTTCTGAAGAAAATAATGATATGCATGAATCTATAGATAATTATGATTCCGATGATTTGGCTGAAATATACCTTGACGAACATGATGCTTGCTATTCTTGTGTCCATGATGCCAATATTTATGAAGATGAATTTGCTATAGTTCCTTATGTTAAACATTAGATCTTTGCTATTGCACCCATACTTGATAGTTCCTTCGATGAAAAGCATGATTGCAATGATGTTATTATAAATTCTCTTAATGTCAATTGTGTTAATGATATGCAAAACCTCAAGCTTGGGGATGCTAGTTTTGCTATATCCTCTACTTGTTGCAATGATCATGATTGGTGTGATTCTTCTTATGATCTTGAAAATTTATTTAAGCCTCATGATGAATATGAGATTGATAATAATGTTTGCAATGATATTAAAAGTGGATTTGGAAGAGTGTCAACTTTAGATCCCATATATTTGGAGAATGTTCAATCTTATGAAGTTTCTGATAAAAGTGGGTTTGGAGAGGTCATGACTTTAGTTAATGTTAATCCCACCATTTTGGAAGAGTGTCAATTTTGCATGCATGTGGATCATGTAGAGAAAACTTTATGTGATAGCTATATTGTTGAATTTGATATGATTCCACATGTAATTACTATGAGAGAGTAAAATATGGTTGGATAAATTTTCATGTTACTAAATTACCAGTCGTTACGTTGAGATTGCTATTGTTTCTCACTTCTTCCTTGCGTATGCTAGTATTTGCTTGTCTTGATAATTTGTTTGCCTATAAGATTACTATGCATAGGAAGTATGTTAGACTTAGATGTGTTTTTCACATGCTTTATGATGCTCTCTTTGTGCTTCAATTCTTGTCTTTCATGTGAGCATCATCGAAATTATCAATGCCTAGCTAGGGGCGTTAAACGGTAGCGCTTGTTGGGAGGCAACCCAATTTTTTTGTTCCTTGATTTTTGTTTCTGTTTAGTAATAAATAATTCATCTAGCCTATGTTTAGATGTGGTTTTATGTTTTAATTAGCGTTTGTGCCAAGTAGAACCGTTGGGAAGACTTGGGTGAAGTCTTTGCGATCTTGCTGTAAAAAACAGAAACTTTAGCGCTCACGAGATTAGCTGCCATTTTTTACAGGAGAGTGATTTTAGGTTGATTATTTTTAAGAAGATTAATAGAAAAATTCCTCACGTCCACCAATTTATTTCAGAATTTTTGGAGTTCCATAAGTATATGTTTGATACAGATTTCTACAGACTGTTCTGTTTTTGATAGATTCTGTTTTTCGTGTGTTGTTTGCTTATTTTGATAAATCTATAGCTAGTATCGGGGGGTATGAACCATAGAGAAGTTTGAATACAGTAGTTTTAACACCAATACAAATAAAGAATGATTTCATTACAGTACCTTAAGGTGGTGATTTGTTTTTTCTTATACTAATGGAGCTCATGAGATTTTCTGTTTGAGTTTTGTGCTGTGAAGTTTTCAAGTTTTTGGGTAAAGATTTGATGGATTTTGGAACAAGGAGTGGAAAAAGCCTAAGTTTGGGGATTCCCAAGGCACCCCAAGGTAAAATTCAAGTACAACCAAAAGCGTAAGCTTGGGGATGCCCTGGAAGGCATCCCCTCTTTTGTCTTCGTCTATCGGTAACTTTACTCGAGGCTATATTTTTATTCACCACATGATATGTGTTTTGCTTGGAGCATCTTGTATGATTTGAGTCTTTGATTTTTTGGTTTAGCACAATCATCCTTGCTGCACACACCTTTTGGGAGAGACACACATGAACCAGAATTTATTAGAATACTCTATGTGCTTCACTTATATCTTTTGAGCTAGATAATTTTGCTCTAGTGCTTCACTTATACCTTTTTAGAGCACGGTGGTGGTTTTATTTTATAAAAATTATTGATCTCTCATGCTTCACTTATATTATTTTTAGAGTCTTTTAGAACAACATGGTAATTTGCTTTGGCTATAAAATTAGTCCTAATATGATAGGCATCCAAGATGGGTATAATAAAAACTTTCATATAGAGTGCATTAAATACTATGATAAGTTTGATACTTGATAGTTGTTTTGAGATATAAAGGTGGTAATGTTAGAGTCATGCTAGTTGGTTAATTGTGTAATTGAGAAATACTTGTGTTGAGTATTGCAAGTCCCGTATCATGCACGTATGGTAAACGTTGTGTGACAAATTTGAAGCATGGGGTGTTCTTTGATTGCTTTCCTCATGAGTGGCGGTCAGGGACGAGCGATGGTCTTTTCCTACCAATCTATCCCTCTAGGAGCATGTGCGTAGTGCTTAGTTTTTATGACTTGTAGATTTTTGCAATAAGTATGTGAGTTCTTTATGACTAATGTTGAGTCCATGGATTATACGCACTCTCACCCTTCCATCGTTGCTAGCCTCTTCGGTACCGTGCATTGCCCTTTCTCACCTTGAGAGTTGGTGCAAACTTCGCTGGTGCATCCAAATCCCATGATACGATACGCTCTATCACACATAAGCCTCCTTATATCTTCCTCAAAGAAGCCACCATACCTACCTATTATGGCATACCCATAGCCATTCCGAGATATATTGCCATGCAACTTACCACCGTTCCGTTTATTATGACACGCTCCATCATTGTCATATTGCTTCGCATGATCTTGTAGTTGACATCGTATTTGTGGCAAAGCCACCTTCATAATTCTCATACATGTCGCTCTTGATTCATTGCATATCCCGATACACCGCCGGAGGCATTCACATAGAGTCATATTTTGTTCTAAGTATCGAGTTGTAATTCTTGAGTTGTAAGTAAATAGAAGTGTGATGATTTTCATTATTAGAGCATTGTCCCATGTGAGGAAAGGATGATGGATACTATGATTCCCCCACAAGTCAGATGAGACTCCGGACGAAGAAAGAGAGGCCAAAGAAGCCCAAATAAAAAAAGAGGCCAAAGAAGCCCAAACAAAAAAACAAGAGAAAAAGAGAGAAGGGACAATGTTACTATCCTTTTTCCACACTTGTGCTTCAAAATAGCATCATGATCTTCATGATAGAGAGTTTCTTATTTTGTCACTTTCATATACTAGTGGGAATTTTTCATTATAGAACTTGGCTTGTATATTTCAATGATGGGCTTCCTCAAAATGCCCTAGGTCTTCATGAGCAAGCAAGTTGGATGCACACCCACTTAGTTTCTTTTGATGAGATTTCATATATTTATAGCTCTAGTGCATCCGTTGCATGGCAATCCCTACTCCTTGCATTGACATCAATTGATGGGCATCTCCATAGCCCGTTGATTAGCCGCGTCACTGTGAGACTTTCTCCTTTTTTGTCTTCTCACATAACCCCCATCATCATATGGTATTCCACCCATAGTGCTATGTCCATGGCTTGCGCTCATATATTTCGTAAAAGTTGAAAGAGTTTGAAAAGGCTAAGTATGAAACAATTGCTTGGCTTGCCATCGGGGTTGTGCATGATGGGAGCATTTTGTGTGACGAAAATGAAGCATGGCCAAACTATATGATTTTGTAGGGATAAGCTTTCTTTGGCTATGTTATTTTGATAAGACATAATTGCTTGGTTAGCATGCTTGAAGTATTACTATTTTTATGTCAATATTAAAACTTTGTCTAGAATCTTTTGGATCTAAACATTCATGCCACAATAAAGAGAATTTCATTGAAAAACTATGTTAGGTAGCATTCCATATCAAAAAATTCTGTTTGATCATTTACCTACTCAAGGACGAGCAGGAATTAAGCTTGTTGATGCTTGACACGTCTCCAACGTATCTATAATTTTTTATTGTTCCATGCTATTATATTATCTGTTTTGGATGTTTAATGGGATTTATTATGCTCTTTTATATTTTTTTGGGACTAACCTATTAACCGAAGGCCCAATGCAAATTGTTGTTTTTTGCCTATTTGAGTGTTTCGCAGAAAAAGAATGTCAAACGGAATCCAAACGGAAGGAAACCTTCGCGAGGATCTGTTTTGGAACAAACGGAATCCAAGAGATTTGGAGTGGAAGTCAAGGAAGCAACGAGGCAGCTGTCGGTGTCAAAACCGGCGGATCTCGGGTAGGGGGTCCCGAACTGTGCGTCAAGGTCGGATGGTAACAGGAGACAAGGGACACTTTATTTTACCCAGGTTCGGGCCCTCTCGATGGAGGTAAAACCCTACTCCTGCTAGATTAATATTGATGATATGGGTAGTACAAGAGTGGATCTACCACGAGATCAAGGAGGCTAAACCCTAGAAGCTAGCCTATGGTATGATTGTGTATGATGATGGTTGTCCTACAGACTACAACCCTCCGGTTTATATAGACACTGGATAGGGTTAGGGTTACACAGAGTCGGTTACAATGGTAGGAGATCTTGAATATCCGCACGCCTAGCTTGCCTTCCACGCCAAGAAAAGATCCTTCCGGACACGGGACGAAGTCTTCAATCTTGTATCTTCATAGTCCTGGAGTCCGACTGAAGGTATAGTCCGGCTATCCGAACACCCCCTAATCCAGGACTCCCTCAGTAGCCCTTGAACCAGGCTTCAATCACGACGAGTCCGACGCGCAAATTGTCTTCGGCATTGCAAGGCGGGTTCCTCCTCCAAGTTCTTCAAGAAGATTACAAACACCAAAAATAGTGTCCGGCCTTGCAAAATAAGTTTCCACATATTGCCATATAGAGAATAATATTAACACAAATCAAATCTGCTGACGTATTTCACAGTGCGTCATAACACTGCGACCAAGCCTTCTATATAAATTATTTTCGTTGTTCCACCTTAGCGCGTTTAGCGAGGCAGTTTCCTTGGCACGTCTTGTCAAAGCAGAGATCGTGTGCCCCTTTTAATGGGATTCTCATTAATACGGACATGGGTAACCCAACCGCGCCATTTACCACGGCGCTCGGGAGGCAAGTGAGTTTTATTAGGTAGGTGGGGATGCATAACCGCACCCGCTTATAAAAGGGATAAGGATTCAACTTTTTAACCTACGCCTTCTTCCTACTCTGCTAATCCATCTCTCGCGCACTCAAGCTCTAGCGCCCAAGTCCGCTCTTCCTTCCTCAACCTCCTCCAACAATGTCCGGAGCGGGAGGCAAGTGGATGGTCTCCTCCGTCACGGAGGCTCAAGTAAAAAAGTTAAGGAAAGACGGATACTTGTCCAAGGACATCCCGCATCGGCTTCCTGAGAAGGGGCAGCTTCTTCCTACCCCAAGGCCCCATGAGAGGGTAGTTTTTCTTCCCCACTTCCTCCGTGGACTGGGCTTTCCACTTCACCCATTTGTCCGGGGGCTCATGTTCTACTACAGCCTGGATTTCCACGATCTGGCCCCGAACTTTGTTCTCAACATCTCAGCGTTTATCGTCGTGTGTGAGGCCTTTCTCCGCGTCCGCCCCCACTTCGGCCTCTGGCTCAAGACCTTCAACGTCAAGCCCAAGGTGGTGTCCGGCACCCAGGCGGAGTGCGGAGGCGCTATGGTCGGCAAGATAGCCAACGTCCTCTGGTTCGATGGCTCCTTTGTGGAGTCCCTGAAGGGGTGGCAGGTCGGGTGGTTTTACATCACCGAGCCATGTGATCCGAACTGGGTCGCAGCCCCCAAGTTCAGATCCGGACCCCCCACGCGGCTCATGTCCTGGAAAGAGACGGGCCTGTCGTGGGGCAACGAAGAAGAAGTGACTGGGTGGCAAACGTGCATCCAGTCCCTGGTGAACAAGCCAATCCGGCTTGTCAATATAGTCCAGGTTATGCTCGTTCGCCGGATCCTCCTGTGCCAACAACGGGATTTCACTCTGTGGGAATTCGACCCGGTGCAGCACCCGGATCCTCTCGTTTGCCTTCCACGCCAAGGAAAGATCCTTCCGGACACGGGACGAAGTCTTCAATCTTGTATCTTCATAGTCCTGGATGCCGGCTGAAGGTATAGTCTGGCTATCCGAACACCCCCTAATCCAGGACTCCCTGAGTAGCCCCTGAACCAGGCTTCAATGACGACGAGTCTGGCGCGCAGATTGTCTTCGGGATTGCAAGGCGGGTTCCTCCTCCAAGTTCTTCAAGAAGATTACAAACACCAAAAAAAGTGTCCGGCTCTGCAAAATAAGTTTCCACATATTGCCATATAGAGAATAATATTAACACAAATCAAATCTGCTGACGTGTTCTGCAGTGCGTCACAACACTGCGGCCAAGCTCTTTATATAAATTGTTTTCACTGTTCCACCTCAGCGTGTTTAGCGAGGCGATTTCCTTGGCACGTCTTGTCAAAGCAGAGATCGTGTGCCCCTTTTAACGGGATTCTCATTAATACGGACGTGGGTAACCCAACCGCGTCAGTTACCACGGCGCTTGGGAGGCAAGTGAATTTTATTAGGTAGGTGGGGACGCATAACCGCATCTGCCCATATAAGGGGATAAGGATCCACCTTTTTACCTACGCCTTCTTCCTCCTTTGCCAATCCATCTCTTGCGCACTCAAGCTCCAGCGCCCAAGCCCGCTCTTTTCACCTCAAGCTTCTCCAACAATGTCCGGAGCAGGAGGCAAGTGGATGGTCTCCTCCGTTACGGAGGCCCAAGTAAAAAAGCTAAGGAAAGCCGGATACTTGTCCATGGACATTCCGCATCGGCTTCCTGAAAAGGGGCAGCTTCTTCCTACCCCAGGGCCCCATGAGAGGGTAGTTTTTCTTCCCCACTTCCTCCGCGGACTGGGCTTTCCACTTCACCCATTTGTCTGGGGGCTCATGTTCTACTACGGCCTGGATTTCCACGATCTGGCCCCGAACTTCGTCCTCAACATCTCGGCGTTTATCGTCGTGTGTGAGGCCTTTCTCCGCGTCCACCCCCACTTCGGCCTCTGGCTCAAGACCTTCAACGTCAAGCCCAAGGTGGTGTCCGGCACCCAGGCGGAGTGCGGAGGCACTATGGCCGGCAAGATGGCCAACGTCCTCTGGTTCGATGGCTCCTTTGTGGAGTCCCTAAAGGGGTGGCAAGCCGGGTGGTTTTACATCACCGAGCCGCGCGATTCAAAATGGGTCGCAGCCCCCGAGTTCAGATCCGGACCCCCACGCGGCTTATGTCCTGGAAAGAGACGGGCCTGTCATGGGGAAATGAAGAAGAGGTGACCGGATTGCAAACTTGCATCCAGTCCCTGGTGAACAAGCCAATCCAGCTTGTCAATGTAGTCCAGGTCATGCTCGTTCGCCGGATCCTCCCGTGCCAACAACGGGACTTCAATTTGTGGGAGTTCGACCCGGCGCAGCACCAAACCCTCAATAGGCTCTTCGACACGACGTACGAAGATGCTTGGAAGGTGCTTTTCAAAGGCGCCGAGGCTCCCGCATCCGCTTCCGAGGACCGCGGATATAGCTCGCAGCGTCACGCTGGCGAGGTAAGCTATCTGTACCTTTGACAGGTTTGTTAAGCTCTTTTTCATAGATTAACTCTATGCGGGATCCAATCTCCCTTTGCCTTTGACAGGCTTGGCGGGCGATATCCGGACCAATTAACTGTCCGGCTCCCCTGCCTGAAGACCCAGCCCTAGCTCTCTTGGTGAAGCTGCTGGCTCCGGCACCTTATGTGGTGCCGGAGAAGAAGGCCAAGAAGAAGAAAACCATCGGGACTCGAAAGAGTTCCTGCAACATGGTGGTGTCAGACTCGTCATCTGACGAGTCCGCGATGCTCTCCTCTCGTGAAAACGAGGGGGAGGAACAAGAAAGCTCTCCCCCCAGCGAGGGGAGAAAAGAAGAAGAAGGAGGCCACCCCAACGGGGGAGGCCGAGGGGTCGAGGAAAAGGAAGACCCCTCCGCCGGACTACTCCCACGACGCCGAAGAGGGTAGAGAGGAGTGGCCGGACAGAACCAAGTGTCCGGGGAAATCGTAAGTATTTATATACCAGAGTGACTCATGATATCCTTTTAATGTGCGGCTTTCCCTAATATCGCTCGTAATTTATGCAGCCCACCTCGGGCCGAACTCGACGATTCGTCGAGCGGCTCCCTGGATTCGTCGAACGTGAACTCTGTTCCGCCCGCTGTCTCCCCCTGCAGGGCGGACGACGCTGAAGTGGCGTCCTGCCAAGCTCCAGGGCAGGAGGAGATAGTCTTGGAGGAGCCGCAAGGGAATCCTCTGGACCCCAGGAGTAAAGGGGATGAAACCCCCCCAGGGCTCCAAGTCTGGCTTTGTGCCGGACACCGCGCCGGACTCGACAGTCCTGGTCCGCGGTGGGCGAACTCCTTCCAAGAGGAGTAAGCCGTCTGAGCCGGCGACCTCCGTCCAACCAGAGGCGCCAGACAATCTGCGGGAGGTGCTTGAGGGCGCCGCCATCGATGCGGAGCACCGTACTGTTATGAGTACGGTGATCCAAAGGGTTCAGTCCGCCAAGAGCGGACTGACTGAAGCTTGCACTAGCCTTCTAACAGGCTTCGAGGTAAGTAAGAATATGTGAAATTATTTACCGCATAGACAGTAGCCCCTGATGCTCTGTTCGGTGTTCGGAAAGAAAAGCCGAATAGAGGATCTAGTAATTTTCACAGGAGTCTAACAACAAAAAGTCAAATATGCGTATGCAGGCTTCGCTGCTGTCCACCGCCGCACTGACTACGCAGGTGGATGTCCTTAAAAAGGACCTCAGGCGGACCGAGCAAGAGCTCGGCCTTGCCAAACGGCAGCTCGAGGAGAAAGAAGGTAAGAAATACCCTAAAAAAGAAAAAAGGTGCCTATAGAGAGGCTTGATTGCAGAAAGAAATAACATGATTGTACTGCTTATTGTAGGGGCCACAACCGAGGTGGCAACCCTGAAGCAGGCGCTGGCTGAGGCCGGAAAGAAAACGGCCGAGGAGCGCGCCGAGCGAGAAAGGCTTGGGGTTCAGGTCGGCGAGGTGCAGCAAGAGCTGCAAGCTCTCATGAAAAAACATGAGAGCTTGGAGCTTGAGTCAAAAGCGCAAGCATCCGAGCTCGCATCTGCCCTTGAGACCGCCAAGAGTGCCAAGGCCGAAGCCCAAAAGGCCCTCCAAGAGTTGGAGGAGGTGAAAAAGATAGCAACGGGTAAGGCATTCTTAATGCAAAGTAGGAATATAAAAGTAAACTACCTGTTACTTACCCGAATCCGGAGTTCTCCAGGGGCGTTCACCGATCTTCCCCGCAGCGTATCCGACGCCGCCGCGTTCTACCGAGCTGAAGAGGGCAGCTCGACGGAGAGTGTGTTCTGGTCTCAGTATTCTGAGGCCGGACACCCTGTGCCTTTGAGCGATCAGTTGAAACAGCTGGTCGAGCTCCACAAGGCGGCCGAACAGGCCATGAAGGGCTTACTAGTTCGGCTGTGGCCTGGAGAGGCCCTACCTGGGAGCTATTTCGGGCTAGTGCGGCGGCTGGTGGAGGCCTGTCCATGTCTTGAGGTCATCAAGCGCTCCGCCTGCATTAAAGGTGCCCGGACGGCCCTTGCCCGTGTAAGGGTACACTGGGGTAAGCTGGACGGAGAGCAGCTGGTGAAGGACGGGCCGCCACCGGGGAAGGAGCATCGCAAGCCCGAGAACTACTACAAGGAAGTTCTTGTCGGATCCCGCCTTCTCGCGGATGAATGTACTAAAGATGTAGTATTTGAATGAACTCGCTCGTTTGTATCCTGTGCGCTGAAAACTTGTTCATATGCGCTAAGCAATGCTTATTGAATTTAAAATATTATTTTCTGTGCGGTCGTTTATCAAAAATTGAGAGATGGCCAGTCGTCGGCTTCTGCCCCCATGCCACTAGTGCTGGGGTGTTCGGGATAAACCTGAGGGCTCTTTTTCGCATAGTTGGGTCCTTCGAGGGAGGCACTCAGCACAACGAACCAGGCAATTAGACTATAATGCTTGAACACTCTCACTTAGCCATAGAACGTTATAATTTTAAATTTTGGCGAAGCCCCTAGTTCGGAAGGTCGAATTCGGGGCGCTATCCACGCCTTTGGCCGGACATAGCCAGCTCCTCGCTCGAAGCGGCATAAGTCTTTAAGGACTCGAAAAACCTCTCGAACAGCGACCGGTCTCACGCCTTATCATGACAGTCTGTTTTAGCTTTCTCCACTGAGGTGCTTAACCCAGCTGAACTGGGGCACAATCGCAGTGGTTCTCCTAGTGCTACCTTAGCCGATATAGCGGAACGTAAGGCACCAAAACATAGGAGCCGGGCAAACCCAACATGTGACCAAAATCATGATTCGGAGCCGATGCATATAGTGCTATAAGTTCGGGGTGCCGCACTTGTGAAAGTGTACGGACTTCTCACACCAGATAGAAGGGTAACGAAGCCCCTGGCATGTTTTGCCGTACCATGGTGTACGGTTGCGATCATGTTTATTTAATGAACATATATATTAAAAGAGGACAACGCAAAAAATAGGCGAAAAGCTATGCATTGTTTATAGAGAGGCTATTTATCAAAGCCGAACGATACAAGTAGTGTGATAAGCAAAAAAGATATTAGACTATTTAACATGTCCTGACCAGGCGCAGGCCGCGGAATTTAGAAACAGATATATCGCTCGAAATAGATACCACCTGAGAGTTCCGTAATGCGGCGTAGCTTTGTCTGCTTCCCTGGGTCTTGCATCGTCTGTGCGGCAGCAAAGCCGAACAGGTTATCCAGAGTGTGGAGTCCTGAAAGTAAAGAAAAAAATCGGCAGCCCCTAGTACGTTTGACGCTGTACTGTAAGCATGCCGTTAATGTGCCCCTCCCCCTGTGCCCATGGAATTTTGAGGGCGTAATTGTGTACTCGAGGTACTAGCTCTGCTATGTTGCGATGGCTGGGGTTGGGGCCGTGTTGCTACGCTTGCTCCGAACGTGCCAGGCGGTCTTGTTGTAGGTTACTCCGGGCGCGCTTTGCATTGTCCGACTTTTTAACGGCCGGACTGGAGAGTTGCCTTGAAAGGCTGCTTTGCACTTCCGCTGCGAGGGCCGCCATATGCTCCTCCGTACGGAGTGAGCGTTCAGTGTTTCCGTTGACCGTAATTACTCCTCGAGGGCCTGGCATCTTGAGCTTGAGATATGCGTAGTGCGGCACCGCATTGAATTTAGCGAATGCGTTTCGTCCGAGCAGGGCGTGATAGCCACTGCGGAATGGGACTATATCGAAGATTAACTCTTCGCTTCGGAAGTTATCCGGAGATCCGAAGACCACATCAAGTGTTACAAAGCCTGTGCAATTGGCCTCTACACCTGGTATGACGCCTTTAAAGGTCATCCTTGTGGGCTTGATCCTTGATGGATCTTTGCCCATTTTCCGCACTGTATCCTGATAAAGCAGGTACAGGCTACTGCCGCGTCCATGAGGACTCTTGTGAGATGAAATCCGTCAACAATTGGGTCAAGAACCAATGCGGCAAAACCGCCGTGACGGATGCTAGTGGGGTGGTCCCTTCGATCAAAGGTGATCGGGCAGGAGGGCCATGGGTTGAACTTTGGGGCGACTGGCTCCATCGCGTATACGTCCCGTAGCGCACGCTTCCGCTCCCTCTTGGGAATGTGGGTCGCGTATATCATGTTCACCGTCCGCACTTGTGGGGGAAACCCCTTCTGTCCATTGTTGTTCGGCGGCCTGGGCTCCTCCTCGTCGTCGCTATGCAACCCCTTGTCTTTGTGTTCGGCTCTTAACTTGCCTGCCTGCTTGAACACCCAACAATCCCTGTTGGTGTGATTGGCTGGCCTTTCGGGAGTGCCATGAATCTGGCACGAGCGATCGAGTATCCGGTCCAAACTGGATGGGCCCTGGGTATTCTTTTTAAATGGCTTTTTCCGCTGACCGAATTTATAGCCTCTGAATCTGGCATTTACTGCCGTATCCTCATTGATGTCGCTGCTAACGCGACGCTTTTGCTTATTTCGACGTGTCCTGCCACTTTTGTCCTTGGTATCCGAATTACCAGGGTTCTTTGATAAGTTGTTGCTGCGAGCTTGCCAGCTATCTTCGCCCGCGCAAAAGCGGGTCATGAGTGTCGTGAGGGCTGCCATAGATTTCGGCTTTTCCTGTCCTAGGTGCCGGGCAAGCCACTCGTCGCGGATGTTATGTTTGAAGGCTGCTAGGGCCTCTGCGTCCGGACAATCGACTATCTGATTTTTCTTTGTTAGGAACCGTGTCCAGAATTGCCTGGTCGATTCTTCTGGCTGCTGAATTATGTGGCTTAGGTCGTCGGCGTCCGGTGGCCGCACATAGGTCCCCTGGAAGTTGTCGAGGAATGCGGCTTCCAGGTCCTCCCAAGAACCGATTGAGTCTGCTGGTAGGCTGTTAAGCCAGTGCCGGGCTGGTCCTTTGAGCTTGAGGGGGAGATATTTGATGGCGTGTAGATCGTCGCCATGTGCCATGTGGATGTGAAGGAGATAATCCTCAATCCATACTGCCGGATCTGTCATACCATCGTATGACTCGATGTTGACGGGTTTGAAACCCTCTGGGATTTTATGATCCATTACTTCATCTGTGAAGCATAGTGGGTGTGCGGCCCCCCTGTACTGGGCTATGTCACGACGCAGCTCGGAAGAGCTATGCCTCTTGTGTTCGGCCCGGCCGGATTTATTGTGTCCGGAGTGAAGATCATCACGTGTCGTCGGGCGTCTGCGTGATCCATAGATCGATCTTGTTTGCCTTGCTTTATCCTACAGTACGTCTCGCAGGTCCGGCTCATTTTCCTGTGCCTTAGTTGAGCGGCACCAGGGCATGGCTTGTTTAGAGGTTCGACAGGCCTCTCTGTCGCGGCCGCGAGGTGGCCGGTCTGCCATGTCATGCATTGGTAATGTAGGTGCTTCCCCCTCTGATTGGGGTAGCGGCCTGCGCTTAGGATAATTTTTGGAGGGGCGCTCGAGTTCATACTCTTCGGCCGCAAGGACTTCAGTCCATCTGTCAGCTAGCAAATCTTGATCAGCTCTAAGCTGTTGCTGCTTTTTCTTTAGGCTATTCGCCGTGGCTAGAAGCCTGCGTTTAAAACGCTCTTGTTCGGCGGGGTCTGATGGTACGACGAATTCGTCGTCGTCGAGGCTTGCCTCGTCTTCGGAGGGAGGCATGTAGTTATCATCCTCAACCTCTCGCTTTGCCGCTCTCTCATGAGGGCTGGCTTCTTCATCTTCCTGCGCCGAATCCTACTGGATTTGGTGTTCTTCGGCGCTATCCGGGGTAGTATTATCTCCCGTGCCGGAATCACCGTTTCTACAGTGGCGGGATTTAGAGCGGCGCCGTTGACGCCTGCGTTTTGGCTGTTTTTTCGAGGTGTCATCCTCCGCTGTTCCATCGCCATCTCCATCCTTTGGAGCGTCCACCATATATATGTCATATGATGAGGTGGCGGTCTAGCGCCCTACAGGTGCTGGTTCTTGTTCGTCTCCTTCGTCGTCCATACCGTCGAAGTCTTCGGAGCCGAAGTCAAGTATGTCGGTTAAATCATCGACAGTGGCTATTAAGTGGGTGGTGGGTGGGCTTTGAATTTCTTCGTCGTCCGAATCCCATCCTCGCAGACCGTAGTCCGGCCTGGGCTCTCCTGATAGAGAGAGAGACTTGAGAGAATTCAGGATATCACCGAAAGGTGAGTGCTGAAAGATGTCCGCGGTGGTGAACTCCATTATAGGCACCCAATCGGATTCGATCGGCAGGGGCACGAAAGGCCCGGAGTTCGGAGAAGAATCCGACTCCTTGGAGTCATGGGCTGTGCAGAGTGCGGGGCTGGCGTTCGGCTCGATCGCCTTCACGATCGCAGCCCCCGAGGTGACGTCCAACCGTTCATCCTCAAAGAACGCAGCGAGCTCCGAGTCGAGGATCGGGGCCGGTGCGTGTGCGACCTCCAGGGCACTATTCGGAGGCAGAGCTATATCATGCCCCTCGAGGTAGTGCGGCGCGCTTGGCTGTGGCTCGAACCCGTCGAAGATCAAGTCTCCGCGGATATCTGCCGTGTAGTTTAAGCTTCCAAACCTGACTTGATGGCCAGAGGCGTAGCTTTCGATCTGCTCCAGACGACCAAGCGAATCGGCCCGCAGAGCAAAGCCGCCGAAGACGAAGATTTGTCCGGGGAGGAAAGTCTCACCCTGGACCTCATCGTTGTTGATGATCAAAGTTGCCATCGGGCCTAAAAGCGACGACACAGAGGAACTCTCAATGAAAGCACCAATGTCGGTGTCAAAACCGGCGGATCTCGGGTAGGGGGTCCAGAACTGTGCGTCAAGGTCGGATGGTAACAGGAGACAAGGGACACTTTATTTTACCCAGGTTCGGGCCCTCTCGATGGAGGTAAAACCCTACTCCTGCTAGATTAATATTGATGATATGGGTAGTACAAGAGTAGATCTACCACGAGATCAAGGAGTCTAAACCCTAGAAGCTAGCCTATGGTATGATTGTGTATGATGATGGTTGTCCTACGGACTACAACCCTCCGGTTTATATAGACACCGTATAGGGTTAGGGTTACACAGAGTCGGTTACAATGGTAGGAGATCTTGAATATCCGCACGCCTAGCTTGCCTTTCCACGCCAAGGAAAGATCCTTCCGGACACGGGACGAAGTCTTCAATCTTGTATCTTCATAGTCCTGGAGTCCGGCTGAAGGTATAGTCCGGCTATCCGAACACCCCCTAATCCAGGACTCCCTCAGCAGCCATGAGGCAGGAGGGCGCCCCCGGGGTGTAGGCGCGCCCCACCCTTGTGGGCTCCTCGTAGCTCCACCAACCTACTTCTTTCGCCTATATATACTCTTATACCCTAAAAACATCCAGGGGAGCCACGAAACCACTTTTCCACCGCCGCAACCTTCTGTACCCGTGAGATCCCATCTTGGGGCCTTTTTCGGTGATCTGCCGGTGGGGGATTCGATCACGGAGGGCTTCTACATCAACACCATAGCCTCTTTGATGATGTGTGAGTAGTTTACCACAGACCTTCGGGTCCATAGTTATTATCTAGATGGCTTCTTCTCTCTCTTTGGTTCTCAATACAAAGTTCTGCTCGATGTTCTTGGAGATCTATTCGATGTAATACTTTTTTGTGGTGTGTTTGCCGAGATCCGATGAATTGTGGGTTTATGATCAAGATTATGTATGAACAATATTTGATTCTTCTTTGAGTTCTTATATGCATGATTTGATATCTTTGCAAGTCTCTTCGAATTATCGGTTTAGTTTGGCCTACGAGATTGATCTTTCTTGCAATGGGAGAAGTGCTTAGCTTTGGGTTCAATCTTGCGGTGCTCGATCCCAGTGATAGAAAGGGAACCGACACATATTGTATTGTTGCCATCGAGGATAAAAAGATGGGGTTTATATCATATTGCTTGAGTTTATCCCTCTACATCATGTCATCTTGCCTAATGTGTTACTCTGTTCTTATGAACTTAATACTCTAGATGCATGCTGGATAGCGGTGATGTGTGGAGTAATAGTTGTAGATGCAGAATCGTTTCGGTCTACTTGACACGGACGTGATGCCTATGTTCATGATCATGCCTAGATATTCTCATAACTATGAGCTTTTCTATCAATTGCTCGGCAGTAATTTGTTCACCCACCGTATTATATGCTATCTTGAGAGAAGCCACTAGTGAAACCTATGCCCCCCGGGTCTACTTTACATCATATAAGTTTCCGATCTACAATTCTAGTTTATTATTTATTTTGCAATCTTTATTTTCCAATCTATCCAACAAAAATACAAAAACATTTATCTTATTATCTTTATCAGATCTCACTTTTGCAAGTGGCCGTGAAGGGATTGACAACCCCTTTATCGCGTTGGTTGCAAGGTTCTTGGTTGTTTGTGGAGGTACTAGGCGATTTGCGTGTAGTCTCCTACTGGATTGATACCTTGGTTCTCAAAAACTAAGGGAAATACTTACGCTACTTTGCTGCATCACCCTTTCCTCTTCAAGGGAAAACCAACGCATGCTCAAGAGGTAGCAGTAAGATTCCCCCCTTTCCCTAGTTGGAGTAGGAGAGAAGGAAGGAGGAGAGAGGGAGAAGGAAAGGGGGGCGCCGCCCCCTTCCCTAGTCCAATTTGGACCCAAGGGGGAGGGGGTGCGCGGCCTGCCCTGGCCGCCCCTCTCTCTCTCCACTAAAGCCCATTAGGGCCCATATACTCCTGGGGGGTTCCGGTAACCCCCGGTACTCCGGTAAATGCTCGAACTCACCCGGAACCATTCCGATGTCCAAATATAGTCATAAAATATATCGATCTTTATGTATCGACCATTTCCAGACTCCTCATCATGTCCGTGATCATATCCGGGACTCCAAACAACCTTCGGTACATCAAAACACATAAACTCATAATACCGACCGAACGATAAGCGTGCGGACCCTACGGGTTCGAGAACTATGTAGACATGACCGAGACTCATCTCCGGTCAATAACCAATAGCAGAACCTGGATGCTCATGTTGGTTCCTACGTATTCTACTAAGATCTTTATCGGTCAAATCGCACAACAACATACGTAGTTCCCTTTGTCATCGGTATGTTACTTGTCCGAGATTCGATCGTTGGTATCATCATACCTAGTTCAATATCGTTACCGGCAAGTCTCTTTACTTGTTCCATAATGCATCATCCCGTAACTAACTCATTAGTCACATTGCTTGGAAGGCTTATAGTGATGAGCATTACCGAGAGGGCCCAGAGATACCTCTCCGATACACGGAGTTACAAATCTTAATCTCAATCTATGCCAACCCAACAAACACCTTCGGAGACACCTGTAGAGCATCTTTATAATCACCCATTTACGTTGTGACGTTTGATATCACACAAGGTGTTCCTCCGGTAAATGGGAGTTGCATAATCTCATAGTTAGAGGAATATCTATAAGTCATGAAGAAAGCAATATCAATAAAACTTAGCGATCATTATGCTAAGCTAACTGATGGGTTTTGTCAATCACATCATTCTCTAATGATGTGATCCCATTCATCAAATGACAACACATGTCTATGGTCAAGAAACATAACCATCTTTGATTAACGAGCTAGTCAAGTAGAGGCATACTAGGGACACTCTGTTTTGTCTATGTATTCACACATGTACTAAGTTTCTAAGTTTCCTTTTAATACAATTCTAGCATGAATAATAAACATTTATCATTATATAAGGAAATATAAATAACAACTTTATTATTGCCTCTAGGGCATATTTCCTTCACTCCGGGTGCTGTCGGCGGAGCTCTTGCATGTAGGCCTCGGCGGCGGCCTCGGCCTCGAGGCGCTCCCGTGCCTCGCGGTCCTCCCACGCCATAGCCGAGCTCACCACCCCTGGCTCCGGCGGACGAGGTGGACTGGACGTGTGATGAAGGGGAAATTGAGCCTAGCCGCCGCGCCGTGGTAGCGGACCTGCCAGCGATCGTACTCCATGGCCGTGAGCTCGGCTGTGTGGAAGCTACCGAGCCACCGGCGGGTGTGGGTCTCTCGATCTATAATCTCGGCGACCCACATCCCCCACCGTCGCTGCCGGACCCCGAGGTAGGACTTCGTCGGCTGCCGGGTCCGAGGGAGGATGGGGAAGTCCTCGAACCGGCGTAGGGGCGCGGCGACGGGCGGATCGGGGGAACGGTGACGGTGGATCGGGCCCGCGGAGGATGAGGGACACCTCGACGGCCACCTCGCCGCTGTCGGGCGAAAAGGCCGCGATAAATCTCTTTTTGGCCATTGGCTCCTCGAGCTCCCCGACACACAAGCAGAGGTTGAGGATGGAGGCGCCGATGATGGCGGTAAGCTACCAATGGTTTCGAGGGTTGTGTGTGTCTGTGTGAGCGGAGGTTTTGGGGGGGGGTGTGTGGAGGGGGGGCAAGGTTGTGTTTGAGGAAATACTGCGGCAACTGAAAATTTTACTAGGCGGGAGTAACAAGGCGGGGCTACTAAAAGTTTGGATCAAGGGCGAGCAGATATGTTTGAGATTGCGAGGGATGCAGAGGCGGGAGTAAAATGCCGGGGCTACTGAAAATTTGAATCAAGGGACTGAAGCAGAGCGGGAGTAACAAACATCGCACACACTCTGCACATACTAATCGTGTGCTATCAAACATTAAAACCTTCCAGGCGGTAGATATTTTTGAGATTGCGAGGGATGCAGAGGCTGGAGTTTTTGGGGAGTGAGCTAGTGTGCTTGACACGCCGACTATGGATTGTAGCCGATGCACCTTATCGCGTAAGCCATAGGCGTACTATACACCGACGGTGCTCCAAGATATTTTGTGCTGCATCTCACACGGTTGGTGATAATAAACTGTGTGGGATCTACTTTATTTGAATTACAAAATGGGGTCACATCGGCAATGGATGTTGTTTGAATTGCTAGACCTTTCATCTGCAGTGAACATGCAACTATATGTGTGTCGTAAAAGAATTGGAATTATTCAGGGTTCGTTTGGACATTTTATACATTAAACTGGTTTTCTAGCCATTTCACGTGCACAATTCAAAATTAAACTACATGCACATGCTCCAATGCACCAAAGTTGGTTGAAAAATCACATGTGTGTCCTTGGGCGAATTTCTAGGTCCAATGCAAGAGATGGGAATGAATTTGAAACACCAGGGCACTATTGATTGCCGGCAAAACGTTAAGATACCTGGTTTTTAAATTCTAGTAAATCCAAAACTCGTCTAAAATTCATGAAACTTGGCATGCTATCATGGAGCGGCGTCAACATGCCGTGGTGAAAATTTTGTCCCATTTGGGGCAGGTTTGGGTATAGGCTTCTCACAAACCAAAGCTTCTCACAACAAGCATGATGGTTTTGATAGGGAACGTACCACCTTTGGGGATGGGACGATATTCGTTGCCTCTTATTGCTTTCAAAATTTTTCTAGTGTCAACATAGAACAACAGGAGTGTTGTGTTTAATCTTGGAATTTTTCGGGGTTCTTTTGGCCTTTTTTATACAGTAACTGGGTTTTCTAGGCATTTTATGTGCATAATTCAAATTTGAACTACAAGCACATGCTCCAATGCACCAAAGTTGGTTGAATAATCACATGTGTGTCCTTGGGTGAATTTCTAGGTCCTATGCAAGAGATGGGAATGAAATTCAAACACCAGGGCATTGTTGATTGCCGGCAAAATGTTGAGATGCCTGTTTTTTAAATTCTAGTAAATCTAAAACTCGTTTGAAATTCAGAAACTTGGCATGCTATCATGGAGCGACATCAACATGCCGTGGTAAAAAAATTTGTCCCATTTGGGGTAGGTTCGGGTATAAGCTTCTCACAAATCAGAGCTTCTCACAACAAGCATGATGATTTCGATAGGGAATGTCCCACCTTTGGGGACGAAACAATATCCATTGCCTCTTATTGCTTTCAAATTTTTTATCGTGTCAACATAGAACAACAAGAGTGTTGTGTCAATTTTTGGGATATTTCGGGGTTCGTTTGGACATTTTTATGCATTAACTGAGTTTCAAATGCATTTATGTGCATAATTCAAATTTGAACTACATGCACATGCTCTAGTGCATATAAATTGGTTGAAAGGTCAAATATGTGTCCTTGGGTGCATGCTTAGGTCCCATGCAAGAAATGGGAATGAAATTCAAACACCAGGGCACTGTTGATTGCCAGCAAAACGTTGAGATGCCTGGCTTTTCAATTCTAGTAAATCCAAAACTCGTCTGAAATTCATGAAACTTGGCATGCTATCATGGAGCGGCATAAACATGCCGTGGTAAAAAATTGTCCCATTTGGGGCAGGTTTGGGTATATGCTTCTCACAAACCAAAACTTCTCACAACAAGCCTGATGGTTTCGGTAGGGAACGTACGTCCCACCTTTGGGGACAAAACGATATCCGTTGCCTCTTATTGCTTTCCAAAAATTTCTCGTGTCAACATAGAACAACAAGAGTGTTGTGTTTAATCTTGGAATTTTTCGGGGTTCGTTTGGCCCTTTTTATACATTAACTGGGTTTTCTAGGCATTTTATGTGCATAATTCAAATTTGAACTACAAGCACATGCTCCAATGCACCAAAGTTGGTTTAAAAATCACATGTGTGTCCTTGGGTGAATTTCTAGGTCCCATGCAAGAAATGGTAATGAAATTCAAACACCAGGGCACTGTTGATTGCCGACAAAACTTTGAGATGCCTGGTTTTTAAATTCTAGTAAATACAAAACTCGTCTGAAATTCATGAAACTTGGCATGCTATCATGGAGCGGCATCAACATGCCATGTTAAAAGATTTGTCCCATTTGGGGCAGGTTCGGGTATAAGCTTCTCACAAACCAGAGCTTCTCACAACAAGCATGATGGTTTCGATAGGGAACGTCCCACCTTTGGGGATGAAATTATATCCATTGCCTCTTATTGCTTTCAAAACATTTCTAGTGTCAACATAGAACAACAGGAGTGTTGTGTCAATTTTTGTGATTTTTCACGGTTCGTTTGGACATTTTTATGCATTAGCTGGGTTTTCTAGGCATTTTATGTGCATAATTCAAATTTGAACTACAAGCACATGCTCCAATGCACTAAAGTTGGTTGAAAATCTAATATGTGTCCTTGGGTGAATTTCTAGGTCCCATGCAAGAGATGAGAATGAAATTCAAACACCAGGGCACTATTGATTGCCGGCAAAACATTGAGATGCCTGGTTTTTAAATTCTAGTGAATCCAAAACTCGTCTGAAATTCATGAAACTTGGCTTGCTATCATGGAGCAGCATCAACATGCTGTGGTAAAAAAATTGTCCCATTCGGGGCAGGTTCGGGTATATGCTTCTCACAAACCAGAGCTTCTCACAACAAGCATGATGGTTTCGGTGGGGAACGTCCCACCTTTGGGGATGAAACGATATCCATTGCCTCTTATTGCTTTCAAAAAATTTCTCGTGTCAAGATAGAACAACAGGAGTGTTGTGTCAATTTTTGGGATATTTCGGGGTTCGTTTGGACATTTTAATGCATTAACTGAGTTTTCATTGCATTTATGTGCATAATTCAAATTTGAACTACATGCACATGCACTAGTGCATATAAATTGGTTGAAAAATCAAATCTGTGTCATTGGGTGCATGCTTGGGTCCCATGCAAGAAATGGGAATGAATTTCAAACACCATGGCGTCGTTGATTGTCGGCAAAACATTGAGATGCCTGGTTTTTAAATTCTCGTAAATCCAAAACTCGTCTGGAATTCATGAAACTTGGCATGCTATCATGGAATGGCACCCGACATGTTGTGGCATTTTTCGTGTCCATTTTGAGAGAAGTCGCACTCGAATAATGACAGCTAACAAAGGCATTTTGAAAAAATAGCTGCCACTTTAATATCTCAAACGTTTGTAGAATTCAAACCGTATGCGTTTTGTTAACCCTTCACATGATGCCACATGTCTTGGTTTTAATGGCTGTAGGAGGTGTCGTGCGGACAGCTGCTTGACCTTGACTGAACGGGAGGCGTGCGAGCGCAGTCCGGTGCGCAGGCTGACCGAGAGGCGTGCAAGATGTCCTCCAATGCACAGGCTCACCGGGAAGTGTTGGGGATATTACTACTGGGCGTAAACCGGCTAGGTGGGCCGGGTTAACTTCATCAGTAGTTAAGTATGTTAAAGCCCAAGAAGGCAGATGAGGGCTTAAGACGCATAGTCGTTTTAACGCCCGTAGCCGTAAACCGGCATTGATATGTAAACTTGCATTGTAAGGTAGGAGTAAGTAGAGACCAAACCGGACACGTCTATGAGCCGGCGTTGGGACTCTGTAAACCGACGGGCGTCACCCATGTATATAAGGGGACGACCCGGCAGCGGTTCAAGGACAACAGACAACAACTCGAGACTTAGGCGAAGCTTGTTTGCTCCCTAGTCATCGAAACCCCATCAATTCCATCACAACTAGACGTAGGCTTTTACCTTCATCGAAGGGGCCGAACTAGTATAAACTCTCTTGCGTCCGCTTTAACCCCTTCAAGCTAACCCGTCGCGATGGCTCCATGACTAAGTCCTTTCATGAGGACATCTGCCGTGACAAAACCATGACAGTTGGCGCCCACCATGGGGCCATCGCACGATGGTTTCAAGTTCTTGGAGGGAAAATTCGAAGGACTCAAGGGCTACGCTGTGGGCCGGATGACCAAGAGTCGCCGCGACAAGATCTACATCGACGACGCAGGATGGGGCCCCGAGGCCGGCTCAATTTAGTACGGGTACCGGGTCCCCTTTGGTGGCATACACGTCTTCATTGGCAAGATCGGTGAACCGGGCCCTGAGCCGGACATCTGCACCGACCTCGTCGAGATGGCTCAGCGTGCGCGATCTACCCAGGTTAAACCGGCCATGAAGCGTGCCTTTGTGGGAGTCGTCCATGGAGGATATCATGAGGATGGATCGGAATCTGGTGGCGAGACCGTCGTTTATTCTGGCGACGAGTCATCAACTGGAGAAACCGAAACTTTGTATCAGCTACAAGATGGCCGGATTGGGGGCTGTTCCGATGGCGACAGTATTCCGGACCCCTCCGATCTGACAAACCGGGTCGGAATATTCATGGCCGGGACACAAGCAGATATCCACTCTTCGACCGCAGCAGCAATGATCGCCGGATCAGGAACGGCGACGACAGCCGGGGCAGGAGGCCCTGTGCACTCGCCGGCTCAAGTCTTATCTGATCTGTTTGCTAGGTTGGCTGCGCTCATGGCAGAGGCTAATCCGGTGGATCAGAACGCCCACGACGCGGAAATTGCGAAAGTGAGGGATCAGATCACTCAAGCCAAGGCCGACCTAGCAGCTGAGAATGCCAGGATGACCGCAGAGCGGGCCGCTTTGGATGCGCAAGCTTATCGACTTATGCTAGATCAGAATGCATCCCATGAGGTCCTGAAGCGAAAATACCGGTCTCGTTTGCCTCAGGTGTTTGAAGCTAGAGATCTCTTCAACACCCCAGGAGCAGGAACCAGCAACCCGCCAGTGGTAAACCGGGCAGAGGCACCCGGGACGGGCGCGCCGGTTCACCCTCGCTTGATAGAGCCGCCTCGTCAAAACGCTATTGTGCCTCAAGCTGTCCCAACGCCTCCGGGTCACTATTCCAACCCAATGGACAACCTTGTTGCTGCTACTGCATGGCTGGAGGCCATCCCAATTGAAGGTGATTCACCGCAGGCGGTGGAAACGCACCGGGTTAAGGAGCTTCTTCGGACAACTTTGATCCAGCAGGAAGCATACTCATACAGTCGTGACCGAATTCATTCCACCCCTCGTCCAAGCCGGAGCTATAGCAGGCGTATGGAGGAACCGGCTGTATCAAGTAATGCACGAAACTGTGAAGTACCCCGTGGTAACAACCCGGCGGGTGGCGTTGGTGATGCCCAGGAAGTGGTGGAGCGGGCCCGAGCGCACAGGGAGGCCGAGTTAGCAGCGCAGTATGAGGCTCGCTAGCTTACGCTGGTTCGTCCAACCACCTCGGTCGATCCTGGCGTTTCTTCTAGCTCTTTGGGGGTGCCCTGTCTTGTCCCCGCTTTACGCAATGTGCGCCTGCCCAAAGATTTCAAGGGCCCGTGCAAGGTGCCGAATTACACTGCTGATCAACCGCCAGAGACATGGATAGAGAGCTATGAGATGTCCATGGAGATGCTGGATGTGAGTGATGCGGCATGTGCGAAGTACTTCACCATGATGCTTGAAGGAACGGCCCGTACTTGGTTAAAAAGCTTACCGGCCAACTCTATCAGCTCATGGGCCCAATTGCGAGCCCGGTTTATCCAGAACTTCAAGGATACATGTAAACAGCCCATGTCCATAGTGGATTTAGCAGCCTATGTTCAGGAAGAAGGAGAGTCAACGACTCGGTGGGTGCGCCGGGTTTCGCAAATTTTGCACTCGTCGGACCATATCAATGCCGACACAGCGGTTATAACCTTGGAAGGCAACTGCCGGTTTGGGCCCCTAAAATTGAAATTGGGACGAATGAAGCGCCATTGCAATGATATAGGGACCCTCATGGCTGTGTTAGTGAAGTATGCTGATTCTGATAGTACCAAGGATCCCGAGTCTGATGATGATAAGACAGGGAAGGGAAAGAAGAACGACAATTCCAAGGGGTAGCAGCATAACTCGGCAGGTCATGGAAACGGAGGCAAGCGCAAAGTGGATGGCAACATGGACTTTGTGGCTAATACCAATGCACAGGACAAGGGACAGCGAGGTAAGGGTAAACCACCAAATCACGGTGGAGCGCCTAATCCCAATCCGGACCGCCTGTCTTATCTGTTAAACCAGCCTTGTCCAAAGCATGGGACGAAGGAGGTGCCAGCCAACCACCTTTGGAAGGATTGTTACATTATGCAGGAGTTCAAGAACTCTAACGCTTTCCGGTATGACCATGGATCAGGTGGTGGCTCAGGGTCCGGGCCGGGTTACGGTGGAGGAAATTCCGGTTCAAGATTTAATGATAACCAGGGTGGACATAATAACCAAGGTCATCAGAATAGCCAGGGTGGTTATAATCAGCAGCAGCAGCAGTCGGGGTACCAGCGTCACCCGAAGCAGTTGAATAGTGGGCAGTATCATGTCTTCACCACTAGCTTGGACAAGCGAGATCAGAAGCTTCATAAGCGAGAAGTAAACTCTATTGAACCAGCCGTGCCTCGTTATCTATGATGGTCTGAACAGCCAATCTTATGGAGTAGAGAGGATCACCCTCCCCGGGTTGATAATCCGGGTCAGCTGGCATTGATGGTGGCACCTCAGGTGGGAGGTTATAAGTTCACCAAGGTACTCATGGATGGAGGGAGCAACATTAATATCTTATACTATGAGACCTTCCGTCGTATGGGATTAACAGATAAAAGTCTTAAACCGTCCAATACGGTATTCCATGGTGTGTTACCTGGTAAGTCAGCATATCCTGTTGGCAAGATAGCTTTGGATGTGGCCTTTGGAGATGATCATGATTCCAGGTCAGAGACTTTAACTTTTGAGGTGGTAAAGATCCGGAGCCCGTATCACGCCCTGTTTGGGCGGCCGGCTTACGCCAAGTTTATGGCACGGCCCTGCTATGTGTACTTGCAGCTCAAGATGCCGGGTCACAAAGGGACGATAACGGTTCATGGAAGCCGTAAGATCGCTTTGGAATGTGAAGAAGGTGATGCTGCCTACGCAGAATTGGTTTGTGCCACGGAGGAGATGAAGTATTACAAGGACAATGTTGATCCGGCAGACATGACTCCATTGAAGAAGCCAACTACGGAGCATGATCCGGCCCTGAAGTTTAAATTGGCCGCTGAGACTAAGCTTGTTGACTTCGTACCTGGCGATTCGTCCAAGCAGTTTAGCATCAGTACCAATTTGGATCCGAAATAGGAAAGCGCGCTCATCGAGTTCATCCGTGAGAATCGGTACATTTTTGCATGGAAGCCTTCTGACATGCCAGGTGTACCGAGGCAACTCGCTGAGCACACTCTTAATGTGGATCCTAAGTACAAACCGGTGAAACAGTTCCTTCGCCGGTTTAACGAAGAAAGGCGCAAAGCTATTGGAGAAGAAGTAGCCAGGCTCTTAGCGGCTGGCTTTATTGTTGAGGTTTTTCATCCTGAATGGTTGGCTAATCCGGTGTTGGTCCTTAAGAAAAACGGCACCTGGCGCATGTGTGTGGATTACACAGATCTTAACAAGGCTTGTCCAGCAGATCCTTTTGCCCTCCCTCGTATCGATCGAATTATTGATGCTACGGCGGGTTGTGAGCGTTTGAGTTTTCTGGATGCGTATTCTGGTTATCATCCGATCAAGATGGTGGTTAAGGACCAGGAGAAGACGGCGCTCATAACTCCCTTTGGAGCCTTCTGCTATGTATCTATGCCCTTTGGGCTCAAGAGTGCCCAGGCAACTTACCAACGGTGTGTACAGAATTTCCTTCATAAACAGATCGACCGGAATGTACATGCCTATGTGGATGACATTGTGGTTAAGTCAAGGGAGAAGGAGACTCTAGTTGATGATTTGAAGGAGACCTTTGATAACCTGAGGACGTACAATATGATGCTCAACCCGGCCAAGTGTGTCTTTGGTGTACCGGCTGGCAAGTTACTAGGTTTTCTGGTGTCCAATAGGGGAATTGAGGCTAATCCGGAGAAGATCACAGTAATCACCTCCCTGGCTAAACCGAAGTGTATCAATCATGTTCAACGATTGGCAGGCCGGATTGCCGCGTTAAGCCGGTTTATCAGCCGCCTCGGTGAGAAGGCGATCCCTTTATATCAGATGTTGAAGAAAACAGATCAATTCGTCTGGAGTTCTGCCGCTGACCAAGCATTGGAGGACTTAAAGCGGCAGTTGGCCAATCCGCCTGTGCTCGCCGCTCCAATTGACAAGGAGCCATTGCTGTTATATGTTGCCGCCAATGCTGGCGCAGTCAGTGTGGCTATCGTGGTGGAGCGAAAGGAGACAGGCAAGGAGCATCCGGTTCAGCGTCCGGTTTACTATATCAGTGAAGTGCTTATTGAATCCAAGCAAAGGTATCCGCATTGGCAGAAGCTGGTGTATGGAGTTTTCATGGAAGCCAGAAGCTTAAGCAGTATTTCCAAGGACACCCCATCACAGTGGTCAGTTCTGCTCCCTTGGGAGAAATAATCCAGAACCGGGAAGCGACTGGCCGGATTGCCAAGTGGGATATAGAGCTTGGGCCGCACGGATTGAAATATGTGCCTCCGATGGCGGTCAAGTCTCAAGCACTTGTCGATTTCATCAATGATTGGACAGAACTGCAAACACCTGAAGAGAAGCCGGATCACACATATTGGACTATCCATTTTGATGGGTCCAGGCAAATGGAGGGCTCTGGGGCTGGAGTCGTATTAACTTCCCCACTAGGTGATAAGTTTTGCTACGTTCTCCGCTTAATGTTCCCTTGTACTAACAATGCAGCTGAGTATGAAGCATTACTCCATGGTCTCCGGATGGCTAAGGAGATGAATCTAAGCCGAGTTAAGTGCTTCGATGACTCGGACCTGGTGGCTCAGCAGGTGTCTGGTACTTGGGATTCCAAGGACCCACTCATGGCAGCATATCATCGTGAGGTGGATGTGGTTGCAGCTCACTTCAAGGGTTATCAGGTGGACCACGTGGACCGCCGAAAGAATGAAGCAGCGGACACTTTAAGCCGGCTGGGCTCTCAACGCAAACCAGTCCCGCCCAATGTTTTCCTAGGCGTACTGCACAACCCGTCGGTCAAGCTCCCTGGTGAAGAGGATCTGGCTATACCTGATCCGGAGGCTCAATTGGTGGCAGCTCTTCATATCATTCTGGATTGGACACTTCCTTACCTTGCGTATTTGAACCGGGGCGAGTTACCAGAGGATGAGACTCTGGCCCGGCAGATAATCCGGCGGTCCAAGTCCATGACTATTGTCAATGGCGAGTTGCATCATTACAGTGTGTCAGGGGCGTTTCAACGCTGTGTGTCCCCTGAGGAGGGCTGTGAAATCTTGCGTGAGATCCACGAAGGAGATTGTGGTCACCACGCCGGTTCAAAATCTTTGGTGGCTAAAGCGTTTCGCCACGGCTTCTATTGGTTGACTGCTCATGCTGATGCGGAAGATCTGGTCAGACGATGTGACGGTTGCCAAAAGTTCTCAAGACGTGCTCATGTGCCAGCTCAAGAATTGAGAATGATTCCAATCACTTGGCCATTTGCGACTTGGGGGCTGGATATGGTTGGACCTTTCAAAAGGTCCAAAGACAAGAAGACCCACCTCTTGGTGGCAGTTGACAAATTTACAAAGTGGGTGGAAGCAGAACCCGTTAGCAAGTGTGATGCGGCCACGGCGGTTCAATTCATCAAGAAGGTGATTTTCCGGTTTGGTTTTCCACACAGCATCATCACTGATAATGGTACCAACTTGTCCAGGGGTGCTATGAAGGAGTTCTGTCAATGTGAGCACATCCGGCTTGACGTTTCATCAGTGGCTCACCCCCAGTCCAATGGTCAAGCAGAGAGGGCTAATCAAGAGATCTTGCGAGGCATCAAGCCCCGGCTTATGGTTCCCTTGCAACGAACGCCGGGTTGTTGGGTCGAAGAGTTACCATCTGTGTTATGGAGCATCAACACCACGCCCAACAGATCGACAGGATATACGCCGTTCTTCATGGTCTATGGAACGGATGCGGTTCTCCCCAGTGACATCCGTCATGATTCACCTCATGTAGCGGCTTATGTTGAAGCGGACAACGAGGTAGCACGACAAGATGCATTGGACTTGTTGGATGAAGATCAAGACATAGCGGCCGCCCGTTCGGCGATTTACCAGCAAGATCTTCATCGTTATCACAGTCGCCGAGTCAGAACCAGAACCTTTCAAGAAGGAGATTTGGTGCTTCGGCTCCTCCAAGACCAGACTGATATGCATAAGTTATCCCCACCTTGGGAGGGACCTTTCATGGTCAGCAAGAATCTGCACAACGGCTCATACTATCTAATCGATATTCGAGAGCATAAAGACTCACGTACATCAGAGGAGGAGACCAACAGGCCGTGGAACATAGCTCATCTTCGGCCTTACTATACCTCAGCCATTGGCTCTACTTATGTACATATTATGACAATGTATATATTATGATTAATGCAATAAACCGGAGCCTTAGCTAAAGCGAGGTATCTGTTTCTTTTCACATCATGTGTGGTTACACGGAGTTGTTATGTTTTAAAGCGGCCTCCGGTTTACCCCTTGAATTAGCTTTTCAAAGCTTCATGTTATATCACTTGGGGGCTTGGTCGTATCCGAACCAATGCAACACCTTTTGATAGGCGAAAGCCACCAGATCACTTGGGGACTTGGTCATGTCTGAACCAGTCACACCTCTTGGTCGGCCTAAGGCACAGAATCACTTGGGGGCTTGGTCGAACCCGAACCATTGCCACGCCTCTTGATCGGCATAATACCACTGTTTCATTTGGGGACCTGGCTGACTTGAACCATAGCAACGCCTATCAGGGGCTTGGTCGCGTCCGACCATGGTGACGCCACTTGATCGGCTCAATAGCCTCTTTTTGCAAACGGTTTTATCATTACCTTTGCTTGAAATTTTCTTTGATAAATATTTCTTTTGTTGCTTTTTTCTTAAACCGACCAAGTTTTTAAACCGGTTCAACTATCAATTGACGGAGCACGGTCCATTTTTAATCCGGAGACTATTTGCCCGGTTTGATTTTTTTGTTAACATCCTATTGTGGAGTAACACGGTGTTTATTATAACCCGGCACAGTTTACAAGGTAAACCGGCATTATGTATATACAGGAGCTGTTATCTCCTCCAACAGTGTGGGTTTGTAAAAACCTCCGCTTCAAGATTGGCCAAGCCAGCTTCATGCCCGACGATGGCAGGTATTATGTATCACAAAGATTTGATCATATACTTCAATTTCACATATTTTGATTTCATACATACATTATAATCCGCCTGACGGTACAACCGCGGCGGCATTTTAAGATTTTTTGATTGCAGAAAATACTTTGGAGATTGATCATCCAAAGGAAGCACAAGTTGCAGTACTTATGCACGAAGGCATAACAAAATCAAGAGTATCGGCTAACCTATTACAAGGCAACACGGTGCCCAAATAAGATCATTGTTTTTCCACAGAACATAAAGGGGAAGCAGTTTAAACCGGCTTCCGGTTCAAGCTTTGTTACCAGCCTGGCCTCATGGTTGTGGGTCATCCCGCGCCGCTTCAACTTCTGCTTCTCTACCCAGCGACTGGAAATCAACAGTTGTCCAGTCGATTCCCATTAATGCTTGAAAGACAGCTTCATCATGGATCAGCAACGACGGTTCAATATCGGGAGCGTAGGTATGCTTACGGATTGGAGGGATAAGATTTTCCGCTTCAGGAATTGGTGCAGCTACCCGCTTGTTTTGATTATCATATTGGGCTTGATAGTGAGACAACTCTGCCTCTTCAGCCAATTGACAAGCTAGAGGACGCACCTCCTGGTTTATTGCTCGCAGATCCGCTTCACTAAACTCTGACCCATCTTCCTTCAAGCTAGGATAGCCCTGAGCTGCTTCAACAGGGTCAAAATCTGGCACCCATGCTTTTGCCCGGATTAAGGCATTGATGGCACCAGTTCGAGCAGCAGATTTTTTCAGCTCTTCAACCCGGGCAGGAAGCATCGACAACCTCTTAAGAGTGTCTTGAATCAAAGTGGGCGCCGGATTTTTATGTGATGCAGTAGAGATGATCCGCTGCGCTCCAGTATACAGCTGCTCGATCAATGTGTAGGCGGCTTTCAATTTCATCCGCACATCTGACCCCAAGTGACTAGTGCGTGTACCTGTAAATATTACAGAGGATTACCAAGCCGGCCAATAAACAAAAGAAGGCCGAGTTACTACAGATATCAAGAAAGCTTACCAAAGACAGCAGCAGTCATGGCATGCACTTGCCGCTTTATGCTGGTCAGTTCGTCCACCACCGGTTTGAGCGCAGCCTCGGCATCTTCTGCTCACTTGGTTAAAGCGGATTTTTCGGTGGCCCAATCCGCCCGCTGTTCCATGGCGCTTAAAGCGCTGGTCAATTCCTCTTTGGCTTTGGAGGTTTCAGCTTGTTGAGACTTAAGATTTTCCTGCAAATCGGCGATTTGGTTTTCTCTTTTGCTCGTCTCAGCCTACATACAGACAATGATATGATACAGATGAGGGTACAGCAGTGAAGCACCAATCACATAACAAGTTATGCCCTTGGTACTTGGGGGCTAATGCCTATTTGATCTTCATCTTAGAATTTTTATGAAAGTCCCAAGCTCAATACAAGTATTCAACTTGGCACTTGGGGGCTAATGGCTATTTGTTCAATCAAGTACTGAGGCTACAATCTTTATTACCTAAAGTCCCGGTTTAACTATACTAAGTTGAACCGGCCCTTGGGGGCTACATCAGCAAATTCAGATATATTAAAGTCTACATTGAAAAGTCCCGGTTTAAAATGATATCTTAAACCGACACTTGGGGGCTATTGGAGTTGACGAATTACAAGAAGAGGAGTATATGGAAATTACCTCATATTTGTCCTTCATCATGTTAACCAGACCGACTTCATAGTCACGGCTGGTGTATAACCGGTTCAGATAACCGGAATGGAGATCTTGAGGAGACAAAGCGACATAAGTTGACAAGTCGACATTCCATTTGCTCTTGCCAATTGCAGCAAATTCTTCCTTGGCAGTGTGTTTTGATAAAGCAACGGGATTGCCTGGCTCTATGCGACCAATGCCAGTGATAACAACCTCATCATCCTTGGCATCGCCGGTTTGCACTGGGGCCGTCGTCTTATCAGTAGGCTTGGATGGGCTGGTGGATTTCTCAATCCGGATGGGGCTTGCGGGCTGGTCAGCAGGACCGGATGCGTCAACATGTCTCTCTTCAACAATAAAGTCATCGTCTTGCGGTGGTGGGTCGTTTGGCACATCCTCACGGATGGCCGCTTTAGGACCTGGTGTTCTGTCCATTTCCGGTTCAGCATCTTCTTCAGCCGCTTTGTCCAGATGAGCCTTCTTGCTTGGCCTAGGTTTGGCCCTGAAAGAAATAAAGGTCAATACAGTGTATGTTACAATGAAATAAATCAACAACATCATAAGAAATATGACTCACCCAAGCACCGTTTTGAGTGGTGGCAGCTGGGTGGCTGATGACTCACCAGACGATGAATGGGAAGTGCCCTGATAATCGGAGTCAGACGGATTAAGAGGTTGATGAAAACAGCCCGCTTTAGGAGAAGCATTGACAAGAGAATAAGAGACCTCTGAACGGTGTTTCCGAACCGGACTGTTCGGTAAACCGGCGGAGGTAACTACTTGGCCACTGTGCCGAGTTGTGCGGCGAGCTTCGTGCTGTTGTGTCTTCATAAGAAAGTTTGGGTCCAAATAAGCAAGAGGATGAGAAAATTTAACTTTCCGGTTTGCCCGACGGTTTATTAGTGAAGGCAAAGGGTTTGAATCAGAGGAGAGAACAATTACCTCTACAGCATTAGCATGACTGACTTCAGCATCATCCTGACAATAATCATTATCAATAAGGCGTGATAAAAATAAGCCAAGTGAATCAAGTTCTACCTCAAGGTCCGGATTACCCACATCATCGTCAGCTGCCGGATCAGATGACGCGGTGGTTTTCTTCCTGTTAGCAGGCCTCTTCACAACTCTGGTTTTGGGCCGGGTTGGCCGCTCTGGCTTCTCCGGCTTCTCCGGTTTCTCTTGTGGAGGTTTCTTGCTCCAAAATGGGTCATCGCCCTGTTTGAAAAATGTTGGTGTTAAACAGTTGATAATTTGAACAAGCATATTCAATAAAAAGGACAAGGCATGAGTCTTACAGTTGGCGGTTTGTTAATGGCACAAAAGGGAGCCAGGCCGGTTTGAGCGCAGGTAGCTTCCGGTTCATTTAGTATCTTTTTCACAGCTTCTGTAACTTCATCGTCTGTGAGCTGGATATCAATGTGTCGAAGAGGGTCTTTTTCACTTCCTGTGTACTCGCACATCAAACCGGAGCGCCGGCTTAAGGGCAATATGCTCCACGATATCCAGCAATGAGCAAGGTCGACCCCTGTCAACCCATTAGCCATGAAGGCCCTGAGCTTGGATAATTGAGGAGCATATTTGCTTCTCTCCTTGGCAGTCAGCCTTTGCGGGAAAGGATGCGTATTGCTTAGCTGCTCTGGACGGTAACCCGGCAAAGGATTTTCATCGTCAGGAGAGGTGTCTTTGCAGTAGAACCATGTTTGATTCCACTCTTTGGGATGGCTGTGCAGTTTGGCGTGAGGGTAGGTGACCTCTTTCCTCTTTTGAATCACCATACCGCCTAATTCTGTGTTGGGACCGTCAGTGAATTCAGTGCGGCAGTTTAAGTGGAAGCAATCTCTGAATAGTTCAACTGTGGGCTCCTCTTGAAAGAATACCTCATAGAGCACTTGGAAGTGACATATGTTGGTTACAGAGTTTGGCCCAATGTCTTGAGGGCGGAGTTGGAAATTGGCTAAGACATCCCGGTAAAATTTTGAGCCGGGAGGATCGAAGCCCCGGGCTAGGTGATCCGCAAAAACAACAACCTCTCCCTCTTGGGGCGTGGGAGGACATTCTGTACCGGGGACCCTCCAATGAATAACCCTTTTGCTGCTCAAAGCGCCAGTTATGACTAAATTGTTCAGCTGAGTCTCGGTCACGCGAGAGGGAACCCAGTTGCACTCGTAAACCTGTTTAGCCATGACGCGATCTACAAAGGCAGCAATTCCGGTTCAAAAATATGATTGGATAAACACACACTGGTGCATACATTGTTAACCCGGGGGCAGTTATTTCTAAACCGGAGTTTTGTGAAGCGGCAGTGTCTGGCTAAGGAACTCTGGCGGTTCAACAAGGGGACTAATGGTATATACCGGTTTGGCAATTTTTATACAGAGTTAAACCGCCTGATCTAAACATTGAAACAGTTGAGATTGCGGATGCAGAAACAGATTTCACACAATACTTCTACGGTATTGGATCTGAAGCATGTTCAAAAAAGAATACAAATATTCAAAGGTTTAAAACAGAACAGAGCTGAACCAATGAGCAGAGATACATATAGATCTATGGTCTTGAGGTATGAAAACTGAAGGTGGATGCTAAAAGCTACCGCTGCACAGAGCAAAGATTCACAGATGCATCTAGGAGCTGTCATATGAACAGGTGATGAACACGGCAAGAACACGAAACCCTAGAACAGATCTGTGTTGAGAAGAGCAGAAAGTTTACTGGAGCTGAGGAGGACGCGGAAGGTCGCCGCGGTGCTCTGGTACGTTCAGGTTGATGCAGCGACCAAGGTTGGTGCAGAAGATGACGGCGGCGGCGGAGCTCCGAGGCTGGCGACGCGAGGAAGACGAATTAGAAGGGCACGAAGGGGAAAAGGGAAATGACCCCTCGGTCCTATTTATTAGGAAAGGGATATATGTCAGGCGCGAGAATCAAGGAGCTACGAAACGGAGCTGTCGCCTCGATTGTCGCAGATTCATTAAACAAAAAGGGTATCATGGATAGGTTTTCTTTATGATAGATGACGTCACTCCGGTTTACAACGACCAGAGAAGATGACATCACGGCGGTTCAACAAACTACAAGAAGATGTTGAAGATGAAGATTTTTTGCTAAGGATTGACATGAACCCGTTCAAATCAATCTGGGGCCTAATGTTGGGGATATTACTACTGGGCGTAAACCGTCCAGGTGGGCCGGGTTAACTTCATCAGTAGTTTTGTATGTTAAAGCCCAAGAAGGCAGATGAGGGCTTAAGACCCATAGTCGGTTTAAAGCCTGTAGCCGTAAACCGGCATTGATATGTAAACTTGCATTGTAAGGTAGGAGTAAGTAGAGACCAAACCGGACACGTCTATGAGCCGGCGTTGGGACTCTGTAAACCGACGGGCGTCACCCATGTATATAAGGGGACGACCCGGCAGCGGTTCAAGGACAACAGACAACAACTCGAGACTTAGGCGAAGCTTGTTTGCTCCCTAGTCATCGAAACCCCATCAATTCCATCACAACTAGACGTAGGCTTTTACCTTCATCGAAGGGGCCGAACTAGTATAAACTCTCTTGCGTCCTTGTTCCCGCTTTAACCCCTTCAAGCTAACCCATCGCGATGGCTCCACGACTAAGTCCTTTCATGAGGACATCTGCCGTGACAAAACCACAACAGGAAGCGTGCGAGTTGTACACTACGCAGGCTCATTGGGAAGGCGTTTGGCTTCCATGGCCCCCCGCCTTCCTCTCCATTAATGGTGCCCGAGCCGCTGTTTAATACGGGTGGCCTTACCGTTCGCCTCCCATTCCCCTCCCTCCCACAGACCTTCACCAACGACATGGCGTAGAATGATCATCTGCCACTAGTCTTCAAGTTTGGTGAAGTCGACTCTGAGCCGGAGGAGATAGAAAATAAGGAGGAATGGGGCCTCATGGACATGGCCCAGAACGAGCTGGCCGCGGCGTTGCTGCCCCCGCTCCCGTCCCAGCTCCCATCCCCGTGCCCGCGCCAACGACCATCCCCGTAGCATTGACGGGCTGGTCGCGGAGCACTATCAGAGAGCTGGAAGCCGCGGGCATCAGCGAGGTCTCCGCGGACCCGCGCGATCTCGTGTGCATGCCAGCGCCAGTGCCCGTGCCCGTGTGCACCCCTCCACCCACCGTGGCGCCTGCCCCCATGCGTTTGGTTGCACCCCTGTGCCCGTGCGCACGCCCCCCCTCAGCGGCATGGGACGCTGCCGTCGACTACAACCTCTCAGCGGCGCCAGTTGCCGTCCTCCCGTGCCCCGCCCGTCGATCGCGCGATAACATGATGTTTGATTTACAAGTGAACAACATTTTGTGCTGCCTTGAAGACTTCAACAACGACGTCCCGGAGGACGACAACGACAACAACGGTGCGGCACGCCGCCTCCGCCGCCGCCGGAAATAGTTTTTTGGGGTTTAATACTGTATCTCGAATTCTCGATCATACGAATATAAATTAGCAGTGTGACTGAATGAAAGATATGGTTTGAACGAACTTACGTTTTTCTCTCTTAATGTACAGACTTATCAAATGATTTTCTTTTGAAAAAACATCAATGGTTTTTAAATATAAAACACTCATCGCAAGCATTTTAGTTAGAACACCCGGATGCAAACCGATAGCTTCCCTACGAAGCCAAGGGAAAATGTGTCGAGCAAGATTTCTGCACCCCTTCAACGCAAATGGTTGTTTTGCATGACCCGTGTGTAACCACATACAAACAGTTGGGTAAGATTTGCATATCTGTCATCTTGGGTATGTCGCCATTTGTCAAGCTGGAAAGATTGACATTTGTTTATCTAGTAACATTGCCATTTGTCAACCTTGTAACACTGCGATTTGTCAAAATATGCAGCTAAAAATCACTAGCACTATTTATTTTTTGCAACTAAAATCACTAGCACTGTTCATATGGACACCACTAGCAGGTGTGAGTTGATGGACACATATGCAAATGTACCATTGATTACATACAACAAGTCATCATCCCACAACGACAACGAGGATACACGTTGGATTATAGATCATTTCCAACAAAACATTATAGTAAAGTTTTTCTCACACAACAAATAACAAAGCGATGAAATGAACTTCAGCTCAACCACTCGTTGGCGTTGGAAATGCTTGCTTTGAACCAGAAGTGATTCTTTGGGAAGGGCCAACTACTGCCAATCTCGAGACCAACGCAAGACTGTTCATCCAGGCTGAAGCGGCCTATATCAGGACCCATATTGGGATGGTAGGGAAGCATAGCAATGTCTGAGGTATAGATACAGTTGATTCTCATAAATGGTAGTAACGTTGTGTCAACAGCAGCTGGATCGCCTTCCACCATCATTGGATAGTTTTGTCCAAGGAAGAGCGAGTTTCCTCCAAGAATTTCAATAACGAACCAGGGAGAAGGTACGTGTTGGCGCTAGTACACTAGTATCCATCCTGAATACCCTGCAACGGATGTTGGAATAGGTCCGGAGAGTGTGACCATGCAAGACAACACCTGCTTCCTTAGTAACATCAGCAGTGCCCTGTATACAGACAAGAAGAGGTGATCCATCGGAATAAGTTGCCAGGTGATGAAGCTATGTACCTAGGGTAGGGTCATAGGCCTGACCTAGACACCCTCCCCTAGGACATCACCCTAAAGTCAAAAGCATTCAAGGGATACCATCATCCACTCGACCAGAAGCATTCCACTCGGAAGATTCAAGTTCATTCGACCAAGAGATAGCACTCACTCGACCGTAACAAGAATCACTCGACGGACAGAAGATCTAAAGCCACTCTATATGGCAACGTTCAGACATTACTCTGTAGACTTTATGGTCATTCATGTATCTTTATTGCTAGCGTTATCAGTAACGCCCTATCTTTATGTACGGGTCTGGCGAACTCTATATAAGCAACCCCCCTCCTCAGGGACAAGGGTTCGCACCCCCTGTAACTCCACACACATATAATCCAGTCGACCGCCTCCAGGCACCGAGACGTAAGGCTATTACTTCCATCGTGAAGGGCCTGAACTCGTAAACCTTGTGTGTACAAATTCACCATAGCTGGGATCTTGCCTCCTCATACCTACCCCCATTCTACTGTCAGTCTTAGAACCACGACAGTTGGCGCCCACCGTGGGGCAGGTGTCTTCACTAAAAAAAGACACATCCGTGACATTTTGGGCCGAACGAAAAAAATTTCTGTCATACATATGACACTTCTATGACGATAATTGTGACAAAACCCGGTATCATCATAGATGTGGTGGGCTCCTACTTCTAAGACAAAAAATCATGACAGAAAATGGGCTTTTCGTCCTGGGCGGGCCGGAGACGCAGCTGCATGACATTCTTTGGGCCGTCCATGACGGAAAAAACCGTGGTAGAAACGAGGGGGAGGAAAGTTTTGGGAAGTTCCCGGTTACGGTGGGAGGTTGTGGGCCGAGCGATGCGCGTTTCTCTCGTACACGTACGCGTGTGTGTACGAGGCGTTGGCTCTAACTGAACCCGAGCGAGGCATTGGGCTCTAACTGAACCCGAGCGATTGCACTGCAGGCTACCCGTTACTGAACCCAAGCGATCGATCGATGGCTGTTAACTAAACCCGATCAAGCGATTCCTTCGCTACTATTGCTAACTGAAGCCGATCGATTGGATGAACAGTGAGCGTTGCTGGGGGGGTGGATGAACAGTGAGCGGTGGCGTTGCCTCTGGATGAACAGGACCCCGTGGTGTGGAGGGCAGGATGAACAGTAGACGGTGGTGGGGTGGTTGAACAGGACCCTGTGGTGTGGAGGGCTGGATGAACAGTAGACGGTGGTGGGGTGCCCAAGGAGGGGTGGTTGAACAGTAGCCGATGGAGTAGCGCGGTGTGGAGGCTGGATGAACAGGAGCCCGTGGAGGCTGGAGGAGGTCGACGGTTGTCGTGGGTTTGTCACGGCAGATGTCCTAGCCAAAGGACTTAGTCGTGGAGCCATCGCAACGGGTTAACTCGAAGGGGTTAAAGCGGACACAAGGGCACAGAGAGTTATACTAGTTAGGCCCCTTCGATGAAGGTAAAAGCCTACGTCTAGTTGGTGCTAGAATTGATGAAGTCTCGACGGCTAGGGAGCAATCGCTTCTCCTAGGCTTCGAGTTGTTCGTTCCCCCCTTGAACCGATATCGGGTCGCCCCCTTATATACACGGGTGACGCCCGTCGGTTCATAGAGTCCCAATCTCCGGTTTATACTCGTACCCGGGTTGGTCTCTTGCTTATTCCTAACTTACAATACAAGTTGTACACAGGCCGGTTTACGGCTACAGATGTTAAACCGACTACGGCCTCGGGCCTTTACATAGCCTCTTGGGCTTTAACATTCTTGAACTACTGATGAAACTAACCCGGCCCAGATAGGCCGGTTTAGGCCCAGTAGTAATATCCCCAACATTAGGCCCCAGGTTGATTTGAATGATTTCATGTCAACCCTTAGCATAAACCTTCATATTCGGCATCTTCCCTTCATTGCTAAACCGATACGTCGTCATTTTCTCTAGTGGCCGTAAACCGGCATGACATCATCATGAAGCTAGCTTTTACAGCGCCTTTCTTTGTTTAACCAATTCGCAATAATCAAGGCGACAACTCTGCTTCCGAAACCCGTGGCTCCTGGATTCACGCGCCCGACACACGTGCCTTGCCTTATAAATAGGGGTGAGAGGTCATTTCTTTCTCCCCTTCATCCCTTTCCTCTTCATCTTCTCCGCGCCGCCAGCCTCAAAGCTTCGCCGCTGTCGCTGACCTCTGCATCACCTCAGGCCGCTGCATCAACCTGACTGGACCAGAGAAACTGCGGCGTTCTTCCGCACCCCTCGGAGCTCCGGTGAGATCCCCACCTTCTCAACTCAGATCCGCCTCTAGGGTTTACTGTGTTCTTCCCGTTCCTCGAGTTCTTCGCGTTCTTCGCGTTCCTCACGTTCTTCGCATTTAAACTGGGATATACCTTCAGATGACCCCACGACTTTCGCTCCGTTCAGTAGCAGTTTTCCGCCTCTGTTTTCAGGGTAATATACCTAGACCGTAGATCTGATCCACAGTTTGATCTTGCTGTTCTTGCACAATCTTCAAAAACTCATGAGTTTTTACCCCTTATATGAGATCGCCTCAGATCCAATATCACACTGAGACAATGTGAAACCTGTTTCCGCACACCTGCTCTTTTGCATCTCCAACTGTTCCACGGTCTTAGATCCAGCGGTTTAACCTTGTTGTAGAAGATCACCAAATCGGTACATACCATTAGTCCCCTTGTTGAACCGCCAGTAATCCTTTGATAGACCGCACCGCTTTACCAATGTCAGATTGTAATTGATTTCTTCCGGTTTAACATTGATAGCATCAACATGAAAAAAAATCTGTGCAGAACATAAGTCCTGAACCAGAATCATTTTCGTTTTGTAGACTTCCCCATGGCTAAGCAAGTGTATGAGTGCAACTGGGCTCCTTCCCGGGTCACGGAAACTCAACTGAATAATCTGGTCCTGACCGGTGCTTTGAGCAGAAAAAACGCGATTCATTGGAGGGTGCCAGGCAAAGAGTGCCCCCCTACACCCCGAGATGGAGAAGTCGTTGTGTTCGCGGATCACTTAGGCCGCGGTTTCAACCCGCCCGGTTCAAAATTTTATTGCGACGTTTTGGCTAATTTCCAACTCCATCCACAAGATATTGGCCCCAATTCTGTCACTAACATATGCCACTTCCAAGTGCTCTGTGAGGTGTTCTTTCAAGAGGAACCTACAGTTGAGTTGTTCCGAGATTGCTTTCACTTAAACCGCCGCACAGAATTTACTGATGGCTCCAACATGGAACTGGGTGGTGTGTCAATCCAGAAGAGGAAAGAGGTCACTTACCCTCATGCGAAACTGCATAGTCACCCCCAAGAGTGGAATAACTCCTGGTTTTATTGTAAAGAAACCTCCCCAGAGAACGAGAATATCCTGCCCGGTTTTTGTCCAGAACGGCTCAGCAACACTCACCCCTTTCCTCAGAGGTTGACTGCTAAAGAGAGGAGTAAATACGCTCCCCAACTGTCCAAACTCAGAGCCTTCATGGCCAACGGTTTAACAGGAGTCGACCTCGCTCGTTGCTGGATATCTTGGAGTATACTGCCACTCAGTCAACGCTCCGGTTTGATGTGTGAATACACAGGTAGTGTTGATGATCCGTTACGTCATGTAAACATCCAGCTTACGGATGAAGAGGTCACCAAAGCCGTAAAGAAGATTCTAAATGAACCGGAATGCGTCTGTGCATGAACTGGCCTTCTTCCCTTCTGCGCCATCAATAAACCACCAGCGGTAAATCAAAATTTTTTCTCATTAAGTCTGATGTTATCTTGTGCGTGTATGATTGATTCTAATGTCTGTTGACGCAGGGTGATGACCCGTTTTGGAGCAAAAAACTCCCTCAAGGAAAGGCGGATAAACCGGAGCAATTGACCCGGCCTAAGACGAGAGTCGTCAAAAAGTCTGCTCACAAGAGGAAAACCACGGCCTCTTCCGATCCTGCCGATGATGAGGTGGGTAATCCGGGTTTTGAAGCTGATCTTGACTCCCTCGGTTTATTGTTCGTGCAGTTTACTGACGATGCAATTTGTCAGGATGATGCCGAAGCGAGCCATGCTGATGATGCAGAGGTAATTACTATTTCTTCTGATTCAAGCCTTCTGCCTTCCCACAAAATCCGTCAGGCGAACCGCAAAGTTAAATTTTCCCATCCTCTTGCTTACTTGGATCCTAACTTTCTTATGAAGACCCGTCAGCACGAGGTGCGTCGTACAACCCGACACAGCGGTCAGGTAGTTACCTCCGCCGGTTTACCGAACAGTCCGGTTCGGAGACGTCGTTCAGAGGTCTCTAATTTGCTTGTCAATATTTGTCCTAAAGCGGGCTGTTTTCGTCAACCGCTTAATCCGCCTGACTCCGATTATCAGGTCACCTCGCACTCATCCTCTGGCGAGTCAACTGGTACTCAGCTGCCTCCGCTCAAAACTGTGCTTGGGTAAGCTTGCCTTTCTCATCAAGTTGTCCATTGTTGTAATCTTCAACATACGCTGTCTTTAACTTTGCTGCTTCTTTCAGAGCTAAACCGAGGCCGAGCAAAAAAGCTCGCCAAGACAAAACAGGAGAAGAAAACGCTCCTCCTGAACCGGACACTGCCCCGAACGTTGAAGCGACCATCCCTGAAGATGTAATTGATGACCCATTAGTCCGAGATGAAGTCGTTGTTCCTGGAGAAGGCTCTGTTAACCCCTCCGGCCCAACGGATCAACCAGCCAGTCCGATTCGTGCTGAGAAAACCATTAGTTCCTCAAAGCCTGCCGAAAAACCGACCGTACCAGTCCAGACCGGCGACCACAAAGATGACGAAGTCATGATTACTGGCATAGGTCGTACTGAACCGGGAAATCCCATCGCTTTGGCCAAGCACACTGCTAAAGAAGAAATTTCTGCTTTAAGTAAAGGTAAATGGGATGTTGATCTGGCAACGTACTCCGCTCTAGGTGCTCAAGACATTCATTCTGGCTATTTAAACCGGCTATATACTAGCCGTGACTATGAAGCCAATCTTGTGAAGATGATGAAAGACAAATTCGAGGTAACTTCCATGCCCTCACTCCTGCTTCTTACCACCGTAGCCCCCAAGGGTCGGTTTAACTTTATCATAATTGAATCGACACTTGTAATCATCATACCGTAGCATCCGAAATATCATTAGAGCAAATAGCCATTAGCCCCCAAGTGCCAAGTTGAATACTTGTATTGAGCTTGGGACTTTGATAATTAACTGATAACTTGAGATCAAATAAGCATTAGCCCCCAAGTACAAAGTACCTAACTTGTTATGTGCTTGGTACTTCCTTTGTTTAAATCGTATAACTTGTCGGACTGCAGGCTGAACTGAAGGTCAAAGAGAGCCAAATCGCTGATCTTCAAGAGAATGTGAAGTCCCAGCAAGCAGAAACTTCCAAAGCCAAGGAGGAACTAACCAACGCTTTAGGCAGCATGGAACAATTGAAGGAAGGTTTTAAGAAGGAGCGGGCTGACTGGGCCACAGAAAAGGCCGCTTTAACCAAGAAGATTGAAAACACAGAAGCTGCCCTTAAACCGGTAACGGATGAATTGACCAGCGTGAAGCGACAGGTGCACGCAATGACTGCAGCCATCTTTGGTAAGCCTCCTGTGACTTGTGCAATGACCTTGATTCTTCTATAAAACAGCTCGGTTTATGACCTGCTGATCGTATTACAGGCACTCGCATCAATCACTTGGGATCAGATGTGCGTATGAAGCTGAAAGCGGTCTATACTTTAGTCGAGCAGCTGTATACGGGCGCACAACGGATTATCACCACTGCTTCACACAACAATCCGGCGCCCACATTGATCCAGGACACACTGAAGAGGTTGTCGATGCTCCCTGCTCGGATTGAAGAGTTAAAAAGATCTGCTGCTCGAACCGGAGCCATTAATGCCTTAATCCGGGCCAAAGCATGGGTGCCTGATTTTGATCCCGTTGAAGCGGCTCAAGGCTATCCTAGCTTAAAGGAGGATGGCTCCGAATTCGATGAAGAAGAATTGAGAAAGATAAACCGGGCAGTGCGCCCTCTGGCCTGCCAATTGGTAGAAGAGGCAAACTTGTCTCATTATCAAGCCCAGTATGACGATCAGAACAAGCGAGTAGCTGTGCCAATCCCTGAAGCGGAAAACTTAATTCCTCCAATCCGTAAGCACACCTATGCCCCTGATATTGAACCGTCGTCACTGATACATGAGGAAGCTGTCTTTCAAGCATTAATGGGGATCGATTGGACCACTGTTGACTTCCAGCCGCTGGGTAGGGAGGAGGAAGCTGAAGTGGCGCAGGATGATCCAGAACCATCAAACCGGAATGGCACGCAGGCGTGAACTGAGGGCAGTTTTAACTGGTTTCCTTTTGATACTTTGTCAAGAAACAATCATCTTATTTGGGCACCATGTTGCCTTGTAATAGGATAGACCGTACTTTCTGCTTCATGAGATGCCTTCGCGCATCAGTACTGATACCCTCCTTTGGAAAATCATTATTGCCAACTTTATATCTCCTGCGATCACAAAATTTTAAACTACCAGGGCGGTTGTACCGTCATCCGGTTTGTGAATCTTTATATAGATACGCAAGGAAACTTGCAAGTATGATCAAACTTTTGTGATACGAAATACCTGCCATATAAGGGGCATGAAATAGGCGTTTTTAGCCAATGTTGAAGCGGGAGTTGATAACTCTTAAACCGTCATGGGAGAATCGAACCCCTGTGTATATAACACCGGTTTACAATGTAAACCGTCCTTTAATGATAGCAACCTTTTGTTGCTCGAAAAAGGATATTTAGCAGGACAACTCAAACCGAGCCAACAATCTCAGGTTTTTGAAAAAGAGGGCCGTGTTCCGCCAAATTGGCTATGTTGAACCGGTGCAAAATATTGTCGGTTTAAGAGAAAAGCAATAAACTATCAACTCTTAAAAAAGGAAAGAGAGCAAAATACGGTGACAAAAACCTTTTGCAAAAGAAGAGCTCTATTGAGCTTGGTCAGACGGAATTACCATGGTCAGACGCAACCAAGCCCCCCGAAGGTGTAGCGATGGTGCCGGTCAGCCAGGACCCCAAAATGACGCGTGGCATTATGCCGGCCAAGTGGCATTGCTATGGTTCGGGTTCGACCAAGCCCCCAAATGACTCTAAGGCCCGTAGGCCAACCAAGAGGCGTGACCGGTTCAGACGTGACCGTGTCCCCAAATGATTCTGGTGGCTTTCGCCGGCCAAGAGGTATTGCATCGGTTCGGACACGACCGAGCCCCCAAATGACTCTGGTGGCTTTCGCCGGCCAAGAGGTATTGCATCAGTTCAAACATGACCGAGCCCCCAAATGACCTCATAAGGATAGCTATGTTCTCTTTGGTTCGAACACGACCTATGTTTGAACAGGAAGCCTCAAGTGATCTTGTTAAGCCTTGCAAGGGGTAAACCGGATGTTGCTTAAAGACAACCCCGTGTAACCACACATGATATAAAAGAACAGATACCCCGCTTTAGCTGAGGATCCGGTTTATTATAATATATACATAGTCATGATATGTACATAAGCAGAGCCCATGGCTCAAGTATAGTAAGGCTGAAGATGAGCTATATTCCACGGTCTATCGGTCTCTTGTCCTGATTTGCGTGAGTCTTTGTGCTCTCGAACATCTATCAGGTAGTATGAACCATTGTGTAGATTCTTGCTGACCACGAAAGGCCCTTCCCAAGGTGGAGACAATTTATGCATCTCGGTTTGATCTTGAATAAGTCGAAGCACCAAATCTCCCTCTTGAAAGGTTCTGGTCCTGATCCGACGACTGTGATAGCAACGAAGATCCTGTTGGTAGATCGCTGAGCGGGCAGCTGCTATGTCTCTCTCTTCATCTAGCCGGTCCAAAGCGTCCTGTCTAGAACTTTCGTTGTCTGCTTCAACGTAAGCCGCCACACGAGGTGAATCGTGACGTATGTCACTAGGAAGAACTGCCTCTGCCCCATAAACCATGAAGAACGGCGTATACCCAGTTGACCTGTTAGGCGTGGTGTTGATGCTCCATAACACAAAGGGTAACTCTTCGACCCAACAACCCGGCGTCCGCTGCAAAGGAACCATAAGCCTGGGTTTAATGCCTCTCAAGATCTCCTGATTAGCTCTTTCTGCTTGACCATTGGACTGTGGGTGCGCCACTGATGACACATCAAGGCGGATGTGCTCTCGTTCGCAAAACTCTTTCATGGCACCTTTAGATAAATTGGTACCATTGTCTGTGATGATACTGTGTGGAAAACCAAACCGGAAAATCACTTTTTTGATGAACCAAACCGCGGTGGCCGCATCACACTTGCTAACGGGCTCTGCCTCTACCCACTTTGTAAATTTGTCCACCGCCACCAGAAGGTGGGTCTTCTTGTCCTTGGACCTTTTGAAAGGCCCAACCATGTCCAGCCCCCAGGTTGCAAACGGCCAAGTAATTGGAATCATCCTCAATTCTTGAGCCGGGACGTGAGCGCGTCTTGAGAATTTTTGACAACCATCACACCGCCTGACCAGATCGTCCGCATCAGCATGAGCAGTCAGCTAATAGAAACCGTGACGAAAAGCTTTTGCCACTAAAGACTTTGAACCGGCGTGGTGACCACAATCTCCTTCGTGGATCTCACGCAAAATTTCACGGCCTTCCTCAGGAGATACACACCGTTGAAACGCTCCTGTCACACTGCGATGATGTAGTTCGCCGTTTTCAACTACCATGGACTTGGACCGCCGTACTATCTGCCTGGACAGAATCTCATCCTATGGCAACTCCCCTCGGTTCATGTACGCCAGGTAAGGAAGCGTCCAATCCGGGATGACATGTAATGCCGCCACCAATTGAGCCTCTGGGTCAGGAACCGCCAAATCTGCTTCGCCAGGCAGTTGAACCGACGGGTTGTAACGCACATCAAGGAACACATTAGGTGGTACCGGTTTACGCTGTGAACCTAGTCGACTTAAAGCATCCACCGCCTCATTCTTTCATCGGTCCACATGGTCCACCTGATAACCTTTGAAGTGACCTGCGACCACATCAACCTCACGACGATAAGCAGCCATGAGTGGATCTTTAGAATCCCATGTACCAGACACCTGCTGGGCCACCAAATCAGAGTTGCCAAAGCACTTAACCCGGCTTAAATTCATCTCCTTAGCCATCCGGAGGCCATGGAGCAAGGCCTCATATTCTGCTGCATTGTTAGTACAAGGGAACATTAAACGGAGAACATAACAAAACTTATCACCTCGTGGGGAAGTTAATATGACTCCAGCCCCCGATCCTTCCAATTGACGTGATCCGTCAAAATGAATGGTCCAGTAAGTGTGATCCGGCTTCTCTTCAGGGACTTGCAACTCCGTCCAATCATTGATAAAATCCACCAATGCCTGAGACTTTATCGCAGTGCGAGGCACATACTTTAAACCATGCGGTCCAAGCTCAATAGCCCACTTGGCAATCCGACCAGTCGCTTCCCGGTTCTGGATGATATCACCCAAAGGAGCAGAATTGACCACCGTGATAGGGTGGCCTTGGAAATACTGCTTCAGCTTCCGACTTGCCATAAAAACTCCATATACTAGCTTTTGCCAATGCGGATACCGTTGTTTGGATTCAATAAGCACCTCGCTGATATAATAAACCGGACGCTGAACCGGGTATTCTTTGCCTGCCTCCTTTCGCTCTACCATAATAGCCACACTGACCGCGCGAGCGTTAGCAGCTACATACAACAGCAATGGTTCCTTATCAGTGGGAGCAGCGAGTACGGGCGGATTGACCAACTGTCGCTTTAAATCCTCGAACGCCTGATCAGCGGCAGAATTCCAGATGAACTGATCCGTCTTTTTCAACATTTGATACAGAGGAATTGCTTTCTCCCCGAGGCGGCTGATAAACCGGCTTAACGCAGCAATTCTGCCTGCCAGACGTTGGACGTCATTGATGCATTTCGGTTTAGCTAGAGAGGTGATAGCCGTAATTTTCTCCGGATTAGCCTCAATTCCCCTGTTGGACACCAGGAAACCCAATAGCTTGCCAGCTGGTACACCAAAGACACATTTGGCCGGATTGAGCATCATCTTGTATGTCCTTAAGTTATCAAAGGTCTCCTTCAAATCATCGACCAACGTTTCCTTCTTCCTTGACTTGACCACAATGTCATCCACATAAGCGTGCACATTACGGCCAATCTGCTTGTGGAGACAATTTTGCACACATCGTTGATAAGTTGCCTGGGCACTTTTGAGCCCAAAAGACATAGATACATAGCAGAAGGCTCCAAAGGGAGTAATGAACGCCGTCTTCTCCTTGTCCTTAACCGCCATCTTAATCTGATGATAACCGGAGTATGCATCCAGAAAGCATAAACGCTCGCAACCCGCCATAGCATCAATGATTTGATCAATACGGGGGAGGGCAAAAGGATCTGCAGGGCAGGCCTTATTAAGATCTGTATAGTCCACACACATACGCCAAGTGCCGTTTTTCTTAAGGACCAGCACCGGATTAGCAAGCCATTCAGGGTGAAAAACTTCAACGATGAAGCCAGCTGCTAAGAGCCTGGCCACCTCTTCTCCAATAGCCTTTCTTTTCTCCTCGTTGAACCGACGGAGGAACTGTTTCACCGGTTTGTATTTAGGATCCACATTAAGGGTGTGCTCAGCGAGTCGCCTCGGTACACCTGGCATGTCAGAGGGTTTCCATGCAAAGATGTCTCGATTCTCACGGAGGAACTCGATGAGCGCGCTTTCCTATTTTGGATCCAGATTGGTACTGATGCTGAATTGCTTGGATGAATCACCAACTACGAAATCAACAAGCTTGGTCTCCGCGGCTGACGTGAATTTTAAAGCCGGATCATGCTCTGTGGTAGGCTTCTTTAAAGGAGTCATATCCGTCGGATCAACATTATCTTTGTAGTATTTGAGCTCCTCAGTAGCACAAACCGATTCTGCATAGGCGACATCTCCTTCTTCACACTCCAAAGCGATCCTGTGACTCCCGTGAACCGTGATGGTTCCCTTGTAGCCTGGCATCTTGAGCTGCAGATATACATAACAGGGCCGTGCCATGAATTTGGCATAAGCCGGCCGACCAAACAGGGCATGGTACGGGATTTGGATCTTCACCACCTCAAGAGTTAGTGTTTCTGATCGGCAATCGTGATCATCTCCGAAAGCCACCTCCAATGCTATCTTGCCCACGGGATACGCAGACTTGCCTGGCACCACGCCATGAAAAACCGTGTTTGAAGGCCGTAGATCCTTATCCTTGAGCCCCATACATCGAAAGGTCTCATAGTATAGGATGTTAATACTGCTACCCCCATCCATGAGCACCTTGGTGAACTTATAACCTCCTACCTGAGGCGCCACCACTAAAGCCAGCTGACCCGGATTATCCACCCGAGGAGGGTGATCCTCTCTACTCCAGGTGATCGGCTGCTCTGACCATCGTAGATATCGGGGCACGGCCGGTTCAACAGAGTTAACTGCCCTCTTCCGGACCTTCTGGTCTCGCTTGTCCAAGCTAGTGGTAAATACATGATATTGGCCACTGTTTAGCTGCTTTGGATTGCTCTGGTACCCCGACTGCTGCTGATTATAGCCCCCTTGATCATTTTGGTTATGTTGATTACCATGTCCGCCCGGATTGCTATTCCCGCTCAGATTACCATTAAACCCAGAACCGGAGTTTCCTCCACCGTGGTTTGGCCCGGATCCTGAACCGCCACCAGGATTGTGATCATACCGGAAGGCGTTGGAATTCTTGAACTCTCGCATGATGTAACAATCCTTCCATAGATGGTTTGCTGGTTCCTCCGTCGTTCCATGCTTTGGGCAGGGCTGATTCAACAAACTATTTAAGCGCTCTGGATTGGGGCTGGGTCCGCCACCGCGGCCCTTGTCCCTACGCCGCCGGCCCCTGTTCTGCACATTGGTGTTAGCCACAAAATCCATGGAACCATCCGCTTTATGCTTGCCTCCAACGCTGCTCCCTGGGTGGTGCTGCTGTCCTCTGGAGTTGCCGTTCTTCTTTCCCTTCCCTACCTTTTCATCATCAGACTCGGGATCCTTGGTACTATCAGAATCAGCATACTTTACCAAAGCAGCCATGAGAGTCCCTATGTCAGTGCAATGGTGCTTCATTCGTCCTAATTTCAATTTCAAGGGCCCAAATCGGCAATTGCTTTCCAAAGTCACAACTGCAGTGTCAGCATTGATGCGGTCTGATGAATGCAAGATTTGCGAAACGCGGCGCACCCAATGAGTGGTTGACTCTCCTTCCGCCTGGACGCAGGCGGCCAAGTCCACTATCGACATGGGCTGCCTGCACGTATCTTTGAAATTACTGATAAACCGAGCTCGCAATTGAGCGCATGAACCGATGGTATTGGGCGGCAGGCTTTTTAACCAAGTGCGGGCCGTTCCTTCAAGCATCATAGTAAAATATTTCGCACATGCAGCTTCATCTACATCAAGCATCTCCATGGCCATCTCGTAACTCTCCACCCACGCCTCCGGGGGTTGATCTGCTGTATAATTCGGTACCTTGCGCGGCCCCTTGAAGTCCTTAGGCAGGCGCACATTGCGCAAAGCAGGTATGAGGCAAGGCGCCCCCAAAGCGCTAGAAGCAAGCCCTGGTTCGACCGAAGTGGTGGGACGAACCTGCGTAAGCTGGCGGGTCTGATGTGCTGCCAATTCGGCTTCCCTGCGCGCACGGGCCCGGTCTACCAACTCCTGAGCATCGGGAGCCGGATTGTCGCCGCGGGGCACTCCACGCCGTGCATTGCTGGACTCAGCTTGTTCTTCCATGTGTCTGTTATAACTCCGGGTTGGACGTGGAGTAGAATGAATCCGCTCACGGCTGTATGAATACGCCTCCTATTGGACCAGCGCCGTTCTGAGGAGCTCCTTGACCCGGCGCGTCTCTATTGCCTGCAATGAATCTCCCTCGACCGGAATAGCCTCTAGACGCGCTGCCGCAGCAACAAGATTATCCAGCGGGTTGGAGTAGTGATCCAGGGGTGTGGTCACAATCCGCGGCTCTGGGTTATAACGGGGCAGATCTATTATGCGGGGCTGAACCGGCGCGCCTGTCCCGGGCGCCTCTGCTCGGTTTACCACTGGTTGATTACTGGTCCCTGCTCCAGGAGTATTGAAAAGATCCCTTCCTTCAAAAACCGGTGGCAGGCGGGACCGATATTTCCTCCTCATGACCTCCTGCGAAGCGTTCTGATCCAGCATGAACTTATAGGCTTGTGCGTCCAAAGCGGCCTGTTCTGCAGTCATCCTGACCTCCTCGGCTGCCAAATCCGCCTTGGCCTGGCTAATCTGTTCTCTCACCTTTGCAATCTCTGCGTTATGAGCATCCCGATCCGCCGGATTAGCCTCTGTCAAAAGCGCTGCCAGTGCGTCGAACAGATCGGATAATACTTGAACCGGTGGGCGCACAAAACCTCCTGCTCCGGCAGCCGTTGAACCGGAAATCATTGCTGCGGCCGTCGATGACTGAGGCGCTGCTTGAGTACCGGCCATGAATATACCGACCCGTCTAGGCAGATCAGAGGGGTCCGGAAAACTGTTGCCGTCGGAACAGCCCCCAATCCGACCATCATGCACTTGATACAAGGACTCAGTTTCCCCGGCTGACGACTCATCACCGGAATAAACGACGGTTTCGCCACCAGATGCTGATTCGTCCTCATAGTTTCGCCCGTGGATGACTCCCACAAAGGCACGCTTTACGGCTGGCTTAACCCGGGCAGGTCGCGCACGCTGAGCTGTCTCGATGAGGTCGGTGCAGGTGTCCAGCTGAGGGCCCGGTTCACCAATCTTGCCGATGAAAACGTGTATACCGCCAAAGGGGACCCGGTACCCGTACTCAATTGAGCCGGCCTCGGGGCCCCAGCCTGCGTCGTCGATGTAGATCTTGCCGCGGCGACTCTTGGTCATCCGGCCCACGGCATATCCCTTGAGTCCTTCAAAGCGGCCCTCCAAGAACTTGAAACCATCGTGCGATAGCCCCACGGTGGGCGCCAACTGTCGTGGGTTTGTCACGGCAGATGTCCTAGCCAAAGGACTTAGTCGTGGAGCCATCGCAACGGGTTAACTCGAAGGGGTTAAAGCAGACACAAGGGCACAGAGAGTTATACTAGTTCGGCCCCTTTGATGAAGGTAAAAGCCTACGTCTAGTTGGTGCTGGAATTGATGAAGTCTCGACGGCTAGGGAGCAATCGCTTCTCCTAGGCTTCGAGTTGTTCGTTCCCCCCTTGAACCGATATCGGGTCGCCCCCTTATATACACGGGTGACGCCCGTCGGTTCATAGAGTCCCAATCTCCGGTTTATACTCGTACTCGGGTTGGTCTCTTGCTTATTCCTAACTTACAATACAAGTTGTACACAGGCCGGTTTACGGCTACAGATGTTAAACCGACTACGGCCTCGGGCCTTTACATAGCCTCTTGGGCTTTAACATTCTTGAACTACTGATGAAACTAACCCGGCCCAGATAGGCCGGTTTAGGCCTAGTAGTAATATCCCCAACAATGGTGGAGATGAACAGTATCCCGTGGAGTCCCGTTTTGCGGTACGCCACACCCGTCCGCTTGAACAGGACCCCTGTTTCGACCGTAGGAGGTCCGTTTCGTCCGTTTTGCGGTACGCCATACCCCTCCCGATCAACAGGACCCCCGTTTCGACCGTAGGAGGTCCTTTTCCTCCGTTTTGCGGTACGCCACACCCCTCCCGATCAACAGGACCCCCGTTTCGACCGTAGGAGGTTTGTTTCCTCCGTTTTGCGGTACGCCACACCCCTCCCGATCAACAGGACCCCGTTCCAAACATAGGAGGTCCGTTTCCTTCGTTGTGCGGTATGCTAGGCCTCGTTTCCATCGCCTGTTCCGTCCAAGTCCTCCCGATGAACACGACCACGCATTCCGCTCCGACCCAGCCGGTTGGCTCCCACGCGTTCCGTTGCCTCCCGATGAACACGACGTATTCCGTTGCCTCCCGATGAACACGACGCATTCCGTTGCCTCCCGATGAACACGACGCATTCCGTTGCCTCCCCATGAACACAACGCATTCCGTTGCCTCCCCATGAACACGACGATGACGCTGTTTCTCCATTCCGACCCAGCCATGTACACAAGCCCTGGCCGTACATATGCGCGAGTAGGCGTTCGAGACCCTGCCCGTATGTACACATACGTGGCCGTATTTTCTTTCTTGCACCCTGGCCGCTATACGTACGTGTACATTCTACGTGTGCGCCTCTACTACGACATGTGCGCGCCTCTGCTACGACACGTGCGCACCTCTACATCGACCAGTATGTACGTACACGTTCGCGACCAGAATGACAACGCTACATACGCTTCGACCAGGTGGGTCCCGACTGTCAGGCACTTCCTTGCCTGCGAAGATGTAGCTGGTGGGTCCCAGCAGTCAGGGGGCGAATCATTTTTTTGCCCGGACGCACTTCCTGGCGTGCGAAGGTGTAGCTGCTGGGTCCCAGCAGTCAGGGGGCGAATCGTTTGTTTTTGCCCGGACGCACTTCCTTGCGTGCGAAGGTGTAGCTGGTGGGTCCCAGCAGTCGGGGGGCAAATCGTTTTTTTCAGACGCACTTCCTTGCGTGCGAAGATGTAGCTAGTGGGTCCCAACAGTCAGGGGGGCGGATCGTTTTTTTCCTGGACGCACTTCCTTGCGTGCGAAGATGTAGCTCATGGGTTCCAGTAGTCAGGGGGCGAATCATTTTTTCGCGAAATACGATGGCTCGTCCGGTGGGTCCCCGCTGTTAGGTGGAGGAATAATTATTTTGCGCGTAATAAGGAGGCACTTCCTTGCGGCTGCCGTGGACACAGCTGTCAGCCTCTCCACGTACAGTCCACATCCAATGGAAGTCGTTCCTTGACCATGTTGACCACGCCGCGCCGAGAGCACCAGGGCGGTGGACGACGGCGAGGCCTAGGAAGGGGACGACGCGGAGCCAGGGAAGACGCGGCAGTGGATGCACACGCGGAGAGGAGTACGAGGGTTCACTGGTTCGGCTGCGCTGCCGTCACCGCAGAATAACGGGGGTGTGGGTGAGTGGAGGGATGGCCTGGCCAGCGGTGGGAGTAGTAGGGGGCGGTGAGGCCTCCGCGGCAGCACAGCCGGCCACGGGAGGCAGGAGCAGGCGGCACGACTGGCGCTGCTTTGGGCGGCTGGAGCAAGAAGACCAGAGGTTGAAGAAGCACGACGGCCATTGGATGGACATCGTATGGTCACTGCAGATAGAATCGTTTATATTGACTAAGTTGACAAAGCCCTTGGTACGTCAACTTAGTAGGCCCACATGTCAGCTTCCGAAACGGTGCACCCCAGATGTCAGGGCGAGGAATCATTTTTTGGTGAAGCTAGAATATCCGAGATTGAAGAAGAAGCACGGCATCCGTTGGATGGACATCCAACGGCCACTTCTGCTAGAACCGTGTGTTGACTATAAGTTGACAAAGCCTTGCATACGCGTCAACTCTGTTTTTTAGGGGACGCGTCAACTTAGTAAGGCCAGAAGAGTGTGGCAGAGAACTTATAGCCCATTTGAGATTTGTAAGAATGTGTAGCCCATTTTTGAATTCTAATGGAATTTACTAGAGCCCATTTACAGTTTGTTAAAAGTACAGCCCATTTCAACCAACCGTTCAAACATAATTCAATAAAATTTCTCACATTTCGATGGGACCCAAAATATTTTTATCCCGAAATTTCTAGTCAGATTAAATACAATTTCAATATAAATTTATATTACGTAAAAATCCAACGAAACATTGCGCTCGCAACAATTAATGATTAAAATTTTCAATATCCAAAAATAATATTTTATAAAATAATCACGTGTTTGGTGCATTTTTTTATAGTTACTGCCTAGTTTTTATAATTACATCCCATTTATTATTTCTTAAAGCCCATTTTCTTGCTAAGCCTAATGCATCCCTCCTAGGAAAGATTTGCAGCCCAGCGGGGCGGAGAATAACAACTTGACCTTGCCTGGGTATTCCTAAAAAAAAGTATAGCTGGGCTAGCCATTTTCAGCTTGAAAAAAATTAATATCTGGGCTGGATATCTGGCCTGGGATAGACGAGCCACAGCCCGCCCAGTTAATACCTGCTGCGATGTTTTCGTTGTTGTTCAGAGGAGAAAAATTAATATCTGGGCTAAACATCAAAAAACTCTGCAGTGCTCACACCTCAAAAACACAAATACTGCTCAAGCTGCTTGGTCCCAGTTGTTGGCCGCTTCTTGTGCAATTCTCTCGTTTATTGACTACTACATAGGTTGACAATGGTGTGGGACCGTGATGTCAGGAAACCAGGAGGAAGCAAAATAAATTATAGTTATATATATATATATATAATAAGGAGGCACTTGCGTACGTGAGGCTAAGGACCTGGTGGGTCCCCATTGTCATCCTCTCCAAGTAAAGTCATCTCCTCGTCCGCGCGCGCTTTCCGCCCGAAACAGTCAGCGCCGCCCGCCTCGCTTCCCGGTGCAGGCGATTGCTCCGCCTTCAAACGACACAAGTGCCGTCCGTCCGTCCATCTGCCGCCCACATGAATGATACGCGGTTGCCGAGGCGACTACTTCGGTGCCACACGTCCGTCCCTCCGCCCGCCCACCATTGCTATATAAACTGCGCGCCGACCATAGCCACAGTCATCCGCATTCGTTCCCTTTCTCCTGTCCACACCACTACTGCCCACCATGGCTTCCTCGCGCTCCAGCGCTCTTCGGGACGGGCGGACGACGGACCACAAGGAGATGGCAGCCATTGCTACCGACCGGCTAGCCTGCAGGCAGCCGGAGGACAACGACGTCCCAATGGAGAACATGGTAGTCGACGATCTGGCGCCAACCCCCTCCTCTGTGCCATCCTCGCCGGTGCATTGCACCATGACCACCGGCGAGGCCCGTGCCCAACATATGGACAGGGTGAGGCAGATGCGTGAGGAGCAGTTCCGGGAGGCGCAGGCCGACGCCGCCTACAACCACCATCTCCTCCAGGAGCACCTGCAGGCAGAGGAGCAGATTGCTGCGGAGCGGGCGGAGCAGGAGGCGCTGCTTGACTCGTACCGCTCCGCCCGCAAGGGCCGCCTCGAGCGCTGGCGGTACCACATGCGGGTGGCGGAGGCTGCGGCCGCCTACAAAGAGGCTAGCAAAGAGGGCGATGAAGCGGGCGAGGCGCTGTTTGGCGAGACCGAGGATGAGGCAGAGGACAATGCCTGCTCCGACGAGTCCCCGCTCCGCTGGCGTCGACGAGGCCCTGCTCCACCGAGGCCCCACGGCGCCAACAACGAGGCAGAGGACACCGCCGGCTCCGCCGAGGCCCCGCCCCGCCAACAACGAGGCAGAGGACATCGCCATCTCAGCCGAGGCCCCATCCTGCCGGCAACGTGGGGGAGGATTTCCACCGCTCCACTAAGGCGCCACTCGCCGGCAATGAGACATAGGACATCGCCGGCTCCGCCGAGGCCCCGCCCCGTTGCCAACGAGGCTGCGCCACACAGAAAACGAGGAAGAGTAGAACACGGTAGGTCGCCACCGCTCGGGTCCAAGTAAGGCCACCGCTGCTACCCTCCCGTTGAAGCCAAGCTAGGAGGGTTAACCATTGACGGCCGGTTAGCTTCTTGGCGGCGACGTGGAGTCGGAGAGCTGCGCTGGAGAAGAACGCTGCTTCTACTTAACTGCTGATGCAGTTGGCTGACTGACACGTGGGCCCAACAGGCCACATGTCAGTTACGCAACTGCACCTATAGTTAAGTCACTGAAGCTTCTGTTCGGCTCAGCGGGACACAGGTGGGTAGCTTCGGTTAATTAAGTATACCTCCAGCGCACCCCTTTTTAGTTGAAGAATGTATGAAATGTAATGAAATCCGACATGTTTATATGAATTCCGACCGTGTATGAATGAATTTATTTCAATTAGTTCGAATTCCTGTATCACTGTCATTGGATTAACATGCAAGATAATACGTACTAGCATTATTCCCAGGGTGATCACCTCATTTGCAGCAGTTTCACATGTACTCCCTCCGGTCCTTTCTAGTATGCATACAAGTTTTGTCTGCAGTCAAAGTATCTCTACTTTGACCGATCTTATACAAAAAAGTATGCACTTTCACAATGAGTGAAGTAGAAAGGAACAGAAGGAGTACAAAGAGTTTGAGCAGCTTTTCAGCGTTTCTGTACATTGCAATCAAACACACAGGCCTGTCAATTCATAGAGAACATTCAAAACAATCGATGATTATGCATCTCAGCGACTCACATGTCAGAGGGAATATTTACTTCACAACTAAAGAATAAATAAAAAAATGATCGACGCTGCTGACAGCAAAGGGCGTCCCATTTGAAAATATCAAACACATGTCTTGCTAAAATCAATGAGCAGAATTTGACAAGGTTGTCCCATTCCAAAATATCAAATGCCTACGATTGTGGAATGGGCAGGGTTTGCCATCAGTTCGGACATTGACATGGCACCTTGTGCTAAATAAACCAGCTGTTCTTTTTGTGCAGTTCCACCAAAATCAACCAAATTCGCGTGTAGCTTGTATGATTTCGCCCTTATATGTTGCAACGCCTTGAACTTATCGGCACCTTCTTTCTTGTGGTGGAAATGAATGGTTTGATGTATTCATGAACATTTTGTGCAGTTCCCATTGAAATCAAGCTGAGCACCCCTGTTTGCACAAATACGAAAAAGTGATTAGTATAAAGCAAACTGTACTATGAATTGACAGTTTCAACAGGCACATACATGGTCCATGTAGAGCACACTTTTAGAAAAATGAAACTCACCAGAAAGAATCCTAGAACAACAGTGTACTCGCGCATCACAACAAAAAAATGGAGATTTGTCAGTCCTTCTGAGCTGAAGTTAGTTTGGTCTTGTGGGGAGTAATGTAACCATCCTTCAACTGCTCCTTCTGATGAGAAGATAGACAGGGCTTCTTCATCCAGGCATAATTGGAACTAGTCACTTCACGTACTCCATATTCTTCTTCAGAGGAAGATGATCCTGTTGTGCAAAGACAAGAGGACTACTAAATGCTAGCATCCATGTTTGCTCGAAAAAAGGAAAGGAAATATTTAAAACATCACAGATGAAGCACTTCTCAAGGACAATACCACTTTTTCATGACAGTATCTAAACAGTAGCACAACACCAATAGAGATGACAAAGCTCAATCATATGGATGAAATCAGTGGGCGAGTACCAACCTTTGTCAGGAGGCTTATTGTGTAGAGCATACAGATGAAGCACTTCTCCGGAACCATCTGTTGCTATCTACGGTGGTGGCCATGCTTACTATATACTCCTCGATTACTTTAATGTTTCCAACATCTTCTTGTGCAGTTCCACTAAAATATATGGTATCTTCGAAGAAGATCCCTGTTTGCACAAGTAGAGATAATTACATATTACATTAAGAGTGGCATCAAATCAGTGGCAAAACAATTGCTCGTTCCAGCCATAGCAATAAATTAAGATGCAAAACTATATCATTACTTGTGTCATCACAGTTCCAATGCTTCATTACAGCACCGGGAGTTGATTTTTGTTTTTCTTCCGCTTGTTCTTCCCCTTCATCACTTGGTTCAATAACAGACAAGCTTCACCTTCAATGTAATATTTGGCATGTCAATTAGGGAGCACAAGTATAGTACTAAACTTAATTTTCGGATGAAAGTGGCAAAATGCAGGCCAACAGTTGTGAAATATCCTTATCTTACCTCAATGGGATATTACGGTGCACATACAGATTGGAAGTCTTGTCTCCATTTGTGCAGTTCACTAAAATCAAGCAACATTATCTAACAAGTAGCACAACATATGAAAGCACACTGCAGAATCATGTGAAAGAAGGCTAGTACTGACCTCTCATTATGCGGAATTCAAACAACTCACAAGAAGAAGATCTGAACCAAATTCGCCTTAACGGATAGGAAGTAAGATCTCCTCTTGTGAAGCTCCACTAAGATCAAGCAATCAAGCAACGTTGTTGGTGTGACATTTTGGTTGAACTGCACAAAACACTCTTTAAACAAAAGTGTTTTGTGCAGTGCAACAAAAGGTCACAATGGCAACGAGGTGAAGTAGATAACCCTGTTTACACAGAGGTGCAAAGGAAACAATTAGTGGTCAATAATGGTGGATGACACAGAAGCCAACAAAAAGAAGCATCTACCTTATCTAAATGGGAAAGAAAGCAAGACAGTAGCATTTCTCAAACGGTGGCATTGATTAATATTAACATAGAGATTATATTAACAATAAAATTCGTTAAACATGTAATTTGCTTTTAACTGTGGCATTGCATCAATTTTCCAACGGTATTATTAGAGGGTGTTTGTTTACAGGGACATTTTGGTGTAGGGACTAAAAAAATTCCGTGTCAGTCCCATCTAAACCAAACAGGAGGGACTTTTAGGGACTAAAAGTGGGCATTTGGGACTAAAGAAAGAAGACCCCGAGGGAGTCTTTTTGGGACTTTTTCCAACAGTTGCCCCTGCCACGCATCGCACCTTGTCTCTATTAGTTCATTACTAGGGGTAACATGGTCTTTTAGCATGTCATTTAATAACCTCTAGTCCATGTTTAGTCCCTGGAACCAAGCAGGTAGGGACTAGGGAGTTTTTAACCAAACATGGCCTTAGATTAACAACAACTAATGAGTTGCACGGGACAGTGAACGGACCAGCACCATGTGCATCTACCGATGTACTGTGGTCATGCACAGTCTGTTGCAACAAAGAACAAACAACCAAGGAGCATATTTGTGTTGGTCCTAGTTTTGTTATCTTTAGACACATTTCCCTATGTGAGCGTAGCAAATCTAGTCCTGCTCAAACTCTATAGCCTTGTCCCTTCCTTTCCTTTTTGAACTAGTACTTTCGCCCCTTCCTTTCCTCTTTGAACCACGTCCTAGATTTATGCGATACAACTTTCCCCATTCCTTTCCTCTTTGAACCACGTCCTAGACTCATGCTATACAACTTTCCCCCTTCATTTCCTCTTTGAACCACATCCTAGATTCATGCTATATACAACTTTTCCCACTACTTCCCCCACTCCTTTCCTCTTTGAACCACGTCCTAGATTCATGGTATACATGCAGCTAGAGCAATGCATGTGGACTAAGTAAATTATACCTTAAGGTTCTTGGGGCTTGGTTCGGTGGGCGACGGGACGGCGGCGAAGAAGAAGGGGTCGGAGCCCCCCCCCCCCGTGCTGGCGCTGGGTGGAAAGTGAACAGCTGCACTGGTAGTCCCTCGCCGACAGCGACAACATTAAGCCTCCTTCCCTTCCCGGTGGACGGATCCTGACGGCTCTTTGAGCAGCAGTGAGGGGAGAGAGAGGCCAACGAAGTCTTGTTTAGATCTGGAGAGGGCGAGAGAGTGTGAAGAGAGCAACTACAAGCGCTGAGGCTCCAGCGGGAGAGGGCGAGAGAGTGTGAAGAGAGCAACTACAAGCGCTGAGGCTCCAGCGTGTATATATATATATACTGGAGAGAGAGTGTGAAGCGTGCAAACCCTAGAAAACATTTTGACCAGTCAAAGAATCCTCCTGGCACAAATTATGCTCAAGTGTAGTTATCGAACCCGAGACCTCAAGTTTGATGAGCGAACAGGCTAACCAACTACACAACCCTCCCGTTATGTTCAACGAGAGGGAAATAACCTTTTATACATTCCTGCATTCGTGTGACAAGCATGCCGTGTTTTTGTGTGTGCGTGGGAGTCATTGGGATTTCAATCATAATCGTGTCATGTGGCTTTGGTGGTAAGACTATCCACAGTGGTGCAGAAATAATGCAGCCTTAGTCACCTTACCTCTCTCCACGTAGTACGTTGGGTCCCACCAGTCAGAGGGTGAAACAAACAAATTAATAAGAAAAATTAAAAGCGCCAGCGGTGTATCTTACCTCACACATCTCGCTACTGCTCGGGAACACTGTCCAATTGATCCCTCTGTTCGCTCATGTACTATTTTAAGTGAATCCTTATTATAACATGCACACAAATTTTGGGCACTTGTATTTGACTTAAGTCAGTGTGCCACCGTATCTCGTATACTTACTACTCCCTCCGTCTAGGTGTAATAAGTCACATTAGAAGGTGCAACGGGACCAAGGTGCGGGCGTGTGCGTGCGTGCGTGTCTGTGTTTAACAGCATGTGTGTGTTAGAGAGAGCGACAGGTCGACCTACTCCTACAGAGAGATGTTGTGTAGTGTACGATTTTAGCCGCGAGAGTCGGTGCATCCTCTCGTTTCCGGGCGTGTCCGGTAGGGACATGCGGACAGCTGCCACGCCCGCTCCTGACCAGCCTGGCCCACCCAAAGCCCCTCCATCGCCCGCTCGCGCTTCCTGCCTGAAAAGGGCCGCTCCAAAGAATCGGTGCCGCATTCATGCCCGGGCAGAGCGGACGCGACCTCTCACTGGCGCAAGAGTGATGGTTGCTTCGTCCGTCCAACTTACTGCTGGGTCTATGTGATTTGACGACTCATTGGTCTTTATTATTGAGGTGGTAGGACTGCTGGATGTCCCACGCTTTCGGCGAAAGGAGGTACTACTACTAGATTACAATTTTCTCCATTCTTACAGCGGAGGCGTGCAAGAGCAGTGAAAACACGCAGGCTCAATGATTACATGGCCCACCTCACACTATCACCGTGCGACACCTAACTCTTTACATAGTACTCCCTCCGTTCCTAAATATTACTAGACGAGTCCCCGCGCGTTGCCGCGGAACAGTGGTATATCTCTCTGCGCAAAATTATCGATTTCATAGAACTAAAAAAAAACTCTATAACCGCATGACAAATGTGGTAGCCAAACTAAATAAACCCCCATCATCATTTAGATCATCCCACGTAAGGAAAAAAGATCAGCCAACTCCTACTGCATAATGGGATTATATTTTTCTTTTTGACATGTTAATGGGACTTAAAAGCTCACTTACATGCATGCTACCAGTGCATGCTTGCATGCAGACATGTTGATGTGATTTAAAACCCACTCACATGCATGTGCCACGGTATTTCTGCATGCTTGCATGTGGCTTAGTGCGGAGCCTCTCAACGTCTAGATCAGACGACTATTATGGACTGATTTACTTCATCTAACGGCTACATCAATTTTGATGATGTGGCTCAAGGAGAGGATAGAGAATTCCTAGTAGTGGGGGCTAGCTATTACTAGTAGATAAGTCTTTGTAGAGATTCCACTACATACGGAACAAAATGAATGAATCTACACTTAAAATGCATCTATATACATCCGCATGTGGTTCATGGCGAAATATCTACAAATACTTATATTTAGGAACGGAGGAAGTACTAGTATAGTACGTATTGTAATTTATCAGCGAGATAAATTTGTACGATGCTATGAAGCTTCCAGCTTCTGTTACATGTATCTTGCGTCCAAGGTTGCCCGTTGCAACATTTCATCAAATACAAAGGAGACTAACATGCATGCTATTGCATCTCAATGATTGACATATCATAGCAAATATGTACTCCCTTTGTTCCAAAATAAGTGTCTCAACTTTGTGCAAAAACTTTAGTACAAAGTTGTACTACTACTAAAGTTGACACTTATTTTGGAACAGAGGCAGCTAAAGAAAAAAATGATCCATGCAGTCCCTAGCCCTTGAACCGTGAACCCTGACCAGGCTTCAATTTGCTGGCAACGTTCGAGCTTCCTAATAAATGAAGTTTGCAACCTTTTGACCATCGGATCATTTTGTGCAGTTTCACCAAAATCGAGATGAGCATCCCTGTGGCAAAGAAATTGAAGAAGCGTGGTTAGAATAAGATTACTGGGACTAGTTGATGAGACATAAACTCATCACAAATACATTACGTAGAAGCCAGTAGAGGTATGTGCGGGCCAAAGAAGTAGAGAAATATCCACAAGGAGTGATGTGGGCAGCTGGAGTAGTGGTGCAAGCCGGCTGTAAAGGGAGTTGTACCTGAGGGACGTAGCTCAACCTTGAGGAGGGCGGCGGGAGGCGGCAACTGCCCACGTCGCGACAGTGAGCAAGGGACGAAGGCAACCTCACCGGCTTTGTGAGAGAGAACGGCGGGGACCCCTGATAGGGATGTGCCGACAGTGGGTTTTCGCCGTCGGCGACGGCCACCACATCTACACTAAGCATCCACCCCTTCCCCAAGCGGACGTGATCCGCCAGGATGTTAGAGATGTGGCCATAGTCGTTTTTTGCGAGAGAGTGTGAAGAGAGCAACCCCAGCAAGCAACCATGTAGGCTGGCCCGTCCTGACTATGTATATAGTGGAGCGGTTTCCTTTTCTCTCCATATGAACCTATCATATTGCGTACGTGCCACTTAGGAAAAAAAACTTTATTTATAAATGACGGGGCACCTACTACTTGTTCTCCTATAACCTTGAGCTTGGCATCTCCAAAATATTAACCTTGCGATTGGCTCTTCGCCTCTTCGGGAAGTCGAGCAATAATGGTAGTGCAGTATATATCGTTCTGGCTATATGAGACCGAATGAATTGCTGCACGTCCACCACGTGGGCGAGGGTCGAGGGGCAAGGGAGAGTGCTACATACAGAGCAAAATGAGTGAATCTACACTCTAAAATATGTCTAGATACATCAGTGTTTGGAGTATGTACTAGTAGTTCATATTGAAATCTAGTAAAGGACATATATATTCCAAACAATATGATATAATCTCTATAACCAAGGTAGTAGGGACGAGGAGTAAACGGAGGGAGTAGTAAATTTTTCTCCTCGTCCTGTGAGCCACCGCGTGCATGGGCGAGGGAGCGGGCGTAAGGCAGAGCAAGCTTCACCTCATCTTGCGAGCACAGCGCCCGTGGGCGGGGGAGACGGCGTACTAAGCAAGCTTCTCCTCATTCTGCGAGTTGACTGGACACATCAAAAGTACTCCAGTGTATAGAGCCTTGCCTCTAAGGTAGGCCCCACATGGTTTGCCTCTTTTTTTAACATAACATGTCAAGTCGCAATTTGTTTGTTCACCTGTGGTAGACGATCCTCCCTCCACCAAGTGGACAACCAGTACACGTGCCAAATTACCACGTGGGCTGCCTTTTTCGTACAGAAATGAGCTCCACCGTGTACCCGCGTGGGTGTGGTTGGGAAAGAGACGGGGGTACGCGCGCCGTGCATGCACCTCTTCTCTTCGTGCACGTCCCCCACCTACATGGGTGTGTGTGAGAGATACAAACCGCGTTCGTGAGTGTTTTTTGTTTTGGCGTGGGGGTGGGGTGGGGGGTTGATTTCATGAATTATTTGTGGGAGTGTCGATGACATCTCAAACAAAATTTTGCATGCAATGTGTGTGAAATGGAGGCCTATCCATATCATACATAGAGGGTCAGGCAATCCACGAGAAGAGAGGGAGGGGTCATAGCTATCGATAGAGTCGAAGAGAGGATCAAGTGGGTGGGTGCGTGATCAATGAAGAGAGCCATCGAAATTGTGTGTGTGCAAGTCAAAGATATAGGGAGACTGGCCTACCGGAACGTTAGAGGGCACATGTCAAGTTTGTGTGTGGCAGGGAGACATGACTAGAGCGCTCGATGTATCGGCGTGTGTGTGGGGGGAGGGGGGTGGGGGGAGGGGTAGGCAGAGGCCTAACTATAGAGGTAGAATGACTCGTATATGTGTTGAGAAGGATAGAGCCAACTATGTCTTGAGGGAGATCGGTCGACATCCATACATAACTGAAGGACGGGAAATATGATGGGACAGAGAGAGAGAGGAGAGAGAGAAGGAGGGAGAGGGAGGGAGAGGCGTAGAGTGCTGGATGGGTGATGGAGTTGCTTCTCGAAGATGGTGGGAGAGGCCTACTAGACAAATTGAGGGTGGAACTGCAATGTTATCAATAAGAGTGGGGATGTGTTTCTGTGTGTGCCTGTGCGTGATAGATCTGTCGGGACGCATCCATGGATGATGAAGGGGAACCATGTGTTTGGTAAGCAAACCTAACTAGATCAGTAGATCAATTGTTGTTTGTCGGAGGAAGGGAGAGACACAACTAATGAGGTAGATCGATTGACGTGTGGGTAAAAACGAGTTATAAGGACCTAGCTAGCTATATGTATAGCGAGAGATCGGTCGGTGTACGTCCATTTGTTAGAGGAAAATAAGGCCCAGCGAGATGGATAGACAGAGAGAATGGAGCTAGGAGGTGGTGTGAGAGGCCCAACTACTAGCTAGATAGGGGGAGGAGTGTGCGGTTGTGAGATCGATAAAAAGAGGGGCGAGAGTTTACACGTGTGTCTGACCGTATGAGAGACACGAGGCAAGTACACATAAAGGAGGAGATTGAAGGTGTGTGTGTATGTTGTAGGCAGGCATCCCTGGAGAGGTTTATCGATCGGTGTGTGTCGGAAAGGAGTTGTGGAGACTCTGGGAGAACGACCTAAAGAAAAAAATGAATGTGCCTGGTGGATAGAATGCCGAGTGAGGGGGAGGGCGTGTGCATGCACGAGAGAAAGTTAGTGGTAGATACAAAGGTTAGAGGATTGTGTGGGTGTAAGAGACTAACAAAGATCATAATTTGATATGAAAGCGGATTCATATATTTGAATAGGAGATCATATTGTTTTAAACATTGCATGCACGAATATAGCGGTGATACACGTGTTGTGCACATGTTATACCATAATGTGATAATGCATGGCGTTTGCAACTCACAGCTAAATGCCGAACTATCTAAACCATACTATACATCAAACAATCGCACATTTTATTTGAATTTGTGATAATGTGTGGCGTTTGCGGCTTACAACTAAATATCGAACAATCTAAACAATACTATATATCGAACATTCTCACATTTTATTTGAATTTGTGGTAATGTGTGGTGTTTGCAACTCACGTCTAAATACTTGTAGGCGTAGGGGGCGGGGCACCATACATAATGTGATAAACACATTATACATATGAGACATGGTTTAGATTGTGAAGATATAGCTAGAGCTAGAAATGTAATGTGATTTGAAATCAAAATAAAGTGGATTCAAAAAATTTAGTTCGAGTTCATATAGTACACATAGTTCATATGTAACTCGAGACTAATCATGTGGTGTGCTGTGATGATAATACACAAACGATGGTTTAACTTGACAATAATGATGATTGTAGATCTTATTAAAACAGAGAAAAGAATTCAAATGCTTTGACTTCACAACAATCATTACTGTAGATCTTATTCAGATAGAGAAACGAATTCAAATTTAGTTCATATTGAAGCGGTAGTATATACATTTGGAATGCACTAAAACGTTCATTTGAGTAGTAGGTTGCATGCATTATACATATAGCAAAATACTTTAATTGAACATAACATGAATTCAAAGTTTTGAATGATATTTGTAGTGCGCATTGATTTGGTACAATACATGCTAGGCTTCTCCGGAAATTTCAACCCGCGCCTTGTTACCCCGAAATATTTAATATATATCTTTATCTCGTTGTGCTCCGACAACTCCCTCCATCTCAACCCGCGCCTTGCTATTCCGAAATTACAACGCGCGCGAAAACTCCCACCTCCTGTGAATTCCCGACACGCGAAATGCGCGTGGTACCCCTGAACTGAAAGAACCGCCTCAAATCGGTGGGGGTACTTTCATAACATACCCCACATTTCAGACAAGCGCGTCTCTAAGCCATGGTTCCCCACTGCCATCCCATTCGCCCACCCATTCGTACACCGAGGCCGCGAAAACCCGCGGCGAAACCCCACACCCTGCTCTGTCCGCCACCCAGCCGGAGCCTCTTCCTCGACGACGTCGTCCACAGCAACACCTCGACGTCCCTCATCCACCGTACCGGATGAGGATCCGTCGTCGATCTCATCGTCCTGCTGGTTCAGCCACCCCGTCCTCCACCTCCAAGGAGCTGCCCGGATGTTCCCCTCGTCTTTCACGCCACATCCATTCCCACACCGCCGTCTTCACCTGCACCACTGGAAGAGCATCATCATCACCGTTTCCTCGGATGAAGCTGCGGCCTAATCGGCGCCACCAAAGAGGTTGTACACTAATCGCCGCATTTTCTTCTTGATTCGATCTCACGGTGCTGCCGGCGCTCGGTCCCGAGCCGACATGGCGCGGCTCCATCCACGGCAGCATCGCCGGCCACTTCCTCCACGACGTCGCTCCCTCGGCGGCGACGTCCACATCAGTAGGAGCCGCTGCTGCTTTAGCTCTCGCTCGCGCTGCTGCTCTGCTCTTGCTCTTGGTCCCCTGCATGGTCTACTCTAGCTCGCGCTGCTGCTCTCGCTCTTGCTCTTGCTTGTGATGCTGCTTCGATTTAGCTACACTTTAGTCGACTGAATCGACTTTTGGGTCAGTCGATTTTCAGGGGGGGCTCGCCGGGGTGAAGGAAGAACCAGCCGCAGCGGGGAGGGGGGCTCGCCGGAGAGGTACCCCACTATCTATCTTAGGGTTCAGGATGGGGGCGGTGGTCGCTGGCGGTGGCGGGGCGTTGGTGGGGCGGTGGCGTGGGGATCGCCGGAGAAAAAGCTCGGCACGGGGGGGGGGGGGGGGGGGGCTAGAGGGATGGTCGGGGCGGCGGCGGACCTGCGGTGGGGAGTGTTTTCGGGGCAGGCGGGGCGGCCCACCGCTGGCCACGGGCGGCGGGGGGCTGCTGTTTGGCTGGTGGTGGCTGGCGGCTCAGGGGGGTGGAGGTTGAAGATGAACCGCAGGACCTTGATTTCATATCCAACGGCTGCAAAATCGACTGACCAGAGATGAAAAAGTCAGTCAACCGACGTGTAGCCTCACCTTGGTAGTGCGTTCAGTTTCGACATCAAAATTCAGTTTCGACAGCAAAATTGAGTTTCGACAGTTAAGTTCAGTTTCGACAGTTAAGTTCAGTTTCGACAGTTAAGTTCAATTTCAACAGTTAAGTTCAGAGATGAGTGGCTGATGTATTTTACATCTAGCACTTTGTGGTTATGTATTTTACGTCATGTATTGGAGATGCTATTAGAATTCCACTCAGGTTAACGTTGTTCATTGTCTCTCTTGTCCTGCTTCAGCCTCGGGGTCGTACAACTCACCGGAGCTACTCCAACGACGAAACCCTCCATCATAGCGGAGCAGTACCTCGGGCTCCATCTCCAGACGCCTAAGATCTTCATCCCCTCCTCCGACAGCAAAGTCAGCCGGAGCACCCTCACCGGCCAACCCAATCACGCTGAGATCGACATGGCTTCGCCAAAGAGGTTATACACTTGTTGCATCTCTTTTTTACTCTACATGTTATATATATTGTCCACTGGGCACACGGATTTGTTCCTTTAGTGTCTCCTTGAAAGAAAAAACGTAGGAATTTTAATTTTCACTTGTCCTACTTTTCGAATTCCTATTCATGAAGCACAAGAGTAAGAGATAGTAGCATAATAGCATTATAACCGTACATTTTCTTGTGGTTTGACTTAATCTCACCATGCTTCTTTGCATCATGTGATCTTCCAATTGTTGTGAATCAAACACCCAGATTGGCAGAAATCCTGTATTTTTTAATTCCTTGTTTTGCACGTGCATTCCTATCCTATTCCTGTCTATTTCCTATCCCTGCATTGTTGGAATCCTCCAATTCAAATGAGCCCTGACAGAATTACTTCTCTTACAGATAGTTGTCCAAGAAAACCTTGCGTGGTTTGCCCCGCTCCTGCTGTGCCATCGTCCACCCCAGCTCAGCTGCTCCAACGACAGAAGGGTCCAGCACAGCAGGGATCCGGCCTCCAGACTGTCTTTCGCCGCCTCAGATCTTCTTCCCCGCCGCTGGCAGCCATGAAAACTGCATTACCATCATCAACCGAGCAGATGACCTCGAGGGCTACACGGGTCCGCAAGAGAGGTCGCACTCTTTCGTGTCTGCTTACGTTATGCATCGCTTAATATTGGGATAAATGCATTTTTGCCCCTAGTTGGAACCTACCCACGTGTTTTGCCCTTACTTTTCGACTCTGCTCAGTTTTGCCCTTAGATTTTCCTCTGAGGTCGCCGGAATGCCCTTTGACCGTTTGACCAACACTTTGAAAATTCATAACAAATTGATATGAACTCAGAAAAATGCAAATAAGATATCAAAATGTTTAGATAAACATTACCTTTATGTGTATGTCATTTGCAGTCAGGAAAAAAATATCGTTTAAACTGCCTAAGTTTATTAATGTTTTTAACATTATTAAAAATAAAAAGGTATAAACAATAATTTTTTCAGCAATAAAAATTACATGCAAATGTAGGTGACATTTTCTAAACATCGTGATATCTTATTTGCATTTTTCTGAGTTCATGTCAACTTGTTATGAAGTTTCAAAATAATGGTCAAAGTCGTTTGAACATTCATAACAAGTTGATATGAACTCAGAAAAATGCAAAAAAGATATCAGGATGTTTAGAAAATATCACCTACATTTGCCTGTAATTTTTATTCTTGAAAAAAGTATTTCTATACCCTTTTTATTTTTAATAATGTTAATAACATTAATAACCTCAGGTAGTTTAAATGATACTTTTGTCCTTAATGCAAACGATATGCACGTAAAGGTAATGTTTGTCTGAACATTTTGATATCTTATTTGCATTTTTCCGAGTTCATATGAATTTGTTATGAATTTTCAAAGTATTGGTCAAATGGTCAAAGGGCATTTGGGTGACCTCGGGGGAAAATCTAAGGGCAAAACTGAGTAGAGTTGAAAACTAAGGGCAAAACCCGTGGGTAGGTTCCAACTAGGGGCAAAAATGCAATTGTCCCCTTAATATTACATGCTACTTTATCGTCCTGTTCACCGATTAGACTCTGAGTTAGCTCCAAACTAATGGTCAAATTTGAGTTTTTAAATGGTTGTGGGGTACATATCGGGGCCGCTATCAATAGTATCTATCTACTATCTGGTTAATCTCCGGTGTCTACTATGAGTTTCATGTTGGGTGGGAAACAAACAGTAAAGAAGCCATTATCTGTATTTTTTAACTGAAGCCATTATCTGCCTACTATTATTGGTTTTGGGTCTATCCATAGGTTGCTACCATCACTTTGGATTTCTGCATGCACTCCTTACGTAATATCACTATGTTTTATTCCTATGCATGACAGTTATTGTAAACAATGGAACTGAACATGTAGAGCAAAAGAGACGAGCCTTGCGTGGCAATAAAATTTCATGCAGACGTCGCTCAATGGTAGGCGCAAAGGCAGCCCCCCTCCACGCATTTTGGATTGTAATCGAGAGGAAGATATCTGTTCTTAGGGGGATTCAGAAGGAGAAGACAACTCCTATTTACCCCCTGAGGTCTTCGCTCTAACTTGGCATGCTGATGTTGGTTATATCATGCATATGGTGTCTTGCATTGCTTACTTTATACATCAAATAAGTCATCTGCTTAGTTTAGACATCCTTTGTGCGAATGCCATCTGTTTAGTTTATTCATCATTTATGTGAATTATGCAACACCATCTTGTTTAGCCAGGTGAGGGAGTCCTGGATTAGGGGGTGTTCGGGTAGCCAGACTATACCTCCGCCGGACTCCTGGACTATGAAGATACAAGATTGAAGACTTCGTCCCGTGTCCGGAAGGGACTTTCCTTGGCGTGGAAGGCAAGCTAGGCGATGCAGATATTCAAGATCTCCTGCCAATGTAACCGACTCTGTGTAACCCTAACCCTATCCGGTGTCTATATAAACCAGAGGGTTGTAGTCCGTAGGACAGAACCATCATCATACACAATCATACCATAGGCTAGCTTCTAGGGTTTAGCCTCCTTGATCTCGTGGTAGATCTATTCTTGTACTACCCATATCATCAATATTAATCAAGCAGGAGTAGGGTATTACCTCCATCGAGAGGGCCCGAACCTGGGTAAAAACATCGTGTCCCTTGTCTCCTATTACCATCCGGCCCTGACACACAGTTCGGGACCCCCTACCCGAGATCTGCCGGTTTTGACACCGACATTGGTGCTTTCATTGAGAGTTCCTCTGTGTCATCGCCTTTAGGCCCGATGGCTCCTCTGATCATCAACAACAATGAGGTCCAGGGTGAGACTTTTCTCCCCGGACAGATCTTCGTTTTTGGTGGCTTTGCTCTGCGGGCCAATTCGCTTGGTCATCTGGAGCAGATCGAAAGCTACGCCCCTGGCCATCAAGTCAGGTTTGGAAGCTTGAACTACACGGCTGATATCCGCGGAGACTTGATCTTCGATGGGTTCGAGCCAAAGCCAAGCGCGCCGCACTATCTCGAGGGGCATGATCTAGCTCTGCCTCCGAACAGTGTCCTGGAGGCCGCATACGCACCGATTCCGACCCCTAACTCGGAGCCCGTTGCGCCAAGCGAGGATGAACGGTTGGACGTCACCTTGGGGGCTGCGATCTCAAAGGCAATCAAGCCGAACGCCAGCCCCGCACTCCGCGTGACCCGTGACCCCGAGGGTCCGGACTCCTCCCCGGACTCCGAACCCCCCGCGCCCCTGCCGGTCGAATCCGATTGGGCGCCGATAATGGAGTTCACCGCCGCGGACATCTTTCATCACTCGCCTTTTGGTGACATCCTGAATTCTCTCAAGTCTCTCTCTTTATCAGAAGAGCCCTGGCCGGACTATGGTCAGCGAGGATGGGATACGGACGATGAAGAAATTCAAAGCCCACCCACCACCCACTTGGTAGCCACTGTCGACGATTTAACCGACATGCTTGACTTCGGCTCCGAAGACTTCGACGGTATGGACGACGAGGTAGGAGAAGAACAGGAACCAGCACCTGTAGGGCACTGGACAGCCACCTCGTCATATGACATATATCTGGTGGATACTCCAAAAGATGGAGATGGCGAGGAAACAGCGGGGGATGACACCTCCAAGAAACAGCCAAAGCGCCGGCGTCAGCGGCGCCGCTCTAAATCCCGCCAGAGTAAAAACGGTGATTCCGGCACCGGAGATAATAGTACCCCGGATAGCGCCGAAGAACACCATCCCCAGCAAGATTCGGCGCAGGAAGATGGAGAAGCCAGCCCTCATGAGAGAGCGGCAGACCGAGAGGTTGAGGATGATAACTATATGCCTCCCTCCGAAGACGAGGCCAGCCTCGATGATGACGAATTTGTCGTACCATTAGACCCCGCCGAACAAGAGCGTTTCAAACGCAGGCTTTTAGCCACGGCGAACAGCCTCAAGAAAAAGCAGCAACATCACCAGCGCACGACATGGCAGACCGGCCACCTCGCAGCCGCGACAGAGAGGCCTCTCGGCCCTCCACACAAGCCATGCCCCGACGCCGCTAAGCTAAGGCACGGGAAAACGCGCCAGACCTGCGAGATGTACTGGAGGATAAGGCAGGGCAAACAAGATCGATCTATGGATCGTGCAGGCGCCCTACGACATGTGACGATGATCTTCACTCTGGATACAACAAATCCGGCAGGGCTGAACACAACAGACATAGCTCTTCTGAGCTGCGTCGAGATATAGCCCAGTACAGGGGCGCCGCACACCCACTATGCTTCACAGATGAAGTAATGGATCATAAAATCCCAGAGGGTTTCAAACCCGTAAACATCGAATCATACGATGGCACTACAGACCCGGTGGTATGGATCGAGGATTATCTCCTTCACATCCACATGGCACGTGGCGATGATCTACACGCCATCAAATACCTCCCGCTCAAACTCAAAGGACCGGCCCGACATTGGCTTAACAGCCTGCCAGTGGACTCAATCGGTTCTTGGGAGGACCTGGAAGCCGCATTCCTCGACAACTTCTAGGGCACTTATGTGCGACCGCCGGACACCGACGACCTAAGCCACATAATTCAGCAGCCAGAAGAATCGGCCAGGCAATTCTGGACACGGTTCCTAACAAAGAAAAACCAGATAGTCGATTGTCCGGACACAGAGGCCCTAGCAGCCTTCAAGCATAACATCCGCGACGAGTGGCTTGCCCGGCACCTGGGACAGGAAAAGCCGAAATCTATGGCAGCCCTCACGACACTCATGACCCGCTTTTGCGCGGGCGAAGATAGCTGGCTAGCTCGCAGCAACAACTTATCAAAAAACCCTGGTAATTCGGATACCAAGGACAAAAGTGGCAGGACACGTCGAAATAAGCAAAAGCGCCGCGTTAGCAGCGACAATAATGAAGATACGGCAGCCAACGCCGGATTCAGAGGCTATAAATCAGGTCAGCAGAAAAGGCCATTTAAAAAGAATACTCAGGGCCCGCCCAGTTTAGACCGAATACTCGACCGCTTGTGCCAGATCCATGGTACCCCCGAAAGGCCAGCCAATCACACCAACAGGGACTGTTGGGTGTTCAAGCAGGCAGGCAAGTTAAGAGCCAAAAATAAAGACAAGGGGCTACATAGCGACGACGAAGAAGAGCCCAGGCCGCCGAACAACAATGGACAGAAGGGGTTTCCCCCACAAGTGCGGACGGTGAACATGATATACGCAACCCACATTCCCAAGAGGGAACGGAAGCGCGCGCTATGGGACGTATATGCGATGGAGCTAGTCGCCCCAAAGTTCAACCCATGGTCCTCCTGTCCAATCACCTTTGATTGAAGGGACCACCCCACTAGCATACGTCATGGCGGTTTTGCCGCATTGGTTCTTGACCCAATCATCGACGACTTTCACCTCACAAGAGTCCTCATGGACGGCGGCAGTAGCCTGAACCTGCTTTACCAGGACACAGTGCGGAAAATGGGCATAGATCCCTCAAGGACTAAGCCCACAAAAACGATCTTTAAAGGCGTTATACTAGGTGTAGAAGCCAATTGTACAGGCTCCGTAACACTTGATGTGGTCTTCGGATCTCCGGATAACTTCCAAAGCGAAGAGTTAATCTTCGACATAGTCCCGTTTCGCAGTGGCTATCATGCCCTGCTCGGACGAACCGCATTCGCAAAGTTCAATGCGGTGCCGCACTACGCATATCTCAAGCTCAAGATGCCAGGCCCTCGAGGAGTAATCACGGTCAACGGAAACACCGAACGTCCCTCCGTACGGAGGAGCACACGGCGGCTCTCGCAGCGGAAGTACAAAGCAGCCTTTTCAGGCAACTCTCCAGTCCGGCCGTTAAAAAGCCGGACACTGCCAAGCGCGCCTGGAGTAACCTACAACAAGACCGCCTGGCATGTTCTGAGCAGGCGTAGCAATCCGGCCCCAATCCCAGACATCGCGACATAGCAAAGCTAGTACCTCACGTACATAATTACGCCCTTGAAATACCATGGGCACAGGGGAAGGGGCACAATAACGGCATGCCCGAAATACGACCTAAAACGTACTTGGGGCTGCCGGATTCTTTTTATTTTCAGGACTCTACACTTTGGACGACCTGTTCGGCAATTCGAGTGCCACACAAACGCTACAAGATCCAGGAAAGCAGACAAAGCTACGCCGCATTATGGAACTCTCTGGTGGTCTCTATTACGAGCGGTATATCTATTTCGAATACAATTCAACGGCCTGCCCCTGGTCAGGACATGTTAAATAGTCTAAATATCTTTTGCTTATCACACTACTTGTATCGTTCGGCTTTGATAAATAGCCTCTTTATAAACAATGCATAGCTTTTTGTCTATTTTTTGCATTATCCTCTTTTAATATATGTTTATTAAATAACATGATCGCACCCGTACACCATGGTACGGCAAACACGCCAGGGGCTTCAGTACCCTTCGATCTGGTGTGAGAAGTCCATACACTTTCACAAGTGCGGCACCCCGAACTTATAGCACTATATGCATCGGCTCCGAATCATGATTTGGGTCAATAGTTGGGTTTGCCCGGCTCCTATGTTTTGGTGCCTTACGTTCCGCTATATCGGCTAAGCTAGCACTAGGAGAACCACTGCGATTGTGCCCCGGTTCAGCTGGGTTAAGCACCTCAGTGGATAAAGCTAGAACTGACTGTCATGATAAGGCGAGATACCGGTCGCTGTTCGAGAGGTTTTTTGAGTCCCTAAATACTTATGCCGCTTCGAGCGAGGAGCTAGCTTTGTCCAGCCAAAGGCGTGGATAGCGCCCCGAATTCGGTCTTCCGAACTAGGGGCTTCGCCGAAATTTAAAATTATAAAGTTCTATGGGTAAGTGAGAGTGTTCAAGCATTATAGTCCGATTGCCTGGTTCGTTGTGCTGAGCGCCTCCCTCGAAGGACCCAACCATGGGAAAAAGAGCGCTCAGGTTTATCCCGAACACCCCAGCACTAGCGGCATGGGGGCAGAAGCCGACGACTGGCCATCTCTCAATTTTTGATAAACGGCCGCACAGAAAATAATATTTTAAATTCAATAAGCATTGCTTAGCGCACATGAACAAGTTTTCAGCGCACAGGATAAACACGAGCGAGTTCATTCAAAAATTACATCTTTAGTACATTCATCCGCAATAAGGCGGGCACCTGCAAGAACATCCTTGTAATAGTTCTCGGGCTTGCGATGCTCCTTCCCCTGCGGTGGCCCGTCCTTCACCAGCTTCTCACCGTCAAGCTTACCCCAGTGCACCTTTGCACGGGCAAGGGCCCTCTAGGCACCTTCGATGCAGACGGAACGCTTGATGACCTCAAGCCTGGGACAGGCCTCCACTAGCCGCCGCTCCAGCCCGAAGTAGCTTCCAGGCAGGGCCTCTCCGGGCCACAGCCGAACTATGAAGCCCTTCATGGCTTGTTCGGCCGCCTTGTGGAGCTCGACCAGCTGTTTCAGCTGGTCGCTCAAGGGCACAGGGTGTCCGGCCTCAGAATACTGAGACCAGAACACACTCTCTGTCGAGCTGCCCTCTTCAGCTCGGTAGAATGCGGCGGCGGCGGATACGCTATGGGGAAGATCTGCGAACGCCCCTGGAGAACTCCGGATTCGGGTAAGTGACAAGTAGTTTACTTTTATATTTCTACTTTGCATTAAGAATGCCTTACCCGCTGCTATCTTTTTCATCTCCTCCAATTCTTGGAGGGCCTTTTGGGCTTCGGCCTTGGCACCCTTGGCGGTCTCAAGGGCCGACGTGAGCTCGGATGCTTGCGCCTTTGACTCAAGCTCCAAGCTCTCATGTTTCTTCATGAGAGCCTGCAGCTCTTGCTGCACCTCGCCAACCTGAGCCCCAAGTCTTTCTCGCTCGGTGCGCTCCTCGGTAGTTTTCTTTTCGGCCTCAGATAGCGCCTGCTTGAGGGTCGCCACCTCAGTTGTGGCCCCTACAATAAGCAGTACGATCCTGTTATTCTTTGCAATCACGCCTCTCTATAGGCACCTTTTTTAGGGTATTTCTTACCTTCTTTTTCCTCGAGCTACCGTTTGGCCAGGCCGACCTCTTGCTCGGTCCCCCCGAGGTCCTTTTTTAGGACATCCACCTGTGCAGTCAGTGCGGCGGTGGATAGCAGCGAAGCCTGCATACGCATATTGACTCTTTATTGTTAGACTCCTGCGAAAATTAATAGATCCTCTATTCGGCTTTTATTTCCGAACGCCAAACAGAGCATCAGGGGCTACTGTCTATGCAGTACTATCTTGACATATTTTAACTTACCTCGAAGCGTGTCAGAAGGCTAGCGCAAGTTTCAGTCAGTCCGCTCTTGGCAGACTGAACCTTTTGGATCACCGTACTCATAATAGTACAGTGCCCCTTGTCGATGGAGGCGCCGTCAAGCACCTCCAGCAGATGGTCCAGCGACTCCGGTTGGACGGAGGTCGATGGCTTAGAAGGCTTGCTCCTTTTGGAAGGAGTTCGCCTACCGTGGCTCGGAACTGTTGAAGATTCCGGCGCGGTGTCCGGCACAAAGCCGGACTTGGAGCCCTGGGGGGTCTTGTCCCCTTCACTCCTGGAGTCCGGGAGGTTGCCTTGCGGCTCCTCCAGGACCACCTCTTCCTGCCCCGGGGCTTGTCGCGACGCCACTTCGGCGTCATCCGTGGTGCGGGGGGAGACAGTGGGCGGAACGGAGTTCACGTCCGATGAGTCCAGGGAGCCGCCCGACGATTCGTTGTAATCGGCCTGGGGCGGGCTGCATATTCACATTCGACATTAAGGAAAGCTACGCAACAAAGGAACATCATGAGTTACTCTGATGTCCGAACTTACAATTTCGCCGGACACTTGGCCCTGTTCGGCCACTCCTCTTCACTCTCTTCGGCGTCATGGGAGTCGTCCGGCGGAGGGGTCTTCCTTTTCCTAGACCCCTCGGCCTCCCCTGATGGGGCGGCCTTCTTCTTCTCTTCTCCCTCTGCTGGGGGGAGAGCTTTCTTCTTCCTCCTCGTTTTCACGAGAGGAGGGCGTCTCGGACTCATCAGATAACGAGTCCGACACCACCAAGTTACGGGCACTCTTTCGAGTCCCGGTGGTCTTCTTCTTCTTGACCTTCCTCTCCGGCACCACATATGGTGTCGGAGTCAGCAGCTTCACTAGGAGAGCTGGGGCTTGGTCTTCGGGCAGGGGAGCCGGATAGTTAATTGGTCCGGATATCGCCTGCCATGCCTGTCAAAGGTAAGGGAGTTTAGATCCTGCATAGAGTTAATCTTTGAAAAAGAGCTTAATAATCCTGTCAAAGGCATAGATAGCTTACCTCGCTAGCGTGACGATGCGTGCTGTATCCGCGATCCTCGGAAGCGAATGCGGGGGCCTCGGCGCCTTTGATAAGCACCTTCCAGACGTCTTCATACGATGTGTCCAAGAGCCTGGTGAGGGTTCGGTGCTGCGCCGGGTCGAACTCCCACAAATCGAAATCCCGTTGTTGGCACGGGAGGATCAGACGAACGAGCATGACCTGGACTATATTAACAAGCTGGATTGGCTTGTTTATCAGGGACTGGATGCAGGTCTTCAGTCCGGTCACCTCTTCCTCGTTGCCCCACGACAGGCCCATCTCTTTCCAGGACATAAGCCGCGTGGGGGGTCCGGATCTGAACTCAGGGGCTGCGACCCATTTCGGATCGCGTGGCTCCGTGATGTAAAACCACCCGGCTTGCCACCCCTTTATGGTCTCCACAAAGGAGCCCTCGAACCAGAGGACGTTGGCTATCTTGCCAGCCATAGCTACTCCGCACTCCGCTTGGCTGTCGCGCACCACCTTGGGCTTGACGTTGAAGGTCTTGAGCCAAAGGCCGAAATGGGGGCAGACGCGGAGGAAGGCCTCACACACGACGATAAATGCCGAGATGTTGAGGATGAAGTTCGGGGCCAGATCGTGGAAATCTAGGCCGTAGTAGAACATGAGTCCTCGGACGAATGGGTGGAGTGGAAAACCCAGTCCGCGGAGGAAGTGGGGAAGGAAAACTACCCTCTCATGGGGCCTTGGGGTGGGGAGAAGCTGCCCCTTCTCGGGAAGCCAGTGCGGGATGTCCTTGGACAGGTATCCGGCCTTCCTTAGCCTTTTTACTTGAACCTCCGTGACGGAGGAGACCATCCACTTGCCTCCCGCTCCGGACATTGCTGGAGAAGGTTGAGGTGGGAAGAGCGGGCTAGGGCGCTGGAGCTTGAGTGCGCGAGAGATGGATTGGCAAAGGAGGAAGAAGGCGTAGGTAAAAAGGTGGATCATTATCCCCTTATATGGGTGGATGCGGTTATGCGTCCCCACCTACCTAATAAAACTCGCTTGCCTCCCAAACGTCGTGGTCAATGGCGCGGTTGGGTTACCCATGTCCGTATTGATGAGAATCCTGTAAAAGGGGCACATGATCTCTGCTTTGACAAGACGTGCCAAGGAAACCACCTCGCTAAACGTGCTGAGGTGGAAAAGTGAAAACAATTTGTATAAAGGGCTTGGTCGTGGTGTGATGGCACTCTGTGTAATACGTCAGCAGATTTGATTTGTGTTAATATTATTCTCTCTATGGAAATATGGGGAAACTTACTTTGCAGAGTCAGACACTATTTTTGGTGTTCATAATCTTCTATGAAGGACTTGGAGGAGGAACCCGCCTTGCAATGCCGAAGACAATCTGTGCGCCGGACTCATCGACATTGAAGCCTGGTTCATGGGCTACTGAGGGAGTCCTGGATTAGGGGGTGTTCGGGTAGCCGGACTACACCTCCGCCGGACTCCTGGACTATGAAGATACAAGATTGAAGACTTCGTCCCGTGTCCGGAAGGGACTTTCCTTGGCGTGGAAGGCAAGCTAGGCGATGCGGATATTCAAGATCTCCTGCCAATGTAACCGACTCTGTGTAACCCTAACCCTATCCGGTGTCTATATAAACAGGAGGGTTGTAGTCCGTAGGACATAACCATCATCATACACAATCATACCACAGGCTAGCTTCTAGGGTTTAGCCTCCTTGATCTCGTGGTAGATCTACTCTTGTACTACCCATATCATCAATATTAATCAAGCAGGAGTAGGGTATTACCTCCATCGAGAGGGCCCAAACCTGGGTAAAAACATCGTGTCCCTTGTCTCATGTTACCATCCGGCCCTGACGCACAGTTCGGGACCCCCTACCCGAGATCCGCCGGTTTTGACACCGACACCAGGCATCATATATGTGAATTTTGCAATGCCATCCTGCTTAGCCAGTCATCTTATATGTAAATTATATCAGGCCATCCTTTTTTTTCCGTTACATATTACATTTGTCAACAATGTTTGTACATTCAACTGCTCTTCGTGTGCATCAGCCATTTGACACGGTGATGGCAAATTCTGGAGTGAAAACAAGGTCTTCAGAGCAGACTATGCTATCTGACAAAGCGCATATCTCGCTGGTTACAGATAGCTCCTCAGAGGAGGATTCAGAGACAGATGACCAGTCCTATTCCGCCCCCCGAGGTGTATGCTCTAACTTGGCAGGGTTATGTTGCTCATATCGTGCGTATGGTGTCTCGCATTGCTATGTCATTTGATTAGTTTAGACGTGCTTTGTGTGAATGCCACCTGTTCAATGTCTAATTACCATACATGTGAATTATGCATTGCCATCTTGTTGCAAGACATTATATATTTGAATTATACAATGCTATGTTGTTGCAAAGGCATTATATATGTGAATTATGCAATGCCATGCTGTTTAGCCAATCATCATGTATGTGAATTATATCATGCTATCATTTTTTTTGTATTACATGTTCCATTTGTCGACAACGTTTGCATATTCTACTACTCTTCCTGTGCATCAGCCATTTGAAGCGGTGATGGAAGTATCTGGAGTGAAAACAAGGTATTCAGAGCAGACAATGCTATGTGCTGAAGCAGACATCTTGCTGGTTACAGAGAGCTCCTCAGAGGAGGATTCAGAGACTGATGACCAGTCCTATTTCCCCCCTGAGGTCTATGCTCAAACTTGGCAGGGTTATATTACCCATGTCATGCATGTTGTCTTGCATTGCTTAGTTTTTACATCATATATGGATTGCCATATGCTTACTTGCTTACTATATAAATCATATATTTGAATTATATCATGACATCATGTTTACATAGTACATACACATCATCTATCTGAATTATGGCATGGCAACCCATTTAATAAAGACATCATATAATTATATCATCTCATCCTGTTTAGTGTTTACAATCATCATATTTTGAATTATGGCATTCTATCCGCGAATGTATGTGAATTATGGCATGCCAACCTATTTAATAAACACGTTATATAGTTATGTCATGTCATCCTATTTACATAGTCTCATATTTTGAACTATGTCTTTCCATCTTTTTTAGCTAGCCATCATAATGTGAAATTGTCTCATGCTATCCGGTTTAGTTAGCCATCATATATGTGAAATTGTGTCATGCTATCCTGTTTGGTTAGACAACATAAATATGAATTATTTCATGCCCTCTTTTATTCCCCACTATCCATTGCACCTGTCTATCATACAATGTCTATACTTTCAATTACTTTTCTAGTTTATCAACCATTTGAATTGGAGAGCGTGATGGCAGTATCTAAGGGAGTAACAACACGGTCTTCAGAAAAGATAGTGCTACCTGTTGATGCAGATAGAACCATGGTTGTACTTGCCCAAGGACCAAATCCACCACACATAACCCAGACTCTCGCAGATTGTACCCCTACCCAGTTGGACAGAGAACCAGCTACACCCCTTCTAACCCCAACCTCGGCAGATAGTAACCCAGTTCCAGTTGACACAACACCGTCTCCACCACAGATCACCCAAACACGAGCAGTTAGTAAGGGAACTGCAGTGCCCAAAGCACAAGGACCACCACTCTGAATCCCAACTCAACGCTTAAAGGAGAAGAAGATTTGTTCTCAGGTCAGGTTCTGTAGCTATGGTTCATACTCCTTTGCTCTTGCATTAATGTATTTACTCATACCAACTATTTTCAAATTTGAAGGATGGAATTGAAACTCCAACGACGCAACAGGTATGTTTTGAACCTGTTTCTTTAACTGGTTTGCTGTTGTAACCTGCTCTTTGTTGATTTTTGTTTCAATGGAATAAACAGTTATGTTCTCATGTCATGCACATTACAAGTGTTGTTATTGCTCTATAGTTACCCACACTTATATTCTATCTATTCTGCTTTGTCTTGAACAAATATTATTTGAACTGTGTCTCTATCTTGATTTGGCAACAAAAACTAGAATGATATAGACCATAAAATGACCATGGTACATAGATATATGTTTGTTTCATGTTGTTATCCTGTCCACTTTACTACTGAACTCATTTACCAAAATGAGTTTCATATACAACGTGGTGAACATGTGATGTGTCTGCTTGTTTCTCTTTTAGAATGCGGACAAAATATTGGAGAATAGTATCGCGTTAATCCAATGGTAAAGGAAGTAATGTAGATAAGGTTCAAGATAGTGAGACATCCATGTTGGTCTCCAAGAAAGCTGATAAAAACTATCTTCACGACAGTGAGGGAACCCAAAAATCATGTCTTGATGTAGTGTTCGAGTTACTGGCCACTACTGCTGGCACAAGCTCTTCGAACTCGCTGCCTGAATCAGTTCGTCTTCTTGAGTCTCAACTTCAAGTTGAAAGACATCGATCAGATGTGCTGCGACAGTAAGCTGAAGGACTGAGGAAGTCCCTGCAGAATTCAGATGCATATTTTCTGGTGCAACAGCAAGCGCCGAAGGATTTAAGCACCAAACAAGAGAAAGTTAATAAGCTTGCTAAGCATCTTGCCAGCATTATGGGTACCCAGGATATTGTTTCTTGAGATCTTCTAAAGTGGTTTCAGTTCCGGATTTGTTTTGCTGCGGCGTTTATTTGCGCTGGTCGCCAACTTTGACAACCAGTGTATATGATGTGCTTCTTTGTTCCCTATATTTGCACTGGTGGCGAACTTTGATGCCCAGTGGATGTAATATGTGTAATAGCCATGATAGCCTAGCGTTAGTTGCTTGCATATTTATTTCCTTGTTGTCTTGTTTATTTATTTTCTTGTAGTCATTACAATTCTTTTTCCGCGGTTAGCTAGTGGCTGCAATAACCTATTTTTTAAAACTAGGCCACAATAACCATGGGCTAATATTTACTGTAGTGACACTGGGCCTCCTACTGGCCATAGAAACAGTGGGCCTTCTACGGGCCGTAGAAACAATGGGCCTTCTACGGGCCGTAGAAACAATGGGCCTTCTGCGGGCCATATCATCAATGGGCCTTATATGGGCCGTATGATCGATTGGCCAAACATGGGCCAAACAGACCGCATTATGGCCATAAACGGGCTAGAGTTGGAATCATCCGTTCATGGGCCGACCATAACGGGCCATCGTTAATAGGACGTATTTGATGACGCTATGAAAACGGCCCAACGTATTAACGGGCCACAAACGGGCCGACTGTAACCACAGGCTGAATTTGTCCCACAAGCAGAAAATGACAGTAACGGGTCGTAAGTAAACGAATGATGGAAATGAGCGCAAGAATAAATGGGCTCTGAGAAGGCCGAAAGATAACATGGGTTGGAAATGTCCCAACAGAATAACGGGCCATTAATGGGTATAAAGTGATACACTGTTCATTACGGGCCAGTTTCACCATGGGCCGTTAATGGGTGTAAAGTGATACACTGTTCATTACGGGCCAGTTTCACCACGGGCCGTTAATAGGCCAAGAGTTACATAGGGCCTCATATGGGCCGAAAGACGTCATGGGCCATACATGCGCCAGAAGTGAAAACAGGCTGGAATCATATTGGATGGCCCAGATGATGCTACTGGGCCTAATTCGGATAGGGCGTAACGGGCCTTGGGTTAGCGGGCTGTAAATGGGCTATATGCGAACAGGCTGTTAACATGCTTTCCATGGGCCGGCCCGCCACCTTTTGACCAAGTCAAACGGGCCGGCCTTTTCACAGGAATGGGCCTCTGTTGGGCCGTGCCACGTGTCGACGTATCATAGGCGCCTTCCGTACAATGAGTGGATGACATCTGTCCCAACGATGAGCCGGCACGTGTTTCCTCCAGCCAATGATGATTTTACACGTGGAAAATCCCCATTGGTTGGGGCTGCTAACGGGTTATCCGATCCAAAACCCGACCCGATAGCTTATGAAGTGTTACGGCGGTCACCCTTGACGAAAGCACTTCTGTGAGGCGCAATTTATCGTCATGGAAGTGGACACTTCCGTGATGATAATTTTGGTAATGTCATGGAACACTTCTACGACAGCACAGGTATGACTATCTTGATTCTGTCATAAATTTGTCATGGATGTACATGCATGACAAAAAACGTGACCTACTGTGACAAACACGTATCATCACGGAAGTGTATTTTTTTGTAGTGCTTAGTGACTTTTTGGTGAGGTTGCGATTTTTCCGATTCCCATCATCATGGTTTTCGGCGGTGGTATGGCTGAGGGCCGCGAGATCCGTCTCGGCGCGCTCGTCTTCGTTGCCGACGACTCTGCCTGGCTTCAGGAAGCTCCCCTTGACGTCGAGACGCTCTCGGGCGATGCACTTTCGTGCGTGCGTTCGCTGGCGTCCTTCTCCGGCAGCCGTCGACCCAGTATCGGTCGACTCGTGTGGTGTCCACGCTCCCCATTGTTCACCGACACAAGCAATCCGTTCGGTCGCGGCTTCAGCGGTGGGTGAAATACGCGGTGGCTTGTCAGTTGGCCACCCCACAAGTCGCGCAATCGAGCCCGACGAAACTCTCTACGGCCTGTTTGACCCATCGACTGGCTCCGTCGATACAGCATCCGAGTGCAATAGCAGCGACCCTGCGGCTGAAGTCTTGATGGTCAACGGACCACGTAGTCCGCCTAGCTTCCGCCGCGACGACGGTGGTGATGGTGGCGGTGATCCATCACGCGTTCACGAGGAGTACCGCCCCGAACCCCTTTCTCCGCAGCAGAGGGAAGAGCTTCGCCGCTGCAACATGGATGCACTCCACACGCCCATCGTTGGGGAAACCTCCGAGGCTCGGGCATTGGAGGAGGCGTGCCTGGCCAATTTGGCTGAGCGCACTCGGCTGGAGAACCTTTAGCATGCACTCGACAAGCGTGCTTGACAGTGGATTCCCGATTCCAGTCGACGACAGCTTTTTCCGCCTCAACCTCAGGTATACCGCACTCCGATTCAAAATCTCACAGCTGCGGCCCGTATAGCGGAGTCAATTCAGCCTTCCCAGTCGGAGGCTGGTAGAGGTTTGATGCAGATCCGGGCCTTACTCCGGGCAGCAGGAGAGCAAAACACAACAGTGTCTCAGTCGCGGAATAGGATTCATAGAAGATCTATGATGGCAGATACAGTTCAGTCGGCCCACAATCCAAGACCGCCCCCGCGGCGTGAGGGACGTGGGCACCAACAGGATCAGTACATGAACCACGAGCAGTATGATCACCGACTCGGCCGTGATGACCGTCGTCGAGTGCCCACACCTCCTCCAAGGAGTGGATCATATGTGCCTCGGCAATATGATGGCAGACACCCTCACAGTGGCGAGCGAAGAATACTAGTCAACCCAAGGGAGCCAGCCTTTTTTTTACAGAAAGACTGTAAGGGAACCCCTTACAGTATAATTGGTGCAACAAACCCAAATTGCAAATACCATGCCTTGAACCTGGGTGGGTGGGAAGTCATCAGCCCCTTCCCACCACTAGGCTATGCCTTAGTCTGCGAGCCAGCCTTTGATGCGATATCTATTCTCGTTCAAGGTCTAGTCGACAGGAACATAGCACACAGAGAGGGCCTTAACAGAGATCACCCGACTGGCAGCAGAGTTAATGTTTCAGGTCCAGAGTGTTTCAGCAGAGCCATCAGGGCCGCGGAGATTCCTCCCAACTTCAGGTTGGCGACTGGAGTCAGCAAGTTCACTGGTGAGTCCAAGCCTGACACTTGGCTTGAGGATTACCGAGTGGTTGTGCAGATTGGTGGCGGCAATGATGAAGTGGCCATGAAGCATCTTCCTCTGATGTTGGAAGGTTCAGCCAGAGCATGGTTGACTCAGTTAACACCAGGCAGTATATTCAGTTGTGAGGAACTTGCCCGAGTGTTTGTTAGAACTTTTGAGGGTACTTGCAAGCGGCCAGCAGGATTAACGGAATTGCAGCATTGCGTGCAAAAACCAAATGAGACTATGAGAGATTACATTCATAGGTGGACCACTTTGCATCACACAATGGAAAATGTGTACCAGCATCAAGCAGTTTATGCCTTCAAGGAAGGCGTTAAGTATCGAGAACTGGTCCTGAAATTCGTTCGGACGGGAGATATGTCTCTGACTCGGATGATGGAAATAGCCACTCGGTATGCTAACGGAGAAGAAGAGGATCGACTCCGCAGTGGAAAGAGCAAACCAGTCGGTCAGGACACCGGTGGAGGCAATTCCAATCGGAAACAGAAGCGTAAAGCTGAGCCTGCAGGGCCTGGTGAAACTGCGGCAGTGATTCAAGGAAAGTTTAAAGGGAAACCTAAGGGGCCCTGGACCCCGAAGAAAGTGAAAGATCAAGCCGGAAATGATGTGTTGGATTTGCCATGTCACATTCACACCAAGAAGGATGAAGAAGGTAATCTAATTTATCCTAAACATACCACTCGACAGTGTCGAGTTCTGATCCAGCAGTTCCGAGAGAAGCAACCCAATGTGAAGGAAAAGGAGTTGGACAAGGATGAAGATAAAGAGGAAGATGATGGTTTTCCCAATGTCAATTCCACCCTGGTGATTTTTGCTGATGTTGAGAGCAAAAGTCGACTGAAAGTGATAAACAGAGAAGTGAATATGGTTGCTCCGGCAACGACAACATACTTGAAGTGGTCACAAACAACTATCACATTCAACCAGTCTAATCATCCTGTTCGCATAGCCACTCCAGGGAGGCAAGCGTTGGTGGTCGATCCAGTCGTTGGGGGCACTCGATTGACCAAAGTGTTGATGGATGGTGGTAGCGGTTTGAATATCATTTACGCTGAAACCTTGAAGGGGATGGGCATTCCGATGTCCAAACTTAGTGAGAGCAACATGAGCTTTCACGGCGTCATCCCTGGCAAAAAGGCTGAATCACTCAGCCAGATAACCCTTGATGTGGTTTTCGGTGATTCAAAGAATTACCATAAGGAAAAGTTGACATTTGAAGTAGTGCATTTCCAGAGTGCTTATCATGCTATTTTGGGGAGGCCTGCATATGCACGCTTTATGGCTCGACCATGTTACGTGTATCTCAAATTGAAAATGCCTGGTCCCAGAGGAGTGATCACGGTCACTGGCAATCGGCAGAAGGCAGAGGAATGCTTACAGAAGGGTTCTAAAATTGCCGATGCACAAATGGCGGTAGTTGAAATGTAAGAGTATAAAAAAATACAGATCCGAATGATTAGTTGCGATCCAAGAAGCCTGCCACAGATTCTGCATTTCAGTCGTCCGGTGAAACAAACCGATTCATATTCACCTGACCGATCCTATTGCTGCTCCTACTCATATCTTGACATCACTCAACAGCAAATAGGAAGAAGCGCTCATCCAGTTCCTCCGTGAGAACTGGGACATCTTTGCATGGAAACCTTCTGACATGCCGGGTGTACATAGGGGACTGGCTGAGCACCGTTTGCGAGTCGACCCGAAAGTGAAACCAGTCAAGGAACATCTTCGACGGTCCGCCATACAAAAGAGAAAGGCAATTAGCGAGGAAGTGGCTCGGCTCCTAGCACGTGAGTTCATCCGAGAGATTTACCACTTCGAGTGGCTTGCCAATGTTGTCATGGTCCCCAAGAAGGAAGACTCACTTCGTATGTGCATTGATGATACGTCTCCGTCGTATCTACTTTTCCAAACACTTTTGCCCTTGTTTTGGACTCTAACTTGCAAGATTTGAATGGAACTAATCCGGACTGACGTTGTTTTCAGCAGAATTGCCATGGTGTTATTTTTGTGCAGAAATAAAAGTTCTCGAGATGACATGAAATCAATGGAGATTATTTTTGGAATTAATAAAAAATACTGGCAAAAGAATCAAGGCCAGGGGGCCCACACCCTGTCCACGAGGGTGGGGGCGTGCCTACCCCCTGGGCGCGCCCCCTGCCTTGTGGGTCCCCTGGAGCTCCACCGACCTCAACTCCAACTCTATATATTCATGTTCAGGGAGAAAAAATCATATAGAAGGATTCATCGCGTTTTACGATACGGAGCCGCCGCCAAGTCCTAATCTCTCTCGGGAGGGCTGATCTGGAGTCCGTTCGGGGCTCCGGAGAGGGGAATCCGTCGCCATCGTCATGATCAACCATCCTCCATCACCAATTTCATGATGCTCACCGCCGTGCGTGAGTACCATCGTAGGCTTGCTGGACGGTGATGGGTTGGATGAGATTTATCATGTAATCGAGTTAGTTTTGTTAGGGTTTGATCCCTAGTATCCACTATGTTCTGAGATTGATGTTGCTATGACTTTGCTATGCTTAATGCTTGTCACTAGGGCCCGAGTGCCATGATTTCAGATATGAACCTATTATGTTTTCATGAATATATGTGAGTTCTTGATCCTATCTTGCAAGTCTATAGTCACCTACTATGTGTTATGATCCGGCAACCCCGAAGTGACAATAATCGGGACCACTCCCGGTGATGACCATAGTTTGAGGAGTTCATGTATTCACTATGTGATAATGCTTTGGTCCGGTACTCTATTAAAAGGAGGCCTTAATATCCCTTAGTTTCCATTAGGACCCCACTGCCACGGGAGGGTAGGACAAAATATGTCATGCAAGTTCTTTTCCATAAGCACGTATGACTATATTCGGAATTCATGCCTATATTACATTGACGAATTGGAGCTAGTTCTGTGTCACCCTATGTGATAACTGTTGCATGAATAATCGCATCCGGCATAATTCTCCATCACCGATCCAATGCCTATGAGCTTTTCACATATAGTTCTTCGCTTATTTAGTTTTCCGTTGTTGCTATTACAATCACTACAAAACTATCACTCTTACTTTTGCCACCGTTACCGTTACTTCCATACTACTTTGCTACTAAATACTTTGCTGCAGATACTAAGTTATCCAAGTGTGGTTGAATTGACAACTCAACTGCTAATACTTGAGAATATTCTTTGGCTCCCCCTGTGTCGAATCAATAAATTTGGGTGAATACTCTACCCTCGAAAACTATTGCGATCCCCTATACTTGTGGGTTATCAAGACTATTTTCTGGCGGCGTTGCCGGGGAGCATAGCTCTATTTCGTTGAGTCACTTGGGATTTATATCAGCTGGTCACTATGAGGAACTTGAAAGACAAAAGAAGTAAGATTTTTCCCTCAACTACGAGGGGAGGTAAGAAACTGCCATCTATCTCTGTACTTGATTCACCTTCTGTTTTGAGTAAGCTTGCGACACCTAAACCTGCTTTTGCTATTAATTCTGATATGTCGCATGTTATTGATGATGCCACTTCTGCTATGCATGATACTTATGATGAAACTACTTCTATGCTTGATACTACTGTGCCACTTCGTGAATTTCTTGATGAACAACTTGTTAGGGCTAGAGAGAATGAAATTATTGAAACTGATAATATTGATGAAAGGTGATGATGAAGATTCTCCCCCTAGATATGAATGGCCTCTTGTGCCTGAGGGTTATGTTATGGATGAAGAAACTGCTAGAGGCTTTCTTGCTTGCAATGATAGAAGTGATCTTAAGAAATTATTAGCTAAGCTAAAAGAAAAATCTCTGAATACTAGAATGAAATATGACCCTGCTTTTGCTACTTCACCTATCTGTCTTACTGATAAGGATTATGATTTCTCTGTTGATACTGAGATAATTATTTTGGTTGAATCTGATCCTTTCTATGGCTATGAATCTGAAACTGTTGTGGCACATCTTACTAAATTAAATGATATAGCCACCCTGTTCACTAATGGTGAGAAAACTCGCTACTACTATATCCTTAAATTATTTCCATTCTCATTAAAGGGTGATGCTAAGATATGGTTTAATTCTCTTGATCATGGTTGTGTGCATAGTCCCCAGGATATGATTTATTACTTCTCTACTAAATATTTCCTCGCTCATAAGAAACAAGCTGCTTTAAGGGAAATATATAATTTTGTGCAAATTGAAGAAGAGAGTCTCCCACAAGCTTGGGGGAGGCTTCTCCAATTACTTAATGCTTTGCCTGATCATCCTCTCAAGAAAAATGAAATACTTGATATCTTTTATAATGGACTAACTGATGCTTCCAGAGACCACCTGGATAGTTGTGCTGGTTGTGTTTTCAGGGAAAGAACAGTTGATCAAGCTAAAATTCTATTGAATAATATGTTGACTAATGAAAATAATTGGACACTTCCTGAACCAACTCCTAAGCCAACTCCGAAGAAAAGAGGTATTCTATTTCTCAGTCTCGAAGATATGCAAGAGGCAAAGAAAACTATGAAAGAAAAAAGGTATAAAAGCTGAAGATGTTAAGAATTAACCTCCTATTGAAGAAATACATGGTCTTGATAACCTGACACATGTAGTAAAGGTAAACTCTCTGTATAGATATGATAAAGCTGAAATCCCTCCTGCTAAGTTTGCTAGCCAATGTTTGGATGAGTTTGATAACTTTATGGTTAAGCAAGAAGATTTTAATGCTTATTTTGGTAGACAACTGAAACGCAATGCTTATATGATTGAACACTTGGGTGATTATATGTCTAGAGTTAAAGGTGAACTTAAACTCATTAGTAAACATGCTTCTATGGTTACCACTCAAGTAGAACAAGTACTTAAAGCTCAAAATGATTTGCTCAATGAATTGAATAGTAAGAATAATGACTTTGCTGTTAGAGTTGCAACTAGAGGGGGTAAAGTGACTCAGGAACCTTTGTATCCTGAGGGCCACCCTAAGATAATTGAGCAGGATTCTCGGAGAAATAATGTTGATACACCTAGTCCTTCTAAGAGGAAGAAAAAGAAAAATGATAGGACTTTGCATGCTTCTAGTGAACCTATTGTTGGCACACCTGAGAATCCCAATGATATTTCTATCTCTGATGCCGAAACACAATCTGGTGATGAACATGAACCTAGTGATAATGTTATTGATGATATTCATGTTGATGCTCAACCTAGTAATGACAATGATGTAGAGATTGAACCTGCTCTTGATCTTGATAACCCACAATCAAAGTGTCGGTGTACTAAAGTAGGGGTACCTTAGTACCCCAAACTTGTGCACGGGCAGTAGTAGCGTCCCGCGGCAAGGCTTGCCAGGGGAGCGACAAGAGTCTCCACGACCCTTTCTGGGCCGGACGAAGGCGAAGTGATCGAGCCTAGAAGACCAGGCCCCGGCAAGAGGAGCTTGCCGGGCCAAGGAGGCGAGGTCCGGCAAGAGGAGCTTGCCGGGCCAAGGCGACAAGGCCCCGGCAAGAGGAGCTTGCCGGGACGATTAGCCGAAGCACCAAGGCCCCAGCGGGAGGAGCTCGCCGGGACGGCCAAACCAAGGCACCCCAAGAGAAGCCCGCCGCAGCGTGCCGCGCGCCCCGGCAAGGCCTGACGAGCGGCAAGCTCTCAGGTGCGTCAAGACAACCACCGCGGCAAGCCACTTGCCGCGGCAAAGCACCACCTCAGGCATGCGCTCCAGCTCACCTGCCCACGCGTCACTCTGGAGCTTCCCCAGAGGCACGTGGCGGGGCGCCGCGCAACCTGGGGCGCGCGGTGGCATGCGACGTTGGCAGAGTCGCCCCCGTGGCAAGCGGAGGCGCCCCTAACGGTCCGCCTCGGCACTGTTCGGGCGATCCAGACGGGCATTTAATGCCTTTGTCCCCCGCCGCCAAAGTTAGGTGCGATAGCACTGTGCGGCCACTGTTCGCACAGTTCCTTGCCATTTTTGCCCTCACCTGCGTCGCTACCTGTGGGAAACCACTTAGCATATAAAAGGAGGCCCATGCGCACGTAGGGGGGAGAACCCCGGGGGGGGACCCCGGGAGGACCAAACCCGAGGGGATCCCAAAGAGGGAGGACACCGAGTAGACCCTCGTCTATGTCCAACTCCAACTTACTGTAGCTTCTTGCGCTCCAGAGCAAGAACTCGAATCAACCAGACAAGCAGCAGTAGGGTTTTACGCATCCGTGCGGCCCGAAGCTGGGTAAAATCGTTGTGTGTGTGTCGCCTCGATCTGCTCTTTGTGCAACCTCTGCCCCCCGCTGAACCGAAAAGGGGCTCCGTCCCCATAGGTGCTCGTGGAAGCCGATTTCCCCCGACATCTTTGGCGCGCCAGGTAGGGGGTGCGTCGAGGTTGTGCGAACCAGATTTGGCGACCAAAGGTAAGCTCAGGTATGGCCAGGTACCTTTCCGCTCCAACCCGCGGAGCGGAGGCATTCCTCCTCACGGACTCGTGCACGGCCCTCCTCGAGTACCCACTCATGCAGAGCCCGGGCAAGAGCAGCTGCTCCTTGAGGAGGACCGCCTTCCGGCTGCTGAGCGAGTTTCTCGCCTCCAGCAAACTCTGCGCCGCTCCCGTAGCCGCAGAAGTTAGCGCCGGAAGTTGCGGGAAAGGCGACCTCGTTCTTCGGCGCGCCCAGGCCGCCAAGATCCAAATGAGTCGACGCCGACCGTGGGAGGGACCTTGCCAGCACGGCCGTCGGAACCCGTTCCGTTGGCCATCCTCTCTGTCCAAGTCTTGCCGCAGTTGCATGTAATCCTTGGTACAGAGACGGGCGCAGATCCCAAGCATAGCTTATGTGCCCCGCACATCTTGTCGATTTCGCGCCTCTCCGCTTTGCGCATGCATTATTTGACACGATTGTGCAGCACTCGACTCCGGCAAGCGATGGCAGGTCGTGAAGCCCCGAGCCCTCGTTATTCCCTTACCTCGAGAAGGGGGGATGACAGGATAGGCTGGGCGTCGCCCGAGGAAGCTGCGCCTTGCCGGACTGCAAACAATAGAAAAGCTAAGTTGCCAAAATTTGAGCAATTAAGCTCCTTTTTACCCTTAAGTTATCTTCCTCGAACGGCCGAGCTTCGTATGGGAAACCTGTGCGCGGAGGGGCCGGCTCGTGGCTGGTTGCACCCTTATTTCGTTTCGAGTCCGCTCAACGACTTAAGTGTGCTACATCCAGAGTGGCGTCCTTACTTTGTTTCGAGCTTGCTCGGCAGCTTAAGTGTGCTGCGACTGCAGTCGCAATGCTTACCTCGCCCTGAGCCTGCTCAACATTTTAAGTGAGTTGAGCTAGCCGCGGCAAGGTTTCTTGCCGGTGGAGGCACCGCCAGCGGGTTGCTGATGTCCCGCACTCGGCACCCGTGGCAAGGCGGAGGCTTGCACCGACAAGTTCCTGGGAGCGTAGGGCGCGAACGTACGAAGCACAAAGTCGAACGAGGGAGATAACAGCGCAATGAACTGCCTAAGATAAAAGTTATATTCCAAAATGACTTGCCGCTGCTCTAATCAGCTGTTTCTATGACATGCTCCGCAGCGACAAGAGAAGGAAAGAAAGAGGTGGGCGGCCTAATCCGCGCGGTCGCCCTCGACCCTCCTGATCCTGGCCACCCTTTCCACAATGGGGGTGACGAGGGCCCTGATCTCCGTCAGGTCGGCGTCTTCCGGCAGGTGCCTGAGGACGTTGGTAAGCCTGATGGTGGGGTTGCGGAAGACGATCTTCACCAGCACCCTCTCGAGGGCCCCGGAGATGGCTTCCCGCGTCTCCTCGGCCAGCTGCTCTGGGATCGTTTCCCGGAGATGCTGGAGCACCCCCACCAAGCCCTTGAAGAAGGAAGTGAGCTTGACGCTTGGCGAGACGTTCTCGCCGGAGGGGTACTCATGGCCCTCCATCCCCAGCAGCTTCAGCTCCTTGTCGATGGTGGTGGCGATGTCGACGAGGCCTTCGGTCCATCGCTCCACCGTCTCTTGGAAGGCGTTCTGGGTAACGGCGGCGCGCTTCAATAGCTCCTCGTTGTCAGCAACCTCCTTCCGCAAGGTCGCTTCCTGCCCCTTGGCGCTCTCCAGCGCCTTGGCCAGGGTGTCCAGCTTCAGCTCAAGGTCGGCCTTGGAATCCTTGGCGGCGTCGAGCTCCCGGATCTTCTCGGCGAAGCGGCCCTGCAGCTCGCCAAGGGTGTGGGCGCCCTTCTCGCGCTCCAGTTTGAGCGCGGCAAGCTCTTTGCCGCTCGCCTTGAGGTCGCTGACGAGCTGCGCCACCCTCATCTCCAGCTCCCCCTTGACGACCTCGGCGGCCGCGGCAGCGTCCTGCGCTTTCTGCAGGGCCCCGCCAAGCGCCTGCTCGCGCGCGGCAACCTCCTCCTCGTGGCTGGCGAGGCTGGCCTTCTGCTGCACCAGTTCGCTTTCCCGCGAGGATAGCCCCGCAGCGGCAAGCCTCTGCTGCTCTTCGGCCTCTGCCTTCTCGAGGAGAAAGGCCGTCCGCGCCTCGTCGAGCAGCCTCCGCTCCTCCGCCAAAGACCGGAGAGCCTCCTGGTTGAGCTCCCGGAGCTCCCCGGCACGCTTCTCCATGTACGCGCCGGCCCTCGCGACGAGTGCCTCCTGGCGCTCCACCTTAGCCTGCCGGGCGCGGTAGAGCGACACAAGCTTCCGGAGCAGCCGCTCCTCCTCGGGCTCGCCGCTGCTGGTGCTTGGCGCATCAACCACTGTCAGCCCGACGGAGGCGAGCACTTCTCCGTCCAAGGCCTCCCCCTCGACCGGCGCCCTGGAGCTAGGCTCCCAGGGGAGCCTGATGAAGACGCCATCGCCGGCCTTCAGGTAGGCACCCGTCGGGGGCTCCTCGGGGCCCGACGCGGTGGCAGCAGCGGGATCGCTGGACGGCGGAGTGCTTGGCGCCCCTGCCTCCCCGGGGCCGTCGGCACGGTCGCCGGTCCCCTCGCCGTCTGCCCCCGCGGCGGCCTTGGCGGCTTCGGCCTCCCCGCCGCCTGCGGGGTCGTCGGTGCCGTCCGCCTCCTCGATGACGACGACGTCGTGGGCATCGCCGCGCGCGCCCTCCCCGACGGCGGCCTCGGTCTCCATCGGGTCCGCGGTGGGCGGGTCTGATGGCCGGAAGAGGGGAGAAGAGTCAACCGAACAGCCGACAAAAAGGCTCATAAGGAAAGATAACCAGGGGAAGTTTTCCGTGCAGGGGGGCTTACCGGTGGCAGGGTTCGTGGCCGCGGCCTCCGCTGCCGGGGGATCGCTGGCCGCGTCCCTCGCCGGAGATCCCTCCCTTGCCGGAGAGGTCTCCCTTGCCGGGGGCTCCTCCCTTGCCGGGGAGGTCTCCCCTGCCGGGGGCTCCTCCCTTGCCGGAGATTTCTCCCTAGGCGGGGTGGTCGACGCAGACGGCGCGACAGGAGTGCCCCCCGGGGTCGCCTGCTGGGGCTGCTCTGCTCCTACCCAACAACAACTACAACAGCCACATGTCAACCCCAAAGAGAAGGGGAGCTCACGCGCGCGCCAAACAGCACGAACTAGCCGTGCACTCACCCTGGGGGCTGCGCTGTGGGATGCCCTGGGGACCCGCTGCCAAGTCCGGCAAGGTCGTCTCCGGCACCTCCCCAGTTGCCGAGGGAGTTTCGCCCTCAAGGACGACCAGCGGGATCTTGGCCCTCTTCGCCCTCCTCTGGGCCAGGCTCCTGAATGGGAACGGTTTCGGGGGAGTATGAGTGGGCTGCGAAACAAGACGAAGCAACAGAAATCAAGAAGATACAAGCGCTACCAGGAACTTACTCTTCGTCCTCCTCTTCGTCGTCGGAGCTAAGCGCGGAATAGTCAAAAACCGGCTTGCTCCAGGCGCGAGGAGACAGGGGAGTGGGTTCCCGGGACCGCTTGGCGGGGACGGTGGACGATCCCGCCCCCGTTGCCGCCGCTGTACGGGGAGCGGCAGGAGCACAAGCCGCGGCCCGTGAGGACCCCGCTCCCGCTGCTTCGGAGGCGCGCGTCACGCGGGGCTGCGGTTGCTGGTCGGCCTGCCGCACCACCTCTCCGGCCCTGCGGAGGCGCCTCCTCGGCTGGGCAGGGGGCTCCGCCTGCGACGAGCTGCCCGGGAGCTGCGAGGAGGGCGCGTCGACCTCCGGCAAGCCGCTCGCGTCCTGGGCGGGCTCGCCCGCGCCACCGTGCCCGGCTGGTTCCTCCGCGCCGGCGAACTCCATTGGGTCGGCGAGGCTCTCCGCCTCCGCTACGTCTGCTTCGGCCAGGGTGAAGCCAGACTCGCCCACGGCCGCGGCGACCGCCGCCTCCTCCATCCTGGAGGCGATGTAAGCTAGCTCCTCGGGGGTGGTGTCGATCGGCACCTCCTCCAAGTTGTCGAAGAAGGCCTGCACGACGTCGTCCGCCGGCTCCTGCCAGGTCGCGTCGATCCCGTGCGAGTCGCACAGTGGCATCATCGCGAGGATGCGGCTGAGCGCCGAGTTGTTGCACAGGGGGACGACGCCCGGCGGCAACCTGAACCATTCTGGGTGCTCGGAATCGTACCTGAACAGCTCCTTCAACACTCCGACGAGCTCCAGAACGGTGAAGTTGTAGTTAAGGCCCGGGCGCAGCCTCATGATGTCCGCCGCGTTTTGGAATTCCCAAGCCGGCTTCCCCCTCTCCTGCAGGGGGGCGATACGCCGGCGAAGGAAATCCGCGCCGACGGCGCCGACGGTGAGCCCGGCACACCTGAGGCGCAGGATTCGGGTGACGGCAATCTTCAGCTTGGTGTCGTCCGGGGCTAGGTCGCTCCAGTCACGGCCGCGCACCACTGGGGTTCGGCGCACGGCGGTGAACGGCGGCGGATTTTCCTCGACGATCAGGCACCACTCGGCCCTCCACTCCTCCCATCTGCCACGGAGTTCCTCCTCCAAGTAGACCTCTTTCTTGCCGGTCCTGGAGACCCAGGCGACTCCGCCGGACAGCGGCTCTCCTTTCTCCACCCGAGGAGTAAAGAAGTGGCGGAAGAGGGCTACGTTGGGGCGGACTCCGACAAAGTTCTCGCAAAGGTGTGCGAAAACCGCCATTGTCAGAACGGCGTTGGGGGTGAAATCAAGGAGGTGGAGGTTGTAGGTGTGCATGATGTCGCAGAAGAACTCGGAAAAAGGCGGGCAGAGCCCGCAATAGAAGAACACGGCGAAGAAAGGGTACCCGGTCGGGTACAGCTTCTGGGCGATGGCGGGAAGAACTCGCGTGCGCGGATGCGCTCGCGTCGCCGTCGACCAGAAGAGGCGGTATCCGTTCTTCAGCCTTAGCGCATCGAGCTGAGGGGGGAACGTCGCCGTCTCCTTTCGAAGCGCTTCCAGCCGCAGCGCCTCGGCCGACTTCACGGCCTTCCCCTTCGCCTTGTCGCTCTTCGGGGCCATGGCAGATACGGGGAGGAGGATTTGTCGGCGTTGGCGGCGCCGGGGGTTGCGAGGGCGAATCGCCGCTTTCTCTAGTAAGGAGGAAGTGGCGGAGATTTTCGAGGAACAGCAACCGGCGGAATGGCGAGCTGCCCCTGTTCCCTCCGCTTATAAAGGGGGGGGCGTTTCGCCTTTCCAAATAAAGGAATCGTGCCCGACGTGACGCATGTCTGCGGGCCTCAAGCCCCGCACACGCCACCCACGTCACGCACGCCTCGCACGCCTCGCCCCCCACGACGCCGCGATAAGCGCGCACCACTTGGGGAGGGCGCGACGGGCACATAGTTAAGGAGCAGCGCAACCCAGGCCACGTGTGCCCGTGCAATGTTAGGGCCTGGCCCAACAACGCTCGGCACCGTGTATGGCCCAGACCCGGGGGCTCCTGTCGGTGTACTAAAGTAGGGGTACCTTAGTACCCCGAACTTGTGCACGGGCAGTAGTAGCGTCCCGCGGCAAGGCTTGCCAGGGGAGCGACAAGAGTCTCCACAGCCCTTTCTGGGCCGGACGAAGGCCAAGTGATCGAGCCTAGAAGACCAGGCCCCGGCAAGAGGAGCTTGCCGGGCCAAGGAGGCGAGGTCCGGCAAGAGGAGCTTGCCGGGCCAAGGCGACAAGGCCCCGACAAGAGGAGCTTGCCGGGACGATTAAGCCGAAGCACCAAGGCCCCGGCGGGAGGAGCTCGCCGGACGCCAAACCAAGGCACCCCAAGAGAAGCCCGCCGCGGCGCGCCGCGCGCCCCGGCAAGGCCTGACGAGCGGCAAGCTCTCAGGTGCGGCAAGACAACCACCGCGGCAAGCCACTTGCCGCGGCAAAGCACCACCTCAGGCATGCGCTCCAGCTCACCTGCCCACGCGTCACTCTGGAGCTTCCCCAGAGGCACGTGGCGGGGCGCCGCGCAACCTGGGGCGCGCGGTGGCATGCGACGTTGGCAGAGTCGCCCCCGTGGCAAGCGGAGGCGCCCCTAACGGTCCGCCTCGGCACTGTTCGGGCGATCCAGACGGGCATTTAATGCCTTTGTCCCCCGCCGTCAGAGTTAGGTGCGATAGCATTGTGCGGCCACTGTTCGCACAGTTCCTTGCCATTTTTGCCCTCACCTGCGTCGCTACCTGTGGGAAACCCCTTAGCATATAAAAGGAGGCCCATGCGCATGTAGGGGGGAGAACCCCGGGGGGGACCCCGGGAGGACCAAACCGAGGGGATCCCAAAGAGGGAGGACACCGAGTAGACCCTCGTCTACGTCCAGCTCCAACTTACTGTAGCTTCTTGCGCTCCAGAGCAAGAACTCGAATCAACCAGACAAGCAGCAGTAGGGTTTTACGCATCCGTGCGGCCCGAAGCTGGGTAAAATCGTTGTGTGTGTGTCGCCTCGATCTGCTCTTTGTGCAACCTCCGCCCCCCGCCGAACCGAAAAGGGGCTCTGTCCCCATAGGTGCTCGTGGAAGCCGATTTCCCCCGACACAAAGAATCAACGTTATGATAAGAGAGACTTTTTTGCGAGGAAGCACGGTAAAGGAAGAGAACCAAGAGTTCAGAAACCCATGCCTTTTCCTCCTAAACCATCCAAGAAAAAGGATGATGAGGATTTTGAGCGTTGCTGAAATGATTAGACCTATCTTCTTGCGTATGCGTTTGACTGATATGCTCAAAATGAATCCTTATGCCAAGTGCATGGAAGAAATTGTTAAAAATAAAAGAAAGATAATGGAAGCTGAAATTTCCACCATGCTTGCTAATTATAATTTTATGGGTGGAATACCAAAGAAACTTGGAGATCCAGGAGTACCAACTATACCATGCTCCATTAAAAGAAACTATGTTAGAACTGCTTTATGTGATCTTGGAGCCGGTGTTAGTGTTATGCCTCTCTGTTTATATCATAGACTTGATTTGAATAAGCTGACACCTACTGAAATATCTTTGCAAATGGCTGATAAATCAACTGCTATACCTGTCGAAATTTGTGAGGATGTGCCTATTGTGGTTGCAAATGTTACTATTTTAACAGACTTTGTTATTCTTGATATTCCTGAGGATGATAGTACGTCTATTATTCTTGGAAGACCCTTTTTGAATACTGCATGGGCTGTTATTCATTGCAACAAAGGCAATGTCACTTTTCATGTTAATGGTAATGAGCTTACAGTACACTTTCCGACGAAACAACCTCAAATCCACAGTATCAATTCTATTGGAAAAATTCCATCGATTATTATTGGAGGTTTTGAATTTCCCCTTCCTACTGTCAAAAAGAGATATGATATTCTTATTGTTGGGGATGTACATATACCTGTTGAGGTAACATAGTGTTATTAGAAATTTCTTCGGTTCCATGTTATTCGGAATGAGTTTGTTAACAAGACTTGATCAACCTTGTTAGTAGATTCCTTTTGATGAGCATGAGATGGATGAAGTTAGAAGGCACAACCTTCTGTACCTTCCTTTTACTTTCTGTTATTTAGATAAAATAAAGCAAAAATGGTATATTCTGTTTGTTTTTTGAATTATCCGTGCAATAAAAAATACCCCGAAAATGAAAGTTCTCCAAATGCCCCCAAAAGGAAGTATGATTTTTTCTGGAATATTTGAGAATATCTGGCACTGAGAACACATCAGGGGGAGCAAGCACCTGGCCATGAGGGTCCAGGGCGTGCCCACCCCCTGGGCGCGCCCACCCCCTGGGCGCGCCCCCTGCCTCATGGGCCCATGGTGGCTACCCTCCACATATTCCAGCCACCACACACTCCTTCTTCCTCCCGAAAAAATCACCAACCAGCTCAAGCACGAGTTCTTGCTCATCTTGCTGCCATTTTCGATCTCCTTGCTCAAAGCTCCACTCACAAAACTGCTTTGGGGAATTGTTCTTCGGTATATGACTCCTCCAATGGTCCAATTAGTTATTGTTCTAGTGCTTTATTCATTGCAAACTTTTGCTGCCTAGGTGACCCTGTTCTTGAGCTTGCATGTCAAATTTATATGGTCCGAAGTAGTTCTAATGCATGATATAATATCTAGGCACTTGTGGGAGTAGTTGTTATCAATTTTGTTGAGTTTGGTTCCCTTTTATTTTGAGTTACTAAAAATTTCAGAAATTTTTCAGAGGAAAAATATGTTTAGGAAAATGTATCAAGGTGGTTCTTCAAGGAAGCAAGGACCCGGGCCCGCAATACGCGATGCGGACGATGAACCACCGAGGGATGCTCAAGTGCGGCCTTGTGAATGGCCGTCAGAAGATTTCATGGTCCAAGCAGGAATTAAAGAGGAATTTGACGCATATGTGCGTAATGCAGAACTCGAGGGCTTCATGCTAGATAAGTGCCCTTAATACTATCACCTAACTGATTCCTTTGTGATAAGGTTCAAATTTTCATCTTCACGTAATTCTCACACTGTCCTATTTGATATCTATGGCCAATCTTACACTATGGACTTAGAGGATTTTATTACTGCTTGCAAACTTCCACAATGGGGTAGTATTAGTGAACCTCGTCAATCTGAGTTTAGAGATTTTCTTGCTAGTATTACAGTGGGGGAGTCTAGAGATGTAACACAAGCTACCATAGGGAGCATTCATTTTCCTACTATACATTATTTTGCTCTCTTCATAGGTAGGTGCATAAATGGTAAGGATGAAGCATGTCACATGTGTGTCCCTGATCTTAGTGTTCTTAGAAGTGCTGTTTTAGGAGATAAACAATAAAACTTGGGGGCTATTGTTGCACGGAGGTTGCATACTAATTAATGCTTTAAGTGGAGACTTTTTTTGGGGGAATTTATGCAACCCGTGTGGCTAATTTTCTTGAGATACCCATACAAGAAAATGATATGGAATTGCCTCCCACTCATCTAGGATATGAGGCTATGGTTCGCCATCAGTTTATTGAGAGGAACGAACACCTCTCCAGTACCGACTAATGTTTGACAGGCGCTGCATTTTCCATGTTCTCTCCCTGCTCCTACTTTCTTTGACATTCAGACAAAAGGGAGATTTATTATAATCAGGGAGGAGGCGAACGAGTATAAGAGGAGGACGGAGACAAGCCGCCCCCAAGCAGTAGCTCATGAGGCAATAGCTGCTGCATCTCAGTACGACCCCAACTATAACTTTGGATATCCGCCGGGCTAGCCGTGGACATAGACCAACTTAGGCCAAAAGCCTAAGCTTGGGCAAGTACGTATTTCTCACCGACATTACATTCATGTTCACACACTCATTCTAGTTGTCGATGCTCATACTTTTTCACTGTAATATCCATGGTAGTTTATTTTTCTTTTCTTACTTTCTTCTTGTGTGTTTAATAAACCTTAAGAAAAACAAAAAAATTATTTGTAGCTTTTAGCTAGTTTACTTTCCATGCTTGTAGTAGTAATAAGTAAAAAGAAAACCCAAAAAGATTTCCTATTCTTCTTTTACTTGTTGGGAGCTTTCCGGTGTAAATAGTTTTATTTCTTTTCTTTTCCTTGGGGGTCGAGAGGAGAAGACCATAATGGAAATGTTAAAGTGGCTCTTATATGCATTATTGTTGATTTAACCAAGAGCCCATATTGCCTTGTCTTTTCCTGTTTATTGAATGCCTGCAGATTCTAGCTTAGTCCAATGCACGTGCACTATTATTATTATTCACATCATTCGGTCGTGCAAGTGAAAGGCAATTATGACGATATATGATGGACTGACTGAGATGAGAGAAGCTGGTATGAACTCGACCTCTCTTGTTTGTAAATATGATTAGTTCATCGTTCCCGATTCAGTCTATTATGAATAAACATGTTTGCAATGACAATTAGATATTATAGTTGCTTATGATATGCTTAATCAGCTAGGAATTTATAATGGTTTACCTTGCGTGCCAACATGCTATTAAAATGGTTGTGATGTGGTATGATAAGGTGGTATACTCCTTTGAATGATTCAAGTGACTTGACTTGGCACATGTTCACACATGTAGTTGAAATAAATCAACATAGCCTCCACGATATTTATGTTCATGATGGATTATATCCTACTCATGCTTGCACTCAATGTTTATTAATTTTAATGCATGTTCATGACTGTTGTCGCTCTCTAGTTGGTTGCTTCCCAGTCTTTTTCTAGCCTTCACTTGTACTAAGCGGGAATACTGCTTGTGCATCCACTTCCATAAACCCCAAAGTTATTCCATATGAGTCCACTATACCTTCCTATATGCGGTATCTACCTGCCGTTCCAAGTAATTTGTATGTGCCAAACTCTAAACCTTCAAATGAAATTCTGTTTTGCATGCTCGAATAGCTCATGTATCAACTAGGGTTGTCTGTATCTTCCATGCTAGGCGGGTTATTCTCAAGAGGAGTGGACTCCGCTCCTCACTCACGAGAAAATGGCTGGTCACCGGGATGCCCAGTCCCATGCTTTATGCAAATCAAATTGAAATAATTGCAAACGAAACTCCCCCGGGACTGTTGTTAGTTGGAGGCACTCGTTGTTTCGAGCAAGCCATGGATTGATGCTTGTTGGTGGAGGGGGAGTATAAACTTTACCATTCTGTTTGGGAACCGACTATAATGTGAGTAGCATGGAAGATATCGAGATCTCTCGGTTGTTATGTTAACAATGAAAGTATGCCGCTCAAAATATTATTCATCTCTATTTCAAAATCTAGCTCTGGCACCTCTACAAATCCCTACTTCCCTCTGTGAAGGGCCTATCTATTTACTTTTATGTTGAGTCATCACCCTCTTATTATAAAGCACCAGCTCGAGAGCACCGCTGTCATTTGCATCCATTACTATTAATTTATATTGAGTATGACTATGATTGGATCTCTTTTACCATGAATTACAATGTTTAGTCAGTCCTTGGTCTTCAAAGGTGCTCTGCATTTATGTTTTGCGGTCTCAGAAAGGACTAGCGAGATACCATCTTGTTATATCATATCATGATTGTTTTGAGAAAGTGTTGTCATCCGAGATTTATTATTATTGCTCGCTAGTTGATTATGCCATTGACATGAGTAAACATGAGACCTAAGTGTTATTGTGAATATGGTTAGTTCATAATCTTTGCTGAAAACTTGAATGCTGGCTTTACATATTTACAACAACAAGAGCAAACAGAGTTTGTAAAAGTTTTTCTTTATCACTTTCAGTTTATCAACTGAATTGCTTGAGGACAAGCAAAGGTTTAAGCTTGGGGGAGTTGATACGTCTCCGTCGTATCTACTTTTCGAAACACTTTTGCCCTTGTTTTGGACTCTAACTTGCAAGATTTGAATGGAACTAACCCAGACTGACGTTGTTTTCAGCAGAATTGCCATGGTGTTATTTTTGTGCGGAAATAGAAGTTCTCGGAATGACCTGAAAATCAACGGAGATTATTTTTGGAATTAATAAAAAATACTGGCGTAAGAATCAAGGCCAGGGGGGCACACCCTGTCCACGAGGGTGGGGGCGCACCTACCCCCCTAGGCGCGCCCCCTACCTCGTGGTCCCCCTGGAGCTCCACCGATCTCAACTCCAACTCTATATATTCGTGGCCGGGGAGAAAAAAAATCAGAGAGAAGGATTCATCATGTTTTACGATACGGAGCCCCCGCCAAGCCCTAATCTCTCTCGGGAGGGCTGATCTGGAGTCCGCTCGGGGCTCCGGAGAGGGGAATCCATCGCCATCGTCATCATCAACCATCCTCCATCACCAATTTCATGATGCTCACCGCCGTGCATGAGTAATTCCATCGTAGGCTTGCTGGATGGTGATGGGTTGGATGAGATTTATCATGTAATCGAGTTAGTTTTGTTAGGGTTTGATCCCTAGTATCCACTATGTTCTGAGATTGATGTTGCTATGACTTTGCTATGCTTAATGCTTGTCACTAGGGCCCGAGTGCCATGATTTCAGATCTGAACCTATTATGTTTTCATGAATATATGTGAGTTCTTGATCCTATCTTGCAAGTCTATAGTCACCTACTATGTGTTATGATCTGGCAACCCCGAAGTGACAATAATCGGGACCACTCCCGGTGATGACCGTAGTTTGAGGAGCTCATGTATTCACTATGTGTTAATGCTTTGGTCCGGTACTCTATTAAAAGGAGTCCTTAATATCCCTCAGTTTCCTTAATATGCCATGGGAGGGTAGGACAAAAGATGTCATGCAAGTTCTTTTCCATAAGCACATATGACTATATTCGGAATACATGCCTACATTACATTGATGAATTGGAGCTAGTTATGTGTCACCCTATGTTATAACTGTTGCATGAATAATCGCATCCGGCATAATTCTCCATCACCGATCCAATGCCTACGAGCTTTTCACATATAGTTCTTCGCTTATTTACTTTTCCGTTGCTACTGTTACAATCACTACAAAACTATCACTGCTACTTTTGCCACCATTACCGTTACTTCCATACTACTTTGCTACCAAATACTTAGCTGCAGATACTAAGTTATGCATGTGTGTTTGAATTGACAACTCAACTGCTAATACTTGAGAATATTCTTTGGCTCCCCTTGTGTCGAATCAATAAATTTGGGTTCAATACTCTACCCTTGAAAACTGTTGTGATCTTCTACACTTGTGGGTTATCAATTGACTTCAAGCATATCAATCGGGCCTGCCCAAAAGATCATTTCCCTCTCCCCCATATCGACAAAATCGTCGACTCAACTGCGGGGTGTGAGCGTTTGTCTTTTCTGGACGCCTATTCCGGGTATCATCAGATCCGACTGTATGGACCCGATGAGATAAAAACAACTTTCATCACTCAATTTGGGTATTTTTGTTATGTCACCATGCCATTCGGTCTCAAGAACGCTGGTGCCACATTTATGAGGATGATTGAGAAGTTCCTGCTCACTCAAATCAGTCGGAATGTGGAAGCATACATGGATGACATTGTGGTCAATTTGTGTAAAGGTTCCGACCTACTGACTGACCTCGCTGAAACCTTTGCCAACCTGAGAAGGTATGATATCAAGCTTAATCCGTCGAAATGCACATTCGGAGTTCCAGGAGGAAAGTTACTCGGTTTCCTCATTTCCGAACGAGGGATCGACGCAAACCCAGAGAAAGTTGGGGCCATACTCCGGATGAAATGCCCTGTGCGTGTGGATGACGTTCAGAAGCTTACTGGTTGTTTGGCCGCCTTGAGTCGATTCATCTCTCGCCTCGGTGAAAAGGCATTGACTCTTTACCGACTGATGGAGAAATCTGATAAGTTCAAGTGGACTCCTGAAGCTGATGCAGCGTTTGCAGAGCTCAAAACCCTGCTTTCCACCCAGCCGGTGCTTGCTTCCCCAATCAGCAAAGAGCCTTTACTGCTTTATATTGCAGCCACTGGACAAGTTGTCAGTATAGTACTCACGGTCGAGCGGGAAGAAGAAGGAAAAGCCTATAAAGTTCAGCGCCCAGTGTACTATATTTCTGAAGTCTTGACTCCGTCCAAGCAGAGATATCCGCATTATCATAAGCTTGTTTATGGAATTTACATGACCACGAAGAAGGTTGCGCATTATTTTTCACATCATTCCATTACAGTCATCAGCGACACACCATTGTCAGAAATTCTGAACAACAGAGATGCAACTGGTCGAGTGGCAAAGTGGGCAATTGAACTCCTTCCATTGGATATCAAGTTTGAGGCAAAGAAAGCTATCAAGTCCCAAGCAATAGCAGATTTCCTCACCGAGTGGGTTGAGCAGCAACAACCGACTCAGATTCACTCGGAGCATTGGACCGTGTTCTTTGACGGATCGAAGATGTTGAATGGTTCTGGTGCTGGGGTGTTATTGGTATCCCCCCGAGGAGACAGGCTCAGCTATGTTCTTCAGATTCATTTTGATTCCTCCAACAATGAGGCTGAATACGAAGCACTTCTGTATGGGTTGTGTATGGCCATTTGATACGTCTCCAACGTATCTATAATTTTTTATTGTTCCATGCTATTGTATATTTTGTTTTGGATGTTTAATGGGCTTAATTATACACTTTTATATTATTTTTGGGACTAACCTATTAACTGGAGGACCATCCCAAATTGCTGGTTTTTTTGCCTATTTCAGTGCTTCGCAGAAAAAGAATATCAAACGGAGTCCAAACGGAATGAAAACTTCGGGAACGTGATTTTTGGAATAAACGTGATCCAGAGGACTTGGAGTGGACGTCAAGCAACAGCCGAGGAGGCCACGAGGTAGGGGGCGCGCCTACCCCCCAGGCGCGCCCTCCACCCTCGTGGGCCCCTCGTGGCTCCACCGACCTACTTCTTCCTCCTATATATACCTACGTACCCCCAAACCATCAGAGGCATCCACGAAAACCTAATTCCACCTCCGCAACCTTCTGTACCTGTGAGATCCCATCTTGGGGCCTTTTCCGGTGTCCTGCTGGAGGGAGCATTGATCACGGAGGGCTTCTCCATCAACACCATAGCCTCTCCGATGATGTGTGAGTAGTTTACCTCAGACCTTCGGGTCCATAGTTATTAGCTAGATGTGCTTCTTCTCTCTCTTTGGATCTCAATACAAAGTTCTCCTCGATTCTCTTGGGGATCTATTTGATGTAACTCTTTTTTGCGGTGTGTTTGTCGAGACCGTTGAATTGTGGGTTTATGATCAAGTTTATCTATGAACAATATTTGAATCTCCTCTAAGTTCTTTTATGTATGATTGGTTATCTTTGCAAGTCTCTTCGAATTATCAGTTTTGTTTGGCCTACTAGATTGATCTTTCTTGCAATGGGAGAAGTGCTTAGTTTTGGGTTCAATCTTGCGGTGTCCTTTCCCAGTGACGGCAGGGGCAGCAAGGCACGTATTGTATTGTTGCCATCAAGGATAAAAAGATGGGGTTTATATCATATTGCATGAGTTTATCCCTCTACATCATGTCATCTTGCTTAAAGCATTACTCTGTTCTTATGAACTTAATACTCTAGATGCACGCTGGATAGCGGTCGATGTGTGGAGTAATAGTAGTAGATGCAGAATTGTTTCGGTCTACTTGTCGCGGACGTGATGCCTATATACATGATCATACCTAGATATTCTCATAACTAAGCTCAATTCTATCAATTTCTCGACAGTAATTCGTTCAACCACCGTAATACTTATGCTATCTTGAGAGAAGCCACTAGTGAAACCTATGGCCCCTAGGTCTATTTTCCATCATATTAATCTTCCAACGCTTAGCTATTTTTATTTCCGTTTATTTTACTTTGCATCTTTATTTCTCTTTATCATAAAAATACCAAAAAAATATGTTATCATATCTATCAGATCTCACTCTCGCAAGTGACCATGAAGGGATTGACAACCCCTTTATCGCGTTGGTTGCGAGGTTCTTATTTATTTGTGTAGGTGCGTGGGACTCAAGCGTGGTCTCCTACTGGATTGATTCCTTGGTTCTCAAAAACTGAGGGAAATATTTACACTACTTTACTGCATCACCCTTTCCTCTTCAAGGGAAAACCAACGCAGTGCTCAAGAGGTAGCAAGAAGGATTTGTGGCGCCATTGCCGGGGAAATTCGCGCCAAGTCAAGTCAAGATTTGATTTCCCGACAAAGAGCCATTTCTGGCGCCGTTGCCGGGGAGTCTACGCACAAGTCAAGACATACCAAGTACCCATAACAAACTCTTATCCCTTGCATTACATTATTTGCCATTTGCCTCTCGTTTTCCTCTCCCCCACTTCACCCTTGCCGTTTTATTCGCCCTCTTTTCCGCTCGACCTTCTTTCGCCATGTCTGAATCTAAAAGGGTTAGGGGTTCTCTCCCGGGTTCTAGTACCTTGGATAATCCCTCTGTCCTCTCTAAGCTCATAAACAATGATGCTATAGAAGGACCTACCGGGGTCATCAATGAGAGTCTGAATAGTTTTGATGAAGATGATTCCGGAATATTTTGTTATTTGCTTGATGAGTCTTTGAAAGATGCTTGGGATAGGTTACTAAGAATCCGGGCTAGCTATGTCCCCCAATATCAAATTGAAATATACTTAAAAAGCTTTTATGTTGCCTTACCATCGTCATTTAAGCATGTCTTAGACTATATTTTTGAAGAAGGTTTTCTTGAAGGGGATGCCATAGATACCTATGAAAATATGAAACCCATATTTGGGCACCCCATGAATGAGAAGGTCGATTCTATCTCTCTTTTGCTCTCTTATCAAAACGAAACTATCAAAGAGATGAAGGCTAGCTTAGATGCAATTTTTTGTAACATGCTTAATCTTTCTTCCACCATTAATGGCCATGTGCTCTATCAGAATAGAAAGATTAATGCTATAGATAATAAGTTTTCCCTTTTCTTCCCTAATACCAAAGATGGCAATACCTAGATCTATCTTCGCTTGCCTAGCTAGGGGCATTAAACGATAGCGCTTGTTGGGAGGCAACCCAGTTTTATTTTTAGTTTTTTTACTTTTTGCTTCTGTTTAGGAATAAATATTTGATCTAGCCTCTGGTTAGATTTGTTTTTGTGTTTTAATTAATGTTTGTGTCAAGTTAAACCTACAGGAACTTCTTGGATGATAGTTATTTGATCTTGCTTAAAATTCCAGAAACTTTCTGTTCATGAAAACAATTGTTAAAAATTACCAGAATGTGATATAATATTGATTCCAATTGCAGAAGATCAATAAACAAACTATTTATGTTGTCCTATTTTGGCAGAATTTTTAGAGTTCCAGAAGTTTGTGTTAGTTACAGATTACTACAGACTGTTCTGTTTTTGACAGATTCTCTTTTTCGTGTGTTGTTTGCTTATTTTGATTTATCTATGGCTAGTAAAATAGTTTATAAACCATAGAGAAGTTGGAATACATTAGGTTTAACACCACTATAAATAAAGAATGAGTTCATTACAGTACCTTGAAGTGGTGTTTTGTTTTCTTTCGCTAACGGAGCTCATGAGATTTTCTGTTAAGTTTTGTGTTGTGGAGCTTTCAAGTTTTGGGTAAGGATTTGATGGATTATGGAACAAGGAGTGACAAGAGCCTAAGCTTGGAGATGCCCATGGCACCCCAAGGTAATCTAAGGACACCAAAAAGCCAAAGGTTGGGAATGCCCTGGAAGGCATCCCCTCTTTCGTCCTCATCCATCGGTAAATTTACTTGGAGCTATATTTTTATTCACCACATGATATGTGTTTTGCTTGGAGCGTCTTGTATGATTTGAGTATTTGTTTGTTAGTTTGCCACAATCATCCTTGCTGTACACACCCTTTTGAGAGAGACACACATGATTCGGAAATTATTAGAATACTCTATGTGCTTCACTTATATCTTTTGAGCTATATAGTTTTTGTTCTAGTGCTTCACTTATATCTTTTAGAGCACGTCGGTGGTTTTGTTTTATAGAAACTATTGTTCTCTCATGCTTCACTTATATTATTTTGAGAGTCCTACAAAACAGCATGGTAATTTGCTTAAATTGAGAAGATAGTCCTAATATGATAGGCATCCAAGATTAGTAAAAACTTTCTTGTAAGTGTGTTGAATACTAAGAAAAGTTTGATGCTTGATAATTCTTTTGAGATATGAAGATGGTGATATTAGAGTTATGCTAGTTGAGTGGTTACGAATTTGAGAAATACTTGTGTTAAAGTTTGTGATTCCTGTAGCATGGACGTATGGTGAACCATTATGTGATGAAGTCAGAGCATGATTTATTTATTGATTGTCTTCCTTATAAGTGGCGGTCGGGGATGAGCGCCTGCCAATCTATCCCCCTAGGAGCATGCGCGAAATACTTTGTTTCGATAAATAATAGATTTTTGCAACAATTATATGAGTTCTTTATGACTAATGTTGAGTCCATGAATTATAAGCACTCTCACCCTTCCACCATTGCTAGCCTCTCTAATACCGCACACTTTTCACCGATATCATACACCCACAATATACCTTCCTCAAAACAACCACCATACCTACCTATTATGGAATTTCCATAGCTATTCCGAGATATATTTCCATGCAACTTACCACCGTTCCGTTTATTATGACACGCTTCATCATTGTCATATTGCTTTGCATGATCATGTAGTTGACATCGTATTTGTGGCAAATCCACCTTTCATAATTGTTTCATACATGTCACTCATGAGTCATTGCACATCCCGGTACTCCGCCGGAGGCATTCACATATAGTCATATTTTTGTTCTAAGTGTTGAGTTGTAATTCTTGAGTTGTAAGTAAATAAAAGTGTGATGATCATCATTATTAGAGCATTGTCCCAAGTGAGGAAAGGATGATGAAAACTATGATTCCCCCATAAGTCGGGATGAGACTCTGGACGAAAAAGAAAAAAAAGAGGCCATAAAAAGAGAAAAGGCCCAAATAAAAAATGAGAGAAAAAGAGAGAAGGGGCAATGTTACTATCCTTTTACCACACTTGTGCTTCAAAAGTAGCACCATGATCTTCATGATAGAGAGTCTCCTATGTTGTCATTTTCATATACTAGTGGGAATTTTACATTATAGAACATGGCTTGTATATTCCAATGATGGGCTTCCTCAAAATGCCCTAGGTCTTCGTGAGCAAGCGAGTTGGATGCACACCCACTTAGTTTATTTTGTTGAGCTTTCATACACTTATAGCTCTAGTGCATCCATTGCATGGCAATCCCTACTCACTCATATTGATATCTATTAATGGGCATCTCCATAGCCCATTGATACGCCTAGTTGATGTCAGACTATCTTCTCCTTTTTTGTCTTCTCCACAACCACCATTCTATTCCACATATAGTGCAATGTACATGGCTCACGCTCCTGTATTGCGTGAAGATTGAAAAAGTTTGAGAACATCAAAAGTATGAAACAATTTCTTGGCTTGTCATCGGGGTTGTGCATGATTAAATACTTTGTGTGATGAAGATAGAGCATAGCCAGACTATATGATTTTGTAGGGATAACTTTCTTTGGCCATGTTATTTTGAGAAGACATGATTGCTTAGTTAGTATGCTTGAAGTATTATTATTTTTATGTCAATATTAAACTTTTATCTTGAATATTTCGGATCTGAATATTCATACCACAAATAAGAGAATTACATTGAAAATTATGCTAAGTAGCATTCCACATCAAAAATTCTGTTTTATCATTTACCTACTCGAGGACGAGCAGGAATTAAGCTTGGGGATGCTTGATACGTATCCAACGTATCTATAATTTTTGATTGTTTCATGCTATTATATATTCTGTTTTGGATGTTTAATGGGCTTAATTATACACTTTTATATTATTTTTGGGACTAACCTATTAACCGGAGGCCCAGCCCAAATTGTTGTTTTTTTGCCTATTTCAGTGTTTTGCAGAAAAAGAATGTCGAACGGAGTCCAAACGGAATGAAACCTTCGGGAACGTGATTTTTGGAACGAACATAATCCCGGGGACTTGGAGTGGACGTCAAGCAACAGCCGAGGAGGCCACGAGGTAGGGGGCGCGCCTACCCCCCCAGGCGCACCCTCCACCCTCGTGGGCCCCTCGTAGCTCCACCGACCTACTTCTTCCTCCTATATATACCTACGTACCCCCAAACCATCAAAGGCATCCACGAAAACCTAATTCCACCGCCGCAACCTTCTGTACCCGTGAGATCCCATCTTGAGGCCTTTTCCGGTGTCCTGCCGGAGGGGGCATTGATCATGGAGGGCTTGTACATCAACACCATAGCCTCTCCGATGATGTGTGAGTAGTTTACCTCAGACCTTCGGGTCCATAGTTATTAGCTAGATGGTTTCTTCCCTCTCTTTGGATCTCAATACAAGTTCTCCTCGATTCTCTTGGGGATCTATTTGATGTAACTCTTCTTTTGCGGTGTGTTTGTCGAGACCGGTGAATTATGGGTTTATGATCAAGTTTATCTATGAACAATATTTCAATCTCCTCTGAATTATTTTATATATGATTGGTTATCTTTGCAAGTTTTTTCGAATTATCAGTTTGGTTTGGCCTACTAGATTGATCTTTCTTGCAATGGGAGAAGTGCTTAGCTTTAGGTTTAATCTTGCGGTGTCCTTTCCCAGTGACAGCAGGGGTAGCAAGGCACATATTGTATTGTTGCCATCGAGGATAAAAAGATGGGGTTTATATCATATTGCATGAGTTTATCCCTCTACATCATGCCATCTTGCTTAAAGCATTACTCTGTTCTTATGAACTTAATACTCTAGATGCATGTTGGATAGCGGTCGATGTGTGGAGTAATAGTAGTAGATGCAGAATCGTTTCGGTCTATTTGTCGCGGACGTGATGCCTATATACATGATCATACCTAGATATTCTCATAACTATGCTCAATTCTATCAATTGCTCGATAGTAATTCGTTCACCCACCGTAATACTTATGCTATCTTGAGAGAACCACTAGTGAAACCTATGGCCCCCGGGTCTATTTTCCATCATATTAATCTTCCAACGCTTAGCTATTTTTATTGCCGTTTATTTTACTTTGCATCTTTATTTCTCTTTATCATAAAAATACCAAAAATATTATCTTATCATATCTATCAGATCTCACTCTTGTAAGTGACCGTGAAGGGATTAACAACCCCTTTATCGCATTGGTTGCGAGGTTCTTATTTGTTTGTGTAGGTGCGTGGGACTCGAGTGTGGTCTCCTACTGGATTGATACCTTGGTTCTCAAAAACTGAGGGAAATACTTACGCTACTTTACTGCATCACCCTTTCCTCTTCAAGGGAAAACCAACGCAGTGCTCAAGAGGTAGCACCATTTCACTCAGCGTCCATCACCTATTGGTCTACGGTGACTCGAATTTGGTGGTTCATCAAGTAATGAAGGAGTGGGACGTCAGGAGCCCGGCTATGATTGGCTATTGTAATGAAGTGAGAAAGTTAGAAGAAGTTTGAGGGGTTAGAGTTCCATCATATACCCCGACTGAAAAATCAAGCAGCTGATGATTTGGCAAAGATAGGCTCCAAGTGTGATCCTATTCCCAGTAATGTGTTCTTGGAGCATCTTCACATGCCGTTTGTCCAAGAGGATCCCTTCACGGAGGATCCCCCACAACCTAAGAGCCCTACTGACCCGACTGAAGTTGAAATCCTAGCCGTGGTCGACTTGGTCATGGAAGTTTTGGTCGTCATACCCGATTGGACAGTGCCGTACATTGCATATATTCTCAGGAAAGAGCTCCTAGAGGATGAAGAGGAGGCCCGTCAGATTGTCCGTCGATCCAAAGCTTTCACAGTAATGGGTGGACAACTTCATAGAGAAAGTGTTACCGGAGTCGCTCAGAAGTGCATAACACCGGAAGAAGGTCGAGTAATCCTCAACGATATCCCCAGGGGGACCTGTGGTCACCATGCGTCCTCTCGGACCATTGTGTCCAAAGCATACCGAGCGGGGTTTTATTGGCCACGAGCGAATGAAATGGCAAAAGACATAGTCGACAAATGTGAAGGTTGCCAGTTCTACTCCAACATGTCTCACAAGCCTGCATTAGCCCTGAAGACCATTCATTCGTTGTTTGGGGATTGGATATGGTTGGACCTCTGAGGATGGCAGGAGTGGCTTCACTCATGTGCTCGTAGCAGTCGACAAGTTCTCCAAATGGATTGAAGCCAAGCCTATCAAAAACCTCGAAGCAAGTACTGCTGTCAGCTTCATTAGAGAGTTAACATTCAGATATGGTGTCCCGCACAGCATCATCACAGATAATGGGTCGAACTTCGATTCTGATGAGTTCAGAGCCTTTTGCACTTCCCAAGGCACTCGGGTCGACTATGCTTCAGTCGCCCATCCCTAGTTGAATGGACAAGCTGAAAGAGCAAACGGATTGATTCTCAAGGGACTGAAACCCCGATTGATGCGTGACCTCAAGCATGCAGCAGGCGCATGGGTCGACGAACTTCCATCAGTGCTTTGGGGATTGAGGACAACTCCTAATCCGTCGACTGGCCGAACTCCATTCATCTTAGTCTATGGGGCTGAAGCTGTGCTTCCGAGTGACTTGCTTCAAAATGCACCCCGAGTCGAACTTTTCTCACAAGATGAAGCAGAACAGGCTTGGCAAGATGCAGTTGATCTCCTGGAAGAGGAAAGAGAGATGGCCCTAATCCGGTCGACCATTTATCAGCAAGACCTGCGTCGATTCCATGCCAGAAACATGAGGGGTCGAGCATTTCAAGAGGGAGACTTGGTTCTTTGAGTGGATCAGCAGAAACCACACAAGCTCGCTCCTGCTTGGGAAGGCCCCTTCATTGTCACCAAAGTGCTCCACAACGAAGGATATCACCTCTACAATGTCGAGCACAATAAAGACGAGCCACATGCTTGGAATGCGGAGCTGCTCTGCCCCTTTTATAATTAAACATTTAGACTGTTGAGATGTAATAAGAAATACCTTCTAATTTGATTATCAAAGACACAGTTTTAGAATCTCCTAAATGATTGTTGTTCCTTTTTTATATGTTCTAAATCCCCCAGTGGGTGCCTTAGATCCTCTTCGCCTAAGTTTCAAAAAAGAAAATCCTGCCGAGTGAAGAGCAAGCCTCTCACTCAGAGGCTTAGCTGCGAATCCGTTTCGCCTAAATTTAAAAAATCCTACCGAGTGGTCAGCAACCCTCTCACTCAGGGGCTTAGCTGCAGTCCAGTACTCGCCTAAGTTTAAAAAATCCTACCGAGTGGTGAGCAAGCCTCTCACTCGGGGGCTTAGTTGCAGTCCAGCACTCACCTAAGTTTGAAAAATCCTACCGAGTGGTGAGCAACCCTCTCACTCGGGGGCTTAGCTGCAGTCTAGTACTCGCCTAAGTTTAAAAAATCCTACCGAGTGGTGAACAAGCCTCCCACTCGGGGGCTTAGCTGCAGTCCAGCACTCGCCTAAGTTTGAAAAATCCTACCGAGTGGTGAGCAACCCTCTCACTCGGGGGCTTAGCTGCAGCCCAGTACTCGCCTAAGTTTGAAAAATCCTACTGAGTGGTGAGCAACCCTCTCACTCGGGGGCTTAGCTGCAGTCCAGTACTCACCTAAGTTTGAAAAATCCTACCGAGTGGTGAGCAACCCTCTCACTCGGGGGCTTAGCTGCAGTCCAGTACTCGCCTAAGTTTGAAAAATCCTACCAAGTGGTGAGCAACCCTCTCACTTGGGGGCTTAGCTGCAGTCCAGTACTCGCCTAAGTTTGAAAAATCCTACCGAGTGGTGAGCAACCCTCTCACTCGGGGGATTAGCTGCAGTCCAGTACTCACCTAAGTTTGAAAAATCCTACCGAGTGGTGAGTAACCCTCTCACTCGGGGCCTTAGCTGCAGTCCAGTACTCGCCTAAGTTTGAAAAATCCTACCGAGTGGCGAGCAACCCTCTCACTCGGAGGCTTAGCTGCAGTCCAGTACTCGCCTAAGTTTGAAAAATCCTACCGAGTGGCGAGCAACCCTCTCACTCAGGGGCTTAGCTGCAGTCTGCTACCTCTTGAGCACTGCGTTGGATTTCCTTGAAGAGGAAAGGATGATGCAGCAAAGTAGCGTAAGTATTTCCCTCAGTTTTTGAGAACCAAGGTATCAATCCAGTAGAGGCTACGCGCGAGGTCCTCGTACCTGCACAAAGCAAATAAATCCTCGCAACCAACGCGATAAGGGGTTGTCAATCCCTTCACGGTCACTTACGAGAGTGAGATCTGATAGATATGATAGATAATATTTTTGGTATTTTTGTGATAAAGATGCAAAGTAAAATAAAAGGCAAAGTAAAAAAGCAAAGGCAATAATAAAGTGATGGAAGATTAATATGATGAAGATAGACTCGGGGCCATTGATTTCACTAGTGGCTTCTCTCAAGAGCATAAGTATATTACGGTGGGTGAATGAATTACTGTTGAGCAATTGACAGAATTGAGCATAGTTATGAGAATATCTAGGTATGATCATGTATATAGGCATCACGTCCGAGACAAGTAGACCGACTCCTACCTGCATCTACTACTATTACTCCACTCATCGACCGCTATCTAGCATGCATCTAGAGTATTAAGTAAAAAACAGAGTAACGCCTTAAGCAAGATGACATGATGTAGGGGGATAGATTCATGCAATATGATAAAAAAACCCATCTTGTTATCCTCGATGGCAACAATACAATACGTGCCTTGCTGCCCCTACTGTCACTGGGAAAGGACACCGCAAGATTGAACCCAGAGCTAACCACTTCTCCCATTGCAAGAAAAACCAATCTAGTAGGCCAAACCAAACTGATAATTCGAAGAGACTTGCAAAGATAACCAATCATACATAAAAGAATTTAGAGAAGATTCTAATATTGTTCATAGATAATCTTGATCATAAACCCACAATGCATCGGTCTCAACAAACACACCACAGAAAGAAGATTACATCGAATAGATCTCCATGGGAGAGGGGGAGAACATTGTATTGAGATCCAAAAAGAGAGAAGAAGCCATCTAGCTACTAACTATGGACCCGAAGGTCTGAGGTAAACTACTCACACTTCATCGGAGGGGCTATGATGATGTAGAAGCCCTCCGTTGTGGATGCCCCTAAGGTGGAGCTCCGGAACAGGCCCCAAGATGGGATCTCGTGGGTACAGAAGGTTGCGGCGGCGGAATAGGTTTTTGGCTCCGTATCTGATCGTTTGGGGGTACGTAGGTATATATAGGAGGAAGAAGTACGTCGGTGGAGCTTCATGGGCCCCATGAGGGTGGAGGGCGCGCCCCCCTACCTCGTGCCCACCTCGAAGCTTCCTTGGCGTAGGGTCCAAGTCTCCTGGATCACGTTCGGTGAGAAAATCACGTTCCTGAAGGTTTCATTCCGTTTGGACTCCGTTTGATATTCCGTTTCTGCAAAACTCTGAAATAGGCAAAAAACAGCAATTCTGGGCTCGGCCTACGGTTAATAGGTTAGTCCCAAAAATAATATAAAAGTGAAAAATAAAGCCCAATATGGTCCAAAACAGTACATAATATAGCATGGAGCAATCAAAAATTATAGATACGTTGGAGACGTATCAGGCATCCCCAAGCTTAATTCCTGCTCGTCGTCGAGTAGGTAAATGATAAAAACAGAAATTTTGATGCAGAGTGCTACTTGGCATAATTTCAATGTAATTCTTCTTAATTGTGGTGTGAATATTCAGATCCGAAAGATTCAAGATAAAAGTTCATATTGACATAAAAATAATAATACTTCAAGCATACTAACTAAGCAATTTTGTCCTCTCAAAATAACATGGCAAAAGAAAGTTCGTCCCTACAAAATCATATAGTTTAGTCATGCTCCATTTTCATCACACAAGAATGCTCTCATCATGCACAACCCCGATGACAAGTCAAGCAATTGTTTCATACTTTAGTAATCTCAAACTTATAAACCTTCACGCAATACATGAGTGTGAGCCATGGATATAACACTATGGGTGGAATAGAATATAATGATGGGGGTTATGTGGAGAAGACAAAAAAGGAGAAGATCTCACATCAACGAGGCTAATAAATGGGCTATGGACATGCCCATCGATTGATGTTAATGCAAGGAGTAGGGATTGCCATGCAACGGATGCACTAGAGCTATAAATGTATGAAAGCTCAACGAGAGAAACTAAGTGGGTGTGCATCCAACTTGCTTGCTCACGAAGACCTAGGGCACTTGAGGGGGCCCATTGTTGGAATATACAAGCCAAGTTCCATAATGAAAAGTTCCCACTAGTATATGAAAGTTACAAAACAAGAGACTCTCTATCATGACGATTATGGTGCTACTTTGAAGCACAAGTGTGGCAACGGATAGTAGCATTGTCCCTTCTCTCTTTTTCTCTCATTTTTTTGGGCCTTCTCTTTTTTTATGGCCTTTCTCTCTCTTTTTTTTATATTCCTCACTTGGGACAATGCTCTAGAAAATGATGATCATCACACTTCCATTTATTTACAACTCAATGATTACAACTCGATACTAGAACAAAGTATGACTCTATATGAAAGCCTCCGGCGGTGTACCGGGATATGCAATGAATCAAGAGTGACATGTATGAAAGAATTATGAACGGTGGCTTTGCCACAAATACTATGTTAACTACATGATCATGCTAAGCAATATGACAATGATGAATGTGTCATGATAAACGACATGGCGGAAAGTTGCATGCACTACAAAAAAAAGACACATCCGTGACATTTTGGGCCGAACGAATTTTTTTTCTGTCATACATATGACACTTCTATGACGATAATTGTGACAAAACTCGGTATCATCATAGATGTGGTGGGCTTCGCATTGAGCGAAGCAGCACAATCTTTCGAGGAATAATCCCCAGTCGGGAAGCGCGCTGTACAGGAAAAATCTCACTAGATGTGGTGTTCGGCACGCCGGATAATTACATGTCCGAAGAGGTCACGTTCCAGGTGGCCCCGTTCAGTAGCGGATACCACGCTCTGCTAGGGCGGGAAGCGTTTACAATCTTCCAAGCAATACCCCATTACGGGTACATGAAGCTCAAGATGCCCGGGCTGAACGGAATTATCACTCTCGCTAGTGATCCGGACATAGCGCTCCGCGCCGAAAACAAGACGGTGGCATTAGCCCTCGAGGCACTATCCGAAGCCCTAGCGGCTGAGGAACTGACTACGCTTCGCTCCACGGTAAACAGGGACGATGTGATACTCGACAAAAGATCCAAGTCCACCTCCTTCAAACCAGCGGACGAAATAGTCAAATTCCAGGTCCATCCAACGGACCCCAATAGAACAGCTTCCATCGGGTACAATTAAACCCTGATGTAGACGCCGCACTGCGAGAATTCCTACGTGAAAATTGGGACATCTTCACCTGGCACCCTTCAGACATGCCAGGAATCCCACGCAGGCTGGCCGAACATAGCTTAAATATCCTAAAAGGATTCAAACCTGTCAAACAAGCCCTTCGGCGCTTCTCTGAACCCAAGAGACAGGCTATGGGAGAGGAGCTAGCCAAGCTATTGGAGGCCGGATTCATCCGAGATATAAAACATCCGGACTGGCTAGCAAACTTGGTGATGGTACCAAAGAAGGACAAATCCTGGCGCCTGTGCGTCGATTTCAAAGACCTTAACAAGGCCTGCCAAAAGGATCCCTTCCCCCTCCCTCGCATCGACCAAATTATCGACGCAACTGCAGGACACGATTCGTTGTGTTTCCTCGACGCATACTCCGGCTACCATCAAATCAAGATGGCAGAGTCAAACCAAGCCGCAACGGCATTCATCACACCATACGGCCCATTCTGCTTCAACACAATGCCCTTCGGGCTCAAAAACGCTGGCGCAACATATCAGCGCATGATTCAGACATGTCTAGCAAACCAGATCGGCAAAACAGTGGAGGCATACGTGGATGATGTGGTCGTAAAAACAAGACATGTTGAATCTCTAGTAGACGATTTGAGGCTTACATTCGATAAACCTCCGAACATATGACATCAAGCTCAACCCGGAAAAATGCATTTTCGGTGTTCCAGCCGGAAAGCTCTTAGGCTTCATCGTATCCGGCAAAGGAATTGAAGCAAATCCAGCCAAGTTCCAAGCTTTGTCGCAATTGGATATCCCAAAGGACCTCAAACAAATACAAAAATTGACCGGATGCGTGGCGGCTCTAAGCCGCTTCATCTCCCGCCTAGGGGAAAAGGCACTACCCCTCTATCGCCTCCTTTGGCGCACCGAACACTTTGAGTGGACGGATGCCGCCGCGGCCGGACTTGACGAAATAAAAGCCATATTGGCAACAAACCCAGTCCTGGCCGCGCCAAATATCGGTGAACCAATGCTATTGTACATTGCAGCAACACATCAGGTTGTTAGCGCAGTGCTCGTCGTCGAACGAGAAGCGGACGGATACAAATTCCCCCTTCAAAAGCCGGTCTACTATGTGTCCACTGTCCTCACTCCATGCAAATCACGATACCCGCATTATCAAAAGATTGCATACGCGGTATTCATGGCATCCCAGAAGCTGCGACACTACTTTCAAGAGTGTTCGATAACAGTAGCCTCCGAAGTACCACTTAATGATATTATAAATAACTGTGATGCAACGGGCCGGATCGCAAAATGGGCCATCGAGCTCCTCCCATTCGACATAACTTATAAGCCATGGCGAGCTATTAAGTCGCAAGTTTTGGCCGACTTCGTCGCAGAATGGACGGAGGCCGAACTCCCTAAAGAGTACGGCACATATTCAAACTGGATCATGCATTTCGACGGCTCCAAAATGTTGGCCGGTCTGGGGGCTGGCGTCGTTTTGACGTCCCCCATGGGAGACACAGTTCAATACGTACTCCAGATTATGTACACAGACTCCAACAATGCAGCCGAATACGAGGCCCTTTAACATGGTCTCCGAATGGAAGTATCCATGGGCATTCAACGCCTGGAGGTGCGCGGGGATTCAAACCTCGCGATATCCCAAATAAATGGAGACTTCGATGCCAAGGATCCGAAAATGGCAGCTTACCGCAACACCGTCTTAAAAATGTCAGCTCGGTTCGAGGGGCTCGAATTTCACCTCATAGCCCGGGAAAACAATCAGGCGGCAGACGTCCTGGCATGCATCGGCGCAAAACACGATGCAGTCCCCCCCCAACATCTTCTTGGAAAGGCTGTTCCAGCCATCCGTAGTATGGGAAGGGGAACCTGGCAATAACAGCCCGGACCCAACCGCACTGTCCGGCACCGAACAATCTGACATAATCGGAGGTTCTGCCAATGAAATTAGAACTTCAGCCCACGTAATAATGGCCGTCATCACCCCGTGGACAGAACCATTCCTAACCTACCTTACTAGGCAGGAACTCCCAGAGGACCAAAACGAGGCACGCTGCATAGTGCGGCGATCTAAAGCCTACAAAGTCCATGAGGGAGAGCTTTATAAGAAAAGCACTACCGGAGTCCTCCAAAGGTGCATCTCTAAAGAGGAAGGGCGGAACTTGCTGGCTGAAATTCACGCCGGACTCGGTGGTCATCACGCTGCAGCTCGGTCCCTTGTAAGCAAGGTTTTCCGTGCAGGCTTTTATTGGCCGACGGCCCGCGCAGACGCTCAGGACTTGGTCCAACGATGCGTCGGCTGCCAGCTTTTCGCAAACCAAAGCCATATGCCACCCACCATCCTCCAAACTATCCCCATTACTTGGCCTTTCGCGGTCTGGGGGCTTGACATGGTTGGACCCCTTAAAGGCGGAACCCACAAGAAAAAATACTTACTGGTCATGGTGGACAAGTTCACCAAATGGATAGAAGCCAAGCCTGTTAAGACGGCCAAATCCGGACCGGTGATAGACTTCATATCCGGGGTCGTACACCGTTACGGTGTCCCCCACAGCATCATCACTGATAACGGCACGAACTTTACGGCCAACGAGGTAAAACTCTGGTGCAAAAACATGGGCATCAAACTCAATTATGCATCCGTCTATCACCCACAAACTAACGGCCAGGTCGAACATGCAAATGGTCTTATTATGAGCGGCATCAAACCTAGATTAGTGTGGTCCCTCAAGGAATCCAACACGCACTGGGTAGAGGAGCTCGACTCCGTACTATGGGGGCTGCGGACCACGCCGAATCGCACCACCGGATACACACCATTCTTCATGGTGTACGGCGCAGAGGCGGTTTTGCCTTGAGGCATCATTCATGACTCACCTCGAGTGCGCATGTACGAAGAAAGAGAAGCCGAACTCGATCGGCAGGACAGCTTGGACGCCTTAGAGGAGGAGCGTGACGTGGCAAAAGCCCGTTCCGCATTCTATCAACAACAAGCTCGAAGATATCAAAGCAGAGAAGTACGGGCCAAAAATTACAACGTTGGCAAACTAGTTCTACGCCTGCCGGACAAGAAAAAGGACAAACTGAAGCCCAAGTGGGAAGGTCCCTTCATAATCGACCAAGTCCTGACTGGCAGGGCGTACCGCCTGCGAGATGCGTCGGACAACCGACTCGAGCCGAACCCATGGAACGCAGCCCGTCTCCGAAGATTCTATGCCTAGCGCCGGACTCTGTGTTCTTCTCCTACCTCTGTCTATTTTTTTTATATTTTCTGTCTTACATTTCTCTCCTTCCCTTAAAGACTCATAAAGATACGCGCTATCCGCGCTCACTATACCTGGGGGCTTCTTTGAACAGAAGCTTATTTATACGGGCTTCATGCCCAACACATGTGTCAAACTTCCGCATGTACCTTTTATTCACCATTATATGCATCGATATGACGTAAGTTTTGGCCAAGCTGGGTTGCCTGGCTCCTGTGCTTACCCCTACATTCCCGATTGTTCGGCTAGGTGGTAAAGGGAGCACCTCTGCGATTGTTACTGCCGGGTCAGCCGGATGTGTACCTCAGACTGGGTGAAGCCGAAACTAGCGTTCTTAAGGGAATATTCGGTCGGTGAACTAAAGATGACCTTTTTTTTACTTATTTATGTTCCCCTAGATGATTTTTCTGTGTTCGCAGTCCGGACATGCACTTTAGGGCATGGCTCCCAGAGAAAGGAACCCCTAACGGAACTATTCTCTCTGGAAAATGTTTCTTACTAACCATGTAATATAACATAACTAGTTGGGCACTTGTCTGATAAAGCACTAATGACCCCTACGCCTAGTCTCCATGCATACCCCGGTTCTTATATAACCGCTAGGGTATTCGGACACACTCCGGACCGTCAGGTCCCGAGGTCGAAGCGAAAAGGTCGGCAACGACAAACGATCTACAATCCGGCTACAAGGCATTACACATGTCAATTAAAATTACATAGTCACTCTGACTGATTGTATCCCTCTTCAATACCATCTAACAGGCTGTCTAATTTACAGTCCTGCTGGGAATACTTTGCGGCCAATTCTACTTGGCCGTATACTAAGCTTACAGGGATCTCCTTCCCATCGGGCCCCATAGGTCCGACCTTGGTCATATGGTTTGGGTCAGCCTTTGTGTACCGCGTCTTCACCATGGCCCAGGCCTCCCTAGCGCCTTGTCGGCAGGCCGATATCTTCCACAACCGGAAGCGCCACCGCGCTCCCTTCAGCTTCTAGGCCCTCGGGAATGGAGAGGGATGGCCATGAGGCTTGGGCAACGCCTTGCATCGCCTGCCGAACTTGCTCGTGCAGTTGCGAGAGCTCAGGAAGAAGGTCACCTCTAGTATCGGGCATCTCCTCTGCAGGACGACCTGTTAGCATACCTACAGACATAACTCTGTCAGTCGAATTCCTCGCCGAACTCCTTTTTTTAGAGTTCGTTCAAGCACTTACTAAATATGCCGCGTCGAAGCCTCCGATTCTCCTTAACGGAGTCCGACAGCTGGGCACGAACATCTTTGAATTCAACGTCCAGCTTGGTGTTGGCATCCTGAAGATCAATCTTCTCCCACCTCACCTTTGTTAGCACGCTCTCGCCAAACTTTAGCCGGCGTAGGAGTTGTTGCTTGTCCAGATCTAGTCCGGCGCCACCTGCAATTTCATTTGTCAGATCGGCACATATGCCGCACTTCACACTTATCTTTTTGAAGCATATATTACCAGAGGGGGTCTCCTTGGGCTCCCCCGTCGCGGCTAGTGCGGCCTCAAGATGAGCTTTGCACTCTTCTAGCTCCTGGGACAGTTGGGTATTCTTCTCTGAAAGAACCTGTGTATTACACGATCCTTAAATTAGTTATGCTAACTGTTTCAAGTCTCGGGGCTACTGATATATATACCCATTAAAATTCTTACCCGTATGTCTTTTACATATTGCTCCGTGGCTCTGGCTAGACCATTTTGAGCGGCACGGAGATACGCATCTCCTGAATTAAAGGCATCTAACATCTCTTAGGAGAAACAAGCGTCGCGGAGAACTGTCCGGCGGCACCGGTGATTCATGGCACTCTCCACCTCGGAACGGGTGGCAGACAGCCTGTCTGCATCCTCTGTCGGAGGAGCATCCGGTGCGTGCCTCGTGTTTGCCTCCGCCTTCGGGCCAGGCTGTGGAACCTGGCTGGTCGAGGCGCGATAGGCAGCCTCTCCGGATATAGTCCGGCGAGGCCTCTTTGTCCTGCACCGAGCACGAACGTTAATATGCCTTAAAATAATAACACCTGGGCTAAACAGGCGCGCTATACCTTTGCACCGGCGCCTTAGTCCGGACTACATTCCTTTTTGCCCCACGGGGCCCTGCGGCCCCTCGTTGGCTTGCCGCCGCAGGATCGGCCTCCCGCCTCAGGAACCTCCCCTGCAAAACATGGTTGTTGTCAGGAAAACTGAAAACACGTGAGGATGGATCCCTCCCCAAGGTGATGAGACCCCGGTCTCGGTTACCTGGGAGGCCGGGATTAACCCTGGGTAATCGGCCGTAATGGCCACCAAGGTATCGTCCCTGCTCAGCTGATAAAACACCCCGTCAATCAGCTCCACCGAAATGTCCGGATCCTCTTCGGAGGCCGGATCGAGGGACCGTTCAGGATCCTCGGGTTGTGAAGGACAGCTGTTTATATCCTTTACCTCCTGACGCAGTTCCTGCGTAGGAGTCATTAGACTATCTATCTATACCTATACTAATTAGGCACTTCCAAGAAATTCTCACATTAATTAGTAATTACGGGCCATTCAGATTGGCAGCATGCAAGATTCACACCCCAAACTGGGTTTGAGTTCATGTGCTGCGCCAGAGCGGCGCCCGCGCCGGAGAGTCGATCACATCATGTGTCCTGTCCGTACTCCATATAGTGTGCTTGGGATGATATCTACAAGCAGATCAAGCAGATTATCATATACAATATGTAAGTATTAATGTTTTGTTTCATTGGTATAATTAGATTAGTTCATAGATTTTGGTTAGTGCATTCAGCCACTAAACTATCTAATTACCAACTAAGATCGACGATGAATTTACTGCTCTAATACAATGCAGATGTGCCAAGTCATTGTCATGTGTGCATGTGCGACTTGCTAATGGCCTGAAACAGTCTCTCCCCTGGTACGTACACAAGCCAATGAGTACACTGGTATGAATACATTGCATATGTACAATTGGGGAAAAATCTCTTTGCCACTTAGGTTTTGAAAGTTATGTCCCGATTTTTACAAGTTCAACTATATATCTTATTTAATTTTGCAGTTACACAGTTAAGGTTATCAGATCAATGTTAAAGTTTTAAATATCTGTGGGATTCATAGATAATTGCTTCAACTTTCACTAAGTGTGCTAGCACACTATATTTTGTATCTGAAGGAAACAAGTGATCTAGCAATAAAATCAATTATTTACTTTCATGTGGATATCATTTTTATTTTGTAGGTACATGCAGTTTTGTAGATGCCTTATGTTAGATTTTGTTCGTAGCTACCTTGATGAAAAAAGGTGGTAGTGAGCAGACTAAATTAATTCTGTTGCAAAAAAAAATGATGTCAGCAAAGAATACCAATGTAGAATTGTTAAATCTCCATATTAAGCTTTGGAGAGGAAAATGTTTCTCAGTTGGTGATGTGGGAATTTCGTCTCCTGTTTACATTTCCCATCAGTGAAATCCTGAAATATGACTTCTGGACTTACATGGAAAGAGTTTCTGGATTATGAAATTATGACTACTTCCTATAGATTTTACAAATATATCCATATATTGGTCATGACAAAGTTGTCAGGACACACAAGTAGATTATGTTGAAACTTCACCTCCAGCTCAAGACAAGAGGACTAGGTAATTATTAGTCCTATTAATGTTTCTTTCCCACTGCCACGAGTTAGATTTCATTTATCTTCAAACTTATGTTGATGTGAACATTTTCTGCTTACAATAATCATTATCTTATTAAGATATGTCTGATAATTTTGAACCTTACAGTATATACATGATAACATATATCTATATAAACATTGGCTATATGGATAGTCATAATACATACCAGCCAGACATTTTCGAATGGCTAATTTCCATTATCATTTTCTTCATTTAAGGAAGTTTTTAATCTTGGAACTCATTGTTTACAAATCTTGAAGATGAAACAGAAGAGCAACAAAGAGAAGCAAGAGGTGTCAAATTAACAAACAGGGACGACGAAATCAAGAGGTACCTTGATGCTCGGTACATATCCGAATGTGAAGCCTCATGGCACATATTTCAGTTTCCTCTTCAGTATAGAGAGCCTGTGGTTGAAAGGTTACAATTTCACCTGGAGTATGAACATGTTAGGGTATTCCTGGACTCAGTGGATTTAGATAAAATTGTATCTCGCCCTAACATAGAAAAGACAATGTTCACAGAATGGATAACAGTCAAGCAATTGCATGAGGAAGCTCGCAGTTTGACGTATACACAGTTTCCAACCAAATGGACTTGGCATGCAATAGAGAAAGAATGGAGGAAAAAACATGGTGGAAAAAACATACGCAGGATTTAGTATGCACAACCAACAAGCGGTTAAAAATACTACTTGAGAATGCTCCTAAATACCATGAAAGGATGCAGATTCTAGGAAGAAACCCGAACTGTTGATGGGGTTGTACATCCAACATACAAATCTGCATGTTATGCTCTTGGGCTACTTAATGACGACAAGGAGTGGGATGACTGCATCAAGGAAGCATCCCATTGGGCCTCTGCTCCTCAAATGCGCCAACTTTTCTACACGATACTTTGATTTTGCAAGGTAACGGATCCTGCAAAGTTGTGGCAAACAAACTGGGAATTACTATCTGAGGGCATCCAACGTTGGCAAAGAAGAATACTCAATTTTCAGGCCCTAGAACTCAACTCAGCGCAAATAAAGAGGCTCCTCTTGGCAGAGATGGTACACCTGTTGACCAAAGGTGGTAAGTCCCTCAAAGATTTTCCAGGAATGCCACTACCAGATAGTTCAATTATTCAAGATATAAATAATAGATTAGTAAACGAGGAACTAAACTAAGATAAAGATTCATTAAGAATAGAGCACACAGAGTTACTGCAAAAGCTAAATCAAGATCAGAGGATGGCTTTTGTTGTTATAATAGAATCAGGTAATACAGTCTTGGAAAATTGATTTTCGTTGACGGATATGGTGGAACTGGAAAGACATTTTTGCGGAAAGCAGCCACAAGAAAATTAAGATCTAAAGGAAAAATAGTTCTAGGCTTCTAGCAGTAGCTTCAAGTGGTACAACAACGCTTCTTTTACAGGGTGGAAGAACAGCTCATTCAAGATTTCACATTCCGCTCAAGATCACTAACGAGTCGACATGCAACATCAAGCAAGGAACATTTCTCGTGGAACTAATAAAGAAAACTTCACTGATAATATGGGATGAAGAACCTATGACACCCAAGCACTGTTTTGAGGCACTAGACAAGAGTTTGAGAGACATACTTCGATTCACAAATGAGGATGCCAAGCATAGACTGTTTGGAGGAATGACGGTAGTCTTGGGAGGTGACTTCAGGCGAATCCTACCAGTTATTCCAAAGGGGGAAAGGGAACATATCATTTCTACATCTGTAAAGAGATCCTAGATATGCGTCTGAATTCATCTGAGTTTCTAAATAGTCTAACATTTTCTGGAATACCAGATCATGAACTGAGGCTGAAAGTAGGATTACCAGTAATGCTTACGACTATGAATAACTTCAATCAAAGTGCAGGACTTTGCAATGGGACAAGACTAACAATAACACAGCTAGAGAAGCGTTTCATCGAAGGCCAAGTCATAACAGGTACTAACATTGGCGACAAAGTTTACATCCCACGAATTATTATGTCACCAAGTGATTCAGAATGGCCTTTCATTCTGAAAAGGAGACAATACCCAATATGAGTGTGCTTTGCTATGACTATAAACAAAAGTCAGGGGCAATCTCTCAGAAAGTTTTGACTCTACTTACAAAGGCAAGTGTTCACACAGCTCTATGTTGCAATGTCAAGGGTTACCAGCAGAAATGGATTGCGGATACTCATATCAGATGAAGAGCGTCGATCCGACAAGGTTGCAGAAAATATTGTTTTCAAGGATATATTATAGATATTTGTTTTTCAATAGCTAGAATTACAACAGGTACAACCATTCTTATATGACTAAATATAATGTGTTGAAGACATAGCAGCCTTATCTTTTTTAAATTTAATTTTTAAAATTGTTTTAAATAGTTGTCTCTGAAATATTTTATTTGTCAGAAGGTACTTCTCTTTGCATTTACAGGCAAACAAAAATATTGGGGTAAGGGCTCACAACTGATTTCACAAAATCAATATCAGTTATATATGTATATGCATCAGGGACGTGGTTCTAAAGTTACAGAACCATTAAGGAACAAAGATCATTTTCTCAATTACTATAACATTTATTTCTTAGATAGCCTAGCAATTCATATCCGGTCTCACAAATAATAGAAAATTGGACAATGTAATTGCTAAACAAAATACTGGAACAAGTAATTTCGTAGCTGCATCTGCCCAGCAATCTCCTTGATGGCTCCTCCACCATCGTCTCTGAAGTACACTGTACAGCAGGATGCAGACACACGCTACTCAAATTTATTTAATAGATTGAGGAAATGGTAAGGCAAAGGGACGATACGCACCTATTCGTACACACGCTGGCGCTGGATAAGATAATGCTCCTTTCTTTGGTAGATGGATAGGAGCCGCCAGCGCTGCTGCTGGATGAGAAACGCTGCTCAACAATGCTGGCGCCGGAGGAGATTGCAGCTGCGGCGAAGACGGCGTACCACACCGCAAAGGGGAACGGCCAGATGGCCGGTGCTCCAGCCGGCGACGCGATGTAGTTCGCGAAGGAGGACTTTAGAAGGTCACCGATGCACGCGCTGTGCACGAGAGCCACCGGCGCAGCTCTCATGGCGCCGGTCAGAGGAGCTCACTAGACAGCATGGCAGTGCCGACCGCGGCCGCCGAACCCGCCGCTCATGCTAGCAAAAATATGTGACTAATAAAAGTACGCACATCTAAGCAGCCACGGTGTCACTCACTACAGAAAATACATATTTTTAGTTGTACAGAAAATGCAATTGTTACTAATTACATCTGGTTTCATATATTAAAAAAACCTGTAATAAAACTACCCTCTCTGCATCAAAATATAGGACTTCTATAGGCTAAACTAGCCTAAAAAATGACTTATATTTTGATACAGAAGTAGTTCGTGAGACCAATTTTCGTTCACTAACAAAAATGGGTAAAAAATCAGGATTATTATCTCCTGACAATTTTATTCTCAATGGACGTCACAACTCCCTGCAAATAAACTACTTTCTAAATACATCCATGTTAGCGTTAAGTACGGTCAGAGAGAGTATTACCAAAAAAGAAAACTTTCAATCTCAATCGGACACATATAATGCCATCATAAAAAGCAACTACAAATCATAGCAAATCTAACAGTTGATTATACGATTTGTCCAAGGAGTTTTCTAAGGTGTTCTACAACTGATCACTATCATGCAAAGAAGTAGTAAGTTAAGGAATATGATACTAATTTTAGTTTTAGATTTAATTTTAATTTTAATCTAAAAAATATAAAGATAAATTGCAGTTTCAAAAAAGAACACATTTGACAATCTTTGTATCCAATAGTACATTCACTAAGGCCACAAATAAGTGTATATTTTCTTCATTTGTCTCCGTAATTAATATGCTAGCCCGTGCGAACGCACGGGTTGGCGACTAGTACATCTAATCATGGGAATATAAAACGGATGGGCAAGCAAGATTGTCCGCTTACCTAGCTTGGAGGGTTGTACATAGTAAATCCACCCTGTGGGTTGACGCGGAGGAATTCCTCCTCTTCTCCCTTGTACAAAGAGGACAAGATCTTTACTAGAGCGGCAGCTGAGTCCGGTCCCTTACGACCATACCGAGTGGCGTCATCCTCCCCGTTAAAATCCCACATAGGTTGGCTTCTATATTGAAGCGGCTGCACCCCCCGCATGATGCATATGGCCATGACTCCAACCATGGTTAGTCCGGAATGAGCCAATAGTCTTATCCGGCCCATCAGGTAGAGGACGTCCCTGTCACTTTCTCTCTGAGAGCTCCGTGGACGCCAGCTTAAGCGTTTCTTTAGGGGAGCACTGTTGAATTCGAGGAGGCCGATCCGGATAGGATCCGGCAGTGGGACATCCTCCATATAAAACCATTCTGAAGGTCAGTCCTCGGACGCCTTCTTTGGGGTTCTGGATAGATATCCGGTCCCGGCGATGCGCCAGATTTCGGCTCCGCCCACTTCATATATTAACCCCTGTTCAGAACGGGGCACCGGGAAGAACAGCCTCTTCCACAGCGCGAAATGAGTCTCAACACCCAAGAACAGCTCGCAGAGGGCAACGAAGCCCGCGATATGCAATATAGAGGCAGGTGTGAGGTTGTGCAGCTGGAGGCCGTAGAACTCCAAAAGCCCTCGGAGAAATGGATGAATTGGAAATCCGAGTCCCCTGATTAGATAAGGGACAAGGCATACCCGCTCCCCTTTGGAGGGAGTGGGAGCGCTCTCCGCTTGCTCTCCGCCGTTATAGGCGGCGAGTACGGCTCGAACCGGGACCATGTAGGCCGGAGGGAGGAATCCCTTGGTCTGAAGCGATAGTAGCTCGCTATGCGGAATGGAGCACCTCTCCCAGTCTCCGGGCTTAGGTCTGGAAGGGTGAGAGGAGGAGTTGCGACGGCTGGCCATGGTGGAATGGACGTTTGTTGGATGCGCTCTGATGAACACTCGCGGAAGGGAGAAGGTGTGGTTTGGATCTAAATCCCCATTCCTTTAAATAGGCAGTTCATTTACGTGGCTAGGGGTGTAAATGTAAAAACACCCAGACTTTTCGTATTCGTTTGACACGTGGAAGACGACCATTATTGGGCGTAGAAGCCAAGGAGCGCTACATTATAAAAATCGGACATTATTCAACAGGTACATGGAATTTGGAGAAGAACCCGCCTTGCAATGCCGAAGACAATCTGCGCGCCGAACTCGTCATCATTGAAGCCTGGTTCGGGGGCTACTGAGGGAGTCCTGGATTAGGGGGTCTCCGGATAGCCGGACAATACCTTCAGCCGGACTCCTGGACTATGAAGATACAAGATTGAAGATTTCGCCCGTGTTCGGATGGGACTTTCCTTGGCGTGGAAGGCAAGCTTGGCGGTGTGGATATTCAGATCTCTTACCATTGTAACCGACTTTGTGTAACCCTAACCCTCTCCGGTGTCTATATAACCGGAGGGTTTTAGTCCGTAGGACAATCCCAACATACAACAATCATACCATAGGCTAGCTTCTAGGGTTTAGCCTCCTTGATCTCGTGGTAGATCTACTCTTGTACTACCCATATCATCAATATTAATCAAGCAGGACGTAGGGTTTTACCTCCATCAAGAGGGCCCGAACCTGGGTAAAACATTGTGTCCCTTGTCTCCTGTTACCATCCACCTAGACGCACAGTTCGGGACCCCCTACCCGAGATCCGCCGGTTTTGACACCGACAGAGGTCCTTACTTTGATGGTACTAATTTTGCTAGTTGGAAGCATAAGATGAAAATGCATATTCTTGGACATAACCCTCCCGTTTGGGCTATTGTGTGTGTTGGCTTGCAAGGTGACTTATTTGATGGGAAAGAACCAAATTGTGAAGCTACCGCGGAAGAGATGAAGATGCTGCAATACAACGCTCAAGCTTGTGATATTCTCTTCAACGGATTGTGCCCTGAAGAATTCAACAAAATCAGCCGTCTTGAGAATGCAAAGGAAATTTGGGATACTTTGATTGATATGCACGAAGGTACCGACTCCGTCAAGGAATCCAAATTGGATGTGCTTCAAAGTCAACTTGACAAGTTCAAAATGAAGGATGGTGAAGGTGTTGCTGAAATGTACTCTAGGCTTGCTCTTATCACAAATGAGATTGCCGGCTTAGGGAGTGAAGAGATGACCGATAGATTCATCATCAAGAAGATCCTAAGAGCCTTGGATGGAAAATATGATACCGTGTGCACATTGATCCAAATGATGCCCAATTACAAAGATCTCAAGCCAACGGAAGTCATTGGAAGAATTGTTGCTCATGAGATGTCACTCAAGGATAAAGAGGAACTTCACAACAAATCAAGTGGCGCTTACAAAGCCTCATGTGAAGCCCCCGCATCATCAAGTGAGAAGCAAACCTTCAATGAAGAATTGAACTTAATGGTGAAGAACTTCTAAAAGTTCTACAAGAGTAGAAGCAAAGATAGAAGCTCCAAGTCAAGGTCCTACAATGACAAAAGATCTTCTAGTCGAGAGCGAAACTGCTACAATTGTGGGAGGCCCGGACACTATTACAATGAGTGTACGGCTCCCTACAAGAGAAGAGAAGACTCTCCCAAAAGAAGAAGTAGAAGAGAAGAATCACCATCTAGAGAAAGAAGGAGTAGAGATGATCGTTATGAACGAAGACACACACGGAGAAGCAAGGATTCGGAAAGAAAAGAAAAGTCATCAAGGAGCTACACAAAACGAAGACATCAAGCTCATGTTGGTGAATGGGTATCCGGCTTCGACTCCGACAACCACTCCGAGAGAAGTTATCACTCCGATTCTGAATATACTCAAGATGAAGGTGTTGTCGGTCTAGCACTTGTGTCAACCAACTCCTACGACATATTTGACTCACCAAATGAAGGAGTTGGAACATGCTTCATGGCTAAAGGCCTAAAGGTATCACATCCCTAGTATGTTGATTTCAATAGTGATGAAGATGACTTGTTAGGTGATGATGATTTACTTGTTGACAACTCTAGTGATGAATACTATGATGAAACATCAATTAATCATGCTAATCAAGATAAAACGAATGACAATGATAAGGAGAAGATTGAGTCTCTAACTAAAGAACTAAACACTCGTAAGTTAGCTCATGAAACTATCTTAGGAGATCATCGAGAACTTTTAAGGACACATGAGAAATTACGCTTTGAAAAGCTCAACCTTGAGCAAGAGCATGAGTTCTTAAAAGCAATCAATGATGATCTTCGTAAGAAAAGTTCTTCTTACATTGCCAAGCGTTTACTCTTATCCACTTACATGCCTCAAGTCAAGTCTAGTAATAAGAACAAGAAAGATTCGTCCTCTAGTAGTAACAATGATCATGTTAAATCCAATATTGTTGCTTCTAGTAGTTCTCTTGATTACACTAATGATTCTCTTATCCAAGTTACACTTGAGCAAGAAAATAACCTATTGAAAGGAATTATAGAGAAAGGAGTTTACAAGAGCCTTGCCGGAAGTAAGCAATTCGAGGAAATTGTACGCAAGGAAGGAAGGCACCGGAAGAATCAAGGTGTTGGTTTTGAATGAAAGTTCAATGCCAATGGAGTTGAGTGGGAAGAAGATCAATACCCCAAGTCAAAGTTTGTTCCTCAACAAGAGAAGTATGATCCCACTTCTTTCAAAGGTACACAAGCTCAAGATTATCTTCCACCACAAGACTACAAGCAAAAAAGGCAAAGACAAGCTTCAAGAGGAAATTGATGCATTTGAAGAAGCTCCTAAGACCTTATTCAAGTGGATTCCCAAGACTACTTCAAGTTCCACTTCATAAAGTACAACTACAACTCCAAGGATTCCCATCAAGATGGTGTGGATCCAAAAGAAGAAGAACTAGAGAGTTCTTGAGGGTGACTCCACCAACATACTTCACTCTTATCATTTTGGCAAGAACAAGTGCAATCAACTTCCACATCTTGCACTAGTTCAAGGAGTCACAAACTATCTTGTTGGTAAGACAAGGGACAAGGTAACCTAAAAGCTTTCATAGACATCATCTTGTATGTGCAACACTCTATGTCTATGGATATTCTTGCTTGTTCCTTGTGGGACTAACCCATGTAGGTATTGAAAGTGCAACTCACTCCAATGGATAGCTCCAATTGATCTACATCAACATTGAGCATTCACATCTTCAACATCTACATGAAGTCATCATCGACAAAACCCAAGGTTAGTTCATCCCTCTTAGGGGGGATATCACATCTAGGGGGAGCTTTACTCTATGACTTGAGCTAAAGCAACTCTAATGGTGTGAACACAACAATGCTTTATGTAAAAATGGTAACCCCACTTGTGCTTAAACGATGAGTATGACCTATGATCAAATGTTCTCATTTGACTCCTAAGTCAATATATTCATATATAGATGACCTAGTCATCGCCAATTGCTTGATAGATGCTAGAATTGGTTGTGCATGCTTTGCCACATATTTCAATTGCCATTTTATTGTGTGAGCATGTTGGTTGCATATTTTACTCATTCGAGGAATCCACTTGTTGTTTTGATTGATTGGTTTTCTTTTCTTTTGCCAAGTGGATGGACAAGAATGCATAAGAACCCTCTCTAGCTATCTATGCTTTTCTCGTCTCAAACTCTATTCATGCTACATCACAAGATTTGATCAAGTCAGATTCAAACCACTCTGTGTGAGGAGCACTCGGAGTCCCCGATTTGTCATAGACTTAAACTTCCAAAACTTCTTTGTGCTTTTCGGTCTGACCGATTCCTTCATTTCGGTCATACCGAGATCACTAAGTCGATCTAGGTTTTCACCTCGGTGCAACCTATTTGGACTCTTCGGTCACACCAAGTTGCTATAACTGTCAACAGTTATGCATCTCGGTGCCACCGAGTTGTTCCACTCGGTCACACCGATAGGGTCGGGCTATATATATAACGGGCAAAATTTTGGAAATTTCTCCGAAACCTCTTCGCCCGCGCATAGCTCGCTCTGCCTCCTGGGTCTCCGGATCGTCCTCCTCGTCGCCAGCCGCCTCCTGTCGCTAGTCTCTGCCGCTGTCAATGGATTTCACCTCCGCCGTTGCCGCCGTAGCGAGTCCACCGCCGAACTAGGGTATGGACTCGATCACAGTGTTATCCCCGTCTGATTCCTAGCACATTGTGTTCATTATGATTCTTGCTACAATTGAAACACTCCTATCCAATCAAATCAATCCATAGAATAGTTGCGATTCAAAAGTTTAGGTTTAGGGTTCCACCGAAACCATCTCGGACCCACCGGGTTGCAGAACTCGGTTCCACCGATTTGGCCACGGCCATTGCACATGTGGTTCTCGGTCTGACCGAGAATTACAAATCGGTGAGACTGAGTTCAGGACTTTGTGAAACCCTAGCAGTCTCGGTGCCGCCGAACTGTGACCCGGTCTGACCGAGTTCACTAGTTTAGGTTCCGAAAGCTGCTTCGGTATCACCGAGTTTGAAAATCGGTTGATCCGAAATGCTTTCTGTGGAAAGCTAAAACTAAGTATTTGGCTCATTCTTTTGCAAAAATCTCTGCATTTTGTGATGCTCATCCACTCTATCTCATCTATAATCTATTCACAGGGTCAGCAGTCAGAGTTTGCAACATGTCTGATCAGAGTGACAGCCAGAACAAATCTGAGGAGCAGGTTCATATGAGTGAGGGCAGTAGTCCCTCTAGCAGCTCTGATGAGGGTAGCAGGAGCACCCCAAGCAACTTGCCTAAGGCTGCCACTAGAGCTAGCAAGAAGAGAACTTCTGAATCAGAGGATGAGGACTATGTGGCAAAGGAGGGAGCCACATCTAAGAAGAAGGTGCTCAAGAAAGAATATGGGTCAGCTGCAGCCATCAAGCCTGGAATGCATAAAAAGGCACCTGCAAGGAGAGTTCCTACTTCTAAGCCTAGGAAGGCTGTAACTGAAGAAACCATGAGGTTTACCATGGAATCTGAAGAGGAAGCAAGTGGCCAAGATAAGAAGAAGAAGAGAGCCAGAACCACTACTGCCAGAGTTCTTGGCAAACCCTCCACGAGGAGAGACTTTGAGGGAGAAGAAGAAGAAGAGGTTGTTGCACGAGCACCCAAGGCACAGAAGCTTATGGGTGATGACATAAGGACAGGGGCTACTTCATCTAAGCCCAAGGAAGCACCCAAAGCTGCCTCCAAGCCCAAGAGTGCACCTAAGAGGAACACCAGGAATATATCTGCTGCTGAAAAGAATAAGGCCCCAGTGCCTAATATTGCTGAAGAAGAAGAAGGACAAGTTCTCAGGAAGCTCAAGCCCGAGATCCCATACCACAATGATGCTCATCCTGTGGCTGAGGACATGAAAATTAGAACAGATTCAGGGCTGAGGAAGTGGAGAGAAGCATATCCATATGCTTCAAGGAGAAGAACTGCTGTGGATTACAGGTTTCACACCAAGGAACAACAAGACTTCTATGAGACAGTGCTGCTAGATAAGAAGCCCATAGTGTGTGACATGAGATGGGTTGACTGGGAATATATCAAGGAGAACGAAGAACACTATCCTGGAGTGTATGACAGCTTCAGTGCTTGTGGAGTTGCAGACTTTGTTGGGCAAAAGCTCACAAAGTGGAATGAGGACCTCATTATGCAATTCTACTCCACAGCACATTTCTATCCAGATGACAGGATAGTTTGGATGTCAGAAGGCACTAGATATCAGTCTACAGTTGTTGAATGGGCACAGCTGATCAATGCCCCAGAAGAGCAGGAAGATTACTTGGATATCTATGCCAAGAAGAAGATGAATCACAATTCCATGTCAAACATGTACAGGGAGATCCCAAACAAAGCACTTGAAACCTTCAAGTTTGGCTCAGTGCACTTCCTTCTGTCAGGGCTGACCACTATCAACTGGATTCTAAGGCACACTCTCTTGCCCAAGTCAGGTGATCACAAGATGATCCGAGGCCATGCAATAAACTTGCTTTACATATTTGATGTGCCACAGAAATTCAAAGTGATGAGCCTCATGGTAGAAACCATTAAGAGGACAGCAGCTGATCAGAAGAGGAGTTGTGGATATGCCCCACAAATTCAGGAGTTGATTAACTCAAAGATGGGCACAGGCACATACCTGCTGGATAAGGAACACCTGCCCATCCATCCAGATTTTGAGGACAATCAAGTTGTCATGAATGAGAATGAACCATCATCTGCACATGCACAAGCAAAGAGGGAGAAGGCAAAAATGGAGAAAGCTGCCAAGATGCCAACTCAAGAGGAGGCATCTGAGTACTTCTTGAAGAACGAGCAGGAGAAGCTCAGTTACCTGATAGCATCCACTCTGAGAATAGAGAAAGGACTAGCCACCCTGACTCGAAACCAAGAGAGCCTGGAAAGAATCATGGAACAAAAGTTCTATGACCTAGATGTGAAAGTAACTGAGATTCAGTCTGCCGTGGAGCAATTACAGGATGATATGCAGGAGAGGAAGGGCAAGACCACAACTGATGCATTTGCCAGAGTGCCCAGAGCTTAGAGATCATCTGCAGTGCCAGTTCTTGACACCAGAGCCACCACTTCTGCACCAGCTACAGCTTCAGTTCCACTAGCTCCAGCTCCTACCCCAGCAGCTCCAACCACTTCTACTGAAGCCTTCGTCCTTGGCGTCATCCGGACTCCACCAACTGAAGACCAAGCCTGAGAGTCGTTTAGTGCTATGCATTTTCTATGAACTTTTTGGTAACTTGTTGCCAAAGGGGGAGAAAAATGTATAGATCATAGGCTTCGAGAGAAAGAGTTTGCATTTGTTCTCTCTTGTCTTCTTGGTTGAAACTTTATTTGCTTTTGAGTGCTTGAGATACTATGCCTTAATCTGTGAGACATTGATGATCATGTGTTTGATCATAAGCTACACTTATTTGCTTTGTTGGATGTTATTATCAGTTTATTCTTATTTTGATCATTCACTTTGCTTGGTGATGAGTGCATGTATTTAATTCTTATCATTTTGAGCGCTCCACCAAGAGGTATGTGACATGGAATAGTAACCCATGATCCTAACTCATTGTGCATTTGCAGTCCAAAGCAAATCTTAAAATATACACAAATTTAGGGGGAGCTCTTGCTTATCACATACTTCTCAAAGCGACGATATATTTCATTCTTATTATCATTTGTCGACATCGCCCACCGTGCACCAAGCTAAAGCTATAAAACGGCCGATGTGTTCCTCTCTTCTCCTCATCTCTGGCCGTGCTTCTCCCCTTTCTTCTTCCTCCATTTGCTTACCGAAGCTCGGGCGAGGCTCTAATGGCGGAGGCGATGCCGGACTAGTACGCGATCTTGATATGCGGAGGGCTGGCGACCCTGCTGGGGCTCTCCGTGCTCCTGTGTGCGATGATCCTCGATGATCGTCGCGATGCTGCTGCTCGGGTGTTGGCTTTCCACGGCGGTGGTGATCACGAGGATTAGGTGGGATGTCGGGTGCTAACCGTGGTTAGGAGAGGGGTTAGCCAGCTGCAACACTGTTGCAAAGTTTTGTAAACGGTGCACGTGTGTGTGCCCGAGTGTCTGCGGTTGTGGGTCAGCTATTGTGCTAGCATGAAATCCACGTTATGAAAAAGTGCCGAAGTATCGACTCAGAAAAAGATGTCTCATTCCAGGATTATGCGCGGAAGAAAACCGTAATGCAACAGAATCACTCATATTAATCAAAATTAACAAAAATAACACTCTTAAAGCACACACTAAGCTCCACGCACAAGTTACAATACGCAAATAAAGGTTGCAATAAATAACGTAGCAGCGACATTTATAATGCAAACGGTAACTGGATGGGTCCAGGGAAAATGTTTCTGGTACTGAGACACATTCTTCCTCTATCGGAGAAAGTGGATTCACTAGTCGATGCACGTGTCTCTCCTGGTCGGGCCTCAGTGATCTGTCGATGGCGATCTGAGGATTTAAGTCTGCGAGGTTCTGGAGATAACCCATCACGCGTTGGATCAAACTCTCTTGAGCGATGACATACTAGACAAGGTTGGCCAGGACGGGGTCTCTTTCGATTCGCACACCGGGAAACGATGTTACTCCTCCGGGCGCTGCACGGCTCGGGAAGTAATAATACCCACGCTCGCTGGCATAGGGTACCGCGAATCGAAGGCGAGCAAGTGCTTCGCAAGCCGCAGCTTCCACGGCCATCTGTGGGGTTGGCATAGATTTCCCCACGAAGGAAACCTCTGTTGGGTCTTGGTCTGAGTTCACGGGGGGGATGTGCACTGCTGCCCAGTATCTCGAGGTGGAAGAGGTGATCCTCGATTTGAACAGCTCATACTGGGGTGGCTGGGTAGCGCCCATGGTACTGCAGGTAAAATCCCACAATATCTTAACAAAACTACCCGGGGTTGCATCTGGGGTTCTCAGGTAAATGCTGAGGTTCGGAATGGCAAGAAATGGTTGTGAGGGCGGTGCACACGGTGAATGGTGCTTGGCAAGGTCACGCGGTGGCCTTCTTATAGCACTGGAGCTGGATCATTTTTACCGTGGTGAAGGGTAATGGAATTTCCAGCTCTGATCCGGAAGTCAAAGCCACCAATACACATATTTCACCGAGGTGACATGTTACTGTGGGGGGGGGGGGGTTGTCGGGAAGGTTTTTGGTAGCTGCGCCGGGGTAGCAATCTCACACCGCGCACTGGGCGTTTAACCGAGGTTATCATTTAAGCAGAGGCATGACAACAGGCAGCGTCTAAACACCAGGCCACACGATTACATAGCGAGGATACACTGGGACTCGATACAGCTCGGGTTACTTAGTCTACTTCGTTCACATCCATGCGGGCGTGCCTTGTGGATGCCGAGACTTCTCCACGGGTCTCGCCGTCGGAATTGACTGGAGTGGGTTGAGGGGCTGCAGGCTCGGGGTAGCGATGATGGCCATCTCGAGGATTGCTGGCCACAACTCCGTTGGAGTGTGTTCCCAAAATGCGACGTAGCACTTCTGGGGTTATCGTAACACCTTGGCCGATGGCTGGGGTAGACCTCAGGGGCTCGATCGGTTGTCCAAACAGCACGACTGGGTTGTCGGCGTTGGGCTCGTCCTCTCCTCTTGCCGGGGCTCGACGAACCAGCTCTCCACGAGCTGCGATGAGATCAATTGTGACCTGATCGCACAGTTCTTCCAATGCACTTACATAGCGCACCAGGTGCAACAATGCAGGATCTGTCTCATGATCTCCGTTGGCAACTTGGGGTGATCTACCATACCCTTCACGCCTGGGGTAGTAGTGGAACGAGCGACAGTCAACTCTTGGCGACAAGTGCCGGAGATGAACTATAGCTTCTCGAGCAGCTAGTTGGATGGCTTGTGGCTCAAAGGAAGTTGTTCTTCCGGTGAACCTGTAGGGGCGTTCGGGTGCGAGACCCCTACCGTAGATGTGTACAGTGGCCCAGAATTGACGGCTTTCACCGCTTACGGGCCCTTGGTACACAACATATTCTGGGGGTTCTTCTAATGCATAGGCACGACGAGTGAGGTTTGCGAGTATGGTCACAAAACCTCCAAGGTTGGTCGCTGTGGTCTCATGGTGCACAATAGGACCGGGCATTGTGGCTTGGTTTAGGATAGCGGCCGGGCTGTGCTGGGTTGATACTAGCGTGCCCTTTTTATAGAAAAAGGGGACGGAGTCTTCCTTCGCACGCTTGCGAGAAAGGACTATTTAGGGGGTCGGTCACTGGCGCGTGATCGACGGCTAGGCTGGTAGGTTGGGCACCGACTGCCAAAAGGTGTCGGGTCACTGTGGGGCTATCTTGCAGGAGGAGCTTGGCTGCGGGTTTGGTTATGGCTCGGTGGTTTGGCATGCCTAAGTTTATTGACCTGGCTAGGATAGGATTAGCCAATGGTCAGCCTGGCTCTGATACCAAGTCTGTCGCGACCGGTTTTCCAGACATTAAATTCCAGAAAACGGCCGTCGAGCTCATCGGCCCCAGGATTACTGTTAGCTGATGAGGCACCAACTTGTTATAGAAATTCCAAGCAAAGGTACAAAATATGAAGTACAAGACCATTGTGGCCTATGAGTACAACAAATGGTTTCTAGTGGTTGAGGACGGAAGCGGTTTGTGGATCACCACGGCTGTGGGACTCCATTTCCCACGGGAACAGCTGACCAGGTTAACTCCTATCTTCACGAGGCTGCTATCACCGCTGCGCAGGTTCCGAGGCGGTCATCGCAACGCTCCTCTCCAAGCAAGCAATCTGGCCAAGACAATAGCCAGGGACAAGCCAGTGAGTACTTTGAATGTACTCGCAAACATTAAGAACACGGGTATAATATAATCGTTGATGCTCATGCTTTGCAACATCCATACACTCACTTAATTAGTCATAATAATGATTGTCTTGATGTATGCAAACAGGTCATTCATATGCAACCGGAAATTTATGCAAAGGCCACATAGAGGTAATGAATATGGTGTGCCAAGCGAGGGTCTGAATGACTCCTCAAGTGGAAAGTACGGAATAATAGATACTGGTGCCAAACGAGTGTCTGAAAGACTCCTCGAGCGGAAAATGCAGAATAATAAATACTGGTGCCAAGCGAGTGTCTGAAAGACTCCTCGAGCGGAAAAATGCAGAATAATAAATACCACAGTCGGGCGTCTGAGCGACACCCCAGAAAGGGCTTTAAAAGAAATGCCACAGTCGGGCGTCTGAGCGACACCACAGAAAGGGCTTTAAAAGAAATGCCACAGTCGGGCGTCTGAGCGACACCACAAAAAGGGCTTTAAAAGAAATGCCACAGTCGGGCGTCTGAGCGACACCACAAAAAGGGCTTTAAAAGAAATGCCACAGTCGGGCGTCTGAGCGACACCACAAAAAGGGCTTTAAAAGAAATGCCACAGTCGGGCGCCTGCGCGACACCACAGAAAGGGCTTTAAAAGAAATGCCACAGTCGGGCGTCTGAGCGACACCACAGAAAGGGCTTTAAAAGAAATGCCACAGTCGGGCGTCTGAGCGACACCACAGAAAGGGCTTCAAAAGAAATGCCACAGTCGGGCGTCTGAGCGACACCACAGAAAGGGCTTTAAAAGAAATTAATCATAGTGAATATCCCGGAGGTAGAACCATCCTAGAGATATTCGATGATAACAATAATAATCATGGGTTAGTCAACAATAGTAATAATCATAATCATCACAAGTCACAAGTAGTAATTCCCGTTCTGGTTTAACAATTTCACCTCCGAAGACCGACACTAAGACCGACACTTGACCCATCCCAGACTGCAGTCCTTAACCATGGACACGGCTATTCGAATAGGTTTAATCTCTGCAGAGGGTGTACTCTTTACCCACGAGTAACGGATTCCTTTAGTCCATCGGGACTAATTCCGTCTACGGTCTTTTAGTTGAAAACACACCTGACTTGCACACACCAGCTTAACTCATCGGTGTCTGGAATCACCCACGACACTTGTCAAGCAAAACTCTAAGTGGGGAGGCTACAACCTCGCGTAGCATGGGATCAAATTTATATCGCGCGCTCTAAGGGGTGGCCTCCCCTCTCGGTCCCAACCGGAAACACCCATGCCCCCTGACCAGGTGGCATGCCTACCGGCTACAACCGATATCTTCCACCATGGCCTCTCTGTACGGTGTGTGCTGGGAAGGGGTTGACAACTTACTGAACCGTACCCTACCTGCGGCAGGGACGAGTGGTAGCACGAGGCAAGTATGGGGGTTACTGGAACAAGACTCGATCTGCGGTCGACTCAGGAGGTTCATAAGTTCCCTGCATGACATGTATATCAAATATAATACAATTGAAGAAATCTCCACTCAATGTACCTTACCATGCCATACCGGACCTAACCGTCCCGACGAGGACCGGCAACAAGCTCACGCCTACCCAAGGTCGAGGCTTTCCCGGATTCCTTTCCGATATTCATGCAAGGCACATGAGGATGATTACCACCACAATCATTTTCATTTCCAATAGCAAGGAAATCGTTGATATGCTTCCATGCAAATGATCATGTCACATGAAATATCAATTCCACCGGAATGAGGTGGTGTTATAAATGTGTCAACCAACACATCAAAATATATTATGCCAGGGTTCAAGATGCTTGCCTTGAAGTTGTGGAGGGGTGAGGTGTTCTCCAAAATCTTTGAAAGTCTCTCCAAAAATCCTATTTTTTTGAAAAGGAAATATATGAATCAACACACATTTCAAAACAGTACAAAAAGCTGTTTTGGAAAAATTTCAAATAAATATTAAAATAAACTAGATCAAATTTGAGGAAGGTAGGAAAAAGAATCAACTCATTTGGAGTTCTATTTAAAAAGTTATAGGCAGTCAAAGTTGTGGTCAAAACTGATTTAAATAAAACAGAAAAGGAAAAACGTTTCAGAGGGGAAATACGCTTTCGGAGCGGGGAGACGTACTGGGGAGAATTACGCCTTCACTTAAACACATGGACGACGCGGTGAGTCACTGACAGTGGGTTCAGGGGGCCCACTAGTCAGGTTTGACTAGTCTTCTCCCTCTCTTTCCTCTGTCCCGAGCGGAGGCGGAGCTCCGGCGATCGTCGCCGGTGACTGGCGGCTCTTCGCGGGGCTCCGAGGGCGGGGATAGATCCGCTACACCGGGGCGGTCCTCTCGGTGGTCGCCTGGCAGGCAGGGGCGGAGGGAGCTGCCGGCGGCGAGCTCCTCGGCGGAGGTGGCCTCAGGAGCAAAGTGCCAGTGGGGTTGCGGTGGCTCCCGATCAAAATTGAGCAGGGGGAAAGGTTCAAGGGAGGATGAGGAGGCTTCTGGTGGAGAGAGTGGAGAGGGGGAGGTCCTGGTGGCGCCGGAACGGCAGGGGCAGTGGCGGTGGTCGGAGTTGCCGGAGACGGGGAAGAAGACCTCCCTGGGTCGAATGCGGGCTAGGGGAACGCCATAGTGGTGGCCTGAGGTCGCCTGCGAGCGGGAACGGACTCGGGGACTCCTTAAATAGGCGTGGCAAGGCGGTTCCGCGACGGCCGTGGATAAGCTCTCCGGCGACCGCCATTCTGTAGCTAGGGGTGTCGTGGCGGCGACGAGCGCTAGGCGACACCCTGTGGATGAGCTCGCGCTGTTACAGGGGCCAGGTGGCGAGCGGGAGGGGCTTGGGTGGCGCTGCCCGTGGCAGAGGCTGTCGGCCGACGCCGGCGTGCCGCCAAAAGGGCTCTGGCGGTGGAGCTGTAGGGTGCCAGGGCGGTTGGCGTGTTGTGGCGAGGCGTGGGGTGCGTGGCGAGGTTCTCCCGTGCGGGCCAAGGCAGGGGGTTGCGACGCGGTGGCTCGGTGCACGTGGCTGCAATATGCGCGCTCTGGGCGCGCCCAGCGCACGCTCACCAGCTGCTCGGCGAAATGCCAGGGCACGCTAGGTGGTTCGGTTGGAGCTGGGGTTTAGGAGGTCGAGGTTAGGGGAAACAGGGAGTCTAGTGGACATGCCAATCTGGTCAGAGGATCTGGGTCACAGTGCAACCAAAGTTTCATGCCAAAATAGAACATGCCCATGAGGTGTTTGACAAAATGCCAAGGGCACTTAGGCAAGTCTTGGAGTGGTCAAAAACTCCAGATCAGTGTCTTCTTAGAAACAAGAGAGAGTGGTGAGGTTAGTTTGGCAAAAGGAGAAAGTTGTTAGTGCAAGCTTTGCAGAATTACAATTCTGGACAGGAAATGAATGGCATCATTTCATGAACCGAAATTGCTCCAAAGGGTGCATGCTCCTGGACTTAGGGGTTTGGTAGGGAGGATTATGAGCATGAGAAAACACAAGGTCACTGGAGCAAGAAATAATAGGGTTGCAGTAGAAAACACCAGTCTGGTCCAGAATGAAGATGATGCTGATTCACTCAAAAACTGCAAATAACACCACTGGGTTTTTGCATAAAGTTGAATCATATGATATCACTAACATCCCATAATTTTGGTAGAGGCTAAAAGAAAATATTTAAATGGGTTGTAGTGCAAAATTGCCCACTGGACCAGAGGAGAAAAAAAGGTGTAGAGCTCAGAATATTTCATGAAATAAGGATGTTTTTGCATAAAAGCTATTTAATAACCTCACATGACATCTCCGAATTTTGGTGGGAATTTTAAGTGAATCTATCAAATGGTTGTAGTTCAAATATGGCCATTTAACCTTGAAAACCATTTTCAAGAAAGTACAGATTAAGTAACTTAATTATGCAATTAGTTGCACTAATAAAAGTAAAGTTTTCTAGAGAGGTTAAACAAGTCCAATAACATATTTGAAAAGTTCACACTTAGGTGAAAAACTCCACAATGACAAGGTTAAAGATAAAAAAGGGAGCTCATAAAATAAAGTTTTTAAGTCCTGGCAAAAATTTAATTAATAAAACAAGGCCAAAAAATTTTTTGGGTGTCACGGAACTACCCCGCTTAAGAAAAATCTCGTCCTCGAGATTTGTTAAAAGTCGCATAAGAAAAGATTGCATGCAACGAAAAAGTGGCTACAGTAAGAGGGCAATAAGTGGTGAAAACCACAGTGTGAAATACTGGTGCTGTGCGGAGAAAGATCTACGGTCTGAGACAAAAACGCGAGATTTCTACGCTGGGTATAAATTTAGAATAAAGTCTAAATTTAAATATACGCTGGTCGTACCCGGGAGCATAGTGCTCTCTCTGGCCGACAGGTGGACCCGGGGCCCATAGTCAGCCTCTTCCTCTCCCTCTGGCTCTTCTTCTCCCTCTCTCCTGCGCGCTTTCTCCACCGGCGGTGCCTAGCGCGTGGGGCATCTAGGCCGTACCACGGTAGTGCGCGGCGTGCTAGCTGCCGGAGCAGCGTGCACCCACCTCGCGGGCCAGCATGCTGTCGGCACTGCTCGCGGATTCGACTCCGAACACCGGCGATCGAGCGACGAGCGGCGTTGGTGGACTTCGCCCACCGTGCACCAAGCTCGAGCTATAAAACGGCCGAGGTGTTCCTCTCTTCTCCTCATCTCTGGCCGTGCTTCTCCCCTTTCTTCTTCCTCCATTTGCTTACCGAAGCTCGGGCGAGGCTCTAATGGCGGAGGCGATGCCGGACTGGTACGCGATCTTGATATGCGGATGGCTGGCGACCCTGCTGGGGCTCTCCGTGCTCCTGTGTGCGATGATCCTCGATGATCGTCGCGATGCTGCTGCTCGGGTGTTGGCTTTCCACGGCGGTGGTGATCACGAGGATTAGGTGGGATGCCGGGTGCTAACCGTGGTTAGGAGAGGGGTTAGCCAGCTGCAACACTGTTGCAAAGTTTTGTAAACGGTGCACGTGTGTGTGCCCGAGTGCCTGTGGTTGTGGGTCAGCTGTTGTGCTAGCGTGAAATCCACGTTATGAGAAAGTGTCGAAGTATCGACTCAGAAAAAGATGTCTCATTCCAGGATTATGCGCGGAAGAAAACCGTAATGCAACAGAATCACTCAGATTAATCGAAATTAACAAAAATAACACTCTTAAAGCACAAACTAAGCTCCACGCACAAGTTACAATATGCAAATAAAGGTTGCAATAAATAACGTAGCAGCGACATTTATAATGCAAACGGTAACTGGATGGGGTCCAGGGAAAATGTTTCTGGTACTGCGACACATTCTTCCTCTATCGGAGAAAGTGGATTCACTAGTCGATGCACGTGTCTCTCCTGGTCGGGCCTCAGTGATCTGCCAATGGCGATCTGAGGATTTAAGTCTGCGAGGTTCTGGAGATAACCCATCACGCGTTGGATCAAACTCTCTTGAGCGATGACATACTGGACAAGGTTGGCCAGGACGGGGTCTCTTTCGATTCGCACACCGGGAAACGATGTTACTCCTCCGGGCGCTGCACGGCTCGGGAAGTAATAATACCCACGCTCGCTGGCATAGGGTACCGCGAATCGAAGGCGAGCAAGTGCTTCGCAAGCCGCAGCTTCCACGGCCATCTGTGGGGTTGGCATAGATTTCCCCACGAAGGAAACCTCTGTTGGGTCTTGGTCTGAGTTCACGGGGGGGATGTGCACTGCTGCCCAGTATCTCGAGGTGGAAGAGGTGATCCTCGATTTGAACAGCTCGTACTAGGGTGGCTGGGTAGCGCCCATGGTACTGCAGGTAAAATCCCACAATATCTTAACAAAACTACCCGGGGTTGCATCTGGGGTTCTCAGGTAAATGCTGAGGTTCGGAATGGCAAGAAATGGTTGTGAGGGCGGTGCACACGGTGAATGGTGCTTGGCAAGGTCACGCGGTGGCCTTCTTATAGCACTGGAGCTGGATCATTTTTACCGTGGTGAAGGGTAATGGAATTTCCAGCTCTGATCCGGAAGTCAAAGCCACCAATACACATATTTCACCGAGGTGACATGTTACTGTGGGGGGGGGGGTTGTCGGGAAGGTTTTTGGTAGCTGCGCCGGGGTAGCAATCTCACACCGCGCACTGGGCGTTTAACCGAGGTTATCATTTAAGCAGAGGCATGACAACAGGCAGCGTCTAAACACCAGGCCACACGATTACATAGCGAGGATACACTGGGACTCGATACAGCTCGGGTTACTTAGTCTACTTCGTTCACATCCATGCGGGCGTGCCTTGTGGATGCCGAGACTTCTCCACGGGTCTCGCCGTCGGAATTGACTGGAGTGGGTTGAGGGGCTGCAGGCTCGGGGTAGCGATGATGGCCATCTCGAGGATTGCTGGCCACAACTCCGTTGGAGTGTGTTCCCAAAATGCGACGTAGCACTTCTGGGGTTATCGTAACACCTTGGCCGATGGCTGGGGTAGACCTCAGGGGCTCGATCGGTTGTCCAAACAGCACGACTGGGTTGTCGGCGTTGGGCTCGTCCTCTCCTCTTGCCGGGGCTCGACGAACCAGCTCTCCACGAGCTGCGATGAGATCAATTGTGACCTGATCGCACAGTTCTTCCAATGCACTTACATAGCGCACCAGGTGCAACAATGCAGGATCTGTCTCATGATCTCCGTTGGCAACTTGGGGTGATCTACCATACCCTTCACGCCTGGGGTAGTAGTGGAACGAGCGACAGTCAACTCTTGGCGACAAGTGCCGGAGATGAACTATAGCTTCTCGAGCAGCTAGTTGGATGGCTTGTGGCTCAAAGGAAGTTGTTCTTCCGGTGAACCTGTAGGGGCGTTCGGGTGCGAGACCCCTACCGTAGATGTGTACAGTGGCCCAGAATTGACGGCTTTCACCGCTTACGGGCCCTTGGTACACAACATATTCTGGGGGTTCTTCTAATGCATAGGCACGACGAGTGAGGTTTGCGAGTATGGTCACAAAACCTCCAAGGTTGGTCGCTGTGGTCTCATGGTGCACAATAGGACCGGGCATTGTGGCTTGGTTTAGGATAGCGGCCGGGCTGTGCTGGGTTGAGACTAGCGTGCCCTTTTTATAGAAAAAGGGGGCGGAGTCTTCCTTCGCACGCTTGCGAGAAAGGACTATTTAGGGGGTCGGTCACTGGCGCGTGATCGACGGCTAGGCTGGTAGGTTGGGCACCGACTGCCAAAAGGTGTCGGGTCACTGTGGGGCTATCTTGCAGGAGGAGCTTGGCTGCGGGTTTGGTTATGGCTCGGTGGTTTGGCATGCCTAAGTTTATTGACCTGGCTAGGATAGGATTAGCCAATGGTCAGCCTGGCTCTGATACCAAGTCTGTCGCGACCGGTTTTCCAGACATTAAATTCCAGAAAACGGCCGTCGAGCTCATGGGCCCCAGGATTACTGTTAGCTGATGAGGCACCAAATTGTTACAGAAATTCCAAGCAAAGGTACAAAATATGAAGTACAAGACCATTGTGGCCTATGAGTACAACAAATGGTTTCTAGTGGTTGAGGACGGAAGCGGTTTGTGGATCACCACAGCTGTGGGACTCCATTTCCCACGGGAACAGCTGACCAGGTTAACTCCTATCTTCACGAGGCTGCTATCACCGCTGCGCAGGTTCCGAGGCGGTCGTCGCAACGCTCCTCTCCAAGCAAGCAATCTGGCCAAGACAATAGCCAGGGACAAGCCAGTGAGTACTTTGAATGTACTCGCAAACATTAAGAACACGGGTATAATATAATCGTTGATGCTCATGCTTTGCAACATCCATACACTCACTTAATTAGTCATAATAATGATTGTCTTGATGTATGCAAACAGGTCATTCATATGCAACCGGAAATTTATGCAAAGGCCACATAGAGGTAATGAATACGGTGTGCCAAGCGAGGGTCTGAATGACTCCTCAAGTGGAAAGTACGGAATAATAGATACTGGTGCCAAACGAGTGTCTGAAAGACTCCTCGAGCGGAAAATGCAGAATAATAAATACTGGTGCCAAGCGAGTGTCTGAAAGACTCCTCGAGCGGAAAAATGCAGAATAATAAATACCACAGTCGGGCGTCTGAGCGACACCCCAGAAAGGGCTTTAAAAGAAATGCCACAGTCGGGCGTCTGAGCGACACCACAGAAAGGGCTTTAAAAGAAATGCCACAGTCGGGCGTCTGAGCGACACCACAAAAAGGGCTTTAAAAGAAATGCCACAGTCGGGCGTCTGAGCGACACCACAGAAAGGGCTTTAAAAGAAATGCCACAGTCGGGCGTCTTAGCGACACCACAAAAAGGGCTTTAAAAGAAATGCCACAGTCGGGCGCCTGCGCGACACCACAGAAAGGGCTTTAAAAGAAATGCCACAGTCGGGCGTCTGAGCGACACCACAGAAAGGGCTTTAAAAGAAATGCCACAGTCGGGCGTCTGAGCGACACCACAGAAAGGGCTTCAAAAGAAATGCCACAGTCGGGCGTCTGAGCGACACCACAGAAAGGGCTTTAAAAGAAATTAATCATAGTGAATATCCCGGAGGTAGAACCATCCCAGAGATATTCGATGATAACAATAATAATCATGGGTTAGTCAACAATAGTAATAATCATAATCATCACAAGTCACAAGTAGTAATTCCCGTTCTGGTTTAACAATTTCACCTCCGAAGACCGACACTAAGACCGACACTTGACCCATCCCAGACTGCAGTCCTTAACCATGGACACGGCTATTCGAATAGGTTTAATCTCTGCAGAGGGTGTACTCTTTACCCACGAGTAACGGATTCCTTTAGTCCATCGGGACTAATTCCGTCTACGGTCTTTTAGTTGAAAACACACCTGACTTGCACACACCAGCTTAACTCATCGGTGTCTGGAATCACCCACGACACTTGTCAAGCAAAACTCTAAGTGGGGAGGCTACAACCTCGCGTAGCATGGGATCAAATTTATATCGCGCGCTCTAAGGGGTGGCCTCCCCTCTCGGTCCCAACCGGAAACACCCATGCCCTCTGACCAGGTGGCATGCCTACCGGCTACAACCGATATCTTCCACCATGGCCTCTCTGTACGGTGTGTGCTGGGAAGGGGTTGACAACTTACTGAACCGTACCCTACCTGCGGCAGGGACGAGTGGTAGCACGAGGCAAGTATGGGGGTTACTGGAACAAGACTCGATCTGCGGTCGACTCAGGAGGTTCATAAGTTCCCTGCATGACATGTATATCAAATATAATACAATTGAAGAAATCTCCACTCAATGTACCTTACCATGCCATACCGGACCTAACCGTCCCGACGAGGACCGGCAACAAGCTCACGCCTACCCAAGGTCGAGGCTTTCCCGGATTCCTTTCCGATATTCATGCAAGGCACATGAGGATGATTACCACCACAATCATTTTCATTTCCAATAGCAAGGAAATCGTTGATATGCTTCCATGCAAATGATCATGTCACATGAAATATCAATTCCACCGGAATGAGGTGGTGTTATAAATGTGTCAACCAACACATCAAAATATATTATGCCAGGGTTCAAGATGCTTGCCTTGAAGTTGTGGAGGGGTGAGGTGTTCTCCAAAATCTTTGAAAGTCTCTCCAAAAATCCTATTTTTTTGAAAAGGAAATATATGAATCAACACACATTTCAAAACAGTACAAAAAGCTGTTTTGGAAAAATTTCAAATAAATATTAAAATAAACTAGATCAAATTTGAGGAAGGTAGGAAAAAGAATCAACTCATTTGGAGTTCTATTTAAAAAGTTATAGGCAGTCAAAGTTGTGGTCAAAACTGATTTAAATAAAACAGAAAAGGAAAAACGTTTCAGAGGGGAAATACGCTTTCGGAGCGGGGAGACGTACTGGGGAGAATTACGCCTTCACTTAAACACATGGACGGCGCGGTGAGTCACTGACAGTGGGTTCAAGGGGCCCACTAGTCAGGTTTGACTAGTCTTCTCCCTCTCTTTCCTCTGTCCCGAGCGGAGGCGGAGCTCCAGCGATCGTCGCCGGTGACTGGCGGCTCTTCGCGGGGCTCCGAGGGTGGGGATAGATCCACTACACCGGGGCGGTCCTCTCGGTGGTCGCCTGGCTGGCGGGGGCGGAGGGAGCTGCCGGCGGCGAGCTCCTCGGCGGAGGTGGCCTCGGGAGCAAAGTGCCAGTGGGGTTGCGGTGGCTCCCGATCAAAATTGAGCAGGGGGAAAGGTTCAAGGGAGGATGAGGAGGCTTCTGGTGGAGAGAGTGGAGAGGGGGAGGTCCTGGTGGCGCCGGAACGGCAGGGGCAGTGGCGGTGGTCGGAGTTGCCGGAGACGGGGAAGAAGACCTCCCTGGGTCGAATGCGGGCTAGGGGAACGCCATAGTGGTGGCCTGAGGTCGCCTGCGAGCGGGAACGGACTCGGGGACTCCTTAAATAGGCGTGGCAAGGCGGTTCCGCGGCGGCCGTGGATAAGCTCTCCGGCGACCGCCATTCTGTAGCTAGGGGTGTCGTGGCGGCGACGAGCGCTAGGCGACACCCTATGGATGAGCTCGCGCTGTTACAGGGGCCAGGTGGCGAGCGGGAGGGGCTTGGGTGGCACTGCCCGTGGCAGAGGCTGTCGGCCGACGCCGGCGTGCCGCCAAAAGGGCTCTGGCGGTGGAGCTATAGGGTGCCAGGGCGGTTGGCGTGTTGTGGCGAGGCGTGGGCTGCGTGGCGAGGTTCTCCCGTGCGGGCCAAGGCAGGGGGTTGCGACGCGGCGGCTCGGTGCACATGGCTGCAATATGCGCGCTCTGGGCGCGCCCAGCGCACGCTCACCAGCTGCTCGGCGAAATGCCAGGGCACGCTAGGTGGTTTGGTTGGAGCTGGGGTTTAGCAGGTCGAGGTTAGGGGAAACAGGGAGTCTAGTGGACATGCCAATCTGGTCAGAGGATCTGGGTCACAGTGCAACCAAAGTTTCATGCCAAAATAGAACATGCCCATGAGGTGTTTGACAAAATGCCAAGGGCACTTAGGCAAGTCTTGGAGTGGTCAAAAACTCCAGATTAGTGTCTCCTTAGAAACAAGAGAGAGTGGTGAGGTTAGTTTGGCAAAAGGAGAAAGTTGTTAGTGCAAGCTTTGCAGAATTACAATTCTGGACAGGAAATGAATGGCATCATTTCATGAACCGAAATTGCTCCAAAGGGTGCATGCTCCTGGACTTAGGGGTTTGGTAGGGAGGATTATGAGCATGAGAAAACACAAGGTCACTGGAGCAAGAAATAATAGGGTTGCAGTAGAAAACACCAGTCTGGTCCAGAATGAAGATGATGCTGATTCACTCAAAAATTCCAAATAACACCACTGGGTTTTTGCATAAAGTTGAATCATATGATATCACTAACATCCCATAATTTTGGTAGAGGCTAAAAGAAAATATTTAAATGGGTTGTAGTGCAAAATTGCCCACTGGACCAGAGGAGAAAAAAAGGTGTAGAGCTCAGAATATTTCATGAAATAAGGATGTTTTTGCATAAAAGCTATTTAATAACCTCACATGACATCTCCAAATTTTGGTGGGAATTTTAAGTGAATCTATCAAATGGTTGTAGTTCAAATATGGCCATTTAACCTTGAAAACCATTTTCAAGAAAGTACAGATTAAGTAACTTAATTATGCAATTAGTTGCACTGATAAAAGTAAAGTTTTCTAGAGAGGTTAAACAAGTCCAATAACATATTTGAAAAGTTCACACTTAGGTGAAAAACTCCACAATGACAAGGTTAAAGATAAAAAAGGGAGCTCATAAAATAAAGTTTTTAAGTCCTGGCAAAAATTTAATTAATAAAACAAGGCCAAAAAATTTTTTGGGTGTCACGGAACTACCCCGCTTAAGAAAAATCTCGTCCTCGAGATTTGTTAAAAGTCGCATAAGAAAAGATTGCATGCAACAAAAAAGTGGCTACAGTAAGAGGGCAATAAGTGGTGAAAACCACAGTGTGAAATACTGGTGCTGTGCGGAGAAAGATCTACGGTCTGAGACAAAAACGCGAGATTTCTACGCTGGGTATAAATTTAGAATAAAGTCTAAATTTAAATATACGCTGGTCGTACCCGGGAGCATAGTGCTCTCTCTGGCCGACAGGTGGACCCGGGGCCCATAGTCAGCCTCTTCCTCTCCCTCTGGCTCTTCTTCTCCCTCTCTCCTGCGCGCTTTCTCCACCGGCGGTGCCTAGCGCGTGGGGCATCTAGGCCGTACCGCGGTAGTGCGCGGCGTGCTAGCTGCCGGAGCAGCGTGCACCCACCTCGCGGGCCAGCATGCTGTCGGCACTGCTCGCGGATTCGACTCCGAACACCGGCGATCGAGCGACGAGCGGTGTTGGTGGACTTCGCCCATCGTGCACCAAGCTCGAGCTATAAAACGGCCGAGGTGTTCCTCTCTTCTCCTCATCTCTGGCCGTGCTTCTCCCCTTTCTTCTTCCTCCATTTGCTTACCGAAGCTCGGGCGAGGCTCTAATGGCGGAGGCGATGCCGGACTGGTACGCGATCTTGATATGCGGAGGGCTGGCGACCCTGCTGGGGCTCTCCGTGCTCCTGTGTGCGATGATCCTCGATGATCGTCGCGATGCTGCTGCTCGGGTGTTGGCTTTCCACGGCGGTGGTGATCACAAGGATTAGGTGGGATGTCGGGTGCTAACCGTGGTTAGGAGAGGGGTTAGCCAGCTGCAACACTGTTGCAAAGTTTTGTAAACGGTGCACGTGTGTGTGCCCGAGTGTCTGCGGTTGTGGGTCAGCTGTTGTGCTAGCATGAAATCCACGTTATGAAAAAGTGCCGAAGTATCCACTCAGAAAAAGATGTCTCATTCCAGGATTATGCGCGGAAGAAAACCGTAATGCAACAGAATCACTCATATTAATCAAAATTAACAAAAATAACACTCTTAAAGCACACACTAAGCTCCACACACAAGTTACAATACACAAATAAAGGTTGCAATAAATAACGTAGCAGCGACATTTATAATGCAAACGGTAACTGGATGGGGTCCAGGGAAAATGTTTCTGGTACTGAGACACATTCTTCCTCTATCGGAGAAAGTGGATTCACTAGTCGATGCACGTGTCTCTCCTGGTCGGGCCTCAGTGATCTGCCGATGGCGATCTGAGGATTTAAGTCTGCGAGGTTCTGGAGATAACCCATCACGCGTTGGATCAAACTCTCTTGAGCGATGACATACTAGACAAGGTTGGCCAGGACGGGGTCTCTTTCGATTCGCACACCGGGAAACGATGTTACTCCTCCGGGCGCTGCACGGCTCGGGAAGTAATAATACCCACGCTCGCTGGCATAGGGTACCGCGAATCGAAGGCGAGCAAGTGCTTCGCAAGCCGCAGCTTCCACGGCCATCTGTGGGGTTGGCATAGATTTCCCCACGAAGGAAACCTCTGTTGGGTCTTGGTCTGAGTTCACGGGGGGGATGTGCACTGCTGCCCAGTATCTTGAGGTGGAAGAGGTGATCCTCGATTTGAACAGCTCGTACTAGGGTGGCTGGGTAGCGCCCATGGTACTGCAGGTAAAATCCCACAATATCTTAACAAAACTACCCGGGGTTGCATCTGGGGTTCTCAGGTAAATGCTGAGGTTCGGAATGGCAAGAAATGGTTGTGAGGGCGGTGCACACGGTGAATGGTGCTTGGCAAGGTCACGCGGTGGCCTTCTTATAGCACTGGAGCTGGATCATTTTTACCGTGGTGAAGGGTAATGGAATTTCCAGCTCTGATCCGGAAGTCAAAGCCACCAATACACATATTTCACCGAGGTGACATGTTACTGTGGGGGGGGGTTGTCGGGAAGGTTTTTGGTAGCTGCGCCGGGGTAGCAATCTCACACCGCGCACTGGGCGTTTAACCGAGGTTATCATTTAAGCAGAGGCATGACAACAGGCAGCGTCTAAACACCAGGCCACACGATTACATAGCGAGGATACACTGGGACTCGATACAGCTCGGGTTACTTAGTCTACTTCGTTCACATCCATGCGGGCGTGCCTTGTGGATGCCGAGACTTCTCCACGGGTCTCGCCGTCGGAATTGACTGGAGTGGGTTGAGGGGCTGCAGGCTCGGGGTAGCGATGATGGCCATCTCGAGGATTGCTGGCCACAACTCCGTTGGAGTGTGTTCCCAAAATGCGACGTAGCACTTCTGGGGTTATCGTAACACCTTGGCCGATGGCTGGGGTAGACCTCAGGGGCTCGATCGGTTGTCCAAACAGCACGACTGGGTTGTCGGCGTTGGGCTCGTCCTCTCCTCTTGCCGGGGCTCGACGAACCAGCTCTCCACGAGCTGCGATGAGATCAATTGTGACCTGATCGCACAGTTCTTCCAATGCACTTACATAGCGCACCAGGTGCAACAATGCAGGATCTGTCTCATGATCTCCGTTGGCAACTTGGGGTGATCTACCATACCCTTCACGCCTGGGGTAGTAGTGGAACGAGCGACAGTCAACTCTTGGCGACAAGTGCCGGAGATGAACTATAGCTTCTCGAGCAGCTAGTTGGATGGCTTGTGGCTCAAAGGGAGTTGTTCTTCCGGTGAACCTGTAGGGGCGTTCGGGTGCGAGACCCCTACCGTAGATGTGTACAGTGGCCCAGAATTGACGGCTTTCACCGCTTACGGGCCCTTGGTACACAACATATTCTGGGGGTTCTTCTAATGCATAGGCACGACGAGTGAGGTTTGCGAGTATGGTCACAAAACCTCCAAGGTTGGTCGCTGTGGTCTCATGGTGCACAATAGGACCGGGCATTGTGGCTTGGTTTAGGATAGCGGCCGGGCTGTGCTGGGTTGAGACTAGCGTGCCCTTTTTATAGAAAAAGGGGGCGGAGTCTTCCTTCGCACGCTTGCGAGAAAGGACTATTTAGGGGGTCGGTCACTGGCGCGTGATCGACGGCTAGGCTGGTAGGTTGGGCACCGACTGCCAAAAGGTGTCGGGTCACTGTGGGGCTATCTTGCAGGAGGAGCTTGGCTGCGGGTTTGGTTATGGCTCGGTGGTTTGGCATGCCTAAGTTTATTGACCTGGCTAGGATAGGATTAGCCAATGGTCAGCCTGGCTCTGATACCAAGTCTGTCGCGACCGGTTTTCCAGACATTAAATTCCAGAAAACGGCCGTCGAGCTCATCGGCCCCAGGATTACTGTTAGCTGATGAGGCACCAACTTGTTATAGAAATTCCAAGCAAAGGTACAAAATATGAAGTACAAGACCATTGTGGCCTATGAGTACAACAAATGGTTTCTAGTGGTTGAGGACGGAAGCGGTTTGTGGATCACCACGGCTGTGGGACTCCATTTCCCACGGGAACAGCTGACCAGGTTAACTCCTATCTTCACGAGGCTGCTATCACCGCTGCGCAGGTTCCGAGGCGGTCATCGCAACGCTCCTCTCCAAGCAAGCAATCTGGCCAAGACAATAGCCAGGGACAAGCCAGTGAGTACTTTGAATGTACTCGCAAACATTAAGAACACGGGTATAATATAATCGTTGATGCTCATGCTTTGCAACATCCATACACTCACTTAATTAGTCATAATAATGATTGTCTTGATGTATGCAAACAGGTCATTCATATGCAACCGGAAATTTATGCAAAGGCCACATAGAGGTAATGAATATGGTGTGCCAAGCGAGGGTCTGAATGACTCCTCAAGTGGAAAGTACGGAATAATAGATACTGGTGCCAAACGAGTGTCTGAAAGACTCCTCGAGCGGAAAATGCAGAATAATAAATACTGGTGCCAAGCGAGTGTCTGAAAGACTCCTCGAGCGGAAAAATGCAGAATAATAAATACCACAGTCGGGCGTCTGAGCGACACCCCAGAAAGGGCTTTAAAAGAAATGCCACAGTCGGGCGTCTGAGCGACACCACAGAAAGGGCTTTAAAAGAAATGCCACAGCCGGGCGTCTGAGCGACACCACAAAAAGGGCTTTAAAAGAAATGCCACAGTCGGGCGTCTGAGCGACACCACAAAAAGGGCTTTAAAAGAAATGCCACAGTCGGGCGTCTGAGCGACACCACAAAAAGGGCTTTAAAAGAAATGCCACAGTCGGGCGCCTGCGCGACACCACAGAAAGGGCTTTAAAAGAAATGCCACAGTCGGGCGTCTGAGCGACACCACAGAAAGGGCTTTAAAAGAAATGCCACAGTCGGGCGTCTGAGCGACACCACAGAAAGGGCTTCAAAAGAAATGCCACAGTCGGGCGTCTGAGCGACACCACAGAAAGGGCTTTAAAAGAAATTAATCATAGTGAATATCCCGGAGGTAGAACCATCCCAGAGATATTCGATGATAACAATAATAATCATGGGTTAGTCAACAATAGTAATAATCATAATCATCACAAGTCACAAGTAGTAATTCCCGTTCTGGTTTAACAATTTCACCTCCGAAGACCGACACTAAGACCGACACTTGACCCATCCCAGACTGCAGTCCTTAACCATGGACACGGCTATTCGAATAGGTTTAATCTCTGCAGAGGGTGTACTCTTTACCCACGAGTAACGGATTCCTTTAGTCCATCGGGACTAATTCCGTCTACGGTCTTTTAGTTGAAAACACACCTGACTTGCACACACCAGCTTAACTCATCGGTGTCTGGAATCACCCACGACACTTGTCAATCAAAACTCTAAGTGGGGAGGCTACAACCTCGCGTAGCATGGGATCAAATTTATATCGCGCGCTCTAAGGGGTGGCCTCCCCTCTCGGTCCCAACCAGAAACACCCATGCCCCCTGACCAGGTGGCATGCCTACCGGCTACAACCTATATCTTCCACCATGGCCTCTCTGTACGGTGTGTGCTGGGAAGGGGTTGACAACTTACTGAACCGTACCCTACCTGCGGCAGGGACGAGTGGTAGCACGAGGCAAGTATGGGGGTTACTGGAACAAGACTCGATCTGCGGTCGACTCAGGAGGTTCATAAGTTCCCTGCATGACATGTATATCAAATATAATACAATTGAAGAAATCTCCACTCAATGTACCTTACCATGCCATACCGGACCTAACCGTCCCGACGAGGACCGGCAACAAGCTCACGCCTACCCAAGGTCGAGGCTTTCCCGGATTCCTTTCCGATATGCATGCAAGGCACATGAGGATGATTACCACCACAATCATTTTCATTTCCAATAGCAAGGAAATCGTTGATATGCTTCCATGCAAATGATCATGTCACATGAAATATCAATTCCACCGGAATGAGGTGGTGTTATAAATGTGTCAACCAACACATCAAAATATATTATGCCAGGGTTCAAGATGCTTGCCTTGAAGTTGTGGAGGGGTGAGGTGTTCTCCAAAATCTTTGAAAGTCTCTCCAAAAATCCTATTTTTTTGAAAAGGAAATATATGAATCAACACACATTTCAAAACAGTACAAAAATCTGTTTTGGAAAAATTTCAAATAAATATTAAAATAAACTAGATCAAATTTGAGGAAGGTAGGAAAAAGAATCAACTCATTTGGAGTTCTATTTAAAAAGTTATAGGCAGTCAAAGTTGTGGTCAAAACTGATTTAAATAAAACAGAAAAGGAAAAACGTTTCAGAGGGGAAATACGCTTTCGGAGCGGGGAGACGTACTGGGGAGAATTACGCCTTCACTTAAACACATGGACGGCGCGGTGAGTCACTGACAGTGGGTTCAGGGGGCCCACTAGTCAGGTTTGACTAGTCTTCTCCCTCTCTTTCCTCTGTCCCGAGCGGAGGCGGAGCTCCGGCAATCGTCGCCGGTGACTGGCGGCTCTTCGCGGGGCTCCGAGGGCGGGGATAGATCCGCTACACCGGGGCGGTCCTCTTGGTGGTCGCCTGGCAGGCGGGGGCGGAGGGAGCTGCCGGCGGCGAGCTCCTCGGCGTTGGTGGCCTCGGGAGCAAAGTGCCAGTGGGGTTGCGGTGGCTCCCGATCAAAATTGAGCAGGGGGAAAGGTTCAAGGGAGGATGAGGAGGCTTCTGGTGGAGAGAGTGGAGAGGGGGAGGTCCTGGTGGCGCCGGAACGGCAGGGGCAGTGGCGGTGGTCGGAGTTGCCGGAGACGGGGAAGAAGACCTCCCTGGGTCGAATGCGGGCTAGGGGAACGCCATAGTGGTGGCCTGAGGTCGCCTGCGAGCGGGAACGGACTCGGGGACTCCTTAAATAGGCGTGGCAAGGCGGTTCCGCGGCGGCCGTGGATAAGCTCTCCGGCGACCGCCATTCTGTAGCTAGGGGTGTCGTGGCGGCGACGAGCGCTAGGCGACACCCTGTGGATGAGCTCGCGCTGTTACAGGGGCCAGGTGGCGAGCGGGAGGGGCTTGGGTGGCGCTGCCCGTGGCAGAGGCTGTCGGCCGACGCCGGCGTGCCGCCAAAAGGGCTCTGGCGGTGGAGCTGTAGGGTGCCAGGGCGGTTGGCGTGTTGTGGCGAGGCGTGGGGTGCGTGGCGAGGTTCTCCCGTGCGGGCCAAGGCAGGGGGTTGCGACGCGGCGGCTCGGTGCACGTGGCTGCAATATGCGCGCTCTGGGCGCGCCCAGCGCACGCTCACCATTTGCTCGGCGAAATGCCAGGGCACGCTAGGTGGTTCGGTTGGAGCTGGGGTTTAGCAGGTCGAGGTTAGGGGAAACAGGGAGTCTAGTGGACATGCCAATCTGGTCAGAGGATCTGGGTCACAGTGCAACCAAAGTTTCATGCCAAAATAGAACATGCCCATGAGGTGTTTGACAAAATGCCAAGGGCACTTAGGCAAGTCTTGGAGTGGTCAAAAACTCCAGATTAGTGTCTCCTTAGAAACAAGAGAGAGTGGTGAGGTTAGTTTGGCAAAAGGAGAAAGTTGTTAGTGCAAGCTTTGCAGAATTACAATTCTGGACAGGAAATGAATGGCATCATTTCATGAACCGAAATTGCTCCAAAGGGTGCATGCTCCTGGACTTAGGGGTTTGGTAGGGAGGATTATGAGCATGAGAAAACACAAGGTCACTGGAGCAAGAAATAATAGGGTTGCAGTAGAAAACACCAGTCTGGTCCAGAATGAAGATGATGCTGATTCACTCAAAAATTGCAAATAACACCACTGGGTTTTTGCATAAAGTTGAATCATATGATATCACTAACATCCCATAATTTTGGTAGAGGCTAAAAGAAAATATTTAAATGGGTTGTAGTGCAAAATTGCCCACTGGACTAGAGGAGAAAAAAAGGTGTAGAGCTCAGAATATTTCATGAAATAAGGATGTTTTTGCATAAAAGCTATTTAATAACCTCACATGACATCTCCAAATTTTGGTGGGAATTTTAAGTGAATCTATCAAATGGTTGTAGTTCAAATATGGCCATTTAACCTTGAAAACCATTTTCAAGAAAGTACAGATTAAGTAACTTAATTATGCAATTAGTTGCACTGATAAAAGTAAAGTTTTCTAGAGAGGTTAAACAAGTCCAATAACATATTTGAAAAGTTCACACTTAGGTGAAAAACTCCACAATGACAAGGTTAAAGATAAAAAAGGGAGCTCATAAAATAAAGTTTTTAAGTCCTGGCAAAAATTTAATTAATAAAACAAGGCCAAAAATTTTTTTGGGTGTCACAACACGTAAACAAATATAAAAGTTAATATGTGCCTCCAACTAATATAGTAGTAGTAGAGTACTTAGGCATGTACTCCATAACATCACCGTGCATTGCACGTACAACATTTAGTGGTAGTACATAGTAAGAGACAAATGCCGCCCAAGAGGTCCCTTCTCGACCTACTTTTGGGTGTTTGGTAGAGTGTATGGAGGATGCACGAGTCCACACTAGTTTAGCACAAATACACTAGAAGCATGCATGAAGAGAGCATGCATGAAGAGGGGTGTTGAGTTGAACATGCATCAAGAGGGAACAACTATGCTGAGACGAGAACGCAACCAAACACACCCTATATGCCACGCATGTTCATACCATTTGTGCCTTTCTACTTCACTTACTGCACTACATTACTCAGGTTCGTACGTCCACTCCTGGGTACATGTCCGTCTCGTAGTTCCAGTCCCACGTGCTCTTCATATAGATGGAACGATCCTTGCATAACACGTGCACCTTGATGCTAGAGGTCTCGCGTGTTGGCAAAAGGATGAACAAAGCTCACGTAAAAAATAGAGTGGAAGAACATAGATTCCGGACGACCTAGAAGGAGCAAGGAACCTCGTGGTGGAGCATCTGCACTCATAATATTTAATATTATTCAGCGATATAAAATTAACCAATCATCTCCACAGTGGACTGGAAGAGTACGAAACACGGCAGCCCAGTGTAGTTACATCATACTAGTACATGGCTAACCCACGCTATCACCATATTTCTTGGCTTCGTGCGACACCTATCTCTAGTAATCCAGCAGCCTATATCGCTTCTCCCTCCTCGTCTCTATCAAAGTGCGGCGGCCTGGCGTTTCTGCCGTCTATTGAGGTCGGTTAACTATCACATCTTAGCGACATGCCAAGAGCATTCTAAAAAAATTCCTTTCACGTTCCATTTTCAAAAAGAAAAAAATCCTTTCACGTAAGAATTTGCCTATATGCTTTGAGCAACTTGCATGTCCTATACTGCTCCTGTTTGATATCTAACTTAGCTAGAGGTTAGACTAACTCATGACTAACCCTGAACTAATTGTAGCCAAAGAGGTGTTTGGGTGACAGGGTTAGATTGACAATAAATGCACTTCATGGAGAGAGAAAAGTGATTTTTTAGTGGTCCCAATGAGAACTATCTCCAGTTAACACCTCTTGGGTGGGATAGTTTTTTTGGTGGGTTCGGTGCAACTTGCTCCAATTTAAACCCTCATGCTTGGATACTTTAGGGCTATTTGATCCCCAACTAGATCAAACTAACTCTAACCCATGGATCCAAATAGGGCCTATGGCCAGTCTCGATGCAGAGCAGTCGCGTGCACCGGGAAGCGGCGCTCTCTCGCCCGTCGCGCCACTTCAAAGCCGGCGCCAGTGAGAGGTCGCCTCCGCTCTGGCCGGGCATTAATGCGGCATTGACGCTCCAGGGTGACGCTGACCGTTTCACGTGGGAAGCACGCGCTGACAAGGGAGCATAGGTTTTGAACCGTTTTAGGTGTAGTACTGGTAGTTTGCAAAACTACTCAATTATTGCACTCAGTTTCCTAAGAAATTGTGGTAAAAAACGTTACTCCACAGCCCGCTTCCCTTCTCCTTCCTCTTCCACCGCCCGCGCACGTCCGCAGGAAGCGACCGGTCAACCCTTATATAGGAGTGCTAGCACAAAAAGATGCATGCATGACCACTAAAATTTCCATATTAAAGCACCGCTCCGGCGGGAGTATGGTGTATGTTGTTACCTTCGGCCGGCCCATGGCTACCGGGTGACGGCGACCAGAGAAGAGGCGGCGGGAGGGGAATGAATGCAGCTACTATTTGGGTTCGCCTTCCGGCTTAAATAAATGCACAGCATCACGTGTACCCGCGGGTGCACAAATTGTAACATACGTGTCTACTTAAGTGGGCATCACGTAAGTGGTGTGTGTGTGAGAGAGATTCTGAGAGACAGAGTGCGTGTGTGCGACTCTACTCTTCGGACATGTACTCAACCTTTTGCATCGGGATATAAGTATAATGGTATTTACTTTAGCTAGTGATTTACATGGCCATGTTAACGTGGTTGTGTCAAAAAAATGTCAATTCCTGCTCGTGATTTGCATTATATAATTACAAGCAAGATTCACGTGCATTGCGCGGAACATCAATATGCATTTTTTTACAAAACACCTGTTGTGATTGACCCATGTAGGAGTAATCCCATGTGTAAAAACTAATGATATCTCGAGAATTTTATCGAAAAACTGGTATCTCGAGAATGTCATCGAAAAAATGAAAGATGAGAGATAAGGCGAGGAGGAGTGGAGCGTGGTGGTGACTGGTGGTCGGAATGGGCGGAGGCATGGGGATGGACGGCGCCGGCAGGCGGCAGCGACCACCATGCATGCTAGATTGTTCCAGAGACTTATTCCTTTTTTAATTGCTGAGCAATGAGGTTGTGGGAGATAAGGATGTGGAGAGAGGTGGAGGTATCTTTTGTAAATTTATCATAGTTTGCTTTCTATCCTCAGATATAGATCATACGGTCTGTATTACAAGATGGCAGGCACACCATCACCGCCAACTCGTTTTTTATAAGGGTACAAATGATAAGTTTGCTAACTACTAAAGTAAAGTGGAATTTGTCCATGTTATGCAAGTAAATAAAGGTGATTGTTTATCATACGGGTAAGGTTGGATGAAGGGTGGTAGGAACAAATGCTCCGCCTAGAGCATGTGTGTGTGTGAGATGGAGTCTTAGTGTGTGTGTGGGGTGTGGGGGTGTGTGTGTGAGAGAGACAGAGAGAGGAGAGAGAGAGAGATGGAGTCTTAGTTTGTGTGTGTCTGTGTGTGTGTGAGAGAGAGAGAGAGAGATGGAGTCTTAGTGTGTGTGGGGGGGTGCGCGTGTGTGTGTGTGTGTGTGTGAGAGAGAGAGAGAGAGATGGGGTCTTAGTGTGTGTGGGGGGGTGCGTGCGTGCGTGCGTGTGTGTGTGTGTGTCGCGGGGTCCTCTGTGGCGGATGTAATTTAAGTGTGCATGGCTTCATCATAGAGAGGTGATGTGTATGGCAGAGGCCACCAACGATGGGGTGCGAGAGAGAAAATGCCCGTAGAGAGGGAAGATAAGGTGTGTGCGCGTGAGAGGAGTCGACATCGAGAGAACGTGTTTGTTCGAGAGACACCGAGGAAGACTACTATATATCAATGGTGCATGTAGGCAGGAACTAAACAAAGGGATGGTCTTATTGGTTTCGGGGATATAGGGGAAGAGTGAGAGGCAGAGGGTAGCTAGAAGGAGATTGTTAAGTGTGAGTGTGTGTGTTTTACCCATCCATGCGGAAGTTATGTGCACAAAAGAGGAGAACGATTCGATGTGGCGTTAGGATTGAGGGTAATTAACTACTATGGAGACATAGAGACCTTGAACGTGCATGTGTGAGAGGTATACATGTATACGTGGGATGTGTGTGTGTGCACGAGTGCATGATCGAGATAAAAGAAATAAGACATAAGTCATAAGATCAACGACATGGGAGAGATGGATCGGTATGACAATATGCATGCATGTGAGAATGCAGGGAAGAAGGCCCGACAATTGAGCATGTGTTTTTGTCTTTAAGAGATAGTGGTGTGGGCTGGAGCATGCATCTATGGCGAGCAGAGGGAGTGAGGCGCAACGATTGTGCAAAAGAGACCAACCTATAAATGCATATGTATGGAGAGACATATATAGTGTGGGTGATAGGAAGCAAGACTCCATGCGAGAAAGAAATGTTGATGGAGAAACAACAGATAGATACAGAGATGGAGATGCTAGCTAGAGGGACATCCGCTAGTTTGGGTGTTGGAGATGACCATCGGGTGGTTCAAAGGGTGAAGTTATATATGTGTGTGAGAGGGCACTTGACTGCATGTAGAGAGAAACATATGTAGTGTGCGTGATAGGAGTCAAGAGTGAGGGCGAGAAAGAAGGTTGATGGAGAAACAGATAAATAGAAAGATAAAGATGCTAGCTAGTGTGCATTAGAGATAGGAGTCGAGTGGATTAGAAGGCTGGGTTATGTGTGTGGGTGTGAGAGAGATAGAGAGAGGGTGCATGTGAGTCACATACAAATAGATATCAGAGAGAAATGAGATCCAGAGAGACGGAGTTTTGTGTCTGCGAGAGATAAATATATTTCACAACGAGAGTGATAGCTAGAGAGACATACGAGGGAACGCAAGATATCTCTAGGGAGAGAGGGTGTGTGTGAGCGACATACAAGAGAACAATGGAGAAATATGAGACCCTGGGAGACAGTGTTTGTGTTTGTGTGTGAGAAAGAGATATTGAAGAGGAGGAGTCATAGGTTCTCATATCTAAGGAGCGAAAGACATCTCTGTATGAGGGGTATGCGAGTGGCACACATGGGAATAGTAGAGAGAAATGAGACCCCGGGAAACAAAGTTTTGTGTTTGTGTGAGAGAAAGAGATTCCACATGGAGAATCATAGTTAGAGACACATAGCAGGGAGCGAGATATACTTAGAGAGAGATAGAGTGATGAAGGTCGAGGGAGAGAGTACCGTTAGTGTGTTACGAAGATAAAAGATCATTGTCGACATATAGGTAGCACGAGAGATACCTGAGAGACGATGAACGCGTATAGGTCCAGAGAGATAGTCCTATATAAGCATGAGTGATAGCTATATGATACGAATATCTGGATTAAAGGGGATTCAAATATTTAAACTGGAGATCACGACATCGATAATATCATAACGCAAATTGGTGTATCAAACATGCATATTCATTTGAATTTGGGCACATGTTTAATGTTATATAGTTTATCAATATTGGTGATTCATAGATTCTTCAATTACAAACAATGCATGGTTTATATGCAACTAATGTCTAAAGGGATTACACTATATGTTGCGTGTGTGAAACACATTATACATGTTTGAGAAGTAAAAAAACCCGCATGAAACACACATTAATTGGAGATAGTTAGCGAGGAATGCATACATTGGATTTCAACATAAAGTGGTTTCAAATATTTGAAAATCCAAATTGATGGATACAACCTTATGAATCTGAGATCCTGCCATTTGTAAACCATATTTATGTATAAATGGTGTTGTGCTTTTGAAAGTGTATAAAAAATGATGTATATAGAATGTAATTCCAATTGAAAATGGAACCCCCCCCCCCCCCGAAAAAATAGAATACAAACGGGATTCGAATTGACTTGACACGGTAAACATGCACTCTGCAAAATTTGAACGAAGCGGGGAAAGTCGCAGTAACCGCCCGAAACCAAAATCTGCAAGATGGAAATCACTACTGCCTATCCCTGCCACGCAAAGCCTATCTGCTGGATTTCTATAGGTTTCGATAGGGGTAGGTTTGTAATTTCACCCAAACGTGACGTAATCGCCTCTCACCCGGATTCATACATGGTGGGCGCCAAAACACAGTGTGTCCTCGGCCGAAATCGACTCCCTCCCCGATTCATATTCATTCACGGTGGGCGCCAAAAACAAACTCTCGTCGGCAAATATTCGGTGTATGCGAGATTACCGTCCTATCCCCAACCGACTAATGTTGTTGTGATGTAGTAGAAATTTGAAACGGGGGCTAAGTTTGTAAATTTCCTCGCATTTGAGACGAGCGCGCCCTGAATACATGGTTCCCCCCTTCCTCTCTACCTCCCTTTTCCCCATTTGTACTCCGTGGGCGCCAAAACACCCTCTCCACCCCACCCTCCTCCGTCCGCCGCCGTCCGCCACCCCATCCACCGTCGTCCTCCTCCACCATGCCGAAGCTGATACCCCGACGCTGCCGTCCATTACAAGAGATCGACCTCTCTCATCTACGGCTTCGGACCGGGATCCTGGCATCCCGTCCTCTCGCTTCATCCCCGCTGTCGTCCACCTTGTCGGCGCCGCTCCTATGACCGTCTCGTCCACCGCACCCCGGCACCACCGTCTACCCTCCTAGATCTGCTTCCACGCCGCCGACAGCCATCGCTACCGCAGCACCGTCAAATTCTCAGCAGATGCGTACACGGCACTGCACCAGAGACGGTACTCTTTCGTGTCTGCTCAACTTATTTATCGCAGGAAGAAAATAGATCGCCACTGCTTTACTCCGATTTCTTGTCTTGGTTGCGAAGTTGCCTTTGTCCGATTTGCACCTTCAGATCCGCCATGGCACTCTCAACACTATACTCCCAATGCTTATGGTTTTCCCCTTTTATATTCCACACTAGTTAAATCACAGTAGACTAAATTTCAGAATTGGGTCAGTCGATTTTTCAGAGCTCGTCGGAGTTCGCCGGTGCGATCGAAGGGGCTCGGGTGGTTGTGGGGCCTCGCCAAACAAAGAAACTCGACGTGGATGGGGGTTGGGGCGGGGTGGGGGTGGGGTGGCGGAGGAACACAGGCGGTGGGGGCCGGTGGTCCGGCCGGCGGCCCGTGCGGTGTTCTGTATGGGAAGAACCAGAGACGAGGAAGAAGAAGGGTTAGGAGACGTAGGATCTTCATCCAACCGCCTGAAATGGTCGAGAGACAGCTGGGAGTTGCATTCTTAATGCGCTCTGGTTCATCATGTGTGGGCACTGCGCAACCAACATTTTATTATAAAATCTGCTTGCTCTTCTTTACCATGTTCCTCTTCCATTCTTCTTTAATATGTACTCTCTCTGTTCCTAAATACAAGTCTTTGTATAGATTCCACCATGGACTACATATGGAGCAAAATGAGTGAATCTACACTCTAAAATGTATCTGGATACATCTGTATGTGATCCATAGTGGAAATCTCTACCAAGACTTATATTTTGGAACTGGGGGAGTATGATAGTAGTACAGTATGTTCCTTGTACTGAAGATGAGCAGGGACATTTGCAGTGTAGAGGTCTATACGGTCGGTTGTGATGGACACATTGAGCCTCTTTGATTCGTAGGATCTTGTAAACATAGGAATAGGATTTGTAGTGGCTTGCCCGCTTGAATCCTATAAGAATAGCAAGGAAATGCGGGGAGCTGTGTCGCCTTTGAAAGTTACGCTGATATTAACAGTACCGCACCTTCACTTGAAGAGAGCTGGTATCCGAAGACTTTCTAGCCGTACCAGCAATACTAGCACATATATTCCAGCAAGTTCCACTTTGTTGATTTTACTCTGATGCTTAAGGTTTTCCACTTATATCTACACTATGATCTGTGTAGCTGCTTTGTGTCGCACTAGCAGCAGTCCACTCTTGAAGTTAAACACTGCAATGACTTACAAAATTGGCACCAAGGCATTGAGTGCCATTCTGGATGCAATGAAACTCATACGCTCCCCACCTGTTGATTCTTGTTCAGAATATGATCCTAATGACTATTCTAACCTCGAGGAGTCAAAGGCAGATGGTCTGTCATGTTCACCATCAAGGTGCCTATTCTAATTTGGCAATGTTTTATTGATTGAGGGTATCTTGCATATGTTGTCTTGCATTTCTTCTACTTTGTTGCACCGCCATCTGCTTAGTTTACTCATCATATATGTCGAGATGCCATGCCCATCCATTATCATCTGTCTGTCATCATACCATGTTTTTCACTCAAATGCTATTCTTGTGCATCAGACATCAAAAAGGAAGAGGGCGATTGCCGAACCTGAAGGAGCACCAGCAAAGTCCTTGAAAAACGTGGTGGTGCCGGAGAAATCAGACAGCACCCCACTTATATTGGCTGTACAACCAGTGACACAAAACGTAGGACCGACTCCAGCAGACTGTACCCATACTTCACTAGCCACACCACTAGCCCCACCACACAGGACCTACACTCCAGCAAAAGGTATACCGATTTCATTTGCCATAGCACCAGCTGTACCACAGAAAAATCCCACTCCAGGCAAAAGTACAGCAAGTCCACCGGCCAAAGACCTATCCCAACTGCAGAGACGGCCAATTCCTGCAGATTGGAACCCCATTCCATTTATTTCCAGTTTAAAAGACAATGCTTTCAATGTTGTTAGGGACTACGTGCATATATTCCCATCATGGGAAGATTATTGTGAAGACAAACACCATTTTCACATCTTCCTGTCCAACTTACGTGTAAGTGCTATTATTAATGGTTATTATTTTCCTGTTTTCTGGTGATTGAACACATCAATGATTTACATTACATTGTTGTAACTAGGCGAGGGTCAATCTGGATAGTCATGACGAGCAAAGCTTGCTTGTGCTTTTCAAGGAAGCATTGCAACAGTATCGGTGTTACCTGAGGAAATCACACTTTGATGGCAAGTCTATAAACGAATTTCCGGTGAAGTCTCCTGTGCTAAATTTAGAAGACATTGAATGGGAAAACCTTGTTATGCACTGGTCTCGTTCCCAGGATGAGGTAATGTCTATGAGATCACATGACAATTTGAACTTCTACTTTTCCGCATGTGCCTTACGGATCTTTTTTGCAAGAAATCTGCTCGAAGAAGAATTCTGGTTTGACAAGAATGACAGGATATCGCAAATATGCTGCCCGCTGCTTTGCTATTGTTAGTACCTGTTGTCCTGTATCACTGTACTTGCATACATACCTGGTTCATTATGTGACAGCAGTATGCATGATAGCTTGCTTATCAATTGTTCGCTCCAAATTATCTGATATGTATGAATGGTTACATTAGTGTAGAATATATCCAATGCCAATGTTTTTTTAGCTCTGCATTGTTCTTGTAAGTACATGTTGTCCTTTATCAGTGTACTTATAATGACAGGTAGCTGTTCATGTACCATCACTCTGCAGCTTATTTTCCTTTGCCCTCCATTTTCTACACATCAGATCTATATTTACTCTTACCATAAAGTTGGTACTGAAGAAGTTTAGCTGTGCATTGCTCTTGGTTGTACCTTTTGCCTGTATCGCTGCACTTACATTTATAGCTACTTGGTTATGTAGCATCACTCTTCATCTTATCTTAAATATTCTCCATTTTTTCGTATATTATCACATCTATATTTACTCTTAACAAAATGTAGAATAAAGGCAATGCTTTTTAAGAAGATTCTGTGGTAAACTTCTTGAATTTCCCCCCCCCCCCATCAGCATGGACAAGGCCTTTATAGAGCCTGTCTTCACCAATAATGTAAGTTTGTCCATCTCAAGCCTTCAAACTTTGTTGTATATATTTGGTTAGGCATGACTGCAACAGCTGTTTATTTTTGGTGTTTGCATCAAATTGCAAATTTAAAGTTTATTATGTAGTTCATAAACAAAAGTTTGTCCTTTCTCAATTTAAGTTTTCAGTTGTACAACCAGGTTCCTTCTTCATACCATGTAAATTAAACTATACAGAACAAGTGATCTTCTTTTGCACTGCATGTATGCTTCTGTTCTTCATTCGTAATACAGTGGTGTGGTGAACCTACCCACTACAGCACCATGTCATATTCTGCAATGTCTTAACTATGAACAATGTCATATCATTCTACTATTATTTAAACCGTATCTTTATTTGCCAATCTGAAATGGTATAAATTGACATCACACTAACCATTGATACTTATGAGTTCTTGATCTATAATCCAGTGGTGTCGTGAAGCTGCCAACTCCTTCACAATGTCATTTCCTGCCATGTCTTGACCTGAACAATACCATATTGTGTTAATGCAATTTTAAACTGTGTCACTTTATTCGTCAGTAAGAAATGTGATGAATTGTCAACACTGATATTTTTATGTGCAAAACTTGTCATCTGTCTGCTTGTTTATCTTTCAGAGTGAGGAAGATATAAGTGTTGAACAAGTGCAGTCTCATCATCTTGCTCAGCTGCTTGCGCTGCAGCTCCCCAGCAGGGCTAACCTTTCTTGAACTCTATTGAAGTGCTGTCGGTTTTGTATATTATTTTATCGGCGTGTTTATTTGCACTGGTGGTGATCTTTGATGCCCAGTGTATGTAATCTGCTGTCTTCTTGTGCTTTATTATCATAGTGGCGAACTTTGATGCCCAGTGGATGTAATATGCCGTAATTTCTTTATTGTATAATCTAGGTTTTTTCTTATTCACGATGCTGCAGTTATTTTACTGTATATATATCCTGTCTTCGTAGTAAACCGGTCAAACCTTAAAATTACGGTACATAATCGGGCCGTCATGCAATCACGATGTAGGTTGGGCCTGAAACGTGCCGAACAGCTCACGGGCCGGCAGCAGCCCGAAATGAACCCCGGCCCATGATTGTGCGAATCAAATCACGGGCTTTTAACAGGCCAAAATTGTCTCGGTCCTTGTTTGGCCCAATCAGATATCGGCTGCGAGCAGGCCGGATGCAAACCGGGCCGTAGTTAGGCCCAACTATATGACGGGCTTTTAACAGGCCGAAATTAATATAGGGCCGAAATGTTAAACGGGCCCTTAACAGGCCAAAACTAATATCAGGCCGAATTACTAAGTGGGCCTTTAGCAAGTGGGCCCAAAAGCATAGTGTCCAGTTGACGGGCCGAATCTGATATGGGCCATAATTGAGCCCAAAGCCTCTTAAAGGGTTGGACCTGATTTGGGCCGTAATTTGGCCCAGAATGTGGTAGGATTTTAACGGGTCAGATCTCATATGGGCCACTATTAGGCCCGGAGCGTGGCAGGCCATTAATGGACCGGAACAAATATGGGCCGACATTTGGCCCAAAACATGGCAGCCAGTTAATGGGTCGGCCTACTAGGGTCCTCAAAATCTTGTGGGCCTACAGCTGGGCCGTCCCATTAATGTCGGCGAAATCTCATGGGCCTTTAGCTGGGCCGGCCCATTATGATCCCCAAGAATCTTGTGGGCCTTTACCTGGGCCGGCCCATTATGGCACACAAAAATCTTGTGGGCCTTTACCTGGGCCGGCCCATTATGGCCCGCAAAATCTTGTGGGCCTTTAGCTGGGCCAGCCCATTATGGTCCGCAAAATCTCGTGGGCCTTTAGTTGGGCCACACCATTATGATCCGCAAGAATCTTGTGGGCCTTTACCTGGGCCGGCCCATTATGACACACAAAAATCTTGTGGGCCTTTACCTGGGCCGGCCCATTATGGCCCGCAAAATCTTGTGGGCCTTTAGCTGCGCCAGCCCATTATGGTCCGCAAAATCTTGTGGGCCTTCAGTTGGGCCAGCCCATTTAAACTTGATGGGCCGGTCCACGTGTCAACATATCATAGGCGCGTGTCACCCATTGGATGAGTGACACATGTGCCAACGCGGACCTGACACGTGTCTCCTCCAGCCAACGATGATTTTACACATGGAAAATCCCCATTGGTCGAGGCTGTTAATGGGTTATCGGATCCAAAACCCGACCCGATAGCTTAACGGCATTCCGTTACGGTGGATGCCATGTGTCGGTCACCCTTGAGGAAAGCACTTCTGTGACGCGGGATTTATTGTCATGGAAGTGGACACTTCCGTGATGATAATTTTGGTAATGTCATGGAACACTTCTACGACAGCACAGGTATGACTATCTTGATTCTGTCATAAATTTGTCATGGATGTACATGCATGACAAAAAACGCGACCTATTGTGACAAACACGTATCATCACGGAAGTGTATTTTTTTGTACTGATGGCAATATATCTCGGAATGGCTATGGAAATGCCATAATAGGTAGGTATGGTGGATGTTTTGAGGAAGATATAAGGAGGATTATGTGTGAAAGAGTGTATCATATCACGGGGTTTGGATGCACCGGCGAAGTTTGCACCAACTCTCAATGTGAGAAAGGGCAATGCACGGTACCGAAGAGTCTAGCAATAATGGAAGGGTGAGAGTGTGTATAATCCATGGACTCAACATTAGTCATAAAGAACTCATATACTTATTGCAAAAATCTAAAAGCCATCAAAAACCAAAGCACTACGCGCATGCTCCTAGGGGGATAGATTGGTAGGAAAAGACCATCGCTCGTCCCCGACCGCCACTCATAAGGAAGACAATCAAAGAACACCTCATGTTTCAAATTTGTCACATAACATTTAGCATACGTGCATGCTACGGGAATTGCAAACTTCAACACAAGTATTTCTCAAATTCACAACTACTCAACTAGCACGACTTTGATATTATCACCTCCATATCTCAAAACTATCATCAATCATCAAACTTTTCTTAGTATCCAACACACTCATAAGAAAGCTTTAAAAATCTTGAATACCAAGCATATTAAGATTTTAAGCAAATTACTATGCTAATTAAGACTCTCAAAATAATCTAAGTGAAGCATGAGAGATCAATAGTTTCTTTAAAACAAATCCACCACCATGCTCTAAAAGATATAAGTGAAGCACTAGAGCTAAACTATATAACTCAAAAGATATAAGTGAAGCACAAAGAGTATTCTAATAATTTCCAAATCATGTATGGATCTCTCAAAACGTGTGTACAGCAAGGATGATTGTGGTAAACTAACAAACAAAGACACAAATAATACAAGACGCTCAAAGCAAAACACATATCATGTGGTGAATAAAAATATAGCTCCAAGTAAAATTACCGATGGAAGTAGACGAAAGAGGGGATGCCTTCTGGGGCATCCCCAAGCTTTGAATTTTGGGTGTCCTTAGATTATCTTGGGGGTGCCATGGGCATCCCCAAGCTTAGGCTCTTGCCCTCCTTGTTCCATAATCTATCAAAAGATTTCACACAAAACTTGAAAACTTCACAACACAAAATTCAACAGAAATCTCGTGAGCTCCGTTAGCGAAAGAAAACAAAAGACCACTTCAAGGTACTGTAATGAACTCATTCTTTATTTATATTGGTGTTAAAACTACTGTATTCCAACTTCTCTATGGTTGATAAACTATTTAACTAGCCATAGATTCATCAAAATAAGCAAACAACACACGAAAAACAAAATCTGTCAAAAACAGAACAGTTTGTAGTAATCTGTAACTAACGCAAACTTCTGGAACTCCAAAACATCTACCAAAATAGGACGACCTAGGCAGTTTGTTTATTGATCAGAAGCAATTGGAATCAGTATTTTATCACATTCTGGTGATTTTTTAACAATTGTTTTTGTGAACAAAAAGATTCTGGAAATTACGGCAAGATCAAATAACTTTCATCCAAGAAGATCCTATAGGTTTAACTTGGCAAAAACACTAATTAAAACATAAAACCACATCTAACCAGAGGCTAGAACAAATATTTATTCCTAAACTGAAGCAAAAGCAAAAAAACTAAAAATAAAATTGGGTTGCCTCCCAACAAGCGCTAACGTTTAGCGCCCCTAGCTAGGCATAAAAGCAAGGATAGATCTAGGTATTACCATCTTTGGTAGGCAATTCTTCAATGAGACATATATATTCCTTATAAATTTCTTTCTTTTTAGTAATTATCAAACTCTTACGCACAAAATCAAGAAATTCATTCGTACCAAATGGTTCCTTAATGATAGCAAAAAGATTGGGATGAATACTTATAGATTTAAGATCCGCAGTTTCCTTACTAGAGGATTCACCCTTATTTTTAGGAACATACATAAGTTTGGAAAGTTTACCCGGAGGACTTGGAGTATTCTTTACGGAAGAAAAAGCGGTTCCCAAGTTGGTAATGATACCCTCAAGTTTATCGATTCTAGTGGAATCTTGATTTATTCTTTCATTAACTAAAGGTTCCTTTTCATTAATATTTTTCAAAGTTACTCCTACCTTAGATCCATATTGGGTAATTTGGTTGTGGATCTTTTTATCCAGATTTTCAATTAACTCTACAGTAGCAACTTTATTTTCAATAATTTCAAGTCTTTGCATTACATGCTTCAAAGTTAACATAGTCCCATTAACTAAAAGAGGTGGTGAGCCAAATAAATCTACCATAGCATTATAAGAATCAAAAGTATGGCTACCCAAGAAATTCCCTCCGGTAATGGTATCAAGAATATATCTATACCAAGGATTGGCACCTACATAAAAATTGCGAAGGAGAACTGACGTAGATTGCTTCCTGGTAGATTTATTTTGAGCATTGCAAATTCTATACCGAGCGTCTTTTAGATTTTCTCCCTCCCTTTGCTTAAAATTTATAACTTCATTCTCGGGAGACAACGGAAAAGATATAAGACTAGCCATGACGTCAAGAAAGCGAGAAAGAAGCGAACGGAAAAGAGAGGGCGAATAAAACGACAAGGGTGAAGTGGGGGAGAGGAAAACGAGAGGCAAATGGCAAATAATGTAATGTGGGAGATAAGGGATTGTGATGGGTGCTTGGTATGTTGACTTTTGCGTAGACTCCCCGGCAACGGCGCCAGAAATTCTTCTTGCTACCTCTTGAGCACTGCGTTGGATTTCCTTGAAGAGGAAAGGATGATGCAGCAAAGTAGCGTAAGTATTTCCCTCAGTTTTTGAGAACCAAGGTATCAATCCAGTAGGAGGCTACGCGTGAGTCCCTCGTACCTGCACAAAGCAAATAACTCCTCGTAACCAATGCGATAAGGGGTTGTCAATCTCTTCACGGTCACTTACGAGAGTGAGATCTGATAGATATGATAGATAATATTTTTGGTATTTTTGTGACAAAGATGCAAAGTAAAATAAAAGGCAAAGTAAAAAAGCAAAGGCAATAATAAAGTGATGGAAGATTAATACGATGAAGATAGACCCGGGGGCCATAGATTTCACTAGTGGCTTCTTTCAAGAGCATAAGTATTTTACGGCGGGTGAACGAATTACTGTTGAGCAATTGACAGAATTGAGCATAGTTATGTGAATATCTAGGTATGATCATGTATATAGGCATCACGTCCGAGACAAGTAGACCGACTCCTGCCTGCATCTACTACTATTACTCCACTCATCGACCGCTATCTAGCATGCATCTAGAGTATTAAGTAAAAGCCAGAGTAACGCCTTAAGCAAGATGACATGATGTAGAGGGATAGATTCATGCAATATGATAAAAACCCCATCTTGTTATCCTCGATGGCAACAATACAATACGTTCCTTGCTGCCCCTGCTGCCACTGGGAAAGGACACCGCAAGATTGAACCCAAAGCTAAGCACTTCTCCCATTGCAAGAAAAACCAATCTAGTAGGCCAAACCAAACTGATAATTCGAAGAGACTTGCAAAGATAACCAATCATACATAAAAGAATTTAGAGAATATTCAAATATTGTTCATAGATAATCTTGATCATAAACCCACAATTCATCGGTCTCAACAAACACACAGCAAAAATAAGATTACATCAAATAGATCTCCATGAGAGAGGGGGAGAACATTGTATTGAGATCCAAAAAGAGAGAAGAAGCCATCTAGCTACTAACTATGGACCCGAAGGTCTGAGGTAAACTACTCACACTTCATCAGAGGGGCTATGATGATGTATAAGCCCTCTGTGGTGGATGCCCCCTCCGGTGGAGCTCCAGAACAGGCCCCAAGATGGGATCTCGTGGGTACAGAAGGTTGCGGCGGCGGAATTAGGTTTTTGGCTCCGTATCTGATCATTTGGGGGTACATAGGTATATCTAGGAGGAAGAAGTACGTCGGTGGAGCTTCATGGGCTCCATGAGGGTGGAGGGCGCGCCTGGGGGGAGGGCGCGCCCCCTATCTCGTGCCCACCTCGAAGCTTCCTTGGCGTAGGGCCCAAGTCTCCTGGATCACGTTCGGTGAGAAAAACACGTTCCCGAAGGTTTCATTCCGTTTGGACTCCGTTTGATATTCCGTTTCTGCAAAACTCTGAAATAGGCAAAAAACAGCAATTCTGGGCTGGGCCTCCAGTTAATAGGTTGGTCCCAATAATAATATAAAAGTGAAAAATAAAGCCCAATATGGTCCAAAACAGTAGATAATATAGCATGGAGCAATCAAAAATTATAGATACATTGGAGACGTATCACAGTCTAGTACTCGCCTAAGTATAAAACATGTTCCGGGTGATAACCGATCTTCTCACTCGGGGACTTGGCCACACGCTCCGTCCTAATCAGCAAGGACGACGAGGTGCAGGTCAACTGCGACCTTCTCCTCAGAGTTGCGCCATAAATACAATGTACACTCCATCTTGATCCGCAAGGACGACGAGGTGCAGGTCGACTACGACCTTCTCCTCAGAGCTGCGCCATAAGTACAATGTGCGCTCCATCCCGATCTGCAAGGACGACGAGGTGCAGGTCGACCGCGACCTTCTCCTCAGAGCTGCGCCATAAGTACAATGTGCACTTCATCACGATCTGCAAGGACGGCGAGGTGTAGGTCGACTGCGACCTTCTCCTCAGAGCTGCACCATAAGTACAATATGTGCTCCATCCTGATCCGCGAGGGCGACGAGGTGCAGGTCGACTGATTACCTTCTCCTCAGAGCTACATTGCAAGTACAAAGACTATTCCGAGTGAAGAAACAAGTTCCACTCGAAGGCAAACACGAGCATATTCAGAGGAAAACCAAGTTCAGATAAATCCTAAGGTTCCAGAACACGGATTAAAGTACTCGGGCATCAGGCCCGAAGGAGTTTAACGGTTACAAAATCACTCGTCATTCCGAGGCAAATTTAAGGCGAGGCATAAAGTTTGTTCACTCCACAGGAGGAGGGCTAGCAGGCTCGATGAACTCATCCAGATCAATTCCGCCAGCAATCCGAGTGGCAGCAGCAATGAAGGTTACCATGAAGGATTGGAAGTCATGCCTTTTGGTGTTGGCAACCTTGATCGCCGCCAGCTTCTCTTCTCGGGCTTCCTTGCAGTGGACACAAACCAGCGACAGAGCCACATCAGCACTGCATCGGGCAGAAGACTTCTTCCATTCTTGCACTCGACCAGGGACCTCATTGAGTCGAGTCATCAGAGACTCGAGGTCATTTTGGAGCGTTGCCCCTGGCCAGAGTGCTGTGTCGATGCGCGACACTGCAACTTTAGCCGAGCAAGGTAGTCGACAACACCAGCGACACGGGATTCCAGTCGGAGCACGTTCATGGCAACTTCGTCCTTAACAGGAGAGAGGATGGGGTCCAAGCTTGTCTCAATTCGCCCAGTCTCTTCCTTGAAGTTCTGGCAAAATTTTGCACACGCAACACAACGATGAGTCAGTAACTATACATCGAGTCGACAGCAGCAATTCGGTCGGACAAAGGACAACAACTTCAAGCATGACGAACAACTTCTTGGCAAGTCCTCCCAGATAATTCTCCAGGTCATCTCTCTTGCGGGCGATGCCTTCTACTTTGTCAGTCAGGACTCCCTTGTCCTTCTTCAAACGAGTCGCTTCCTTGTTGGCTTCATCAAGAGCAGTCTTCAACTTGGCGTTCTCTTCCTCCAGTTTACCGACTGAAGCAAGCTTCTGGTCGGCGAGTGCGGTTTGCTCTTCTGCTGCCTTCTGTGCAGCTGCAAGGTCTAGATCCTTCTTCGTCAGAGCCTGGTTCATTGTTTCTGAAAGAAGTAATGATCGGTTCAGGAAAAGCAAATAACACTTGGATCAGGAACAAGTCAGTCGGCAAATTTTTCATACCAGCGGCCTCATCCTTGGCTTTCTGCAAGTTCGTCTTGGCTAGCTCCAGATCAATATTGAGTTGAATCTGCTTTCGCTCCAGGTCAACAAAACAAGCTCCAAGTTCACAGGATTTCTGTAATCAAAGGACGGTCGGTCGACAGATGAAAAGATAGGTTACTTCAGAGCAATAGAGTGATAAATTCAACAAGTTCTAAGACTACTGCCGAATCAAACATCCAACAGTAGTCTCGGGGACTACACCTAGTGGGTGCACTTAGCGTGCCCCCACTAGTTCAGTTTCCACTCAACATGGTCCGTCTAGGCCGAGTGTAAAAAAAGAAGAAGAGGAAAGTTGTTCTCAGACCACAGTCGACTGCCCACAGTCGACTACGGTCTCGGGGACTACACCCAGTGGGTGCACTCAGCGTGCCCCCACTAGTTCAGGTTCCACTCGACATGGTCCGCCCAGGCCGAGTGAGAAAATTCTGATTCTCAAACCATAGCCAACTGCCCGCAACAACTATGGTCTCGGGGACTATACCCAATGGGTGCACTCAGCGTGCCCCCACTGGTTCAAAGACTCAATCGACAACAACCTGGTCGACCTAAGAAGCAAAGCTATTCAGCAGTAAATCAAAACACCCAGTGGGTGTACAAATGCAAAATGCAGACTGATGAAAAGATGCTCAAGGAAAGTTTTCAGGTAGCATATCCTAACAGAACAAGCGACAAGCTAAAGGATCAGTCGGTAGTCAACCAACCTGGACGTTGCTCTGGAGAGCTGAGCTGGCATCGTAAGCAGCTTGACTGGCCTCCCGAACCACCTTCATCTGATCCATCATGACGTTTGCCTGGCATATAGCCTTCTTAGCAGCACCCACCTGGTCCTCTGGGATGTGGTGCACGGTAAAGAGTGAAGATGGATCGGCTGGAGTCTCTGCAGTCGACGCTGATGGCTGGGCACTCGACAACGGTACGACAAAAGTCACAAAAGTCCGGTTGACATCGCCAGCCTCCTGGATCACTGACTCCGTCACTGGCGTCAACTAAGGCACCTTGCGAGTTGATATCTTCCTGCTTCTTCTTCCCATGGGCCTTAGCGGCACATCCTCGTCGTCGTCTGGTAGGTCAATGACATTGGGAGGAGCTGCAAAAAGAATCAATCGCCGGAATTCAGTCGACCAGAAAAACAGCTGAGAAAGTAAAGACAAGATTACAGGAGTCGTACCCGGATTAGAAGTGACTGCATCCTCCATTTCCTCGTCTTCATCCCTATAAACAGAAGTCCCAGAGGTAGCAGCACTGCAAATCTCAAGATCCAGTCGGCCAGACCTTCCAAAATGAGTCGACCAAAGTTCAATTCATGCCAAACCAAGAAATCAAGTCCAACTATTTCCTGCAAGCAATGGGAACGACCACTTTGATCTTGGGCAAGGCCTTCCGCGGTTTTGACGGCGTAGCTTTAGATTGCTTAGGGGCCTTCTCAGTCGGCACTAGAGAAGATATCCGAGGGCGCTTTGAGGTCTGTCCAGTCTGCGCAGTCGCTTTGCCACGGATACTTGTCGGGTCGTGGGTTTGCTTGGATCGCCTTTCGGTGCGAGGGGGTGAGTCAACTTCTTCGTCGTCGCCAGAGTCGTCGCTTTCGTCGTCTTCTCCCCCATCAGAGTGCCACTCGCCGCTCTCGCCTCCCCTTCTGGATCCTGCTCCTACTCTCCGTTGGGCATCGAATACATCTCAGTGAGGGCCTGAAAGACAACAAGTGGAACCAATGTCAGTCGGTTGGCAAAAAGCAATTACACGATAGATCAAGAAAACACTCGAAAATTTAGAGTTGGACCTTGTCTGGTTCATACGAGTTGTCGAGTGGAGGAATCCTCTTGGACCCTCTGGGGTTATCCTTGTTACCAGTGATACCCCTCAGCCACTACGCCACCGTATCCTCGTCGACTTCCTCTGGGTGGATCCGAGTGGTATCATCAATGCCCGAATACATCCACATCGGATGGTCACGAGCTTGAAGCGGATGAATGCGTCGTCTGAGGAAGACCTCCAGCAGATCCATGCCGGTCACGCCGTCACGAACAAGCTGGACCACTTGCTCGACCAACACCTTCACCTCCGCTTTCCCCGTCGGAGTCACTTTCAAGGTAGAGGGCTTCTCGACTCGAGCCATGGAAAAGGGGGCAAGTCTAGTTGACTGGCCTGGAGTCAACTGGTCTTTGCAGTAGAACCAGGTCGACTGCCACCCTCTGAATGACTCGGGAAGAATCATGGCTGGGAAAGTACTCTTGCCCCTCATTTGGATCCCAAGACCCCCACACATTTGGATCATGTGCGTCCTCTCATCACTCGGGTTGGCCTTTTTTACCGACTGAGAACGACAGGTGAAAATGTGCTTGAAGAGACCCCAGTGCGGTCAACAACCCAGAAAATTCTCGCACATGGACACGAATGCGGCGAGGTACATGATGGTGTTGGGGGAAAAGTGATGAAGTTGTGCTCCAAAGAAGTTCAAAAAGCCTTGAAAGAAAGGATGGGGAGGCAAAGAAAAATCACGGTCAACATGAGTGGCAAGGAGGACGCACTCACCCTCCTGCGGTCGCGGCTCGGTCTCATCCTCCGGGAGCCGCCAAGATCCATGGGGAATCAGTCCCCCTTCAACCAAATCATACATGTCGTCCTGCTGGATCATCGAACGAATCCAATGGCCCTGGATCCTGCCGGGCGGCAAACCAGATCTCGATGAGGACCCTCCCCGGCTCGTCTTCTTCCCTTTCGCCTTCGCCTCGCCTTCTTTGCGCGCTCCAGAGCCACAGTCTTCTCCTTCCCCATTGTGGAGGGTGGAGTTCAGGCAGAGCGGCGGTGCTGAGAGAGGAGGTGGATGCGATGGAAAACAAAGGAGGAAGAGAGGAAATGGGGCGCACTATGCAGAAAACCCCAGCCGCGACGCCTTATATAAGGTCTTCTCTCGAGCGGCTGACTTGTGGGCCCAAGCAATCCCGTCAAATCCCGCAACAATCACGCAGGCAGTACGTGGCAAAAAAGTTGGCGCGGAGATCAAGGCGTCCTTGCCTAATCAGTCTCGATTACTACGGCCTCCTCTGTCCTGCACGCTTCCCAAAATTTTCAAATCCCACAAGATCCGGGAGCAACAGAGCAGTCCGTCAGACTGAAGATTTTTTCTATTCTAACACTCGAAGCTTTTCAGTAAAAGGTCACTCGACAAACTAAGAATGGATCAAGGCGACTGAAAAAGAAGTTGAAGTCATCATGTTGTTCATTGATCCCAACAAGACGCTTCCGAAGCGCAAAAATTAAGTCGGAAATATTTTCAACTCCTTCTCCACTCGAACCCTGAACCATTCGGAGGCTAATGATGAAGCTATGTACCTAGGGTAGGGTCATAGGCCTGACCTAGACACCCTCCCCTAGGACATCACCCTAAAGTCAGAAGCATTGAAGGGATACCATCATCCACTCGACCAGAAGCATTCCACTCGGAAGATTCAAGTTCATTCGACCAAGAGATAGTACTCACTCGACCGTAAAAAGAATCACTCGACGGACAAAAGATCTAAAGCCACTCTATATGGCAACGGTCAGACATTACTCGTTAGACTTAATGGTCATTCATGTATCTTTATTGCTGGCGTTATCAGTAACGCCCTATCTTTATGTACCTTAAACCCTGTGTAACTGAGGGCCGGAGGGGTCTGGCGAACTCTATATAAGCCACCCCCCTCCTCAGGTACAAGGGTTCGCACCCCCTGTAACTCCACACACATATAATCCAGTCGACCGCCTCTGGGCACCGAGACGTAAGGATATTACTTCCACCGTGAAGGGCCTGAACTCGTAAACCTTGTGTGTACAACTTCACCATAGCTGGGATCTTGCCTCCTCATACCTACCCCCCATTCTACTGTCAGTCTTAGAACCACAACACCAGGCGCCACTGAGTATATGGGTCATGCTCGTCCTCATGCTCGTGATCATCAGCATCATCATCTCCCCCTTGGTTATAATTTTTTTCAAGTATAGGTGGTGGAATGTTCATAGGACCTTGGAAACACAAGAAGGTTAATTGATTGGTAAAGGGAAACTAGCTAACCCGCATGCATGTGGATGAAACAATTATAATTTTGGTGGAAGACAAACGTACCGAAAGCATGATGATTCCATGCAAAAATAGTGCCACGAGTGGTGGCAGCAAACACAAGACCCTCGTATTGAATTGCATCACAGTACTCATCCGTGTACAGAAATTGATTTTTGAGCAATATCCATCGAGGCGTGGAAGTGAGGAAGGCAACAAGCTTGTCGAAGATAGCAACAACTTCATTGTTTGTGTAATCCCAAGAGCGGTTGAGAACTCGACAAATTGCTATCTTCCGTAGATGACAGTCACCATGATCGTATTTGAACTCACATAGAATATCGATGTACTCAACCTCTGGGCAGTCGTCTGAGATTTTTGGAAGTGGAACCCGGTGACGAGTGTACACATTCACAAGTTCCCACTCGCAGTTGCACCCAATATAAACAACCCAATCTCCATTTGCGCCTGCCCAAGACTTGCCCTCAAGCGATGGCATCTTAACATCATACGTATCATTATCAAGCAGCATCAAATTGCACAAGGCGAGGCTTCCCTCGTCCCTGCGCCAGTCAGCAGGGTCACAGCGAAGAAGATAGGGGAGATCAAACCACTCCTGGACCCTTGGGTTCCTTGTAATGGTGTTATTAGTTGGTCGAGAATGGTCTTGAATGAACCTTCCATGCTAGCCGAGGTGATGACGTCGCACTGATCAATGAGTTCCTCCACCACGTCATCTTTTAGATCGGGGCAAGAATAACGGGGTCGTTTCCGGCCTGTTCCCTCCATGGAGAAGATGATCGAACAATGGCAGAAGGAAGGGTGAAGGCAAATGGAGGGAGGAAGAGCGTGCAACAACAGTTCCAAATCGAGAGGGAAAGGCGAAGAGGCGGTGGACGGTTGCCACGGTACATGAAGAGGCGCCTAGGGAGCGAACGGTTGCCAAAGAGGTCACACACTGACAACAAGAGCCGAATGAACCGCATGCGTATATCGCACACACCTTGATCTGGCTGACCATTTCTTTTGTGTTGCCTAATCACAAACAGTTCATCGAGTGAACCGTATGTTGTATATCGCACACACCTTCATCTGGCTGCCCATTTATTTTGTGTTGTCTAATCACAAACAGTTCATCCGAGTAGACCGTATGCTGTGTATCACACACGCCTTCATCTGGTTGCCCCTTTCTTTTGTTCCTCCTCATCGCAAATAGTTAATTGAACGGAACCGTATGCCCTTCATCGCACACGCAACTAAAACCTGAACCGCGTTTGATGCATCCGTCATCGCAAACGTTTTATACATTTTTGGCGGTTTTCATACACCACCGTTTGCGATTATTGCATCACCATAGTTTCTCGAAGGGTCTCTGATCGTAGTGTCGCGTTAGCAGCATCCTGCAGTAGTGATGTATAAGTCGTGAAGAAAGCAATAGCAATAAACTAAACGATCATAGTGCTAAGCTAATGGATGGGACTTGTCCATCACATCATTCTCTAATTATGTGATCCCGTTCATCAAATGACAACACATGTCTATGGCTAGGAAACTTAACCATCTTTGATTAACGAGCTAGTCAAGTAGAGGCACACTGGGGACACTCTGTTTGTCTATGTAATCACACGTGTACTAAGTTTTCGGTTAATATAATTCTTGCATGAATAATAAACATTTATCATGATATAAGGAAATATAAATAACAACTTTATTATTGCCTCTAGGGCATATTTCCTTCAGAGAGAGGCTTAGTTTCAAAGGAAGGCTAAAGAAAAAGGAGAGTCACTTTCAGCCAAGCATAAAAAAGTATCAAGGTAGAACAATACGGGATCCCACCACATGTGGATATTGTGAAAGAACTTGCTACACATGTATCGGTGGTAAATAAAGAAGTCCGCCTACATCAAGATACAACCTCTTATCTAAAAGGCTGCACTGAAGGTAAAGATAGAGGTAAACAAATATTGTCATGCTCTTTTGGTAGCAAGTCTTATTTTGGTTTGTGTGATCCCGGATCTCCAGTCAATATTATTCCTTAAAGTCTTTATGCAGAAAATTGTGATGAAATATCACTATGTACTCTTGAGCCAACTGATGTGGTCATTAAGCTTGCAGATAAGATTGATATGGAGCCTTGTGGCATCATCAAGGATGTCAAGGTTATTATTGTTTCAATAATTTATCCTATTGACATTTTTGTGTTGATGATTCCTGAGGATAAAGATTGTTCTATTGTCTTTGGAACAACTTTCCTAATATGTTGCAGAGGCATATATAAAGAGGAATTTCTACTTCTATACCCCTCCTTCCTTAGTTGTGCTCAGTTTTGCCCCACCCATCTAACATTGCTCACTTCCCCTCCCCTCTACTCGCCTGCGCCTCAAAAAAGGCCAACCCGTGCCTTGTGGTCGGGTCAAAGCCGTTGACCGTTACTTTGCCCAGTACTATTGTGTGGGCCAATTGAAATGCTGACATGTGGGACCGACTAGTGGATGGCTGAGTCATTTATCTAAAAGAAGAGGACGGAATCTCTCTCTCTCTCCCTCCCTCCCTCTCTCTCTCATTTTGCACCCCCCGGAGCCCGAGCAGCCCACCTCCACCTTTCCCCACCCCCACCCCCAATCCCACAACCACTATCGGTGATGACGACGCCGGTGGAGATGTTCTGCGCCTGTGACGCTGTCTTACTTGAGAAGTGCAAGGAGACCCGCTGCAGGTTTCCAAGCACAAAAGCTCTGGTGAAGCAAGTGTTGCAATTGTTGATAGATGCGAGGATGGGCGAGAACCAATGGAAAATTCTAGACCGAGTCAAGGGGGTGACTTGTATCAGGGTTTCCATCTAGGCGATGCGTGAGGCAACGGAGTCATCGGATCCTCGTCAGTGAGCTCATTGGTATTCATAGTAGTCTCGACACGGGCCGCCGGATCCAGAGGTCAAATGAGAGCTCGCAGGTATTCTGGGGGTGATCTACAGGCAGCCTCCCCCTGGTATGTCTCTAGATATAATTATGCCTCATAATGTGGAGGAGTTTCCGAGGACCGTTGAAAGGCATGCGCCCGAAGACGAGAAAATGGTAGAGGACGATGGGGAGGAGGACGAGGATTGGTTGTCAGAGCTTGCTCAAGCCGCAGACGAGCAGATGGTGTAGGAGGATAGGTATTCGTTCGTCGTAAAGCCTGTGACGACAATGTTTTAGGGGCTACCATGGATCCGTAGGATGAGTGGTTGTTCGTAGTTATGTAATTGGAGTTGTCGTGTACTGGAATCTAGTTCGTTTATCACTATGTACTGAAGTTTGTTATGTTTATCATTGATTGTTCCAATCTTGTTGATAGGAGATGTCTATGCTAACTTATGTACTAGATGCTACCTTATGTAGGAAAGTTTGTTTTGTTTATCGTTGATTCTTCCAATGTTGCGGATCCGAAATGTGTATGCAACCTAATGTACTAGAATTTCCAATTTATAATTTTTCCACAAGTTAGTGCACATAAAAGGCCCCATGCAAAAGGATTTTAATTTTCAAGGATCTTTTTCATTTTCTATAATTTCTTTCAGATTGTTGTTGGAAATGCATGTATGACTAATTATATGAAGTGGTTGGAAATTTGACTGTGCACTGCCTACATTCCTAATGTGGAAGGTAAAAATGATTTTTCAGACTTTATAGGACCAAACTAAAAAATGTGAACAAAGCTAAAAATATTGTGGATCAGAAAAAAGTTCATGTATTTCGAAAAAAGTTTATCGATTTGGAACAAATTAAAAAATTCAAAAAAGGTTCGTCGATTTGAAAAAAACTCCATTGATTTTCAAAACAAGTTCATAAATTCGAGAAAGAGTTCATCGATTAGAAAAAAAGTTCATGCATTTCCAAAAGGAGTTCACAAATTCGAGTAAAAGTTCATTAATGTTGAAAAAATACCAATTTGGAAAAAAATCATCAATTTTCAAAAAAAAGTTCACAAATTCTAAAAAGAGTCCATTGATTTGAAAAAAGTTCATCGATTTTCAAAAATAGTTCACAAATTTGAATAAAAGTTAATCAATCTAAACAAAATCATCGATTTGGAATAAAGTCATGGATTTTTGAAAAGTTCAAGAAATTAAGAAAAAGGAGAAGGAAAAGGAAAAAAAGAAAACAAAAGAAAAGAGAAAAGAAAAAAAAGAGATAGAAGAAAAATCATGAAAGGGAGAAGGAACCACAATAGGTGAGGTGACCCGCGTGGTCATGTTCTTTTATCAAGTACTACGAGATCCCAGGTTCGAGTCACTGCGAACTTACCTGTGCACCCGTAATTTTGCACTTTTAACAGGAATTAACAGGAAAAAGGACCTAAATTGGCCGACCAAAATTGGCTGAGCGGTGTGCGCCCGTTTGCATTTAACAAATTAACAGGCACCTTTAGCGCGAGGACTATTTCTCACATTAAACGAGAGTCCATAGGAAGTCTCGCGTCGATGTTTTCATTACTGGATCGATCCCTTGTCGCCGCGAAAAAACCGAGCGCGACTAGACACCACGACCGCACACAGTTCGTGTTAACTAAAGGTACGCGACATACTTGAAGCAAGCCGAGATGGTTTTCTCCATTTGTTTCTTTTTTCTTTATTTTCTTATTTCTCCGTTTCCCCCTTTTTCTTCGTTTTTTCCTGTTTATTGCATGTTTTTGTTTTCATTTTTCCTTTTTTTCTTTGTTTCCTTTTGTTTTTCATTCTACATTCTTATATAAATGATAAGCATTTTTCAAATATTTGTTCAACATTTTCGAAATACTTGCTCAACATATTTTTTCAAATATTGGTTCAACATTTTTATATACATGATCATAATTTTTTAAATACTTGTTCAACATTTTTAAAATCCTTGTTCAATATGTTCTAAAATAATTGTGCAACATTTTTCAAATATTTTTTCAACATTTTTTATATACATGATCAACATTTTTCAAATAGTTGTTCAACATTTCTTCAAATACTTGTTCAACATTTTGCAACTACTTGTTCAACACTTTTATAAACATGATCAAAAAATTTCAAATGTTATTTGAGGTATTTTTCGTAATATATATATCTAGAATAGTTTAAATTATAAAAAAGTAAAAAAGAAAAGAGAACATGTAAAAAAACGAAAAAGAGGTTGTGGCCTCCCATGATCGTGGGCCCAGCTCGGTCGCCCTTCAGCGAGAGTTAGGTCTTAGCTCGAGCGAGAAATAGGGGCACCCTTTATTAATTACCAGGGGGCTTGTGTTCGATGACTGAACAGTCCCCTAGAGCTCACTCCAGCGCCGCCATTCGGCCGGCCCGTGAAGGCGCAGTCTAGCTAACATTGCAACCTTCCCCAAGCTATGCTAACCACTAGAGCCATTCAACAATTATGATTGATGACAGCACCAGTAATATGAGAATAGGGGTAGTCGCGCTATTTATTTGCATAATACCACTATTATATCACTTAGATTTTGGAATTAGTCGAAAAAAATAATGAATTTGAAAAAGTCCATCATTTTTTCTAAAATATCATTTTAAAGAAAAGTTCACAAACTTAAAGAAGTTCACCGATTTTGGAAAATGTTCATGAATTTTTTTAAAAAAGTTCACAGAGTTTGAAAAATAGTTCAATGATTTTGGAAAAGCTGACAAATTTTAAAAGAAGCTCATCAAATTTGAGGAAAAGTTCATCAATTTTGAAGAAAGTTCATTCAATTTGAAAAAACCTCATTGAATTTCAAAAAAATGTTCATCAAATTTGAAAAATGTTCATCAAAATATATAAAGTTCACAATATGAAAAAAGATTATATTTTCGAAAAGAAGTTCATCAAATTTGTAAAAAGTTCATGAAACTAAAAAAATCAAATTCATCGAATTAGAAAAAAATAATCTAATTTTAGAAGTTCATAAATTTTAAAGAAAGAGTTCACAAATTTAAAAAACACAGAGTAGAAAAAAATTAAGAAACAGAAAAGGATAAGAAAACTAAAAAAACAAACCGAACTAAAAAAAGAAAGAACGAAGCAAAGTGTTTCAACTAGTGGGGCGATGGCATGGTGGTTAGAGCGGAGCGCTCACAACAAAGGGGTCTCGGGGTTCGAAGCCCGTTCCCGCACATTTTTTATATTTCTTAAAACATGAAAATAATAGAAATGGTCCAGCCCAGTTTGGAGGGTTTCAGGCGCCCGTTTGGCAAATGCACAGTAACGCGCAGAGCAGCGAACACATAGCGCTGAAAAGGCCGCAAAAAAGCTATCTACAGGTTTCGAACTGCTTCCATTCATGTGCAATTCCAATAATCACTGGAGCTAATTGTTTTTGGTGATTGGTTATAGCGCATTTACATAGTAACAATGTTGTCGCGCTATATATTGCACAAAACCGTCAATTGTAAAAATTATTTTTTTGAATCATTTAAAAAATAATCATGATTTGAAATTTTTTGGATTTCAAAAACAGTTCATCATTTTTGAAAAAAAGTTGACAAACTTCAAAAGATTTCATCAATTTTCAAACAGTTCATCAAATTTGAATAATTATCCATGGATTTTGAAGAAAACTTCAAATTTCAAAAAAATTCATCGAATTTAAAAAGAGTTTATCAAATTTGCAAAAAAAATCTTCAAAACTGAAAATAATTTCATGGATATTCAAACAAAATTAATCAAAATTTGAAAAGTTCGTGGAATTTCAAGAAAAAATCTACAAAATTGAAAAGAATATCATCAATTTGAAAAAGTTTATCGAATTTTAAAAAAAGTTCATTGAAATTGGGAAAAAGTTTGCCAACTTTGAGAAAAAAACACAAATGAAAAAAAAGTTCATTGAACCAGGAAGAAGAAACAAAGAAAAAGGGAAAAAGGAAGAAAAACAGAAAGAAGGAAAAAAGGAAAAGGATGATAGCATTCACGTGAGCTGTGGTGGTGGGGTCATTAGTGTGTAGTGCTTCCAACAGGAAGTCACCGGTTTGATCCCCATGAGACTGCATTTTTTCTAAAAACAAAAATATAATGGGCCGAGCCCAACTACAACGCGAGAAGGAACAGCTCTTAAAAATATTCAGGAGGCGTCATTTTGCAAAAACATTAATGACTCGGAGCCCCTATTTGGCATGTGAGGCGCCCCCAGTTGCGGCAGCGTGCACCCATCAGCACCCCGGCGCGCCCTGCTGGGCTGGCCAATGCGTGGCTCGGGGTGCTCCCTTTTTTGGTTTCGTTTTCTATGTTAAAATAATTCAGGATTACAACAAGTTCTAAAATTTAAAAAAACTACGAATTGTTAAAAACAGATCTTAAATTCAAAAAAAATCACGATTTAAAAAGAATGACATTTTTAATTTTAATGATTATTTTATTTTCATGAAAAAATATGAGCAGTTTTTAATACTGATGAACAATTTGTTGTATCTGATGAACAAATTTTGACTTTGATGAACAAAAATTATATTCAAGAACTTATTTTTTTATAAATGATGAACATTTTTTTAATCAATGAAAAAAATATGAATTTGATAAACATTTTTTTGAAAATAGTGAGCAAAAATAGAATTTGATGAACACATTTTTAGTTTGATGACATTTTTTAAATCCGATGAACAAAAAACTGATTTTGATGAGCATTATTTAAATTGTTGAACATTTTTTTACACGGTGGAACATTATCTGAATTTGATGAGCAAAAAAATGTTCATGAATCTGAAAAGAAAAAATGCAAAAGGGTGAAAAATAGTAAAGAGGAAAAGAAATAAAAAAGGAAGAGAGAAAATAAAAATAAAAAAGAAAATGAAAAATAAAGAAAAAATGAAAATGAATAAAAAGGGGAAAAGAAAAATGAAAAAGATAAAGACAAAAAGAAACAGAAAAAGCGATAGAGAAAACATAAAAAAAACCAGGTTCTAGAACTTCCCAAAACTGGTGGGGATTAAAAAAACATAATGGGCCGGCCCAGATAAACGGAGGTCGGGGGATGCCCGCTATGTCGCTAGCTCGCAACCCGCGGGCCAAATAGGAGCTGCCTAATAACCAGCGCTTGAAGCGCCAAATAGGATCTGCCGCACACCCGACGAAGAGGCCTTTTTGAAAGAAAATTCCCAGAAGAAGAAAAACTGACCATGTTTTACCTGACATGGAGGGCCACTAGGCCCATACGATTACCAGGCCGAATCTGTGTATCTATGGTTTTCTCGACCTTTTCTAGTGTTTGCCATCCCTAAACAAACTATTGTTTGCCCTTCTCAATTTTCTTCTTCCTGCAAACGGAGAGCGAGATGCAAAATGAAAAACAAAAAGAGAACGAAATTACTAGAACAAAATTTGGCCTCGTTAAGTCGTCATAATCTTCATTCCGCTTCTTCCACCTAGAAGTTGTAGCAATTTCCGTCTTTGCCTTTTGAAGGCAAGATGAACGAATCACCACATCAACTAGCTTACTTGATTATTGCAGCGCAGGCAGATTTCACTGTACGCATATGTCATCCACTCATATTTCTGGCGGGTGAATCACCCCTGCACGGCTGATCCATCGTGAATGTTATCTATAGCAGTGATCAAGGGGATGTGTCATCTGACGTCTCTTGTTTCGCTTCGAGCATTGCTCTAAGATCAAGTGTCATATAGATGCTCCTTTAGGTCCTATCAAAAAAATCTGTTATTTAGATGTTCATGATTTGTTTTCTACTACCAGTTTAGCTTTAACTTTCCAAGCCATGCGTTTCAGAAGCATACAGAGGAGTAGGAGATGGCTGTGTAAATGTGTTAGCAGCGACGGGTGATGGCTTCGGTGCCGGTGGGGGAATCGGTGGCGCTGGTGGAGAGTGATGATGTTGATGATGATGGTCATGGAGATGGTGGTGGCTTCAATGGCGGTGGTGGAGAGCGATGACGATGATGAAGATGACTTGCGGGTTGGCGTGGGCTGCGAACGAACAGAACCCTCTGTTTTACCGTTCCGCTTTGCGGGTTGGCACCTGTAAATGCATTATACGGGTCCACGATATAAGGGGTCCGCTATAGATGCTCTTCTCTTGCAGACTGCTTCCCTGACATTCTCTCTACTTTGTCCTCCGTAATGCTCCTAGTACTACTAGTCAAGACTCAACGGTCAAAAGGTTTTAATGTATTTGAGTGTCTCTCTGGTCTGCAAAGTTGTATGGGGGTGGGTTGGTGTAACGATGTAGTATCTTCGTCCTAAAATATTAGACGTTTTTTAGTTAGTTTATTAGTAGCCTATATGAAAAGGTCTTATATTTTGAGACGGAGATAATATTATCTTAGCAGTTTCGACTTCTGACATATTCCTACGCCCTCCGTCCGGAAATACTTGTCCGGGAAATGGATGTATCTAGATATATTTTAGTTCTAGATACAATCATTTATATCCATTTCTACGACAAGTATTTCTGAACGGAGGGAGTACTACATAATATTCCGGGCGTCTAAAGGTGCAGAATATATAGAAGAACCTGTAGAAATCGACCAGCTAAGTTCACGTGCGTCCATATAATCTGGACCAAAATTTCTGGAGAACCTTTTCCAGGACCCCACGGCGCACTATATTAATCTATTTTCTGGCTGGACAAAGTGCCAAAAATAGATCAGGGCCAGGACCCAAGAGGAACTAGATACGCAAGGACAAACTAGTTTAGTTGCAACTTGTTTCCAGACATCAACTTGTTACTGCTACTAAAAGCAGTAAACCATCATTTAGACATGTGGGCACAAAGAACATGAAGATCCTAGCTTTACTCCTGCCGAGTTTTAGATCACTTTGACGGTATGGCCTTTTACACTTCCACATTTGGTCTCCACGGGCTTCAGTTCATCATCCAGGGGAGGCATCATTCGCCGGTGCATAATGACTACAATCCACTACTGGTAGGGATGCAACAATTTCAACTGCCTCTGCGATGGTGAGTCAGTTTCGAAGTAAAGTGCAACCTCTCTTTTGGATTTGTTTCCTCAAATCCTCTTGCTGAAGAAGACAATTCAGCCCGCGTGTTTCACTACTCTTCCCTGTTAGTGTTCGGCGCGGTCGTTGGAAAGCAGGAGGAGGAACTAGGAAGCCGCATATCATGAATATTCGTAGCACACCTACCTAGTTTAGTAGTAAGAGTTGGACGAAAGTAAAAGGAGATTCTTAACTTCATCGTCGGCATGTGCACTTCATCTTCTCCTTGGAAACTGTAATATATCTAGCTAGCTTTTTTTTATTGATGAGGTCATGATACAGGCTCTGAATCTTGATCAGATCTCACGTGCAAAGAGAAGCGTGATGAAACAAAACCCAGAACGAGGATCTAACTTACAAACACGTAATGCTTTTTTTTGGAAATGCCATCTTAGCTTTTGCCATGTGCGCAAGCGCATCTCATGAACATTTCCCTGTCAGTGAAATGTGTTGCGGTGGGCAGCGTGGCGCCCATGCATGCGATGCGCACACCTTCTTTTGTTGGTGTAGTGTTGCGTGACGAGCGTAGTCCTAATAACTGGCTCTACTTTGTACGAGAGGACACGAGAGAAGAAATGGGCGTCCTTTTCTTTGGGATCGCCAGCTCCTCATCTCCCGCCAAGTCCGAAGAAGCTGCTCTCCCATGGTAAACAACGACTTTACGTCGCACGAGAGGTCAAATATTCAGGTTTATGTGAATTTGTGATGATGAAGAGGTGCAATGATTGATTGAGGGGGTGTAGCTAGCAAACATTCCTTGTCTACCCCTAGATGGTGCGCACTAGGACGGCGATCGATGGTCGTCAAGTTGACGCCCTGTTTGTGTTTCTCCTTGGACAGCTATTCTCCGTGCCACTCACTCAACACCAACAGGACGCATTCTGACGGTGTTCATCAAGCTAGGATAGACACTCGATCTGCGCGTCAGTGCGTCACCTATGCCATGCCTCGTACAGCGCGCATGCATGAGTCGAGCCGTGGCGTCTCGACCGCGACCGGGTTCAACTGGGGGTCCGCTGGAGGTACGTGCTTGGCGTCACGGGAGCACTTTTTTGTTGGAAGCCACCGGCGGTTTCAATCCACTTCATCATGGGCTCATGGCTGGAAACACTGAAGCACATTGATGGCTGCGAACTGCACGCCGTTCCTCTGATGTCTGAGCCAGCGTCGTCTTGCGGACACGCACGCACGCACGCAGCGGCGCACTCTAGTTCAGTCGAATGCCGACATGACATGCGCCACGTACGCAGGCCTGCATGCACTGCACCATTGTTGTTGCTACTCCAGGTCGCATGTATACTACTACTACGTATCCACCACGCGGTAAAAGAGAAGATCTGACGGGGCCGTATCCACCACCACCATCGACGGTGACTTGTCGCCGTTCGTTCGTCAGTCGTGGCGTCGGCTGTGCGGTGCACAGTACAGGACAGGCTACGCCTGCCTCTGTAAACCACTTCCCCAGAAGGGGACGCCGCGCGCCGTGCGCGCGGTACGACCTACTCCGTGGCCATTTGGTGGTGGCGGTCACTGCCACCTTTACGACTCGCCACGACCACGGCGCCCTCCCGATTTCGACGGCGAGGCACTACCACTACGCTAGCCCATGTTGATTGTTGAAATAGTATAGTAGGTCCATATAATACTTGACCATTAAATAAATAAAACAAAAACTCGCGTTTGCGCTGATTCGAACCTGCGCCTGCGAGTAAAAGAAAGAACGCGCCAGCCACTACACAAAAGAGATGACGGCGTCAGACTAGTGGCATTCTTATATTTATCTAGTTTGGACACGTCCTGGTCTTTTTTCATTTATTATTATTTTTTCTGTTTCGCATTTCCTTTTATATAGGTTTAGTATGCGATATTTTTTGTAAATACAAACAAAACATTATTATATAAATACACACTGAACATTCTTGTATAATGTATGATGAACAATTTTTTTATACACACTGAACATGAATATACGATGAACTTTTTAAAAAATGCATAAATTCCTTTTTTTGTACGTGTTTTTTTGTTTCTGATTTCTTTTATCTTTCTCAGATCTTTGGTATTCTTCGGATTTTAATGTTTTCAATTTTTTACAGTTTTTTATATAGGTTTACTATGCAAAAAAGGTTGTAAATACACACTGAACATTATTCTATAAAAAAATTGAACATTATTGTATAATATACATGAACAATTTTGTTATATACATTGAACATTTTTTAATATACAATATACTTTTTAAAATTTATAAATTGCATTTTTTTGTACACAATGCAATTTTTTATCAATATACGATACACACACTATGTACGGCGCGCGCTATTTATTTTTCTGTTACCGTATGAAAAAGAGAACGAAGCACAGTATAAAACATTTACGCGTGCTACATAAACAGAGGAACACTCGCGGCGCAGCGGTAGGGAGCGCGGCTGCATCGCCCTCGTCGCGGGTTTGAATCCCGGCTGCGGCGCGCCGTCTCTGCGATCTCTACTTTTTTGGTTCGTTTTATTTATTTAACGTTCTAATAATAGAAGAACTTAATATCCTAATTGAGCAGCTGACTGGGCCTATCGTAGTGGCAGGGCCTCTCCGTCGAAAGCATGAGGGGTCTTATCTGCAATTTTCTTTTTTAACTTCGCGGGAGCATTTGCGTGATTAAGTGCAATACAGGGGTCTTATCTGCAAAAACAATATGCCACTTGTCACCTGACAGGTGGGGCCGCGTTGTCAGATACAGCGTCAATACATTGTTATACGGCACTTAGCCCGTTTTGCAACGATTAAACTCAAACGTGGTACTGACTTGCAAAAAATCTGAATAGTGGTACTGATCTGTTACAACTGCCCCAAGTGTGGTACTTCCTTGCAATTAACTCCGTACGTGTACGTGCCCACCAGCTCAGCTCAATCGATCTGATTTAGTCTCTTTTTTCTTTGAGTGGAAGATCCGGTTTAGTTGAACTTTGTTAGATTCTAAATATATCATCAAATTTTAATAAATATTGTTCGGTTTGCATGTCAGTTTGCATTATCCGTTTGAGCTAACGCGGACATTTGATGCACGCGGTTGGATGGCCGGCTTCCGTACCCCTGTCTGCGGTCACATCCAAACGCATCTATGATATGTCAATTCTGTTGAACCACGTTGGATTTGCCGAGACAAGCCGTGAATGAGCCGTCGTACGTGGAGAAAACCTCGCCCGATTCCGAGCGCTGCTCTGGCGTGAGGCCGCAAACTAGCTTTTCCCAAAAAGAAAAAAAGCTTTTCCGCCTAATACTGTTATCCGGGGGTTTCTAATGTCACTGTAGAACAGCAAGCAGGCTCTGAAAAAGGTGACGGCGAGTTTTGCTCCCACTTAATCGCTACAGTAACCAGCTGGAACTTTGAAAGGCACCTTTCGTCAAAACTCAAGTGAAAGCCACCTCTGGCTGCGGACGGAGCTAAAACACTCGAGGTGGAAGGCACCTTTCTTCGCAGAATCGGTATGCAAGTTCTTTTCCTGGAATCAAGAGTTAGAATTGTGCTGGGATCTACAGTAACTCTTGTCATTTTCTAACATTTCCATTTGCCAAACGTTCTCTAACAGTTCTATCCTTTTTACTTGGTTGTCACGCTACGAGCCCCGAGTATAGTTAGGGCATTTCTAACCGATCCCTTAAAACTTAAGGGAGTATATATCTTAGTAGAATATATATGTATTTCACTGAAATTTCGCCGGACCTAACCGGTCCCCTATAGTTAGTGGAGTAAAACTAAATTTGCATTTAAACATAAAGGAAGGAGGAAAGTTCATTGGCGAGCCTGGGATAAGCTGCAACAGCCGAAGGACAAGGGAGGAGCGGGGTTCCGTGACTTCCGGCTTTTTAACCAGGCCTTATTGGCGCGTCAGGCGTGGAGGCTATTAACTAAACTAGATAGTTTGTGTGCCCAAGTGCTTAAGGCGCGATATTATCCCTTGGGTAAGTTAGAGGACACTGTTTTTTCAGGGAATGCGTCCTCGTCTTGGCAAGCTATCAGCTATGGTTTGGAGTTGCTGAAGAAGGGTTTGGTTTGGAGGGTGGGGAATGGTAGAAACATTCGAGTGTGGAGGGACAAGTGGATCCCAAGACCCTATTCGTATAAGCCAATATCGTCACAGGGAAGGTGTCGTATCCGTTTTGTGTCAGATTTGCTAAACCAGAATGGATCGTGGAACTATGAGATCCTAACTGAGTACTTTGTTGACGCGGACGTACGTGAGATTCTCAAAATTAGAGCATCTCCAAGGCTGGAGGATGATGTGCTTGCATGGGCCCCAGATAAACATGGTGTTTTTTCAGTAAAGTCGGCTTATAACTTGGCATTTGAGGAAGTACACCGTGCTGCTGAATCTTCTTCGAGCTCGGTGCCGTCAGGCCAAAGGAAATGTTGGAGTTTCATTTGGAAGAGCTGGGCTCCGCCATCTGTGCGTAATTTCGCGTGGCGCCTCTCTACCAATGCTCTCCCGACATGGCAGAGGAAACATAGAATCGGACTTGAAACTGTGAGCCAATGCCCGGTTTGTGGCAGGGAGGAAGAAGATAATTTTCACCCCTTTGTGCGCTGTCAGCTTGGACGCGACCTCTATATAGCCATGGCCAAAGTGTGGGCGATTCCAAAGCTAGAAGATTTAGTGAATAATGGCAAGGAGTGGCTACTCCATGTTCTGGCGCCTTTGAATGACGTGGGGAGAATAATGGTGATGATGGTTTTCTGGAGATCCTGGTTTATCCGGAACAAAATTGTGCACTCTAAACCTGCACCTCCGTTGGAGGCATCTGTGAGATTTCTCCGGAGTTATGTTGACTCTCTGATTGGCATCAATCTTAACCCCAAGGCGGACGCGATCAAAGGCAAAACTTGCATAGTTTACGATAAGCCAGTTCCGGCTCTGAAGAAAAGAATCGAGGCTGATGGGAAGAAATGGTGTGCCCCGGACCCGGGTTGGTATAAACTGAACACTGACGGTTCTTTCGTTTCTTCGGAAGTGGCCGGGGTTGGAATGATTCTTCGTAATCACCAGGGAGAAATTAATTTTTCAGCCTGTAGATCTCTGTTCTCTTGTCGAGATGCCCTCGAGGCGGAGCTTTGTGCTTGCATGGAAGGTGTTTCCTTGGTGTTACAACGCTGTGATCTTCCGATAGTGGTGGAGCTGGATTCCAAGAAGGCTGTGACCATGATTTCTTGTGAAGGCGTGGATCGTTCAATCTATGCCCCCGTTGTGCAGGAGATTAAGTACTTGCTGTCCCTGAGACAAACTTGTATTACTCATGTTTCTCGATCCCAAAATAAAGCTAGTGATAGTTTAGCATTGTTTGCTAGAATTCATAACAGGACTATGACCTGGCTAGGGTCTGGTCCGGAGGAGACGCTGGTGATAGTAGCTGATGATTGTAAGGTTCCCTTGATTGAGTAATACAAGTTTCTCATTCGCAAAAAAAACATAAAGTTCAACATAGAAAGTCCTTGCAACCGAACATTAAACATAAATTTAAACTAGAACTAAACCTAAACTAAATTCGGCCGAAGTGGAGGTCGAGCCAGTCCTTTCAGGTGAGGCCACCCTCGGTGCTAGCTGGGTCCGTCGCCGTCATTGACGGCAAATATCGTTCGCTCCGCCTCCACGAGCTCCGGGTACTGTCGACGGAGCTCATCCATGTAGGCCTCGGCGGCGGCCTCAGCCTCGAGGCGCTCCCTCGCCTCTCGGTCCTCCCGCGCGATTCGAGCGCCCACCACCCTGGGATCCAGCGGGACGAGGTGGACCGGAGCCATCCCGAAGGGGAAGTTGAGCCTTGCGTCGCGGCTGTGGAATTGGACCTGACACCGGTCGTATTCCATGGCCACGAGCTTGGACGTGTGGAACGAGCCGACCCACTTCCACTTGTGGGTCTCGCGGTCGGTGATTTCTACCACCCACGTCCCCTATGACCGCTACAGAATGCCGAGGTAGGTCCTCGTCGGGGGTCGAGGTGGAGGGAGCTCCGGGAAATCCTCAAATGGGAGGACGGGAGTGGCAGCGGGCAGATCGGCTGAGCGGCGGTGGCTCGAGGAAGCGGCCATGGACGATGACCCGCAGGCGGGGCGGTGCGGATCCGCACTGCGGATCGGCGGAGGGGACCGACGGCCACCGCGTCCGGCCATCGGGAGGAGAGGGGATGGTGGATCAGGGAGGTGGACGCGTCGGCGGCCGGGCGAGGGGGAGAAGAGGAGGCGGAGGGGAGGAAGAGAGAGTGGGGAAATTGTACTTGGTTGCCGCGAGCCGTAGTAAATATAAGGATAAAAATGAGGATGTTGTAAAAAAAATTACTCCGCTAATCATTATAAGGGATCGGCTAGGTGCGGTATAGAGAAGAAAAAAGTCAAATTAACTCCCTTACGGCCAGATAAGGGATCGGTTAGAAATGCCCTTAACCAACTAGCGATGCGGGTGACGAGAAGTAAAACAAGTGAATGTGCTAGCATTCATGCACGCCACGTCTTCTTCATTTTGAAGTGCTAAGAGCATCTACAACCGCAATACCCAAAAACCGGCCTCCAAACGTTCGCAGATGTGTTCGGATGCGTCTGCGGATCGTGACTGGACACCACACCAAAAAGTCATCCACACTCATAAAACATAAACTTCATACCTCAAATACATAATACACATGCAAATAAAAACCTACATACTACGTACATAGGTAAAAGTACTCATCATGGGAGATCTCAATGATCTCCATGCCCAGCGCTCCGTAGACGGGCAAGTGCAGAAACTCCTACGCCTGCGGAGGCTCCGACACCTCCTCCCCTTTCGCCTCCGCATCTAGTTCGGCGAACAGTGCCTCCGTCGCCATCTGTTCTTGCCGTATGAACCGTCGGTTGGCCTCGACTTAGGCCTCGTTCTGGATGGGCTCAAGGATGGTGCTCTACTCCACCATCTCCATTGCTTGGGCAGCCTCGTACTCCACCTCCGCGTCTGCCATGCCGAAGCCCGCAGCCAGCAAAGCCTCCTCCTCTGGCCCCACCGCATCCTCCTCCTCCTCCAGGGGCTCCGCTTCCATCTTTTGTTGCCCCTCCTCCTCCTCCATGGGCTCCGCTTTCGGCAGCTGCTCCCCCTCCTCCTTCTCCCCCGCCTACTCTCCCTCCTCCTGCTCCTACTCCCCCACCCTTCGACGGCTCTGGCGAATCCGGAGGAAGGCTGGCGGTGAAACGAGCAGCCCGCCTCGCCAGGATCTACTCCAGCAGTTGCACCCTTTGCTCTGAAGTGAGCATGTCATGGGTGGTGATCCGGAGCTGATACATCTCCAACGTATCTATAATTATGGATTGCTCCATGCTGTTATATTATCAATCTTAAATGTTTTATATTCATTTTATAGAAACTTTATATCATTTTTTCGGACTAACCTATTGACATAGTGCCCCGTGTCAGTTGTTGTTTTTTGCTTGTTTTTTACTTCGCAAAATATCCATATTAAACAAAGTCCAAATGCAGCAAAACTTTTTGGAGATTTTTTTCTGCCCAAAAGACACCCAGGAAGCCAAGGAGGTGCACCAGAGAAGGCCCGTGGGGCTCACTAGGCACCAGGGTGCACCCTGGTGGGTAGTGGGGCCCACGGGAGTCTTTTCAACCACCTCTTAGCTCTATAAATACCCAATTATTTCAGAAACCCTTGGGGAGTCGAGAGATCAGAGTTTCCACCGCCGCAAATTTCAGAACCACGAGATGCAATCTAGAGGCCTTTTCTGGCACCTTGCCATAGGGGTCAACGATCACGGAGGGGTTCTTCATCCTCACCGTTGCCCCTCCGATGATGCGTGAGTAGTTCACCACAGACTTACAGGTCCGTATGCAGTAGCTAGATTATTTATTTCTTTTTGTTCTTCATACAATGTTCTCCTTGATGTTCTTGGAGATCTATTTTATGTAACTCTTTTTTGCGGTGTGTTTGTTGGCATCCGATGAATTGCGAGTTTATGATCAGATCTATCTATGAATATTATTTGAGTGTTTGTTGAAATCTCTTATGCATGATTGTTATAGCCTCGTATTTCTTCTCCGAAACTTTGGTTTGGTTTGGCCAACTAGATTGATTTTTCTTGCCATGCGAAGAGGTGCTTTGTGATGGGTTTGATCTTGCGGTGCTCAATCTCAGTGACAGAAGGAGACATGACAGGCATGTATCATTTCCATTAAGGATAAAAAGATGGGGGTCTATTCCTACATGTCATTGTTCTTGTTGCATTACTCCGTTTCTTCATGAACTTAATACACTAGATGCATGCTGGATAGCGGTCGATGTGTGGAGTAATAGTAGTAGATGCAAAATCGTTTCAGACTACTAATCTTGGATGTGATGCCATGATGACCCACAAGTATAGGGGATCAATTGTAGCTCTTTTGGATAACTAAGGTGTCAAACCCAACGAGGAGCAGAAGGAAATGACAAGTAGTTTTCAGTAAGGTAATGTCTGCAAGTGCTGAAATTGTAAGTAGTGAAGTAGTTTGATAGCAAGATAATTTGTAACGAGCAAGTAACGATAGTAGTAACAAATATGCAGCAAGGTAGCCCAATCCTTTTGAGGCAAAAGACAGGCCAAAACGGTCTCTTATGATAAGCAAAGCATTCTTGAGTGTACACGGGAATTTCATCTAGTGACTTTCATCATGTTGGTTCGATTCATGTTCGCTACTTTGATAATTTGATATGTGGGTGGACCGGTGCTTAGGTGATGTTCTTACTTGAACAAATCTCCTACTTATGATTAACCCTCCCGCAAGCATCCGCAACTACGAGAAAAGTATTAAGAATAAATTCTAACCATATCATTAAATTTTAGGATCCAATCGGTCCGTTGCGGAATAGCACATAAACTGGGGTTTAAGTTTCTGTCACTCTTGCAACCCATCATCTAATTGCTACTCCACAATGCATTCTCTTAGGCCCAAATATGGTGAAGTGTCATGTAGTCGACGTTCATATGACACCACTAAGGGAATCACAACATACATACTATCAAAATATCGAACACATATCAAATTCACATGATTACTTGCAACATGATTTCTCCTGTGACCTCAGGAACAAAAGTAACTACTCACAAATAATAAACATGTTCATGATCAAAGGAGTATTAAATAGCATAATGGATCTGAACATATAATATTCCACCAAATAAACCATACAGTAATCAACTACAAGATGTAATCAACACTACTAGTCACCCACAAGCACCAATCTATAGTTCCGGCAACAAGATTGAACACAAGAGATGAACTAGGGTTTGATATGAGATGGTGTTGTTGAATATGTTGATGGAGATTGCCCTCCCCAAGATGGGAGAGTTGTTGGTGATGATGAGGACGATGATTTCCCCCTCCGGGAGGGAAGTTCCCCCGGCGAAATCGCTCCACCGGAGGGCAAAAGTGCTCTTGCCCAAGTTCCGCCTCGAGACAGCGGCGCTCCCTCCCGAAAGCATTCTCCTTATTATTTCTAGGTCAAAATGACTTATATACCAGAAGATGGGCACTGGAGGTGGGCCGAGGAGGGCCCAACCCACCAGGGCGCGCTTGGGCTCCCTGGCGCGCCCAGGTGGGTTGTGCCCACCTGGTGGGCCCCCTCTAGTAGTTATTTTATCCAATAATTCTTATATATTTCATAAAAAATCCCCATCAAGTTTCAGCTTGTTTGGAGTTGTGCAGAATAGGTAGCCTGACATAGCTTTTCCATGTCCAGATTTCTAGCTGCCGGAATTCTCCCTCTTGGTGTGTACCTTGCAAATTATGAGAGAAAAGGCATTAGAATTACTCCAAAAAGCATTATTATGGATAAAAACATTATAAATAGCCGTAAGAAAATATGATGCAAAATGGACGTATCAACTCCCACAAGCTTAGACCTCGTTTGTCCTCAAGCGAAAACCGAAACCGAAAAACATGACCACATGCTTTGAGAGAGAGGTGTCGATAAAAACAAAATATAGACATAGAAGCATCACGTTGATTATTATAACAACAACAAAATTTAATATAGGACTTTTATCATAGCACTTTTATCATACACTTCTCATGAATAAGTAATAGTTCATCACACAATCGAAGTATAAAGCAAAAACTCTATTAGAAACCAACGAACTATGTTCTCAGTCAACTTTGCAACTACAATTCATCATTTTTTCAGGAAGGGTCACGTGTCGGAGCCTTTAGGCAAGTCCACATACTCAACCATCATATAGTCTTCTATGATTGCTAACACTCACCTTGTACCCATGAGCAAAACGTTTCAACCGGACACATAGAAAGATTGGGGCTTAAAGTTTCGCCTCCCAACATATTCACCTCAAGGGTGATGTCAACAATAATAACTCATGCTATCTATATTCAACTGGACATATGTGCCTAGATCTTTCCTCACCACATGATGCTTGCCAATGGAGAAAAATAAAAAGAATAGAAGGGAAACTTTGACTCTTTGCATAAAAGTTAATACATAAAAGTAAAAGATATGCCCTTCGTAGAGGGAAGCAGAGGCTGCCATGCGCTTATTTGTTTGTATGCTCAATCCCTTAGTGCAAGAGAACGTCACATTGTATTGCCCCTTAAGATGACAACCTTTATTATGCAGTCTGTTGCTTTTATTCTTTGCCATCCAAGTTCGTACAACGCTCAACTTTATCTTACACTAAATGATCTTACACTTTTAGAAGCAATTTTTATTGCCCTTTTGCACTGATGACAACTTACTTGAGGGATCTTGCTCAATCCCTAGGTAGGTATGGTGGACACTTGAAAATAAGATTTGGGTTTAAGGGTTTTTGGATGCACAAGTAGTATCTCTACTTAGTGCGGAATTTTTGGCTAGCAAAGATAGGGGGCATGCACCACATGTTGAAGGATCTATGACAATATGACTTCTGTGTGAGTATAAACAAACATAAACCATTAAGTTGTCTTCCTTGTCCAATGTCAATTTTTTTGGCATATAATATTTTGATGAGGGCTCACAATCACAAAAGATTTCTAGGATAGTATATTTATATGTGAATCTTCTCTTCCCTTATTAATTCTTTCATGAGTTGCATCATTGACTAATGCTATGTTTGTCAATCTCTAATAAAATTTTCTACTTATACTTTTCCTTATGTGGTGCGATCACCTACCATAGGATTAGTATATAATCTTATTGATTTATTTCCTTTCTCCTTTTCTTTCTTATTTCTTTTCCTTTATTTGCAACATGAAAGTAAAGAAAGCAAAAAACTCAAACTAAACTTTATTATATAACTTGCACACGATTACAAGGATAGATCACTAAGCAAACTCTCAAATAAGAAAGGATCGAACTAAACTTTATTTCATCTAAAGCAAAAGATTGAACTAAGATAAGTAAAAGCAAAAGGATAGTGGGATGATACAATAGCGGGGCACCTCCCCCAAGCTTGGCAGAAGCCAAGGGGAGTGCCCATACCCGGTACTCAGTTCTCCTTTGGTGGTGAAGAAGATGGTGGTGGTGAGAAGGTAGAGGGTTTACCCTTTGCTTCCTCCAGCTTCTGACGGAGAATACAATTTTCTACCATCAACTCGCAATTATCTATCTCGAGTTTTATTATCATCTTGCATAACGCCTCCATGCTTTCATTTTTGAACCGGGGAGGGACCGATTCATCTTCGTCTTCTTCTGAGGTCTAGCTATCGTGCTTTTCATCCCCATAGGACTTGAAGTTTGCAATGAGATCAGCAACTTAGCTCTCACCCTCAGAGTCTTGAGATGACATAATTTCAGATCTGACAGGAAAACAGCAAGAAAAGAGAACAGAGGATTTTTTCCAAGATACAGTGGTTAACATGTTCGGGAAGTATATATAGATTTTTTATCTTGGAGGACAAGCATACGGGAGAAAAACGGAGTATGGAAGGTGTCCCAGGTGGGCACAACCCACCTGGGCACGCGCCCTGGTGTGTTGTGCCCACCAAGGGACGCTTCATGGAAGTTTCTTTATTTCCAAAATTCTTAAATATTCCAAAACTAATAAAAAATATTTTTGCGGATTTTTCGGAGTCCGTTTACTTACCGTATCACGTACCTCCTTATTTTCACGATTCTGGAGTGTTCCAGAAGGACTCTTTTATGTGTTCTTCCGGTGTCAAAGTTTGGATAATATTACTTTCAACGTCAATGGGCGTACTGATACGTCTCCAATGTATCTATAATTTTTGATCGTTCCATGCTATTATATTATCTGTTTTGGATGTTTAATGGGCTTTAATATACCTTTTTATATTATTTTTGGGACTAACCTATTAACCGAAGGCCCTGTGCAAATTGTTGTTTTTTTTTACCTATTTCAGTGTTTCGCAGAAAAGGAATATCAAACGGAATCCAAACGGGATGAAACCTTCGCGAGGATCGTTTTTAGAACAAACAAAATCCAGGAGACTTGGAGAGGACGTCAAGGAAGCAACGAGGAAGCCACGAGGCATGAGGGCGCGCCCTAGGGGGGTGGGCGCGCCCCCACCCTCGCGGGCCCCTCGCAGCTCTACCGACCTACTTCTTTCGCCTATATATACTCTTATACCCTGAAACCTTCGGGAGAGCCATGAAACCTATTTTCCACCACCGCAACCTTCTGTACCCGTGAGATCCCATCTTGGGGCCTTTTCCGGTGATCTGCCGGAGGGGGATTCGATCACGGAGAGATTCTACATCAACACCATAGCCTCTCCGACGATGTGTGAGTAGTTTACCACAGACCTTCGGGTCCATACTTATTAGCTAGATGGCTTCTTCTCTCTCTCTTTGGATCTCAACACAAAGTTCTCCTCGATCTTCTTGGAGATCTATTCGATGTAATTCTTTTTGCAGTGTGTTTGTCGAGATCCGATGAATTGTGGGTTTATGATCAAGATTATCTATGAACAATATTTGATTCTTCTCTGAATTCTTATATGCATGATTTGATATCTTTGCAAGTCTCTTCGAATTATCGGTTTAGTTCGGCCTACTAGATTGATCTTTCTTGCAATGGGAGAAGTGCTTAGCTTTGGGTTCAATCTTGCGGTGTCCTTTTCCAGTGACAACAGGGGTAGCAAGGCACGTATTGTATTGTTGTCATCGAGGATAAAAAGATGGGGTTTATATCATATTGCTTGAGTTTATCCCTATACATCATGTCATCTTGCCTAATGCGTTACTCTGTTCTTATGAACTTAATACTCTAGATGCATGCCGGATAGCGGTCGATGTGTGGAGTAATAGTAGTAGATGCAGAATCGTTTCGGTCTACTTGTCACAGACGTGATGCCTATGTTCATGATCATGCCTAGATATTCTCATAACTATGCACTTTTCTATCAATTGCTCGACAGTAATTTGTTCACCCACCGTAATACATGCTATCTTGAGAGAAGCCACCAGTGAAACCTATGGCCCCCGGGTCTATTTTCCAGCATATTAATCTCCCGTCTACTAGCTATTTCTGTCACCGTTTATTTTGCAATCTTTATTTTCCAATCTATACAACAAAATTACCAAAAATATTTATCTTATTATCTTTATCAGATCTCACTTTTGCAAGTGGTCGTGAAGGGATTGACAACCCCTTTATCACGTTGGTTGCAAGGTTCTTGATTGTTTGTGCAGGTACTAGGGACTTGCATGTAGTCTCCTACTGGATTGATACCTTGATTCTCAAAAACTGAGGGAAATACTTACGCTACTTTGCTGCATCACGCTTTCCTCTTCAAGGGAAAACCAACGCATGCTCAGGAGGTAGCAAGAAGGATTTATGGCGCCGTTGCCGGGGAGATCTACTCACAAGTCAAGACATACCAAGTACCCATCACAAACTCTTCTCCCTCGCATTACATTATTTGCCATTTGCCTCTCGTTTTCCTCTCACCCACTTCACCTTTGTCGTTTTATTCGCTCTCTTTCTTCGTCCATCTCTTTTCGCTTGCTTCTTGTGTGTCCGTGTGTTAGTTCGTTTGTTTTGCTGTTATGGCCAATCCTTCTATCATTGTTAGTACTCCCGATCATGAAGTTCTTAATTTTAAACAAAGGGAGGGAGAAAATCTAAACGATGCTTGGCATAGAATTTGCAATGCTCAGAATAGATCCACTAGGAAGCATTCTATTTCCGTTCTTCTTCGCAATTTTTATGTAGCCATCACTCCTTGGAACAGATATATTCTTGATACCATTACTAGAGGAAATTTCTTGGGTAGCCGTACGTTTGATTCTTTTGTTTGGCCCGCCACCTCTTTTGGTTAATGGAACTATTTTAACTTTGTAACATGTGATGCAAAGGCTTGAAATTATCAAAAATAAAGTTGCCACTGTAGAGTTGATTGAGAATTTGGATAAAAAGATCCACAACCAAATTACCCAATATGGATCTAAGGTAGGAGTTACTCTAAAAAAATCGGGAAAAAGAACCCATAGTTAATGAAAAGATAGATCAAGATTCCACTAGAATTGATAAACTTGAGGATCTTATTACCAACTTGGGGTTTGCCTTTTCTGCCATGAGAAACACTTCAAATCCTCCTACTACTAAAGTTTCCAAATTTATGTATGTGCCTAAAAATAAAGGTGAATCTTCTAGTAAGGAAAATGCGGATCTCAAATCAATAAGTGTTCACCCCAACTTTTTCGCTATCATTAAGGAACCTTTTGCTACAAATGATTTTTTTGATTTCTTGCCTAGGAGTTTAATCATTAATAAAAATAAGGAAAATTCTAAGGATTATAAGTGTTCAACTGAAGAATTACCAACCAAAGATGACAATACCTAGATCTATTCTTGTTTTTATGCCTGTCTAGGGGCGTTAAACGATAGCGCTTGTTGGGAGGAAACCCCATTTTATTTTTGTTCCTTGTTTTTTTCCTGTTTATTAATAAATAATTCATCTAGCCTCTGTTTAGATGTGTTTTAATGTTTTAATTAGTGTTTGTGCCAAGTAGAACCAATTGGATCTTCTTGGATGATAGTTGTTTGATCTTGCTGAAAAAGACAGAAACTTTGCGCTCACAAAAATAATTGTTACAATTCACCAGAACGTGATAAATTTCAAATTCTTTTTGCAGTAAATCAATATACACATTTTCCAGGTTGTCCTAGTTTTTCCGAATTTTTGGAGTTCCTGAAGTATTCGAACAAATCAGATTGCTACAGACTGTTCTATTTTTGACAGATTCCGTTTTTCATGTGTTGTTTGCTTATTTTGATGAATCTATGTCCAGTACCGGGGGTCTGAACCATAGATAAGTTGGAATACAGTATGTTTAACACCAATATAAATAAAGAATTAGTTCATTAAATTACCTTAAGGTGGTGGTTTGTTTTCTTACACTGACGGAGCTCATGACATCTTCTGTTGAGTTTTGTGTTGTGAAGTTTTCAAGTTTTGGGTAAAGATTTGATGGATTATGGAACAAGGAGTGGCAAGAGCCTAATCTTGGTGATGCCCAAGGCACCCCAAGGTAAAACTCAAGGAAAGCCAAAATCCTAAGCTTTGGGATGCCCCGGAAGGCATCTCCTCTTTCGTCTTCATCTATCGGTAACTTTACTTGAGGCTATATTTTAATTCACCACATGATATGTGTTTTGCTTGGAGCATCTTGTATGATTTGAGTCTTTGCTTTTTTGTTTACACAATCATCCTTGCTGTACACACCTTTTGGGGGAGACACACATGAATCGGAATTTATTAGAATACTCTATGTGCTTCACTTATATCTTTTGAGCTAGATAATTTTGCTCTAATGCTTCACTTATATCTTTTAGAGCACGGTGGTGGTTTTATTTTATAGAAATTATTGATCTGTCATGCTTCACTTATATTACTTTGAGAGTCCTTTGGAATAGCATGGTAATTTGCTTTGGCTATAAAATTAGTCCTAATATGGTAGGCATCCAAGATGGGTATAATAAAAACTTTCATATAGAGTGCATTGAATACTACGAGAAGTTTGATACTTGATGATGTTTTGAGATATGAAGATGTTAATATTAGACTCGTGCTAGTTGAGTAATTGTGAATTTGATAAATACTTGTGTTGAAGTTTGCAAGTCCCGTAGCATGCACGTATGGTAACCGTTGTGTAACAAATTTGAAACAAGAGGTGTTCTTTGATTGTCATCCTTATGAGTGGCGGCCGGGGACGAGCGATGGTCTTTTACTACCAATCTATCCCCCTAGGAGCATGATCTAGTGCTTGGTTTTTGATGACTTGTAGATTTTTGCAATAAGTATGTGAGTTCTTATGACTAATATTGACTCCATGGATTATACGCACTCTCACCTTTCCATCATTGCTAGCCTCTTCGGTACCGTGCATTGCCCTTTCTCACCTCGAGAGTTGGTGCAAACTTCGCCGGTGCATCCAAACCCTCTATCACACTTAAACCTCCTTATATCTTCCTCAAAACAGCAACCATACCTACCTATTATGGCATTTCCATAGCCATTCCGAGATATATTGCCATGCAACTTTCCACCGTTCCGTTTATTATGACACGCTTCATCATTGTCATATTGCCTTGCATAATCATGTAGTTGACATCGTATTTGTGGCAAGGCCACCATGCATAATTTTTTATACATGTCACTCTTGATTCATTGCCCATCCAGGTACACCGCCGGAGGCACTCATATAGAGTCATATTTTGTTCTAGTATCGAGTTGTAATCATTGAGTTATAAATAAATAGAAGTGCGATGATCATCATTAATGGAGCATTGTCCCATGAAAAAAAGGCCAAATAAAGAAAGAAAAAAGGCCAAAAAAGATAAAGGCCAAATAAAAAAAGGAAAGGCCCCCAAAAAATATAAATAAATAAAAGAAGGGACAATGCTACTATCCTTTTTTCCACACTTGTGCTTCAAAGTAGCACCATGATCTTTATGATAGAGAGTCTCTTACTTTGTCACTTTCATATACTAGTGGGAATTTTTCATTATAGAACTTGGCTTGTATATTCCAAAGATGGGCTTCCTCAAACTCCCTAGGTCTTCATGAGCAAGCAAGTTGGATGCACACCCACTTAATTTCTTTTGTTGAGCTTTCATACATTTATAGCTCTAGTGCATCCGTTGCATGGCAATCCCTACTCCTTGCATTGACATCAATTGATGGGCATCTCCCTAGCCCGTCGATTAGCCGCGTCAATGTGAGACTTTCTCCCTTTTTGTATTCTCCACACAACCCCCATCATTATATTTTATTCCACCCATAGTGCTATGTCCATGGCTCACGCTCATGTATTGCGTGAAAGTTGAAAAGGTTTGAGAATACTAAAGTATGAAACAATTGCTTGGCTTGTCATCGGGGTTGTGCATGACGAGAGCATTTTGTGTGACGAAAATGAAGCATAGCCAAACTATATGATTTTGTAGGGATAAGCTTTCTTTGGCCATGTTATTTTGAGAAGACATAACTGCTTAGTTAGTATGCTTGAAGTATTATTATTTTTATGTTAATATTAAACTTTTGTCTCGAATCTTTCGGATCTAAACATTCATGCCACAATAAAGAGTATTACATTGAAAATTATGTTGGGTAGCATTCCACATAAAAAATTCTGTTTTTATCATTTACCTACTCGAGGACGAGCAGGAATTAAGCTTGGGGATGCTTGATACGTCTCCAACGTATCTATAATTGTTGATTGTTCCATGCTATTATATTATCTATTTTGGATATTTAATGGGCTTTAATATAACTTTTTATATTATTTTTGGGACTAACCTATTAACCGAAGGCCCAGTGCAAATTGCTGTTTTTTTTGCCTATTTTAGTGTTTCGCAGAAAAAGAATATCAAATGGAATGAAACCTTCGCGAGGATCATTTTTGGAACAAACACAATCCAGGAGACTTGGAGTGGACGTCAAGGAAGCAGCGAGGAAGCCCGAGGCAGGAGGGCGTGCCCCCACCCTCGTGGGCCCCCCGCAGCTCCACCGACCTACTTCTTTCGCCTATATATACTCATACCTTGAAACCTTTGGGGAGAGCCGTGAAACCTATTTTCCACCGCCGCAACCTTCTGTACCCGTGAGATCCCATCTTGGGGCCTTTTCCGGCGATCTGCCGGAGGGGGATTCGGTCACGAAGGGCTTCTACATTAACACCATAGCCTGTCTGATGATGTGTGAGTAGTTTACCACAGACCTTCGGGTCCATAGTTATTATCTAGATGGCTTTTTCTCTCTCGTTGGATCTCAATACAAAGTTCTCCTCGATCTTCCTGGAGATCTATTCGATGTAATTATTTTTGCGGTGTGTTTGTCGAGATCCGATGAATTGTGGGTTTATGATCAAGATTATATATGAACAATATTTGATTCTTTTATGAATTCTTATATGCATGATTTGATATCTTTGCAAGTCTCTTCGAATTATCGGTTTAGTTTGGCCTACTAGATTGATCTTTCTTGAAATGGAAGAAGTGCTTAGCTTTGGGTTCAATCTTGCGGTGTCTTTTCCCAGTGACAGCAGGGGCAGCAAGGCACGTATTGTATTGTTGCCATCGAGGATAAAAAGATGGGGTTTATATCATATTGCTTGAGTTTATCCCTCTACATCATGTCATCTTGCCTAATGCGTTACTCTGTTCTTATGAACTTAATACTCTAGGTGCATGCTAGATAGCGGTCGATGTGTGGAGTAATAGTAGTAGATGCAGAATCGTTTCGGTCTACTTGTCACGGACGTGATGCCTATGTTCATGATCATGCCTAGATATTCTCATAACTATGCGCTTTTCTATCAATTCACTAAAAAAATACACTTCCGTGATGATACGTGTTTGTCACAGTAGGTCGCGTTTTTTGTCATGCATGTACATCAGTGACAAATTTATGACAGAATCAAGATAGTCATACCTGTGCTGTCGTAGAAGTGTTCCATGACATTACCAAAATTATCATCACGGAAGTGTCCACTTCCATGACGATAAATCACGCGTCACAGAAGTGCTTTCGTCAAGGGTGACCGACATGTGGCATCCACCGTAACGGAACGCCGTTAAGCTATCGGGTCGGGTTTTGGATCCGATAACCCATTAACAGCCCCGACCAATGGGGATTTTTCACGTGTAAAATCATCATTGGCTGGAGGAGACACGTGTGAGGTCCGCGTTGGCATAGGTGTCACTCATCCAATGGGCGAGACGCGCCTATGATATGTTGACATGTGGACCGGCCCATCAAGTTTAAATGGGCCGGCCCAACTGAAGGCCCACAAGATTTTGCGGACCATAATGGGACGGCCCAGCTAAAGGCCCACGAGATTTGCGGACCATAATGGGCTGGCCCAGCTAAAGGCCCACAAGATTTTGCGGGCCATAATGGGCCGGCCCAGGTAAAGGCCCACAAGATTTTTGTGTGCCATAATGGGCCGCCCCAGGTAAAGGCCCACAAGATTATTGCGGATCATAATGGGCCGGCCCAGCTAAAGGCCCATGAGATTTCGCCGACATTAATGGGCCGACCCAGCTGTAGGCCCACAAGATTTTGAGGACCCTAGTAGGCCGGCCCATTAACTGGCTGCCATGTTTTGGGCCAAATGCCGGCCCATATTTGATCCGATCCATTAATGGCCTGCCACGCTCCGGGTCTAATAGTGGCCCATATGAGATCCGGCCCGTTAAAATCCTACCACGTTCTGGGCCAAATTACGGCCCAGATCAGGTCCGACCCTTTAAGAGGCTTTGGGCTCAATTATGGCCCATATCAGATTCGGCCCGTCAACTGGACACTATGCTTTTGGGCCCACTTGCTAAAGGCCCATTTAGTAATTTGGCCTGATATTAGTTTTGGCCTGTTAAGGGCCCGTTTAACATTTCGGCCCTATATTAATTTCGGCATGTTAAAAGCCCGTCATATAGTTGGGCCTAACTACGGCCTGTTTGCATCCGGCCTGCTCCCAGCCGATATCTGATTGGGCCAAACAAGGACCGCGACAATTTTGGCCTGTTAAAAGCCCGTGATTTGATTCGCACAATCATGGGCCGGGGTTCATTTCGGGCTGCTGCCGGCCCGTGAGCTGTTCGGCATGTTTCAAGCCCAACCTACATCATGATTGCATTACGACCTGATTATGTACCGTAATTTTACGGTCTGGACGGTTTACTGCAAAGACAGGATATATACAGTAAAATAACTACAACATCGTGAATAAGAAAAAACCTAGACTATACAATAAAGAAATTATGGCATATTACATCCACTGGGCATCAAAGTTTGCCACTATGATAATAAAGCACAAGCAGACAACAGATTACATACACTGGGCATCAAAGATCGCCACCAGTGCAAATAAACACGCCGACAAAATAATATACAAAACCGACAACACTTCAATAGAGTTCAAGAAAGGTTAGCCCTGCTGGGGAGCTGCAGCGCAAGCCGTTGAGTAAGATGATGAGACTGCGCTTGTTCAACACTTATATCTTCCTCACTCTGAAAGATGAACAAGCAGACAGATGATAGGTTTTGCACATAAAAGTATCAGTGCTGATCTTTCATCACATTTCTTACTGACGAATAAAGTGACACTGTTTAAAATTGCATTAACACAATATGGTATTGTTCAGGTCAAGACATGATAGGAAATGACATTTTGAAGGAGTTGGCAGCTTCACGACACCACTGGATTACAGATCAAGAACTCATAAGTATCAATGGTTAGTGTGCTGTCAATTTATACCATTTCATATTGGCAAATAAAGAGACGGTTTAAATAATAGTAGAATGACATGACATTGTTCATAGTTAAGACATTGCAGAATATGACATTGTGCTGTAGTGGGTAGGTTCACCACACCACTGGATTACGGATGAAGAACAGATGCATACATGCAGTGCAAAAGAAGATCACTTGCTCTGTATGGTTTAATTTACATGGTATGAAGAAGGAACTTGGTTGTACAATTGAAAACTTAAATTGAGAAAGGACAAACTTTTGTTTATGAACTACATAATAAACTTTAAACAAGCAATTTGATGCAAACACCAAAAATAAACAGCTATTGCAGTCATGCCTAACCAAATATATACAACAAAGTTTGAAGGCTTGAGATGGACAAACTTACAATATTGGTGAAGACAGGCTCTATAAAGGCCTTGTCCATGCTGATGGGGGGGGGGGCAATTCAAGAAGTTTACCACAGAATCTTCTTCAAAAGCATTGCCTTTATTCTACATTTTGTTAAGAGTAAATATAGATGTGATAATATATGAAAAAATGGAGAATATTTAAGATAAGATGAAGAGTGATGCTACATAACCAAGTAACTATAAATGTAAGTGCACGGATACAGGCAAAAGGTACAACCAAGAGCAATGCACAACTAAACTTCTTCAGTACCAACCTTATGGTAAGAGTAAATATAGATCTGATGTCTAGAAAATGGAGGGCAAGGGAAAATAAGCTGCAGAGTGATGGTACATGAATAACTACCTGTCATTATAAGTACACTGATAAAGGACAACATATACTTACAAGAACAATGCAGAGCTAAAAAACATTGGCATTGGATATATTCTACACTAATGTAACCATTCATACAGATCATATAATTTGGAGCGAACAATTGATAAGCAAGCTATCATGCATACTGCTATCACATAATGAACCAGGTATGTATGCAAGTACAGTGATACAGGACAACAGGTACTAACAAGAGCAAAGCAGCGGGCAGCATATTTGCAATATCCTGTCGTTCTTGTCAAACCGGAATTCTTCTTCGAGCAGATTTCCTGCAAAAAAGATCCGTAAGGCACATGCGGAAAAGTAGAAGTTCAAATTGTCATGTGATTTCATAGACAATACCTAATCCTGGGAACGAGACCAGTGCATAACAAGGCTTTTCCATTCAATGTCTTCTGAATTTAGCACAGGAGACTTCACCGGAAATTCGTTTGTAGACTTGCCATCGAAGTGTGATTTCCTCAGGTAACATCGATACTGCTGCAATGCTTCCTTGAAAAGCACAAGCAAGCTTTGCTCGTCATGACTATCCAGATTGACCGTCACCTACTTACAACAATGTAATGTAAATCACTGATGTGTTCAATCAGCAGAAAATAGGAAAATAATCACCATGAATTATAGCACTTACACGTAAGTGGGACAGGAAGATGTGAAAATGGTGTTTGTCTTCACTATAATCTTCTCATGATGGGAATATATGCACATAGTCCCTAACAACATTGAAAGCATTGTCTTTTAAACTGGGAATAACTGGAATGGGGTTCCAATCTGCAGGAATTGGTTGTCTTTGCAGTTGGGATAGGTCTTCGGCCGGTGGACTTGCTATACTTTTTGCTGGAGTGGGATTTTTTTGTGGTACGGCTGGTGCTATGGCAACTGAAATCAGCATACCTTTTGCTGGAGTGCAGGTCCTATGTGGTGGGGCTAGTGGTGTAGCTAGTGAAGTATGGGTACAGTCTGCTGGAGTCGGTCCTACGTTTTGTGTCACTGATTGTAGAGCCAATATAAGTGGGGTGCCGTCTGATTTCTCCGGCACCACCACGTTTTTCCAGGACTTTGCTGGTGCTCCTTCAGGTTCGGCAATCACCCTCTTCCTTTCTGATGTCTGATGCACAAGAACAACATTTGAGTGAAAAAACATGGTATGATGATAGATGGAATATGTATTGATAATGGATGGGCATGGTATCTTGACATATATGATGAGTAAACTAAGAAAATGGCGGTGCTACAAAGTAGAGGAAATGCAAGACAACTTATGCAAGATACGCGCAATTAATAAAACCTTGCCAAATTAGAACAGGCACCTTGATGGGTGATCATGACAGGCCATCTGCCTTTGACTCCTCGAGGTTAGAATAATCATTAGGATCATATTCTGAACAAGAATCTACAGGTGGGGAGCGTATGAGTTTCATTGCATCTAGAATGGCACTCAATGCCTTGGTGCCAATTCTGTAAGTTGTTGCAGTGTTCCACAATATTCTTCTGATGCGCGGATTCTGATATTCACTATGATTACGTATAATATCTGAGAAGCATGAAAACATAAATAGTAGTGAGATTATCTTTGTAATGCGGAGGATATTCTAATATAGGGGCGCCCTATAAACCCTTGTGTGCTATCACCGGATTCTGATGGGAGAGCCCATGTGTGGTGTAATATGGTGTGTGCATTAATATAATCTGGCACAAGTACAAAAAAATAGGCTCCAGAAGTAAGGATAGTTGGCAGATGTGATAGGTTAATTATATACTGTATAGAGAGTTTATTGCCAAACTATGATAACAAGAGCACACAACAACTAGGCAGATCATAGTGTACATAAAAGGGGTACACCATAACCAGGATATATAAATCGGGAAAGTGGAACTGGCTGAAAATTACGGTGTTGTATTGCCGCTACTAATTGAAAGCCTATCGATCACGTACAGGCCAGCTCTATCAGCTGTTGACTGCAGATGTCCCTGCTCCCCTTCCTGACAAGGAACATACTGTGCTTCCCATATAGAACACCGCACGGGCCGCCGGCCGAACCACCGGCCCCACCGCCTGTGTTCCTCCGCCACCCCACCCCCGCCCCCACCCGCGTCGAGTTTTCTTCATTCGAGAGGCCCCACCACCGCCCCCACAACCACCGTCCCCACCCGAGCCCCTTCCTTCGCACCGGCGAACTCCGGCGAGCTCTGAAAAATCGACTGACCCAATTTTGAAATTTAGTCTACTGTGATTTAACTAATGTGGATTATAAAAGGGGAAAACCATAAGCATAGCAAGTATGGTGTTGAGCGTGCCATGGCGGATCTGAAGGTGCAAACCGGAGAAAGGCAACTTCGCAACCAAGACAAGAAATCAGAGTAAAGCAGTGGCGATCTATTTTCTTGCTGCGATAAATAAGTTGAGCAGATACGAAAGAGTACCGCCTCTAGTGCGGCGCCGTGTACGCATCTGCTGAGAATTTGACGGAGCTACGGTAGCGATGGCTGTCGGCAGCGTGGAAGTAGATCTAGGAGGGTAGACGGTGGCGGTGGGGCGCGGTGGACGAGACGGTTGTAGGAGCGGCAACGACAAGGTGGACGACGGCGGGGATGACGCGAGAGGACGGGATGCAAGGATCCCGGTCCGAAGCCGTGGATGAGAGAGGTCGATCTCTTGTAATGGACGGCGGCGTCGGGGTATTAGCTCCGACATGGTGGAGGAGGACGGCGGTGGATGGGGTGGCGGACGGTGGCGGACGGAGGAGGGTGGGGTGGAGGGACATGGTGTTTTGGCGCCCACGGAGTATGAATGGGGAAAAGGGAGGTAGAGAGGAAGGGGGAACCATGTATTCTGGGCACGCTTGTCTCAAATGCGAGGAAATTTACAAACTTAGCCCCCGTTTCAAATTTCAACTACATCACAGCAACATTAGTCGGTTGGGGATAGGACGGTAATCTCGCATACACCGAATATTTGCCGACGAGAGTTTGTTTTTGGCGCCACAGTGTATGTATATGAATTGGGGAGGGAGTCGATTTCGTCCGAGGACACACTGTGTTTTGGCGCCCACCATGTATGAATCCGGGTGAGAGGCGGTTACGTCACGTTTGGGTGAAATTACAAACCTACCCCTATCGAAACCTATAGAAATCCAGCATATAGGCTTTGCGTGGCAGGGATAGGCAGTAGTGATTTCCATCTCGCAGATTCTGGTTTGGGGCGGTTACTGCGACTTTTCCCGCTTCGTTCAAATTTTGCAGAGTGCACATTTACCATGCCAACTCAATTCGAATCCCGTTTGTATTCTGTTTTTTTCGGGCGGGATCCATTTTCAATTGGAATTACATTCTATATACATCATTTTTTATATATACTTTCAAAAGCACAACAAAGAATTGTGCTCCATTATATGTATAATATGATTTACAAATAGAACGATCTCGAAATCTTAAGGTTGAATTCGAAAAAATTAACCAAATTATGTTCTACTAAAATGTATGGATCAGTAATATCTACATATTAAATAACATAGATGTGCGTGAATTCATATGAGTATGCATGTTTGATAGATCAATTTTGGTTCGAGTATGGATTACATGTATCATCATCTCGAATTCAAATATTTGAATCCCTTTTTTGTTCACTCCTTTCATGCCCATCTCTCTCGCATGCATGCTCCTTCAGGTAGCTATCACTCTCTTTTCTCCAGCTCACCCGCACGCTCACTTCATGTTTCTCCTATCCTCGCAAACATGGTCTCTCGACGTCTCCCTTGAGAAGTGTCACACTCTCCCTATCATTATACATTACACGGTTTTCATTATCTCTCACGTCTCTACTGTTCTCTGGTATCACTCGGTACCTAAGCTTTCTTTTTCACCGCCACACACATAGTCTCCACTCGTCTTTCACTTTATCTTTCTCTCTATGGGATCCTCTCTCACACCCTATATGTCTCTACATATGACTCATACCACTAAAATTACTCTCTCTCTCCTGTAGACACAACATTTGTTGCGGTCTCCTTTTCGTCTCCATCCGGGGCAGGAGGAGGTGGTCCTGGAGGAGCCGAAAGGCGACCTCCCGGATCTCAGGAATAAAGGGGACAAGACCCCCCAGGGCTCCGAGTCTGGCTTTGTGCCGGACACCGCGCCGGAATCTTCAACAGTTCCGGACCGCGGTAGGCGAACTCCTTCCAAGAGGAGCAAGCCTTTTGAGCCGGCAGCCTCCGTCCAACCGGAGGCGCCGGACAATCTGCTGGAGGTGCTTGACGGCGCCTCCATCGACTAGGAGCACCGTACTATTATGAGTAAGGTGATCCGGAAGGTTCAGTCTGCCAAGGGCGGACTAAAAGAAGCTTGCGCTAGCCTTCTAACAGGCTTCGAGGTAAGCAACAAATATGCAAGAATATAACCGCATAGACAGTAGCCCCTGATGCTCTTTTTGGCGTTCGGAAAGAAAAGCCGAATAGAGGATCTATTAAATTTCGCAGGAGTCTAACAAAAAAGAGTCAATATGCGTATGCAGGCTTCGCTGCTATCTACCGTCGCACTGACTGCGGAGGTGGGTGTCCTGAAACAGGACCTCGGGCGGACCGAGCAAGAGCTCGGCCTTGCCAAGCGGCAGCTCAAGGAAAAAGAAGGTAAGAAATTGAAGGAAATATGCCCTAGAGGCAATAATAAAGTTATTATTTATTTCCTTATATCATGATAAATGTTTATTATTCATGCTAGAATTGTATTAACTGGAAACATAATACATGTGTGAATACATAGACAAACAGAGTGTCACTAGTATGCCTCTACTTGACTAGCTCATTAATCAAAGATGGTTATGTTTCCTAGCCATGAACAAAGAGTTGTTATTTGATTAACGAGATCACATCATTAGTTGAATGATCTGATTGACATGACCCATTCCATTAGCATAGCACCCGATCGTTTAGTATGTTGCTATTGCTTTTATCCATGACTTATACATGTTCCTTTAACTATGAGATTATGCAACTCCCGTTTACCGTAGGAACACTTTGTGTGCTACCAAACGTCACAACGTAACTGGGTGATTATAAAGGTGCTCTACAGGTGTCTCCGAAGGTACATATTGGGTTGGCGTATTTCGAGATGAGGATTTGTCACTCCGATTGTCGGAGAGGTATCTCAGGGCCTTCTCGATAATGCACATCACATAAAGCCTTGCAAGCATTGCAACCAATGAGTTAGTTACGAGATGATGTATTACGGAACGAGTAAAGAGACTTGCCGGTAACGAGATTGAACTAGGTATTGGATACCGACGATCGAATCTCGGGCAAGTAACATACCGATGACAAAGGGAACAACGTATGTTGTTATGCGGTCTGACCGATAAAGATCTTCGTAGAATATGTAGGAACCAATATGGGCATCCAGGTCCCGCTATTGGTTATTGACCGGAGACATGTCTCGGTCATGTCTACATTGTTCTCGAACCGTAGGGTCCGCACGCTTAACGTTACGATGACAGTTATTATGAGTTTATGCATTTTGATGTACCGAAGGAGTTCGGAGTCCCGGATGTGATCACGGACATGACGAGGAGTCTTGAAATGGTCGAGACGTAAAGAATGATATATTGGAAGCCTATGTTTGGACATCGGATGCATTTCAGGTGAAATCAGGATTTTACCGGAATACCGGGAGGGTTACCGGAACCCCCCGGGAGCATAATGGGCCAACATGGGCCTTGGAGGAGAGGTGAGAGGGCTGCCCTCATGGGCTGCGCGCCTCCCCCCTTCCCCTAGTCCTATTAGAACTAGGAGAGGTGGGCGCCCCCTCTCTCTCTCTCCCCCTTGGAGAATCCTAGTCCAACTAGGATTGGGGGGGGGGGGAAACCTACTCCCAGAGGGAGTAGGACTCTCCTGGCGCACCAGTGTTGGCCGGCCAGCCCCTCCCCCTTGGCTCCTTTATATACAGGGGCAGGGGGCACCCCATAGACACACAATTGATCATTGAGATCTTTCCTTAGCCGTGTGCGGTGCCCCCTTCCACCAAATTCCACCTCGATCATATCGTTGCAGTGCTTAGGCGAAGCCCTGCGCCAGTAACACATCAAGATCGTCACCACGCCGTCGTGCTGACGGAACTCTTCCCCGACGCTTTGCTGGATCGGAGCCCGGGGATTGTCATCGAGCTGAACGTGTGCCAAGAACTCGGAGGTGCCGGAGTAACGGTGCTGTGATCGGTTGGATCGCGAGGAGAACGTACGACTACTTCCTCTACGTTGTGTCAACGCTTCCGCTTCGGCCTATGAGGGTACGTAGACAACACTCTCCCCTCTCGTTGCTATGCATCACCATGATCTTGCGTGTGCGTAGGAAATTTTTTGAAATTACTACGTTCCCCAACAGTGGCATCCGAGCCTAGGTTTTTATGGTATGATGTTATTTGCACGAGTAGAACACAAGTGAGTTGTGGACGATACAAGTCATACTGCCTACCAGCATGTCATACTTTGGTTCAGCGGTATTGTTGGACGAGACGATCCGGACCAACCTTACGCGTACGCTTACGCGAGACCGGTTCCCTCGACGTGCTTTGCACATAGATGGCTTGCGGAAGACTGTCTCTCCAACTTTAGTTGAACCGAGTGTGGCTACGCCCGGTCCTTGAGAAGGTTAAAACGGAGTCTATTTGACAAACTATCGTTGTGGTTTTGATGCGTAGGTAAGATGAGTTCTTGCTTAAGCCCGTAGCAGCCACGTAAAACTTGCAACAAAGTAGAGGACGTCTAACTTGTTTTTGCAGGGCATGTTGTGATGTGATATGGTCAAGTCATGATGCTAAATTTTATTGTATGAGATGATCATGTTTTGTAACCGAGTTATCGGCAACTGGCAGGAGCCATATGGTTGTCGCTTTATTGTATGCAATGCAATCGCGATGTAATGCTTTACTTTATTACTAAGCGGTAGTGATAGTCGTAGAAGCATAAGATTGGCGAGACGACAACGATGCTGCGATGAAGATCAAGGTGTTGCGCCGGTGACGATGGTGATCATGACGGTGCTTCGAAGATGGAGATCACAAGCACGAGATGATGATGGCCATATCATATCACTTATATTGATTGCATGTGATGTTTATCCTTTTATGCATCTTATCTTGCTTTGATTGATGGTAGCATTATAAGATGATCTCTCACTAAATTATCAAGAAGTGTTCTCCCTGAGTATGCACCGTTGCAAAAGTTCTTCGTGCTGAGACACCACGTGATGATCGGGTGTGATAGGCTCTACGTTCAAATACAACGGGTGCAAAACAGTTGCACACGCGGAATACTCAGGTTTAACTTGACGAGCCTAGCATATAACAGATATGGCCTCGGAACACGGAGACCGAAAGGTCGAGCGTGAATCATATAGTAGATATGATCAACATAGTGATGTTCACCATTGAAACTACTCCATCTCACGTGATGATCGGACATGGTTTAGTTGATTTGGATCACGTGATCACTTAGAGGATTAGAGGGATGTCTATCTAAGTGGGAGTTCTTAAGTAATTGAACTTAAATTTATCATGAAGTTAGTACCTGATAGTATCTTGCTTGTCTATATTGTGTAGATAGATGGCTCGTGCTGTTGTTCCGTTGAATTTTAATGCGTTCCTTGAGAAAGCAAAGTTGAAAGATGATGGTAGCAATTACACGGACTGGGTCCGTAACTTGAGGATTATCCTCATTGCTGCACAGAAGAATTACGTCCTGGAAGCACCGCTAGGTGCCAGGCCTGGTGCAAGAGCTACGCCAGATGTTGTGAACGTCTGGCAAAGCAAAGCTGATGACTACTCTATAGTTCAGTGTGCCATGCTTTACGGCTTAGAACCGGGACTTCAACGACGTTTTGAACACCATGGAGCATATGAGATGTTCCAGGAGTTGAAGTTAATATTTCAAGCAAATGCCCGGATTGAGAGATATGAAGTCTCCAATAAGTTCTACAGCTGTAAAATGGAGGAGAACGGTTCTGTCAGTGAGCATATACTCAGAATGTCTGGGTATAACAATCACTTGATTCAACTGGGAGTTAATCTTCCGGATGATTGCGTCATTGACAGAATTCTCCAATCACTGCCACCAAGCTACAAGAGCTTCGTGATGAACTATAATATGCAAGGGATGACCAAAACTATGCCCGAGCTCTTCGCGATGCTGAAAGCCGCGGAGGTAGAAATCAAAAAGGAGCATCAAGTGTTGATGGTTAACAAAACCACTAGTTTCAAGAAAAAGGGCAAAGGGAAGAAAAAGGGGAACTTCAAAAAGAACAGCAAGCAAATTGCTAATCAAGAGAAGAAACCCAAGTCTAGACCTAAGCCTGAAACTGAGTGCTTCTATTGCAAGCAGACTGGTCACTGGAAGCGGAACTGCCCCAAGTATTTGGCGGATAAGAAGGATGGCAAGGTTAACAAAGGTATATATGATATACATGTTATTGATGTGTACCTTACTAATTCTCGCAGTAGCACCTGGGTATTTGATACTGGTTCTGTTGCTAATATTTGCAACTCAAAACAGGGGCTACGGATTAAGCGAAGATTGGCTAAGGACGAGGTGACGATGCGCGTGGGAAATGGTTCCAAAGTCGATGTGATCGCGGTCGGCACGCTACCTCTACATCTACATTCGGGATTAATATTAGATCTAAATAATTGTTATTTAGTACCAGCGTTGAGCATGAACATTATATCTGGATCTTGTTTGATGCGAGACGGTTATTCATTTAAATCAGAGAATAATGGTTGTTCTATTTATATGAGTAATATCTTTTATGGTCATGCACCATTAAAGAATGGTTTGTTCTTACTTAATCTCGATAGTAGTGATACACATATTCATAATGTTGAAGCCAAAAGATGCAGAGTTGATAATGATAGTGCAACTTATTTGTGGCACTGCCGTTTAGGTCATATCGGTGTAAAACGCATGAAGAAACTCCATACTGATGAACTTTTGGAGTCACTTGATTATGAATCACTTGGCACTTGCGAACCGTGCCTTATGGGCAAGATGACTAAAACACCGTTCTCCGGTACTGTGGAGAGAGCAACAGATTTATTGGAAATCATACATATTGATGTATGTGGTCCAATGAATGTTGAGGCTCGTGGCGGATATCGTTATTTTCTCACCTTCACTGATGATTTAAGCAGATATGGGTATATCTACTTAATGAAACACAAGTCTGAAACATTTGAAAAGTTCAAAGAATTTCAGAGTGAAGTGGAAAATCATCGTAACAAGAAAATAAAGTTTCTGCGATCTGATCGTGGAGGAGAATATTTGAGTTCCGAGTTTGGTCTACATTTGAAACAATGCGGAATAGTTTCGCAACTCACGCCACCCGGAACACCACAACGTAATGGTGTGTCCGAACGTCGTAATCGTACTTTACTGGATATGGTGCGATCTATGATGTCTCTTACCGATTTACCGCTATCTTTTTGGGGTTATGCTTTAGAGACGGCCGCATTCACGTTAAATAGGGCACCATCAAAATCCGTTGAGACGACGCCTTATGAACTGTGGTTTGGCAAGAAACCAAAGTTGTCGTTTCTTAAAGTTTGGGGTTGCGATGCTTATGTGAAAAAGCTTCAACCTGATAAGCTCGAACCCAAATCGAAAAAATGTGTCTTCATAGGATACCCAAAGGAGACTGTTGGGTATACCTTCTATCACAGATCCGAAGGCAAAAATTTTGTTGCTAAAGTCGGAAACTTTCTAGAGAAGGAGTTTCTCTCGAAAGAAGTGAGTGGGAGGAAAGTAGAACTTGATGAGATAACAGTATCTACTCCCTTATTGAGAAGTAGTACATCACAGAAATCTGTTTCTGTGACACCTACATCAAATAGGGAGGAAGCTAATGATAATGATCATGAAACTTCAGATCAAGTTTCTACTGAACTTCGTAGATCAACCAGAGTAAGATCCGCACCAGAGTGGTACGGTAATCCTATTTTGGAAGTCATGTTACTAGACCATGATGAACCTACGAACTATGAAGAAGCGATGGTGAGCCCAGATTCCGCAAAGTGGCTTGAGGCCATGAAATCTGAGATGGGATCCATGTATGAGAACAAAGTGTGGACTTTGGTTGACTTGCCCGATGATCGGCAAGCAATTGAGAATAAATGGATCTTTAAGAAGAAGACTGACGCTGATGGTAATGTTACTGTCTATAAAGCTCGACTTGTTGCAAAAGGTTTTCGACAAGTTCAAGGGATTGACTACGATGAGACTTTCTCACCCGTAGCGATGCTTAAGTCTGTCCGAATCATGTTAGCAGTTGCCGCATTTTATGATTATGAAATTTGGCAAATGGATGTCAAAACTGCATTCCTGAATGGATTTCTGGAAGAAGAGTTGTATATGATGCAACCAGAAGGTTTTGTCAATCCAAAGGGAGCTAACAAAGTATGCAAGCTCCAGCGATCCATTTATGGACTGGTGCAAGCCTCTCGGAGTTGGAATAAACGCTTTGATAGTGTGATCAAAGCATTTGGTTTTATACAGACTTTTGGAGAAGCCTGTATTTACAAGAAAGTGAGTGGGAGCTCTGTAGCATTTCTGATATTATATGTGGATGACATATTACTGATCGGAAATAATATAGAATTTCTGGATAGCATAAAGAGATACTTGAATAAGAGTTTTTCAATGAAAGACCTCGGTGAAGATGCTTACATATTGGGCATTAAGATCTATAGAGATAGATCAAGACGCTTAATAGGACTTTCACAAAGCACATACCTTGACAAAGTTTTGAAGAAGTTCAAAATGGATCATGCAAAGAAAGGGTTCTTGCCTGTGGCACAAGGTGTGAAGTTGAGTAAGACTCAATGCCCGACCACCGCAGAAGATAGAGAGAAAATGAAAAATGTTCCCTATGCTTCAGCCATAGGCTCTATCATGTATGCAATGCTGTGTACCAGACCTGATGTGTGCCTTGCTGTAAGTTTAGCAGGCATGTACCAAAGTAATCCAGGAGTGGATCACTGGACAGCGGTCAAGAACATCCTTAAGTACTTGAGAAGGACTAAGGATATGTTTCTCATTTATGGAGGTGACAAAGAGCTCGTCGTAAACGGTTACGTCGATGCAAGCTTTGACACTGATCCGGACGATTCCAAATCGCAAACCAGATACGTATTTACATTAAACGGTGGAGCTGTCAGTTGGTGCAGTTCTAAACAAAGCGTCGTGGCGGGATCTACATGTGAAGCTGAGTACATAGCCGCTTCGGAAGCAGCTAATGAAGGAGTCTGGATGAAGGAGTTCATATCTGATCTAGGTGTTGTACCTAGCGTATCGGGTCCAATGAAAATCTTTTGTGACAATACTGGTGCAATTGCCTTGGCAAAGGAATCCAGATTTCACAAAAGAACCAAACACATCAAAAGACGCTTCAACTCCATCCGGGATTTGGTCCTGGTGGGAGACATAGAGATATGCAAGATACATATGGATCTGAATGTTGCAGACCCGTTGACTAAGCCTCTTCCACGAGCAAAACATGATCAGCACCAAGACTCCATGGGTGTTAGAATCATTACTTTGTAATCTAGATTATTGACTCTAGTGCAAGTGGGAGACTGAAGGAAATATGCCCTAGAGGCAATAATAAAGTTATTATTTATTTCCTTATATCATGATAAATGTTTATTATTCATGCTAGAATTGTATTAACTGGAAACATAATACATGTGTGAATACATAGACAAACAGAGTGTCACTAGTATGCCTCTACTTGACTAGCTCATTAATCAAAGATGGTTATGTTTCCTAGCCATGAACAAAGAGTTGTTATTTGATTAACGAGATCACATCATTAGTTGAATGATCTGATTGACATGACCCATTCCATTAGCATAGCACCCGATCGTTTAGTATGTTGCTATTGCTTTTATCCATGACTTATACTTGTTCCTTTAACTATGAGATTATGCAACTCCCGTTTACCGTAGGAACACTTTGTGTGCTACCAAACGTCACAACGTAACTGGGTGATTATAAAGGTGCTCTACAGGTGTCTCCGAAGGTACATATTGGGTTGGCGTATTTCGAGATGAGGATTTGTCACTCCGATTGTCGGAGAGGTATCTCAGGGCCTTCTCGATAATGCACATCACATAAAGCCTTGCAAGCATTGCAACCAATGAGTTAGTTGCGAGATGATGTATTACGGAACGAGTAAAGAGACTTGCCGGTAACGAGATTGAACTAGGTATTGGATACCGACGATCGAATCTCGGGCAAGTAACATACCGATGACAAAGGGAACAACGTATGTTGTTATGCGGTCTGACCGATAAAGATCTTCGTAGAATATGTAGGAACCAATATGGGCATCCAGGTCCCGCTATTGGTTATTGACCGGAGACATGTCTCGGTCATGTCTACATTGTTCTCGAACCGTAGGGTCCGCACGCTTAACGTTACGATGACAGTTATTATGAGTTTATGCATTTTGATGTACCGAAGGAGTTCGGAGTCCCGGATGTGATCACGGACATGACGAGGAGTCTCGAAATGGTCGAGACGTAAAGAATGATATATTGGAAGCCTATGTTTGGACATCGGATGCATTTCAGGTGAAATCAGGATTTTACCGGAATACCGGGAGGGTTACCGGAACCCCCCGGGAGCATAATGGGCCAACATGGGCCTTGGAGGAGAGGTGAGAGGGCTGCCCTCATGGGCTGCGCGCCTCCCCCCCTTCCCCTAGTCCTATTAGGACTAGGAGAGGTGGGCGCCCCCTCTCTCTCTCTCCCCCTTGGAGAATCCTAGTCCAACTAGGATTGGGGGGGGGGGGGGGGAATCCTACTCCCAGAGGGAGTAGGACTCTCCTGGCGCACCAGTGTTGGCCGGCCAGCCCCTCCCCCTTGGCTCCTTTATATACAGGGGCAGGGGGCACCCCATAGACACACAATTGATCATTGAGATCTTTCCTTAGCCGTGTGCGGTGCCCCCTTCCACCAAATTCCACCTCGATCATATCGTTGCAGTGCTTAGGCGAAGCCCTGCGTCGGTAACACATCAAGATCGTCACCACGCCGTCGTGCTGACGGAACTCTTCCCCGACGCTTTGCTGGATCGGAGCCCGGGGATTGTCATCGAGCTGAACGTGTGCCAAGAACTCGGAGGTGCCGGAGTAACGGTGCTGTGATCGGTTGGATCGCGAGGAGAACGTACGACTACTTCCTCTACGTTGTGTCAACGCTTCCGCTTCGGTCTACGAGGGTACGTAGACAACACTCTCCCCTCTCGTTGCTATGCATCACCATGATCTTGCGTGTGCGTAGGAAATTTTTTGAAATTACTACGTTCCCCAACAGAAATGCCTTACAGAAAAAGTGCCTATAAAAAGGCGTGATTGCAAAAAATAACAGGATTGTACTGCTTATTGTAGGGGCCACGACTGGGGTGGCGACCCTCAAGCAGGCGCTGTCTGAGGCCAAAAAGAAAAAGGCCGCGGAGCGCACCGAGCGAGAGAGACTTGGGGCTTAGGTCGGCGAGGTGCAGCAAGAGCTTCAGGCTCTCATGAAAAAACATGAGATTTGGAGCTTGAGTCAAAGGCGCAAGCATCCGAGCTCGCGTCGTCCCTTGAGACCGCCAAGTCTGCCAAGGCCGAAGCCCAAAAGGCCCTCCAAGAGTTGGAGGAGATGAGGAAGATAGCAGCGGGTAAGGCATTCTTTATGCAAAGCAGAAATATAAAAGTAAACTACTTGTTACTTACCCGAATCCGGAGCTCTCCAGGGGCATTCGCAGATCTTCCCCGCAGCGTATCCACCGCCGCCGCATTCTACCGAGCTAAAGAGGGCAGCTCGATGGAGAAGGTGTTCTGGTCTCAGTATTCTGAGGCCGGACACCCTGTGCCCTTGAGAGACCAGCTGAACCAGCTGGTCGAACTCCACAAGGCGGCCGAACAGGCCATGAAGGGCTTCATAGTTCGGCTGTGGCCCGGAGAGGCCCTGCCTGGGAGCTATTTCGGGCTGGTGCGGCGGCTGGTGGAGGCCTGTCCAAGGCTCGAGGTCATCAAGCGCTCCGTCTGCATTGAAGGTGCCCGGAGGGCCCTTGCCCGTGCAAAGGTGCACTGGGGTAAGCTGGACGGTGAGAAGCTTGTGAAAGACGGGCCGCCGCCGGGGAAGGAGCATCGCAAGCCCGAGAACTATTACAAGGATGTTCTTGCAGGTGCCCGCCTTGTGGCGGATGAATGTACCAAGGATGTAATTTTTGAATGAACTCGCTCGTGTTTATCCTGTGCGTTGAAAACTTGTTCATATGCGCTAAGCAATGCTTATTGAATTTAAAATATATTTTCTGTGCGGCCGTTTATCAAAAATTGAGAGATGGCCAATCGTCGGCTTCTGCCCCCGTGCCACTAGTGCTGGGGTGTTCGGGATAAACCTGAGCGCTCTTTTTCCCATGGTTGGGTTCTTCGAGGGAGGCGCTCAGCACAACGAACCAGGCAATCGGACTATAATGCTTGAACACTCTCACTTAGCTATAGAACTTTATAATTTTAAATTTCGGCAAAGCCCCTAGTTTGGAAGACCAAGTTCGTGGCGCTATCCACGCCTTGGCCGGACAAAGCCAGCTCCTCGCTCGAAGCGGCATAAGTCTTTAGGGACTCAAAAAACCTCTCGAACAGCGACCGGTCTCTCGCCTCATCATGACAGTCAGTTTTAGCTTTCTCCACTGAGGTGCTTAACCCAGCTGAATCGGGGCACAATCGCGGTGGTTCTCCTAGTGCTACCTTAGCCGATGTAGCGGAACGTAAGGCACCAAAACATAGGAGCCGGGCAAACCCAACTATTGACCCAAATCATGATTCGGAGCCGATGCATATAGTGCTATAAGCTCGGGGTGCCGCACTTGTGAAAGTGTACGGACTTCTCACACCATAATGAGGGGTACTGAAGCCCCTGGCGTGTTTGCCGTACCATGGTGTACGGGTGCAATCATGTTGTTTAATAAACAGATATATGAAAATAGGATAATGAAAAAAATAGACAAAAAGCTATGCATTGTTTATAGAGCGGCTATTTATCAAAGCCGAACGATACAAGTAGTGCGATAGACAAAAAGATATGGGACTATTTAACATGTCCTGACCAGGGGCAGGCCGCGGAATTGTATTTAAAACAGATATACTGCTCGTAACAGAGACCACCTGGGAGTTCCATAATGCGGCATGGCTTGTCTGCCTCCCTGGATCTTGCATCGTTTGTGCGGTGATCGAATTGCCGAACAGGTCGTCCGAAGTGTGGAGTCCTGAAAGTAAGAAGAAAAAGAGAATCCGGCAGCCCCTAGTATGTTTTAAGCCGTATTTTGGGTGTGCCATTATTGTGCCCCTTCCCGTGTGCCCATGGTATTTCAAGGGCGTAGTTATGTACGCGAGGTACTGGTTTCGCTATGCCGCGAGGGCTGGGGTTGGGGCCGCATTGCTACGCCTGCTCAGGACGTGCCAGGCGGTCTTGTTGTAGGTTACTCCAGGCGCGCTTGGCAGTGTCCGGCTTTTTAACGGCCGTACTGGAGAGTTGCCTAAGAAGGCTGCTTTGTACTTCCGCTGCGAGAGCCGCCGTGTGCTCCTCCGTACGGAGGGAGCGTTCGGTGTTTCCGTTGACCGTGATTACTCCTCGAGGGTCTGGCATCTTGAGCTTGAGATATGCGTAGTGCGGCACCGCATTGAACTTCGCGGATGCGGTTCGTCCGAGCAGGGTGTGATAGCCACTGCGAAACGGGACTATATCGAAGATTAACTCTTCGCTTCAGAAATTGTCCGGGGATCCGAAGACCACGTCAAGTGTTACTGAGCCTGTACAGTTGGCTTCTACACCTGGTATAACGCCTTTAAAGGTCGTTTTGTGGGCTTAATCCTTGAGGGATCTATGCCCATTTTTCGCACTATATCCTAGTAAAGCAGCTTCAGGCTACTGCCGCCGTCCATGAGGACTCTTGTGAGATGAAATCCGTCGATGATTGGGTCGAGAACCAATGCGGCGAAGCCGCCATGACGGATGCTAGTGTTGGGGAACGCAGTAATTTCAAAATTTTCCTACGCACACGCAAGATCATGGTGATGCATAGCAACGAGAGGGGAGAGTGTTTGTCTACGTACCCTCGTAGACCGAAGCGGAAGCGTTGACACAACGTAGAGGAAGTAGTCGTACGTAGAGGAAGTAGTCGTACGTTCTCCTCGCGATCCAACCGATCACAGCACCGTTACTCCGGCACCTCCGAGTTCTTGGCACACGTTCAGCTCGATGACGATCCCCGGGCTCCGATCCAGCAAAGCGTCGGGGAAGAGTTCCGTCAGCACGACGGCGTGGTGACGATCTTGATGTGTTACCGGCGCAGGGCTTCGCCTAAGCACTGCAACGATATAATCGAGGTGGAATTTGGTGGAAGGGGGCACCGCACACGGCTAAGGAACGATCCGTAGATCAACTTGTGTGTCTTTGGGGTGCCCCCTGCCCCCGTATATAAAGGATCCAAGGGGGAGGGGCTGGCCGGCCAGGTTTGGTGCGCCAGGAGAGTCCTACTCCCTCTGGGAGTAGGATTCCCCCCCCCCAATCCTAGTTGGACTAGGATTGCTCCAAGGGGGAGAGAGAGAGAGAGGGGGCGCCCCACTTCTCCTAGTCCTAATAGGACTAGGGAAGGGGGGGGAGGCGCGCAGCCCCTAGGGCTGCCCTCTCACCTTTCCTCCAAGGCCCATGTTGGCCCATTATGCTCCCGGGGGGTTCCGGTAACCCTCCCGGTATTCCGGTAAAATCCTGATTTCACCTGGAATGCATCCGATGTCCAAACATAGGCTTCCAATATATAATTCTTTATGTCTCGACCATTTCGAGACTCCTCGTCACGTCCGTGATCACATACGGGACTCCGAACTCCTTCGGTACATCAAAATGCATAAACTCATAATAACTGTCATCGTAACGTTAAGCGTGCGGACCCTATGGTTCGAGAACAATGTAGACATGACCGAGACACGTTTCCGGTCAATAACCAATAGCGGGACCTGGATGCCCATATTGGCTCCTACATATTCTACGAAGATCTTTATCGGTCAGACCGCATAACAACATACGTTGTTCCCTTTGTCATCGGTATGTTACTTGCCCGAGATTCGATCGTCGGTATCCAATACCTAGTTCAATCTCGTTACCGGCAAGTCTCTTTTCTCGTTCCGTAATACATCATCTCGCAACTAACTCATTGGTTGCAATGCTTGCAAGGCTTTATGTGATGTGCATTACCGAGAAGGCCCTGAGATACCTCTCCGACAATCGGAGTGACAAATCCTAATCTCGAAGTATGCCAACTCAGCATGTACCTTCGGAGACACTTGTAGAGCACCTTTATAATCACCCAGTTACGTTGTGACGTTTGGTAGCACACAAAGTGTTCCTACGGTAAATGGGAGTTGCATATTCTCATAGTTAAAGGAACATGTATAAGTCATGGATAAAAGCAATAGCAATATACTAAACGATCGGGTGCTATGCTAATGCAATGGGTCATGTCAATCAGATCATTCAACTAATGATGTGATCTCGTTAATCAAACAACAACTCTTTGTTCATGGCTAGGAAACATAACCATCTTTGATCAATGAGCTAGTCAAGTAGAGGCATACTAGTGACACTCTGTTTGTCTATGTATTCACACATGTATTATGTTTCCAGTTAATACAATTCTAGCATGAATAATAAACATTTATCATGATATAAGGAAATAAATAATAACTTTATTATTGCCTCTAGGGCATATTTCCTTCAGTCTCCCACTTGCACTAGAGTCAATAATCTAGATTACAAAGTAATGATTCTAACACCCATGGAGTTTTGGTGCTGATCATGTTTTGCTCGTGGAAGAGGCTTAGTCAACGGGTCTGCAACATTCAGATCCGTATGTATCTTGCATATCTCTATGTCTCCCACCTGGACCAAATCCCGGATGGAGTTGAAGCGTCTCTTGATGTGTTTGGTTCTTTTGTGAAATCTGGATTCCTTTGCCAAGGCAATTGCACCAGTATTGTCACAAAAGATTTTCATTGGACCCGATACGCTAGGTACAACACCTAGATCGGATATGAACTCCGTCATCCAGACTCCTTCATTGGCTGCTTCTGAAGCGGCTATGTACTCAGCTTCACATGTAGATCCCGCCACGACGCTTTGTTTAGAACTGCACCAACTGACAGCTCCACCGTTTAATGTAAATACGTATCCGGTTTGCGATTTGGAATCGTCCGGATCAGTGTCAAAGCTTGCATCGACGTAACCGTTTACGACGAGCTCTTTGTCACCTCCAAAAATGAGAAACATATCCTTAGTCCTTCTCAAGTACTTAAGGATGTTCTTGACCGCTGTCCAGTGATCCACTCCTGTATTACTTTGGTACCTGCCTGCTAAACTTACAGCAAGGCACACATCAGGTCTGGTACACAGCATTGCATACATGATAGAGCCTATGGCTGAAGCATAGGGAACATTTTTCATCTTCTCTCTATCTTCTGCGGTGGTCGGGCATTGAGTCTTACTCAATTTCACACCTTGTGCCACAGGCAAGAACCCTTTCTTTGCCTGATCCATTCTGAACTTTTTCAAAACTTTGTCAAGGTATGTGCTTTGTGAAAGTCCTATTAAGCGTCTTGATCTATCTCTATAGATCTTAATGCCCAATATGTAAGCAGCTTCCCCGAGGTCTTTCATTGAAAAACTTTTATTCAAGTATCCCTTTATGCTATCCAGAAATTCTATATTATTTCCGATCAGTAATATGTCATCTACATATAATATCAGAAATGCTACAGAGCTCCCACTCACTTTCTTGTAAATACAGGCTTCTCCGAAAGTCTGTATAAAACCAAAAGCTTTGATCACACTATCAAAGCGTTTATTCCAACTCCGAGAGGCTTGCACCAGTCCATAAATGGATCGCTGGAGCTTGCACACTTTGTTAGCTCCCTTTGGATCGACAAAACCTTCTGGTTGCATCATATACAACTCTTCTTCCAGAAATCCATTCAGGAATGCAGTTTTGACATCCATTTGCCAAATTTCATAATCATAAAATGCGGCAACTGCTAACATGATTCGGACAGACTTAAGCATCGCTACGGGTGAGAAAGTCTCATCGTAGTCAATCCCTTGAACTTGTCGAAAACCTTTTGCAACAAGTCGAGCTTTATAGACAGTAACATTACCATCAGCGTCAGTCTTCTTTTTGAAAATCCATTTATTTTCTATTGCTTGCCGATCATCGGGCAAGTCAACCAAAGTCCACACTTTGTTATCATACATGGATCCCATCTCAGATTTCATGGCCTCAAGCCATTTTGCGGAATCTGGGCTCACCATCGCTTCTTCATAGTTCGTAGGTTCATCATGGTCTAGTAACATGACTTCCAAAATAGGATTACCGTACCACTCTGGTGCGGATCTTACTCTGGTTGATCTACGAAGTTCAGTAGAAACTTGATCTGAAGTTTCATGATCTTTATCATTAGCTTCCTCCCTATTTGATGTAGGTGTCACAGAAACAGATTTCTGTGATGTACTACTTCTCAATAAAGGAGCAGATACTGTTAGCTCATCAAGTTCTACTTTCCTCCCACTCACTTCTTTCGAGAGAAACTCCTTCTCTAGAAAGTTTCCGACTTTGGCAACAAAAATTTTGCCTTCGGATCTGTGATAGAAGGTATACCCAATAGTCTCCTTTGGGTATCCTATGAAGACACATTTTTCCGATTTGGGTTCGAGCTTATCAGGTTGAAGCTTTTTCACATAAGCATCGCAGCCCCAAACTTTAAGAAACGACAACTTTGGTTTCTTGCCAAACCACAGTTCATAAGGCGTCGTCTCAACGGATTTTGATGGTGCCCTATTTAACGTGAATGCGGCCGTCTCTAGAGCATAACCCCAAAAAGATAGCGGTAAATCGGTAAGAGACATCATAGATCGCACCATATCCAGTAAAGTACGATTACGACGTTCGGACACACCATTACGTTATGGTGTTCCGGGTGGCGTGAGTTGCGAAACTATTCCGCATTGTTTCAAATGTAGACCAAACTCGTAACTCAAATATTCTCCTCCACGATCAGATCGTAGAAACTTTATTTTCTTGTTACGATGATTTTCCACTTCACTCTGAAATTCTTTGAACTTTTCAAATGTTTCAGACTTGTGTTTCATTAAGTAGATATACCCATATCTGCTTAAATCATCAGTGAAGGTGAGAAAATAACGATATCCGCCACGAGCCTCAACATTCATTGGACCACATACATCAGTATGTATGATTTCCAATAAATCTGTTGCTCTCTCCACAGTACCGGAGAACGGTGTTTTAGTCATCTTGCCCATAAGGCACGGCTCGCAAGTGCCAAGTGATTCATAATCAAGTGACTCCAAAAGTCCATCAGTATGGAGTTTCTTCATGCGCTTTACGCCGATATGACCTAAACGGCAGTGCCACAAATAAGTTGCACTATCATTATTAACTCTGCATCTTTTGGCTTCAACATTATGAATATGTGTGTTACTACTATCGAGATTAAGTAAGAACAAACCACTCTTTAATGGCGCATGACCATAAAAGATATTACTCATATAAATAGAACAACCATTATTCTCTGATTTAAATGAATAACCGTCTCGCATCAAACAAGATCCAGATATAATGTTCATGCTTAACGCTGGTACTAAATAACAATTATTTAGATCTAATATTAATCCCGAAGGTAGATGTAGAGGTAGTGTGCCGACCGCGATCACATCGACTTTGGAACCATTTCCCACGCGCATCGTCACCTCGTCCTTAGCCAATCTTCGCTTAATCCGTAGCCCCTGTTTTGAGTTGCAAATATTAGCAACAGAACCAGTATCAAATACCCAGGTGCTACTGCGAGAATTAGTAAGGTACACATCAATAACATGTATATCACATATACCTTTGTTAACCTTGCCATCCTTCTTATCCGCCAAATACTTGGGGCAGTTCCGCTTCCAGTGACCAGTCTGCTTGCAATAGAAGCACTCAGTTTCAGGCTTAGGTCCAGACTTGGGTTTCTTCTCTTGAGTAGCAACTTGCTTGCTGTTCTTTTTGAAGTTCCCCTTTTTCTTCCCTTTGCCCTTTTTCTTGAAACTAGTGGTTTTGTTAACCATCAACACTTGATGCTCCTTTTTGATTTCTACCTCCGCGGCTTTTAGCATCGCGAAGAGCTCGGGCATAGTTTTGGTCATCCCTTGCATATTATAGTTCATCACGAAGCTCTTGTAGCTTGGTGGCAGTGATTGGAGAATTCTGTCAATGACGCAATCATCCGGAAGATTAACTCCCAGTTGAATCAAGTGATTGTTATACCCAGACATTCTGAGTATATGCTCACTGACAGAACCATTCTCCTCCATTTTACAGCTATAGAACTTATTGGAGACTTCATATCTCTCAATCCGGGCATTTGCTTGAAATATTAACTTCAACTCCTGGAACATCTCATATGCTCCATGGTGTTCAAAACGTCGTTGAAGTCCCGGTTCTAAGCCGTAAAGCATGGCACACTGAACTATAGAGTAGTCATCAGCTTTGCTTTGCCAGACGTTCATAACATCTGGCGTAGCTCTTGCACTAGGCCTGGCACCTAGCGGTGCTTCCAGGACGTAATTCTTCTGTGCAGCAATGAGGATAATCCTCAAGTTACGGACCCAGTCCGTGTAATTGCTACCATCATCTTTCAACTTTGCTTTCTCAAGGAACGCATTAAAATTCAACGGAACAACAGCACGAGCCATCTATCTACACAACATAGACAAGCAAGATACTATCAGGTACTAAGTTCATGATAAATTAAAGTTCAATTAATCATATTACTTAAGAACTCCCACTTAGATAGACATCTCTCTAATCCTCTAAGTGATCACGTGATCCAAATCAACTAAACCATGTCCGATCATCACGTGAGATGGAGTAGTTTCAATGGTGAACATCATTATGTTGATCATATCTACTATATGATTCACGCTCAACCTTTCGGTCTCTGTGTTCCGAGGCCATATCTGTATATGCTAGGCTCGTCAAGTTAAACCTGAGTATTCCGCGTGTGCAACTGTTTTGCACCCGTTGTATTTGAACGTAGAGCCTATCACACCCGATCATCACGTGGTGTCTCAGCACGAAGAACTTTCGCAACGGTGCATACTCAGGGAAAACACTTCTTGATAATTTAGTGAGAGATCATCTTATAATGCTACCGTCAATCAAAGCAAGATAAGATACATAAAAGGATAAACATCACATGCAATCAATATAAGTGATATGATATGGCCATCATCATCTTGTGCTTGTGATCTCCATCTCCGCAGCACCGTCATGATCACCATCGTCACCGGCGCGACACCTTGATCTCCATCATAGCATCGTTGTCGTCTCGCCAATCTTATGCTTCTACGACTATCACTACCGTTTAGCAATAAAGTAAAGCATTACAGGGCGATTGCATTGCATACAATAAAGCGACAACCATATGGCTCCTGCCAGTTGCCGATAACTCGGTTACAAAACATGATCATCTCATACAATAAAATTTAGCATCACGTCTTGACCATATCACATCACAACATGCCCTGCAAAAACAAGTTAGACGTTCTCTACTTTGTTGTTGCAAGTTTTACGTGGCTGCTACGGGCTTTAAGCAAGAACTCATCTTACCTACGCATCAGAACCACAACGATAGTTTGTCAAATAGACTCCGTTTTAACCTTCTCAAGGACCGGGTGTAGCCACACTCGGTTCAACTAAAGTTGGAGAGACAGTCTTCCGCAAGCCATCTCTGTGCAAAGCACGTCGAGGGAACCGGTCTCGCGTAAGCGTACGCGTAAGGTTGGTCCGGATCGTCTCATCCAACAATACCGCTGAACCAAAGTATGACATGCTGGTAGGCAGTATGACTTGTATCGTCCACAACTCACTTGTGTTCTACTCGTGCAAATAACATCAACCATAAAACCTAGGCTCGGATGCCACTGTTGGGGAACGCAGTAATTTCAAAATTTTCCTACGCACACGCAAGATCATGGTGATGCATAGCAACGAGAGGGGAGAGTGTTTGTCTACGTACCCTCGTAGACCGAAGCGGAAGCGTTGACACAACGTAGAGGAAGTAGTCGTACGTAGAGGAAGTAGTCGTACGTTCTCCTCGCGATCCAACCGATCACAGCACCGTTACTCCGGCACCTCCGAGTTCTTGGCACACGTTCAGCTCGATGACGATCCCCGGGCTCCGATCCAGCAAAGCGTCGGGGAAGAGTTCCGTCAGCACGACGGCGTGGTGACGATCTTGATGTGTTACCGGCGCAGGGCTTCGCCTAAGCACTGCAACGATATAATCGAGGTGGAATTTGGTGGAAGGGGGCACCGCACACGGCTAAGGAACGATCCGTAGATCAACTTGTGTGTCTTTGGGGTGCCCCCTGCCCCCGTATATAAAGGATCCAAGGGGGAGGGGCTGGCCGGCCAGGTTTGGTGCGCCAGGAGAGTCCTACTCCCTCTGGGAGTAGGATTCCCCCCCCCCAATCCTAGTTGGACTAGGATTGCTCCAAGGGGGAGAGAGAGAGAGAGGGGGCGCCCCACTTCTCCTAGTCCTAATAGGACTAGGGAAGGGGGGGGAGGCGCGCAGCCCCTAGGGCTGCCCTCTCACCTTTCCTCCAAGGCCCATGTTGGCCCATTATGCTCCCGGGGGGTTCCGGTAACCCTCCCGGTATTCCGGTAAAATCCTGATTTCACCTGGAATGCATCCGATGTCCAAACATAGGCTTCCAATATATAATTCTTTATGTCTCGACCATTTAGAGACTCCTCGTCACGTCCGTGATCACATCCGGGACTCCGAACTCCTTCGGTACATCAAAATGCATAAACTCATAATAACTGTCATCGTAACGTTAAGCGTGCGGACCCTACGGTTCGAGAACAATGTAGACATGACCGAGACACGTTTCCGGTCAATAACCAATAGCGGGACCTGGATGCCCATATTGGCTCCTACATATTCTACGAAGATCTTTATCGGTCAGACCGCATAACAACATACGTTGTTCCCTTTGTCATCGGTATGTTACTTGCCCGAGATTCGATCGTCGGTATCCAATACCTAGTTCAATCTCGTTACCGGCAAGTCTCTTTTCTCGTTCCGTAATACATCATCTCGCAACTAACTCATTGGTTGCAATGCTTGCAAGGCTTTATGTGATGTGCATTACCGAGAAGGCCCTGAGATACCTCTCCGACAATCGGAGTGACAAATCCTAATCTCGAAGTATGCCAACTCAACATGTACCTTCGGAGACACTTGTAGAGCACCTTTATAATCACCCAGTTACGTTGTGACGTTTGGTAGCACACAAAGTGTTCCTACGGTAAATGGGAGTTGCATATTCTCATAGTTAAAGGAACATGTATAAGTCATGGATAAAAGCAATAGCAATATACTAAACGATCGGGTGCTATGCTAATGCAATGGGTCATGTCAATCAGATCATTCAACTAATGATGTGATCTCGTTAATCAAACAACAACTCTTTGTTCATGGCTAGGAAACATAACCATCTTTGATCAATGAGCTAGTCAAGTAGAGGCATACTAGTGACACTCTGTTTGTCTATGTATTCACACATGTATTATGTTTCCAGTTAATACAATTCTAGCATGAATAATAAACATTTATCATGATATAAGGAAATAAATAATAACTTTATTATTGCCTCTAGGGCATATTTCCTTCAGCTAGTGGGATGGTCCCTTCGATCAAAGGTGATCGGGCAGGAGGACCATGGGTTGAACTTTGGGGCGACTGGCTCCATCGCATATACGTCCCGTAGCGCACGCTTCCGCTCCCTCTTGGGAATGTGGGTTGCGTATATCATGTTCACCGTCCGCACTTGTGAGGGAAAGCCCTTCTGTCCATTGTTGTTCGGCGGCCTGGGCTCCTCCCCGTCGTCGCTATGCAGCCCCTTGCCTTTGTTTTCGGCTCTTAACTTGCCTGCCTGCTTGAACACCCAACAATCCCTGTTGGTGTGATTGGCTGGCCTTTCGGGGGTGCCATGTATCTGGCACAAGCGGTCGAGTATTCGGTCCAAACTGGACGGGGCCTGAGTATTCTTTTTGAATGGCTTTTTTCGCTGACCGGATTTATAGCCTCTGAATCCGGCATTAACTACCGTATCTTCATTACTGTCACTGCTAACGCAGCGTTTTTGCTTATTCCGACGTGTCCTGCCACTTTTGTCCATGGTATCCGAACTACCAGGGTTCTTAGCTAAGTTATTACTGCGAGCTAGCTAGCTGTCTTCTCCCGCACAAAAGCGGGTCATGAGTGTCGTGAGGGCTGCCATAGATTTCGGCTTTTCCTGTCCCAGGTGCTGGGCAAGCCACTCATCGCGGATGTTATGTTTGAAGGCTGCCAGGGCCTCTGCGTCCGGACAGTCGACTATCTGGTTTTTCTTTGTTAGGAACCGTGTCCAGAATTGCCTGACCGATTCCTCTGGCTGCTGGATTATGTGGCTTAGGTCGTCGGCATCCGGTGGTCGCACGTAAGTGACCTGGAAGTTGTCGAGGAATGCGGCCTCCAGGTCCTCCCAAGAACCGATTGAGTCTGCTGGCAAGCTGTTAAGCCAATGCCGGGCCGGTCCTTTAAGTTTGAGCGGGAGGTATTTGATGGCATGTAGATCATCGCCACGTGCCATGTGGATGTGAAGGAGATAATCCTCGATCCATACCGCCGGATCTGTTGTGCCATCGTATGATTCGATGTTAACGGGTTTGAAACCCTCCGGGATTTTATGATCCATTACTTCATCCGTGAAGCATAGTGGGTGTGCGGCGCCCCTGTACTTGGCTATATCACGACGCAGCTCGGAAGAGCTATTTCTGTTGTGTTCGGCCCGGCCGGATTTGTTGTATCCGGAGTGAAGATCATCGTCACGTGCCGTAGGGCGCCTGCGCGATCCGTAGATCGATCTTGTTTGTCTTGCCTTATCCTCCAGTACGTCTCGCAGGTCTGGCGCGTTTTCCCGTGCCTTAGTTGAGCGGCGTCGGGGCATGGCTTGGGTGGAGGGCCGAGAGGCCTCTCTGTCGCGGCCGCGAGGTGGCCGGTCTGCCATGTCGTGCGCTGGTGATGTAGGCGCTTCCTCCTCTGATCGGGGTAGCGGCCTGCGCTTTGGGTAACTCTTGGAGGGGCGTTCGAGTTCATACTCTTTGGCCGCAAGGACTTCAGTCCATCTATCAGCTAGCAAATCTTGGTCAGCTCTAAGCTGTTGCTGCTTTTTCTTGAGGCTGTTTGCCGTGGCTAAAAGCCTGCGTTTGAAACGCTCTTGTTTGGCGGGGTCTGATGGTACGACGAATTCGTCGTCATCGATGCTTGCCTCGTCTTCGGAGGGAGGCATATAGTTATCGTCCTCAACCTCTCGGTCTGCCGCTCTCTCATGAGGGCTGGCTTCTCCATCTTCCTGCGTCGAATCTTGATGGGGTGGGTGTTCTTCGGCAATATCTGGGGTAGTATTATCCCCCGTGCCGGAATCATCGTTTTTTGCTTTGGCGGGATTTAGAGCGGCGCCGTTCACGCCGGCGCTTTGGCTGTTTTTTGGAGGGGTCATCCCCCGCTGTTCCATCGCCATCTCCATCATTTGGAGTGTCCACCATATATATGTCATATGACGAGGTGGCCTTCCAGCGCCCTACAGGTGCTGGTTTCTGTTCGTCTTCTACATCGTCGTCCATACCGTCGATGTCTTCGGAGCCGAAGTCGAGCATGTCGGTTAAATCGTCGACAGTGGCTACAAAGTGGGTGGTGGGTGGGCTTTGAATTTCTTCATCGTCCGTATCCCATCCTTGCTGACCGTAGTCCGTCCAGGGCTCTCCTGATAAGGAGAGAGACTTGAGAGAATTCAGGATGTCGCCAAAAGGCGAGTGCTGAAAGATGTCCGCGGGGGTGAACTCCATTATCGGCGCCCAATCGGATTTGATTGGCAGGGGCGCGGGGGGTTCAGAGTCCGGGGAGGAGTCCGGACCCTCGGAGTCACGGGTCATGCAGAGTGCAGGGCTGGTGTTCGGCTCGATCACCTTTGAGATCGCAGCCCCCGAGGTGACGTCCAACCGCTCATCCTCGATCGTCGCAGTAGGCTCCGAGTTAAGGGTCGGAACCGGTGCGTGCGCGGCCTCCAGGACACTGTTCGGAGGCAGAGCTAGATCATGCCCCTCGAGATAGTGCGTCAAGCTTGGCCGTGGCTCGAACCCGTCGAAGATCAAGTCTCCGCAGATATCGGCCGTGTAGTTTAAGCTTCCAAACTTGACTTGATGGCCAGGGGCGTAGCTTTCGATCTGCTCCAGGTGGCCAAGCGAATTGGCCCACAGAGCGAAGCCACCGAAGACGAAGATCTGTCCGGGGAGAAAAGTCTCACCCTGGACCTCAACGTTGCTGATGATCAAAGGAGCCATCGGGCCTAAAGGCGATGACACAGAGGAACTCTTAATGAAAGCACCAATGTCGGTGTCAAAACCGGCGGATCTCGGGTAGGGGGTCCCGAATTGTGCGTCAAGGCCGGATGGTAACAGGAGACAAGGGACACGATGTTTTTACCCAGGTTCGGGCCCTCTCGGTGGAGGTAATACCCTACTCCTGCTTGATTAATATTGATGATATGGGTAGTACAAGAGTAGATTTACCACGAGATCAAGGAGGCTAAACCCTAGAAGCTAGCCTACGGTATGATTGTTGTGTATGGAGTTGATTGTCCTACGGACTACAACCCTCCGGTTTATATAGACACCGGATAGGGTTAGGGTTACACAGAGTCGGTTACAATTGTAGGAGATCTTGAATATCCGCACCGCCAAGCTTGCCTTCCATGCCAAGGAAAGTTCCATCCAGACACGGGACGAAGTCTTCAATCTTGTATCTTCATAGTCCAGGAGTCCGATGAAGGTATAGTCCGGCTACCCGAACACCCCCTAAGCCAGGACTCCCTCAGCGATGTTAACAAATAAACCCTAAAACCCTAGGTGCACGATTGCTGCATTCGCGGGTACTGGGTATGTGGTGGAGCACCTTTGTAGGAATAGTCAGCTCGCGTGATAATTTGATCCATAGGAGTTGATGGTCGGGACCACAGGTGAACGACTTGGAGCGCGGTGGCTCGCCAGTTGCCACAAATCGAGTAGCCACGTTTAAAATATCGTTTTTTAGCGGGGTTAAGAGTTCCGATTTTCAATGGCGCGTTATAAGTAGTAAGTAGTTTTTAGAACGATTGGTATGGAGCGAAAGTGGAATTCATAGTACTATGTACCTCCTTGGCGTATGGTTGTATGGTTTTTTTTTGCGATGGAGGTTGTATGGGTTTATGTTGCGAGATGTTGTACCTGGTAGTTCTAGGGCAAATACTATGGTTTAGATTTAGATGCTGGTTTTCAGTAATGAAAATCGGAAGGGGAAACCCTTCTTTGATTAAAAAAACTACTACCTCCATTCTGGTTTACTAGTCCCCATCGTACTTTGGGTCAAAGTTTGTCCACAAATTTTACTTGTAAAATGTGAATGGAAAACGAGATTTTGTTATACCCAAACAAAAAAGGACTGGAGGGCGTGATTGCTCTAACACGGACGCGACCTCTCATAGCGCAGGCATTGAACCGTCGTGCCGGTCAAGAGGGCCGCACTCGCTGCAGGCCCGGCTAAGCATGCCTCCTTGCCGCATGCAACCAGCTTAAGACTGCCCCGCCTGCCTTCATTGAATCCGCGCGTGTGCCGGCAACACGTCCATCCGCGAGCCGGCAGGCATTTTAGAACACAAAAAATGACTAAAATATAATTAATTTACGCATGGTCTTGACTTGTTGTGCTCGCACTGGTAGCAGGAACTAGTAGAGGATTTTCTTTATTTATATCTCTCCTCACATTTTTTTTGGCTTTGAAGTGAATCATGGTTGTGGACATTATGTATGAATGTGCAGATATCTGTGAACATGAGTTTGATGTGGAAGTTGAACTTGGAATGTCGGGCTTGCGCGTGAACTATACCATGTCCAATGCTTCGTCTGTTATTGTTTGGAAAGTAATTGATGTTATTACATGACCCAAAAAAACATTTTGTGCCACATCATTAGATGCACGGACATCACAACAGGCATGCTGACTGGATAAACATTTGAACCTAGCTATTATGAAGGAAATTTTATATTGACAACAGTTTTAGATAGCAGGAGACGCCTAGCCTGCTCTGCTAGCTTATTTCTGGCTTCTTCCATCTCTTCTTTGGCTTGGGTGAAGAGAGCATATGATTGCTCTTTTCGCTTCTTCAGGAACTCAACTACATTCTCAAGGGCTGCCGCACGCTTTCTTTCAGCCTTTACTAATGCCACGAGGACACGAACAACTGACGACTCCACCTGGCTTGTGTGTAATCCAACATCATCTGGGAATTTGCACCTTGTGTTTAATCCAGCATCATTAGGGAACTAGCACCTTGTGTGTAATCCAGCCTCATTTTGGAAACATGATCTCGAGGTTGACCATACTTCCCTCCTCGCAGGAACTGCATCCTGACATGAAGTTACTTCTTTTTTAGATCAATACTTAGAGCAACCTAGATCCATTTAGTAGAAGCCAGATAAACATAACTCGGAGAACTGAATTCAAAAGGAAAAAATAAATAAAACATACTACAAGGTGAGAACACCCACTTCCTACATCAAGCTAAAAACGAAAGCATTAGGATGATTAAGACTCTTCTTATTACACATCGAAGAACACCACGCTTAAGAGAAACAGAAACTACAACATATACACATCGAAGAACACGAGGCTACACGAAAGTAAGTGAAAGGGTGTTACTTACCAAAGCTTGTTTTAAAGGTTCGGTGCAGCTCCTCTTTAACTTGCCACGCTCCTTGAAGATGTCCTGAATATCCCGTGTTTGGTCTTCATTGCTCCTATGCATGTTCGCACTCGTGGTTTTAAAATATCAACATGGCAAGAAAAATATACTACTAGTAATACTCGCGCATCTTGTGGGCAACATTAAAGCACTCTTCTGCCATGTTAGAGCATCTCCAACAGAATCGCAATGCGCGGTGCTTTAAAAAAGCGCTTACAGTGCTAAGATTAAGAAGTAGATACTAGAGAGTAGAGGATAGTACTCAGCATAGATAGATAAAAAAAGATAGTTCAACTACTCCTCGTCATCCGACTCCTCCTCAGTGATGTCCTCCTCTGACGCCTGACTGTAGGCGTGAAGATACCGATCGTCGTCAGATTCCCAGGGCGACCTGCTCCTAGCCTCATGTTGAATTGAGCGTCCGCTTTTCGCTTACGCTTGTCCTCGCGATAGGCGGCTCGCTCTGCCCTCCTCTTATCCCTCTCCACCCTCCTTTGCGCGTAGAACTCGCGCTCGTTGATGATGTCCTGCAGGAAGTGTTGGTGCCACAGTGCCATGGCTTCCTCGTCCATCTCGGCGATGCCGAGATGGTGCTCCCGCCTCCGGTTGTCGCGACGATCCTCGTCGGTGCTCAGCCACGGCAGAGGCGCGAGCTCCTGCGCCCGCTCCCGTGTCGGCACATTGGGGAAGTTCAATGTTCTATGAGGCCACCGGAGGCACCACACCGCCGCGTCGTACGCGTGGGCGGCCTCGTTGGCAGTGTCAAAATTGCCGAGGCCGAGGCGCATCCCGCGGAACCGGATCTCGGCGGAGAAGCCGCCGGAGGGGCGCGCGCAGACGCCGCGGTATCCCCAAGTTTCCCGGCGACGCGACAGTATGGTGGCGCGGCGACGGCGAGGCGAAAAAGAGCGGGGAGAGAGCGGTGGCGAGGCACAGAGCGGGGAGAGAGCGGTGGCAAGGCACAGAGCGGTGGGAGGGCGTTGGATTTTATAAAGCGCGTCGGACGCCGCGCGCCAAAATTAGCGCACACCCGGCCGCTTTTTCTTGCGCGCGCGATCCTTTCCCGAAGTCTGCTATCTCTACTCTCTTCTCTACGGTTATATTTATTTAATATTTAATATTTATCTCTACTTCCTTTACTGTATACTTTTTTTCTCTGTACTTTTTTTCTTGCAATATAGGCCGTCCGATTTATATCTGACAAATAGGAAGGAAACAAATGGGAATTTTGCAAAAGATACCCATGCCCCTCTCCAGATTTGCAACTAAGGCCTTCCCTCGTTCATCCTTTTCTCCCACAAGATAAACTACTCATACAAATGCATCTTGATGCGTGCAACGCATGGGCATCTTGCTAGTTCTAAAAACCTTTCCATCATTTGCCACACTACTGGTTGCAGATGAAAAACCTACCCAAGCACAACGCGATACAGGAGCGACGCACAATTACAAGCTGATGTTCTGTTGGACAATGGAGGCTATAACCAATTACTTTTACGGGAACAATAGCACCCAGGAAATTTGAAGGGTAGGTATGAACAAAATTGGAACTGCACATGTACTGCTAAGTGATTCAATACACACATTACCAATCGAGGAGGAGAACAATGGTCGCGGCGGCCTCTGTGAGTCATGATCGACAACGGGAGTAAGTTCATTGTCCACGACGGTGGTACTTCTGTGCTTCGCGTCCGCTTCGGGGAAGCAGATCCGAGACCATGGAAGATGATGCCGGGGAAGAGGCTCCGTGTACGACGACAACGGTGGACCGGCTCCAGTGCGGCGTACGAGGTCGTCGATGAGGCAGATGCGCTGCGGTGGACGAGTGTGCGGATGTAAAGGGGAGGAGCACGAAGGCTGCGGTGCCGTGAAGTCTATTTCACGGTGGGGATAGAAATTGGGGAGTATTCAGGTGTACTACTCTGGGTGCCGGGGTGGGGTTGGCTGGATAGGGTGAACCTGAAGTTACGAAAACAACCCCCTACCAAGCGTCATCCGTAGGCCTGTTCCGAAGGCTATGATGGTAACTTCCCACTGCTCGAATCAGGGTCGCAGGAGATTTTCCCGCCGACCTCAAAATTTTGTGACACTGGACTCCCCTTGTGGCGTGTTGAGTGATTCGGCTAAGCAACTAGCGAGTAGTAGTAGTAAACTCTGCATATTAGGTTTGACAGAAGTCCTTCCTAAAGTTTGACCAAGTTTATAGAAAAATATAAACATTTACCATAACAAATATGTATGATTTGAAAGTACATTCAATAATGAATCTAATGGTATTTATTTGTTATTGTATATGTTAATATTTTTTATAAGCCTTCTGAGAGTTTACAAAACTTGACTTTGACCAATGCTAATACGCGGACTTAAATAAAAAATGGAGGGAGTACACATTTGTTTTCTTATTTTGTAGTGAACTAATCATTTGTTGAAATTGTGAAATAAATATATTAGGCTATTGACTTCGAATGTAATGGTCTATACAATTCAATAGTTACAATCATTGTCGAATCCCAAGATGTATACAAGGTCTATAGTACTTCACAACATGCTCAAACTCACATAATCCCAGTCAAATAAGAATGTAAATGCATTTCATAGTTATTACTTTGTAGGATGCAACAAAAACAACCATAACTCTACATCAGCCATTATAGAAGCAACATTTTGACATATCCCAATGTGTGAATGAAATGTGCAGAGAGAGCTTTTGAAGATGGAGCAGATAGGGCGGGAAAGATTGTATGTATGTGGAAAAGAGAGTAGGAGACAAACCTAACGAGACAGAGAGAGAGAGAGAGAGAGAGAGATAGAGAGAGAGAAAGAGAGAGGAAGAAGTTAGGTCTGTGAGAAAGATGGATACATGTAATATACATGAGATGCGTGTGCATCTAGATTCTGTATACGTGGAAGGAGAAGAGACAACATGTTTGATGAGAGAGCTGGAAAAACATGGACGAGAGGGGAAGGATCTCGTGGGTTGAGGGAATGACAGTTTTGTGCGGGGAGAGAGGGATTGGTAATTTTGTGCAAGAGAGAGAGAGAGGGTGGGGGGAGGAGTCAGTCAGCCGTCGTCACATCACCGTGCTTCCAAATGACCCCGCATTCTCTAGTGCGGTGTGGTCGCCGTATTCGATCTACTCGATGCCCTCTTTGAAGATTGAGGTGTTGTGCATATTGGGGTGCAAAGAAGCACAAGCGAGAGTGGTCGCCGTACAACCTTGGATGGGGATGAATTGTGTGCTCGGGGGAGTGTGTGTGTGTGTGTGTGTGTGTGTTGTGCTACGTGTCTCTCTCTCTCTCTATGTGTGTGTGTGTGTCAGATATTGAGAGAAAACAAACCTAAGGAGAGAAATGGGTATTCACGAAGAGATTGTGCGGGCCTTGAGGTGGGCAGGGGCCGGGTGAGGGTGTCAAAATGTGCGTGTTGATGCATGTGTTGCATGCGACCGTGCGAGGGACGGACGAATCGAGAGAGATGGTTATTGTGTTATTGATGCTCCTCTCTCTCTCTCTCACACACACACACACACACAAGTAAATTAGAAGACCGCGCTCTCATGTATACACAACGTATCGGCATCTGTCTATGTCTCACTCATGCATGATCATTTGCACATTCACACCTCTCTATGTCTGTATCACACGCACACCGTCTCCACATTGCCCTTCCGCCACAACACACATATGGACACGTACACACGTTCTCTCTCAGTCACACACACAAAATCAGTATTAGAAAAAACTAGGGTGCACCTAAAACGTCCAAATCCAATTGAACACGAAGTGGAGCTAAATTCAAATATATGGAAATATTGCAGCGTCAAGAACTTTCACAGGAAAAAAAGTTGATTAATATTCGAGGATTGTTTTCAAACACACAAAAAGGATCGGTGGATGTCCTTCGAGCGCGACACGGTGACGCACCATTCGATCGACTGTGCGGCCGCGGTTCACGCGCTTGCACAGGATTCCGTATCGTGGCTGTGGTACTAACTAATAAAAGCGCTGCCTAAGTCTAATGTTTACATGTACTAGTACGATTTTCTTTTAAGTTTGACCAACCTTATATATAAAACTAAAGTAAGCTCCCACACACGCACTCATCAATATGCCGTCGCCGCCGTTGCGCATGCCGACGCCCGCCTGCTCCGGCCAATAATTTCTCGCCCATCACCGCCGTGTCGCCGCCATTCCTGTGCCATGAAGCTGAAGGCTTGCCCACTCATGTCGTCTCCAGTCCCTCCTCGCGATGCCGCCGCGCTGCCAAGCACGCGAGCAGCTGGTGGAGCCGCGTCTATGCACGCAGCGTACGAAGAGGAGGACGAGCGCATGCTCCAGCACACCGGCGAGGAGGAACTAGCGTGTCATTGTCGTCTCCGCCCGCGCAGAGGAGGCGCGCATGGTGGCTGTCGTGGCAGAAGCTGGTCGTGCGCGCGTCGAGCCCGCAAACCGGGTGCGGACGCGGAATCTACCTTCGAGACCTTGAATGCCACGTGGATCCTGCAATCTGAAGGCGCAATTTGGGTCAGTCGACTCATGTGAGCCGTTTGATGCACCATGGATGGCTAGAAGGGCTTCTTCCACCTCTTCTGCCGTCTTCTTCCTTCGCTCCGTCAAACTTCTTTCACAAATCGACTGACCCAAATTATACTACTAGTACAAACTAAACCTGATCATTTGTCGGGCCGGGTCGGGTTCGGGCCAGGCTTGACAAAGCCTGAAGGAAAAATCCCAAGCCCGAGCCCGGCCCGGCCCGGCCTGAAGTACATGAACAGTGACACTTTTTAATTAAATTAATCAATTTCGGGATATTATATTAATTTACTGTACCTATATTTTGAATAGAATATGTTTATATATATATATATATATATTTCGGGCTTTATTCGGGCTTTCGGGCCGGGCTTCGGGTCAGAAAATGGAGCCCGAGCCCAGCCCGAATGTCGGGCTTCGGGTTCGGGCCGACGGGCCGGGTTGTCCATGACCAGGTCTAGTACGAATGTATTAAGTACGGTAGGAACAGGAAGATATGAGCAGTAGTACCAACTGCAAGAAGAACAGTAGTAAGACATAGTACTAGTACTACTGTACGTACTAAAGAGTTCAAATAACAAGAAAGAACATAAACATAGTTCTGCTGGGGCCTCAGCACAACACACCCTTGAAAATAAACTAAGCAACTAGTCCGCTTGACACTGCAGTAGAACCAGCATGAGCGATGGCACTGCCACCTATTCGGAGTCCGAGTCCACGTCCTTGACTTCGTCCTCGTCCCTCTTCCTCTTCCTCTTCGCTGACGCTTCTTTGCTTGAACCAGACACTAGGCTCTGCTTCTTCATCCAACCCTTGTAGATATTTAAACAAAGGTAGGCATCCATTGCTGCGTACAGGATGTGATCTTCATCTAATGTCTTCAACTCCTATGCATGATGAAACTCGTGGTGAGGTTTCTTCAGTTTAGCGTACGAACGATCAATCATGGCTACTGCCAGGGTCGTCATTGAAGGCTGAGAGGAGGACACTAGGCTTGCCTTCTGGAGATCGAAGGGCTGGCCTACAACGAGGCCTATCCGACCCAGGATTTTCTTGTCGTTCCTAAAGTCTACAGTAACGAATTTGACTCGGCCGCCCTTGAGGAACTTCTTAAATTCCTCGCACTCAACATCGGCATGGCATATGTGGTAGACCAAGCATAAGTCATGCACGCAAACCTGGATCACGGCGGGCTTCTTCTTCTCTTCCTCCTTTAGTTTCTTCTTGCTTCCCAGGACTGTGGTGTACTCAACGTCTAGCCCATCGACCCACTCATCATTTGAGTTTTCGAACATGTGTTTGAAGCGAGCAAGGCATTCTTTCACCGTTGCGGAAGAACGGGTGTAGATGACGTCGAACTCATCGCCGGTGATGGTTCTAACATTATACTCACCGCCGATCATGGAGATTTGGGACGCCATGGATTTGGGAGGAGGGTTAGGATTAGTGGAACTGCCGTAATGTGAAAGGACGGGATGACTGGGAGCAAACTGTTGTAAGGTACTGTACTACTAGTAGAAGACGGGGACGAGTAGGGAGTGCGAACGGTGTGTGGTTGCTGGCTTGCCCGGTGGATAAACGGCTGGAAGCCCCCAAAGAGTTCTTGAGAACTATGCGGGACCCACTAGATGTCATGTCTACTAGACCCATATCGTAGGCCTGATGGTATAGCTTCTGCCTGTTCGCGCGCCATGCCGGCGCGTGGATGTAACTTCACTTAATTCCTTCAAACGTCGCGCCTCCCACGACCTTCGCCTCCCTCGCGCGGTCGCGCCCTTTGAGACTTCGACCGGCTATAAATGAGCATTTTTTTTGCCTTTTTTAGACAAGCAATTTTTTTGCCTACTCCCCATGCATGATACTCCCTCTGGTCCTTTTTACTTCCGTCAACCGTTTGCAAAGTGTTTGACCAAATTTATACTTTTTAACACCACCTTATCTTAATTAACCAGCCACACCAGTACACTCATTCGATACAATATTCACCACACAGGGCGGTACGTTATTTACAAGAATACCATCTAATCTATTGTCAAAACTATACTTAGCGATTAAGTGTGCCACCTTATTGGCCGAACGGTTAATCTTTGACAATTGAATATTGTTGATCAACTTTGAGATGCTCAATGCTTTCGTCTTCAGGTCACGCATAGCAGACCTGTAATAGTCCCCTGATGCAAGAGACGCTATCACAAAAGCGCAATCAGTCTCTAAAATTACAGGATTATGAAGAGAAATACCTATGTAGAGACCGGCAATGCAAGCCCTAAGCTCCGCTTCCTCCACGCTTTGACATGCATCAAAGAAATCCCATGACCAAATTTATACTAAAAATATCAATATCTACAATACTGATTATAATGAGTATAAGAACTACGTTTTATAATGAGTGTAAAAATATTGATTTGACATTGTGAATGTTGACACATTTTTCTATAAGTCTGGTGAAAGTAGAGGTACATTGACTTCAGACAAAACTTAAATGCACAATGCAGACTAGTTCCTCCGTCCAGGTGCGTGCCATGTCCTATCTTGTCATCACAACAAGGTTAGCTATTAGAGTACCACTACCTCCCTTCTAGTTTAAAGGGCTCGGTTCAAACATTTCACCTACTCTTAGCAAGATAGTAGAGGCGGTGGAATAGTTTTTGAAGTCTGCAAAAGTACTCAACTAGTGCTATCGTTCTTAACGAAAAAATGTGTTTACCAATGCATGCATGAACACTAGTTACTCTAACCCCCCTCTCTTTTTTAATTCTTCGCCACATCAGCATGTTTGCTATTCCCGTGTGCATGATACCAGCTAAGATACCACCATTATGGCCAGCCTTAATCATCGCATGCAATAATTTAGTGCACCTTGAAATATGATCATGTGTGGGGCGTGTATGTTTTTAATGACTTGAGACTATACCTAGCCCGGCATGCAAGATGACTTATTATGCACCATTCCCCATACCTGCAGGAAGCCCGTTCGTCTCCAAATCTTTTCCTCTCCATGTGTGGAAACAATATGCCTGCCAAACTCTCCTTCTCCCTCCGGCGGTCCCACCACTCCATCCCGTGTGAAAAAATCTGCATGCATGACTCTCCTCCCCCCACGCTCGTCCAATCCGTTGTGACCAGCAATATTTCCACCACTTCGCTCCCCCGTAATTTACTCCAACAAATATGCCCACGTAGTTGTTACTTAACTGCAGGTGCATTGGGTCACTGACATATGGGCCCAACAAGGGTCTGGCCCACATGTCAGTGACGCAACTGGACCTGCAGTTAAGTCAGTGCAGCTCAGTCCATATCTTACGTAGGTGTGCCATTGCTCGCTATAAATACTGCGCCTCCCACGACATCGCTATCTCCTCCCCCTCACGTTCACGTTCATCGCTATCTCCTCCCCTCCCTCTCACATCGACCACCATGGCATCGCCCCTCCCAAGCCCTAGGAGCCCCTCGCTGCACCGCGTGGAGGGTCACGCGTCGCCGTTCCTCGCCGCCACTAGTCGAGGAGGACGCGTCGGGCTCCGCTCCTCGCCGCCACTACTCAAGGAGGACGCGTCGGCGTTCCGCTCCTTGCCATGACGCGTTGAGGTGGACGCGTCGGCATTCCCAATCTCACCAGCACGCGCGCCGGAGGACGCGTCAGCTCCCCGCTACGAGGAGAAAGCCGCGCCGCCCGCCAAGCCCCCCAGCCTTGAGGAGCTTTAGAAAGAAATGGATGTCGCCTTGTGGGAGGCTTTGCCTCCAGCAGAGCGCGCCAAAAATAGAGGCGGAGAAGAAGGCCGAGGAAGAGAAGCGCACCGCAAAACAAGCTGCCTGGGAGGCCTATGTCGCGTCCGAGAGAGTCAGGCAATTGGCTCTTGGGCAGAAGGCTCGTGCGAGGGCGTGAGGGTGGCGGAGGACGCCCGTGCCGACGCCCTGAGTGTAGTCAGGCCCAAGCGCCTCATCTACGTTTCGCGGTACGTGGACCGGGTGCACGCTTCCAGCGAGGAGGAGTACCTGTTGGCGCCGGATCACCACACCGGTGAGATCGCGCTCGCCCGCCGGCAAGCCGCCAATCAGCACCTCGCGAGTTGCGAGGCTGAGGAAGAGGCGTTGTGTCGGCGCGCTGGGAAACGGCCACGCACCAGGGCACTCGTGGCGCGCCGCAAACGCTCCTGCGAGCGCCGTGGTGAAAGCACAAGTGCTCCCTGGGTGGTTTTGGTAATTAATGTCAACATATCTCTTGTTGGACTAACACTTTTACCTAGTATGTTTTAGATAAGTTCAACAATGGAGTGGCATGAACTAGAGGATGTGGAACCCCTTCAAGATGCTAAGGACAATGGATTGGCCCAAGCTTCAAGATCAAGACTCGACATTTTCTATTTCAGTGATCCAAGATGACATTGAGTATAGGAAAAGCCAATACTATCAAGAGGGGATGAGGTGTTGCTTAATGGCTTGCTTGCTCAAAGTGCTTAGTGATATGCTCCAAAACCCTCAACTACTTTCCCACATCCACATATGACCTAAACCAAAAGTTAAACTCGGCCCCACCGATTCTATCTATCCGGCACCACCGAGTTTCAGATGTCATAGCCACTGCCACAAACCCTAGCAAATCGGTTTCACCGATAGGGATCTCGGTCTCACCGAGATGGGATTGTAATCTCTCTGTGTATGTCCATTACCAAAATCGGTCTCACCGAGTTTGAGCAATCGGTACTACCGAGATTACAATGCAAACCCTCTGGTTAGCTTATTACCAAAATTGGTCCCACCGAGTTTGTCTAATCGGTCTCATCGAGTTTGTCTGACCAACTCTCCGGTTAGCTTATTACCAAAATCGGTCCCACCGAGTTTGTGTAATCGGTCACACCGAGATTACGTTATGCCCTAACCCTAACCATATCGGTCCTACCGAGTTGCATCTCAGTCCCACCGAAAATCCTAACGGTCACTAGGTTTGCTGAATCGGTCCGACCGAGTTTAACCATTCGGTCCCACCGAGTTTGGCAAACTGTGTGTAATGGTTAGATTTTGTGTGGACGCTATATATACCCCTCCACCCACTCTTCATTCGTGGAGAGAGCCATCAGAACATACCTACACTTCCAATACACATTTTCTGAGAGAGAACCACCTACACTTGTGTTGAGGTCAAGATATTCCATTCCTACCATATGAATCTTGATCTCTAGCCTTCCCCAAGTTGCTTTCCACTCAAATCTTCTTTCCACCAAATCCAAATCCTGTGAGAGAGAGTTGAGTGTTGGGGAGACTATCATTTGAATCACAAGAGCAAGGAGTTCATCATCAACACACCATTTGTTACTTCTTGGAGAGTGGTGTCTCCTAGATTGGCTAGGTGTCACTTGGGAGCCTCCAACAAGATTGTGGAGTTGAACCAAGGAGTTTGTAAGGGCAAGGAGATCGCCTACTTCGTGAAGATCTACCGCTAGTGAGGCAAGTCCTTCATGGGCGACGGCCGTGATGGAATAGACAAGGTTGCTTCTTCGTGGACCCTTCATGGGTGGAGCCCTCCGTGGACTCGCGCAACCCTTACCCTCCATGGGTTGAAGTCTCCATCAACGTGGATGTACGATAGCACCACCTATCGGAACCACGACAAAAAAACACGTGTCTCCAATTGCGTTTGAATACTCCAAACCCTTCCCTTTACATTCTTGCAAGTTGCATGCTTTACTTTCCGCTGCTCATATACTCTTTGCATGCTTGCTTGATATGTATTGTGTTTGTTAAACTTGTGCTTAAACTCCACTTAAACTTAAGAATATTAAAAACTGCAACTTTTGGCACTTGGTGTCTAATCACCCCCCCTCTAGACACCTCTTCTCGATCCTTTCACGTGGCTTTTAGGAGGAGTATAATTTTTTTTCGTAAGGCGATCTCATTAGTTTTGGGACGCAAATGCTAAATCCCGAACGTTCATGAATTTTTAGCGTCCTTAATTAAGTATGTAAAAGGGAAAGTTTGGAAACCTTGTGTATTCGTACGCATTTTGCAAGTACGTGCATATAGCACAAACTTTACTATATACTATCGCACTACACGTCTCTCTCGATATATGCTTGCAAACTGTGCTACTCCCTCCATCCAGGTCAATAAGTCATCTTTGGTTGTGCACCGTGACCAAGAAGGAGGGAAGACTTATACACCTAGACGGAGGGAGTGCTACTATTACTTATGTACATGCAAATGCACGTTTTAACATTACGATGCGGTTTTTGTAAAAGTAGAAAAACAACACTAGTCAAGCTTGTGAAATGATTCAATGCAAAAAAATGCAAAAATGCTCGTTTTATTGTTTACTTTTAGCTTCCTTCTATGTGGTTATTTCTCTGTCGTACTTTGTACGGAGTATCTCACTGGTTGGAAAGGCATGCCAATTCCCAAACCGCTTCCTACACCCTGTATCGAATTTTTTGCCTAACAAGTTGTGTCGTGCAATTGGAATTCCAACTTGAGTACTACTACTAGTAGGAGTACCAGGGGCTAGTTCTTTTAGGCTTCTAGATTAGTAATCCCATAACTACTACCTCCGTCCTGGTTTATTGGTCCCCATTGTAATCTGTGTCAAATTTTGATCATAAATTTAACTAATGAAATGTTAGTGCATGTCACATGCACTACTCCATCCGTCTAGGTGAGTAAGTCATCTTAGGCTATGCACTGTGACCAAGGAGGAGGAGAAAACAAGAAACGTTAATGTTTATTTGCTAATTAATAGTATTGCATGGAATGAACTAACCACCGCATTTCGTGTTTCATATCTCAAGTCATTAAAAGCATGCACACTCTTTATCTCTTATTGGTTGATATGTCAAGAAACAAGAAATGAGGTAGAAGTTAATGCATCGTGCCTAAGTGTTTTGGGATTATTTGGTTTTCGTAAGATGACTTACACACCTAGACGGAGGGATTACAATGGTGAGGAATAAAACAGTTAAATATTTGGTCAAAATTTAGCACAAATTACAATGGTGAGGAATAAACCAGGACGGAATAGTAGTTTAGAAGCCCAAATAAATGAGCGAGGTGCCTTATTGTTACTCTCGATTGTGACTAGTCTTGTGGGAAAAGCTAGGGAAGCCGCCAAAAGAACTGGCCTTAGGAGTAGTAGCTAGGGATCGAGTGTGCGAGATGAACCGGAGAAAGTAAATGCAGAGAGATGAAATGCAAAAAAGACGGAGGGATGTAATGGTTGCTTGTCCGTTTATTTTACCAGGCCACTTATTACTGGGAGTGGTTGGGTTTTGTGATATGACGGCTTTACTGCTGCGCCACGAGCGGGGTGAGAGGTGAGACTCCCGTGCAGCGCCACCCTCTACACTAGTAGTACTACATCGGTCGTGGCTTATCCCCCATTGAATTTGACTGAAGATTTAACTGACAAAATGTTAGTGCATGTCAACAAAAACAATATCGTTGGATTCGTATTTGAACATAGTTTTCAATGATATAATTTTAGGTGACATGCATCATCATTTATCGTACTATATATAATGTTAGTTCAATTTTTGGTCGTACTAATCTATAGTAAGGTGCCCGTGCGTTGCACAAAAGAGTGAAATGCATTGATCGGGGAGTTGTTTATTTTGACAAAGGATGTGGGGGTCATATCATGTGTAACGAGTATCGATAGGTTTGTTCGGATATTATTTCATCTCTAGAGCTCACAAACATCCAGGTGAAATAGATAAAAAGTATATTTTGCAAACAAAAGCGTTCAACTGTTCAACCTGCATCCAAAACTTGTGAAGAAATAACTCTTATTGTGCTTTGCAGGAAATGATCTTCAAGAATTAGTTTTTGAGTATCCATTGTTATACATGTTGGCTACAGATGACATGGCACTTTCTTATAGCCAACAGTTGGCTATACTATTTAAGTATTAACCATGCCCTTATACACCTAGACGGAGGGATTAAATCTGGATGACTTGGGAGGGGGCAGAGGATATGTAAGAAATGGTTCATCATAAGTCTTTCACCAGTATTGTAGTAAAAATTCATACATGGAAGATTCTAGACTAAACCATAAACGGATACACTTTTATTCATGCGCGATACTCCAATAGAGCAAGATCATGCATGGAAGTCTCCACATGCTTAGACAGCGGATTACATTGAGCGAAGACTAATGATCAACATTTAACTTGAAAATACAGATGTCCAGGTGAACCTCCTTGGAGTCCCGTGCACATTGTTGGAGTTCAAATAACACCATGGATTTTCCATGTCAATGTCGGCAGGAAGGTCCCAGCTCGGCAGAGTCCAAGTATGCTTGGCGTAGCCAGTGTCGCCGCCCACGTACCTCTGAGGGGTAGTAATAGTGAACACGCACACGTACATAGGCCTCGTGTCAGTGTCAGCGTCAGCGGCGTCGCCCCTGATGCACACTACAGAGATGTGGCGGCGGCCTGCGCGGGCCTCGCCGATGGCCACGATCAAGAGGAAGACGCTGTCGTCCTCCTCCGAGACTAGCAGGCGGTGCTGATCCTCCAGTGACTCTGGCACGGTGAACGGGTAGCACGTCTCGTACTTGATGTTCTTTGCCAAGGGCCACTAGTGATTGCCGCACGCCTGCGTCAGGTGATGCACGATGTCCGCCGGCGAGCCCCAGAACAGCACCGGGCACTCATAGCAGTAGACGAAGGGCTCCTTGGAGGCATCGACCAGGTCGTCCATGAAAGGGGAGTGGCTGTAGGGGACGTTCCGCCAGTTGAATATATGAGCAAGTTACTACGAGATTTAGTACAAAATAAATCATGACGGCTATAACATAGATTAAACTAATCATGCGGACAAGCATAGTAGATGAACAGATCAAATCTAGGGCACATACTAGAAACATGAATTCTACCACAATGAAGGACAGAAACACATACGTTTCAATGGGAGCAGCACCATTGGCGTTGAGGTTGTCGCCCATGTCGTTGAGGAAGAGGTTGCCGAGGTCGGGGAAGAAGTCGTCGTCGGTGAAGTCGTCGCTGCTAGCAGTCGCGAGAGTGCGCTCCCCAAATTTCAACAGCGCCCGCCGAATGGAGCGCAGGAGGGAGTGGCTGTAGGGGACGTTGCGGCCGCCGAATGGAGCGCAAGAGTAGCCCACGAAGCACTCTCCCTAGTCTCTATTCTTATCTCTATCTCTACTACTCTTCTTTGTTTTTTATAATATACTGGTTGTAGTTGTCAAATCAAATAGTACTGCATCGTCCACTGCACGCCCGGCTGAACACGCCTCCTCGCCTCCATCAAACCCCTCCGTTAAACCTGCATGCAAACCGAGAAACCTACTCCGGCCCGCGGGAGGAAATTTGCCGGTTGCGGTTGGAGAATAATAGAGTCACGTCCAATCCATTTGAGTTAATTGCGTGTATGATTCTCCCTCTATAAAAAGTTAATTGCATCCTTAATCTTGTATTCTAAGTACTCTGTGGGTTCCACTGTCAGTACAGTGTACATGACTTGCAGGCTGGCTACAGTGTACTTATTACTCGGAGTGGTTGGGTTTTGTGATATGACAACTTTACTGCCGCGCCACGAGCGGGGTGAGAGGTGAGAGTCCCATGTAGCGCCGCCCTCTACACTTGTACTACATCGGTCGTGGTCTATTAGTCCCCCATTGAATTTGACTGGAGATTTAACTGACAAATTGTTAGTGCATGTCAACAAAAACTATATTGTTGGATTCGTATTTGAACATAGTTTTGAAAGATATAATTTTAGGTGACATGCATTAGCATTTATCGTACTATATATAATGATAGTTCAATTTTTGGTCGTACTAATCTATAGTAGTAAGGTGCCCGTGCGTTGCACCGAAGAGTGAAATGCATTGGTCGGGGAGTTGTTTATTTTGACAAAGGATGTGGGGGTCATCTCATGTGTAACGGGTATCGATAGGTTTCTTCGGATATTATTTCATCTCTAGAGCTCACAAACATCCGGGTGAAATAGATAAAAAGGTATCTTTTGCAAACAAAAGCGTTCAACTGTTCAACCTGCATCCAAAACTTGTGAAGAAATAACACTTATTGTGCTTTGCAAGAAATGATCTTTAAGAATTAGTTTTTGAGTATCGATTGTTATACATGTTGGCTACAGATGACATGGCACTTTCTTATAGTCAACAGTTGGCTATACTATTAAGTAATATTAATCATGCCCTTATACACCTAGACAGAGGGATTAAATCAGGATGACTTGCAAGCGGGCAGAGGAGATGTAAGAAATGGTTCATCGTAAGTCTTTCACCAGTACTGTACTAAAAAATCGTACATGGAAGATTCTAGACTAAACCATAAACGGATACACTTTTATTCATGCGCGATACTCTAATAGAGCAAGATCCTTCATGGAAGTCTCCACATGCTTAGACAGCGGATTACATTGAGCGAAGACTAATGATCAACATTTAACTTGATAATGCGTATGTCCAGGTGAACCTCCTTGGAGTCCCCGTGCACCGCGTCGGCGGGTAAAGGATGCCATGGGTTTTCCAAGTCCACATTAGCGGGATAGTCCCAGCTCCCGAGAGTCCTAGTCCGTTCGATGAGGCCGGTGTCGCCGCCCACGCGACCTGGAGGGGTAGTAACACTGACCACGCACCCGTACATCGGCCTCATGTCAGTGTCAGTGGCGTCGCCCCTGACGCACATTACAGAGACGGGGCGGCGGCTTGCATGGGCCTCGCCGGTGCCCACGATCAAGAGGAAGACGCTGCCATCCTCCTCCGAGACTAGCAGGCGGCGGTGATCCTCTAGCGACTCCGGCATGGTGAACGGGTAGCACATCTCGTACTTGATGTTCTCCGCCAAGGGCCAGCAGTGACCGCTGCACGCATCCGTGAGGTGATGCACCATGTCTGTCGGCGAGCCACAAAATGGCATCGGGCACTCATAGCAGTGGACGAAGGGCCTATTATCAGGTTTTTGGATTGTTGGAAATATGAGCAAATTACTATGATATTTAATCCGAATAAATAGGAAATAGATCATGACAACATTGACAGAGATTAAACTAATCATGCGAACTAGCATAGCAGATGAACTTATCACATACTAGAAACATGAATTCTACCACGATCTCGAACAGGAAGGATAGAATCATATACGGTGCAGCGGGAGCAGCACCACCGGCGTTGACGTTGTTGCCCATGTCGTTGAGGATGAGGTTGCCGAGGTCGGGGAAGAAGTCGTTGTTCGTGAAGTTGTCGCTGCCAGCAGTCGCGCGAGTGCGCTCCCCAAAAACCTGATCGCCCCTCTCCCGTACAGGATCACGAGAGGCAGGGTTCCGGGGGCCTGCTGTCCCTTCTCCCGGTGCACACCGAAAGGAGGGATGGAGAAGACTTGCTTGGCGGCGCAATGATCTGAAACGGTGGTGAGAAACTATATAGTGCAGGCCGGGTAGGTCGTGGGAGTATAGCTCTGTCCTCGGCTCGGCTTAATCCCGCAACCCGCGGCGCGTCTTGACGAGGCGTGGCGTGGCGAGGCGAGCAAGGAGGAGGAGCGCGCATGTAGGTCTCCTCTTCTCATACTCATACAAGTGGTAGAAGAGCTCACCTTATAAAGGCCTACTAGCAAAATTCCAACATCGACCAGGCCGTCCATGAAACGGGAGTGGCTGTAGGGGACGTTGCGCCAGTTGAATATATGAGCAAGTTACTATGAGATTTAATCCGAATAAGCTCAAAATAAATCATGACGTCTATAACAGAGATGAAACTAATCATGTGGACTAGCATAGTAGTAGGATACAGAGTAGAAACATGAATTCTACCACGATTTCGAATAGGAAGGACAGAAACATATACGGTGCAACGGGAGCAGCACCGTTGGCGTTGAGGTTGTCGCCCATGTCCAAACACCATGTAGACACGGTCTTTGAGCATGGTTCGTAGTCGTTCCATGCTCGGGCATTGAAGTTTGTAACTATTTTAGATTAGAATATACTACTCCTCCAGTGCTAGTAGTAGAGCAGAGTCCTACTCTACTACTCTACTCAAGCAAGTTAGGGCATAACACTGTAGGGAGTACCAGTACTGTGATCACTCAAGCAAGTTGTCTGGCATCGACATGACCCTACACTGCTGGTATGTGTCTCGTAAGTCAAGCGGCGTGCTGTAGTCATCATCACCTTTCCACTTCCCGCAGCACATATTCGCTTCTCCATCTTTGTCCGCACATAATCTCGTCCAATCTTCCATCCCCGCTAAGGCGCCTCCCCCCCTCATTTGAAACCCAAGCACTAACAATGGCAGAACTGAGCAGCGTCTGCCAAAAGAGTGGCTGGAATTCGCTCCCCACATAGGTAATCAAGCTCATTGTTTCGCGTGTGGACAATCTCAGTACCATGCCGCTCGCCGTGTGCTCATCGGGGCTGTACCGTTTACTCAAAGCCCTCAGGCCGGAACTTTTTATGCCAGCTCCTTGCTTGCTGATGCCGCCTGATCTCCAGAAACGGCGTGTCACGCAGCATAACAATCTACATTAACAGTATGTACTGGGTCGGCATGAACACGTCTTGGATGGTGCTCGTCGACGGTCGCGGCAGCTGGATGCTCGTGGAGGTCTACACCCGGCGATTGATCCCCCTTCCTTCGATTAACACTGCACTGCTTTGGCACCGCGGCCCAGAATACTCGGAATCTTACAGTAGCCAACATCATACCAAGTTTGATTTGCTCAAGGTTGTAATCTGCCAAGTGCCCACAAGATCTGCGAATTATAAAGACTTCAGGCTAATTGCGTTCTTCAACCGCGGTCTCGCCTATCTGACAGGTCACTGCGGTAAGTGGATAAATCTGCATGTCCATCGCAGGATCATACATCCTCCATGGTTCTCTGATGCCATTGAACACAAGGGCTTCATTTACGTTGTTGACTCCTTCTATGGTTGGACGTATTGCTGGCCTACTGCAGTCATCGCTACAAACGGCTGTTACAGCAGTGTGTTACTTTCCTATGTGTCGGATCTAGAAGTAGGTGTGTCTAGAGGGGGGGGGGTGATTAGACACTTAGTGCTAAAGTTGCAATTTTTAAACTTTTTCGGTTTGAGTGGAGTTTTAGGCACAATTTCAACATACACAATACATATCAAGCAAGCATGCAAAGAGTATATGAGCAGCGGAATGTAAAGCATGCAACTTGCAAGAATGTAAAGGGAAGGGTTTGGAGAATTCAAACGCAATTGGAGACACTGATGTTTTTCCCGTGGTTCGGATAGATGGTGCTATCCTACATCCACGTTGATGGAGACTTCAACCCACGAAGGGTAACGGTTGCGCGAGTCCACGGAGGGCTCCACCCACGAAGGGTCCACGAAGAAGCAACCTTGTCTATCCCATCATGGCCATCACCCATGAAGGACTTGCCTCACTAGCGGTAGATCTTCACGAAGTAGGTGATCTCCTTGCCCTTACAAACTCCTTGGTTCAACTCCACAATCTTGTCGGAGGCTCCCAAGTGACACCTAGCCAATCTAGGAGACACCACTCTCCAAGAAGTAACAAATGGTGTGTTGATGATGAACTCCTTGCTCTTGTGCTTCAAATGATAGTCTCCCCAACACTCAACTCTCTCTCACAGGATTTGGATTTGGTGGAAAGAAGATTTGAGTAGAAAGCAACTTGGGGAAGGCTAGAGATCAAGATCCATATGGTAGGAATGGAATATCTTGGCCTCAACACAAGGGTAGGTGGTTCTCTCTCAGAACATATGAGTTGGAAGTGTAGATGTGTTCTGATGGCTCTCTCCACGAATGAAGAGGAGGTGGAGGGGTATATATAGCCTCCACACAAAATCCAACCGTTACACACAATTTACCAATCTCGGTGGGACCGAAACAACAAACTCGGTCGGACCAAAATAGTAAACCTAGTGACCGTTAGAGATTTTCGGTGGGACTGACATGCAACTCGGTAGGACCGATATGGTTAAGGTTAGGGCATAACGTAATCTCGGTGAGACCGATTACACAAACTCGGTGAGACCGATTTGGTAATTAGCTAACCAGAGAGTTGGTCAGGTAAACTCGGTGGGACCGATTTGCTCTTTCGGTGAGACCGAAAAGTTACAAAAGGGAAAGAGAGAGTTTACATTGCAATCTCGGTAGTACCGATTGCCTAAACTCGGTGAGACCGATTTGGACAATGGACATACACAGTGAGATTGCAATCCCATCTCGGTGAGACCGAGATCCCTATCGGTAGAACCAATTTGCTAGGGTTTGGCAGTGGCTTATGACAAGTGAAACTTGGTGGCGCCGGATAGAAAGAATCGGTAGGTCCGAGTTTGACTTTGGGCTTAGGTCATATGTGGAAGTGGGAAAGTAGCTGAGGGTTTTGGAGTATATCATCAAGCACATGGAGCAAAAGGCTCATTAAGCAACACCTCATCCCTCCTTGATAGTATTGGCTTTTCCTATGGACTCAATGTGATCTTGGATCACTAAAAGTGTAAAATGAAGAGTCTTGACCTTGAAGCTTTATCCACTCCTTTGTCCTTAGCATCTTGAAGGAGTTCCCACAACCTTTAGTCCATGCCACTCCATTGTTGAACTTATCTAAAATATACTAGATAAAAGTGTTAGTCCAACAAGAGATATGTTGGCATTAATTACCAAAACCACCTGGGGAGCACTTGTGCTTTCAATCTCCCCCTTTTTGGTAATTGATGGCAACATACATCAATGCTTTAGATAAAGATACAAAGAATGGCAAGTAAAGCTTTGGAAGGACATGTAACAAACATAGGATCCCCCTACATGTATGCAATCATGTGAATATAAAATGTAGAAGCACGTGAGAGCATAACCATGACAGAGCAGGCAATGTGTTACATGTATCTTGGCCATATGCATCAGAGCAAAATATAATTAAGAGAAATACCTTCATGCTTATGAGTCCTTCTGGCAAACAGTATATACAAAAGCAAGAATTCCTCATACTCATGATTCTAATGCATATACTTACCTTGTAGTCTTGAGTTGACTTAGGATGGAATGAACCTGCATAAACAAGGTTAGATAACACAGGTACATCCACTAGCCAGAGCAAACCAACCACAAGAATACCAAGACTGGGATGACATGTAGAGAGTGAGTACAAGGTACCATATTGGATTAGACATGTCCCCAAGAGTAAAGATATGCAATGAATTTGAATGATTTCTTTCCCTTAGATGTCTTGCTCCCCGTGAATCTGACATGGGATATTGGGAGAAGATAGGGAACAGAAAATCAGAGCTGAAAGATATGAATGAATAGAACTTAATGCAAATGAGCACATATGAACATGTCTTTCCCCCAAAAAGACATGTGGCATCTCTCATCTTGAACATCAAGCATCTGGGATCCTTGAGTATTCTCTCCCCCTGGAGATCTCTTTCTCCCCCTTAATACTTTCTCTCTTTTTCTCCCTGATGATAAGCTTTGATGTGATCTCTCTCTCCCCCTTTGACATCAATTTCCAAGAAGGTTTTTCTGGAATCCGTCGAATGGGTTTGGTCCTTGAGACTCAGCACAAAGCAATGGATAAAACTGTGATGCTTGTTGAGGACAAGATTCATTGAGTGGAGCTGGATCAGAAGAATTATAGAATATGTGGCAAACTGTTTTTCCTGTTACGAATTCGGTGACACCGAGTGGCATGTTTCGGTGGTACCAAAGGGATTCGGTTGGACCGAAAATTACAATCCGGTGAAACCGAGTTTATCATAGAGAAAACACTTGTCACCTCAGCTCACTAGTCAAATAAGATCTCACAAAGATTTGCAATGAATTAACTGAAGAATTTGCAAGGAATTTGATGCAGAAATATGCAGAATAAGAATCAAAAAGAAAAATGGAAGTTCTAGATGAAGTTTTTTGCTGTTGTTTGTAAAGAGGGAAACAAATATGCAAGGGACAAATGCAATAACAAAAGAACACAAGAGAACTTCATCTAGAATTGGGCGGTGACATAGTCACCTATGTTAGAGTATATTGACTTAGGAGTCAAGTGAGAACACTTGATCATGGGTCATACTCATCGTTTAAGCTCAAAATGGGGTTACCATTTTTCGTTTAAGCATCTTGATGTATTCTCATCTTGTTGAGTTGCTTTGACTCATGACTTGGAGTAAAGCTTCTCTAAGATGGAATATCATACCTTGGGTGGTGGTGTGGGTCTTGCTCATGTAGTGGAACTTGTGTGGATGCTCGAGGTTGATGTAGCTTATCAAGAATTTGGAGCTCCACTTGGAATTTGAGTCCATCTACCTACATGGGTTAGTTCTTGCAAGGAAGAGCACTTGTGTATCCAAAAATGACAATCATGAAGCTCAACATAGAGTTTGTCAAAGGATATGTTTGAATGGTTTTGTGCTTCCTTGTCTTCAACCACCATTGTGTAGAGACTTGGTTATGTAGAGATTGCTCAAGATGTGAGTGAGTTGCAATCTCATAGAATTAGATTCAACCAAGTACCTGCATGGGTTAGATAACATGCAAGATGCAAATTTGTCCAAGACATAAGATAATCATCATAAGAGATATATCATGGATTAGTCATAAGCTCATGTCTTGCATGTATCAAATGGAGTTCCTACTCCAAGTTTGAAGCATCAATGATGTTCAATTCTCCTCTCAACCTGCAAAACACTTTCTCATCAAGTGGTTTAGTGAATATATCCGCCAATTGCTTATCGGTGCGAACATGCTTAAGGTTAATGTCCCCCTTAGCAACATGATCTCGAATGAAATGATGACGAACTTCAATATGCTTAGTTTGAGAATGTTGCACAGGATTATGACCAATTTTGATAGCACTTTCATTGTCACACAGCAATGGAACATGTTTCACATAGACCCCATAATCTTTAAGAGTTTGGGTCATCCAAAGTAATTGAGCACAACATGAACCAGCGGCAACGTATTCCGCTTCGGCGGTAGATAAGGATACCGAGTTTTGTTTCTTGGAGGACCAAGACACAAGAGATCTACCAAGAAATTGACAATTACCCGAAGTGGACTTTCTATCAACCTTGTCTCCGGCATAATCTGCGTCGGAATAGCCAACAAGATCAAAAGAGGACCTCTTAGGATACCAAATGCCAAAATTTGGTGTATGAATTAAGTATCTCACTATCCTTTTCACGGCCTTAAGATGACATTCTTTAGGAGCAGCTTGATATCGTGCACACATGCACACACTTAGCATAATATCGGGACGTGAGGCACATAGGTATAACAATGAACCAATCATAGAGCGATAAACCTTTTGATCAACCGGTTCACCATCTTTGGTCAAATCATTATGTCCACTAGTAGGCATGGGTGTAGGCATACCTTTGCATTCTTGCATATTGAACTTCTTGAATAAGTCTTTGGTGTACTTCGTTTGAGAGATAAATGTACCTTCCTTAGTTTGCTTGATTTGCAAACCGAGAAAGAATTTGAGTTCACTCATCATAGACATCTCAAACTTCTTTGACATTAGCTCTCCAAACTTTTCACTAAAAAGAGGGTTAGTTGAACCAAATATAATATCATCAATATAAATTTGGCGTACAAATAGTTCTCCATTAACCCTTTTAGTAAAAAATGTGGAATCAATTTTTCCAATTTCAAAACCACTTGCAACAAGGAACTTGGTCAAGCATTTATACCATGCTCTAGGAGCTTGTTTAAGACAATAAAGAGCTTTGTGAAGTTTGTAAACATGATTAGGTTTCTTAGGATTGACAAAGCCGGGAGGTTGTTTGACATAAACTTCCTCCTCTATTTCACCATTTAGAAAAGCACTTTTAATGTCCATTTGGTACAATGTGATATTATGGTGATTAGCATAGGCAAGTAAGATGCGAATGGACTCAAGTCTAGCAATGGGAGCATATGTCTCACCATAGTCCATACCTTCGACTTGTGCATACCCTTGGGCGACGAGACGTGCCTTGTTGCGAACCACTTGTCCATCTTCATCTTGCTTGTTGCGAAACACCCATTTGGTACCAATGATGTTGTGGTTGTTGTCGGGCTTCTCAACCAATGTCCAAACTTGGTTTCTCTCAAAGTTGTGTAGCTCTTCATGCATTGCGTTTATCCAATCCGGATCTTCCAATGCTTCTTCAACCTTCATAGGTTCAATGCTGGAGAGGAATGAATAGTTTTCACAAAAGTTAGCTACACGAGTTTTTGAGCAAGTAATTCTCCCGGTTTGGATATCATTGTAGATTTGCTCGACGAGATGATCTTTGGCAATTCTTGCTCGAACTCGTGAAAGCTTTTGCTTGGGTCTTCGTTGAACATCTTCTTCATCTTGTTCTTCTTCTTGGTCTTCTTCATTGTTGGTGTTGCCGTTCTCTTGTCGTGGTGGAGAAGGAGGTTGTTGATGTTCGTCTTGACGCATTTCCTCGTTTCCTTTATCTTGGTGTGTCCCACTTGTGGATGCTTCCGGGTCAATTCTTGGTTCACCTTGTCGTGAAGTAGAAGCTTCCACTTGGACGGATGAGGTACTCTCCTTCACCTCCGTTGGACGAATTTTGCCAATAGACAAGTCTTGGATTGCTTCTGAAGGGTCTTTGTCTCCTACATCAATTGGCAATTGCTCTACTTGCGAGCCATTAGATTCATCAAACTTCACATCTATCGTTTCTTCAACCTTTCGGGTGAAATTGTTGTAGACACGATAAGTGTGAGAGTTTGAGCCATAACCAAGTAGAAAACCTTCATGAGATTTAGGAGCAAACTTTGAACGACGTTGCTTATCAAGAATGTAGCACTTTGAGCCGAATACTCGAAAGTATCCAACTTGGGGTTTGTTACCGGTGAGGAGCTCGTATGCCATCTTGCCGAGTAGCTTGTGAAGATACAAGCGATTTGTTGCATGACAAGCTGTCTCAACTGCTTCTGCCCAAAAGTGCTTCAACGTCTTGTACTCATCAAGCATCGTTCTCGCCATTTCGATGAGCGTCCGGTTCTTCCTCTCAACAACTCCATTTTGTTGAGGTGTGTATGTAGCCGAGAACTCGTGTGAAATCCCTTCTTCGTCAAGAAAGGTGTCCACATTTGCGTTCTTGAACTCCGTTCCGTTGTCACTCCGAACCTTCTTGATCTTCACGTCAAACTGATTTTGGGCCTTCCTAGCGAAGTTTTTGAAGATCTTTTGGACCTGCGATTTATCATCAAGAAAGAACACCCACGTAAATCTTGAAAAATCATCAACTATAACTAGACCAAAAGAATTTCCACCAAGACTCTTGTAGGCATTGGGACCAAAAAGATCCATATGAAGTAGCTCGAGTGGCCTCCTTGTGGTCATGATGTTCTTCACGGGATGCCTTCCTCCAACCTGTTTACCTGCTTGACAAGCACTACAAAGTCTATCCTTATCAAATATGACATCGTTACCTCCAAGGATATGATTTCCTTTAATAAGCTTGTCAAGGTTTCTCATGCCAACGTGACCTAGTCGTCTATGCCACAAACAACCTTTTGAGGATTTAGCAATAAAGCAAGTTTTAGGTTGTGCCTTTTTAGAGAAATCGACAATGTAAAGGTCACCTCTACGTATACCGGTAAAAACCATTTTATGATTGTCTCGACGAAACACTTGGCAATCTACCTCAGTAAATAGGACATTCAAACCGAAATCAGCAAGTCTAGATACCGAAAGTAAGTTGTAGCCAAGAGATTCAACGAGCATGACATTTTGAATGGAGCTATCATGTGAGATGGCCACCTTACCAAGGCCAACCACCTTACCCTTTGAATTATCACCAAAGGTGACATATTTTCGAGGGCCGTCATTTTCAGCAAGCTCACGGAACATCTCTTCGTCTCCGGTCATATGATCAGTACATCCACTGTCGAGAACCCATTCCTTTACTCCTGACACATATCCTCGAAGATTAGCCATAAGACCAAAGTGTCTCATTGCATCATCAAGATCGAAGTCACTATCATCATTCTCATCGTAGTATCCATGTTCAACATGATCTTGTGATTCATCATTTCCTAGAGAGAGTGACTCATTAGATAAATGATCATCAAAGTGGTCACTTTTATGAATTCTTATAGCTTCGGATATGATATTACCAATGATTCCAACATTTCTTTAGCACGCATGAGATTAGTAAGCTTAAATAGACAATCACCAAAACTAGGATCACTAGAGTTCATTTTACTCAAGGCAATAGATTTATGGAGAACTTCATCCAAATTTTTCAAGGAATAATCGGGGAATCGATCCTCAAGAAATTTCCATATAGTATAGGCACAATTAAGAGTAGGTAAACTAGCAATCAAGTTTTTGGGCAATCCTCTAATGATGAGCTCAACGGTTCTAAGATTGTGAATCATGTCAATATCTTCATCTAGGGTGGGATGCATAGGATCAACATGAGGAGCACAAGCACTAGCAATATACTTGTTCAAATGATATTGATTGAAAATCACAAGCATCTCATTTTTCCACTCATGAAAATACTCTCCATCAAGAATAGGCACTCTATGTCTAAGACTCCTTAAAGTAGACACATCCATATTCCTCCAATGGTGATTAAACCAAGGCAATGGAGACCAAAGCTCTGATACCACTTGTAGGATCTAGAAGTAGGTGTGTCTAGAGGGGGGCTGATTAGACACTTAGTGCTAAATTTGCAATTTTTAAACTTTTTTGGTTTGAGTGGATTTTTAGGCACAATTTAAACATACACAATACATATCAAGCAAGCATGCAAAGAGTATATGAGCAGCGGAATGTAAAGCATGCAACTTGCAAGAATGTAAAGGGAAGGGTTTGGAGAATTCAAACGCAATTGGAGACACGGATGTTTTTCCCGTGGTTCGGATAGATGGTGCTATCCTACATCCACATTGATGGAGACTTAAACCCATGAAGGGTAACGGTTGCGCGAGTCCACGGAGGGCTCCACCCACGAAGGGTCCACGAAGAAGCAACCTTGTCTATCCCACCATGGCCATCGCCCACGAAGGACTTGCCTCACTAGCGGTAGATCTTCACGAAGTAGGCGATCTCCTTGCCCTTACAAACTCCTTGGTTCAACTCCACAATCTTGTCGGAGGCTCCCAAGTGACACCTAGCCAATCTAGGAGACACCACTCTCCAAGAAGTAACAAATGGTGTGTTGATGATGAAATCCTTGCTCTTGTGCTTCAAATGATAGTCTCCCCAACACTCAACTCTCTCTCACAGGATTTGGATTTGGTGGAAAGAAGATTTGAGTGGAAAGCAACTTGGGGAAGGCTAGAGATCAAGATCCATATGGTAGGAATGGAATATCTTGGCCTCAACACAAGGGTAGGTGGTTCTCTCTCAGAACATATGAGTTGGAAGTGTAGATGTGTTCTGATGGCTCTCTCCACGAATGAAGAGGAGGTGGAGGGGTATATATAGCCTGCACACAAAATCCAACCGTTACACACAATTTACCAATCTCGGTGGGACCGAATCAACAAACTCGGTCGGACCGAAATAGTAAACCTAGTGACCGTTAGAGATTTTCGGTGGGACTGACATGCAACTCGGTAGGACCGATATGGTTAAGGTTAGGGCATAACGTAATCTCGGTGAGACCGATTACACAAACTCAGTGAGACCGATTTGGTAATTAGCTAACCAGAGAGTTGGTCAGGTAAACTCGGTGGGACCGATTTGCTCTTTCGGTGAGACCGAAAAGTTACAAAAGGGAAAGAGAGAGTTTACATTGCAATCTCGGTAGTACCGATTGCCTAAACTCGGTGAGACCGATTTGGACAATGGACATACACAGTGAGATTGCAATCCCATCTCGGTGAGACCGAGATCCCTATCGGTAGAACCAATTTGCTAGGGTTTGGCAGTGGCTTATGACAAGTGAAACTTGGTGGCGCCGGATAGAAAGAATCGGTAGGTCCGAGTTTGACTTTGGGTTTAGGTCATATGTGGAAGTGGGAAAGTAGCTGAGGGTTTTGGAGTATATCATCAAGCACATGGAGCAAAAGGCTCATTAAGCAACACCTCATCCCTCCTTGATAGTATTGGCTTTTCCTATGGACTCAATGTGATCTTGGATCACTAAAAGTGTAAAATGAAGAGTCTTGAGCTTGAAGCTTTAGCCACTCCTTTGTCCTTAGCATCTTGAAGGAGTTCCCACAACCTTTAGTCCATGCCACTCCATTGTTGAACTTATCTCAAATATACTAGATAAAAGTGTTTGTCCAACAATAGATATGTTGACATTAATTACCAAAACCACCTGGGGAGAACTTGTGCTTTCAATCTCCCCTTTTTGGTAATTGATGGCATCATACATCAAAGCTTTAGATAAAGATACAAAGAATGGCAAGTAAAGCTTTGGAAGGACATGTAACAAACATAGGCTCGCCCTACATGTATGCAATCATGTGAATATAAAATGTAGAAGCATGTGAGAGCATAACCATGACAGAGCAGGCAATGTGTTACATGTATCTTGGCCACATGCATCAGAGCAAAAGATAATTAAGAGAAATACCTTCATGCTTATGAGTCCTTCTTGCAAACAGTATATACAAAAGCAAGAATTCCTCATACTCATGATTCTGATGCATATACTTACCTTGTAGTCTTGAGTTGACTTAGGATGGAATGAACCTGCATAAACAAGGTTAGATAACACTGGTACATCCACTAGCCAGATCAAACCAACCACAAGAATACCAAGACTGGGATGACATGTAGAGAGTGAGTACAAGGTACCATATTGGATTAGACATGTCCCCAAGAGTAAAGGTATGCAATGAATTTGAATGATTTCTTTCCCTTAGATGTCTTGCTCCCCTTGAATCTGACATGGGATATTGGGAGAAGATAGGGAACAGAAAATCAGAGCTGAAAGATATGAATGAATAGAACTTAATGCAAATGAGCACATATGAACATGTCTTTCCCCAAAAAAGACATGTGGCATCTCTCCTCTTGAACATCAAGCATCTGGGATCCTTGAGTATTCTCTCCCCCTGGAGATCTCTTTCTCCCCCTTAATACTTTCTCTCTTTTTCTCCCTGATGATAAGCTTTGATGTGATCTCTCTCTCCCCCTTTGACATCAATTTCCAAGAAGGTTTTTCTGGAATCCGTCGAATGGGTTTGGTCCTTGAGACTCAGCACAAAGCAATGGATAAAACTGTGATGCTTGTTGAGGACAAGATTCATTGAGTGGAGCTGGATCAGAAGAATTATAGAATATGTGGCAAACTGTTTTTCCTGTTACGAATTCGGTGACACCGAGTGGCATGTTTCGATGGTACCGAAGGGATTCGGTTGGACAGAAAATTACAATCCGGTGAAACTGAGTTTATGACAGAGAAAACACTTGTCACCTCAACTCACTAGTCAAATAAGATCTCACAAAGATTTGCAATGAATTAACTGAAGAATTTGCAAGGATTTTGATGCAGAAATATGCAGAATAAGAATCAAAAAGAAAAATGGAAGTTCTAGATGAAGTTTTTCGTTGTTGTTTGAAAAGAGGGAAACAAATATGCAAGGGACAAATGAAATAACAAAAGCACACAAGAGAACTTCATCTAGAATTGGGCGGTGACATAGTCACCTATGTTAGAGTATATTGACTTAGGAGTCAAGTGAGAACACTTGATCATGGGTCATACTCATCGTTTAAGCTCAAAATGGGGTTACCATTTTTCGTTTAAGCATCTTGATGTATTCTCATCTTGTTGAGTTGCTTTGACTCATGACTTGGAGTAAAGCTTCTCTAAGATGGAATATCATACCTTGGGTGGTGGTGTGGGTCTTGCTCATGTAGTGGAACTTGTGTGGATGCTCGAGGTTGATGTAGCTTATCAAGAATTTGGAGCTCCACTTGGAATTTGAGTCCATCTACCTACATGGGTTAGTTCTTGCAAGGAAGAGCACTTGTGTATCCAAAAATGACAATCATGAAGCTCAACATAGGGTTTGTCAAAGGATATGTTTGAATGGTTTTGTGCTTCCTTGTCTTCAACCACCATTGTGTAGAGACTTGGTGATGTAGAGATTGCTCAAGATGTGAGTGAGTTGCAATCTCATAGAATTAGATTCAACAAAGTACCTGCATGGGTTAGATAACATGCAAGATGCAAATTTGTCCAAGACATAAGATAATCATCATAAGAGATATATCATGGATTAGTCATAAGCTCATGTCTTGCATGTATCAAATGGAGTTCCTACTCCAAGTTTGAAGCATCAATGATGTTCAATTCTCCTCTCAACCTGCAAAACACTTTCTCATCAAGTGGTTTAGTGAATATATCCGCCAATTGCTTATCGGTGCGAACATGCTTAAGGTTAATGTCCCCCTTAGCAACATGATCTCGAATGAAATGATGACGAACTTCAATATGCTTAGTTCGAGAATGTTGCACAGGATTATGACCAATTTTGATAGCACTTTCATTGTCACACAGCAATGGAACATGTTTCACATAGACCCCATAATCTTTAAGAGTTTGGGTCATCCAAAGTAATTGAGCACAACATGAACCAGCGACAATGTATTCCGCTTCGGTGGTAGATAAGGATACCGAGTTTTGTTTCTTGGAGGACCAAGACACAAGAGATCTACCAAGAAATTGACAAGTACCCGAAGTGGACTTTCTATCAACCTTGTCTCCGGCATAATCTGAGTCGGAATAGCCAACAAGATCAAAAGAGGACCTCTTAGGATACCAAATGCCAAAATTTGGTGTATGAATTAAGTATCTCACTATCCTTTTCACGGCCTTAAGATGACATTCTTTAGGAGCAGCTTGATATCGTGCACACATGCACACACTTAGCATAATATCGGGACGTGAGGCACATAGGTATAACAATGAACCAATCATAGAGCGGTAAACCTTTTGATCAACCGGTTCACCATCTTTGGTCAAATCATTATGTCCACTAGTAGGCATGGGTGTAGGCATACCTTTGCATTCTTGCATATTGAACTTCTTGAATAAGCCTTTGGTGTACTTCGTTTGAGAGATAAATGTACCTTCCTTAGTTTGCTTGATTTGCAAACCGAGAAAGAATTTGAGTTCACTCATCATAGACATCTCAAACTTCTTTGACATTAGCTCTCCAAACTTTTCACTAAAAAAGAGGGTTAGTTGAACCAAATATAATATCATCAATATAAATTTTGCGTACAAATAGTTCTCCATTAACCCTTTTAGTAAAAAATGTGGAATCAATTTTTCCAATTTCAAAACCACTTGCAACAAGGAACTTGGTCAAGCATTTATACCATGCTCTAGGAGCTTGTTTAAGACCATAAAGGGCTTTGTGAAGTTTGTAAACATGATTAGGTTTCTTAGGATTGACAAAGCCGGGAGGTTGTTTGACATAAACTTCCTCCTCTATTTCACCATTTAGAAAAGCACTTTTAATGTCCATTTGGTACAATGTGATATTATGGTGATTAGCATAGGCAAGTAAGATGCGAATGGACTCAAGTCTAGCAATGGGAGCATATGTCTCACCATAGTCCATACCTTCGACTTGTGCGTACCCTTGGGCGACGAGACGTGCCTTGTTGCGAACCACTTGTCCATCTTCATCTTGCTTGTTGCGAAACACCCATTTGGTACCAATGATGTTGTGGTTGTTGTCGGGCTTCTCAACCAATGTCCAAACTTGGTTTCTCTCAAAGTTGTGTAGCTCTTCATGCATTGCGTTTATCCAATCCAGATCTTCCAATGCTTCTTCAACCTTCATAGGTTCAATGCTGGAGATGAATGAATAGTTTTCACAAAAGTTAGCTAAACGAGTTTTTGAGCAAGTAATTCTCCCGGTTTGGATATCATTGTAGATTTGCTCGACGGGATGATCTTTGGCAATTCTTGCTCGAACTCGTGAAAGCTTTTGCTTGGGTCTTTGTTGAACATCTTCTTCATATTGTTCTTCTTCTTGGTCTTCTTAATTGTTGGTGTTGCCGTTCTCTTGTCGTGGTGGAGAAGGAGGTTGTTGATGTTCGTCTTGACGCATTTCCTCGTTTCCTTTATCTTGGTGTGTCCCACTTGTGGATGCTTCCGGGTCAATTCTTGGTTCACCTTGTCGTGAAGTAGAAGCTTCTACTTGGACGGACGAGGTACTCTCCTTCACCTCCGTTGGACGAATTTTGCCAATAGACAAGTCTTCGATTGCTTCTGAAGGGTCTTTGTCTCCTACATCAATTGGCAATTGCTCTACTTGCGAGCCATTAGATTCATCACACTTCACATCTATCGTTTCTTCAACCTTTCGGGTGAAATTGTTGTAGACACGGTAAGTGTGGAGTTTGAGCCATAACCAAGTAGGAAACCTTCATGAGATTTAGGAGCAAACTTTGAACGACGTTGCTTATCAAGAATGTAGCACTTTGAGCCGAATACTCGAAAGTATCCAACTTGGGGTTTGTTACCGGTGAGGAGCTCGTATGTCGTCTTGCCGAGTAGCTTGTGAAGATACACGCGATTTGTTGCATGACAAGCTGTCTCAACTGCTTCTGCCCAAAAGTGCTTCGGCGTCTTGTACTCATCAAGCATCGTTCTCGCCATTTCGATGAGCGTCCGGTTCTTCCTCTCAACAACTCCATTTTGTTGAGGTGTGTACGTAGCCGAGAACTCGTGTGAAATCCCTTCTTCGTCAAGAAAGGTGTCCACATTTGCGTTCTTGAACTCCGTTCCGTTGTCACTCCGAACCTTCTTGATCTTCACGTCAAACTGATTTTGGGACTTCCTAGCGAAGTTTTTGAAGATCTTTTGGACCTGCGATTTATCATCAAGAAAGAACACCCACGTAAATCTTGAAAAATCATCAACTATAACTAGACCAAAAGAATTTCCACCGAGACTCTTGTAGGCATTGGGACAAAAAAGATCCATATGAAGTAGCTCGAGTGGCCTCCTTGTGGTCATGATGTTCTTCACGGGATGCCTTCCTCCAACCTGTTTACCTGCTTGACAAGCACTACAAAGTCTATCCTTATCAAATATGGCATCGTTAACTCCAAGGATATGATTTCCTTTAATAAGCTTGTCAAGGTTTCTCATGCCAACGTGACCTAGTCGTCTATGCCACAAACAACCTTTTGAGGATTTAGCAATAAAGCAAGTTTTAGGTTGTGCCTTTTTAGAGAAATCGACAATGTAAAGGTCACCTCTACGTATACCGGTAAAAACCATTTTATGATTGTCTCGACGAAACACTTGGCAATCTACCTCAGTAAATAGGACATTCAAACCGAAATCAGCAAGTCTAGATACCGAAAGTAAGTTGTAGCCAAGAGATTCAAGGAGCATGACATTTTGAATGGAGCTATCGTGTGAGATGGCCACCTTACCAAGGCCAACCACCTTACCCTTTGAATTATCACCAAAGGTGACATATTTTCGAGGGACGTCATTTTCAGCAAGCTCACGGAACATCTCTTCGTCTCCGGTCATATGATCAGTACATCCACTGTCGAGAACCCATTCCTTTCCTCCTGACACATATCCTCGAAGATTAGCCATAAGACCAAAGTGTCTCATTGCATCATCAAGATCGAAGTCGCTATCATCATTCTCATCGTAGTATCCATGTTCAACATGATCTTGTGATTCATCATTTCCTAGAGAGAGTGACTCATTAGATAAATGATCATCAAAGTGGTCACTTTTATGAATTCTTATAGCTTCGGATGTGATATTACCAATGATTCCAACATTTCCTTTAGCACGCATGAGATTAGTAAGCTTAAATAGACAATCACCAAAACTAGGATCACTAGAGTTCATTTTACTCAAGGCAATAGATTTATGGAGAACTTCATCCAAATTTTTCAAGGAATAATCGGGGAATCGTTCCTCAAGAAATTTCCATATAGTATAGGCACAATTAAGAGTAGGTAAACTAGCAATCAAGTTTTTGGGCAATCCTCTAATGATGAGCTCAACGGTTCTAAGATTGTGAATCATGTCAATATCTTCATCTAGGGTGGGATGCATAGGATCAACATGAGGAGCACAAGGACTAGCAATATACTTGTTCAAATGATATTGATTGAAAATCACAAGCATCTCATTTTTCCACTCATGAAAATACTCTCCATCAAGAATAGGCACTCTATGTCTAAGACTCCCTAAAGTAGACACATCCATCTTCCTCCAATGGTGATTAAACCAAGGCAATGGAGACCAAAGCTCTGATACCACTTGTAGGATCTAGAAGTAGGTGTGTCTAGAGGGGGGGGTGATTAGACACTTAGTGCTAAAGTTGCAATTTTTAAACTTTTTCGGTTTGAGTGGAGTTTTAGGCACAATTTCAACATACACAATACATATCAAGCAAGCATGCAAAGAGTATATGAGCAGCGGAATGTAAAGCATGCAACTTGCAAGAATGTAAAGGGAAGGGTTTGGAGAATTCAAACGCAATTGGAGACACGGATGTTTTTCCCGTGGTTCGGATAGATGGTGCTATCCTACATCCACATTGATGGAGACTTAAACCCATGAAGGGTAACGGTTGCGCGAGTCCACGGAGGGCTCCACCCACGAAGGGTCCACGAAGAAGCAACCTTGTCTATCCCACCATGGCCATCGCCCACGAAGGACTTGCCTCACTAGCGGTAGATCTTCACGAAGTAGGCGATCTCCTTGCCCTTACAAACTCCTTGGTTCAACTCCACAATCTTGTCGGAGGCTCCCAAGTGACACCTAGCCAATCTAGGAGACACCACTCTCCAAGAAGTAACAAATGGTGTGTTGATGATGAAATCCTTGCTCTTGTGCTTCAAATGATAGTCTCCCCAACACTCAACTCTCTCTCACAGGATTTGGATTTGGTGGAAAGAAGATTTGAGTGGAAAGCAACTAGGGGAAGGCTAGAGATCAAGATCCATATGGTAGGAATGGAATATCTTGGCCTCAACACAAGGGTAGGTGGTTCTCTCTCAGAACATATGAGTTGGAAGTGTAGATGTGTTCTGATGGCTCTCTCCACGAATGAAGAGGAGGTGGAGGGGTATATATAGCCTGCACACAAAATCCAACCGTTACACACAATTTACCAATCTCGGTGGGACCGAATCAACAAACTCGGTCGGACCGAAATAGTAAACCTAGTGACCGTTAGAGATTTTCGGTGGGACTGACATGCAACTCGATAGGACCGATATGGTTAAGGTTAGGGCATAACGTAATCTCGGTGAGACCGATTACACAAACTCGGTGAGACCGATTTGGTAATTAGCTAACCAGAGAGTTGGTCAGGTAAACTCGGTGGGACCGATTTGCTCTTTCGGTGAGACCGAAAAGTTACAAAAGGGAAAGAGAGAGTTTACATTGCAATCTCGGTAGTACCGATTGCCTAAACTCGGTGAGACCGATTTGGACAATGGACATACACAGTGAGATTGCAATCCCATCTCGGTGAGACCGAGATCCCTATCGGTAGAACCAATTTGCTAGGGTTTGGCAGTGGCTTATGACAAGTGAAACTTGGTGGCGCCGGATAGAAAGAATCGGTAGGTCCGAGTTTGACTTTGGGTTTAGGTCATATGTGGAAGTGGGAAAGTAGCTGAGGGGTTTGGAGTATATCATCAAGCACATGGAGCAAAAGGCTCATTAAGCAACACCTCATCCCTCCTTGATAGTATTGGCTTTTCCTATGGACTCAATGTGATCTTGGATCACTAAAAGTGTAAAATGAAGAGTCTTGAGCTTGAAGCTTTAGCCACTCCTTTGTCCTTAGCATCTTGAAGGAGTTCCCACAACCTTTAGTCCATGCCACTCCATTGTTGAACTTATCTGAAATATACTAGATAAAAGTGTTAGTCCAACAAGAGATATGTTGACATTAATTACCAAAACCACCTGGGGAGAACTTGTGCTTTCAATCTCCCCCTTTTTGGTAATTGATGGCAACATACATCAAAGCTTTAGATAAAGATACAAAGAATGGCAAGTAAAGCTTTGGAAGGACATGTAACAAACATAGGCTCCCCCTACATGTATGCAATCATGTGAATATAAAATGTAGAAGCACGTGAGAGCATAACCATGACAGAGCAGGCAATGTGTTACATGTATCTTGGCCATATGCATCAGAGCAAAATATAATTAAGAGAAATACCTTCATGCTTATGAGTCCTTCTGGCAAACAGTATATACAAAAGCAAGAATTCCTCATACTCATGATTCTGATGCATATACTTACCTTGTAGTCTTGAGTTGACTTAGGATGGAATGAACCTGCATAAACAAGGTTAGATAACACAGGTACATCCACTAGCCAGAGCAAACCAACCACAAGAATACCAAGACTGGGATGACATGTAGAGAGTGAGTACAAGGTACCATATTGGATTAGACATGTCCCCAAGAGTAAAGAGATGCAATGAATTTGAATGATTTCTTTCCCTTAGATGTCTTGCTCCCCCTGAATCTGACATGGGATATTGGGAGAAGATAGGGAACAGAAAATCAGAGCTGAAAGATATGAATGAATAGAACTTAATGCAAATGAGCACATATGAACATGTCTTTCCCCAAAAAAGACATGTGGCATCTCTCCTCTTGAACATCAAGCATCTGGGATCCTTGAGTATTCTCTCCCCCTGGAGATCTCTTTCTCCCCCTTAATACTTTCTCTCTTTTTCTCCCTGATGATAAGCTTTGATGTGATCTCTCTCTCCCCCTTTGACATCAATTTCCAAGAAGGTTTTTCTGGAATCCGTCGAATGGGTTTGGTCCTTGAGACTCAGCACAAAGCAATGGATAAAACTGTGATGCTTGTTGAGGACAAGATTCATTGAGTGGAGCTGGATCAGAAGAATTATAGAATATGTGGCAAACTGTTTTTCCTGTTACGAATTCGGTGACACCGAGTGGCATGTTTCGGTGGTACCAAAGGGATTCGGTTGGACCGAAAATTACAATCCGGTGAAACCGAGTTTATCACAGAGAAAACACTTGTCACCTCAGCTCACTAGTCAAATAAGATCTCACAAAGATTTGCAATGAATTAACTGAAGAATTTGCAAGGAATTTGATGCAGAAATATGCAGAATAAGAATCAAAAAGAAAAATGGAAGTTCTAGATGAAGTTTTTTGCTGTTGTTTGTAAAGAGGGAAACAAATATGCAAGGGACAAATGCAATAACAAAAGAACACAAGAGAACTTCATCTAGAATTGGGCGGTGACATAGTCACCTATGTTAGAGTATATTGACTTAGGAGTCAAGTGAGAACACTTGATCATGGGTCATACTCATCGTTTAAGCTCAAAATGAGGTTACCATTTTTCGTTTAAGCATCTTGATGTATTCTCATCTTGTTGAGTTGCTTTGACTCATGACTTGGAGTAAAGCTTCTCTAAGATGGAATATCATACCTTGGGTGGTGTTGTGGGTCTTGCTCATGTAGTGGAACTTGTGTGGATGCTCGAGGTTGATGTAGCTTGTCAAGAATTTGGAGCTCCACTTGGAATTTGAGTCCATCTACCTACATGGGTTAGTTCTTGCAAGGAAGAGCACTTGTGTATCCAAAAATGACAATCATGAAGCTCAACATAGAGTTTGTCAAAGGATATGTTTGAATGGTTTTGTGCTTCCTTGTCTTCAACCACCATTGTGTAGAGACTTGGTGATGTAGAGATTGCTCAAGATGTGAGTGAGTTGCAATCTCATAGAATTAGATTCAACCAAGTACCTGCATGGGTTAGATAACATGCAAGATGCAAATTTGTCCAAGACATAAGATAATCATCATAAGAGATATATCATGGATTAGTCATAAGCTCATGTCTTGCATGTATCAAATGGAGTTCCTACTCCAAGTTTGAAGCATCAATGATGTTCAATTCTCCTCTCAACCTGCAAAACACTTTCTCATCAAGTGGTTTAGTGAATATATCCGCCAATTGCTTATCGGTGCGAACATGCTTAAGGTTAATGTCCCCCTTAGCAACATGATCTCGAATGAAATGATGACGAACTTCAATATGCTTAGTTTGAGAATGTTGCACAGGATTATGACCAATTTTGATAGCACTTTCATTGTCACACAGCAATGGAACATGTTTCACATAGACCCCATAATCTTTAAGAGTTTGGGTCATCCAAAGTAATTGAGCACAACATGAACCAGCGGCAACGTATTCCGCTTCGGCGGTAGATAAGGATACCGAGTTTTGTTTCTTGGAGGACCAAGACACAAGAGATCTACCAAGAAATTGACAAGTACCCGAAGTGGACTTTCTATCAACCTTGTCTCCGGCATAATCTGCGTCGGAATAGCCAACAAGATCAAAAGAGGACCTCTTAGGATACCAAATGCCAAAATTTGGTGTATGAATTAAGTATCTCACTATCCTTTTCACGGCCTTAAGATGGCATTCTTTAGGAGCAGCTTGATATCGTGCACACATGCACACACTTAGCATAATATCGGGACGTGAGGCACATAGGTATAACAATGAACCAATCATAGAGCGCTAAACCTTTTGATCAACCGGTTCACCATCTTTGGTCAAATCATTATGTCCACTAGTAGGCATGGGTGTAGGCATACCTTTGCATTCTTGCATATTGAACTTCTTGAATAAGTCTTTGGTGTACTTCGTTTGAGAGATAAATGTACCTTCCTTAGTTTGCTTGATTTGCAAACCGAGAAAGAATTTGAGTTCACTCATCATAGACATCTCAAACTTCTTTGACATTAGCTCTCCAAACTTTTCACTAAAAAGAGGGTTAGTTGAACCAAATATAATATCATCAATATAAATTTGGCGTACAAATAGTTCTCCATTAACCCTTTTAGTAAAAAATGTGGAATCAATTTTTCCAATTTCAAAACCACTTGCAACAAGGAACTTGGTCAAGCATTTATACCATGCTCTAGGAGCTTGTTTAAGACCATAAAGGGCTTTGTGAAGTTTGTAAACATGATTAGGTTTCTTAGGATTGACAAAGCCGGGAGGTTGTTTGACATAAACTTCCTCCTCTATTTCACCATTTAGAAAAGCACTTTCAATGTCCATTTGGTACAATGTGATATTATGGTGATTAGCATAGGCAAGTAAGATGCGAATGGACTCAAGTCTAGCAATGGGAGCATATGTCTCACCATAGTCCATACCTTCGACTTGTGCGTACCCTTGGGCGACGAGACGTGCCTTGTTGCGAACCACTTGTCCATCTTCATCTTGCTTGTTGTGAAACACCCATTTGGTACCAATGATGTTGTGGTTGTTGTCGGGCTTCTCAACCAATGTCCAAACTTGGTTTCTCTCAAAGTTGTGTAGCTCTTCATGCATTGCGTTTATCCAATCCGGATCTTCCAATGCTTCTTCAACCTTCATAGGTTCAATGCTGGAGATGAATGAATAGTTTTCACAAAAGTTAGCTAAACGAGTTTTTGAGCAAGTAATTCTCCCGGTTTGGATATCATTGTAGATTTGCTCGACGGGATGATCTTTGGCAATTCTTGCTCGAACTCGTGAAAGCTTTTGCTTGGGTCTTCGTTGAACATCTTCTTCATCTTGTTCTTCTTCTTGGTCTTCTTCATTGTTGGTGTTGCCGTTCTCTTGTCGTGGTGGAGAAGGAGGTTGTTGATGTTCGTCTTGACGCATTTCCTCGTTTCCTTTATCTTGGTGTGTCCCACTTGTGGATGCTTCCGGGTCAATTCTTGGTTCACCTTGTCGTGAAGTAGAAGCTTCTACTTGGACGGACGAGGTACTCTCCTTCACCTCCGTTGGACGAATTTTGCCAATAGACAAGTCTTGGATTGCTTCTGAAGGGTCTTTGTCTCCTACATCAATTGGCAATTGCTCTACTTGCGAGCCATTAGATTCATCACACTTCACATCTATCGTTTCTTCAACCTTTCGGGTGAAATTGTTGTAGACACGGTAAGTGTGGAGTTTGAGCCATAACCAAGTAGGAAACCTTCATGAGATTTAGGAGCAAACTTTGAACGACGTTGCTTATCAAGAATGTAGCACTTTGAGCCGAATACTCGAAAGTATCCAACTTGGGGTTTGTTACCGGTGAGGAGCTCGTATGTCGTCTTGCCGAGTAGCTTGTGAAGATACACGCGATTTGTTGCATGACAAGCTGTCTCAACTGCTTCTGCCCAAAAGTGCTTCGGCGTCTTGTACTCATCAAGCATCGTTCTCGCCATTTCGATGAGCGTCCGGTTCTTCCTCTCAACAACTCCATTTTGTTGAGGTGTGTACGTAGCCGAGAACTCGTGTGAAATCCCTTCTTCGTCAAGAAAGGTGTCCACATTTGCGTTCTTGAACTCTGTTCCGTTGTCACTCCGAACCTTCTTGATCTTCACGTCAAACTGATTTTGGGCCTTCCTAGCGAAGTTTTTGAAGATCTTTTGGACCTGCGATTTATCATCAAGAAAGAACACCCACGTAAATCTTGAAAAATCATCAACTATAACTAGACCAAAAGAATTTCCACCGAGACTCTTGTAGGCATTGGGACAAAAAAGATCCATATGAAGTAGCTCGAGTGGCCTCCTTGTGGTCATGATGTTCTTCACGGGATGCCTTCCTCCAACCTGTTTACCTGCTTGACAAGCACTACAAAGTCTATCCTTATCAAATATGACATCGTTAACTCCAAGGATATGATTTCCTTTAATAAGCTTGTCAAGGTTTCTCATGCCAACGTGACCTAGTCGTCTATGCCACAAACAACCTTTTGAGGATTTAGCATTAAAGCAAGTTTTAGGTTGTGCCTTTTTAGAGAAATCGACAATGTAAAGGTCACCTCTACGTATACCGATAAAAACCATTTTATGATTGTCTCGACGAAACACTTGGCAATCAACCTCAGTAAATAGGACATTCAAACCGAAATCAGCAAGTCTAGATACCGAAAGTAAGTTGTAGCCAAGAGATTCAACGAGCATGACATTTTGAATGGAGCTATCGTGTGAGATGGCCACCTTACCAAGGCCAACCACCTTACCCTTTGAATTATCACCAAAGGTGACATATTTTCGAGGGTCGTCATTTTCAGCAAGCTCACGGAACATCTCTTCGTCTCCGGTCATATGATCAGTACATCCACTGTCGAGAACCCATTCCTTTCCTCCTGACACATATCCTCGAAGATTAGCCATAAGACCAAAGTGTCTCATTGCATCATCAAGATCGAAGTCGCTATCATCATTCTCATCGTAGTATCCATGTTCAACATGATCTTGTGATTCATCATTTCCTAGAGAGAGTGACTCATTAGATAAATGATCATCAAAGTGGTCACTTTTATGAATTCTTATAGCTTCGGATGTGATATTACCAATGATTCCAACATTTCCTTTAGCACGCATGAGATTAGTAAGCTTAAATAGACAATCACCAAAACTAGGATCACTAGAGTTCATTTTACTCAAGGCAATAGATTTATGGAGAACTTCATCCAAATTTTTCAAGGAATAATCGGGGAATCGTTCCTCAAGAAATTTCCATATAGTATAGGCACAATTAAGAGTAGGTAAACTAGCAATCAAGTTTTTGGGCAATCCTCTAATGATGAGCTCAACGGTTCTAAGATTGTGAATCATGTCAATATCTTCATCTAGGGTGGGATGCATAGGATCAACATGAGGAGCACAAGGACTAGCAATATACTTGTTCAAATGATATTGATTGAAAATCACAAGCATCTCATTTTTCCACTCATGAAACTACTCTCCATCAAGAATAGGCACTCTATGTCTAAGACTCCCTAAAGTAGACACATCCATCTTCCTCCAATGGTGATTAAACCAAGGCAATGGAGACCAAAGCTCTGATACCACTTGTAGGATCTAGAAGTAGGTGTGTCTAGAGGGGGGGGGGTGATTAGACACTTAGTGCTAAAGTTGCAATTTTTAAACTTTTTCGGTTTGAGTGGAGTTTTAGGCACAATTTCAACATACACAATACATATCAAGCAAGCATGCAAAGAGTATATGAGCAGCGGAATGTAAAGCATGCAACTTGCAAGAATGTAAAGGGAAGGGTTTGGAGAATTCAAACGCAATTGGAGACACGGATGTTTTTCCCGTGGTTCGGATAGATGGTGCTATCCTACATCCACATTGATGGAGACTTAAACCCATGAAGGGTAACGGTTGCGCGAGTCCACGGAGGGCTCCACCCACGAAGGGTCCACGAAGAAGCAACCTTGTCTATCCCACCATGGCCATCGCCCACGAAGGACTTGCCTCACTAGCGGTAGATCTTCACGAAGTAGGCGATCTCCTTGCCCTTACAAACTCCTTGGTTCAACTCCACAATCTTGTCGGAGGCTCCCAAGTGACACCTAGCCAATCTAGGAGACACCACTCTCCAAGAAGTAACAAATGGTGTGTTGATGATGAAATCCTTGCTCTTGTGCTTCAAATGATAGTCTCCCCAACACTCAACTCTCTCTCACAGGATTTGGATTTGGTGGAAAGAAGATTTGAGTGGAAAGCAACTAGGGGAAGGCTAGAGATCAAGATCCATATGGTAGGAATGGAATATGTTGGCCTCAACACAAGGGTAGGTGGTTCTCTCTCAGAACATATGAGTTGGAAGTGTAGATGTGTTCTGATGGCTCTCTCCACGAATGAAGAGGAGGTGGAGGGGTATATATAGCCTGCACACAAAATCCAACCGTTACACACAATTTACCAATCTCGGTGGGACCGAATCAACAAACTCGGTCGGACCGAAATAGTAAACCTAGTGACCGTTAGAGATTTTCGGTGGGACTGACATGCAACTCGATAGGACCGATATGGTTAAGGTTAGGGCATAACGTAATCTCGGTGAGACCGATTACACAAACTCGGTGAGACCGATTTGGTAATTAGCTAACCAGAGAGTTGGTCAGGTAAACTCGGTGGGACCGATTTGCTCTTTCGGTGAGACCGAAAAGTTACAAAAGGGAAAGAGAGAGTTTACATTGCAATCTCGGTAGTACCGATTGCCTAAACTCGGTGAGACCGATTTGGACAATGGACATACACAGTGAGATTGCAATCCCATCTCGGTGAGACCGAGATCCCTATCGGTAGAACCAATTTGCTAGGGTTTGGCAGTGGCTTATGACAAGTGAAACTTGGTGGCGCCGGATAGAAAGAATCGGTAGGTCCGAGTTTGACTTTGGGTTTAGGTCATATGTGGAAGTGGGAAAGTAGCTGAGGGTTTTGGAGTATATCATCAAGCACATGGAGCAAAAGGCTCATTAAGCAACACCTCATCCCTCCTTGATAGTATTGGCTTTTCCTATGGACTCAATGTGATCTTGGATCACTAGAAGTGTAAAATGAAGAGTCTTGAGCTTGAAGCTTTAGCCACTCCTTTGTCCTTAGCATCTTGAAGGAGTTCCCACAACCTTTAGTCCATGCCACTCCATTGTTGAACTTATCTGAAATATACTAGATAAAAGTGTTAGTCCAACAAGAGATATGTTGACATTAATTACCAAAACCACCTGGGGAGCACTTGAGCTTTCAATCTCCCCCTTTTTGGTAATTGATGGCAACATACATCAAAGCTTTAGATAAAGATACAAAGAATGGCAAGTAAAGCTTTGGAAGGACATGTAACAAACATAGGCTCCCCCTACATGTATGCAATCATGTGAATATAAAATGTAGAAGCACGTGAGAGCATAACCATGACAGAGCAGGCAATGTGTTACATGTATCTTGGCCATATGCATCAGAGCAAAATATAATTAAGAGAAATACCTTCATGCTTATGAGTCCTTCTGGCAAACAGTATATACAAAAGCAAGAATTCCTCATACTCATGATTCTGATGCATATACTTACCTTGTAGTCTTGAGTTGACTTAGGATGGAATGAACCTGCATAAACAAGGTTAGATAACACAGGTACATCCACTAGCCAGAGCAAACCAACCACAAGAATACCAAGACTGGGATGACATGTAGAGAGTGAGTACAAGGTACCATATTGGATTAGACATGTCCCCAAGAGTAAAGAGATGCAATGAATTTGAATGATTTCTTTCCCTTAGATGTCTTGCTCCCCCTGAATCTGACATGGGATATTGGGAGAAGATAGGGAACAGAAAATCAGAGCTGAAAGATATGAATGAATAGAACTTAATGCAAATGAGCACATATGAACATGTCTTTCCCCCAAAAAGACATGTGGCATCTCTCCTCTTGAACATCAAGCATCTGGGATCCTTGAGTATTCTCTCCCCCTGGAGATCTCTTTCTCCCCCTTAATACTTTCTCTCTTTTTCTCCCTGATGATAAGCTTTGATGTGATCTCTCTCTCCCCCTTTGACATCAATTTCCAAGAAGGTTTTTCTGGAATCCGTCGAATGGGTTTGGTCCTTGAGACTCAGCACAAAGCAATGGATAAAACTGTGATGCTTGTTGAGGACAAGATTCATTGAGTGGAGCTGGATCAGAAGAATTATAGAATATGTGGCAAACTGTTTTTCCTGTTACGAATTCGGTGACACCGAGTGGCATGTTTCGGTGGTACCAAAGGGATTCGGTTGGACCGAAAATTACAATCCGGTGAAACCGAGTTTATCATAGAGAAAACACTTGTCACCTCAGCTCACTAGTCAAATAAGATCTCACAAAGATTTGCAATGAATTAACTGAAGAATTTGCAAGGAATTTGATGCAGAAATATGCAGAATAAGAATCAAAAAGAAAAATGGAAGTTCTAGATGAAGTTTTTTGCTGTTGTTTGTAAAGAGGGAAACAAATATGCAAGGGACAAATGCAATAACAAAAGAACACAAGAGAACTTCATCTAGAATTGGGCGGTGACATAGTCACCTATGTTAGAGTATATTGACTTAGGAGTCAAGTGAGAACACTTGATCATGGGTCATACTCATCGTTTAAGCTCAAAATGGGGTTACCATTTTTCGTTTAAGCATCTTGATGTATTCTCATCTTGTTGAGTTGCTTTGACTCATGACTTGGAGTAAAGCTTCTCTAAGATGGAATATCATACCTTGGGTGGTGGTGTGGGTCTTGCTCATGTAGTGGAACTTGTGTGGATGCTCGAGGTTGATGTAGCTTATCAAGAATTTGGAGCTCCACTTGGAATTTGAGTCCATCTACCTACATGGGTTAGTTCTTGCAAGGAAGAGCACTTGTGTATCCAAAAATGACAATCATGAAGCTCAACATAGAGTTTGTCAAAGGATATGTTTGAATGGTTTTGTGCTTCCTTGTCTTCAACCACCATTGTGTAGAGACTTGGTGATGTAGAGATTGCTCAAGATGTGAGTGAGTTGCAATCTCATAGAATTAGATTCAACCAAGTACCTGCATGGGTTAGATAACATGCAAGATGCAAATTTGTCCAAGACATAAGATAATCATCATAAGAGATATATCATGGATTAGTCATAAGCTCATGTCTTGCATGTATCAAATGGAGTTCCTACTCCAAGTTTGAAGCATCAATGATGTTCAATTCTCCTCTCAACCTGCAAAACACTTTCTCATCAAGTGGTTTAGTGAATATATCCGCCAATTGCTTATCGGTGCGAACATGCTTAAGGTTAATGTCCCCCTTAGCAACATGATCTCGAATGAAATGATGACGATCTTCAATATGCTTAGTTTGAGAATGTTGCACAGGATTATGACCAATTTTGATAGCACTTTCATTGTCACACAGCAATGGAACATGTTTCACATAGACCCCATAATCTTTAAGAGTTTGGGTCATCCAAAGTAATTGAGCACAACATGAACCAGCGGCAACGTATTCCGCTTCGGCGGTAGATAAGGATACCGAGTTTTGTTTCTTGGAGGACCAAGACACAAGAGATCTACCAAGAAATTGACAAGTACCCGAAGTGGACTTTCTATCAACCTTGTCTCCGGCATAATCTGAGTCGGAATAGCCAACAAGATCAAAAGAGGACCTCTTAGGATACCATATGCCAAAATTTGGTGTATGAATTAAGTATCTCACTATCCTTTTCACGGCCTTAAGATGGCATTCTTTAGGAGCAGCTTGATATCGTGCACACATGCACACACTTAGCATAATATCGGGACGTGAGGCACATAGGTATAACAATGAACCAATCATAGAGCGATAAACCTTTTGATCAACCGGTTCACCATCTTTGGTCAAATCATTATGTCCACTAGTAGGCATGGGTGTAGGCATACCTTTGCATTCTTGCATATTGAACTTCTTGAATAAATCTTTGGTGTACTTTGTTTGAGAGATAAATGTACCTTCCTTAGTTTGCTTGATTTGCAAACCGAGAAAGAATTTGAGTTCACTCATCATAGACATCTCAAACTTCTTTGACATTAGCTCTCCAAACTTTTCACTAAAAAGAGGGTTAGTTGAACCAAATATAATATCATCAATATAAATTTGGCGTACAAATAGTTCTCCATTAACCCTTTTAGTAAAAAATGTGGAATCAATTTTTCCAATTTCAAAACCACTTGCAACAAGGAACTTGGTCAAGCATTTATACCATGCTCTAGGAGCTTGTTTAAGACCATAAAGTGCTTTGTGAAGTTTGTAAACATGATTAGGTTTCTTAGGATTGACAAAGCCGGGAGGTTGTTTGACATAAACTTCCTCCTCTATTTCACCATTTAGAAAAGCACTTTTAATGTCCATTTGGTACAATGTGATATTATGGTGATTAGCATAGGCAAGTAAGATGCGAATGGACTCAAGTCTAGCAATGGGAGCATATGTCTCACCATAGTCCATACCTTCGACTTGTGTGTACCCTTGGGCGACGAGACGTGCCTTGTTGCGAACCACTTGTCCATCTTCATCTTGCTTGTTGCGAAACACCCATTTGGTACCAATGATGTTGTGGTTGTTGTCGGGCTTCTCAACCAATGTCCAAACTTGGTTTCTCTCAAAGTTGTGTAGCTCTTCATGCATTGCGTTTATCCAATCCGGATCTTCCAATGCTTCTTCTGTTGGGGAACGTAGTAATTTCAAAAAAATTCCTACGCACACGCAAGATCATGGTGATGCATAGCAACGAGAGGGGAGAGTGTTGTCTACGTACCCTCGTAGACCGAAGCGGAAGCGTTGACACAACGTAGAGGAAGTAGTCGTACGTTCTCCTCGCGATCCAACCGATCACAGCACCGTTACTCCGGCACCTCCGAGTTCTTGGCACACGTTCAGCTCGATGACGATCCCCGGGCTCCGATCCAGCAAAGCGTCGAGGAAGAGTTCCGTCAGCACGACGGCGTGGTGACGATCTTGATGTGTTACCGGCGCAGGGCTTCGCCTAAGCACTGCAACTATATGATCGAGGTGGAATTTGGTGGAAGGGGGCACCGCACACGGCTAAGGAAAGATCTCAATGATCAATTGTCTATCTCTGGGGTGCCCCCTACCCCCGTATATAAAGGAGCCAAGGGGGAGGGGCTGGCCGGCCAAGCCAGGCGCGCCAGGAGAGTCCTACTCCCTCTGGGAGTAGGATTCCCCCCCCCCCCAATCCTAGTTGGACTAGGATTCTCCAAGGGGGGGAGAGAGAGAGAGGGGGCGCCCACCTCTCCTAGTCCTAATAGGACTAGGGGAAGGGGGGAGGCGCGCAGCCCATGAGGGCAGCCCTCTCACCTCTCCTCCAAGGCCCATGTTGGCCCATTATGCCCCCGGGGGGTTCCGGTAACCCTCCCGGTATTCCGGTAAAATCCTGATTTCACCTGGAATGCATCCGATGTCCAAACATAGGCTTCCAATATATAATTCTTTATGTCTCGACCATTTCAAGACTCCTCGTCATGTCCGTGATCACATCCGGGACTCCGAACTCCTTCGGTACATCAAAATGCATAAACTCATAATAATTGTCATCGTAACGTTAAGCGTGCGGACCCTACGGTTCGAGAACAATGTAGACATGACCGAGACACGTCTCCGGTCAATAACCAATAGCGGGACCTGGATGCCCATATTGGCTCCTACATATTCTACGAAGATCTTTATCGGTCAGACCGCATAACAACATACGTTGTTCCCTTTGTCATCGGTATGTTACTTGCCCGAGATTCGATCGTCGGTATCCAATACCTAGTTCAATCTCGTTACCGGCAAGTCTCTTTACTCGTTCTGTAATACATCATCTCGCAACTAACTCATTGGTTGCAATGCTTGCAAGGCTTTATGTGATGTGCATTACCGAGAAGGCCCTGAGATACCTCTCCGACAATCGGAGTGACAAATCCTAATCTCGAAATACGCCAACCCAATATGTACCTTCGGAGACACCTGTAGAGCACCTTTATAATCACCCAGTTACGTTGTGACGTTTGGTAGCACACAAAGTGTTCCTACGGTAAATGGGAGTTACGTAATCTCATAGTTAAAGGAACATGTATAAGTCATGGATAAAAGCAATAGCAACATACTAAACGATCGGGTGCTATGCTAATTGACTGGGTCATGTCAATCAGATCATTCAACCAATGATGTGATCTCGTTAATCAAATAACAACTCTTTGTTCATGGCTAGGAAACATAACCATCTTTGATTAATGAGCTAGTCAAGTAGAGGCATACTAGTGACACTCTGTTTGTCTATGTATTCACACATGTATTATGTTTCCAGTTAATACAATTCTAGCATGAATAATAAACATTTATCATGATATAAGGAAATAAATAATAACTTTATTATTGCCTCTAGGGCATATTTCCTTCAGTCTCCCACTTGCACTAGAGTCAATAATCTAGATTACAAAGTAATGATTCTAACACCCATGGAGTTTTGGTGCTGATCATGTTTTGCTCGTGGAAGAGGCTTAGTCAACGGGTCTGCAACATTCAGATCCGTATGTATCTTGCATATCTCTATGTCTCCCACCTGGACCAAATCCCGGATATAGTTGAAGCGTCTTTTGATGTGTTTGGTTCTTTTGTGAAATTTGGATTCCTTTGCCAAGGCAATTGCACCAGTATTGTCACAAAAGATTTTCATTGGACCCGATACGCTAGGTACAACACCTAGATCGGATATGAACTCCTTCATCCAGACTCCTTCATTAGCTGCTTCCGAAGCGGCTATGTACTCAGCTTCACATGTAGATCCTGCCACGACGCTTTGTTTAGAACTGCACCAACTGACAGCTCCACCGTTTAATGTAAATACGTATCCGGTTTGCGATTTGGAATCGTCCGGATCAGTGTCAAAGCTTGCATCGATGTAACCGTTTACGACGAGCTCTTTGTCACCTCCATAAATGAGAAACATATCCTTAGTCCTTCTCAAGTACTTAAGGATGTTCTTGACCGCTGTCCAGTGATCCACTCCTGGATTACTTTGGTACCTGCCTGCTAAACTTACAGCAAGGCACACATCAGGTCTGGTACACCGCATTGCATACATGATAGAGCCTATGGCTGAAGCATAGGGAACATTTTTCATTTTCTCTCTATCTTCTGCGGTGGTCGGGCATTGAGTCTTACTCAACTTCACACCTTGTGCCACAGGCAAGAACCCTTTCTTTGCCTGATCCATTTTGAACTTTTTCAAAACTTTGTCAAGGTATGTGTTTTGTGAAAGTCCTATTAAGCGTCTTGATCTATCTCTATAGATCTTAATGCCCAATATGTAAGCAGCTTCACCGAGGTCTTTCATTGAAAAAATCTTATTCAAGTATCCCTTTATGCTATCCAGAAATTCTATATTATTTCTGATCAGTAATATGTCATCCACATATAATATCAGAAATGCTACAGAGCTCCCACTCACTTTCTTGTAAATACAGGCTTCTCCAAAAGTCTGTATAAAACCAAATGCTTTGATCACACTATCAAAGCGTTTATTCCAACTCCGAGAGGCTTGCACCAGTCCATAAATGGATCGCTGGAGTTTGCACACTTTGTTAGCTCCCTTCGGATCGACAAAACCTTCTGGTTGCATCATATACAACTCTTCTTCCAGAAATCCATTCAGGAATGCAGTTTTGACATCCATTTGCCAAATTTCATAATCATAAAATGCGGCAACTGCTAACATGATTCGGACAGACTTAAGCATCGCTACGGGTGAGAAAGTCTCATCGTAGTCAATCCCTTGAACTTGTCGAAAACCTTTTGCAACAAGTCGAGCTTTATAGACAGTAACATTACCATCAGCGTCAGTCTTCTTCTTAAAAATCCATTTATTCTCAATTGCTTGCCGATCATCGGGCAAGTCAACCAAAGTCCACACTTTGTTCTCATACATGGATCTCATCTCAGATTTCATGGCCTCAAGCCACTTTGCGGAATCTGGGCTCACCATCGCTTCTTCATAGTTCGTAGGTTCATCATGGTCTAGTAACATGACTTCCAAAATAGGATTACCGTACCACTCTGGTGCGGATCTTACTCTGGTTGATCTACGAAGTTCAGTAGAAACTTGATCTGAAGTTTCATGATCATTATCATTAGCTTCTTCCCTATTTGATGTAGGTGTCACAGAAACAGATTTTTGTGATGTACTACTTCTCAATAAGGGAGTAGATACTGTTATCTCATCAAGTTCTACTTTCCTCCCACTCACTTCTTTCGAGAGAAACTCCTTCTCTAGAAAGTTTCCGACTTTAGCAACAAAAATTTTGCCTTCGGATCTGTGATAGAAGGTATACCCAATAGTCTCCTTTGGGTATCCTATGAAGACACATTTTTCCGATTTGGGTTCGAGCTTATCAGGTTGAAGCTTTTTCACATAAGCATCGCAGCCCCAAACTTTAAGAAACGACAACTTTGGTTTCTTGCCAAACCACAGTTCATAAGGCGTCGTCTCAACGGATTTTGATGGTGCCCTATTCAACGTGAATGCGGCCGTCTCTAGAGCATAACCCCAAAAAGATAGCGGTAAATCGGTAAGAGACATCATAGATCGCACCATATCCAGTAAAGTACGATTACGACGTTCGGACACACCATTACGTTGTGGTGTTCCGGGTGGCGTGAGTTGCGAAACTATTCCGCATTGTTTCAAATGTAGTCCAAATTCGTAACTCAAATATTCTCCTCCACGATCAGATCGTAGAAACTTTATTTTCTTGTTACGATGATTTTCCACTTCACTCTGAAATTCTTTGAAATTTTCAAATGTTTCAGACTTGTGTTTCATTAAGTAGATATACCCATATCTGCTTAAATCATCAGTGAAGGTGAGAAAATAACGATATCCGCCACGAGCCTCAACATTCATTGGACCACATACATCAGTATGTATGATTTCCAATAAATCTGTTGCTCTCTCCACAGTACCGGAGAACGGTGTTTTAGTCATCTTGCCCATAAGGCACGGTTCGCAAGTGCCAAGTGATTCATAATCAAGTGACTCCAAAAGTCCATCAGTATGGAGTTTCTTCATGCGTTTTACACCGATATGACCTAAACGGCAGTGCCACAAATAAGTTGCACTATCATTATCAACTCTGCATCTTTTGGCTTCAACATTATGAATATGTGTATTACTACTATCGAGATTAAGTAAGAACAAACCATTCTTTAATGGCGCATGACCATAAAAGATATTACTCATATAAATAGAACAACCATTATTCTCTGATTTAAATGAATAACCATCTCGCATCAAACAAGATCCAGATATAATGTTCATGCTCAACGCTGGTACTAAATAACAATTATTTAGATCTAATATTAATCCCGAAGGTAGATGTAGAGGTAGCGTGCCGACCGCGATCACATCGACTTTGGAACCATTTCCCACGCGCATCGTCACCTCGTCCTTAGCCAATCTTCGCTTAATCCGTAGCCCCTGTTTTGAGTTGCAAATATTAGCAACAGAACCAGTATCAAATACCCAGGTGCTACTGCGAGAATTAGTAAGGTACACATCAATAACATGTATATCATATATACCTTTGTTAACCTTGCCATCCTTCTTATCCGCCAAATACTTGGGGCAGTTCCGCTTCCAGTGACCAGTCTGCTTGCAATAGAAGCACTCAGTTTCAGGCTTAGGTCCAAACTTGGGTTTCTTCTCTTGAGTAGCAACTTGCTTGCTGTTATTTTTGAAGTTCCCCTTTTCCTTCCCTTTGCCCTTTTTCTTGAAACTAGTGGTTTTGTTAACCATCAACACTTGATGCTCCTTTTTGATTTCTACCTCCGCGGCTTTTAGCATCGCGAAGAGCTCGGGCATAGTTTTGGTCATCCCTTGCATATTATAGTTCATCACGAAGCTCTTGTAGCTTGGTGGCAGTGATTGGAGAATTCTGTCAATGACGCAATCATCCGGAAGATTAACTCCCAGTTGAATCAAGTGATTGTTATACCCAGACATTCTGAGTATATGCTCACTGACAGAACCGTTCTCCTCCATTTTACAGCTGTAGAACTTATTGGAGACTTCATATCTCTCAATCCGGGCATTTGCTTGAAATATTAACTTCAACTCCTGGAACATCTCATATGCTCCATGGTGTTCAAAACGTCGTTGAAGTCCCGGTTCTAAGCCGTAAAGCATGGCACACTGAACTATAGAGTAGTCATCAGCTTTGCTTTGCCAGACGTTCACAACATCTGGCGTAGCTCTTGCACCAGGCCTGGCACCCAGCGGTGCTTCCAGGACGTAATTCTTCTGTGCAGCAATGAGGATAATCCTCAAGTTACGGACCCAGTCCGTGTAATTGCTACCATCATCTTTCAACTTTGCTTTCTCAAGGAACGCATTAAAATTCAACGGAACAACAGCACGAGCCATCTATCTACACAACATAGACAAGCAAGATACTATCAGGTACTAAGTTCATGATAAATTTAAGTTCAATTAATCATATTACTTAAGAACTCCCACTTAGATAGACATCCCTCTAATCCTCTAAGTGATCACGTGATCCAAATCAACTAAACCATGTCCGATCATCACGTGAGATGGAGTAGTTTCAATGGTGAACATCACTATGTTGATCATATCTACTATATGATTCACGCTCGACCTTTCGGTCTCCGTGTTCCGAGGCCATATCTGTTATATGCTAGGCTCGTCAAGTTAAACCTGAGTATTCCGCGTGTGCAACTGTTTTGCACCCGTTGTATTTGAACGTAGAGCCTATCACACCCGATCATCACGTGGTGTCTCAGCACGAAGAACTTTTGCAACGGTGCATACTCAGGGAGAACACTTCTTGATAATTTAGTGAGAGATCATCTTATAATGCTACCGTAAATCAAAGCAAGATAAGATGCATAAAAGGATAAACATCACATGCAATCAATATAAGTGATATGATATGGCCATCATCATCTTGTGCTTGTGATCTTCATCTTCGAAGCACCGTCATGATCACCATCGTCACCGGCGCGACACCTTGATCTTCATCGCAGCATCGTTGTCGTCTCGCCAATCTTATGCTTCCACGACTATCACTACCGCTTAGTAATAAAGTAAAGCATTACATCGCGATTGCATTGCATACAATAAAGCGACAACCATATGGCTCCTGCCAGTTGCCGATAACTCGGTTACAAAACATGATCATCTCATACAATAAAATTTAGCATCACGTCTTGACCATATCACATCACAACATGCCCTGCAAAAACAAGTTAGACGTCCTCTACTTTGTTGTTGCAAGTTTTACGTGGCTGCTACGGGCTTTAAGCAAGAACTCATCTTACCTACGCATCAAAACCACAACGATAGTTTGTCAAATAGACTCCGTTTTAACCTTCTCAAGGACCGGGCGTAGCCACACTCGGTTCAACTAAAGTTGGAGAGACAGTCTTCCGCAAGCCATCTATGTGCAAAGCACGTCGAGGGAACCGGTCTCGCGTAAGCGTACGCGTAAGGTTGGTCCGGATCGTCTCGTCCAACAATACCGCTGAACCAAAGTATGACATGCTGGTAGGCAGTATGACTTGTATCGTCCACAACTCACTTGTGTTCTACTCGTGCAAATAACATCAAACCATAAAAACCTAGGCTCGGATGCCACTGTTGGGGAACGTAGTAATTTCAAAAAAAATCCTACGCACACGCAAGATCATGGTGATGCATAGCAACGAGAGGGGAGAGTGTTGTCTACGTACCCTCGTAGACCGAAGCGGAAGCGTTGACACAACGTAGAGGAAGTAGTCGTACGTTCTCCTCACGATCCAACCGATCACAGCACCGTTACTCCGGCACCTCCGAGTTCTTGGCACACGTTCAGCTCGATGACGATCCCCGGGCTCCGATCCAGCAAAGCGTCGAGGAAGAGTTCCGTCAGAACGACGGCGTGGTGACGATCTTGATGTGTTACCGGCGCAGGGCTTCGCCTAAGCACTGCAACGATATGATCGAGGTGGAATTTGGTGGAAGGGGGCACCGCACACGGCTAAGGAAAGATATCAATGATCAATTGTCTGTCTCTGGGGTGCCCCCTGCCCCCGTATATAAAGGATCCAAGGGGGAGGGGCTGGCCGGCCAAGCCAGGCGCGCCAGGAGAGTCCTACTCCCTCTGGGAGTAGGATTTCCCCCCCCCCCCCAATCCTAGTTGGACTAGGATTCTCCAAGGGGGAGAGAGAGAGAGGGGGGGCGCCCACCTCTCCTAGTCCTAATAGGACTAGGGGAAGGGGGGAGGCGCGCAGCCCATGAGGGCAGCCCTCTCACCTCTCCTCCAAGGCCCATGTTGGCCCATTATGCCCCCGGGGGGTTCCGGTAACCCTCCCGGTATTCCGGTAAAATCCTGATTTCACCTGGAATGCATCCGATGTCCAAACATAGGCTTCCAATATATAATTCTTTATGTCTCGACCATTTCAAGACTCCTCGTCATGTCCGTGATCACATCCGGGACTCCGAACTCCTTCGGTACATCAAAATGCATAAACTCATAATAACTGTCATCGTAACGTTAAGCGTGCGGACCCTACGGTTCGAGAACAATGTAGACATGACCGAGACACGTCTCCGGTCAATAACCAATAGCGGGACCTGGATGCCCATATTGGCTCCTACATATTCTACGAAGATCTTTATCGGTCAGACCGCATAACAACATACGTTGTTCCCTTTGTCATCGGTATGTTACTTGCCCGAGATTCGATCGTCGGTATCCAATACCTAGTTCAATCTCGTTACCGGCAAGTCTCTTTACTCGTTCTGTAATACATCATCTCGCAACTAACTCATTGGTTGCAATGCTTGCAAGGCTTTATGTGATGTGCATTACCGAGAAGGCCCTGAGATACCTCTCCGACAATCGGAGTGACAAATCCTAATCTCGAAATACGCCAACCCAATATGTACCTTCGGAGACACCTGTAGAGCACCTTTATAATCACCCAGTTACGTTGTGACGTTTGGTAGCACACAAAGTGTTCCTACGGTAAATGGGAGTTGCGTAATCTCATAGTTAAAGGAACATGTATAAGTCATGGATAAAAGCAATAGCAACATACTAAACGATCGGGTGCTATGCTAATTGACTGGGTCATGTCAATCAGATCATTCAACCAATGATGTGATCTCGTTAATCAAATAACAACTCTTTGTTCATGGCTAGGAAACATAACCATCTTTGATTAATGAGCTAGTCAAGTAGAGGCATACTAGTGACACTCTGTTTGTCTATGTATTCACACATGTATTATGTTTCCAGTTAATACAATTCTAGCATGAATAATAAACATTTATCATGATATAAGGAAATAAATAATAACTTTATTATTGCCTCTAGGGCATATTTCCTTCATCTTCAACCTTCATAGGTTCAATGCTGGAGATGAATGAATAGTTTTCACAAAAGTTAGCTAAACGAGTTTTTGAGCAAGTAATTCTCCCGGTTTGGATATCATTGTAGATTTGCTCGACGGGATGATCTTTGGCAATTCTTGCTCGAACTCGTGAAAGATTTTGCTTGGGTCTTCGTTGAACATCTTCTTCATCTTGTTCTTCTTCATTGTTGGTGTTGTCGTTCTCTTGTCGTGGTGGAGAAGGAGGTTGTTGATGTTCGTCTTGACGCATTTCCTCGTTTCCTTCATCTTGGTGTGTCCCACTTGTGGATGCTTCCGGGTCAATTCTTGGTTCACCTTGTCGTGAAGTAGAAGCTTCCACTTGGACGGACGAGGTACTCTCCTTCACCTCCGTTGGACGAATTTTGCCAATAGACAAGTCTTGGATTGCTTCTGAAGGGTCTTTGTCTCCTACATCAATTGGCAATTGCTCTACTTGCGAGCCATTAGATTCATCAAACTTCACATCTACCGTTTCTTCAACCTTTCGGGTGAAATTGTTGTAGACACGGTAAGTGTGAGAGTTTGAGCCATAACCAAGTAGGAAACCTTCATGAGATTTAGGAGCAAACTTTGAACGACGTTGCTTATCAAGAATGTAGCACTTTGAGCCGAATACTCGAAAGTATCCAACTTGGGGTTTGTTACCGGTGAGGAGCTCGTATGCCGTCTTGCCGAGTAGCTTGTGAAGATACACGCGATTTGTTGCATGACAAGCTGTCTCAACTGCTTCTGCCCAAAAGTGCTTCGGCGTCTTGTACTCATCAAGCATCGTTCTCGCCATTTCGATGAGCGTCCGGTTCTTCCTCTCAACAACTCCATTTTGTTGAGGTGTGTACGTAGCCGAGAACTCGTGTGAAATCCCTTCTTCGTCAAGAAAGGTGTCCACATTTGCGTTCTTGAACTCTGTTCCGTTGTCACTCCGAACCTTCTTGATCTTCACGTCAAACTGATTTTGGGCCTTCCTAGCGAAGTTTTTGAAGATCTTTTGGACCTGCGATTTATCATCAAGAAAGAACACCCACGTAAATCTTGAAAAATCATCAACTATAACTAGACCAAAAGAATTTCCACCGAGACTCTTGTAGGCATTGGGACAAAAAAGATCCATATGAAGTAGCTCGAGTGGCCTCCTTGTGGTCATGATGTTCTTCACGGGATGCCTTCCTCCAACCTGTTTACCTGCTTGACAAGCACTACAAAGTCTATCCTTATCAAATATGACATCGTTAACTCCAAGGATATGATTTCCTTTAATAAGCTTGTCAAGGTTTCTCATGCCAACGTGACCTAGTCGTCTATGCCACAAACAACCTTTTGAGGATTTAGCATTAAAGCAAGTTTTAGGTTGTGCCTTTTTAGAGAAATCGACAATGTAAAGGTCACCTCTACGTATACCGATAAAAACCATTTTATGATTGTCTCGACGAAACACTTGGCAATCAACCTCAGTAAATAGGACATTCAAACCGAAATCAGCAAGTCTAGATACCGAAAGTAAGTTGTAGCCAAGAGATTCAACGAGCATGACATTTTGAATGGAGCTATCGTGTGAGATGGCCACCTTACCAAGGCCAACCACCTTACCCTTTGAATTATCACCAAAGGTGACATATTTTCGAGGGTCGTCATTTTCAGCAAGCTCACGGAACATCTCTTCGTCTCCGGTCATATGATCAGTACATCCACTGTCGAGAACCCATTCCTTTCCTCCTGACACATATCCTCGAAGATTAGCCATAAGACCAAAGTGTATCATTGCATCATCAAGATCGAAGTCACTATCATCATTCTCATCGTAGTATCCATGTTCAACATGATCTTGTGATTCATCATTTCCTAGAGAGAGTGACTCATTAGATAAATGATCATCAAAGTGGTCACTTTTATGAATTCTTATAGCTTCGGATATGATATTACCAATGGTTCCAACATTTCCTTTAGCACGCATGAGATTAGTAAGCTTAAATAGACAATCACCAAAACTAGGATCACTAGAGTTCATTTTACTCAAGGCAATAGATTTATGGAGAACTACATCCAAATTTTTCAAGGAATAATCGTGGAATCGTTCCTCAAGAAATTTCCATATAGTATAGGCACAATTAAGAGTAGGTAAACTAGCAATCAAGTTTTTGGGCAATCCTCTAATGATGAGCTCAACGGTTCTAAGATTGTGAATCATGTCAATATCTTCATCTAGGGTGGGATGCATAGGATCAACATGAGGAGCACAAGGACTAGCAATATACTTGTTCAAATGATATTGATTGAAAATCACAAGCATCTCATTTTTCCACTCATGAAAATACTCTCCATCAAGAATAGGCACTCTATGTCTAAGACTCCCTAAAGTAGACACATCCATCTTCCTCCAATGGTGATTAAACCAAGGCAATGGAGACCAAAGCTCTGATACCACTTGTAGGATCTAGAAGTAGGTGTGTCTAGAGGGGGGGGTGATTAGACACTTAGTGCTAAAGTTGCAATTTTTAAACTTTTTCGGTTTGAGTGGAGTTTTAGGCACAATTTCAACATACACAATACATATCAAGCAAGCATGCAAAGAGTATATGAGCAGCGGAATGTAAAGCATGCAACTTGCAAGAATGTAAAGGGAAGGGTTTGGAGAATTCAAACGCAATTGGAGACACGGATGTTTTTCCCGTGGTTCGGATAGATGGTGCTATCCTACATCCACATTGATGGAGACTTCAACCCACGAAGGGTAACGGTTGCGTGAGTCCACGGAGGGCTCCACCCACAAAGGGTCCACGAAGAAGCAACCTTGTCTATCCCACCATGGCCATCGCCCATGAAGGACTTGCCTCACTAGCGGTAGATCTTCACGAAGTAGGCGATCTCCTTGCCCTTACAAACTCCTTGGTTCAACTCCACAATCTCGTCGGAGGCTCCCAAGTGACACCTAGCCAATCTAGGAGACACCACTCTCCAAGAAGTAACAAATGGTGTGTTGATGATGAAATCCTTGCTCTTGTGCTTCAAATGATAGTCTCCCCAACACTCAACTCTCTCTCACAGGATTTGGATTTGGTGGAAAGAAGATTTGAGTGGAAAGCAACTTGGGGAAGGCTAGAGATCAAGATCCATATGGTAGGAATGGAATATCTTGGCCTCAACACAAGGGTAGGTGGTTCTCTCTCAGAACATATGAGTTGGAAGTGTAGATGTGTTCTGATGGCTTTCTCCATGAATGAAGAGGAGGTGGAGGGGTATATATAGCCTCCACACAAAATCCAACCATTACACACAATTTACCAATCTCGGTGGGACCGAATCAACAAACTCGGTCGGACCGAAATAGTAAACCTAGTGACCGTTAGAGATTTTCGGTGGGGCTGACATGCAACTCGGTAGGACCGATATGGTTAAGGTTAGGGCATAACATAATCTCGGTGAGACCGATTACACAAACTCGGTGAGACCGATTTGGTAATTAGCTAACCAGAGAGTTGGTCAGGTAAACTCGGTGGGACCGATTTGCTCTTTCGGTGAGACCGAAAAGTTACAAAAGGGAAACAGAGAGTTTAGATTGCAATCTCGGTAGTACCGATTGCCTAAACTCGGTGAGACCGATTTGGACAATGGACATACACAGTGAGATTGCAATCCCATCTTGGTGAGACCGAGATCCCTATCGGTAGAACCGATTTGCTAGGGTTTGGCAGTGGCTTATGACAAGTGAAACTCGGTGGCGTCGGATAGAAAGAATCGGTAGGTCCGAGTTTGACTTTGGGTTTAGGTCATTGGAAGTGGGAAAGTAGCTGAGGGTTTTGGAGCATATCATCTAGCACAAGGAGCAAAAGGCTCATTAAGCAACACCTCATCCCTCCTTGATAGTATTGGCTTTTCCTATGGACTCAATGTGATCTTGGATCACTAAAAGTGTAAAATGAAGAGTCTTGAGCTTGAAGCTTTAGCCACTCCTTTGTCCTTAGCATCTTGAAGGAGTTCCCACAACCTTTAGTCCATGCCACTCCATTGTTGAACTTATCTGAAATATACTAGATAAAAGTGTTAGTCCAACAAGAGATATGTTGACATTAATTACCAAAACCACCTGGGGAGCACTTGTGCTTTCACTATGATATCATGATGGCTTTTTAATATTACTGTCAACATTTGCTGAAAAAATATTCATGCTCATAACATGCTGTTCTTAAGGTTGACTAAATCAAGAGCCCTTTTTTATTTGACTCCAACTTGATATGATGTTGTAGGCCGCCTGGTGTCCCTACCCTTCCTAATCCCAGAACCTTTCAAAGAAAAGCGGCATGGCAGTTGCAGGTGGTTCCTCGCTCGATCATACGACGATGAAAGATTGATGATCGTTCGCACGTACCGGACGTGTTGTTTCGCGGAATACAATCACAGTCACTGCAAGGTCTTTGAGCAGGATCCCAGCTTCTCTGGGCCTTCAGGAATTTTTGACTGGAGGTTGGTAAGTAGCCTTGGTACACGCTCTCTGTTTGTCGGACTGAATTATCCGATTAACCAGGAGATAACCGATGGCAAGGATCATGATGGCAACGCGGTTTCGTTCATCAGGCAAAACTGTGTGTACACAGCGTACCATGCGTCTCTGCATGCACCATACCCTAATATGTGCCGCCACGCTCTGCAGCCCAAAGTAGGAGAGAGGGTCACAAGTATCAGACTTCGACCTGCTGGCTAGAGTTTCCCCCGTCAGGCACCCATCTGGTTCAAGCCGTCAGCCAATCTCCATAGCTTAATAAATAGTAACGTCTAACTGAGCCAGTTAGTTAGATGCGTACACTTGGTGTAGTAGGATCTTTATTTAGTTTGATGCATACACTTGTTCTTTCATGGTAGCCCTTTTGTAATGATGGCTGATGTTTGGTTTGGAAGAGAGAGCGCGTCTTCACTCTTCTGGCCTGCTTACTGCTTTTGTTGCACCCCAGCCCTGGTTGCTGCTGCTGCTGTTTTCAATGAACAATCAGTAGTATATTTCGTCTGTTGGTTGAATAAATGTGTTGTTAGAACAACAAACACAATGTTTTGGAAGTCGTTGCACGGTTCGATCCTTTAGTTCCCCTACCGTACGTAGCGCATACTATTTTTCGTAAGGAACACATTTTCCACTTGTTGATAACATGCAGCCCACTGATGAAGGCCCAATAGAGAAGCCCATAATTAACTGGAAGGGAGGCTCTCACATGAATCTGGCCCAGGTACATGCTCATGGTCCCCTAAACATAAATAAGTAAGTAAATAAATAAATAAATAAAGCTAAATGCTCATGCACCAGTTGTTTGGGAAAATAGGTAGCCCAGTATTTCTTTTTGAAGAATACACAAGCTAGGCCTATTTGTTTTCTTCAAATTACTAGGCTGCAAATCTTTCAAGATGAGGAGGGATGCATTCCGGCCTAGCTTAAGAGTATGGTCAATGTCTGTTAAAAGTAATATCAAAAGGGGTTGAAAATTCCAAAAAATTTATAGCAAATGGGATATAAGTTTCTTTTATTGTTTTTGTTCTTCACTGATATCTTATACGTATTTCATTGGATTTAACATGACATAGTACTAATTTATTTTTAAATTTGGTTTAGTATGGCTATTAATTTTTGGATTAAGAATATTTCGTTCCCCAGCAAAAATTTAAGAATTTTCAAAATTTCCCACATATTTAGTTAAGTTTTTGACCCTAGTACTGACTAGAAAATGGCCAGCAATTGTAAAAATGGAAAACGGGCTGCAATAAATTCCATATGAATTAGAAAATGAGTAAAAATTATAAAATTAATAGAAAAGGGCTGTACACGCCACAGATTTTGAGGCTGACTTGTTTACGCAAGGCTTTGTCAGTGAACACACGATTCTAGCAGCAGTTAGTGTCGGATGTCCATCCAACGGCCGACGTGCTTCTTCAATATCTGATCATCCTGCTCCAGCTGCCTAAACTAGCGCCGGCGGGACTGCCTGCTCCCTCCTCTTGTGGCCTGCTGTGATGCCGCGCAGGCTTCCCCGGCCCACCCTACTCCCTCCGCTGGCCTGGCTGCATGCAATCAACTACCTCCTTATTACGTGAAAAAAATGATTCCTCCCACTGACATCTGGGGCGCACCGGTTGGGAGGCTGACCTGTGGGCCTACTAAGTTGACGCGTATGCAGGGCTTGTCAACTTAGTCAACAAACGATTCTAGACGCAGTAACCATTGGATTTGAATCGAACGGTCCTGCTGCTCCTTCAGTCGCTGCTCTCCTTGCACCAGCCGCCCAAACCAGCGCCGAGGAGACCGTCTGCTCCTACCTCCAGTGGCTGGCTGTGCTACCGATGAGGCCTCATCGCCCCCTACTACTCCCACCGCTAGCCAGGCCCTGCGGCGACAGCAGCCTCACACCGCAGCCGAACCAGTGAACCCTCGTACTCCTCTCCGCGTGGGCATCCACTGCCGCGTCTTCCCCGGCTCCGCGTCATCCCCTTCCTAGGCCTCGCCGTCGTCCACCGCCTTGGTGCTCTCGGCACGGGTGTGGTCAACGTGGTCAACGACATTCCATCGAAAGAGTACTGTACGTGGAGAGGCTGACAGCTGGGTCCACGACCACAACCCAGTTTTTTTGTGATTTGCCAAGTAAGTCACTTTGTCAGGCCTGTTGGGCTGCAAATCTTTCAAGACGAGGAGAGCTTTCATTCGGCTTGTCGAGAAAATGGCCCATCAGTAATGAGAAATGGGTTGTACATTTTTTAAACACATCAAACCGGCAATTAGTTTCAAATATCTTTTTTTTCATTTCGAGATTTTAAATTACATTAATTTTTATGCATGGAGAATTTGTTGGATTTTATATTGATATACATTTATTTTTAAAATCAGTTTGAAGAGTCGAAATTTCGGGATTAAAAACAGTTTGGACCGCACAGAAATATGCAAAATTTCGTATAATTTTTTAACCGTGGCCACAATATGGGTTGTAATAATAACAAAAAGAATATGGGCTCCAAAAAACCCTTAATAATTAGCAAATGGGCTGTAAATTATTAGAAATAATGGCAGATGGGTTGTATGCTGTTTTCCACAGATTTGAGGCTTTCCTAAAAAAAGGTTGACGCACAAGCAGTGACTGTTGGATGGCCATCCAACGACCGTCATACTTCTTCAATCTCTCCTCTTCCTGCTCCAGCCGCTCAAACAAGCGCCGGCGGGACTGCCTGCTCCCTCCTCCCCCCGGCCGGCTCTGCTGCCGCGCAGGCCTTACCGCCCCACCATACTCCCATCGTTGGCCTAGCCATCCCTCTACTCACCCACACCTGCTGTTATTCTCCGGCGACGGCAGACGAACCAGTAAACCCTCGTACAGTCGTACTCCCCTCCGCGTGGGAAACAACTGCCAAGTCTTCCCTGCCTCTGTGTCGTTCCCTTCCTAGGCCTCGTCGTCGTCCACCGCCCTGGTACTCTCGGCGCGGCCTGGTCAACATGGTCAACGACCGACATGCATCTGAAGTGGACTGTACGTGGAGAGGCCGACAGCTGGGTCCATGGCCGCACGCAAGGAAATGCATCCTTATTACGCGCAAAATAATGATTCCTCCAGATGACATCAGGGACCCACCGAAAGGGCCTCTGTATTTCGCGAAAAAAAACATTACCGCCGCTGACAGCTCGGACCCACCAGCTATATCTTCGCACGCAAGGAAGTGCCTCCTTATTACGCACAAAAAAATGAATACTCCCCCTGTTATTTAGGACCCAGTATAGTGGCAGGCTGACTTGTGGGCCTACTAAGTTGACGGGGACGGAGGGCTTTGTCAACTTAGTCAATATGCACGATTCTAGCTCCAGTGACCGTACGATGTCCATCCAACGGCCGTAGTGCTTCTTCAACCTCTGGTCTTCTTGCTCCAGCCGCCCAAACCAGCGCCGGTCGTGCCTCGTGCTCCTGCCTCCCGTGGCTGGCTGCGATGCAGCGGAGGCCTCACCGCCCCTACTACTCCCACCGCTGGCCAGGCCATCCCTCTACTCACCCACACTCCCTGTTATTCTGCGGCGACGGCAGCCTCACACCGCAGCGAACCAGTGAACCCTCGTACTCCTCTACGCGTGGGCATCCACTACTGCGTCTTCCCCGGCTCCGCGTCGTCCCCTTCCTAGGTCTTGCCGTCATCCACCGTCCTGGTGCTCTCGGCGCGGAGTGGTCAACGCGGTCAAGGAACAGCTTCCATCGGACGTGGACTGTACATGGAGAGGCTGACAGCTGGGTCCACGGCCGCAGCAAGGAAGTGCCTCCTTATTACATGCAAAATAATTATTCCTCCACCTGACAGCGGGGACCCACCGGACCGGCCACCATATTTCGTGAAAATAACATTTCCCCCCTTGACTGCTGGGACCCACCAGCTACATCTTCGCACGCAAGGAAGTGCCTGACAGTCGGGACCCAACTGGTCAAAGCGTACGTAGCGTTGTCATTCTGGTCGCGAACGTGTATGTACATATGTACTGGTGGATGTAGAGGCGCGCACGTAGCATGTACACGTACGTACATCGGCCAGGGTGCAAGAACGAAAATACGGCCACGTATGTGTACATACGGGCGGGGTCTCGAACGCCTACTCGCGCATACGTACGGCCAGGGCTCGTGTACATGGCTGGGTCGGAACAGAGAAACAATGTCGTCGTCGTGTTCATGGGGAGGCAACGGAATGCGTCGTGTTCATGGGGAGGCAACGGAATGCGTCGTGTTCATCGGGAGGCAACGGAACGCGTGGGAGCCAACCGGCTGGGTCAGAACGGAATGTGTGGTCGTGTTCATCGGGAGGGCTTGGATGGAACAGGCGATGGAAACGAGGCCTGGCGTACCGCACAACGGAGGAAACGAACCTCCTACGTTCGGAACGGGGTCCTGTTGATCGGGAGGGGTGTGGCGTATCGCAAAACGGAGGAAACAGACCTCCTACGGTCGAAACGGGGGTCCTGTTGATCGGGAGGGGTGTGGCGTACCGCAAAACGGACGAAACGGACCTCCTACGGTCGAAACGGGGGTCCTGTTGATCGGGAAGGGTGTGGCGTACCGGAAAACAGATGAAACGGACCTCGTACGATCGAAACGGGGGTCCTGTTCATCGGGAGGGGTGTGGCATACCGCAAAACGGACAAAACGGACCTCCTACAGTCGAAATGGGGGTCCTGTTCATCGGGTGGCGTACCGTAAAACGGAACTCCACGAGATACTGTTCATCTCCACCGTCGACCTCCTCCAACCTCCACGGGCTACCGTCGACCTCCTCCAGCCTCCACGGGCTCCTGTTCATCCAGCCTCCACCGCGCGCTACTCCACCGGCTACTGTTCAACCACCCCTCCACCGTCTACTGTTCATCCAGCCCTCCACACCACGGGGTCCTGTTCAACCACCCCTCCACGGGCACCCCCCACCATCTACTGTTCATCCAGCCCTTCACCACACCACGGGGTCCTGTTCATCCAGACGCAACGCCACCGCTCACTGTTCATCCACCCCCCCCCCCCTGCAACGTTCACTGTTCATCCCAGAGGCAGCATCGATCGGCTTCAGTTAGCAGCAGTAGCGAAGGAATCGCTCGATCGGGTTCAGTTAACAGCCATCGATCGATCTCTCGGGTTCAGTAACGCGTAGCCTGCAGTGCAATCGCTCGGGTTCAGTTAGAGCCCAACGCCTCACTCGGGTTCAGTTAGAGCCAACGCCTCGCACACATGCGCGTACGTGTATGAGAGAAACACGCATCGCTCGGCCCCCGACCTCCCACCGTAACCGAGAACTCCCCGAAATTTTCCTCCCCCTCGCTTCTACCACGGTTTTTCTGTCATGGACGGCCCAAAGAATGTCATGTTGCTGCGTCTCCGGCCCACCCAGGACGAAAAGCCCATTTTCTGTCATGATTTTTTGTCATAGAAGTAGGAGCCCACCACATCTATGATGATACCGGGTTTTGTCACAATTATCATCATAGAAGTGTCATACGTATGACAGAAAAAAATTCGTTCGACCCAAAATGTCACGGATGTGTCTTTTTTTGTAGTGATTGCTCGATAGTAATTTGTTCACCCACCGTAATAAATGCTATCTTGAGAGAAGCCACTAGTGAAACCTATGGCCCCCGGGTCTATTTTCCATCATATTAATCTCCCATAAACTAGCTATTTCTGTCGCCGTTTATTTTGCAATATTTATTTTCCAATCTATACAACAAAAACACCAAAAATATTTATCTTATTATCTTTATCAGATCTCACTTTTGCAAGTGGTCGTGAAGGGACTGACAACCCCTTTATCACGTTGGTTGCAAGGTTCTTGATTGTTTGTGCAGGTACTAGGGACTTGCGTGTAGTCTCCTACTGGATTGATACCTTGGTTCTCAAAAACTGAGGGAAATACTTACGCTACTTTGCTGCATCACCCTTTCCTCTTCAAGGGAGGTAGCAAGAAGGATTTCTGGCGCCGTTGCCGGGGAGATCTATGCACAAGTCAAGACATACCAAGTACCCATCACAAACTCTTCTCCCTCGCATTACATTATTTGCCATTTTCCTCTCGTTTTCCTCTCCCCCACTTCACCTTTGTCGTTTTATTCGCTCTCTTTCTCCGTCCGTCTCTTTTCACTTGCTTCTTGTGTGTCGGTGTGTTAGTTCGTTTGTTTTGCCATTATGGCCAGTCATTCTATCATTGTTAGTACTCCCGATCATGAAGTTCTTAATTTTAAACAAAGGGAGGGAGAAAATCTAAAAGATGCTTGGCATAGAATTTGCAATGCTCAGAATAGATCCACTAGGAAGCAATCTATTTCCGTTCTTCTGCGCAATTTTTATGTAGGCATCACTCCTTGGAACAGATATATTCTTGATACCATTAACGGAGGAAATTTCTTGGGTAGCCATACTTTTTGATTCTGATAATGCTATGATAGATTTGTTTGGCCCGCCACCTCTTTTGGTTAATGGAACTATTTTAACTTTGGAACATGTGATGCAAAGGCTTGAAATTATTGAAAATAAAGTTGCCACTGTAGAGTTTATTGAGAATTTGGATAAAAAGATCCACAACCAAATTACCCAATATGGATCTAAGGTAGGAGTTACTCTGAAAATTTTTCGGGAAAAAGAACCCATAGTTAATGAGAAGATAGATCAAGATTCCACTATAACTGATAAACTTGAGGATATTATTACCAACTTGGGGTCTGCCTTTTCTGCCATGAGAAACACTTCAAATTCTCCTACTACTAAAGTTGCCAAATTTATGTATGTGCCTAAAAATAAAGGTGAATCTTCTAGTAAGGAAAATGCGGATTTCAAATCAATAAGTGTTCACCCGAACTTTTACGATATCATTAAGGAAACTTTTGCTACAAATGAATTTCTTGATTTCTTGCCTAGGAGTTTGATCATTAATAAAAAGAAGGAAACTCCTAAGGATTATAAGTGTTCAATTGAAGAATTTCCAACCAAAGATGACAATACCTAGATCTATTCTTGTTTTTATGCCTAGCTAGGGGCGTTAAACGATAGCGCTTGTTGGGAGGCAACCCAATTTTATTTTTGTTCCTTGATTTTTGTTCCTGTTTAATAATAAATAATTCATCTAGCCTCTGTTTAGATGTGTTTTTATATTTTAATCAGTGTTTGTGCCAAGTAGAACCAATTGGATCTTCTTGTGTGATAGTTGTTTCATCTTGCTGAAAAAGACAGAAACTTTGCGCTCACAAAAATAATTGTTAAAATTCACCAGAACGTGGTATATTTATAATTCTTTTTGCAGTAAATCTATATAAAAATTTTACAGGTTGTCCTCGTTTTCCAGAATTGTTCGAGTTTTCCAGAAGTATTCGAACAAATCAGATTGCTACAGACTGTTCTATTTTTGACAAATTCTGGTTTTCGTGTGTTGTTTGCTTATTTTGATGATTCTATGGCTAGTATCGGGGGTATGAACCATAAATAAGTTGGAATACAGTAGGTTTAACACCAATATAAATAAAGAATGAGTTCATTACATTACCTTAAGGTGGTGGTTTGTTTTCTTACACTAACGGAGCTCATGACATTTTCTGTTGAGTTTTGTGTTGTGAAGTTTTCAAGTTTTGGGTAAAGATTTGATGGATTATGGAAAAAGGAATAGCAAGAGCCTAATCTGGGGGATGCCCAAGGCACCCCAAGGTAAAATTCAAGGACAACCAAAAGCCTAAGCTTGGGGATGCCCCAGAAGGCATCCCCTCTTTCGTCTTCATCTATCGGTAACTTTACTTGAGGCTATATTTTTATTCACCACATGATATATGTTTTGCTTGGAGCGTCTTGTATGAGTTGAGTCTTTCCTTTTTAGTTTACCACGATCATCCTTGCTGTACACACCTTTTGGGGGAGACACACATGAATCGGAATTTATTAGAATACTCTATGTGCTTCACTTATATCTTTTGAGCTAGATAAGTTTGCTCTAGTGCTTCACTTATATCTTTTAGAGCACGGTGGTGGTTTTATTTTATAGAAATTATTGATCTCTCATGCTTCACTTATATTATTTTGAGAGTCCTTTATAACAGCATGGTAATTTGCCTTGGCTATAAAAATTAGTCCTAATATGATAGGCATCCAAGATGGGTATAATAAAAACTTTCATATAGAGTGCATTGAATACTATGAGAAGTTTGATACTTGATGATTGTTTTGAGATATGAAGATGGTAATATTAGAGTCGTGCTAGTTGAGTAATTGTGAATTTGAGAAATACTTGTGTTGAAGTTTGCAAGTCCCATAGCATGCACGTATGGTAACCATTGTGTAACAAATTTGAAACATGAGGTGCTCTTTGATTGTCATCCTCATGAGTGGCGGTCGGGGACGAGCGATGGTCTTTTCCTACCAATCTATCCCCCTAGGAGCATGAGTTAGTGCTTGGTTTTTGATGACTTGTAGATTTTTGCAATAAGTATGTGAATTCTTTATGACTAATGTTGAGTCCATGGATTATACGCACTCTCACCTTTCCATCATTGTTAGCCTCTTCGGTACCGTGCATTGCCCTTTCTCACCTCGAGAGTTGGTGCAAACTTCGCTGGTGCATCCAAACCCCGTGATATGATATGCTCTATCACACTTAAACCTCCTTATATCTTCCTCAAAACAGCCACCATACCTACCTATTATGGCATTTCCATAGCCATTCCGAGATATATTGCCATGCAACTTTCCACCATTCCATTTATTATGACACGCTTCATCATTGTCTTATAGCCTTGCATAATCATGTAGTTGGCATCGTATTTGTGGAAAGGCCACCATGCATAATTTTTCATACATGTCACTCTTGATTCATTGCCCATCCCGGTACATCGCCGGAGGCACTCATATAGAGTCATATTTTGTTCTAATATCGAGTTGTAATCATTAAGTTGTAAATAAATAGAAGTGTGATGATCATCATTAATAGAGCATTGTCCCATGAAAAAAGGCCAAATAAAGAAAAAAAGGCCAAAAAAAGAGAAAGGCCAAAAAAAGAGAAAGGCCAAATAAAATAAGGAAAGGCCCAAAAAATGTAAATAAATAAAAGAAGGGACAATGTTATGATACGTCTCCAACGTATCTATAATTTTTGATTGCTCCATGCTATATTATCTACTGTTTTGGACAATGTTGGGCTTTATTTTCCACTTTTATATTATTTTTGGGACTAACCTATTAACCGGAGGCCCAGCCCAGAATTGTTGTTTTTTGCCTATTTCAGAGTTTCAGAGAAACAGAATATCCAACGGAGTCCAAACGGAATGAAACCTTCGGGAACGTGATTTTCTCATCAGATAAGACCCAGGAGACTTGGACCCTCCGTCAAGAAAGCCACGAGGCGGTCACGAGGGTGGGGGGCGCGCCCCCTGCCTCGTGGGCCCCTCGGAGCTCCACCGACGTACTTCTTCCTCCTATATATACCTACGTACCCCCAAACGATCAGATACGGAGCCAAAAACCTAATTCCACCGCCGCAACCTTCTGTACCCACGAAATCCCATCTTGGGGCCTGTTCCGGAGCTCCACCGGAGAGGTCCATCATCATGGAGGGCTTCTACATCATCCTAGCCCCTCCGATGAAGTGTGAGTAGTTTACCTCAGACCTACGGGTCCATAGTTAGTAGCTAGATGGCTTCTTCTCTCTTTTTGGATCTCAATACAATGTTCTCCCCCTCTCTCGTGGAGATCTATTCGATGTAATCTTCTTTTTGCGTGTGTTTGTTGAGATCGATGAATTGTGGGTTTATGATCAAGTCTATCTATGAATAATATTTGAAACTTCTCTAATTTTTTTTATGTATGATTGGTTATCTTTGCAAGTCGCTTCGAATTATTAGTTTGGTTTGGCCTACTAGATTGGTTTTTGTTGCCATGGGAGAAGTGCTTAGCTTTGGGTTCAATCTTGCGGTGTCCTTTCCCAGTGACAGAAGGGGCAGCAAGGCATGTATTGTATTGTTGCCATCGAGGATAACAAGATGGGGTTTTTATCATATTGCATGAAACTATCCCTCTACATCATGTCATCCTGCTTAAGGCGTTACTCTGTTTTTAACTTAATACTCTAGATGCATGCTGGATTGCGGTCGATGAGTGGAGTAATAGTAGTATATGCAGGCAGGAGTCGGTCTACTTGTCTCAGACGTGATGCCTATATACATGATCATACCTAGATATTCTCATAACTACGCTCAATTTTGTCAATTGCTCAACAGTAATTTGTCCACCCACCGTAGAATACTTATGCTCTTGGGAGAAGCCACTAGTGAAACCTATGGCCCTCGGGTCTATTCTCATCATATCAATCTCCATCACTTTAATCTTGCTTGCTTTTTACTTTGCTTTTTACTTTTCACTTTGCATCTATATACCAGAAATACCAAAAATATTATCTCTATCAGATCTCACTCCCGTAAGTGACCGAGAAGGGATTGACAACCCCTAATCGCGGTTGTTGTGTTGAGCTATTGTTTTGTGCAGGTACGAGGGACTTGAGCGTAGCCTCCTACTGGATTGATACCTTGGTTCTCAAAAACTGAGGCGCAGGATTCGGGTGACGGCAATCTTCAGCTTGGCGTCGTCCGGAGCCAGGTCGCTCCAGTCACGGCCGCGCACCACTGGAGTACGGCGTACGGCGGTGAACGGCGGTGGATTCTCCTTGACGATCAGGCACCACTCGGCCCTCCACTCCTCCCATCTGCCGCGGAGTTCCCCCTCCAAGTAGGCCTCTTTCTTGCCGGTCCTGGAGACCCAGGCGACTCCACCGGACAGCGGCTCTCCTTTCTCCACCCGAGGAGTAAAGAAGTGGCGGAAGAGGGCTACATTGGGGCGGACTCCGACAAAGTTCTCGCAAAGGTGTGCGAAAACCGCCATTGTCAGAACGGCGTTGGGGGTAAAATCAAGGAGGTGGAGGTTGTAGGTGTGCATGATGTCGCAGAAGAACTCAGAAAAAGGCGGGCAGAGCCCGCAGAGGAAGAACACGGCGAAGAAAGGGTACCCGGGGTACAGCTTCTGGGCGATGGCGGGAAGAACTCGCGTGCGCGGATGCGCTCGCGTCGCCGTCGACCAGAAGAGGCGGTATCCGTTCTTCAACTCCAGCGCATCGAGCTGAGGGGGGGACGTCGCCGTCTCCTTCCGAAGCGCTTCCAACCGCAGCGCCTCGGCCTACTTCACGGCTTTCCCCTTCGCCTTGTCGCTCTTCGGGGCCATGGCGAAAACGGGGAGGGGGATTTGTCGGCGTTGGCGGCGCCGGGGGCTGCGAGGGCGAATCACTGCTTTCTCTAGCAAGGAGGAAGTGGCGGAGTTTTTCGAGGAACAGCAACCGGCGGAATGGCGAGCTGCCCCTGTTCCCCTCCGCATATAAAGGGGGGAAGGAGCGGGGGCGGACGCTCCGCCTTTCCAAATGAAGGAATCGTGCCCGACGTGACGCATGCCTGCGGGCCTCAAGCCCCGCGCACGCCACCCACGTCACGCACGTCTCGCACGCCTCGCCCCCCACGACGCCGCGAGAAGCGCACGCCACTTGGGGAGGGCGCGACGGACGCGGAGTTAAGGAGCAGCGCAACCCAGGCCACGCGTGCCCGTGCACTGTTAGGGCCTGGCCCAACAATGCTCGGCACCGTGTATGGCCCAGGCCCGGGGGCTCCTGTCGGTGTACTAAAGTAGGGGTACCTTAGTACCCCGAACTTGTGCACGGGCAGTAGTAGCATACCGCGGCAAGGCTTGCCAGGGGAGCGACAAGAGTCTCCACGGCCCTTTTTGGGCCGAACGGAGGCCAAGTGATCGAGCCTAGAAGACCAAGCCCCGGCAAGAGGAGCTTGCCGGGCCAAGCAGGCGAGGTCCGGCAAGAGGAGCTTGCCGGGCCAAGGCGACAAGGCCCCGGCAAGAGGAGCTTGACGGGACGACTGAGCCGAAGCACCAAGGCCCCGGCGGGAGGAGCTCGTCGGGACGACCAAGCCAAGGCACACCAAGAGAAGCCCGCCGCGGCGCTCCGCGTGCCCCGGCAAGACCTGACGAGCGGCAAGCTCTCGGGTGCGGCAAGGCAACCACCGCGGCAAGCCACTTGCCGCGGCAAACCACCACCTCAGGCCTGCGCTCCAGCTCACCTGCCCACGCGTCGCTCTGGGGCTTCCTCGGAGGCACGTGGCGGGGCACCGCGCCACCTGAGACGCGCGGTGGCATGCGACGTTGGCAGAGTCGCCCCCGTGGCAAGCGGAGGCGCTCCTAACGGTCCGCCTCGGCACTGTTCAGGCGAACCAGATGGGCATTTAATGCCTTTGTCTCCTGCCGTCAGAGTTAGGTGCGATAGCACTGTGCGGCCACTGCTCGCACAGTTCCTTGCCGTTTTTACCCTCACCTGCGTCGCTACCTGTGGGAAACCCCTTAGCATATAAAAGGAGGCACATGCGTACGTAGAGGGGGATTCGGACCCCAGGGATCGAACCCTAGAGAGGAGGATGCTGAGTAGACCCTCGTCTACGTCCAACTCCAGCTTACTGTAGATTCTTGCGCTCCAGAGCAAGAACCCTAATCAACCAGACAAGCAGCAGTATGGTTTTACGCATCCATGCGGCCCGAAGCTGGGTAAAATCGTTGTGTGTGTGTGTCGCCTCGATCTGCTCTTTGTGCAACCTCCGTCCCCGCCGAACCGACAAGGGGCTCCGTCCCCATAGGTGCTCGTGGAGGCCGATATCCCCCGACATCTTTGGCGCGCCAGGTAGGGGGTGCGTCGAGGTTGTGCGAACCAGATTTGGCGACCACAGGCAAGCTCAGGTATGGCCAGGGACCTTTCCGCTCCGACCCGCTGAGCGGAGGCATTCCTCCTCACGGACTCGCGCACGACCCTCCTCGATTACCCACTCACGCAGAGTCCGGGCAAGAGCAGCTGCTCCTCGAGGAGGACCGCCTCCCGGCCGCTGAGCGAGTTTCTCGCTTCCAGCAAACTCTGCGCCGCTCGTGTAGCCGCAGAAGTTAGCGCCGGAAGTGGCGGGAAAGGCGACCTCGTTCTTCGGCGAGCCCAGGCCGCCAAGATCCAAACGAGTCGACGCCGACCGTGGGAGGAACCTTGCCAGCGCGGCGGTCGGAACCCGTTCCGTCGGCCATCCTCTCTGTCCAAGTCTTGCCGCAGTTGCATGTAATCCTTAGCACAGAGACGGGCGCAGATCCCGAGCATAGCTTATGTGCCCCGCACATCTTGTCGATTTCGCGCCTCTCCGCTTGGCGCATGCATCATTCGACACGATTGTGCAGCACTCGACTCCGGCAAGCGATGGCGGGCCGCGAAGCCCCGAGCCTTCGTTATTCCCTTACCTCGAGAAGGGGGGATGACAGGGTAGGCTGGGCGTCGCCCGAGGAAGCTGCGCCTTTCCGGACTGCAAACGACAGAGAAGCTAAGTCGCCAAAGTTTGAGCGATTAAGCTCCTTTTTATTCTTAAGTTATCTTCGTCGAATGACCGAGCTTCGTATGGGAAACCTGTGCGCGGAGGGGCCGGCTCGTGGCTGGTTGCGCCCTTATTTCGTTTCGAGTCCGCTCAACGACTTAAGTGTGCTACATCCCGAGTGGCATCCTTACTTGTTTCGAGCTCGCTCGGCAGCTTGAGTGTGCCGCGACTGCAGTCGCCACGCCTACCTCGCCATGAGCCTGCTCAACATTTAAGTGAGTTGCGCCAGCTGCGGCAAGGTTTCTTGCCGGTGGAGGCTCCGTCAGCGGGTTGCTGATGTCCCGCACTCGGCACCCGTGGCAAGGCGGAGACTTGCGCCGACAAGTTCTCGGAAGCATAGGGCGCGAACGTACGAAGCACAAGGTCGAACGAGGGAGATAACAACGCAATGAACTGCTTAAGATAAAAGTTATATTACAAAATGACTTGCCGCTGCCCTAATCAGCTTTTTCTATGGCATGCCCAGTAGCGACAAGGGAAGAAAATAAAGAGGTGGGCGGCCTAATCCGCGCGGTCGCCCTCGATCCGCCTGATCCCGGCCACCCTTTCCACAATGGGGGTGACGAGGGCCCTGATCTCCGTCAGGTCGGCGTCTTCCGGCAGGTGCCTGAGGACGTTGGTAAGCCTGATGGTGGGGTTGCGGAAGACGATCTTCACCAACACCCTCTCGAGGGCCCCGGAGACGGCTTCCCGCATCTCCTCGGCCAGCTGTTCTGGGATCGATTCCCGGAGGTGCCGGAGCACCCCCACCAAGCCCTTGAAGAAGGAAGTGAGCTTGACGCTCGGCGGGACGTTCTCGCCGGAGGGGTACTCGTGGCCCTCCACCCCCAGCAGCTTCAGCTCCTGGTCGATGGTGGTGGCGATGTCGACAAGGCCTTCGGTCCAGCGCTCCACCGTCTCTTGGAAGGCGTTCTGGGTAACGGCGGCGCTCCTTAACAGCTCCTCGTTGCCAGCAACCTCCTTCCGCCAGGCCGCTTCCTGCTCTTTGGCGCTCTCCAGCGCCTTGGCCAGGGTGTCCAGCTTCAGCTCGAGGACAGCCTTGGAGTCCTTGGCGGCGTCGAGCTCCTGGATCTTCTCGGCGAAGCGGCCCTGCAGCTCGCCAAGGGTGTGAGCGCCCTTCTCGCGCTCCTGTTTGAGCGCGGCAAGCTCCTCGCCGCTCGCCTTGAGGTCGCTGACGAGCTGCGCCACCCTCGCCTCCAGCTCCCCCTTGGCGACCTCGGCGGCCGCGGCAGCGTCCTGCGCTTTCTGCAGGTCCCCGCCGAGCGCCTGCTCGCGCGCGGCAACCTCCTCCTCGTGGCTGGCGAGGCTGGCCCTTCGCTGCACCAGTTCGCTTTCCCGCGCGGATAGCCCCGCAGCGGCAAGCCTCTGCTGCTCTTCGGCCTCTGCCTTCTCGAGGAGAAAGGCCGTCCGCGCCTCGTCGAGCAGCCTCCGCTCCTCCGCCAAAGACCGGAGAGCCTCCTGGTTGAGCTCCCGGAGCTCCCCGGCACGCTTCTCCATGTCCGCGCCGGCCTTCGCGACGAGTGCCTCCTGGCGCTCCACCTTGGCCTGCCGGGCGCGGTAGAGCGACACAAGCTTCCGAAGCAGCCGCTCCTCCTCGGGCTCGCCGCTGCTGGTGATCGGCGCGTCGGCCACTGTCAGCCCGACGGAGGCGAGCACTTCTCCGTCCAAGGCCTCCCCCTCGACCGGTGCCCTGGAGCTAGGCTCCCAGGGGAGCCTGATGAAGACGCCATCGCCGGCCTGCAGGTAGGCGCCTGTCGGGGGCTCCTCGGGGCCCGACGTGGTGGCAGCAGCAGGATCGCCGGACGGCGGAATGCTTGACGTCCCTGCCTCCCCGGGGCCATCGGCACAGTCGCCAGTCCCCTCGTCGTCTGCCGCCGTGGCGGCCTTGGCAGCCTCGGCCTCCCCGCCGCCTGCGGGGTCGTCGGCGCCGTCCTCCTCTTTGATGACGACGTCGGCGGCGGCGTCGCCGCGTGCGCCCTCCCCGACGACGACCTCGGTCTCCATCGGGTCCGCGGTGGGCGGGTTTGATGGCCGGAAGAGGGGAGAAGAGTCAGCTGAACAGCCGGCGAAAAAGCTCATTAGGAAAGATAGCCAGGGGAAGTTTTCCGTGCAGGGGGGCTTACCGGTGGCAGGATCCGTGGCCGAGGCCTCCGCTGCCGGGGGATCGCTGGCCGCGTCCCTCGCCGGAGATCCCTCCCTTGCCGGAGAGGTCTTCCTTGCCGAGGGCTCCTCCCTTGCCGGGGAGGTCTCCCCTGCCGGGGGCTCCTCCCTTGCCAGAGATTTCTCCCTAGGCGGGGTGGTCGAAGCAGACGGCGCGGCAGGAGTGCCCCCCGGGGTCGCCTGCTGGGGCTGCTCTGCTCCTACCCAACGACAACAACAACAGCCACATGTCAACAAAGAGAAAGGAAGCTCGCACGCGCGCCAAAACGGCAAAAACTAGCCGTGCCCTCACCCTGGGGGCTGCGCTGTGGGCTGCCCTACGGGCCCGCTGCTAGGTCCGGCAAGGTCATCTCCGGCACCTCCCCAGTTGCCGGGGGAGATTCGCCCTCAAGAACGACCGGCGGGATCTTGGCCCTCTTCGCCCTCCTCTGGGCCAGGGTCCTGAAAAGGGAACGATTTCGGGGGAGGATGAACGGGCTGCAAAACAAGACGAAGCAACAGAAATCAAGAAGATACAAGCTCTACCAGGAACTTACTCTCCGTCCTCCTCTTCGTCGTCGGAGCTGAGCGCGGAATAATCAAAAACCGGCTTGCTCCAGGCGCGAGGAGACAGGGGAGTGGGTTCCCGGGACCGCTTGGCGGGGGCGGTGGACGACCCCGCCCCCGTTGCCGCCGCGGAACGGGGAGCGGCAGGAGCAGAAGCCGTGGCTCGTGAGGACCCCGCTCCCGCTGCTTCAGAGGCGCGCGTCACCCGGGGCTGCGGTTGCTGGTCGGCCTGCCGCACCACCTCCCCGGCCCTGCGGAGACGCCTCCTCGGCTGGGCAGGGGGCTCCGCCTGCGACGAGCTGCCCGGGAGCTGCGAGGAGGGCGCGCCAGCCTCCGGCAAGCCGCCCTCGTCCTGGGCGGGCTCGCCCGCGCCACCATGCTCGGCCGGTTCCTCCGCGCCGGCGAACTCCATTTGGCCGGCGAGGCTCTCCGCCTCCGCCGCGTCTGCCTCGGCCAGGGTGAAGCCAGACTCGCCCCCGGCCGCGGCGGCCGCCGCCTCCTCCATCCTGGAGGCGATGTAGGCCAGCTCCTCGGGGGTGGTGTCCCGCGTGAGGCCCCTCTTCTCGTCGGGGTCGACCGGCACCTCCTCCAAGTTGTCGAAGAAGGCTTGCACGACGTCGTCCGCCGGCTCCTGCCAGGTCGCGTCGATCCCGTGCGAGTCGCACAGCGGCATCATCGCGAGGATGCGACTGAGCGCCGAGTTGTTGCACAGGGGGACGACGCCCGGCGGCAACCTGAACCACTCTGGGTGCTCGGAGTCGTGCTTGAACAGCTCCTTCAACACTCCGTCGAGCTCCAGAACGGTGAAGTTGTAGTTAAGGCCCGGGCGCAGCCTCATGATGTCCGCCGTGTTTTGGAATTCCCAAGCCGGTTTCCCCCTCTCCTGCAGGGGGCGATACGCCGGCGAAGGAAATCCGCGCCGACGGCGCCGACGGTGAGTCCGGCAAACCTGAGGCGCAGGATTCGGGTGACGGCAATTTTCAGCTTGGCGTCGTCCGGAGCCAGGTCGCTCCAGTCACGGCCGCGCACCACTGGAGTACGGCGCACGGCGGTGAACAGCGGTGGATTCTCCTCGACGATCAGGCACCACTCGGCCCTCCACTCCTCCCATCTGCCGCGGAGTTCCCCCTCCAAGTAGGCCTCTTTCTTGCCGGTCCTGGAGACCCAGGCGACTCCACCGGACAGCGTCTCTCCTTTCTCCACCCGAGGAGCAAAGAAGTGGCGGAAGAGGGCTACATTGGGGCGGACTCCGACAAAGTTCTCGCAAAGGTGTGCGAAAACCGCCATTGTCAGAACGGCGTTGGGGGTGAAATCAAGGAGATGGAGGTTGTAGGTGTGCATGATGTCGCAGAAGAACTCAGAAAAAGGCGGGCAGAGCCCGCAGAGGAAGAACACGGCGAAGAAAGGGTACCCGGTCGGGTACAGCTTCTGGGCGATGGCGGGAAGAACTCGCGTGCGCGGATGCGCTCGCGTCGCCGTCGACCAGAAGAGGCGGTATCCGTTCTTCAGCCCCAGCGCATCGAGCTGAGGGGGGGACGTCGCCGTCTCCTTCCGAAACGCTTCCGGCCGCAGCGCCTCGGCCGACTTCACGGCTTTCCCCTTCGCCTTGTCGCTCTTTGGGGCCATGGAGAAAACGGGGAGGGGGATTTGTCGGCGTTGGCGGCGCCGGGGGCTGCGAGGGCGAATCACTGCTTTCTCTAGCAAGGAGGAAGTGGCGGAGTTTTTCAAGGAACAGCAACCGGCGGAATGGCGAGCTGCCCCTGTTCCCCTCCGCTTATAAAGGGGGGAAGGAGCGGGGGCGGACGCTCCGCCTTTCCAAATGAAGGAATCGTGCCCGACGTGACGCATGCCTGCGGGCCTCAAGCCCCGCGCACGCCACCCACGTCACGCACGTCTCACACGCCTCGCCCCCCACGACGCCGCGATAAGCGCGCGCCACTTGGGGAGGGCGCGACGGACGCGGAGTTAAGGAGCAGCGCAACCTAGGCCACGCGTGCCCGTGCACTGTTAGGGCCTGGCCCAACAACACTCGGCACCGTGTATGGCCCAGGCCCGGGGGCTCCTGTCGGTGTACTAAAGTAGGGGTACCTTAGTACCCCGAACTTGTGCACGGGCAGTAGTAGCATACCGCGGCAAGGCTTGCCAGGGGAGCGACAAGAGTCTCCACGGCCCTTTTTGGGCCGGACGAAGGCCAAGTGATCGAGCCTAGAAGACCAAGCCCCGGCAAGAGGAGCTTGCCAGGCCAAGCAGGCGAGGTCCGGCAAGAGGAGCTTGCCGGGCCAAGGCGACAAGGCCCCGGCAAGAGGAGCTTGCCGGGACGACTGAGCCGAAGCACCAAGGCCCCGGCGGGAGGAGCTCGCCGGGACGACCAAGCCAAGGCACACCAAGAGAAGCCCGCCGCGGCGCTCCGCGCGCCCCGGCAAGACCTGACGAGCGGCAAGCTCTCGGGTGCGGCAAGGCAACCACCGCGGCAAGCCACTTGCCACGGCAAACCACCACCTCAGGCCTGCGCTCCAGCTCACCTGCCCACGCGTCGCTCTGGGGCTTCCCCGAAGGCACGTGGCGGGGCACCGCGCAACCTGAGACGCGCGGTGGCATGCGACGTTGGCAGAGTCGCCCCCGTGGCAAGCGGAGGCGCTCCTAACGGTCCGCCTCGGCACTGTTCAGGCGATCCAGACGGGCATTTAATGCCTTTGTCTCCTGCCGTCAGAGTTAGGTGCGATAGCACTGTGCGGCCACTGCTCGCACAGTTCCTTGCCGTTTTTACCCTCACCTGCGTTGCTACCTGTGGGAAACCCCTTAGCATATAAAAGGAGGCCCATGCGTACGTAGACGGGGATTCGGACCCTAGGGATCGAACCCTAGAGAAGAGGACGCTGAGTAGACCCTCGTCTACGTCGAGCTACAGCTTACTGTAGATTCTTGCGCTCCAGAGCAAGAACCCTAATCAACCAGACAAGCAGCAGTAGGGTTTTACGCATCCATGCGGCCCGAAGCTGGGTAAAATCGTTGTGTGTGTGTGTCGCCTCGATCTGCTCTTTGTGCAACCTCCGTCCCCGTCGAACCGACAAGGGGCTCCGTCCCCATAGGTGCCCGTGGAGGCCGATATCCCCCGACAATGATCAAGATTATCTATGAACAATATTTGATTCTTCTCTGAATTCTTATATGCATGATTTGATATCTTTGCAAGTCACTTCGAACTATCGGTTTAGTTTGGCCTACTAGATTGATCTTTCTTGCATGGAAGAAGTGCTTAGCTTTGGGTTCAATCTTGCGATGTCCTTTCCGAGTGACAGCAGGGGCAGCAAGGCACGTATTGTATTGTTGCCATCGAGGATAAAAAGATGGGGTTTGTATCATATTGCTTGAGTTTATCCCTCTACATCATGTCATCTTGCCTAATGCGTTACTCTGTTCTTATGAACTTAATACTCTAGATGCATGCTGGATAGCGGTCGATGTGTGGAGTAATAGTAGTAGATGCAGAATCATTTTGGTCTACTTGTCACAGACGTGATGCCTATGTTCATGGTCATGCCTAGATATTCTCATAACTATGCGCTTTTCTATCAATTGCTCGACAGTAATTTGTTCACCCACCGTAATACATGCTATCTTGAGAGAAGCCACCAGTGAAACCTATGGCCCCCGGGTCTATTTTCCATAATATTAATCTCCCGTCTACTAGCTATTTCTGTCGCCGTTTATTTCGCAATCTTTATTTTCCAATCTATACATCAAAAATACCAAAAATATTTATATTATTATCTTTATCAGATCTCACTTTTGCAAGCGGTCGTGAAGGGATTGACAACCCCTTTATCACGTTGGTTGCAAGGTTCTTGATTGTTTGTGCAGGTACTAGGGACCTGCGTGTAGTCTCCTACTGGATTGATACCTTGGTTCTCAAAAACTGAGGGAAATACTTATGCTACTTTGCTGCATCGCCCTTTCCTCTTCAAGGGAAAACCAACGCATGCTCAAGAGGTAGCACGTGCCTGAGTTGTAATGTTTTATTCGTTGTCCATTGACAACCTTCGGGTTAGTACCTTCGGGATTATTTATTTTGATGGCTCCAGACAGGTAAACCTCCTCGATGACATATGGGCCTTCCCATTTTGAGAGGAGTTTTCCTGCAAAAATTCTAAAACGAGAGTTGTACAATAGAACATATTCTCTGACTTTAAACTCATGCTTTTGGATTCTTTTGTCATGCCACCTTTTAACTTTTTCTTTGAACAATTTTGCATTTTCATAAGCTTGATTTCTCCATTCATCTAGAGAGCTAATATCAAATAACCTCTTTTCGCCGGCAAGTTTGAAATCATAATTGAGTTCTTTAACTACCGAATATGCTTTATGTTCTAACTCAAGAGGCAAATGACAAGCTTTTCCATAAACCATTTTATATGGAGACATACCCATAGGATTTTTATATGTTGTTCTATAAGCCCAAAGTGCATCAACTAATTTCTTAGACCAATTCTTCCTGGACCTATTGATAGTCTTTTGCAAAATTAATTTTGTTTCTCTATTGCTAAGTTCAAATTGACCACTAGACTGAGGATAATAAGGTGATGCAATTCTATGGTTAACATCATACTTGGCAAGCATTTTACGAAAAGCACCATGAATAAAGTGTGAACCACCATCAGTCATTAGATGTCTAGGGATTTCAAACCTTGGGAAAATAACTTCCTTAAGCATTTTAATAGAGGTGTTGTGATCAACACTACTGGTTGGAATAGCTTCTACCCATTTAGTAACATAATCAACAGCAACCAAAATATGTGTATACCCATTAGAGGAAGGAAAAGCTCCCATGTAATCAAATCCCCAAACATCAAATGGTTCAATAGCAAGTGAATAATTCATAGGTATTTCTTGATGCTTACCGATATTACCTATCCTTTGACATTCATCACAAGATGAGACAAACTTACGGGCATCCTTGAAGAGAGCAGGCCAATAAAATCCAGACTACAATACCATGTGAGCAGTTCTATCTCCAGCATGATGCACTCCATAAGCTTTGGAGTGACATTTCCGTAGGATTTGTCCCTATTCATGCTCAGGTACACAACATCTAATAATACCATCTACTCCTTCTTTATAAAGATGTGGGTCATCCCAAAAGTAATGTCTTAAATCATAGAAGAATTTTTCTTTTGTTGATATGTAAAGCTAGGTGGTAAATATTTAGCAAAAATGTAATTAGCATAGTTAGCATACCAAGGAGTACTATGAGAAACATTTATTGCAGCTAACTGCTCATCAGGAAAACTATCATCAATAGGTAGTGGGTCATCAAGCACATTTTCAAGCCTAGACAAATTATCAACTACTGGGTTCTTAACTCCTTTTCTATCAATAATATGTAAATCAAATTCTTGTACCAAGAGAACCCAATGAATAAGTCTAGGTTTAGCATCTTTATTTTCCATAAGATATTTAATAGCAGCATGGTCTGTGTGAACAGTTACTTTGGGAATAACAATATAAGGTCTAAATTTATCACAAGCAAACACCACTGCTAAGAATTATTTTTCAGTAGTAGCATAATTTCTTTGAGCACTGTCTAGAGTTTCACTAGCATAATGAATAACATTCAATTTCTTATCAACTCTTTGTCCTAGAACAGCACCAATAGCATAATCACTAGCATCACACGTAATTTCAAAAGGCAAGTTCCAATCAGGTGGTTGAACAATAGGTGCAGATATTAAAGCTTTCTTGAGTGTTTCAAAAGCTTCTAAACAATCATCATAAAAACAAAAGGAATATCCTTTTGCAAGAGATTAGTAAGAGGCCTAGAAATTTTAGAAAAGTCCTTGATAAATCTCCTATAGAAACCAGCATGACCTAGGAAACTACGAATACCTTTTATATCTTTAGGACATGGCATTTTCTCAATTGCATCAACCTTTGCTTGGTCCACGTCAATACCTCTTTCATAAATTTTATGACCCAAGACAATGCCTTCATTAACCATAAACTGGCACTTCTCCCAATTAAAGACAAGATTTGCTTGTTCTGCAAAACTCGATCAAGATTGCTTAAACAATCATCAAAAGACTTCCCATAAACACAAAAGTCATCCATGAAAACCTCAACAATCTTTTCACAAAAATCAGAGAATATAGCAGTCATACATCTTTGAAAGGTACCAGGTGCATTACATAAAACCAAAAGGCATACGTCTATAAGCATAGTTTCCAAAAGGATAAGTAAAAGTGGTCTTTTCTTGATCACGTTGAGAAACATGTATTTGTGAAAAACCAAAATACCCATCAAGGAAGCAAAAGTGTGTGCGCTTAGATAATCTTTCAAGCATTTGATCAATAAAAGGCAAATGGTAATGATCTTTTCTAGTAGCTTTGTTTAATTTTCTAAAATTAATTACCATTCTATAGCCTGTAACAATTCTTTGTGGAATAAGTTCATTCTTATCATTAGGAACAACAGTTATACCTCCTTTCTTAGGAACACAATTCACAGGACTTGCCCGTCTACTATCAGCTATAGGATAGATTATACCTGCTTCCAGAAGTTTTAATATTTCCATTCTTACCACTTCTTTCATCTTCGGATTCAACCGACGTTGGTGATAAACAACGGGTTTAGCATCAGGTTCCATATTAATTTTGTGCTGACATAGAGTGGGACTAATGCCCTTTAAATCATCAAGAGTATATCCAATAGCAGCTCGGTGCTTCCTTAGAACTTTCAATGATCTTTCTTCTTCATGTTCTGAAAAGTTAGCACTAATAATAACAGGATATATCTTCTTTTCATCAAGATAAGTGATATGTCCATTTTGCATCATGCTTTTATATCGATATTTATTGCATTATGGGCTGTTATTACACGTTATGTCACAATACTTATGCCTATTCTCTCTTATTTTACAAGGTTTACATAAGGAGGGAGAATGCCGGCAGCTGGAATTCTGGGCTGGAAAAGGAGCAAATATTAGAGACCTATTCTGCACAACTCCAGAAGTCCTGAAACTCCACGAAAGTCATTTTTGGAAATAATAATAAATATTGAGTGGAAGAAGTACACCAGAGGGGGACCCACCTGGCCACGAGGGTGGGGGCGCACCCCCTGCCTCGTGGGCTTGCTGTTGGCTCTCTGATGGCCATCTTCTGCTATATGAGGTCTTTCGTCGAGGAAAAAAGCATAAGAAACCTTTCGGGATGAGACTCCGCCGCCACGAGGCGGAACCTTGGCGGAACCAATCTAGGGCTTTGGCAGAGCTATTCTGCCGGGGACACTTCCCTCCTGGAGGGGGAAATCATCGCCATCATCATCACCAACGCTCCTCTCATCGGGAGAGGGCTATCTCCATCAACATCTTCACCAGCACCATCTCCTCTCAAAACCATAGTTCATCTCTTGTATCCAATTCTTGTCTCCAAGTCCGGGATTGGTACTAGTAGGTTGCTAGTAGTGTTGATTATTCCTTGTAGTTGATGCTAGTTGGTTTATTTGGTGGAAGATCATATGTTCAGATCCTTTATGCATATTAATACCCCTCTGATTATGAACATGAATATGCTTTGTGAGTAGTTACATTTGTTCGTGAGGACATGGGAGAAGTCTTGCTATTAGTAGTCATGTGAATTTGGTATTCGTTCAATATTTTGATGACATGTATGTTGTGTAGCCTCTAGTGGTGTTATGTGCGTCGACTACATAATACTTCACCATTATTTGGCCGAGAGGAAGGCATTGGGAAGTAATAAGTAGATGATGGGTTGCTAGGGTGACAGAAGCTTAAACCCTAGTTTATGCGTTACTTCGTAAGGGGCTGATTTGGATCCACATGTTTCATGCTATGGTTAGGTTTACCTTAATACTTTTGTTGTAGTTGCGGATGCTTGCAATAGAGGTTAATCATAAGTGGGATTCTTGTTCAAGTAAGAACAGCACCCAAGCACCGGTCCACCCACATATCAAATTATCAAAGTATCGAATGCGAATCATATGAACGTGATGAAAACTAGCTTGACGATATTCCCATGTGTCCTCGGGAGCGCTTTTCTCTATATAAGAGTTTGTCCAGGCTTGTCCTTTGCTACAAAAAGGATTGGGCCACCTTGCTGCACTTTATTTACTTTTGTTACTTGTTGCTCGTTACAAATTATCCTATCACAAAACTATCTGTTACCACTTATTTCAGTACTTGTAGAGAATACCTTGCTGAAAACCGCTTATCATTTCCTTCTGCTCCTCGTTGGGTTTGACACTCTTACTTATCGAAAGGACTACGATAGATTCCCTATACTTGTGGGTCATCAAGACTCTTTTCTGGCGCCGTTGCTGGGGAGTGAAGCGCCTTTGGTAGGTGGAATTTGGTAAGGAAAAATTTATATAGTGTGCTGAAATTTTCTGCCACTTGTTACTATGGAAAGTAATCCTCTGAAGGGCTTGTTCGGGGTATCTTCACCCCGACCAGTAGAGCAAAGAATTGCTCCTCAGCCTACTGAACCTACTGAAATGAAAATGTTCCCTTTGAAGTTCCTTCGGGTATGTTAGAAAAACTGCTAGCTAATACTTTTGCAGGAGATGGAACAAAGCATCCTGATGAGCATCTAATCTATGTGGATGAAGTTTGTGGATTATTTAAGCTTGCAGGTATACCCGATGATGTTGTTAACCAGAAGGTATTCCCTTTATCTTTGAAGGGAGATGCATCGACATGGTATAGGCTATGTGATGACGCGGGATCATGGAACTATAAAAGAATGAAATTGGAATTTCATCAGAAGTATTATCCTATGCATCTTGTTCATCGTGATCGCAATTATATATATAATTTTTGGCCTCGCGAAGGAGAAAGAATCGCTCAAGCTTGGGGGAGGTTTAAATCAATGTTATATTCATGCCCCAATCATGAGCTCTCAAGAGAAATAATTCTTCAAAAAAATTATGCTCGGCTTTGTCATAATAATCAAACCATGCTCGATACTTCTTGTGTTGGCTCTTTTATGATGAAGACTATTGAATTCAAATGGAATTTATTTGATAGAATTAAACACAACTCTGAAGATTGGGATCTCGACGAAGGTAAGGAGTCAGGTATGACACCTAAGTTTGATTGTGTTAAGTCTTTTCTGGATACCAATGTTTTCCATAAATTTAGCACTAAATATGGACTTGACTCTGAGATAGTAGCTTCTTTCTATTAATCTTTTGCTGCTTATGTTGATCTCCCCAAGGAGAAGTGGTTTAAATATCATCCTCCCATAGAAGTAAAAGTAGCTGCACCTACTAAAGTTGAAGAAAAGACTGTCACTTATAATGATCCTATTTTTCCTACTTCTTATGTTGAGAAACCACCTTTCCCTCTTAGGATAAAGGATCATGCTAAAGCTTCAACTGTGGTTCATAAAAGCAATATTAGAACTTATACACCTCCTGAGCAAGTTAAAGTTGAACATAATATTGCTATTGTTAAAGATCTCTTAGCTGATAATATTGATGGGCATGTTATTTATTTCTGCAGTGAAACTGCTAGAATTGCCAAACCTTGTGCTAAAGATAAACATAGACCTGTGGTAGGCGTGCCTGTTATTTCTGTTAAAATAGGAGATCATTGTTATCATGGCTTATGTGATATGGGTGCTTGTGTTAGTGCAATACCTATTGCCTTATATAATGAAATTAAGCATGAGATTGCACCTACTGAGTTAGAAGATATTGATGTTACAATTAAACTTGCCAATAGAGATACTATATCAGCAATGGGAATTGTTAGGGATGTTGAAGTCTTGTGCGGGAAAACTAAATATCCTACTGATTTTCTTGTTCTTGGTTCCCCACAAGATAGCTTTTGTCCCATTATTTTTGGTAGACCCTTCTTGAACACAGTTAATGCTAGGATAGACTGCGAAAAGAATGTTGTTACTATTGGTTTGGGTGATATGTCTCATGAGTTTAATTTCTCTAAATTTAGTAGACAACACTTTGAAGAAGAATTGCCTAGTAATGATGAAATTATTGGTCTAGCTTCTATTGCTGTACCTCCTAGTGATCCTTTAGAACAATATTTGCTAGACCATGAAAATGATATGTTTATGAATGGAAGAAGGCAAATAGATGAAGTATTCTTTAAGCAGGAACCCATTCTGAAACACAATTTGCCTGTTGAAATCCTAGGGGATCCTCCTCCACCAAAGGGTGATCCCATGTTTGAGCTTAAACCGTTGCCTGATAATCTTAAATATGCTTATCTTGATGAAAAGAAGATATATTCTGTTATTATTAGTGCTAACCTTTCAGAGCATGAAGATGAGAGATTATTGAAAACTCTGAAGAAACACCGTGCTGCTATTGGATAACTCTTGATGATCTTAAGGGTATTAGTCCCACTCTATGTCAACATAAAATAAATTTGGAAGAAGATGCTAAACCGGTTCGTGATCATCAACGATGACTGAATCCTAAGATGAAAGAAGTGGTAAGAAAAGAAATATTAAAGCTCCTGGAGGAAGGTATAATTTATCCAGTTGCTGATAGTCAGTGGGTAAGTCCCGTAGATTGTGTCCCTAAGAAAGGAGGTATTACTGTTGTTCCTAATGATAAAGATGAATTGATTCCGCAAAGAATTATTACAGGTTATAGGATGGTAATTGATTTCCGAAAATTAAATAAGGCTACTAAGAAAGATCATTACCCCTTACCTTTTATCGATCAAATGCTAGAAATATTATGCAAACATACACATTATTGCTTTCTAGACGGTTATTCTGGTTTCTCACAAATACCTGTGTCGGCCAATGATCAATCGAAGACCACTTTTACATGCCCTTTTGGTACTTTTGCTTATAGACGTATGCCTTTTGGTTTATGTAATGCACCCGCTACCTTTCAAAGATGCATGATGGCTATATTCTCTGACTTTTGTGAAAAGATTTGTGAGGTTTTCATGGACGACTTTTCCGTCTATGGATCTTCTTTTGACGATTTCTTGAGCAATCTTGATCGAGTTTTGCAAAGATGTGAAGAAACCAATCTTGTTTTGAATTGGGAAAAGTGCCACTTTATGGTTAATGAAGGTATTGTCTTGGGGCATAAAGTTTTTGAAAGAGGTATTGAAGTTGATAAAGCCAAGGTTGATGCTATTGAAAAGATGCCATGTCCCAAGGACATCAAAGGTATAAGAAGTTTCCTTGGTCACGCTGGATTTTATAGGAGGTTCATTAAGGACTTCTCAAAAATATCTCGGCCTCTGACTAATTTATTACAAAAAGATATACCATTTGTCTTTGATGATGATTGTGTAGAGGCATTTGAAATACTTAAGAAAGCATTGATCTCTGCACCTATTGTTCAGCCACCTAATTGGAATTTACCCTTTGAAATTATGTGTGATGCTAGTGATTATGTTGTAGGTGCTGTTCTAGGGCAAAGAGTTGATAAGAAACTAAATGTTATTCATTATGCTAGTAAAACTCTAGAAAATGCTCAAAGAAATTATGCTACTACTGAAAAGGAATTCTTAGCAGTTGTATTTGCTTGTGATAAGTTCAGACCTTATATTGTTGATTCTAAAGTAACTATTCACACTGATCATGCTGCTATTAAATATCTTATGGAAAAGAAAGATGCTAAACCTAGACTTATTAGATGGGTTCTCTTGCTACAAGAATTTTATTTGCGTATTGTTGATAGAAAAGGAGCTGAGAACCCCGTTGCAGACAACTTATCTAGGTAAGAAAATGTTCTTGATGACCCACTACCTATTGATGATAGCTTTCCTGATGAGCAATTAAATGTGATAAATATTTCTTGTAGTACTCCATGGTATGCTGATTATGCTAATTATATTGTTGCTAAATTTATACCTCCTAGTTTCACATACCAGCAAAAGAAAAAGGTTTTCTATGATTTGAGACATTACTTTTGGGATGACCCACATCTTTATAAAGAAGGAGTAGATGGCGTTATTAGACGTTGTGTACCTCAGCATGAACAGGAACAGATCCTACGCAAGTGTCACTCCGAAGCTTATGGAGGACACCACGCTGGAGATAGAACTGCACATAAGGTATTGCAATCTGGTTTTTATTGGCCTACTCTCTTCAAGGATGCCCGTAAGTTTGCCTTGTCATGTGATGAATGCCAAATAATTGGTAATATTAGTAGACGTCAAGAAATTCCTATGAACTATTCACTTGTTATTCAACCATTTGATGTTTGGGGCTTTGATTATATGGGACCTTTTCATGCCTCTAATGGATACACACATATTCTAGTTGCTGTTGATTACGTTACTAAGTGGGTATAAGCTATTCCAACTAGTAGTGCTGATCATAACACCTCTATTAAGATGCTTAAAGAAGTTATTTTTCCGAGGTTTGGAGTCCCTAGATATTTAATGACTGATGGTGGTTCACATTTTATTCATGGTGCTTTCCGTAAAATGCTTGCTAAGTATGATGTTAATCATAGAATTGCATCTCCTTATCACCCACAGTCTAGTGGTCAAGTAGAATTGAGTAATAGAGAACTCAAATTAATTTTGCAAAAGATTGTCAATAGGTCTAGAAAGAATTGGTCCAAGAAACTTGATGATGCATTATGGGCCTACAGAACTGCATATAAAAATCCTATGGGTATGTCTCCGTATAAAATGGTTTATGGAAAAGCATGCCACTTACCCCTCGAACTGGAACATAAGGCATATTGGGCCATTAAAGAGCTCAACTATGATTTCAAACTTGCCGGTGAGAAGAGGTTATTTGATATTAGCTCCCTTGATGAAAATGCCAAGCTTATGAAATTGCCAAGTTGTTTAAAGAAAAAGTTAAAAGATGGCATGACAAAAGGATACAAAAGCATGAGTTTAATGTAGGTGATTATGTATTGCTATACAACTCTTTAAGATTTTTTGCAGAGAAACTTCTCTCTAAATGGGAAGGCCCTTACGTTATCGAGGAGGTCTATCGCTCCGGTGCCATAAAAATCAACAACTTCGAAGGCACAAATCCGAAGGTGGTAAACGATCAAAGAATTAAACATTATATCTCAGGTAATCCCATAAATGTTGAAACCAATGTTATTGAAACTGTAACCCTGGAGGAATATATAAGGGACACTTTTCGGAATGTTTCAGACTCCGAAAAGGAATAGTTATGTGGTACGGTAAGTAAACCGACTCCAAAACAGTTTTTAAGACAATGTTTCTCCGTTTTGGAATATTTAGAAAAATAGAAAAATAAGTAGCAGTTCGGGAAGGACACAAGGGCCCCATGAGGGTGGAGGGCGCGCCCTACCCCCAGGGCGCGCCCCCCTACCTCGTGGGCACCTCGTGTGCCTTCCGGACTCCGTTTTATTGCATGATACGTATTTTGGTCGGTAAAAATTCATTACATAATCTCCCGAAGGTTTTGACTCCTGTATCACGCAAATATCCTCTGTTCTTGTTTCGAGCTGTTCTCTGCCAGGGTTGTCAAGGCTAGGCATCATGTCATCCCTCTCCTCCAACAATGGTGACAACGATGCTTGGCTAATGAAGATAGAGCTGAAGAGGGAAGAACCCATGGAGATCAACAAGGATGAAGGGATCAAGAAGGCCACAGAGGATCAAGCTCCGGCAGCAGAAGACATGCTTCAACTTGATCACAATCTTCTTACCCCAACTGAAATCGAAGCTTTCAAGATGATTGAGTTAGCTCGTATATAGAACAAGTATCTCACACGTGAAAATATTTTGTTGAAGGAGCATATTGTTGCACTCAAGGGCATTATCCGTAAGCTGGAGGACCTCTTACGCTCGATGTGCGACTATCCAACAACACCTCCACCTTCTTCACCAGCAAAGGAGATATAATCACATGGGTATGGGCACTCCCCTTGGCAACTGCCAAGCTTGGGGGAGGTGCCCCGGTATCGTATCACCATCAAACTCCTATCTTTACCGTTTTTCTTAGTTCGATCCTATTAGTAGTATCTTGATCTAGTAGAATAAAGTTTATGGCATGATCTAGTTTTGTGTTTTGCTTTATGATCTCTCTATGTAATCGAGTCCGTGAGTTATATAATAAAGATTAGTGTTGAGTAAAGGGCTTGATTATTTTGCCATGATATTGAGTGAGTAAAACAAAAGAGAAAAGAATAAAAAGAAATAAAGAGTTCATATTGATCTTATTGAGAGTAATGACTTCACATAGAAAGAGTATGATGATTAAAAGTTGTTGGGAGTTGGCAAACATAGCTTTGGTCATCGTCGCAATTAATAGGAAGTAATAAGGAAAGAGAGGTTTCACATATAAATATATTATCATGGACATCTTTTATGATTGGGAGCACTCATTAAAATATGACATGTTAAGGAGTTGATGTTGGACAAGGAAGACAACGTAATGGGTTATGTTTTATTATATTTGAGATAAAGTATGTTGTCATGGATCATACAACATGTTGAGCTTGCCTTACCCCCTCATGCTAGCCAAATTCTCAGCACCAAGTAGAGATACTACTTGTGCTTCCAAAAACCCTTAAACCAGTTTTGCCATGAGAGTCCACCATATCTACCTATGGATTGAGTAAGATCCTTCAAGTAAGTTGTCATCGGTGCAAGCAATAAAAATTGCTCTCTAAATATGTATGATTTATTGGTGTGAAGGAAATAAGATTTATACGATCTTGTGATGTGGAAGTAATAAAAGCGACGGACTGCATAATAAAGGTTCATATCACAAGTGGCAATATAAAGTGACGTTCTTTCGCATTAAGATTTTGTGCATCTAACCATAAAAGAGCATGGCAACCTCTACTTCCCTCTGCGAAGGGCCTATCTTTTATTATTATCCTCTACCTTATGCAAGAGTCATGGTGATCTTCACCTTTCCCTTTTTCATTTTATCATTTGGCAAGCACAGTGTGTTGGAAAGATCCTGATAGATATATCTAATTGGATGTAGGGGAACATGAGTTATTATTGTTGACATTTTACCCTTGAGGTAAAAGGATGGGAGGCGAAACTATAAGCCCCTATCTTTCTCTGTGTCCGATTAAAACTCCCTAACCACAAGTATTGTGTGAGTGTTAGCAATTACGAAAGACTATATGATAGTTGAGTATGTGGACTTCCTATTAAGCTCTGACATAGACTCTTTCTGATGTTATGATAAATTGCAATTGCTTCAATGACTGAGATTATAGTTTGTTAATTCTCAATAAAGTTTATGATTCGTACATTGCGTTGTGAATAGATTATTACTTGAGCATAAGAAATCATATGACAATATCCATATATGTTGCTGTTATGAAAAGAATCATGATGCCCTCATGTCCGTATTTTATTTTTATCGACACCTCTGCCTCTAAACATGGGGAAATATTTATCGTTATCGGCTTTCGCTTGAGGACAAGCGAGGTCTAAGCTTGGGGGAGTTGATATGTCCATTTTGCATCATGCTTTTATATCAATATTTATTGCATTATGGGTTGTTGTTACACATTATGTCACAATACGTATGCCTATTCTCTCTTATTTTACAAGGTTTACATAAGGAGGAAGAATGCCGGCAGCTGGAATTCTGGGCTGGAAAGAGCAAATATTAGAGACCTATTCTGCACAACTCCAAAAGTCATGAAACTCCACGAAAGTCATTTTTGGAAATAATAATAATAAATATTGAGCCAAAGAAGTACACCAGAGGGGGACCCACCTGGCCACGAGGGTGGGAGGCGCGCCCTACCCCCCAGGGTGCGCCCCCCTGCCTCATGGGCCACCTGTTGGCTCTGTGATGGCCATCTTCTGCTATATGAGGTCTTTCGTCGAGGAAAAAATCATAAGCAACCTTTCGGGACGAGACTCCGCCGCCACGAGGCAGAACCTTGGCAGAACCAATCTAGGGCTCCGGCAGAGCTGTTTTGCCGGGGACACTTCCCTCCGGGAGGGGGAAATCATCGCCATCGTCATCACCAACGCTCCTCTCATCGGGAGAGGGCAATCTCCATCAACATCTTCACCAGAACCATCTCCTCTCAAAACCCTAGTTCATCTCTTGTATCCAATTCTTGTCTCCAAGTCCGGGATTGGTACTAGTAGCTTGCTAGTAGTGTTGATTACTCCTTGTAGTTGATGCTAGTTGGTTTATTTGGTGGAAGATCATATGTTCAGATCCTTTATGCATATTAATACCCCTCTGATTATGAACATGAATATGCTTTGTGAGTAGTTACGTTTGTTCCTGAGGACATGGGAGAAGTCTTGCTATTAGTAGTCATGTGAATTTGGTATTCGTTTGATATTTTGATGAGATGTATGTTGTCTAGCGTCTAGTGGTGTTATGTGAACGTCGACTACATAACACTTCACCATTATTTGGGCCTAGAGGAAGGCATTGGGAAGTAATAAGTAGATGATGGGTTGCTAGGGTGACAGAAGCTTAAACCCTAGTTTATGTGTTACTTCGTAAGGGGCTGATTTGGATCCACATGTTTCATGCTATGGTTAGGTTTACCTTAATACTTTTGTTGTAGTTGCGGATGCTTGCAATAGAGGTTAATCATAAGTGGGATGCTTGTTCGAGTAAGAATAGCACCCAAGCACCGGTCCACCCACATATCAAATTATCAAAGTACCGAACGTGAATCATATGAACGTGCTGAAAACTAGCTTGACGATATTCCCATGTGTCCTCGGGAGCGCTTTTCTCTATATAAGAGTTTGTCCAGGCTTGTCCTTTGCTACAAAAAGGATTGGGCCACCTTGCTGCACTTTATTTACTTTTGTTACTTGTTGCTCGTTACAAATTATCCTACCACAAAACTATCTGTTACCACTTATTTCAGTACTTGCAGAGAATACCTTGCTGAAAACCGCTTATCATTTCCTTCTGCTCCTCGTTGGGTTCGACACCCTTACTTATCGAAAGGACTATGATAGATCCCCTATAGTTGTGGGTCATCAATAAGCATATTTCAAAGTGTCTGGCAATTGTTTTAATTCAAACACAGGATCACCTTTAGGTGGAGGTGGACCTCCTAGAGTTTCAATAGGCAAGTTGTGTTTAAGTAGAGGACGTTGTTCAAAGAAACTTTTATCTATTTCATTTCTTTCATGCATATTTAAATCATTTTCATGGTCTAGCAAATATTGTTCTAAAGGATCAGTAGGTGGTACAACAATAGAAGCAAGACCAATTAATTCATCCTTACTAGGCAATTCTTTTTCATGAAGATTTCTACTAAACTTGGAAAAATTAAAATCATGAGACTCATCACCAAAACTAACACCGACAGTTTGTTTCTTACAATCTATCTTAGCATTAACTGTATTCAAGAAAGGTCTACCAAAAATAATGGGACAAAAGTCATCATGTGGGGAATCAAGAACAAGGAAATCAGTAGGGTATTTTATTTTCCCACACAAGACTTCTACATCTCTAACAATCCCAAATGGTGATATGATGTCTCTATTAGCAAGTTTAATAGTAACATATATTTCTTCTAACTCTTCAAATGTTATATCTTTCATAATTTCTTGATAAAGGGTGCAAGGAATGACACTCACACTAGCACCCATGTCACATAAACCATGATAACAATGATCTCCTATTTTAACTGAGATGACAAGCATGCCCACAACATGTCTATGTTTATACCTTTTATTAGGTTTAGCAATTCTAGCAGTTTCTTCACATAAGTAAATAACATGCCCATCTATATCTTCTTCTAAGAGATCTTTAACCATAGCAATGCTAGGTTCTACTTTAATTTGTTCATCAGGTTTAGGTGTTCTAATATAACTTTTGTTAACCACAGTCGAAACTTTAGCATGTTCCTTTATCTAACAGGGAAAGGTGGTTTCTCAATATAAGCAGAAGGAACAACTAGATCAACATTATAAAGTGGAGTTTCTTCTTTAATTGGTACCAGTTCTTTAATTTCTTCTTTAATAGGTGGGTGATATTTAAACCACTTCTATTTAGGGAGTTCAACATGAGTAGAAAATGATTCACAAAAGGAGGCTACTATCTCAGAGTCGTGTCCATATTTAGTGCTAAACTTTTGAAAAGCATCGGTATCCATAAAAGATTTAACACAATCATACTTAAGTTTAATACCTAACTCTTACCTTCATCGAGTTCCCAATCTTTAGAGTCACGTTTAATTCTTTCCAAAATATCCCACCGGAAGTCAATAGTCTTCTTCATAGAAGAACCAGCACAAGAAGTATCAAGCATGGTCGATCATTATGAGAAAGCCGAGCATAAAAATTCTGGATAATAATTTCTCTTGAGAGCTCATGATTGGGGCATGAATATAACATTGACTTAATCCTCCACCAAGCTAGAGCGATACTTTCTCCTTCACGAGGCCAAAAATTATATATATAATTCTGATCACGATGAACTAGATGCATAGGATATTTTTTTGGTGGAACTCCAATTTCAAACGATTCCAATTCCATGATCCAATATCATCACATAGCCTATACCATGCCAATGATTTTCCCTTCAAAGATAAAGGGAAAACCTTTTGTCGGTGTACTAAAGTAGGGGTAACTTAGTATCCCGAACTTGTGCACGGGCAGTCGTAGCACCCCGCGGCAAGGCTTGCCAGGCGATCGCCAAGACTCTCCGTGGTCCCTTTTCGGGCCATCCAAGAACAAAGTATCTGAGCCAAGGCCCCGACAGGAGGAGCCTGCCGGGAAGGCCACCCGAAGAGAGCGAGGCCCCGGCAAGAGGAGCTTGTCAGGACGCCCGCTCAAAGCACAAGGTCCCGGCAAGAGGAGCTTGCTGGGAAGGCCGACCGAGGCACGACAAGATACTTGCTGCGACGCGCTCCGTGTCCCGGCAAGGACCGGTGAGCGACAAGCTCCCGGGCGCGACAAGACATCAGCCGTGGCAAGTCACCACCCCGCGCCTGTGCTCCAGCTCATCCACCCACGCGTCGCTCTGGGGCCATTCCAGGCGTACGTGGCGAGAGGCTGCGCAGCCAGGGGCATGCGGTGGCGAAGCAACGCTGACAGAGTAGCCATCGTGGCAAACGGTGGCGCTCCTGACGGTCCACTTCCCTGCACCGTCTGGGCGATGCGGACGGGCATTTAATGCCCTTGTCCCCTGCCGTCAGAGTTAGGTATGATAGCACTGTACAGCCACTGTGCAGGCAGCTGTACTCACTACAGCATTCTCCCATTTTTGCCCCCACCTGCGCTGCCACCTGTGGGTAACCCCTTGAGCATATAAAAGGAGGCCCCATGCGCACGTAGGAGGAGGACACCCATCGCTACGCTCTCTCTCGCCAGCAGCTCGCGTGTACTGTAGCACCACACGCTTCCGAGCAAGAACACAATACAATCCACAAAGCAGCAGTAGGGTTTTACGCATCCTTGCGGCCCGAAGCTGGGTAAAATCCCTTGTGTGCATCGCCTCGATCCGCTCTTCGCGCGACCTCCGCCCCCCGCCGAACCAAGAAAGGGGCTCGGTCCCCCTAGGTGTTCGAGGAAGCCGATTCCCCCCGACATCTTTGGCGCGCCAGGTAGGGGGCGTCGAAGTTGTGCGAACCTGATCCGGCGTCTGCACCAGCTAGATCTCCATCATCTTCGTCGACATGCCACCGAAGAAGAAGGCTCCGGAGGTGGCCGGTCCGTCCGCATCGAACCCGCCGCCCTTGGAGCAAACGGGCGGTGGGGACGGCATCGGCGGCGGGACGGGCGTCGTCGAGCCAGCTCATGGCGCCACGGCGTCCGAACATGCACCGCGCCCCTCTCAGGAGGCACGGGACCAGCAGCGTCTTGGCGCCCACGGTACCATACGCTCGCTGGACCCAAATCGAGCCGGCGGATCCCAGGGCGCTCAAGGCCAGCACTCACACCAACGTGCTGGCGTGAGCGTGGCGCGGCTGCCTGGTCTGGGTGTTGCTCCTTCTAACGTAGTTAGAAGTTCGAGCACATCCCGCTCCACGCGCCGTTCGCCACCACTGCCCGCCACCCCAGCAGAAGCTCTAGCGCGAGCTCAACTGCTCCTAGACTACCCTCCAACGGCGGACAAGCTCGACGACTGGAGGGCCACGATACAGAGCCTCATCGGTTTCGCCAACGGCGACACCCCGCGGCAACACAGCGCGTCGCAGCCGCGGCGGGACGGCCAGGCGAGAACCGATGGCGCCAGGACCGGCGGGGGTGCGACCACCATGCACTCCCCTCCCCAGAGGCCAAGATCGCTGACTCGCCGGAATCATCAGGACAACGACTCCACCGCGTCGTCGAATCCGCGAACTCGTCGCGATCAACGCCAAGTTCTTCACGAGCGAGAGCAAGAGGACGCTCGTACTCGCATCGAGCGTCGGAGAGAAGCGCGGCGCCAATCAGACCACCGCGCTGGGCCCTCTGTCGACATGCATGCACCAGGGGAACCAGGCGACCTGCCGTACGCGGTGGGCTGCCCTGCGTTCACCCGTGAGCTGCGGCAAGTCCAGTGGCCCAGCACAAAGAATTTCAAGCCAGACGTACCAGAGAAGTACGATGGCAAGTCGCATCCGTCGGAGTTCCTCAGCATCTACACCATCGCGGTGCAGGCTGCTGGAGGGCGAGACGACAAGATCCTTGCCAACTACTTCCCGCTGGTACTCAAATCCAACGTCAGATCCTGGCTCATGCACTTGCCGGATAACTCCATAACCTCCTGGACAGACTTGTGCCATCAGTTTGTTGGCGCCTTTACGGGCGGCCACAAACCCCATGGCCAAGCGAGCGACCTTCATCTGCTCGTCCAGAAGGAAGGGGAACCCTTGCGCAAGTTCATCCAGAGATTCAGCCGTGTACACTACAACATCCCAGACGTCCACCCCGCCGCGGTCATCCGCGCGTTCCATCAGAACGTGCGTAACCGCAGGATGCGGGAGGAGATGGCGATGTGCAAGATCAAAGACGTCAGCGAGCTATATGCCCTGGCCGACAAGTGTGCCCGTGCTGAGGAAGGGAGGAAACTCCCGGAGAGAACACTGGAGCAGGAGAATCTGACAGTGAGGATACCGCCCCGACAAGGAAGGGCCGGCGGCGGAGCAATAGGAAGAAGAAGAGCCAAGAAGTACTGGTTGTTGAGCAGTCCGGTGATGAAGGCGCCGCCAAGAAGGCCCAGGCTGGTAGCTCTGGCAAGGAGATTGCCGGATGCGCCCACTGCCAGGCTGTGGCGGTCGCCGACAAGCGGGACGGCACCAACAAACAGTACTGCAAGATCCACCGCACCAAGGGCCATGACCTCCAGAGCTGCAAGCAGGTTGAGCGGCTCGTCGAGCTGCAAAAGGCCGAGTACGAGCGGCGCGACAAGGAGAGAGCCCGGGGAGGTGGCGGAGGATCAGGCACGAAGCGCCCCGGCCAGGGAGGACGCCGCGACAAGGACAAGCAGCGGCAAGCGGACCGACCTCCCCCGGCCGCGACAAGAACGAAGACGACGACGAAGACGAAGACATGGATGACGTCGAGACCAGTGAGCAGGAGTTTCAGAAAGCCACAGAGGTCTTATGCGTAGACGGCGGTGCTTCCCTGCATACTTCTCACCGCCGGCTCAAGCAGTGGGCACGGGAAGTCAATGCAGCGGAACCACCCGTCGAGTCGCGCAAGCCTCTGAAATGGTCCAGCACGCTTATCATCTTTGATATTGGGGACCACCCTGATCGCACAACTGCGATCGGGTGCTTGCCGATGTTGGTCTCACCAACAGTCCGCAACCTCAAGGTCACTAAGATGCTAGTTGACGGCGGGGCCGGCTTGAACCTGATCTCCTCCGCTGTGCTCCGGAAACTCCAAGTCCCCGACAGCGAGCTCGGAGAGACCGGCACGTTCCAAGGAATCAACCCGGGAAGGAGCAAGCCGAAGGGGAAGATAACGTTGCCAGTGACATTTGGCAGCGAGCTGAACTTCAGGACAGAGAGGATCACTTTTGACGTTGCCGATTTTCCATTGCCCTACAATGGAATTCTCGGCCGTCCAGCGCTCGCGAAGTTCATGGCGGCCTCTCACTACGCCTACAACATGCTCAAGATGCCAGGCCCGATAAGCGTCATCTTTGTCCCCGGCGACAAGAAGGATGCCCTTATCTGTGCCGACAAGATCTACCGGGAAGCAGCAGCCGCAGCGGATCACAAGCCGCTTGCCGCTGAAGCTCCCGGAGGGAAGAAGAGGACCAAGCCCGGCAAGTGCTCTGGCGCCCACTCCGGCAAGCGCACCTCTTCGGAGTGCTGCGCTACCGTCGAGGATGCGCCATCGAGCTCCACCGGCAAGAGTAAGAAGACAATGGCAGCTCCGCCAACGACCAAGAAGGTGCCCGCCAAGGAGGACGGCACTGGTGGTACCTTCACCATCAGTGCCACGCTCGACCCCAAATAGGAAAGCGCGCTCGTTGCTTTCCTGCGGGCGAATGTCGATGTGTTTGCCTGGCAACCATCTGACATCCCCGGCATTCCCAGGAAAGTGATTGAGCACCACCTCGCCGTCTGTCCTCACGCGCGGCCCATCAAGCAGAGAGTCAGGAAGCAAGCAGTGGAGCGCCAAGAGTTCATCGCAGAAGAGATCAAGAAGTTGGAAGCGGCAGGCCTCGTCAGAGGTGTGCTCCATCCGACGTGGTTGGCCAATCCTGTTGTCGTGCGCAAAGCAAATGGGAAATGGAGGCTTTGCATCGACTTCATTGATGTTAACAAAGCTTGTCCCAAAGATCCCTTTCCCTTGCCGCGCATTGACCAGATTGTTGACTCCACGGCCGGATGTGACCTGCTTTCATTTCTTGACGCCTACTCAGGATATCATCAGATCTTCATGGCTGAAGAAGATGAAGAGAAGACCGCGTTCATCACTCCATGTGGCACGTACTGTTTCGTACGAATGCCTTTCGGACTGAAGAACGCCGGTTCAACATTTGCGAGGGTTGTCCACACCGCTTTTGAGCCACAAATCCACAGAAATGTGGAGGCCTACATGGATGACATAGTGGTCAAGAGCAGAGACAGGGCAACCCTGGTTCAAGACTTAGAAGAGACCTTTGCGAACCTACGCAGGATCAGCCTCAAGCTCAACCCCGAGAAGTGCGTGTTTGGAGTCCCTTCCGGCAAGCTTCTCGGGTTCTTCGTGTCTCAGCGAGGAATAGAAGCCAACCCAGACAAGATCAAGGCCATCGAGCAGATTGAAGCACCGACGCGTGTCAAGGATGTACGAAGGCTTGCCGGCTGCGTCGCGGCTCTCAGCAGGTTTATTTCCAAGTCTGCAGAACGCGCCCTGCCGTTTTTCAAAATTTTGAAAAAGGCGGGTCCAGTAAAATGGACTCCGGAAGCGGAGGCTGCGCTGCAGGACCTGAAGAAATACCTGTCCTCCGCTCCAATACTTGTCGCGCCTAAACCACAAGAGAAGTTGCTGCTATACCTAGCGGCAACCAATCAAGTGGTTAGTGCTGCGTTAGTAGCGGAGAGGGAGGCAGATGATGAGCCAGCAACCACGGCAAGCACGTCCAACGACAAGCAGAGGGCTTCCCCGACAAGCTCTGGCCCCGACAAGGATGAATCTGCGCAGGAGCAAGTGGAGGTGCAGAAGAAGAAAATGGTGCAGCGCCCAGTTTACTTTGTCAGCTCCCTTTTGCAGGGGGCTAGGTCAAGGTACTCTGGTGTGCAGAAATTGCTTTTCGGCCTCCTCATGGCCTCGAGAAAGCTGCGCCATTACTTCCAAGCACACGAGATTACAGTTGTCACCCGCTTTCCGCTGAAGAGGATACTGCAGAATCCAGAAGCAACAGGCAGGATTGTCGAGTGGGCACTAGAACTGTCGAGCTTCGGTCTCCAGTTCGAGAGTACCTCGACTATCCAAAGCAGAGCATTGGCGGAGTTCATAGCGGAGTGGACCCGACACCGGACGAAGACATCCCAGAGACGAGCATCCCCGCCAAAGAAGCAAGCAAAGAGTGGCTGATGTACTTTGATGGTGCTTTCTCGCTGCAAGGCGCCGGTGCTGGCGCGTTACTCGTCGCGCCCACCGGAGAGCACCTCAAGTACGTAGTCCAGATGCACTTCCCCAAGGAGCAAGCAACCAATAATACTGCAGAGTATGAAGGTCTGCTCGACGGTCTCAGGATCGCAGCAGAACTTGGGATCAAGAAGCTCATTGTCAGGGGTGACTCGCAGCTTGTCGTCCGCCAAGTGAACAAGGATTACCAGAGTCCGTTGATGGAAGCGTACGTTGATGAAGTGAGGAAGCTGGAAGAGCACTTTGACGGCTTGCAAATGGAACACATTCCAAGAGCTGAGAATGACATCGCTGATGGCCTGTCAAAGTGCGCGGCATTTAAGTTACCTGTGGAACCAGGAACCTTTGTGCTCAAGCTGACTCAACCATCCGTAACGCCATCGACCAGACAGAGCAAGAGGAGGAAGTTGGTCTCCGGCGACTATCTTCCGGCAGAGCTCCCTAGAGCCGCCGCCAAGAAGGTCCCCAAGATCGATGCCAAGAGCGCTGAGGAGCTTTCTGCTCCGGAAAACCCCAGGGTTTGTCGCGTAGAAGCAGGCGCTCCCGACAAGTTTTGCTCCAGCAAGCTTGCCGGGGAACGTCAAGCTTCGGCTGAGCCCCAGATCCTCGTCGTAGAAGCGGACGTTCCCGCAGCAGCAGAAGTGCCTTCAGTCCTTGTTGTCGAGCCGCAGGCTCCAGCATGGGCGCAGTAGACTGTCCATTTCCTCCAGCACGGAGAACTTCCCGAAGAGCAAGAAGAAGCGGAAAGAGTAGCCCGGCGCTCGAGTATATACCAGTTCGTCGACAACACACTATACAGAAGAGGGCGCAACGGTGTGAAATTGAAGTGTATTTCCCGGGAAGACGGACAACAGCTGTTGGCAGAGATACATGGAGGCATATGTGGTCACCACATCGGCGCAAGAGCACTCGCCGGCAAAGCGTTCCGGCAAGGTTTCTTCTGGCCGTCAGCCCTCCAGGATGCAACTGCACAAGTAACCAAGTGTGAAGCGTGCCAGTTCCATTCCAAGCAGATACACCAGCCAGCTCAAGCTCTCCAGACGATCCCTTTATCCTGGCCATTTTCGGTCTGGGGGCTCGACATCCTCGGCCCCTTCCCCCGAGCTGTCGGGGGCTTTGAGTACTTGTACGTCGCAATCGACAAGTTCACAAAGTGGCCGGAAGTGGAACCAGTGAGGAAGGTGACAGCACAGTCAGCCATCAAGTCTTCAGGTCGATTGTCTGCCGCTTCGGGATCCCCAACAGGATCATCACCGACAACGGTACACAATTCATGAGCCGCGCCTTCATGCAATACGTCCAAGATCTCGGCGCCAAGGTCTGCTTCGCTTCTGTTGCTCATCCCAGGAGCAACGGTCCAGCTGAAAGGGCCAACGCCGAAGTACTGCGCGGGCTCAAGACCAGAACTTTCGACAGGCTGCACAAGTGCGGAAGAAACTGGATCGAGGAGTTGCCGGTGGCTCTTTGGTCGATCAGAACGACGCCAAATCGAGCCACTGGCCAGACACCATTTGCTCTAGTCTATGGAGCAGAAGCAGTTACCCCCACGGAACTCGTATACGGGTCACCTCGAGTGCTCGCTTATGATGAGCTTGAGCAAGAGCGGCTGCGTGAAGATGACGCGCTGCTCCTTGAGGAAGATCGTCTTTAGGCTGCTGTGTGAGCCTCTCGCTACCAGCAAGCTTTGCGTCGCTACCATAGCCGCAAAGTTAAAGCCAGAAGCTTCGAGGAAGGCGACCTTGTTCTTCGGCGCGCCCCGTCCGCCAAGAATCATAACAAGTTGACGCCGAAGTGGGAAGGCCCTTACCGTGTGACACAAGTCACGAGGCCCGGCGCTGTCCGCCTCGAGACCGAAGATGGCACTCCGGTGAGCAACTCCTAGAATATTGAGCATCTTCGTAAGTTTTACCCGTAAGGCGTGGTTGTCGGGCCCCGCCCGGCAACCAACCTTTTGTACAAGTCTTGCCGCAGTTGCATGTAATCCTTTGTACAAAGCCAGGCGCAGAACCTGAGCAGCAGTAAATGAAGCGCTGGCGCCCTAAGTTTTAGCATGCATGCTGAGTCGAGTCTCGTCCTTGGTTAGGGTTGATAGTGCCTAACAGCTGCTAACCCCTAGCTTAGAGGTCGAGTCTGCGTCCTTTTTCCGGTTCCTTCGTTTCCTTTGGTTCGTAGGGTTTTGCATATCCTGGCCGGGCCGCTTAAGGACGAAGAAGAGAAGAAGGGCGGGCCAGCACCTGGTCCCCGGCAAGCCAGTGTTGCCGGGGGCTGCAAGTACGAAGATTCGCCCGCGGCAAGCCAAAGTTGCCGGGGGCTGCAATCCCAGATAAGTTTTCGCATCCCTTGTCATGCATTCTCTTATGAACTGTGGAATACGAAAACCTTGTTTCCTCCTAAAAGCCACCGTGCTCCCTTAACGACCGGCCCCAGAACGCGTTCCTGGGGCCCGTTTTGGTAGTAGTCGCGGCGGCAAAGGGGCGGAACGAGGAGCCCGAACCCGCCTCATCCTTTCCTCCGCCAAAGGCGTGAGAGAGGTCGAGTGGCGCGGGAAGACGGCAGGGCCTGTTGCCGGGCAAAGAAGTGTCTATCTTAACGATGTAAAGGATTCGTTCCTTGGCATGGGTTTTACCCACGGGACAAATGGCCCGGCAAACATCCCCTTTTCATTAAAAACATTCCGCTCAGGTACAGTTCAGAGAGAATGAAAAACATGAAGGATGGGATTACAAGTTTTAAACACAGCTAAGGCCCGAGGGCTTACAGATTGAAAAAATATAAGATGCCCGTAATCCCTTTCTTGTCTCTCTCCTCAGGAGGTAGGACAAGGAGGCGAAAAGGGCAAAAGGGGCGCCTATGCGAGCTACGGGTGGCAGAAGACACCAACAGAACGCCCCGGGGGCCGGCTGAAAGCTGGACGGTGATGGCGGCGCTGGAAGAAGGGCCCGACAAGGCGGCAGGGCGTCAGCACGCTGTCGAGGGCGCCGTGCCCTTGTACTCCGAGTTGACGGCCTTGCCGCCAGCCCTCTTCCTCTTCCGCAGCCTCGCCACGCCAGCCGCCAAGGAGGCGACCCCGAGAAGCTCAAGGAGCCGGCGACACGGATGATGGGGTCGCCGGTGCCACACGGAGCTGCGACCGGCGCCTAGTCGGACCCGTCATCCCGACGACCGCTGCCCTCGTCGTCGCTGTCGCTCCCCTCCTCGTCACTCTCGCTCGAGGAGGAGCTTTCGCTGTCGGAGGAGCTATCCACGCAGCACCGGGCCCGGGTCCCGAAGTCCCCGAAGGCCTTGACGGAGAGGAGATCGCCCTCCATCAACTTAAAATGGAGGGTGAACCCCTCCTTCAAGGTGTGGATACGGGCGAATGTCTTCCACCCTCGGCCAAGATACACTACGCCGGGGGCTGGGAACTCGACGTGGACCCGCGTGCCGCTGATCCCATAGCCCTTCATGCGCAACCTTAGCGTCTCGGGTTGCTCCATCTCCATCACGCTTGCGAAGGGAGCCGGGAGGCGGAGGCGGCGGCGAGGCACCCAGCGCAGCCTAACAAAGAACTCGCAAGGATCATCCCCGAGGTGGACTGCCGTGGGAAGAGGAGCCGCTGGCGGAGGCGAGGCCGGCGCGTCGCCCCGCCCGCCTCTTCCCTGAGCGCCGCGGCCTCGTCCACGCCCTCGTCCACGACCTCGCCCCCTCCCCCTTCCCCTTACGGCTGGCTCCGCCATCGTGGGTGCAAGGGGAGGAGGGGCGCGCTGCCTGGCGGCAACCCTCGCCGCCACCGATGAAGGACCCGGATTCCCTTTCTCCATGGTGAATGAAGAGAGGGGGTCATAGGATGAAGAGAAGGGATGGAGGAGTGTGGGTTCCCGTCGCCCCCTCTTGCTCTTTATAAAGGAGCAGGGTGGGGGCTCGGCTGCCCCGCTCAGCCAATCAAGACGCAGGAAGGCCAGGCGACTGGGGCCGACCTGCTGCCCCGACCCGCGACGGCGCAGTTTCCTGCCTCCACCGTCCGCAACCCCGGGTGCATGGAAGCCGCGTGGCTGACGCGCAGGACCGAGGCGACGGATGAGGCGACCTCTCCCCACCCCGTGATCGTGGGGAACGGGCACCTCGAAAACCGTGCCTCGGCCCCGTCCAGCGAACAAGCCACGCCTCCACGCCTCCCTCCACTTATGGAGCTAGCGTGAACCGTCCCCCTTTATGGCGACGTGACGCATGCCTGCGGGGTTCGGCCCCGCGCACGCCGCCCACGTCACGCACGCCTCTCCCCATGATGCCGCGTTCGACGCGTGCCGTTGGGGGAGAACGTGGTGGACGCAGAAGCAGATGCAGCGTGACCCAGGCCGCGCGTGCCCGTGCACTGTTTTGGGCCTGGCCCAACAGCGCTCGGCACCGTGTATGGCCCAGGCCCGGGGGCTCCTGTCGGTGTACTAAAGTAGGGGTACCTTAGTATCCCGAACTTGTGCACGGGCAGTCGTAGCACCCCGCGGCAAGGCTTGCCAGGCGATCGCCAAGACTCTCCGTCGTCCCTTTTCGGGCCATCCAAGAACAAAGTATCTAAGCCAAGGCCCCGGCAGGAGGAGCCTGCCCGGAAGGCCACCCGAAGAGAGCGAGGCCCCGGCAAGAGGAGCTTGCCGGGACGCCCGCTCGAAGCACAAGGCCCCGGCAAGAGGAGCTTGCTGGGAAGGCCGACCGAGGCACGACAAGATACTTGTTGCGACGCGCTCCGCGTCCCGGCAAGGACCGGTGAGCGACAAGCTCCCGGGCACGACAAGACATCAGCCGCGGCAAGGCACTTGCCGCGGCAAGTCACCACCGCGCGCCTGCGCTCTAGCTCATCCACCCATGCGTCGCTCTGGGGCCATTCCAGGCGTACGTGGCGAGAGGCTGCGCAGCCAGGGGCATGCGGTGGCGAAGCAACGCTGATAGAGTAGCCATCGTGGCAAACGGTGGCGCTCCTGACGGTCCACTTCCCTACACCGTCTGGGCGATGCGGACGGGCATTTAATGCCCTTGTCCCCTGCCGTCAGAGTTAGGTATGATAGCACTGTACAGCCACTGTGCAGGCAGCTGTACCCACTACAGCATTCTCCCATTTTTGCCCCCACCTGCGCTGCCACCTGTGGGTAACCCCTTGAGCATATAAAAGGAGGCCCCATGCGCACGTAGGAGGAGGACACCCATCGCTACGCTCTCTCTCGCCAGCAGCTCGCGTGTACTGTAGCACCACACGCTTCTGAGCAAGAACACAATACAATCCACAAAGCAGCAGTAGGGTTTTACGCATCCTTGCGGCCCGAAGCTGGGTAAAATCCCTTGTGTGCATCGCCTCGATCCGCTCTTCGCGCGACCTCCGCCCCCCGCCGAACCAAGAAAGTGGCTCGGTCCCCATAGGTGTTCGAGGAAGCTGATTCCCCCCGACACCTTTTTCATAACTTCATCTCCAGGTAAACCTACAAGCTTGAACAATCCACAAATTTGTTCCACATATATTAAAAGCATATCAGGATGTTCGGTTCCATCTCCTGCATAAGGATTAGCTAGCAGTTGTTCTATCATAGCCGAAGGAATTTCATATTCAATATTTTCAGTAGGTGCAGTAGGTTGAGGGGCAACTAATTGTGGTTCCAGATGAGGTGAAGATACCCCAAACAAACCCCTCAAAGGATTGTTTTCCATAGTAACAACAAGTGACAATAAATTTTAGCACACTATATAAATGTTTCCTTACCAAATTACACTTACCAAAGGCGCTTCACTCCCCGGCAATGGCGCCAGAAAATAGCCTTGATGACCCACAAGTATATGGGGATCAATTGTAGCCCTTTTCGATAAGTAAGAGTGTCGAACCCAATGAGGAGCAGAAGGAAATGACAAGTAGTTTTCAGTAAGGTAATGTCTGCAAGTGCTGAAATTGTAAGTAGCGGAGTAGTTTGATAGCAAGATAATTTGTAACGAGCAAGTAATGATAGTAGTAACAAATATGCAGCAAGGTATCCCAATCCTTTTTAGGCAAAGGACAGGCCAAAACGGTCTCTTATGATAAGCAAAGCATTCTTGAGGGTACACGGGAATTTCATCTAGTCACTTTCATCATGTTGGTTCGATTCATGTTCGCTACTTTGATAATTTGATATGTGGATGAACCGGTGCTTAGTTGTTGTTCTTACTTGAACAAACCTCCTACTTATTATTAACACTCCTGCAAGCATCCGCAACTATGGGAAAAGTATTAAGAATAAATTCTAACCATAGCATTAAACTTTAGGATCCAATCGGTCCCTTATGGAATAGCGCATAAACTGGAGTTTAAGTTTCTGCCACTCTCGCAACCCATCATCTAATTTCTACTCTAGAATGCATTCCCTTAGGCCCAAATATGGTGAAGTGTCATGTAATCGATGTTCACATGACACCACTAAGGGAATCACAACATACATACTATCAAAATATCGAACACATATCAAATTCACATGATTACTTGCAACATGATTTCTCCCGTGACCTCGAGAACAAAAGTAACTACTCACAAATAATAAACATGTTCATGATCATAGGAGTACTAAATAGCATAATGGATCTAAACATATAATATTCCACCAAATAAACCATATAGTAATCAACTACAAGATATAATCAACACTACTAGTCACCCACAAGCACCAATCTATAGTTCCGGTAACAAGATTGAACATAAGAGATGAACTAGGATTTGGGATGAGATGGTGTTGTTGAAGATGTTTATGGAGATTGCCCTCCCCAAGATGGGAGAGTTGTCGGTGGTGATGAGGATGATGATTTCCCCCTCCGGGAGGGAAGTTCCCCCGGCGGGATCACTCCGTCGGAGGGCAAAAGTGCTCCTGCCCAAGTTACATCTCGAGAAGGCGGTTCTCCATCCCGAAAGCCTTCTCCTTATTTTTTCTAGGTCAAAATGACTTATATACCAGAAGATGGGCACCAGAGGTGGGCCGAGGAGAGCACAACCCACCAGGGCGCGCTTGGGCTCCCTGGCGCGCCCAGGTGGGTTCTGCCCACCTGGTGGGCCCCCTCTGGTAGTTATTCGCTCCAATAATTCTTATATATTCCATAAAAAATCCCCGTTAAGTTTCAACTTGTTTGGAGTTGTGCAGAATAGGTAGCCTGGCGTAGCTTTTCTAGGTCCAGATTTCCAACTGCCGGAATTCTCCCTCTTGGTGTGTACCTTGCAAATTAGGAGAGAAAATGCATTAGAATTACTCCAAAAAGCATTATTATGGATAAAAACATTATAAATAACAATAAGAAAACATGATGCAAAATGGACGTATCATGCCTATATACATGATCATTGCCTTGGATATCGTCATAATTATTTGCTCTTCTATCAATTGCCCAACAGTAATTTGTTTACCCACCGTATGCTATTTTCTTGAGGGAAGCCTCTAGTGAAATCTATGGCCACGGGTCTATTTTCTATCATATTGTTTTCAGATCTATTAATCCAAAAATACCTAGCTGCACTTTTCTTTACTTATTTTATTTTTGTTTTTGTTAGATTTATTTATCCAATCTCATACAATTTAAGCTATCTCAGTACCGAGGAGGGATTGACAACCCCTCTTATGCGTTGGTTTGCAAGTTTTTTTATTTGTGTGAAGGTACTGCTTACATAGTTTGGTGGATCCTCCTAACAGATTGATACCTTGGTTTCATAACTGAGGGAAATACTTACCGTTGTTGTGCTGCATCATCCTCTCCTATTGGGGGAAAAACCAACATAGATACAAGCAATGAGGAAGAATTTCTGGCGCCTTTGCCGGGGAGGATCAAGTCCAGATCTATCAGGTACCCAATCTGAAATCTCATCTCCTTACAATTTACTTTATTTGCCATTTACCTCTCGTTTTCATCTCCCCCACTTCTAACACGTTTTCAGAAAAAACACAAAAATATTTGCATTTTTATTTGCCTTTTCTAGTTAGATCTCTTGTTTGCTTGCTTGCCTCATCATTATGTCTAGTACAACTACCCCTCCTTTGACACCGGATTTTGAAGTTCTATACATCAAACAGAAACGAGGAGAAAATTTAAAAGATGCTTGGTACAGGTTATCGGAATCTTACCGTATTTGCAATACGAAAGGGGATGCAAAAAAATTTGCTTCATAATTTTTATATAGGTTTGACCTTGCATCATAAACAACTTTTGGATTTTGCCGCTAAAGGCAATTTTGTTGAGATCATGCTAATGCTGCTTATGTAATAATAGATGGAATATTGGGAGTTTCACCCTGTCGGTGTACTAAAATAGGGGTACCTTAGTACCCCGAACTTGTGCACGGGCAGTCGTAGCTCCCCGCGGCAAGGCCTGCCAGGCGATCGCCAAGACCCTCAATGGTCCTCTCTTGGGCCATTCAAGAACAGAGTGTTTGAGCCAAGGCCCCGGCAAGAGGAGCTTGCCGGGAAGGGCACCCGAAGAGAGCGAAGCCCTGGCAAGAGGAGCTTGCCGGGACTACCGCTCGAAGCACAAGACCCCGGCAAGGGGAGCTTGCCGGGAAGGCCATCCACGGCACGACAAGGACCCTGCCGCGGCGCGCCCCGCGCCTCGGCAAGGCCCGGTGAGCAACAAGCTCCCGGGCGCGACAAGACACCCACCGCGGCAAGACGCTTGCCACGGCAAGTTACCACCTCGTGCCTGCGCTCCAGCTCACCCACCAACGTGTCGCTATGGGGGGCATCCCAGTCACACGTGGCGGGAGGCTGTGCAGCCAGGGGCATGCGGTGGCGAAGCGAAGCTGACAGAGTAACCATCGTGGCAAACGGTGGCGCTCCTGACGGTCCACTTCCCTGCTCCGTCTGGGCGACGCGGACGGGCATTTAATGCCCTTGTCCCCCGCCGTTAGAGTTAGGTATGATAGCACTGTACAGCCACTGTGCAGGCAGCTGTACCCACTACAGCATTCTACCATTTTTGCCCTCACCTACGCTGCCACCTGTGGGTAACCCCTTGAGCATATAAAAGGAGGCCCCATGCGCACGGAGAGGGGGGAGGGAGACCCATCTTTACGCTCGACCTCGTCGGCGGCCCGCGTGTACTGTAGCACCACGCGCTCCCGAGCAAGAACACAATACAATCCACCAAGCAGCAGTAGGGTTTTACGCATCCTTGCGGCCCGAAGCTGGGTAAAATCTCCTGTGTGCACCGCCTCGATCTGCTCTTTGTGCAACCTCCGCCCCCCGCCGAACCAACAAAGGGGCTCGGTCCCCATAAGTGTTCGAGGAAGCCGATTCCCCCCGACATCTCTGGCACGCCAGGTAGGGGGCGTCGAAGTTGTGCGAACCTGATCCGGCGTCTGCGCCAGCTAGATCTCCTTCATCCTCAGCGACATGCCACCGAAGAAGAAGGCGCCGGAGGTGACTGGTCCACCCGCGCCGAACCCGCCACCTTTGGAGCACGCAGGTGGCGGGGACGGCGCCGGCGACGGGACGAGCGTCGTCGAGCCAACCCGTGGCGCCGCGGCGCCCAAACCTGCACCGACACCCCTCGGCGTAGGCAAGCCCTGGTCATACCAGGCAACCCTTCGCTCTATTCCACGGAGCGGAGGTAGTTAGCCCCACAGCTCTCGCGTACGGCCCACCTCGAGTGCTCGCTCACGCTGAGCTCGAGCGAGAGCGGCCGCGTCGATATGACGCGCCGCTCCTCGAGGAGGACCGTCTTCAGGCCGCTGTGCGAGCTGCTCGCTACCAGCAAGCTTTGCGCCTCTTTTATAGCCGCAAAGTTAGTGCCAGAAGTCCCGGGAATGTGGGAAGGCCCTTACCGGGTGAAACGAGTCGATAGGCCTGGCGCTGTCTGCCTTGAGACCGAAGATGCCACTCCGGTGAGCAACTCCTGGAACGTTGGGCATCTTCGTAAGTTTCGCCCGTAAGGCGCGGTTGTCGGACCCCGTCCAGCAACCACCCTTCTGTACAAAGTCTTGCCGCTGTTGCATGAGATCCTTTGTACAGAGCCAGGCGCAGACCCTGTGCATAGATTGGCACTGACCCCCGGTAAGCAACGGCGAGCCCCATGTCTCGCCTTGCCGGAAGGCAACCGTGCCGGGCGGCGAGCCGCGGAAAAGATAAGTTGCTAAAGCTTGAGCATTCGAGTTTTTAAAATTTTAAGGTTATCTTCCTCGAACGACCGTGCTTTGTATGGAAAACCTGTGCGCGGAGGGACCAGCTCGTGGCTAGTTGCGCCCTTACTTCGTTTCGAGTCCGCTCAACGACTTAAGTGTGCTACAACCAGAGTGGCATCCTTACTTTGTTTCGAGCTCGCGCAGCAACTTAAGTGTGCTGCGACTGCAGTCGCAACACTTACCTTGCTTTGAGCCTGCTCAACAATTTAAGTGAGCTGCAGCTAGCCGCGGCAAGGTATCTTGCCGGTAGTGGCGCCGCTGGCGGGCTACTGATGTCCCGCACTCAGAGCCCGCGATAAGGCGGAGGCCTACGCCGACAAGCCCCCAGAAGCGTAGGGTAAAAACATACAAAGCGCGGAGTCAAGTAGAGGAAATAACAGTGCAGCCACTACCTAAGATAGAGTTACATTACAAAAGCGAGCTTGTCGCAGCCCTAATGAACCGTCTTCATGACTTGACCAGCAGCGACAAGAAAAGGAAAAGGGGGGGCGGCCTAGTTCACACGGTCGCCCTCGATCCTCTTGATCCCGGCTACCCTCTCCACTATGGGCGCGACGAGGGCCTTGATCTCCTCAAGGTCGGCCTGCGCCGGCAGGGGTTTGAGGACGTTGGTGAGCCTGATGCCGGGGTTGCGGAAGGCGACCTTCATCAACACCTTCTCGAGGGCACCGGCGACGGCTTCGCGCGTCTCGTCGGCCAGCTGCCCTGGGATCGCATTCCGTAGATGCTGGAGGACCGCCACCACGCCACTAAAGAACGAAGTGAGCTTGGCGCTGGGTGGGACGTTCTCGCCGGTGGGATACTCGTGGCCCTCCATCCCCAGCAGCGTCAGCTCCTTGTCGATGGAGGTGGCGATGTCCACGAGGCCCTCGGTCCACTGCTCCACCGTCGCCCTGAATTCGTTGGCCGCGGCGCTCTCCAACAACGCCTCATTGTCCGCGACCTCCTTCCGCAGGGCCACCTCTTGCTCCTTGGCGCTGGCCAGCGCCTTGGACGAGGTGTCCAGCTTCAGCTCGAGGTCGGTGTTGGAGTCCTTGGCGGCGTCGAGCTCCTTGATATTCTCGGCGAAGCGGCCCTGTAGCTCACCAAGGGTGTGGGCACCCTTCTCGTGCTCCTGCTTGAGCGCGGCGAGCTCCTCGCCGCTCGCCTTGAGGTTGGTGACGAGCTGCGCCACCCTCGCCTCCAGTGCTTCCTTGGCGGTCTCGGCGGCCGCGACAGCATCTCGCGCCTCCTTGAGGGCTCCGCCGAGCGCTTGCTCGCGCGCGGCGACCTCCTCCTCGTGGTTGGCGAGGCTGGCTTTCTGCTGCGCCAGCTCGCCCTCCCGCGCGGCTAGCCCCACGGCGGCAAGCCTTTGCTGCTCCTCGGCTTCCGCCTTCTCGAGGATGAAGGACGTCCGCGCCTCGTCGAGCTGCCTTCGCTCCTCCACCAAGGAACGGAGGGCCTCCTGGTTGAGCTCCCGGAGCTCCCCGGCACGCTTCTCCATGTCAGCCCCCGCCTTCGCGACAAGCGCTTCCCGGCGTTCCACCTGGGCTTGCCGGGCGCGGTAGAGCGACACCAGCTTCCGGAGCAGCCGCTCCTCTTCAGGTTCACCGCCGCCGCTGCTTGGCGCGTCGACCAACGTCAGCCCGGCGGAGGCGAGCACCTCTCCGTCCAAGGCCTCCCCCTCGACCGGCGCCCTGGAAGTCGATTCCTAGGGGAGCTTGATGAAGACATCGTCGCCGGCCTTCAGGTAGGCGCCTGGCTGGGGCTCCTCGGAGCCCGACGCCGCGGCGGAGGCAGGATCGGCGATCGGCGCAGCGCCTGGCGCTCCTGCGGCCTCAGGGCCATCAGTACGATCGCCGGCCCCCTCGCCCGCGGCTGCCTCGGCGGCCTCCCCGCCGACCGGATCTTCAGCACGCTCCGCCTCCCCGGTGGCGGCCACGTCGTCGGTATGGGCGCGCGCGTCCTCCTCGACGACGACCTCGGTCTCCATCGAGTCCGTGGCGGGCTGGTCTGAAGGCCGTAGGAGGGGGAGAAGTCAAACAGCTATCCAAGGAAGAAGAACCCCAGGGGGGTTTCGAGGCGAGAAGGTCACCTGGGCCGGGGTCTGCTGTCGCGGTCTTCGTCGCCAGAGAGACGTCGGCGTCGTCCCTCGCTGGAGACGGCTCCCTTGCCGGGGGCTGCTCCCTTGCCGGGGACCGCTCCCGCGCCGGGGACGGCTCCCTTGCCGGGGAACTCCCCCTCGACGGTGTAGTTGTAGCGGGTGGCTCGTCGGGAGCGGTCTCCGGACGCTCCTGGTGGGGTTGCTCTGCTCCTACACGAATCGCCAGCCAAACGTCAGAAGAAGCGAAGGGTACCCGGGCGCGCCCAATGGCGGGAAGCATCCCATATGCTTACGCTGGGGGCTGCGCTGGGGGCTGCCCTGAGGGTTAGTTGGCGGGTCCGGCAAGGTCGTCTCAGGTGCACCCCCTGCCGTCGCGGAGGGCTCGTCGTCGAGGATGACCACTGGGACCTTGGCTCTCTTTTCCGTCCTCTGAGCCAGGGTCCTGAAAAGGACCAAATTCGGATGAAAGCAAATGAGATGCGGGGCACAACTACAAGAATTGAAGAGACACAAGGACAGCGGGGATCTTACTCCTCTCCCTCCTCCTCCTCGTCGGAGCTGAGCGCGGAGAAGTCGAAGACCGGCTTGCTCCTGGCGCGGGGAGGCGGGGGAGTAGGCTCCCGTGGCCGCTTGGCGGGAGTAGTGGACGACTCCGCTCCGGCCGCCGCCGCGGCACGAGAAGCGGCAGGAGCAGAAGCCGTGGCCCGCGAAGACCCCGCTCGTGCTGCCTCAGAGGAGCGCGTCACGCGGCGCTGCGGCTGTGGGCTCGTCTACCGCACCACCTCCCCAGCCTTGCGGAGACGCCTCCGTGGCTGGGCAGGGGGCTCTGCCTGCGACGAGCCGCCCGCGGGACGGGAGGAAGAGGCGCCGACCTCCGGCAAGCCGCTCGTGTCCTGGGCGAGCTCGCCCTCGGCATCACGCCCGACAAGCTCTTCCTCGCCGGCGAACTCCTCTCGATCGGCAACGCTTTCCGCCTCCGCTGCGTCCGCCTCCGCCAACGTGAAGCCGAACTCGCCCGCGGCCGCGACTGCCGCGGCCTCCTCCATCCGGGAGGCGATGTACGCCAACTCCGCGTCGGTGGTGTCGCGGGTCAGGCCCCTCTGCTCGTCGGCGTCGACCGGCCTCTCCTCCAGGTCGTCGAAGAACGCCCGCACGACGTCGTCGGCGGGCTCCTGCCAAGTGGAGTCGATCACGTGCGAGTCGCACAGCGGCATCATTGCAAGGATGCGGCTGAGCGACGAGTTGTTGCACAACGGGACGACGCCTCGCGGCAACCTGAACCATTCGTGGTGGTCGGGGTCGTGCTTGAACAGCGCCCTGAGCACCCCGTCAAGCTCCAAGACGGTGAAATTGAAGTTGAGGCCAGGGTGCAGCCTCATGATATCCGCCGCATTCTGGAACTCCCAGGCAGGCCTCTTCTTCTCCTGCAAGGGAGCGATGCGGCGGCGGAGGAAATCTGCGCCAACGGCCCCAACTGTGAGCCCCGCACGCCTGAGCCGCAGGATCCGGGTGACGGCAATGCGCAGCTTGTCGTCGTCCGGGGCCACGTCGCTCCAATCCCTGCCGCGCACCACGGGGGTTTGGCGCACGGCGGTGAATGGCTGCGGGTTCTCCTCGACGATCAGGCACCAATCTGCCCTCCATTCCTCCCATTTGCTGCGGAGCTCCCCCTCCATATAAGCGTCCTTCTTGCCGGGCTTCGAGATCCAGGCGATCCCACCGGAGAGGGGCTCTCCTCGCTCCACTCGAGGCGTGAAGAAGTGGCGGAAGAGAGCTACGCTCGGAAAGACTCCGACAAAATTTTTGCAGAGATGTGCGAAGATTGCCATGGTCAAGACAGCATTGGGGGTGAAATCGAGAAGGTGGAACCCGTAGGTGTTCATGATGTCGTAGAAAAATTCAGAGAAGGGCAGGCAGAGCCCGCAATAGAAGAACAGAGCAAAGAAGGGGTACCCGGTCAGATACTCCTTCTGGGCGATGCCAGGAAGAACCCGCGTGCGCGGATGCGCTCGCGTCCTCGCCGACCAGAAGAGGTAGTACTCCTCCCTCAGGATCGGCGCGTCAAGCTCCGGGGGGAAGACCGCCTGCTCCTTTCGCTGCGCCTCGAGCCGCAGCGCCTCGGCCGACTTCACGGCCTTCCCTTTTCCCTTGTCGCCCTTCGGGGCCATGGCGGAGGGAGGGAGGTCGACGGTGTCGGTGGCGCTGGTGGTGGCGGAAGGGGAGGGGCGGCGGAGCGCTGCTTCTCTTGGGAAGTGGCGGAGGATTTCGAGGAATCGCAACTGGCGGGTGGGCGGACTACCCCTGTCTCCCCTGCTTATAAGGAGAGGGGGGTGGGCGTTTCGCCTTTCCGAGCCAAACAAATCGCCCGCGACGTGACGCATGCCTGCGGGGCTCGGCCCCGCGCACGCCACCCACGTCACGCATGCCTATCCCCACGATGCCGCATTCGACGCGTGCCGTTCAGGGGGGGCGTGCTGGGCAAAGAAAAAGATGCAGCGAGACCCAGGCCGCGCGTGCCCGTGCACTGTTTTGGGCCTGGCCCAACAGCGCTCGGCACCGTGTATGGCCCAGGCCCCGGGGCTCCTGTCGGTGTACTAAAATAGGGGTACCTTAGTACCCCGAACTTGTGCACGGGCAGTCGTAGCTCCCCACGGCAAGGCCTGCCAGGCGATCGCCAAGACCCTCAATGGTCCTCTCTTGGGCCATTCAAGAACAGAGTGTTTGAGCCAAGGCCCCGGCAAGAGGAGCTTGCCAGGAAGGGCAACCAAAGAGAGCGAAGCCCTGGCAAGAGGAGCTTGCCGGGACTACCGCTCGAAGCACAAGACCCCGGCAAGAGGAGCTTGCCGGGAAGGCCATCCACGGCACGACAAGGACCCTGCCGCGGCGCGCCCCACGCCTCGGCAAGGCCCGGTGAGCAACAAGCTCCCGGACGCGACAAGACACCCACCGCGGCAAGACGCTTGCCGCGGCAAGTTACCACCTCGTGCCTGCGCTCCAGCTCACCCACCAACGTGTCGCTCTGGGGGGCATCCCAGTCACACGTGGCGGGAGGCTGTGCAGCTAGGGGCATGCGGTGGCGAAGCGAAGCTGACAGAGTAACCATCGTGGCAAACGGTGGCGCTCCTGACGGTCCACTTCCCTGCTCCGTCTGGGCGACGCGGACGGGCATTTAATGCCCTTGTCCCCCGCCGTCAGAGTTAGGTATGATAGCACTGTACAGCCACTGTGCAGGCAGCTGTACCCACTACAGCATTCTACCATTTTTGCCCTCACCTACGCTGCCACATGTGGGTAACCCCTTGAGCATATAAAAGGAGGCCCCATGCGCACGTAGAGGGGGGAGGGAGACCCATCTTTATGCTCGACCTCGTCGGCGGCCCGCGTGTACTGTAGCACCACGCGCTCCCGAGCAAGAACACAATACAATCCACCAAGCAGCAGTAGGGTTTTACGCATCCTTGCGGCCCGAAGCTGGGTAAAATCTCCTGTGTGCACCGCCTCGATCTGCTCTTTGTGCAACCTCCGCCCCCCGCCGAACCAACAAAGGGGCTCGGTCCCCATAGGTGTTCGACGAAGCCGATTCCCCCCGACACACCACCACCTAAGGGATTTACTTTTACTCAAGAAGGGATTCAAGTGTTAGACAAACTGGGTGATATACTGAAAAATTTGGTTGTTTTGCAAAAATCAAATGAACCTCTCAAAATTATTAGTGGAAGCCTAAATCGCATGAATACTTTGATTACCTTTTGTAATAAGCTGTTGGATATTTTAGATCTCAAGATGGCTACATTTCCTGAGAATATTGGGAATAGTAAATATCCTTTCGGATTTGAGAAAACACTTATAAAGGTTGCAAAAACCAAAGATGACAATACTTGAATCTATGCATTATGCCTAGCTAAGGGCATAATACAACAACGCTTGTTGGGATGCAACCCAATGAATACAATTTATTTTTCTCTTTTTCCTTCTGTTCTTGAGTGTTTGCACAATTATGCTACTATTATGATTCTATTTTTATGTTTTAATTAGTGTGTGTGACAAGTAAAGCCTTTAGGATCATGTTGGGTGATAGTTGATTTGATCTTGTTGGAAAACAGAAACTTTTGCACCCAGTAGCAGAATTTTTAAAAATCACATGAGCGCGATAAATTTCTGAATGCTTTACACAAGTTTATATACAAATTCCCTATGTGTTCAATTTTTTTCAGAATTTTTGGAGTTACAGAAGTATGGTCAACGTCCAAATTACTACAGATTGTTCTATTTTTGACATATTCTGTTTTTGTTGCACTGTGTGCTTATTTTGATGAATCTATGGACTATATCAGGGGGTATAAGCCATGGTAAGTTAGAATACAGTACATATAACGCAATAATAAAATATGAATGGGTTTGCAACAATGCTTAAAGTGGTGATTTGCTTTATTATACTTATGGATCTCACGAAGGCTTTTGTTAAGTTTTGTGTGATTGAAGTTTTCAAGTTTTGGGTGAGATCATGATGGATGAAGGAATAAGGAGTGAAAAGAGCCTAAGCTTGGGGATGTCCATGGCACCCCAAGATAATATTCAAGGAGTACCAAGCAACTAAGCTTGGGGATGCCCCGGAAGACATCCCCTCTTTCTTCTAACAACCATCGGTAATTTTACTTGGAGCTAATTTTTATTCATTATGTACCTTTATCTACTTTTATTGAGCAAAATAAGGATAGTATTGATGTGAATTTTATTTCAAGGATTAATTTCAATAATAATGCTTATAGAGGGAACTTTAATAATAATCCTACACCGTATCCCGGTAATCCCTCAGATAATTATGACAATTCCAATGGTAATTCCTATAATAATAATAATAATAATAATAATAATAATAATAATAATAATAATAGTAATAATAATAATAATAATGATGATGATGATGATGATGATGATGATGATGATGATGATGATGATGATGATGATGATGATGATGATGATGATGATGATGATGATGATGATGATGATGATGATGATGATGACGATGAAGATGATGATGATAATAATAGGATACCCATTGAACTTGAGAAAATTATTAAAGATTTTATTAATTCTCAAAAGGCTTTCAAAAACATGGTAGAAGAGAAATTGAGAAACCTGGATGCTATGTCTAGAAATATGGCTAGACTTGTTCGTGATGTGGATATACTTAAAATTAAAATGTTCCCACCAAATAAGGATGAAATGCATGAATCGTTGAAAGCTAGTAAAGTCTCCATTGATTGTAATAGAATAATGATTGATATGCTTAGAGCTAGATGAGAACGAGAGGAACAGAGGCTTAATTGCGTCATCTTGATAATAATGATGGAGATAATAAAACTATTGGTGTATCTACTATTGAATCATTATTTAGAAACATTAAAGTTGATAATGATGGGACTAGAGAGGAGTCAACTTTAGTTAGAAGGCGTCCATATTGTTAGGAGGGTGATAATCTTGATGCTAAAGATGATTAATTCACCCAACGCTTATGATCAAAACAAGGTTTTTATTAAACATATCGTAGAAGCCCTTATTAAAGATAATGAGGAAAAACTTAAGCTTGAGGTTTCCATCACTAGAAACTTGCATGATGAGTGGAACCTACTATTAAAGATAAAATTAGTAATTTTGAATGCAATGCTTTATGTAACTTCGGAGCTAGTGTATCAATTATGCCCTAAGAATTATATGATGTTCTCGGTTTTGATACTGTGAGTGAATGTTCTTTAAATTTGCACCTTGCAGATTCCACGGTTAAAAATCCTATGGGTAGAATAAATGATGTTCTTATAATTTCTATTAAAAATAATGTGCTTGTAGATTTTATTATTCTGGATATTGGATGTAATCCCGCATGTCCTATTATACTTGCGAGACCCTTTTTGATAACTATAGGTGCAATTATCAACATGAAGGAAGGCAATATGTGGTTCCAATTTCCTCTAAAGAAATGTATGAAACATTTTCCTAGAAAGAAAATCAAACCTACTTATGAATCTATCATGAGAGACACATACGACCCATCTCTAAAATATGATAAAACTTGATAGATTACATTACGCCTAGCTACAGGGCATTAATCAATAGAGTTTGTTGGGAGGCAATCCAATATTTATCTTATTTTTTAAAAACTATGTATCAACATGATTATTGCTCCCGTAGTAATGGTATTGTATCTTTTCTTTTATTTTTGTGTCAAGTTAGACCTTTCGGATGTTGCAAATGCTTGTTTATTAGGTTATGTGCAGAAACAGAAACTTTTGCGTTTAGTGCTTGAATTTTCATTCTATACTGGAATGTGATCAATTGATAATTTTTTTGCACAATACTGATTTGTTACTTGTTTGCATTTTCCAACCTTTTCAGATTTTTTGGAGTCACGGAAGTATTCTAATTAATTAGATCTTTACATACTATTTTGTTTTTGACAGATTCTGTTTACTTTTCCTTGTTTACTTGTTTTAAAGTTTCCATGGCTTATATTGGGGAATATAAATATGGAAATTATAGGATAGAATAGGCATCATTTGGGAATAATTATGAATCTTGTCTTGACAGTACATGAGTGGATGATTTATTTTTATTATACTAACTTATCTCACGAGTTCTGTTAAGTTTTGTGTGAGTGAAGTTTTCAAGTTTTGGATGATTGTTTAAAGGTTGTACCTCCTTCAAATCATGTAGTTCCTTAGTAAAAACCAGCCTTGTTCTTCAAAACATGTCCTCTTAAATCCCCCTGCCCCACCCCATCCTATGAGATATCTGCTTAGTTTTAAGCTTAATCTAGAACATCGAAGTTCTAACATCCGAAAATTCTAAATTTTGCAATGTTATATTAAATAGATTGATTGTCAGTTTTGATTGGTTCTTTGATTGATTATGTGAAATTGAGTGAAATTCGAAACTTTATGAAAGTTAAATGAGAGGGAATAAAAGGACTTTCCCAAAATTTCATTTTTCATTTATGATCTTCGTGAATTCAAATTCTTTTCAAATACAAAACCCTTGAGTGAAGATGATATGACTTCTTCCATTTAATTAAATGAAAAGGGTATTGGAAAATATTTGAATTTCATTTGGAACTATTTTCAAATTCAGAAACTTTAAGCAACTCAATGATTTTCACGAGTGTCGGTGTACTAAAGTAGGGGTACCTTAGTACCCCGAACTTGTGCACGGGCAGTAGTAGCGTCCCGCGGCAAGGCTTGCCATGGGAGCGACAAGAGTCTCCACGGCCCTTTCTGGGTCGGACGAAGGCCAAGTGATCGAGCCTAGAAGACCAGGCCCCGGCAAGAGGAGCTTGCCGGGCCAAGGAGGCGAGGTCCGGCAAGAGGAGCTTGCCGGGCCAAGGCGACAAGGCCCCGGCAAGAGGAGCTTGCCGGGACGACTAAGCCGAAGCACCAAGGCCCCGACGGGAGGAGCTCGCCGGGACGGCCAAGCCAAGGCACCCCAAGAAAAGCCCGCTGCGGCGCGCCGCGCGCCCCGGCAAGGCCTGACGAGCGGCAAGCTTTCAGGTGCGGCAAGACAACCACCGCGGCAAGCCACTTGCCGCGGCAAACCACCACCTCAGGCCTGCGCTCCAGCTCACCTGACCACGCGTCACTCTGGAGCTTCCCCAGAGGCACGTGGCGGGGCGCCGCAACCTGAGGCGTGCGGTGGCATGCGACGTTGGCAGAGTCGCCCCCGTGGCAAGCGGAGGCGCCCCCAACGGTCCGCCTCGGTACTGTTCGGGTGATCCAGACGGGCATTTAATGCCTTTGTCCCCCGCCGTCAGAGTTAGGTGCGATAGCACTGTGCGGCCACTGTTCGCACAGTTCCTTGCCATTTTTACCCTCACCTGCGTCGCTACCTGTGGGAAACCCCTTAGCATATAAAAGGAGGCCCATGCGCACGTAGGGGGGGGACCCCGGAAGGAGGACACCTAGTAGACCCTCGTCTACGTCCAGCTCCAACTTACGGTAGCTTCTTGCGCTCCAGAGCAAGAACTCGAATCAACCAGACAAGCAGCAGTAGGGTTTTACGCATCCGTGCGGCCCGAAGCTGGGTAAAATCGTTGTGTGTGTGTCGCCTCGATCTGCTCTTTGTGCAACCTCCGCCCCCCGCCGAACCGAAATGGGGCTCCGTCCCCATAGGTGCTCGTGGAGGCCGATTTCCCCCGACATCTTTGGCGCGCCAGGTAGGGGGTCTGCGTCGAGGTTGTGCGAACCAGATTTGGCGACCACAGGTAAGCTCAGGTATGGCCAGGTACCTTTCCGCTCCAACCCGCGGAGCGGAGGCATTCCTCCTTACGGACTCGTGCACGGCCCTCCTCGAGTACCCACTCACGCATAGCCTGGGCAAGAGCAGCTGCTCCTTGAGGAGGACCGCCTTCCGGCCGCTGAGCGAGTTTCTCACCTCCAGCAAACTCTACGCCGCTCCCGTAGCCGCAGAAGTTAGCGCCGGAAGTTGCGGGAAAGGCGACCTCGTTCTTCGGCGCGCCCAGGCCGCCAAGATCCAAACGAGTCGACGCCGACCGTGGGAGGGACCTTGCCAGCGCGGTAGTCGGAACCCGTTCCGTCGGCCATCCTCTCTGTCCAAGTCTTGCCGCAGTTGCATGTAATCCTTGGTACAGAGACGAGCGCAGATCCCAAGCATAGCTTATGTGCCCCGCACATCTTGTCGATTTCGCGCCTCTCCGCTTTGCGCATGCATTATTTGACACGATTGTGCAGCACTCGGCTCCGGCAAGCGATGGCAGGCCGTGAAGCCCCGAGCCCTCGTTATTCCCTTACCTCGAGAAGGGGGGATGACAGGATAGGCTGGGCGTTGCCCGAGGAAGCTGCGCCTTGCCGGACTGCAAACAACAAAAAAGCTAAGTTGCCAAAATTTGAGCAATTAAGCTCCTTTTTACCCTTAAGTTATCTTCCTCGAACGGCCGAGCTTCGTATGGGAAACCTATGCGCGGAGGGGCCGGCTTGTGGCTAGTTGCGCCCTTATTTCGTTTCGAGTCCGCTCAACGACTTAAGTGTGCTACATCCAGAGTGGCGTCCTTACTTTGTTTCGAGCTTGCTCGGCAGCTTAAGTGTGCTGCGAGTGCAGTCGCAACGCATACCTCGCCCTGAGCCTGCTCAACATTTTAAGTGAGTTGCGCCAGCCGCGGCAAGGTTTCTTGCCGGTGGAGGCACCGCCAGCGGGTTGCTGATGTCCCGCACTCGGCACCCGTGGCAAGGCGGAGGCTTGCGCCGACAAGTTCCTGGGAGCGTAGGGCGCGAACGTACGAAGCACAAAGTCGAACGAGGGAGGTAACAGCGCAATGAACTGCCTAAGATAAAAGTTATATTCCAAAACGACTTGCCGCTGCTCTAATCAGCTGTTTCTATGACATGCTCAGCAGCGACAAGGGAAGAAAAGAAAGAGGTGGGCGGCCTAATCCGCGCGGTCGCCCTCGACCCTCCTGATCCCGGCCACCCTTTCCACAATGGGGGTGACGAGGGCCTTGATCTCCGTCAGGTCGGCGTCTTCCGGCAGGTGCCTGAGGACGTTGGTAAGCCTGATGGTGGGGTTGCGGAAGACGATCTTCACTAGCACCCTCTTGAGGGCCCAGGAGACGGCTTCCCGCGTCTCCTCGGCCAGCTGCTCTGGGATCGTTTCCCGGAGATGCTGGAGTGCCTCCACCAAGCCCTTGAAGAAGGAAGTGAGCTTGACGCTCGGCGAGACATTCTCGCCGGAGGGGTACTCGTGGCCCTCCATCCCCAGCAGCTTCAGCTCCTTGTCGATGGTGGTGGCGATGTCGACGAGGCCTTCGGTCCACCGCTCCACCGTCTCCTGGAAGGCGTTCTGGGTAACGGCGGCGCGCTTCAATAGCTCCTCGTTGTCAGCAACCTCCTTCCGCAAGGTCGCTTCCTGCCCCTTGGCGCTCTCCAGCGCCTTGGCCAGGGTGTCCAGCTTCAGCTCGAGGTCGGCCTTGGAATCCTTGGCGGCGTCGAGCTCCCGGATCTTCTCGGCGAAGCGGCCCTGCAGCTCGCCAAGGCTCCCCCTTGACGACCTCGGCGGCCGCGGCAGCGTCCTGCGCTTTCTGCAAGGCCCCGCCAAGCGCCTGCTCGCGCGCGGCAACCTCCTCCTCGTGGCTGGCGAGGCTGGCCTTCTGCTGCACCAGTTCGCTTTCCCGCGCGGATAGCCCCGCAGCGGCAAGCCTCTGCTGCTCTTCGGCCTCTGCCTTCTCGAGGAGAAAGGCCGTCCGCGCCTCGTCGAGCAGCCTCCACTCCTCCGCCAAAGACCGGAGAGCCTCCTGGTTGAGCTCCCGAAGCTCCCCGGCACGCTTCTCCATGTCCGCGCCGGCCCTCGCGACGAGTGCCTCCTGGCGCTCCACCTTAGCCTGTCGGGCGCGGTAGAGCGACACAAGCTTCTGGAGCAGCCGCTCCTCCTCGGGCTCGCCGCTGCTGGTGCTTGGCGTGTCGACCATTGTCAGCCCGACGGAGGCGAGCACTTCTCCGTCCAAGGCCTCCCCCTCGACCGGCGCCCTGGAGCTAGGCTCCCAGGGGAGCCTGATTAAGACGCCATCGCCGGCCTTCAGGTAGGCACCCGCCGGGGGCTCCTCGGGGCCCGACGCGGCGGCAGCAGCGGGATCGCCGGACGGCGGAGTGCTTGACGCCCCTGCCTCCCCGGGGCCGTCGGCACGGTCGCCGGTCCCCTCGCCGTCTGCCGCCGCGGCGGCCTTGGCGGCTTCGGCCTCCCCGCCGCCTGCGGGGTCGTCGGTGCCGTCCGCCTCCTCGATGACGACGACGTCGTCGGCCTCGCCGCGCGCGCCCTCCCTGACGATGGCCTCGGTCTCCATCGGGTCCGCGGTGGGCGGGTCTGATGGCCGGAAGAGGGGAGAAGAGTCAACCGAACAGCCGACAAAAAGGATCATAAGGAAAGATAACCAGGGGAAGTTTTCCGTGCAGGGGGGCTTACCGGTGGCAGGGTCCGTGGCCGCGGCCTCCGCTGCCGGGGGATCGCTGGCCGCGTCCCTCGCCGGAGATCCCTCCCTTGCTGGAGAGGTCTCCCTTGCCGGGGGCTCCTCCCTTGCCGGGGAGGTCTCCCCTGCCGGGGGCTCCTCCCTTGCCGGAGATTTCTCCCTAGGCGGGGTGGTCGACGCAGACGGCGCGGCAGGAGTGCCCCCCGGGGGTCGCCTGCTGGGGCTGCTCTGCTCCTACCCAACAACAACAGCCACATGTCAACCACAAAGAGAAGGGGAGCTCACGCGCGCGCCACTTGGGGAGGGCGCGACGAGCACGGAGTTAAGGAGCAGCGCAACCCAGGCCACGCGTGCCCGTGCACTGTTAGGGCCTGGCCCAACAACGCTCGGCACCGTGTATGGCCCAGACCCGGGGGCTCCTGTCGGTGTACTAAAGTAGGGGTACCTTAGTACCCCGAACTTGTGCACGGGCAGTAGTAGCGTCCCGCGGCAAGGCTTGCTAGGGGAGCGACAAGAGTCTCCACGGCCCTTTCTGGGCCGGACGAAGGCCAAGTGATCGAGCCTAGAAGACCAGGCCCCGGCAAGAGGAGCTTGCCGGGCCAAGGAGGCGAGGTCCGGCAAGAGGAGCTTGCCGGGCCAAGGCGACAAGGCCCCAGTAAGAGGAGCTTGCCGGGACGACTAAGCCGAAGCACCAAGGCCCCGGCGGGAGGAGCTCGCCGGGACGGCCAAGCCAAGGCACCCCAAGAAAAGCCCGCCGCGGCGCGCCGCGCGCCCCGGCAAGGCCTGACGAGCGGCAAGCTTTCAGGTGCGGCAAGACAACCACCACGGCAAGCCACTTGCCGCGGCAAACCACCACCTCAGGCCTGCGCTCCAGCTCACCTGACCACGCGTCACTCTGGAGCTTCCCCAGAGGCACGTGGCGGGGCGCCGCGCAACCTGAGGCGCGCGGTGGCATGCGACGTTGGCAGAGTCGCCCCCGTGGCAAGCGGAGGCGCCCCCAACGGTCCGCCTCGGTACTGTTCGGGTGATCCAGACGGGCATTTAATGCCTTTGTCCCCCGCCGTCAGAGTTAGGTGCGATAGCACTGTGCGGCCACTGTTCGCACAGTTCCTTGCCATTTTTACCCTCACCTGCGTCGCTACCTGTGGGAAACCCCTTAGCATATAAAAGGAGGCCCATGCGCACGTAGGGGGGGACCCTGGAAGGAGGACACCTAGTAGACCCTCGTCTACGTCCAGCTCCAACTTACGGTAGCTTCTTGCGCTCCAGAGCAAGAACTCGAATCAACCAGACAAGCAGCAGTAGGGTTTTACGCATCCGTGCGGCCCGAAGCTGGGTAAAATCGTTGTGTGTGTGTCGCCTCGATCTGCTCTTTGTGCAACCTCCGCCCCCCGCCGAACCGAAAAGGGGCTCCGTCCCCATAGGTGCTCGTGGAGGCCGATTTCCCCCGACAACGAGAGAAGATAAATTGACTTCTTCAAAACATATGAAATATGAGCTGGGAGTTTTGGAGAATCAAATTTAAAATCCCTTTTGAAATTATTTTCAGTTTGGAGTTATTTGGCATTTATTCAAATTATTTTTCTCCAAAATTAAAATATATGGAAAATAGGGTAAAATGATTCCCTACATCAAAAAATTGGATATAAATAAATTTGAAATCATTTTGGTATTTTAAAAATGTATTTATGAGGAATTTATTGCAACATTAGCACTTTTGCTTTATTTGAATTTTTGTGGATTTTATTTGACTCTATAAAAATGTTCATGCTGTAGGAAATTTTTTCTGAAATTCTTGATATATTACTTGCCTATATAATATTTTTATTTATTTTGTTTGTCTGAAAAAATGTTTATTTAAAAAATCTCTTTTGGACCGACCAGACCAGGCTTGCCCAACTCGCGAGGCCACGGCCCAGCCGGCCCGACGCGCCACCCGCTCATCCCCGAGCTCGGGACAGACTCCCGAGCTTGCACGCCTCACCGCCGCCGCCGAGTCCGACCGGGACTTTGTCCCCGCGCCGCCGCCTTGCCCCCTCCTCCACGCCTCCCGAGGCCCCTTCCAGCCTATTTAAGGCGAACCTCGACCCCCTCTCGCTCCTCTCACCGCCGCCCGCACAACCGCGCCGCCGCCGCATCTCGCTGCTGCATGCCACCGCAACTGCCGCCGCCTCTGCTGCCGCTGTCGCCGCCGCCGCCGCACGCGCGCCATCGTCGTCTGGCCTTGCCTCGCCCCGCCGCTGGACTCGCCAAAGTCCGCAGCCTCGCCGGAGAGCCGCCGGAAAACGGCGCCAATGGTTTTCTGCCGAAGACCGCCGAACCGCCAAGGACCGGTATACAAACCGAACCCTAGATCGGTTATTTTTGGTTTTCTCGGTTTTTCTTTTTAGTCTAGTTAGTTAACGAACGTTCGTCGTTTAGACTTCTATAGCGAACGGTTTTCGTTCTTTAGCGTTCGGTAGCGAAAGTTCGTTCGATAGGATTTTTTCTTTTTATTTTAATTTTCGGCCAGGGACCCGTCTGTGAATATCTTATTTATAGATTAGTCCCTGTTTTTCAAACGATCACTACTTTTTACTCGTTTATCCAAATCCAACGAAACCAACGCCCACTTCTTCGTTATGATCCCCTCTATCTAGTAAAACAACTTAAACATGTTTTTGAAAGTTTAAAAATTGTTTTTCAAACAGATTTGTATTGAATCTTCTTTTGATCGTAACTTGAGTTTCGTAGCTCTGTTTGAGTTGATTCTTTTTGCAAATTAAAGCTCTTGACCTAAACTTTCTGATAAGGCGAAATTCACATAGTTTTGGTACTGATAGAAATTGTTTTATGTTGCAAGAGTTATTTGCTTGGTTTTGCTGTTTTCCGTATAGTCTTCTTCGTTCTTTTCGATCTTTTGAGTGAGTGCTTATGTCTGGTTACTATTGCTTGCTCTCGATAGATTGAATGGAGTGTGATGAGTAGAACTATCAAGAGTTTTGAGTGCGAATCATCTTCATCAATAGTACAGGCAAGTTCACACTTTGATCATATCCCTTTCATACCCAGTTTTTATGCATTAGTTTCACCCTCAAACATTGCATGAGTAGGACTTGATAACATGTGGATTTTGGGAAGTAGTTGATGAGGTAGGAGCCCTGCATTCAAACCTTGGGAGTTACTATTACGTTATGCTTATATTGTCATGCTATGCTCGTAGAAGTGGATTGGGTTTGAGTGTATTCCATGAGGGATGTGAGATTGTTTACTTAATGGTTCAACTTAAGGTGGCTACTTTAATACACATCTGGGTGGATTGGTTGTGGGCACCTGGAGAATCCAGTGTTGTCCTAGGATATCCCGGAGGACCCGTGTGATCATCCTACGGCTCGCCACCCAGGCTCAAAGGGATCATAAGATTATTCATGCTAGAAACTTCCGTGTGCACCCACAAGCTATTATGGGCTCTAGCATAGTTGAGTGTGTTGCATGACCTCTTCCAGTGGTAGGCTAGCAGATGTAGGGGGTGTAGGTTGGTACTGTCTACCCAGGGTTAGAGTTAATGCTTCTAAAAGACTGTGTCTCGGTCATCCGTTTCTCAAACACCATGTAGTGCGAGAAATCCAACGGAGGAGATCGAGTCTTATGGGGAAAAGTGCGCAAACCTCTGTAGAGTGTACAAACTAATCATGGTTATCCATGTCCCCGGTTATGGGCATCTTGAGTATCTGGTTCTTGAATTATCATGTTGATCTCATCATGTTACTTAAATAATTTGTTGGGTTATTCATGTTAATTTGGGATTGAGTTGGAGGAACCTTCTCAATGTTTTCAACAAACTTTGTAGTTAAATAAAATATATTCCTTTGCAGTAGGGAAAAATTGGCTTTACGCAAAAACATTATAACCATAGAGCTTTTCCACCAGCCATATATGCATGTAGTGATAGCTATTATTCATCATTATCCTATGATGTGAATTTGCCAGTACATTCAATGTACTGACCCTTTGTGGCTGCAACGTCTCATGTTGCAGGAATCTTACACGAGTAAGTGATACGTTAGGGTTACAATTTCTACACTCAACTTTGCCGTTGGTGTTGATGGGAATCCACAACCTTGTTGTTACTTCCGCTATTTGGATTGAGGCAATAGTATTTACGATACTTTATACATGTGATTTACCTTTGTTATAAATCCTCGAGTACTGTGTGTGTCAGCATACCGATCCACGGATGACACTTAAGCACAGAGACTTGAACGTCTGAGGCCGGGTCGCTACAGAAGCAATCCCTTCATTCACATGTTTATAGCAGATTTTAAATACTTTGCCAAAGAACTCATCTCCCTTCAGCCAGTTGAGTTCAAATCTAAAGAACTTTGGCTTTAGGTTCCATATGTTTCATAACATCTAGAGTTAATGGGTTATGGTAAAAAACTGGTTAAGCTATGAACAATGGCTAAGGGTAGGCATTACTTTATTATCACATCAGTTGCCACATTTGGTTAACCCAAAACAAAAAAGGTTTGTGCATCCATCATAAAATGGTACACGCGCACGCACATGCATAAACTCCCTTCGTTCAACAAGTAGCTATATTGAACTAGAAATGTGGAACTATATCACCTTGCCTCACACCCTTTAAACTTCAGAAATTCCTTCCCAATGTATCGTTGATCGATACGTCTCCAACGTATCTATAATTTTTGATTGTTCCATGTTGTTATATTATCAATTTTGGATGTTTTATAATCATTTTATAGTAATTTTACATCATGTTTTGGTACTAACCTATTGACATAGTGCCAAGTGCCAGTTGCTGTTTTCTGCATGTTTTTTTACATCGCAGGAAATCAATACCAAACAGAGTCCAAATGCAACGAAACTTTACGAAGATTTTTTTATGGACCAGAAGACACCTAATGGGCCCTAGCTGCGCCTGGCGGTGCTCTGAGGATAGCACAACCCACCAAGGTGCACCAGGAGGCCCAGGCGCGCCCTTGTGGGTTGTGCCCACCTCGGGTGCCCCCGGACCGCCTCTTTGCTCTATAAATACCCCAATATTCCCAAAACCCTAGGGGACTCCACAAAATATTGATCCAGCCGCCGCAGAGTCCAGAACCACCAGATCCAATCTAGACACCATCTCGAATGGGGTTCACCACCTCTATGGTGCCTCTCCGATGATGCGTGAGTAGTTCTTTGTAGACCTTCAGGTCCGTAGTTAGTAGCTAGATGGCTTACTCTCTCTCGTTGAATTCTCAATACAATGCTCTCTTGGAGATCCATATGATGTAAACCTTTTTGCGACGTGTTTGTTGGGATCTGATGAACTTTGAGTTTGTGATCAGTTATATCTTTTAATATCCATGAAAGTATTTGAGTTTCTTTGATCTCTTTTATGCATGATCTCTTATAGCCTCGTATTTATTCTTCGATATTTGGGTTTTGTTTGGCCAACTTGATCTATTTATCTTGCAATGGGAAGAGGTGCTTTGTAGTGGGTTCGATCTTACAGTGCTTGATCCCAGTGATAGAAGGGGAACCGACACGTTGTTGGGGAACGCAGTATTTCAAAAAATTTACCTACGATCATGCAGTCGAACGTCTTTGCAATCCAACTGATCCAAGTACCGAACGTACGGCACCTCCGTGTTCAGCACGCGTTCAGCTTGATGATGTCCCTCGAGCTCTTGATCCAGTTGAGGACAAGGGAGAGTTCCGTCAGAACGACGGCATGGCGACGGTCATGATGAAGTTACCGGTGCAGGGCTTTGCCTAAGCACTACGACGATATGACCGAGGTGTGTAACTGTGGAGGGGGCACCGCACACAACTAAGACAATTGATCTTGTGTGTTCTAGGGTGCCCCCTGCCCCCGTATATAAAGGAGGAGAGGGGGAGGCCGGTCGGCCCCTGTAGGGTGCGTCAGGAGAGAGGAGTCCTACTAGGACTCCAAGTCCTAGTAGGATTCCACCTGGAGGAAGGGGGAAGAAGGAAGGGAGAGGGAGAAAGGAAGGAAAGGGGGTGCTGCCCCCTTCCCCTAGTACAATTCGGAACCAATGGGGGGTGGCTAGCCTCTTGTGGCCCTTCTCTCTCCCCACCAAGGCCCATGAAGGCCCATTAGTTTCCCCCGAGGGGGTCCGATAACCCTTCGGCACTCCGATAGTTATGCGGTACCTCTCGGAACTCATCCGGTGTCCGAATAACATCGTTCAATATATCAATCTTTATGTCTTGACCATTTCGAGACTCCTCGTCATGTCTGTGATCTCATCCGGGACTCCTAACAAACTTCAATCATCAAATCACATATAACTCATAATACAAATCGTCATCGAACGTTAAGTGTGCGGACCCTACGGGTTCGAGAACTATGTAGACATGACCGAGACACATCTCCGGTCAATAACCAATAGCGGAAACTGGATGCTCATATTGGTTCCTACATATTCTACGAAGATCTTTATCAGTCAAACCGCATAACAACATACGTTGTTCCCTTTGTCATCGGTATGTTACTTGCCCGAGATTCGATCGTCGGTATCATCATACCTAGTTCAATCTCGTTACCGGCAAGTCTCTTTAATCATTCCGTAATGCATTATCCCGTAACTAACTTATTAGTCACATTGCTTGCAAGGCTTATAGTGATGAGCATTACTAAGAGGGCCCAGAGATACCTCTCCGATACACAGAGTGACAAATCCTAATCTCGATCTATGACAACTCAACAAACACCATCGGAGACACCTGTAGAGCATCTTTATAATCACCCAGTTATGTTGTGATGTTTGATAGCACACAAGGTGTTCCTCCGATATTCGGGAGTTGCATAATCTCATAGTCAGAGGAACATGTATAAGTCATGAAGAAAGCAATAGCAATAAAACTAAATGATCATTTATGCTAAGCTAATGGATGGGTCTTGTCCATCACATCATTCTCTAATGATGTGATCCCGTTCATCAAATGACAACACGTGTCTATGGTGAGGAAACATAACCATCTTTGATTAACGAGCTAGTCTAGTAGAGGCATACTAGGGACACTCTGTTTGTCTATGTATTCACACATGTACTAAGTTTCCGGTTAATACAATTCTAACATGAATAATAAATATTTATCATGATAAAAAGAAATGTAAATAACAACTTTATTATTGCCTCTAGGGCATATTTCCTTCACACGTATGTATCGTTGCTACTAAGGATAAAACGATGGGATCTATCTCTACATAGATAGATCTTGTCTACATCATGTCATCGTTCTTATTGCATTACTCCATTTTTCCATGAACTTAATACACTAGATGCATGCTGGATAGCGGTCGATGTGTGGAGTAATAGTAGAGATGCAGGTAGGAGTCGGTCTACTAATCCTGGACGTGATGCCTATATAATGATCATTGCCTGGATATCGTCATGGTTATTTGAAGTTCTATCAAGAGCCCAACAGTAATTTGTTTACTGATCGCTTGCTATTTTTTCTCGAGAGAGGCCACTAGTGAAACCTACGGCCCACGGGTCTCTTTCTCATATATTTGCCTTTGCGATGTACTTTTCTTTTGCATTTATTTTCAGATCTATTATACCAAAAATACAAAAAATACCTAGCTGCGTTTTATTCTTATTTATTTTATTTGGCGTTCGATCTATCAATCTACTACAATTTTATTCACGTCTGTTTGCCAATTTCTGGCGCCGTTACCCAAAAGGGATTGACAACCCCTTTAACACGTTGGGTTGCGAGTAGTTGTTATTTGTGTGCAGGTGTTGTTTACGTTGTGTTGCTTGGTTCTCTTACTGGTTCAATAACCTTGGTTTCATCACTAAGGGAAATACCTACCGTCGCTGTGCTGCATCATCCCTTCCTCTTTGGGGAAATACCGACGTAGTCCTAGCAGACATCAAAAGGAATTTCTGGCGCTGTTGCCGGGGAGGATCTTCAACATATACCAGGTTCCTAATCACAAATCTCATCGCATCGCAATTTACATTATTTGCCATTTGCCTCTCGTTTTCCTCTCCCCCACTTCACAAAAATTTGCCATTTTATTCGCCCCTCTTTTTTGTTCGCCGTTTTCTTGCCGGATATGTTTTTTAGTACAGCCTTGTTTGCTTTTATTATCGTCATGGATAGATCTTCCTCTATTAATTGTGTGCACTCCCGAGAACGAATTTCCCAACTTTAAACAAAGGGGAGGAGGGAATTTAAAAGATGCTTGGTATAGAATTTGCAATGCTTATAATAGATCTATCTGTAAGCAATCTACCATTGTTTTTCTCCGTTGCTTTTATGTGGGCATCACCACTTGGTATAGAGTCGTCCTTGATACGATTACTGATGGAAATTTCTTGATGTGTCCCTTTCTTGATGCTTTTAATGCTATGGGAAATTTAGTGGGCTCACCACCGCTTATCAATAATGAAGCAACTTTGACTCTTGAGCATGTTATGGAAAGATTAGATGCTATTGAAAATAAAATGCTTACTGAAGAGCATATTGAAAATTTAGATAAAAAGATGCATAATCTTGCCACTAAAATTGGATCAAAGACGGGAGAATTTTTTAAGTTGTTAAAAGAAAAGGGAACCGTAATGCACGAAAGAATTGAAGAAAGTCCGTCTCGGATTGATAAACTGGAAGAAATCTTTAGTAATTTGAGCACGGCCTTTACTTCCGCTAAAACTATTGAAAAAACTCCCGTAAAAATCGGTAAGACTACCCAAGTTACCAAGAATAAGGGTGCAACTTCTAGTGATAATAATGGAGATCTTAAGATGATTAGCATTCACCCGGATTTTGTTGAAGTTATAAGGGACCCCTTTGGCAAAAATGGATTCTTTAAAGTTGTTCCTAGAAGTATTATCATTGAAAATCTTTATGCTAAATCTCTGAATAATCCTAAGTGTTTGATTGAGGAGTTGGACAAAGATGACAAAACTTAGATCCTTGCTTTATGCCTAGCTAAGGGCGTAAAACTATAGCGCTTGTTGGGAGGCAATCCAATGAATAAAATTTATTTTTGCTTTTTGATTTCTGCTCTTGAGTGTTTGCACAATTATGCTACTGTTATGATTGTGTTTTTTGTGTTTTAATTAGTGTTTGTTCCAAGTAAAGCCTTTAGGATCTTCTTGGGTGATAGTTGTTTGATCTTGCTGAAAACAGAAACTTTTGCGCTCACGAAAACAATTCTTATTTTTAACCAGAACGTGATATAATACCAATATTTTTTGCAGTAGATTAATATACAAATTACCCAGGACATCCTAATTTTGCAGAATATTTGGAGTTCCAGAAGTATTCGAACAAATCAGATTGCTACAGACTGTTCTGTTTTGACTGATTCTGTTTTCTTTGCGTTGTGTGCTTATTTTTATGGATCTATGGTTTTCTTTAATGAGTTTTTGCCATAGAAATGTTGGAATACAGCATATATAATGCAAAAACAAAATATGAATTGGTTTGATACAGTATTTATAGTAGTAATTTATTTTTCTTACACTAACGGATCTCAAGAAGGTTTTGTTGAGTTTTGCGTAATTGAAGTTTTCAAGTTTTGGGTTATCTTACAATGGATGAAGGAATAAGGAGTAAGAAGAGCCTAAGCTTGGGGATGCCCTGGAATCCCAATCTATTATCCAAAAATGAGCAAGCAACTAAGCTTGGGGATGCCCCGAGTGGCATCCCCTCTTTCTTCTAGCGACCATCGGTATTTTACTCAAAGCTATATTTTTATTCGTCACATACTATGTGTTTTGCTTGGAGCATATTGTATGATATGATTCTTTGATTGTTTTATTTTGTGTTTTTAAGTCTTGATTCCTTGATGGACACACCTATTTGAGAGAGCCAAAATTATGGCATGACTTGTTAGAATTGCTCTCTATGCTTCACTTAAATCTTTTATGAGCAATGAACTTTCTCTAGTGCTTCACTTATATCTTTTTTAGCACAGTGTTCTTTAGTATTTTTGAGGAAATACTCTCTTGCTTCACTTATATTTATTTGAGAGTTAGTAAAATTTTCAAGAAATTATCTCTTGCTTCACTTAAATTAATTTGAGAGAAAGAAAAATTGTGCTCATGATCTTCACTTATATTTGTTTGAGCTTATCAAAAGCAACATATGAAAATTAGTTCCAAAGTGATAGATATCCAAGAAGGATATAATAAAGCTTTCATTAAGATCATTGGACAAAATAAACTTGATTCTTAGTAATAGTTTTGAGATATGATGATGTGATATGTGAGTTATGTTGATGAGTAATTATGCTTTAGTAAGAATATTGGTGTTAAGGTTTGTGATTCCCTATGCAAGCACGAAAGTCAATAATTATGCAGTGAAATTATATCCTACTTGTGGTGCCTTATTCGATGTTAATTATGCTTAATGCTCGCTTATGAGATTATTCGTTTCTTGGTTGGTCGCTTCTCAATCTTTTGCTAGCCTTCATTTTGCACTAAGTATGATCTCTACTTGTGCATCCAAAAACCTTTAAACCAGTTTTGCCACATGAGTCCACTATACCAACCTATATGCGGTATTCTTTTGCCATTCTAAGCAAATTTGTATGTGCCATCTCTAATTTTCAAAATAAACTTCTCTTTTGTGTGTTCGTTCCACTCGCGGAGCGGTGAGGGGTGGCTAATATTTTCCATTCTAGATGTGTTATTCTCACGATGAGTGTTTATTCACTTGTCATTGCACGAGAGTAAGGCAAAGGCATTAGGGATGCCCAGTCCCGAAATGAAAAATGAATTTACTTTATGTTGTCAAATAATAAATTCCGAAAGTGTTGGTATGGAGGGCAACCGTGGATACGGCTAGCCATGGAAAGTGAAAGTATGGTTGAAAAAGGAATAAACTTTATTTTCTGTTTGGGAACCGCCTATGATATACCTAGTATGGAAAGTGTTGGGAACTCTAAGTCGTTTTCGTTGGTGGGAAGGATACACCTCCCAAAATGTTTTTTATCTCTAAGTTTTTCGCTTTGAGCCCTGGCACCTCTACAAATCCCTACTTCCCTCTACGAAGGGCCTTTCTTTTACTTTATGCAATTTTTATTTTGAATTTGAGTCTCCATTATCTCTTATAAAAGCACCAACTAAGAGGCAATATGATCGTAATTGAGTATTGGGTGTAGTTAATATGCGAGTGTGTTTCATGAATGGATCAATGATTGAGCATGATGGGCTAGGGATAACTTATTTTAGCGTTGATATTTTGAAAGACATGGTTGCTTGTTGATATGCTTCAGTATTTAAATTATCATGTCAAAACTAGGCTATTGGTTTGGATCACATAAAAGTCCAATTGTCCATGCTATAAAGAAAGAATATGATATGACATGTTAGGCAGCATTCCACATCTAAAATTCTGTTTTTATCATTTACCTACTCATGACGAGTAGGAGTTAAGCTTGGGGATGCTGATACGCCTCCAATGTATCTATAATTTTTATTCATCCATGCTGTTATATTATCAATCTTGGATGTTTTATAATCATTTTATAGTTATTTTGTATCATTTTTTGGTACTAACCTATTAACGTAGTGCCAAGTGCCAGTTGCAGTTTTCTGCATGTTTTTCACGTCACAGGAAATCAATACCAAACGGAGTCCAAATGCAACAAAACTTTACGGAGATTTTTTATGGACCAGAAGACACCTAATGGGCCCTGGCTACGCCTGGGGGTGCTCTGAGGAGAGCACAACCCACTAGGACGCGCCAGGAGGACCAAGCACGCCCTGGTGGGTTGTGCCCACCTCGGGTGCCCCCCGGACCGCCTCTTTGCTCTATAAATACTCCAATATTCCCAAAACCCTAGGGGAGTCAACGAAATGTTGATCCAGCCGCCGTAGAGTCCAGAACAACAAGATCCAATCTAGACACTATCTCAGATGGGGTTCACTACCTCCATTGGTGCCTCTCCGATGATGCGTGAGTAGTTCTTTGTAGAGCTTCAGGACCGTAGTTAGTAGCTAGATGGCTTCCTCTGTCTCGCTCAATTCTCAATACAAAGGTCTCTTGGAGATCCATACGATGTAACTCTTTTTGCGGTGTGTTTGTTGGGATCTGATGAACTTTGAGTTTATGATCAGTTATATCTTTTTATATCCATGAAAGTATTTGAGTTTCTTTGATCTCTTTTATGCATGATCTCTTATAGCCTCATATTTCTTCTCCGATATTTGGGTTTTGTTTGGCCAACTTGATCTATTTATCTTGCAATGAGAAGAGGTGCTTTGTAGTGGGTTCGATCTTACGGTGCTTGATCCCAGTGACAGAAGGGGAACCGGCACGTATGTATCGTTGCTACTATGGATAAAAAGGTGGGGTATATCTCTACATAGATAGATCTTGTCTACATCATGTCATTGTTCTTATTGCATTACTCCATTTTTCCATGAACTTAATACACTAGATGCATGCTGGATAGCGGTCGATGTGTGGAGTAATAGTAGTAGATGCAGGCAGGAGTCGGTCTACTAATCTTGGACGTGATGCCTATATAATGATCATTGCCTGGATATCGTCATGATTATTTGAAGTTCTATCAATTGCCCAACAGTAATTTGTTTACCCACCGTTTGCTATTTTTCTCGAGAGAAGCCACTAGTGAAACCTACAGCCCCGGTTCTCTTTCTCATATATTTGCCTACGCGATCTACTTTTCCTTTGCATTTATTTTCAGATCTATTAAACAAAAAATACAAAAATAACTTGCTATGTTTTATTCTTATTAATTTTATTTGGCATTCGATCTATCAATCTACTACAATTTTATTCACGTCCGTTTGCCAATTTCTGGCGCCGTTACCCGAAAGGGATTGACAACCCCTTTAACACGTCGGGTTGTGAGTAGTTGTTATTTGTGTCCAGGTGATGTTTACGTTGTGTTGCTTGGTTCTCCTACTGGTTTGATAACCTTGGTTTCATCATTGAGGGAAATACCTACCGTCGTTGTGCTGCATCATCCCTTCCTCTTTGGGGAAATATCGATGTACTCCTAGCAGACATCACTGATCTTTACATTCAATTTCAGGGTCCTACCCTTCATAACTGTTTAAAACCATTTCCTCGAGGCTTCATCAAGTTCTCTCTCCTCCAAGCTATGAAAGAGGAACTACGGGCTCACTTTATCATGTGCCTTTTCAAAAATCCAATTTTAGTACAACCACTTGTTGTTTCTTCCTCCTAGACTCATGCAAAATTTTATGCAAAGACATCACACCATAGATGATGTTTATCCCTCTTATGAATGCATTTGACAAGGAGATGTCAGCTTATTCATATAAGGAGAGACCCTCATAATCACAGCTTTTGGAAAGATTAAAAAGAAACAAGAAGTAGACGTATGGGTATAGATTGGTGGATAGTATCAGCATCATCCCCCTAAGACATCTGTGTTATCGCACCAAAAATAATTATACTAAAGTCCAGCTTCCCTTCGTGGAATTCAAAAAGCAAGCCATAACATCCTTCTTGATAAAAGGCCAGCATGCTCGATAGAACTATAGTAAATTCGTCAAGACCAACTGCCTTTTTTCTCCATGCTACCAATGACATATTATATTTCCTCCTCCTTAAGAGGTATACAAAGGTCTCTCGTATCATTCAAAGAATGTTTTTCCACGTCACACCACACATCACTCCTCGGCTTGTATTAAAAACCTTTGCATGACTAAATAGTGTTTTATAATGAGCTGTTGTGTGTTGCAGTAGATCAGTAGTCCCCTGGATGACACCATCACCCTCCTTCAGAGAGAACATGTAGTTTTTCCTCTTTTCCCACCATTAACAATCTAGTGAGAGTAACTATATAATTATCACCTTTCAACATCTACTTCTCACTGAATCTCTTGTGCCAATGTCCGTCCTCTTCTTCTTCCAAAGCTTGACATAAAGCACTCTGGACTTGATAAAACTATTAAAGATTTTATTAATTCTCAAAAGGCTTTCAATACGATGGTAGAAAAGAAATTGAGAAACTTTGATGCTACATCTGGAAATATGGATATACTTAAAATTAAAATTTTGCCACCAAATAAGGATGAAATGCATGAATCATTGAAAGCTAGTAAAGTCTCCATTGATTATAATAGAAGAATGATTGATATGCTTAGAGCTAGATGTGAACGAGAGGAACATAGGCTGAATTGCGTTATCTTGATAATAATGATGAAGATATTAAAACTATTGGTGTATCTAATATTGAATCATTATTTAGAAACATTAAAGTTGATAATGATGGGACTAAAGAAGAGTCAACATTAGTTAGAAGGCGTCCATATTGTTAGGAGGGTGATAATCTTGATGCTAAAGATGATTAATTCACCCAACGCTTATGATCAAAACAAGTTTTTTATTAAACATATCGTAGAAACCCTTACTAAAGATAATGAGGAAAAACTTGAGCTTGAGGTTTCCATCCCTATAAACTTTCATGATGAGTTGGAACCTACTATTAAAGTTAAAATTAGTAATTTTGAATGCAATGCTTTATGTGACTTAGGAGCTAGCGTATTAACTATGCCCTAAGCATTATATGATGTTCTCGGTTTTGACAATATGAGTGAATGTTCTTTAAATTTGCACCTTGCGGATTCCACGGTTAAAAAGCCTATGGGTAGAATAAATGATGTTCTTATAATTTGTATTAAAAATAATATGCTCGTAGATTTTATTATTCCGGATATTGAATGTAATCCCGCATGTCCTATTATACTTGGGAGACCCTTTTTGAGGACTATAGGTGCAATTATCGGCATGAAGGAAGGCAATATGTGGTTCCAATTTCCTCTAAATAAAGGTACGAAACATTCTCCTAGAAATAAAATCAAACCTACTTATGAATCTATCATGAGAGCCACATATGATCCATCTCTAAAAGATGATAAAACTTGATAGATTGAATGAGCCTAGCTAGAGGGCATTAAACAATAGCATTTGTTGGGAGGCAATCCAATATTTATCTTATTTTTTAGAAAATGTGTATCAACATGATTATTGCTACCGTAGTAATGGTTTTGTATATTTTTTTTGGTGTCAAGTTAGACCTTTGGGATGTTGCAAATGCTCGTTTATTAGGTTCTGTGCAGACACAGGAACTTTTGCGTTCAGTGTTTGAATTTTCATTCTATACTGGAATGTGATCAATTGCTGAAATTTTTGCACAGTACTGATTTGTTAATTGTTCGCATTTTCCAACCTTTTCATATTTTTTGGAGTCATGGAAGTATTCTAATTAATTAGATCTTTATGTACTGTTTTATTTTTTACAGATTTTGTTTTCTTTTCCTTATTTACTTGTTTTAAAGTTTCCATGGCTTATATTGGGGAATATAAATTATGGAAATGATAGGATATAGTAGACATCATTTGGGAATAATTACGAATCTTATCTTGGTAGTACATGAGTGGATGATTTATTTTATTATACTAGCTTATATCACGAGTTCTGTTAAGTTTTGTGTGAATGAAGTTTTCAAGTTTTGGATGATTGTTTAAATGTTGTATCTCCTTCAAATCATGTAGTTCCTTAGTAAAATCAGCCTTGTTCTTCAAAACATGTCCTCTTAAATCCCCCTCCCCCACCCCATCCTATGAGATATCAGCTTGGTTTTAAGCTTAATCTGGAACATCGAAGCAATCCCTTGCCTTCACAGGTTTAGAGCAGATTTTAAATACTTTGCCAAAGAAATCATCTCCCTTCAGCCAGTTGAGCTCAAATCTAAAGGACTTTGGCTTAAGTTCCATATGTTTCATAACATCTAGAGTTAATGGGTTATTGTAAACAAAATCTAGTTAAGTTATGAACAATGGTTAAGGGTAGGCATTAATTTATTATTACATCAGTTGTCACATTTGGTTAACCCAAAACAAAAAAGGTTTGTGCATCCATCGTAAACCTGGTACATGCGCACGCACATGCGAAAACTCCCTTCGCTCAACAAGTAGCTATATTGAACTAGAAATGTGAAACTATATCACCTTGCCTCACACCCTTTAAACTTCAGAAATTCCTTCCCAACATATAGTTGATCTTTACATTCAATTTCAGGGTCCTACCCTTCACAACTGCCTAAAACCATTTCATCGAGGCTTCATTAAGTTCTCTCTCCTCCAAGCTATGAAAGAGGAACTACAGGTTCACTTTATCATATGCCTTTTCAAAATCCAATTTTAGTACAACCTCTTGTTGTTTCTTCCTCCTAGACTCATGCAAAATTTTATGCAAAGACATCACACCATCGATGATGTTTATCCCTTTTATGAAGGCATTTTGACAAGGAGATGTCAGCTCATTCATATAAGGAGAGACCCTCATAACCATAGCTTTTGGAAAGATTAAAAAGAAACAAGCAGTGAACATATGGGTCTAAATTGGTGGATAGTATCAGCATCATCCCCTTAAGACATCAGTGTTATCGCATCAAAAATAATTCTACTGAAGTCCAGCTTCCCTTCGTGGAATTCAAGAAAGCAAGCCATAAAATCCTTCTTGATAAAAGGCCAGCATGCTTGATAGAACTATAGTAAATCCATCAAGACCAACTACCTTTCTTTTTTCTCCATGCTATCAATGACATATTATATTTCCTCCTCCTTAAAAGGTATACAAAGGTCCCTCATATCATTCTTAGAAAGTTTTTCCAAGTCACACCACACATCACTCCCCGGCTTGCATTAAAAACCTTTTGCAGGACTAAATAGTTTTATGATAAGCTGTGGTGTGTTGCAGTAGATCAGTAGTCCCCCGGATGACACCATCACCCTCCTTCAGAGAGAACAAGCAGTTTTCTCTCTCTCTTTTTTCACCATTAACAATCTAGTGAGAGTAACTATATTATTATCACCTTTCAACATCTGCTTCTCACCGAATCTCTTGTGCCAATATCTGTCCTCTTCTTCTTCCAAAGCCTGACACAAAGCACTATGGATAAAGCTAATTCTGGCCATTTGTTCATTGTTTAAAGGTTGTATCTCCTACAAATCCTTCCTCAGTGAAGCCGCCTTCTTCACCCCCCCCCCCCTCCACCCCCTCGAAATCCTATGATATATCTGCTTACCTTTTTAGCCTGATCTAGACAACATCTAAGCAATCCCTGGTGAGGGAGTCCTGGATTAGGGGGTGTCCGGATAGCCGGACTATACCTTCAGCCGGACTCCTGACTATGAAGATACAAGATTGAAGACTTCGTCCCGTGTCCGGATGGGACTTTCCTTGGCGTGGAAGGCAAGCTTGGCGATGCGGATATTCAGATCTCCCACCATTGTAAACCGACTTTGTGTAACCCTAACCCTCTCCGGTGTCTATATAAACCAGAGGGTTTTAGTCCATAGGGCAATCCCAACATACAACAATCATACCATAGGCTAGCTTCTAGGTTTTAGCCCCCTTGATCTCGTGGTAGATCTACTCTTGTACTACCCATATCATCAATATTAATCAAGCAGGACATAGGGTTTTACCTCCATCGAGAGGGCCCGAACCTGGGTAAAACATTGTGTCCCTTGTCTCCTGTTACCATCCTCCTAGACGCACAATTCGGGACCCCCTACCCGAGATCCGCCGGTTTTGACACCGACATTGGTGCTTTCATTGAGAGTTCCTCTGTGCCGTCGCGATCAGGAAGGATGCCTCTTCCCGTCTTTCAAGACGGCGCCGTTACTAAGGGAGCCTTGACTATCGGCCAAACTCTCCGGCTAGGTGGTTTTCTTATGACCGCTTGTTCGGTTGTTGCGCCGACGGTGACCTCTCGGGTCATCAAAAGCAATCTTCACGTCAGCTCGGAACTCGTCGAGCAGTTATATCCAATGGAGCTCTCTTCCGTATAAACGATCTCTTGGATCGCATCGCCGCCCTGGGGGTCACTACAGATTATGACCAAGTTGGGCTAAAACCCGATCTAAGAGAAATTAACTCTCCCCAAGCCACCCATCACATTGCCGTGGTCGAGGCGCAGTGCGGCGATCCTTCATCTATCCTAAGGACTAGCTACGTCCGGATTCCCGATCCCTCCAAGCCGGATACCCGCGGAGGGGAGGATGTAACTCAAGACCTGAACTTAGAATCAGGCAACGGGCTAGATTCATTGGACAACATCCAAGAATCCAAACTTCAGAGTTCGGAAACTCCTTGGCCACTGAGTCTAAGATTGGGTGAGGTTTCGGATTTAACTCCACCCACTCACCTGAACATAAGCGATCTATCCCAAATCAGGCAAAAGCCCGAAGAAACAGTACATCATTACTGGGCAAGATTCCTCCTGGTTATGAACATGATAAAGGACTGCCGCGAGGAAGACGCAATCTCAATTTTCTGCAATAATTGCACGGACAAGGGAATCCTCAACGCCATAAGTCGCCGTGATATTACACGCTTCGCTGACTTGGCGTCCATAGTACAAAAGTACTGTGCGATGGAAAGCGCCTGGAAAACCAAAATAAAATTTTGGGACAATCCGGCCCTGAATAGAAACCTTGTCCGAAATAAAAGGGTGCATCATCGGTAGACACCCGGGTTAAAAACCAAAAAACCAAAACCGTCTACAGGACATGGAACCGTACTGGAAGGATGGCTTAATGGACCCTGTAAAATCCATAGTACAGAGGATGCCACACCAACTCACAGCCTTAGAGCATGTTGGATACTTCGGCAGGTGGCCAAAATTGGCGAAGGCCTCCTAATCCCGGAGGCCGCAGAAAACCACCCCAGGGACACCAGTACAGTCTTAACAGTCTTCGAGACTTTCGCATCAAATAATATGCGAAAAAGAACACTCCGCAGTCTTGCCGAAGTCTATCAAGTAGCAACAATAAACCCATGGAGTGACACGGCTATTACTTTTAATACCAGTGATGAACCTAAATTCCGAACAGCCCGAGCACCAGCCGCGTTGGTCCTCAGTCCAATTGTGGACGGCTTTCGGCTCACCAAGGTACTCATGGATGGAGGCAGCGGACTGAACCTCATTTATGAGGAAACCCTTCAAAAAATGGAAATAGACTGGAACCGCATCGAGCAAAGCAGCACAACCTTTCGAGGAATAATCCCCAGTCGGGAAGCGCGCTGTACAGGAAATATCACACTAGATGTGGTGTTCGGCACGCCGGATAATTACAGGACCGAAGAGGTCACGTTCCAGGTGGCCCCGTTCAGTAGCGGATACCACGCTCTGCTAGGGCGGGAAGCGTTTACAATCTTCCAAGCAATACCCCATTACGGGTACATGAAGCTCAAGATGCCCGGGCCGAACGGAATTATCACTCTCGCTAGTGATCCGGACATAGCGCTCCGCGCCGAAAACAAGACAGCCGCATTAGCCCTCGAGGCACTATCCGAAGCCCTAGCGGCTGAGGAACTGACTACGCTTCGCTCCACGGTAAACAGGGACGATGTGATACTCGACAAAAGATCCAAGTCCACCTCATTTAAACCAGCGGACGAAGTAGTCAAATTCCAGGTCCATCCAACGGACCCCAATAAAACAGCTTCCATCGGGGTACAATTAAACCCTGATGTAGACGCCACACTAAGAGAATTCCTACGTGAAAATTGGAACATCTTCGCCTGGCACCCTTCAGACATGCCAGGAATCTCACGCAGGCTGGCCGAACATAGCTTAAATATCCTAAAAGGATTCAAACCTGTCAAACAAGCCCTTCGGCGTTTCTCCGAACCCAAGAGACAGGCTATGGGAGAGGATCTAGCCAAGCTATTGGAGGCCGGATTCATCAGAGATATAAAACATCCGGACTGGCTAGCAAACTTGGTGATGGTACCAAAGAAGGACAAATCCTGGCGCATGTGCGTCGATTTCAAAGACCTTAACAAGGCCTGCCCAAAGGATCCCTTCCCCCTCCCTCGCATCGATCAAATTATCGACGCCACTAACTAACGGCCAGGTCAAACGTGCAAATGGTCTTATTATGAGCGACATCAAACCTAGATTAGTGCGGTCCCTCAAGGAATCCAACACGCACTGGGTAGAGGAGCTCGACTCCGTACTCTGGGGGTTGCGGACCACGCCGAATCGCACCACCGGATACACACCATTCTTCATGGTGTACCGCGCAGAGGCGGTTTTACCTTGCGACATCATTCATGACTCACCTCGAGTGCGCATGTATGAAGAAAGAGAAGCCGAACTCGATCGGCAGGACAGCTTGGACGCCTTAGAGGAGGAGCGTGATGTGGCAAAAGCCCGTTCCGCATTCTATCAATAGCAGGCTCGAAGATATCAAAGCAGAGAAGTACGGGCCAAAAATTAATACGTTGGCGAACTAGTTCTACGCCTGCCGGACAAGAAAAAGGACAAACTGAAGCCCAAGTGGGAAGGTCCCTTCATAATCGACCAAGTCCTGACTGGCGGAGCGTACCGCCTGCGAGATGCGTCGGACAACCGACTCGAGCCGAACCCATGGAACGCAGCCCGTCTCCGAAGATTCTATGCCTAGCGCCGGACTTTGTTTTCGTCTCCTACCTCTATCTATTTTTTATATATTTTCTGTTTTACATTTCTCTCCTTCCCTTAAAGGCTCATAAAGAGACGCGCTATCCGCGCTCACTATACCTGGGGGCTTCTTTAAATAGAAGCTTATTTATACGGGCTTCATGCCCAACACATGTGTCAAACTTCCGCATGTACCTTTTATTCACCATTATATGCATCGATATGACTTAAGTTTTGGCCAAGCTGGGTTGCCTGGCTCCTGTGCTTACCCCTACGTTCCCGATTGTTCGGCTAGGTGGTAAAGGGAGCACCTCTGTGATTGTTACTGCCAGGTCAGTCGGATGTGTATCTCAGACTGGGTGAAGCCGAAAGCTAGCGTTCTTAAGGGAATATTCGGTCGGTGAACTAAAGATGACCTTTTTTACTTATTTATGTGCCCCAGATGCTTTTTCTGCGCTCACAGTCTGGACATGCACTTTAGGGCATGCCTCCCAGAGAAAGGAACCCCTAACGAAACTATTCTCTCTGGAAGATGTTTCTTACTAACCATGTAATATAACATAAATAGTTGGGCACTTGTCTGATAAAGCACTAATGACCCCTACGCCTGGTCTCCATGCATACCCCGGTTCTTATATAACCGCTAGGGTATTCAGACACACTCCGGACCATCAGGTCCCGAGGTCGAAGCGAAAAGGTCGGCAACGACAAACGATCTACAATCCGGCTAGAAGGCATTACACATGTCAATTAAAATTACATAGTCACTCTGACTGATTGTATTCCTCTTCAATACCATCTAACAGGCTGTCTAATTTACAGTCCTGCTGGGAATACTTTGCGGCCAATTCTACTTGGCCGTATACTAAGCTTACAGGGATCTCCTTCCCATCGGGCCCCACAGGTCTGACCTCGGCCATGTGGTTTGGGTCAGCCTTTGTGTACCGCGTCTTCACCATGGCCCAGGCCTCCCTAGCGCTTGACGACAGGCTGATATCTTCCACAACCGAAAGCGCCGCCGCGCTCCCTTCGGCTTCTCTGCAAGCTCTCCAAGGCCCTCGGGCATGGAGAGGGATGGCCATAAGGCTTGGGCAACGCCTTGCATCGCCTGCCGAACTCGCTCGTGCAGTTGCGAGAGCTCCGGAAGAAAGTCACCCGTAGAATCGGGCATCTCCTCTGCAGGACGACCTGTTAGCATACCTATAGACATAACTCTATTAGTCGACTTCCTCGCTGATCTCCTTTTTTAGAGTTCGTTCAAGCACTTACTAAATATGCCGCGTCGAAGCCGCCGATTCTCCTTAACGGAGTCCGACAGCTGGGCACGAACATCTTTGAGTTCAACGTCCAGCTTGGTGTTGGCATCCTGAAGATCAATCTTCTCCCGCCTCACCTTTGTTAGCACGCTCTCGCCAGACTTTAGCCGGCGTAGGAGTTGTTGCTTGTCCAGACCTAGTCCGGCGCCACCTACAATTTCATTTGTCAGATCGGCACACATGCCGCACTTCACACTTATCTTTTTGAAGCATATATTACCAGAGGGGGTCTCCTTGGGCTCCCCCGTCGCGGCTAGTGCGGCCTCAAGTTGGGCTTTGCACTCTTCTAGCTCCTGGGACAGTCGGGTATTCTTCTCTGAAAGAACATGTGTATTACACGATCCTTAAATCAGTTATTCTAACTGTTTCAAGTCTCGGGGGCTACTGATCCATATAACTATCAAATTTTCTCACCCGTGTGTCTTTTACATATTGCTCCGTGGCTCTGGCTAGACCACTTTGAGCGGCACGGAGATACGCATCTCCCGAATTAAAGGCATTCAATGCCTCCTGGGAGAAACAAGCGTCGCGGAGAACTGTCTGGCGGCACCGGTGATTCATGGCACTCTCCACCTCGGAATGGGTGGCAGACAGCCTGTCCGCATCCTCTGTCGAAGGAGCGTCTGGTGCGGGTCTCGTGCTTGCCTCCGTCTCCGGGCCGGGCTGTGGAGCCCAGCTGGTCGAGGCACGATTGGCAGCCTCTCCGGATATAGTCCGGCGAGGCCTCTTTGTCCTGCACCAAGCACAAGTGTTAATATGCCTCGAAGGAATAACACCTGGACTAAACAGGCGCGCTATACCTTTGCACCGGCGCCTCAGTACGGACTACATTCCTTTTTATCCCACGGGGCCCTGCGGCCCCTCGTTGGCTAGCCGCCGCAGGCTCGGCCTCCCGCCTCAGGAACCTCCCCTGCAAAACACGGTTGTTGTCAGGAAAACTGAAAACACGTGAGGGCGGATCCCTTCCCAAGGTGATGAGACTCCGGTCTCAGTTACCTGGGAGGCTGGAATTAACCCTGGGTAATCGGCCGTAATGGCCACCAAGGTATCGTCCTTGCTCAGCTGATAAAACACCCCGTCAATCAGCTCCACCGAAATGTTCGGATCCTCTTCGGAGGCCGAATCGAGGGATCGTTCAGGATCCTCGGGCTGTGGAGGACGGCTGTTTATATCCTTTACTTCCTGACGCAGTTCCTGCGTAGGAGTCGTTAGACTATACATTTAATCATGGGAATATAAAACGGACGGGCAAGAAAGATTGTACGCCTACCCAACTTGGAGGGTTGTACATAGTGAATCCACCCTGTGGGTTGACGCGGAGGAATTCCTCCTCTTCTCCCTTGTACAAAGAGGACAACATCTTTACTAGAGCGGCAGCTAAGTCCGGCCCCTTACGACCGTAACGAGTGGCGTCATCCTCCCCGTTAAAATCCCACATGGGGTGGCTTCTATATTGAAGTGGTTGCACCCCCCGCATGATGCATATGGCCATGACTCCAACCATGGTTAGTCCTGAATGAGCCAATAGTCTTATCCGGCCCATCAGGTAAAGGACGTCCCTGTCACTTTCTCTCTGAGAGCTCCTTGGACGCCAGCTTAAGCGTTTTTTAAGGGAGCACTGTTGAATTCGGGGAGGCCGATCCAGATAGGATCCGGCAGTGGGACATCCTCCATATAAAACCATTCTGAAGGACAGTCCTCGGACGCCTTCTTTAGGGTTTCGGATAGATATCCGGTCCCGGCGATGCGCCACACTTCGGCTCCGCCCACTTCATATATTAACCCCTCTTGAGAACGGGGCACCAGGCAGAACAGCCTCTTTCACAGCGCGAAATGAGCCTCAACACCCAAGAACAGCTCGCAAAGGGCAACGAAGCCCGCGATATGCAATATAGAGGCAGGTGTGAGGTTGTGCAGCTGGAGGCCATAGAACTCCAGAAGCCCTCGGAGAAACGGATGAATTGGAAATCCGAGTCCCCTGACTAGATAAGGGACAAGGCATACCCGCTCGCCTTTGAAGGGAGTGGGAGCGCTCTCCGCTTGCTCTCCGCCATTATAGGCGGCGAGTCCAGCTCGAACCGGGACCATGTAGGCCGGAGGGAGAAATCCCTTGGTCTGAAGCGATACTAGCTCGCTATGCGGGATGGAGCACCTCTCCCAGTCTCCGGGCTTAGGACTGGAAGGGCGAGAGGAGGAGTTGCGACGGCTGGCCATGATGGAATGGACCTTCTTGGATGCGCTCTGATGACTACTCGCGGAGGGGAGAAGGTGTGGTTTGGATCTAAATCCCCATTCCTTTAATAGGCGGCCCATCTGCGCGGCTAGGGATGTGAATGTAAAAACACCCAGACTTTTCGTATTCGTTTGACACGTGGAAGACGGCCATTATTGGGCGTAGAAGCCAAGGAGCGCTACATTATAAAAACCGGACATTATTCAACAGGTACACGAAATTTGGAGAAGAACCCGCCTTGCAATGCAGAAGACAATCTGCGCGCCGGACTCGTCGTCATTGAAGCCTGGTTCGGGGGCTACTGAGGGAGTCCTGGATTAGGGGGTGTCCGGATAGCCGGACTATACCTTCAGCCGGACTCCTGGACTATGAAGATACAAGATTGAAGACTTCGTCTCGTGTCCGGATGGGACTTTCCTTGGCGTGGAAGGCAAGCTTGGCGATGCGGATATTCAGATCTCCCACCATTGTAAACCGACTTTGTGTAACCCTAACCCTCTCCGGTGTCTATATAAACCGGAGGGTTTTAGTCCATAGGGCAGTCCCAACATACAACAATCATACCATAGGCTAGCTTCTAGGGTTTAGCCCCCTTGATCTCGTGGTAGATCTACTCTTGTACTATACATATCATCAATATTAACCAAGCAGGACGTAGGGTTTTACCTCCATCGAGAGGGCACGAACCTGGGTAAAACATTGTGTCACTTGTCTCCTGTTACCATCCTCCTAGACGCACAGTTCGGGACGCCCTACCCGAAATCCGCCGGTTTTGACACCGACACCTGGCTTTCCCAGACCAGACTATAAACACTTTGCCAAAAAAATCATCTCTCTTAAGCCAGATGAGCTCAAATCTAAAAGATGTAGGCCTTTTTCTTAATACGGTATGATCGAAGATGCTCTTATACACGCTTAGGTTTTCTATGTTACTACATAGCGTCCACAATTAATGGGTCATGGCCAGAGAATAATTCTGGTTAAGTTACGGACAGTGGCTAAGGATAGGCATTTTACTACTTGATTATTTGATCAATCGCCACATTTTGGTTAACCCAAAACGAATAAGATCCGTGCATCCATGGTAAACCTGGTACACGCGCACATGCGGAAACATCCCGGTCGCTTTTGCACAGTTACTTGTACAATTTGATCCTGATCCATGCGAGAGAGTAAACTCTTTTCCGGCCACAACTTTCGTGTGCCGTCGCTAACGCATCAGGACAGTTTCGCCTAATCCTCGTCCAAGTCGCAAAGTTAACTCGCGCACGTACGCTCAGATTCTGTGGTGCATGCAGGCGGGCGCCACAGTAACCTCCCGTCAGCAAGCGGGCAGTTGAGCATCAGCAGTCGCGTCACACACATGCATATCGATCCACGGCACCACCTCCAAAACCGCCGCGCGCGCCCCACGTCGTCGATCGGTTCCCTTCCCTTCCCTCCTCTCCCTCCCCGTCGTCGAGCGCCTCGCACCGTCTATATAAACCGCCATGCGCGCGCCCGATCGGAGCACAACTGACCCGGCGCACGTACGAACAGGGCAGGACACGCACCCGTCCCCTCCGCATAACCCACACTCGCTCCGTCTTCGTCTTGGCCTGCTCTGCCCCGCCGCTAGCACAACCCATAATTAGGCGAGAGAGGAGATCAGCCACACACCGAGCAGGAGCAGTTCCGACTGGACCGCGCCCACCCTCTGGTTTACCCCTCTCTCTCTCTCTCTCTCACCACCGCCGTCCCATTGGCGACTCACTCTGCTTCTTCGCTCCCAAGGCGTCCGGATCTGGGCTCGTAGTGACAACACAGTCGTGACATGGGGACGGCGTCCGGCGACGACGGCCGGCACGTGATGCAGCAGGGCGGCGGCGTGAACCTGACGGCGCGGCGGCCCTTCTCGGAGGCGCTGCGGTCGGGCCTCGCCGAGACCTTCTTCCCGGACGACCCGTTCCGCGGGTTCGGCGCGCTGCCGCCCAAGGAGCGGGCGTGGGGCGCGCTCAAGTACTTCGTGCCGGCGCTGGAGTGGGTGCCCCAGTACGGCTTCGACAAGTTCAAGTTCGACCTCCTCGCCGGCATCACCATCGCCAGCCTCGCCATCCCGCAGGGCATCAGCTACGCGCGCCTCGCCAACCTCCCGCCCATCATCGGCCTCTGTACGTTCTTCTCCGATCGCTTCGCTCCTCACGCACGGCCGCGTATATACGGTTGAGATTTGTTGGATGCATGCGCGCCGATCGATTAATTTGTGCTCGATCCGTCGGTGTTTTTTTTCATAGATTCGAGCTTCGTGCCGCCGCTGCTGTACGCGGTGTTCGGGAGCTCCAACAACCTGGCGGTGGGCACGGTGGCGGCGGCGTCCCTGCTGCTGGCGTCCATCATCGAGGACGAGGTGTCGCCCGAGGACAACCCGGACCTCTACCTGCACCTCTTCTACACCTCCGCCTTCTTCACCGGCATCTTCCAGACCGCCCTAGGCGTCTTCAGGTATACCTACCATATGCGCTACCAAATCATCAGTCAGTCGTTCCGCTATGACGATCGTCTTTAACTAACTGACTGTGGAGAGTTTGGGTGGTGAAGATTAGGGCTGATAGTGGATTTCCTGTCGCGGTCGACGATCACGGGGTTCATGGGCGGCACGGCCATGATCATCATAATGCAGCAGCTCAAGGGGCTTCTGGGGATGAAGCACTTCACCTCCAAGACCGACCTCATCTCCGTCGTAGGCTCCATCTTCAAATACAGACACGAGGTGAGCAGACCTCCCTTTCAATTCGCTCATCATCCCACGTAGACGTAGCACCACTGCGCACTTCTCCCTCTGCCGCCGGCCGGCACTGCACAAGGAGGAGAGGTTTCACTTCGAGGCTTTTTCTGGTCCGGTAGTTTCTGTTCCATTTTTAGCGCCCCCGTCTCGTGAATGCGCCAACTACCACAAGTAGCATGCAGCCGCACCCTAGGAACTACGAAAGGCGTGACTGCGCTAGCATATCGCAAGGAAGTTGCCGTAACCGCCCCTGGAACTTCTCCGAGGAATAACCGTGTATATAGCAAGAAAAAAGAACTTCTCCCATGTAGTACTTCCTCCTTTCCTAAATACGAATCTTTTTAGAGATTTCAATAAGGACTATATAGCAAGAAAAAAGAACTTCTCCCATGTACTTCACTCATTTTACTCCACATGTAGCCGACATTGGAATCTCTAAAAAAAATTAGATATTTAGGAATGGAAGAAGTAGGAACAATAATTGTGTACATATGAATTCTTTTTTTTTAGAAAAATGAGGATCACCGTCGGCCTCTGCATCATTACGATGCACACACCAATCTACTATATTTATTCAAGTGTAAGTAACGTACGAACAAGCAAACACATTTCTTTTTTGAGGAAAACAAACAAACAAGCAATATTAGCGTGTGCCTAGGAAGCGGCGTGCTCGTTTTGGACAGACCTACGACCATGTTCTACGCCCATTTGTGCACATGAGAAGTCGACGTGTAGCAGTGCCACGTTGTTGCTTTTGAAACAAACGATCTCTGATGGCAACTGCACCAGCCATGGGATTCTCAACTGAACCATCTGTCTCCTCTTTGTTTTTTTGCTAGTGGAGATGGCAGAGTGCAATTCTCGGCGTATGCTTCATCCTGTTCTTGCTCTCCAGCAAGCATCTGGTAAGTGCGGATTTTACTTACACGATACTCTAATCCACTGCTGATTTCCCCCCTTTTTTTAATTGTTATTATGACTTTTTTTCTCCTTCTGATTTGCAAAATTTCAGAAAAAGAAAATGCCACATTTATTCTGGGTGTCAGCCATTGCGCCGTTCATGGTTGTCATCATCGGAGGCGTCTTTGATTTCCTTGTCCACGGTGATGAGCACGGCATCCCCATCGTAAGTCGCCGCCCTCCATTTACCGACTTTTACATATGCTGTTAATACCTGAAAGCCAAGGTCTATTTCAGTTTCTGCCTACCTAACTACACCATGTCTTTGTTCGCTGCGTGCAACAGGTTGGTGACCTCAAGAAAGGGATTAATCCCATCTCCATTTCACAGTTGAGGTTCAACGGCAAGCACGTAGGGGTAGTTGTGAAGGCAGGGCTCTTGTCTGGGATCCTAGCGCTCGCAGTACGTTTAGTCATGACGAATTCTCCAATCTTTTCAAGCGTTTCTCATCGACTTATATATGTATACATACGTTGATCATTTTCAGGAAGGAATAGCTGTGGGACGAAGCTTGGCCATGATCAAGAACGAACAGATCGACGGTAACAAGGAGATGATCGCGTTCGGCATGATGAACATCGTCGGTTCTTTCACCTCCTGTTACCTCACTACAGGTACGTACTACTACTTAGGGGCAAATTTTAAACCAGCCAGCCTCTGCACCGCAGATTCTCTTCAGAGACAAGAGAGCGACATGTCTTGCCTGATGAATCTGTGACTCTTGGCAATGACAAGGCGGCGTTTGTTGTGCGTTCCAGGGCCCTTCTCCAAGTCGGCGGTCAACTTCGACGCCGGGTGCAAGACGCCCATGTCCAACGTGGTGATGTCGGTGTGCATATTGCTGGTGCTGCTGTTCCTGGCCCCTCTCTTCAAGTACACCCCGCTGGTGGCCCTCTCCTCCATCATCGTCGTCGCCATGATCGGGCTGATCAAGGTCAAGGAGTTCATCCGCCTCTACAGGGTCGACAAGTTTGACTTCTGCATCTGCATGGTTGCTTTCGTGGGCGTCGTCTTCTTCACCATGGTCATAGGCCTTAGCGCATCAGTAAGGATCTCATGCTGCTTTCTACCCTGATCATCATCACCATTTATTTCAGCCAGTGCCGTGGTGACCGTGTTTCCCAGCACAACGTCGATCTCCGATTGATGTGCCAACGTCGCATTTGCAGGTCGGCCTGTCTGTGCTCAGGGCACTGCTGTACGTGGCTAGGCCGGCAACCGTCAAGCTCGGAAACATAACGGGGACCGAGGTCTTCCGCGACGTAAAGCAGTACCCGCATGCCAAGAGCGTCCCCAACATCCTCGTCTTGCAGCTGGGCTCTCCCATATATTTCGTCAACGCGGGCTACTTGCGAGAGAGGTGAGCAGAGCACGACGACGCCTCTAGGTTTATGATCATATCGCGTAATTGAGATGTTATACACTTACTGCCACGGTGCCTTGTAGGATTTTGAGATGGGTTGAAGACGAGGAGCACCTTTGCAAGGGACACGGGCAGGACTTGGAATGCCTGGTTCTTGATCTTGGCGGTAATTAACATTTAACCCTCCCATTTCATCTATATTTCTCCGGGCGTCGTCGATCATTAACTCTTTGACATAACTGAACACGGCAGGCGTGACCTCAATCGACAACACCGGGATTGGGATGCTAGGAGAGGTTCACAAGGGCCTGGACCGGAAGGGCATCACTGTAATTAAACAAAACCCCAACACTACAAAACAAGTTACTGCTAAGTAGCAACTCTGAATGTTTGGTTTCAGAATTTTGCTGATGTCGTGCTCTTGGTGACCTTCAGATAGCTCTGGCGAATCCCAGGCTGCAGGTGACGGAGAAGCTGGTGGTGTCGGGGTACATCAAGGACACCATCGGGGAGGAGAGCGTGTTCCTGACCATCACCGACGCCATCGCGTCGTGCCGGTACGGGCTGCGGAGGTTCAGAGGCAAGGAGGGATGCAGCGAAGTATAGCAGCGTTTAGAAAGTGTGGGATGTAGATATTGTGGTGTGGCACAAGCGCAGGAAGAAGAAGAAGAAGATGCATAAGTAGATTGGGCGCCTGGATGGACTCTGGATGTGCTGAAAGCTGTATCACGAAAGGATTCAGGGGAGGTTCATGGTCATTGTAAGGGCTTGGGCCTCGGGGGAGAAGATAGCGGGGCGGGCGAAAGAAGTGCTCTCTTCTTGTGTATAGTCCGATTTAGATTTCTCAGAGGTCACCGCGAACCTCGCAGATTTGCTTGTATCGGGTTGAAGTTGTAGAATTCGTAAGGAAAGACTGTTCCATTGCTAGATGATGAATAAATCATACTTCCTCTGCTACAAAGTGATGGAGGAAGTCATGCATCTAAGTAGTACTCCAAAAATGTCTTATATTTTGATACGAAGGGAGTACCATATAGTCCATATAGTAGACGGGTTCATGTTTTACTGCGAGCCATCGATGGTGCTATGCCGCTGTTGCTATTTTCTCATCAGCTTATTTGGATCTCTTGTGTGTCCAGACTCCAGACGTATCTCCATCCCCGTTTCGAAAAAGAAAGGAAAAAGGTATCTCCAGCGATCCTATGGACGTGCGCGCGGGATAAAATAGGGCCTGAGTAAAGCAAATTACGTGAACTAACACAAGAGATGAACACATGACTATGTAAGAAGCCAAGTCTTTCTCATTGACTGATCATATCATCGTCATATATAAAACGACAGGCACATGCTCAACTTCAAGTTGAGATATATATCACCAGGACCGCAAACGTTCTCAGTGGCAGGGCATTCAGGACCGCAAGTTGATCAGTATGAAGGAAGGATGAAGTAGACGCGTAACTGAAGAACAGCACAGGAACGATCAGTTTTAGATCAGTGCACATTTTAGCAGTGTTCCACAGACAGACGTATCCTAAGAGCAGCTTCACGGACAAAATGTCTTGGACGCATCGATGGGTACGTACGTGATAATGTTCTGCTTCATACTACTTATAATCCAACCTGCGCGTTACATGGGATTTCCGGTTTCAGTATGGCATGATCACTGATGCCTTGCGTGTGGTTCATTGAAATGAGCTGAGTCACGGCGTTAAACCCCTGCAGACATTGAAAGGTCGCTATCGGCCAATTTTGTACCACTCCAACATTACACCGTACTGGTAGGTGCAAGCTCGTTCTTGTCTTTGCTGAGCGGTGTCTTCTTTGAAATCCAGTTGGTAATTGAGACCATCTCTTGCGCAAGGTCTTCGCATTTTTTTACTGGATGGAAAAGGAGAATTCGCCAAGTTATTGCAGCCGGAATTGATTTGATCTTCTTCTTTTTCGCGGGAGGAATCGAGTTTGATTGACGTTTGGTGTTTTCTAAATTTGCTCAACCAAAAAATTGCATGACCAAAGTCTTTAAAAACACGAGTAACACTGGAATGTCATAGGTGTAAAGAACTTATGCCTTGGTGTAACAACGGTGCAACATGCTGGCCACATGCATGATCACATGCACGCGCGCTTATTTTCTCTCTCTTTTGATATGTTTGAAATGTTCGTCCTCATTTTCTGCCATTTCTTAAAAGCCAATCTAAATAAATTGGGCAAAATACTTTTATTTTATTGATTTTATAAAAATATTTATTGTTATTTCAAAAAATATTTTAAAAATCCTATGTTAAAAATATTTATTGTTTATTTCAAAAATATTCAGATTGTGTTTAAAAATGTTTATCGTGTATTTCAAAAAAATTGTGACAGTAAACAAACATATGCATCATGTGCTTAAAATGTGTTCATCGCATGTTCCAAAAACTAGATAACGCCCCACGCATTGTTGCTAAAGTTTATAGCAATTAAATTACTAAAAATAGTATAAGAATATAACAGAATAATACCGCACCACATTCTCATCATGTGATGGTAGAAAACGTAGAGGTAAATGGAGGGTGGATGCATGATATATTGCCTTGTGACATTCAAATACAATTATTTATAGCTGAAACAATAAAACAAAAAATACGTAATGTAGATGACTTGCATGTAGTGTAAAGTGGAATGTGAAATGGTTGCATGCTCGCTTGGTGATGTGGAGGGTTTGCATGTGGTGAAAATTGAAACATAGATTTGTTGCATGTGCATTTAAATGAGATCACTTACTTAGATATATATACGATGTTCATTATGTATTTCTAAAAAATGTTGATTTTGTGTAGTAAAATGTTCATACTGTATGTTAAAAGTGTGAATCGTGTTTTTCAAACTGTCATCGTGCGTTTTAAATATTCATACTGTTTGAACAAATGCTTATCATGCATTTGGAAAAATTCCGTCACGGTAAATAAAAAAGTCCATTGTGTATTTAAAAAATGGTTATAGTGTGTTTTAAAAATGTCGTTCCTCTATTTTTTTTTTCTAAAAGATTTACCATGTAGTTAAAAAATAACAATGTGTATTTCAATTTTTTCATTGTATATTACAAAAATATTCAGCATGCATTTCTGGTGCACAAAAAATGCTGACATGTATCTAAAAAATGTAAGTATTTTTTGTATTAATTTTTTAATGTACACTTAAAAATATTCAATAAGTATTTGATAAAATAAACCAAAAACGAAAAAAATGCGAAATAAAGCATAAAAGAATGGAAGAAAAATATATTTAATTAAATAAGGGAGGCAGCGAAGTATAGCAGCGTTTAGAAAGTGTGGATGTAGATACTGTGGCGTGGCACAAGGGCAGGAAGAAGAAGATGCAATATAAGTAGAAGAAGATTCAGAGCTGCGAGCAAACACTTGGGTGCCTGGATGGATGGACTCTGGATGTGCTGAAAGCTGTATCACGAAAGGACTCGGGGGAGGTTCACGGTCATTGTAAGGGCTTGGGCCTCGGGGGAGAAGATAGTGAGGCGGGCGAAAGAAGTTCTCTTCTTGTGTATAGACCAATTTAGATTTCTCGGAGGTTACCGCGAACCTCACATATTTGCTTGTATCGGGTTTACGTTGTGGAATTCGTAAGGATAGACTGTTCCATTGCTAGATGAATAAATCATACTACTTTTTCTGCTACAAAGTGACGGAGGAAGCCATGCATCTAGTAATACGGTCCGTAAAAAACAGTTTGCAAAAACGTCTTTTATTGTGGGACTGAGGGATGGGTTCATCTTTTTACTGCAAGACCGTAACAACATCGACAAGAGAACTAGTCCCAAAGAAAGAAAGAAAAGATAACACGTGAGAGGAAGAGTGCCAGTGCCCAGACGTATTTATGTTGTTGTTGTTATTTTCTCGTGAACTTATTTGGATCTCTTTTTTGTCCAGACGTATTTACAGCCCCTTTCCGAAAAAGAAAGAAAAACGTATTCTCCAGCAATCCTATGGACGTGCGAGATAAATAGGGCCTGACTTGAGCAAACTACGTGAACTGATACAACAGATGAACACATGAATAAGAGGCCAAGACATGCAGAGGTGCAAGCTCTTTATCATTGATTGATCATATCATATATATAAAATGGCAAGCACACGCTCAAGTTCATATATAACCAGGACAGTAAAGGTTCTCAGTGGTTATTCAGTCATACTAGCAAGCTACTATGTACTCCCTCCGTTCCGAATTACTTGTCTTGGATTTGTCTAGATACGGATGTATCTAGACTCATTTTAGTGCTAGATACATCCGTATCTAGACAAATTTAAGACAAGTAATTCGGAACGGAGGGAGTAGGAAGGATGGTATGGCATTATTTATTCTACGTAGTTATATGTTCATATATTCTCAGCCTGGGCTGCGGTCGAGTATTTCTTGTCCTCCAATCCAACATACCACCCTGATCCTCCAGCAGTCGAGCTCTCATGCAGCTGTTTCCTCTCCGGTGCCGCTGGCCTCGCTGTGGTTGCGACCACCGGCTGCAGCTGCGAAGGCCGCACCCATGTCTGCCAAAGATTCAGCAGCAAGATGATCAGTCAAAGAAACAGTTGCTCTGAATAAATTTGCAGAGAGCAGATGGCCTAGCTAAGCTCACGAGTCAGTCAGTCATAAGCTCGAAGACGGGAAGGAAGGAGAACTCACCGGGGTCAGCACGCTGCTTGCAGCCCGACTTGGGGCAGCCACGCTTGAAGGCAGCCCTGCAGTCCTTGAAGGATTTCAGGATGCAGTGGTCTTCTTGAGTGGTCTTGCGATGGTTGAGCATGCAGTTGCGGTACACGTTGCAGTGGCAGCAGCGGAATTCCCCAAGGGCCCCCTGGACCAGGAGGAAGGAGATCAGCATGGCTGCGACCAGGGCCTTCCCGCCGCGAACCGCCATTGCGCGATCGAGCTCGCAAGTCACGCTGGGACTGGGAGAGTGCTACTGGTAGTGGGGTGGGGATCTGGATGTGTGTAGTGTAGGGGTGTGCGGCGGGCGCCTGAATTTATAGCCCGGCGACGCCGCACTGTTCACCCACTCGGTTTCGCGGACTGGTCGATCGGTGCGCGTCCGATCCTCGATCAACGGCAGATGGCAGCGATGCACCGCACTAGCTTTGTTACTGCTTGCTATGATATATGCAGGATTAGTGTTCAAGTTGGATTCGATGCCCTTTTACTTGTTAGCAGGACAGAGCAGGCGAGACGTCCATTCATCCTGCTCTTCTTGGCAAGGGCAGGGCGCCCCAGATTACTAGATTTGGCACCGCCAGACAGGCATGCAACCTCTGAACATCACAAGCGAACGCATGAAGTGGATGCGTAACTGAAGAACAGCTCAGGAACGGCCACTTTCAGATCAGTGCACATTTTAGCAGCATCCCACGCACAGACGTATCCTAGGAGCAGGTGGACGGCGACAAAATGTCTTGGACGCATCGATGGGTACGTACGTGATAATGTTCTGCCTAATCTAATCCAACTTATGCGTCAGCACAAGAGATTTCCGGTTTCGGTATGGCAGTGAGCTGGTGATCACCGATGCCTTGCGTGTGGTTCATTGAGACGCCTGCAGACAAGGTCGCGGTCGGACAATTTTGTACTACTCCAACATTACACCGCAGTGGCGGACCTAGCCCACCGGGCCAGGGTGGGCCAATAGTGCAATTTACATATACATTTATTTTTTCTTCTATTTTTTGGCCTTTATGCTACAGTACTATAGTGGCTATTTCCAGATCTCAGGGTGGGCCGTGGCCCACCCTGTCCACCCCCTACATCCGCCACTGTTACACCGCACTGGTTGGTGCAAGGCTTTTGAGGAAACGCTGGTTCTCTTGTCTTGGCTGAGTGGTGTCTTCTTTGAAATCCAGTTGGTAACTGAGACCATCTCTTGTGCAAGGTCTTCTATTTCGTTTACTGGACAGGGAGAATGCGCCAAGTTACTGCAGCCGGAACCGATTTGATCTTCTTTATCGCGCGAGGAAACGGTTTTGATTGACATTTTGGTGTTTCCTGAATTTCTTCAACCAGAAAATCGCATGGCGAAATACTTATCATCCAAGCGTGTGATCATTGTTGTACTAAATCAAAGACACTTAATATGGAACCCGGGGTACACAATCCTTCTATAAATTTCTAGTATTTTCTGATTAAAAGAACTTGTACAGGATTTTGAACAGTTTTATAACCCTTAGTAGAAAAGAAAAATCTCTACATAGGTCATTTCTGTTGGATAATGAGCAACTAACTCTTTACTGAGGGCCAAGGGCCATTACATATACATGTGTGACAAAGTGCAGAAAGCCCCTTATACAATGGGGCTATGCCAAACAGAGACTATACACAGCTAACAGCCCCCCTCAAACTCATGGTGGATCAACAACACTGAGTTTGGAGAGGAAAAAGCCATGCTGCGCTCGAGTCTGTGCCTTCGTGAAGAAGTCAGCCAGCTGTAACTCAGAGGGCATATAGTGAAAAGCGAGTGTCTGATCCCGCACAGCAGCACATACAAAGTGGGCATCCACACCGATGTGCTTGGTGAGCTCATGCTTCACCGGGTCACGCGCAATACTGATAGCACCAGTACTGTCGGACAGTAAGGGAGTCGAGGTAGCAGCAGACACACCAAAATCCTCAAGTAACCACCGTAACCAGATCACCTCAACCGTCAACATAGCCATGGCTCGCAACTCAGCCTTTGTACTCGAGCGAGAAATTGCAGTCCGTTTCTTTATTTTCCAGGCAATAAGAGAGCCACCAAGAAAGACAGAATAAGCAGACAGTGAGCGTCGATCAGAGGGATCACTAGGCCAGGTAGCATCAGTGTAAGCCTGGAGCTCAAGAGAACTGGAGGAGGGAAAGAAAAGACGCTGAGAGATCATGCCACGAAGATATCGTAGAACACGGAGGAGGTGACTATAGTGGACAGAGGTGGGGGCTGAGACAAACTGACTCAGGATGTGGACAGGGTAGGAGATGTCAGGACGCGTAACAGCAAGATAGACAAGGCTGCCAATGAGGTGACGATAGCGAGTGGGATTAGGAAGAGGGTCACCAACAGAGGCACGAAGCTGAACGTTGAGCTCCATAGGAGTCACAACAGTGCGCTCATCACCGAGAGCGGCGCGAGCAAGAAGATCCTGGATATATTTTTCTTGAGAGATGTAGAAGTCATCAGAGGTCGAGGAGATCTCAATCCCAAGAAAATAGCGAAGTGGACCAAGACCAGTCATGAGGAATTGGTCGCGAAGGCGAGCCTTAACAAAGGCAATGTACTCAGAGTCGTCACCAGTGATGATCATGTCATCAACATAGAGAAGGAGAAGAGTCCGACCACGAGGAGACATGTGAACAAACAACGCAGGATCATGATCACTGGGCAAGAAACCTGCGGCAGACACCACAGAGGCGAAGCGCTCAAACCAGGCGCGAGGGGCTTGTTTAAGACCATAGAGGGAGCGTCGAAGTCTACAGACCATACCATCAGGGGCATAGTACCCCGGTGGTGTCTGCGTATAAACCTTCTCACGCAACTTGCCATTGAGAAAGGCGTTCTGGACATCAAGTTGAGAGATAGTCCAATGACGAACAGAAGCCACAACAAGGAGAGTGTGGACAGTGGTCATCATGTGGGCCACAGGAGCGAAAGTCTCATCATAATCGCGTCCCTGCTCCTGCTGAAAACCACGGGCCGCAAGACGAGCTTTGTAGCGCTCAAGAGAACCATCAGAGCGAGTCTTAATCTTGTAGACCCACTTGCAGGTGATGGGACGAACACCGGAAGGGAGGGGAACCAAATCCCATGTGCCTGAGCGCTCAAGGGCAGCAAGTTCTTCGGCCATCGCAAGTTGCCATTCGGGCTGAGTCATGGCAGCCTGATAGGAAGTGGGCTCAGCGAAAACAGAGAGACCGTACCGATCAGGAGAGTAGCGATCGGGCGGGGGGCGAGGCCGAGCACGAAGGTTATGAATCGGGAGAGGCGTGAAAGAAGGGGCACCAGAGATGGAAGGCGCGTCAGGAGAAGCATCCTCAGAACGAGGGCGACGAGTATAGTGGAGAGGAAACGGCGAGAGAGGGCGACGGACTGGAGAGGATGATGGAGAGGTGGAGGAAGAGGATGGGGAAGATGGTGTCGGTGGTGAAGGAGAAGGAAGGAGAGGTGCAGGAGGAGGAAGTGAAACATGAGGCACATAGCGGGATGTACCGGGGAGAAGAAGAAAAGAAAGATCATCCACAGAGAAGCTGGAGGAAGAAGGACGTGGGTAGTAAGAGCGAGACTCGTCAAAGGTCACATCACGCGAGATGCGCAAACGCCGACCAACAGGATCCCAACAGCGATAACCCTTGTGCTCATCACTGTAGCCAAGGAAAACACACTCAACTGACTGAGCAGTCAGTTTGGTGCGTTCTCGCGGTGCAAGAAGGACATAGCACACACATCCAAACATACGGAGAGCTGAGTAGTCAGGAGAGCGACCAGTGAGACACTCCATAGGAATACCACCCTGCAGAGCAGTCGATGGCTGAATGTTGATGAGATAGGTGGAGGCAGAAATAGCCTCAGCCCAAAAGTGGGGTGGAAGGGAAGCGGCAATCATCGGTGCATGAGCCGTCTCAACTAGGTGACGATGCTTATGTTCGGCAACACCATTCTGAGAATGAGCACCAGGACATGAGAACTGGGAAAGAGTACCCTGTTCCGCAAGAAAACCACGCAACATCTGAGAGATAAACTCATCAGCGGAGTCAGCACGAAAAAGTACGAATGGACGTGGAAAACTGGGTGTGAACCATGGCAGCAAAGCGTTTGTATATAGAAAGAACCTCGCTACGATATTTCATAAAGTAGAGCCAAGTGTAGCGAGAGAAATCATCAATAAACAAAATGTAGTAGCGATGACCACCTTTTGAATCAAAGGGAGCAGGACCCCGGACATCAGAATGAACTAAGTCAAAAGGACGCTGAGATACCGACTCACTGGTGGGATAAGGTAGCTGGGTCTGTTTGCCAAGTATGCAACCATTACAATGTAAAGAAACATCTCCAGATACAGGTCCTAAGAGACCTTGACGAACTAAAGAAGACAAGCGAGAGCCACAGATGTGACCAAGGCGATGATGCCACTGCTGGAAGGACGCAGACGAGGAGGCAGCAAGAGCATGGGAGCTGGCAGGAGTAGTTGCAGCGGAAGGAACACAAAGCCAGTCTACTTCCCAAAGGCCCTCTGACTCACGGCGCCGGGGGCCAGCACCAACCAAAGCCTTGGTGCGACGATCCTGAATGGAGCAAGAGTCGGTATCAAGAATGACACGACAGCCAGAATCAGTAAGTTGGGCAGCGGAAAAAAAATTCATGGTAAGGCGAGGAACATGTGAAACACTAGGAACAGAGAAAGATGGAGTGGAAAGAAGACCACGACTAGCAACAGGAAGAGGTGTGCCATCGGCGGTAAGAACATTAACAGGCGAATGAAGAGGTCGGAGAGAAGACAACACGGAAGAATCAGAAGACATATGAAAAGAGGCTCCAGAATCCAGAACCCACGAAGATGTACCTGACTGTGTAGATGCCTGCGGTGGTGGAGAAGTGGATGCAGCCACCGCAGCAGCGGAACCGGTTGACGAAGAGCCTAAGGAAGCCAAGAGACGCTTGAGCCTCACAATGTCCTGGTCAGTGAGTGACGGAGTCGAGGAAAATCCAGGAGTCCCACTGGAAGAGGAGCGCCTCTAGTCTCGCTTCTTCTCATGGCAATCAGACTCTGGATGACCTGACCGAGAACAGTAGCCACAGAAGGTGTCACGGCGTGACCGTCCCCTCTCAGCATAAGAAGGGCGACCCACCCCCCTGAAGGTGTGGGTAGGAGAGGTGGAGCGGTGAGCCAAGCAGGCGACACAGGAGCCCGAGCAGCCAACACAGACGGAACTACCAGCAACCCAGCAGAGCGAAGGCGAGTCTCCTCAGCATGAAGCTCGGCAAGCACTTCCGAGAGAGGAACACGACCACGAGCAAGCAAGTGAGCCCTCCTGGGCTCAAACTCAGAGCGGAGACGAGATAAGAACTCATGAACCCGCTGAAACTCCAAGTCAGACCGCGTAGTCTGACAGCAACGACAAGTGCCACAAACAACTGTCCGTAGTGAATCAAGCTGACGCCAGATGGCAGAGCACTGTGAATAGAACTCATCAATAGACGAGTCACCCTGCTAAAGAGCATGCTCCTGACACACCACAGAGAGGTATAAGGCATCGCCAGAGGGCTGATAGCGCTGACAAAGATAGGACCACATCGCTGCAACAGTGCCGAGGCCCATGAACTCCGAAGCAAACTGAGGGAGGACACTCGAAGTGAGAACAGCAGCAGCTCGAGCATCATCATTGCACCACTGAGTGTAAGCAGACAGATCATCCTGGTAGACAAAAAGAGCATCAGAATATGCGGATACCTGCTGATCATAGGCATCAACTGCAGCAGCATCAAGAGCCTTGGCTGCATCCCGATCAGTCTGAGAAGCATCAGCAGCAGGCACCGGCGGTACCGGCGGAACAGGGGCTACCGGAGCAACGGGGCAGGGTGGACAGGGTACCTCGCCAGAGGGAACGCCCCACAGAAGCAAACCGCGCATGTGGATCGCATGAACCCCACAAACTCAGCATAGTTGGTGCCATCGAAGATCACCGAGCACCGAGGAACCGCAACATAGCCCGAGGAGGACATGAGGAAGTCACTCTGATGTTGCTGTCCTTTTTTTAGAAGTCAACTACTACTATAGGCCCGATCTGGATCAGGCAGAACCACTCGAGAACGAGCGGGGGATGGAGGCCCGATCTGGAGCTGGGACCAGTGAAGCCCAAGGATCCGGCAGCGCTCGAGGCAGACCGAAGCGGGGGATGCAGCGCTCGCAGCCAACCGGAGCAGAAGAGGAGAGGCCAGGGGCGGCCTAGCGGCTGATGCAACCTCGCCCGCTCGAGAGGCTGCAGCCTCGCGCGCGCGAAGAAGCCGGGGGTGGAGGCGCCCGAAGCAGGGCAGCACAGGGAGGAGCGGGGATGGCCGGAGACGGGGGCTGGAGATGGCCGGAGATGGCCGGAGACAGTCGGAGATGGCCGGAGACGGGGGGGACTAGGGACGGGGCGGACGGAGTTGCGGCATGCGGGAGGAAGGGGCTAACCTAGCATCTGATACCATGTTGGATAATGATCAACTAACTCTTTACTGACGGCCAAGGGCCATTACATATACATGTGTGACAAAGTGCAGAAAGCCCCTTATACAATGGGGCTATGCCAAACAGAGACTATACACATCTAACAATTTCATCAGCAGGAAATTTATTTCGATAGGTAAAAAATGGCAATCTTGATTCCCTGACTATCTTTTTTTTAGAAAAAAGGCATAGCGTCCGACTTTATAATAAAGTCAAACCAACGAGTCATCCAACAAACGACACAGAGTATCAGTTAAGTCATCGGCATACAAGCCACGAACAAACCGCAAGGGTCGGGTAAACAGGCACGTAGGCCACGCAAAGTCTCAAAAAAAGGAAAGTTACATCTCGGAGGAGCAGACGAAGCAGGTGCTAGACGGACAACACACATGCGTAAAATATTTCCTTACGAAGGATCTTAGCCGGAAATATTTTATTGGTTAAGAAAAGTGAGGCGGGCCCGCCCCCCAAAATGGAGGGGGGTGTATTAGTTAGGGATGGAAGGTTTAGTAGCTTTTAGTAAAAATTACGTGGGTATAGCATTTTTGGGTGCTAGACATAGGTCAATGGCAGAGTCACGGGACTTGGCGATGATCATAGACATGACATCATGATGTATGCCTGTAACAGATGCCATGGCTATCTTGTTGAAAAAGAAAGCTCCGCCGAAAAAATGCTCCTCTCCCGCGTCGTTCCCCATGGGCGACACGGGCGGTGACCTAAGCCTACCTTCACTGCCAACTCTCCCTCCTCCTCACATCTTGTCGTCGCCAAAGAGGTTCTTTTCGGTATCTTACTGAAAGAACCAAATCAAAGAAGGTTTTACTAAGAGATCTACGCAGACTTTAAAGATGGTAATGCAAGAAGCAAGCGAGAAAGCACAAAATGGATGAGAGAATTCTAGATTTGATACTATGCCTTTTGATTATGAGAATGTCCGCTCTTTTCTCTCGAGAATTTCTGTTTGTTGCCTTACTTTGAATCATACTTGTGTTGTGTGCACGTTTTTAATTTCTTTAAATGCACTCCATTTGTAAGTAGTACTCCAAAGTTTCTTTCTATAATTTATTCATTTCCAACATTGTATGTCCAACACTCTTGCCCCATATAGATCGCTAAATTAATACAGTATGATTCAAGAACATACTAAAAAACATAAGATCTTCCTTATGTCGTTTTTGCTTTGTCTATGTCAAGAATGGGGCAATTTAACACGCACAAGGAGGAGTATTCACTTGGCCAACATTTTTCTCATCCGGATGTACTCATTCTCATCCGGATGCACGCAACCGTCCAAGCGACCGTCTCGCGTGCCGTCGGATTGCGGCGCATCGTACGGTCTGGATGCTTTCTGACCAGGGGGTGTGGACGCGCGTGCCCTAGGTGTTTTTTTCTCCCACCCCGTGAGCTCGGTCGTCCTGTCTGCTTTCATCCCCATCCCTCTCTAGCTTTGGCAACGACGCAGGCGACTGCGAGATCCAGAATTGTGGCGCGGGTGGGGGAGCTGGATGCTGCCGGGACGACAAGGGAACCGAAGGTTCGGGCGGCAGCGAGCACCGTCGGCCACGGCGCCGAGCTACACGCCCCCCCTGTAGTTGCGACGGCGGACGAGAGGTATGGTGCCCTGCAGTTCACAGCATTTTTCTCCCCCGCTTGCATGATTTCCTTTTAGCGGTTCATTTCGCAGTTAATCCCAGCAGTTTCCAGCGTTGGATGAGTACATCTGGGTCGAATGCATAGTATAGATTTGTTGTCTGTTCAGGGGTTTCAGTTGAGCCGCTACTCCCTTCTTATCGCCAAATTCATCCCCCATTCACCTAGGGTTTGTTGTGTAGATCGGATTAATTTGGTTCCATGTTGTAGCTAGGTTTTATAGTTGAGATTTTAGAGGTAGGGGATGAGATTTTTATAGGTAGGGGATGAGATTTCAGAGTTGGAGGACTAGATTCTCAGTGGTCTTTTTTGTGATGTTGCTATTTGGTTAGTCAAGTTATGGTTTTCTTGTTGTATTTGTTGTTTAGATTAGGTTTTTTAGATGAAAGTCAGTGTAGTCAGAGCCTTATTGATTGTTTTATTTCTATATTCAGACAAGATTTTTCCATCATATAGTGTTTTGCTGCATGTAATTGTTTTAGACTTTTTTCTTTGAGCTAATTGTGTCACGCGACTAATTGTTTAGTTTTTCTGGATTTACCCACTCTTAAGTAATTACAAGAAAGGAATGCTCATTTTTTGCTTCATTGTTATGCTTGGTAGATGTTGAGTATGCTGGAATCCGAATTCCCATCGCTTTCTGTAGTAATTGTATAATGGTGTTTGTACCCAATACATTTTTTATTCATTTTTTATTTTTGCAGCTACATGTCAGACGAATAAGTAATGGAGTCTGATATTGCATTCAGCCAACGTTTCGCAGCAAAACACTTGCGCGAAGTTGCGAAGACAAAACTTAATCCTAGCAAGAGGCGCTACATAAATGAAACTGGCTTCGGTGATCTCACGAGCATCTCACCTTTCACAGCACCACATGATCTGATGGAGTGGTTAACAATGAACATTGACACTGACAGTCGTGAGCTCAGGTATTGCACCCACCTCCTTTCTTATTCCTTTTTTCTCATGCATCATGTCTGCAACATATATTTTCTTTATTTTTTAGGTCATGTTGATAGCAACCAATGAATACATTTTTGGGGGTTTTCAGGCTGAGTCAGAATAAGGTCATTGTGTTTACTCGAGACATGGTGAAGAAGGTTTTCAATATCCCATCAGGCAACAGACTAGTTGAGCTTTTCAAGAGACATGAGCACTGTGAGCTCCACAACATTTATCACAAGAATGGCAGGGCTCCAATTGCGCATACAGTGGATGTGCTTCATCGAGCTAGGAATGATGACGGCGATACTACGAAGAGGTCATGGGTGCTCTTAGCGCTTGCAACAGTTTTAACTCCAAGCACTGGCAACATGGTGCCGCTAGAGTACTTGAAAAGCCTTGAAGAAATGGACAAGGTTACTGAATTTGCTTGGGATGAACATGTTTTAAGTGTTGCAATGAGAGAGGTCAAGAAGTGCTAGGACAAGATAAAATCACAGGCTACTTCTTCATTCTGGGTTGGGGGCTGCTTCCTTATGCTCGCAGTATACTTCTTTCTTTTTGGAATTTTTCTATCTACCGCAACATGTTTTTGTTTTCTGTAAGAACTTTATTTTTCTTATTGAGTCTGATATATTATTTTTTGTCTTCTTATTCAGGTTATTTACATGGACCATTTGATATTTCCTCAAGCTGCCATCAACGAGCACCAATTGAATTATTCTCTTCCAAGGGCTTGCTTCGTGCATCAGATTGACTTTGATCTTGTGTTGGACTTTGACAAGAATAAGCTTTCTTTGGGCAAAGCCTCATTCGGGAAGTGTCATGTAAATTTTGTGTGTGGTTTACTTCCCTCATCCATTGCAGCATGTTTATTCCCAATTTTTACCTTCCTATTTTTGCTTGTGTACTCATGGTTTTAATTCTTGTTTCTTTTTGCTTTGTGTCCTGTAGTTTCACCCTCTGCCAGAGACACCATATGCAGCATTGCCTGCCCAAGGCCCGGTAAGCAACAACAGTGAAGTTGCTCAAGATCAGCAGGTTTCAGATAGCCCGGATTGTGATGATACTCAAGATTGTGGAGCTGGAAATATCAACATTAATGATAACCAAGATGATGTGGTTGTGAAAGAGAACCCTACGAAAGGTAGCAACCCAACGGATAATGGCAAAAGCGCTGACAAAGATGTGTGTGGTTCGCTGGATGGCTGCCTTCAAAACCCGGCACCATTTGGGGCAGAGCTTGAGGTGAGATTTTTTTGTTTTTATTTATGTTGCTTAAGTTTGTCAAATACCTTTCTACCCTTTCTATTTTTTTAGTTCCATCATATGGTAAGTTGCATCCCTATTGACGACCGTCACTTTATTTTGCCATACATTTTTTCAGCTCCCATCACATATGGCTGCAATCTACGACAAGCACACAAAACTATATGATGCAAAGTTAAAAGGGGCTCCAAGTTCTTACGGGCAAGTGTTGCAAGCAATACATTGCAAGCGAATGGAGCAGCTTCTCAAAGATGTTCATGTTGCTTCGTCAAGTTCTCAGGAAGCAGCGGATGTTACCTTTGATGTGTCGCCTCCTCGCAGCAATGTTGTAGACAAGTCAGATGGTCATGGTTGTAGCAAGGAAAGTTCTAGGGAGAAGGTCGTAGATGAGCCAACAACTGACAAGGTGTTTGAGCCAGCTGAAGGAGCTCGAAGCAACTGTGCAAGTAGCATTGCTCATGAGCCTAATGGAGGCGACGTGGTTGAGCTGGGCACAAGAACTAGTGTTGTTGTCAGTGAGAACCTTGCACGATGTTTTGAGACTGCAAAGGAGAAAGTGTCGAGTGGTGAAGATATTGAGCATGGTCACCAACTCAGCCAGCGCAATCACTCTGTGCCGACTAGTGTGGCTGGACATTGGAGTGATGTGCCATCAATGAGTGTGTTCCAAGAGGGCACTGAGGAATATGAGTGGTGGATCAGTGTCCCAAATGTAGATGCGAACTCCAATGCTCCAACCCATGGCAACATTGTTACAACACCAAAGTCTTGTGATGTTTTTTATGTCACTCCTCAGGCTCCAATCTCAACAGAAGCAGAAGTTCTAGTGTATGATGTCACACCAACCTCTATGTCTCCATTATCAAGCGGGACTGCCGGTATGCCCTGCCATGTTTTATCTTTGAACAAATCTCTCCTCACAACATTTTCTGGAAAATCTTTTTTTACTGTTTTTTCAGATGGACCATCAAAACCACAAGAAGAGCCAGTTGTTCGAGTTAGCAGCAGGGAACCAAGTCCCGACCTCAACGAGGAGAAGTTGAAGAGCAAGGACAAGAAGAAGCTCAAGAGCAAGAAAAGAGCAGGGAGTCCAACGTCGGCCGGATCAAAGTACAAGAAAATCAAGACAGATTCGAAGATGGAAGCAATGTACCAGTACTATGTCATGAAGAGGTACAAGATGAAGAAGATGAGGAGAGGGGAAATTGAGTAAGTATCATCTTCTCTAAATTTTGCTTCCACCATTTTGTTATCTCTTATTTATTACATTTTCATCTTTTCAAACGCTCCTAACTACTGTGGTTTCCATCCTTCTTGTTGCAGGCCTCCTTTCATTAGGATTGGTGATTTCCACATTACCTACACCAACTTTCAGAAGTCGTTGAAGCCACGCGCTCAGATATGCAACGAAGTCATGTCTTTATTCATCAAAACCTTCAACATTGAACAAATGTCGTCTTCAAATAAGCAGAAGAAATTTGCTTTCTCTATTTTAATGAGCGTTAGTTCATCTTTTGTTGCTCCCATTTAGTGCCATCATTTTTCTAGAGTTTTTTAGTATGCCCTATTGCAAAAGTTCTCCATCACTTTTTCTTATGTTTCTCTATGCCCATGTGTGTTGCAGCTTCAACTCTCTGTCCACCCAGAAGTTTTTGATCCAAGTTTTTGTGCAAGAGAGCTGAGGAGGGCGTGCCAAAATTTTCAGATTTCAGTTTTCGACCTAGTAAGTTTGCTCCCAACAATTTTTTACTCAATTTCTGTGTTTCCTTTAGTTTTTTATGCTTTAAAGTTTATTCCATTTAACCTCTATCTTGTCTTTACTGCTTTTTCTAGCTTTTCTTCACCATCCTCCACGATGGCCACTGGATTGTTTGCGTCGTTAACCTCTTGCACAAGGAGTTCAACATGTTTGACTCATTGGATAACGGAAAATTTGATGTTGCTGCAAGGAATCTGGTAAGTGACATTTTATCCTTTTATCTGTAGTTTTCATTGTTCATTATTTGAAAAAACCAGATCCCCAATGAACATGTGTTCAAAATCTTGATAGCGAATCCGAATGTGTCCAAAGTTTTAGTGGTTGTAGCATTTTTCCCCATCACTCTTTTATGTTTGACAAAGCCCCTTCTTTTTTGCCACTATTTCCTATTTCTGCCAGTTTACCAATTTCAAGAGGATTGCTACAGAAGAGCCAGACTTCAAAGTGGATTTATCTTCTTTCAAACCAGACTGGCCCCTGCTTGACTACCCACATCAGGCAACTCAGTGAGCTCTAATCAGACACATCCTCCATAATAGAAGTGTTTACATGTCCTTTTATGTAGAAATCTTTAACTTTTTTCTACCCATTTTTTGAATGGCACCACGAAACAGTTTTGATTGTGGATTGTTTTCAACACTATACTTGGAAAATTTCGACGACAAGAGGATGAAAGATTTCAAGAAGGTACAAATAGATAATCATGCTTTTTTGGGTACTTTTTCATGTGTTGCTTGTCTGATATATGTTTGTTCTCTTTTCACCATTTTCTCTCTTATGTAGCAAAATATGCTTGATGTGCGGAAGACCATTGCTTCGAAGCTGTTTTTCCATCCAATGAACAAGGTCTGCCCCGCTGATGTGCACAAGCCGATCATAGTGGCTTGAAGAAAGTGATCATCAAGCATTGAAGAAGGCGATTGCAATGGTTTTGAAGATGCAACTTTGCAATTTTTGGAAATACATTGTTGCCAGTAGTGTGCTATGTTCTTTTTTGTGTCAAATGAACTCCATGTAAAGCAAATCAGTTATGGGCCTCTGCTTGGCTGGAATGATTCTCGGTAGTTTGTAGTAAGGAAACATAATTATATGTTTCGGTGATTTTGTTGGAAGCTATAACCGTGCGGTGGTTTGTTGGAAGCAAGTTATAACAGTTTTTATGCTTGGTACTCAACCTTTTCAAGTTTTATGGAATGCTTCTCAGTTTTTGTTACAAATGTTTTCATGTGTGTTTTCCTAGTATGTGCTGCCTTATCTTGTCACAAATTGTCCGACAACCACTTTTTGTCAGCAACAATGTTAAGGAATTGTTGGAGGAAGCATGCTCATGAAACATTTTTTGTACATTTTCTTTTTTGGAGCAACAACTTGTGATAATTGTTGCTGGAAGAAGCATTTTGGCAGCTTTGACATAATACTAGAAGCATTTTAGCTTGCTAGAACAAGCATTCTCATTTTTTTTGTCCAATGCTTTTGAGCAATCAGCAAATTTTGAGAAACACATATTTTCTTAATAACTAAAATTGTGTAATATTTCTTTTCAAATACATGCTCTCTTAATTCCCCACAAAACACAATATTTCTTTTCACCCTCACTTCTGCAGCAATATCAACTTTTTTAGCATATGCGGTTTTAATGAGCAGTAACATGAACCAAAATCTCAGATAAAGTTGACAGAAAATTCAGTAAAACTACACAGTACAAATATGTCCTTTTCGAAATTTGGCTTCAAGTTACTGATACATGAATTCAACTGGAGCAGTATAACCTAACTATTGAGCATGTCCCTCGACTTTCGCCATTGCAGCTTTAAACTGGATGCATGATTGCATTGTGTGGCCTTCCTTAGAGCAAAGCTGACATTTTGTTATAAGATTAACAACCATCATAGCCTGGTACTCAAGGAATGACTCACGGGTTTTGATAGTGTGTTCTTCTTCACTGCAAAATGAACAAGTAACTTTCCTCTTGGGTTTAGGCTTGCTTGATGACTCCACATTGTCTTCTTTTTTGCTTTCTTTCTTGGCTTCTTTCTGAAGCTTCTTCTTATGCTTGTTTTCTCGCTGCTCTGATAATCCCCAAGTGCAAGGAATCATCATAGCAATTTCCAAAGATGGAAGCGATAAGTATGGAGTGTTGAACCCACAAGGAGCTAAAGGTAAGATCAATATTCTCTCAATTCCTATCTGCCACCGATACAACTCTACGTACACCGAGCGTTTGCTTTCATCTAGAAACGAGAAATAAAACTACATTGCGGGTATAAAAAGGATAGCTTCGCATAATATCGGAGAGCTAAAATATATAAATAGGTGTTGTTAACATAAAGTTAGAATATATTACAATATATTACAAATAGCGAGTGTGGAATAACGATGGGTCGGTGCACATAATTGTCCTAGGAAATTGTTAACAAGACCGGTAATTATTATTGCAATTTTATGTGAGGAAGAGGCATAAGCTAACATACTTTCTCTACTTGTAGATCATTAAGGTAAAATCCAACCATAACATTAAAGTATCAAGTCCTCTTTACTCCCATACGCAAACAACCCCCTTACTCGGGTTTAAACTTGTGTCACTCTAGCAACCCACCATAAGCGAACCATGAACATATTGCAGACCCTACAGCGGGGATCCCTCACGTGTGCGCGGCACGGAGGGCGCCATAGGACAGCACCAATATAAAACATACAACTCAAACCAATCAAGATCATCAATCAACCCAAAGAACAAAAGAGATCTACTCAAGCATCATAGGATGACGACACATCATTGGATAATAATATGTGGCATAAAGCACCATGTTCAAGTAGGGGATTATAGCGGGGTGCGGGAGAGTGGACCGCCGAAAAGAGATGAGGAATGTGATGAAGACGGTGATGTTGATGAAGAAGATCACCATATGGAACAAGCGTGTAACGCCCCGAGACCGATGCTCGAGAAGACTTCCATATATTCCGGGTTTCGCTGTGTGTTTCATTTGTGCCTGCCCTTTTATTTTTGCATTGCATCATGTCATCATGCCATCATCTCATAAATCTTTTGCAACTCAACTAAATAAATGGCATGGATCTTTGATCCATTTAAATCGAGGGAATTCACATGGTGATTCTCTTTAAAACATATCCTCTTGATATTTAGAGAGCTATAGTAAATATTCCAATTATTTGGAAATCACCATAACACACTTGCAATTATCCCAATCCCTTTGTTATCTTAATTCTTGGTCTCCAACCTTGCCATATATTCTTTCATCATATTCCGTAGCTCCACCAAAAATCCGAACATTTTTGGACCTTCCCAACCCTCACTTCCTATTCAAATCATTTGAATTCAAATCAAATGAGTTTGAATCTAAATCTTTTAATCATGGTCTTTTCTATATTCTCGGAACAAGCACATTTTTGTGAGTCCGGGAAAATTAACCGCGTGCCCAAATTCTTTCACTAACCCTCTCTTTCTTTTTCTTCTCTCTTAATCTTTTCTGTAAGGGAAATAAGAGTAAGAGAGAGAGAAGGAGCCCAACAGCCAGCAGGCCTCCTGATCTTTCCCCTCTCCCCACCTAAGTGGCCTAAGGCCCAGCCGCCGGCCCAAGGCCAAGGCCCAGCCGCCCCACCAATCCCTCCTAAACCCTAGCCCGACCCCCCTCCTCTCAGTCTCTCCCCCTGCCGCCGCCTCCTGCTCGATCCCCCTCCTCTCGCTCGCCTCCCTCCTCTCGACCTCTCCCTCTTGTTCCCTCTGCCCGCCGCCACACACACATACACCCGCATCACGCCCGATCCCCTTGCTCCCGATCCGCGCGCCTCCAGTTCGAGACCCGTGCTCCGCCCTCGCCGGAGAAGAGAACCAGGACGGAGCCCCGTCGCCACCCGCCGCCGTTGGCGACCACCAGGAGGGCCACCCCGTGCGCGACCCCGAGCCTCTCCACGCGCGCGCGCGACCATCGCTTCGCTCCCGCAGGCGCGCAGCGCCCCGGGGCCCCTGTGTTCCTTGCCCCGCCGCCGCACCATCTTCTCCACGGCCTGCCATCGAGCGTTGCTCTGCCCTTGCTCCATCCTCTGCTTCGCCTCTGCACCACCGGCCTTCAAGCTCGACGCCCGCCCCGGCCATCTTCTCCTGCTGCCTCGAGCAGCTCCTTCACGACCAGCGCCAAGTCCCTGCCGCCGGCCTCCTGTATGCTTCTTTTTGGACCAGCAAGAACACCGCCAGGAACCGTAGGCGGATGCATCGTCTCCAGGATTTTTTCGCCAAGTACCACGACCGGCGAAGACCAAGACAGAGACCTCCTCGAGCAGGAGCGTTTTTGGAATCACAAGACCACCTCCAGTTCGACTATGTGTTGCTGCCCTGAACGAGACCAGCAAGTACCACTACGAACATCCCTCGCCAAGACCCGGATTCGTCAAGTTCCTCTACCGATGACTTGAACGGCTACGAAACGTGTACCACTACCGAAGACCATGTGGACACCAAGTTCCCCCGCCACGAACGGTCACATCATTGTGAATCCGGCAAGTACCCCTTCGGATGCGCCAAGTTCGACTACATGGACCGTCAAGTTCCTCGCCGTGACCCCGATCATCTATGGAGTGTGTACGACTACGAAATGTGAACCACTACTTCCACGACCGTCCCGAGAACGGTTGCTTCCCTCGACATTTGTGAACCGCCTCGAAACGCATGCTTCGAAGGTATAACCCCGAGACGACCGCCGTGGACCAAATGCATGTGTTGAATGAGATGCCCGTGTTTGCACCATGTCCGAGTTGTTCCTTGCGCGTTCCTCATTGCCTCACCGCCGACCCGTGGGAACCCGGTTTACGGGATCACCCCACCATCTTACATGGCACGCTCTCCACACTTTCTTTTGCACCGACATCTCAATCGAGTTATCGGTATCGGAATGTTGCCGTGGCACCATTTCCGTTGTCGTTGCCGTGGCACCCTTTTTCGTTTCCGCCACGACGACAAATGCTTCATAATGCTCTTGTCAACATTTTCATAATAATTGCATAAAACTTGTTCATGTCATCCGCATCATGATAACAACTTCAAGTATGGTTAATTTGTTGTTTCCATTAATTTGCTTGAATGCCTTGTTAAAATGGTTTAATTCATAACTATTTAACCGTAGCTCAGAATTTAATAAACTTTATATGTAAATGGGGTAGAAAAATGCATAGTTTAACATGATGCACTTTATTTTCCTGTTTAATAACTCTAAAATATGTTTTAGGGCAGAACAGTACCAAATCTAATATATGCTCATGAGGTTTTTCCGGATTTGTTGTTGTTATTTCCGGCCTCATTTAAACTTGCCTAAAAGGTTAGATTAATTATGCTTCACCTCTTGCCATGTTAATCAACATTTAATATTGTTGGGTACATAACCGAAAGAGAACTAAATAAATGTTGTGAAGTTTCGTCAATATGCAACTCGTTGCATATTGTGCTCCACTTAATTTGTAGTGTTGTTTGTTGCACTTTGCCATGCCATGCTCATTAAACCGGACATGCATCATACTTGATTGTGCAACATGCCATGTTTATGTGATGGTTGTTTACTATATTGTTTGCTTCTTTCCGGATTGTTTCTCTCGTTAGCTTCGGTTTCGTTCCGGAGTTGTGAGGATTTGTTCGACTACGTCCGTTTGTCTTCTTCATGGACTCGTTCTTCTTCCTTGCGGGATCTCAGGCAAGATGACCATACCCTCGAAATCACTTCTATCTTTGCTTGCTAGATTGCTCACTCTTTTGCTATGCCTATGCTACGATGCCTATCACTTGCTTATCATGCCTCCCATATTGCCATGTCAAGCCCCTAACCATCCTGTCCTAGCAAACCGTTGTTTGGCTATGTTACCGCTTTGCTCAGCCCCTCTTATAGCGTTGTTAGTTGCAGGTGAAGATGAAGTTTGTTCCTTGTTGGAACATGGAGATGTTGTTCCTTGTTGGAACATGTTTACTTGTTGGGATATCACAATATACCTTTTATATTATTAATGCATCTATATACTTGGTAAAGGGTGGAAGGCTCGGTCTTATGCCTGGTGTTTTGTTCCACTCTTGCCGCCCTAGTTTCCGTCATATCGGTATTATGTTCCCGGATTTTGCGTTCCTTACACGGTTGGGTGATTTATGGGACCCCCTTGACAGTTCTCTTTGAATAAGACTCCTCCAGCAAGGCCCAACCTTGGTTTTACCATTTGCCACCTAAGCCTTTTTCCCTTGGGTTCTGCAGACTCAAGGGTCATCTTTATTTTAACCCCCCCCCTCGGGCCAATGCTCCTCTGAGTGTTGGTCCGAACCGAGTAGACTGCGGGGCCACCTTGGGGAAACTTTAGGATTGGTTTTACTCGTAGGATGTCTCATCCGGACGTGCCCTGAGAAAGAGATATGTGCAGCTCCTATCGGGATTTGTCGGCACATTCGGGCGGCTTTGCTGGTCTTGTTTTACCATTGTCGAAATGTCTTGTAGCCAGGATTCCGAGACTGATCGGGTCTTCCTGGTAGAAGGAATATCCTTCGTTGACCATGAGAGCTTATAATGGGCTAAGTTGGGACACCCCTGCAGGGTATTATCTTTCGAAAGCCGTGCCCGCGGTTATGAGGCAGATGGGAATTTGTTAATGTCCGGTTGTAGAAAACCCGAAGTTGATCTTAATTAAAATACACCAACCGCGTGTGTAACCGTGATGGTCTCTTCTCGGCGGAGTCCGGGAAGTGAACACGGTGTTGGAGTTATGATTGACGTAGGTTGTTCTAGGATCACTTCTTGATCATAGTTGTTCGACCGTGCTTTTGCCTTCTCTTCTCGCTCTCATTTGCGTATGTTAGACACCAGATATGCTAGTCGCTTGCTGCAGCTCCACCTCACTACCCTGTCCTACCTTTAAGCTTAAATAGTCTTGATCTCGCGGGTGTGAGATTGCTGAGTCCCCGTGACTCACAGATACTTCCAAAACCAGTTTGCAGGTGCCGATGAAACCGTGCAGGTGACGCACCCGAGCTCAAGGAGGAGCTCGATGAAGATCTTGTTCGTTGTGTTTTTTCATTTCAGTTGATCAGTAGTGGAGCCCAGTTGGGACGATCGGGGATCTGTGTAGCATTTGGGGTAGTCTTCTTTTATTTTGGTTCCGTAGTCGGACCTTGATTGTATCTGTATGATGTAATGCTTTACTCATGTATTGTGTGAAGTGGCGATTGTAAGCCAACTATGTATGTCTTTCCCATATGTATTGCATGGGTTGTGTGAAGATTACCTCACTTGCGACATTGCTTTCAATGCGGTTATGCCTCTAAGTCGTGCTTCGACACGTGGGAGATATAGCCGCATCGAGGGCGTTACAAGTTGGTATCAGAGCCTTCCCCGACCTTAGGAGCCCCCACTGGTCGATCGTTTTTAGCGGCCGAGTTGTGTCTAGAAAAATGTTTTGAGTCATTTAGGAATTATGTATCGGAGAGTTTAGGAATTCTTTTTACTTCCCAGTCTCCTCATCGCTCTGGTAAGGCATCCTGACGTAGAGTTTTGACTCTTCTCTTCTCAAATTTCACTAAATTTTTTTTTAGGATCACGCGGGTATCTTAGAACCGTTCCGATGGTTTTGTGATGACAACATTGTCTTGGTGCCTCCTGTCAGCAGGGGTTTAGTGGAAGTGTCCCGGGGAGTTGAGCTCTGAGGTGTTGTCGTCATAATTTTATCGTTGCAGTTCTGGAATACCTGAGTTTAGTACGCCGACATCGAAAATCTCTTTTGTACAGTTGTTGGTGAGATAACCCTGATAGCCCAGTACTGAGGCGAGTGCGGGAGTATTGCCATAACTCGTATAACGGATGCTTTTCGAAGGTCGAGGTAAACGATTTCCGAAGGTTTCTTGGTTATGTGTTGAAGGATGGATACAGCTGGATCTAGGTATTGTTAGTTTGGGTGATATATTTTGTGTCCCCTGTATCCCCAACACCTGTTTGCATAACCAGAAAGTTTTGGGAGTTTATAAGTGGGAATTCAAGTATCTCGTAGGATATCTTTCCAACAGACACATGATACGATATGGATCTATCATATGTTTGTTCCGGCTTATTTCCTAAGCCAATCCTTTATTTTGTTTTGGTTTGTGGTATTCGAGTTGCTTCAATGCCAAGTGTTGATTCCATACCTTATTCTAAACGGTGTTCTCATATTTCTATGTGGATGCTAATCCTTCGTGATAATCGAGATTGTCATGTCAATCCTTTTCAACCGGCGTGTTTCTCTTCAAGTGGAGCCGATCATTTCAACATCCGCAAGATCACCTCTTGGTTTTTCCCAATGTTGTTCGTTTCATCCGTCCTAAGTTGTCTTTGTTTTCCCGCCCTCCCACCCTTTTGGGACCCATGTTTCTCGATCAAGTATTCTTTTATTTGTGAGAAGTCTCTCCATTCTTTTTCGTCAATGTTCTTAGCCGGTGATTTCCCATGAAGATACTAACGGAGCTTCAAGTTTATCATTCTTCATTCTTTTTTCTTCTCCAGTGGATTCAATTCAAGCTTTGTCGATCATATCCTTTTCCTCGTTTCAAATGCTTTCTCGTACTGGTGCACCTCTTAATCGTCCACTTCTCGCTATTCAATTGTTCCAGAGTGATGAAGATATCTCAGAAGATTCAAGTTTCCATTCGCAATTCACTCAAGTTCTTTTGAGGATGCTATCTCATTCAAGCCATTTAATTCAACCGGTGTAATCTCTCTTTTCAAGCAATTCTTTCAATGGTGTTTCTTTTGAGTGGGCCCTAACCCACATGTCTTTTTCCAGGATCTTACCTGACTCTTTTAATTTTCTTGGAGTTATTCTCAAATTCTTTTCAAAGTTTGACGTAAGAATGAATTATCATCAGTCATATTCCTTCTCCAAGATCGCTTTCAAATTCTTTTCATTGTTGGTTCAACCTTTCTAATTTTCATCCCGGAGTATCTTAACAATTCATCGTGGTGTTTCTCATCGTCATTCTCAACATTTGAAGACCGAAGAAGAGTTTCTCTTAAATCTTACTCCATTCTCTTCAAGATTCATGGTTCTAGCTTGTTGTCATCCTTTCATAATTGTTTTCGATTGTGAGAATTCTTTTCACCCATCCGGAGCATTTCAGAGGTCATTTCAGTTTGATTCTCCGGAGCCCATCATCTCAGAATTATTCATTCAAGCTTTCAGCTATTGTTCTCCAAATCTTACCGGTGCATCATTCAAGTATTCTGTAATCAGCTCGTGATCTATTCGTTCATTTGTATCTAAATCCTCTCAAGTATCTTTGTTCATTCTCCAATTCTTCCCGGTGATTTGTGCCTTTACTACTTTCATTTTCAATTCTTACGGTGGTTCGCTCAAGAGTTCTCTTCCTTCGTTATCATATAGATTCATTCGTTCTTTCCAATCCTACCGGTGGTTAGTTGAAGACTTTTCTCAAGTTTGCGCCATATCTATCTTAATCCTTTCTACGAGAATAAGTAGTATGACAAATCCATTGCTTGTCATCAATTTAATTGGTGAAGGATGAGCATAATGTAATTCTTATTCTTGTTTCATCGAGTAAATTTAATTCCTTATTCCGGAGACTCATCAAAATTCTTGATCTCATTTGTTCATTTTTCTTTCCGGAGCTCCAGGTTATTTCAATTATATCATTTCAAAGCTCCATCTAAATCATTGCAAGGTTTCACCTTGTGTTTTCAACTTCTCTCTCTTTCTATCATCCTTGTTTTACCGGAGTTCTTCATGGAAGGTTCACATGATGGTTTATCAAGGTCCCTTTTCATTATTCAATTGTTCTTCAAGATTTTCTCGGAGTTAAGATCCGCCAAGCTATACTCTAAAATAAACATGGTGTTCAACACATGTCTTGTTTTGAGGATTCAATCATTCATCATCTTGCATTTCAAAGTGCAATTCTTTCTACCTTATCTTTTGGGATGGTGTTATGTCATCCTTGACGGTTTTCCTTCATGTTTCATGGGTGATAAGTTGTCAAGAATGAAATATTTTAAACCCATCATTTCCAATTCGTTCACGAGATCTTTTCAACCCAATAATTTCTTCGTTGGAGTTATCTTGTGTCAGATTTCACCTAAAGCCTTTCCTTAAGGGTTGTTGCTATTTGTGGTGATCATGCATGACCCAAGCTTGCTCTTTATCCTCTTGGTGGAAGAAGTTTTCATCTCTTCGTTGATCTCAAGCAAGCAATTGTTTTCGTTAGTGGCAGATTTTCACCTCAAGTTTTGAGATGTCTCCATAAGCCCACGAGGATCATATCCTTTCGTTGTTGGTTTTCCAACAACTCCGTTTTAACCTTCTTGCAAGGGTGCTTTCCAAACTCATTTGTGGTAGAAGTTGTCATTTTCTTCTCCATTCCTTTATTCAAATGATCTAACTTCTATTTTTTTTCCGGAGGCAGAGTGTTGTTGATCTCATCAAGTATCCTCTCATCTTGTCAAGTTCATATTCTATTACTCCATTTCCAACCGGAGTGTTGTATCATCTCTTCAATATCGTCTCATCTTATCAAGTTTTCCTTCTCTTTTCTACCGGAGTGCTGTCCAAATTATGTCATTCTTGTTCCTTTGCTATCTCGTTATACCAGTGTGGTTTCATATTCTTTTGGTTCGTTAAGCCCTTGTTTCATGTCTTTCTACCTACAAGGTTCTTGTAATGTTCCTTGTTCCCCTTTGCTAACAGAGTGTTCGCAATCACGTTCATCTCCATGGTACTCTTCTTTAAATTGTTTAACCTCAAGGTTCATTGGTTTCACTCGTTTGTCGAAGAAGCAACTATGTTTTACCTCTTCCCCTTCCGTTTCTCTCCGGTGCCATCCTAGATCTCGGGACGAGATCCTCTTGTAGCGGTGGAGTGTTGTAACGCCCCAAGACCGATGCTCGAGAAGACTTCCATATATTCCGGGTTTCACTGTGTGTTTCATTTGTGCCTGCCCTTTTATTTTTGCATTGCATCATGTCATCATGCCATCATCTCATAAATCTTTTGCAACTCAACTAAATAAATGGCATGGATCTTTGATCCATTTAAATCGAGGGAATTCACATGGTGATTCTCTTTAAAACATATCCTCTCGATATTTAGAGAGCTATAGTAAATATTCCAATTATTTGGAAATCACCATAACACACTTGCAATTATCCCGATGCCTTTGTTATCTTAATTCTTGGTCTCCAACCTTGCCATATATTCTTTCATCATATTCCGTAGCTCCACCAAAAATCCGAACATTTTTGGACCTTCCCAACCCTCACTTCCTATTCAAATCATTTGAATTCAAATCAAATGAGTTTGAATCTAAATCTTTTAATCATGGTCTTTTCTATTTTCTCGAAACAAGCACATTTTTGTGAGTCCGGGAAAATTAACCGCGTGCCCAAATTCTTTCACTAACCCTCTCTTTCTTTTTCTTCTCTCTTAATCTTTTCTGTAAGGGAAATAAGAGTAAGAGAGAGAGAAAGAGCCCAACAGCCAGCAGGCCTCCTGATCTTTCCCCTCTCCCCACCTAAGTGGCCTAAGGCCCAGCCGCCAGCCCAAGGCCAAGGCCCAGCCGCCCCACCAATCCCTCCTAAAACCTAGCCCGACCCCCCTCCTCTCAGTCTCTCCCCCTGCCGCCGCCTCCTGCTCGATCCCCCTCCTCTCGCTCGCCTCCCTCCTCTCGAACTCTCCCTCTCGTTCCCTCAGCCCGCCGCCACACACACATACACCCGCATCGCGCCCGATCCCCTTGCTCCCGATCCGCGCGCCTCCAGTGCGAGACCCGTGCTCCGCCCTCGCCGGAGAAGAGAACCAGGCCGGATCCCCGTCGCCACCCGCCGCCGTTGGCGACCACCAGGAGGGCCACCCCGCGCGCGACCCCGAGCCTCTCCACGCGCGCGCGCGACCATCGCTTCGCTCCCGCAGGCGCGCAGCGCCCCGGGGCCCCTGCGTTCCTTGCCCCGCCGCCGCACCATCTTCTCCACGGCCTGCCATCGAGCGTTGCTCTGCCCTTGCTCCATCCTCTGCTTCGCCTCTGCACCACCGGCCTTCAAGCTCGACGCCCGCCCCGGCCATCTTCTCCTGCTGCCTTGAGCAGCTCCTTCACGACCAGCGCCAAGTCCCTGCCGCCGGCCTCCTGTATGCTTCTTTTTGGACCAGCAAGAACACCGCCAGGAACCGTAGGCGGATGCATCGTCTCCAGGATTTTTTCGCCAAGTACCACGACCGGCGAAGACCAAGACAGAGACCTCCTCGAGCAGGAGCGGTTTTGGAATCACAAGACCACCTCCAGTTCGACTATGTGTTGCTGCCCTGAACGAGACCAGCAAGTACCACTACGACCATCCCTCGCCAAGACCCGGATTCGTCAAGTTCCTCTACCAATGACTTGAACGGCTACGAAACGTGTACCACTACCGAAGACCATGTGGACACCAAGTTCCCCCGCCACGAACGGTCACATCATTGTGAATCCGGCAAGTACCCCTTCGGATGCGCCAAGTTCGACTACATGGACCGTCAAGTTCCTCGCCATGACCCCGATCATCTATGGAGTGTGTATGACTACGAAATGTGAACCACTACTTCCACGACCGTCCCGAGAACGACTACTTCCCTCGACATTTGTGAACCGCCTCGAAACGCATGCTTTGAAGGTATAACCCCGAGACGACCGCCGTGGACCAAATGCATGTGTTGAATGAGATGCCCGTGTTTGCACCATGTCCGAGTTGTTCCTTGCGCGTTCCTCATTGCCTCGCCGTCGACCCGTGGGAACCCGGTTTACAGGATCACCCCACCATCTTACATGGCACGCTCTCCACACTTTCTTTTGCACCGACATCTCAATCGAGTTATCGGTATCGGAATGTTGCCGTGGCACCATTTCCGTTGTCGTTGCCGTGGCACCCTTTTTCGTTTCCGCCACGATGACAAATGCTTCATAATGCTCTTGTCAACATTTTCATAATAATTGCATAAAACTTGTTCATGTCATCCGCATCATGATAACAACTTCAAGTATGGTTAATTTGTTGTTTTCATTAATTTGCTTGAATGCCTTGTTAAAATGGTTTAATTCATAACTATTTAACCGTAGCTCAGAATTTAATAAACTTTATATGTAAATGGGGTAGAAAAATGCATAGTTTAACATGATGCACTTTATTTTCCTGTTTAATAACTCTAAAATATGTTTTAGGGCAGAACAGTACCAAATCTAATATATGCTCATGAGGTTTTTCCGGATTTGTTGTTGTTATTTCCGGCCTCATTTAAACTTGCCTAAAAGGTTAGATTAATTATGCTTCACCTCTTGCCATGTTAATCAACATTTAATATTGTTGGGTACATAACCGAAAGAGAACTAAATAAATGTTGTGAAGTTTCGTCAATATGCAACTCGTTGCATATTGTGCTCCACTTAATTTGTAGTGTTGTTTGTTGCACTTTGCCATGCCATGCTCATTAAACCGGACATGCATCATACTTGATTGTGCAACATGCCATGTTTATGTGATGGTTGTTTACTATGTTGTTTGCTTCTTTCCAGATTGTTTCTCTCGTTAGCTTCGGTTTCGTTCCGGAGTTGTGAGGATTTGTTCGACTACGTCCGTTTGTCTTCTTCATGGACTCGTTCTTCTTCCTTGCGGGATCTCAGGCAAGATGATCATACCCTCGAAATCACTTCTATCTTTGCTTGCTAGATTGCTCGCTCTTTTGCTATGCCTATGCTACGATGCCTATCACTTGCTTATCATGCCTCCCATATTGCCATGTCAAGCCCCTAACCATCCTGTCCTAGCAAACCGTTGTTTGGCTATGTTACCGCTTTGCTCAGCCCCTCTTATAGCGTTGTTAGTTGCAGGTGAAGATGAAGTTTGTTCCTTGTTGGAACATGGAGATGTTGTTCCTTGTTGGAACATGTTTACTTGTTGGGATATCACAATATACCTTTTATATTATTAATGCATCTATATACTTGGTAAAGGGTGGAAGGCTCGGTCTTATGCCTGGTGTTTTGTTCCACTCTTGCCGCCCTAGTTTCCGTCATATCGGTATTATGTTCCCGGATTTTGCGTTCCTTACACGGTTGGGTGATTTATGGGACCCCCTTGACAGTTCGCTTTGAATAAGACTCCTCCAGCAAGGCCCAACCTTGGTTTTACCATTTGCCACCTAAGCCTTTTTCCCTTGGGTTCTGCAGACTCAAGGGTCATCTTTATTTTAACCCCCCCGGGCCAGTGCTCCTCTGAGTGCTGGTCCGAACCGAGTAGACTGCGGGGCCACCTTGGGGAAACTTGAGGATTGGTTTTACTCGTAGGATGTCTCATCCGGACATGCCCTGAGAAAGAGATATGTGCAGCTCCTATCGGGATTTGTCGGCACATTCGGGCGGCTTTGCTGGTCTTGTTTTACCATTGTCGAAATGTCTTGTAGCCAGGATTCCGAGACTGATCGGGTCTTCCTGGTAGAAGGAATATCCTTCGTTGACCATGAGAGCTTATAATGGGCTAAGTTGGGACACCCCTGCAGGGTATTATCTTTCGAAAGCCGTGCCCGCGGTTATGAGGCAGATGGGAATTTGTTAATGTCCGGTTGTAGAAAACCCGAAGTTGATCTTAATTAAAATACACCAACCGCGTGTGTAACCGTGATGGTCTCTTCTCGGCGGAGTCCGGGAAGTGAACACGGTGTTGGAGTTATGATTGACGTAGGTTGTTCTAGGATCACTTCTTGATCATAGTTGTTCGACCGTGCTTTTGCCTTCTCTTCTCGCTCTCATTTGCGTATGTTAGACACCAGATATGCTAGTCGCTTGCTGCAGCTCCACCTCACTACCCTGTCCTACCTTTAAGCTTAAATAGTCTTGATCTCGCGGGTGTGAGATTGCTGAGTCCCCGTGACTCACAGATACTTCCAAAACCAGTTTGCAGGTGCCGATGAAACCGTGCAGGTGACGCACCCGAGCTCAAGGAGGAGCTCGATGAAGATCTTGTTCGTTGTGTTTTTTCATTTCAGTTGATCAGTAGTGGAGCCCAGTTGGGACGATCGGGGATCTGTGTAGCATTTGGGGTAGTCTTCTTTTATTTTGGTTCCGTAGTCGGACCTTGATTGTATCTGTATGATGTAATGCTTTACTCATGTATTGTGTGAAGTGGCGATTGTAAGCCAACTATGTATCTCTTTCCCATATGTATTACATGGGTTGTGTGAAGATTACCTCACTTGCGACATTGCTTTCAATGCGGTTATGCCTCTAAGTCGTGCTTCGACACGTGGGAGATATAGCCACATCGAGGGCGTTACAAAGCGGCTGCGAGGATATTGCATCACCATCTGCATCATCTCTATCATGTTGCACATCAGCAACATTAATCACCCCTTCCATATTGACTCCATTCGCAACAGAAATTTGCCCATGATGTAGCTCTCATCATCATCAACTCCAGCACCAGCAGCCCTTTTTTGGTTGTTTTTATTGTTGCAGAAAAAATAATCACAATGTCAGTAAAAAAAGGTAGAATGTAGAGAGGAACTAGTGCTTCTAGCAATGTATAACTTCAGTTTTTTTCACCTCATCATACTAAATAAAATGCTTCTAATATGTGCTACAACAATGATTCACAGTGCTAAGCTAATCAAGGTGACAATGTTTACTACAAATTAGCTTTTGCCTAGTAGATGCAACATTTTCTTCATGTCTAACTTTACTAGTGAAGAAACTTGACCAACACAACTACTAGGTTTTAATTGCAACATAGCAAACAGAGTCGGTGAACAAAGTCAGTGACCAAGACAACTACTATTTTCACCACACATAGCATTACCAACATGCACATATCGGAACAATTTACCACACATGCATCTTAACTCCCCCCTTCCTGCACATTTTTTAATGCAATTCATACTTCATGCTTCATGAAATTCAGGAAATCACAAACACAATACACCTATTTTTTGCTTCATACTTCACGGGAAGGAGCTGGATAGCTAGGGTTTTGAGCAACTTACCCAAGCATGCGAGGAGCTAACCGGGAACCTTTAGCTGAGAATACAGGAGGATCGCGGAGCTCCCTTGCAGCTCCAGTCTGCGGAATCGACTCGCCGGCGAGAATCGAGGGGCGATTTGGCTTGCGTGCCGCTGGATGGAGCACCGGAGCTTCGAGCCATGGCGGCCGACAACATAGACCGCACTATGTGGGGAGTTGCCATGGTGTGGGAAGGTGTACGGGGGCGATGTTGCGTCGGCGGCGACGGTGGTAGAGGCGATGGTGCGTTGGCGACGATGATCTAGTACTCGCCCTGGCGGGTGCAGAGGAGCTGCAAAGGAAGCGGGGATTTTGCTTCCACATCCAACGGTTGCAGCAACGCGGGGGAAGGCAACGAGAGTTGTTGTTCCTGCTGACATGTGGCTTCAATCCGACGGTCGCATGTAATTAAATCCGACGGCTGTTTTGCAGGCTGTTAACTGGGGTTTAGCAGGCGGATGACGCCTAGCAGCCGCCTACGCACATACTAAAACAAGGACTAGTGATGACAGGTGGGCCAACAGGGCCCACCTACAAATCTCATTACTATGGCCCACTTGTCGGGGCCTCAACATCCCTAATTTGTATTTTAGCTGGACCTCCCAGTGGTTTTGCATAGTGGCTCCAGCTAATGAATGCCCTTCTTCTCTTTCCCCTCACGACAGAGAAGCTGATCGATCAGAAAAGGTGATCAAATCAAGCCAGTCCGCCAAAAAACAGAACAGCTTTCCACGCGAGGTCGAGAAGCCTCTCGAACCTTCCGGATTCCCTCAAGCCCTAGCTTAAACCCTAGTATTCTCGCCCGAATTGGCGCGGCGGCCTCTATGGCTGAAGAAGAGAAGGCGGCGACGGCGGAGGGGGACGAGACGGAGGACGTGAGCGACGCCGACGACTCGCCCCTCCCGGCGTTGAGGCGTCGCGCGGCGGCGAGCGACGACGACGAGGACGAGGACGAGGGCGGCGGCGGCGGAGGCGAGGGGAGTGGTTCCGCGCCGCCGTCGAGGGTGGTCGGGTCCGATTCCGATTCCGACTCCGACTCCGACGAGCTGGGCGCGGCCGAGGTGTACGGCGGAGACGAGGGTTCTGAGGAATGCGAGGAGGTTCGCAAGGATTTCGACGCAGGATCTGGGGGTGGTGGAGAGGCCGAGGAAGTGGCGCCGGATGAGGTGGCTGCGGCGCCGGAGGACGAGGGGAGGTACGACGAGGAGGAGGCCCAGGCTGAGTCAGGAGCCGAACTGAAAGAAGAGGACAAGGAGAACAAGGGGTTCGAGCCCGACGCCGTGCCGAGAACAGGTGCCTTCTACATGCACGATGATCGCTTCCAGAACAAGGAAAACCGCGGCCGCGGGCGCCAGAGGTTCGAGCCTTTCGTCTTACACTGGTTGCTTCCTCTTCTGTTATTCACCTGATGCTCTGTAGTATGTCTCTCTGACTGTACAAGCTAGTCTGAAAGCATGCGCGTCGCATTTAGTTGCTGCGAGGATTGTCGATCAAATTTTAACTCCCCCACATGAAAAATGGAGTGGTATCTTGGTGGGAGCACCTACATGCTTAGAGTGAGTCAACTGTTCCACGATTGGAGATTGTAATGATAAGATCGTGCATTCAAAGGAAACATCGTGTAACACTGTCTAGATGGAACTTGTACAAGCACTGCTTGTTGTAAGAGCTTAAACAGACAAACTGCTACCTAACTGCATTTTGTTACTCACTGCCATTGACTGCTTGGCACAACTTCTACAGATTGGTAGAGTTTGAAGTTGGCTCCCTTTTCTATACCTTTTCCATCTGTATTCACTACAAATTTTAGCCCATACTGTCTTCTTGATATATCAATGCTATTAATTCAGGGACTTTTTCGGTGGCCAAAAGTTATGGAATTCTAAAGGTGATAGCGTATGGCTGCATGATCGGTTTAATGAGATCAATACCCATGATGCTCAACATGACAGTGTCTGTATCACGCCTTTCCCCCTATCTGTTATGTACTAGTATTCTTACTGACTTCGTTGATTTGCTTTGCTTTGTTTAGACAAGGAGGCCAAGAAGTCCTTTTAGAGCTTGGGCTGGTGGTAGAACTCATGATGTTAACCATGATCGGTTTGATGAGATCAATACCCATTATGCTCAACATGACAGGGTTATGTTTCATGCCTTTCCCCCTATCAATTGTGTACTAGTATTCTTACTGACTTTGTTGATTTGCTTTGCTTTGTTTAGACAAGGAGGCCAAGAAGTTCTTTTGGAGCATGGACTGGTGGTAGAACTCATGACGTTAACCATGATCGGTTTCATGAGATCAATACCCGTTATGTTCAACATGACAGTGTGTGTATCACACCTTCCCCCCTATCTACTATGTAGTGTTCTTACTGACTTCATTGAATTTCTTTGCTTTGTTTAGACAAGGAGGCCAAGAAGTCCTTTTAGAGCATGGGCTGGTGGTAGAACTCATGACATTAACCATGGTTATCTAGAAGGAACCAAATCCGCATCCTATTATCATGATTACAGAGCAGACTACAAGTATGGGAGTACCAACAACTACAATAGATTTCCAAAAGAGGCCAAAACTTCCTATTACAGCGCCAAGAACTACAGAAGTGTTCCAAGAAAATCCCATTCGTACCATGACGAGCAGAACTGGACAGAATCTCGTATCTGTTATGTGAGTGCTAAAGGTTACAACAATGCACCAAATGTTAACAGAGGGAAACCATCAAGGCCCTACCAACCTACCTGGAAGAATACTTTCCAAACCTCTTCAGTGCAAAACAATAGGTAAAGTGTGAATCCACTCCCCCCCTTCTTAGAGATTGCTAGCTGAATTTAGCATTAACTATGTTGTTGCCTATGCTTCATAGGACATATTCCAGATCACGGAATGAGGAGGGCTGTTCTGATACAGGTGTGGGAAAGAACTCACATCGAACTTTAGGTTTGCAGAATGAACAAGGGTTTTCGTCGAAGCAAGAACCCTCCTTTGTAGAAAGAAGGAAAGCACGACCTGACATTTTAAGTAAGCTCTTCTCATCCTCCGTTCGAATGGCACATAGTTCTCTGAAACCTCAATCTCGTCCCAGTTTTGGAGTGAAGGCATTTGCTCCTTCTGGTGAGCATGGAAATACTGCTGGTTCTCTTAGTATGGTAAAAGGCATGCCTAACCTTGGTTCTCATTCAACTGTATCAACATCAAATAGCCAATGTTCAGAATCCAGGGATCAAGGAAGTGGTTTGAACATTGGTGTCCCCACAGAGAACAATCTTTCTGCTCAGATATTTCATCAAAACATTGCCAGTGCCAGCAAAATTCAGTCTCATCCACAAAATACACTGATAAGTTCAACTGAAGATGCAGAGACCAGTCCCCCTCCTGGGTCAAACAATTCTTTAGCACCGTCTGTTATAATAGTGCAGAATGATAAGGTAGAAGCAGTGAGTGGCTCTTTCCCTTGTGGTGGAGGTCATGCTCTTGATCTTACAGGAGCAAAGGACCTTACTCTTGGCACTCCAGCAGTATTGCCAGGTATGTATTGTTAGTTCCCCTAAAAACAAATAACAAATGGTATGTATTGTTAGTTGGGATACATGACCTATATGAATTTAATTATAAAATTGCAACCAGTAGAGCAGTCCAGCCACCCCGTAAAAAAAGTAGAGCAGCCCAACCATTTAAAGTTTGTTCTGACTTGGTACAGAAACTTTCATGCAGTCATGCACTTCACAAAGGGGGGAAATGGCAACGAGATTTGATTTCAACAGGTTTTAAATATTCTAGCATGAATTTGATAACTCAAATAGTTCCTTCTTTACTATTTGGAGCTCCAGAAGTGCGTATGGGCCAAGTTTCAACCGTAGCCTAGCTGCTAGAGAACTTTAGGAAATACTACTCTGTGATCATTCCAGAATAAGGATTAGGTCTAGGTATCATTTTATTTGCAGAGTTGTAGCCTTGCTGGTTCATACCAATTCTTGGTTGGTATTATGCTAATGTTATCCTATGTGTTATATTCTCAGTCTACATTGCCATACTGATACTATGTATATATACCTGTCCTTTTCTTCTGAAATGTGTGCATGCTTGAGGCTCTGGTCCTGCACATTCTCTGTTACCCTAACTTTGAACTCCATTTCCTCGGCAGTCATGAAGTTTGGTGAGCAGCATCCTAGGGGACCTGATATCCCATGCACTGGTATGGCTTTCCCAGGACTTTTGGCTCATCAACCCAGTGACAATTCTGAGCTTAATCAAATTACTTGGTATGTGGGATTCAATTTTCGTATAGATCTTTCGGAAGAAGTATTGCTTCATTTTTCTGATTGGTATCTTGATATTGAAGCTGCAAACTCCATTTAGCTAACTTCTTCATGAGTACTACAGATATTTGTGATTAGTTGTGGTGCACTCTGCAGGGTTCAAAAACTTGTTATCTTGTTAGTACTATTATTTGGGCCAAGCTGTTTTTTTAGGAAATGGAAGCTTCATTACCCCCAGCCTCTGCGCCAGCTAAGGATGAATACAACCAAATCATTACAAATACAATAAAATCGGCAGAAAGAAGAAGAAAAAAAGGACGCCAAGGCAGATTGCCAAATGCGATACAAGCCATAGACGAGTCATTTGGGCCAACCTAACTTGTCCATGCCATGCCATAAATGGATTTTTTTTTCCTGTAGAAAAATTATCGGACATACAGACATTACTTATCCATGGCGTGCTGAAGGCCTGTCTGTGTTGGGCATGGTATCCACGGATACTGTACGTTCCTGTCATATGCTATTACAGAATAGATGAATATGACAACCATGGGTTCCTAGGAAGAACATCATGGTACTGAACTGGTTGATTACATGGTAGTTACTGGCAAAATTAGTCTGATTCCATTTTGTAGGATCCTTGAATTTGCTGTTAAGATTGGTTGAACGTGCTTAATCAGAGCATGTAATATGCCTGAGCTCTTAATCAGTAGCCAGCAATTCTAGTTACATCCATTTTACTATGGTTGGATCGTGTTATCTTATTCTTTGATCTAAATCGGCATTTGATCCCTCTTTGACTTCATTTGCTGAAAATTAGGCTGCAAACATTGTCTGGTGCTACTGGGGTTCTTGGGGCAACACATGATCCTTCTTATATTGGCAGTCATTATCCCAAACTATCAGTATTCCCAAGGTAAAATCCTAACTTCGGTGTCCTTTATGTTACACGCTTTCAGATATCATGTTCTCACCTTATAGGTGTATGTATATACTTCGCAACAAAGCTAGCTGGTATTTGCCTAACTGCAGTTGTAGTTAAATCAGTTGCAATCAGAGTTTAGCATCTGAACTCTGAAAAATAATCACCTATAACAGTTACAGTTGTATGTATACTCCTGGTCAGTATTTTTTATTGGCACACTTTCTGGTCAGGTTGGTGCTAAATATTTTGGCAATCTTCAATGTAATCACAATTACAGCATGCAGATTATTAGGACACCATAATCTCAGAGCTAGTTTTTCCTATGTCTTACAATCTGGAGCTCAAATTTTCTGGTTACACTGAATTGAATGGCTGGCCTCGACAATTACAAGGTTCTCAACTAGCCTTTCTCTGTATCGTGTTTCCCACTGCGAGTCGGATTTTTGCTTTAGCTGCCTTCCTGGGAGTTCCAGTATAAGTCATAAAACAGTAGAAAAACGTTTCTGTGTAGGAAATCGGTAAAAAAAAAATTCGAAAAGAGGAAGTCACCACCTGTATATGGCTTCATGGATATTGGAAATGGGATGTTGGAGGTTTTTGCGTTTCAGCACCTGTTCCATTGATTCTTTTATAGGCATCAATGCACAACACACGAATTTGTGTAACTTTATACCTTGTATCTTGGTGTGTGCATTTCTTTTCTTCATTCCAGTTCTTTACAGATTCGAGGTTTTGTATCCATGTAGAGTGCCTGCCAACAGCCTGACTATTTCAAGCCAGATTGTGTGTTTTGCTTGGGAAACTTGCATAGACAAACAAGAACTACAGTGCAGTACAAGAAAGATGAATACCCATTGCTTTATGTTAATTTCTTCTTTTTCCCTGCAGACACGATTGTGTGACTGAAGTTCCTGTTTTGTTGAACTCCCCTGAAATACCAGGTGAAAGAAACCACTCAGTCTCATTGCATATTCTGTATTCTCTTAGTCTTAACTGATGTTTAAATGGTAATTATTCTCTAGATATTACTTTATAAGTACAACTTATATTTTATCTCTTACCTTTTTGGTGGAGGTTGTAGGTCATGAGCTTGGCCAGCGCAAGAACAAACTTCTCAGGTAAGTTCAGATCATGGGAATTAAATAAGGTTTCTGTGTCGTGTTAACACCAAGTATATGTATTGACATCGCTTATAATTTATCAGATACTCAGAGATGAACTTCGCTTCATGAACATGGTGAGTTTAGTGACAACCAAAGTGTATCCACAGGATCAGCTTTCAGTCTGTATCAGAACTACCGCATTCTGCATTGTATTGCTACGGCTGTCAATGAGACTGAGCTCCTTGTTTTTTTTCCTCCTGAAGCACTTTGTCACTGTAACAAAATACACCAGGTATGCCCACTTTTGCGGCTTCCGAGTAGATCTTGGAAAAAGATGTTGCCCTCTTCGTTATTGACAGCACTTAATTGCATTGACTTGTGAATCTAGGTTTGTTATAGTAACACATAGGCTTTGGACGATGTGTTCACTGTTTCTAGGCAATTGGCACTTTGACTGCCATGGGAGGAAGTTCTCCCCTTTGCTGTTTGTACAACTGTATATTCATATTCTATTTTGGTTTCATTGGAACCACCAGCCTATTTCGTTGCTGTATTCTGCCATGAGTTGGTTAGCATCTCATTCTTCTTGAACTGCCTTGGGTTCAGCAATGACTAGGAAACAGTGAGCTACCTTTATATATTCTTAAGTATATGTGTTGTGATTTTTCATTGTTTGTTCAATCATGCGTGCGGCATGTACAAGTCTAAATTAGGTGATACGATTCGTGGGTGTAAATGTGTAATGTTGCTGCTCGGTGTAATCTTTTGCAGGTTGGAATGTTTAAGTATGCAAGTCCTTTTGCTAGTCCTGTATCCTGTGCACTGGTCTGCTCCTTCTGCTGGGTCTGGTATTCCATTCTAACTATGTGCCAGTATGTTTTTTCTTGTTTGTTATTTTTCCTCATGGACATGCCACTATTGATTGCTTATGACGTTGGCAGATCTCTCACCATGATGATCCCAAGGTCAAGGTGGCAGTTCCATCCGTGAACTCTTGCTCCTGGTCAAGAGGAGTAATTTTGCTTCTGCTCTGCTTGCTCTTATCTTCCGTAGTAATCTCCGGTTGATTTTGCTCGTTTTGTCAGCATGGCCTTGGTTTGATATTTCTTCTAATCAACATGGCAACTGCAAACCATACCGCTTCTCGCTATTAGTAGTAGCATGTTGACTCCTAGTTGGTGGTTACTCTTTTTGACGGAACTCGGTGTAGATTATTTTGTATGCTGCTTATAGTTCTGTTCTTATGTGCTGCTAGGACATAGTTAAACCCAGTCTTGTAGAGAGCCATATGATTCCTGTCCGTTCGATGATTTGGATCAGTTATTCGTGTCTGATGAACGGTTGCAAGCACAGTCCACATAGATAGATTCCCTCTGCACAAAACGGGCAAGGCAGAAGGACATGTCCTCTTCATCCTAGTTCAGTAGTCCGTCTCCTGCTCCACATTCGGCTCCAAACATGAAAACATGATCGTGGTTAGGACATGGACCTTGGCTGTGCGCACTTGAGCTTGTGAGTTGGTCACAAGCAGCACTCTATCTGGCTATCTCCGCCGAGAGTGGTGTTCATTTACATGCCGGCAGGGAATCCGGAACACCCACCAAGCCTAGATCGCAGCTCATCCCTGGTTGCCCGCCCGCCCGCCCGCATGACTATCTGAAGCGACAGAACAATGGCTTTTCCCGTGCATACGATGGATGGACACTCTCGACAGAAAGAGCCAACCACACACTATGGTGCTGCTCTGCTTTTTCTGCGGTCTCGTTTCCTCGGGTAAGTTTTGGGCACACGTGGTATGGGTCTCGGCCGTCCGCGAGACACACATCACCCTCACACCATCGGCTCATCATCGCACGTCGTTTCGGTTGAACTAAAGCAAACATTTCTGGTGAAACGTCTCTAGATTTCATTTCGCAGTAAGCAGATAGTACCGGGCACCTAGAGTGCTGGCTGGGGGTGGCCCAGGCAGACCTGGCGAGTGGCGGAAGATACACAGATGGTGTTGGGTTCATCATAATTCAGGCATCGATCCACAAGGAGGCAAGGGGCAGGCAAATGGTACACCCCGTCCCTCTCGGGCAAGCGTACGGCCTCACCTGCGCCCCCAGCCCAGCGATCCAATAATGCCGTGCTGGCCGGGCCCGCCTGCCATGCTTGTCCCTCGGGCCATTGCCTTGCAGAGACGCACACACACAGACATTCGCGCGCCGAGCAGGCAGGTAAATCGCGGAGGCCCACCACTAGATTCCCCGCTCACTGGATCAAAGCTGGAAGCGATTAAGATGTTGCGCATAGCCATCTGCAGATATGACGGCTTAATCAATCAATCCCATCTCTTGGAGCGCATTATGCTAGCTTTCGGCGAGTAGAAAGGTGACAACGCCATACAACACGACATGGTAGCAGCACCCAGAGATTCTTCTCCCTCGAGTTAGTACCGCCGGCAAAAGATGAACGCTTGAGTGGCACTGGTACATCCGTTTTCTCATGAGCACGCACCAGAGGAGTTCGTTGATGCAGTCTCTTGGAATTAGTCTGCAGTTTAGGGCATGTACAATGGTACTATCTTAAGAGTGCCACGTAGGATAAATGATGAGGTGGGGGAGAAAGAACTCATAAGAAAAGTCTTGTCTTCTTTTATTTAAGATAAAACAAGAGATGATCTCTTAGCACAAGGAACTGCTAGTTATTGAAGATATGGCTAAGATATAACCCATTGTAAACATATTTTTTTGTCATCTCTAAATTACATGCAAGACTTAAGATAAGAATGTCTTATCAACCATTGTACATGCCCTTACCAAACGAGCAGACAAAAATTCACGTAGATATAGTGGCAATTGGCAAGAAGATTAAAAGGTCGTCGTCATTTTGCAAAGTCGTGGTCTGCAAGGAAGAGATGCACTGTGGCATGCGTCAATGAAGGCGACCAGAGCCTATTCTATGTCCTTGAGCGCCCTTGTTTAAAAATCTGTTGTCCTCTCGTGCCTCTTCGGCGCAAGGGCAAGGCGGATATGCTTTTATATGGTAATAATCGTCGCCGTCTTGCTTGTATATGTACGTATGCTCACGTTGCAGCGTATATATATTCCCCACCGAAGGGAAAGCTACAAACATTAACATACACTGATACCCGATGTGCACAAGTGAAAGACACGTATGTGGCAACCTTGACGTGTCTAACCTAACTTTCCTTGTTTTCAGTTGCTTGTATAAGCTTTTTTTTCTTCCGAAAAGGAGGGCTTTCGGTTACTTGTGTGTATGTAAAGGCCGGCCTCTCATTTGCAGGATGATTGGGTTCTATATATTCTATGGTTATGCTTTCAGCTCAATTTGTAGTGTATGCATGTACGCATGGGCATCGCGATGTGCGTGTGTTCTCAAACGCATAATTCCACGAGTGGTGGCGCCAATAAGCAAGCACATTGTCACATGGAGGGCTTGCCAGCTTGTCTGTCCGGTCCAGCCCCCTTGTCAAACCGGCTCATGACTCTGTCTTGCACCAAAACAAAAGCTATGATTGTATTCAATTTCAACGTCGGGAGCTGCTTCAGACTTCTGAGCTAACATATAGCCCACTTTTATACTGCCCGGCGCTGCTGCTTATATGCATATATATTCTCATCCCGTGCCTCATTCCAAGCGCTTGGCTTTGCTTTGCTCTGCTTTGGTAGGTCTGCTCGCTCAGCGCGCGCACCGGCTTGTCTCTTCTTCCTCGTCGCCTTAAAAGGGGCTCTGCACTTTGCAGTGCGCTTTTCACTTCACAGCTTCACTTCTCAGAGACTCCAGAGAGAGAAGCCGATAGAGATAGAGAGAGGAGAGGATGGGGAGGAAGCTAGGGCTGGAGAGGGTGCTGGACTGCTTCTCGCTCTCCGTGTGCGCTAACGCTTGCGTCTGCGTGCACGCGGTGGAGGACGAGGACGAGGAGAGCGAGGGGATGGCCCTGGTGAGCGCTCAGCTGGACGAGCTGCTCAAGCTCAAGGACTTCGGCGGTGGGGCTAAGACTCTTGCTTTCCATCTGGAGCCAAAGGTAAACAAGAATTAGACACCTGTTCTACCTCTCTGCACAACATGCTGTGGACGCTGCTAGTGTTCATTCACCTGCAGTATAACATGCCTCCTCGTTGATGCAGACGGTGGAGCTGAGGGTGTCCATGCACTGCTACGGATGCGCCAGGAAAGTTCAGAAGCACATCTCCAAGATGGAAGGTACGGGTGGAGTGAGAGCTCAACCTTTTGAATCCTTTTTTCGGGGCAGTGTTGAGATTCTTTTGATAGGGCATAGCTAGCGCTAAAAGCATACAATCATGCTGGGGTACTTGTTATCGTAAAGTTCCTATCATTTGACTCCAAACAAAAAAGGAATTGCAAAGTTTGTACAGCTGATCTGGCCGTAAGCTTTGCTAATTATTCGCTAAGGGGCAACTTGACAGCTTGTTTTTCCCTTGATTATCTCACCGCAATTGATTTCGAACCCGCACAACACACGGCCCTTTCAACGCCACCTCTCAATGTGTTGATAATTCAGACATAGCCAAGTGTGCATTTCTTACTGCTAGTATTGTTTGATAAAACAATATAATGTCCATTTCTTATTAGTGGGGCGGAGCATTAGTATATCCAGTATATCGAAGTAATCAACGACTGTAAAATGTGGCGCGGATCTGTAGACCGGATAATTTTTCAAAGTAGAGTAGCGCCGTAGCCACCACATGGGCGGGCGTCACGGGATAGGAGCGCAACGTCGCAGAAGTCCAGAAGCACTTGGAGCAGAGAGATAAGTCGCGACCTGTCAGAGGCGGGAAGGAGGTTGACCTATGTGCGCCTCCAATCGTTTCGAATTTTCAATACATCCAGCGAAACAAAACCCCAAAGATCTGCTCTGCTCTGCTCTGCCAGACGCGTTGCCGGGCTAATGGCGAACAGTGAACGCAGCCATGAGCTCCGGAAAGCTTTTAGGTTAGTAGTACGCCAGTACTGTTGTGGCATGTTACGGAATAAACACACAGGTCACCGACTCACCGCAGCCGGTGGCGGGTGGGCGTCGATCCACCTCCATTCGGCCCAGTGCGCCTGAGTTGGCTCCGGTGTCGTTTCGGCCGCGCGCCGATGCATGCATGGATCGGGCTCCTTCCGTTCGCGCTGCCGCTGCGGTACTGCATGATACTGCATGCTTGGGCGCATCTGCACATGTTGCTACTCTGCGCATGTGCAGGGCTGCCTGCCTTTTCTGGAAAAACTTCTGGTGGCACCGCCAGTCGGTGGCCAAGATTTGGTACTGCTGCTGCTGCTGCGCTCATAATTGAGCTGCCACCACCTTCGCCGTACGGCTCCTTGTCGGAGCATCCTTGTATATTAAGAGGGTTTTAGTCCCATGACTAAAAATAGTGAAACTAAAATTTGATGGCCTCATCCATGCTTGGATCCAAATACTAAAGAAACTAAAATTAAATTATTGAGTATTTATTATCCTCCAAACCCTCCAATCTAGAACTCGCATGTGTTAAAGGAGAGGAATTAAATGAGGAGAGAGAGGGCTAATACATATTTTAGTAGGTTTCCTATGACTAAAATTTTTTAGCCTCAAGACTAGTCCTACCCTCTCTTTAGTCAGGGGTGCTTGGAACTTTAGCCTCTAAAAGAGACTATTTTTAGTCAGACTAAAAATAGTCCCTTGGATCCAAGCACCCTCAACATATCAGTTCAGTTAAAATATGTTGATTTACGAGTCGAGTCCTGGACGGGCGATCGTCTCTGACATTTGGTTATTTTCCTCTGTGCGTGTGTCCAGGTGTGTCGTCGTTTGAGGTGGATTTGGAGAACAAGAAGGTGGTGGTGACGGGGGACGTGACGCCCTACGAGGTGCTGCAGAGCGTCTCCAAGGTGATGAAGTTTGCAGAGCTGTTGGTGGCCCCCAAGTCCCCGGCTCCGAGTAGATAAATGATGATGATGATGATGATGATGATGATGATGATGATGATGATGATGATAAGCTGATAGGGTGGGTGTGACATTTCACTCGTAAAATCAAATATATATATATGCTATGGTTCTCACGTACGTAGCGGCACAGCAACCATGGCAAGGAAGAAACTATGGGAAGATTGTAACTAGGGGGCCAAGGAAGAAGAGGGTGGTTGGGTCTAATTGGTTGATCTACTCGAAAGAAAAAAGAGAAAAACTGCCCGTCCATACGTGCAGCATGCTTTAGCGGTTCTGTTTTGGGCCATTACGTACGTACGGGTGGTGTTGGTACAAATTGATAAGTACTCCGTATGAAGGTATCTCTTGACGCTTGTACGTAACATGTCCCCTTGGATTTGGATTGTATTGTATGCAAGGGCATCTGGATCCGGGGGAAAGAAAATGTAGTGCGGCTCACACCCAAGGTTGGACCGTGTGTTGTGCTCGGAGAAAAGAACGGTCCTTGGAGCGAAGCCATGCCGGAATGCACAAGGCAGGATGTTTTAACGTTGCACGACACAAAAAGAGAGTGGTTTGCTAGTTTGGTTGGCAGAGTCTCTCTATAGGACGCCCGTGTGCGTCAAGGAGCTGTGGCTTCGCACAGGGTAATCCAACCTGGCCGGCCCATTTACAGTTTAACGAAAAAAAAACACAATGTAGAGGCACTGTAGTGTTTCGGTACTGTAGTGAATGATACTGTACACCCATTACTCAGAAAATGTACTCCCTTTATTCACTTTTGTAAGACGTCTAAGACAACTGAAATTGAACTGTTTTGGGTGTTGTCTCAAATGTCTAAACGTCTTACAAAAATGAACGGAGGGAGTACTGAACTGGCGTCACATTTTTTTTGCTCGGTTTTTATTCCCAATAATTTATGAAAATATGGATATATACGTTGAACAAATTCTGAATACACATTGAACATTTGTAATATACATTGAACATTTTTTTAGAAAAATAAGAAAAATTGTAAAAAAGAGTGCTGAACAAATTCAAATACACAATGACATTTTGTAGTATATGTTGAACAATTTCTTAATATACGATGAACAAATTTGAAATACACAGTGAACAGTTTGTAAAATATAGGTTGAACAATTTCATAATATAAGTTTAACATTTTCTAATACACGATGAACATCTTTATAATGCATGGTGAAACATTTCCATTATATACGATGAACATTTTCTTAATATAAGATGAACATTTTTGTAATAAACGGTGACCTTTTATATAAATAGGCAAGAAAGAGAAGGAGAAAACAGAAACAAAAAAATACATAAATTCGGAAAATGAAGGGAAAAAGAACCAAAACTTAAAAGTAAAAATAAAATGGAACAAATGAACTGGAATCTGGCAAAACAGGAAAGGAAAAGAGCACAGAAGAAAAATGAAATAAAACGCGCAGGAAACAGCTATGGAAACATTAGCGAACTATAAAACAGCTAACTGGGCCAGCCCATCAGCGGGCGGCTTCAGCGAAGCCACTTCAGTTTGTCGCCCGTGGGCGGCAAATAAGATCCTGCTTCGCTTGGGTACTCGGCCTCTGCTTCGCTTGGGTACTCGGCCTCGGGTCATGCGGAACTGCACCAAAACTGGCTAGACCACACACCTAGGAGGCGTTTGGTAGACTGCATGCTTTTCGCTTTTCCAGGGAGCCTGGCCCACTATAGCATGTTTGAAGGTATATAGATCATGTTCTACATGTGAAAAAGGGACCAAACTAAGCGTTCCTAATGGGCTTGGCGGAGGGGTGCTCTAAGTTTGGTGCGGGTCAGTTTTTCCATGCAAGCTAGGCAGCCAAACAGCTCCGACTTAGCTCGCGAGAGCCTAGTTGGGCTTGATGCCGCCTACCAAACGCCTCCCATTGCCGCATCGTGCGCAAGGCAAATCCTTGGGCAAAAGTTGGCATGTGCAAAGTGAGGCGTAGCGTCGGGTGCCTGTTCCGCACGACGAACAAGGCTCAAATGTTGGTAACAAGACTAGAAAGCCGAAACAGGAATATCCATCCTCATCCGCGTCGGGGACGTGCCGGGCGTTGTTGCAACAGGATGGGCGAATGCTCGCCCACGTGAACTTCAAGTGGGCGGGTCCATCTGCTTACGAACACCAAGGGAAAAAAGTTGATCGCTACATGTGAGTCTCCCAGCAAGCAAGCGAGCGCATGTTTTCTTTTCATTTTAGCTGGTTTTATTTTAATAAAAAGATTATGAATTTTTAAAAGTTCGCAAAACCAAAAGAAATTCATGAATTTGAAAAAAATGCCAATTTGAAATACGTTCATAAATTTTAAATAATGTCCATGAATTTTAAAAAGGACAAATGTTCACATGAATTCAAAACATGGTTGCAAATTTTTAAAATGTTCACATGAATTCAAAACATGATTGTTTTTTTTTTAAAATAAATCACTAATTAAAACATGTACATGAATTTGGACAAATGTTCAAGCTTTCAAAAGAAAGTTCACAAAATTCAGAATTCTTCATGAATTTGTATAATGTTTGTGATTTTAACAGACATTCACGCATTCAGAAAAACGTTCATGTATTTCAAAAGGTTCACAAAGTTCAAATATGTTCATGAATTTAAGAAATAAAAAAATGTTCACAAATTTGATAAATATGCACAAAAAAATGTTCACAATTGTTTTAAAAAAATCATGAATCGAAAAATGCTCACGATTTGTTTATAAAATGGTTGCGTGAAAAAAGCAATGATTTTGTTTTGTAAAATCAAATAATGTTCATAAATTCAAATAAAAATGAAAATTCAAAAAAGTTCATGATATTCCACTATATTTGTGAATTCAAGAAATGTTCATGAAACTAGAAAATTGGAAATTGGAAAATAAAAATAAAAAGGAAAAGAGGAAAATAGATAGGAGGAAGTAAGAATAGGGAATTAAAAAACCGAAAAACCTGTTAAAAAATGGAAAACGAGAAAACTGAAAGAAAATCCAACAAAAATGCTATATGGAAGGTTCGCAAAACTATGTGAAACCTTACTGGGTACACATGGTATCAGAACATGTGGTCGTATGAGTCTCCTGAACGTGTTACCTCAACAAAAGATAGAAGTGAAATAACACAGTACGACCATACTCATTGCTGTGCCCGACGCAAGTCATTTGCCATGGGGGAGTGGTCGGGTTTTCTATTGACCCGATTGTTGGGGTGCCTTGGCCGGCCAAGAAACAAATGAGCAATGATCATCGTTGTTTGTCATTACTAAATACAAGGAAAATACAAATATAGTCAATTGCACACAATTAACGAGAAACATGCTTAAAATTGTTCACATTTGTTGGGTGCAAATGGGTCATTTAGGTGGCTAGTTAGGTGGTTGTGATGGATCTTGGTTCGTCTAGTTTGGTGTTGCCTTGCTCAACATGCGTTCATGTGGTGGTCCTTAACGAATTACCCCATAGGAGTGATTTCTCTCACCCAAAACCGTGTTCACCGATGTCGTGTCTAAGTGCGGCCAGTATGAACAAGCACTTCCTATTATCCAGGGGTGGTTATCACTGTTTAGCATGTCCATTTCTTCTTTGTGTTCTCATATGTGACGCCCCCAATTCGACCGTACACTAATCATGCACGCAAATGTGTCAGATTCAAATTTGAACATTATTCAGATTTGAATTCGAACTTTAAATGGCCATATCTCCTAAACCGTAGCTCCAATTGATGTGATTCTTTTTGCACCGTGTCACCGTAGCAAAACCCTACCACTTGCACCAATCTCACAATAATTTTCACACACTTAGGATTTGTCCATGATATTTTTACTCGTATGCCTAGTATGCACTATGGTCCACGTCACAAATTTTGGCACCCATGCCCTATGTTGTTTTGCACTTAGTATTTTCTTTTGATAGTTAAGTGTGTTGTGTGTTCATTTGGATTTTTCAATTCTTTTCATGTTGCATGTTATTTGGTTCTTCGAAAAGATTGCTTATGTGAATGCAATGTTTGACTTTGTAGATTTTCATTGGAGAGTGACGAATAGTTCTATTAAGTAAATTTTTGAGAGTGATATAATCTTCATCAACTATTGCCAGGCAAGTTCACATTTGATCATTCCTTCAATTACCTATGTTTTATATTATACACTTAGTCCTTTTGTGGCAGGATTGCATGGTAGGATTTATTGTTGCCAGATGGCTATGCCGTTACCTAGTAGTTCATTTGAGGTAGGTCTGATCTATACATCCTTGTCACCACCGTGTAAGTTTATTTCTGCCTCGCAAATTTAGACGTGGATTGGGAAGTGTTCATGGCGAGACTTGAGTGACAAAGTAGTAAGCAGGACCGAGACTTGTAAATGAACTACCTGGGCGGTATTTGGTTTGAATGGTGGCGAAGTACAGTGGGAGCATGCATGGTTAATCCATGGTGGTGCACCACTAGTGGTCGGTCGCCCAGGCTCAAAGAGATCAATCATATTCTCATGCCTAGAAGATTACGTGTGCAGCCACAAGCCAATATGGGCTCTGGCTTAGTTGAGTAGTTAGTGTGACCCCTTCCGGGATGGGCTAGCAGATGTAGAATGAGTAGGTGTACCGGCCTATCCGTGGGTTAAGGGGGAATACTTTCGAAATACTATGTCTCGGTCATCCTGTTCTCAAACGCCAGGCAGTGCGAGAACTTCAAGGGAGGCGATCGAGTCTTATGGGGAAAAGTGCGCAAACCTCTGCAGAGTGTTAAAACCTAATTGATTAGCCGTGTCCCCGGTTACGGACAGCTTGAGCATCTAGTAGTGGAAATGCTGGGAGATCTCATCACTCTTAATTAAACAGTTGGGTTTTAATGAAACTTTGGGAATGGATTGAGTTGGGTTTGCCAACTCATCCTATGCTATAATGTAGTGGTAGAATAATATCTTTTATTCTAGGGAAAAACTAGCTTTATGCAAAAACTAAACTTAGAGCTTTCCAACAGCTAAATTGCATGTACAAATAGGTTCATTACTCTTATGATGTGACTTGCCAGTACATTCAATGTACTGACCTACAGGGCTGCAACGTCTTATGTTGCAGGAATTTCTACGACGAGTAAGAGTTACGTTGTAGGGTTACGGTCTACACTCAACTTTCCGTTGGCGTTGGTGGGACTCCATACCTGTTCGTTTGTTTCCGCTGAGACTTATGAGGTATATATCAGTTTTAAGTTATTTATACATGTGATTGCACTTTGATATATACATTGATGTACTGTGTGTGCCAGCATACTGATCCAGGGATGGCACAGATACACAGAGGCTTGACCGTTTGAGGTCGGGTCGCTACGGAGATGGTATCAGAGCATATGTTGACTGTAGGACGTGAACCTAGAAACTGGAAAGCCCTTAGGAAAGGATCTCTCTAAAACTTAATTTTCAAAAAGATCCTTTACCTCTCTTCTTTTCCGAGCTTTATCAAATATTCCTTTTTAGTTAGACAACTGATGAACTGAAGCCACACGGAGGATGAACTGAAGCCACTCCAAGAAGGACAAGATATTAGACAACTGATGGCAACTTCGGAGTAAAGAGGATTCCATCATACATTAGAAGAGTTGAAGCTACATCAGTCAAAGACTCGAAGAATTTGAAGACATTGAAGAATTCCAAGATTATATGACCTTTAGAAGACCAAACCCTTGTTGTATACTCATGTTAGATGCGAGGATTTGTGAGCTGTCATATTTTGTGTGTGTTTTCCAACAGCAACAAATAAAACTTATTTTCAAAACTATATTGTTTGTATTGTGTGTATCCCTCTCTATCCCTCTTATCTCATCCCCAAAACCCTTGGACCCAATAGATGATGAATGAAGATGGACTTGTATTCTCTGGACCGATCACTCAGTTGGAGGCAGAGCTATGGATTCAAAACACAGAGAATCACTTTGGGAGCAATTTGGTTGCAAGGAAGTATGAGGTTCAATACGCTCTTCAGTACTTTACAAAAAGTGCTGCAACCTGGTGGAAAATGCATCAGGCCATACAAGTAGTAATGGAGCAAAATTTGGGAGGAATTGAAGAAGACTCTGTTGGGATCCCATCTTATTCGGAATGATAACCCGACGAAGAAACCTTGTGCCTGCAAGATATGCGGAGAAATAGGACACACCCATGAAGAACACAAGGATGGATGCCATCATTGTGAAGGAAATCACCTAGCGGAAGAATGCCCAACTAGGCAGGTTACTTGTTTCTTGTGTGAAGGGAATACACACTACCCTGCCCAGTGTCATATTTACCCCAAGGTACAAGAAATTACCAAGCATCAGAAGGGAGGAATGAAAGAATCCCTCAGGGAAAGTTTAAAAGAACCTGTGATGAAGGAAGATGTTGACGACCCTGATGGAGAAGGCCTAACCAGATTTTACTCCAATGCATGCTATTCATGTGGAGAAGAAGGACATTTTTCACAGTATTGCATGAAGCAAAGCCAAGAGTATCTGGGAGACTTCCCGACAGAAGAAGTAGAGTTTGATCCACATGAGATAGAAGAATTGATTGGAACGAAGAAGTCCAGGAAGAGAAAGGGCATGTATGCCCAAAACAACCCAATTTCTGCAGAAAAGGACCTGAGTTATATCACTTGTTACAGGTGCAAGGATTTAGGTCATTACGCTAGCAAATGCCCAACAAGGAAGCCAAGAACCCAAGGAACCAAGATAGCCACCAAGAAGCCCCTGGATTTGTGTGATATCATTTGTTTATGCTGCAAGGAAGTAGGGCATTTTGCCAGAGAATGTTCAGACCCGAGGAAAGCTTGAGCTGAGTAGTTGAGATCTTGATATCTATACCTACTAATAAAAGAAATAGATATTCTTAGTCCGTCATGCTATTTTGCAGAAAACCCCTTCAAGCTTTTGGTAATAAACCCGCAGTACATATTAATCGACTTTTTATAAGTCCATAGCTTTTTAACCGTAACTCCAAATTTAACATGTTATATACAAAATTTGATTAGAAAAATATGTAGAATCTGAATATGATATTATTTTTAATTGTTAACCATTAAAAAAAATCTATTTACGATGAAACCTTAATCAATAGTGCATGATCAGTCTTTCCTTCATATCGCTGCCGCTCTGAATTGAAAATAAACACTTCGGTAAAACAGGATGGGGAACAAAAATAATATCTATAACCACGCATGCACGCCTCGCCAAAGCTTCACAGAAAAAAATTATCATCCTATGCCGAAAGGCAGACATCTTAAGTTTGACAACATTCAAACGTGTTGTGATGGTGTGAACACTGAGGCAAGTGTCGATGAGAGTGGGAAGAAGGATAAATAAAAACACAGATGAGATGCCATGTGTTGAAATAAAGGACATGGACCTACGAATTCATGGTTATTATATTAGTGAGTGTTTTTTCACCCGTTGCAACGCACGGGCTCATTTGCATCGTATACCGAGAGGGAGACGTCTTAAGATTGAAAACATTCAAATGTGTTGTGTTGATGTCAACACTGAGGCCAGCATCGACGAGAGTGGGAAGAACGATAAATAGAAACACAGATGGGATGCCATGTGTTGAAATAAATGACACGAACCTACTAAAGTTTGGAATCGTGGTTATTAGATTAGGAAGTTTTTTTCCTCACCCGTTGCAACGCACGGGCTGATTTGCTAGTTGGAATAAAGCATGTAATAAATGTGGAACACACTTTTATTTTCATTGGGGATGTTGAGTTGAGTTAGGAAGTGGGAATTGTAATAGTTCGTGAAGCAATAAAAGTTGATGTGTTTGGAATCTCATATGAAATGTTATGAGTTGTTTGTTGATTGTAAGTACCTCTCCACTATCTCACCTAGACTAAAACCTTGAACCCATGGACAAGCTGACCCCAAACTTTTTCCAGAAAACAAAAACATTTCACCCAAGGAAATACATACAGTATCATGAGTACCCCTTCTATCTTATACCTGCAGATGACAACCCTTTACGAGTCTTTTCTCAAGGGCCCAGAAATGATCATGACCCTGACTAGTGATCAGGATTACCCAAAGATCCTGGAGGACATGATTGTAAGTGCATCTAGTGCCCCTTAGTGATTTTGGTGTATCGAAGGCTTATAGGTTAAGTATCTAACGTGTTTATGAGTGTACACAGGTCTATAAATCTATGAGGAGTTTGATATTTACAGAGAAAGTCGACCCTAAAAATGAAGTTCTTCGACTGAAGACTTTGATATACTGAAGACTTTCTGGAGACTTTGAAAGTAAAGAAATTGGTGTGACCTTGAAGACTTGGTATTCATTCGAGGAACATGAAGCGTGAAGACTTTTGTTTTCGTAGTTTCATTTTCTCTTTCTTGAGTCATAGGAAACACCGTACTGTTAAAGGGGGTCGAGGAAATACTAAGGAAAAATTTCCATTTGATGCTCAACTCAAATCCTACACCTACCAATCCCTTCGAGTGAAGCCATTGGAAATCTCATACAGTTCAATCAATTTCTTCAGTGACAGAGACGCAGTTCTTCTGGTCACTGAGGACTTTGTTCTAACTGAGGAGTTAGGAATTCGCCAGTGCGGATTGCCTACACTGTGAGGAACATGATAGCCCTGAGGAATTTGTACCTCAAATTTCCGACCGTTGCTGTGCTATGCGCCAGCTGTCCCAAAATATCTTATCCATCCAATCGTCATATCATTGAAGGGCATTTATGTCTTATCATGTCGGGCTGCTCCCTAGGCTATAAATAGCCGCCCCCTACAATCACTAGCTGGTTGGCTGCTCCGAGAGAAACTGACACTTGTCATTTGAGAGCAACCCATCCTTTGAGGACTTTGAGCGAAAATCATCAAGTGAGGAAAATCCAAACCCAAACCCAAACACCTACAAACCCAAAGTGATTGAGCATCACTGAAGAGATTGATCCTGCGTGGATCCGACGCTTGTTACCTTTGAAGACTGTGCTTCTTCCAGACGGTTAGGCGTCATGGTCTAGAGCATCCAAGAGGAATTGTGGATCGCCGAGTGACCGAGTTTGTCAAGGTTCTGAAGTCACCTGAAGACTTACCACGAGTGATTGGATGAGGACTGTGTGTCCTTAGTTCAAGGAGAATACGGTGAGGACTTAGTGTCTCGAGATGCGTGCTCAGGACTGGGTGTCCGGGACTGTGTGTCCTCGAGTTTAAATACTCAGCCGCTCCAACCAGATGTACAACTGAGACAGCAGTTGGAACTAGTCTACCAAATCATTGTCTTCACCAAGCTTACTGGTTCCATTTCCTCAACTCTTTCATTTCCTCAGTATTGTGCTGCTTGTTTATCATATCTGTGTTTGAAGACTTTGACTGAAGACTTTCTCAATTTCCTCAGTTCAAATTCTTCAGTCTGTTTGTCTTCATCTTGTGTTATCCTGTGTTTACGCTTTCTGTACTCTGTGCTAGTCTTCATTTCATCATGATGACCATGCTTGTGTTCTGCTTTGTTTTCATTTGAGTACTTATTCCGCTGCTAGTAGTTCTTCGCTAAGGAATTTCCTCACTAGCAAATTCCTCAGTGAAGAATTTCATAAAAATCGCCTATTCACCCCCCTCTAGTCGATATAACGCACTTTCAATGATGAACCATATTCATCTTGAAGGAGATGCAGTTTACAAGGGTTATCCTTTCATGGAGAATGGAGTTGAACTTTGGTACGTGGAGGTATACCTCCACCATGTGAAAGGAGTTTGCCCAAAGATAATGGGTCAATACTTTTTCATATCTCGAGTACCACGAGCAACATTCTTCGACTCTGTTCGTGAAGCTGCTATGGAAGCCATACGTCAGATTGGAGAAATACTTGAAGCAAGACTCCATCACACTCAGGAATACCTGAGAGAGGTGCATGCAGAGATGATGGAGATGAAGCTCATGGCCACCATGATGAAGAAAAACATCGATGATTTCAAGGATCACATCAAACAATTCCAGTGGGACTGAAGCACCTTCAAGAAGGGCAAATGAATAAAGATGGAAGTAATGCTTGACCATACCAAACTATGTGGATGGCAACTTTTGTAATAGAGTACTTTTGATATTTGAGTTTTGAGTAGTGGTTAAGGATGTAATAAAGGATTTGATATGAAGAGAATATGAATTATGGATGAACCAGTGCATTTTTTTTGTGATACTTGTCTGTGTGAACACTTGACCTATGGAAAAGAAATGTATTCCATAGGTTGGAGTTTGGACAAATGAGTTGGAGTTTGTTTTTAGTTATGATGGTTACCCCAAGAGTAGGCAGGAATGAAGTGCTATTGGATTTAAAGGAGATGTAACATTGGAATACGGAACAATAGTAACTCCAAGGATGAGTTAAAGATATACAAGTTTGAAGTGGGCCATAACCCACAGGACCCAGGATTTGAAAAGGAACAAACACAACTTTGTTGCAGGAAGAATTCTGGAAGAAGCTGTGATTTCATCAGCAGACGTTCTATAGGAAGTTACATAAACCCAAGAGTTGTGAAGAAACGATAGAGGTTTTGTTTGGTTTGCAGAACCAATGGATTACCCGAATGCAGTTCATGGAGAAGAGAAGTTCTGCAATTCTTGTGCGGATGCCCAAGTGTTAGAATGCGCGATTCACTATCTGCGTATGTGGTAATGATTCAAGTACGGGATGGATTGGCCCCTATACCGGAGACTTCTATCATGAGCTATCATATGTTGAAGGAAAATCAGAGAGCCTTAAAACCCTAGAAGAGTGTCGACACGACAAGCCAAAAGCCTTAGAATGGCAGGTGATACGTCTTCAACGTATATATAATTTTTGATTGCTCCATGCTATATTATCTACTATTTTGGACTATATTGGGCTTTATTTTCCACTTTTATATTATTTTTGGGACCAACCTATTAACCGGAGGCCCAACCCAGAATTGCTGTTTTTTTTGCCTATTTCAGTGTTTCGGAGAAACAGAATATCAAACGGAGTCCAAACGGAATGAAACCTTCGGGAACGTGATTTTCTCATCAGATAAGACCCATGAGACTTGGACCCTCCGTCAAGAAAGCCACGAGGCGGTCACGAGGGTGGAGGGCGCCCCCCTAAGGCGCGCCCCCTGCCTTGTGGGCCCCTCGAAGCTCCACCGACGTACTCCTTCCTCCTATATATACCTACGTACCCCCAAACGATCAGATACGGAGCCAAAAACCTAATTCCACCGCCGCAACCTTCTGTACCCACGAGATCCCATCTTGGGGCCTGTTCTGGAGCTTCGCTGGAGAGGGTCATCATCACAGAGGGCTTCTACATCATCCTAGCCCCTCCGATGAAGTGTGAGTAGTTTACCTCAGACCTTCGGGTCCATAGTTAGTAGCTAGATGGCTTCTTCTCTCTTTTTGGATCTCAATACAATATTCTCCCCCTCTCTCATGGAAATCTATTCGATGTAATCTTCTTTTTGCGGTGTGTTTGTTGAGATCGATGAATTGTGGTTTTATGATCAAGTCTATCTATGAATAATATTTGAATCTTCTCTGAATTCTTTTATGTATGATTGGTTATCTTTGCAAGTCTTTTCGAATTATCAGTTTGGTTTGGCCTACTAGATTGGTTTTTCTTGCAATGGGAGAAGTGCTTAGCTTTGGGTTCAATCTTGCGGTGTCCTTTCCCAGTGATAGTAGGGGCAGCAAGGCACGTATAATATTGTTGCCATCGAGGATAACAAGATGGGTTTTTATCATATTGCATGAAACTATCCCTCTACATCATGTCATCTTGCTTAAGGCGTTACTCTGCTTTTAACTTAATACTCTAGATGCATGCTGGATAGCGGTCGATGAGTGGAGTAATAGTAGTAGATGCAGGCAGGAGTCGGTCTAGTTGTCTCGGACGTGATGCCTATATACATGATCATACCTAGATATTCTCATAACTATGCTCAATTCTGTCAATTGCTCAACAGTAATTTGTTCACCCACCGTAGAATACTTATGCTCTTGAGAGAAGCCACTAGTGAAACCTATGGCCCCCGGGTCTATTCTCATCATATCAATCTCCATCACTTTATTATTGATTTGCTTTTTTACTTTGCCTTTTACTTTTTCCTTGCATCTCTATACCCAAAAATACCAAAAATATTATCTATCATCTCTATCAGATCTCACTCCCGTAAGTGACCGTGAAGGGATTGACAACCCCTAATCCGTTGGTTGCATTGAGCTATTTGTTTTGTGCAGGTACGAGGGACTTGCATGTAGCCTCCTACTGGATTGATACCTTGGTTCTCAAAAACTGAGGGAAATACTCACGCTACTTTGCTGCATCATCCCTTCCTCTTCGGGGAAATCCAACGCAGTGCTCAAGAGGTAGCAAGAAGAATTTCTGGCGCCGTTGCCGGGGAGGTCTACGCAAAAGTCAACATACCAAGTACCCATCACAATTCCTTATCTCTCGCACTACATTATTTGCCATTTGCCTCTTGTTTTCCTCTCCCGCACTTCACCCTTGCCGTTTTATTCGCCCTCTTCCTTTTGTTCGCCTTCTTTTGCTCTTCGCCCTCTCTGTCGCTATGTCTGAAATTGGGGAAATTATTGCCGATATGGGCGATAATAATAACTTAGAAAATTCTGATGTTCTTGCTGAAGAACCCCCTACCTATCATACAAAAAGATTTCGAATCGGTAGTGGTAATATTATTGGAAAAGGAGTTATTCAAGATTTGTTTACTTGTGCCGGTGCTTTGGTCTCTATGGGCGGTTCTATTCTCCATAGAACTAGTAGTCTTGCGGACGCTATTGCCATGCTTATCGTTGAACTTGAAAGGCAATTTATGCATATGCACCCTTCTATACAAAGAATTTTCCTAGAATTTTTTAATATCAAACACTCCTCTGTTAAGCGTGCCGCTACAATCTTTTTGGCTCATGAATTCAGATTTATAATAAGAAAGCCAAAGAAATCTTTGCGCATTATAGGGTGGGCGCTGGCCGTCCTCCCATAGAATACATCCTCTTTGATCAAGAAGAAATTATGCGTTTTCAATCTCTTGACTATGTTGCTTTCAATGAAAACCTTAGAAAAAAGGTGCCAACCAATTTTTTAATTGATAGAATCTCTGAACTTAATGATGATTTGGCTATTCGAAATAATGAGCTAGGATACTCTCGTGAGTGTAAGCTCACAAGGTTCTGTCAAAAGAACGCTTATAATGATGAATTGGTTGTGCATTACGAAGGGCCGAAAGTGGAACCTATACCTCCAAAAATCGATCTTGGAGACTTTTGTCCTATTAAATTTAGCCCTTTTGATTACTTTTTCTTGCCTCAAAAAAAAACTTAACGCCGAACGTAGAGAATATGAAATGAGTTTCACCGATCTATCTTATTACTACGACACTACCTAGATCTATCCTCGCTTTTATGCCTAGCTAGGGGCGTTAAACGATAGCGCTTGTTGGGAGGCAACCCAATTTTATTTTTAGTTTTTTTGTTTTTTCTTATGTTTAGGAATAAATAATCCATCTACCTTCTGTTTAGATGTGGTTTTATGTTTTAATTAGTGTTTGTGCCAAGTAAGACCTATAGGATCTTCTTGGATGATAGTTATTTGATCTTGTTGTAATTTCCAGAATCTTTCTGTTCATGAAAACAATTGTTAAAAATTACCAAAACGTGATAAAATACTGATTACAATTGCTGCTGATCAATAAACAAATTGTCTAGGTCTTCCTATTTTGGTATATTTTTTGGAGTTCCAAAAGTTTGTGTTAGTTACAGATTACTACAGACTGTTCTGTTTTTGACAGATTCTGTTTTCAGTGTGTTGTTTTCTTATTTTGATGAATCTATGGCTAGTAAAATAGTTTATAATCCATAGAGAAGTCGGAATACAGTAGGTTTAACACCAATACAAATAAAGAATGAGTTCATTACAGTACCTTGAAGTGGTCTTTTGTTTTCTTTCGCTAACGGAGCTCACGAGATTTCTATTGAGTTTTGTGTTGTGAAGTTTTCAAGTTTTGGGTGAAATCTTTTGATGGATTATGGAACAAGGAGTGGCAAGAGCCTAAGCTTGGGGATGCCCATGGCACCCCCAAGATAATCCAAGGATACCAAAAAGTCAAAGCTTGGGGATGCCCCGGAAGGCATCCCCTCTTTCGTCTACTTCCATCGGTAATTTTACTTGGAGCTATATTTTTATTCACCACATATATGTGTTTTGCTTGGAGCGTCTTGTATTATTTGTGTCTTTGTTTGTTAGTGTGCCACAATCATCCTTGCTGTACACACCTTTTGAGAGAGCAATACATAAATTGGAATTTGATAGAATACTCTATGTCACAGCCCCAGTTTAGGCCTTGCCTGCCTTTGCTTTTGCATCCATGCATCATGTTTAAATTTCATGAAATTTCGAAATGGGGATTGATCAAACCCAAGCACCAGATCAAATCAAATAGGTTCAACATAAAAACATTTTCAGTGAAACTGAAATGTCCTTCTAAAATGTTCATCACCTCTGTTTTGGTCTTAAACCACTGTCAAAAGTGATGCACAAATTTCTAGGACACTCTAAGGTCACTGGATTAAATCTTTAGTTATTTGAGTTTGGGCATTTGAATTATATAAAATATTTCAAAATGCTCAATTAACCCCAAACTAAAATGTTCCATGCTGGATTTATTCCAAGTAGTGGCCATGTGAAGTTTGGTGATTTTTGGAGATGCCCAGGTATTTTTAGAAATGCAACAAACCTATAGAAATAAAATAAAGCAGAAACAAAAGGGAAAGGGTTTTACCTGGGCCACTGCTGGCCTGGCACTGTGCCGGCCCAGCCGGCTGGCCAGCGCCAGTCACCCCCTACCTCGCGCCAGAAGGCAGGGGCGCGTGCTCGCCGCCTGCTGGCCACGCGCAGGCCACCTCCACCCTGCCTGCTTCACTCCCCCGACGGCCTGGACGACCCTGGAGGTGCCACGCACACCCCTGGCCCCTCTCTCACTCTCCCTGGACCTTTCCCCCTCCTCTGCTCTCTCTCTCGCGCAGCCTGAGCGGAGCTCATCGCCACCGCTCGCCGTTGCCGCACCCTGAGCCTCCCCCTCGACCCCTCGGCGTGCCTAGTAGCTCGGCTACCTCGCCCTCATCCTCCTCGCCAAGAAGCGCAACGCCGGGAGCCCTGCATCGCCGCCCACGCCGTCTTCCCCATCTCCAGCCACCCGAGATCGCCGGCTTCACTACGTCGCCGTCCGACCTCCCCCGAGCTCGCCGTCTGCTCCAATCGACTCCTCGGAGATCCTCTTCTCTTCACCTCACTCCGTGAACTTGTTTTCGTCCCCTAGCTAGCTGCCCTGCCGAACCCAAGCTCCGGCCGCCGCCATGGACGGTGAGCTTCGTGCTCCTGAGCTCCCCCACCCGCGCTCGTTGCCTCCGCGTGTTCCTGGTGATCCCAGCAACCCGTAGAGCCCATCGGCCGCGCCCGCCGTGCCCCGTAACGCCTAAAGCTTGGATTCCCGAACTCCGGCGGCCGCCCGGCTCGCCGCCGCCGCTGCTACACACACCCCCAGCACACCACGCGGCCACCCCTGGATGCGCGCGAAGCCCAGCAACCCATAGCCGCAAACCACGCTCAAAACCATCACCTGTAGCTCAATCCCGAGCAGACTCCGCCACGGTTTTGGTCGCCGCCGGCGAGACTCCGGCGAGTGCCGACGTGGCCACCTAGTTAGCACTAATCACCCACTAATTAACTTCCTGACTCACTTACATGTGGGCCCCTGTGCCTGTTTAGGTTAGCTTAATTTCTGTTTAAATTAGTGCTAATGTTGCGGACCCCACGTGTCAGCTTTGACTTTGACCAAGTCAGCGTTGACCGGTCCCACCTGTCATCCACCCAACCCAGCTCTGAGTCACTGACCAATGGGTCCCGCAGGTCAGGTTTGACCTAGACCGGGTCTGTTGACCTGCTGAGGTCAGCATGACGCAGTGCTGACGCAATAAAACATTTTCTGGTTTAAAATAAATCAGGAAATTCAGAAAATGATCTAAACTTCTAAAATTCATGGAAATTCAACCGTAACTCCAAATCAAACAAATTATATATGAAAAATGATCAGAAAAATCCAATCTATCCATCTATACCATTTTCATGCATGTTAGAACACTTTAACCTTGCTGTTTAGGTGAAACAAGATAATGCACCATTATGACTTTATACATGAGCTTACATTTGAATCTTTGATTCAAATGGGTTCAAATCAACCTGTCCTAGTATGCATTAGTCAAAACACATCATATTGCCATGTCATGATCATGCATCATATTGTTGCATTGCATTGATTGTGTTTCTTCCTTGTTTGCCGGTAACCGTCCCCTCTCAGTAGACGATGTTTCGACGACGAGATCGATGACACCGATGAAGAACTATATTATCTTCAGAAGTGCCAGGCAAGCAAAACCCCCTTGTTCATTCCGATAAAATCCCACCCTCTCGCTCCTGCTCTCTTTTATTGCATTAGGACAACAACGATTCATGTGTTACTTGCTGCGGTAGCTGAACCCCTTTATCCTTTGCATGACCTGTCATTCCACAGTAAATAGATGAAACCCACTAGCATGAGTAGGAGTTGTTTGAGCCCATGTTGTGCCTACTCATTCATGCTTGTTTGTCATGCCTGCTACTGCTTAGAGTTGAGTCGGGTCTGATTCATCGGGAATGAATTGGAATGGTGATGAACATGTCCTATTGTGTGTGAGCTAAGTGTGTGAACACGAGTTGGTAAAGGTATTGGTGAGAGGCCATGTAGGAGTACATGGTGGGTTGTCTCATTGAAGCCGTCCTTAGGAACTGAGTTCTGTGTTTGTGATCCATGAAACAGTTACTACCACACATTGGGATCCTTAATTGACTCTCTCGGCTTCTTGATCACCCTTGTCCTCTGTCCAGGAGTTGCAAAGTAGTTTCTGGTGTTTGTAGTATGCTGGGGGCCGCACGCAGCGCTGACCGTAGGGGTGGGCTGTGTTGCGGTAGGCACGTGGCCGGGCCAGCTGGGCGCCCGTTTGGTGTCTCAGACCCTGTACACATCGTTCGGGGCTGTTAGTGGAAACCTCGGCCGGACTCCGTGCGGATGGAACCCGAATAGGCGATAAACCTGGACTAGAGACTTGAGTGTTTAGGTAGGCCGTGGCCGACACCCTCGCTGGGCTTCCGCTTGAAGGTTGCCGAGTACATGTCGTGTAAATGGCGGTAAGTGGTGAGAGCGTGTGTGAAGAAGTACACCCCTGCAGGGTTAACATCATCTATTCGAATAGCCGTGTCCGCGGTTATGGACTTCTGGGTTGCCTATATCAGTTCATAGACAAGTGAAAGTGGATACTCTAAAATGCGCAAGATAAGCGTGAGTGCTATGGATGGCGTTCTCGTAGGGAGACGGAAGCGGATCCATAGTGGTGTATTGATATGGTGAATATGTGGACTCGTGTGCGCCACCTCAAAAGAGTCGCTTGCAGTCGTAGTTCAGGTTAGCCACCGAGTCAAAGCTGGCTTGCTGTAGTCAAACTCCACCACCCCCTTTATTGGAACTGATGCATATGTAGTTAGTTCTGATGTAAGTCTTGCTGAGTACGTTTGTACTCACGTTTGCCTATTTTATGTTTTGCAGAGAGACGTCAGTCTCGCTAGTAGTACCGCTTGGACTTCGACGTTTAGCTTGATACCTCAGCTACGATCTTGTGCCCTCGGCAGGATCTGGTAGATAGTCAGGCTTCTCAGCCTTTTTCATTTGTAGATGTCTGTACTCAGACATGTTAAGCTTCCGCATGTGCTTTGACTTGTATGCTCTGAATGTTGGGTCATGAGACCCATGTTTGTAATATCTCGCTCCTCGGAGCCTAATGAATAAATACTTGAGTTGTAGAGTCTTGTTGTGATGCCATGTTGTATCTACACATATCGAGCATATTGTGTGTATGATTGAAATGCTTGCTATGTGTGGGATCCGACTATCTAGTTGTTTATCCTTGGCAGCCTCTCTTATGGGGAAATGTAGTCTAGTGCTTCCTGAGCGATAGTAGTCCGCTACAGCCCGGATTACCGGAGTCCTGTTAGCCCAGTGCTACAGCCCGGATTTATACGTTGTTGACCGACATGCTCGATGTGATTCATGTATGCCTGTCCTCATAGGTTAGTGCCGCCTTGGGTTAACGACTAGCCATGTCGGCCCGGGTTCTCTGTCATATGGATGCTAGCGACACTATCATATACGTGAGCCAAAAGGCGCAAACGGTCCCGGGCCAGGTAAGGTGGCACCCGTGGGAGTACCGTGCGTGAGGCCGCAAAGTGATATGATGTGTTACATACTGGATCGATGTGGCTTAGGATCGGGGTCCTGACAGCGTTGGTATCAGAGCCTGACTGCCTGTAGGATTACCAAGCCAAACTGGTCGAAGTTGAGTCTAGAAATGCTTTAGTTATATAAGGGAATTGATTGTGGAAGGGAACGTAAGGCTCTTTTTACTCCTTATACCTCATGCCCTTCTGATCTGAGTCAACCTCTTCTTTTCTACGGGGATTAAGAACTAGGCCTTCTCATCCATCTATCAGGATGACGAGTTACTATGATAGAGACTTATAGGATTGATGTATTCAAGCCTCTGTTCAGTTTCTACTACTTCCATGTGTTCTTAGTTGATCTTGGAACATTGATATTGTGATGTCGAGTGGTTATGCCACCATTCTGTAGGATGCCTCAAATCATTTTGAGCATTTACAGCCGTTATGCTGTCCGAGTCATCCCAAGTTTATAAATAGTCTGATGCATTTGCAAACCCTTTCTTTCCGTTCCCGATGCCCTTTTGGGCCAGGTTAATCACACTAGTTGCGGAGTTGAGGTATTCTACTGCCTCGACATATATGTTGGAGTTATTATTATGACCCTAGGTGTCCTATGAAACCATTTAGTAATCTGTCCATGTTTTGTGTTCCCGGTGTGATGATTCTGGCCGCCATTCTCGAAAGCATCCCATGATGCCGCTTAGTAGTAGGTACTCTACTCCTGGGTTTCTGAACCCGAGATTCACCCTACTTACTTCATGTTGATAGTGCTTGTTAGTTCCTTTAGGACATTAGTAACCTTTGCGATAGTCATCGAGGTCCGTGGTATATCATTCTTCCAAATACCATGAACTGCTTATGGCAGAAGTTCTGTTGAACCAAAAGATCACAATCAGAGTACTCTTGAGGAGTTCTCCATCCATAATTGTGAATCTGCCGTCCTACCTCTCCGCATGGATTATCCGGAAGAAATTCGTTGAACTCGTTTGACATACTAATCCATGCATCCACAACTCAGAAAATCATATGTTCCTTGAGTTGTCCCTCCTTAGTCGTTTTCTGACCTTCGTCTATCAATTGATAGTCAAGAGCATGCGTGCTTTCGTTCATCGATGCCTATTATTCTTGTGTCCGTCAAGTCGTTCTATTTCGGAATGACTAGGAGAAACAAACTCCAGTACCTCATCCATATCCAGGATTGGGTCAAAGCAGTTGTATACCACAGATCAAAATGCCAATCCAGCTTTTGTTCTGTTCTACCTTGGAGTGTTACCATATTTATGTCAAGAGTGTCATGAGAATTGCACCACCTCTTATGAATTCTTGACGCAGTAATACTTCTTGCCATCATTGCTCATTCCTCGGTTTCCGTGTTGCCACAGCCGGAATGCCGACAAGTGAACCATGATGTGTGAAATCAATACTCCTAGCAACTCTGTTGCTTGGTAGTTAATGAACAATAATCTCATTCTTAGTGTGTTGGTTATTAAATCATCATCCTAAGATTGAACGTGCTACCTAGTCCTTATTCTAGTGCACTCTTCGATCAATGAGTGAGGATTATTCAATCCCTTGCTTATTTGATCATATCATCTTGCTCTGAAAGGCAAGATTGATCTCAAGCCTAGAGACATATCGGTGGTTCGTGATTTTCCGAATATCTTCTCGGAAGTATTACCAGGTTGTCCCCAGACTGTTATGTTGAGCTCGTGATCAAGTTGGTTCCTTGTGAACCACCCTTTCTCCAAGAATCTGTGTTAGATATCCCTGAGCTAGTTGGTTGAGCTAGACAACAACTTGGAGAGTTGGAAGATAAAGCTTGTCTGACTTAGTTCATGTTAAGGGATATCTTTTGTGGTGTGTGTTGAAGAAAGATAATATCTTCATCGATTGGGCCTTGTGATCAGTTGTTGAATCTATTGCCTTGTCAAAACTTTGACTTGAGTATGGGCTATCGTCAAGTCAAATCAGAACCAACGGTGTTCATATTGTTGTCTTACTCGTGGTTGATTCCTCGAGCATACACCATTACATATTTTGGTCTGACCAATGCTATCACCGTGTTCACATGATGGTGGAAGTCCAGTGATATGGAAATACCAATGAGTGTTGTTGAGCCCATCAGCAGCATTTTGTCTCCCCCATGATTCATGTTGAACGCTACACTAGGATTGGAAACTTGTAAGCAATGCCTTCGTGTTCCGCTCATGAAGCCTATGTTTTGGATGAAAGAAGTGACTTCCTCGAATCCATGTGCATTTGGTGTAAGTTGCCGCCATGAATTTGAGAAAGGTTTGTTTTGTTTCCTCTGGAATCATCCCAAGTTAGTCACGCATATGTGCGAAGTACTCTGTGGTTTGATAGGTTGGCCGCCTCCACTCCATAGGTGTTCCTAGCACACCAAGCCACTGATTGATTTGTTCAAGGAAAAGGAGCGTGTTGTGCTAATTCTAGATCATGCACAAGATTCCATTATCCTCGATGATGGTTCCCAACCAGAACTCGGTAGTATTCTTATTATAAGACTACTATGTGGTCATGCTTGTCTGGGACAGCGTGTTCACAGGTTTGTAGCAGAACCAGCTCATGTTTTGGAGCTTACTATCGTAGTTCATTTCCTAAGAATCTCGCAACATCATCTCGCCGATTTGTGTTGCAAACTTTCTTTTCCAGACAGGCTGTCTGAAATATTCTGTTACCAACCAGATCTGAATTTCAGGAAGATATGATGGTTGGAACCTTTTCCAAGATCTATTATGTAGGTCCCGACAAGGTTGATGTCTGGCCGACACACCTAGCAGGATGATCTGTCATTGTAGTATCTTTGACCATCTTTCCATGAGGATCTCGTGCGACTTATTATAGAAGTTGTTCCTTAGGGATCCTTGTGCTCTCAGTGTCTTCGATGATTCCATAACCATTGAAATATTGGAAACACTCTCGACTGTTGAGTTTTCCCCAGTTACCAGAATCATTCCCAGCATTTGCATTTTGTTCCTAGCTTGCACCTCAATAGTTGTTGTCCAGGATCATATTCAAAAGTGGACTTGTAATGGGTCCCCTCCATTTCCGGTGATAAGCAAAAGTCATCCATTGCGTTGTCTTCAACAAGGTAGTCCACATCATCCATATTAGTTTGAATATACCACTCTTTCGAACTCCATCAAATGGTCGCTTGTGATTGCCTTAGGCTGGTATAGAGAGTTGCAATGATCTTTGAATCAAAAGTAATTCTTTTTGCCACTTAGGGGAATAGTTCTTTGAGTCACCTTCCCTGAGGTGCCCCGTCTCGTAATCATGGAAAATTCCCTCGCTACTTCGAAACCCTCGTCAACTTGATCCTTCTGTTGCTCCTGATGCAAGTTTTGTCTCTCAGCTCCAGAGATGTTCCTATGTCTCATTCCGTGAGTTGATCTTGTGATCACTAGGATGATCCCAATTTGCTCGAACCTCAAGAAGATCGATTCCTCCAAGATCCTCCCTTTCTTCTTGATGTCATGTTGGATGTAGTTCTTAGAGTAAAGATGTCAAGATCAAGATGGTGACCCAATCAACGTTCTTACGAAGTGCAATGGATCGTGAAGACTGTGTCAGTTCCGTGTCCCCTCTGTCTTCTTACCTCACGTCTTGAATCTCGGGACGAGATTCTTTTTTAGTGGGGGTGAGCTGTCACAGCCCCAGTTTAGGCCTTGCCTGCCTTTGCTTTTGCATCCATGCATCATGTTTAAATTTCATGAAATTTCGAAATGGGGATTGATCAAACCCAAGCACCAGATCAAATCAAATAGGTTCAACATAAAAACATTTTCAGTGAAACTGAAATGTCCTTCTAAAATGTTCATCACCTCTGTTTTGGTCTTAAACCACTGTCAAAAGTGATGCACAAATTTCTAGGACACTCTAAGGTCACTGGATTAAATCTTTAGTTATTTGAGTTTGGGCATTTGAATTATATAAAATATTTCAAAATGCTCAATTAACCCCAAACTAAAATGTTCCATGCTGGATTTATTCCAAGTAGTGGCCATGTGAAGTTTGGTGATTTTTGGAGATGCCCAGGTATTTTTAGAAATGCAACAAACCTACAGAAATAAAATAAAGCAGAAACAAAAGGGAAAGGGTTTTACCTGGGCCACTGCTGGCCTGGCACTGTGCCGGCCCAGCCGGCTGGCCAGCGCCAGTCACCCCCTACCTCGCGCCAGAAGGCAGGGGCGCGTGCTCGCCGCCTGCTGGCCACGCGCAGGCCACCTCCACCCTGCCTGCTTCACTCCCCCGACGGCCTGGACGACCCTGGAGGTGCCACGCACACCCCTGGCCCCTCTCTCACTCTCCCTGGACCTTTCCCCCTCCTCTGCTCTCTCTCTCGCGCAGCCCGAGCGGAGCTCATCGCCACCGCTCGCCGTTGCCGCACCTTGAGCCTCCCCCTCGACCCCTCGGCGTGCCTAGTAGCTCGGCTACCTCGCCCTCATCCTCCTCGCCGAGAAGCGCAACGCCGGGAGCCCTGCATCGCCGCCCACGCCGTCTTCCCCATCTCCAGCCACCCGAGATCGCCGGCTTCACTACGTCGCCGTCCGACCTCCCCCGAGCTCGCCGTCTGCTCCAATCGACTCCTCGTGAGATCCTCTTCTCTTCACCTCACTCCGTGAACTTGTTTTCGTCCCCTAGCTAGCTGCCCTGCCGAACCCAAGCTCCGGCCGCCGCCATGGACGGTGAGCTTCGTGCTCCTGAGCTCCCCCACCCGCGCTCGTTGCCTCCGCGTGTTCCTGGTGATCCCAGCAACCCGTAGAGCCCATCGGCCGCGCCCGCCGTGCCCCGTAACGCCTAAAGCTTGGATTCCCGAACTCCGGCGGCCGCCCGGCTCGCCGCCGCCGCTACTACACACACCCCCAGCACACCACGCGGCCACCCCTGGATGCGCGCGAAGCCCAGCAACCCATAGCCGCAAACCACGCTCAAAACCATCACCTGTAGCTCAATCCCAAGCAGACTCCGCCACGGTTTTGGTCGCCGCCGGCGAGACTCCGGCGAGTGCCGACGTGGCCACCTAGTTAGCACTAATCACTCACTAATTAACTTCCTGACTCACTAACATGTGGGCCCCTGTGCCTGTTTGGGTTAGCTTAATTTCTGTTTAAATTAGTGCTAATGTTGCGGACCCCACGTGTCAGCTTTGACTTTGACCAAGTCAGCGTTGACCGGTCCCACCTGTCATCCACCCAACCCAGCTCTGAGTCACTGACCAATGGGTCCCGCAGGTCAGGTTTGACCTAGACCGGGTCTGTTGACCTGCTGAGGTCAGCATGACGCAGTGCTGACGCAATAAATCATTTTCTGGTTTAAAATAAATCAGGAAATTCAGAAAATGATCTAAACTTCTAAAATTCATGGAAATTCAACCGTAACTCCAAATCAAACAAATTATATATGAAAAATGATCAGAAAAATCCAATCTATCCATCTGTACCATTTTCATGCATGTTAGAACACTTTAACCTTGCTGTTTAGGTGAAACAAGATAATGCACCATTATGACTTTATACATGAGCTTACATTTGAATCTTTGATTCAAATGGGTTCAAATCAACCTGTCCTAGTATGCATTAGTCAAAACACATCATATTGCCATGTCATGATCATGCATAATATTGTTGCATTGCATTGATTGTGTTTCTTCCTTGTTTGCCGGTAACCGTCCCCTCTCAGTAGACGATGTTTCGACGACGAGATCGATGACACCGATGAAGAACTATATTATCTTCAGAAGTGCCAGGCAAGCAAAAACCCCTTGTTCATTCCGATAAAATCCCACCCTCTCGCTCCTGCTCTCTTTTATTGCATTAGGACAACAACGATTCATGTGTTACTTGCTGCGGTAGCTGAACCCCTTTATCCTTTGCATGACCTGTCATTCCACAGTAAATAGATGAAACCCACTAGCATGAGTAGGAGTTGTTTGAGCCCATGTTGTGCCTACTCATTCATGCTTGTTTGTCATGCCTGCTACTGCTTAGAGTTGAGTCGGGTCTGATTCATCGGGAATGAATTGGAATGGTGATGAACATGTCCTATTGTGTGTGAGCTAAGTGTGTGAACACGAGTTGGTAAAGGTATTGGTGAGAGGCCATGTAGGAGTACATGGTGGGTTGTCTCATTGAAGCCGTCCTTAGGAACTGAGTTCTGTGTTTGTGATCCATGAAACAGTTACTACCACACATTGGGATCCTTAATTGACTCTCTCGGCTTCTTGATCACCCTTGTCCTCTGTCCAGGAGTTGCAAAGTAGTTTCTGGTGTTTGTAGTATGCTGGGGGCCGCACGCAGCGCTGACCGTAGGGGTGGGCTGTGTTGCGGTAGGCACGTGGCCGGGCCAGCCGGGCGCCCGTTTGGTGTCTCGGACCCTGTACACATCGTTCGGGGCCGTTAGTGGAAACCTTGGCCGGACTCCCTGCGGATGGAACCCGAATAGGCGATAAACCTGGACTAGAGACTTGAGTGTTTAGGTAGGCCGTGGCCGACACCCTCGCTGGGCTTCCGCTTGAAGGTTGCCGAGTACATGTCGTGTAAACGGCGGTAAGTGGTGAGAGCGTGTGTGAAGAAGTACACCCCTGCAGGGTTAACATCATCTATTCGAATAGCCGTGTCCGCGGTTATGGACTTCTGGGTTGCCTATATCAGTTCATAGACAAGTGAAAGTGGATACTCTAAAATGCGCAAGATAAGCGTGAGTGCTATGGATGGCGTTCTCGTAGGGAGACGGAAGCGGATCCATAGTGGTGTATTGATATGGTGAATATGTGGACTCGTGTGCGCCACCTCAAAAGAGTCGCTTGCAGTCGTAGTTCAGGTTAGCCACCGAGTCAAAGCTGGCTTGCTGCAGTCAAACTCCACCACCCCCTTTATTGGAACTGATGCATATGTAGTTAGTTCTGATGTAAGTCTTGCTGAGTACGTTTGTACTCACGTTTGCCTATTTTATGTTTTGCAGAGAGACGTCAGTCTCGCTAGTAGTACCGCTTGGACTTCGACGTTTAGCTTGATACCTCAGCTACGATCTTGTGCCCTCGGCAGGATCTGGTAGATAGTCAGGCTTCTCAGCCTTTTTCATTTGTAGATGTCTGTACTCAGACATGTTAAGCTTCCGCATGTGCTTTGACTTGTATGCTCTGAATGTTGGGTCATGAGACCCATGTTTGTAATATCTCGCTCCTCGGAGCCTAATGAATAAATACTTGAGTCGTAGAGTCTTGTTGTGATGCCATGTTGTATCTACACATATCGAGCATATTGTGTGTATGATTGAAATGCTTGCTATGTGTGGGATCCGACTATCTAGTTGTTTATCCTTGGCAGCCTCTCTTATGGGGAAATGTAGTCTAGTGCTTCCTGAGCGATAGTAGTCCGCTACAGCCCGGATCACCGGAGTCCTGCTAGCCCAGCACTACTGCTTGGAACACTTGACTGGCCGGCATGTGTTTCACTTCGTTCCTATGTCTGTCCCTTCGGAGAAATGTCACGCGGTGTTATCCGGAGTCCTGCCTAGCCTGCTACAGCTCGGATTACCGGAGTCCTGTTAGCCCAGTGCTACAGCCCGGATTTATACGTTGTTGACCGACATGCTTGATGTGATTCATGTATGCCTGTCCTCATAGGTTAGTGCCGCCTTGGGTTAACGACTAGCCATGTCGGCCCGGGTTCTCTGTCATATGGATGCTAGCGACACTATCATATACGTGAGCCAAAAGGCGCAAATGGTCCCGGGCCAGGTAAGGTGGCACCCGTGGGAGTACCGTGCGTGAGGACGCAAAGTGATATGATGTGTTACATGCTGGATCGATGTGGCTTAGGATCGGGGTCCTGACACTCTATGTGCTTCACTTATATCTTTTGAGCTCTATAGTTTTGCTCTATGTGCTTCACTTATATCTTTTGAGCTTTATAGTCCTGCTCTAGTGCTTCACTTATATCTTTTAGAGCACGATGGTGGATTTGTTTTATAGAAACTATTGATCTCTCATGCTTCACTTAGATTATTTTGAGAGTCTTTAATATCATGGTAATTTGCTTAATAATAATAATATGCTTGGTATTCAAGATTTGTAAAACTTTCTTTTGAGTGCGTTGAATACTAAGAAAAGATTGATGCTTGATAATTGTTTTGAGATATGAAGATGGTGATATTAGAGTCATGCTAGTTGAGTAGTTGTGAATTTGAGAAATACTTGTGTTGAAGTTTGTAATTCCCGTAGCATGCACGTATGGTGAACCGTTATGTGATGAAGTCGGAGCATGATTTATTTATTGATTGTCTTCCTTGTGAGTGGTGGTCGGGGACGAGCGATGGTCTTTTCCTACCAATCTATCCCCCTAGGAGCATGTGCGTAATACTTTGCTTTGATAACTTCTAGATTTTTGCCATAAGTATATGCGTTCCTTATGACTAATGTTGAGTCCATTGATTATACGCACTTTCCTTCCTTCCACCATTGCTAGCCTCTCTAATACCGCGCACCTTTCACCGGTATCATACACCCACCATATACCTTCCTCAAAACAGCCACCATACCTACCTATCATGGCATTTCCATAGCCATTCTGAGATATATTGCCATGCAACTTTCCACCGTTTCGTTTATTATGACACGCTCCATCATTGTCATATTACTAGCATGATCATGTAGTGGACATCGTATTTGTGGCAAAGCCACCGTTCATAATTCTTTGTCACTCTTGATTCATTGCATATACCGGTACACCGCCGGAGGCATTCATATAGAGTCATATTTTGTTCTAAGTATTGAGTTGTAATTGTTGAGTTGTAAGAAAAATAAAAAGTGTGATGATCATCATTTTTAGAGCATTGTCCCAAGTGAGGAAAGGATGATGGAGACTATGATTCCCCCACAAGTCGGGATGAGACTCCGGACAAAAAAAAGTGGCCATAAAAAGGCCCAAATAAATAAATAAATAAGAGAAAAAGAGAGAAGGGACAATTTTACTATCCTTTTACCACACTTGTGCTTCAAAGTAGCACCATGATCTTCATGATAGAGAGTCTCTCATTTTGTCACTTTCATATACTAGTGGGAATTTTTCATTATAGAACTTGGCTTGTATATTCCAATGATGAGCTTCCTCAAAATGCCCTAGGTCTTCGTGAGCAAGCGAGTTGGATGCACACACACTTAGTTTCTTTTGTTGACCTTTCATATACTTATAGCTCTAGTGCATCCGTTGCATGGCAATCCCTACTCACTCACATTGAAAAAATATTGATGGGCATCTCCATAGCCCGTTGATACGCCTAGTTGATGTGAGACTATCTTCCCCTCTTTTTGTCTTATCCACAACCACCATTCTATTCCACATATAGTGCTATATCCATGGCTCACGCTCATGTATTGCGTGAAGATCAAAAAAGTTTTGAAAATGTCAAAAGCATGAAATTGCTTGGCTTGTCATCGGGGTTTTGCATGATTTAAATACTTTGTGTGTTGAAGATAGAGCATAGCCAGACTATATGATTTTGTAGGGATGGCTTTCTTTGGCCATGTTATTTTGAGAAGACATAATTGCTTTGTTAGTATGCTTGAAGTATTATTATTTTTATGTCAACATGAACTTTTGTCTTGAATCTTTTGGATCTGAATATTTATACCAAAATTGAGAAGATTTACACTGAAATTATGCCAAGTAGCACTCCGCATCAAACAATCTCTTTTTATCATTTACCTACTCGAGGACGAGCAAGAATTAAGCTTGGGGATGCCTGATACATCTCCAACGTATCTATAATTTTTTATTGCTCCATGCTATATTATCTACTGTTTTGGACTATATTGGGCTTTATTTTCCACTTTTATATTATTTATGGGACTAACCTATTAACCGGAGGCCCAGCCCAGAATTGCTGTTTTTTTGCCTATTTTAGTGTTTCGGAGAAACAGAATATCAAACGGAGTCCAAACGGAATGTAACCTTCGAGAACGTGATTTTCTCATCAGATAAGACCCAGGAGACTTGGACCCTCCATCAAGAAAGCCTCGAGGTGGTCACGAGGGTGGAGGGCGCCCCCTAGGGCGCGCCCCCTACCTCATGGGCCCCTCGAAGCTCCACCGACGTACTCCTTCCTCCTATATATGAAGGAAATATGCCCTAGAGGCAATAATAAAGTTATTATTTATTTCCTTTCATGATAAATGTTTATTATTCATGCTAAAATTGTATTAACCGGAAACATAATACTTGTGTGAATACATAGACAAACAGAGTGTCACTAGTATGCCTCTACTTGACTAGCTCGTTGATCAAAGATGGTTATGTTTCCTAACCATAGACAAAGAGTTGTCATTTGATTAACGGGATCACATCATTAGAGAATGATGTGATTGACTTGACCCATCCGTTAGCTTAGCACGATGATCGTTTAGGTTATTGCTATTGTTTCTTCATGACTTATACATGTTCCTATGACTATGAGATTATGCAACTCCCGTTTACCGGAGGAACACTTTGTGTGCTACCAAACGTCACAACGTAACCGGGTGATTATAAAGGTGCTCTACAGGTGTCTCCGAAGGTACTTGTTGGGTTGGCGTATTTCAAGATTAGGATTTGTCACTCCGATTGTCGGAGGGGTATCTCTGGGCCCTCTCGGTAATGCACATCACTTAAGCCTTGCAAGCATTGCAACTAATGAGTTAGTTGCAGGATGATGTATTACGGAACGAGTAAAGAGACTTGCCGGTAACGAGATTGAACTAGGTATTGAGATACCGATGATCGAATCTCGGGCAAGTAACATACCGATGACAAAGGGAACAACGTATGTTGTTATGCGGTTTGACCGATAAAGATCTTCGTAGAATATGTGGGAGCCAATATGAGCATCCAGTTTCCGCTGTTGGTTATTGACCGGAGACGTGTCTCGGTCATGTCTACATAGTTCTCGAACCTGTAAGGTCCGCACGCTTAAAGTTTCGATGACGATTATATTATGAGTTTATGAGTTTTGATTTACCGAAGGAGTTTGGAGTCTCGGATGAGATCGGGGACATGACGAGGAGTCTCGAAATGGTCGAGACGTAAAGATCGATATATTGGACGACTATATTCGGACATCGGAAAGGTTTCGAGTGATTCGGGTATTTATCGGAGTAACGGAGAGTTACGAGAATTCGCCGGGGAGTATATGGGCCTTATTGGGCTATACGGGAATAGAGGAGAGAGGCCAAAAGGAAGGAGGCGCGCGCCTTCCCTCTGGTCCGAATTGGACAAGGGGTGCAGCCCCCTTTTCCTTCTTCCTCTCCCCTTCTTTCCTTCTCTCCTACTCTAACAAGGAAAGGACCTTGGTGCGCCCTCCTCCTAGGCCGGCCGCCTCCCCCTTGCTCCTTTATATACGGGGGCAGGGGGCACCCCATAGACACAACAATTGATCTGTTTGATCTTTTAGCCGTGTGCGGTGCCCCCCTCCACCATAGTCCACCTCGATAATACTGTAGCGGTGCTTAGGCGAAGCCCTGCGTCGGTAGAACATCAACATCGTCACCACGCCGTCGTGCTGACGAAACTCTCCCTCAACACTCGGATGGATCGGAGTTCGAGGAACATCATCGGGCTGAACGTGTGCTGAACTCGGAGGTGCCGTGCGTTCAGTACTTGATCGGTCGGATCGTGAAGATGTACGACTACATCAACCGTGTTGTGCTAAACGCTTTCTCTTTCGGTCTACGAGGGTACGTGGACAACACTCTCCCCTCTCGTTGCTATGCATCACCATGATCTTGCGTGTGCGTAGGAATTTTTTTGAAATTACTACGTTCCCCAACAGTGGTATCAGAGCCTGGTTTTATGCGTAGATGTGAGGGGTAATACTCCGGGGCTCACAGCGAGGTCGAAGAGCAGCGCGGTGGTCTCGGGGAGGCGTCGGAGACGGCGAATCGACCGCGGCGATTGCCGGACAGATGCAGCGATGAAGGCGGCGGGGACGACGCTGCGGTGCGCCAGACGTCACGTGGGTTGGTGGAGACGAAGAGGAAGGCGCGGCGGTTCTTCTGGAAGCATCGACGAGGCGAGGTGTGGACGGTGGCCACGGTGGCAGTGAACGGCGGCGACAGCGGCGCTCGGGAAGAGAGGGGAAGGGAGCCAGAGAAGAGAGAGAGAGGGGGGGAAGGACAGAGGAGGGTCGAGGCGTCCACAGGCGCGGGGACAGGGAGGAGGAGGCGTCGACACGGCGAAGCAGGAGGTGGCCTCGCGCATGCTCGGCGGCGGTGCGCTGTCCCCCCCTCCTCTGCCTACTGGCAAAGGTAGGAGGTGACTGGCATGGGCCAGGTGGGCCGGCCCAGAGCCAGGCCAGCAAGTGGCCCAGGTAAGGGTTTTCCATATTTTTGTTTTCTTTTCTATTTCTGACATTTGTTTTTGACTTAAAATAAATACTAGCACAATTATAAAAATGTTGAGATTCCTTGTGGCCACTGGTTATAATATACCAAAGGCCCTCACCAATTTCCAACATTTTTGGAGCCTTCAAAATATTTATATTATTTTAAACAGCTCCAATTCAAATACATATGGGTTCATTCAAAAATCCAAAATGTATAGCAAAAATGTGCATCACCTCTGGTTGTTGTTTGCAACATTTTCCAAAGGCCATGAACATTTTTGAAAAGCATTTTGGGTTAGTTGAAATTCCATTTTAATTTGCATCTATTTGAATTTGCTTTAGTGCTAGGGTTTGAAACATTCCCCATTTCAAATTTAATAGAATTTAATCATGATGCAACACTCTAATGCAAGCACTAAGCATCACCAGAACTAGGGATGTGACAACTCACCCCCACTAAACAAGAATCTCGCCCCGAGATTCAAGTCGTGAGGTTAGAAGAAAGGAGGTCACAACTATCATGGTCTCCTCGATCCAACTGCCCTTCTCGTAGAAGTAGCTTCATTGCATCATATTGATCTTGACGTCCTTGCTTTCGAGATCTTCACTCGACACGACAATAGAAAGAGAGGGAAACCCTACAGGATTTGATCCTTGAAGATCGAGCAACTCAAGATCAGTTCATGAAGTGAGACGTAAGAACATCTCTTGAGTTGAGACAGAAAACACACATCAGGGATGATGGAAAAGAAACAGATGACGAAGGTTCAAAGTAGCGAGGGAGTTTTCCATGATTACGAGATGGGGCACCTTGGGGGAGGTGACTCGTAGAACTTTTCCCTTAAGTGGCAAAAAGAATTACTTTTGATTCGGAGATCATTGAAACTCTTTATACCAGCCTAAGGCAATTTACAAACATTCGTTTGACGGAGTTCGAGAGGACGACACACTCGGTTTAGAATGGATGATGTGAACTACCTTGTTGAAGACAACGCAAGGGATGATTTGCTTGCGCGTGCTCTCAAGAACTTGAGCATTTCCATATTCATCAAGGTTCTACCAACATCCGTGTCAAGGATCTTGGCAACACAACATACTACCATGATGAATAGTGATGGACGATGCAGATGCAAAGGAAGATAACACCTTCTCAGATTTCACCTTAGCGAGGCCAAGGAAACAAACCTGGATGATCGACCGAGAGACATTTAGCACTCCGCTTCTAATGTTCCCCTTGATGTGCTAGCGTAACCCATTAACAGATATGGTTTGATATCTAGAACATCAAGTAAAAGGTTGGACTTCGGGAGCACAAGAATCCACAAGGAATAACTATGGAAGTAAATCCTGCGAGATCCTTTTGGGGAGGTGGCCAACTTCCTCAATCGAGATACTACGATAATAGGTCTTCCGGCTGGTGTGTTGGCCACAACATCCACTTTACCGGGTTACGGAGAGACCAATATTATAGTTCTCGGGAAACGTTCCAACCATCATATTTGCCTGAGATTCAGATCTGGTTGGAAACAGGATATTTCAGACAGCATGTCTGGAAAAGAAAGTTTGCAACACAAATCGACGAGATGACGTTGCGAGATTCTCGGGAATGAACTACGATAGCAAGCTCCAAAACATGAGCTGGTTCTGCTACATACATGTGAACATGATGTCCAAGACAAGCATGATCACGTAGAAGTCTTACAACAAAACACTACCGAGTTCAGGTGGGGAACCATCATCGAGGATATCGAAGTCCTTGAATAAGTCTTGCTCTTAAGAAGGAGCTTCTTTTACTTGAACAATCAATCAGTGGCTTGGTGTGCTAGGGACACATATAGAATGAAGGTTGCAAGTCTCCAGACTACAGAGTACTTTGCACGTATGCATGACTGACATTGGGATGGTTCCAGAGGAAGCAAAACAAACCTTTCTCAAATTCATGGCGGCAACTTACACCAAATGCACATGAATTCGAGGAAGTCACTTCTTCCATCCAAACATAAGCTTCATGAATGGAACACGAAGGCATTGCTTACAAAGTTTCCAATACTGGTGTAGCGTTCAACATGAATCATGGGGGAGACAAAATGCTGCTAATGGGCTCAACAACAACTCATCGGTATTTCCATATCACTGGACTTCCACCATCATGTGAACACGGCAATAGCATTGGTCAGACCAAAAGATATAATGGTGTATGCTCGAGGGATCAACCACGGGTAAGACAACATTAGAAACATCGTTGGTTCTGATTTGACTTGACGATAGCCCATACTCAAGTCTAAGTTTTGACAAGGCAATAGATTCAACAACTGATCACGAGGACCAATCGATGGAGATATCATCTTTCTTCAACACACACACAGAAGATATCCCTTAGAGATGAACTAAGTTAAGCAAAGCTTTTACCTTCCAACTCTCCAAGTTGTTGTCTAGCTTAACCAACTAGCTCAGGGATATCCAGCACAGAATCTTGGAGAAGGGGTGGTTTGGAGGAAAACCAACATGATCACGAACTCAACATAGCGGTCAGGTGACAACCTGGTGATACTTCCGAGAAGATATTCAGAATATCACGAACCACCGGTATGTTACTAAGCTCGAGAACAATCTTGCTTTTCAGGGCAAGATGATATGATCAAAAGAGTGAGGACTTGACACAATCCTAACTCATTGATCGAAGAGTGTACCAGAAATAAGGACTAGGTAGCACGATCAATCTTAGGATGATGATTTGATAACCAACACGCTAAGAATGAGAATATTGTCCATTTACTACCAAGCAACGAGTTGCTCGGAGTATTGATTTCACACATCACAATTCACTTGTCGGCATTCCGGTTACAACAACACGGAAACCGAGGAATGAACAATGATGGCAAGAAGTATTACTGCGTCAAGAATTCATAAGAGGTGGTGCAATTCTCATGACACTCTTGACATAAAGATGGTAACACTCCAAGATAGAACAGAGCAAAAGCTGGATTGGCATTTTGACCTGCGGAATACAACTGCTTTGACCCAATCCTAGATATGGATGAGGTACCTGGAGTTTGTTCCTCCTAGTCATTCTGGAATAGAATGGCTTGACAGACCACCAGAATATTAGGCATCGATGAACGAATGCACGCATACTCTTGACTATCAATTGATAGACGAAGGTCAGAAAATGACTAAAGAGGGACAAATCGAAGGAACATATGTTTTTCTGAGTTGTGGATGCATGGATTAGTATGTCAAACGAGTTCAACGAATTTCTTCCGGATAATCCATGCGGAAAGGTAGGACTGGCAGATTCACAATTATGGATGGAGAACTCCTCAAGAGTACTCTGATTGTGAGCTTTTGGTTCAAAGAACTTCTGCCTTAATGGTTCATGGTATTTGGAAGAAGGAAATACCACGGACCTCGAGGACTAATGCAAAGGTTACTAATATCTTAAGGGAACTAGCAAATACTAACAACAAGAAGTAGGGTGAATCTCGGGTTCAAGAACCCACGAATAGAATACCTACTACTAAACGGCATCACGGGATGCTTTCGAGAATGGTGGCCAGAATCATCACACTGGAATACAAAACATTGCTAGATTACTAGGTGACTCCCTAAAACACCTAGGTCATAATAGTAGCTCCAACATATACATCAAGGCAACGGAGTACCTCAACTGACCGATTAGTGTGCTTATTCTGACCAAAAAGGACATCGGGAACGGAGAGAAAGGATTTGCAAATGCATCAGACTATTTAGAGACCTGGGATGACTCGGACAGCATAACGACTGTAAATGCTCAAAATGATTTGAGACAACCTGCAAAAATGGTGGCATAGCCACTCATCATCACAATATCAATGTTCTGAGACCAGCTATGAACATACGGAAATAGTAGAAACAGAACTGGGGCTTGAACTCAACAATCCTAGGCAACTACGGTTTAGTAACACGTCATCCTGAGAGATAGATGAGAAGGCCTAGTTCTTAAACCCCGTAGAAAAGAAGAGGGTGACTCAGATCAGAGGGCATGAGGTATAAGGAGTAAAAAGAGCCTTACGTTCCATCCCACAATCAATTCCCTTACATAACTAAAGCATTTCTAGACACAACTTCGACCAGTTTGGCTTGGTAATCCTACAGGCAGTCAGGCTCTGATACCAACGCTGTCAGGACCCCGATCCTAAGTCACACCGATCCAGCATGTAACACATCATATCACTTTGCGGCCTCACGCACGGTACTCCCACGGGTGCCACCTTACCTGGCCCGGGACCGTTTGCGCCTTTTGGCTCACGTATATGATAGTGTCGCTAGCATCCATATGACAGAGAACCCGGGCCGACATGGCTAGTCGTGAACCCAAAGCGGCACTAACCCATGAGGACAGGCATACATGAATCACATCGAGCATGTCGGTCATCAACGTATTTATTCGGGCTGTAGCACTGGGCTAACAGGACTCCGGTAACCCGGGCTGTAGCAGGCTAGGCAGGACTCCGAATAACAGCGCGTGACATTTCCCCGAAGGGACAGACACAAGAACGACGTGAAACACATGCCGGCCAGTCAAGTGTCCTGAGCAGTAGTGCTGGGCTAGCAGGACTCCGGTGAACCGGGCTGTAGCGGACTACTATGGCTCAAGGAAGCACTAGACTACATTTCCCCATAAGAGAGGCTGCCAAGGATAAACAACTAGATTGTTGGATCCCACACATACCAAGCATTTCAATCATACACACAATATGCTCGATATGGGTAAATACAGCATGGCATCACAACAAGACTCTACGACTCAAGTATTTATTCATTAGGCTCCGAGGAGCGAGATATTACAAACATGGGTCTCATGACCCAACATACAGAGCATACAAGCAACAAGCACATGCGGAAGCTTAACTTGTCTGAGTACAGACAACTACAAATGAAAAAGGCTGAGAAGCCTGACTATCCACTAGACCCTGCCGAGGGCACAAGATCGTAGCTGAGGTATCAAGCTAAACGTCGAAGTCCAAGCGGTACTACTAGCGAGACTGAAGTCTCTCTGCAAAAACATAAAATAGGCAAACATGAGTACAATTGTACTCAGCAAGACTTACATCAGAACTAACTACATATGCATCAGTATCAATAAAGGGGGTGGTGGAGTTTGACTGCAGCAAGCCAGCTTTGACTCGGTGGCTATCCTGAACTACGACTGCAAGTAACTCTTTGAGGTGGCGCACACGAGTCCACATATTCACCATATCAATACACCACTATGGATCCGCTCCCGTCTCCCTACGAGAAGGCCATCCATAGCACTCACGCTTATCTTGCGTATTTTAGAGTATCCACTTTCACTTGTCTATGAACTATGCAAGGGGTCCAAGTTTCCATATCCGAGGAATCCGGCTATTCGAATAGATAATGATAACCCTGCAGGGGTGTACTTCTTCACACACGCTTTCGCCACTTATCGCCCTGTACACGTCATGTACCTCGGCAACCTTCAAGCGGAAGCCGGGCGAGGGAGTCGGCCACGACCTGACTAACCACACAAGTCTCTAGTCCAGGTTTATCGCCTATTTGGGTTCCATCCGCAAGGAGATCCGGCCGGGGTGTCGCTCACGGCCCCAAACGATGTGTGCAGGGTTCCCAAGCCCACCTCGACGGGTAGATCTACGCTTGGTACACCGTGCCACGGTGCCTAGTCTGTCCCAAGCCCACCTGTACCGGGTACCACTTGGTAGACTACTAACACTACCTACAAACACCAGAAACTAGTTGCAACTCCTGAACAGAGATCAAGTTGATTAATAAGTCGAGAGGGGTCGAGTTACCGGAACCCAATGTGTGGTAGTAACTGTTCATGGATCACAAACACAGAACTCAGTTCCTGAGGACGGCTGCAATGAGACAACCCACCATGTACTCCTACATGGCCTCTCACCGCTACCTTTACCAAATCGTGTTCACACACTTAGCTCTCAACAGTAGGACATGCTCACCACATTCCAATTCATTCCCGATGAATCAGACCCGACTCAACTCTAAGCAGTAGCAGGCATGACAACAAACATGAATGAGTAGGCACATCAGGGCTCAAACAACTCCTACTCATGCTAGTGGGTTTCATCTATTTACTGTGGCAATGACAGGTCATGCAAAGGATAAAGGGGTTCAACTACCGCAGCATGTAACAGTTGAATCGTTGTTGTCCTAATGCAGTAAAAGAGAGCAGAAGCGAGAGAGTGGGATTGTATCGGAATGAACAAGGGGGTTTTGCTTGCCTGGCACTTCTGAAGATAATATAGTTCTTCATCGGTGTCACCGATCACATCGTCGGAACCACGCCTATCGAGAGGGGGCGATACCGGCAACTGAGAAAGAAACACAATCAATGCAATGCACAATATGATGCATGCTCATGACATGGCAATATGAGTGTGTTGGCCTAATGCAACTACAACCAGATGGGTTTGGGTCATTTTGAACCAAAGATTCAATCCCAAACTCAAATTATGAATTTAAATAGTGCCTTATCATGTTTTGATATAAACAGCAGGTTTTAGTTGCATTAACATGCATGAAACCAGTACAGATGGATATATTGGATTTTTCTGATCATTTTTCATATATAAATTATTTCATTCTGAGCTACGGTTGAATTTCTATGAATTTTAGAAGTTAACACTATTTTCTGAAATTTCCTGTATAAAGATAATTCCAGTAAATAATTATTGCGTCAGCGTGACTTCAGGATGACGTCAGCTGGTCAACTGGGCGCCTCCAGGTCAAACCTGACGTGTGGGCTCCACACGTCAGCGTCATAGTGTTAACAGGGGTGTGTTTAGCCTAATTACAACATTAGTGGGCGCTGGGGCCCATCTGTCAGCGTATGTGGGTGATCTAGCTGGCGGTGGTTAGCGCTAATGACGCGCCACGTCGGCACTCGCCGGAGCATGGCCGGCGACGACCAAAACGACGGCGGCGCGGCTCGGATTTGAGCATCGGGCGGTGGTTTGGCGCGCTGAGCGCACCGGGGAGGAGCTCTTGCTCGTCCGCATCCAATGGACCGGACGGAAGGCCGCGGGGTGGCCGGAATTCGTCGGAAGTGACCTCATGGCGGCGGCCGGAGTTCGGGCGGAGTCCGGTGCGACGTTCCACGGCACGTCGAGATCAGCTGAGGGGCTCTACGGGTTCCTGGGGTCACCAGGAGCACGCCGGTGCAACGAACGCAAGTGCAGGAGCTCGGGAGCGCGGGGCTCGCCGGTCATGGCGGACGCGAGCTACGGCCATGGCAGCACAGCTAGCTAGAGGACGAACCAGAGAGGGAGAGGTGAGGGGTAATACTCCGGGGCTCACAGCGAGGTCGAAGAGCAGCGCGGTGGTCTCGGGGAGGCGTCGGAGACGGCGAATCGACCGCGGCGATTGCCGGACAGATGCGGCGATGAAGGCGGCGGGGACGACGCTGTGGTGCGCCCGACGTCACGTGGGTTGGTGGAGACGAAGAGGAAGGCGCGGCGGTTCTTCTGGAAGCATCGACGAGGCGAGGTGTGGACGGTGGCCACGGTGGCAGTGAACGGCGGCGACAGCGGCGCTCGGGAAGAGAGGGGAAGGGAGCCAGAGAAGAGAGAGAGGGGGGGGGGGGAAGGACAGAGGAGGGTCGAGGCGTCCACAGGCGCGGGGACAGGGAGGAGGAGGCGTCGACACGGCGAAGCAGGAGGTGGCCTCGCGCATGCTTGGCGGCGGTGCGCTGTCCCCCCCTCCTCTGCCTACTGGCAAAGGTAGGAGGTGACTGGCATGGGCCAGGTGGGCCGGCCCAGAGCCAGGCCAGCAAGTGGCCCAGGTAAGGGTTTTCCATATTTTTGTTTTCTTTTCTATTTCTGACATTTGTTTTTGACTTAAAATAAATACTAGCACAATTATAAAAATGTTGAGATTCCTTGTGGCCACTGGTTATAATATACCAAAGGCCCTCACCAATTTCCAACATTTTTGGAGCCTTCAAAATATTTATATTATTTTAAACAGCTCCAATTCAAATACATATGGGTTCATTCAAAAATCCAAAATGTATAGCAAAAATGTGCATCACCTCTGGTTGTTGTTTGCAACATTTTCCAAAGGCCATGAACATTTTTGAAAAGCATTTTGGGTTAGTTGAAATTCCATTTTAATTTGCATCTATTTGAATTTGCTTTAGTGCTAGGGTTTGAAACATTCCCCATTTCAAATTTAATAGAATTTAATCATGATGCAACACTCTAATGCAAGCACTAAGCATCACCAGAACTAGGGATGTGACAACTCACCCCCACTAAACAAGAATCTCGCCCCGAGATTCAAGTCGTGAGGTTAGAAGAAAGGAGGTCACAACTATCATGGTCTCCTCGATCCAACTGCCCTTCTCGTAGAAGTAGCTTCATTGCATCATATTGATCTTGACGTCCTTGCTTTCGAGATCTTCACTCGACACGACAATAGAAAGAGAGGGAAACCCTACAGGATTTGATCCTTGAAGATCGAGCAACTCAAGATCAGTTCATGAAGTGAGACGTAAGAACATCTCTTGAGTTGAGACAGAAAACACACATCAGGGATGATGGAAAAGAAACAGATGACGAAGGTTCAAAGTAGCGAGGGAGTTTTCCATGATTACGAGATGGGGCACCTTGGGGGAGGTGACTCGTAGAACTTTTCCCTTAAGTGGCAAAAAGAATTACTTTTGATTCGGAGATCATTGAAACTCTTTATACCAGCCTAAGGCAATTTACAAACATTCGTTTGACGGAGTTCGAGAGGACGACACACTCGGTTTAGAATGGATGATGTGAACTACCTTGTTGAAGACAACGCAAGGGATGATTTGCTTGCGCGTGCTCTCAAGAACTTGAGCATTTCCATATTCATCAAGGTTCTACCAACATCCGTGTCAAGGATCTTGGCAACACAACATACTACCATGATGAATAGTGATGGACGATGCAGATGCAAAGGAAGATAACACCTTCTCAGATTTCACCTTAGCGAGGCCAAGGAAACAAACCTGGATGATCGACCGAGAGACATTTAGCACTCCGCTTCTAATGTTCCCCTTGATGTGCTAGCGTAACCCATTAACAGATATGGTTTGATATCTAGAACATCAAGTAAAAGGTTGGACTTCGGGAGCACAAGAATCCACAAGGAATAACTATGGAAGTAAATCCTGCGAGATCCTTTTGGGGAGGTGGCCAACTTCCTCAATCGAGATACTACGATAATAGGTCTTCCGGCTGGTGTGTTGGCCACAACATCCACTTTACCGGGTTACGGAGAGACCAATATTATAGTTCTCGGGAAACGTTCCAACCATCATATTTGCCTGAGATTCAGATCTGGTTGGAAACAGGATATTTCAGACAGCATGTCTGGAAAAGAAAGTTTGCAACACAAATCGACGAGATGACGTTGCGAGATTCTCGGGAATGAACTACGATAGCAAGCTCCAAAACATGAGCTGGTTCTGCTACATACATGTGAACATGATGTCCAAGACAAGCATGATCACGTAGAAGTCTTACAACAAAACACTACCGAGTTCAGGTGGGGAACCATCATCGAGGATATCGAAGTCCTTGAATAAGTCTTGCTCTTAAGAAGGAGCTTCTTTTACTTGAACAATCAATCAGTGGCTTGGTGTGCTAGGGACACATATAGAATGAAGGTTGCAAGTCTCCAGACTACAGAGTACTTTGCACGTATGCATGACTGACATTGGGATGGTTCCAGAGGAAGCAAAACAAACCTTTCTCAAATTCATGGCGGCAACTTACACCAAATGCACATGAATTCGAGGAAGTCACTTCTTCCATCCAAACATAAGCTTCATGAATGGAACACGAAGGCATTGCTTACAAAGTTTCCAATACTGGTGTAGCGTTCAACATGAATCATGGGGGAGACAAAATGCTGCTAATGGGCTCAACAACAACTCATCGGTATTTCCATATCACTGGACTTCCACCATCATGTGAACACGGCAATAGCATTGGTCAGACCAAAAGATATAATGGTGTATGCTCGAGGGATCAACCACGGGTAAGACAACATTAGAAACATCGTTGGTTCTGATTTGACTTGACGATAGCCCATACTCAAGTCTAAGTTTTGACAAGGCAATAGATTCAACAACTGATCACGAGGACCAATCGATGGAGATATCATCTTTCTTCAACACACACACAGAAGATATCCCTTAGAGATGAACTAAGTTAAGCAAAGCTTTTACCTTCCAACTCTCCAAGTTGTTGTCTAGCTTAACCAACTAGCTCAGGGATATCCAGCACAGAATCTTGGAGAAGGGGTGGTTTGGAGGAAAACCAACATGATCACGAACTCAACATAGCGGTCAGG